>JAPVLO010000030.1:0-4800000 GCA_027257055.1 Cephalopachus bancanus | reverse complement strand
AACAAGAGAGCCAAGAAGATGTGAGGCAGGGCACAACAAATAGAATAACTGCAAATTCTAATAAGCAGTATAAAAGTCAATGGGCTGTATTGGTATGTTTTCCCTCAGTGAAGAAGATAAAAGTAAGCATTCTGGCTGAATTTTTCTGAAGAAAATGCAATGTATTTGTTTCGATACTAAATGTGCACAAGGAAATAAGATAAGCATAGATCTGGGTGTAACTTCTGTCCTTACATCTCACTTCAGTTCATCCCTGCACAGCTGCCTTTGATCCCAGTGTACTGGTCTCTAAAATGTGGCCAAGCAGATTGTGGTTTCAATGATAGCATTCTTTTATCTCCTAATCTGATGGCTTTGGATGAGTCAGTATGTGGTCCTCATGGGGTCGTAGGGTAATACCACTCTTCTTCCAATAGAACGCAGCTGCCTGCTCTTTGGTTGGTTTGGATCAGAGCCTGAGTTGCATCCCTGATGGTTGATGGCAAAAGGAAGACAGCCAAGTTCACCGCAGGCTACAGATAAAACTTTGGACAGTGTTTCTGGTGGGAGGAAGCTAAGAGAAGCCAGAGAAGAGTGAGAAAAAAGGAGTAACTCCTCTCTTAGTAGATGAGTAAGAACACACTTAGAGGAAGGCTGGGGGTGTAATCAGATGGTGTCAGGCAGGGAAGTGAGGGATGATTACATGGTAAATTGAACATCCCAATGCCATCTTGAATGGACCACCTTTCTCACAGCTTTTGTGTTATAGTAGAGAGGTCTGCCTGCTATCAGAAGCAAAAGCAGGCATGCTAGCAGGTCTCCTAGCCAGCCTAAAAGCCTAGTGATCCTTTCCCCCTCTTTCCTGAGCTATGACTTTTCATCCTATTGAGACAAGAAAGTAAATTAGAAAGACCAATATACCCCTCCTAACAATAAGGCTGGTATTGGAGATTTCATTTACACATGTGGACAGGTAAACCTCTTAATACTGAGCCCCAGAATTCAGCAGACCTACCCACCTATTCACAAGCAGGATTGGAAAGACTCAGGTATCCTCTGTGGACTGAGATACTGTTACTCTTGGCAGAGGGCAGAGCAGATCGTTGACTATAGGTGGGCAAGTGTTTCACTGGGTAAGGTAATTAGGAGACATTATGTTAAGCAAATCAAGTTGATTATGTTAAACTCATCAGTCTTAGTAGGACAACATTCCCTTCCTCAGACACAGAGTGACCAGAAGGATTACTGTACACTATACCTCTTTCTGCATAAGTAGATGCATCATGAAGGGATAGATGTAAGTTTACAGGTAGAACACCTGCTTTTCTTAAGCAGTACAATCCACAACTCAACCTGCACAACAGCTCTGCATTCTGTATTTAGCCAGATTGTTGACCTTCCTGCTCATTCTGTTCTGAGAAATCATGACACCCCTGTGTTAGTATTGAGATGTATAATGAAAGGTTTGACAAAGAAGCCAATATTTATGAATAAAGTATTTTTATACCTATTTGTCTACTGGACATAGAAATAGAACTTCAAAGATGTTATGGCACATACCATATTTCAGTGGCTGTAAGAAGTATGTTTTATCACATTTTAATGTCCTAAAATTGTGATATGGTCTACCACTGATGGGTATCATAGATTATTTGGCCAATTTTCTTCTTTCTTAATGGTATATATAAAGCTGTCTTAATAGCAATGGTATCTTAGATTAGATAAATAGCAAATAAAGAGACTGGAACTTGACACCTGGGTATATGATTCCAAACATTTGTTTACTTTCTACCCAACAAAAATTTCTATCCAACAGCAGCAACAACAAAAAAAACCCTGAAATATATTAGCAATTAAGACAACATGTGTTTAATGTTCTATGCAAATGATTTCATTCTTTCTTGACATAATTTCACATATTTGCATGTGGTTTGGAAGTTTGTCTCACTTGACCACATCTGTATAGAATTATGCTTCTTGGGAGTCAAATTCCTTTTTTCCCCTGTGAACTGAGGCCACTTAAGGAGTTCTGTGAAGTGGGCTGATGAAACATGTTTATTATCACTAGTGGAACTAATGGTGATTGAATATTTAAGCAGCTGCGGTCTTGCTAGAAAGAAGAATAAACTGAGGTTATTCACATTACTTTATGTAAATGCTACTTAAGTGGAATGTGAAGGGGAAAGGCTTGGGAACTTTTTTATTGCTCAAGACTATTTCTTGCTGAAGTTGAGAAATATGGGAAATAACTGAGATGATATTTTGGTTAATAGTTGGTTTCTCCCATAAAGAAGGACAAACATATGGACTTCGCAGCAACTTGGATGTATTTAGAGTCGATCATACTCAGAAACAAAGAACAGAGTACCATATGTTCTCACTCATAAGCAGACCTTGAACAATTACCACAATGCTATAAGAAAGGGATTGGCCATAGTGGGAAACTGTCAGGGGAGTAGGGGTGGGAGTGGCAGTTGAGGAAAACTGCTGGGTGAGGGAGGGCACATCTCATCAACAAGGGTACTTACATAATCAACGTTTTTATACCTAACCCTGAATTGTACCCCACATCTTTATAATAATAAAAAAAGTCAAAGAAAAAAAGCTAGTTGGTTTCTAAAGCAACACTTTTTTGAAATCATTTTAATTCACTCAGTCTTGAGAGTTTTGTGCAAAGTGTGACCTAGCTGCTTGGGGGAATAAAATATGCGGCCTGCCATTGAACACCTAATGTGATATAGAAAGGCAACTAAATACTGGGAGCACCTGTGGCTGATACAAAGAGAGTAAGACAAGTCCAAGGAGGTGATGTAAGATTTTGAAGAAGGAAGAAATCACATATATACAAAGAGGGTTTCCCCTCAAACCCAGAATCTATTCATAAAAAAATTGTGTACTTAGTCTTACTAAATTTATCACCTTCAAAGTACTTTCTGCTTGATGCAATAATCTATCAAAATGCTTTTTTCCACTGCTCAGAACAGTTTTTGAACTCATTAATTCTGATGCCTTTAAGTGCTTCTTCCTTTTTTTGTTTCTCCTCTTGCCCATCAGTACAACGTTTCCCTTTAAAGACTTTTTTCAACCAGAGAAACAATAAATAGTCACTTGGGCAAGATCAGGTGGATAGGGAGGTTGGAGCTCAGGGGTCATGCTTTTGTTGGTCAAAAACTGTTGAACACTCAGCATAGTGTGGACAGGTGAGCTCATAAATCACCTATCATGGAAGGAGCAAATACATTGAAAGAATCTCCAAAAAAAATTCACTGAAGCCGAAAGCAACCTCTTACAACAACGCTAGCCGGTACGCTGATGCCAATGGGTTTCTAGAACACTTACCTGGTAGGAGAAGTCTGTAGTACAAGGGGCAAACTCTCCAAAAAATAATTACGTTTTGGGGGTGGTCGTCTCCCCTCATATAAAGCAATCAGGAAAAACTTCATGGCAAAGCCTTGAAAGCTTGGGTAAAGTTTTCTCAAGAAGAGATGGGATTAAGTCTTCAGGTATCCAATAATGGCAGACTAGGTTATTTGGAGTTATACTTTCATAGAACACAATTAAAAATAGCAGATCACATATTTTCTGAAAAATCTTGTAAAAATTGGGAGCTAAAAAATTATTATTATTACATCAAGGTGTGAAGAAAATCAGGAACTCGTGTAAATAAATGAAACATGAAAAACCCCTTTGTCCAAAAGGATATTTGCTAATTTTCTAAAATTTGAAGTTCAATTTTAATCATCCACATATAATGGGCAGTCTAGTATGACTGCCTTCAATAAGTTTATAACCCAGAAAACTACATAGATAGAATAAAGAAGAACCAGGCATAAACCAGTCCTCAATCGTATTTCACATGACTCAGGAAATAGTAAACCTGAAACTTCAAGATTTAAGGTGTACCTGTTAGTGGTTTGAAGCACAAATCACCTTGGAGAAAAACAATGAACAGCTTATGAACATCTATCATTATCAAGTCCAATATAACTTATTCGCTGCCAGTGAGAATAAGACTACTCCCATGCAGAAACTAAAATGTATAAGTGTGTGTGTGTATTTTGGTGACACTGTAAATTGACAGTTTACTCACAGTCAATATCTCTTTTTTATGGCTGGAGCCTTTAATGACAAGGAATTTGCTTACCTTTGTAGTTTTCTCAAATGAAGATACTGAGTGAGTATTTAAATCAAGAATTTTCAGTTTAAGATTTTTACCTATACTACACATCTTTCTTGCCATGAAATAGTTTATTCTAATAGTGAAGAGTACTGAGTCATTTCAATTAATTTATACCTTCAAAATATACCAGTCATGGATCAATGTCCTATGAGAACTTGTATTTAGAAAATCATCTGTTCTCAGAGGTTTATAGTGGAACTTTTTCTCAATTATTTGCTCAATGGTAAGATGCCACATGTAGGTGCAGTCATTGTGTAGCTAAAGTCATTAGTCACTTGAAATACCACTCAGCCAGTAATCCCAGCACTTTGGCTGAAGCTAGAGGATTGCCTGAACCCAGGAGCTCGAGACCAGCCTGGGCAACTTGATGAGACCTCGTCTCTACAATAAATCACAAAAACTAGCTAGGTGTGGTGGTATGCATCTGTAGTTCCAGCTACTTGGAAGGCTGAGGCAGAAGGATTGCCTGAGCCCAGCAGGTCGAGGCCACGGTGGCCATGAGCATTCCACTGCATTCCAGTCTGGGATGCAAACTGAGACTCCAACTCAAAAAAAAAAGAATGAGTGGATTGCCTGAGCCCGCGGGTTCGAGACCTGCCTGGGCAGCGGGACCTCATCTCTGCAATAAATCAAAAAATTAGCTGGGCGTGGTAGCGCATGCCTGTAATTCCGGCTACTTGGAAGGCTGAGGCGGAAGGATCGCTGGATCCCAGCAGACGAGGCTGCGGTGGCCGGGAGCGGCCACTGCACTCCAGTCTGGGCGACCGAGTGAGACTCCAACTCAAAAAAAAAAAAAAGAAGAAGAAGGAGAAAGAAAGAAATACAAGTCCAAAGTTTTCTTTCAGTCTCCATTCCTGGATCCTCTTCAACATTCTGACTCCTCAGTGCTGGAGTATGCCTGAGTCTGTCCTATGATCTCTTGTCAACTTTATCTATAATCAAGACCTAGGCGATGTATTTAATATTATGGCTTTAATTAGCACCTGTGTGCTGATTGTGCTTCTATGAGTAACTCCATCTTTTCTCTGAGCACTGGATTCAAATAGAGAGGTGTTCAGCATCTCTACTTAGATGTCTAACAGGCATCTGAAATCTCTCATGTATAGAAGGAGCTCTAGCTTATCTTCCAACACAAACCTACTTATCTCTCGTCTTTATTTAGTAAACAGTACCACCATTCATTCAGTGGCTAAGGCTAATACAAGATTGCCTACTTTGATCCTTCACCTTATTCTTCACATTTCACATTCAATCCATCAGCAAATTCTATTAACTCTACCTACAGGATATATCACCTGCTTAATATTTCTCACTCCTGTACTGTTACCCTGAGTCTGGGGCACCGTCACTGTCTGACATGAACTAACATCATAACCACCAAACGTGTCTCTTGGCCTTCCCTCTTGCTCCCTGTTCCCACTATTTTCTACACTATAGCCAGAGTGATATTTTAAGATGAAGCAAAACATTTAACTTTCCTGTTCTCAGTCCTTCAATAGCTTCCCATTACAAGAAGAATAAAGTCCAAAATCCTTTTCATGGCTGTAAGGTCTTGTGTTATCGAGTTCTGAATAACTCTTCAGCTTCATTTCCAAGACTCTTCATCTCATTTATTGCACTATTTTAAGCTTTTATTCCTTACTTTCCCTAGAACTTGGCCATTCACATTTCATTTTTGTAACTTTTCTTTTATTCTTTTTATCTGCCTAGAATGTTCTTCCACTAGATATTAACATGGCTTGCTCTCTGATTTTGAGGGGTATCTGCTCAAATACCTCCTCCCCAAAAATGTCTAAAATATCCAAAAGATTTTCTTGCCTACTCGTTTTTCTTCTTTGCCTTATCTCATTTTCTGATATAAATATCAGAATATATCATAATATAACCAGACATTATGTGAGATATTGGGGTTTTTTGGTCATTGTCTGTCTTCCCCACTATAAGTTCTATAAGGATATAATCTTGTTATTTTTAGAAACAGGCCAGGCATATGGTTGGCACTCAATAAATATCTGATGAATTATTGAATGAATGAATACAAGTATTCCAGACTCTTAGGTTTCACTGAATGGAGTTTTCACTTATAGGAGGCTGCAAGCTGGCTTGGTCCATGACAAAGAAACATTCTATTTTCTCTCCTTTTCTAGAATCTGATCGTGGAAACTTGCTAAACTTAAATAAATATAGCTTTTTGTTCATTCCACATAACAAGATTATTAAATCTCTGCATCCTTTGTGCCAATATTTGTATGGATAATAGCAGTAACCACTTCATAAGATTGTTATGGAGATAAAATAAATTAATGTTAGTAAAGTTTTGAAAAGGGGCTGCCATAAAGTAAGTACTCAGTAAGTACTATCACCACCAATAACACTATTAAGTTATTTCAAATTTAAAGTTTCCTTCCATACATCTTTAAAACAAGTAATGAATTACTTTCAGTATCTGGTGTAAGGGAACATTCATTGAATGTCACTAAAATAGTTACTCTATCTAATGTATCTACTCTATCTAATGTAGGCTATTTTATCTTCATTTTGCGGGGAAGTGTGGGACCACAAAGATGATCATGCAAGATGAAATCATGCAAAGAAATCTTAGTAATTATGAGGAAAATTATAACTTTCCATGACCTTTAAAATTGCTATCAATACATTAAAATATTTCTTATTGTCAGTTGCAAATACATAACATGATGAAAAAATAACAAAACTAAAATTTATTTAGTGCACTGTAATTTTAAACATTATAAATATTGAGAATAAAAAAAACCTTATCAAGAGTAGTTTGAACAGTATTTGCTTTCTCCTCTTATTGTATAACTTGTGCTGTGGCTAGGCATCTTTTGTATGTCATAGGTAATTGCTAAACTTCTTTCTAAATTTGAATCAACATTTAACATTTTATCTCATGCACTTTCAATATCATGAAATATCCCTAAAGTTACTTCAATGTGAACTTTTATTGGCCAGCGTCTTTATCTATGGGGCACCTTCAAAATTTTGTCTTAACCACTTTCTTCATTGACTGTATTTGGAGATAGAACCTTTATGGAAATAATTAAGGTTAAATGGGGTCAAAAGGATAGGGTCTTGATACAATAGGATTAGTCTCATTATATTAAGGGACACCAGAAACCCTCTCTTTCTCTGTCTCTCTCATTCCCTTCCCCTCCCTCCCTTCCTCCCTCCCCTTCCTTCTCTCTCTCTCTCCCTCTCCCTCTCTCTTCCTCTCCCTCTCCCTGTCCCTTTCCTTCTGCTATGTGAGAACATAGCATGAAGGCAGTGTCAGCAAGAAAGCGCTTATCTTTCTCATTAGAATCCAACCAGTCTGTTACACTGATCTTGGAATTTCAGCCTCTGGAGCTATGAGAAAATAAGTTTCTGCTGTTTATGTTTCTGTTTGGCATTTTGCTATGGAAACCTGAGCTGAATAAGACAATGGGTGGGATAGAGGAAGTAGAGAAGGGCAGATAACAAGGCCTTGTTGGCCATTGTAAGAATTTTGACTTTTCTCTGAATTAGATGAAGAGTGTTTGGAAAGTTTTGAGCAGAAGAATCCTATCTCATTTATCCTTTAAAGGCATCACCATTGCTGCTGTGTTGTAAATAGACTTTTAAAGTGAGAAATGCAAGTTTTGAAGCAGGAGGCCAGTTTGGAAACTATAGCATCTCCAGGTGGGAGATGATGTCAGCTTAAATCAGAGAGATAGTGGTTGAAGTGCTAAGAATTGGTCAGGTTCTAGATTTATTTTGAAGGTGAAATCCATAAGATTTTCTTGTGAAAAAAACATGTAAGGTTTAGCTAATGGAGAAGTCAAGAAAAATTCCAAGATTTTTGGCCCAGACAATTGAAAGGATAAAGTTGCCATCAACTGGAATGGAGAGAATTGCTGGTAAATAAAATTGGTGGGAAATGATTAAGAGTTGGGTATGTTTACTTTAAGATTCTTATTAGATATGCAAATGTACATGTTGGTAGGAAGCCTAGGTACACAAGTGTGGAGTTTAGTTGAGTCCAAGGGTAGAGCTTTAAGTATAAGAGTCATTGCCATGTGACCAGTAAAATCGGGAAAACATTGAAAGAACAAAATTAAAGGTTTAATAAAGAAATAGAAACCTTAAAAAAGAACAAAGCAAATCTGGAGCTGAAGAATATAATGACAAACTGATACAGATGATATTGAAGGTCATGATATTGGATGAAATCACCAAGGTCTCTTCTTCTCTTTCATTGCTTTGAATTTTCTCTCCTCCTCCCCTACTGCTTCTGTATGTTCTAGGATCAGAACAAAGGTATAGGGATATAGAGAAAAAGGGCAAAAACTATTGTTGCTTAATTGGCACTAGTTTATAGTTCTTTATTGGCTAACACCGATTGTTAATGCATTGTTTTCTAACAGATTACACGTCAACTTTTTTGTGGGTATGATGCTTAGTTTCCAAACACTCCTTAAACAAAATACTCTGTATTGTTTCATTTTTTTGGTGATGGAAGTTGCAGAACCCAACAACAGCCACTGAGTCAGCTCCAACCCCACTCAACTGTGATGTTGGAGGCAACCCCATCATCTTGGTGATCCAACAGATCATTACATCAGTATGTAAAGATTAAAGAGGAATTTTCTCCTTCATATGCACAGACACCAATGCAGGGCTACTCAGATAACAAAGAATCAGTCAAACATGATACCACCATAGGTAACTAACGAAGCTCTAGTAACCAATGCAAAAAAAATGAAGATCTAAAAACTGACAAAGATATCATATGATCATTTTGAAGAAGTTCAACAGAATGCAAGGGAACACAGACCAGTGAAATCATGAAAACATTTAAAGAACAAAATTAGAAGTTTAAGATGGAAATAGAAACCATAAAAAAGAACCAAGAAAATCTGGAACTGAAGAATATAATGTCAATCTGAAAAATGCAATACAGAATTTCAACAGCAGATTTGATCACACAGAAAAGCAAATCAGTGAACTTGAAGGTCATTTGAAATTAGCCAGTCAGAAAAAAAAAGAAAATAAAAAGAAACAAAAAAGAGTGAAGAAATGTCTCCTCAATAAGTGCTGCTGCACAGACTAGATATCCATGTATAAAAGAATGAAATTGTATTCTTATCTTTTACCATACACAAAGCTCAACTCAAAATGGATCAAAAACTTAAATGTAAGACTTAAAACCATAAAAACCCTAGGAGAAAACATAGGAAAAAAACTATTTGAGATCAATCTGAGCAAGGATTTTTTTGGATATGACCTCAAAAGCAGACAACAAATGCAAAAATAAAAAACTGAGATTACGTTAAAGTAAGAAACTACAAAGAAGCTACAGAAACTACAAAGTTTCTGCATAGCAAGGGAAATAATAAACAAAATGAAAAGACAAGCTACAATGGAAGAAAATACCTGTGAACTACCTATTTGATAAGGAGTTAATATCCAAAATATAGAGGAAATTCGTACAAGTCACTAACAAAAACATCCTACATAAACTGATTTTAAAATGATCAAAGGACCTGAATACATATTTTCCAAGGCAAACATAAAAATTGTCAATAGGTATGTGAAAAGGTATTCTGTATCACTAACAGGAATATGCAAATCAAAACCACAATGATATATTGCCCCACACCTGTTAGAATGACTATTATCAAAAAGATAAAATATAACAAGTGTTGCTGAGGATGTGAAAAGAGAATCTTTGTACACTTAGTAGAAATGTAAATTGGTATAATAAATATGGAAATCAGTATAAAGAATTCAAAAAAATTAATAGAATTACCATATGATCCAGCAATCTTACTTCAGGGTATATATCCAAAAGACGTGAAGTCAGTATCTTGAGAAGATACCTGCACTACCAGGTTCACTGTAGCATTTGTTACAATAACTATGAGATGGAAACATCCTAAATGTCTGTTGATGGGTGAATGGATTACAATACTGTGAGATATATAATGGAATATTACTCAGTTATAAAAAGAAGGAAATCCTGCCAACATAGATGAACCTGGAGGAAATTATACTAAGTGAAATAAGTCAGACAGAGAAAGACAAATAATGTGTGATCTCACTTGTGTGTAAAAATCTAAAAAAGTTGAACTTATAGAAGCAGAGAGTAGAACAGTGGTTGCCAGGGGATGGAGGTGAAGGTTGTGAAATGGGAAGATGTGGATCAAAAGGTACAATATTCCAGTTATAAGACGAAGAATTTCTGAGGATCAATGTACAGCATGCTGACTATAGTTAATAATATTGTAATGTTTACTTGAAATTTGCTAATACAATAGATCTTGTGTCCTCACCTCTCCACATACAATGCACATATGTGCATGTGCGTGCTCACATGCACACACATACACATACACAAACACACACACAAAGATTAACTATAGATAGTGATGCATGTGATTAATTTGATTAATTTGATTTTGGTAATCATTACATATTGTGTATGTACCTATATCAAATCATGTTGTACACCTTAAATATATTTTGTTATTTTTAAATCATTCATCGATGAAGTTTAGGAAGGGGAAGTGAACTATGTTAAAACATTACCAGATTTTAAAAAATATTTTAAACACAGGTTTATTATTTTTAGTTACAGTGTATGTGATCCATTCATTAAGAAGACTAATTTTTTGGGAGGGGCATACATCAATAATCTCAAAACAGGCAAAGTGGGGAGCAACAGGAGGTCCAAATTTCACCTGTATGATGACCACATAGGTACCTAACCCTGAATTATACCCCACATCTTTAAAATAAAAAAAAAGTAAAAAGAAGCCTATTTTTTAGAAGTCCTCCTAATTGTGAGTATATTTGGAGAGGGCTGGACGGTGGGATTCAGTATCCTTTGCTTTATTTCAATAAATTTCTAATGAGCAGTTGTTATTGTTGTTTTGTTTTTAAGGAACAAGAATACAGAATAAAAAAAAAAGCTAAAAAGATGACTATGAAAAAGTCTTTTGAAAAATTGAGTTCACTTGGGTTATGAGAATAACTCAGGATCTCCTGAGAAAGAAAAACTGTAGCTTACTTTCCAACACAACCTTTCCAAACAATTATAAGATGTTAATTAATGTGAAGGCAATAAAATACATGGGAAGAAAATATGAAATTTTGAAACTTCTTGAAGGAATGTTGCAACTTAGATGTATAGGAAAAATAAGTGGTATGTAAATCTTAACTGAAAGGAGTAAAATAATGACAACTGTCAAATATTACAATATAAGCAATGATATTAATAATTACTATTATTAATTGAAAAGAATATAGTAATTTACTGAACATTTATTATACACCAGGCAACTTTGTTAGCACTTTACATATAATTCTATAGCAACTTTGGTAGCTGTAGTGGTGGTGGTGGGGCTACCATTTTTTTTTCTCATTTTACAGAGGAGAAAACTGAGACTCAGAGGGGTTAAGTAATGTTCCCAAAGTTACACAGCTAATATATTCTAAAGCTGGTGTTCAAACCCAGGTCCATCTGTTTCTAACATCTATGCTCTTAAACACCTTAAGTTATTTCCAGAATTTTCACATTTATAAAACACTTAAAAGCTATGTCTTCTTTCTTCCACTTTAAGACCATCACCTTATGTTGTTGCATTAAAAATAATTTAAAATACATGTATACCTATTCCTGGCTTGTACCTCACAACTCTATAATAGAATAAAGTTATAAAAAATATTTAATTTGTTTTATTCCTTGAAAGATAAATCTATAAGGTTATGTTTAGGACACAAAAGAAAAATTAAGGTCTTAATTTGGATTTCTCTCTTTTTTTTTGAGTTGGGATGTCACTCTGTCACCCAGGCTGGAGTGCAGTGGCATGATTACGGCTCACTGCAGCGTCAGCCTCCTGGGCTCAAGTGATCCACTTCAGCCTCCCGAGTAGCTGGACTGCAGGCATGCCACCATGCTCAGATAATTTTCTAATTTTTTTGTAGACACTATGTCTTGCTTTGTTGCCTAGGCTGGTCTCAAACTCCTGGACTCAAGCAAAGAGCTGGAATCACAGGCATGAGTCACCATGCTCAGACTTCGAATTTCCTTTTTTATCAAATATCAATACTGTGAGTTGTTTATTTTTTTACATTTCATTGCTAACATTTTTATTCTCCATGAAGTTCTTATAGACTTTGGAAGTTATAACTTTATGTTTTCTATATAGCAAGCTATGACATGTTCATTGCTTTTATAAGACATTTTTTGACACTATATTTAGTGAAAATGGAAAATATTTTTAGCAGTTAAAACCTGAATAGGAAGCACACCTCCACTAATGTTCCTGATTAGTACTTTTAGTTGATATTATCTAAGAAGGACTAATTTTTAAGAACTGTTGGGAGCCAGCCATGGAGGCCCACTGAGTGTTAGGGATCAGGAAGGGCCGTTGACCCCAAGACCACTAGGATGCATTTGGGAGCTATTTGACCCCATTTCTTCCCCCTTTCTATTCAGCACTAACCAGATTAAGCTCCTGTGAGCTCAAAACATAAAAACTCTAAGACCGGGATGAACACAAGTTAACTTTAGAAGCTCATTGCTCCCATTCTTCCGCAAACTGCAGTTTTGGCTTTCACACAACTTACAATTAGATGTTGGGAGCCAGCCATGGAGGCCCACTGAGCGTTAGGGATCAGGAAGGGCCATTGATCCTGAGACCACTAGGATGCATTCAGGAGCTATTTGACCCCATTTCCTCCCCCTTTCTACTCAGCACTAACCAGATTAAGCTCCTGTGAGCTCAAAACATAAAAACTCTGAGACTGGGGTGACAACAAGCTTGCCGGAGACCAGCTCCAGCCAGGTTCAGGGTACTCCAAAGGTGGAGACAGCGTTGGCAATTGGGGGAAGAAGAAAGAGAGAGAGAGAGAAAGAAAGAGACTGTACTCCGGTCTAGTGCAGAAGCGATGTGTATTATTGGGAATTACAACAGGTCTTTTATACACAAAGTCAGACGTGGGAGGGGCGTCCCCCACCCACCAGAAACCTTAATCCATGAAAACTTAATCAATGATTGCCTTAAACCCTTTTCATATGATAATCTTAAAATTCTATAACAAAGGATAACCTAATCCATGACTGACATATTCTATAAACCTTTTTCATCCTAAGCTGATTGATTTATGCCAAGTTAAACAATTCTATAGAAGTTTAAGTATTTACTTTGCAAACGAAAGTGGTCCATCCCAGAATGTTTGGAATGTGGCCCAGTCCAAAGTTCACAGTGGGCTACCTGCAAGTAACCCAGCCGCATTCTTTCAACAAAATGGCTGTCTTCTAAAACTATATTCTATAATTTATACCTTCAATAAATCCTAAGATCATGACCCAGAAGCCTGTGATCAATACTAAGGCTCTTAGATGTGACCCAAGTTTGAATTGTAAGTTGTGTGGAAGCCAAAACTGCAGTTTGTGGAAGAATGGGAGCAATGAGCTTCTAAAATTAGCTTGTGTTCATCCCGGTCTCAGAGATTTTATGTTTTGAGCTCACAGGAGCTTAATCTGGTTAGTGCTGAATAGAAAGGGGGAGGAAATGGGATCAAATAGCTCCCGAACGCATCCTAGTGGTCTCGGGGTCAACAGCCCTTCCTGATCCCTAACTCTCAGTGGACCTCCATGGCTGGCTCCCAACAAAGAACCATACCTGAAAATTATAGTAATGAGAAAAGTAAATACTACCAATATTTTTTATGGTAGTCCTTTTCATTCATAAACATTTAAGTATTTATTATAATTTAATGTAATAATGATTAACTAAACACTGATTTGGTGCCTAGTAATGAAAAAAATAGAAAAAAGAGAGAAAATTACATGATCTTTAGTCAATGCTGCAAAGGTATTTGCTATGATCCAAATTTCATTAGTGATTTCACAACTCCTAACAAAAGTATCATTGGACATGTATTTGGGGGGCCCTCTGAGAGCATCTAATAAATCATCCTGAAAAAAATATAGAAAAAAAGCAAAGGAATGGCATATGGGTACCAATATATTTATCACTTTTAAGGAATACGTTTGATACCAAAGCCAAATGGACTTGTACATTTAACATCAGAACTAGACAGTCATGCCCAGCCAGGCTTCAGTAATGCTAAACCTGGAGGGTCTGGTCCACATTGAGTAGGAGAGCTAGAAGGCATGCCCAAGTAAGAGTTATGAAATAGAGGAGGATTCCTTCTCCCTACAAGCTGCTTGCTATTTTTTTTAAGTGTGGGGTACAATTCCAGGTTAGGTATATAAATGGTAATTATGAAGGTACCCATAATGGTAATTATGAAGGTACCCTTGCTGGTGAGATGTGCCCCCTCCTATATCCCCTGGCAGTTTCCCACTACTGCCAATCCCTTTCTTGTAGTATTATGATAATCGTTCAAGGTCCGCATATGAGTGAGAACACGTGGAACTCAGTTATTTGTTTCTGTGATAGGTCACTCATTATTACAAACTCTAAGTCCATCCAAGTTGCTGTGAAGTTCATAATTTTGTTTATCTTTTATGGCTGTGTAAGATTCCATTGTGTGTACGCACCACTTTTTTTTCATACAGTCCAGTTTCAGTGGGCAGAATGGTTGGTTCCTTGTTTTTGCTATTGTGAATAGTGTTGCAATAAACATGCATGTGCAGGTATCTTTTTTCATAGAGTGATCTGAGTTCCTCCAGGCATATTCCCAGAAGGGGGATTGTGGGGTCATATGGAAGGTCGATTTTTAGAGCTCAGATAAGAGTTATGGCATAAAGGAGAATTCTTTCTCCCTACAAGCTGCTTGCTCTTATAAAAACAAAAAGTGTGTTGAACATGCCTGGTTTATTCTCACTATATAAAATTTAAATCCTCTGCACAGAATAGAAGCAAAGACTTTTTCCCTACAGATAAATTTAATCTTTTTTGAAAATGTTGACTTTAGCCAAAGTCAGCATCATGCCTAAAAGCAAAACACTTAGAGTCCTATTAAAGGAATGGATAAGTTTAGGACTGCTTACAGCCTCTCATTTCATGACATTGTTTTAAATACTCCCAATTTAATTTGAAAAAGAAGAAACAAGATACATAAACATAAAAAAGGAACAAAACTTGTTACGAGTTGTACTTGTCATGATTACATAACCAAATAATTCAAAATAATCAATCAAGTTAAACTAAATTTGAAACAGTTTTAAAATTCAATCACTTGATGGTTAGGGAGTTAATATGTGGACATTAAGAGCTTTCTTATTTAAAAAAAGCAACAGCATATTAGGAATATATATATAATAGAATCAAAATTCCTATTTTTATTCATAATAACTAAAAGCAAAGCAAAAACTGTGTATAAATAAACTAAACAGAAAATAAATGAACAAGATATAATGAGGAACAATTGTAAAACACCATTGATGTACATGTGTGTCCCCACACACATACACACATACAAACTTGATTAAAAAGACATTTGATCCTTAAATAAACTCAACATTATAAAGATATTAATTTTTCCCCAAATTAATCTATAAATCTGTAAGTTCAGTAAAATACAAATAGGTTCATTTTCTTTGAAATTAGGCAGGTTGACTCTAAAGTTAACATGACCAAACAAACATTTGAGAAGAACCAGGAACTCTTTGAACATTAAAAGTTTCAAGAGGAGGATTGGCAATACAGATATGAAAGCAAATGAAGGCAGAGTAAATTTTAAATTCTGTTGGTGGCTAATAAAGGAAGATGCAGGGATATCAGTAGAATAAGATGGAGAGCCAGGCATCAAGTTTCCATAGAATTTAAATACAAGCTAAAGGAGGTATTAAAACCAATGGGGAAGAAAGACATGAACAGATAAATGAAGCTGGAATAAGTAGTTAAGCATCTGAGAGAAGATGAAGCTATTTCTTATTTCTTTCCTTATACCAAAACAAATTCCAGATGAATCTAATATCTCAACTTAAAAAAAAAAAAAATGTGTTTGAAATGAGGCAGTTCTCACTTCATCAGCAGGGGAACCTGCATAATGAACACTTGTATACTTAACCCTGAATTGTTCCCCACATCTTTAAAATAAAAATAAATTAAAAAAAAGAAATGAGGCAGTTCTATGAAAGCAACATATAAACTCTATATGTCATTAAAAAATTAATGAATTTTCACTAAAATTAATAATTTTTATGAGGAAAACTTAAATGTAAAAATATAAAAGGAAGAACAAAATGAATACATTGCAATTTATTTAGCAAGAAAATGTTTATTTACTTAATATCTAAATATTTCTTACAAATATATGACAAAAGGAATCTAAATAATGATTTTTCTTAATTACTGGCCTGCATCTTAGTCCACTCAAGCTGCTATAACAAAAATACCATAAACTGAGTGACTTACAAACAACAGAAATACATTTCTCACAGCTCTGGAGATGGGAGAGTTCAAGGTCAGGTCAGCAGCAGGTTCAGTGTCTGGTGTGGCCTACTTTTTTTTTTTTTTTTTTAGGAAAAAATGTATTTTTTGTTTTTTTAAGTTTTATTTTAAAGGTATGGAATACAATTCAGGATTAAGTACATACATGGTCATCACTCATAAGTGAACCCTGAACATTTAGTACTACAAGAAAGGGATTGGCAGTACTGGTGTAGGCCTACTTTCTAGCTCATAGATGGTGCCTTCTCAGTGTGTTCTCATATAGTGGAAGAGGCAAGGAAGCTCTTTGAGGCTTCTTTAATAAGGGACCTAATCTCATTTATGAGGACTCTACCCTTGGGACCTAGTCATCTCCCAAAAGCCCTACCTCTTAATGCCATCACATTGGTGATTAAGTTACTACATATGAATTTTGGAAGATTCAAACATTCAGACCATAGCAACCTATCACATAGATGAGAGGTCCATTGAAAACTCTCAAGCAGGAAAGCAGCCTCGTGAGATTTGCATTTTGAAACAATCACTTGGCAGTGAATATGACTGACTGGCCTAGGGGCAGAGTGGAATCGGAGACTAATTAGAGGCTGTCTCAGGGGTGCAGGTGAGAAGGCCAGAACTAAGACAGTGGCAGAGGAGGGTTAAATGAGGGTTGATAAGGATATATAAATGTCAGAACCCAGGGTCTGTCTGATGTGGGGCAGAGAAATCCAGTCAGTTTGTGAAGACCACAAGTTTTCCAGCTTAAGCAGATGGGTGAATTGTAGTGTGATAAAATGGAAAAACAGACAAGGAGTAGGTTTGGGGGAAAGATAATGAACACAATTCCGTTTCTGTGGACTTCCTGACCCATGCAGTTGAGCATAGTTGTGAGTAAATGTGTTTCAGTAGTGGGTGCTCATGGTGGTGGTGGGGGAAATGATTCTTTTCGGCAGTGACAAACAGTAAATGAGGTTCAAGGGAAGAGAAAAGCCCTCATGAGAATGGTGATTTCTAGAAGGAAATGTGGCTAAATTAAAATGATATTTGTCTGTTGGCACTAAAGATAAGGCAGGAGATAGACATCTGTCTTAATCAAGATTATAGCACCTGATGTTCCAATGAAGGGTGGCTGGCAAAGCTGGCAAGGAACAGCAGGCAGGATGACTTAGACAGCCTGATGAATGAATTCTGTGTCATGGGAAAGAAGCGCACCTCACCCAAAAATACACAGAGGGTCTCTTTCTGGAGATTTTATGTCTCAGCATCCCACAGAGGTTGGGTGTAACCAGGGTGGGACTGGCCCTGCCAACTGAAGCAGAAGTAGCAGAGGCAATTGAAAATAAAATTGAGGACTCCTGGCTTTGTGGTTTGGCTCTGCCACTAACTGGTTTTATAATCTTTGGCAAGTCATTTAAACTTGTGTTGATTCAAAAGCCTCCTCTATGAGATGAGGTTAAGTGTGAAGCAATTGCCATTTTGGCAGTTTATGCTGACGAGGAGGAGCCTGGTACCCTGGAATTGAGGGGCATAGGAAAACTGAAGTCGTTCTTCAGATCTTAGTTCCTTTAAATGTTAGGTCAAGTGAAGGGCAAGGAGAGAAAGCAAGGAGAACTGATTTGAATAGAGCGAACATATGAATAAAAGCTTAAGCCAATAAATGAAATAGTGCTTTTAGAAAGACTATAAATAATCTGCCGATTATGACTGCTAGGGCATACGTCGGTGAAAAACATTTGCTTCTTTAGTCTTTTCAACCAACTTGAAATACAATAGACTGACATTTTACAGACATTTTACAGAAGACTGACATTAAAAACAAAGTTTCTTGCCTGAAAACACAAAACTTGTAAATGCTAAAACTAGGATCTGTCTACTCCAAACCCTATTTTAACTATTAATTTTTATCAGTTCTCAAGATTGACACATTAAGGTGGGTGGGTGGGGAGCAGTAAGAGTGGTATACTTTCTTCCATGTGTTCAAGCAGGTTGCACTTTTAAAAATCTCTTTGTATCTAAAGAAAAAAAAATCACAGTGGAAAAATGTCAAGTCATTAGGTATGTAGGATTTGGGCCACAAATGTAGGGAATCAAAAAACTACTAGTAAAATTGGTTACTAAATAAACACATAACACACCACTAACTCTGATGTTTTTTATTAGTAGGTCACTGTATCTCTTGGAAACCGTCTCATGTTTAGGCATAACCAACTTAAGCCAAATTTCATGACATTGATTCTTCATAACAGACTTGCATAAAAAACCACAGAAATGCAATCTTGTTTTACAACTATTCATTCAGAGCAATTCTGTTTTTAAAACAAACCATTTATTTCCAGAGACCTAGTACAGGTTTGACCTTTTCTTGAACCCTTCCTTTAAAACACCTGCCACATGGCAGGTCCTGCTTATTAATTCTTGGGTTTTTATCTTTTGGATCCTGCAGATTCAGTACAATGCAGCTCAGTGTCAATTTTGTTGTATTTTTCTGTCTTGTTCAGAAACTGTTGGGCTTAAGCCTGGGAGTTTAATCTGTCCTGGAAAATTTTCAATTGTTATCCTTTCAAATATTACTTTTTACCTATTCTCTCTCTCCTCATGATCTGGAATGCCTTTCACAAATAAGTTAGATATTCTTATACTATTTATCAAGTATCATAACCTCCTTTCTATATATTCTATATTATTATCCTCTCTGCTACATCTTAGATAATATCTTCAGATTTTCCAAAATAATTCTTCCTCTAGCTGAGTCAAGTCTACTGCCCAAGTCATTCTATGAGTTTTTACATTGTATTATTATGTTTGTATTTCTAGAAGTTCTCTTATTTTTTAAATTTGGTATTGTTTTTTTTTCTATTATCTATTTAGACTTCCTCCCAAAATCTGTTTGGTTTCCTAGTATCTTACTTTTTTATTATATTTTAATTTCTTCTTTGATATCTAATAATTTGAAACATTTTTATAATGATCTCCTCTGTTGATTTTAACACTTTCAATTTTAGGGATGTTGTTTATTTCAGGTTTTGAAATAAAACCTCAAACAATCCCATCTTGGCTTTCCAAAAAGCTGGGATTAAAGGTGTGAGCCACCTTGCCTAGTCCATAGAGGTGTTATGATGGGATCCCAAAGCTACCTGAGGCAGATCCTTTGTAGAGATTTATCAAGGAAGACATTTTTTTCTCACTCATTGTCCATATTGGAGAAGACATGCTTCCTTATCATAAACCTGTGTTTTTGTATATTTGTTTCTATTGAAGACTCTGGTTTTATACAAGGACCTTAGTTATGACTCTGTCTTACAAGGATCCACAGCCACATCTTCCACTCTAATGTGAAGTTGAAATGTCAACATCTAGGTTACTGAATGAGCAAACACCTTCAAGCCTAACCCTGCACAATCCACAGCATTTATCTTTGAAATTTCTTCCCCTATTTTCTGATTTCTCTTTTTTGAGGGGACTGGGAGAATGTCCTGGGGTTTTCTCTACTTTCTGGAGAAGTAAGCTTTATATTTGAAAGAATTTTTTTCCATAGCCCTATCAAGAATATTTGTAGTTTAAATGTTTTAAAGTTATTACATTAAAAAGAAAACCAAAAATACCTTCTGGAACCAAAAGTACTACATTTATTTACTCTTCCTTTAGTCGTAAGAAGAGTGCTCTCTGAGTTGTAGTGAGGCCCTACTAAGGTGTCTACCACCTATTCTGGGAATTGTCTGTCCCATCCTGTGGAGACTCCTGGCAGCCATGATTCTGTGGTGTGTTTCTACTTTCCTGCTCACAGAGCTAGACCTTGAGTGAGTGTATGATTCAAAATATGCTAACTGGATCTTTTTCTCTTGAAATTTGGAATTTTATATGCTAAAATACTCTTAATCTTGTACTTGTGGTTTTGAGATAGTTTTTCATACAGATCAGTTTCAGAGGTAATTGTTCGTATATAACTTGGTTTCAATGACCATTTTTTACCATAATCTACAGCATTGGAACTCGCCACCTTCTTCAGACAATTTAGTAGCATGGTCTATGTATAACTGTGGGTAAGACAATGTGAGCAAGTACTACAAGACTGGCTTTATTAATTAGTAAGCAACTTAATAATTTTAATAATCAAAAGAACACCACATGATTTTTTAATGCTTATTCAAAGCGACTTCAATTTTATTATCTCCTTTGAACAATTCTGTCAGTATGGAGATGTTTTGTTTTATTTCATTTTGCCACATTTTTGCATTTATAACTGAGTATAAAGAAGTTCAGATACTTGCTCAGACTCTTACAGCCCAAACTAGACTTTTTGCCTAGCACTCTTTCAATATATGCATATCTCTCTAAAGACCAGAAATTTGTTTCTTCTGAGGAAATGGGTTTTCTCTTTCTATTTTGTCTTTGTCTCACATGTTCAGACACACCTAGGCAGTGATAAAATATTTTAGAATTTCCTTCTCAGTTAAAAACTTTTATTTCTCTGGGAATTGTTTCTTCATTCCACAGTGACAAATCCCAAACGGCCTTGTTTGCACCATAAAACCATGGTCTCTCAGTCACAGTTGGTTGAATCTATGTGCATATCTACCTGAATCAAATGGCCAATAAGATCTCTTCCGAGAATCAGAAATTGAACCTTAAGGAAAGCAAATTTGTTTTTGTAGATGACTTTCTATGAATATCAAAGAAGCAGAGAGAAAGAGAAATCTCAGGCCAGCAGAGAGAGGCCCAGACACAAGAGATGACAAGAGAGAGTACTAAGGGTTCCGGGGCCTATTAATAGCCCCTTTCTGAAGCAGTATTTTTTCACTAATTCCATGAGAGAAATCACTCATCTGTTAACACATTCTATCTTCAGAAATGGTTTAAAATGATGTTTATTTCATTAATTTTGGATGATATTCCATGTGCAAAAATTTTATCAGTAAGTTAAATATAGATCAGAACATAGCTTTAACTGTTTTTCACCTCATCTTTTTGAGACAACATCTTTGTGATCTCACCTGGGTCTGCATGATCTTAATTTTCCTCGCCTTCCTCCCCTTGCACAGTGACTTTTCAGTATTTTAGGTTGAATTACTTCTACTCCTGCCTAGTGCTATTAGATTTGTTTTATTTCAAACCAAATTCTCTAAATTTAAGACAATTCTGTTATTCAACTGTATTACATACCATTCTCTTCTTTTTAAATGTACTTTTAATTGGGATGTTATAATAAATAACACATTCCACTAAAAATAACTGTTTCTGTTTTGGATACTGAACATACAACAACCCAACTTTATACTGAGATCCAAGGTTGTGGGTGCCTAAAATGGGGTGGAGGTTAAGGCCTTTGCAATTTAAAAGGTTGAGTAATCAATAGACTAAGTTTTGCCAATTAATAAAATAAAGCTTGCTGATGTCATTAAGAATGATATTAAAGGATGGAGTTAAGAAAACACCAGTGATCAACTACTATTATCCACTAGGAATGTTGATGAACTAAAGAGTGTTAGAGAACAGAAAGGAGGACATAAAATTTGGGAAAATACATTGAGCCCACGGGGAAACCCCTCACCTACTAAGATTTAGGGATTATTCTTCCTACATAATACAAATTATATCACTTCTTCTGCCATCAATTCTCTCACAAGTAGTCAATTATGTGCCTGAAAACAATGATTAGGTCCTCAGAATAAGTAGAGAAAGCAGTTCATTTTAGTCCTATATTAGCTTTAAAATGGTGCCACCTTCAAAGAAAACTCTGGAGAAAGTTCAAGCTCATGCTGACGCCCAGGGCTCTTGTTACGCATAGGATGTGATGTTCCTTGTGTAGCCATCAGTTAGGGGCCCTACAATGCAAGGAAAGTGACATATAACTACACAGATACACAAGATTATCCAAGTGTGGTCCCTTTTAAGAAAGGCTTCTGAAAAACACCAACAAACCAAAAAAAAATCCAAAAAATAAAGGAATAAAACACCTATTTTATTATCTCTACTTCTCCCATTTTGGAACAAAGTAAGAACAAATGAAAGCACGAAAATCCCCAGTGTTAAGTGAATTATCCAGAATTACATAACTTTTAACTGGAACTAGATCTGGAACACTAAATCACAGCTATAGGATTCGAAAACCCAAATGCTTCCCAACAAATTATAACTCATATTACTCCTTCTGCTACCAATGTGACTCTCAAGTAAATCATAAGCTCCAAATACCCTTAATTTGTTTTTCTTTTCATTGTTTTCATTTAAAAATACCCAGAATTTGTTTTTCACTGTTATAAGTGGTCACCTCTATATTTTAAACTACTGATATGGCTTAAAAATTTGGAAAATATCCTAGTTTTTTTTTCAGAAGTCAATGCAAGTATACTTCTATTATCACCTGCTTATCCTCATTATTCCTTCTTCATCACCAATTTGCAGGTTCTATTTGGAGCTTAATTTCTAGGAATGTGCTGGTAATAATCCCCCCCCACACAAGGGCAAGAATTTTTTTTTCTTAAAATTTCTTTCCATAAAATGTCTATTGCCCACCTAGCCAATCTATGTAAGACAGATTCTAGTAATTTTATATCACTTTATGTTCAATGGGGATATTTATAACACAAGCAACTTGTATATCAATATGATAGAAAGTATAGATTAATGGTACTCAAATTTGAGAATTTACTTTGAGGGATTGTTAAAACGCAGACTTTTGGGATCACCTCCGAATGTCTGACTGAGTAGGTCTGAGGTAAGGTCTGAGAATTTGCATTTCTAACAAGTTCCCAGGTTATGTTAATGTACTGCTCTGGGGACTACTCTTGGATTATCTGATGTAGACTTGTTTCAATCTTGTATTAACTTTATTCTAACCTAAAACAGAATTTCTATATATTTCTAAGTGTATCTTTAATTAGAAGAAGAGCGAAAGAGAAAGGAAATATGAAAATCCTTGTCATTCATTAAACCTGTCCATAATCTTTTTTATAATAGTCATCACCCATTCAGCCTCAGGATCCAAACAAATCAATTTCTGATCTTTCAGTGTGACTCTGAAAAGAAAAGTGTCCCAGTTAAATAAAAAATATTCCTAATATAACAAAGTTTTAAATTTATTAATTAGAATTTTTGAAATATGAAATGCATATGATTAAAATGAACATTCAGATTTCTCAAACTACATTAATTATATTATGAGTATGAGTTTTAGTGACATTGATGTACATAACTAAATTTTTCATCAACTAAATGATACCTTTTTTAGAGTCTTTTTGGAGATATCAATCAACTAGGAGACATTATAGGACTTAAGATATACACGATATAGTGCTAGGACTCTGGGAAATTTACACAAGCATAATGGCTTCCAGTGTGACAATTGTCAATCTCTTACTATAAGTTCTTTATTGTTATATATCTGCTAATTTTTTTATCTTTTAGAACTTCATTAAATCTTCACTGGTTATTCAGCAGCAGAGCATAAATTACTTATTTAAATTAATTCTGTATCTTTCAATTGCACTTCATAGAACCACAAAGTTCCACCAGCATCTGCAGGACTAAATGACCTTTCCACACCCTGAGCAAGGGGTGTACATTCTAGAGTTTAAGAATATAATAGAACTTTATACCTAATTATGAAAAATAATAAAATAATAATAAATCCTTAGCTAATTACCAATACAAGAATAGCCATAAAACATTATACATGATGGTGAAAACTTGAAAGTAATCCTTTTGCATACAGAAACAAGACAAAGGTGCCTACTATCACAACAGTCACCTCAGCAAATCTAGAAAGATAAATAAAAGGTGGAGGGTTTCCAAAAGAGAAAATTTCACTCTTTCCCAGGTGATATGACTACCCAAGTAAAGATTGATGGTTCTAAAACCAATACAAAATTTCCTGTCTAAACACTAATAACTGGAATGTGAAATTGTGTAAAGATATCCTTTACAACAGCATCAAACAATATAAAGTGGCTAGAAATTATAAAACTATAAGGACATTAAATAGAAATTATAAAACTATAAGGACATTAAAGAAGACTTAAAATAGAAGTCTTAAAATATGCTCTTAAAATAGAAAACTCAATACCATAAAGATATCAACAATTTCCAAATCAATGATAACAATTTAGTGCAAATATAGGCACAGATAAATTAATTAATGGGTCAGAAAAGAGAGACTGGAACCATTCCTTCACTTATAGGATAATTCAATTTATAACAGAAATAGCATTGTAGATAAGTGGGAAATGATATTTTAATAAATAATGTTAGAACAATTGATGAATTATATGGAAAAATTAAATTAAATAATTCCTTAAAATGATATAAAAATAAATTTTAGGTGGATTCAAGTCTTTTTTATTTTAAAAATGCGGGGTGCAATTCAAGATTAGGTATGCAAGTGGTCATAATGCAGGTAAAGTTTGGGTTTCCCTTTGGTCTCCACTTAGCTTAGTTTGAGATCAGGTACTCTTACTGATGTTGTGTCCATGTCTTAAGCACAAATTCAAAAATTGTGGAAATTTTAAAAGATAATATAGAAGAATACAGTTGTGAACTCTTGTAAAAGGGAAGGTTTTTTTGAGTTAAGACACTAAAAGTGCTAATCAAAAAAGAGAAAATTGCTAAATTCAAATATAGTAAAAACACAAACTTATGTTTACTGAAAATACTATAGGAAGAATGAAAATATTTGTTACAAATTGGAAAATGAGCTTTGCTATGTATAAAACTGACAAGGAATTAATATTCAGAATACTCTAAGAACACCTATGAGTAAATAGAAAAAATATAATATCCAAATAGGAAAAGGAACAAAATAAATGAATATAAATTTTACAAAAGAGGGAATACAAATGGTCACAAACATGAAAAATATCCAATTTCATTAATAATAGATAAATGCAAATTAAAAAAACAATGTGATATAATTGCATACCTATCAAATTGACAATACTAGATATTGGCCAGTATTTGAAGCAACAGATGATCTTATGTGGGAAAGAGTGTCAATTAGTATGACTAGTTTGTAATACAATGCGGCATTACCTAGTAAGATTGAATATGTGCAAACTTTAAACACAGCAACTAATTATTAGAGAAATTCTCATATACATGAACCAGAAAGCATATGAAGAATGTCAGTAATCTGGAAAAAAACCAAGTGTCCTCCAACAGGTGAACTGAATAAATAATTCTGTCTATTTAGTACGCCTATAATACAATTACTTAAATTGAATAAACAGCTAAATACATCAGAATGCATAAATGCAAAATAATGTTAAATAATAGAAGCAAGTCATGAAAGAATGCATTCAGTATGATCCCATTGATCTGAAGTTCATAAGCAGGCAAAATAAATAATAATTATTTAAAGTTTCATACCTAGGTTGTAAAACTATAAAGAAAAGCAAGAAACAACACAATTCAAAATTGCAGTTAAATATTGGAAGGGGATGGACACATGATTTGGGAGGTATATTCATTTATTATGGCTGCCATAATATTACACCACATATTGAGTGTCTTACACAATAGAAATTTATTTTCTCATAGTTCTGAAGCTTGGAGGTCCAAGATTAAGGAGATAGTAGGTTTAGTTTACCTTTAGACCTCTCTCCTTGGCTTGCAAATGTCCATGTCTCACTATGTCTTCACATGGTTGCCCTTTGGTCTGTGTGTTTTCTGTGTCTTAATCTTGTTTTATAAAGACATCAGTTATATTGGATTAAGGCCTACCTTAATGACTTCACTTTAACCTGATTACTTCTGTAAAAGACCTCATCTCCACATACAGTGTCATTCCAAGATATTGAGGATTCAGATTTCAGAATATGAATTTAGGGAGCATACAATTCAGCCTGTAACAGGAGATTTGTATTCATATATGGAGGTTTCTGTTGTACTAGTTAATTCTAGAATTCAGCCTGAGTAGCGGGTGTGTATTTTATTACTGTTCTCCACATTGTACATATATGTAATCATATATTCTTTTGTATTTGTTACAGGCATTTGGGCCATCCTAAGGAGGCCCACAAAGTTTCCACCCACATTCCTAAGAGTGTGAATATAATGAGATATTACACCCATCATTATGTTATCTTACATGGCAAAAGGGATTTTTGCAGATGTAATTAAAGTTACTAATCAGTTGACTAAATTAATCAAAAGAGTGATTATTAAAGGAAACCTAATGCAATAGCTTGTACCCTAAAAGCAGAGAGTTTTCTGTAGCTGGTAGCAGAAGAAGAAATAAGATTTGAGATCAGTTCAATACAAGGCAGATTCTCTACTGCTCGTATGGAAGGCCCATGTGGATGGGCCTAAAAGCAGTCTCTAGGAGTTCAGAAAAGTATTTTGAAATAAGACACTAAGAGTATGTCCTTAAAGGAACATTCTGCTAAACTCAAGTATAGTAAAAATACAAGCTTATGTTCACTGAAAACACTATAAAAAGAGTGAAAATGTGAGTCAAAAATTGGAAAATGAGCTTTTCCAACCATAAAACTGACAAGGGATATATTCACAATACATCAAGAACACCTGTGAATTACTCAAGTTGACAGC
The DNA here is from genome assembly GCA_027257055.1 of Cephalopachus bancanus. NCBI lineage: Eukaryota > Metazoa > Chordata > Mammalia > Primates > Tarsiidae > Cephalopachus > Cephalopachus bancanus. The sequence goes on along the minus strand of JAPVLO010000030.1, from coordinate 4,772,910 downwards.
CATCAACAGGACATCAGCCCTACAACTGCAAAGAACTAAAGTCTACCAACAATCTGACTTGGAGGTGAATTCCTCCCTAGAGCCTCCAAACAAGACTTTAACTCTGCTGACATCTTGATTTTAGCTTTATGAAACTCCAAGCAGAAAACTCAGCCAAGACACCTAAACTACTGACCTACAGTGTAAAATACAGTTCTAAAAGTTCTAATAAAATGCGAAAGAGTTCCCCACATTCTCTGTTATCTGTAGGCTTATGCTCCAGAAGGGTTGTCTCTAGGGCCATTAGGCCATATTGAACTTATCATATATTTAAGTGTGTAATAGATTTCCATATGATCAATAAATTATCTATATATCCTTACTGAACAAAATGTATTTTTGCTTATTGTACACGTTCATTGACTTTTTTTTTTTTTTTGAGATGGAGTCTCACGCTGACACCCAGACTGGAGTACCGTGGCCGCTCCCGGCCACTGCAGCCTCGATCTGCTGGGCTCTGGCGATCCTTCCGCCTCAGTCTTCCAAGTAGCTGGAACTACAGGCACATGCTACCATGCCTGGCTAATTTTTTGATTTATTGTAGAGATGAGGTCTCACCAAGTTTCCCAGGTGGGTCTCGAACCCGAGGGCTCAGGCAATCCACTCACCTCAGCCTCCCAAAGCGCAGGATTACAGGCTGAGCCACCGAGCCCGGCTTCACTGACTTTGAAGTTAAGTCCACTTAGAATAATTCACACCCTATGTTCCCATTTGAGAGTCTTGTTTTTTTTTTTTTTTTGAGAGGGTGCATGATGTTTTCAGATATCAGAGCATAAATGCTAGGCCATTTATTTTCCCACATTGTGCAAGGATAAGGCCCAGCATCTTGCTCTCCTAGATTCTCAACCTAGTACATTTTGCAATGCCAACTTTGAAAACCCCAGGCCTAGATGTTTCCACACTACCTCATATTTTCACTACTTACATGATTTCTTTTCTGCTGCAGTAAGCACCTTCAGGTATCAATTGGACATTTTTAATGAATTGGGAGAGATAAAGTCAGAATGTGTCTGAATACACTGACATCGCAACTCTTGGCTGTCACAGGAATCAGCTGAATGAGAAAAGAACAGAAAAATCTGTCAGTTGGAACAAATATAGCTGTCATTCTTACGTCTTTACTTGAAATTTGAAATTAATGAGGTAGGACCCTCAATTGGATTCACAAATTCAGTACTATATTAGGGAGACAATCACACAAACCCAATTATATGCTATTATCATGATCAATAAACACTTATTATCTACTATATTTGAGAAATTGGTAAATATAATAGACTAATAATTCCTTGCTGATAGTATATATGATCAATGAGATAACTTTTTTTTTTTTTTTTTTTTTTTTTTTTTTTTTTTGAGTTGGAGTCTCACTCTGTCGCCCAGACTGGAGTGCAGTGGCCGCTTCCGGCCACCGCTACCTCGACCTGCTGGGCTCCGGCGATCCTTCCGCCTCAGCCTTCCAAGTAGCCGGAATTACAGGAGTGCGCTACCACGCCCGGCTGGTTTTTTGATTTATTGTAGAGATGAGGTCTCGCTGCCCAGGCGGGTCTCGAACCCACGGGCTCAGGCAATCCACTCACCTCAGCCTCCCAAAGGCGAGGGATTACAGGCTGAGCCACCAAGCCCGGCTGAGATAACTTATTTAATGGCGAGATCAATTTGATTCTCTTCTATGTAAAGTTATCAACATAAAGATTGTGTGTGAATTTTGTCAATTAAAGGTGTTAATTGCTCTCTGCTTGTCATCATTAAAATAAATACCCTAAACCCATTTGCAATAATGTTCCTGATAATATGTTTAGAGTCAGATATTTCTAAGACATTAACTGGATGTTTTTATTTAACTAAATAAGAAATGCTTTGACACTCTACAATCTAAAAACAGTATATGTCTGCTTAGATTATAATTTTACAGTTTCTACATTTTGCTTAGTGGCAAATACAAGCTCATAACATCTGGAATCTTTCCTGAAATTTCCAGTGCCTAAAAGTAAAAGATAAAAGCCAGACTTGGCTTACCAAACATGTCCAGGACAAGGATAGCCAGCAGAAGTGTTAGTGAGTTCTCAGCAGTCATGCCTGTCCTTAATCTTGATCCTGGTCTGGATCGATACTGCAGTCTACTTTTATATGCTCTCTATAGCTCTGAGAATTTTTAATTGCTTTCCTTGCACTCCCTCTCCTCACTGAAAAATAAAAAGTGAAGTTTAGCTTGTGACATGTTTATCATTTACAAGCCAATAGGAAAGCTTGGTTTGTCTTTCAAGCTTTGTTTTAATCTGGGGCTTGGGGGCAGGATGAGATGAACTTGTTGAATAGAAAAATGAATCTATTATTTCCTGTGGGTGAAACTGCGTAATTGTGAAGAGATCAGTGCCAGTTGCGGTGACTTACAGAACGGAGTCATGAGAACACCTATGCATCTTTACAAAGGACATGTTTGTACAAAGTAGGGAATTAATATGCTTTACCTTACCAAGTATTTGCTTTTGGCTTTTGTAGCTACTTGCATAATCCCACTTAATGTCTTACTAGAATCTGTCAGGCTAAAATTACATGTAGACCACAGATATAATACAAAGAAAATGGAATTCAAATTATCAGTGTTTTTCCTGTCAAGAACAGTAAACTACAGTTTACTTGTGGTTTGAAGGTAGCAATTTCCACGGGCTTGAATCTGAATTAGCTAACAGTGAATTAAAACTTTAATTTTATTCCTTAAGTAGTTTTATAAGTGACCTTAATTATTCCAGAGTGACCTTAATAATCCTAGAGTTTGCATTAACAAATCAAACAGCAAATAATTTATTTGCATTATTTTCCTTGGGCTACCATAACAAAGTACCACACACTGGGTGTCTTAAGCAATGGAGATATTTTTGTCTTACAGTTCTCGAGGCTGGAAGTCCCAAATCAAGGTTTAACAGGGTTGGTTCTTTCTTAGGACTGTGAGGATAGAAGTTTTCCAAGGTATCTCCATTTCACTTAAAGATGGTCACATTAATGTTTACATGATGTATGCATGTCTGTCTTCAAATTTTCCCTTTAGATAAAGGAACCAGCTATATAATATTACGAGTTCACCCTAATAACCTCATGTTAACTGGATTATGTCTTTAATGACCCTACTTCAAAATAAGGTCACATTCTGAAGTACTGGAGTTTAGGACCTCAGCATATAAATTTGAGGGGGACATAATTCAACCCATAACAGTGCTCAACTGGAGAATCAGTGATTACTGAAAGGGCTAATGAAGTCTGAAGATAAAATTAGTCTAAATAATTAATTGTTTTCTTTTGCTATTTCTTACTGAGCATCTATTACCTGCCAGGGTCTTTGCTTGATGTGAAGTATTTGAAGATAGTAAAAATTGAATTTCTGCTCTTAGGAAGTTCAGTCTGTTTTGAGAGAGAAGCATGTAAACAGAGTAAACTGGAAGATGATCTCTATTATATAGTACATGTATACCTGAGGCTCTCTGGAGGCAGAGGAAGGAGGAAGGACTTTTCCAGGGGAGTAAGAGAAGACTTTACAGGGGAGGTAACATTGAACCTGTTAAATGATAAAAGGAAACTTGTCATTAAAATAAAAAAGGTTGATTTGCATTTGAGATAGAGAAACGCACAAAGAGGTATTTGTGAAGAGTCTTGGCATGTTAAGGAAAGGGAAAAAAGTTATTTTAATCTTTAAATAAGCTGTTTTAATAACCTGACAACAGTCAATTGACTGATTAGATCTTGGCCTTTGTATAAACCAAAATTGCAAATAATTTAGAAGTACTATTTAGAGACAACCTTGATTTATTTGAGTTTAATTTTCCTTCAATACCAAGTAAGAATAATAAAATATGCTGTCAATGTGTACAGGCATTATAATGAAGATACAAAAGTATACAAAGAGAGCTAACTAAATAAATGTTGAAAGACTCAAAATAGGCTGGCCGCAGGGGCTTACACCTGAAATCCCAGCATGGGAAGCTGAGGAAGGATGATTGCTTGAGTCCAGGATTTCGAGACCAGCCTGCGAGACAGAATGAGACCTCACTTATACAAAAAATCAAAAAATTAACCAGACATGGAGGTATATGCCTGAAGTCCTAGCTACACAAAAGATTGATGTGGAAGGATCGCCTAAGTCCAGGAGGTCAAGGCTGCAGTGAGTTGTGATTATGCCACTGCACTACAGTCTGGGTGTCAGAGTGAGATTCTGACTCAAAAAAAAAAAGACTCAAAATAATTTAGTTTCAAATACTGGCTTAGGATATCATGATATCTGCTAAAGAGTCTGTTAAAGAGATGGTAATTTTTCTTATCAAATATGGGCCTCTATTTCTAGACCTACTAAAATGCATACTAGCTCTGGAGCAGAATTAATTTACAGATACATCTAGTTTGTTAAAAGTGCTGAGACTGTCAATGTCATATTTTATTAATCTTATTAATTAAAATCTTATTAATTTTTACACAAGCCTGAGGTCTATACAAATAGGTAAGTCACAAAAATTCCATTTTTAACTGTAATCTTATGTTTCATTCTTCAAAGTACTTATCTACATTGATCTCCAATATAATGTAATAATAATAATTGTTCACTATATTTGACTTTGTGCCAACACTGCTTTGTGAATTTTTGTAAGTTATCTGGAAAATTTGCAAAGGATATTTCTATCTCACAGACAAGAAAATTGAATCTCAAAAAGGTTAAATAAGTGAAATAATAAAAATAGCCACATATTCTTAGCAACTCCTCATTTTAAGAGGTAGAATTTATTTCCCAAACTCCTTACTCTGTGCTGACCTTATGATATGTTTTGGCCAATAAGATGTGGTAAAAGTGATATTGTGGCTATTTCCAGCAAACAAAGCAGGAAATATAGCCTACTCTTGCCCTCTTTGATTGCCACTGCTACCACATGAAGATAGCCAAGTTTATTATCTGAAGACATGAGGCCCAGGCAATGGACAGTACCAACAACCAGACATGTGAATGAGGCAGCCCGATTCAAGTCACCAAGTGACTCCAGAAAAATCCATCAGAAAAACCACCCTGCAGAGCTCAGCCCAAGATGTCACATTGCCTAACACAGACTTATGACTTTCAGAGCCATGAGCCAGATTAAAATGGTTGTGTTTTTAATCCTCTACATTTGGGGGGGATAATAGATAACTGACAGAGCAACTTAACAGGTCACATAAAGTGACTGAATGTATTTTATGCTATGAATTGTTTGGATACAATATTCACAATCTTTTTTTTAGACTATCTTAAAGTGGCTCATGGTATGAATGACTATTAGTTATTAATTCATACCCTGAGATTGGTTCTACAAATTATAGAAAGTCAATTCTATAACCAAGATTCAAGCATTAATCTTCTTTAACAGTCCCAAGAATAATCTAATTTAATGAAAATAGTCTTGCATTAGACTTGAGAAATCTGAGTTCTAGCTCATTTTTATAATAAATTAATTCTGCGATATTGGTAACTCCTTAGTGGTCTCTGAGCCTCTACAGTTCTATCTATAAAGTGAGAAGACTGATGGTGTGTGTGATCTGTCAAGTTTTGAACAAAACTTTTGTCTGGCTGCCAAGAGATCAGTTTCTGATCTTAATATTTGACTTGTTTTTTCCTCTTCAGACTAACTGGTTTCTTTCTCAAGGGACTGTTGAAAGCAACAGGAACAATTCCAACTACCTCTCACTTAAAAAACAAAAGATTTATCACTTTTAATGTGAAGGACAAAAATGTCAATGGAAGTATCAGCCTCTTCACGGTGAAAATGAGGTCCTGGACATGGTTTGGTAGACTGTTTTCCCCCTGTCATATAGATCCAGATTCCAGGATTTAACTTCAAGTGCAGACGGGAATTAAAATCAGAGGTTGATGCCTTGTTGTTTAGGTGATTCATGATTCTAATGTAAACACAGAAACTCCAGTTTCTTGGTTTGAGTTGGCTTCATGGAGTCTGCAAAATAAGAAAGCAAACATTTGTAGTAGCCCCTTGGGAAGTAAAAACAGAACAAACAAAACAACTCAGCTGTGCTTAACAATAGCCAGTGCATTCTCCTATTAACTTTCATTTTTTCTGCTTCACTTCACATTTTCCTTCTTCCTAATTCTTTGGTATTATATTACTTAATAAAATAATGCTACCTAAGTCCTTGCTTTAAGATCTAATTTCTGCGTAGCCCAATTTTCCAACTTTGGGCTCCCCTCAAAACAGAGTCTGATACAAAGACTTACTGCAGTTGTTTATCTTGGAGATGAACACAGAATACGTGAGGGAGTGGAGGGAAAGGGGTAGGCAAAAGAGGAAAGCTAATGAAGTATATGTAATGAATGAAATATCACTGTGGGCAACCAGGGCTTAAGCTTCCCATGGAGTCTCAGAAAATCTTTGACGATTGCTCCTCAGAATTGTCCAATCTTTGACGATTGCTCCTCAGAATTGTCCCACCAATACTTTCATTTCTAGTCATGTTGAAGTAAAAGAGAAGTCCTAACTTCTGCTATAAACAAATAGGAAACTCAACAAACGATATTAAGTTACTGGTTTTAGACATTGGACAACAGTCAGCAAAGGAAACCCAGGAAAAGGAAATAAACAAGATAAGACTTGTGCTCACCCTGGAAGTTTTGCTGGAGCAAATTTGGATCATTTGCAGCCAGGGATCTCCCAAGCAGAGCACGATGGTCTTACTGCAATGAGGAGGCACAGATTTGAGCTCAGGGAAACTGGAGTGGCTAGAGGTCAAGAAAAAGAGTTACAGGAAGCATCTGCGCAGGAAAACAGAGAACTAGCAATCTGCACAAAGGTCCCATTGAGTCTGATCAATACTAAGTCACATATGAATAGGGTAAAAAAAACCATAAGTCAGGCAGAGTAACCAGAGATTTGTAAGCTAAGAATTTCTCAGACTTCACATGGATTGGGAAGATATCTCCTGTCAGAGTGGAGAGAACTTGTGAGCACTCAAGACATTCTGTAGGGACACAGGAGAGACTTAGAAGTACATACTTCTAAGCATGACTTAGAAGTACAGCTAAACAAGTCTAAGAGCAAAGAACACCCCTAGACCACTCTAACAAGCTCAAAAACAAGCCTCAAAGAGATCAAGCTGATGCTCTAGTAACTGAACTCCTTGCTAGGTCAAAGACCAAGAATGTAAAGAAGTCAAATACAATTTTGACACTCAGCAATAGAAGATTAAAAATTTCCTGAAATCAATCAAAAATTACTACTACACTAAGAAGTCAGTTATTACAGACTCAGAAATGACAGAATAACAGAATTAGCAGATAAGCATTTAAAAATAGCTATTATAGTGCCTCTGTAGTTCCAACTACTTGGAAGACTGAGGTGGAAGGCTCACCTAAGCCCAGCAGATGGAGGCTGCGGTAGCCATGAGTATTCCACTGCACTCTAGCCTGGACAACAGAGTGAGACTCCAACTCAGAAACAAAACACAAACAAATAAACAAATAAATAAAAATCGCTATTATAAATATGTGCAGGGGTTTAAAGGTAAGTGTAAATATAATGATAATAGAAGTGAAAAATTGTATGTATTTTATATATTTCTTTTATTTATATTTATTTATTTTAAAATAAATTATTTCTTTAAAATAAAATAATATTTATTTTATTTATTTATACATCTATACTGTATATATTCTAGAAGTTTCTATCTAGATAGAAAGATAGATTAAAAATTTCCTGCAGCCAATCAAAAATTACTACTATGCTAAGAAGTCGGTCAATACAGACTCAGAGAAAGAGGGAGAGAGAGAGAAAGATAGATAAACTTCTAGAATTATCCAATGAAAGGACTGGGAAAATAGAATATTCATCCATTAACTTCTGTCTCTCCATTGAAGGCATTAAGTCGTGGGCCACCCTGCCTGAGAGTTGAGAAAACTCTCTCTGCCATGCCTCCTTTCCCACCCCCAGATGGAAAAAGCCCTCAGGAAAAGAAGCAGAAGAACAGAGACTATCAGTTGAGAAGCCATTGCCCATTGCAACTGCTGAACTCATTGGCGAGTGGAGGTAATATGGAGTGGGTCATCAGTGGTCAAAACAGGACAAGCCTTTTTCTTATTATTTGCATGGGTAGCCAGAAAAGGAAAACAAGTATTATCTGTTTTTCTGGATTGCCTTCACTGGACTGTTAGGGGTTTGCAAAATCTCTCCCAGTTACTTCTGAAAGTCCTGAGAAGGTATTACAGGAGACCTCACAAAGCAGGACCACCATGACAGAATAGTTCCCACCATGTTTCCTCCTCGCCTTCCCTAGCTCCCATGGTAACATTGCTCAGGAATCCTCAGTCACTGCTGCTATTGTTATTTCCTACTGATAGACTCTCAGAATTGTGATGTGTCACATAATATTCTTTTCTTACTTACTTCTTCTGTGACCACCATTTTATGTGTCCCACTTCCTGCCATAACACTGCCAAAGGGAGACTGCCTTACACTTCTAAGGTGTCAGAACAACTTTGTGTGAAAACAACAATTTACATATCTACTTGATCTAAGATTGAAATTTATAGCCATGGAGTTGACCTGAGGACCAGTGAAAACAATCAGATTTCCAGAACCATCAATAACGTTGAATCCCTGCAACACTTCAGAAGGTGTATTCTGTTATGATCCCCATTCTACAGAAGAGGAAATGGGGATGAGTGAAGTCAAGATCACAGTGAGCGAGCTGGAATTTACTCTAAAGTCAGCCTGATCCTCTGAAACCTGTCTTTAACCACCATATGAATAAAAGCATCTCAGGTGTCCTTTTTGTGTTCCATATTCCATATTCACAAGAGCGAAGTAGTCAGTACTGCGAGCTCTGATGTTTGAGGGAAAGGACTGCTCTCAGGTATGAGGTGTGGCTTTATTAAGTCCTTGGGGTGCTACTTTTAAACATTTCCCAGTGTCCTGTAACTTGGGGTTAGGGAGTGAATGCTAGCATTTGTGGAGTTTCTAGTATGGCTTGCATTTATTTATTTCTGTACAATTTACAAATTTTCTTCCTTCTTATCTCATTTATAATGAACTAATAACCTTGTAGTTGTGAAGAGATTATTGTTTTTAACTATTTTAGGTGGGGGGGGGAAACTCACAGAGATTGTTACTTGCTGCTTAGGACCCTTATTTAGGTCCCTATTTAGGACCCTCATTTAGGTCCCAGCTACTTGGGACAAGCTGGAATTTGATCTCAAGTATTGAGGTTGCCACCTCACATTCTTACCTGTGCTAAAGGTGGTTACCCAGGGCTCAGGATTTCCTGGGTGAATCCTGAATCAGAGGCAGGTACACACCCCACACATGCGCAGGCATCCTCCTTTCCGCCTTGGAGAGTGATTGATTGATTGATTGATTGATTTTTTTAGATTCGGTGGGGGGTCTTTCTGCCTTTTGACGATGGTGTTTCTGTCTTGGAAACCTGGAGAGCTGCTGTCACCTGAGACAGCACTGAATACAGAGTCTTCCAGAGAGCTTTTTCGGGATAAATCATCTGTAACCACAAAAATTTCACTAGGAACAGCAGGAACTAAGGCAACTAAATCTTAAAACCATTATATTTGACATATTAGTATAAAGGACTGAAACAACATTAAACTTAGTGGTGGTTACTTACATGTGAAGGTTAGAAAGTTGAACCCAAGTTTCCATTAGACCTTTTCACAGGTTCAGTATTCAACCACTCACTTTTTCTGCTTCTATTGATGTCACAAATTCTTTGAATTTTGAAAAAAAAAATCCATTTTGCCCACCATTCCACTGCTGTCTTCATTAAATTGTTAACAATTATATTTAAAAAGTACTTGACAAAAGCAATAAAATGAGGGGTGCTTTAAAATAGATATAAGAAAGTAAATATTTTTAAGGAGATAAATTTGAGAAGCAAGGTGGCAGGGAACTTCTCATAAAAACAATACATTGTGGTCAGTGACTTTCAAGTCAGGGGCAGCCCAGAGTTTGAAGAAGCACTTTCTTGAGTAGGTGAAAGCCAAGAAAAGTCACAGCTATTACCAGACGAAATTAAGCATAACTAATAGTTTGATTTGTCTGTGTAGCTAACTGAATGCTCAGGAGGGGAAAAATGTTGAGAAGCATTGATATAAATCATCATATTTGCCAGCACACATATCCCCTTATTTCCCAAAAAATGAAACAAACATATTTTAAAATACTTTATTTTATGTTCTTTGTGAAAACATTTAAATAAATATTTAAACCTCTCCACAGAAACACTGCATAATTAGCACTAAACAAGGCATTGTGCCTTACAAGAAAGACATAAAATGTCCAAGGGATATTTAGAACATTTTAGTTCTTAAAGTTTCAACATGAGAAATGTTGACCACACACTGAAATCCTTTCAATAAATAAAAACTCAATATGCTTCTAAACAGTCACAAAGATAGCCATGCACACACATTCTCTTACCCTCACAATGATCTCACTGGCTATTTGTTTGGATGCCTCAGCCTCTGTCACAGTGGCTAGCATGTCGTGGGCTCCTCATAAATATTACTATAACGACCAAAGAACATCTGAAAACCTTTTACCCTCAAATTAAATACAAATCAGGTTTGAACTAACTTAGGTTTAACATAAAATAAATAATAAGCGTAATGGTGTAGTGTGCAATTGGATTCAATCATATGCTTAAATATTTTACATGTAAATATTAACAGAATATTTGAGAACAAACAAATAAATAGAAAAACTCTCATAAGAGACGTTCAAACACATGAAATTCAATCCAGATGACCTCTAGAGATCTTTCTATTTTTCCTCTTCTATTACTATAAAGGCAGGTCCTGCTTCAGGAACGGAGATGAGCTTCCTCCTGGCTAGTTGGGGTTGCCACTATCATGAGAAAATGGTTGTGGTTAATAAGTGTTCAGGAAAGCTGACTGCCCAACACTCTTCTCTTGCCCTGTCCCCTGGGCTCCAGAGTTTTCTGGATGCAGTTTCCCCAGGTGGTGATTTTCTGAGACATCTGCACTATATGGCAGAGACCTCAGGCTTTCAGACCTCCTGTTCAGGAATGGACTGGGGGTGCAGAGGCAGTCTCTTACTGTAATATTATTGGCTAAACAGCCAGAACCTTTCTGTCACACAGGGCCTCACTTAAGCCTCAGAGCAGCCTCACGATACAGCGACTATTTTTTCCCCCATTATGCTGAGTTTCAGATAAACTGAATCATTTTCTTTGAGTGACATAGTCCCGGATTTGTACTCAGTGAGATGTCATTGTAACATCCTGCTCTTTGTCACTAAACTTTTACAAAAAAACCAAGGGGCTGCTTTTCTCTTTTTGAAGCCCAAGCAATTGGAAGGGAAATGACTGACTTCTTAACAGGTGGAAAGTCTTTTAGCACAACTGACCAACTATCAACGAGAATTTTAATAGAGACAGTTTTACCTGCATTCACCAGAACAGGGGGGGATGGAAGGCATTGAAAATAGACTATTGCAGCAGAGCAGATTAATGACCTTAATGAAAACTGTAGTTGTGAAAACAGTAATCCCCATTTCTATCTTGCAGCTAACTCCTAGGTTTCCCTGGTATAATTTTCAGGGGCAGATGCCAGTATTTCTAACGAGCGGCTCCGGTAGCCTGTGTCCATAGGAACCCACACTTACGTGTTGAGCATCCTTTGGATGATTTTCTTGACCATGGGGGCTGCGGGGTTGAGACAGGCGTCCCGCCCGTTCTTGAGCGTGGCTCTGCGGAGAGAAGAGGGGCGCGTGAGCGGGGGGGGGGGAGGTTGGGGTCCGGACCGAGCCGCGGGAGGCCAGGGGCGGGACTCACATGACTTCGGTCTGGGCGCAGTGGGGTCCCGGGGACGTCACCCTCACGCTCTGGATGTTCTTGGGATGGATGCCCTGCGTGCTCTGTAGGCACTGGCAGCGCAGCTCGGAGACCACGGGCGCCCCTGCAGGGGAGAGACGCGCTGGGTGAGCAGGTGGGGCCCGCAGGAGGCCACCAGAGCCCCGCCCCGCCTGGGACTCCGGGATCCCAGGTCCCACCTGCCACGTGCTGACCGGCGGCCACCAAGAGCAGGAGCAGCAGCGCCGCCCAGAGCAGCCGCGGGGCGCGGGGGGTGGCGGGGGTCGCGGCGTGGGCCATGGGCTCGGCGGAGAGGAGCGGAAGGCGAGCGGGGGGCGTCTGAGGTGCGGGCTCTGCGGCTCCCGAGAATGTGAACCCCTTTTATGCCTGGCAGGGTTGGAAAGCCCGGGGCCTCTGGCCGGGAAATTCCCGGAAGGAAGGCGCGATCCCGCCCCGGGGAAAGAGGGACGGGGGAGGGGGCTTTGGGGAGGGGCCCATTGGCAACGTTACAGCTTCGCCCTCCCGCGGGTTACAGCCTCGCCCTCCCGCGGAAGGTTAGCGGACTGGGGTATTCACTGCTGTCCCAGATCCCTGGAGGGGGCGTGAGTCGAAGCCTGAGTTACCGCCTGAGAGCATGGGGGCCAAGTGATCCCAGGGCGAGGGCAGGGAAAACGGAGACAGCTGGGGTGGACGCGGAGAGAAGACGAGAGGGGGAGCGGGGGGGCACCGCGTCTCTAGAGAATGAGAGTTGTGGCTCCTTCGTTATCAGATCTGAGGGTGGTGGGAGATGGATTAAGAAGGCCCTGGGAGATGGGCTTAGTTAGCTATTCTACATGTATATTATCCTCTGTGTATATATCCTCCCTCTGTCTCTATCTCTTTCTCTCCAAATTGGGTTTTTGTATATTTCATACACATCTGAAATCAGTGCTCTCTGTCAAAAATCACAGCCACCATCTCGGATTCCAGATGGGATGTTCAGCTTGCTCCTGGTGTTGATTATTGTCTCATCACACTGAGGATATCTTCTTTGTTTCTCCTGTGGTGGGAACAGGGATCCGTGTCCATTGTTGAACCCAGAGTTACTTTCCGAGGCAGCCAGGGCTGCCACATGACCTCTGCTTTCTGTCCTGCATAACTTCCTCCTTCCCTCTGAAATGTTGGAACTCCCCAAATTCCCCCCTCTCCGCCCCCAGAGCTCCTTTTCCCTGGGGGAGGAGTTCAGATACGATCTCTGAAATCTGAACTGACTGACACTCCGAACCTGCGGACGGGCCGGCCGGGTCCAGCAGTCTCGCCCGGCTCACTCTCCCAGGTTCTCCCTTTGGCCAGCAAAGCGCTTGACTCTGGGCAGGGGCTTGGGGGGCTGGGGGGAGGTACCCGGTGTGCAGGCGCCTGTCCCCCTGTAGTAGCAAAAGGATGCTTATAGGGGAAATGGGAAACCCCAGACCATACATAAAATCGCAGTTCCATTCATTATAGGACTTCCCAGTATTCAGTGTGGGGTCCTCCTTTCTCTAGAAACAATGGCATGTCCTGTTTTATGTCAGGAATTTCAGTCTTTTCATCTAATGACCTAATTGCTTTTTCCACAGTTTTAGAGAACTTATTTTGATTCATCATTAGTTTTTAGGGACTTAAGTGTGATTCTCCAAGTGAGATTCAGACTTCCTTGAGACATGGAGTACAGTGGGAGAGAGGAAAAAGGGCTGCACTCTGTCCTAGGGGTGAAAGTCTGCAGGACAGGTATCTACACAGCCCAGCCAAGGAATAAAAGCCCGTGCGTGACCCAATAACGGGGCATGCAACCCAATGCCTGCATTTAGTCGCCAAGAACCACTTGCTAGTTGTGAAACCTCTCTGTGCCTGCCCAAGTTGGCTGTGAGAAATAAATCAACATCTGTAAGAGCCAGAATGGATGAAGCACCTTATATATATTTGTTAAATAAATAAAATGGAAATCGATTTTTCCCAAACAGAAATATATTGCCTAAACAGAAATTCAACCTGCTGTGAATTCTGCTATAAAGAAAAAAATTCTAACAAAAGGTCCACACCCCCAATTTTTTCACATTTAAAATTGTATCAGTTACTTCCATCCAACTGTCCCTAACTGTATACAGCACCATATAGAACAGGGTGAGTCCTGAAGAAATCTAGGCAAGTTCCAGAAGGAAAAATGTTCATACAAACACCACAGTCTCCAGTGTTCAAAATGCCCTTGTGGTTACTGGTGCTCAGGGGAACCTGTGTTGCCATTACGATAATCTTGAGCAGCGGGGGAAAGCTGTACTAGAGTGATACTACACACCACACACACACACACACACACACACACACACACACACACACACACACACACACACACGTACTTATAGAAGGGAGGATCCAAAACACTTATTTTTGGGGTTGGGCCCCTTGTAGTACAGGTTTCTCCCACTAAGTAAATGTTCTAGGAACCCATTGGCATCAGTGTACCAGCTAGTGTTGCTCTGAGAGGCTGCGTTGTGCTTCAGTGAATTTTTTTTTTTTTTACTTTTAATTTTTTTTATTTTAAAGATGTGAGACACAGTTCAGGGTTGGGTATACAAATGTTCATTCTGCAGGTACCCTTGTTGATGAAGTGTGCACCCCCTTCCCCAGGCAGATTCTTACTACTGCCAATCCCTCCTCCCTGACCCCCACCCCCACAGTTCCCACTACTGTCAATCCTTTTCTTATAGTATTACAATAGTTGTTCAAGGTTCGCTTATGAGTAAGAACATGAGATGCTCAGTTCTTTGTTTCTGTGATAGATAACTCAGTATTATAGTTTCTAAGTTCATCCCGGTGAATTTTTTTTTTTTTTTGGAGAGTCAATGCCTCTTTATGATGGGTGATTTACTAGCACACCTATCCACATCACACTGTGTCTGGCAGGTTTTGACCAAAAATGGCTTGACCCCATGCTCTAACCTCCCTACTCACCCAATCTTGTCCTAAGCAACTTATTTTTGTTTCTCTGGATGAAAAACGTCCTCATGATGTGGAAGATGTGAAATAAGAAATGGCAGAAGCACTAAAAAGCATCAAAATTGATGAGTTCAAATACTGTTGTGAGCAGTGGGAAAAGGGTCTCAATAGGTGTATTGCAACAAACAGAAAGTACTTTGAAGGTGATCGAAATTTAAACATGTAAGAGTAAATACACAATTTTTTATTTAAAAATTTTTGGGTTTTTTTTTTTTTTTGGTTCTCCCTCATAGATATAGATATAGGTATAGATGTAGATATAGATACACATATTTATACAGACACACATACATACAGATCTTGTATATATTGAGTCAGGATCTTACTCTGTCATCCAGACTGGAGTGCAGTGAGTTTGCAAGATCATGGCTCACCACAACCTTGACCTCCTATCCTCAGACAATCCTTCCACTCCAGCCTTCTTAGTAGCTGGGACTACAGGCGTGTACCATCACTGCCGGCAGTTTTTTTTCATGTTTCATAGAGATGAGGTCTCACTATGTTGTCCAGGCAGGTCTTGAACTCCTGGGCTCAAGCAATCCTCCTGCCTCAGCCTCCCAATGTGCTAGGATTATAGGCATGAACCACCATACCGCGCATATTTTTAAAACCGTAGATAATATATGTGCTGCGGTCTTTTTCAATAATTTCCTTTCTCGCATCTTCCTGATTACTTAAATTAAAGGATACAAGAAAAGTATTGAATAGTGGAGGCCAAAATACAAAGTGTCCCGAATGTGTTTAGCAGTTTTAAACTGTAATAACTGCTGCAACCTTAAAAAAAATTAACTGAATTAAGAATATACAAGAATATTAAAATAAAATAAATTTTATGTATCAGACTTTCAGAAAAGAAGGCACATCTGTACTCTACTAGAAGGTGCACTTTGATGAAATTTTTTTTTGTTACTGCTGAGAGGAATCATTTGATTGTTTTGTAGTCTCACTTTCAATCACTTCCTCAAAAAAAGGTAATTTGGGTATAAGACTATTCATCATATTTATTGAAAAATATGTACACAATGGATTACACAGAGATAGTAATTTTTTAAAATACTCTGGTATTTATCAATATGATCCTAAGAGAAAAAC
Organism: Cephalopachus bancanus; assembly: GCA_027257055.1. Lineage (NCBI taxonomy): Eukaryota > Metazoa > Chordata > Mammalia > Primates > Tarsiidae > Cephalopachus > Cephalopachus bancanus. Next base: position 4,756,926 of record JAPVLO010000030.1, on the reverse strand, counting down.
TGGGAAAAAAATAAAGGGAGATTCAAATTTGTATTAAAGAGTAGGCAATGACATATGACCCAAAGGTTGTTAAAAGTGATTAACTCATGAGTAATTGAGAGTTTATGTGGTTACTCCTCTTAATGTCACTCTTTTTCTGGGATTTGATGGGAAAATGAACAAGAAATATAAGTCATTCTTTAAACTTGAAAAATGTATTATTTTGTTTTCTAATTGTAGTTATAACACATATTAATTTAATAAAGTTTATAAAAGTCAGAAAAGCATGGAGGAATTTTTTCCTTTATCTCCCTCAACTTTTATCTATGAAACAAACTTTAACAGGTCATTGAAAATTTGCTATTTTTTTTCTTCAACAAACATAGTAGTTAAATTATAAGAGCTTACAGGATTCTGGGTAAGTGTAAAACAGGCTGCTTCCTTTATTTAGTTGCTACATACCATGAGCAAGTTACTAAACCTTTGCACCTACCGCAAGGGGCAGAGCATTTATTTTATGCTCTTCTAAGAACTTTACAAATATTGACTCACTCATTCTTCCAAACAGCCCCGTGGAATAGATGTGATTGTTATCTTTATGGGACTCTGAGGTTACAAATAAAGAAACTGAGGTGCAGAAAGGGTAAGTAACTTCCCTGAGGTCATATGTCCCTGAGCCTGGGAATCAAAACTAGAGAAAATGGCTCTATTATGCAGTAATTAGAAAAACTCTGTGAGAAACAATTTTTAAAAATCTGTTATTGCCCTAGTTTAATGGTTCTAATTTAGTTATTCTGAAATGAAAATGCAGCAAAATGGTCATACATCTCCATAGTTTTGTTTCACTAAGGGCATAACTCTCTCCTGTGACGTTGATATAGCTTGCTATATTTTCTTAAAAGTGCCCAATTCTGAAAAATAAAACAGTAACTTTATAATGGGGAAATTCGGCAAACCAACCCTTTACCAAACGATGAGGGTTAACATCATTGTGGTGTCATGTGGACATCATGAACCCTCTGATATGATGTCACAGAAAGGTCCTGTCATCTCTTTGGTATTCTTTCCAAATATTCACAACCTAAGTCTAGTCTTGATTAAACATTCTTCAAACCCAAATGTAAGAATCTTAAATAGCATAGCAGTACACTTCAAAACCATCTAGGATATGAAAAAATAAGGAAAAACTCTCACAGTCCAGAAGAAATTGTGGAAACATGACAACTACTCACAACGTACTTTGGATTGGATCCTAGAGCAGAAAGAGTATATTAAGGGAAAAATTGGTGAAATAAAAAAAAAAAAATGTGAAATTCAGTTAGAAGTAATGGGCCAGTGATGGTTTCTTAGTTTTGACAAATACACCATGGTAATGAAAAATGTTTGCGATAGAGGAAGCTGGGTGAAGAGTACACAGACATTGCATTATCTCTGCAACTTTTATATATTTTAAACTATTCTAAAATGTTTATTTTTTAAAAAAGTTTCTCGTTCTAAATCTAGTTAGAACACCACCAAAAGGAAATCAGTGGACACACTTGTTTTACTGACAAGCTTTCTAGAATGTAAACTCAATTATATTGAGTACATATTTGCTCAAATAGAAAAACCCACAATGTCCGTTTCCCAGTTTGCACATTTCATCATATTTCACAAGATTAAAGAGTTTTCTTCAGCATGATTAATACTGTCTAACTCTCTTGCCTAGTTCTTGTAACTGAAGATAATCAGAATGTGCTTGCTGTAACGGTCTCAGACCCACCCCAAACTGACGTCATGAGACCAATCAGGGAGTGTAGAGCTCCAAGTAGTCACAGACACTGCCAAAAGAACAAAACCAGGGAAGTATGTCAGTAAGCAGCCAACACTTGAAGATTAACTTGGAACAGCTTAATCAAAATCACTTGTTCTTGTAAATGAAGTGAAAAAGAAAGTTTTGTTGTTGTTGTTATTGTTTTTTCCCTAATACTCCACTTGAGTCAGTGAGAGCTCCATGAGCCAAAGTACAAAATGTTTAAGCACAGTAATGTTGGAGCCTAGAACAATAAATCATTCTCAAATTGTTCGAACAAGAGTTTCTCCAAGCCAATTACATTTCAAGAGTCAAATGCCAGGTTTTTATGCAGTCTTTAGACCTAGGCTGGCAATGATTCTTAAATATAAGAACCTTTAGAAATGGAAGCATTAATGGTTAAATTCCATTCCTCTTTAACCATTATGGAACCATTCAGAATGGACAGTCAAATCCAGGATGTTCACGTCTCCCAGGCCCACTGTCTCACCCAGTCATTGCTGCAGCAACCAGCTCAGTGCAGGAGTCACCTGGCAGCTCCTTGTCTCATGGCATCAGGAATCTTTCGCTTTCTGGCCCAGTGTTTCTCTGCTGCCTCCACAGACCAGCCCTTTCCCATGAAGACTGGGGGCTGATGGATAAACATTTCCCCCTTCTTGTTTCAGGCAGATGTTCTACATTATTTTTCATAGGGTCCCCAGTAGGATGGAACTCTAGTTGCCACACCCTCCCTTCCTCTTTCGCTCTTCCCAGTTTTTCAGTCTCTGCCCTGGGAACTTTCCACTATATAAATGAGCTGCATGGCAGGTCCATGACTCGGGATGTTCACGTAGGAGTAGCCTAGACTGAGGACTGCTCCGTCCTGAGAGGTGGCCCTGCTGATGGCAGGCAGGAAAGGGCAGGGTAACTCTTCTCTGCCCAGCTTGCCTGAGGAGCTCGTTCTCTCACAACTGCCATTTCTATATCCCTCAAGTCATCTCTTCCTATGAGGGGAGAAGAATGAAGATGCGAGAACACGACATTACATTCCTGGATCCCTCCACCCCCACAGTCCAGGGGCATAGTGTGTGCCAGAGTCAGGCCAGCCTCTCTATTCAGGCTACCCAGGAACTGCTTGTCTGGTTCCTCCTTCTCTTTCTTCTGGTACACACCCAAGATTACCTGCTGTCAGTCCATGGGGTTCAGGTAGGGCGATCCATTCCTCTGTTCCTTCCTGTCCAGCCCACAACCTTCCTCCCCAACTATTGACCATCTTACAGGCAGGCAAGTGACCTAATCCTGGCCAAATCAGAAACAGTCCCTAGAGTTTTTGCTGGAACAACTGAAAAAGAGGTTCTAAATTTTCTCTGGGGTTAAAAACTGGGAAAATGAGTCCTAGAGTTTTGCAGTGCTTGTAGGAACCTTCCTGAGAAGGACACTGGCCCAGAGGACAGCACAGGCAAGACATGAAAGAGGACATATTCCTAAGCATACGGTTGGACACATGGGTCCTCCCGCTGGCTCTGTCTTATTCATGGACTTTTCAGTCATGGAGGTCAGCATATTTTCTTTCTTTCCTTTTTTTTTTTTTGAGTTGAAGTCTCACTCTGTTGCCCAGACTGGAGTGCAGTGGCTGCTCTTGGCCATCGCAGCCTTGACCTGCTGGGCTCCAGCGATCCTTCCTCCTCAGCCTTCCAAGTAGCCGGAATTACAGGCATGCGCTACCACGCCCAGCTGATTTTTTGATTTATTGTAGAGATGAGGTCTCGCCGCCCAGGTCTTTTTTTTTAAAAGAAGATTTAAATTAGATTTCTGCCTCTTTCTAGTGAAATAGTCTTTCCTCATGCCACCCATCCTCCACTTCTGCTAGAGACAACTTTCCCACAAAGTTCCTCTAGTTAGTTGATTTTAATGCATCTATCCATCCATTCACTATTTATCTACCACTTGTAAGCCAAAAAGTAATTGGCCTTAAAATTGGGTTTCAAAAGGGAAGAGACAGACTATGCCACTACTGAACTCCCAGTCAATTAAGCAGGACAGAAAGATCTAGAGTTGTCTGAAAGCCCAAGACTCTCAGCAATATACAGAGCTTCATGGGACCTTGTGGGAGGGGACACCTGACCCTGTTTCTTGGAAGGGTGGGAAGGATGCCTAAGAAAACTTTCTGGTGGAGGGTGCCACCTAAGGTGAGTGGGGATGGGATCCATTCCAGTAAAAGAGGGCCAAGTAAGCAAAGGCATAAAACAACTGGAAACAGTGTGATATAACCTGAAAACAAAAATAAGCAGTTCAATTTTTTAAACCTGGAATTTAACATTGAGGCAGGGAGTGTAGAGAGTTGGAGTGAGACAGTGGGAGTGGCCCAGTGAGTGCAGCCTCCTTGTCACTCGTGAGTCATTTCAACTATCACTGCCTTCAAAAGCACATCCTTCCTTCCAAGGGGTTATCTTGACCCATGGATACAGATCACATTGCGGGGGTGGGAAAATTGGTTTACACACTCCCATGATGGATTATGTACTCTGCAAGGAAAACTATCTTATCTGATTTCTCTTTGCATCCACCAGTCTCCAATCTGAGTCTGGTTCACACTAAACACTTGGCAAATAATTACTGAAATAATGCACGTGAAATGGTTTCAGGTTACTGTTTCATAACCAAAATGCCTTGAGATCAGGAAAGGTAGAAACTGCCTTTGAAGCATTCTCCATTTTTTTACTTTATTTTGCTTGTTTTGACCATTGAGTACCTGAATAAGACCTCTCAGTTAACCCACATGAGACCATTGGGCCATAACGAGCATTTGAAATCTAGAATAAGAGCTAGGGATGAGTATCCTACCTGAAACAGCCAGAGAAATGAGTTTAATCCAAAGTCCTTAGAGAGTTCTGAGACCAAGGTCTGCCAACAAGTTCAAAGAACCCAGATGGGACTGCAAACATTTTCAAAACCAGTGAGTCTGAGCCCAGGTCTGGAACAGAATGGGAACAATGTCAGGAAGAAAGCAAGGGAAGGCCCATGTCACTGTCACAGATGAGCTGGCATTTGGTCTTTGCGAATCGTCTACCTCATGGTGGATGGGAGGATCCAGCTTATTAAAGGTACATGGTCCAGGCAGAAAGTGAATGGGAAAGAATTTTCCACACAGTGTATTTTCTTTATCTATGTGTATAAGGCACAGTGATAGATTTAGAAGAGACGAAATTGGAAAAAGTTCAACTTCTAATGCAAAATTTTTCACTTAGCCTATCTACTTTCTTCTGCAATACTACACATTTAATTTTCTGTTCCTGGCATGATAACCTGATATGATCAGTCCACACATACTTACAATCTTCAGGTAATATAAGAATTTTTCAGTATATTAGTTTTTATCATTCGGGGGATAGGTGGTTATTGGTTTCTAAAAATCATTTAATACATTTCTTTGTATCCTTGTTTTCTTTAAGATTGTGTCCTGAACTTTCAGGAAGTGACTCTTACTAAACAAATGACATCTTGATAATATAATGCAAAAAAATACAAGATTGCCAAAATTGCAAAATGATAACAAAATGAAAAAAACTTCTCTTGGAAATAGTTACATGAGCAATTGGTTTTGGAGATGAAAACATCATTATGGTTTTGCTCTTATGGAAGTTAAAATTTAGGAAGTTGAAAAATGAATGCATGAATCATAAATGAAAATGGCATGCACAGCAGATATAGACTTCAACCAGGAAAATTATGAATCATCATAAAAATGTGTTACTAAGTATTCTGTCCATAGTATTTTTCAATGTTCATTATCTTCTAATTATTTGGGAAGAAACATTTTTTTTTCATGTGATTTTCCTGTGTTTTCTCCATATATTCAGGTAATCTTTGAAACAGAGACTTTTAAGCAATACTGATATCAAAGGGGTGGGTGTACTGGTATGTGACTGAACCAGCTCATTGAGTGACATTTTTGAAGTAGTTAAAGACACCAAAGAAATATGAGATTTAATTGGATATGTTAGAAACTATGTCAGAGTGAAGAAACAATGACTTGGTTGTGTGCATTTTACACTTGTGTTTGTAACACACTGAAGTGAATATGTACAGTCAAATAATGTTTAATGAGTACATATTATAGCATCCGTGTATGATTGGAGGGTGAGGATGGACAGATGAGGGAACTCTTAACAAGTTCTCTAATAGTTAACTGATGGGACGCTAATTAAAACATCAAACAAATCACTGATGGGGCAAGTGGCATGAGTGTGTTATAATGTCTATGAATAACAGTGAGATCTCCGAGCCTAGCAAAATGAAGAGTTGGGAAAACAGTGTCTATAATGTTGTCAAATTTCTGTTGACCAAGTGCACCCACCTGCACCATTACATCACAGCATAAACTGCATTATTATTCCTCCCCATATAATATTTGACAAACATCTGCTCAACACCTACTCTATCAGACATTTTGGGGGGGAATCTGAATGAAAAAATGAAATCGGATTCCCTGATTTAAAGTAAAAATACATGCCAGTAAATAATCACAGTGCAGTTTAAGAAGTGCTCTGATGGAGGCAGGTATAAATTGCTTTATTCCTTGTTTCCTAATGGTCCCTAGTCATTCCTAAAATTACTAGGACAGGAAGACATTCTCCACCACAGCTGACAAGTAAAGATGATTGTTTCAACTCTGCTCAACTGTTCCATTTTCTAGTTTTATTGCCTCTCACCACAAACGCTGGGCAATGATATCATCCCATGTTGTGTCTGCCTCAAAAAATAAGTGAATACTTGGCAAATTTATATCCAGTAGTTTTTTCCCTTATTTTATTTCTTAGAAACAGTTAAGATGTTTCAATCACTAGATGTCGGTATATTTTCTAATCTTCTAGATACACTGGTTGATAAACATTGTGGTGTTATTTTACTTGTAATTCTGTGAGTGGAAAATACTATTTGTGCGTATCCTGTTAACTTTTTTCTTAACTAGATGTCCTCACCCAAGCTTTGGCTTGTGGTTCTGTGCAGCGGAAGTTCTGGCTTGTTGACTGTGTTCTTACAGGGTTGATTGTAGCTTAAGGACTGTGGCCACCGCTGTTGGGAATGTTATGTGCTGGGAGTAGAGCTCCAATAACAGGCAAGAAAAATAACATTTACTTGCCATGTTCCAATATTGAGTCAGAACCCACGCTAGGATTTATTATATAATAGTATGATTTATTACTTTCAAGAGCCTTGGGAGGACATTATTGTTATTGATTTGCTGTCGAGGAAACTGAGGAGACTCAGGGTCACACAATGTCAAAACTCAGATACAGCATAAGCCTGTTTTACTCAAAAGCCCACTGGCCTAAAGCCTTATTATTCTTTTTTTTTGAATCAATATTTTTATTATGATATTGTGGGGTACAGTTAAGGGTTAGGTATACAAATATGAATGAATATAGTCATTTTGAAAAAAAGAAAAGAATGTTTTTGAGTTATAAAATTATAGTTTTTTAGTTAAGAATTTTCCTTATATTCTCCATATTTTCTGTTATTTATACTAAATACGCATTGTTGTTTATAATGAGAAAAGTGTGGATCTATCTTTGAAACCAACTAAATTTCAATGTTGTATGCATTACAGAGAAAGTTGTTTTTATCACAAAGGTCTTAGAAGGAAAAAAAAAGTACAAAAATGCAGAACTATTAAGAGCAAAATATCCTTTGGTGTTTTTGTTCTATTGAGAGGAACTGTGACTAGGCAGTAAATATTTAGTTTGTAAAGATTTTCTGCCTGCTGCTTCCTAAGGAAGTTGGAACAGGGAGTGGTTGCAGGGGAAGAGGTGGTTGTAAATTTAATCATCATCACTCCATGAATGTTTAAACAGCCACAGGAGGTTGTTGTATGACTTGGACTTTTCCCAGCAGGAAAGCCCTCTCTCAATGCCCTTGCTGATAAAGACAGCAACTCAAAAGTATTCTCAGGATAGTTAGATCAAGGTAATTCTGAAGCAAGAATTTATGAGACACCAGCATTCCAGAATTGGTTGCCTTTTCAAAATTTGTTTTGGTTCTTTCGCTCTTTGGGCCACATCCACTAATTACTAAATACAGCAAAGTATGTTATTTGAAGCAGTCAGCAAAAAGGATATGAGAAAAAAAATTATACTACCCACATCTCATTTCCAATATTTTCTACCCCAAAGTTCATTTGATTTGAGGAAGTTTATTGTTTTTGCAACCTTTTCTGCTGCTTATCACCAAAAATTTCTCTATTAAATGCCTTACTCAGCACTCCAAAGTGACTGGGATGGTGCATTGAAAACAATGTTGACAGCAATACATAATTAATAGTTGAGAATGTTAAAGAACAGACCAAGTGTTTTGCATCTATTATCTATTTATTCTTCACAATAATCTATGAGGTAGACACTCACAATATCCTTATCTCACAGATGAGGAGGAAATTAAAGCAGAAAAGGCAAATGAGTGTGGCACAACCCTGGGCACCATACTAAGAACTTTGGTCATTTTATACAGAGAAGTGACATACTTGTACCTGGGTTTTAAGGTGACAATGCATAAATTGTACTGAAGATGAAAAACATTAAGTGGGCAAAAGCTGGTTGGGAGACCATTGTTTACTCTCTCTTTCCTTAGTTACTCCAGCTTGGCAGAATGATGAGCTGCCATCCAAACATGCTGAGGAATTCATGATCTTGTGTCTTTCCACTTATTATTTACCTTGTGAGAGCTCCAATCTTCCCTCTGTTCCCCTGGGAAATGTGTGCTCCCCCTTCAAGAGCTAGTTTATGGGACACTTTCTGCCTGCAGAATCAGCTAGCATGCCCCTTGCCTGTGTGACAGGCAGCATGAAGTGAGAACAGAATCAGAGAGTGAGAAATCAGACTAATCTGCTCAGCCTCTAACAAACTGTGTCCTTTCCAAGATTGTCGCATCATCTCTGTATAGGGAATATTACCATCTAACTCACAATATGAATGTGGAAATATTAGATAATATCCTAGCACTCCATACGTCTCCATAAACTCTATTTTAATTAGTCATCCTGAGGACCCCACCACCACCACAGAGTTTGAATTGTATCATTCTTGGTTTTCTCTTAGGGGTTTAATCCTACTTCTACACAAACATAGTCATATTAGGTTGAAATTGCATTAGCTCATATGCAAGGGTCTGTATCCTTCTCTTGCCTCAACTAGAATCTTCCTTCTGGTCCATTGTGGTAGGTTGAATAATGCCTCCACTGTTGACATCCTCATGCCCTATTTCTAAAAACCTATACATTTTTACTTGACATGGCAAAAAAAAAAGTCGTTTCAAATGTGTTAAAGATCTTAGATGAGAAGGTATTCTGCACCATCCAAGTGGGCTCAATATATTCACAGGGTCCTTATGAGAAGCAGGCAAGGATAAGACATCAAAGGGTTGATGCAGCAATGTAGTTTGAAGAGGGAGGAAGGGGCCATGAACCAAGGATGGTAGGTGGCCTCTGGAAGCTGAGAAAGGCAAAGGAATAGAGTCTTCTGCAGAGCCTTCAGGAAGAACACTGGACTTATCTGAAGACACCTTGAGCTTAGCCTGTAAAACTCATTTTGGACTTGTGGTCTCCAGAATTGCAAGAAAATGAATTTGTGTTCGGTCTCTGAGTTAGTGGTAATTTGCCACAGAACTGATAGTGAACTATTACACCCATTTGTAACATTTTCTTTCCAATGTATAGCAGTGTCTTCCTAAAATATGAATGAAAAACCACCTTCACCTCTCCTGGTTTCCACAATCTTACTATCTCAGATGTTAAATAATTATTGGGCATAAAAGCAGAGACTGATTTATGTACTTCACTATTTTAAAAAATGAGTCTACTAATGCCTAAGTGCTAGTATTATTTGTTTGGCAAAGCTAATTATAACATTATAAATAAATAGGTATCTATGAATTACTGTGATTGTGTAAATATATAAACACATCAGCCAACATACAACACCATGCAAAACCAGTCTTTATTAAACCAAACCTTCCTTCAAGATTTTTGACTTAAAATTCTGGATATTTTTTCTTATATGAAATGATGATGTTTCAGTCCTCTTTTTGTTCTAGGGTTACTTAGACTCTACCACAACTTGGTTTGTTTCATTTATTTAAGATTAGAAGGTTAATATACACATCAGAAGAGTCTTTCTCAGTTAGTTTGAAAATAGAAACTACCCAAAACATGTTACATGGCAAACACGCAGGTTTAGGCAGCTGGCAGCTAACTCTCCAGAAGTTTCCTAATTACTGTCTTATATAGGGAGGCCTGTGGGTCCAGACACATTTTCTTCCCATTCCTCAGCGTGGCTCTGGCAGGGAAAAGAGAGGAGGCACGACTTTCAGTTCTTGGGTTTGTGGAAGGGATTAGACTGGGGAAGGATGATGGGCAGAGGGGGCAGAAGGTGGGCTGACTGGCCTGCAAGGACTTACATCAGTTGGGCAGTGGAGCAGTGAGGACCGGACTTGATCACTTCCAGGCTGGTGATGCGCTTGGGATGGACCCGGGAGGTGGTCTTCAGGCACACACATCGCAGATCCCCACCTCCTTCCTCCTGTTCAACTGAGGGCAGAGGAGGGGTGGTGAGGAGAGGGGAGTAGGGGAGGGAGAGTGCCATGAGTGGCCGAGGGCCCTGGGGGTCTTGCCCTACCTTTGGCCTTCATTTCCTCAGCCTCACCTCCCAGGAGCGGTATTGGCCAGGAGTAAGACAAACGTGATCAAGTGCCGCTGGCCTCCTCAGCCTCCGGGGCCTTCCCAGCCCAGGCTCCCCGCACTCCCTCCCGCCTTCCCGCCTACCCTCGCTGCCCGCCTGGCTCCGGTTCTCACCGCCGGCGATGGCGACCACAGCTGACAGCAGCAGCAGCCCCAGGAGCAGCAGCCTGGGGCCAGACCAGGGTGGGGAGGCCTGGGAGACCGCTGGGAAGCTCATGGCGCCGGGTTCCACGGAGAGTTGAGCTCCAGTGCAAGCCGGCTGGGCCTCTGCGGGCCAGTGGTTCCTGGGACTCACAGGGCACTTTTTACCCCCTGTGTCCTTCCTGTCCGGAAGCCTGGGTGAATGGTAGGGGCAGAAGCAAAGGCGCTGCTGTGAAGACTTGGACTCTGGCCAGACAAGATTAGAAAAGAAAAAAAAAAAGTCATTGTCAGCTGCCTTGGCTGGGAGCTGGTAGAAGGAGCCACATCTCCAGCCTGAACTTACACACAGGCACGTTTGTGAAGTTAGGAGGAGTGCTTGACTAGAACAAGAGGAAGGATTTCTCTGTTCTTATAATATGAGGGCTCGTGGTCCCCATGCAAATTATACAGCATGTGCCTCCAGGACCCAGATGGCTTCTGTTTCCCTCCCAACCCCCACCTGTATTACCAAGAGCTGACCATCAACTCCTGTCTTTTTCTTCTGGACAGCCACTGAGTTGAGTTTGTCAGCTGTGTGTAAGGGTGCTTTTGTTGTTGTAGCAGTTTTATAGAGATGTGGAGTACAAGGATTAACTATAAAAGTAGGCAACACGCAGGTGAGGTTTGGGTCTCCAACTGGCCCTCACTTCCCCTGGTAAAGGGCCGGGTACCCTTTGTGTTGTTACATGTTCCCCCTCCCTCCCCCCGTAGTACCCAGCGACTGCCCATCCCTTCCTTGTGCTAGTGTGATTAATGTTCAGGTCCCACTTGTGAGTGCGAACATGTGGTATTCTGTTCTTTGTTTCTGTGATAGATCACTAATGGTCTCCAGATGGTATCCAGCGCCATCCAATTTGCTGTGAAGTCCATGATTTTGTTCTTCTTTTTTTTTTGAGTTGAAGTCTCACTGTCACCCAGACTGCTGGGCTCCGGCGATCCTTCTGCCTCAGCTTTCCATGTAGCTGGAACTATAGGCACACGCTACCATGCCCGGCTAATTGATTTATTGTAGAGATGAGGTCTTGCCTGCCCAGGCGGGTCTCGAACCCGCGGGCTCAGGCAATCCACTCACCTCAGCCTCCCAAAGGCGCGGGATTACAGGTTGAGCCACCAAGCCTGGCTTGTTCTTCTTTATGACTGCATAATACTCCATCAAGTATACATGACACGTTTTCTTTATCCAGTTCACTTTCGATGGTTCTATGTTTTTGCTATTGTGAATAATACAGCTATAAACATGCTTGGGCAGGTGTCTTTTTTGTAGAATGATTTATGTTCCTCTGGGTATATTCCCAGGAGAGAGAGCACTGGATCATGTGGAAAGTCAAATTTTAGTTCTTTTAGGAATCACCATACTATTTTCCATAGGGGTTAAATTAGATTGCATTCCCTGCCAACAGTGTAGAAGCATTCCCTTTTTTCCACACCCACGCCAGCATCTGCTGTTTTTTGACTTATTAATGATGGCTATTCTTACTGGATATCCTTTCATTAGGCGGTATCTCAGTGTGGTTTTGATTTACATTTCTCTGATGATTAGTGAGGCTGAGCATTTTTTTCATGTATGTGTTGGCCACTTGTATATCTTCTTTTGAAACTATTCATGTCCTTTGCCTACTTTTTAATGGGGTTGTTAGTGTTCCCCTTTCAGCTTATTTGGGTTCCTTGTAGATCCTGGATGTTAGGCCTTTGTCAGATACATGATTAGCAAATATTTCTTCTCATTCTGTGAATTGTCTCCCCCCTCTCTTGATGTTTTCTTTTGCATTGCAAAAGCTTTTCAGTTTGATGGGGTCCCACTTGTCTATCTTAGCTTTTATGACATTTGCTTTTGCGGATTTGGTCAAGAATTGGTTGCCTGCTCTGATGTGCATAAGAGTGTTTCCTACATTTTCTTCTATGATTCTTTTAGTTTGAGCTTTTACATTTAGGCCTTTGATCCACTTAGAGTCAATTTTGGTATGTGATGATGGATTGGAGTCCAGTTTCAGTCTTCTACACATGGGCATCCAGTTTTCCTAGCACCATTTGCTAAATAGGGTCTCCTTTCCCCGGTGGTTGTTATTGGTGGCTTTGACAAAGACAAGTTGGTTGAGAAACCAAGTTTTTGTTTTCAGAATCTCTGCCCTGTTCCACTGGTCTATGTGCCTATTCTTGTACCTACCAGGCTGTTTTTGTTACTGTAGCCTTGTAGTAAAGTTTAAAATCTGGAAGTATGATATTTCTCACTTTGTTCCTTTTGTTGAGGATTGTTTTGGCTATTTGTACTCTTTTTTTCATATGAATTTGTGTATTGTCGTTTCCAAGTTTGAGAAAAATGATGATCAATATTTAGTTAAAAGTGTTTAAAATAATTTTGTTCTCTAAATTGAATCTTTAGATTATCTCTGTTTGTAATTGTTTTTTGCTACTAATAAGTTGAATTTGGTCTCTAGGCAATGACTACTGAATTTCACCTGAATGAAGCCTCCCTAGTCTCCAGTGTGGGATTTACCAGGCTCCACCAACAATAAGCTAATATACTACAGTAAGCAAGGTCTCTTATCCTCGTTACACTTAGTCTTAGGAAAATTACAAAAGTGATTATTTGAATGCATTCTTTTTGTAAACACTTAGTGTCTGGATGTCTCTCCATTGGGTCCACCCTAGATAATAGCCCAGAAGAGAGGACAAAGAGAGTTTTCTGGGCCATGTCTCTCAGTGTCAGCTGCATTCCCAGCTGGGACCAGCGACGGTGAAATAAGTTGCAGTGATGCTCCCTGAAGGAGTACTCAGAGCATCTGGAGTTGAGTGTGGAAATGATGGGAGGTGGTGTGGAGGGTGAACAACAGAATTCCACACAGGAAAGGTGAAGGGATCGATATGGACGGTCTTCCCTTCCAGGAAAAAGGATGAGTTGGCTGTTGATTAGGGTGAGTTACACCCTCCACCAAAGCCAGAGTTTCTCTGTTACACTGTTTAGCAGTGGTGAGGATATCAGGAGCCGACCACAGGAAAATAGCTGACATCCTGACGCTCAGCAGGACCGGATTCTATAGGAATATGCAATTTCATTTTGAGCCAGAAATGTTCTTTCTCCTACTCTCCCGCCGCTTGCTTTTGTACCTGGCTAAGACCTATTCATATTTCTGGTGTCAGTTTAAATATTACTTCCTCGTCGAGACTTCCTTGACAACTGTATCTAATTGTGTTCCCTTGTTGCTCTATCTTGCAGAACTCTCTGATTTTTCCTATTTCTCACAGGGAACACAAGCACACACATATATTATACATACACAAATATAGATATAGATAAAGATGATATAGATATATAGATATGTTTAGTTAAAAGTCTTTAAAATGGTTTTGTTCCCTAAATGGAAAACACTATGATGTTAGAAGTCCTAACTTGTATCACTATTTTTTAATACTGGCAGGAACTCAAGAGAAAATCGCTGCATTAGTGACAATAATGTGTTGAAAATGATGATGAGGTTTTTGATGTGTTCATGTGTCTGTTCATGAGTTGGAACATACCCCATATGAAAAATGTCGCATATGGTTGCAGTTATTTGTCCACTGTCTGCTTCTCCCACCAGATTGTATCTCTTCACGGGCAATTCTCTGGGACTTGTATACAGTCATGCACCACATAATGTTTTGGTCAATAGTGGGCCACATATATGACACTCTATGAGATTTAATGGGGCTGATAGATTCCTATTGCATCGTGACATATACCCATTGTAAAGTCATAGGAAGCAATGTGTTTGTGGTGATGCTGGTTAAAAAAACCTACTGCACTGTCAGTTGTATAAAAGTATCACACATACAGGCAGGGCACGGTAACTCACGCCTATAATTCCAGCACTTTGGTAGACCGAGGTAGGAGGATCGCTGGAGCCCAGGTGTTCGATTCCAGCCTGGACCACATAGCAAGACCTCATCTCTACAAAAATCACAAAACTAGCTGGATGTGGTGGTGCACACCTACTGGAGAGGCTGAGGTGGAAAGATCACCTGAGCCCAGGAAGTCAAGGTTGTAGTGAGCTGTGATCATACCACTGCACTCCAGCCTGTATGACAGAGTAAGATCCTGACTCAAATAAAATAAAATAAAGTAAAATAAAGGTAAAAGTATAGGACAACATTTATGTACAGTGCATAGTACTTGAGAATGAAACAAAAAACTGTTACTGTTTTATGTATTTACTATACTCTACTTTTTTATCATTATTTTAGAGTGTACTTCTACTGCTGAGGAAAAAAGTTAACTGCGAAACTGAAACAACCTTAGGCAGGTCCTTTTGGAGGTAATCCAGAAGAAAGTAATGCTATAGGAGATGACTGCTCCATGCATGCTGTTGCCCTTAAAGGACTAAAAGTGGAGGTAGAAGACAGTGATCTTAATGACCTTGATCCTGACCCTGTGTAGGTCTAGGCTAATTTGTTTGTGTCTTAGTTTTCAACAAAAAAAGTGTAAAAATAAATAAAGTGAAAACCTTATTGAATAAAGTTATGAAGAAAAAAATATTTGTATCAACTGAATGATGTAAGTGAATTGTTATTATGAAATAGTCAAAAAGTTTATAAAATAAAAAAGTTACAGTAAGCTAAAGTCAATTTATTATTAAAGGAAGAAAAATATTTTCAAAAATAAATGCAGTGTAGCCTAAGTTTACGGTGTTTATAAAATCTACAGTTGTGCATCGTAATGTTCTGGGTCTTCACATCCACTCAACACTCTTCCACCCACCCAGAGAAACTTCCAGTCCTGCATTCCATTCATGGTAAGTGCTGTATGCAGATGTACCATTTTGTATCCTTTAGACCATATTTTTACTGTACTTTTTCCATGTTTAAACATGTTTAGGTATACAAATACTTACCATTGTGTTACAATTGCCTACAGTATTCAGTACAGTAATGTGTTGTACAGTTTTGTAGTCTAGGAGCTCTTCCATATAGCCTAGATATGTAGGAGGCTACCATCTACGTGTATGCAAGCACACTCTATGATGTTCACACAAGACAGAATAACCTAATGATGCATTTCCTCCTCGTTAAGCAATGCATGACTGTGTTTTTGAATATCTAATATGCAGCAATGGCTGTTGCAGAACGTGTTGTAATTTATACATGTCTATGGAACTGAAACTTGGGCACCTTCTGGGTTAGCACCAGAGGGAATGGATATATGGGATGGTTTTGCATATGGATGGGGAGCATACTGGGTTTATACTACTTTATCCCCAGATTTCAATGTTTGCAATGTAAAGGGATTCAGGCAGCAGTGAGTGGTGAGGAAATAGCCCTTTTTCTGCATATAAACAGAATCGTCCAGTATGTGCACAAAAAATAAAAGGCACCTGCATCTCAGGAGGTATAAGCATAGTGTAAACACCGTGTCTTCCCTCAGAAGTTGGCTCTTTCAGGTTTCAGTGACAAACCACTAAGGATATGAATGAGATGCCTGAGCTATTTTGAATTATTGGAGAAAAGCTAATGAAAATGATTGCAGTCCCCAATTACTGCTTTATTGCATGTTTATTTATGTATGTTTTGGCTAAGAATTACCTAATACATTTGTTTATTTTGTAGACAAAACACTTTAAGGAATTGAGCCTCTAATCATGAGACATAATAAAAGGAGCCTGTAATAATGCAAAATTTGTGAACTACATGCTTAGTGCATGAATGCCTCCCCAAGTTCATGCACGGTTGGAGTAGGTAAACTTATTTCTTGTCCTATAACCAGTACAGCATATAAGGTATGCTATTTGGTAATCAAGTCCAATTTTGTATGTCAATAATGCCATGTGATATACAATGTAATCTCTTAACTGGAGGAAGAATCAGCTAGGAAAGTGGTGTAGCACCCAGGTTCCACTCTGTCAACTACTCAGTTATCTGATATTGGAGAAAGCTTATAGTCTCACTGAACTTCACTTTTCTTCTCTTGTAATACTGGGGATGCTTATAGTAATAACTAAACATACTTATTAACATTTATGTATGGGCTATCCTGTAATATGCATTTTTAAGCACCTTGAATTTATTAACTCCTTTAATCTTCATGTCAACTCTATGGGGTAGACTTTTAAGCAGCAATTTACCCTCAGATTGAGCTCTCCCAGTCCTGGAAACACCTGAGCTCAACCTTCTCCACCATGAGCCTCAGATCCAATGCCACTTTCTATGGAACAGTGCCAGACCACCTAGAGTCCTGCAGGTGTTGCTGCTGCTGTCATTATTCCTGACTGCTCTGAGTCCCTCCACACAGGGACAAGCTAAGAGAAACTTACAGAAAGGAGAAACTGGAAGCCCTGCTTCCCTGCATCTGTGGCTGCTCCTGTTGCCCCCATTACTGTCCCCATTTTAGAGATGAAACTTAGGTTCAGAGAGATTAAACAACCTGATCAAAGTTGCACAGCTAGAAAGTGGTGACCAGGTTACCTAGTTATTCTTACTTCAGAAGATGCATTTTTAACCAGAGCATAGCTATCTTGTGAAAATTTAATTAATGCAAGCAAATTAATGCCAGGCATACTAAAAGTGATTAATAAATTCAAGTCATTAGTATACCACATTAAAATGATAGCGATCATTAACTTAGTAAGCTTTGTTAGCCATAATTTTGAAATACTAAAGTGTAAAACAAAATGAAAACAGGAGAATTAAAGCACTTTTCCTCAATAATTTTAAATGAATTACAAATGACAACAAATCAATAGCAATTTTTGATTTCCTGTGAATACTACTGTAAGAAAGGTGTAGGTGCAAATCTTAGGAATTAGGAAATTAATGAAAGTTCTGTTGATTAAAAAAAGAATAATCAGTAGCCTAGTAATGTTTAAGTCCCTTAGTTTAAGTTGTTGCTTTTTTTTTTTTTGCAAGGCTGATTCTAATACTAGAATTGTGACCATGCAGATATTAAGTAAATACAAATATATACAAACATGTCAGGGTAAAACCCTAAACATACAGTAAAATCTATCTTTTATTTCATTTTTTGTTCCAGAGAATATAGTTTTCAATAAAGTATATTAATTCTTTTTCATCATATATTTTTTGCTCTACTAGTGCTAAATATAGTCTCCTTACAGTCAATCGCCACAGCTTACAAAGACTTACACTCTACAATTGTATTAGTTTTAGAGTTTGAAGACTAAAATAAACATTAGAATAAACATTCAGAGAATGTTTTTAACAAAGTATCCTAGGACTGAAACACTGAAAACCTCTACTGAGTTCTTCAGTATCTTAAAATTTATTGAGCGAGTATTCCATTCTGAGCTCTGTGTGATTCTTACTGTCATTGACCATTATGAAATTTAGACATGTGGGCATGTCTAGTCTAACAGCAAAGTAGAGGAGAAAAATAAACACAAATGTGTTTGAATAGAAATTTTTAAGTAAAGAAATGCAAACTACAGTGCAATGTTTAGTCAAGGATTAAGGAATAAATTCTGTATGTTGCTTATTTTCATCTTCTTTCTGTCATCTTTTAAGCAGCCTTCTTGGAATAAAATGCTATTTTTGAGACAGATCGGAAAACATACCCGAATTTTAATATGGTAAGAATAGGGGTCCTGGATAAATAAGAACTCTAGAAAGTCAGGTTTCAAAATCCTACCCTTCCCAAGAAGTCAAAAGGTGTGGCAGAAAGTGAACAGATTAAGCAGCTGATCCATCACCTTCCAATTTTTTCTGGACTATTTTCTTGATGCCGGGAGATTCTGGGTCCAGGCAGACTTCCCTCCCGTCCTTCAGTGTGGCTCTGCAAAAGAGAGTGGAATTATCTGTGGGTAGCCTGAACTGAATATCAGAACGGATTCCTGAAGCTAGAGAAACCACTGTAGGTGGGAATGGGGGTGGAAGACTTCCCTGTGAGGCAATAACAGAAGCAGGGACTTACATCACTTCGACTTTGTTGCAGTGGGCTCCTGCCCTGATCACCTGCAAACTTTGGATGTTACGGGGATGCATTCCAGAGATCGTCTTCACACACATACAGCGCAGTTCAATGAACCGGTCACTGTTGGCACTTTCCGCTAGGATAGAACACATGACTCTATTAATGATCATGATTAATGATCATGATCATGACTTTAGGGTAACTGCACCTGTCTCATAAGGCCATTGTGAGCACAATCTGTAAAACTTCAGTTAGGTGCAAGCAGAACGCCCGGCACATGTGAAGTGCCCACTAAGTGTGGAGTTACAAGTAGGATGGCATTTTCCAACCCCAGGAGCACCAAGCTAGTCTTTTCCCAGATGCAGCTAAAGCAGGAGCAACCACAGCTGCAGGGACGCAGAGCTTCCACCTTCTCCTTTCCCTAAGTTTCTCTTACGTTGTCCATGTGTGGAGGGAACCAGAGCAGTCAGGAGCAGTGACAGCAGCAGTAGCACCTGCAGGACACTGAGCGGTCTGACGCTGTTCCAGGAGGAAGTGGTGTTGGGTCTGAGGCTCATGGTGGAGAAAGCTGAGCTCAGGTTGTTTCCAGGGCCAGGAGAGCTCAGCCTGAGGGTGAATTGCTGCCTAGAAGTCTGCTGCTAAATAGTTTTTCATCCCTGCAGGTGTTATTTATACACTCCCTCAAAGTCAATAAGGAAGAAGAAGTAGGAAGCAGGAAGTGAGGGTATGTGGTGATATACACGTATAATTAGCTAAGTGACTTTTCATCCCTGCAGATGTCACTTATATATACTCCTTTGAGGCCACTAAGAAGGAAGGGAGAAATGAGGGCATGTGGTGATATACACGTATAAATGTGTCAAGCTGTGCCCAACCCAGATGGGTAAAATTCCTACTAAGCTGCATTTTATGTATCATTTTACATTCCTACTCTTTCTTCTCAACACCCAACTCCCTTACACATGTATAAGCGCTCTGCTTAGGGAATTAAGGACTAGACTGAATTTTCTTTTTGCCTTTCCTACAATGCTGTTTAGACTCAATAGACATACTATAAGAACTTGAAGCATTAACTTGTAGAGTTTGAAAAAGAGAGTTATCTTGCCTTTCCAGTTGTTAGAGAAAGCAGATGTTCCTCTGTTGGTTGTTGATAAATACTGGGATTGGTTTGGAGTATGTGGATAATTATGAGCCAGTTACCAACAAAGGCTCACTTTGGTTATTAGCTTATGGGCTTCATTCTGTCTTCCAAATATACAATCTTTTGTAATTTAATCTAGAAACTACAAGGAAAACTCATCCTCCTTGGTGTTATGAAATAAGTTACTTGTTTCTACCATCTGAATATACTCTAAAAAGCAAGACCCAGCATATATTTTTCATTTTATTTTTAATTCATCAGAAAAATAGATGTAACTTTTAAAAGATTCATATACTGCTGATGTGTGTAAAATAAAACATGCAACTTTCTCTTCATCACTATTCCACATTACTGATCTCCAGTGATGACCATTGGTAACAATTCGGCATTCATTTTCTATTCAACGTGTATTTACACATGTGTATACGTATACAGACAGACACACATAATACATAGAGATACACATAAATATAGAGATGCACAAAGGTCTTTTGTATACAAATGAGATCATGTATGAATCATTATACAGCTTACTTTTTTCCTTAAAAAATATATGCCCAACATCCTTTCTTTCTTCCTCAATGCAGTTTCGCCTCATTTTCTTTTATGGCTCCATGACACTCTGTGGTAAGGATAGTAATTGCTCAACCTTTGACTTGTTGGTGACTTTGAGGATGTCTTAGCTTTGATAGATTATAAATTGCAGTCACAACTTTGTTACTGAATTCTCACACCTTAATTAAAATTTTTGATCTGAAATACTATATGATACAAGCTAACCCCCACAGAGATACAGTGTTAGACCTAGACATCACATACTAGCTTATATGTTATTGCTTGGATAGATGTCCCATCTATAAGACTTACTTCTTCAATTGAATTGTAAACTTTTAAAGCCAGATGTATCTCCTAGGTTTCTTTGAATGTCTCAGGTATCCTATAGCATGCAGGATAAAGCAAATCACAGTAGGTCCTAAGCAGTGTTCATGAGTAAATTAATGACTAAGTATCCCATAAAGGAACATTTCTCTTTCCCTTCTAATCAGCCACAATTCCCAAGCCAAATTCCACATGACCCCAAACACCTGTGGTATAAAAAAGGTATAGAATTTCATTTGGAAGAATGGAAATAAAGAATGAGAGAAATACTAGTAACCCTGGTCACACGTTGTCTTCCTCTTGCAACTAGGTATAAGTCTTACAGGATATTATTTAAACTTCCCATATTCATTTTTTTTTTATTTTTCAAACTTTATATTTTCAGAAAAAAATCTCAAAATATTAAATGTACAAGATTTATTTCTAGAAAAAGAATGAATGCAGTAAATCTTTTTAAATACCATTTAAATTTTTTTAAGTTTTCAAGCAAATTTTTTTCTGCTGTTTAATAGTTGGTGACTATGCCTACTTAAGTTTTTTGTTCCTGCTTTTCAGGATCTTCTTAATTTTTCTCCATCTCATTTTTTTTTAATAAATTAAAGTTTAGCAGTAGAACATATTGAACTAAAACTATTTTTCTCCATATATCAACACAGAAATGTATAGTCTTAGCAAGTTCAAAGGAAGGGCTTAAGCTGAATTTGTGCTAATCTAAGAGCTAAGATATGGAGTTTATTGTAGAGAGAAGCTCAGCAGGAAACAGAATAAGGTGAGAAACTTCTTCCTAATTCTTAAATGACAACTTTATAAATTTTCCTAATTATTGTAATTGAAATATTAATACTCAAGTCAGATACATTTTTATTTAAATATAAGCTCAAAACAATTTCCAGAGCAAGATATAAAGTTTTTTTTAACACTATTCATATTATCTTTTTCTGTTCTTTATAACCCCCAAACATATTGCTGAGAGTATTTAGTGGCTTCACTGGACGCTTTTTTCTTTCCATATTCACACTATTCAAATTTCTTTCCTATTTCACTTAGTAAGATTACTCAAAAGTTCCTAATCTTTTTGAGGAAACTCTATGAAAAGTCTTGTGAAGTAATAATGTTATCTGAGTTGGTTGAAACCAGGAAAAAGGTGGGCATGTAGCACAGAATCATCAAGTCATTGTCTTAATGAATAAATGTTTCTTGTCACAAAAGTTACATCCTCAGCAAGGTTCATGAGGAAGTATTAGCAAAGTTTTTGAGTCATTAAAATTTCACAAGTCTATTAGTCAGTATTTGATATAACACAGCTTTCAACCGTTTTTTTATTTTTAAAAATTGTTTAAACATGTACTCTGTGCCAGGCATTATGAATTTCTGCTCTTTATGTGATTTAGTCATTTAGCTATTTCTTTTTTAAAAGCGAGATCAAAATATCTGTGCAAAGCAATTGGATATGAATAATACTCTACCATTACTACCGCTATGAGGACTATTACTGCAGAATGTCACTTGATTTCCATGACAAGAAATACAATACAAACAGTGATAAACTGACTGGACAAGAAAGCTTAAAAGATATTTTTAAATTAGTTTCTCAGTTAAAAACAGTTAATTTATACAAAATTCTTATTTAAATGAGTACTGGAAGTAAAAACAAGTGTCAGAGGTTCTAAATTTTAAAATAACTTGACAGTCTATTTATGAATTTTACATTGTCACTGCGGGTTTGTGTGTGTGTGCATGCAAAGTTTTTTTTTAATCGTATCATTCTTTTTTTTTTCCTTTTTTTTTCTTTAAGTAATCTTATAAATAGCAAAGTCATTCAGGAAACAAAAAAACTTTCTAAGACTCAGAGCAAAACTTATCTGTTAACTATTTTAAAAGAAAATATCAAGAGAAACAAAGGAACAGTATTCATTAAGATCTATTAAGACAGATTGTCTCTTCCTTACATAGAAAAATTTTAACTGTCATTTCTCAAATTCTTCCTTCAAGTATAAAGGAAATAAGCTATCAAGTATAGGAAAAGTACAGAAGATCCTAGGGATAGTACAATTTGGGGTCTGTTTGTCAAAATATCCCAACCAATAAATTTAAATACAAGTCAACAAAAGATTTTCTATATATGCCGAAACCAAGTGTCTTTTCTGTATAAATCTGAGTTGACAAGAATTGTCCAGATCTCAATTTCTCTGGCATTCAAGTAATGGGGGGTTTTGCTGTCTACTGCCTAGAGCTGAAGCATGGGGTGGGGGAAGATGTGGAGCAGGGAGGGTGAAAGAGTTGAGGGAAAAATAGCTTCCTGGGTGCTGTTACATAGAGTTACTACAATGTTTGGCAGGCCTGAGAAATTAATATCATTTGTTGAACCTCAAATATATCAGTTACCCAGCTTCACTACATATTCATTCAGTTGAGGAAATTCGAATAGAAATGTTATTCTAAAGCCTACAAGCACATTTAACTACTACCAAAAAGTGCTATCCCTCTTCTTTTGTTGGGTAATAAGTCAACCTCAGAGTGTCTTACAATAACAATTTATTGTTTCTGATAATTCTGCATGTTAATAAGATGTCTTTCTATTGAGCTCTCTTAAGAGGGTGCACTCAGAAGCAACCGAAATGGATGAAAATAAAAAATGGTATCATTCCTATGGGAGGTGGTGGTGTTGGCTGCTGGTTCAGATTTCTGCTGGGGCACCTGGCTTCTTCTCCTTCTCTTAAGTAGCATTATTTACTTTACAGATGTAAGCAAGAAGGAAGGGAGGGAGGGAAGGAGGAAGGCATGAAGAGAGGGGAGGGGAAAAGGAGAAGAGAAGAGAAGAAGAAAGGGGAAAAAAGGAAGAAAATTTAATAAAAGAGGCAGGACACAAGCCTCTTGCTCTTTTATCCTTCTCTCCTCTCTTATCCTTTCTCCTAGTCCCTCCCCTTGCCTCGTCCCCCCTTTTTCTTTTCCCCTTATCAGAAAATATTTATTATGTGGGAAAACTGAATATATTTGCTGCAAAAAACCTTAACTTAGACTGAAAGCTCTTCATCTTTATAATCTCCAAATCATAAGTTTCTTCCCCGGAGTCTAGTATGGAATAAAATTATCAGTAAACATCAATAAATTGATATTTGATGAATTGCATAAGAAGAAAATACATTGTACCTTTTAATCATTACCATGTAATGGACAGAAAATATATAGAGAATATATCATTTCCAGAAGTTCCTTTTTTTCCTATTTTTCTTCTTTTGAAGTTTTTAATTTTTTATATTTTAGATTCAGAGGGTAGAAGTGCATGTTTGTGACATGGGCATATTGCGTACTGATGAAGATTAGGTTTCTGTTGTCTGCATTCCTTCAATAGTGAACATTGTACCCAATAGGTAGGTTTTTTTTAATTTTTATTTTAAAGATGTGGGGTACAATTCAGGATTAGGTATACAAATGTTCATTATGCAGGTACCCTTGTTAATAGGTAGTTTTAAAAAGATTTGTAGAAACAAATTTTTAGGAGCACTAAAAATTAATAATTTATACATACTTGGAAAAAATATGACTAAATATGGAAAAATTAAGGTGCTTAAACTATTGAGTTTTCAGTTTTCTCATTTGTGAAAAGGAGAGTGAGTTAGGAGATTTGGGAAAGGAATTATTATTTGTTAAGCATCTATTTTGTTCCATAATTGTGCCTGTGAGATAGATGTTATTATGCTGCATTTATAGACGAGAAAGGAGTGTAGATATTACACAAACTGTCAAAGTCATATAGCTGAAATACTCAGAATTAGATTTGAAATGCAATTGTTCTGGCTTTGGGCTGCACCACAAACTGTAAAGAGGAATAATTAGCCTTTCTTGCTGGGAAATAAGCCAAATATTTTTCTCTTTGTCCAACCCTGGAGACTGAGCAAAAACAAACATCATAAATTTATATGGCAGAGGAAACATATCCATTAAGAAGGTAGATTTTTCAGAGAAGGGTCCTGCAAATTCTTTATATTTAAAAAGCAGAACTCTAAAATTTGAAGAAACAAAATTTTACACCTGAACTCTAGATCTTTCTATGTTGTTATCTCACTTCATGTATTTGAGGTATGAACAATTCTTCTTAGGAATATAATATTAATTTTGCTGACTAACAGTGAACCATAACTGTCAGCCAAAATCAGAACCATGGTTCACTCTTCTTCTCTTCCTTGATTTAGTAAGAGAGGCAACTAGAAATTCTCAGGTGCTCATTCTGTCTGGTAAATGTCTCATTTTGTAACATCCAGGAAGGACTTCTGAAGTTATATACAACATGAGAGTTACCCACAGCAATCATTTTCCTTGTGCAAGAATTAAAACTGATAGAAAAACAAAGCCACTAGTCATATTTTATCATAGATCTTGTCATACCTTTAGGAATTGAAGGATTATGTGAATGTGTCACACCCAGAGGCAAGCAGGTAAGTCTTGTAGAAAGAAAGACAATAATTACACATTAAAAATTGTCTGGATTGGAGCAGTAACCTAGAGTGGATTTTAGGTGAGAAGTTGCCCAATTCCAAGTGATTTTATGTATGAGAGAGTTTCAGATGGGTAACAGAGTGAAAATAGTATTTAGGGATTAGTATGAAGACACTATAAGATATATCCCTAGAAGACATACAGTTGGCTAATTTCTCCCACATATATTATTCTTTGAGTTTGCTAGTAGCAGGATCAACTAGTAATTGTAGGAACAGTGAGCAGTAGTTATCATTGAGGTTCTTGTGTAGATGACTCTTTGGGATTATACTGCTCTCTATTTTCTCTATAGAACAACCTTCATAGAATGGGCATGATCATTAGAATTGCAAGGATATTACATAGCACATCTTATTCTATGTTTATAAATAACTAAACTTTCAAGTTTTTCTTTGGGAGAAAACAAAGATCATGACAATGATTTCTTTAAAAAAGTAGCCAATAATGTTTATTTCTTTACAAAACATATATCTCACCCATCCAGAGGGCATTTAATGTTCTTTAATTTATTATTATCAGGCATTAATCAGTAAGAATTTGGGAACTGATATGACAAATAAGGGATCATTGAAAAACTGTTATTTAGAGCTCAAATATTTATGGTGATTTGGTTTCCTCTCCAGTGCTTCCTTGGGATTAGTGTACAATCTGTAAGTACAAAAACAATACCATTAAAGACAACAAAGAGAGACCACAGCAGTTTAATGATTTTATAAAAATTAGAGGTATTTTTTTATTTTTTACTTTTCTATTGCTGAAAAAATTGTCAGTAAACCTATATCTTTGAACCTACCCTATATTTCTCCATATCTTTCTGTCTCTTTCTTGCTCTCCTTTATATCAATATGTAATAAAAATATATATTAATCTAAGTGATATTTATATAGAGAGACATCAAAAGTATAGAAAGACCTAGGTTAAATATAGTATACTAATAACATATTGGCATATACTAATTTATACAAGTACATGCCAATATAAGCACATGTAATATATTAATCCAATTGCACTGTGTGTGTATACATGCAATTTGATTAGTCTTCTTCCTTTCCATTGCTTGCTTTCCCTAAGAATAGGCATTTTATATGAAATTGCTATTTTAATACTAGAGAGACAGCGGACTCATGTAACGTGGGTCATGTGCCTGTTTAAATACCTGCTATCTGCTAGAATCCTAGGAACTGGGAAAAGAGAAGCATTGTCCTTGCACTCCCAGAACTTGCAGTGAAGTTGGAACAGACAGACACAAAGAAAATGACCACATGTACATAGGCTCTAAAAACTCTATGGTTACCCTGATGAAAAAATATTGTGAAGGAAAATTACAAAGTACTATAAGAGAGTATAAAAGGGGCTTAATTTGGTAGGAGTGTCAAAGAGATTTCCTCAAGGAAGCATTATGTAAGCAATTCCCAAAGGAAGAAATGATGGGAGTTAGCCAAGTGACAGGGAGGGATAAGTGTATAGTTTGAGAGGATGGCATGTGCCAAAGCCCTGGTTAGAATACCTATAGGTAAGAAGAGAAAAAGAGGATAGAAAGTTAAAGTTTAATCAAAACCTACCATGAGCCAGGTTATTGATTTTTACCTACTATGTGACAGCCTGAGAACCAGAAGAACTTATTAATTCATTAAGCCATTCTGTGCCATGCATTGAGGATGCAGAGATAGATGAAATATGGTTGATGCTCTGGGAGAGCTCTTAGTACAGTAGGGTGAAGAGCCCATAAAACAACAGCAATGCAATGTATTTGTGGGAATTCAGATATCTAGAAGATGTTATGAAATATCAAAACGAAAACCACTAGCTCTGCTGGGTGTGCCAAAGAAACTTCATGAAGGAGGAAACTTCATTGCTTGAGCTGAGTTCTGAAGGATGAATAAGCTTCCTTCTATAGGCATGAAAGAGACAAGTTCCTTCCATGTAGAAGCTCCAGTAAATGGAAACACATGAGCCCAGGGAAGAATAGGCCCAGTAGAGAACTAAACGCCTGGTTCAGTGAAGTGAGGGTGGTGGTGGGGGCGAGGTTTACGTTGTGATCAGGAGTGAGACGAGAGGGAACCTCACTTGCCAAGCTTAGTAAATTTTGTTTCATGTTGAGGAAGCAGGAAGCCAGTGAAGGATTTAAGACAGGGAAGTCTTATCTTGTGTGTGCTTTCTAGAGAACCCTGGGCTACTGGTGCTAAGAAGAAGTAACTGGAAGGGGATGAGCTTGGAGAAATGCTGGAACAAAGCCGTGGATTTGGGAAATGAGAAACCTCTCTGCCAGCCAGAGAGGAGCAGAGTTAATTTTGTAATAACATGGAATTAGAGGTAAAGAAAATGTATTGTAACAGTTTAAGGATGAAGAAACATGAGTGAAGTTTAGAGATCTTTTATTTTTTCAAATAACAAAACAAATACTATAAACCAATGAGGTACACAGTAAAAATGTACAATTTTAATATAGTGACTGCGATACATATATAATTCCTTATACCAAAATGGTCAAGATTTTAAAAAGATATACCAGAGACATATAAAAATGTTAGCAATGTTGGATATTTTTTGAAGGCTAAATGATGAATTTATATTCAAATTGTTTGAATATGCTTTCAAAACTTTCAGAGTACAGATCATTATTAAGTTTGCTTTTATTTAAAAGAATATATTTATATATAAATTAGAAGTCAGGAATTTACTTGTTTCTTTGCCTCTTCATCTATCAAAAAAATATATATTTAGTGACCAGAGTTATAGTACTCCTTATAAAATAGTTAATAAATAGCACATAAAATCAAAGTGTAATGAGTAAATAATGACATTATGCCATACTAAGAAGACATCAAATGTCTAAAATTACAGGAAAAGAATATATTAGTCCTTATAGAATGTAAACTTTTAGAAATTCTAAATAAGGAAACATATTCTACACAGATAATGCATGATATACCCAGCTTTCTAATGCAACACCACTTAAATAGCATCCCAAGATCAAGAGTAAAAACATTCTCTCACACATTCCTCCAGAAACAACGTGAAGAGATTTCCTATTCCATGGACAGAGTGAATGTATTCCCCCTCAACAGCATTCTAATGACATATCATTTCCATATTAATGTTATGGCCTTTCCAAAAACACCTTAAGGAATATATCCTACAAACACAACAGTTTCCTTCTATTCAAGAGTAACAACCTGTGAGTCTAGGTTCACAATATAGTCAGTTGCCAAAGAGTCCAATAATGTAGTAGATAAAAGAACAGCAAATAGCAGGACATATGATGCCAAAGCCTTCATAAACTGAGCTGACACCGGGAACAAACATAGGTTTCACCCACCCTCTTCAGTGGAGAATCCAAGAAGAAATCTGACTACTGGGGGAAAAAATCAGTTTTTCCTTCTTGCCTTCACTGAGTGCAGAGACGGCCAGAAAACTGCTCTGCTGGAGACTAGGCAGTTTCTACAACGCATGGTCCTTCCTCTTCATTCGTTTTTCCTTTTCCCCGCTGTGGAGAAAATAATTATATCGGTTTAACCAATTTCCCAGTCCTGTCTACTCCACTCTGTTGTCAAAACACAGCATCTAAGATCTTTGTTGAAAGCAAAAATAAAACTCATTAAAAGCCAAAGGTAGCCAAAAAATACATCCCAGGAAGGAGCTTGGCATGTCTGCTCAGATAGCTCCGTGTGCCATTGGCGATCTAGATTTTCCCAGTACATTGAAGACACGTCTCCCTTTTCTCCTTAACAGCCTTGTAATTCTCAGCCTGGTCTGGAATGTGGTACCCAAATCCCACCGCAAGAAGTCCCACTGAAGTCCATGCTCTCCTCAGAAGAGATTAGAAAACCACGAAGATCAGAGTGCCAAGTACCTGTCCAGAATCCTCTGGAGGACTTTCTTGATCAAAGGTGCTTCTGGGTCCAGACAGACTTCCCTCCCGTTCTTCAGGGAGGCTCTGCAGAAAGAGAGGATGCACTCATGAGCAACAGGGACTGAAGCCCGAGCTGGGGTCACTCCTCCTGCTAAGACCACAGCGGACACGCAGCCCCGGGACTTACACCACTTCCACCTTGGCGCAGTGCGGGCCCGCGTCGATCACCTGCACACTACTGATCATTTTGGGATGAATTCCTGGGGTGGTGCGTAAACAAACGCAACGCAGCTCTCGCACCACCGCCGCGCCCGGACCCGCTGAGGAAGAGAGAGACACCGGGGTCAGGGCAGGTGCTGGAAGCGCCCTTCCCACACTGCGGCCAGGGGTACTGGGGCGCCCTGTATGCTATCCCCCGCGCTGCGCTCTCACCGTTGGCGAAGGGCCCCGGAGGCGCCAGCAACAGCAGCGCGAGCAGCGCGCACAGGGAGCCCTGGGGTCCGGGGACTCGGGCCGAGCGGCGGGGCGACAGGCTCATCGCGGCGGAGAGAGTGCAGCGAGGGACGCGAGTTCTAGAAACAGGGGCGGCGCGGAGGTTGGAGGCTCCAGAGTGCTGTGGCTGCCTCCCGCCCTCTGCACGCCTTTTATCCGCGCTCGCCCCTTCCCCCAGGCAGGAAACCCGCGCTTTGAGATGCGCGGGAATTTCCCTGGACTTGGAGTGAGAGAGATTGGTGGAGGGGGCTGGGGAGGAGGGTGCGGGGAGGAGCTGCCTGCCTGCGCTCCGCGGAGGATGCTGTGCCCCGCCCCGCGGTGGAGCCAGGGGCTGCTCTGGCCAGAGACTAGCGGCAATTTGGAGAGGACCTCGTCCCTGAATCAGCCAGGGCTGGAAGGTCGGCTTCTGGGGGTCGAGGGAAGCCCCTCTGAATGATGGTTCTCGTCTCCATGTAGAGAGAAAGACTGGAACCAAAGTGGCGGCTGGATCTTTGACTTTAGAAAAATTTCAGGACATCCTAACCCTTTCTTCTCCTCCTCTCCTCCCCCCTCGTTATTCAGGGAATGTCATCCTTGATTAGAATTGTGCTAAACGGAAAGACCGTCCTCTCCTCCTTGCAAGTAGATCGTTTTAGGTTCCTCAAATTACCTTTTGATCCTCTGAACTTCAGCCAATCAAGACCATGTGATGAAATGTCTCCATTCCCACTTGACACTGGCCTGAATGGGTTCCAAAATCAAGTCTGCTTACTGGAAATTCTATATTAGTAGTTTAGCAAGCATATGTGTATTGAGGTGATTTAGCAAACAAAAATCTTCAGTAATCATTCAGTGAATTGTAATGGGACACAATACCTATTTTTTGGCAGTTCAATACACTATTGAATTAGAAGACATTTTGGTCTTCCTTGACTGTGAGGTGGGGTAGGGTGAGTGCCGACTAAATCCTGACAGAGAGACCAAGCCTGTCCCAGAGCTAGCTCCTCATCCAGGTGTATATTTGCCATGATTTGAAGACATTGTGGGAGTCCGATGAGTTTGAGGAGCTCATTTTGAAGGTTAGTCAAGGAGGTTGAATCAATTTGGCAGCAAAACAGCACTCACTCTGGCTTCTTCCAAGCAGTGTCATGAGGGCAAGGGTTTGCCCCCACCCCACAATCTTTTGTGCTCCCCACAAACTTCTGGAACGGTCCACCTTCATAATTAAAGATGACCAAATCTGTTTTCAAAGGCCTGCTCTAGTCCCCTGTGAGCTCAGAGCTGCCCCATGAGACGGAAGGGTGAGGTATCTTTCTGCTTCCTCTCCCCTCTCTCCTTTCTCTCTTTTCTGTGATAGTAGAACACTGACGTTGCAATGGCCAGGTCTTCCACAAGTCTAACTCCATGGTATGGCTATGATAATGGAATGGTACATAGGTTTTCTTTCTTGAAGTCTAACTAGATCCTTTTCTAGATTATTCTCAAGATGCTTGTCCTCAGGGTAGAGCACCATAGGCAGTCTGTTAACATGAGAGCAATGAGAAACCAGTCATGGAAGAACATCTTTTCCTTGTTCCCTGTGACACTGGGAAATTTTATTAGCTCCCCCACCCATCACCTCCACTGGTGAGCAAGAAAGAGGTGTCATAGACCTTTAGAACTTTTATTCTGGAAGGAAACTTAAGAAATTATCTGGCTGAGGAGGGTTGGGAAGTTCTGCCCTCTCTTTGTGGGAAGCTAAATGAGAAGTTCTCACAGCTTCCTGATACCATCAGCATCATCCCTGACTCAGCAAATGTAATCCCGGTGAGTGAAACAGGACTTATTATATTGACTTTTTAGAGATTTGAATGTATCTAAAGACAAAAAATATGCTATCCTGAAGTGGCTAAGAGTACATTTCAAAATGTGACTAAAGATCTTGAGCAATTAAGTTCAACTTAACCACAGGTAATAGACCACAGTTTAATAGAACTTACTACAATAAAAGGTTTAGTGACACACGTTATTGGCGTTTAAACTCTCTGTGTGTGTGCTTAGGATAGCTCCAAATAGCTATTTTTAATATAAGTGAACATGTGAATTATTTTTTGGCTCTAACAGGTAAGATCAGAGAAGGGTCGTGAGATTGGCAATTTTTTCTGACTGTTTTATAGATGTATGTGCCTTACCGGTTTGTGACTCTGAATCAACTCACAATGTATTAGTTACAGAATATAAGGAGAAAAAAATTTTCTGTTGCAGACAAGCAGGTAATAGAAAGTCCCCACTAGAAGTGGGTTGCTGGGTTGCCCAACCTAAGGAAGTAATGTGTAACTCGACCTGGCTTCTCATTGAGATCATTCTGGTTCACTGCCCTTGTCTGGCTCCTGTCTAGGCAACTCTGATGTTGGTTTTGTCCAAAGACAGGTAGGAGCATGGTGGGGAGGTCCAAAGATCCCCTAAGGTTGAGAAGGACAGTACCAAACCACTGGAGTCAGGACACTGAAAAAGTAATTGCCTCTTTATCACTGGTTTAAAGGAAAGTCATTTGACTTACCTGCACTGTGTCCAGGTGGCAGAGAGAGCTATTTTTGTTCCCAACCATCATAAAACCATCCATCAAATGGCACCAGCATCCTGATAGCCTGAAAGATTTACTATCTGTCAAAAGCAATCCAATTCTAGTCATCATACCACAGAATAATGTAATATGACTGAAAACATTCTGAATGGTTTGTGGCTTCCAAAACACTTTTATGGTTATAATTTCTTGAACTTCACATTGATTCTTTGAGGCAGATAAGAGAAACTCGTCCCCATTTTTCAGCTAGGGAAAGTAAGGCCAGAGAACGAGTTAAGTAGCAGAAAATTCAAGATTGGAAGTGGAGCACTAGAAAATCTGCCCCCCAAATTTCAGTGGTTTCCAGATTACAAACCACTTTCTTCCCAGTCACTGGAAATCCCACTGCGGCTCTCCACAATCTGGCTAACCATTTAGTTGTATTGCCCAACACCTACATCGTAAGCTTGGAAATCCTCAGTCTCTGCACTTCAGGCTTTGAGGCCACAATAATTCAAAGACCCAACAGACTTTTAGGTTACCCAACCTGAAACTTTCCTCTACTCTCTAAATCCCTCACTTTCTTCAAGGATGATTCAAAGTCCTGTCTTCTCTGAGCATGCTTATTCTGATAAAGCCATTTGAAACCTCTGATTTCCACCCTTGACCTTTGAACATCTAATGTGCTTACAATAACCATCTCATGAGGCAGAGCTTAATTACTCCTTCATTTTGCTTTCATCTGCTTCAGGTCAACTATAAACTCTTTAAAATCTGTGGTGATGTCTTACGTTTCTCATACAACCTCCCATAAATCTTTAGTTCAGTAGCAAACAGTCTAGGAACACTTGATAATGGATAAAGATAACTATTTATTTTACAGTGGTCTATGCCTTACAAGCACATCTTTAGGAAGGATAAAGATAAAAGGATAAGGTAGTTAATGGTCATTAACTTCTCTTTTGTTTTTAACTCCATTATTTTGAACTGACTTTTCCCAATGTTGGAAATTGTTTCTTGATTATTATTAGAGAAAGTTAAAATGATATTGCCAGTCTTCGGAATCTGATCTGTTCAAAAGAATGTTCAGAACCTGGTAGGACATTTGATATTAAAAGAAGGAAAATTATACATCTAAAATATTGACCAAATTGCATAGTTTATGTTACTTAGAGATTGTCAAAGATAAATGACAAGGGGAAATTCTGGTTTATTTATATTGCTTTGATTACTTACAGTGTGGCAATGTCATTCTAAATTTATCTTTTCCATCAAATTGGAAAGACCTTTAATTATATGATTTAGTATAAGGTATAGACCTTTACAATAATGTTTTTAAGATTCTACTTTTTATAATATCCACTGCTCTTCATATTAGCTTTCAGAAATACTATACTGTTGCATTAGTTAAGACTGTGGACACATCAGTATCAGGTTAAGCATATCAAGTATGTCAATATAAAAAAGACAATAAGGGTTTAACTGGAGGATAGAGTTACTTGCTTGTGTGCAAAAAGGAAAAGTCAGTAACTCTTGGGTTTAACTTGCAGTGTCAGTGCAGTCTGTCTGCCTCCTTCCTCATAATGTTAGCAGTTCAAGGAAGAAGCAGAATCATTCAGGAAATAACTGTTTCAAAGGTGCTTCAGCTTTTCTACTGTGAAATGCCAAGAATAATGTCCTTCCTTTTGCCAATTATGCAGTTTTCCTTGCTGCCCATTTCAGGTTAAATCTGCTTCAGAGAGGAGTAAATCAAGGAAACTTGAGTGAGTCCATAATGAACCAGATTCCAAATAATAATATCTGGAATTTCTTGCCGCCTCTTGGGTGTAGGGAGTAGTTAATTATCTTTTGTCCAGTTGTGCAAACTTTAAAAAGTTTTTGTTGACAAGTGATAATTCATAGAAAAACAAAGGTGAAGATTAACGTTTTGAGTGTTTCCAATGCCTTTGGGATTCTCAGAAATAGGAAGCATTTATTGCTCTCCTCAGAAATTTTGTCTGGGCTAAGCAAAAAAAGAAAAAAAGAAAAAAAATCCTTGTAATGTTAATTATTTTAAATAATTTTGAGAAGTTATTTCTATTATACTGTCCTATATAAAAATCAGATTTCTAATTTTATGCTTAATAATGTCTTTTGTTGCATTGTTTCTCATCATCATTAACTTCAAAACTTGTGGGCTATTAGCAGAATATTTACTTCTGCATAGCCTCACAATATATCTCATTCTCATATAAAATATAGTAGAACCTTATCATTGCTGCTTTAATGTGAATAATTGTGATGTTTTTATATGGGTGTGATTTTATATACTTCCTAGACAGTCAAAATCATCTGGTTTTTCTTCCTTGTCATCACCTGGAAAATAGTGAAGACCTAACATTTGACAAGTATCCAGGACAATGTTCATAAAACTTAAAGAACACCAACACACACACACACATACACACACACATACACACACACACACACACCACCAGCACCACCAGCACATTAAAAACAAACAAAAATTAAAATCAAAAAATAAGAACAGAATATATCTGAAGTTGTTTTCTTGTCACAAATTTTTATTAAATCTGGTTATGAATTCCTAGTGAATGACTACTTTCATTCACATATGAAATGTAATTTTTACAAGAATTGGGAATTAGAAAATTGCTCATACTGACAAAAAAATGTGTTGCAATGCCAAGCAAAAGTCACAATATCCTAGAAATTCTGGCTAATATCTGACTAACCAGTTTTTTACTAACCAGTTGGGATTTTAAAGCATGGCTTCCTCCAAAGCATGGTTTGACCAAATTGCTTTGAAAAATATTTTACTTTTTACTTTGAATCATTTTGGTTTTCAAAAATGTCAGGATTAGCAAATAAAACTAGAAGTCATTTTTTAAAATTTAAATTTAAGACTAGACTAATGAATGTTATGACCAGGGATTATGTCATAGAAAAGAGAAATAAAGTAATGGCTCATGCATTAGAAGTAAACCACAAGCTGGTATCTTTCACAATGTGGCTATGTGCATGTTAGTTCTTTGAAATAAATGCAAGTTGTGAGAGTTTTATATTAAACTATAATCAGTCAACTTTCTGTGATGGTTGGAAAATACTTAAATTGAGGCAATTATTAAAAAAAGAAGTTTTCTTCAGCCATGAATACTTGCCCCATCTGAATTACAGTAATTCTCATGCCACACACTTTTTGCATGACCTCAATTTATTACTTCTTTAAATGAAAATACCAAACCAGCTTTCATTCTCATAAAACTTGAAGAGAGCAAACAGAATGGCTATGAAAACTTTTAAGCACTTTTATGTTTTAAATTGAGGTAAAATTTACATAATGAAATGCATACAACTTTAATGTACAGTTTGAAGGGTTTCGAAAAATGCAAACAATCAAGGCAGAACATTTTCATCTTTTTAAAAAATCCATGTCTTTCTCATTCATTCCTTCTTCTCCAGAGGAAGTCCTTATTCTGACTTGTAGTTTTGTCTGTTCTTGAACTCCATAAATTGAATCATCTTGTATGTGCTCTTAGTGCAAGGATTCTTTTACTCAATATGTCTATGAGATTCACTCATGTTGTTGTAAGTATTATTAGTATATTTCTTTTTTTATTCAATTCAATAATCATTGAATAATTCAAATGAAATATTCAAATCTACAAATGTACCAAGTTTGTTTACCCATTCTGTGGATGAACATTTGGGTCATTTTCAGCTTTTGGTTAGCAATTTGACTATTATGAAATGGTTGTAAAAATTATTATATGAATGTTTCTGTATGTGATGGAAAAAAGGAGCTCTGTGAAATTATTGCCCACCATTCCTGTTGAGATGTGACAACACATATAAATAGTAATAATAATAATATTATAATAATAATAAAAGTGTTTTCTATACCCTTGCATCTGAGCGGGCTCTGTGGCTGCTTTGGTCAGTATAAACTGGCAGGAGTGATGCCATGCAAAGCATGAAAGGAGGTGTGCCGCTTCCACTGCTGTCTTTTGGAATGATTACCCCTGAAGCCCAATGCCCATGCTATGAGAGGCCTGAGCTATGTGCAGAGGCCACATGGAAGGGAGCCCAGGCACCGCAGCTGATGGGCCTCTCAGGTCTCCCAGCTGACTGCCAGTGCCAGTTGACAGTCATGCAGGTGACCATCTTGTCCTTTTCAGACAACTTCCAGTCCAGCCACATAGAGGAAAAGATTCACCCTGGTAGGTACAGTCACTGGTTAGCCCAGATAGTCCCAAGTTAATAAACAATTGTTGTTTTAAGCCACTGCATTTTGAGAACTTTTTTTATTACACAGGAATAAAGAAAATAGCCATTTTCATTTCACTTGGGTAACTATTGGGAGTAGAACTGCTAAAGCAGAGGAAATTTGTGTATGTAACTATGTAAGAAATTTCAAAATAGTTGTCAAAAGTAGTTTTAGCATTTCATGCTCCCACCAGCAAAGTCAGAGTGTTATGGTTACTCAATATTCTTGTCATTACCCTTTAAAATTTTAGTTACTGGTAGACATTTAGTAGCAACCCATGAAGCTTTTCGTTATTACTTCATAGTTACTAATGATGTGGAATACCTTTTCATGTTCTTATTTGCCATTTGTAAATCTTCTTTTGTACAGTATATTTTAAAATATTTTGCCTGGTTTTTTTTTAAATTGGGCTTTTTCTGTTTTTTACATTGATTTGTTATAGTTCATTGTCAATTCTGATACAGATACTTAGATTGATGGATGAATATATTGTGATTCTTTAGCCCAGACCATAACTTAAATTTTTGTTTTTTAAAATACATTTGAGGAGCACACATTTTGAGTTTTGATAACTTAAAATTTACCATGTCTTTTCTTTTATGGTTAATCATATTTTTGTGTGTCTCCTCTAATAAATCATTGTCTACTCAATGGTTGGCAGATATTCTCCTATACTTCTTTCTTGAAGCTTCACACTTTTAGCTTTTATGTTCAGATAGATAGATAATGTCAAATAAAATTTTTATGAATGGTTCAACGTAATGGTTGATCTTCATTGCTTCATTTATAAATTTAGGTATTTAGTGATTTATTCTAGCAAGATTTTTTGAAAAGTTTTCTCATTGACTTTCATAGGAACCACTACCAAAGTTCAACTGATGATAAGCGTGTGTGTCTATTTCTGGGCTATTGATTTCATGACCTATTTGTGTGTCCTTACACCAAAAATCCTTTCTAATGAAGTTTTATAGGATATTTTGAAGTCAGATAGTGTGGTTTCTCTTTGTTTATTTTCAATATTGTTTGAGCCATTTTAAGTCCTTATTTGTTCATGTAAACATTACAAATGATGGTCAATTTCTCAAAAAACAGCTTGCTGGGATTCTTGTTTGGCACTGCATTGAATGTGTGTATCAATTGAGGGATAATTATCATCTTAACAATGCGGAGTTTGTCAATATATAAACATGACATTGATACTTTTTCATTTACTTAGGTCTTTGTATTTTCTTTCTTTTTTTTTTTTTTTTTTTTTTGAGTTGGAGTCTCACTCGGTCGCCCAGACTGGAGTGCAGTGGCCGCTCCCGGCCACCGCAGCCTCGCCTGATGGGCTCCGGTGATCCTTCCACCTCAGCCTTCCGAGTAGCTGGAATTACAGGCACACACTACCACGCTCGGCTGATTTTTTGATTTATTGTACAGATGAGGTCTCGTTGCCCAGGCGGGTCTCGAACCCACGGGCTCAGGCAATCCACTCACCTCAGCCTCCCAAAGGCACGGGATTACAGGCTGAGCTACCAATCCTGGCTGTATTTTATTTTTTCTACAGTGTTTTATAATTTGTAATATAGAATTCTTATTCATCTTTTATTGAATTGTTTTAGATTTTATGCTATTGTAGATGGTATTTTAAAAATACTACTTCCAAATTATTTGCTTCTGTAATAAATAAATATAATTGACTTTAAATATTGACTTTGTATCCTAAAACTTTACTAAATTCACTTTTTAATTCAGTAGGTTTTATAATTTTTTTAGTTTTCTACAAAAATATCATTTTATCTACTCAAGAATAGTTTCACTCTTTTTGTCATCTTTATTTCTTTTTCTTGCTTTATTGCACTGGCTATAACCTCTAGCATTAAGTAGGGTTGAAATAGTGAGAGCAGAAATATTGTCTTGTTTTTAATTAAGTGGACAAGTTGTTTAATAGTGCTGCTCAAATCATTTGTATATTAACTGATATTTTTGTCTACTTCTATCAGTTGCTGAGTAGTATTACAATTTCTAATTGTGTTTGGATATATGTCTGTTGTCAGTTTTAATTGTTAATTTTGTTTCATGTCACTTAAAGCTTAGTTAGTAAGCAAGCTTAAACATATTTATAACTATTAAGTTTTTATGATGAATTGACCATTTATCATTATGAAATGTCCTTCTTTATCTCTATTAATACTTCTTTCCTTACTATTTGTTTTGTCTAATGTTTATTAGTCCACTCTAGGCTTTATATAAATGAAAAGTTGCTTCTTACAGATGAGAAAAGTAGTATAAAATGGAATCACTCCCACTGAAGATGCTGCAAACATTGTTGGAAAAACCACAAAGAATTTAGAATAGTAATTAATTTATTGATAAAGGAGCAACTGGAATTGAGAGGATTGACTTCAATTTTGGAAGTCATTCTTTGATGGATAAAATATTACCCAACAGCATCACATGCTACAGATAAATCTTTTGGGAAAGGAAGAATCAATCAATGCAGCAAACTTCATTGTTGACCTATTGTAAGAAATTGCCACAGCCACTTCACCTATCAGCAACCACCACTTTGATCAATTAGTAGCCATCAATACTGAGGCAAGACTCTCTGCCAGCAAAAAGATTATGATTCTGAAGTCTCAGAAAATAGTTAGCATTTTCTACCAAAAAGTATTTTTTAATTAAGTGATGTACATTTTTAGAAATAATACTATTACACACTTCATAGACTACAATATAGTGTAAACATAACTTTTATATGTACTGGTAAACCAAAAAATTTATACGACTCATTTTATGTTGATATTCACTTATTGCACTGGTCTAGAATCAAACCCACAATATCTCTGAGGTATGCCTGTATGTAACTGAAACCTTGAAGAAAGGTTTTGTCCATGTGTCATAAAGGTTTTGTCCATATTCTGGAAAGAAGATGAACAGAATTGAAATGACTGTGCAGTCATGATTACTTCTTGATGCTCAATGGGTGATATGCTGAATGCTGTTAAGGGTAGATCTTCAATGGTGATTGAAAGCCCATAATTTTTCAGCAAATGTAATACATATCACTCATTTAAATAAAAATCGGTAATTTGCAAGTTTTAGGTGAGGTACCAAGTGGCACCATGGTAGTGGCAATGATGGGTAAAATCTGCTGTGAGTAGGTAGGTGGGAATGTAAATAGTGCAGCAGTTTTTGAAAACTGTTAACTGTTCTTAGTACATTAAACATCAAGCTATTATATGACCCAGTGATCTCTCTCTTAGGTATATATTAAGAGAACTGAGAATGTATCTACATAAAAACTTGTCGTGAAAGTTCATAGCAGCATTATTTGTAACAACCAAAAAGTAGAAACAACCCAAATGTCTATCAATTGATAAATGGATAAACAAAATGTGGTATATGTATACAATGGAATATTATCCAGCAAAAAAGTACTGATTTATGCTACAATATGAATGAACCTGGAAAACATGTTAGGTTTAAGAAGCTACACACAAAAAGCCATATATTAGATGATTCCATTTATATAAAAGGTCCAGTATAGGCAAATCTGTAGGACAAAAAAATTAGTGTTTTCCAGGGACTTGGTAAGGGAGGAACAGGAAATGACTATTAATAGGTATGAGCTTGGAGGATGACAAAAATTGTTCTGAAATTAGTTCATGGTGATGATTGCACAAATTTGTGAATAAATTAAAAACCATTGATATGAGTACTTTAATAGGGTACATTTTATAGCATGTGAATTGAATCTTAATTAAAAAAAGTTAATGGGCCTTGCCCCCAGAACTTCTACTAGATTAGCATAGGAGAGTGAAGTTGATAGGAATCTGGTACCAAGTTCTCTAGGAGATTCTTCTACATGCTAGTGTTTGACTGACTAGTACTTAGAATGTTCTTTCTGGTCTCTTTTTCCCATAAAGTCTTCATAAGATGTCTTTACAGGGTTTCATAAAAATGGATTGTTTTCATAAGTCTGTAATAATAATAATAATGATAATAATAATGGCTACCATAAGGGTAAAGCAAATTTGTAAAAATTATACAATCACTCAAATCATAGCAACCCATGCTGTTCAAAATTTTTCTTTCTGCTGACTCAATGCCACAGAAATCCTTTTATTTGGTCTTGGTCAGCTCTTTCTTTTGTTTACTCCAGCAATAATTTGAACCTCCCCTGGTCTCTTCAAGTTCTCTCTGTCTCTCTCTCTCTCTCTCTCTCTCTCTCTCTCTCTCTCTCTCTCTCCTCTTCTCCATATTCTTCTCTTTCCCTTTCTCTATCTTGCTCTCTGGTAGAAATTTTCTCAATTAATATATCCCTGTCTTCAGATTCTTCTTTGTTTGCAAGTGGCTTTGTCTATTTTCATTTTATTTATGCAAATACTCAATTTCTATTTGTTGAGAATCTTCTCTGTGCTAAGAGCTCAAAATATATGAGGAACAGGCTTCCCGAGGACCTTATGAAACTTATAATCTGGTAGGAGAGGTAAAAAATAAAGCAGGCAAAGAAACAAGATAGAGACTATAGTGGATGCTATGAAAGAGCCAGAGTAATTCATTCCTTGAAAAAAAAAAGTAATATGAGCTTGGAATGGTTACATTAGAAGAGTGGCCAATGAGAAGGTAACATTTGAAGCTGATACCAGGATACAAATGGCCCAGGCCATTTGCCCAGGCCTACAAAAAAGCTAAAGAGGAGGGTTTCTGGCAGAAGGAGCAGCTGAGCAAAATTTGGAAGCAGGAAATAGCATGATATGTTTTCATAACTAAAAGTAGGCTGCTGATGGCTGGAACTTATAAGGGGGCAGTAGCCTGAGTGAGATCAGAGAGGTAAGCAAGTACCAGGTTGTACGCAAATGTCTAAACCAAGGTACCAAGTTTATATGTATTTTATTTGCAATAGAAAGATTTCAAGAATTTTATATTGCAAGAAGATATGTTCTGTTTTGTGTTTTTAAAACATCTCTGACTTCTGTGTGAAAATATAGTAATGTCAAATTTGGATTCAGAAATTCAAGTTAAAAGACAGCACTGACAGCCTAGGTGAAGAGTAAACAAACTGTCTCTCATAGGCCACATCTGGCCTGCCACAAATTCTTGTAAATAAAATTGTAGTCAAACACAGCTGCAATGATTTGCATGCATTTTGCCTATGACTGCTTTCACACTACATTGACAGCATTGAATAGCTGTGACAGGAACTATATGGCCTGCAAAGCAAAAGTATTTACTTTCTGGTCCTTTACAGGAAGGTTTGTTATCTCCTGGGAGAACTTATGACACATTGGACCTGGATGATATCAATGGAGATGCAGAGACATTGAAAGATTCTCTGAATATTTCACAGATACAACTTCAAGTCATGCTGATGGAATGGATGCAGGCAATGGAAGACTCAAGAATTAATAATTCTTGTCGTTTTATGGAAACAATTGTGTCCATGGCGATGTCCCTTATTGATGTAAAAGACTGAGGAAGAACATGGTTACACGATAATGGAATTAAAATTATTAAAATTATCTTTCAGGCATTTAAAGTTTGAAATACGTATAAAATATCCAAGTGGAAATGTCATGGAGTAAATTGTTTATGAGTCTAAAACTTTAGCCGAGTGTGGTAGCATGCACCTGTAGTTCCAGCTACTTGAAAGGCTGAGGCTGAAGGATCACCTGAGCCCAGCAGATTGAGGCTGCATTGGCTGTGAGCATGCTACTGCACTCCAGCCTGGGTGACAGAGGGACAATCTGATTCAAAATATATATATACAGGTTCCTTTATCTTTTTAAAATAGATTGAGTATGCCCTGCAGGGTGGCTCACCCCTATAACTCTAGCATTTTGGAGGCAGAGGTGAGAAGACTGCTTGAGCCCAGGGGTTCAAGACCAGCCTGGGCAACTTGGCAAGACCTTGTCTCTACAATAAATCAAAAAATTAACCAGGTATGGTGGTACGTACCTGTGGTCCCAGCTACTTAGAAGGCTGAGGCGAAATGATCGCCTGAGGCCAGCAGGTCAAGGCTGTGGTGTCCATGAGCATGGCACTGAACTCCAGCGTGGGTGACAGAGTGATACTCTGACTCAAAAAAAAAAAAAAGAGTCTGAGGCTCAAGGAAGAGGTTTGTGCTGTCACTGTATATGTGAGAGCCATTTTGCACAGAGAATGACTTACAGAATCCACCTAGTGAGAGAGCTAAAAAGAAATCATGGCCTCAAACTGTGAATGGAGGACTCCAATATTTAGTGGTCTTCAATCTCAGAGTATTTTCTCATGTTCGGGTCATTTTCTTCTTTCTACATTTCTTACCATTTTTCATCTTCTCCAGCGTCTGGCTCATATTCATTTTCTATAAATCTTATAGCAGTCTTGAAAATAAATGCTATTCTTTGTATAGATATAAGAAAAAAGTTTCCGAGAGGTTAATTCACTTGTAGATCTGGTAAGTGGTAGTTTCTGATATCAGGGCCCCTAATCTTCTCTCTTTGCCACTTTGCTTCCCAAAGAAAGTCTTTATGCTGGTCATTGGGATTTGGGGCTCACTTTTGGTCCCATTGCTACTCACGTCCTCCAGGAGTGTAATCTGTTCCACGTTGTATATAAAAGCCTCACAGAATAGCCTTTCTACAGAAGGACATTAAGAGACTCCTGCAAGTTCTTGTATGCCCTAATATCTTGCTAAAGACAATATCATTAGTTACCAGTAACAGCAATTTAAGTAGAAAAGAAATGTATTAAAAAGATCCTAAGGTCAGGCACAGTGGCTCAAGCCTATAATCCCAGCACTTTGAAAGGCCCACACAGGGTGATTGCTTGAGCCCAGGAGTTCAAGACTAGCCTGGGCAACACAATGAGACCTCATCTCTACATTTTTTTTTTAATTAGCCAGGTATTATGGCGCATGCTTGCTGTCCCAGCTACTTGGGAGGCTGAGATGGGAGGATCCCTTGAGCCCAGGAATTCAAAGCTGCAATGAGCTTTGAAGTATATTTCTGCCTCCAGGGAGAGAGTTAGACCCAGTCTCTTAAAAAAAATCCAGTGAGGCTCACAATACTTTCAGGAGGGCCATAGAGCCAGTCTCAGAAGCTGCACATCAGGAAAAATCCAAACCCACACAGCAGAATCAGACTGGTGAAGATAACACAAGCTTTTCCCACTGGCCATAGACACCTCAACTGGCATCATTGACAGACACTTGCAACGCTAGACAGCAGACAGATGATTTCTCCAGAACTGCTGCAGCTGCTACTGCTGAGAAACGATATTGCTGCTTTCACAACCACCACTACCTATTGCTAGAGTTATCTTAGCCTGCTAGGTGGATCTCACCAAAGTCCACCTTCTTCATTAGATGAAGCTTCTGAAACACCTTCTAAGACATTTATTTAAAAGCAAGAGAAATTGTTCTGATCAGACAAAGTTGGGTTTTCTCTATCCCTCATCATCCATTGGTATCTGGTAATAGCATATTAGTTATTAGACACTAATTTTGTAGCAGACAAAAAAATGTATCTTGCTTGGCATGGAGGCTAGAGCTATTGCTTTTGGGTCAGCCTTAGATAGACAATCAAGAGTATCACAATCAACAGACATTTGCACAATTTTTTTCAGAATTCTTTTTTTCCTTGATAAGGTATTTGGATAATGGGATCTTGTAATAACCCTCTAGCCAACCGCTAGCCAATACTGTTAGTTCAATACCAGATGGCCGTAGTAATAATAAAGCACTTCTCTGTGATTATTCTAACACTACCATGAGTTATTTAACATTTTGACATCTTACCTGTTGAAACCAAAATTCATTCTATGTAGAGAAAGTACAGCAACCCTAGCCATGGATTTCCCTTCAATGTATTCTACTAATATATATGTAATGAAGCTTTCGATTAAAAGCTATTTTTAATTGAATAAATCACTCAATTTATGAGTAATAAATTGAGTTTCATAAGTATTGAGAGTCTTTGCTTACTGAACAACCTCCTAAGCAGGACCTTTTCAACATATTTTTATCAATCTCCTTCTCTTTCAGCTTATCTTTCCTGCTCCATTTCTCTAGGATGACTTAGACTCCTCTCAGAAACACATAGCACATAAACGACAGTCATAGTTTTTTTTTACATCAGTGATTCTATCATGGACAGTGGGATCTGTCTAATCACTAGTTCTGCAGCTGCAGCCTGACCATCAGAGAAGCTAAGAAAAGATTGGGGCTTCTATTTAGAAGAATATTCCTCTTTATGGCTTGTTTTTAAGAGACCATAGGTGTTGATTTATAGATTAGTTCCCCGGTGTCTTCCTTCTCTGCTACCTTGGACAGTTCCCATAAAATCCAGATCTCACTCGCCTACAAGTAAAATATACTCATCTGAATGCTCTGTGCAGAAAAAAAGGCGGTTTAACAGTTGTCCCATCATTTCTAGGTGGGATTGTCAACACCAACATATAGAGGAGTGTCAGTATGGACCCTGTAGTCCTCTTAGTTTGTAGAACTCCTTAGTTCAATACATTAAAGGAAGGATGCATGTATTGATTCTATCTAGGAACAGTGATGTCTGAGATAGA
This sequence comes from Cephalopachus bancanus, assembly GCA_027257055.1. Lineage (NCBI taxonomy): Eukaryota > Metazoa > Chordata > Mammalia > Primates > Tarsiidae > Cephalopachus > Cephalopachus bancanus. Next base: position 4,712,174 of record JAPVLO010000030.1, on the reverse strand, counting down.
GAAATGTTTGAGTCTTCTCTCTCCCTCTACTCTTGAAATATCGTGTGAGCCTGAAATGCACATTTCACCAGGCTATAATAAGCTAGATGAGCATTTAACCTATGAGATGATGTTAAGTTACAAAGTCTGTTATACCCTAGAAATTACTCATGAATTTACATTCTCCCTCACCCTTAAATCATTTTGAAGTGCCTTAGTTTCCAGGTGACTGAAACTAAGTTGCTCCAGTATGTCTGACTCGTCAGAACCCAGGACAGCACTGCCTGGGGACTTGCTGTGGCAGTGTGTTTCATGTTTGCTTCTGTCTTGCTCTTCCATCACAATTCCATACCTCAGTGTCTAGAGAACACTGCCTTGGGTTCAGGATTAAATGGCACCAGAGACTTACCTCCTCATTTGATCTCAGGGAAGCCTCATTCATTTCTTTCTGTTTCCTCTTTTTATCGGCTGCAGAAACTGGTGATTAAACTGATCTTGATGTCCATGATAGAATTTCTGATACATCAAAAATGATGGCCGTCATGTAAGGACTATGTGTTTCTGGGATGAGGCTAAGTCATCCTAGAGAAATGGAGCAGGAACGATCAGTTGAAAGAGAAGGAGAGTGATAAAAAGCTGTAGAAAAGGTCCTGCTTAGGAGGTTGTACAATGAGCAAAGACTCTCAATACTTTTGAAACTCAATTTATTACCCATGAATTGAGTAATTTCTTCATTTAAAAATAGTTTTTAATTGAGGAAAACTTCCTTACATATATATTAGTAGAATACATTGAAGGGGAATCCATGGTTGGGTTACTATACTTTCTCTACATAGAATGAATTTTGGTTTTACCTAGTAAGATGTCAAAATGTTAAATAATTCTTCTTTTTAATCAGAGGAGTGGTTTCACTCAGTTGCAAATCTAGAGCCAGATCTCATTTTGCTGCAGCCCTGGTTGGTTGGTTGGTGGTTATTTTGTGCACACCACAATTGCTCCCCATAGCAGAAAATTGGGTTAGCTTTTTCCCTGTGGATGAAAGAGAGAGCCTTTACAAACGTTCATTCTACCGATCCTTTTCTCTCTTTCCAAGCAGATACCTTTTCCCAGAGTCTCACAGCAAATGTAATTTAAATCCTGATTACATCAAAATGTTTGCTTTACATTCAACCATGACATCTTCCTGCTTCAGTGTCTGACTTACAGATTTATTTGTTACTAGTAAACTCACCCAACATTGAGGTTTATGGAAAATCCCTGATACTTGATGACTGCGGAAAGAATGAGTTGCCTGTTGATTTAGTAGTATGAGATGTTTGAGAACCAGATCGGAAATCTTCAATAAAAACCGTATTAATTCCCAATTGCACATTTCCATGACCGAGATCACTCATTTTTAAGAGATTTTGCCAACCTGTTTGCTTATTCATCTTGATACCTGCAATATAAATCTCAGTGTTTAACATTTTGGTAAATGCTGAAATTGTAAATTATAAATTGCTGAAATTGTATATCTATTCAAGCATGCTTATGAATCACAGAAACTCTAAATAGTATGATTATATATGAGCTGAAACTTAGGAGATTTACCAACCTATCAGAGGTTCATACATACATTAGGGAAGTGGGGAGAAAATAGAAGTAACAAAGAAAATATTTTAAAGCATGTTCTAACAGAGATTTTTATCTCTTCACTCCATTTTTTATGATTAAATATAAAAATATAATTCCATATCTACAAAATGCCATAATTCATTTATTCTGTCTCCAATTCCTGGATTCTAAAGAGATTTCTCACTTGCACTTTTTTTAGTGTTAGATGGCTATGTTGATTAAAGTGGAAGTTGTCTGTCTCTGGCAATCATTGTGATGTTGAGCAAAGTTGGTCTGAATTAATGTTATGCTGCTGGGACACACGACACTGGATAATGACTTATAAGAATAACAGGATGTGGTGTAACATGACGCACTAAATCCTCTGCTGAATCAGATTTTTTGTTTTTCTCAACTGTCTTCCTCTTTTCATCTGGCACTTGATCTGATTATGTCTCACCTCTGTTCATAAAATATCAAGATTTATCTAGGTCAACACTGGAAAGATTGTGACTGTTGGTGTTCTACTTACCTCTTACTCTAAACAAGCATTTTAGCAGGCAAGAAGGATCTTTCTTATTTAAACATCTGTGACAGAGTAAGCCCAATGTCTCAGCTTTTCTGAGCTCATTCTTTTCTTCTTCTTTCATTATCTCATCACTAGCCAGTGCCACTCTATCACATCATAATAATGATAGCTAATATGGAATGACAGCTAGCTACCTTGTACTAAATGCATTTTATGAATTATTGTTATCTAACCTTCCCAACAACTAGTTTTTCCTATTTGGGGGATAAGTATATAGAGGTTGAGTGACTTGACTAGGGTCCCACAGGAAAGCAGAGTTGCAGTTTAAAACCAGGTTGTCTGACAGCAGAGACGATGTAGGCAACCACCACCTGCTATTCTCCCTTGCCTTTCCTAAGCACCACTTTGCATGTGCACCGATTTGCCTGTCAAGGAGAGGGATGGGGATTTGACTTTTTCTAACGGCAAGTAGGCCTCTCAGAGATGTCACTGTGTGCCGTTCATGATCCTGCCACCCCATTCCCTTCTCCAGGCCTGATCCACATGCCCTCTCTCATGTAGACTGGATAGCTATCCAATCATCCCTTTCTCAATAATTCTTAGAGGCTGGGCTCAGTGGCTCACGCCTATAATCCTAGCACTTTGGGAGGCCAATGTTAAAGGTTTGCCTGGGCCCACGTGTTTGAGACTGCCTGGGCAACTTGGTGAGACCTTGTTAATCAAAAAATTGACCAGGCATGGTGGCAAAAACCTGTAGTTCCAGCTACTTGAGAGGCTGAGGAAAGAAGATTGCCTGAGTCCGTGGGTTCTAGACCAGCCTGGGCAACTTGGTGAGAACTTATCTCTACAATTAATCAAAAAATTAGCCAGGCCTGGTGGCACATGCCTGTAGTTCCAGCTACTTGGAAAACTGAGGTGGAAGGATTGCCCAAGCCCAGCAGGTCGAGACTGTGGTGGCCGTGAGCGTGCCACTGCACTCTAGCCTGGGCGACAAAGTGAGACTCCAATAAAAAAAATAGTTCTTAGAGCTTCCACTAAATATCAAGCAATGCTAAAGGCATTGAAGATATAGCAATAAGCCAAACAAAGTTTCTCTCTCAAGGAGTAGTCATTCTATTGGGGGTAACAGTTGACTAATAAGAATGTGTGTACATATGTATTTTATATAAAGTAATCTGAGGGCTCCAATACAATGATATTTGAGGGAAAAAGCTTTTTAAAATGAAGAAAAAGTCACATAGCTCTGGGGAAAGAATATTCCAGGCATAAAAGAGCCAGTGCAAAGATTCCAAGGTAGGGTTTTGCTTGGCATATTTAAATACAATTGTGGCTAAGCAGTGTCAGCAAGAAGTCGTCAGAGATTGTAAGACTGGAGGGGTTGAACCTTGTATTATTCTAGGTGACTTACAAAGCCATCTGGAATATTTTCAACAAATGAGTAAATTGATCTTTCTTTCTTGTTAAAAGTTTTCCACATGCTGTGTGAAAAATATAACATACAGAAGCAAAGAAAAATAGAGGCTACTGTGAATGCTGTTACAATGGTTCAAGTGCAAGCTCATGATGCTTTGTTCTAAATGGGAACCATGGAGCTGATGGAACATTGTTGGGTCAGGGGTATGTTTGGAAGGTGTAACTGACAGGACTTACTGGGGAATTGGATATGAGGCATTGTATACGTGATGTGGTACATGTGTCTCTGCGATTTGCCTGAGTAAGAAGTGTGAAGTCGCTATCAATGAGGTCGGAAAACTCAAGGAGAAGATTAGATGGGAAACGATTGGGGATTTAAAGTTTTATTTTGGTCACGTTAATGTTAGAACTTCCTATTAGATCATTCAAGGAAAGATGTAAAGAGTTGGATATAGAAATGTGTAATTCAACAGAGAGATTTGGGCTTACATTATATAAATTTGAGGGTCACTATCACATGGGTGGTATTTACAGACAAAGAATTGGATGAGGTCACTTGGAGAACTGAGTACCGTAAAGAAGAAAAGAATCACCCTCTTAATAGTTTCCTGCTCTAGTTGCACATCAGAGTCCCCATGAAGCTTTAAGATATATACACATATAAGAGCTCCACCCCTACAGACCCATCAGATCAATTTTTTTATCTCAGCAAAACACTTTTAATGAAATAAGGCACAACATTTGGCATGTCAAAATTCACATAAAGGATTCATTAATATAAGATCCCATTATTTTGCCTTACTTCTATCTTTATTTTTTATTTTATTTAAGTATTTATTTATTTATTTTAAAGATGTGGGGTACAATTCGGGGTTAGATATACAAATGTCCATTATGCAGGTACCCTTATTGATGAGGTGTGCTCCCCAGCACTACTGCCAATCCCACTCCCAGCCCCGGCAGTCTCCCTCTACTGCCAATTCTTTTCTTATAATATTATGATAATTGTTCAAGGTTCGCTTATCAGTGAGAACATATGATATACAGTTCTCTGTCACTATAATAGGTTACTCAGTATTACAGATGCCATTATTTTGTATGTCTGGGGAGGGAAGAAAGGAGGTACCAGATTTGAATTAGCCTAAATATTCTTTTTCGGGCTATTTAGCATTACAATGTAATATTTATTTATTTATTTATTTATTTTTCCTCTTTTAATTTTTATTTAAAATTGTGGAGTACAATTCAGGGCTAGGTATACAAACATTCACTGTGCAGGTACCTTTATCAATGAGGTGTCCCCCCCCGCTTCCCCAGGCAGATATCGACTACTGTCAATCCCACCCCCCCAACTCCTTGCTCCCATCCCCACAGTTTCCCACCATTTTCAATCACAAGGTAATATTTAAATTTGATACAATGAACTACATTTTATCCTGAAAATAACACTTGATTGTTGAATCAGGTTGCTGAATTATATTTATTTTTTACCATCAAGTTTTAATTATCTATAACTCTACAGATGCAGGTATCCCTAATTCACAAGATTTCAAATACAGAAAAATTAAGAAATCTCATTAAAAAACAATTTGACCAAAGTAAAAGTCAATATATTTTCAGTGTCCCTTGTTGATGCTCTGAAGTCCCAAACTTAATGAAAAGTTAAATACCAGCTGTTCTAACATTTTCTCCCATTATGTTTTTGTTTCTCATGAATCCCAAGTGGGCTCAGAAATGTACCAGATCTCTGCTACAGGCACACAAGTGTTTATATGATTGTGGTAAAGTGATTGTTTACATTAATATTCTTTCTCAATAGCCATTTAAGTTAGTGAAAGAACTCTTTTAAACATCACTTGTAGACAAAATCAACAAATTTTGCCATGTTTTTAAAATACCAGCAATAACAATGTCAGTCTTATCCCAGTGTCTTCCCCTAGCTAGAATTTACAATAAATCTGTCTTATCCAATTTATTTTCAGTCAAAGAAACAAAGGAAGTTCTAGTGAATGCAGATGCTCTTTTCACCATGGCTTTCTGGAAGACGTATTAGAAGCCTTCATTAAACAAACAGATTTTTTTTTTTTTTTTTTGGAGTTGGATTCTTATTCTGTCACCCAGGCTGGAGTGCAGTGGCACGATCATAGCTACTGTTGTCTCGACCTGCTAGGCTCAAGAGATCCTTCCACCTTAGCCTTCCAAGTAGATGAAATTACAGGTGTGCACCATGACACCCAGCTAACTTGTTTTTATTTATTGTAGAGAGGAGATCTCTCCAATTTGCCCAGGTAGCCCTCCCTACTTTGCCTCCCAGAGTGCTGGATTACAGGTGTGAGCCACCACTCCTGGCCAAACTAATAGATTTTAATATTTCCTGGATTGATTACTGTTCCTTACCAGAAGGAGACCGACCAATGCCAGGTAAAAGTCTAGTAATACCCAAATCACTATTACCCTGTGACATTCAATAATGTGAAGTGTTAGTGAATTTTTATTTTCTACACCAGTTCTTAGTAAAAGTGTACTAAGGGGAGAGAGAAAAAGAATGGAAATGTTTACTTGCAAACATATTAAAACATACTCCCCTTTCAAACTGCATTATGAAGAAAGTCAGTGGCAAAATATGCTATACTTCACAATATTAACATCTTCATATAATGCTACAAACATGAACTTGGTTAGAAATTACTATCATCCTTTGGTGACACCAGATAAATTTTTAAATAATATATAAGAGACTATACCTTTTTTACTGATATCATTTCAGGGGACAATTGTCCTTATGATTTCGACCTCCTGTGACAGTATATATGATAGAGTTTCCCTCCCCAGAAACCTTGACCTATACACATTAAGACATTTTCGGGGAAGGGATCTCTCAGGACCACATTCTTTTCCCTTCAAGTCAAATGCAAAAAGTCATGAGGCTGTCATCAATGACTTACTAAATGATGCAGCTCCCCAAATTTTGTGTCTCAAGTAGAGGATTTAAGGGCACATACTTCTTGACCACAACTAAAATCATGGCTGCTTTTAAAGGGATTATGATTATCATGAAAATACAAAATTGCACACTACTCAATTCATTAATGTTATATAGAGTATGGAAACAGAAAAGGTCAAGTACTTTTTTTTCCAATATAAAGGGAATCTGAACTATGTATTACAGGTCACACTGCCTAAAACCTATGCATTAGCCTTTTATGTCGTTAAATGCCTATCACTGCTTAAAAACTCACTATTTTGGACTAAATGGGAAATAATACCCAAATCAAAGTATTTGAGAATAGGGTCTGGGAATCTATTTCAATCAGCTTCCCTTTGTGATTGACTATGTAGAAAACTGACATGTGTTTGGGAATCCATGTTATAAGTCATTCTGTTTGTGTTATAGCAGGAAGTAATCCATGATGTTGAGAAGGCACTTCTTTCCATATCCACTGTCATATACCCAAACCCAGAGTCACCTTTCCCTGAATTAATTCCTTAGCTCTCTAAATGTTTCACCTTCATCTATCCTCACCCTTACTGTTTGCACAATTGGCTCACATAATCTTTTCAAAAACTAAAACTTCAGTGTCATCCTGTTGTTTTCAAAGGCAACAATTCTTAACATGTCCTGCTGACCGTGTCTGGCTTTAGTCATCCTTCAGTCCACCCCCATGGAGTACCAGGTTCCTCCTTGCTCTCTGCATTGCTGCCACACACCAGCCTTCCTTCAGCCCCAAGTACATATACTTCCTCCTCTGTCCAAGCTTTACACTTGTTGTAAACTCTCTTTAGATATCTCTTTTCTTCCTCTTTTCACCTAATTAACTTTTACTCATCTTTGATTTCTTTTTTTTTTTTTTTTGAGTTGGAGTCTCACTCAGTCGCCCAGACTGGAGTGCAGTGGCCACTCCCGGCCACCTCAGCCTTGATCTGCTGGGCCCTGGCGATCCTTCCCCCTCAGCCTTCCAAGTAGCTGGAACTACAGGCACGCGCTACCACATCCGGCTAATTTTTTTGATTTTTATTGTAGAGATGAGGTCTCGCCTAGTTGCCCAGGCTGGTCTTGAACCTGCTGGCTCAGGCAATTCACTCACCTCGGCTTCCCAAAGCGTGGAATTACAGGCTGAGCCACTGAGCACGGCTCATCTTTGATTTCAACTCAATCTTCACTTCCTTAGATAAGTCTTCTCTGGGTTTTCTTAGTCTAATCCCTCCACAGTAATAAATTATGAAATAAATTTAGAAAGTTATGACCAGAATTTTTTGAAAAAGGAAATAGAATGGAATAGAAAAATGCCAGAGTGGGTTGCGCATAATAATGATAAGTATTATCTCATGAACTTTTGTTTCTATGTGCTCGAATATGATAATGTACTCACTGTGTAATACTTTTACAGTTGCAATATTGTGTGTGTGATCATTAGCTATTCTTTGACTCTCTTATTAGATGGTAAGCCCTATGAGAGCAAAGAATTGAGTATGCTTGCTTTTCCTTTTATCCATAGTTTCTGATCAAATGACTGACACTCATCTAAGCACTGAAAACATATTTTTGTGGGAAAGAGGGAAGAAATAAGATAGGTATGGGAATTGAGACTTGGAGCGGAGTAATCCTGTACTACACAGTTTATAGCATGACCATAACTAACTTTATTTACAATTTTAAATAAAATACTAAGCTCAGGAAATCTGATAAAATTCCAGATTGCGTTGTTTCTTGAGAAGAGCTTTAGAAATTCAAGCCTTTTCAAGAAACACAGCATGAAGACTTTTATCATTTTTTTCTGGAAATTTATGGAAAATTTAGGTTGATGTCAGAACCAAAAACCTGGCATCCATCTCTGCTTGGGGATGTTTATTTTCTTCCCCTATGAGACTCTATTGCTTACTCTTGTAATCATGGTTTTCAACATTTTCTACTCTGTCAATTTTTTTTGTTTGTTTCAAGTGTCAGAAACCATAACCTAAGCTAGCTTCATGAGAAAAAAAATCTGCTATTTAACTGACTATTGAAGTTCTAGACTTGTTTCAAGTGAAGCTGAGAATCCAGGACCCAACCATAGATAGTCAATAAACCCTGCTTTCTGGTTTAGGCTTCTTGGTACTGACTCTCAGCTTCCCTGTAGCTGTAGAATGGTTGCTGTGGTTTCAGTGCCTATATGCTCTTAGATTTGCTCCAGTGAATTTTCTAGGAAAACTTTGATTTTGTTTTATTAAAGTCCAATCCACTGTGGTCAGGGGCATGTGACAGTTTGATTAGCTAGACTCAAATCCTATACCTAGATGGATTCAACTTTTTAAAAAGTGTGTAGACTGAGAGCGAAAGACAAGGTGGTTCCTCGGAGGGAATTCAAGGCATGGTCATCAGAAGAAAAGTAAACCAAAGACAGTCACAGCAGTACCTCCTCATATACCATGCTTCTTTTAAAATATATTCCTCCATCCATTTAAGACGTCATTATAACAACATAAGAGCTGCTTACCATATGATAGTTTCATTATCTGGTTTTACTAAAAGTTTCATGTGTAACCTGCCATCCCAAGTATACTGTAATTTCTTTGTAAGTGAACACCAGGCTATAAATTGCATTATACTTTTTACTGTGGTGAAATGCTGATTTCTCCAGTGTTCAAGTAAGCTCTCCAGGTCAATCTCCACCCTATATATCTTATCTTAGAAGTTGTATAATATTTTGTTTTTTTAATAAAATGTTGCTGTCTTGAACATGGGATCAAAAGCTACTTCTGGGAAAAGGGAGAGTATTTAGTCTCAGAGAGGAAGGAGTAAAGAGAAAATTCTAAAGAATAATAAGAGGAGAGAGATCTTAAATTCCCAGGAGAATAAGTAACTCAAATTATAACCTCATGTTCTTATCTTCAAAATATACTTTTTAAAAAATGTTAAAGTCATGGGTTTGATATATAGTTATAAAGTGTCAAAGATTTATTTAGCTCAATAATGAGGGGACTAAAGGGATAATAAAAACTCATTCAGAGGAAGCAGAGGGGTGTGTGTGTGTGTGTGTGTGTGTGTGTGTGTGTGTGTGGTGTGTGTTTGTGTGTGTGTAGATATGAGATATATATAGATATACAGATCTAGAGTTATAATCACTGAAAAAAAGAATACTAGAACAAAATTGTGAAGCTAGATAAAAACTGATTAGTATCCTACAGGATAATAAAATTGTAACACTTGAGATTACCTGTTTTGTGGGACAGAAGTAATTCACATCATTAATGGGCAAAAACAATTGGCAATGATCAATCCTCTACAAGTTTGCATCTAACTTTACAAAGGCTGAATATAATCAGTAATACACAGAAAATTAAACAAAGTTATACCCCCCAGAGACATTAATTTGCATGGGATTGTTGGATAATACTGTGGTATGTCTTTGAAAAGTTATACAGTAACTTATTTCTGAGTTTCAGAATTGTTTTAACCCTATAAATTAATAGTGATATCTAAATGCCTAGGTTGGAATGAGGAAGCTAAAGGACTATTTTCATCGCAAGAGGGATATGCTAGGAATGAAGAAATTTGTTTGCCATAGGGCAGGGAAGGTTGTAGAAGAAATAACCAATAATCAGTTCTCAATTTCCATATATTTAGCCTAACCAAATTGAAAATAAAACTTGGCAGTGGGTCAGCTGTCGTGGAAAGGACTAGAAGCACAGTTATCTTTCTTAAGAGGTTGACTCGAAAACTGTTCATTGAGGTGGCCCATTACTGGAGGTTGCTGAAGGTTTTCACCCCATGAACATACATTTTTAGGATGGTTCAAGTACATCCTGTGGGCTACCTATCAAATTAATTTTTTTTTTTTGAGTTGGAGTCTCACTCTGTCTCCCAGACTGGAGTGCAGTGGCCGCTCCCGGTCACCGCAGCCTCGACCTGCAATCCTTCCGCCTCAGCCTTCCGAGTAGCCGGAACTCCAGGTGTGTGCTACCATGTCCGGCTGATTTTTTGATTTATTGTAGAGATGAGGTCTCGCTGCCCAGGCGGGTCTCGAACCCGTGGGCTCAGGCAATCCACTCACCTCAGCGTCCCAAAGGCGCGGGATTACAGGCTGAGCCACTGAGACCAGCTCAAATTAATTTTTATTCATGAAATATAACCCCTTAATTTGTCATCCACTTCCCAGGAACTTCCAAAATGAAGGTGTGATGAATCAATAATAGGTGAATGGAAGCAAATATTCAAGACCAGGGAGAGAGGTGAAGGTACTGGGAATTTTTAAGTTGCATAACAAGGACACCTATTGTTCCTTTCATAGATAAAATCAATAAGTGTTTTTTCTGCCATGATTTAAGTGCTTGGAAGTTTTGGCACTTGCTTCTTTTTGGTTGAAAAATAAGTTAATAGACAGGACTGGTCCATGATCAAGCTGTGAGAGAGGGGAATTTGTCTTCCTTATCACCTAACTACCGTCTCAAATCTCTCAATTTTCCTTCTAGCACTTTGCCATTATCAATTTCTGCTGAAACCTTGACTAACATCCTTGTGAGGTTGGGAGTTTCTTCAGGGATTTGTAAGAATTAATAGTAGATATGGGACCCTATGTGTTGTGGTTGGCAGTTATGGGAACCGTCACATTTCAGTGGCAAAGATCACCCCCACAACCTCCATTCTTTTAATCCATTCTCGAAAACATTAAAGATGTATTAGGCCTTGCCAAATGCTGGATTAAATATATTTGGGGTTGAGAAATTCTAAGAAAGGTTTTTACTGTCTCATTGGGGATATGGTAAATGCAGAGCTGACTCCTTTGTATATCTGATTGCTAACCTTCCCAGAGGTATAAATTTGGCTCTGAAATTGTGGGAATATACTATTTTTCTTGGTTTTGCTTAAAAATAATCCTGTGTTTTTAAGCAATAGAATACTATAAAGCAAAAAATAAATAAGGGAACACACAAAATGGAAGTCTCTGTAGCAAGTCTGACATCCTGGAGCATGAAGATATTTTCCAATATCTGCCTCACAACTTATGATTTATCTTAGTTTTTCATAGTCATTTCACTATCTTAATCATGTAAGAAAACTGTCTTAAGTTAGAAGAAAATGTTTGGTGATCCCCTTAAAAAGCATGGATGAATAAATAGCATATCCATTTTGGGGGGATGTCCACAGATCTCTTCTCTCTTCTATGTTCCTAAAAAACCAAAATTATTCACCTTAATGTCAGTGGAGTGTGTGAAAGAGGAGATGAACTGGAGATGAACTCTTAAAAATTTCAATTTTCTGCCCCATCGAGTAATTATAAACAGAAAACGAAAGGAAATGAAATTCTTCCTTAAGAATAAGATTTTCTGAAACTATTATTGGATTGAATAGAAAGGCATTATCACTTAAGGAAGTTATTTCCTGTAGGTTTAGTTAGTATAAAATATAATGCAAAGCCACACCTGTTTATTCTATCTGATTAATTTCGTGCTCTACCCAGGGAAATAAATGTGTGAAGTCTATTTGCCTTAGAAACGCTGATCATTATTCTTCTGGTACTAGATAGGTCCACAGATAACTGGCCATGTGTTCTTAGGAGTGAAATCCTGGGCTATTACAGTGAAACCAAGAGCAGTGACCACAGCAGGTAAATAGGCAAGGCTGGTCCATGAACAAGCTGTAAGGGAGGGAACTCCAAATCTCTCTCAATTTTTCTTCTTTCACTTTGCCATTATCACTTTTTTTTCTAAGAAAAATATCTCTCATTTTAGTCATGCATATCTTTTTTTTTTTTTTTTTTGAGTTGGAATCTCACTCTGTCGCCCAGATTGGAGTGCAGTGGCCGCGCCCGGCCACCGCAGCCTCGACCTGCTGGGCTCCGGTGATCCTTCCGCCTCAGCCTTCCGAGAAGCCGGAATTACAGGCATGTGCTACCATGCCCGGCTGATTTTTTGACTTATTGTAGAGATGAGGTCTCACTGCCCAGGCAGGTCTCGAACCCGCGGGCTCAGGCAATCCACTCACCTCAGCCTCCCAAAGGCGCGGATTACAGGCTGAGGCACCGAGCCCGGCAGTCATGCATATCTTACATGCAAAGTTTTCTGTCTGGTTGTGTGACAGAGAAGTTTTAGCATTTTAATCTAAATATTGAATGAAGAATAAATGTCACAAAGGAATTTCAGGCATAAGGGGGTAAATGGGGAATTTAAGGGAGAAAAGAGGTACTTTCCTATCAGAGTCTCAAATTGCAACGATCCTGCTAATTGAAAACTTGCAGTACCTATACCGTAAGTTTCCCTAGGCTGCTTTGGTTAGAGTGCTTTGAAACAAATAATACTTCCTTGTGTCTTAACCATTTTTCACTCTTATTCTCAGATGTGCCAGTATTATCATATTTAATCAAATTATATTGCATAATTATTTTTGTGATCAAGTTGTGCCATTCTAAAAACCATGTTACTGAAGTATTATTGGCATATAAACAGCTGTATATATTTAACATATACAACTTAATGAGTTTGGTTATAAACAGACACACGTAAAACCCTCATACTCTCAAGATCATAAACATAACCATCACCTCCCCAAGTTTCCTCCAGCCCCGTTTATTATTGTTACCATTTTTATTTATGGGGGAAATACTTCACATAATATCTACTATCTTAGCAAATCTTAAGTATACTACACAGTATTATTAGCTACAGGCACTGTGCTATGTAGGAGATCTTTAGAACTTATTCATCTTGCCTAACTTAAACTTTGTTTCCTCAGACTATCATCTCTTCCTGTACTCCTCTTCCAAGCCCCTGGCAACCAAAATTCTGCTTTCTGCTTCTATGATTTTCACTATTTTAGGTTCCATATGTAAGGGCAACCATACAAGATTTGTCTTTCTGTGTCTGATTTACTTCATTTACATAATATTCTCTAGGTCCATCCACATAGTTGCAAATGGCAGGATATCCTTTTTTTTAAAGCTGAATAATATTTTATTGTTTGCAGATTTATAAAACATATTTTCTATATTCACTAATATTGATGGGCATTTGGGTTGTTTTACTATCCTGGTCACTATGAATAAGGCTGCAATCAGCATGGGAGTGCAGATATCTCTTCAAGATCCCAATTTAAATTCCTTTGAATAGTTCCTGAAGTGAGATTGTTAAGTCATATGGTAATTTTTAATTTTTTGGAAAATCCGTACTATTTTCCATGATGGCTCTACCAATTTCTATTCATTCCAGTAGTGTACCAGGGCTCCCTTTTCTCCAAATCTTCACCAACACTTGTTGCCTTCTTTTAAAAAATAAAAGCCCTTCTAACAGGCATCATGAGGTGATATTTCATGGTGGTTTTGATTTGCATTTCCCTAATGATTTATGATGTTGAACGTTTTTTCATATACCTGTTGATCATTTGTATGCCTTCTTTGAAAAATATCTATTCAAGTCCTTTGCTCTAACTGGGTTATTTATTGCTCTTGAATTGTATGAGTTTCTTATATATTTTGGATATTAACTCTTCATTGAATATGTGATTTGCAAATATTTTTTCTCATTCTGTAAGTTTCCTTTTCATTTTTCTTGATTGTTTTATTTGTTGTGCAGAAGATTTCTAGTTTGACATAATCCTACTTGTTTACTTTTGCTTTTTGTCTGTAATTTTAGTGTCATATTTAAAAATTCATTGCCAAGACCAATTTCAAGAAGCTTTTTCCCTATGTTTTTCTCTAGGAGATTTTCAGATTCAAGACTCACATGTAAGCATTTAATTCATTTTGACTTGATTTGTGTATGTAGTGTAAAATAAGGGTCCAATTTCATTATTTTGCATATGAATATCCAGTTTCCCCAACACTATTTATTGAAGAGACTACTATTTCCTTATTTTGTATTCATGGCATCCTTGTTTAAAGAGTATTCAACTGTATATGCTTGTGTTTATTTCTGTTTTGATTACTATAGCCTTGTAATATAATTTGAAATCAGGAAATAAAATGGCTCTAAGTTGTGTTCTTTTTAAAGATGTTTTTGGCTAATCAGGATTTTATTGTTTCATATAAGTATGGCCTGAATGTTTGTGTCCTCTTCAAAACCTTATGTTGAAATATAATCACCAATGTGATGGTTTTAGGAGGTGGAGCATTTGGGAGGTGATTAAGTCATGATTATGGAGGTTTCATGAACTGGATTAGTGTCTTTATAAAAGAAGTCCCAGAAAGCCATCTTGTCCCATCCACCATTTGAGGACTCAGTGAAAAGACATCATCTGAGCCAGAGGGCAGGCCTTCACAAAGCACCAAATTTGTCATTTCTTTAATTGTGAACTTGTCAGTTTAAAAAATAAGTTTCTAAGGCTGGGTGTAGTGGAATAACAAAAACTCATTTTCTGGTGGTGGGAATGCAAGAATGGTACTGACACTTTGGATCACAGTTTGACAGTTTCTTACAAAGCTAAACATAGTCTTATGCGGTTCAGCAATCATGCTCTGAGATATTTACCCACTTGATTTTTAAAACTAAATATGCAGAAAAACCTGCACAAGACTGTTGATAGCAGTTTTATTTCTAATTGTCAAAATGAAAGCAACCAAGTTGTCCCTCAGTAGGTGAATAGATAACTGTAATACACTGGTTAATCCATACAATGAAATACTCTTCAGCAATAAAAAAAATGCACTATCAAACCATGCAAAGACATAGGTCAATTTTAAATGCATATTGCTAAGTGAAAGAAATCAGTCCGAAAAGGCCACCTACACCTAAAATTGTTTCAATTTTATGACTAGTGGTTGCTAGAAATTTTGTGGGAGGAGGTTTGAATAGGTAAAGCCCAAGGGATATTTTAAGGTGGTAAAACTATTCTATATGATATTGTAATGATATATACGGGACGCTATGCATTTGTCAAAATCCACAGAACTTTATAATGCAAAGACTAAATCTTAAGGCATGTAATTTTTTACCAAAAGCATTTAGGAGATTGAGAGATCATAGATGAAATACAAAATGTGACAAAACAATTTAACTATATTACAAATATGTGAAGGATGTTCACTGAAGGAAGTGAAAAGAAAATGTGCTGACCTAAGTAACTTTGGAAATGAATAGAGACTCTAGGGAAGAAACAGTACATGAGATTGTATTCTAGCCAGGCTCACACCTGTAATCCCATCACTTTGGGAGACAGAGATGAGAGGATTGTCTCAGCCTACGGGTTTGAGACCAGCCTGGGCAACTTGGCGAGACCTTGTCTCTACAATAAATAATAGTTTTTAAAAATTGGCTGGGCTTGGTGGCACACGCTTGTAGTTCCAGCTACTTGGAATGCTGAAGAGGAAGGATCACCTGAGTCCAGCATGTCAAGGTTGTGGTGGCTGTGAGCCTACCACTGCACTCTGGTTTGGGCTACAGAATGAGACTCTGATTCAACAAAAAAAGACTGTGTTCTATTTGATAACATTGGATACCATAGAAGTACAGATCAGCAAATCTAAAACCACTATACATAAAAATTAAACAATTAAATTTTTAAAAAGTTGGTGGTGGGAGGTAGGTTTCTCATTGTTGAAGTGGGTGATTACATACATAGAACAGTTTACAGATAGGTGTGTACATATATTATATATATATATCTCCTTGCATTGCCAACTGAATGAACCTAAAAGCAATCATGCTGCAGTAATAATGAGCATACATCTAGTGCCCAGATCTTGTTTTTAATACCACTCTCCAGTAGAAGAAACCAGAGATCCTAGGAAAAGTGGCAAATTCTAAGACTGTAGTATGAAATATGCTATATAATACAGGAGTATCTTGTAGTTCCAGCATGTAAGAAAGTTTTAAAAGAAAACACAAACACACATACACAATGATGGGGTATATCACAGTGACACTGTAGCCAACTAAAAGCATTCCCTATGGTCAGAGCTGAAACAATTTGAGCAACTAAATAAAGTCATATTGAATTATATGACAAAGGATAAAACTAATTGAGAGAAATTCTACAAAACACCTAATACTCCTCAAAATTTTAAAGGTCATAAAAATATCCATGAGTCCATACTTATATAAATGAACACAGAAAAAATACAAATCTCTCAAGCAGAAGAATTCTATATAATTTATGTAGATATTCTGCCCTCGACGAGGTGGAGCGTAACTCCCCACTCCTTAATAGCAAACTGTATTTAGTGACTCCCTCCAATGACAATGGTATGGAAATGAAAAAAATATGAATAACTTTATAGTAGTGCAAACTCAACCAGGTGATAAAGATTAACATCATTTGGTATAAGTCATGTTGATATGATAAGGTTGACATAATACCCTTGATGTAGTATGATGAGAATGCCTCCTTACCTTTGTAGACTTCTTCCTCAAAACTAATAAACCCAGCCTAATTATGAAAAAAATTATATAAGTATTAATTGGCAGAAATTCTGCAAAATGCCTGACTAATGCTTCTCAAAACGTTTACACTCATCAAAAATAAGAGTGATCCGTAAAACTGCCACAGCCAACGGGAAACTAAGGAAATATGACATTAAATGTCTGTGGTCATCTACATGGGACTCTAAAACAGTAAAAGAGTACCAGATAAAACTAAGGAAAACTTAATGATGTAGGAACTTTGGTTCATAGTGTATTAATATTGGCCTATTGATTGGGATAAAATGCAACCTACTAATGTAAAATATTTTCAAAATATAAGAAACTGGAGATGAAGTCTATGAGAATACTTTGTACTATCTTGGCAATTTTTCTGTAAATCAAAAACTGTTTTAAAATGAATGTTTATAAAATAATAAAAATTAGGAGTGAACTTTAAAAATCCAGGATTCTTAGATTAAGGAAGATATTTCATAATCAAGAATAGAATACTGTGAAAAGGGGTCAACAGGAGAACAAAAGTGAAGGAATGAATTTAATACGAGGTGTGAAAAGTAAAATAAAAGGAATATCCAAGGAAGTATAGGTGAATGTAAGAAATAAATAATATAAGAAAAATGAAAAGAAGCATGGAGAACGAGAGTAATAACAAATAAGAGTCCCAAAAAAGAGAATAGAGAAAAATAGAACATAGTAGAACATAGGAAATTATCAAATAAGGTAATGGAGAATGCACCAAATTTGAAGGATGTGAGTTTTCAATCCGAATGAGTACTACAAGTGTTCAATACTCACTCTCCCTCTCTCTCTCTCTCACACACACACACACACACACACACACACACACACACACACACTGAGTACATTACGAAACTTGTCTCTACTCATTTCTCAAACTGAAAGACTGAGAGATATTTTTGAACTATTAATGGGAAGCTGTCTCTTTGTGTTTAACTATGTGAGGTCAAAGTGCTTCAGAAGGAACTCCCAGATCACACAGGTGTTACTCTTTTCCTAGAGATGAATTCCTTCTAGGAAGAAAGAGATTCAAGCAAAAACAAAGTTATATAAGACTTTGAAAGCTAAACTATTTCTGCAACTCTATTTTGTATTTGTGCTCTTCTTTTTATTCAGTAATTTTTTTAAATATTTCATTATGCTCAATTATAGTAAGGAAAACCCAAGGCAAGGGGTTTGCCCATATTTAATTCTAACATAAAAGGGAGCTCCAAGAACCACTGGAGTCAGCATGACAATATCAATAGGGGTCACAGTGAGAGAGCCTCAAGAAGGAAAAATTCAGGGAGATCAGATTCAGACACTGAGAATTAAACAACCACTAGATGGGCACAGTGGCTCATGCCTATAATCCCAGCACTTTGGGAGGTTGAGGTGAGAGGATTGCTTGAGTCCAGTAGTTCCAGACTAACCTAGTCAACATAGCAAGTCTTCACTTCAACAAAAATAAAAAATTAGCAGGGCATTGTGGCACATAACTGTAGTCCCAGCTACTCAAGAGGTTGAGGCGGAAGGATCACCTGAGCCCGGGAAGTCGAAGCTGCAATGAGCCCTAATAATGCCTTTGGACAACAGAATAAGATCCTGATTCAAAATAATAGTAAAGATAATAATTAGATAATTACCTCTTCACATTTAATCCCCAAATCTCTGGTCTGACCACAGAGGCTCTGTGCTTTGTTCCATTAAGGGAGGTAATGTTCCCTCACATGACACTGTATCTTTAAAAAAAGGGAAGTTTTCAAAATGTGTTAGACTTGTCTTTACATTTTTGGATACAGATTTTTCAAAGAAAAGAGAAGTAAATACTTCAAATGAAACAAATTTGATACTGCAGCTTCTTACATACTTGGCCAAACCATATTTGCTTGTAGTAAAATTTCATTTTCACACCATACACAATCTTGTTACAAATTTTGTAAAATTTATTATCACAGAGGATATGGGAACTCTTTATTTGATTTCAATAAACGAAGTTCTTTGTAAAATTCAAAGTAAAATTTCAGACTGAAAGAGATAAATCTAAGGAAAGAGCTTTGTTTCTATTTCCTATTTTTTGTGTGCAATTTTCTGGAATGACTCGATACGCTAGCCTTTCTGCTTTGATTTAGAAACTTGCAATCTTACAACTAGGGAAGGATTAACTTTATTCAAAAACATTGAAAGGCCATACTACATCCAAAATAGCAATAGTTACTGCGCCAATTTTTAATTGATTTTATGTATTTGTTCTGAGCACTTGGTTATCTGACTCTACTCTGAGGTCATAAGATAGTTATAACACAGAAAAACAAGAGATACATTAATTGAATGTTTTAAAATGAGAATCTTATTCTGGAAATCAAGAGTGAATATTTTGGCTGAAAGTCCTTTTACAAGAGATCCAAAGTGCTCGATTCTATTCCCATAAAGATGTACATATCCTGATAAGCTTCTTGCTTTTTTCTCTATGTAAGCATGTGAAAAGTCAACTCGATGAAGTGTTAGCATTTTCCCAAAGTTATGGAAAGGGTTTGAAAGAACCATGGTTTTTTAAGAAAGACATGTACTAGAGTTCATGCGTCATAAACAGAAGGTCAAATGACTTGGATTTAAATTCCAGCTCTGCCATAAACCTACTTGTGTATGCTTAAGCAAGTCACATTACTAAGGGCCTTTGAACACTAGTACTTCCCTTACTTCTGCCTGGAATAGGATGAGTAAACTGGGGGTCACAGTAGATAAATAAGTTGTCCAAGGTCACTATCCTGTAAGTGGTTGAAATAAAATTTAAACTCACATAATCAAATTATAGGGACTGAGTCCTTAACCAATAACATTTTATATACATATGTCCAATTTATTTTCTACAAAGGTGCCAAGATAGTTTCATGGAAAAAAGATAGTCTTTTTAATAAATAATGCTGAAACAATTGGATCTCTTCATGAAATAAAATGAACTTTGGTCTTTGCTTCTAAGCAAACACAAAATTCACTTTAAATGTGTCACATATCTAAATATGAAAAATAAATTGACCAAACTTCTAAGCGAAAATACAGAAGAAAATTTGTGTTGGCTTGGGGTAGGTAAATGTTTTATTTAGACAAGATAGTAAAAAGGCCTAATCATGAATGAAAAAAATTGATAACTTGAACTTCATGAAAATTAAAACCTGCTACTTTTCAAATAATACTGTTAAAAAAAATGAAAAGTCAAGTCCCAACTGGGAAAAATATATGTGTGATCATATATGTGATAATATTCATAATCAAAATATATGAGAATCCATAAAGCCCAATAATAGTAAGACAAGCCAATCAATTAAAAATGGAGAAAGGTTTTGAGCAGTTGCTTCATTGAAGAAAATATATAAATGGCCATAAAGCACATGAAAGTAAGCTCAACATTATTAGTCATACAGGAATTGCCAATTAAAACTATAGTGAGATATCACAAAACAATAACTAAAATTTAAAATATGAGTAATAACTAAGTATTGAATAAGATGTTGAGCATCTAGAACTTTTGTACATTATTGGAGGGAATATACAATGGTATAACCATCTCAGAAAAGTTTTTCATTATTTTGCATTTTTAATTTTTTTGAATTTTGTTTTATTTTAGAGTATAGGGTACATGCAAGGATTTATTACATAAGTAAGTTGCATACAGGTGAGTTTGGGATTTCTAGCAGGCCTTCTTTCTCCCTGATAGTGGACCTGGTACCCAGTGTATTGCCATTTGCCACCATCCCTTCTTCCTCCTTCTTTCCCCTGGTGGTTTCCAACATCTGCCATTCCTACTCTTGTGTTCATGTGATCAGTGACAAGTGCCTGCTTATGAGTGACAACATGTGGTATTCAGCTCTTCGTTTCTATGATAGTTCACTTAGTATGATGGTTCCCAGCTGCTTTCACGTTGCTGTGAAGGACATGGTTTTGTTCTTCTTTATGGCTTGCATTTTAAATTTTTAATCGATACAAAATTATTGTATATATTTGTGAGAAACCTGTGATATCTGTATACCTGTATTCAATGTATAATGATCAAATCAGGGTAATTGGAATATCCAGCATTTCAAATAGTTATGATTTTTCTGTTTGGGAAATATTGAAAATCCTCTCTTCTAGTTATTTGAAATATACAGTAATTTTTTAATTAACTATAGTCACTCTACTGTGCTATAGAAAACTAGAACTTGTTTCTCCTACCTGTAATGTACCCATTAATCAGCCTCTTCCTATCTCAGCCCGGTCTCATCCCTTTCCCACCCTCTGGTAACCACTGTTCTGCTCTCTACTTTTATGATATCAGTTTTTTCAGCTTCCACATATAAGTGAAAACATGTGATATTTGTCTCTATTTGCCTAGCGTATTTCACTTAATATAATATCCTCTAGTCTCATTCAAGTTGCCACAAATGACAGAATTTTACTATTTTTATGATAGAATAATATTCCATTGTGTATATATAATCATATACTCTATATGCATTCATCTGTTGATGAACACTTAGGTTGATTCCATATCTTATTTGCTGTGAATAATGTTGCAATTCACATGAGATGCAAATATCTTTTTGATATTTTAATTCCCTTTTCTTTGTATATATACCCAGTAATGGGATTGCTAGATTATATACTATATATATCTTTAGGTTTTTGAGGAAACTCCATAATGTTTTTCTTTAGTTCTTTTTTTTTTTCTTTTTTTGAGTTGGGGTCTTACTCTGTCCCCCAGACTGGAGTGCAATGGCATGCTCCTGGTCACCACAGACTCGACCTGTGGGCTCTGCGATCCTTCTGCCTCAGCCTTCCAAGTAGCTGGAACTACAGGTGCGCGCTACCACGCCCAGCTAATTTTTTATTTTATTGTAGAGATGAGTTCTCGCCAAGTTGCCCAGGCGGGTCTCGAACCCACAGACTCAGGTAATCCACTCACCTCGGCCTCCCAAAGCACGGGATTACAGGCTGAGCCACCGAGCCCTACTCCATAATGTTTTTCATAATGATTGTATTAATTTACATTCTCGCCAACAATGTATAAGAGTTCTTTTTCCTTACATCCTCATCAGCATTTGATATTTTTTGTCTTTTAGATAGTAGCATTTTAACTGCAATGAAATAATGTTTTGCTATGCTTTTCATTTGCATTTTTTAGATGATTAGTGATGCTGAACATTTTTTCAGATACCTGTTGGCCATTTGCATGTCTTCTTTTGAGAAATATCTGTTCAGATCATTTGTCCGTTTTTAAATTGAATTATTTTGGGGAGGTTGCTGTTGAGCTTTTTATATATTCTATATATTCATTCCTGTCAGATGGGTAGTTTGAAAATATCTCATCCCATTCTGTAGGTTCTCTCTCACTCTGTTGATCAAATTAGGATAATTGATCGTTGTGTTTGTTTCTTTGCTTTGGCTGTGCAGAAATTTTCTAATTTAATATAATTTTATTTTTGCGTTTGTTGCTTGTGCTTTTCATGTCTTATCCTCAAAATCTTCACCCAGCTCAATGTCCTAAAGTGCTTTCCCTATGTTTTCTTTAAGTTGTTTCATAGTTCTGTGTCTTACATTTAAGTTTTTAATCCATTTTGAGGTTTTTTTTTTTTTTTGGTGAGAAGTACAGGCCTAGTTTCATTCTTCTACATATGGATGTTCAGTTTTCCCAGCACCGTTTATTGAAGAAATTTCTTTCTCCAATGCATATTATTTGCATCTTTTTTCATAAAATTAGTCAGATATCATAAATTATCATATATTTTATGATAATTTGTCATAAAATGATGTATATTTATTTCTGAGTCCTCTATATTGTTCCATTGACCTATGTGTCTGTTTTTAGGACAATATCATACTATTGTGGTTACTATAACTTTGTAGTATAACTTGAAGTCAGATAGTGTGATGCCTCTAGTTTTGTTCTTTTTGCTCAGAGGGTTTTTTTGTAGTTCTGTGTAAATGATAGACTTTAAAATTTTTTTTCTGTGAAAGATATCATTCGTATTTTCATAGAGAATGCATTGAATCTATAGATCACTTTGAGAAATATGGACATTTAAACAATATTAATTCTTTTAATCTATAAATATGGAGTACCTTTCCATTTATTTGTGTATCCTTTTCTGTTTATTTCATTAGTGTTTTGCAATTATTTTTTCTTTCTCAATTGCCTGGAATACTTTTTTTTCCATCAATCTTTTTTATTTTGATATTGTGGAGTATGATTTAGGATTAGATATACAAATATGCTTTGTTCAGGCAACTTTGTTGATAAGGGGTGTCTTCCCATTCCCAGACAGATATTGACTACCATTAATCCCACCTCCTTTCCCCTCCCCCCCATAGTTTCCCACCACTGCCATGCTTTTTTTTTTTATAGTATTACGGTGGATGTTCAAGGTCCACTATATGAGTGAGAACATGTGATACTCAGATCTTTGTTTCTGTGAGAGATCACTCAGGATTATTGACTCTAGTTCCATCCAGGTTAGCTGCAAAATTCATGATTTTGTGCTTTTTTATGGCTGCATAGTATTCCATCATGTATATGTACCACATTTTTTTTAATCCAGTCCTCTTTTGATGGACGGCATGGTTGGTTCCAGGTTCTTGCTATTGTGAACAATGCTACAATAAACATTTGTGTGCAGGTATATTTTTGATAGAGTGATTTGAGTTCTTCAGGGTATATTCCCAGTAGGGGGATTGCGAGGTCATATGGGAGGTTGATATTTAGAGCTTTTAGGAATCGCCACACTGCTTTCCACAGAGGTTGCACTAGTTTACACTCCCACTAACAGTGTAGAAGTGTTCCCTTTTCGCCACACCCTCTCCAGCAGCTGTTATTTTTTTGAGTTATTAATAATTGTTATTCTGACTGGAGTTCAGTGGTATCTCAGTGTGGTTTTGATTTGCATCTCCCTGATAATTAGTGAGGTTGAACATTTCTTCATGTGTCTGTTGGCTGCTCGGACGTCTTCCTTTGTGAAGTGTCTGTTCATAACTTTTGCCCATTTTATAATGGGGTTGTTTGTTTTTTTCTTTTCAGCACATTTGAGTTCCTTGTAGATTCAAGATGTTAATTGTCGGACCTGGGGTTGGCAAATACTTTTTCCCAGTCTGTAGTCTGTCTCCCTGCTCTCTTGATGGTTTCTTTGGCTTTGCAGAAGCTTGCCATTTTAATGAGGTCCCACTTGTCTATCTTCCCTCTTATGGCCTGTGGGTTTCAGGTTTTGTTCAGGAATTGGATGCCAGTTCCAATTTCCATGAGGGTATGTCCTTCATTTTCTAAGGTTCTTATGGCTTGAGGTTTAACATTTATGTCTCTGATCTATTTGGAGTTAATTTTTGTGTATGGAGATAGATAGGGGTCCTATTTCAATCTTCTGCATGTGGTCAGTCAGTTTTCCCAGCACCATTTACTTAATTGGCTCGCCTCTCCCCAGTGGTAGGTGGTGGAGGCTTTGTCAAAGATGAGTTGGTTGAGAAATTGAGGTTTTGCTTCTGGAATCTCAATTCTGTTCCATTGATCTATATGCCTGATCCTACACCAGTACTAAGCTGTTTTGATATTGTAGCTTTATAGTAAAGTTTGAAGTCTGGTAATGTGATACCGCCTGCTTTGTTTTTTTTTTTGCTGAGGATTGTTCTGGCTATTCTTGGTCATTTGTATTTCTATATGAATTCCTGTGTTGTTTTTTTTCTAGGTCTGAGAAGAATGTTGCTGGTAATTTAATGGGTATTGCATTGAATCTGTAGATTGTCTTAGGTAAGATGGACATCTTCACAATGTTGATTCTTCCAACCCATGAGCATGGGATATTTTTCCACTTGTTTGTGTCATCTTTGATTTCTTTGAGCAGAGTTTTGTAATTTTCATTGTAAAGGTCTTTCATGTCTCTGATTAGCAAGATGCCAAGGTATTTCAATTTTTTTGTGGTATTGTAAATGGAATTGTGCTTTTTATTTGGATTTCTGTTTGTTTATTATTGGTGTAAAGAAATGTGATTGTCCTTTACACATTTATTTTATATCCCGAAACTTTGCCAAAGGTCTTTATCAGTGTAAGGAGGTTTTTTGACAGATTCTCTTGGTTTTCAAGGTACACAATCATGTCATCTGCAAAGAGAGATAACTTGACTTCCTCTTTTTCTATTTGGATGCCCCCAGTTGCCTTCTCTTCTCTGATTGCTCTAGCCAGGAATTCAAATACTATATTGAACAGGAGGGGTGAGAGTGGGCATCCTTGTCTTGTTCCAGTTTTCAGGGGAAATGGTTCCAGTTTTGTTCATTTGGGGGTATGCTGGCTGTGAGTTTCTTGTAGATGGCTTTTACTATTTTGAGGTATGTTCCCCGTATGCCTAGATGTTCAAGGGTTTTTTTCAAGAAGGGGTGCTGGATTTTATCAAAAGCTTTTTCTGGATCTAATGATATAATCATGTGGTTTTTGTTTTGACATCTGTTGATGTATTTAATTACATTTATGGTTTTACGAGTGTTGAACCAGCCTTGCATCCCAGGGATGAAGCCTACTTGGTCATGATGGATGATTTTTGAGATGTGTTGTTGAATCCGGTTTGCTAGGATCTTGTTGAGAATTTTAGCATCTATGTTCATCAAAAATATTGGCCTGTAGTTCTCTTTCTTTGTTGGGTCTTTACCTGGCTTGGGTATCAATGTGATGTTAGCTTCATAAAATGATTTGGAGAGAATTCCATCTTTCTCAATCACCCGGAATACCTTCAGTAGGATTGGTATCAGCTCCTCCTTAAATGTCTTGTAGAATTCTGCTGGAAAGCCATCTGGATCCAGACTTCTTTTTTTTTGTAGGTAGTTTTCTTATTACATAGTCAATTTCCTTGATTGTTATTGGTCTATTTAGGGTCTCAATTTCTTCTTGTTTCAATCTAGGCAGGTTGTGTGATGACAGAAAGTCTTCCATTTCCTTAAGATTTTCCAGTTTGTTTCCATGCAAGTGTACATAGTGGTCTCTAATCATCCTTTGTATTTCTTCAGGGTCAGATGTGACTTCATCTTTTGTGTTTGTGATTGTGCTTATTTGGGGTTTTTCTCTCCTTTTCTTGGTCAGTCTAGCTAGGGGACCATCGATCTTGTTTATCCTTTCAAAGAACCAGCTTTTTGTTTCATCGATTTTTTTAATTATCTTTTTGTCTTCTATGTCCTAGATTTTGGCTTTTATTTTGGTGATCTGGATTCTTCTGCTGAAATTAGGGTTTTTGTGGTCTTGTTTTTCCAACTTCCTTAGGTGGATTGTTAGGTTGTTAATTTGTGACCCTTCCATTTTCTTCATGTGCGTTTGTAGGGGTATAAATTCCCCTCTTACTACAGCTTTCTGGATCCCAGAGATTTTGGTAAGATGTTTCTTCATTTTCATTTGTTTCCAGGCATTTTTGATCTGTTTTGATTTCATCATTGACCCAGGAGTTGTTTAGCATCATGCTATTTAGTGTCCATGTCTTTGTGGGTTTGGTGGGGACCTTGTTGGTGTTAATGTTTATTTTTATTCCATTGTGGTCTAAGAAGGTACATGGTAAAATTTGGGTCCTTTTAAATTTGCTTATACTTGATTTGTGGCCAAGTATGTGGTCAATCTTAGAGTACTTTCCATGTGGTGATGAATAGAATGTATATTCTGTGGTCTTTGGATGGAGTGTTCTGTAGGTATCAATTAATTCCATTTGGTCAAGAGTCACATTGAGTTTTTGGATCTCGTTGCTGATTTTTTGTCTTGATGATCTGTCTAGGGTTGTGATTGGGGTATCGAAGTCCCTAGCTATGATGGTGTTGGAGTCGATATTCTTTTTAGTTTACCCAGAGGCTGCTTTATGAAAGTTGGTGCTCCTATGTTGGGTGTATATATGTTTAGGATGGATATTTCTTGTTGATGGCTTGAACCTTTTATCATTATGTAGTGACCTTCTGTATCTTTTTTTGATTTTTGATAGCTTAAAGGGTATTTTGTCTAAGATTAAGATCACAACTCTTCCTTTTTTTGTGTTCCATTTGTCTGAAAATTTGTTTCCCATCCTCTTACTTTGAGTCTGTGAGTGTCCTTTCTAGTGAGGTGAGGCTCTTGAAGGCAATAAATTGTTGCCTGGTGATATTTTATCCATTTTGCCATTCTGTGTCTTTTCAGTGGTGCATTTAGTCCATTCACATTCAAGCTAATTATTGAAATGTGAGAGTTGATCCCTCTCATAATGTTCTTTCAGAGTTATTGTTCTTTCTGTTTGTGTGTTGTCTTTCTTTTGTTTCTGGAGTTGGTTCATGTGTGTTTCTTAATCTTTTGCCTGTAGTCTTGTGAAGAACATTGTTGTTCTTTTTTTCCTTTTCTTTTGTGTTCAGTACTTTCTTAAGTGTTTCTTGTAGATGTGGTCTGGTGGCAGCATAGGTTCTTAGGGATTGGATATCTGGGAAAGATTTTAATTCTCCTTCACCAATGAAGCTTAGCTTGGCTGGATAGGCTATTCTCGGTTGAAATTGTTTATCTTTTAGAACTTTGAAGGTAGGGCTCCAAGCTCTCCTAGCCTGGAGGGTTTCTGTAGATAAATCTGCTGCTATTCTAATTGGTCTTCCCTGGTAGATAGTCTGACCTTTTTTTCTTGCTGCCTTTAGGATTTTTTTCTTTTATACCTCCTTTGTTTAGGCAAATTATTAAGTGTCTGGGAGTTGGTCTTCTCATTTGTTGTCTTGCAGTGGTTCTCCAAATCTCTTCTGTTTGAATTTTTGCATCACTGATGAGATGAGGGAAGTTTTCTTGAATGATTTCATGAAATGTTTGTTCCAGTGTGGCCTCTGTTTCTCTCTCTGCATCAGGAAGGCCAATTACTCTTAGGTTTGGTCTCTTGAAGTAATCATTCATTTCTTGAAGGTTTTGTTCAGTCTTTTTTAGCTTCTTTTCCTTGTTTTTGATAGTTTAGGTTAGTTCTGTGTTTTGGTCTTCGAGCTCTGAGATTGTTTCTTCTGCTTGGTTAATTCTTCTTTCCATGCTTATTAGTTTGTTATTTATTTCCATCACAGTATTCTTTACTGCTATTATTTCTGACATCAGCTCCTTCCTATTTTCCTCTTGTCTTTCCTTGATTTTTTTAATTCTCTCTATTAATGTCTTGATGTCTGGGTTTGTTTCATGTGACCAGTCATTCTGGGGGCTCTTCATTGTTTGTGTTCCGAAGTCTGTTTTCTCATTGTCTGACCTCCCAGGGGTCTGTGTGAGACCTATATTCTTCTTTTGGTTTTTCTTCTTTTGTGCAGTTTTTGTTGTTGGTGGTGGTGGTGGTTTTTTCCCCCCTTCCCTATTTTTTCCTTCCCTCCACATCACCGTCTTCTTTAATTCTGTTATTCAGGGGTGGAGGGGTTGTTTTTACTTCTGTTTGTTCAATCTCCTATTCTGCTTTATGTATGTCCTCTTACTTTGTTCAATTCTGGAGTTGCACTGTAGGTTGGGGGTGGTCCTTTTTGCAGTTTTGAGATTTACTTAAGGGGGAGCTGTGATTCAAAATCTATCTGCAGGTCCTGATATCCACCGACAGGTGTATGAATAATCTGAAACCCACTTCCCACTGCCTTGGAACCTGTCCATGCAGTGGCATTGTAGGTTTACTCCCTGAAATAAAATGCGGTTAACAGAGGGAAAAGAATGGAGCAGGCAGTTGGGGGAAGTGGGTGGTGGAGAGAGAGGAGTAAGGGTGAAATCAGACGAGTGTACCAACAAATGGACAGAGACAAAAATTGAGACATATTAAAACAATAGACCACGGCTACAAACTAACCAACTCCCACACTCAAAAAACTAAAACATACAATGTTACTAACATACAAACTTACCAGCCTCCTTATTGGTGTTCTATTCCTCTATATACAAAGATGTGGTTTACAGAGAGAAGAAAATAAAAGAAGGAGAAAAAGGGGGGGGAACAATACAGAAGGAATAGAATCAAGTCAGTAGACTAACAGAACCAATCAAGCACACTCTGAGACTTTTCGTGTAAGTCGAATGTCCTTTCAGCTCTGATTTCTAGCTGTCTTCTCAGGCTGCTAAGTTTGTTCACAGTTAGGATCAGTTGCCCCTGGCTTGTTGTGAAGGGGCAGTTCAGATCATCACTCAGTTCACAACTGCCCCATTCACCACTCAGATCTGGCCTGTGTCTGTCAGGCTTTCATTTTTCCCCTTTCAGTGTTGTTACCTTGAATCGCCAGCAGGTGGTGTTATCCCTCGCTCCAGATGGTCTTTATCACAGCTGTTGGCCTGCCCCTAAGGGGAGGGAGATGTTGCCTCAAGGCACACGGGAGGAGACCCACGGCCTGGCAGGACATCTCAGTGGTGGTAGACCTCAGCAGATCTTGCTCGCAAGGGCTTCAAGATCTGAAGGTGTGGATCACCTCAGGCACCGGCCATGTGATGTGTAATGGCTACCTTGGTGGCGGCAGCTGCAGCTCGCCTCAGGCACTGACGGTGCGACATGGAATGGCTGCCTCAGCGGCAGCAGTGGCAGCAGTAGCAACTCACCTCAGACACAGGCGGTGTGATGTGTCTGTTTTACAGTTTTTATTGTAGATATCTCTTGCCTCTTTGATTAAATTTATTCCTACTTTTTAAATAAGAGTGATTGCTTTCTTTAATTTCTTTTTCAGATTGTTTGCTATTGGTATATGGAAATGCTACTGATGATTGGATATGATTTTATAGCCTGCACCTTTACTGAATCTATTTATCAGTTCTAATAGTTTTTTGGTGGAGTCGTTAGGGTTTTTAAAACATAAGATCATGTTATCTTCAAACAAGGACAATTTGACTTCCTTCTTTCCAACTTAGGTGTCCTTTATTTATTTTTCATACCTAGCTTCTCTGGTTAAAACTTCCAATGCTATGTTAGTAAATACAAGTGAAAAGTGGACATACTTGACTTGAAGAAAAGGCTTCCAAAGTACCCCCATTCAGTATGTTGGTTGTTGGTTTATCATATATGACCTTTATTACTTTGAAATGCATTCCTTCTATAATTAATTGTTGAGGGTTTTTAACATAAAAGGATGTAAAATTTTATCAATTTTTTTCTGTATCTATGGAAATGTCCATATGGTTTATGTACTTTATTCTGTTAATGTGATGTATCACGTTAGTTGATTTGTGTATGTCAAATTGTCCCTGCATCTCACTTGATCATGTTGCATAATTTTTTTGATGTGTTGTTGGATTTGGTTTGCTAGTATTTTGTTAAGGATTTTTGCATCTGTTTTCAAGAGGGATATTGGCTGGTCGTTTTCTTTTTTGCTGTGTTTTTGTCTAGTTTTTATATCGGAGTAACGCTGGCCTTAGACAATGAGTGGTCAAATTCCTTCTCCTTCAACTCTTTGGAATAGTTTGTGAAGAATGGGTATTTATTCTTCTTTAAGAGTTTAATTGAATTCAGCATTGAGGCCATCTAGTCCTGGACTTGTCTTTGTTGGGGATTTTTTTTAGTAATGATTCAATCTTGTTTCTCATTATTGGTCTGCTCAGGTTCTCTATTTCTTCATGATTCAATTTTAGTAGATAGTATGTGTCCAGGAATATATCAATTTCTTCTAGATTTTTCAATTTGTTGGTGCATAGCTGTCCATAGTCGCTAATGATCATCTGTATTTCTGTAGTATCAGTTGTAATGTTTCCTTTTTGTGTCTCTCATTTTATTTATTTGGATCTTCTCTTTTGGTTTCATAGTTAGTATAGCTAAAGATTTGATGATTTTGCTTATCTTTTTTTTCTTAAAAAAAAACTCAGCTTTTTGGTAGATCTTTTTAATTTTTATTCTCTATTTCATTTATTTCTCCTCTGATTTTTGTTATTTCTTCCCTTCTGCTAATTTGGGGTTTGATTTGTTCTTGCTCTTCTAGTTCCTTGAGATACAACATTAGATTGCTTATTTAAAATCTCTCTTTTTTTGATGAAGGTGTTTATTGCTATAAACATTTATCTTAGTACTGCTTTTTCTTTGTCCCATAAGTTTTGATGTATTGTATTTCCATTTTTGTTTCAAGAAAATTTTTAAAATTTTCTTCTTAATTTTTCTTACTAACCCAGTTTGTCTATTTTTAAATAAAATTATCTATACAGTTAAATGACTCAGTGATTGCAGTCCTAGGTATTTATCCAAAAGAAATAAAAACATATATCCACAAAAATTATTGTACATGAATATTTATAGTAACTATATTCATGATAATAAAAAACTAAAAGCAATGAATGTGTAAAAGAATGTAATATAGTCCTAGACTATGGAATACTCAGCAACTAAAAGGAATGAGCTACTGTTCAAACATGAATGAATTTTACCAACATAATGTTGAATGAAAGAAGTCAGACATGAGAATACATAGTGCATTATACTAATAACATTCTACAGTGATTGAATTAGGTCAGTTGTTATCTAGGACTGGTATGAGAATGACTGACTGAAAAGGAGTAAGAGGGAAATTTGGGGATATAGTGTAAATACTGTATCTCTTGATTGTGGTAGTGGCTGCGCATCTTTCTTAAAGCTCATCAGATACTATATTTAAAAAGGATATACTCTTGCTGGGTATCAAATATAACTGGATCTGATTTTGTATATCTTTATTCAAATAGGATGTCTGTATGACAACTTCTGAAATGTGTCAGAAATGAAAAACAAAGTTTCATCTTCACTTCAAAATTGTAGATCCTAAGTCTGGATAGAGAAGTCAACAGCCATTTGGAGCCATGAGTATTGTTTAGATTCCATCTGTTACTCAGATTGGAATTTCAGCAATTTCACAGACACAGACTCCTGCAAGTAATACTACAGTATCCTAGGTTGATTCATTCACGTAGTGACCCATAAAATATGAGACAATTTCTACACTTTGCTTCCTCATTTGCTGTTTCTGAGGCACAGATGACAACAAGTCCATCTGAAACTGTCATTCCAGCAAGTTAGGTTCAGCAAATGGCATGACAAATTCCTAAGATGACTAACACAGAATCTCTCTTTAGGGAAACATGATTTAAAAAAATAATTTTTACTTTGTTTAAACTTGTTATGTTTTAAAGATAAATGACACAACTTATGAGTATGAAGCAAAAAAAAATGAAGACTAACTTTTTTTTTTTCTTCCTTGAGTTGGAGTCTCACTCTGTCACCCAGACAGTGCAGTGGCCACTCCCAGTCACCGCAGCCTCGACTGCTGGGCTCCGGACATCCTTCCGCCTCAGCCTTCTGAGTAGCTGGAATTATAGGCATGCGCTACCACGCCCGGCTGATTTTTTGATTTTATTGTAGAGATGAAGACTCGCTGCCCAGGCGGGTCTTGAACCCGCAGGCTCAGGCAATCCACTCACCTCAGCCTCCCAAAGGCGCGGGATTACAGGCTGAGCTACCGAGCCCGGCGAAAACTAACTTTTAAAAGTATGTAGTGACTCTTGATCATTGCTAAAATAAAATTGTATAAATTTCAAATACAGAAAAATAGAAACATGTTAGTAATTTATATAATTTTATTCTAAATCTTAAAATACTATTCAGAAGCAGAGATTGTTTTGACCCAACCTGCATTATTTACTTCAAGTTAAGTAAATCCAAAAAATCAAAATTATTGTGTTTAATATTTATCTAATGACTAAAAGAAATTGTCACACACTGTTGTATTTATAATATTTGTTTATTTGTTTATGTTAGAGTAGTTAACTTAAAATCAACTCTATGTAACTTCTAGATATTTTATGTAAAACGTATTAAATAGGCATTTTACACATTAAATAATAATTTTCATAAAGCATTTCTTTGGATACAAATATTTAAAATAATACAGATTGAATGTCACTTTTCCCATCTGCAAAGTCATTCAATTTTGTGTTTAATAAAAATACCATAATAAATACTGATTAGTCTTTATTTGATACCAGTAAAGGTATGAGCCATTGTACAAAATATGAAAACTCACCATCTTTATATATGAAGATAAAGCCTTTGCCTTTCCATCGAAAAGTGCACACTTTGACACATTTATGCCCTTAATAAAATAATCATTTTATAAAATATAAATGTATCATATAAGCCAAAAATAAATGTGTGCCATCAGCAGAAGCAGGTAGCTGATTTTCTTTGGCTTGTAAACACTGAGATAGCTGCTTAAAATAAATTTGAGAATAAGTTTGAAAACAAGTAACAGTGGTGCATTAAGTATTAAGTATTAATCCAGAGGCAGCAACATGCATGTTCTCAGAAAGTTGCCACTCTGCTCCAAAGACCCTTTTACCAAGGAGTAAGTAGGACTGAGGTAGATCGTAGACACCATGAAGAATCATAGACTCAGTGATTTTTATGGCATTTCATCAGAAATTGTGTCCATATCAAAATATTTTTGTATTTTCCTTCAGTTTTGCTGGAGAAAATAACTTCCTTTCAAACTTTTGACTCATAATCTAGGTTAATGTGGGGCTATATCTAAACAAGCCAAATCTTCTTTTTCAGAATGAAACCACAAAAGTAAATATGATTTGGGATTATTAATACCACAACAAGGAAGAAGGAAACTTGGCAACTAAAAGTTCAAAGGGATTTTTGATGGAGAAAATATTTAAATTCCCTTCTTTTTCCCTGTTAAGAGAAAAAATTCCACAAGTTCATTAACCCTTTAACATTCAATTGTAAACCTTTCAAACAAAA
This sequence comes from Cephalopachus bancanus, assembly GCA_027257055.1. Taxonomy (NCBI): domain Eukaryota; kingdom Metazoa; phylum Chordata; class Mammalia; order Primates; family Tarsiidae; genus Cephalopachus; species Cephalopachus bancanus. Next base: position 4,678,643 of record JAPVLO010000030.1, on the reverse strand, counting down.
AAGTAAAATACATATGTAAATGGCAATTACTTACCTACCTACCTTTGAGATTAGCTAAGTTGACATTTTATTATATCTGATTCAGGTCTTTTTTAAGTTAAAAAATCACATAGACACTAAAGTGCTATTCTCCAATTCCTTTCTCTCTTCACTGCTCAAATCATGTGATGATAGTGTCATTCTCATTAATGCTCTGAATTTTTTCCATAGATGTATGTCTCTATAAATAATATATGGTGCTTTAATATTCACATAAATAGCATTGTATTGAATGTAGCATTTTGCATCTTCTTTTACTTAAGTTTGTTTCATAGACCTACCCATGTTAATACAATTAGATCAAGCTATTTTATTTTAATTCTGTATCATTGCATTGCTTATGAATATGACTACTGAGAGAAATTTTTTTGCTATTACAACAGCATTCGTGAGCATTCTAATAGGTGACTTCTTATATACATGACTGAGAACTTCTGTGGGGTGGGCACTGAGAAGGGACAAAGATGTGCATATCTTCACCTTCACCTAGAAATTGCAGAAATATCTTTACCTAGATATTGCCAAACTGCTTCCCAAGGTGGTTGTATGCATTTGCATTTCCCCAGTTGTGTATGAGTTCCTACTTCTTCTTTTTTTTTTTTTTTTTTTTTGAGTTGGAGTCTCACTCTGTCTCCCAGACTGGAGTGCAGTGGCCGCTCCTGGCCACCACAGCCTCGACCTGCTGAGCTCCGGTCATCCTTCTGCCTCAGCCTTCTAAGTAGCTGGAACTACGGGCGCGCACTACCATGCCCGGCTAATTTTTTGATTTATTGTAGAGATGAGGTGTCGCTGCCCAGGCAGGTCTCGAACCCGCGGGCTCAGGCAATCCACTCACCTCAGCCTCCCAAAGGCCCAGGATTACAGGCTGAGCCATCGAGCCTGGCTGAGTTCCTACTTCTATACATCTTCACCAAACTCAGTGTTACCTGATTTGCCAATTGTTGACCATCTGATGGTTATGAGTTGCTATCTCATTGCTGTTTACATTTAATTTTCTTTAATAACTAATGAAACTAAGCATCTATTAATTTTCTTTGAATTGCCTATTCATAGTCTTGTTCATTTTTCTATTGAATTCAATAGAAATTTTTATATGTAACAGTTTGTAGTATATTCTAGATGCCAACTGCAGAAGAATTAAATTTTCATTGTTTAAAATTAATCTGTTAGACACTTTAGATATGCCAATTTAATCTTAATTTCACTGATTCTTAGTAGAAAAGTTTTACAAGTTATTTTACCTCTACCATGTGTCCCAAGTCTTTCTTCAATATTGTACACATATTATCTTGCTTACTTTAATATACATTGATATTTCTCATACCATATCTACTTACTTCCAAGAAGGGCAATGTAGCATGATGTTTAAGAGGGAAAGGTATAGACCCTGTACCAAAGAGGTACAGGCTAGACACTTCCTAGCTTTGAATCCCAGCTCTGTAGTTTCCTAGTCATATAATAATGGATGCATTTTATAATTTATCTATGCCTTGATATTTTCATCTTTAAATGTAAAAAATCATGCATACTTCATAGTTATAATAAAACTAGAACACAGAACAATGTCAAAGAGTAAACACACTTCTTCATTCATAATTACAAGTTTATAAAATATTTTTAAATTGCAATATTATTTAGAACTTTTAAAATGTAGTTTTAAAACAAACACTATGCAATAAGGAAGTCAAAAGTAAATGCCCTTAGTCTCAATGTATCTTTCTCAAAATATTTGTTAATAGTGGTTTGACTATGTAATCAAAAATTATTTAAAGTGTGACTTAACTTCTTCCCTTTGAGTGTCGGATGGACTTAATGACTCCTTTCCAACATAGGATATAGAAAGGAAAAACAATAATATTACAGTGGAGAAACTTGGCAGTACCTTAACCAAGATGTCAAGGTTAGCATCACCAGTTAAAAAAAAATAACGTTATTGAGGAGAGGATTAAGATGGCCAATGTGAGGTAGCTAAAGTGTGTTTATCCTATGGAGTAAACACAGATAAAGTGTCTTCAGCACCCAGAAGGGAACAGGACCAGCAGCACACTCCATGACTCATCAAAGAAGTAATAATAACCATATAGTGCAAGAAAAAAGAGAAAAGTCAAGCCCCCTGGACTGGAACTAGCCAGACTCTCCTCTGGATCACAGTACAGATCACCAGCAGCCTCCAGATTTAGTGGGAAAGTTGAATGAGGGGAATTCAGGAGTTCTGTGCTCTGCTGCTGGCTTGGAGGACCCCAAGCCTTGCAGGACTCCAGTACCTCACAGTAGATTGCCTTGCCCATAGCCATGGTCTGTCGAATCCCACAAGAAGAAATGCAGGAAAAAAGAGAGCCCTGAGCAACTTCAGCCACCATACCCTAGGGACTCCACCCTCATGGGGAGCTGCTTTCTATTGAGGACAAGCTGCAAGTGCAAACGCCATGGCGGCACACAGTTCCTGGCTGCGGCAAGTTGCCATCTGAAAACCTGAGGCCCTGAGACTAGCAGCACTTTGACATTGGAAAGGCAGACTGCCTGACGGAAAGGTGGGGAGCCAGGTGGGACTCATTGTCATAGCAACCTCTCTTACTCCCTGTAAATTCTTGTGTGTCTGCCCTATCCAACAGCATTACCCATGGCCAGGGACTCCCTCTTAATCCTCACTGGGGTAGCCAAGAGTGCATCAGAGGTGATAGAGATCCTTGCCCCTCCCCTTAAGCCCCCTGAAAGGCTCGCAGTAGACAGAGAACTTGGGTATTCCCCAGAGTACTGCCCTCCCCTCTGTCTAGGTTGGCTGACATTTTCTCAGAGCAACACTAGCCAAGGAGAAACTCCAAAGCCACCATCACAACTGGCTCTCTCTCACAAGTGCCACCTCCTGGCAGGAGGTCAATAGCACTGCCCACCATATCTCATATGATACATCAGCTTTGGGGAAAGCATGACCCCAGAACCCAGCTAATACCACTTTCCAAGCCACTCCAGTCACTCAGGGTGCTGTGAGCCAGTGCAGTACCCAGAACAGGACTGCCACAACTGGTAATTGAGAAACTCAGCACAGCAAAGCTATATATAACCAAGGGAACCCTAAGTGTTTATGTCAGCCCCCATCAACCTCAAATAAGAAGAAAACATCTAATCAAATGAGAAGGAACCAGAAAGTTAATTCTTACAATATGAAAAAACAGAATTCTCCAACATCCCCTAAAAGACCACACTAACTCTTCAGAAATGGACCCTACCCAAAATGAAATCTTTGAAATTACAGACATAAAATTCAAAAAGTTGATTATAAAGTTGCTCAATGAGCTTCAGGAAAAAGTTGAAAACCAGCATAAAGACATTTTTAAAAACTATTCAGGACATGAATGAAAAATTCTCCAAATAGATAGATATCCTTAAAAAAAATAAACTAATATGTACAAAATATAGTGGAAAGTTTTAATGGTAGACTAGAACAAGCAGAAGAAAGGATCTCAAAACTTGAAGACAAGGCTTTTGAATTAACCCAAGCAGACAATAAGAAAGAAAAAAAGAGAGAATGAAACAAAGTCTCCAAGAAATATGGGATGATGTAAAACATCCAAATCTAAGAATCATAAGTGTTCCTGAGGAGGAAGAGAAAGCAATAGGTTTCAAAAACCTATTTGAGGGAATAATGGAAATAATCTCTTGTCAGAGATTTAAACATCCAGGTACAAGAAGCCCAAAGAATGTCCACAAAATTCATTGCAAAAGTGTCATTCACAAGGCATATAATTATCCAGCTATGCAAAGTCTACGTAAAGGAAATAATTCTAAGAGCAGTGAGACAAAAAGCATCAAATAGCTTACAAAGGTAAACTTATCAGACTAGCAGTAAACTTGTCAGAAGAAACCATAGAAGCCAGGAGGAATCAAGGGTCCCAACTTTAATCTTCTCAAATAGAATAACAGGCAGCCTGGATTTTGTATCTTGGAAAGCTAAGTTTCATATACTGAGGGAATTTGTCACTACAAGATTGGCTCTACAAGAAATACTCAATGGAGTTCTAAATACCGAAACAAAAGACTGAAATACATTAGCAAAACACTGGAAGCCATAAGGCTCACAGTCCTTATGGAAGACCAAGACAATAGAGAAAATAAATGAATAAACAAATAAAACAACCAGATAGAACCAGTATCACGAATGAAATAGTACCTTACATATCACTATTAACTCTGAATGTAAATGGTCTTAATGCCCCACTAAAAATACAGTGACTGGCAGAATGGACAAAGCAACACAATCCAAACATCTACTGCCTTAGAGACTCACATAACTCACAAAGACAACTATAGATTCAAGGGAAACTCCCATGTAAATAGAAACTCAAAACAAGCAGGAGTAGATATTCTTATATCAGATAAAACAACTTTAACAACAGTGAAAAAAAAAGTAGGTTATTATATAATAAAAAAACAATCAATCCAACAACAAAAAAAATAATTTAAAATAACACCAAGCCCACAGCTTTATAAAAGGAACTCTATTAGACCTAAAAAAAAGATAGACAGCAATACAATAATAGTGAGAAACTTCAACATTCCACTGACAACAATAGATAGATCATGAATTTGGTAAAGTTTCAGGATACAAAACTAACATATACAAATCAATAGCACTGCTATACACCAATAGGGACCAAGCTGAGAATCAAATCAAGACCTCAATTCCATTTTCTTTTTTTTTTTGAGTTGGAGTCTCACTCTGTCGCTCAGACTGGAGTGCAGTGGCCGCTCCCGGCTACCGCAGCCTCGACCTGCTGGGCTCTGGCGATCTTTCCACCTCAGCCTTCCAAGTAGCTGGAACTACAGGCATGCGCTACCACGCCCGGCTGATTTTTGATTTATTGTAGAGATGAGGTCTCGCTGCCCAGGCGGGTCTCGAACCCGTGGGCTCAGGCAATCCACTCACCTCAGCCTCCCAAAGGCATGGGATTACAGGCTGAGCCACCAAGCCCAGCTCTCCATTTTCAATAGAAGCCCAAAAGCTAAAATATCTAGAAATATGTATATTTAACAAAGCAGATGAAAGATGTCTACAAGATAAACTACTAAACACTAATGAAACAATGACAGAGGACATAAACAAATGGAGAAACATCCCTTGCTCATGGATTGGAAGAATCAACATTGTAAAATTTCCATATTACCCAAAGTAATCTACATATTCAACATAATCCCTATCAAGCTACTATCATTTTTCACAGAATTAGAAAAAAAAAATAATTCTAAAATTCATATGAAATTAAAAAGAGCCAGACTAGCCAAAGCAATCCTAAGCAAAAAGAACAAGGCTGGAAACATCACATTACCTGACTTCAAATTTACTACACTGCTGTAGTAACCAAAACAGTTTGGTACTAGTAAAGGAGCAGACCCATGGACCAAGGGAACAGAATAAGGAATTCAGAAATTAACCCAAATACTTACACCCAACTGATCTTTGACAAAACATACAAAAACACACTGGAGAGAGGATGCCTTATTCAACAAATGGTGCTAGGAAAATTGGATAGCTGCAGGCAGAAAAATGAAACTTGATTTCTATCTCTCCTCGTGTACAAAAATTATCTCAAGATGGATTAAAGACTTAAAAGTCAGATCTGAAACCATAAAAATCCTAGAAGAAAGCTTAGGAGAAACTCTTCTGGACATTAACCTAGGCAAAGAATTTGTTGCTAAAACCCCAAAAGCAAATGCAACAAAAGCAAAAATAAATAAGTGGGACTTAATTAAACTAAATTTTTCTTTGCACAGCAAAAGAAATAATCAACAGAAAAAATAGGTAACCCACAGAATGGGAGAAGGTATTTGCAAGCTATACATCTTACAAATGACTATTACAATATCCAGAATCTACAAATAACTCATCAATTCAGCAAGAAAAAAAGCAAATAACCCCATTAAAAAGTGGGCAATGACATGAACAGACATCTCTCAAAAGAATATATACACATGGTCAACAAACATATGTAAAAATGCTCCACATCACTAATTGTCAGGAAATGCAAATTAAAGCTACAATGAGATACCACCTTATACCAGTCAGAAGGGCCATTCTTTAAAAAAATCAGGAGAAAAACAATTTTAGAAAGACCTCAAGTCCAGTTCTGCTCCCTGGATTCAAACTCAGAAATAAACTTCTTTCTACCAATTCCCTGCCCCTTGATATATCAGTATCAAGGCTGAGCATCCAAGCATTACTCGGACCATAACAATTGGCGACTGCTGCCAGAGCCTTGGTGGATGGGATCTTATGATAGAAATGTCCCAGCAGCTGCTAGAGCCTCCTGAACCAGCCCTTGATGAACTGGTAAGAAAGAGGCCTTGGCCTGGTGCAGTGGCTCAAGCCTGTAATCTCAGCACTTTGGGAGGCCCAGGTGAGGAAATTGCCTGAGCCCACAGGTTTGAGACCAGCCTGGGCAACTTAACGAGACCTCATCTCTACAGTATATCAAAAAATTAGCCGGGCGTGGTAGCGCGCTCCTGTAGTTCCAGCTACTTGGAAGGCAAAAGGATCGCCTGAGCCTGGTGGGTCAACGATGGGATGGCGGTGAGAGTTCTACTGCACTCCAGCCTGGGTGATGGAGTGAGACTCCAAGAGAAAGACAGAGAAAGAGCAAGAAAGCCGGGGGGGGGGGGATGGAGTGGGAGGAAGAGAAAGAAAGAAAAGGGAGGGGAGGAGAGGGAAAGGGAGGAAGGAAGAAAGGAAGGAAGGAAGAAACAAAACCTCAAGACTTTCTGTTTTGAGATCTGGCTAAGGTTTTTGCTCTGATAAACATTGCTTTGTCTTTGTTTATGGATAGAGTCTACTTTACAAGCAGTGGGATCTGGAGCTGGCTAATACTGGTTCATGAAAGCAAATTGTCAGACATTCAGAATTGTTACCAATTATTGGCAAAACCACTGGTAGTTTGGAAAGCAGCATGGTAAACATATTTATAGCTAGGAAATTGGCAAATACCACAAATTCAAAGCTTTTATTTTGGAGAAGCTTTTACCAGCAGACCACTGTCACAACCTTGTCTCCCTCACTGTGGCAGTCATGAAAATATACCTCTGGATCTTCAAACGCAAGGAGCGTAAGTGATGGGTAGCTCATATATTATGCTTTAAAAATCCGTCACTGCTTTTGTCCCAAGGCCAGGATTCCTAAGCATTGCTCCAAGCTAATAAGGAAACAGGGCAGGGATACCAAGTTAGACCCCTTCCAGGAAATGTAGATTTCCTCTGACAGGTGACTATGACTCTAGGATTCCCCAGTGACGTCACTGAACTTTCCTTTGAACTGTCCAAGATGCTTCCATCAACCTACATTCACTCTCCCATTCACTCAGGGTCAGACCTATATCAGGATCAGATGGTTCTATCACCCCTCTTTGTTCCTCCCTATTTTCTCTCACATACGTTTACCTTAATAAACTTGCATGTCTAATCTTGCCTTGACATCTGCTTCCTGGAGAATCTGAACTAACTCTGGACTGACTCACACATATAGAAGTACAACCTAGCTTAATGTCTCTGAATTGTGACTCTGCCCTCTATTTTGTCATCCCATTCTATTTTTCACATCATTCACCCTCAATCTTACCCCCTAGGTCCATGTTCCATGATTAACTCTCTTCCCTGTATCTCCACATTCCATTCTTTTATATTTCAGAGTATGTTTACTCATTTTTTAACTTATTGAATGCATACATACTGAAGAACCCCATATTTCAAACTCACTGAGTTTTCACACTCCCAGATCAAGAAACAGAACATTACAAAAATTTTCCTTCACATTCCTTTCTAATCATATTCTGTGTCCTAAGGGTTACTATAATTCTGACTTTTAAAAGCATACATTGCTTTTGTCTGTTTTTTGTTTGTTAATGAGTAGAATCATATAGTATGTTCGTTTTTATGTCTGGATCATAAAACTCAACAATAGGTTTGTAAGATTCATTGATATTCTTGTGTACAATTGTAAATAGTTTATTCTCAATGCTGCTGCAATGTTGCATAGCATTCCATTATACGACTGTTACAATTCAGTTGTATATTCTGTCGTTGATAGATTTTGGGGTTATTCTAGGATCACCACAAATAGTACTGCCCTTAACATTCTATACATGCTTTTTTAGAAACATATATGCACATTTTCTATGAGATTTTCCTAAGAAGGGACTTACATAATCCAAAGTAATGTATGTCTCCTTTAGTAGAGGTGACCAGTTTTTCAAACTGTATTACTTATACTCCTACCAACAGAATTTGAGAGTTATGGTTGCCCTACCTTTTCATCAATACTTGGAATTGTCTTTCTTTTTTATTTTGGCTATTCTGATGATTTTGCTTGTTGTTCATGTGCACTATTGAGTTGGTACTTAGATGTATCTTGATTCATTTTCTGTTTCTTATCTCAGAATATCTAAAACTGAATAATTTATTTTTTAGAAATGTATTTCTTTTTAACATTTTTTTATTTTAAATATGTGGGTTACAATTCAGGGTTAGGTATACAAACGTTTATTATGCAGGTACCCTTGTTGATGAGGTGTGTCCCTTTTCCCCTGGCAATTTCCCACTACTACCAACTCTGCCCCCACTCTCCCTGGCAGTTTCTCTCTACTACCAATTCCTTTCTTATAGTATTATGATAGTTTAGAAATAAATGTATTTCTTATAGTTATGGAGACTGAGAAGCCCAAGGTTGAAAGTTGGCATCTGGTGAGGACCTTCTTGGTGGTGGGGACCCTGCAGAATTGTGAAAGGGCACAGGTTATCACGTGGCAAGGGAGATGAGTGTACGAGTTTGGGTTTCTTTTCCTCTTCTTATAAAGTCACCAGTCCCACTCCCATAAAAACCCATTAATCCATTAACTCATTAATCTGTTAATTCATGAATTGATTATTTATGAGAACAGAGCTCTCATGGCCCAGTCTCCTCTTAAAGGCCCTACTTCTCAACACTGCCACATCAGGGATTAAATTTCAACGTGAGTTTTGTAGGGGGCAAATATCTAAACCATAGCAGATGGATTTCCAATATTTTGTTTGTTTGTGTCAGAACGATTATACTATGGAGAGCGATTGCCATTGATTCTGATTCTGTTCTTTAATTAAGTTCTACCCTCCCGTTGAGTCAGAATTGTTATAATTGAATAAGCAAATAGAATAATAGTTCTCTTCCATTCCTTCTCCAATTATTTGCAGTCGTTGATGAGTAAAGCAACTACTTACTAAAGCAAAACTTTGGTTATGGATCAGTGATGCAAGTTTTGCAACTACAGTAGTCTAAATGTGTTCCTTGGAAATGATCTAGGAGGACAAGTCCTTGAACTTATTGCCATAGCTACCAAACACAGGGTAGCAGAAAAGCAGTGCTTCTTCTACTCTTTTGCCTTCAGGCTTACTAAGACATAAGGCTCATCCAGGTGGTTCCCAATTCTGTTGGCTTTGGCAAGGATAAGTAGTTTCTCTTTTCACCCAAGTTCCTGAAGCTTTTTGCTATCTGAGTGTAAAAATTAGTCATGAGTATAGTAAATTCACTTTGTTTCCAAAAGGACTTAAATTCACTTTGATTTTTCAGACAAACCAGATAGCAATAGAACCCACCTGCAAGGATATTATTATCCTTTCTATTGGAATTTTGTGTCCAGAATTGAAAGACTTTCAGAAGTGGGTCTTTGAAATCTTGTAAGTATCCCATTTCTGCTTTTTCTTAGCATTCAACTGATTCCTAATTCTATATAATCAATTTCAGATTGACAAATGCAAATTGTGTATTTTGGCTAGAAACAGCAAAAAAAAAAAAAGAATTTTAAAAATTGGGAAAGTACAGATGTTTCTCATGGAAGTACAACTTGATTTCATGACCCATGGTTATCACATATACTATTAGTCAAATTATTACAGACTAAGCTCTGTCTTGGTCTAAATGCCGGCTACATGCCCGGAGAGCATTTTTGCAACCACACAGGAAGAATTATCAGCCTGACATATGTTATTCTTCCCAAGTGAGACACAAATGATTTAAATTTTTGGAGTTCCAACTCTGCTTTTTCATGATTCAGTGTTCGGCAAAATTCCAAAAGTATGAATGCATATGTCTTGCTTATTTTATAGGCCTTATATCCTCCCAACATTTGGCACAAGGAATAAACTCAATATATTTTGCTTTAGTTTTAGATTTTAAGAAAAACAAGTACAAACACTTCACATTTCAGAATGAAACATTGAAAATCATTTTTTAAAATAACGTTTAAAGCCCTAATAAAAGAAGTCAACATTTTCTAATGTGATCTAGTGACTATTGAACATATTGATAGACAACAACAACCACCGAATATGTTCTTGTCTTGGCCAGGTCATAAGCATTTCTGGTAGTTACACCAATAGCTAAGAAAATCTATTGTACTTAATTTCACTGCTTTTCAATATATATCAGTTATGACTTGTTGAGTTTGATTATGCTGTGGTTAAGTTACATATCAACATTTTCAATTCATATAAATGTAGTGTCCCCAGAACACGGAGGAAAAGTATTTACAAAAATTTCACACAGCAATAAAATTGGAATTTTTGACAAAAATACTATAATGAGCAAATAGGGAAAGGTGAGCTTCCCAAGGGTGTTAAATGTAAGCAGAATTATTTTATGTGATGAAGTGAAAAAACTTGAAATGAAAGGAAAAAAAAGAGAGTGGAGATGAATCAGTGAGATATGACAGGCTATATGATTTGTAATGACATCTTTTCCTTTGACTGCCTCCCTAGCCAATGTTACAAGCATCTAAATGCATAGACAGTCTGCAGTTGGAATATAATCTGGTGAAGACCTGGGATTTGTATCATGATGGTCACAAAAGAATTAGTAAGATCTGAGATTTCACAGGAATAGTGCAAGCAGATTCTGGAATCTTACAAAGCATGAAACATAGTGTTATGTCATTTTAACAAGATTCCTAAAAGCAGAAGGAATTTGTTAATATCTAGATCATAAAGGTAATGTCTAATATATGAAATTCTTACTCAGAAACAGAAGTTGTCTATGAGGACTCAGAGTTGCACATTTGCTATGCCTGTGGAGTATAGCAAATTTGATTATACTTCTGTCAACTAGTAATGCTTATAACGATTTTATACTCAATAACTTAAGAAAGGAACTGAGCCGGGTGCAGTGGCTCACGCCTGTAATCTCAGCACTTTGGGAGGCAGAGGTGAGAGGATGACCTGAGTTCAGGAGTTCGAGACCAGCCTGAGCTACATGGCGAGAACTTGTCTCTGCAATCAATCAAAAAATCAGCCGGGCATGGTGGCACATGCCTGTGGTTCCAGTTACTTAGAAGACTGAGGTGGAAGGATCACCTGAGCCAAGCAGGTCAAGTCTGCAGTGACTGTGAACTTACCACTGCACTCCAACCTGAGCGACACAGTGAGATTCCGACTCAACAAAAAAAGAAAAGAAAGAAAAAAAGAAAGGAACTGTAGCTTATTTATGCATACTGCATGAAGCTTCCGGCACCAACATTAATAGATATTTGATAATAAATTATTATGAAATTGATTTAAATGAGCCTGGAAAGATCCTGTGGTGTAATAAAGGGTTGATTTTGCAACCAGAGTTAGTGACAAAGGCATTACTACATTTTAGAAGAGAAAATAGTTATTGATACTGAAAGCAAGAAAATTTTGTATGAAAAGTGCTGCTGTTATTTTGCAGTAACACAGTCTTTGCATGAAATATCTGGCATTATTTATTCATCATTTTCACAGAAACTCAAATAAAAAATAATTTTACTGTCTATATTAGCAATATGGCTCCTCAATGGCTGAGGCCTCCTTAAACTTCTAGAGAAATACATCAAAGATGGAAACTGGTCAGCATTTTATAATCTTGGAAAAATTTAAAGATCTCACAATGACTTACATCATGGAGTTAGAAAATGGGACAATCCAAGCCTAATTCAAAATTTTTAATTTTAAAAAATCACTGTATAAACTAAAATCTTTTTTGATGGCAATACTTTTATACCCTCCTCTGTACCATAGCAACCCATATCCAGTAATTATTGGCAAGGGCATTTCAGAAGAGATGATAAGGAAGTTTAAGCCTTCTCAGAGGACTTATTTAATAACTATATCTTTTTTGTTTTTATAAGCTCTTGGTCCTATAAACATGCACGCATGAGCAAGGGAATAATCCCAGATGGATCTAGGAACTCTTTGCATTTTAGTTCTCAGGATTTTAATCCTCATAAAGATACATTTTCTTCAATATCTAGAACATAAGGTAATAGAAATCCTACAGCCCATATGTGAGAAAGACCTAATATTAAAAAAATTTTAATACATATGGCACCAATACCACAGGCCACCAAAGGGAAAAAAAAGATGAATTGAACTTAGTCAAAACTAAATGCTCTTGTGTATCAAAAACACTATCAACAGGGTGAAAAGGCAAATGGAATGGGAGAAAATATTTTCAAATTATATGTCTAATAAGGAATTAATATACAGGATATATGTTTTTAAAAACTCCTACAACTCAACAACAACAAAACTCAAATTTTTTAATGGGCATAACACTTGAATAGGTATTTCTACAAAAAGAAACTCATATAACCAATATGTACATGTAATGTAAAGATGCTCAACATTACTGAACATTAGAAAAATTTAAATCAAAACCACCTTAAAATAACACTTCACACACCCTAGAATGGTTATTAAAAAAACAAAATGAGGTTGCTTGCTTTCTCCTGTTAATTTGTTTGAGTTGCTTGCAGAACCTGAATGTAAGGTCAGGATTTTTTTTTTTTTTTTGAGTTGGAGTCTCACTCTGTCGCCCAGACTGGAGTGCAGTGGCCGCTCCCGGCCACCGCAGCCTCGACCTGCTGGGCTCTGGCGATCCTTCCACCTCAGCCTTCCAAGTAGCTGGAACTACAGGTGCGCACTATCAAGCCCGGCTAATTTTTTTGATTTATTGTAGAGATGGGGGCTCACCAAGTTGCCCAGGTGGGTCTCGAACCCACAGGCTCAGGCAATACACTCACCTCAGCCTCCCAAAGCGCGGGATTACAGGCTGAGCCACCAAGCCCAGCTAGGCCAGGATATTTTTTTCCCACTCTGTGGTTTGTTTTTTTACTTTCTTGATGGCTTCTTATGCTGCACAAAAACTTTTTAGGATGGGGACAAGAAAGATGAATTACTGTCTCTAGACCCAGTGGAGGGAACTGTTTGAAACTATACTAGTCTAGTTAGTCCAACTGATACCTGAGATTAAGGCTAAAACCTTCAGTCTCGGAGACGACTGAGGTGAATGAGAGTTACTACAGAAAAGAAAATAAGGAGTGATACATGAATGACTATGTTCTGTCTTTGGTCTAGGCCAGTACAGAACACAGGTATAAGAAAATTTTACTACAAGGACCGAGTAACAGAAATCATGGGAAAATATGGGTAGATAGGTGTACAGAAGAGTTCAGCAGAACACTGTCTGGATTTTTGGAGCCTATTTCTGAGGTAATCCGATTTAGCACTTATAATTTTATTTATCCTGCCAACATTACCGCAAGATTGAATGGTAGATTGACTTTTAGTGAGGAATTAGTTCTTGTCAACCAATTTCATGGTTCAAACTGACATGCAACAGTTTAACTTGGCATGTTCTGTGTTTTTTTAAGATATGTTATTATGGCACAAAGCAAACTGTGTGTTTTCCAGTTTATCACAATCTCTACCACTTCCTGCTGATGATACTGAGCTGCTACATTAACTTTTCTGCTATGGTTGGCCTCTGAATATGACATTGACTCCTTGACCTTTAAAAAAAAATAAATATAGAGATTTGGCAAGTTCTTAAACCCAGCATACTCTAGTAGCAGACCTCAAGGAAGAGAAGACAAAGTTGGACAGAGATGTTTAATGATATACTTGGTTCTGTCACTACCTGAGGGACAAACTTCCCACACACCATCATCATAGCCCGTGTACCAGTTTAATTGTAATAACAGAAAATTGCTCATTACTGCATATTGTAATTTTTTCACTTATTTTTTATGTAGACTTTAAAAAAGAACAGTTTTAGATTTACAGACAATTTAAGAAGTTATTACAGAGTTTCCATATGCACCACACTTAGTTTCTAAAATATAGCATCTTACATTGTTAGTAGGGTAAATTTGTTACAACTAATGAATCAATAATGATATGTTATTATTAATTAAGGTCTATATTTTATTCATATTTCCATAGCTTTTACCTATCATCTTTTTTATGCTGTAGGATCAATCCAGGATATCATGTTACATGTAGTTGTCATGTCTTCTTAGTCTCCTCTTAGTTGTAACAACTTCTCAGAATTTCCTTGTCTGAGATGACCTTGATAGTCAACTGAGGAGCACCAGTCAGAGAGTTTGTAGAAGATCTTTCTATGAAGTTTATCTGATGTTTTTCTCATAATTAGATTAGAGTCCTGTGTTTTGGGGAGGAAGGTCACAGAGGTTAAGTGCCATTTTCATTACATCATACATACTATAAACATAGTCGATCACTTTTTTATGTTGACTTAGATCAGCTGATTGAGATAGTATTTTTCAGGTTTCTTTACTGCAAAATTACCCTTCTCCTCCTTTTTCCACACTATAGTTTTTATTTTATTTTGTTTTGTTTTGTTTGTTTGTTTGTTTATTTAGTGGGAGTCTCACTCTGTTGGCAAGGCTGTAGTGCAATGGCATGCTCATGGCCACTGCAACCTCAATTCGCCGGGCTCAGGTGACCCTTCTGCCTCAGCGTTCCAAGTAGCTGGAACTACAGGCACGCGCTACTACAGCCAGTTAATTTTTTTTTAATTGTAGAGACGAGGTCTTGCCTAGTTGCCCAGGCTGGTATCGAATCCGTGGGCTCAGGCAATTCTCTCGCCTCTGCCTACCAGAGTGCTGGGATGACAGGCATGAGCCACCATATCCAGCCTCACTATTAGTTTTTGAAATGAAGTCTCTGTGTACAGTCTATACTTCTGCACTGTGTAGTTATGCTCCACCTTTTAGAAGAAGGAATATCTATATAAATAGTGTAATGTTGAAGAGATCTGTATCCATCACCCCACTAGTGCTAGAAAAGGAACTTGTCAGAATTCAGAGTCCTTTTCATTATAGCACAGAGGTCTCCAGAACTTGAGCTCCTTTTGCCTAGGAGATTTGTCATTCCATCTCCAGTGATTTATTTATTCAATCATGTATTTAATCAATATGGACTTATGAATATTTAGTTTATAAGTTGGGTTATAATATACCACTTCATTTTGTTCTCAAGTTGTTCCAGCTTTGGCCATTCTTCTAATTTTCAGTTGACTCCTCTTTGACATATCCTTAGCAATGTTTTTTGGAGGGAGACACTTCCTTATTTTCTGGCACTGGAAGATGCTCAAGGCTCATGTTGCATATTCTTGCCCCAGTCCTACAATCAGTCATTTCTTCAAAGAGCCCTGGTTGGTTTAATTGGAAAATGCTTTTAGAAATCAAGATTTGGGTGCTACATGTGCCTGTGGCTCTTAGAGTGTCATTGCTTCCAAGCCCTCTCAGCTAACAAAGTAAGGAAATATATGTGTTAACACTAACACAATTACAGATACAGCTGTAAATATTTCTGTGAGTATCCGTCTGTATCTATGAAGATAAACTGATTCATACTGATGTCTCATCCTGATGTCTCCAACTTAATTCATACTGATGTCTCCAACTCTAATTCATTACCACATGGATCATTTTAGCTTTATCTCCTTGCTTATTTGGAAACTCCCACTGTAACAGCAAGAAATCGGGCTCTTCCCATCAGCCATCAATTTACTTAATTTTTCAGTTAAATTATTTAGAATTCTTGTACAGCAGTGCCAGAATTGTTGACCCATACCTTTTCACGCCATGGATTTTGTTTTTTACTTCAATCCAGTTATTTTATTTAAGTACTTATTTGAACTTAAGCATAATATACAACCTTTCTGAAATTGCTTTTTCCTCTTTAAACTAGGGATGATGGTAACAAGTGCTACTTTAGTTGGGCTAGTTAATTGGCTAACAAAAAACCTAGCTAGTTGGGTTCCTATCCCACTTATTTTTATAAATTAATGACTCAAAATTTTTATTTTTTATATATATTTTTAAGTTAGAGTCTCACTCTGTTGCCCAGGCTGGAGTGCAGTGGCTCATGGCCACTCCAGCATTGACCTGCTGGTCCCAGGCGATCCTTTCACCTCATCCTTCCAAGTAGCTGGAACTACAGGTGTACACTACCATGGCCAACTAATTTTTTTATATATTGTAGAGACAAGGTCTCACCAAGTTGCCCAGACTGGTCCTGAACCCCTGGGCTCAGGCAATCCTCTCGCCTCAGCCTCCCAAAGTGCTGATATTACAGGATTGAGCCACTTCACCCAGCCAGATAGATTTTCAAAAAGTGAAATATTCAAAAGTTAAATCTGTAAAAGCTAATGCTTTTGACATGTAAATCAAGTACAACATGCTACTTACTGAAAATAAATACCATTTAGAGCACACTATATTTGTATATCAACGTTTCTGTATCTTTTTTCACCATAAAGTGAGGGTCAAGAAACATTGTGTTGTACACGGCAAGTACATGCAATTGTATTTGTCAATTTAACAATGTATAAATAAATAAAGTTAAAAAAGATTTCCCATGATTGGGAAGGATATATACTGAAGAACACATACACAGCTATTTAGAATCTATGTAATATTACATGTGAAAGGTACAACTTACATTCCAATAAGTGCATATTACTAACACTTATCTCCATTTTGAGATAAGAAAAATGAAAATGTGAATTTTAGTAAACTGAGATATCAAAAGGATGCTTTCAGGAAAAAAATATAGTGCCAGAAAAGCAACTTAGGAGAAGTCAGAGTCCTTTTCATGGAAACCCAGAGGCCTCTAGAACAACCTACAACATAAGATGAATAAGCTGGGTCAGGAAGATAGAAAAAGAAAGAAAATACTACATTTTTATTTTTGTATTCAGAATATTTTAGAATATAAGCAGTATATTTCACAACTTGACCAACTCTAAGTCTCATTTAAGTTTTACAAGGGAATCTTGGGCTATAATTTTTTTTAAATATCCAGAAATATAGTTGTCAATGGAATCAATAATAGCAAAATTTCACATATTTAAGAAACTTTCACATATTTGAGCCATTCACAAAGTATGACTAGCATGTACTAAGAAGAATAAAACCTGGGCTAAATCATGCCCTATGAAGCAGAATTGATAGTAGGTTAAAATTTTAATCTTCAACCCCTGCACTATGATCTTTTATAAAGCTATTAGAACATTTATCTAGATATATCTGAAACAAACTTTGGGTGGAAGCTTCTGTGAATGTTTTCCTTCTTTATTTTCCATCAAAGTATGCTGCTGTCTATCTTGCCATATAGTGTTAGACTGATAATATTTATTCAACTTTATTTTTATGGAATGTAAAGAGCATAGAAATTTCTCTTTGTCCACACATTCTTTGCAAGAGTAGGATCCTGACCAGGTGCTGTGGCTACCCTGTAATCCCAGCACTTTGGGAGGCTGAGGTGAGAGGATGACTTGAACCCAGAAGTTTGAGAGCAGCCAAGATAACATGGTAAGATCTCGTCTCTATAAAAAATTTTTTAAAACAGTTATCCAGACATGGTGGGCACCCCTGTAGTTCCATCTCCTTAGAAGGCTGAAGTGAAAGGATCACCTGAGCCCAGGAGGTCAAAGCTACGATGAGTTGTGATCATGCCACTGTGTGCCAGCCTGGGCAATAAAGTGAGACAGACCCTCAATTAAAAATAAATAAATAAATGAAGAACTGGATTCTTTGACCCTTAAGTAATCTTTTGAAGAATTTCTGATTTTGCTTTCTTAAAATCTTGTGATCTTGAATTGACCTATTATTTACACCGACGCATTGAAAAAGTCCCTATTTGTTATCACATCTTCAGCAGATGGTTACCACATTGAGGCAATTTCTGTCTGGCTGTCTTTTGAAGTGAGTAATGGAGACATTACTGGTTTCTCAAGCTTTCTGCTGTTATTGCAGATTTAATACATTCTTAAGCAATTTTTATTTGCTGCATTACCACAGTAAGCAAAATAATTTTTCATCTTTTCTTCTCAAGCTTTTAAATATAGCCTGGATGGCAAAATAGATATATTATAGAAAAAAATTACCTACTTATTTACCAAAATATTGAAAATAAAATACTTTTGCTGAACTGATGAACCTATTTCTGGATGCATTTCTAATAAAAAATGGCAATTATGAAAATTACTTGATTTTGCATGTTTTATGTACAATGTATGCGTTATGGTATTTCACATTTAATGCTGTCTTAAAGTGAACACTTTATTATTAACTCTCCATATCTTTTTTATTTTGTGAGTTTCTGTGTATTTACATTCATGCTTCTATTTGGTACAATTAGATTTGTAATTTGAAGATCACATAAACAGAGCAAAAGATGTGGTAATAGCGTTCATGTAATTTGTGTCTAAGTCTGTGTCTATACCAAAAAAAACCCCATATCTCTACACATAATAATTTTACTATTATCATTAAAGCAAAAATTTTCAATTTAGCAAATTGTTTAGCTTTTCCTTTTCTCACTATTACTCTCAAATTATCTCCCTCTTCCTCTTTTTCCATTTTTGGCTTGTTTACCTGATGCCAGATCATGTAATCATGCAATTTGACCTATCTGACTGTGTTTTGATGGAATACTTTGCTCTATTATAGACAATAACAATACAGATGACAGAACAAAAAAATTATTTGGCATATTTTAAAGGTTACAAAGATGAAATTGAGAAGTAGTTTTTTAAAAAATATATTCATTATTAAGATGCACCAGGTTGGGGTAGATATTTTCACTTTACTTTAAGAGTTGAATGCTTTATATAAGATTAATTATTTGATTCAGTTTCCAAATGGCATTCATAATCTCCTAAGATTAAACATTTTAGACTGCTTTTGTGGCCTCCCACTTTTTTTTTTTTTTTTTTGGAAAGAGACTCCAGAGGAAGAATGGCTTATAGTGCTCACCATTTAAAACAAAGCTAGTTGGAACCTACTAAAAGTTTTCAATTCTACATCTTAACCCTTTAGCAATTCATTGTCCATTTAGCAAAGCTTTAGCTATTTGTACTTGTTCTGTTTCATGCCACACCCCAGTTGCATTAAAATTCTTTCACTTCTCAAATCATGCCATGCTCTTTTCTACAGATTCCTGTCTCCTACTGTGGAAACTCTTCCTTATACATCTTTCTTCCCTTTGTGTGGTTTACTAATACTCATCCTCAGACTTACTCAGGGAAGTGAAGAGAAGTTAGGCTAGATTACCCATGGCTGTCTGCTTCCAAAGAATCTTGTATGTCGCCAATCAACATTTTATTAAAATTACTCATTTGTGAATTGATTTATTTATGTGTCTATGAAGTATACATGATAAGAGACTGCAAAATGGGGGTAGAACAAGAGAACTTGAATTTGAAGGGGAAGATAGGTAAGTGAAATCTAGGCAGAACTCGGAAGAAAAAGAAGAGTCGGAGTTCTGGTAAGATGGCGACAGCATAGGTGGATTTGTGAGATTCTCTGAACATGAGTTCCCAAAAAGACTCTTACTTTTCTTCCCCCACCCCCCTGCCCACCGCCAGCTGCACTGGTCTGAGGTCCAGGGAACTTCGGTCCCATGCAGGACCAGATATTGCTGCCCCCGGCTGCTGCTGCTCCACTGTACATGACTCCCACTCACGTGGAAGTCCCGGATCTTGGCTCCCTCCCTGGCTACATCGTCTCACCCAGCATCCAGCACCAAGCTGCCAGTCAACTAGGGAGGCTCTGGGTGTCCGCCCCTCTCAGAGATACAGGTCCCATTTCTGGCTGAAGTACCCTGTGAGGGCCCCAGGGCTACTCTTGCCACCCACCGCCTGCCCTTTGGAGCTTTGGAGTTCTGGAGCTCTGGGCCCACCCTGGCTGAGGCACACAGTCCGTGACCCCATGCTTGTGTACAGGAGCAGTATATCTTAAGGAGGTGCTGATCAGAGGCTCTCAGCTCCAGAGGAGGGAACTCCCGACCCCCTCCTCCACCTCAGCCTGCTGGTGGCACACTAGATCCAGTGCCCAGCTGTGCAGCTGATCCCCGGTGCCTCCTGCCACCACAGTCCATCATAGTGGATCACCTAGAGACCCAGATGAGCAGAGAGAAAAGATCCACAAAAGTGAAGCTGCCACCTCAGCCATTCTCTAGGCAGAGATTTGCCTTATCAGCAACCTCCACCTCAGTTCCTAAGGTAACGTGAAAAAACAGGAGACAAAGGCCCTCCCATATGCTGAATCAGACAAAGGCAACTAAGCGTCACAGACCTCCCAGGCAGCAGGCTAAAAAAAAAACCCAAGCTGCCAGTAAATTTAACTGCCTGCAAGGAAAACAAAGGGGAGAGGCTGGAGATCAGAGCTGAAGAGACTTTAGACACTCAGGAAAGATTCCAGAGCTAGTCTGATCTCTTATTTTGACTTCTGATTTTATCATTTTGACTGTTTGTTTTGCTCAATTTTGTTTGCTTTCTGACTTACACTATCTGTTTCATGATTTTATTGGTCTCTCTGTGTAGCTACCAGTATTTTTTAAGGAATTTTGCTCATGTGTTTTCTTCACTTCTCTCCAGCCTTATGTCTCTTTTTCACCTGTTGGTATGTATGACTGTATTCCCTCTCACTCTCCTCTCTTTCTAACTTCCTATTGACCCCCCCTTCCTCCATTATTTACCTCTTTTGTACCTCCTTTTGATCAAGGGACGAAACCTATATACCGCTGCACAGACAGATTGTAAGGCAGTGTGAAATAGGTTCCAGTGTGCTCATACACCTGTTGGTGGATGCCAGAATCAGCATATAGATTCTGAATCACAGCTTCCCCCTCAATTAAACCTCAAAACTGCAAAAAGTACAGACCGCAGCCCACACTCCAACCTCAAAAGTGAACAAAGCCAGAGGTACCTCATAAGGAAGAACAGGAGATTGCAAAGTGACACAAAAGCAAAGCTACCTTCCCTGAAAAACAAAATTAAAGAAGGGGAGGGAAAGGGGGAGAGAGAGGAAAATCGACACAAATGAAGAAAAACCAAAAGAAGAATATGGGTCTCTCCCAGACCCCTGGGAGGGCAGACACTGAGAAAACTGACTTCGGAATGCAAACAATGAAGAGCCCCCAGAATGACTGGTCCCAACTACAAACCTAGATTTGAAGACATTAATGGAGAGATTAAAAATAATTGAGGAGAGAAAGGAGATACTAGGAAGGAACTGATATCACAGATAACAGCAATAAAGAATACTGTGAATAAAATAAATAACAAACTGATAAGCATGGAAAGCAGAATTACCCAAGCAGAAGAAAGAATCTCAGAGCTTGAGGACCAAAATATAGAACTAAACCAAACTCTTAAAAACAAGAAAACAAGCTCAAAAAGACAGAACAAAACCTTCAAGAGATGAGCGATTTCATCAAGAGACCAAACCTAAGAGTAATTGGCCTTCCTGAGGGAAAAAGAGAGACAGAGACCACACATAAGCAAAAAAAATTTCCATGAGCTCATTCAAGAAATGTTCCCTTATCTAATCAGTGATGCAAAAATTCAAACACAAGAGATTCTGAGAACCCCTGCAAGACAACAAATGAGAAAATCAACTCCTATACACATAATAATTCGCCTAAACAAAGTAGGCACAAAAGAAAAAAATCCCGAAGGCAGCAAGAGAAAAAGGCCAGATCACCTACCATGGAAGACCAAATAAAATAGCAGCAGATTTATCTACAGAAACCTTGCAGGCTAGGAGAGCTTGGAGCCCTTTTTTCAAAGTCCTAAAATATAAACAATTTCAACCTACCCAGAATAACCTACCCAGCCAAGTTAAGCTTCATCAGGGAGGGAAAATCAAAATCTTTCCCAGATATCCAATCCCTAAGAACTTACGCTGCCACCAAACCACGTCTACATGAAACACTTAAGAGAGTACTAAACACAGAAGAAAAGGAAAAATGAACAATGTTCTTCACAAGAGTGCAGGAAAAAGAATAAAATACACATGAACCAACTCCAAAAACAAAAGAAAGACAAAAAACCAAGTGGAAGAACAACAACTCTATAAGAACTCTATGATAGGGACAAACTCTCAAATTTCAATAATTAGAATGTGAATGGACTAAATGCACCTCTGAAAAGACATAGAATGGCAAAATGGATAAAATATCACCAGGCAACAATATATAGCCTTCAAGAGACCCATCTCACTAGAAAGGACATGCACAGACTCAAAGTAAGAGGATGGGATATAAGTTTTCAGGTGAATGGAACACAAAAGAAAGCAGGAGTCGTGATCCTAATTTCGGACAAAATACCACTTAAGCTATCAAAAATTACAAAAGATACAGAGGGCCACTACATAATGATAAAAGGTTCACTCCATCATTAAGAAATATCGATCCTAAACATATATGCAACCAACATAGGTGTACCAACTTTCATAAAGCAACTTCTAGGAAAACTACAGAAAGATATTGACTCTAACACCATCATAACTGGGGACTTTAATACCCCACTCACAATCCTACACAGATCATCAGGACAAAAAATCAGCAATGAGATCCGGAACCTCAATGTGACTCTTGACCAAATGGACTTAATTGATACCTATGGAACACTCCATCCAAAGACCACAAAATACACGTTCTAATCATCACCACATGGAACGTATTCTAAGATCAACCACACACTTGGCCATATATCAAGCATAAGCAAATTTAAAAGGACTAAAATTTTCCATGCACTTTCTCGGACCACAGTGGAATAAAAATAAACATTAACACCTAACTCCAGTCAGAATGGAAATTATCAATAACTCAAAAAATAACAGTTGCTGGAGAGGGTGTGGCAAAAAGGGAGCACTTCTACACTGTTGGTGGGAGTGTAAACTAGTGCAACCTCTGTGGAAAGCAGTGTGGCGATTCCTAAAAGCTCTAAATATCAACCTCCCATATGACCCTGCAATCCCCCTACTGGGAATTTACCCTAAAGAACTCAAATCACTCTATCAAAAAGATACTTGCACACGTATGGTTATCGCAGCATTGTTCACAATAGCAAGAACCTGGAAGCAACCATGCTATCCATCAAAAGAGGACTGGATTTTAAAAATGTGGTACATATACATGATGGAATACTATGCAGCCTATAAAAAAGAACAAAATCATGAATTTCACAGCAACCTGGATGGAACTAGACTCTATAATACAGAGTGACCTCTCACAGAAACAAAGATCTGAGTATCACATGCTCTCACTCATATAGTGGACCTTGATCATTCAACATATTGCCGTAAGAAAATGACTGACAGTGGTGGGAAACTATGGGAGGGGAGGGAGGGAAAGGGTGATGGGATTAATGGTAATAATCATCTGTCTGAGGATTGGGAGACACCTCTTATCAGCAAGGGCGCCTGAATGCAGCATACTTGTATACCTAACCCTTAACTGTAACCCACAATATCATAATCAAAAATATTGATTATAAAAAAAGAAAGAAAAAAAAAGAAAAAGAAGAGGCACCACAACATGGACTGAGAAGAAATATAGGCAGAGGAAAACAAGATATTTCTGAATGGTGAATTCTAAGGTCAAATTTCTCATTGGTTCCTGCTTGTGTGTCACTCACAAATCTTTCATTAATTCTATTATGTGGAACACTTATATTTAATATGCATTGAGAATTAGAAAAGAGACCACACAGAGAATAGAAGCTGCAGGTACCCAGAGTGATTGTAATGAGCTACATGATATAGGAAAAATCGGTAACCATGGGAAACAACCAGTGAGAAAATAAGAGAGGACTCTCTCCCTCACTCTGAGTGTCCTAGAGCATATTCTCTAAATATAAAAAGAAAAGGTGATCTTTTGAGATTTCAGATCATCTGGATTGTATAAATCTGATTAATGAATGTATCTGAACCTTATGTCTTCCTTGCAATATTTTAAAGCTTTACTAATAGAGACATTTTCACATAAAGTGATTGGTTTTGAACTAATGCAATAAGCCACCTAGCCTAATTCTTTCCACCCAGGCCAATAACTATAATTTTCTTAAAAATAACAGGGAAGAAGACCCTATTACCTTAATAAAGGGTATGCCCCAACTTACTATTATCTTCAATGATGTTTCATATATTTGGGAACCTTTCACTTCAAAAAAAATTTCAAATCATTGTGACAAATTACACACCCTAATGTTGGAAATTATATTAGAATTACATTAAATCTATGAATTAATTGGGAAAGAAGTGACATCCTTTTTATAAAATTTAGGTCCAATTGTGGTATGTTTTATTTTTTAGGTCACCTTTTGTGTTTTCCAATAAAGTATAATAATTTCTTTATAAAGTTCTTACACAACTTTATTAGATTTATTCTCTAATTTTTTTAATTTTTTTATTTTGTGAATTGGAATCTCACTCTGTTACTCGGGCAGGAGTGCAGTGGCATGATCATGGCCACCACAGGCTCTACAGCCAGGCTCAGGCAATCCTTCCGCCTCAGCCTTCCAAGTAGCTGGAGACTCGTGCTACCATGCCTGGCTAATTTTTTCATTTACTGTAGAGACGAGATCTCACCAAGTTGCACAGGCCGATCTCAAACCCCCAAGCTCAGCCAATCCTCTCATCTCAGTTCTCTGTTATTTTAAATGGTGATGCCAATTTAAATGTTATGCTTTGCCTTTCCTAACTGCTTGTTCCTGGCGTACACAGAAACAACAGTTTTGATCAATTGTTTTCATGCTCAACTAAATTCTTTAAATCCAATCAATTATCTTTATATATTATTTTGAGTTCTACTTTGACAATCATATGAGCTGCAACTTTTTTTCTTTTTCTGTTTTTTGGTTCCCTTTCTAATTGTTACTTTTTATTATCTTTGTTCCCATCTTCCTACATTGTCCAGGACTTTCAATACAGAGTTGAATGGAGATGGTAATAGTAAATACCGGGTGATAATAAACACCTTGTTTTGTCCCAATCTTAAATTTTACGACTTTAAAATTGCACCATGAAATATCAAGTCTTCTGTCATTTTTGTTTTTTAATAACTTTTAGAGGTTTAAAGTAGTTCTCCCTCACTCGTAGGAGTTTTCTTTCTTTTTTTAATGGAAAATTAAAGTACGTTTATTAAAGTAATAGAGAAGCAGAAAGATGGCTATTCCAAAGATAGAACAGCATATGTGCATCACTGGAGTTTCAGTTGGAAATGAAAACTAGTTTATTGAAATGACAGAGAGCAGAGAGCAGGTTACTCCAAAGGCACAGAAGCCTAGACTGGCCTGTAGGATGCACAGCTGCTTTTTTTCTTTTTTTAATATGACTGAGTTCTTAATCATCATTCAGACTGCTTCTGAATCCATTGAGAGAATTGTCAAGTTTTTTCTTCTTTATTAGTTTAATGTAGTGAATTTCAATAATTGGTCTTCAAATATTAAAGTATCTTTGCATTTCTTGGTAATGATGTGTTATAATTTTTAAACATTGTTTTCCTCTTGTTAATACTGTGTTTTTTAAAAAAAATTAATGTGCTATCATGAATGAGTTATGATAAAATCACCTGGCTTACTTTTTCTTAGTAGAATTATCTAAGAATATTGATAAATATCTTTAATTGTTATAGGATTAGAAAAAAATTATTGAGTTAGATTGGAACACTGTATTGCAGAAATGTGTCCATTAATCTGTTTCCATATCTAATGTCATTAAATTAATAATAATTTCTTATTATATTTCCAATTTTCAAATTTTATCAATTTTATCAATCTTTCAAGACAATTAACACATGTAAATTATTTCTTGATTTATTGATTTGCTTGGTTATTTGTTACTTTTCTATTTTCATTATTTTGTCATCCTTATTCTTCATTTTTAATATAGGCATTAAGGTTATAAGAATAAAATATTGTAAGCACTGAATTAGTTTCATGAATCATTATATTAGCTTCTTATTGTCGCTAAAGTGAATTACCATGAACTTTGTTGCTTAAAACAATTTGCTTAAAGCAAATTACCATAAACTTTGTTGCTTCATTATCTTACATTACTGGAAATCAGAAGTCCTAAGTTCAAGATATAGATATGAAATTGTTCTTCCTGGAAGTTCTAGGAGAGATTCCATTTCCTTGCTTTTTCAGTTTCTAGAAGCAACCTGTATTCCTTGACTCATGGGTTTTTCCTTGTATCACTTCAAGGTTTCCTTCCATGGTCACATCTCTTTCTCTGTTTTTGGCCTTCCTACTTCCTTCCCACACAGATAATCCGGAATAAACTCCATTCTTGAAATATTAAACATAATCACATCTGCAAAAGTCCCTTTGGCTATGTAAGGTCATATAAACAAAGGTTTCAGGAATTAGGACGTGACCATCTTTGGAGTTGATTATTCTGTCTTCTGTACACGTTTTGATATGTAGTATTTACATACTTGTGTTCTAAATTTTTTTAAATTTTCTTTTCTTTTTTCTTTTAGAAGCTGGTGTTTACTTTTTATGAATCTGTGGAAGAACAGCTCAAGATCACTCAGTGGTTGTCTCTACCCATTCAGTGACCTGAGCAGGGGGAGCTGCAGACCAGTCTTCTGTGGCTGAGCACTCAGTCTTCTGCAGAGATTTGCTAAATTGGCACAGAGGCACCTGTCACCTTCCAACCTCTCTGCAGCCTCAGGCTGAATAGGGACCAGTAAACTTGGGACCTGGAGCCGTCCATTCACCCTGAACTTCCTCCCTGGCCACACCTTTTTCTGCAGCAGCCTGCTCTTCCTTTTCAATCTCTTTGGGATCTCTGTAGAAGTAGAGATCATGGGTGTTCCTGGGAAATGGTGCCATGCATGCACAGAACTTCCCAAGTCAGCATCTGCGACATCAGACTCACAGAGTGAACTCCCCTATTGTTGCAGGGGGTGGCAATGTTACACAGAATGCAGAAGAGAGTTCGTGTTACACAGAACAATGTAGGGAGGTGAACATAAGATGCCTCTGTGAGAGGCTGGTGGTCAGCCCTGGGATCAATAATCTCCAGCCGGAAGGCTGCCTGGATCTGGCTGGGGAAGTTCCAGGACTGAAGTGACCAGTAATAGGAGTGGCTCCAGGGACAGCAGCAGACTTCAACACAGCCCCTGGCCAGGATTCCTGGGGAATATAGCACTGACATCAGCAAGGTTTTCAATGGCATGAGCTGCAATTTTTTTAGACATACAAGTTATTTAAAAGTGTTTATTTTTTCCAAGCATAAGGGTGCTTTTCTACTTATCTTTTCATGAATGAATTCTAATTTAATTGGAAAATATTCAGAGAATGTGGTCTATTTGATATGAATCATTCAAAATGTGTTGAGACTTATTTTATACCTCACAATGTGGTCAAATTTCATAAATGTTCTATACATAGGGTGTGCTTCACGAACATGTGACCTGTGTAATTGCATAAGGCTCCATGTTCAGAAGATTCCAAGTCTGGTCAGGTCATGCTAGATAATGTACTGTTAAAATTTGCTAAACCTGTATTGCTTTTTGTCTGCTTGAACAATCAATACTGAGAATTATTTTAATTTTCCTAATAAGATAGTATATGTATATGTTGCTTCTTCTTTCTAATTATAAGAATGTAACCATTATATATTTTGAGGTTCTTTTAGTTAAGCGCACAACATTTATTTACTTTTTTAATAATCAATATTTTTTATTATGATATTGTGGGGTACAGTTAAGGGTTAGGTATACAAATATGCTTTGTTCAGGCACCCTTGTTGATAAGAGGTGTCTCCCCATCCCCAGACAGATGTTTACTACCATTAATCCCATCACCCTTCCCCCCCCCATAGTTTCCCAGCACTGCCAGTCATTTTCTTATGGTAATATGTTGGATGATCAAGGTCCACTATATGAGTGAGAACATGTGATACTCATATCTTTGTTTCTATGAGAGATCACTCAGTATTATAGACTTTAGTTCCATCAGGTTGCTGCGAAATTCATGATTTTGTTCTATTTTATGGCTGCATAGTATTCCATCATGTATATGTACAACATTTTTAAAATCCAGTCCTCTTTTGAGGGACAGCAAGGTTGGTTCCAGATTCTTGCTACTGTGAACAATGCTGCAGTAAACATTCGTGTGCAGGTGTCTTTTTGATAGAGTGATTTGAGTTCTTCACGGTATATTCCCAGTAGGGGGTTTGCAGGGTCATATGGAAGGTTGATATTTAGAGCTTTTAGGAATCTCCACACTGCTTTCCACAGAGGTTGCACTAGTTTACATTCCCACCAACAGTGTAGAAATGCTCCCTTTTTGCCACACCCTCTCCAGCAACTGTTATTTTTTGAGTTATTGATAATTTCCATTCTGACTGGAGTTAGGTGGTATCGCAGTGTGGTTTTGATTTGCATCTCCCTGATGAATAGTGAGGTTGATCATTTCTTCATGTGTCTGTTGGCTGCTCGGATGTCTTCCGTTGTGAAGTGTCTGTTTATATCTTTTGCCCATTTTATAATGGGGTTGTTTGTTTTTTTCTTTTCAGCACGTTTGAGTTCCTTGTAGATCCAAGATGTTAAGCTTTTGTCAGACCTGTCACTGGAAAATACTTTTTCCCAGTCTGTAGGTTGTCTCCATGCTCTCTTGATGGTTTCTTTGGCTTTGCAGAAGCTTGTCAGTTTAATGAGGTTCCACTTGTCTATCTTATCTCTTATGACCTGGGGGTTTCAGGTTTTGTTCAGGAATTGGATGCCAGTTCCAATTTCCATGAGGGTATGTCCTTCATTTTCTAAGGTTCTTATGGTTTAAGGTTTTCCATTTAGGTCTCTGATCCATTTGGAGTTAAATTTTGTGTATGGGGATAGATAGGGGTCCTGTTTCAATCTTCTGCATGTGGTCAGCCAGTTTTCCCAGCACCATTTACTGAATAGGTTCTCCTCTCCTCAGTGGTAGGTGGTGGAGGCCTTGTCAAAGATGAGTTGGTTGAGAAATTGAGGATTTGCTTCTGGAATCTCAAATCTATTCCATTGATCTCTATACCTGTTCCTATACCAATATCAAGCTGTTTTGATGATTGTAGCTTTATAGTAAAGTTTGATGTCTGGTAATGTCATACCACCTGCTTTGGTTTTTTTGCTGAGGATTGCTCAGGCTATTCTTGGTCGTTTGTGTTTCCAAATGAATTCCTGTGTTGTTTTTTCTAGGTCTGAGAAGAATGTTGCTGGTAACTTGATGGGTATTGCATTGAATCTGTAGATTGCCTTAGGTAAGGAGGACATCTTCACAATGTTGATTCTTCCAACCCATGAGCATGGGATATTTTTCCACTTGTTTGTGTCATCTTTGATTTCTTTGAGCAGAGTTTTGTAGTTTTCATTGTAAAGGTCGTTCACGTCTCTGGTTAGGAACATGCCAAGGTATTTCATTTTTTTGTGTGTCTATTGTGAATGGAATTGTGCTTTTTATTTGGGTTTCTGTTTGTTTATTATTGGTGTAAAGAAATGCGATTGTCTTTTGCACATTTATTTTATATCCTGACACTTTGACAAAGGCCTTTATCAGTGTAAGGAGGTTTTTGACAGATTCTCTTGGTTTTCAAGGTACACAATCATGTCATCTGCAAAGAGAGATAACTTGACTTCCTCTTTTCCTATTTGGATACCCCTGATTGCCTTCTCTTTTCTGATTGCTCTAGCCAGGAATTCCAATACTATATTGAACAGGAGGAGTGAGAGTGGGCATCCTTGTCTTGTTCCAGTTTTCAGGGGAAATGGTTCCAATTTTTGTCCATTTAGGGGTATGCTGGCTGTGGATTTCTCACAGATGACCTTTACTATTTTGAGGTATGTGTCCTGTATGCCTAGATGTTCAAGGGTTTTTATCAAGAAGGGGTGCTGGATTTTATCAAAAACTTTTTCTGCATCTAATGACATAATCATGTGGTTTTTGTTTAGATATCTGTTGATGTATTTAATTACATTTATGGTTTTACGAATGTTGAATCAGCCTTGCAACCCAGGGATGAAGCCTACTTGGTCATGATGGATGATTGTTAAGATGTGTTGTTGAATCCGGTTTGCTAGGATCTTGTTGAGAATTTTAGCATCTATGTTTATCAAAGATATTGGCCTTAGTTCTCTTTCTTTGTTGGCTCTTTATCTGGCTTGGGTATCAATGTGATGTTAGCTTCATAAAATGATTTGGGGAGAGTTCCATCTTTCTCAATCACCTGAAATACCTTCAGTAAGATTGGAATCACCTCCTCCTTAAATGTCTTATAGAATTCTGCTGGAAAGCCATCTGGTCCAGGGTTTTTTTTTTTTGTAGGTAGTTTTCTTATCAAGTAGTCAATTTCTTTGATTGTTATTAATCTATTTAGGGTCTCAATTTCTTCTTGTTTCAACCTAGGCAGGTTGTGTGATGATAGAAAGTCCTCCATTTCATGAGGTTTTCAAGTTTGTTTCCACACAAGTGTACATAATAGTCTCTAATGATCTTTTGTATTTCTTCAGGGTCAGATGTGACTTCATCTTTTGTGTTTCTGATTGTGTTTATTTGGGCTTTCTCTCTCTGTTTCTTGGTCAGTCTAGCTAGGGGATCATCAGTCTTGTTTATCCTTTCAAAGAACCAGCTTTTTGTTTCATTGATTTTTTGTATTATCTTTTTGTCTTCTATGTCCTGGATTTGGGTTTTTATTTTGGTAATCTGGATTCTTCTGCTGAAATTAGGTTTTTGTGGTCTTGCTTTTCCAGCTTCCTTAGGTGGCTTGTTAGGCTGTTAATTTGTGATCCTTCCATTTTCTTCATGTGCGTTTGTAGGGGTATAAATTCCCCTCTTACTACAGCTTTCATGGAGTCCCAGAGATTTTGGTAAGATGTTTCTTCATTTTCATTTGTTTCCAGGCAATTTTTGATCTGTTTTGATTTCATCGTTGACCCAGGAGTTGTTTAGCATCATGCTATTTAGTGTCCATGTCTTTGTGGGTTTGGTGGGGACCTTGTTGGTGTTAATGTTTATTTTTATTCCACTGTGATTCGCGAGGGTGCATGGTAAAATTTTGGTCATTTTAAATTTGCTTTTGCTTGATTTATGGCCAATTATGTGGTTGATCCTAGAATATGTTCCATGCGGTGATGAGTTGAATATGTATTCTGTGGTCTTCGGATGGTGTGTTCTGTAGGTATCAATTAAGTGCATTTGGTCAAGGGTCACATTGAAGTTCCGGACCTCATTGCTGATTTTTTGTCCTGATGATCTGTCTAGGGTTGTTAGTGGGGTATTAAAGTCCCCAGTTATGATGGTGTTGGATTCAATATCTTTTTTTAGTTTTCCTAGAAGTTGCTTTATGAAAGTTGGCACACCTATGTTGGGTGCATATATGTTTAGGATAGATATTTCTTGTTGATGGAGTGAACCTTTTATCATTATGCTGTGGCCCACTCTATCTTTTTTAATTTTTGATTGCTTAAATGGTATTTTGTCTGAAATTAGGATCACGACTCCTCTTTTGTGTTCCATTTGCCTGATAATTTGTTTCCCATCCTCTTACTTTGAGTCTGTGCATGTCCTTTCTAATGAGATAGGTTTCTTGAAGGCTGTATATTTTTGCCTGGTGATATTTTATCCATTTTGCCATTCTGTGTCTTTTCAGTGGTTCATTTAGTTTATTCACATTCAGGCAAATATTGAAATGTGAGAGTTCATCCCTATCATAGAGTTCTTATAGAACTGTGGTTCTTCCACTTGGTTTTTTGTCTTTCTTTTATTTTTGGAGTTGGTTCATGTGTATTTTATTCTTTTTCCTGTACTCTTGTAAAGAACATTGTTTTTTTTTCCTTTTCTTCTGTGTTTAGTGCTTTCTTAAGTGTTTCATGTAGAGGTAGTTTGGTGGCAGTGTAAGTTCTTAGGGATTAGATATCTGGAAAAGATTTCAATTCTCCCTCACTGATGAAGCTTAACTTGCCTGGGTAGGTTATTCATGGTTGAAAATGTTTATTTTAGGACTTTGAAAAAAATGTTCCAAGCTTTCCTAGGCTGCAGGGTTTCTGTAGATAAATCTGCTGCTATCCTAATTGGTTTTCTATGGTAAGTGATCTGGCCTTTTTCTCTTGCTGCCTTTAGGATTTTTTCTTTTATGCCTACTTTGTTTAGGCGAATTATTGTGTGTCTAGGAGTTGGTCTTCTCATTTGTTGTCTTGCAGGGGTTCTCGGAACCTCTTGTGTTTGAATTTTTGCATCACTGATTAGATAAGGGATGTTTTCTTGGATGAGCTCGTGGAAAGTTTGTTCCAGTGTGGTCTTTGTCTCTTTCTGCCTCAGGAAGGTCAATTACTCTTAGGTTCGGTCTCTTGAAGTAACCACTCATCTCTTGAAGGTTTTGTTCAGTCTTTTTGAGCTTTTTTTTCTGTGTTTTTAAGAGTTTGGGTTAGTTCTATATTTTGGTCTTCAAGCTCTGAGATTCTTTCTTCTGCTTGGGTAATTCTGCTTTGCATGTCTGTCAGTTTGTTACTTATTTCGTTTGCAGTATTCTTCGTTACTGTTATCTCAGATATCAGCTCCTTCCTAGTTTCTTCTTGTATTTCCTCAATTTTTTTAATTCTCTCCATTAATATCTTGATATCTAGGTTTGTAGTTTCAGATCCGTCATTCTGGGGACTCTTCATTGTTTGCATTCCGAAGTCAGTTTTCTCAGTGTCTGCCCTCCCAGAGATCTGGGAGAGACCCATATTCTTCTTTTGGTTTTTCTTCATTTGTGTCAATTTTCTTCTCTCTGCCCCTTTCCCTCCCCTTCTTTAATTTTGTTTTTCAGGGAAGCTAGGATTGCTTTTGTTTCACTTTGCAATCTCCTGTTTCCTTATGAGGGTCCTCTGGCTTTGTTCACTTTTGAGGTTGGAGTGTGGGCTGCAGTCTGCACTTCTTGCGATTTTGTAGTTTAATTGAGGGGGAAGCTGTGATTCAGAGTCTATATGCTGATTCCAGCATTGACCAACAGGTGTATGAACACACTGGAACCTATTTACCACTACCTTACAATCTGTCTGTGCAGTGGTATGTAGGTTTCGTCCCTGGATCAAAAGGAGGTACAAAAGAGGAAAATAATGGAGGAAGGGGGGGTCAATAGGAAGTTAAAAAGAGAGGAGAGTGAGAGGGAAAACAGACATACATGCCAACTAACAGGTGAAAAAGAGACATAAGGCTGGAGAGAAGTGAAAAAAACACGTGAGCAAAATTCCCTAAAGAATACTGGTAGCTACACAGAGACAGACCAATAAAATCATGAAACAGATAGTGTAAGTCAGCGAACAAAAGTGACCAAAGCAAACAGTCAAAATGATAAAATCAGAAGTCAAAATAAGAGATCAGACTAGCTCTGGAATCTTTCCTGAGTGTCTAAAGTCTCTTCAGCTCTGATCTCCAGCCTCTCCCCTTTGTTTTCCTTGCAGGCTGCTAGATTTACTGGCAGCTTGGGTTTGGTTTTTTTTAGCCTGCTGCCTGAGATGTCTGCAATGTTGCCTTTTTTCTGATTCAGCAGGGGAGGGCTTCCTCTCCTGTTTAGCGACTTTACCTTAGGAACTAAGGTGGAGGCTGCTGATAGGTGGGCGGGCAATGTAAATCTCTGCCTGGAGAATGGCCAAGGTGGCAGCTTCATTTTCGTGGATCTTTTCTCTCCGCTTATCTGGGTCCCTATGCGTACCACCGTGATGGACTGTGCTGGAGTGGGAGGCACTGGGGATCAGCTGCACAGCTGGGCACTGGATCTGGGGAGCCACCAGCAGGCTGGGGTGGAGGAGAAGGCTGGGTGTTCCTTCCTCTGGAGTTGAGAGCCTCTGTTCAGCACCTCCTTAAGATATTCTGTTCCCTTACATGAGCATAGGGTCACACACTGAGTACCTCAACCAGGGTGGGCCCAG
The DNA here is from genome assembly GCA_027257055.1 of Cephalopachus bancanus. Taxonomy (NCBI): domain Eukaryota; kingdom Metazoa; phylum Chordata; class Mammalia; order Primates; family Tarsiidae; genus Cephalopachus; species Cephalopachus bancanus. The sequence continues at coordinate 4,644,584 of JAPVLO010000030.1, read as the reverse complement.
AGCTCCAGAGCTCCAAAGCTCCAAAAGGCAGGCACTGGGTGGCAAGAGTGGCCCTGGGTCCCTCAAAGGGTACTTCAGCCAGAAATGGGACCGGTATCTCTGAGGGGTGGGCACCCAGAGCCTCCTTGGGTGACCGGCAGCTTGGTGCTGTGTGCTGGGCGAGACAATGTAGCCAGGGAGGGAGCCGAGATCTGGGACTCCTGCACAGGGAGGAGTCACATATAGTGGAGCAGCAGCAGCCGGGGGCTGCAGTATCCAGCCCTGCGTGGGACCGAAGGTCCCTGGGCCTCAGACCAGTGCAGTTGGCGGTGGGCAGGGGGCTGGGGGAAGAAAAGTAAGAATCTTTTGGGGAACTCACATTCGGAGAACCTCACAAATCCACCTATGCCATCGCCATCTTACCGGAACTCCACACACAGCATTTAGAATTGACAAATATTTCTGATAAATTGAGCATATGAAGGTGGGCAAGAAGAGAAATAAACTGGCAAGTATGAAGGTGTATCTGCCTATCTACATATGAAGAGGAACTGTCAATCATTGGTATTTATTTATTAAAAATGGTATATTTATTCTTACATGTGTAAACTTTAGTCATCTTCAAAGTACTCTCCATTTGATGCAATACATCTATGGAGACACTACCACTACTCAAAACAGTTTTTGAACTCATCCATTTTGATGTCTTTTAGTGTTTTTGCCATTTTTTTGTTTCACCTCTTCTACATTGGCAAAATATTTCCATTGAGAACTTTTTTCATCTGGGGGAAATATAAACAAGTCACTGGGAGCAAGATCGGGTGAATAGGGAGAATGGGACATAGGAGTTATGCTGTTTTTGGTAAAAACATGATGTGGGCAGGTTTATTGTTGTGTTGGAAGAACCAGTCTCCTGTTCGTCACAACTCAGGACATTTCTTTTGAGAATCGTGATACAACCTTCTCACAACTTCTAGACAAAAAACTATGGTTGGCTATTTGATCCAGAGGAACAAATTCTGAGCGTACTACAAGGGTCCCCCCCTCCAGAAGATTATTCGAGATTTTTTTGGGTCCCCCTTGTACAGACAGAGTCATGGAGCTTTTTTTTTAAAGTGGACTAAAAGTACCCAACAAAAATAGCATATGAGCTAGGAAGTAGATAAATGGGAATTGAAGTTCTAAGATCCTTGTTTTTTTAGTAGGGATATAAAACTAAGCATTGATTTTTAAAAAAAACTGTAGATTACCATTTTTCATTATTTTTGAAAAGTTTTTTGCCATCGCTTCTTCAAATGATGTCTCTGACCCTTTCATCTCTCTTCTGCTCATAAAAATCCATTTGGACATCTACAAGACTTTATCCCTGCATCCAACTTGCCTTTTACTTCTTTTCCAACTTACTACATCTTTCTCTTTCTGATATGAATTCCAGATGAAGTTATTTGGTTATATTTTCTAAATAGTTTTCCAATTTTCTTTTTAACTATTTCTTATTTGTTATAAACCTCATCTAATGAGTTTTTTAGTTAAGAATTATGTTTTTATTTTTTAGAAAATTGTTTGACTTGTTTTCAAATATGCTTGGTCTTTAACCATATTTTAAACTTCTGTGCCTCATATGGGTCCATTCAGCTCCTCAGTTACTGATATAAAAGTACTTTCTTCCCTCTGGAACTAAATGCCCAGCGGTGTTAAGATATGCAGATATCTGGGCTGGTTGACTGAAAACATGAAGTCAGCCCTATTAGCAAAATGATGCACAGGGAGTTGAAAATGAACAGCACTTTATTGAAGAGACTGCTGTTTAAAACCCATTTCTGGAAAAGAGTTCTGTTTTTCTACAATCAAGGTTGGTATAAAATGCTAAGGGAAAGCTTTTATGTTTTATAAATCAAAATATGATTTTTCATAAAAACCAAAAAATTCCCAATAAATTAAAACCCCAAAAGAAAGACAAACACCTGATTGCATTGACAAGAAATTTTATTTTAAATGTTTTATAGTTACATTTATAATTTTATACTATCAAAAAGTTTTAAAATTTGGGGGAGCACATAAAAGTATCTTAAAGTTTAAAAGTTACAAAACACAATCATTTAAATAGTATTATGAGAATTGATTCATACATAATAAATAGCTTCAACTAGAAATTACTTTGCTAATATTGCCTGGTGAATTTTTGCTGTTTTGACAGTTCTAACTCAGGATTGTGTAATTCAACACAACACTGCATGACAGGGCAATAACAATGACAAGACAAAACTAGGAGTATCAAAAGTAGGATTGTAATTGCAATTAAAATTTCTGATAAGCAATAATGTACTTATACCAAAAAATTATTTGTTGCTTATCTGAAATAAAAATTTAACTGAATGACCTTTATTTATTTATTTACTTACTTTGCTTAATCTGAAAACCTTGATCAATTGTTTCCTCATATAACATCATTTAATATCTAAAAATAAATAAGATTTATGATAACATCATCATAACTATTCTATCAACAGTGATTCTTCCTTTTTCATGTTTCCAAATTTATGCACAAATATTACAATATCTGATGTTAAAATAAATATATAAATAATAAATAGATGAATAAGTTACACTTGAAAATAATTTACATGACCATAAACAAAACTTAAAGTGCTTCCACGTGTCCTCACGACATCCCTGTGAGGTAGGATGGGGGTTGATATATTTCCAGTTTAGAAATGAGAGAGAAATCAAGGCACAGCTGAACAGGAACTAATGGATCCTGGGTGGAAGACCAGAGTTGCCAGATGTACCAAATAAAATCTGAAATTTCCAACTAAATTTGAATTTCCAGAAAAATTCATCCTTCCATGATTTTCATGAGATACAGGAAGCACCACATTTCCAGCAAACCCATTCAATTTCTGAAGTTGAAGGCCAGAATTGAGCCCTTGACCTCAATTTTGTTCTATGTATATTCTCCTATGCAATATCTAGGACCTTCTTATATTTTAAAAATTATTTTTGTTTGCTGTAGATTCAAAAAATATTTTAAGTATAAGTATATCCTAGTTATAGCATGGTACAATGAAAAAAAACCCCTATTCATTATTTTACTTCAATTCAGATTATACCAGTATATTGTATTTTATCTGGCAACCCTACATCAGACCCACACAGTACATGAAGCACTGAAGAAGCTTGTTTGAAGTTTTCACTGGCATCTTTACTGAGGAATTCTTGGAGAATGCATTTTTTTTTATGAATCTTGCTTCTCAGCCCTAAAAATAAATTAAAAAGTTAAAGATTAACAATATTCTAATAGGAAGAAAAAGATTCTTGGAAATATATGAACATTTGTATACCTAACCCTGAATTGTACCCCCACATCTTTAAAATAAAAAAAAATTTTTAAAGAAAATATATTGTCTTGAAATCTTAATACAATCTTAGACATTCATACATTAGAAATGCTCTATGCTTTCAACTACACATAGAAAGAGCAGAATTAGTTTATCATATAAAACAGGACACTCCTGAGAGTGAAAAGGAACTCTACTAGTAATACAGGACATAGGCATTAACCCAAACTTCCCTGGACAAACTGAGATGGTCTTCACAGTCATGAGTACAACAAACTCACTACTGCGGCCCTATATATACATGAATCAAAGAGGCAGATACCAAAAAGGGAAGATTTTCAACAGCTGCAGGAAATGCATAGGCTGACTTTTGGAGTATATGTTCCAGGATAAATGAATAATTCAAATTTTCTAAAAAACAAATTTACCTCTTCAAAAATATCTGCACAACCTTCTGCACCCATTTTTCCTTGGGGTCCAGGCAGAGCTCTCGTTCATCGACAAGCTTTACACTAAAATGAGACAGAGATGGTTAAGATTAATATTTAGTTTTCCCATTCAAATTATGGTTCCTTAAGTACAAGCACAAAGTCTAAGTTCAAAGCAACCTTCAGCTACTAGGCATAGAAGATACCATATTTAAAATTCATAGAGATAAAAAATTTGTTTTGTTTTGTTCACTACTATATTCCTAGATCCTAGAAATTTTCTGAATACTTCTACCTTCCTTAATTATAAATTTGCTAAAGCAACATATCTAATCATCTTTGAAAATACTTACATGATTTCCGAATTTGCACAGTGTGGTCCACTCTCAATCACTCTCAGTTCTTTGATATATTTGGGGTGGAAAGGTGTGGAGTGCGTTTTTATGCATTGGCATCGGAGTTCTGTACCAATTCTTGACAGAACTGCAGCTGTGGAGAATTTAAAAAGGGATTGAGATTGGTTTTATCAACAGGCACAGTGCTGCTAGCTACTCCTTCTTTCATTTCAATATGATTATTTGGAGACTGTGGAAAGCATCATATTTCTAGCAAACTCATTTCTGATACTGAAGACCAGATATTCTTCCAGCCCTTGACCTCAATTTTGTTATTTGTTTTAAAAACAGTCATTGCTGACAACATCGAATAACTTTCTACATAAGGAGCTGGAGTTGTCTGTGTGCAACTTAGCATTCTCATGATGCTTTTTTTACCTACTTGCTAAACCACAATCCTCTGTAATACCACAGTGCTATTAGTCATAAGTAAACTAAGAATCTCCAACACAGAAATGGCCATCAGAATTATTAGAAAGATATGAATGAGTTGCACAGACCTGAAATGGTCTGCAATCAGAATATCTTTAAACCAAACAGGAATTGATAGTTATCTGAAGCTTCTCAATAAGATACTACATGGAGTAAAATTATCTGTGTTAAACCTTTCTCAATATGAGTAGATTATATGGGTCACTGTGGCCCTCAGTAAGATATACTGTAAATTACTGATTTATATTAAATATATGCATACCGTATAGTATGAGTTCTAGGAACAGAATGTCTATATTAATCAGGTTTTATACTTTCCTAAGTATTATATAGATACAGCCTAAAAAATACTTCCATTTCATATTAATTGCAATGATTACTTCTGTTCCTGAATTTAAAAAATATTTTCACGAAAGCATTAAGGATAGCTTTGCTAGCTGAGGCTTACGTTGAGACATAGGAACAGGCCTTAGTTCAGAAAGATGTGCTTACCTTCACACAGAGCTGCAGAAAGCACTAAGGCTGCCAAGAGGGCCACAGTCAGCTTGGAGGTCATGTTTACACACAACGAGATGGTTCCTTCCTGTGGTTTCTTGCTGGCTGTTGTCCTAGAAGCCTGTCTGCTTCTATGTCTCTGGAACACTTGTGCTTTCTGGAGTGCTCTGGTGGCTTTTTATACTATCGCAACAGCAGAGAACACATGCACCCTCTTGTAATTATGTCAGAGGAAATTCCACAATTTGCAACTATCTGCCCGCCCATCCCCTGAGGTCAAACCTGAGTCATCAGACCTCCCTGGTTGGTTTTTTATCAAATACTCAGCATGATAAAACTTTTCTTTGATTTTTAAAATAATTTGACTGTAATAAACTTGTTTTTAAATATTTAAACTTCCCATTTGATAAAGTATTATCAATTGTATTCCTTTTTATTTCTAGATAACTTTCTCATAATACTGTGTGACAGAGTGATAGCTGTTAGAACAGGTCACTGTTGATTATTCTTTTTATGGCCTGATCAGTTCTTTAAATAAATTATATGTGTTGTAGTGATAGAGAAGATAACCTAGTCAGCCAATTTTATGGGGAATATTATTTATGGTAAGTCCTTTTCTAGGCATTTTATAGCATTTCCAGAAACTGTTACTGGGTAGACATTAGCATAGTTTAGAAGTAGTTAGGCAGGTTTTCCTAGATAGATTTAAACTGAAATAGGGTAGTGTTCAGACACCTTTCTTATCCATACATGACCTTCACCTGACCCAGTCAGGCACATCAGACCTGGTCACCTTGAGGGATGGAACATGGAACTACCAGTGCAGTAAATCGCAGAAATAATGGGAAATTATCCAAAACACAGATATGATATTCTAAGAAAAGCCCGAATCTAGTTATGCAATAACTTTAATTATTTTGAAGGTCCTTGTGACCTTATAAAGTTGAGAAATGATAATCAGACACCTACAGCCCACCTCTCTTAGCTCATTGAAGGTGGAGAGATGGTAATCAAAACTTGTGACCAGATACCTGCAGCCCTACACTCTTAGCTCTTTGTTTACTTAATCATTGTTGTAAAAGTATATAAAGTTTATCAAAGGCAAACACGTTCTTTCTCTTAAAGCATCCATGCCCTTCAAGCATCTCCTTTTCTTTCCAATAAATTCTGTCTTAAACTATACTTGGAATTGGCTTTGAAATTCTTTTCTGTTGCTGAGCCAAAGAACCCATGGAGCAACACATCACACCCCACCTGGGATCACCTCTGTTCTCAAGGAGCATATTACAACTTTTCAAAAGATTTAGTTCTCTAATATATATTAACAGAATGAAAAGGCACACCTGCTGCATGTAGAAATAATCCAGTTTCACAAACATTTATGAAGTAACTTTCTGAATAATGTAGAGGATCTAGAGAAAAATAAGACTAAGTACTTGTGCTTAAAGAGTGTGGTCTCTTGGAAGAAAGCCATACAAGGATTGACTATATTACAGAGTAGGCAAGTGGTACTAAGATATTAATTTCAGTTGGGGGGAAAAGAACAGAATCTTTCAAAAGGAGTTTAAGCAGGGTGATGAAAGATGGGAGGACTTCAACAGAGCAAGACGAAGGGGAATAGCACATTCCAGGTAGAGCATTGTACACTTTCCAGGTAGGGACACTGTTCAAAGACACTAAAGTTATAAAGTTGAGGTATGTTTATGCTCCAGGAAGTGGTGCATTAGGGTTACTTTGTTGGGGTGAGAATGGGGTGATATCTAAGGAAAAGGCAAGCAGTGTATACCTAGGGGAAAGAGCATTCAGGCACAATTCAAGCTTCAGCCATCTTGCTTCATGCTCCTTATCCAAGGAAACCAAGACTAACCTCTGAGGACCCATGATCCCTATCATGAGGGATGGAATAAGAAAATCTGATGTCATCAATGTCATAAAAAGATGGCTTTATGTCCTAGTGTCCTGAAGAAAAGTCCTTTCAAGAAAGGTTTTGGTTTCCTTAGATAAGAGTGCCATGGAAGTGTCCTTATAATAGTAAAAGTCTGTTCCCCTCTGGGCAAATATGTAATTCACAAACAATTCGTCTTGGTTTAACACTTTTCTTCATTTTTAGGAAGTGCAACAGACCAGTGACTTTGCCCACACCTTCAACACACTTTGGAAGTTCAGAGAAATGTCATTTTAAAATGCTTTTCAAAAAGGTAAGTCAGTTTTTGAGCAATTGCATTTTTTTCCTTTATCCTCATCCAGGCAATTAGAGCTTGAGGACAAAGTAGTGCCTGGGTTCCATTACCTTTTGTGGCAAAGTAAATGTTTATTCTATACAATGCAGTTCCTATTGTTTTTAACTCTAGATTTCAGAAATTCAGTTATCCAGATATTCATTTGATATACATTACTGCTAATGCCAGCTATTGTAGAAGATGTGAATACTATGTAAATCAGATATAGTGCCTGAGTTCAAGGAGTTTGCAGTCTAACGCAGAATAGAGACAATTAGCTACACAAGCAAATAAAATACAGTGATGAGTGTTATAATACAGATAACTACAGGAAGTTCTGGAAGCATACAAATAGACTGTTTGATGCAGTCTTCCTGAATAAAGGTTTTCTAAAGAAACTTCAAAACTGTGACCTGTGTTGGTGATGGAGAGAGGACTAATGAGACTGCTTTAATAGTGGAGGGAAAAGCAAGCAAGGATGACATGTAAGAGAACATGGCCCATGTGGACTCTCCAAATTGTTTAGCATGTGGAACACAGTATATAGAGTGAAAAGAAGAGAGAGTTGGGGCCAGATACATACAAAAGACCTAGACGTTAATGAAAACTCCTACTCTCTTTGGTTCAGTGATGTTGGCATGTTCGGCAAAGACACATTCTCATATGGACACAACCTGATGTGAGCAATTTTGTTCATTACCATTAAGACCCAAACATCGTCCCAGCATCACTAAGACCCTCAGAGTTCTGAAAATGTGCAAAGATTCCTTGGCTTTCCCTGAGGGTTGTCTTTGTGTTTTTGCTGAGCCTCACGTACACAGGCACCTCATTTCCCTCCTTATTTCTAACTCCCCATATTTCCCTTCCTCACACCTCTTACAGTCTCAGCTTCATCCTGATGTCATCATAGAGACGAGCCAGTAAGATCCATTTAACCTTGATGCTCATAGTTTTTTTGTTTGCTTCTTTGTTTTGTTTTTGTTTTTAGAATGGAATATTTTGAAATATTTACAAGGTCCCAAAACAACTCCACCTATTTTGCAAATGCTGTTTATCACTCACAAGGTAACCTTCAATGTATTATGCCCCAGAACCCTCTCCATGAATGGCGGGAATGGACAAAGACAAAGTGATTAATTCTATCTTGTCCTACTTTTGCAAAGGTAAAGCTCTGAGTCATTTTATAGTGAGTAGAAGAACTAAATAGGTATAAATAGAAAAGAAAAAAAAGAAGTTCTAATTATACTCTTTGAGGACATTCTGTTTTAAAATAGAGCAGAGTGGGGGTACAAAGTTTAACTAATGGCAAAGCTGTGCATAAATGCAAGTGATGTTTTTTTTTTCCAGTCTTTAGAGATGAATGCAGGGTTCATGGGACTTTGGAAGTTAAACTGATTATTTAAGTCCTGACCAGCTCCTAAGCCATGGGAATTATTTAATGGGCAGAGAAGAGCACCTGGAGATCTTTATTGCAGCCATTGACCAAATGTATCTCCTAAGAAGGGAGGGGATCAAGACAGAAACAAGATGAAGCCCGGCATTTACATTTTTCACATCAATACATAAGCCTTCTTCTTTCATCAAACTCCGCACAGGAAACTGGGTGTCTCTTTGTTGTTCTAAACCATAAACCAACCATGTCCCTCTCCCTAGGTATTTTAAAATTAGGGCTTTTTTATAAGCCAGAACAAAATTATATTCACATAACAAGGCAGAATATGGTGGGGAAAACATGGGCTTTGATGTGAGATGAACTTGAGTTTGAATCTTGTCCCATGACCATATTTAAACTGTTCTGCTAATGTCAGAGACTCCTTTCAGAGCTACCTTTCTCAGTCCCAAAGAAACATCTTAAACCCTAGAAATTCCTTTTTCCCTTTGAGGAAATTAGTCTCAATTTGGCAAACCTCTAGGTTAGGAGAACCGTAGACAAAGTGCTAAACATTTATCAGTGAGTTTGACTTACAATGTAAATGTTGAGTCACAAACAAGCATAAAAGCTCACTGAAAGTTTAGTCAGTAAAAGTCAGAATTATTGGAAAAATTTAAAACTGTTCTTGGCTGTGGACTTTGTTAATATGATAACTACATTTGCTGTAGTACCTCAAGGACATTTCAATTCAATCTTCAAATTCAAATGTTTCCAGTTAACAATTTGGAAAAGCACAAAGCAAAGTTGGTCCCTGTTGCTAAACATGTCTTAGCTTTTAGAGAATAGCTATATTTTCCGAAGCCTTAGCTATTGGAGAAGCAAATTGCTGAACATGTTGTTTAAGAGCAGCATGAAGTCTGAATAGCTTAAACTTAAGGGTGTACATTCGTATTGTGATAAGACAATCCTGCCTTCATCCTGGCTCCTTCACTTACTATTATTAACCATATAATCATGGAAAGTTCTTTAGCCTCATTGTGTCTCAGTGACCTCATCCATAGAAAATCAGAATAACACAGCTCCATAGGATTGCTGTGAGAATTACATGAGGAAACACATGAAAAATGACCAAAATGGCGCCTGGTACATGGGAGGTCCGCAATAGTGTCATGTTTCTTTCCCTGTGGCCTATCACTTATGTCACACTTGTATTTTCCTGGGGTGAGAGCACCACACACTTTTTCTTTTTTTTTTGAAATTTTACCAATCAAAAAGTAACATTGCAGTAACACAGTAGAGTTCTTAAAGCTTCTACCTAGTTGCTTTTTATTCTTCCATTATAGAAGCTTTCTTTTTCATGCCTAATAATTTAATTCATATTTGTGTTTAAAAATAAAACAAGATTCCACATGAAAGGGATTGGCAGTAGCGGGTCACTGACCGGATTGGAGGGGTGGGCACATAACACTAATAAGAGTACCTGATCCCAAACTAGGCGAAGCGAGAACCAGTGGGAAGCCCAAACTCCACCTGTACAATGACCACTTTCATACCTAACCTGGAATTTATTCCACATCTTTAAAATAAAATAAAATAAAATAAAAAGAGGCTCCATAACCATTGATATATACAGAGAACTGAGTATCATCTCTAATGCTATTTCCCAAATCAGTGGCATCTGGAGTTTGCAGTTTGAAGTACTTGTTTGGGAAAAGAAGCTGATTGTTGGAAACAGGAATTTTTTTTTTTTTTTTTTTTGAGTTGGAGTCTCACTCTGTCGCCCAGACTGCAGTGCAGTGGCCGCTTCCGGCCCCTGCAGCCTCGCCTGCTGAGCTCCGGCGATCCTTCCGCCTCTGCCTTCCGAGTAGCCGGAATTACAGGCATGCGCTACCACGCCCGGCTGATTTTTTGATTTATTGTAGAGATGAGGTCTCGCTGCCCAGGCGGGTCTCGAACCCACGGGCTCAGGCAATCCACTCACCTCAGCCTCCCAAAGGCGCAGGATTACGGGCTGAGCCACCGAGCCCGGCTGGAAACAGGAATTTATTATGGGTTTGAGAGAGCTAGCATCAACCTGTCTTCAATACGAAAAAAAAAATCAATAAATACTTACTGGTAGTCATTTATTTGTTAAATGTATAAAGTAAAACTATGCATACACCTAATTTCTTCATTAGATCTATTCTAAAATGTTGAAGCATTATTAACTTCAATGTTTTTCAATAAAATATATCTTTGAAATGGCAATGATTAGTGTTAGCATAATTTATTTCATGTGAAGTAAACATCATAGAAAATGAAATCATTGACAGAAAGGGAAGTTGGTATGTTAGAAGTGACTAAACAGATGCGTGCATTTAATTATGTCTCATGGTAAACAAGGCGCACACCAAGCAAATAATCAAATGACTAGAAAGAAAAATGTTGTAAAAATGCTGATTCAAGACGACATATTTTATAGTGACATTTTTCTTTGCTTAAAAAAATTTTTTATTGTTTTGATATGCCATGTTTACAAATAGAGATGTGATATTTTTAAAAACTGAGTTAAAGATAAAACTTAGAACTTTAATAGCAGCTTAAATGGAAAATAGGTGTTGTACTGTAATTTCTATATTTTGTTTCTCACAACTCTCACACTTAAAACTTTGATTTTTTTTTTTTTGAGTTGGAATCTCACTCTGTCACCCAGGCTGGAATGCAATGGCATGCTGCTCACAGTCACCGCAGCTTCGACTTGTTGGGCTCAGGCAACACGTAGCCTTCCACGTAGCTGGAACCACAGACATGCGCTATCACATCTGCCAGCTAAATTTTTTATTTATTGTAGAGACGAGGTCTCGTTATGTTGCTCAGGCTGGTCTCAAACCTCTGAGCTCAGGCAATCCTCTCACCTCCACCTCCCAAAGCGCTGGGATAACAGGCATGAGCCACCACATCCAGCAAAACTTTGATTTTTAAAAAGATTTTATTTCAAAACATGAGCTTCGCATTAACTACTTTTTCTCCTCCCTTTGACCTTAGGAACTACTGAAGCATTTAAGACAAAATTTGACCAAAATATAGATTCCGTGTTGATAGATTCTGTGAAAATGATGAGCTCTCACCCTATTTGTGTGACCATTTTGTCTCATCCTCTTGACTGGAAATTTCACAAGGTCAGAGACTATGACTGCCTTGTTTACACTGTGCCAGCTTCCAGCCCAGTGCCTGTATGTAACAGGTGCTCTATAGACATTCCTTGATGAAAGCAGAAATTTCCCAGTTCTTGCAACCTCTTCCAACAAGAGAAATATCAACAAAAGGAAATGAAAGGGCTTATCTTTGTTTTTTTCCTCCCTTTGGGGACAATTATTTTATGTACATGAACCCAGAAGAGCTTAGTATGGAAAATATGTTTTAGTTAATGCTCTAATTTAACAGTAGTGGATAGATAAAATAGTAAACAGTGCAGTCAAACAGCCTTTCCATCCCTTGGTAAATTAACCATGCAGTCTCTTCTGGGCTCATCAAGAGCTACGGTAAGAGGTAATACGGTAGGATACAGTAGCATAAGGGATGGAGAGCAACATATGTGAACTGTCAGTGATGCAGAAGGGTTCTGCTGTTTCCTTCTTTCCATCACCTGCATTGCAGACTGTGAAGAGTCCAGGCCACACAGTCAGTGTTTCTGAAGACCAATGGGTAAACAGGAATGGTATTCTACAGACCTTGTCTAATTAACCTTGACTGTGCCAAGACTAAACAGATTAACTCCCCTTTTAGATATTATCTCAGAGATTCTCAAACTTTTAAAATTTTTAACTATTTAATTCTTTGTGCATAAAGTTCCAGGGAGCTTATTGAGCTCCTTTAAAAAACCCTTAAAAGCCGGGCTCGGTGGCTCAGCCTGTAATCCCGTTCCTTTGGGAGGCTGAGGTGAGTGGATTGCCTGAGCCCGCGGGTTCGAGACTCGCCTGGGCAGCGAGACCTCATCTCTACAATAAATCAAAAAATCAGCCGGGCATGGTAGCGCATGCCTGTAATTCCTGCTACTGGGAAGGCAGAGGCGGAAGGATCGCCGGAGCCCAGCAGGCGAGGCTGCGGTGGCCAGGAGCGGCCACTGCACTCCAGTCTGGGCGATCGAGTGAGACTCCAACTCAAAAAAATAAAAAATAAAAAAACCCTTAAAGATTAACATCACTGATGAGCAGGTTGGAGGTACAAATGGGATGATAATGGATTAATCCTGAGTTAAGCATCTTTAAGTCACATCAACTGAGAGCAAAATGGTATTTCCTGACTAGTCTTTGCTCCTTCTGAATACGTCTAGGACAGAGAATTCAGAAATTTTTTGAAGTTTTCAAGAGAAATACTAGAAATAGATAAGGAGCAGCATGAAGAGAAGAAAATTCAAGACACGAATGATCTTTCATTTTTTTGTCATCTACAGGCGTAGAACCCAAATCCACTCTCCCCCGAAAAAGAGAACTGAGTGTCATTTTCAGCCGAGGCAGCCTCCTTAACTAATCTTCTGAGAGACAGTACTAATGACAAAAGATGACTTAGGTGGAGGTTTACATTTTGGGCTTCTCATAGTTTTCTTCATCTCCCCCAAATAGATATATAATTCCAGAAAAAAATAAATGTATGGGTTTAGAGATGCAGGCTAGGTTTTCAGAATCTTCCAAGTTTCTGACAAAATAAGGATATAAAACTTCTTTTTTTTTTTTTTTTTTTTTGAGTTGTAGTCTCACTCTGTCGCCCAGACTGGAGTGCAGTGGCCGCTCCTGGCCAACGCAGCCTCGCCTGCTGGGCTCTGGTTATCCTTTCACCTCAGCCTTCCGAGTAGCCAGAATTACAGGCATGTGCTACTGTGCCTGGCTGATTTTTTAAAATTTTATTGTAGGGATGAGGTCTCACCAAGTTGCCCAGGTGGGTCTCGAACCTGCGGGCCCAGGCAATCCACTCATCTCAGCCTCCCAAAGGCATGGGATTACAGGCTGAGCCACTGAGCCCGGCTGGATATAAAACTTCTTAATCCTCGTTGTTTTATCTGGTGACTCATATTATCTGATTTTCAGATTTAAACCTCTTTAATTTCTAGGTGGATTATTCTCCCATGTAGCATGAGCTACTACATGCTGCAACAGCTCATCTAGAATATATCTTTCTTGACTGCATGGCCTTACTTGTCAAAGTTAAATCCCTCCGTGCGGTCCCTCAACCAGGAAGGAGGAAATCACAACCTGTAGCCTCTAGTGGAGTTTTGAAACAAGGGGAAAATTGTCTGCTCCAAACTTGTCGGATGAACTTTTCACACCCTTCCTTTTCCCCAAGAGTTGGAGGTAAACCTGGAAAACACCACTGGCACCATCTCCCAGAAGGTTGGAGTTAAAACCAAACAGGGTAGTGGGGGAAATAACACACCCAACCAGAAAAACAGGATCATGAATGCACAGTCAAGAGATCAAAAGAGAAACAAAGTAGATATTAGAGAGCCAAGTTTAATGAGAAGCAGTAGAGAGTTCTCACTCAAGAATAAGTGTATTAATAGGCCGGGCAGGTGGCTCATGCCTGTAATCCTAGCACTTTGAGGGGCCAAGACAGGAGGATGCTTGAGCCCAGGAGTTCAAGTCCAGTTCAAGTCCAGCCTTGGCAACATAGCGAGACTTCATCTCTACAAAAAAATCAAAAAAATAAGCCAGGAGTGATGGTGCACACCTAAAGTCTCAGTTACTTGGGAGGCTAAGGCAGGAGGATTGCCTGAGCCCAGGAGGTCAAGGCTGTGGTGGGCAGTGGTCAAGCCATGGCACTCCAGTCTGGAAAGGACAACAGAGTGAGACTCCAACTTAAAGAAAAAGAAAAAAAGTTAATAATTGTATTAACAAGATTTTATTGCTAAACACATTATTTTTTTTTTGGAATAGTTACAACAACGCTGTATTTTGATACTGTGTATTCCCATTTAACAGAAGAGAAAACAAACTCAGAAAGGTGAAATAACTTGCAGAAGATCACCCAACAATCAGGAGGCAGAGTTAGGACTAGAATCTAAGCAGAGCCCAGAGACGCTGTATGGCCTCAGGAAGTTTCTCTCGCGTGTCTGTACGTCTCACAGACTTTACTTCAAGCACATTTTTCTTCATTCTCCCTTCTCCTCCTTCCTGTATGTGATTTCAGTGGAGAACTTTCTCTAGGAAACTTGCCCGCTTATAGTGGGAGAGGCCACTTGCCCAACTCTCAGATTTAGCAAAACTTTAAGAGAATATGTACTTGTCCTTGAATGTGGCTAACTAAAAACTGTCATTTGCAAAGTTCTCATCAACCCAATTGAGAGAAGGGCTTGGAAGTACGGGCCTAGAATTAGAGGCCATGGAGAGAGTGAGTATTACCACCAGACTCTGATTCCCCAGTACCAGGAGGGGAAGGAAGTGCTTCCTGTGCTGTCCCCGTGCCTGACACCATTTCCTCTTGCTTGATTTCTTCATCACTCTCAGACAAGTTGCAACTGTTTGGCCCCTTGTTGTGAAACAAGTAATGTGGTTGAAGATGGAAAAAAAAATAAGGAAAAAAAGTAAGAAGGAAGGAAAGACAGCCCACTTGATTTGCTCCAAAGCAAAAACATAAAACCTAGTGGATATCGTTTGAAAATACATGGAAAGAGGCCCAACTTTCCCAGCACTCATCCATTCAACTGATATTTGCAGAGCATCTCCTAGATTCCAAATGCTTCTCCAGGTGCCTTGGAAATGTTAGTAAATTAAAAGAATTGAAAAGTCTGCCTTTAGGGAGTGTCTTACGTGCATAAAGGTAATGGGAAACAAAGTAAGCAGGTCTGGAGAGAAGTGGGTCAGGGGATTGAGGGGTGAGCAGATTCCAGCATTGAATAGTCAGGGAAGTCGTCTTGAGAGGTTGACATTGAGCAAAGGATTGAAGAGTCTAGGGACCACCTGTAGCCAGGTGGAGAGGATTCCGGGAACGGACACAGAATTAAGAGGATTGGGAGCCTGCCTGTTGTATGTGAGAAACGTGAAGAGCCCAGTGTGGCTTGAGCAGGGAGAGCTGGTAAATAGGAGAGAAAGTAAGGAGACAATCAGAAATACCTTTGTGGGTCATTGTAAGCATTTTAATTTTCACTCTCGAGGAGAACCACTGCAGTGTCTTAAGAAAATCAGTGACATGTCCGGGCACGTTGGCTCAAGCCTATAAGCACAACACTTTGGGAGACTGAGGCGAGAGGATTACCTGAGCTCAGGGGTTCAAGACCAGCCTGGGCAACTTGGTGAGACCTTGTCTCTACAATAAATAAAAACGCTGGGTGTGGTGGTGAACACCTGTAGTTATAGCTATTCGGAAGGCTAAGGTGGAAGGATCCCCTGAGCTCAGCAGGTCGAGACTGTGGTTGCCACGAGCGTGCCACTGCACTCCAGCCTGGGCGACAGAGTGAGACTCCAACTCAAAAAAAAAAAAAGAAAGAAAATCAGTGACATGATCTGACACTCTGACAGCTGCAGTATGTAGAGAAAAGTGTGTAGAGAAGACAGGATGGCCAGTCAGGGAGTACTGGAGAAACCCAGGGTAAAGATGACAGTTGTTTACACTAGACCAGGATGGTAACAGCAGAGCTGGTAACCAGAGGTCAGATTTTGGATAATTTAACGTGGAGATAGGCCGGGCTGAGTGGCTCAGCCTTTAATCTCAGCACTTTGGGAGCCTGAGGCGAGTGGATTACCTGAACCCACGGGTTCGAGACCCGCCTGGGCAACTTGGTGAGACCTCATCTCTACAATAAATCAAAAATTAGCCAGGTGTGGTAGCGCACACCTGTAGTTCCGGCTACTTGGAGACAGAAGGATTGCCGGAGCCCAACAAGTCAAGGCTGCGGTGGCCGGGAGCATGCCACTGCATTCCAGTCTGGGTGACAGAATGGGACTTCAACTCAAAAAAAAAAAAAAAAAGGTAGAGATAACACAAAGTTCTCAGGGATTGTGTATGAGACGTGAGTAAAATTAAAAAATCACATATGATAAAGACTTCAGTGTGAGCAATTGAAAGGATCTTGGTCATGTAGGAAAGTATCTAAACTAAAGCTGCAGAATGATTTGGGTATGGTGCAAGTCTTGCTTGATGGTAGACTCTTCTGAGTGCATCCTGAGTGGGGTTCCTTGGTTAGGCCTCACAGTTTTGCAAAGTGGCAGCCTTGGCTGGTGGTAGAAATGACAGGGAGACAGGAAGGGAGACAGAGGGTGGGCATAGGCTAATACCTATTGTCTTCCAGTCACTGTACTGGTTTTTTTTTTTTAACATAAACTACTTCATTTAATTCTCCACACAAATTTATGAGTTTGGTGCTATCTCCATTTCACAATTGAGAAAACAGGCTCAGAGAGTAAACATTGCTAACACGCAGTTAATGAGCAGCTGGGCCCTAACGGGAACTCAGATCAGAACCCAGGTCTTTTTGGCCCCAGAGTCTAGGCTCCTTCCCATCTGCAGAATGAAGACCAGGCTGGGCAGGACCCTGGTGGCCCACTGAGTGCTCATGTCCAGTGGCCCAAGTCTTGAAAACTGTAATTCAGCAGGATTGTTTTAAGCTTAGAAAACAAGGTTATATGAGCACAAGGAAAAGCTTCTGGTGGGTCTGAATCCCGCTGCTTGAAAGAGTACAACATGTCCAGTCACCTCATCGCCAGTAATCTACGGAATGACATCTGTGGCTTACAAAAGAGTTTAACAAATGGGTGGGCTAGAAGGAGCATATGTGTTCCGGGCCTTGCGTACACAAAACACCCCAAAGCTGGGCTTTGGTGTTATTATTAAATGAGGTCACACTCAGCCACAGAGAAAGGCTGATAAGACTGAAAACAGAAAACATTGAATATTCAACTTTGAACTCTTATTCCTTCCTGATCACAGAGTCTGGATGTACTATGAAGTGCTTATATTTTTAATAACATAAATAGATTGCAATATATCTGTGCAATCCAAAAGTGTCAATGTGTTAGAGTTAATTTATTTAAAAAATTCTTATAGCCTTGTTTTGACATGTCTTCTCCTCCTCTTCCTCCTCCTCCTCCTCCTCCTTCAATATACTGGCATTCTCTTAAAAATATAAGAAAAAAGAGAAGGAAAGGAACTGGTTTAGGCCCTCCTAATCTTCACAGGCGCTCCATGGCAGAAATGCACAAGGGAGATCCCCCAAAACTGCGAATTCATTTATTTTAAAATGTGTATTTATTCTTACATGCTTAAACACCAGTTACCTTCAAAGTACCAGTTACCTGTTGCAATACACCTATCAAGACACTTTTTCCACTACTCAAAACAATTTTTGAACTTACCAATTTTGATGCCTTTTAGTACTCCTTTTTTGTTTCACCTCTTCCACATTTGCAAAAACATTTCCCTTTGGGGACTTTTTTTCATTCAAAGAAACAAAAGAAAGTTGCTGGGGTCGAGATTGGGTTGATAGGGATGGTGGGACACCACGGAGGTCATGCTATTTTGGGGCAAAAACTGCTGAACACTCAGCATAGTGTGAGCAAGTGAGCTCGTAACATCCATCATGAAATGGGAAAATATGTTGAAAGAATCTCCAAAAATATTCACTGAAGTCGAACACAACCTCTCACAACAAATGCTAACTGGTCCACTGAGGCCAATGGGCTCCTTACCTAGCAGGGGAAGCCCATACTACAAGGAGCCTGCCCTCCAAAAACTCAGTTCAGTTTTTGGGGGGATTTCTCCTCATATAGTGCAGCAAGGCACCATCTACTTTCATACATATACCATGGTGAGGGCAAACGAAATCCTAAAAAACAAAATGCCTTATTTTTTTCCTTTTCTGTGATAAGCGTTTCAGATGCCCATCTTAAGCTTTGCACAGATTTCCTCGTGGATGTTGTGGTATCTTACAGCTTGTAAGGTAATGCTAGTAAGCCCTTAACCCTATATGAGTGGAGTGGTTACCTTTAGCCATATCTAGATGACAATGGGGAAAGATTTCTAAATGGAAAAGGCTAAAACAAGAAATCCTTGTGACAGTCAGTGTATCCCAATACAAGCCCCACCTCGTGGTCAGAAGGCAGCAATGCCACACTCCCACCTCTAAAACAAAGTGTCTTATAGGTGGAGCTGGGAGAGTTTCGGAAACAGTAGCCAGGATTGTAGGAAAGCACACGGTCCTCTATTTTTCAGCTTTTCTCATTTCTCTGGAATGGCACCAGTTCACTTGCTCATTTCCGCTGCGTGTGTGTGTTTGTTGCTGCATGCTAACACCGGAGCTTGTCATTTTGGGCATCTACCTCCTCCCAGTTTCATCTTTGCTGGAATTTCCAAAGTCTTCCAAATTAGGCCTCCCGGATTAAAATAAGCATGCTGCTTCTTCCATTAACGACACTAGGGTCAAGCAGGCTTGTTCTAAATCTCCTTGGTTCATAAACAACGGGAAGCTTCAGGTGTAGCCTCAGCAACAGTGGCTGGTCAGAGGAGCTTGTGGCTGTGGTTGTGTGTGTGTGTGTGTGTGTGTGTGTGTGTGTGTGTGTTGGGGAGGAAGGCAGTCTGTCTGTGTGCCTGTACAGGGCGAGAAAAGGTTAAAGGAGGAGATGAGAAAGACAGCAAAAGAGTAAACTTTTTTAAAGCCAAGAGAAAAAAAAAGAGGAGAGAGAAAGGAGACCTATGCCTGAGATTCATTGAGCCTGCTCAGACGAGAAAAGGTAAAAGTAGGAGATGAGAAAGACAGTAAAAGAATAATTTTTTTAAAGCCAAGAGAAAAAAAAAGAGGAGAGAGAAAGGAGACCTATGCCTGAAGTTCATTGAGCCAGCTCAGACGGTGTTAGGACCCCTGGGTTTTCCTTTCTTTAAGGAAAAGTAGACATTTCCTTAATGTGGGGTCCTGTCAAAAATAGTCACATCAAAATATCTTTGGAATACGTAGAAATGCAGTGCACAGTGGTACAGACTTTTTAAAGTTGTGGTAAAATACAGCCAAAGCCAGGCTCAGTGGCTCAGCCTGTAATCCCGCGCCTTTGGGAGGCTGAGGTGAGTGAATTGCCTGAGCCCGCGGGTTCGAGACCCGCCTGGGTAGCGAGACCTCATCTCTACAATAAATCAAAAAATCAGCCGGGCATGGTAGCACACGCCTGTAATTCCGGCTACTTGGAAGGCTGAGGCGGAAGGATCGCCGGAGCCCAGGAGGTCGAGGCTACGGTGGCCGGGAGCGGCCACTGCACTCCAGTCTGGGCAACAGAGTGAGACTCCAACTCAAAAAAAAAAAGAAATACAGCCAACATAAAATTTAGCATCTTAACCATTGTTAAATGTATAATTCAATAATATTAAGTATATTCACATTATTGTGCAATCATCAGAACCATCCACCTCCAGAATATTCAGTACCGACTTGTGAATAAAATTATCTTGGTTCAAATTGAGGCTCTCTGACACTTAGTAGAATCATTTAATGTCTGAAGCCTCAATTTCTCTCATCTGTAAATGGTGACTTTAAAAAAACCAAATGATGGACAAGGTTGTTGTGAGGATTGAATAATAATATTTGTAAAATCCTTAGTATAGCGATAAACAACAGTAGTCATTGTTAATATTATGATTTCCTGGGATTCTAACCACATGTTACTCCTCCATGGACAACATGATCCCAAACCTTTCCACCGTCACTAGTGAAGCTACTTCCTTCACCTCCAGATCCCTGTCAAACACACCTTGTGACCCCATTGATTTCTTACATTTGAGGGGTATTATTTTTTATAAGTGTGCTATTTCCAATGGCAAAGACATGGACCTAGAAAAAAAATAAGTAGCTCTTGAGTACAAGGCAATTAAAGAATCAGTCTTTAGTACAACTCTGTTCCACCCATGCAAATTATCAACTCATTTCAACAACTAGAGCACAGAATGCTCTGAGTCACTGACACCAAGTCTGGAAAAGACCCGGGTCGCAGAAGCCAAACGCTTACAGAGCTTGGCAAAGCAGCCTCTATTCAAGAAGTCAGACTCAACGTTCTTCTTCCTTGTCACACATCCCCTTCTTGTGACAATAGTGGCTAGACAAGTGGGCAGTTAGGGAGGACACAGCCCACCTGCTCTCCTAGCTCAGCCCACTCCCCCCCCCACATATCCAGGGCCCCTCCTGCCACCCACAATATATCTGAGCTCCTTGTAGCCTGTTAGGCCTACTCTGTAGGGAATTTTTAAGACAGGTAAGGTGCAAACGTTTCCTGCAGAAATTGTAATTTCTATTTATGAAACTGTTCTGACTTCTCATACATTATTCTATTCAGCTCTCAAATATGATCCTTTCTTCCTTCTTTCCCTCCTTCTTTCCTTCGTTATATCCTTCCTTCCTCCCACCTGAACATTCATAGTTCTTGATTACAAATATGACTCTCAGTATAATTTGGAAAATAAAGAAGGAAACAAAAATTTTCTGTAATCTCACTCCCAGAAATAAAGATTTTGATATACATCTTTCAACACCGTGTATATATTTATGTGCATGTATTTCAAAACTGGTATTATACAGGATATACAAAGTTATGTCTTGTTTCTCTCACTTTCCACTCTCTTGTCAGCCTCTGCTGTCAGTCAGTACCTCCAGTTCATAATTTTTAGCATCTGTAATGTATTATAGCACATGGTTCTCCAGCTTTCTCAACTTCTGCCCTACTTGGGGTCCTTCACCTTCCTAGCCTCACTGCACTAGGTGAGTCCTGCTTTCTCTGGCCCAAGATCACCACAAACATCTCCTAGTCAGTGGAACCCTCCACTATCCACTCACTTCTGTCAAGTGAACTTTCCAAACTCTGAAACTTTTAGAACTTTTCTACAAATCAGATTGTTTTCCCCAGACTTTCACCTTCAGTGTCTACTGCAGTGTCATGGCCTTCAGACTACAGTTGACAGGCACTTCTCGCCCTGATATAAGTCCTTTTCCACATGGCCCATTTTGGTCTCCCCAGACTCCTCCCTGGTTCTGTCTTCCTGCCTCCCATCCTCACCTCAGTTCTTTCAGTTCTTGACTCTCTGGGCTACCTGGTGCACACTCTGTGTGAGGCACCCTTCTTCTCACCTGACCTTGATTTTTTTTCCTCAGTAAACCTGCTGAGCCTTTTAAAAGTCTAGGTAGCAGTACATTCTCAATCTTGTCCTCAATCTACTCCATATGGATAAGGTCTCTAGACCTACTCTCCCCTAGTGCTGTGAGCCTTCTTTCTAGCCCAGAGGATTCTCAGATTTAAAGGGTATCAGAATCGCCAGGAAGGCTTGTTGAACCACAGATCACTGGACTTCAATCTTGCAGTGACTATTTCAGAAGGTCAAAAGGGATCCTGAGAATTTGCTTGGCTAACAAGTGTGCAATTGTTGCTGATGATGCTTGTCCAGAGACCAGAATTTAAGAAGCACTGCTTTAGCCCAATGTGCTGTATCATAAGTGAATTCTTATATTAGTTCCTCCTGGGCAGAAGAAAAATTTCTTATATTATTTTTGTGTCCTTTTTAAGAACTATGTATCATTTCCTATGGCAGGAAAATGAGCCCAGGAAAAAAATAAGTTGGCTACCAAGACATTCAAAGAATCAGTCTTTAGAACATTTCTAACAGGTAATGTCACTTTACGTAGAACATGATTATGACAGTGTTTTCTTTCATCATACATGTTTTTAAAAGGAATTTGTTTGCTCTTTATTGTGTTTTTTTTCATTCATTCACTGAATTAATATTTTATTGAATTAGTGTTTTGTAAATGCTAGGCATGGTGTCAGATACAAATGAATTTTTGTTAAAATTATGTAAGAAATCTTTCTCTTGTGTTACCCTCTGTGTAACAGGGTCTGGATTGAATCCTAAGATCCTTGTACATGGTGAGCACATAAAAAAAGTCTCCCAAATAGAGGAACTTCCAGGAGCCCTCTGGCTCAGCAACCCAGTGGTAACTGTGAACAAGAACAGTCAGCTTCCTCTTGTGGGCTCCATTCCAATCTCGGATTCCTGAGGTATGACTCAGTATAAAAATCCTGTGCAATGTCTTTTGCTGACATGCCCCAGGGAGTCATGGGTATGAGCCCCTTGACCACGTGTGGAATTTCCCAAGGATTTCAGAAATCTCCCTTTAAATCCCCTTTCCTCAGTGAATTTTCCATCAGAAATACTTCAAGAATAAGAACAATAAGGCAGTGTTTGCCTGTGGATAAGTCACCCATTGCATAAACTTTTCTCCCTAATTTTGTTATCAGGGGACACAAAAGAACACAGGAGAAGCTATCTGAGGTTTATACCAAAACTTTGGTAAAAATTATTTTCACACAAAAATTATCTGTATTTCTGCTAGAGTAAGTAAGAAAGGCAGAATTCTCTGTTAAGGAAAATACAGCATCATGGAAAGAAAAGTTCCTTTGAATGTGACTTAATGAAAGCTTTTTATGGGAAGAACTCTGGTCTATCCACTACCCCATTAACCACATCTGCTTTCACACACATGACATGTCCAATTTAAATCTAAATCTACCAAATTCAGGAAAACGGCTGTTCATTCAGCTTCCCACAAACTTGAAGCCAGGAAGCAAAGTGTAGCTTCTCTAAAGTGTTCTGGTTTCATTTTTACATATTAAAATTCTAGGTGTTAAGATTGTCTTTTAAATGTGCTAAAAATATATCAATTAGTAATCTCTATGAAAAGTGCTAATAATTTCTATAGCAGTAGCAAGTAAAGGAACTCATGCTAATTCCGTGTTTCCAAAGGATCCTACAAATGAAATTCTCATCTCCTTAGGCAAGCTTGGACTTGACAGGCTTAGAAGTCAGCTTTTATCCCCAGGAGTGAAAGACAAAGTGGGGTCATAGTGACATACCAACTCCCTCAGTGTATACACTCCCTCGTTTCTTTGGAATCATTGCCCAAAGGAATGGGGCCCCCCAATTCGGACTGTTTTCTTCTTTCATTAACACCATCATTACCAGAGCACAAATGACATGAAGATGTGCACAGAGAACTGAACTCAAAAGTGACCATTCAGAGTGATATATCTCTTGGATGGTCAACAATTAATGAATGACTTTTAGATATTTCGTCAATAAAAAATATACACAACTCAAAGCACAGACACATTTCAACTTTTTTTTTTTTTTTTTTGAGTCAATGGCAGGATCATAGCTCATTACAGACGTCACCTCCTGGGATCAGGTAATCCTTCCACTTCATCCTCCCGAGTAGTTGGGACTACAAGTGTATGCCATCATGCCCTGTTTTTTGGTTTTTTTTTAAGACAAGGTCTCACTACATTGTCCAGGCTGGTCTCAAACTCCCGGGCTCAAGCAATCCTCCAGCCTTGACCTCCCAAAGTGCTGGGATTACAAGCATGAGCCAATGCACTCAGTCACATTTCAATTATTATTATTATTTTGAGTCAGAGTCTCACTGTTGCCCAAGCTGGAGTGCAGTGGCATGCTCACAGCCACCAAGCATTGACCTACTGGGCTCCAGCAATCCTTCTGCCTCAGTTTTCCAAGTAGCTGGAACAACAGGCGCATGCTACTATGCCTGGCTAATTTTTTTTTTTTTAATTGTAGAGACGAGGTCTCTCCAAGTTGCCTGGGCTGGTCTCGAACCCACGGGCTCAGGCAATCCTCTCGCCTCAGCCTCCCAAAGTGCTGGTATTACAGGCTGAGCCATCAAGCCCAGTCAAATTCATTTTTATCTACAAACAGTATCAAGTATGGGAGTAAAGAGAGACCTCTTCCCCCTCCCTTTTGAAATAGAAACAGACTAAGATTTACCTTGAACAACTTCTGTGACTCTTTTTTGAGTTCTAGCCTCTTATTAGGAATATGCAGTAATTTGATAACCAATAAATAAAAATTCAGAAGCCTGGCACATTAACAAAAGTGGACAATTCTAGGTCTCAGCCGAAGGAAACATTCTCATCTACCTTATTCAACCCTGAGCTAGAATTTAGAGAACCTAATACACTATAGAGAGACACATACAGAAATCTTTTCTAGTGATAGTTACCAAAATTATGGAATTTTAAAAATCAATAATTCTAGGTAAAATGACAGAACCATTTGCTTGACATTTTAATGATGTAATCTTCCATATTAATTTACCAAAATACACAAGTAATAGAAAGCGTCATGACTTTACCTAAGAGCATAATCATGGCAGTGCTTTCCTTCATTAGACATGTTTTCAAAAAGAATTGCTATTCATTTGCTCTTTATTGTGTTTCTTTCATCTATTGAATGAATATTTATTGAAAGTTAAGCATGGTGTTAAGTACAAACAATTTTTTGTTAAAATTTACTAATGCTGTCCACTAAAATTTTTAATAAAAAATACTTAAATACTGAATTTAAAAATATTTGTGATACCAACATTACTTTCTACAAAAATTATATTCAGAAAGTTAAGCCTAAAAAAAAGCCTCAAAGAACAAAATATTAGTTCAGCTTGGAAACTATATAGATTACAATACCTTTTCTTTGTTGTACACACAAAACAATTATAATACTGTTATACAAAACTTTGACTAATGCCCAAGGTGTGGAAGAAAGTGAAGAGAAGTACAGAATGTTCATACTGTGATTCAGTTTAGCTATATTTATTTCTGAAATGGCTACAGTCTATCATCTCCTTATTTATGCTGCTTAGAACAGAAAAAAAAATAGCATTAGTTCTCTAAGCATTAGTTCTCCAAAGGAGAAGCAGATCTTACAGGCACACTTGGCAACACTAAGGTCTCTCTAGGGTTATGATCACCCTGTGGTTCCTACAGGGACTTAATTTTTCCCCAATCCTTTTCTCTCCCTGCCAGTTCTTGATTCAAATGAGTGTCAGCAGGTTGTAATTAGTGTATGGAGGAGAAAGCAAAGGCCACTCTGACAATCACTTCTCTTCAGACCATGAATCACAGTCTTCAATGGAATATACAGGCAACAGGGAGGGATGGATAAGATATGAACACAGGAAAGGTTGTAGGTGTTAGCTTGCACATGTCCATATATCTAAGCGACAAATTGAGGCACCTCGATTCTTGGAGTTATGAAGCATTACACTAGATCGTACAAGAAATCATGGTATCAGCACGGTGTCTTCCTGGGGCTTTAGTTTTCAGGAACATGAAATAATGAAAATATTACATTTATGCTGCATTAACAGAAAAAAATCAAGTAGAAAACGTTGCTTAAATCTTTAAGTTAAAAAAGATGCTTTAAAAAATTAACACTTGTGTGGGGCATCAGGATTCTACCGCAAGCTCTCTCCTGTGCCACTGGAGGCACTTTGGTTGCAAAGGAGAGAAGAGCTTGCCCACCACCATTTGCCAGTCACCTCTGCTCACTCCCATTGGCACCACTGAACTTGGCAATTTGTTCTAGCTACATGCATGTTTCTTTTCTGTCTCCTACTACATTGTGCACCGTGTGCCATTTTAGTTTTCTACCTCCTCCACTGTGCCTAGCACGTGATCAGGGCATTGCAAACAGAGGAAAACTCATTTATTCCAGGATAGACATTACTTTAGGAATATCCAAGTGGAACGTTGATTACAAGCAAAGTTGGGAAGAATGAATATAATGTATGTTATTTGGGTGATGAATACCCTAAAAGCCCTGACTTTACAATTACATAATTTATGCATGTAAAAATTACACTTGTACCCCATAAATGTATATAAATTAAAAAATTGTGGAGAAGTCTGCCATCAAATTTCCAAATCAACCCAACTCTATGCTCCACTTCCAGGGTCTAAGACTCATTTTCTCTTCTCCTTTCCCCTTTTTCAAATTCTGCCTTTTGAATTGTCTTTTACAATATAAAGTGATTTCAAAAGTTTACCGTGTTCGCCCTAACAGAAAGATGTGTGTTTCAAGAGGGAACAAGTCCTTAAACTAAAGAAAATTGCAGACATCAGTCAGTGGGTGGAAATTATTTTTAACACGGGGCATTCCCATCTCTTCTAAAAACACATCACATAGTTACATATTCCGATGACTTATAAGGCCAACCCTGGAGTGACCCTGTGCTGGATCACAGGAGTCACTCTTTTATGAAAAAAAATATATATTTTTCAAAGTTTAAAATGAGCTGTCACTACCAGATGACATTATACACTATGGGATTTATTACATAGGCTTTACATGTAATGTAAACTACATGATTTATTATATGGACCCTATTGGGATTCATTACATGGATTTTGATCTATAATAGATAAAGCTCTATTCTCTTAAACATAAAGAAAATTATGATACTGATGGGTTTGACTTTCTTCATCTATTAAGTGAGAATACTAGACAGCTATATAGAGAATATTTAATACACATTTTATGTGCCAGGAACTGTCCTTAGTGCATTCCAAATATGAAGTTATTTAATTCTCCACAATCCTATGAGATCAGTGCTATTATTATCCCCACTTTCAGATGGCTACACAGAGGAAGGGTTATGCAGCTTATTCAAGGTCCTATAGGGAGTAAAGTGCTGAGCAAGGTTCAAACTTTAATATCAAATTCCAAAGCCTGCCTTCTTAACCACATGCCATGATCTACAAACCTTTACCAAGACTGAGAACCTACAAGTTTTTTCTTATTCATCTATGATGTGCATCTGATGTAGACAGCATTAACCCATGAAGCATCATAATAAAGGAACTGCACTGTGTATAATGCCTGCATAATAAAAAAAAAGTAGGAAGACAATATTGCCTTGTTAATCCAAGTTTCAGGATTATAATAATTATTTGGGAAAGATTTATGCAATCCTTATTGTTTTCAGGTTATTTTAAAGTTCTATGCTATTTAGATTCGGAAATACCACTAATAAATAAGCATTCGTGTTGAAATTTTTTTCTCCCTTTTACTGATGCTAGCAGAATTAGATAATTTGTCATATTTAATCCTGTTGTACATAAGAGAGAGCAGTTACTGGAGTTCTGAAGGCCATACCTAGAATTTGAGAACTGCATGTATACTTATGGGTCATCTAGTCCAGATCCTACATTATAGATTGCATTTTCCATCTTTCACTTGGCAAGTGTTTTATGGTTTATTCCAAACCTAAAATACAGCTACAGTTCAAGAAGTTATAAGCATTTGGTCATGTTTTTTCATTAGCAATGGGTTTCTGCTTACAGAGTGAAACCAAGGCTCTAAACATTTTTTTTAAAAAAATGACAACATTATTAGTGGCATAAAAACTATGCTGTATGTCAAGATCTCTAGAGTTCTTATCCAGGAACCTAACTTGGAGTCAAAATTTCATCTATAACTAACCTACGCTAATCATGTGACCCTCTCTTTCCCTTCTACTGAAGTTTTGGGTCATTTTTTTCACAATAAAGCATTTATAAACTCTTAACTATTAAAATCATATTGTTGCTTGCTCACCAGACTAGATAAAGCTCAGATAATGGAGTCTGCTCTGCAATATTAAAGGCTGATCATTAAACATTAAGTGCTTGTGTGAAATGTCTCCTTTCTTAACCAGGACTTCAGAAAATTGGGGTGCAACCATTATCTCACTGCTCACCTGCTCTCTAATCTTGAGAAAGTCACTCAGTCTCTTTAGATATTAGATTCTTCATCTTCTAAACTAGGCAGTAAGACTCATCTTCATCATTCTTTTTTAAAAAATATTTATTTATTTGTTTGTTTATTTATTTATTTATTTTTTGAGTTGGAATCTCACTCTGTCGCCCAGACTGGAGTGCAGCGGCCGCTCCCAGCCACCGTAGCCTCGACCTGCTGGGCTCCGGCAATCCTTCCGCCTCAGCCTTCCAAGTAGCTGGAACTACAGGCGCACACTACCACGCTCGGCTAATTTTTGATTTATTGTAGAGATGAGGTCTCATCAAGTTGTCCCAGCGGGTCTCGAACCCGCTGACTCAGGCAATCCACTCACCTCAGCCTCCCAAAGCGAGGGATTACAAGCTGAGCCACTGAGCCCGGCTATCTTCATCATTCTTTCTGCAGTTGTCACAGTGATGAATTTACACGTGGAATCTCAACAATATTGGTCTCATTTGAGGGCACTGTTAGAAAAAGTAAATGTCATATTCCTAAAGGTTCCTAAATCAAATCACTCACAAAAAGTCGAGATTTCTCAAAGTATAATTATAACCATACCACCATACGGTTTGTTCCTGTGCCATCTCTCTCCCTCCCTAGAAAAAATGTGAAATCATGTACATTTCAGAATTTGAATTCAAATTTCTGATGTTTGTGCTTGTTTTCAAATCATAAAATCTTTGAGATATATGAGTTGTTACAAACTAAACTTGAATATGCCATTCTAAAGGATAACCAAGCATCACCAAGGAAGTTTTTAGTAATCTCTATGTTCAGTCAAACCTTGTAATTTATTCAAACTTCTCTATCAAGTCAGCTAGACTTCAGCTTACTGGTATATCATTTTGACATTTTGCCTCTTGGTTCAGGGTAACTTGACTAACCTTGGGAAAAAAATATATAAAGGGAATAAGAAAAATAAAAGATCATGATCTATCTAGTAAATATTAGCTGAATTAGTCCCCAGGTCAGATATACTTTAACAAGTAAACAATCATTGTCAGCATCTTGAATTTTTAACAATTGTTAACAATATAGTTAATGTGACTCTGGGGAAAATTTTCAAAATAGATTCACATAAGCAGGCACTGTACTGTTTGGGCATCGTCCTTTAAAGGAAAAATGATCAACATTCCTTAAATAATAACCAGTTTTTGAACACATCCATTGAAAAGAGAGATAATGCCAGAAATATTTCATGGGAGACTTGAGGTACCTTCCATGCAGCAATAACATTCTTACATCCTAGCATCCTACACTCAGGTCAACCTGATCCCACTATTGGTATTGTGGTTTATCTTTAGCAGCTACAAGTCTGCAAACCTATCATTACCCACTTTTTTTTTTGAGTCAGAGTCTCACTCTGTCACCCAGGCTGGAATGCAGTGGCATGCTCATGGCCACCTCAAACTCTACCTACTGGCTTCAGATGATCCTTCCGCTCCAACTTCCAAGTTGCTGGAACCACAGGCATGTGCCACCATGCCCAGTCAATTTAGTGATTTATTGTAGAGACAAGGTCTTGCTCTGTTGCTCAGGCTGGTCTCAAACCCCTGAGCTCGGGCAATCCTCTCACTTCCGCCTCCCAAAGTGCTGGGATTACAGACATAAGCCACCGCGCCCAGCTGCCTACATCTTCTTTCTACCTTTGTCCCATGTACCCACAATGATATTGAAATATTGAACAATCCTGCATGCTGGGTTGGGAAGATTTTGCTCCCCAGTCTGTGTGAGATTTACTAGTATTAAAGACGACCCTCACATTAGCCCCCATTTTCATGTTATAAAGCATTTGCATCACTTCATTCCTCTGTTATGATTCTTTGATAAATGAGAATCCTCCTAAGTGAGAATCCTCCTTTAGTGGACCCTCTGGTGGTTCTTTGGAAATATCTGTGCTCAGAACAGTCCATGCATGTTGTTCACTCTCTTCATATTCTGGCATCTAGGCCTGGGTCTAACGTTAACTGTTCTTATTCTTCCACAGTGACTAGGTTAAAGGAGAAAATTGCCACAAACCACTATCATAGTGCCAGAATGTTGATACTCAAAACAGTCTTTTAGATTCCTGAGTCCATTTGTTTCATGGTCCAATGACTTCATATTTTTCTCTTTAGGAACCAAACCCTCCTACGAAGTAACCCACTCTGTAAACTTTCAACATCCCATTTTCCCTCAGACAATGCGTAGTTTTACTTCCTCCTCTTGTTACCACTAGCTCATGATAAAAAGACAGAACTAAAATGATAATCCCCAAAAGAAAACAATGACAAACAAAGTGGAAACAGTGCTTTCAGATACTTAGGAAACGCGCAGTAAAAATAGCATAAAGTTTGGAGTTGCATGCATTAGAATAAAATTCTAGATCTGCTACCCACTGTGTCACTTTTCCCATGTTATTTATTTATTTTTGCTTCGCCCTGCTGAGGCATAGTTCACCATCTTTCGGGTTCTAACACGTGCGCTCATGCTCCATCTCCCCGACGCAGTAGGAGAGACCCTCAGTTGATGCGCCCTCTGCAGACCGGAGAGACCTTGGATTCCCACCTCAGCCGGCCTGCGTTGCCGGCTTTCTCCTTCATTGCGCCATGGCAGCTTTCATGCGAGCCCCTGACTTGTGCACAGCCAAGTTATTTAACCTTTCTTCTCTTCAAGGTTCTTATGTGTGAATTGGAATTAGTTATTACTACTTCACAGGGCTGTTTTGAGAACTGCATGAGACAGCATAGGTAAAAACATTTAGCACTGTGCTTGATCTACTCCATGTGGTCAGAAATATCTCCTTTCCCTGCAGTCAACGTGGAAATATCCAATCACGTGGAAATCAGAGGGTTGTTTGAGCAGCCTAAGGAGAAGCCCATCGTTGCTTCTCCCAGCTTCAGCAATCTCATTCTGAGTTAAATAAATAAATAAATAACACATGTGGTGTCTCATGCCTGTAATCCCAGCATTTTGGGAGGCCAAAATGGGAAGACTGCTTGAGCCCAGGAGTCCGAGACCAGCCTAGGCAGTGTAGTGTGCCCTTGTCTCTGAAAAAAAAATTAATAAAAAAATAATAAATTTAAAAAGCACATGGTTGAAGAGAAAGAGAAGACAACTGAGGTTCATTGTATAAGTTGTATAAGGGAAAAAAGTGAACTTATACAAATATGGACATGAACCTCTCTTTGCATCCTTAATCAAGCTCTATAGAGAATGTAGGCAGGGGGCACAGACTACATGGTCAGACAAACCTGGCTTCCAACCCTGAGTCTGACACACTTACCATTGGCATGACCACTGGTTACATTAAGGATATTTAATGACGGAATCTCTCATTTCTTGTGTGCAAATTTGAGAAAATTATAACTTCCTTGAAGGATTAACTGATATGATGAGCATGTTTAGAGTGATCAATACACAATAAGTATTCAGCAAAGAGTGCAGTGATTCTTACTGTCATTTACTGAAAGAATTACTCTTAGTTGCTTATTTGGAAGACCTAAATCAAACAAAACCTCAAATCAGCTCCCAATGGGTCAAGAGCATTGAAAGCATGAATATTTGTAATTTTCCAGGAAGTTGCTAAGAATGACAGCCAGACATGCAAGACAACATCCTTTTATTTACATGTTATTGGCACTGCCATGAGACAGCATTTCTTTCAATGATGCAGAAAGCTTGTTTCACATATAAGAGCACAAACACTGTCATTCTAAATTTGATATGCCATCCACTCCACCAGAATTCTATTCTAGAAAGTATAAAAAGTTATGACCATCCTCTTTGACATAATGAATCTAACTAACTTTATAGCTTAGCCATGGGCTATAATTTTTTTGTTTCTTTTTTGGCTTTTGTTGTTGTTCTTCTTGTTGTTTTTTAATTTTACCATTTACTTAGCATCCTAGGCATTTTCACATCCTAAAAACTCTACGAGATAGGCATGAGTACTCCCCATCACTGGCATCAGCTACTCTTTGGCTATGAGCTTTCAGAAGGGGGTGGGTGCCCAACTACCACAAACAAGGGTGTTTCTCCCAGCAAAGGAGCAGTTGTGAGCCATTATAAGTAAAGCCAAAGCTCCTAGTAGCTGGGGAAAGGGTGCACTGGCCCGGGAAAGAAGATATGAATGGTCACCTGTAGAATCTACTATATCCCCTTTTTGCAGTGTGTTGGGGGTAGGGGATTCGAGCATTTACCTGACTTTACCATGCCCATATAGCTAGTAGTGAAAAGTCAGATTCTAAGTCATACTGCCTGATTTTAAGCCAAGAGCTCTTTCTTTCATACCACTGGTTTACTGAAGGAAGAAGTGAAGCTAGAACTGCACATAAATCTCTCATAAAGTAGTAAATTGGGAAAATAACTTCATTAAGTGCATCAGTCATGTAAAAAGTAGGAATCCCTTTAAACAACTCTACATTTAGCCCTGCTCAACTTCAGCTGATGGCTCCCTCATCTTTGTTTTCTGAGAACTGGAAAACAAGTCCATGGTTATTCTATCCAAGTCATCTACAATTGCACATACTTTGACTTTCAGTCTTCTCAGAAATTCATTTCAAACTTGAGCCCTGTCCTTGAAGTCTGACCTCATAGAGCAGTTGTTTTTTTTTTAATCTTCCATGGAATAATGATCAAGTTTGAGGCTTGACCAAGTTATTAAACAGGCCTGTTCACACATGCCATATGTCCTGTAGCTCCAGTTTAGATGACCTCTACAGTCAGTACTTGCACTGTGACCACTACAGGGCGTCACAGTGGTGGCACTGTGACCACTACAGGGCATCACAGTGGTGGAATCACCAGCACTTCAATTCATCTTTGATATCTTAGAAATAACATCACAGGTTACCAATGGCTTATATCATCTCAGTTTTTTTCTTCCTTTCTTCTCTTTTTCTTTCTCTTTTCTATTTAAGTTACTTAGCATGACCTAGACATTTTCATATTGGAACTAACCTACTGTCAGCTACCCAGTTTCCTAATTGGAAGTAGCAAAAAATGAAGATAAAGAGACAGGGAGAGAAGGAGATACTAAGTATCGCTCATCAGTAGTCATGATAACCAGGCATAAAGCAGCAGGAAAGTCATGAGTCAGGGCTCCCAAGAGGTGAGGCTGGAGGAAGAGAAACGAGCAGGGGAAAGCAGCATTTACAAAAGCCTATTCAAACCAGGTACCATGCCAATTATTTTGCATGATTACTGTCGCCATTTAATCCTTCCACATTGCAAGTTGGTGAGTTTCCAAACGTACAGTCACTCAGAACAAAAAGTGTGTTTTTCTGCTGCAAGTCTCCAAACTGAAGGGTAGTCAGCCTGGCATTCTGGACCACTTTAGTGGTCTTCACTTACCTTTCTTGAACTCCAGCTAACAATTGAGTCACTACTCTCATGAACTTAGAAATCATAGTAGTTTCATCTCTATGGAGTTGAATAGTAGATGCAGCTTAAGTTATAGACAAAGAGGGATAACAGAAACTGTATTATTTATTTCTTATTTATTGTACTACTACCCATAACTGTCATCACAGCTGTAAAAAACTACTGGTGTTACAAAGTGCAACCAAATACAGTTCCTGAGGATGAATTAAAACCATTATTAATGACATGAACATCTGCAGTTTTGATTAGGAATTGGTTTCCTACTCCAATTTCCATAAGGGTGTCTCCTGCATTTTCTAAGGTTCTTATAGTTTGAAGTTTTACATTTAGGTCTTTGATCCATTTAGCGTTGATTTTTTTTGTATGGTGATAAGTAGGGGTCCTGTTTCAATCTTCTGCATGTGCTCAACCAGTTTTCTCAGCACCATTTATTGAATAGTTTCTCCTCTGCCCAGTAGTTGTCAGCAGAGGCTTTTTCAAAGATGAGATGGTTGAGAAATTGAGGTTTTTCTTCCAGAAACTCTATCCTGTTCCATTGGTCAGTATACCTGTTCTTGTACCAATATCAGGCTGTTTTGATTTGCAACCTTATAGTAAAGTTTAAAGATAGGCAAGTGGGACCTCATTAAACTGAAAAACTTTTGTTAAGCAAAAGAAACTATCAAGAGAGCAGGGAGATAGCCCACAGAATAAGAAAAATATTTACCAACTGTATATCTAACAAAGGCCGAACATCCTGGATTTTCAAGGAAGTTAAACATGCCAAAAGGAAAAAATGAATAACCCCATTAAAAAGTGGGCAAAAGATATGAATAGACACTTCTTAAAAGAAAACATATGGGCAGCCAATGGACACATGAAAAAGTGCTCAGCCTCACTAATCATCAGGGAAATGCAAATCAAAGCCACACTGAGATATCACCTAACCCCATTAAGAATGGCCATCATTAATAAAATAAAAAAGCAACAGATGCTGGTGAGGATGCGGAGAAAAGGGGGCACTCTTACACTGCTGGTGGGAATGCAAACTAGTTCAACTTCTTTGGAAAACACTGTGGCAATTTCTAAAAGAACTAGAAATTTACCTTCCTTATAACCTAGTAACGCTCCTTGTGGGAATATACCCAGAGGAACTCAAATCATCCTACCAAAAAGATACCTGCACATACATGTTAATTACAGCACTATTCACAATAGCAAAAACATGGAACCAACCATGCTGCCCATGGAAACTGGACTGGAAAAAAAAAGTAGTACATATACATTATCAGAGACTACTATGTACACTTGTATGGAAACAAAATTGAAAACCTAAAGGAAATGGAGGACTTTCTGACATCACACAACCTCCCCAGGTTGAAACAAGAAGAAATCGAGACCCTAAATAGACCAGTAATAACCCAGGCAATTGACTATGTCATAAGAAAACTACCTACACAAAAAACCCTGAACCAGATGGCTTTCCAGAAGAATTCTACAAAACATACAAGGAGGAACTGATACCAATCCTATTGAAAGTGTTCCAGGTGATTGAGAAAGATGGAACTCTCCCCAAATAATTTTATGGAGCTAACATCACATTGATACCCAAGCCAGGTAAAGATCCAACAAACTACAGGCCAACATCCTTGATGAAGATAGATGCTAAAATTCTCAACAAGATCCTAGCAAATCAGATTCAACAGCACATATCAAAAATCATCCACCATGACCAAGTAGGCTTCATCCTCAGGATGCAAAACTGATTCAACATTTGTAAGACCATAAACATAATTAAATATATCAACAAATGTAAAAACAAAAACCACATGATTATATCATTAGATATGGAAAAAGCTTTTGATAAAATTCAGCAAGCCTTCTTGATAAAAACCCTTGAACATCTAGACATAGATGGAACATATCTCAAAATAGTAAGAACCATCTACAAGAAACCCACAGCCAGCATACTGTTAAACAGTTAGAAATTGGAACCATTTCCCCTGAAAACTGGTACAAGACAAGGATGCCCACTGTCACCCTTCTGTTCAACATAGTTTTAGAAGTCCTAGCTAGAGCAGTCAGAGAAGAGAAGGCAATTGGGGTGTCCAAATAGGAAAAGAGGAAAGCAAGTTGTCCCTCTTTGCAGACAACATTATTCTATACC
This sequence comes from Cephalopachus bancanus, assembly GCA_027257055.1. Taxonomy (NCBI): domain Eukaryota; kingdom Metazoa; phylum Chordata; class Mammalia; order Primates; family Tarsiidae; genus Cephalopachus; species Cephalopachus bancanus. Next base: position 4,608,853 of record JAPVLO010000030.1, on the reverse strand, counting down.
TCAAAAACCCAAGAGAATCTGTCAAAAACCTCCCTGCACTGATAAAGGATTTTGGCAAAGTCTCAGGGTATAAAATAAATGTGTAAAAGATAATCACAATTCTATACACCAATAGTAAACAAACAGAAACCCAAATAAAAAGTATAATTCCATTCACAATAGCCACACACACACACACAAAAATACCTCAGCAAAAAAAAAAGAAAGAAATACCTCGGCAACTTACTAACCAGAGATGTGAAAGACCTTTACAATGAAAACTACAAAACACTGCTCAAAGAAATCAAAGATGACACAAATAAGTGGGAAAATATTCCATGCTCATGGATTAGAAGAATCATCATTGTTAAGATGTCCATTCTTCCTAAGGCGATCTAAAGATTTAATGCACTACCCATCAAATTACCAGCAACATTCTTCTCAGACCTAGAAACAACAATATAGGAATTCATATGGAAACATAAATGACGACAAATAGCCAAAACAATCCTCAGTAAAAAAAAAAAAAAAAAGCAAGAGGTATCATAGTCCTAGACTTTAAACTTTATTATAAAGCTACAATAATCAAAACAGCCTGGTCTTGGAACAAGAACAGGCATATAGACTAATGGAATAGAATTGAGATTCCAGAAACAAAACCTCAATTTCTCAACTATCTCATATTTGACAAGGCCTCCACCACCAACCACTGGGGAGAGGAGAACCTATTCAGTAAACGGTGCTGGGAAAACTGACTGACCACATGCAGAAGATTGAAACAGGATCCCCATACACAAAAATCAACTCTAAATGGATCAGAAACCTAAATGTAAACTTCAAACTATAAAAACCTTAGAAAATGCAGGAGACACTCATATGGAAATTGGAACTGGCAACCAATTCTTGATCAAAACCCCAAGTGCCCATGTCATAAGAGATAAGTTAGACAAGTGGGACCTCATCAAACTGACAAGCTTTTGCAAAGTCAAAGAAACCATCAAGAGAGCAAGAAGTCAGCCCGCAGACTGGGAAAAAATATTTGCCAACTCCATGTCTGACAAAGGTCTAACATCTAGTATCTACAAAGAACTCAAATGTGCTGAAAAGAAAAAAGCAAACAGCCCCATTACAAAGTGGGCAAAAGATATGAATTGACAGTTCTCAAAAGAAGATATGTGAGCAGACAACAGATACATGAAAAAATTCTCAAAGAAATGCAAAAATTAAAACTACACTGAGATACCACTTAATTCCAGTCAGAATGGCCATCATCAATAACTCAAAAAAATAACAGATGCTGGAGAGAATGTGGTAAAAAGGGAACACTTCTACACTGTGGGTGGAAGTGTAAACTAATAGAGCCTCTATGGAAAACAATGTGGCGATTCCTAAAAGATCAAAAAAACCAACCTTCCATATGACCCTGCAATCCCCCTACTGAGAATATACCTGAAAGAACTCAAATCACTCTATAAAAAAGGTATACGTATGTTTATTGCAGCATTGTTCACAACAGCAAGAACATGGAACCAACCATGCTGCCCAATAAAATTAGACTGGATTAAAAAAATGTGGTACATTACACAGTGAACTATTTCGCAGCCATAAAGAAGAACAAAATCATGAACTTCACAGCAACCTGGGTGGACTTAGAGTCTATAATACTGAGTGATCTTTTACAGAAACAAAGAACTGAGTATCACATGTTCTCACTCATAAGTGGACCTTGAACAACTCTTGTAATACTATAAGAAAAGGATTTATGCCGGGCTCGGTGGCTCAGCCTGTAATCCCGTGCCTTTGGGAGGCTGAGGTGAGTGAATTGCCTGAGCCCGCGGGTTCGAGACCCGCCTGGGCAGCGAGACCTCATCTCTACAATAAATCAAAAAATCAGCCGGGCGTGGTGGCGCATGCCTGTAATTCCGGCTACTCGGAAGGCTGAGGCGGAAGGATTGCCGGAGCCCAGCAGGTCGAGACTGCGGTGGCCAGGAGCAGCCACTGCACTCCAGTCTGTGCGACAGAGTGAGACTCCAACTCAAGAAAAAGAAAAGGATTTACAGTAGCAGGAAACTGTGGGGAGTGGGGTGGGATTGGTAGTAGTGGGAATCTGCCTGGGGTGGGGCATGCCTTATCAACAAGGGTACCACACAATGAATATTTGTATACCTAACCCTGAATTGTGCCCTACAATTTTAAAATTAAAAATTTGAAGTTAAAAATAAATAAATAAATAAAAATAAAAGTTTTAAAAAGGGAGACAAGCTTTTCCTGGAATGCCAAATATTATACTGTGTTGTATAAATGGCATTTTACTAAATTAATGCAAAAATTCTGTGAGGAAATTGACTTGTCTATAGTATATCACCTAGTCGCTTTCCTCCTCTTCCTTTGGCTTCCAGAATATCACAACTTCCTGACTTTACCTCTCTCATAATTCTGCTGCAGATACCTCCCAAACCCTAAACACTAGCGGACTCCAAGCCTTACGCTCAGACCTCTTCCCTTCTCCACCTATTCCCACTTCTTGTAGCTATGAATATCTTCAATACCTGACAACTTGCACATTTATGCATACAGCCTGGTCCCCTCTGCTGACTCCAGAGTTTACTATCTGGTTGACTCCTTGACATCTCACTTGAATGGTAATAGAAATCTCAAACTTAACTTGTCCAGATCATATATACTTCCCAAGAGTTTTCCGTTTAAATAAACAACAGCACCATCTTTCCAGTTGCTTATTCTGGAAACTCTGGTGACATCCTCAGCCTCTCTGTGGTTCCCATGCTCTCCTAATTTTCACTCTGTCTGTTTTAGTCAAATTGAATTTTTTTCCTTTATCCCACTTGGCAGACTCCTGCCCCACAGCCTTTGCATTAGCTCTTCCCTCTGCTGGTACAGTCTTCTCTCAGTCAGTTGCATGACTCCTTCCCTCTCCTACCACAGATTCTTTGCTTCTAGGTGAAGATGTTCTTGACCATTCTGTTTACAGTTCTAGCTCTCCAAATCTTCAACTCCTCATCATTCTCCAGCAGACACTCTCTCTCCACTCTGCATTCTTTTATTCTTTGATATTTATAAGTATACTGATATATTTCATCTTTTCATTGACTTATTACCTGATTCTCCATGTTCTTCTCTTTCCTCTTACACACACACTGGAATATAAAGTTAATAAGGGTGATGATTTTTGTCTATTTTGTTCACTGTTCTGTGCGATACTCAGAAGAGTTCCTGTCACATTGTATGTATCCGATACTTGTCTGTTGGATGAATCCCCATTTCAGTTTAAACAACTTCTGCTCAAACCTTGGCTTAGTTGACATTAGGTGTGAATAACAGAGCATTCATTAAAACCCAGTTCTGTCTTTCTCAACATTCTCTAACCCTGGACTATCAGATCACTTTGCCTTCAATATTTTTTATCTATCTATCTATCTATCTATCTATCTATCTATCTATCTATCTATCCATCGTCTATCTATCCATCTAGCATCTATACACCTATCTATCTATTTGCACCAAGTGACCCCATACCTGAATATCCTATTGCCAACTTGACATCTCATTTGGGAAACTTTAGAAATCTAAAACATAACTTTTCCAAAATCAAATGTTGATTTTGATTTTTCCTTCTCATTTTCATTGACAGACCAACAGTTCTGAGAACTGCCAATGGCAGTAGAATCTTTACTATGGGAAAAGGAAAGAAGAGGCCCAGGTGATGGGGTGCAGCCCTTGCCTTCCTGTCATCAAGCTCAGGACCATGCATGCCACATGCCTTCCAGGATATCTTGTCTGCATATTTTTAATGCTTTGAAGAAACAGTAGACATATACAAATGAAATTCCAGGAAGAAAAGATGTATAAACTGCAGAGTATGTTGAGTTTGAGATTTCGTCAGTATTTGGAAAATCTTTCGCTTTATATGATTAAGACATATGGAACATTCTAGATTCATTTTTTATTATAAATTAAGCCTGTAGGATAAAAACAAAATCATAAATATAAAAGTTGGAGGACTGATAAAAACCAAAAATGTATATGCTGTATCGATTTTTTTAAAAGAGTTGTATACATATTTCAGACATAGTAATTAGACTTATAACTCACAGGGATAGAATAAAATGTGGTTAAGAGCATGGCTTTGGAAGGCGGAATGCTTGGGATTTGAAACTCAGTTCTACTATCTACTTCTGTGTGATCTTGGGCAAGTTACTTAACCTCTCTGCATTCAGTTGCTAATCCATAAAATTAAGATAAAAAGAACATTTACCTGGAATGTTATTTGCATGTTAACACAGGTGAGGTGTTATAAAAGCTTTGCCATTATTACTATGTGTCTTAACCTCCATGTGTATAATGCAACTGGAAACCTGGTTCAATGATGGCATGAAGCTGCTTAAAGCCTACAAGACAGTGCTTATGAAGATACTCTAAAGTGAAGTGTCAACTGGTTGAAGACTCATTTCCAAAAATTACCATCAATGTGGACTTGGACAGCATCTTATGCTTTCTTCTTTCTCAGTCTAAAAATGGGTAAACTGTAGCTGGGCTCGGTGGCTCAGCCTGTAATCCCATGCCTTTGGGAGGCTGAGGTGAGTGGATTGTCTGAGCTCGCCGGTTCAAGACCCCCCTGGGCAGGCGAGACCTCATCTCTACAATAGATAAAAAAAAAATTAGCCAGGCGTGGTAGCGCGCGCCTGTAATTCTGGCTACTCGGAAGGCTAAGGCAGAAGGATCGCCGGAGCCCAGCAGGTCGAGGCTGCAGTGGCCAGGAGCAGCCACTGCACTCCAGTCTGGGCGACAGAGTGAGACTCCAACTCAAAATATAAAATAAAATAAAATAAAAATAAAAATGGGTAAACTGTAATATGATAAATAAGTTTGCAAATAACTAAACTTCAGGTGGAAACTCTCACACAATTAATGCTAAATATTTGGGAGCTCTTGTTCTTACCCCCACCTAAACACATAAGCAAAACTAAATTAACAGATGAAAATTTAAAAATTAATCCTCTAAATTTTCTGATATATATAGTCTTATATGTCTTCCCTCTGCAAAAAAAATATGTTAACTAAAAAAGCTTTAAATTTTTCATTTTGTACAACTCTGTTTTGTCATCCCAGGCCTGGAAGGGACCAATTGCTCAAGGTACTGCTTACAACAGGAACTCTTCGTGGTCTGAACAGGCTTGTTCCCCAAACCTAGCCAGAGAACTCATTTCCCTTTTTACCATGACATCAATCTGATTCAGCATCCTGGAAAGAAAACAAAATGTTCTTATATTTGTCACCAGTCTCATCATTATTCATCTAAACGTGAGGATGCATATTTTGGAAAAACTTGAGCAATCGCAGAAATCAGAAAGAAGAGACCTTCATCAGAGTGGACGTGATCTTTAGAATTCTTGCCTAATTTCTCTATTTTTTTGCTAATCAATTTTATGTATACATTCTTCTGTTACTGTCGTTAAGTCAGGGAAATCCATAGCAGAGCTTCACTTAGCCACCAAGGCAATCCTTCCTGGGCTGCAAGTCACCTCTATGCTTCCTGCAGTCATCTTTCATTCATCTAAAAAGTGAAAGAGGAGCACTTCAGATTCAGGTAGAAGTTTGAAAGACTGAGATAATGGTAAGACCTTTGGTTAGCATCAGGCCACAGAATAAACTGTGTTGTAGTTATTATCATGAAAGTTGTCAGAGATTTAATTAATCTTCTTAAATGAATATTGCACCAAATTATACTAAATTATAATCTGAATAAATGTAATGCTCCAAACGAAATTCCTAAATCTTCACTGGAGTTTTTTATTGTAGTTTCCTAGTTTCAAAAAGAATCACAGTCAGAAGAATATTAAAAACATATGTAAGTAATTCTTGTATCTTTTTTGTATGGTTTTAAAATGTCTCCTCAACCAAGAAGTGTATTATTTCTTTGTTCAGGAAAATTACATTTTAGTGAAGCACTTGCAGAGGACATTCTCTGATGGCATTATTTATTATGTTTGGGTAACCACCTGGTCCGGTTGAAAGAGCATAGGTGTAAAGTCAAATGGCTCAGAATTAGAATCCTAGCCCTGCTGCTTGCTGTCTGTATGACTGTAAATAACTGAGTCCACGTGATCTATAAAATATGACTAACCATCTCTTCTTAAAAATTAGTGGGAAAGTAAAATCAATAGAACCACATTAAAAAGTCAGCACATTGCATAGACCAAAGCATATTCTTAATGTATGTTTGCACGCTCACCATCTTTATAACCTTTGCTCTGCTATAATCTCAAAATTCTAGATATCAAATGCACATATATAATTACATCAGCATAACACTTTCAATTTTACAAAATTGTTTGCATATATGTCATTGGAAACTGAGGCTCTGAGAACTTATCTCTGCAAAGCTGCTAAGGCACAGAGCAGAGACAACGGACCCAGTTCTCTCTGTAAAGGTGTTATCTCCTTTTGAGGATTAGTATCTTCAGCTTACTGAAGAACCTTTGCTAAAATGGATTTTGAGAGTAGCTAATCTGAGAGTAGCTAATTTGATTTTGAATGCTGCAAGGTGGAAGAGCATGTTTGGTTTGATACAGAACCCACAGTGCACTATGAAACAATTACACGCCAGAAGTTATTCCCAAGAAAGCAGTCAGCCTGGTGGACTGGATAAAAGTTACAGTGGCTCACTCCTGCAACCCCAGCACTTTAGGAGGCCGAGGTGGGAGGATTGTTGGAGGTCAGGAGTTCAAGACCAGCCCAGGCAACATAGGGAGATCCTGTCTCTACAAAAAATTAAAAAATTATCCAGGTGTGGTAGCACTTACCTGTAGTCCCAGTTAATGGGGAGGGGGAGGGCTAAGGTGGAAGGATCATGTTGACCATTCCTGTTGACCATTTGCAAGACTTCCTAGCCACAAGTTCCGTGTAATTGTGTGTCTTGTTAACTGAAATCCAACAGATTGTTCCTTTTGTTTTTAGCTCCTTGTACCCTCACCCCCTGCTATGTGCCCACTGGCATTGTTTGCCTTTATAAGCTTCCTGCTAGTTTAGTTCAGGCGTCAAGAGTTTTTCTCACATGAGCCTGCTCTCAACCTGCGTGTTGATAAAGAACTCATAATTAGATTCGGCATGCTGGTGTGTCTCTTTCTCGCAACTCGGTCATAGCACCCACATTTTCTCCCCACCTGGACTATTCTAGGGCAAAAATCAGGTCTTGTCTCTTGAGGAAAATATCTCTAATATGGCATGTATCGAACACATGAATAACTTCTCTTTGAGGAATTACTTTTTTCTAAATTGTCAAATCACTTTTATAGACATAATTGCTGCCTAAAAATTCAGACAATTTGGTTCCTACACCGTGGCATAAGTTCATACACCATGGCATAGGTTTTCTTTAAAACATTCAGAATGCCAATGTCCTAGTCTATAATCAGTAAAATGTTGAAATAAAAAAAATAATAAAAATTTTAAAAGGCTTGAAACCAAAAGCAAAGGAAGTAGAGGGTTTGAGAGCTATTTCACCCAGTTTAGGGAGAGGTCTTTCTACAGAGAAATCATCTTTAAGCAGCCTCCTTGTTGGAGTATCTTTTCTGTTTCCCTAATGCCTTCTTTAGTTTATATTTCTGAGATAGTTAATTTTTATATAAAAATATTTAGAGAAAACTCTGAAAATATAACACTCTATCAAGAAATGTTTTTTTGTTTTTTTGTTTTTTTCTTTTTTTGAGTTGGAGTCTCACTCGGTCACCCAGACCGGAGTGCAGTGGCCGGCAGCCTCGCCTGCTGTGCTCCGGCGATCCTTCCGCCTCAGCCTTCCGAGTAGCTGGAATTACAAGCGTGCACTACCACGCCCAGCTGATTTTTTGATTTATTGTAGAGATGAGGTCTCACTGCCCAGGCGGGTCTCGAACCCGCGGGCTCAGGCAATCCACTCACCTCAGCCTCCCAAAGGCACGGGATTACAAGCTGAGCCACCGAGCTCGGCTAAGAAATGTTTTTAATTATAATTTTTAAAAGTGTAAAACAATTGTTCCCAACTATTTTGGGCTTTCTGCTTTGGATTTCTGTGCTTGTCCCTCCAATGACTGCCTTTTGAGCATGCCTTCTATAGCAGCTCATCCCACCACCTGCCATTCTTATTGTGACTGTACTTCAGAACCAAAAAATAGGACACCTGGTCATAGACATGCAATCACAGAAGTGGAGGATTTTAAATGGGAATGCCACCGAAAACAAAAAATAACATGCTTGACACATTTGTAGAATAACATGCAACCAGCCATTTCCAGTGTAAATTATCTCATTGTGTAGTGGGACAGTGAAAGGTCATAACCATAATTTTTAAAACAGGGTTTTTCTTACAAACTATTCTCCAGTTAAATGTGAACTCCTAGAGAACAAGAACTTTGCAGGTATCCCTAGCACCTAAGTCTGTGACTAGCATATAGCAAATTTTCATTTACTATATGCTGTAGGAAGCCAGTAACTATTTGTTGAATTGAATACACTTTATTGTGGCTATTGTCATAATGTTAACATAATAGACATCATGGTATGATTAACAGTGCCCAGAAGTGGAAATCAGGGACTTAGCTACCACCAACAAGCAACTATGAATGAGTAACCTCTCTGAACCTCTTTGTTCATCAGAAAACTGAGAGAAATGTGATGTTTATTTTTTAGGTCCCTTCCACTTGTAAAGTACGATTTCTGTCAACCTTCACTTAGATTTATTCCATTTACCAAGGTAGGCAGACATTGATCGTTGCTTAAAGCTCAGTGTTTCCAGTAGAGGTGGACCAGGAGTAGTAAAAGTGGACCCAAAGTTAGTCACTGAGAATTCCCACTTGGATACAGAACGCCACACCAGTCTGAGACATTTGGGAATGTATGTCTAGCCCATACCCTCTTGAACTTTTAATACTTCCTCTTTAAAGCGTTGGCCTGTGTCAAAAGAGGTAGCTTCACCAATCAGTCCACTGAAAGCAAGCTCTTAGGACAAATATTCTCTGCCAACAGAGATGCCTGGATAGAAAAAACTGAGATGACTGAAAGATAAGGGAAAAAATGGAGCCACCCAGTAAAGGACAGTGCAGGTGGAGAGGCAGATGTTTATTCAGTGTTGCAGGTGGAACTCAGAGAGACCACAAGGGACACCTGGAAACACTTGCTGACCAAAAATGAGCTGCTATAGGACCTAGGGACTATAATTTCCTATTACAGAATATTTGCTTTTTCTGAATATTTTATTCTGTATTAATGAACATTTTTTCTGATGTATTAATGACCTTAGGAAGTTGGTATTCATATCTTTGTAGTTGAGAGGAGAGTTTTTTGAGTGTAAGCTTGAAGAAATTGAAGTGGGCCACCCTTCAAATGCCAGGCACCTCTGTTGCCAGTTTAGATGACAATGACTATTCCTTCAGTGAACCTGGCCTCTGTGAGATGGGATGATTGGGGAGAAATGACCATAATGTCAGTGAAATCAATTCTTGCTCTTACTCCGCCCTGGGCCTCACTTACTCCCAGCCTTGCATCTCACACCTTGGCCTTCCTGTGAAATGAAGTTCCTTGGCCCTAACTTGCAAGAAAATTGGAAGCCGGACTCTCAAATAAGCTAATATCATCTATAGGCCATACCAAAATAAAACCAGGAAACATTGGGCACAAAGAAGTGCTCTTCTAGAAATTATTTTCCATGTCATATTTGCATAAATTTGTCATGGGCCTACTGTTTCAGGGAAGGGGGAAAACAGCATGACCTTGAGTGTGCTGACATCCTGTTGTCCTTTGAAACTAAGGTCAGACTTTCTCCTCTGGCTTTGTGTCTGCTTCTCTTAGTAGACCAATGACTGGCAGATCTGAGGTTACAGATGATTATATTCAAAATGTGCTCTGAGTGAGCAGCCTGAATTGTGCAATTTTGTTTGGCTGATATTTCAGTTTGTTGAGTCATAAGCCTGACAAGTTGCTGCAGTCCATGAAGCAGCATTTTGACTCAGTGCATGTGAGAAAGAAGTGGTGATCACATGTTCAGCCTGGCAGGCGCTGTTGGCATGACCGTCTGATCCCACAGCCTTATTCTAGGATCTAGGGTCCTCTCTACTTAATAATGGCGTTGCTTCCTTTATTTTATGTCAATGCAAATCTCGGACTTCCAGGAACATACCCCAAGACACATAATGAAAAGCACCTGGTGCTCAACCTGCTGCCCTTACTATGAAAGTGTCCCTCCAGGAAATGATCGTTGCTGTTAGCCTGTTAATTCACGAGCAATTTGATGCCTCTTACGTGATAAGTGCAAGTTGCGAAATGAATTTCCTGCTGCTGAAATTCCAACACTTTAGAAGTTCTTCAGTGAATACATACAAGTTTATTTTTGTAATTGTAATGGAAAGATGATTTTCATAAAAGCAAAAAATTTAAGTGTCTTGGTAAATGTCACTGTGGTAGGTTAGGTTTCTAAACAATGGGTTTACCTCTTTGCAGTTTTTCAAAGATCCATTGAGGAATTGAGCTAGGAAAGTTGATTCATTTTTTAAAATCATGCCCCATTTTCTAATCATACTATGTTATCATAAAACGACTTCCAAGTGTTATATCATTAATTTCCCAAGAAGTCATACTTAAAAGAAATATATGCTTACATATATACATGCTAACGCTGGGGTCAATATCCCATCGAAAGTCTTAATCATTAAAATTGAGCTTAAGTCCCTTCCCCAAATATCCTCCCCCAATTCCTTATACACTACTGGGTTCAAAGCACTATACCATGAATGCTGTGAGAAGAAAAAAAAAATCAATAGAAAGAAAACTTTTTTCAAAAAGATAATACAACACAAAGTAATAATAATAACTACTTATTTTCAAAATTCAGCTCTCCATCTATTCCTTCTAGAATTTTTCCAACACTCTTGACCTCTACATCTTATACTCCTCCATCACACACCAATGGAGAATAGTATATAATATACAATATTTTTTCTTTTTCTTGATTACTTAGTTTAATATGTTCTTTAAAGACAGGGCTATGTTTACCCCTCTCTTTTCTCCCTGAGGTCTAACCCACAGTCAAAGGCCTGACACTCTCCTTAGCCTGCTGCCTCCTTAGCCATACTGTGAGCTCCTTCAAAGAAGGAACTGTCTTATCTGTGGCGTTCAAAGTGCTCTTAGCATGCTTGAAGCTCAATATATGCTTGCAAAGTTGGTAAATAATATATATGGAGCCTTCACTGAGCATGTGAGGGAACTGTGTCTCTATTGAGTATGAGAGGAAACAGCACAGTATTTGTTCCACATGGCCTAAATGTTAGTCTGACAAATAACTTGAAAAAAATTACAAAAATATAAGATGGGACTGGATTGAGAGTCCAAAGTGGCCTCTGAGCCCTATTCCACTGCCCTGGCCACACATTTCTCCCACTGTTGCGATGTCACGGTTGTTGACTTTCAGTTCACCTAGCTGGCTGTCCCCTTAAAGTTGGTTGGGGAATCTCATACTCTTTCCCCTACTGTTTACTTCTACCCCTTTGCTCAGGACTTCCAGTAGCCCCCTTATTTTTTAACCTTGTTATCAACCCTTCATCCCCAAATCTTTCCCTGCCAACTCTCACAGAGTAAAGGACCACAAGAAGTTGTGCTGGAGGGAGGTGGTACCTGCAAGGTAACCAGCCCTTTCATACTACTCAGATGAACAGCCCTGTGGTCCTCACGTGTGCTGTTTTGTTAAAAACATTACCTGTTCCCTTGTCATCTCAGGCTGTCTAAACTCAATCCCAGAAAGAAAAAGAATAAATTTTAAAAGCTTATCCTGCTACTGATGAGTTTTCAGAATGTTGCTTCTGAGGTACCCAAAGGAATACAGGAGAGAAAGTTATACTGGCAAATTAAAACTCGGGCCTCAAGGTTCTGCAGGGAGACAGGAAGTTCAACTCGCTGGAGCTCCATAGTGGGGGATCAGGATCAGCACCTCTCTGAACCTCCAAGACTTCAGAGTTCCTTGCTCAAAACCAATTTGGGAAGACTTCTGCAAAATTGTATGGTTAATGGCGGAGTAGGAATGGCAAAGAAATAAAATCCTCTCTAACACTATACATAGAACTCTGTGACCCTGACCTTGGCAGACCCTTCACAGGGCTCTCTCTGACAGTCACCTCCACTCTTATCATGAATTTCTTTATTCCATTTTCTAAAATTGTGAAATATGTTACATTCGCAAAAAAGTGAAAATAATACATATCTATAGTTTAGACCATTGTTGTAAATGGGAACATACATGTAACTCAGATCAAGAAATAATACATTACCAGCATCCACAGAAGCCCCTACCCAATCTCACCCTTCCTCCTCCCTTTAGATAACCACTTCCCAATGTTTTGAGTAATTATCCCCTTGCCTTTCTTTGTACCCTTACTACCTAGGTATGCATTCCTAAGCAAGACCCCTGTGGTTGCCTGGTTTTGTGCCTCCTATAAATGGAATTATACTGTTTGTATTCTCGTGCTGTGGTTCATTTGCTCCACAGTACATTTGTGTGATTCATCCATGACATTCATGCAACTGCAGTTGGTTTAGTTTATTTGCCAGAGTTGGTTAATAGCAGAAACTCAAGCGCCAGAATGCTTGGGTTTAAATTCCAGCTCTATTCCCATTGGGAGGCATGATCTTTGTACTTTCGTTTCAAATTACCTAAAATTGGTATTGGGTTATGGTGTGAGGTAGGGATCTGTCTTAGGTAGACCTCCCTGGAAAACAGTCTCTGGGATGGCGATTTGTATGTATGTGCTTCATTGGAGAATGTACATGGGAGTAATACTGTGAAGGGAATGAGGGAGCCAGAAGAGGAGCTTGAATGGTAAAGCTGTTGGAGCAGAGGCCTCAGTAGGTTACGTAGGGTGGTCTGGAACTGGGTTGGCCCTTCCAACATGCCTCAAATTGTTGAAATTTGTATTCTCACATCAACAAGTCTGGCTGGAAGCTGCCCTCAGGGAAGGAGCACAGTCTCCAGCAAGGCAGCTCAGCTAGGCCAAGGCAGTTCCTGAGGAGGAATTCAATTGTGAGCTGTCAACTAGCAATATTCCAGCAGGAGGAATTAGCCCTGCTAATTTGAAGGGGAGAACTAAACGGGGCATCATAGCACGCAATACAGATTCGATTTAATTTTTTTCCCATACAGATACTCAATTGTCTTAGCACCTTTCTCCACTGATATGCAATGCTACCTCTTTCATATTAAGTGCTCATGCAGGAGTCTATTTCTGAGTTGTTTTTAATTGTTTCCTTCATAAATTATCTAATTTAAACAGATTGATATCAACATGCATATAGAGTAACCCCTTTGGGTTCCCTTCCACTGTGGGAGATTTCCTGTCCTCTCAGTAAATTCTGCTTTCTCAAAAAAAAAAAAATAAATAAATAATAAAACTTGTATATAGATAATTAACCAATGGAACAAGAACAAGGAGAGAAGACTTGGTCTTTTGACAATCTCCCTGTCTTTCCTGAATGTGAAAGATTCCTGTCTTCTCTACCTGGGATGCCCAGCCTACTTTGCATCTTCCAAGACTAAGCAGGAGCATGATTTCCCCTCAGGAACAACTTGGCCTCAGGTCTTTCTTCCTCTGAGATTTTTCAGAACTTCAAGAGCTGTCTCATAAGCTGTGTAGGTTCCACTCCTGAGTCAAGTCCTATAGCTATGTCATCCTGGACTAGCTACCTAAACAATGTAGATATGCTTCCATTTTTTCATTAATTTCTATGAAAATTTAAATTAAGTTCTATAATATAGCTCAAATTATTTTACTTTTTTAAATCTTAGATGATGAGTTTCTTCAGGGTAGAGATTGGAGACTTTTTTGTCTTTGTATCCCCATTACCTAGCTAATAGTTCCATTGTATGGATACAACAGAAGTTTAAGACAGTAAGTTTCATAATCTGGAATTCAAGTCACTCACTGGAAAGAATGGTCAAAGACATTCATATACAAGTCACATGCTTCTGGAAATAAAGTCTTAACGCTGGAGAGTTTAGTTAAAGCGATGAAACTGGCGATTCTTTCCTTAATTCTTAGTTTCCGTCTTCCACTTAACTCTTTTCCTCAAGTAAAGGATGCCCCACTCACCACCATCATCACCCTACACAAAATCCCAGATTTCCCTACATACTAGGAGAAACTGATAAACTGAAGGAGAAGCAGGAGGAGGAGGAGAGAAAGAGAAGAAGGAGATGAAAGGATGAGGGGGAGAGGAGGGAAAGTGGAAGGAAAGGAGACAGAGAACAAGGAGGAGGAGGAGTGAGAGGAGAAGGGAAGTAGAAAACCATTGTGATATCTTATATGGCAATATTTATGCATGCTCTTCCCTTTTAAGGCACTAAACAGGATATTATATAACCTTCTACTATGGAATCTTTGGTGTATGAGATCTCAAGGTCTTGCTATATTCCCTAGACCAATGGAGCACTTTCCTAAACACCTGAACTGTCCTAAGGAAAAAGAATAAATCCCAGATTTGATATGAACTATCTAAAGGGAGTACCACCTAGAATAATAAATATGTCAAAGACCAAAAAAAGTACTTTTACTGTGGAAGCTCAAGAAGTAAGTTTTGGACAGCTTTAAAATAAATATTTGATCTCTACTTCCAACCATCAAGCATTCAGAAATATTGAGTTCTACTCTTTTTTTAAAAAAATGTCTGGATTTTTTTGCTTTTGAATGTTTATTTTAACCAACAGGAAACCCAAACAATGGACTGCTAGGGCAATAGAAGGCAAATGAATATGTGTGAACTTTACTGGCCCGTGTCAGGCAAATGTTTAATGAATGACTCTACAGTGAGGCTTTAATACCCAAATGACAGGGTCATTTTAGACTTAAGTCATTAAGGGAGCTTGTAAAAAATATAAATAAATAAATAAAAAACAGGGCTTGCACTGCTGTCCACTTCCCTTATTAATGTTGGGTGTTTGGAATGTGATGCTTTCATTGCCGTCATCTACTCTGTCCTATTTACATAGAAGAAGCTGCTCTTGTTATTTAATATGAATGTATCATGTCAAAGGACAATGACAGTGCACTCAATAGAAGGCAAATTTACCAGAGTAAAAATTGAACACTCAAATACCCTTCTTGTTTCTGGAAATTTATTTTAGAAAATGAATGTAAAAACAAAAAAACAAATTTTGAATCCAGAGTCCTATTCCTTGCCTAGGCTTTGGAAAGGTGACACAGAGAAGAGCTGGCAGGGCTATCCTCAAGGCTGGGTCATGGGGCTCAAAATTAGTGCAAAGTTGGAGAAACTCAATAGCCAAGGACCTCTTTGAGTCTATTCACAAGATCAAAAAGAATTTTTCTCTTTGTTATAAATCTTACATTTTAAGCCCCATTAATTAGGAGGGTTTTCTTTCCCAGAACCACCTTTGTTTTCACTGAAAGCACCATTACATTGAGATCACAGCTCAGTTCAGTGAAGCAGAAATGCGTTTCCTCCTTTGGACCTTAATCTCCTGAAGAGTTGTTATTTAGATGATCATATATCACAGCTCAAAACCTCAGGAATTTTGGTAGGTCAGTAGGGCATTAGGGAAATAGGTCATTCTGGCACCAGACCTGCCAAAACAGGCCTGAAGAGTTTGCTATTGTTCTCCTCCAGGCACAAGTGAGAGAGTGCATTATGAGCCCTGCCACGTGCAATTGGATGCCACAATAAGTTTTAGTGCAAAACTCTAATTTGGCAAGATAACCCACTACAAAGGTGAACAATAGAGTTCTAAGCATGAGAATTTTAAAGTGTGCTGTTTTTGTTGCTTTCCCTCAGTGCATGACTAACTGAACAGTAGGTCAGGGCTAAGGCTCAAATCAACATGGTGATGGGTTACCAAGTGTGGGAGAGATACTTGATGGAGTTATAATTTTATGTTTTGTGTTCCCTGTACCTTTGTACTCTCTTTCCTTAGTAGAGCTCTGAAATTATTAGGTCTAAAGCAGGTGTCTAAAGACTAGCATTTTCTTTCTTTGTAAATGCCTAAAGTGGTTGAGAATGTTATCATAGCAACTGTGATGAGGGGGAAGATAAAGAGAAGAATGTCTTTGAGGGAGAAAGAGATCTGAGAAGAGGAGAGAAGGTGCATTATCCAAGATTAGGTAAACGTGACTTGCTACTAGGAATGAGGATCCCAGACCTACCCTGTTAGATCCCCAGAAAGGTAACAGCACTTCTGGGAAAATAATTGTATTTTATACATAGGAAAGTTAGACCCAAGACTTTCCAACTTGGCTATGATTTCTGAACCCCAAGCATGGACTTCTCATCTGTGATCCAGTCTGGGAGCTTTCTGTGCTCCCAACGTGCAATTCTGCACTTCAACAGACAGTGTGGGCTTTTAGGGATAGCAAGACCAGAGAGACAGTCTCCATATGTTCTCTTTTGCATATGTCTCCTGGGACCTTAGAGGAACCTGGTAGGTGGTGTGATAGAAACCAAGGAGCCTATTAATGACTGAAATGAAATATTCTACAATTCTGGTAGACTAGGGAATAAGGGTCAAATTTAATGTCCTTTAAACTTTTTAAAGGGATATGAATTTTCCTATTTACTTAAGTTTTTAAGGAAAGATATATAATCAATTACACATGGCTTGAAGATACAAAAGGGTCCTGGGTCAAAAGTATTAAGCGTCTGAAAGATAGTAGATAAGAGATGGAATTTTTTATTAAGGACAGGTTAAGACTCCAGAATTTAAACTTATGGTACTGATTTTGCTATGGGTCTTAACCTTAAGTGTGATAGCCATAAAAAAGAGCTAAGGATCACTTCTTCTCTCATAAAGTTTTGCCTGCTAATCCATTTATGTGTTTATGACTCAAAAAGCAAGATAAGGAAAATCATCTGCATGAGAATGTGTTAAGAAAGGGTTGCACAGAAATCTCTGCACAATCTAAAGACTTTTAAGCCTTAAAAAAATGACTCATTTATGTAAAGTAATGTTGAGTTAAAAAAATTTTGTCACCAAAGTGTGTGGATAGTCCTTGGTAATATGTAAGGAGGGGACCCCAATGTATTTATTTATTTAAAATGTGTGTATTTATTCTTACATGTTTAAATTCCAGTCACCTTCAAAGTACTCTCCGTTTGATGCACTATATCTATTGAGATGCTTTTTCCACTGCTCAAAACAGTTTTTAAATCATCATCAATTTTGATGTTTTTCAGTGCTTCTGTTGTTTTTGGTTTCACCTCTTCCACATCAGCAAAATTATTCCCATTTGGAGACTTTTTTCATCAGGGAAACAAAAGAAAGTTTCCCAAGGCAAGATTGGTAACTAGAGAGGGTGAGGCACAGGGGTCATGCCATTTTTGGTAAAAAAAAAAAACTGCTGGACTCTCAACACAGTGTAAGCAGGTGTGCTTGTAAATCACCCATAATAAAAAGGGCAAGCGCTTTGAAAGACTTTCTAAAACAAAATTTCCTGAAGTCAAATGCTGCTTCTCACAACACTAGCTGGTACACTGTTGTTGATGGGTTCCTAGAACACGTACCTAGTGGGGAAACCCTGTATAAGTGGCCTGCTCATCAAAAGCTAATTCCAGGATTTTTTTGGTCCTCCTCATAAATAAAAAATATTTTGCCTATAGAATCTTGAGAGCACAAAACTTCCTTCAAAAGAGAAAACATTAGATGAGGTGCTTAAATATCACAAAGTTGCTGAAAACTGGAAAATTGTCACTTTTTTCGTATTTTAAGGATAGGACAAAATTTTCCTGGAGTGGGTTTCTGGAAACAACCATATGGAAAAGGGGTAAAAGAAATCCCTAAAACTGTTATAATAAGAAACAACTATAAAGAAAAACTATGGACCATTGATGACAGCATGAAACACCTAGAATTCCATCTTCAGAATCTCCATGTTGAGTCATGTATTTAATAAGATTAAAGCATTTTACAAAGCCGGGCTCAGTGGCTCAGCCTGTAATCCTGTGCCTTGGGAGGCCGAGATGAGTGGATTGCCTGAGCCCGAGGGTTCGAGACCCGCCTGGGCAACTTGGTGAGACCTCATCTCTACAATAAATCAAAAAATCAGCCGGGCATGGTAGCGCACGCCTGTAATTCCGGCTACTCGGAAGGCTGAGGTGGAAGGATCGCCAGAGCCCAGCAGGTCGAGGCTGCGGATGCCGGGAGCGGCCACTGCACTCCAGTCTGGGCGACAGAGGGAGACTCCAACTCAAAAAAAAAAGTATTTTACAATCCAGTGCTCCTCCACCTTTTTGTTGTCCTTTATCTCTTTGTGTTCTCATTTTTTTCCTACACAACTTGGACTCCATGGTCTGTCAGTTTAATCTCTCCCTTTCCCCTTTTCCTTTGATTAAATTTTCTGGTAACTTCAGGTAAATGTGACCGCCCTCTGAATCTAATTGGAGAAAAACACAAGCCCATGCTGACTAGTGTCTCTTTACATTCAGGATCACAGGCCTCAAGGGGGTCTTTAGGGAAGCCTTCTCCTCTCTCTTTATTGCTCCAACTCTACTCTCACACTTTTCCACACAGCTTAGTGACCTTTCTTCCTATTTCTCTGAACAAATATAAACAATCAGAAGAGACATTCCGTAAGTCATCATTACCATTCTGCCAACATGCCTATATCTGTAGCCACATGCTTCTGTTATAAGGAATCCACTACTATGCCCCTATCTAAGGCCAGCCCCTCTACCTCTGTATAAGATCCCTTCCACTCTCCACTATTCAAGGTCATCACTGCGGCAACTGACCTGCTCTCTTCTGTTTCATCAACTCTCCTCTTTCTAGAAAGATGCTGTTCAATTCAGTAGACATTAGCACATGTGACTATTTAAAGGTAAACAAACTACCACTAAATAAAATGTAAAAAATTCAGTTCCTCAGTCATACTAGCTGCATTTCAAGCTTTCAAAAACCACATGTGACTAGTGGCTACATGATAGAACACTGTTCATATGAATGACAACACATTTCTATCTCACAGAGAGTTCTGTTGGACAGCGCCATTCTAGATGATTCTCATCTACATAGAACATTCTGTAATCTTGCATCTTAAAAAATCTTAAATAAAGATGGAAAACTGCCTTGGCCCCAGTTCCTCCTCTGGGAACCACACTCCCACTCTTCTACTGTCTGCAACACACTTCTTCAAGAGAGGGTCTCTATTTGCTGTTTTAGCTTTTGTTTCTCTTTTGAACTCACTTCACTAAGGTATTCATCTTCACTATCCCATATAAATATTTGTATCAAGGTCAGCAAAGACCTGTGGCTAGTTATAATTGGCAGTATCAGTGCTCGTCTTAATCAAACAGAAACATTGGGCACAGTTGATATGGAAACATATTTCTTCACCGGATTTTCAGAACACCATTCACTCTGATGATCTTTCTACCTCTCTGCTACTCCTATTCCTCAATCTTCACAAAAAAATCCACATCATTAACTTTAGGTCTCTATCTTTTCTCTCTGTCGCCCCGGCTGGACAGTGGCCAAACGCTCATGGCCACTGTAGCCTTGACCTGCTGGGCTCAGGTGATCCTTCTGCCTCAGTCTTCCAAGCAGCTGGAACCACAGGTGAGCGCCACCACATCTGGCTAATTTCTTTTTATTTATTGTAGAGACGCAGTCTCACCACGTTGCCCAGACTGGTCTGGAACTCCTGAGATCAGGCAATCCTCTCACCTCTACCTCCCAAAGTGCTGGGATTACAGGGGTGAGCCACTACCACACCTGGCTTCATCTCTTCTCTTTTCTCTCTGCATTCACTTCCTTAATAATCTTGGGTAATCTTGTCATTTTAAATGGCATCTTTACACTGTTAAAATTTATATCTCAAGTTCAGACCTTTTTCCAAACTCCATACTCCTTTATCCAATAGCCTCTTCACAATCATCATTTGAATGCCTAATAGGCATCTCAAAATGTCATGTCCAAAAGCAAACTCCTGTTTTCCCTCCTCCACACATCCCTGCTTCTCCTTAAGTCTTCCCATTCCAACAAATCCTTGTCACTCAATCCTAAATCTTGGTTTTAGTCATGGCTTATTTTTGTCCCACACCCACATCCAATCCATTAGCAATTTGCATCTGCCCCTCTTTAACATATATCTAAATTTCAACCTCTTCTTGATGCCTCATCTGCTACCACTGAAGTCCAGGCCACCATCCTTTGCAGTATTGCTGTAGTCTCCTCATCGGTCAAATTAGTCTATCTACTTCTTCCCTTATTCCCCTACCCTCTATGTTCACATAGAAATGGGTTCATTTTGAGCAAATGAAAGAAACAAAGGCTCCTATTAAAATATAGGTGTTTATCATGTTACTATTCAGCTGAACATTTTCAGTGGCTTCCCATTTCACTAGGATGAAAGTCAGAAGTCTATGCAGTGACTCTCCAGTATCTTCACTCCCGGTGCTACCTCACCACGTCTCTGGCTCACCCTGTGCCACTTCTATCTACCCTGTGAGCTGTGCCTTCCACTCCAGTCTTCTTGGGTTACCTTCCTTATATTTGCTTGGCATATGCTAAGCACACTGTCTCTGAGATTTCCTCTGCTTTGCACAGTCTACCTTGCTTCTTTCTGTTCTCTGTGAAAATGCCTCATCTCTAAGGAGGTCTTCTGACCACACTACAAAAAACAACCACCCCCTAGCTCTCTATTTTTCTTACCTCCCCATGGTATTTGAATTACCAATGTGCTCACTCCACCAACAGTCTCTTTTTTCCAAATGAAGCAGTGAGTACATGATTAAATACTTTACAAAGAAACAACAAACAAAGCTGTCAAAAAAATGCTGTACTTCCTTATTTTCTCCATTTCCCTTGCCTTGCCACTACAAATCAGCCTGGTCTATTATTACTTGTTCTAATATTGTTTCTTATTCTAGTGTCCACACCCAGATTTCTGGGCTTTCATTTCCGTGTACTTCTTGGTTGCTTCTGAACTATGTACTTCTCTCAAATGTAGACTGATTATGAATAGGGACAGGCATCTTTCTACTTCATTATGTGTTCTAGTGTATCTATGCCTGAGCATTGATATAATAAATACATATTATTTAATTATAAATTGCTTTTCCCTTTATCTACCTTGTATTATAGATAGAGTATATATTCAGTTTCACTAAATTATGTGAGCACGGATGGGGAGGGCACACCTCATCAACAAGGGTATCTGCACAGTAAATATTTTATACCTAACCCTGAAATGTACCCCACAATTTTAAGACAAAAAAATTTAAGTAAAAAAAAAACAGTTCCTTAAAGTAAAACAACACTTTTAAAAACCCACCTATAATCATTCTCCTCAGAGATTAAATGTGCTATTTTCCCCCAAGAAAAAAATTAAAAATTTAAAAAACAAAAAAATAAATTATGTGAGCACAAAGATTATATTGCTTCTGCATTTCATTTTTGGAGAGTTGAGAATCATATAAAATATATACTAATGAGGAGTTCAGATTGTATGGTTGCAACTAGCTGATCTAACCCAATTCCTTCATCTAACAAATGAGGAAATAGAAACTCCTAAAGATGATGGCCTTGGCAACAGAGGCAGAGCTGATGCAAGGGAGGGGTGTGGAGTGCCTTTCATCAGCTCTTTTTTTTACAGCAGATTGCCTCAATATGGTTCAGATGCTAAAAGCATTCATTAAAATACTTGTTAAATCACTCTTCTTGCCCAAGAAGTTTTCTTTGAAAGGAAAAGTTTAATCCTAATTGGATTCTACAAAATCACTCCAATTTTGTATCTTCTCATGGAAGTGTAAAATTTAAGAGCCTTGACCTTTTAAAAAAAATAACGTAGACCAGCTCACAAATACAACTTTTCAAAAGGCTATCACTCACAGTCATATTGTTGCACTGTTGGTTTTACTGTTTGGTTTCTGTCGATTTTTTAGTGAAGCCACCCCACAGACACTCTTATATTTCAGAATCAAATATAATACATAAGATGCTTATCTAGTGGGGAGAACCCCAATTCCCATATAATAACTCAATACTGTAGACATGAAATCAAATATTGCATAGAGAGATCTACAGAATTGCAATATTTCAAATTTTAACATATAACAGTGCCCATGAAACGAAAGTTAAAGACAAAACCCCAGATTGTGGATTCAGATGTGTTTTGCTTAAAAAATGGTACATAATGAACAGTACACAGTAGAAATCTTTGAAACAGTTTGAAACAAGAACTTGTCTCAGATAATCCTGAAGGTCTCTTTGAGTTGCACATCATAAAAATCTATCGTTTTATTTGCTTGTTATCAAGTAGATTGTGTGTTGTGCCTGTGTTCAGATAGATGTAGTTTCCCTACTCCTATTGTCAGAAATATTTGTGCTTCTTTTATAGCATGAGTCACAGTGTTCTGTATTCAAGTGACTTGGATATGTGCCTGGCCTCTCTGTGACACTCACATGTTCATTAAGCAAAATATTTGCAAAGACATTTTATGTACTAGGTGCTGGGAATGTGAAAATACATGTGATGAACTTTGAACGTGTCTTCGTGGAATTATCTGCTCCTAAAGAAGAGAAAGCTCTGTTTTTCATCTGTGTTTCTTCATAAGATGGCTCAGTATGAAACTTTGCACAGCAATTGATTGTAGAGTTGAACAAAAGAGAATAATAAGCACAGTCACAAAGATAACACACATGCTGTTGGTAGGTAGATCCATCAGGCTTGGTACAGCCCCAAAGCCAAAGGGCCTTGGCCTTTTTAAAAATCTCCTCTTTTCAATTTCTTATCATTTAAAAATAATAATACCCAGAATGATAGTGATGTCTTCCTTTTCTGGAAGACATCAAAAGAGGCAAGATTCTCATTTTAGGCCATTAAACACTCTGATGAACCAAATTAAAAACATTATTATCCAAGCAAAGCTGTAATACACTAAAACATTCTGACAGTTTACATTGTTTACCTCTAAAAAACACTGGAATAACCATGTGTTTCCTTTCTTTTGGAGGATTGTTTATGATAAGAGCACCCAGGTCAACCAGTCTAATATGCCAGGTGGTATCTTGCAAGTCATCTCCGCTTTCTCCTTCAGATTGTTATCCTCCCACCTCCTTCAATTTCATTTAAACCAAGTGTTCACATCAACTTTTCTCTTCACCTGCTGGAGATCACTCCCAGGAGATGAGCTCATCAGACTGTCCCTTTCTCTCTACCAGCCCTCCAAATTGGCTTTAAGAAGAATTCAGTTAGAAACACCCACACCTCCCTCACTCCTCACTCTGGATAGTACTTTGGGCCCAGCTTTCCCATCTTCAACATTCTTCCGTGGCCCTTCCATTTCTAAAATTTACTCACGTAACAACTTTATCAACAACTTTTTTCTAATAAAATTTCACTTAGGATTGTCAACACCTAAGTAGTAGTAAGTATATTTGCTCTCAGCATTTGAGAAACTTATACTTCTAGTGGTCTATGAATATTCATATTGATTAAAACAAGTTGGATGGACATGTATGCAGATCTAGTCATTCTTTTTCTTTCTTTCCTTATGAACCCTCAGAAACACTTGACCCTGCTGTCTTCATCCCTCTTCCTAGAAATCTTTCTCCCTTTGGCTTCCCTGGCATTACACAATTTTGATTACACCACTTCCTCTGTGGCTACAATGTCTCGGTTTATTTTGCAGAATCTTCTTTCTCTTCCATTTTTATTTTATTTTAATTGTGATTTCTCAGGTTTTTGTCTCCAATCTTTCTCTTTTCATTAGAATTCCCCTTATCTAAGTAACCATCTGTTTGCTTAAGATTTCCAGTCCTCTCTCCTGAGTTAAAGAACTACATATCTGTCTCCTGGACACATCCATTTAGACGGCTTATGATTCACTCCAGTCAAATAAATCCAAAACCAAAGTGGCATCACCCTCTTGGCTTCAGAGCTCTCTTTCTCTTGCTTGTGAATGGACCCACCAGCTACTTCATTGTTCAAGCAAGAGCACTGAGGGGAGGAGGGAAAGATTAGAATTCAGAAACTCTACAGCGCACAATGTTCACTATCTGGGGAATAGGCCACCTGAGACCCAGTCCCCACCATTACACAATACCTCCATGTAATGAATACACATGTGTACCCCCTGAATTAAAATAAAAATAAAATAAAAACAAAATAAAAATGAATTAAAAATTTTTAAAAAGAACACTGAAATCTCTGCTGGACTTGTCTCTCTCTCAGCCCCCCAATCCTATCAATAACCCTCCAGATCCTATCAGTGTTAAGTGACATTTCACCTGTTCATATACCTATCATCCCTTGCCCAGGTTACTAGAAAATATCATTTTCTTCCTCAAGTCTTGCTGTACTCCAGACCATTCTCCATATGCAGGCAGAAATGATCTTCCTAAAACACAAAACTGGCTATTTCTTACCTTTAAGTTCTAGGATGACTTTTTCCTTTCTCTTAGGATAAAGCTAAGTTGGGAGTTACCAGGCCCTGCATGAATAGGCTCCTACCTAGTTCTGCATAGTCCTCTGCCACACTGCCCATGTAAACTCTAAGATCCAGTAATAAACCTTCCTCAGTTCTTAAAAGTGACACATTCTCTGTGGTGTCTGGACTTCTCTGCAAGTTTGTCTCTTTTCTGGGAACATTCTTTCTTCACCCACACCGGAAGGCTTTACACATACCTTTTTACAATACTTATATTAGTTGTTGAATTATATGTAGCTTAAATTGTTTGTTCTTCTTTTTGTTATTGTATTTTAATGTTATACAATGAACATATATTACTTTTATAATTAAAAAATCCAATAATCAACATATGCGTATCTGTGATTCCACTCTGGATATACACATATCAGAAATGTGTGTTTTGTTTGTTTGTTTGTTAGTTTGTTTTGAGTTGGAGTCTCACTCGGTTACCCAGACTGGAGTGCAGTGGCCGCTCCTGGCCACCGCAGCCTCGACCTGCCGGGCTCCGGCGATCCTTCCACCTCAGCCTTCCAAGTAGCCGGAATTACAGGCATGCGCTACCACCCCGGCTGATTTTTTTATTTATTGTAGAGATGAGGTCTCGTTGCCCAGGCGGGTCTCGAACCCGCGGGCTCAGGCAATCCACTCACCTCAGCCTCCCAAAGGCGCGGGATTACAGGCTGAGTCACCGAGCCCGGCTTAGAAATGTGTTTTGTTTTGTTTTGTTTTTACCAAAAATCCAATTAATTGTAAGAGAGGTTTTTCTTTTTCAAATTAATTAATGGCAACTATATCAGGATCTTTAAAATAATACTTGATACCAGATGAGGGGTACACTGGACACCTTTGTACCATCTTTGCAATTTCCTTTTATTCTATTTTTAAATAAAAAGTTAATTATAGTATTCATTTACATGTTATCTAGCAATTTTAAATAACATTCCTCTGAAAATTAAAATTCTGTTGGCAACTGAGTACATGAAAGAAAATAAATCCTTTACAAGATTTCTCTTCAGTGTTACTGTGTTAAAAATCCTTTAAATAAATCACTTGAGTTCTATTTATTGAAATATAAATAGCAAATGGAAAATCCTCTACTATTAGAATAAATATGGGGTTTTTTTTCCTGGTTTCCAGGTTTCAGTGAACCTAGAAGTTCATAGAGTTGGAAACCTTAATGTGAGAATTGGAATGACAAATAAGTCAAGTATGACAATGCTGCAAATATAAGTAACAATTACAAAAGAAAGAAGATATAGACCAATCACTGTTTTTCTTTTTAGCACCTAGAAAGATGGTCTGGGGAAGACAAGGGAGAGGAAAAAGAATGAGTTTCTTCTTGGGTCACACGGCAGAGCCAAGGCTGGATTGCCATGTGGCATTCACTAGTAATTATCACATCAGTGAGCACTCTCTTCTGTCTTCATTCATGTCTCCTTCTTGTCCAGCTCTCCCCATCTGCCTAAGAAGTCAGTTAGAGACACTAAGACAAATTTTTAACTTGTATGATATATACTACAAATGGAAGGTAGTATTAAAGATAATGCTCTACTTGGAAGTCAGGGGTTTCTCCAGGGTCTTTTGGCCAAAACAGAGCTCTTGCTGTTCCCTCTATAAACCAGCTCACACCCAAGACCTCCTCAGTTTAAAACATGATGCCACTGTTCACCTTGTTGCATAAGTCAAAAGCCAAAAACTTATCCTCAGTTTCATCATTTTCTTGCTTCCACTCTATACAATAGAGAGTGATCTTTTTTTAAAAAGAATCAACTAATTAATCAAAATACATTGCTGTCCTGCTTAGACTCCTCTAATGACTTCTCACTTAGCTAGAATAAAGTACAGACTCTATCATGGTTGCTCAGGGTTGGCACTGATTCTGTTCCAGCTGTCCAGGACTTCTTTCTCATCCTCCAGTATGCCAAGCTCCCTTCTAACCTAGAGAGTCTTGTGCTCTGCCTAGAATTCTCTGTCCCCAGAGCTCTGCGGGGCTGCAAGTCATAGCCCACTAGCATCGCCCATGAAGGCCTTTTCTGAATGCTCAAACTAAACTAACCACCGCTGTGTGACATAATTAGTGCTCGTTTACTTATTGTCTATTATCCACCCCATCTCATGTAAACTCCAAGTGAGTGGAGGCCACTGGTTTTCCTAGTTCCTAAAACAGTCTAGCATGTAATAGGATCTTTAAAAGAATGTATTGAGCTGGACTTGATGGATCAGCCTGTAATCCCGTGCCTTTGGGAGGCTGAGGTGAGTGGATTGCCTGAGCCCGCGGGTTCGAGACCCGCTTGGGCAGCAAGCCCTCATCTCTACAATAAAACAAAAAATCAGCCAGGCGTGGTAGCGCGTGCCTGTAATCCCAGCTACTCGGAAGGCTGAGGCGGAAGGATCGCCGGAGCCCAGCAGGTAGAGGCTGCGGTGGCCGGGAGCGGCCACTGCACTCCAGTCTGGGCGACAGAGTGAGAAGCCAACTCAAAAATAAATAAATAAATGATAATGTGTTGACAACTTTTATTCATTTTTTCTTCTCTTGTCTTTCATCAAGATGACTAAAATCTGAGGGGAAAAAGAAGATCAAAAAATAATCATCTCAAGGGAAACAGAACAGTTCTAGATGCAGATGTTCAATATGAAATAAGTAAAAAGATGAATGTTACCACTAAATATGATATTTGCAAATTGTGTGCAAGCAGAGTTCAATGGAGTTGTCTATTAATTTTTGACTAGTATGATTATTATGCAAACACTTTGCTTTTTATTTTAATGAATATTAAAATAGATAGATTTGGGGTGAAGTAATCACTGTGCTTTGCAAAGAATATTAACATCTTATACTTGAGCAAGAAAAAAAATGCAATCAAAGCATTGCTTATTCTGTAACTGCTGCCACATCACCCAAATTCCCCTAATTGCTTTAAGTCTCTTTTCATCTGAGGCATCAAGAACTCTTATTATTTTAAAAAGAGAACACTGAAGGAGAGGGGAGATTTAAATTATCAGCTACTGAACTTTGCATGCAAAATAATGAATATAATAGATTTGTGACCAAGACCCACCTTAGGACTGGGAGAGTTCTCTCTCATTTTTTAATGCATGTGTGTTCTTTATGAATCATGTGTATTAAAAGTTACCCTTTAAAAGATTACGTTCAAAGAAGTGAGTCAAAATCGTTTCCTTTATTTTCTAAGCAGAAAGGTTTCTATTTACCTAAGATGTGTCCTTTTGTCTATAGATAAACAATTGCTGACATGAATAGCAGCTTTGTTACCTCATTAGCCAATGTAAATAAGAGAATAATGAACAGAATGAACAGTCATTCTGTGTGACTAGTGAGAAAGAAGTTGGTTATTATGTTTAAAATATCAATTTGGCTATTATGCTGACATTTTCAGAACTCTGGATCGCCTGTTGGAGACCTCCAAACAAGTTGTTCATAAGCCAGAAAAGCTACTAGAGTTTTCTATTTGATGACAAAAACAAGTGTAGTCACACACACACACAAAAAACACCTTGGCAGTTAGTATAGTAAGAAAGAAAAGCTAGCATCTTCTGTTTGTCTGAAATAACTATCTGTTTGTGACACTAGTACATCTCCCTTCATTCAGTCCCAGTCTTGGGCTAAATGATGACCCAAAGGTCTATTTCAAAATAAATCTGTCCCCTCTAGAATTCCAGATTTACTGGCAAGTGCTTTACCTTTATATCTGCTGCTTGAGAAAAGGGAAGATGCTTCCAGAATATGAAGCAATAATGGGAAACCACAATGGGCAAAATGTTGTAATGGAAAGAACTCCCACCCTGAAAATCAGGAACCTGCTCTCTAACCAACATCATTTATCTGGGCCTTATACCCCAGAATATAATGTAAGCATAGAGACCTTTTAGATTCCATTAAGCTCAGAAAGAAATGAGTCATTGCAATAGAGCTTTTCATAGGCAGTAAATGAATAAGATGATATCTACACTGAGCTGTTAAGAGAAGAATAACGAAAGTATAGATTTTTAAGAGGCACCTCTTTAAAGAATTTTCCCTAAAGATGCTGATAATTCCTGGGCACTGTATTAAAAACGTTAATTACTAAGGATGACTTTGACACAAAGAATGATAAATCTTCCACAAGACTTCTAAATAAGGTATTTCCAGCCCAGTTCGACTCAACCAATATTTATTGAGTTTCTAATGCATAGGAAGTATTAGCATGACCTTGGACAACACTAGAGAGCTATTTCTCGGTGTTGTGGATTTGTATGCTGTGGATTTATTTCTACAATTAGAAAACGGTTACCCTCATTCTTTAGTAACATACATTGAGCTGTCTCAGAGGGCAGGGGAGGGGAACATTGTTGAGAACCAAAACTTCCCAAATCGTAATGTGCATTAAGACCTTTATTGTTGTTTGTTTGTTTGTCTGTCTGTTTTTGAGTCAAAGTCTCACTCTGCTGACCAGGCTGGACTGCAGTGACATGCTCACATCCAACCATAGCCTCGACCTGCTAGGCTCAGGCAATCCTTCAGCCTCAGCCTTCAAAGCAGCTGGAACTACAAGCGTGCGACACCAAGTCCAGTTAGTTTTTCTTGATTTATTGTAGAAACAAGGTCTCATCAAGCTGCCCAGGTTGGTCTCAAACCCTTGGGCTCAAGCAATCCTCTTGTCTCCACCTCCCAAATTGCTGGGATTACAGGTGTAAACTACCATTCCCGGCCTAAGACCTTTATTTTCATCAAATGCTCACTGCCTTTATATTCTTACATGTGAAGGAAATCTTGGCACAGCAGAGCTAGTTCATATACAGAGAGAAATTCTTTACATCAATGTTTGATTAACTGAAAGAAAAAATATGAAGAATAAATATCTATAAGGAGACTGCAGCCAGTGACAAAAAGGAAGACGTGAAATGGTCAGAGCCCAGACAGTGTGCTTTCACCTGAATGTCTAATATCTGGGACAGCATGGAGACCTCACGACAAGTGGGTCAGATAAAGAAACAAGAGTTTTGCAGTGTATAGAATGTTCTCAAAAGAGTATGCTTGGATTTGCATACTTAAATTCAAAACCTCTGCTTTTTGTTTTTCTTTTTTAAAAATTTTAATTGTTAAGTAACATTGTATGCATTTATCATGCTCAGCATGATGTTTTGAAGTTCATATACATTGTGAAATTGTTCCATCTAGCTAATTAACAAATGCATTACCTCACATAGCTATTTTTGTGGTAAAAGCATATAACATCCGCTTTCTACAGATTTTTCAAGAACACAATATATCATCATGTCTGTAGTCACCTTGCTGTACAATAGGTCTCTTAAAGTGCAATTCTCTTATCTAATTGTGATTAATTATCCTTTGACCAACATCTCCCATACTCCAGTTTCCCCTACTCATCCCAGCCTTTGGTAACCACTGGCCAATCTCTACTTCCACGTGATCAACATTTTTAGATTTTACATATGAATGGCACCATGCAATATTTTTCTTTCTGTGCCTGGCATATTTCACTTGACATAATGTCCTCCAGCTTCATCCATATTGTTGCAAGTGGTTGGATTTCATTTTACTTTATGGCTGAATACTATTCCATTGTGTGTATATACCACATTTTCTTTTTCCATTCATCTACCAACAGAAACTTTTAGATTCCACTCAAGTTTCTACCAATACTTGCCTTAGCACATTCTATACCCATCCCTGGCTAGTCCAGCAGGACTGTCAGCAGAGATTACTATTTAAGTGGGAAGGAGAGCCCAAATCCTTGCATTACTCTGTCATTAACACACAGAGAATGACTACAGGACCTTTGCACTTGCTGTTATTTTTACTTGAAATGCTCTTCACCCAGATATATGCACACTCACTCTCCCATTTCCTTCAAATCTGGGCTGGAATGTAGAGTAATCCAAAAGTCTGCCCTTTTCCCCATTTAAATGGGCACTTCCCTATTTATCTCTATCTCCCCACCTGCTGTATTTTTTTCATATCCCCAATAACCCCCTGACATGTGTATTCATCTAAATGTATTCATTTGTTTCTATTCTTTTACTGTGTCTGTGACTAGAATGTGAGCTTCATGAGAGTGTAGATGTTCATTTGTCTATCATTGTATCCCAGCTCCCCTAACGATGCCTGGCATATGTAGCTTAAAAAACATTTGTTGCATCAATTAAATACACTCAATAGGTTTGATCATTCTTTACAACAAGTTAAGACACTGGATGGGTAGAGAAAGAAACAGTCAAGATCATTTTCTTCCGCCTAGTTTTTCCTCTGATGCTTCTTAAGGCTTGATAATGGCTTCCTCTCAGGACATAGTCACAGATCACACAGCAATATGGAGGCTTATTAGTCCCTTTTTTTCTGGAGATGACTATAAACCTGCAGTTTTCCTAGAGGGAACATTTACAAGGCATATTTTACATGTTTAATTATCTTGATAAGAAAGCAGTGACTAAAGTTTAAGGATAGAGCCTTGATGAGGAGATAGCTGATACATATGCTAGCTTCTTTCTCCCATCCCCCTAAAAAAAAAAAATTCCATCTTTGGTTTGGTTGGTCTGACTGGTGTGGTCAGGTTCAGGAAACTTAAT
Source organism: Cephalopachus bancanus (assembly GCA_027257055.1). Lineage (NCBI taxonomy): Eukaryota > Metazoa > Chordata > Mammalia > Primates > Tarsiidae > Cephalopachus > Cephalopachus bancanus. The sequence goes on along the minus strand of JAPVLO010000030.1, from coordinate 4,577,842 downwards.
TAAACTTTAAAAATACTAATAAAGCTAGTGATTATTTAGATATTCTTCCTCAATCTCTGCTGGAGGTCACAGTAAATATGCAATGTAAATACCTGGCTTGAAAAATTCCAAAAAGGGTAAAGAGAGAGGAGGAAGAAATCAATGTTCACTTGTTCCTTCCCTCTTGGGTTTGCACACAAGTCACTAGCATTCTGGGAGCATTTATGAGTTTTAGTTTCCTGAGTGATCTCTGACAGAGGACACCCTGAGAGGAGATAGGAATGCATTTTCTTGAGTTTCTGCTTATGTAGAAAGTACGTGCTGTTCAGACAACTTTGAAGTCATTATTTTCATTTCCACTCTCAGTTTCTAGATAGCCCAGTGGACACATCTTCGTAAATGTTCCATGAACATCTTGAAAATGTCTTGTTTCCTGTATTAAAGCATGGTGGGAAGTGAGACTTCACGTATTCTTTGTGTCTGTATGTTAAATAATACTGGGCCAAGCAAAATAAATTAGCTGCTTTCTTTCCTGAACATTTAGACTGTAAGCCAGACAGCTTATTCATGAAGACGATGGCTTCTCATCCAGACTTGCTTCAGGACCTTTGCCTCACTGACTCCACCGATCTCTACTACTCTCCTCCTTGCAAAATGTGCCTTGAAATTACCCATCCAGGGCACCAAAATGCTGTAGCTTCCCTACCTTACTTTAGCATTTTAAGATAGCACTAAAACTGGATATTGTTGTAATAAACATAACATTGCTTAATCAATAGGTTTTTCTGGTAGCCTTTTTGGAAATGAATCACCAACAAACAAAACACAGTTTATTTGAATTTGACCTGGTTATTTCCTCCCCAAACTTACTTTCTCCTTTGATGACATTAGAACCCAACAAAATAGTCAAACTAAAAACAATTATTCTTACTACTTTCTCCGACCATTAATAACAAATCAATCCTGAAGTCCTAACTATTTTGTCAGCTTTTTTCCCTTTCAATTTATTGTTGCTATTTTTCCAATCCTTTTTCACTCCACCCTGCATACTGTAGATAATTAACTCCATCTACGTGGCTGAAATAGTTGCAGCCTGACACCATGTGTGCTGCATAAATCCCACAGATGCTGTCTAAAAATCAACATCACCCAGGAACGAGGGTTTTTAGAGACTTCTTACCCTTTCACCTTTCCCCATGGATCAGGAAACAGGATTTGCTGGACTCTCTCTTCTACTTGAACAATGTGTCTCCTTTTGTATACAGCAATACCACCACTGTGCCCTCACCTTCAATGTCATTGTTGTTGCTGCTTATAACCTTAATTGTAATACAGAAGATTTTGGTCGAACCATCCTGGAAGGAAGTTGAGCTTGAAGCTCTGAGGATAATTTTGAAGGAAGGTGATTTTGAAGGGAATATTTGTTGTCTGCCAGGATCCAACGTTCCACCAGTAAAAGCGGTAGGTTCTAACTACACTGATTTCATAGCGGAGCCATGAAAATGAAAAAGAAAAATAGTGGTATTTCTCTACTTATAGTTCCATATCTACATCATAATTTCTTTTGCCACAGTTTTTAATATTTTTAAAAATCATCAACATTCTTTGACTTATTCTTTTTTAAATAAAACTAGCAAAGTACAAATTTAATGTCTTGAACTACAGTATTTAGGTCCTGTCTTGCAGAATCCTCAGAGGGAAAAGAACCAGAGGAGGAGGGTGGTGTCAGTCTTAGGCAGCTCTGCTAAAGGGTTTTCTTGTGGAATTTAATTTGAGCCCCAGGCAAAGAATTTCTGGGTTCTGAGAACTCAGGACGAACCCTTTTTATCTTATAAATAAATTCTTGCTGCCCTCGGTGCTTACAGAGTTCAATGCTATGCATCACTGGATCCATAGCAGGCTTGGGCATGGCCTATATAACAGAATCTTAGGACCCCAAACTCACTAGGCCCAAAGGAAAATTAAGCTTGGGAATGGAGTCTCCAATACTGTTTTCCTTTTGTTTCCAAACAGATAGTTGTAATTCCACAACCTTGTACCATTTCCTCTGCTCTCTTTCTTCACACATTTACTTTGTCTTGTGTCAAATGCAGGTTTACTGAGAAATGCATAATTGACTTTTCCTTTTCCTTTACTCCCTTTCATGCGTAAAATGTAGATTTACTGAGGCTAACAGAGCCTCACAATAATATAACCTTCTGTATCATTGCTTGCCCTCTCCCTCCCTTTTTTTCTTTTTGTGTGTTCTTTCCCCTCTAAATACCCAAGTTCATAAAAATTCCTTTGGGAAAAGCATAGATCACAGATGCTCCTATGAATTGTGTTTCCCTACCCACATAAACACGCACATCTTCAGTCTTGACTAAATAAACCTTCAATTGATTGAGTCTTGCCTCCATCATGTTGGGGTTAACACATACCACAGAAATAATGACCAAGGTTCTGTTTTCATTATTTTGGACTTTCTTTCTCCTGGTTCTGCAAATGACACTATAAGTGGAAAAAAGATTAAATAACACAAGGGTGAAGAAACCAACCCCAAATTTTAAACTGAAGTATCCTTTGCTAAAGATAACAATTGGCTGGGCATAGAGGCTCACACCTGTCATCCCAGCACTATGGAAGGCAGAGGTAAGAGGATTGCCTGAGTCCAGGGATTTAAGGCCAGTCTGGGCAACTTGGTGAGACCTCGTCTCTACAATAAATCAAATTATTAGCTGAGTGTGGTGGTGCATGCCTGTGGTTCCAGCTACTTGGAAGGTTAAGGCAGAAGGATCACCTAAGCCCAGCAGATCGAGACTGCAGTGGCTGTGAACATGCCACTGAACTCCAGCTGGGCGACAATGAGACTCTGACTCAAAAGACAAACAAAATTTTTTTAAAAGATAACAATTCATATACACATTGAAATGTTATGCAGCCATAAAAAAGAACAAAATCATGAATTTCACAGCAACCTAGATGGAATTAGAGTTTATAATACTGAGTGATCTCTCACAGAAACAAAGATGTGAGTATCACATGTTCTCACTCATAAGTGGACCTTGAACAACTACTGTAATACTATAAGAAAAGGATTGACAGTGGTGGGAAACTATGGGGGGGCAGGGAGGGTAAGGGAGGTGGGATTAACAATAGTCAATATCTGTCTGGGGAAGGCGGGCACACCTCATCAACAAGGGTACCCGCACAGTTCATATTCATATACCTAACCCTTAACTGTACCCCACAATTTTAAAATAAAAAATATATATTATTTTAAAATGTATAGAATGCTAACCATGGCCATACAAAGCCATAGGAGACAGATGTCACTATTATATTACTTTTACTGATGAAGAGAACGGTAGCACAGAGAATTGAAATAACTTTCCCAAAGTCACACAGCACCTAAGTGACATTGATACAGAGATCCATTAATGTACCTCCATATTGCCACAGCCCCCTAGAGAAGGGTGTGGCAAGGGTTCAAGTGCTCCTGCACAGTCCCAAGCACATTACTGAGAGTCCCCTTGTCTTCTATGCACTCCCGATAAGTAGTTTCAGGGGATCCTTGACTTTCCAGCAGACTATACTCAGAGATGTAAATCCCTATTTTTTCCCTTTCTTTATAGTATCAACGCAATCCTAAATCTTGTGATTTGCATAACTTTCACAATGCATGATGTCTTAGGCCTTGTAAACTTTCTTTACTCTAAATGTCACTATCTAAAAGGTAAAATGCAGCTGTAACTTAAGTTCTGCACAATGTTCTGCTGGCCACGTGGCTAATGCATAGGTACCGACCAACTCTGAACTATAAAAGTGGACTGCGAGGCCTGAAGGAGGGGGCAGAACCATTTTAGAAAGACCTTGAGTCTGGATCTGCTCCCTGGATTTGAACTCAGAGGTAAACTTCTTTCTACAAGTTCTCTGCCCCTTTAATTTATTGGTATCAAGGACAGCAGCTGAGCATTACTCAGACCATAACAGCAGAGCCTGGGTTTAATCCTGAACCTACATGCTGAACCATTTTTACCAGGGTTTCTCAAAACGTGTTCTATAGGAAAGTAGTCCCACAAGACGCTTCCATAAAAAGATGATTCTAGAACCATTTAGGCTCCTGAATTTATGACAATTCACCATGAACATTGTCAAAGACTCTAAAGAGATTTTTTTAGCATATTACACAGACTTTCACAACTTACTTGAGCATGGCACACTTGATATTGCCCCGTGACTTTTTTCTTTACCCAATGACAAAGAAACTACTGAAAGGAAGAAATTTTGATGACATTCAGGACATCAAGGGCAATACAATGACAGCTCTGATGGCCATTCCAGAAAAAGAGTTCCAGAATTGCTTTGACAGGTGGACTAGGCACTAGTATCAGTGCATAGCTTCCCAAGGGAATTATTCTGAAGGTGACCGTAGTGATATTCAGAAATGAGGTACGAGCACTTTTTCTAGAATGAGTATTCAAACTTAGTTGTCAGACCTTGTAAGTGGCTTCCAAGAAGCTGTGTATATGCAACCTCTAACACCTCAGCAAACACACAGTTGCAGAAACACAGGCTCACCATGGTGTCAGAGGATAGGATCTCAGATTCCCTTCACATCTTTCCTGGTTCCAGATACAGTGTATTACACAAGGACTTGTGCCAAAGTTCTCAAATGAGTCATAAAATAGAAACTTTTTGTCATCAGTCTCTGAACATCTATGATGGATTTGTGGGCAGGCCTTTAGATGTACCTAGTTGGAAGATCCTTCAGGATAGGCCTATCGAGGTCGGTATGTAAGATCACTAAGCATAATGCTAGGAGGAGTCAGAACTGCTCTATGACTTCCTAAAAATGAAACAACAAAATTGCAGTGGGCAGAGCCCAGCTGACTACTCTCCTACGTCAACCAAAGTGTGTGCAGATACAAGACAGGTGATACTACACAACTCAGTAAGGGCGTCAGCAAAAGAAGAAAAAGAAAATGTCCAACAGACGTTGATCCTTTTGCTTTCAAATGTATACGCACCCTATGCGCCTCAGAGGGGCAGCAATTTTCAGGCACAAAGTTCTAGCACCCCACATCACTTAGTGCACAGACACATACTGTCACTTGTGAGTGTATGGATTTGGACAAATTATTCACCTCTCTTTAGTTTCCCATTATGAAAATGAGATAAGCCGGGCTCGGTGTCTCAGCCTGTAATCCCGCACCTTGGGAGGCTGAGGTGAGCGGACTGCTTGAGCCTGCAGGTTCAAGACCCGCCTGGGCAGGTGAGACCTCATCTCTACAGTAAATCAAAAACTTAGCCAGGCGTGGTAGCGCACGCCTGTAGTTTCAGCTCCTTGGAAGGCTGAGGCGGAAGGATTGCCGAGCCCAGCAGGTCGAGGCTGCGGTGGCCGGAAGCGGCCACTGCACTCCAGTATGGGAGACAGAGTGAGACTCCAACTCAAAAAAAAAAAAAAGAAAAAGAAGAGAAAATGAGATAAATGAAAGTCCATTCCAAAAGGTTGGTATGAGGATTAAGCAAGATAATACATGTCAGTGGCCAAGATCTAATAAATGATCATCTAATTTGACTATTATTAAAACAGTTCAAATACTTGTGGAGAAACTTGGTTCTCCATGATGGCCTCAGGCAAGTCACTTCCTCCTTCCAACACACAGCTCTCCTGCCTTGAGAATTCTCCAAAGTTCCTTGGCCTTTCAAAGAAAACAATGAGGGGTGGTGGCCTCATTAAAAGGAAACAGTCTAAGAAGTTGACAGCTACCTGACTCACAGGTTCTGACAGAAACAAGGTCCCTATCCAATTTCAGGACTTTCTGGTCTCTCCAGTATTAAAAAAAGTGCTTAAAAGAAACACAAATTAGAGTTCCCTGAATAGAGGAGATCTTGGTACTAATCAGGAAGAGACTTCTTTTCATCATTGTTATCTACCGATGCAGAGTCAAGGTGGAAAACACATGCAAATGATAGTAAAAAGTACAATGTAGTGGAAGGAGTCTCTGAGATAAGCACTTGATACCCATTCTCATATTAGTTCACAGTAACCTAGTGTGGCAGATATTATTTTTACATCAATTTTCCAGACAAGAAAACAGTTCCTTAGACAAGTCAAAGAACCACCTGAGGTCACACACCAGGACAGTGTGTCAGTGCTTTCAATTGATCTCAGTCAGTCCAATTCTAGAGCTAATACTTTTAATAATGCAGCTACATGATTTACTCCCACTAAACCCACGGCCCTGCTGAGATCATTTAGTCTATGAGGTCTGACAATTAAGTTCACGAACTTGCCACCATGCATTTCTGCTGGCAGCATTGTACAAGCAACTCGGTAAGGTTTCACAACCTTGGTACATCAGTGTCTGACAGCTCTGTTCATGTCGATGTGTGGCGATGTCTTGCTGAGTGAGATTCATTATTGTTGCATGTTTTTGTGTGCTGTCGTGAGAATGGCAGCACTTGAATTAGAGCAACAAACAAACATTAAATTTCCTGTTAAACTTAGCAAGAGGTGGAAGTGAAATTGGGGACATCTTAGTCCAAGTCCATGAGGACAATGTCATGAAGAAAATAGCAGTGTACAAATGGATTGAATGTTTTTCTGGGAGAGAGAAAGCATCACTGAAGAAGAGAGGTCAGGACAGCCAGTAACAAGCAGAACTGATGGAAACGTTGCAAAAATTCGTCAAATTGAGCATCAAAATCATCAGCTGACTATGAGAAGCATAACAGACCAAATAAACATCAATAGAGAAACAGGAAAATCTTAACTGACAGTTTTGGCATGAGGAAAGTGTGTGCAAAAATAATCCCAAAGGAGCCCTTGCATCATGATAATGTGCAAGCTCACACAGCACTGTCTGCAGGGGAGTTTTTAGTCAGTTAATAAATAATGTGTTGGTTCCCCTCCCTACTCACCTGATCTTGCCCCCAGTGACTTTTTTCTTTACCCAATGACAAAAAAACTACTGAAAGGAAGAAATTTTGATGACATTCAGGACATCAAGGGCAGTACAATGACAGCTCTGATGGTCATTCCAGAAAAATAGTTCCAGAATTGCTTTGACAGGTGGACTAGGCACTAGTATTGGTGCACAGCTTCCCAAGGGGATTACTCTGAAAGTAACCATAGTGATATTCAGAAATGAGGTATGTAGCACTTTTTCCAGAATGAGTTTGCAAACTTAATTGTCAGACCTTATAATTGTCTTCCAAGAAGCTGTGTATATGTGACATATTTGCAGCTTTTCAATGACCAGAGAAACAATTAAAATGCTGCCTTTTTGCTCAAGGTACATTCCTGTGTTTCACCAACACTTTGCCCACTTTACACTGGCCTCCCACCACCCAACACAACCCTTGTGACTTGAGTAATGCCATCTGGATATTTCATTGATTTTAAAAAATCCTAATTACATACGCCCTGTTTGTGAGTCTTCCTAATCCCTAACTAGGGATAATCCCTCCATACAACCACCTCTGTTTTCACTAAACTGGGAGTAATCCCACCACATAACCCTCCTTAAATTGAGAGGTAGTGACGCTGTCATTCCAAAGTCATATGGATGTTAGGTGGAGAGATTACGTGATACTGTTACCAGATCATCACACTGATATAATTCAACTCTCTTGAAACAAGGGACCTTGTGACCTGATTGGTTGGCTATTTGTTTTGACATTGGGAAGGGCTTGCATCTCAATTGATTTCTTCTTTTTAATTCTGAAAATAACCCTTTTTAATTTGATATATAGGTAGCACATCTGCATTGCATATATGAAGAAATTAGTAGAAAAAAATGTATATCTTAATTTGAGAATAAAGAAATTATAAGTAAGATATTTAAGAAAATTTAAAACAAAAATGTCGTTGCGGAACAGTGACCACAACCAAGTAGCTATATAGACCATTCTAGGACCTATCTTGTGTAGCCCAGAATTTTCTAACTGGGTGCTACTTGTGTGCAGACCACATCTAGAAGTGCTAAAGTTGATATGTGCAATATCTGAATTAGAATGGATGCATATGATACTCGTCTTACTTACGTAGAGTTTTCTAGGTAAGTCAGTCCTTCATTTCCTCTTCATTACTGCCTGGGATGGAGATAAGGAAAGTGAGGTAAGGACAGGAAAGGGCAGCTGCTCACCTGAGGCCACATAGTTTTCTAGTGGCAGAGCCAGGAATTAAACCCGGAACATGTGGCTCCAGACTCTGAGCTCTTCATCATGACACCGTGACTCAGGATTACTCCCAAAATGTGGGAGTCCAGCCCAAGGCAGCTCCTAGTCACACAGGGCCCTATGTGAGGAAGTTCATGCTCCGGACTTCCAGTCAGGGAAGATTTCAAGAGCTACCAAGACAAGCCCAAGCATGACCGGAAAGGCACAAACTAACAGGCCTTGCTCAAGGTACATTCCTGTGTTTCAACAATACTTTGCCCACTTTGCACTGGCCTCCCACCATCCAACTCAACCCCCAGGGCCTGCCAGAGCAACCAGGCCTCGCAGAATGGCCTTCCACCAAGGCAGTGCTAGGTCAGGAGGGCCACAGTGAGGTGCTGATGTGTGCACACGCTCCTCTGGCCTGCAGTATGCTTGCTTCAGAAAGAAACAGAGTCGCTGGTGCATCTGGCCCACCCTCCCCCACCAGGGTTGCCCCGACAGAATATAAAGTGTTACATCAAGTGACTGATGGAAACTGAGGATGGAGAAGTCATAGGTCCCTGCCTTCCGAAAAAGCAATCCTCTAAAGTTCCCTATGAGTAGCAATTCTTGATTCTCACTTCCCTTGGACGTGCCTCAGATATCTTTTAAGTGTTTCATTTTCAATGCATTTCTAGTATTCCACATTAATTTTGACTTTCAAACTGAGAAATGAGTTGTCTCTCAAAGTGAATAGGTCAGCTTGTGAAAAACAGCCAAATATGCTACAGTAGATCACATGCATCTATGCCTCACTCTGACTCAGACATGGGCACCACTGAGGCTCAAGACACAACAAGTGGCCAGGCATAGTGGCTCACGCCTGTAATCCCAGCACTTTGGGAGGCAGAGGCGGGAGGATTGCCTGAACTCAGGGATTTGAGACCAGCTTGAGCCACTTGGCAAGACCTCATCTCTATCATAAATTTAAAAAACTAGCCGAACATAGTGGTGCATGCCTGTAGTTCCAGCTACTTGGAGGACTGAGGTGAAAGGATCGCATAAGTCAAGCAGGTCGAGATTGCAGTGGCTATGAATGTGCCACTGCACTCCAGCCTAGATGACAGAGTGAGACTCTGACTCAAAAAAAAAAAAGAAAGAAAGAAAAGAAAAAAGACACAATGAGCTGGCCCCCTCACTCCCGATATCCCTCAGCTATGAACTCTGGGGCTCATGTGCACTGACAAGCTGAAGATGAATAGACCGAAAGGCTTTGTGCTATGAAAAGACACTAATCCCTACCCCTGCTCTACACATGCCAAACAATATCAGTTCATGAGTTGACATTGTCAACACTGCACAGTGCATTCACAAGGTAGAAGGTCATGGCCAAGCTGCCTAAAGTATAGTCATAGAAAAATTAGGATGAGCTAATTAATGCTAAGATTCTTACCTTATAATTTTTCCAGGTAATTTTGGGTGAAAACATGTGTTTGGAGATTATTTTTAGTGCAAAATATTGAACATCTATGAGTGAGGAAATGTTAGCTTCTTGGAATACAAAGATAAGTAAGACATAGCCACCTCCTGCTAAAAAGGCTGTAATATGGTTAGGAAAGTGGCTTACTCCTGTAATCCCAGCACTTTGAGAGGCCGAGGCAGGAGGATTGCTTGAGCCCAGAAGTTTGAGACCAGCCTAGGCAACATAGTAAGACCTCGTCTCTACAGAAAATCAAAAAATTAGCCACAGTGAGCCGTGAGCATGTTACTGCACTCTAGCCTGCACACCAGAGTGAGACTTCAACTCAAAAATAATAATTGTTAAAAAGGTAATAGAGTATTGGTAAAAGCAGCAAATGGCATTTAAATAAGGGTAGCAAAGTCTTCTTACTTCTTTGAGGGAGACATTTTGATGTAACTTAAAGCACTTGTCCATAAACACAAGGAGACAGAGATCATACTGTTATCAACTGTTAGCTAGACACTTTTGATGGTGACAAAATAAGAATCACTCTTGTTAAAAAAAAAATCTCCATGATGCAAGCTAAAGATATCCTCATATAAAGAAATATATCAGTTTGGGGGTAACGAGCCTGAAAGTACTCCCACAAGGGCCATTGTCGAATTGCCTCATTCAGAGATAGTTTGAACAGAGAAGCAGGACATCTATCAATGGTGTGATAAAGGTGGATCGCTGTAAATTCACCAGCCTACCCTTTTCTTCTCTTCTAAAAGGATTCAGATTTGACTGTATGCTCTTCACTGACAATTTTAATTCTGTCCCTCAGGAATGAAGTATAACTGATCTAATCCAACACGATAACCCTATTCTCTTTGGTCAGTGATTGGTTTAGGGGTTAGCCTGTGACCTATTTCTGGCCAGTTAGAAGAGAGGGCAATCTATTGAGGAAGTTCCTGGGAAGGACTTGCTCCTTCATAAGATGAAGGCATAGGATAGATATGTTCTCTTTTTACTAGAGCATTGCCCTGGGAAGATCTGGTGCTTGGAGTTACCACAATCATCTAGTAATCTTGAGGAAAGGCATTGTCAATGTGATAGGATCAGAAAAGCCTCAATAACGAGATCAAGCTGCTGAGCCACTGTTAGCACCAACCATCTCATGACTTCCTGTTATGTTAAGTCATAATCAACAACTAATTATGCACACAGGCAAAGTATCAGATCCTAGGCACCCAGATAAAAAAAAAGGAAGTGCAGAAATTTCAAATCCAGACATGTCCGACTCCAAAGCCATTATCTTGGTCTTCTATGCCAGGCTTAAATAATTTTTAAAAACCAAGAAAGTAAGAAACAGATAGTCAATATACTGGACTAGTCCCAGATTTGTCCATGCATTTCTACACCCTGTGCTCTAAGTCAATGTCAGTTATAGAACAGCAAGTAACATTCTGACTAGTGATTCTGACAAGACAGTTTGGTTTAAAGGTGTTTTAGGGATTTGAATATAAATGGAAGAAGAATCAACAACTACTAATCACTTTCAATCTGAATAAGCACTACATTTTTCTTGATATCTGGTTGTGCAAATTAGAGCATTTAAAAACCTTCCAGAGCAGTCAAATACATTTCTGAAAGTGTCTGAGTTATGTCAAATACTTTGACAACTTGCATTTCCTGATGATATTATGGGCATCTTTTACTGAACACAGAGGTATATGCTGTCTCTCACAGACCAAAATGGTTTTGAGAAGGGGTCTATCACAGAAACAAAGAACTGAGGACCATATGTTCTCACTCATGAGTGGACTCTTGAACAATGGACATGATTGAAAGGGATTGGCAGTAGTATGACACTGCCAAGGAGGGGAAGGAGGGCGCACTTCATCAATAAGCGTACCTGACCTCAAACCAGGTGAAGAGGGGCCCAAAGTGAGGCCCAAACTTTACCTGTACAATGACCATCTGCATATCTAACTCTGAATTGTACTCATCTATAAAATAAAAATTTTTTAAATAAAGTAAAATAAATAAAACACTCCAAGAGAAAGGAGCAGCATTCTACTCTCGTGAATAACGATGACTGTGGCCTGCCTCAGGAGAAAAAGTAATTCCTGGAAAAAACAAAACAAAGTGTCTTTGATGAAACCTTTTTTCCCAGAACAGGGTGTTGGCAACAGGAGGGGCAGAAAGGAGTAACAAAGAATCGTCAAATCAGTGAGAGCCCCACACCAGGCCTGGCTACTCAACATGTGGTCCAGGGACCTGTGGCATTGGTATACTCTCCACTGACAATTGTAATTCAGCCCCCCTCAGGAATGAAGTATAACTGAACCTAATCCCTCATAGTAATCCTTTTCTCTTTGGTCAGTGTTGGGTTTAAGAATTAGCCTGTGACCCATTTCTGACCAGTTAGATGGCAAGGCAATCTATTTAGGGAGGCTCCTAAATAGATGTTGGAAATGAAGGATGTCAGACTCTACCTCAGACCTACAGAATCACCATCTGTGAGTTAACCAGATCACCAGGTGACTCAGACGCACATTATGGTGTGAGACGCAAGGGTCTAGGGCAATGATTCTCCACCTTGGCTGCACTTTGAATTTTCTGCAGAGCATTTAAAAAACACAGATACTTGTGGGTCCAACCCCAGAACTTCTGATTTAATTTGTCAGGAGTGCAGTTGGGGCACTCAGGTTTTTTGAAGTTTCACAAGTGATTGCCGCATGCAGTCGAGGCTGAGAACTACCAAGTTGATGGGTAGTTCTGTTTATTTGCTCTAATCAGTGGCATTCAGAATTATGCAAATTTCTGTCTTAAACATGAAGTTATTACACCCCATGATCAGGTATAAAATATTCAACAACATGTCATAGAATTCTGGATAATAGCATAGCTTTCCTTACAAACATGCATGTACAGTAAATCTTTATAAATAAGAATTATTCTTGTTCTCTTGTTGGCTTAGTTTTTTTATTTCCTTTTGAGTCAGGGTTTCACTCTGTCCCTGGAGTGCAGTGCATCATCACAGCTTACTGCAGCCTCAAACTCCTGGGCTCAAGCGCTTCTCTCACCTCAGACTCTCAAGTAGCTGGGACTACAGTGTACGCCACCACTGCCAGCTACTTTTTGTATTTTTTTGTAGAGACAAGATCTCACTTTGTTGCCCAGGCTGTTCTCAAACTCCTGGGCCCAAGTGATCCTCCCTCCTTCACCTCTCAAAGTTCTGGGATTACAGGCATGAACCATTGTGTCCGGCCAATGTCCATTATTTCTAATCACCCCACAAACTCTACAAAGAAGGTATTATTGTCTCTCTTTCAATTATTTGGAAACTAAGACTTAGAGATGTTAAGGCATTTGCAAGGTGACGCATCTGATAAGCAGTGCTGTCAGGATTCGATGACAGGTCTTCTGTCTCCAAAGTTGAAGTTCTTTGCCCTTCCCTAACTGCTTCCATTAAAAATGCAAATCACATTTCAAAATCACCAAGTTTGTCATTTTAGTAAATGTCCATAAGACAAATCATTTTGCCAAGCAAAGACTCACTTGATATAATCACCCTAATTTGCCTACTTTATACATTACAAAGTTTATGTCAGTTTTTCCAAAGGGATATAATTCAAGCTTCTATTTTAGCTCTCACGTGATGAGTCTTAAGACAAATAACTAGAGTTACTTACCTCCTTTCTTCCCGTTTTCCCTACCTTGCCCCCAAGTCTTTCATAAAGTTCAACTAAAATGAAATAAAAGGTTACTGACCAAAAGACAATCACTTGATTACTACTATGTGAATATATTCAGCCTTATAATTATCTGAGCTAAATTTAAGACATAATCAAGGAATAATCAAAGCATTATTGTTCCATCTGGATTTAGTGGGCTTTTATGGTCATCTTCCCAACTGGCTCATAGACCAGTGCCCAGTTAAAAGCTGCTGCACCGTGTTCTCAAATCATTTAAGAATGATGCTCACATTGCAAAGGAAACTCCCTATCAAGAAGTTCTGGTGGAGCTGCTTTTTGAAAATTTATACCACAATGTTCCACAACACTGCTTCTACAGTATAAGACCACCCTCCAGTCTTTAGATCTAAGAACTGAGTCTGTCTAAAATAAATTAAGTAGCTTACAAAAATGACCCCATGATCAGAGGATAAGTCTCCAAATCACAATGGACACCACACAGATGCCTTGGGCTGGGCATGCTAGCTCACACTTATAATCCCAGCACTTTGGAGGCCAAGACAGGAAGATTTTTTGAGACCAAGAGTTCAAAACCAGCCAGGGCAGCATAGTGAGACTTCATCTCAATTTTAAAAATTAATAAAAAATGTATTTTAAGTGAAGCCTTGCAGAATCCATCAGATGGCTACCTCACATGCAAATATACTGTTCCAAGTACTTGTGAAGTGAGTAACTTGTGCTAAGTGCTTTTTGTGCATTATCCCATTGAAGCCCCATAGCAATTCTACAAGTCAGATTCTACTAATTTCATTTTACAAATGAAGATGCTGAGGCCTGGAGAGGCTAAGTGACTTGCACAAAACCACATTGCTACTAACAGATGGCACTAGGAATTGAATGACTGTTTTTGACCCAATACTGCCACTAATTGGTAGGAAATAATATCACTCTCAATAGAGATATTAAAATGGAAGATCCTGTACAGGCCTGACCGCCGCCTATACATCCTCTTCCCCTCCCCAACAGAACTCCTATTTTCCTTTAAGGAAATACCTGCAGTAACTGTCTAGCCATTAAGCAATAACCATGACATGACGTCTGCATGGAGTGTCCCACTTCCAGCCCCAGGTGAAGGTCAGTCAGCATCTTCTCACACTCCTTGCAACAATGGTCAATTTTCCTTGGTTCCATCTGAGTAAAGATTTGGAAATAACATTTGGTGATTGTAAGAAATGACGTGTTCTACCCTGGAAACGGACAAGGAAGTACGTGACCACAGAAAGCTGCTATGGCAGCCATCTTTGTGACCATGAGGTAACAGCCTGGCTGAGGATGAAGGCAGAATGAACAAAGAGAGTCAAGATCTTGACCAAAACATGTCAGATGCTGGATCTTCCTTTGATTTACCATTTCAGGAGCCAACAAGTTCACATTGTTGTCTAATTCCAGTTGAATTGCATTACCGTAGACTTTGCGATGCTTGAAATAATTCTAAATAAGGAATTTATTTCTACATGCTATGGTTTTAATAAGGCTATCACTGTGGACATCTGAGAATGAAAATATAGAATTGCCTCTAGGCCAGCTTGATGCTTAGATAATTGTTCTGCTGCTAATCTAGATTTTGTCATTTGAAATTCATCATGATAGGTGAATATGAATACAGGCATTCACACTGAGTTAATCATATTGCTATGCACAACTTAAGTAACTGTGTGAAACACAATTTATGTCAAACTGAAGGAAAACAAGCATCATTTACCCAAAATTTGAGGGAAATGTTATCAGTCATAGGTACCTTTTAAACTAAGAGCAGGAATTTTTGTTGAGAAATAAAACATGACCAAACTGATTGTTTCTCATTTTATTCAAAACCATTTCACCCCATGAAACTTTCTCCAGGAATTCAGATAATTGTATATACACATTTCATGACTCAGTCTTTCCACTGCCCTGGCTTATCAAGAGTTCCAAAACATGGCTCCCCACGTTGTCTCCGATACCCAGCCATAGCCTCCGCCATCGTAACGGACCCCTCTCCAACTCACGTTCCTTTTTCATCTCAACACGTTTCCTGTTGGCGTCCACTGGTCTTTCTGCTTCCTCCCTGATAGTTGGATCAGCTCCACTCAAGTTCAGAGGAAACCTCAGAGTATCAAAATGCCTGTACAAGCAAATGGCAAGAAGTGTATTAGTCAAAGGCAAACTAGATTGTCAGCTTTCCATAAGCAGTTCTATGATAGAATGGTTTAAGAGGGAAAATATGCAAGAATATGCATATATGTGCAATACATATATATATTAAAATTTATTTGGTGAGGAAGAAGATTGCCAAGCAAATAACAAAATTTTTGTTGGTCTACTAACTTGTCAGAAGGAAAATATACTGAAAATTAAGAACATCTGGAGAGGAAATATTGTACAAGTTAGGAAAGTTAACCTGGAAAGCTAGATTATGATAAACAATATCAGGAATTCAATACCAGAAATTCATCTGAGGAAGACTTGTTTTGCTTTCCACTGAATCTAGCCAAGTAAAGCTGAAATTACTAATAGGTGAATTTAAAATGTTGTCAGTGTCCTCCTCCAGGAACATACCTGTGATTGGACAAATAGCGTATGTATCTCATTGCGGTGAAGGGAAAAGCACCATGGGGAAGGGGTGCCCCACTAAAAGAGCGTTTGAAAGCACTTATAGAACGCAGGTGATCTGGGGGAGGGTTTAGGAAGCAGAACTTTGCTCTGGTTTGAATATTGTCAGGAAGTAATGTAATTTTATAATTATTTCTCTCAAAGCTTATCTGGGAAGAGAGAAGACTAGACTGAGACTAAAGCCATCAATGGCAAAAAGGTAAAAGCTATTCTATCCAGGACTGAAGAGTATGGGCCATTTTGGGGTTTTTTGTCTGTTTTTTTAAAGCATATGTTTTGTCTTTGTTCAGAATTGGTTTGGAGTAGTCTTGTTTTTGTCTTGATCCTACATGGTCACAGAACGACCTTGTCTGATGTCATGGTTCTATGAAATGGTTTCTTTCAAGAGGAGACTGCTAAGATCTAGCTGGAGGGCCAGGGCAGCTCCTGGAATCAGGGCGGCTTCCTATTTCTCAAAGCCGTACACGTTTTTCAGAGTCATAGAATTGCAATTGATTGATTGTCTCCCTCCTTCAAGATTCATTGCAGATTTCCCTTCTCTTCAGCTGCCACCTCTGCTTTTCTGAAAGGCTTGCTAGTGGTATGACCCAGAAACTTGTCCTCACTGTGCCCTTCTCAAGCCAGGATTGCTGTACTTTATTTACCAACAAAAGCAGGCAAGAGGCACCAAAGCAGATCACCCGAGTTGGATCCACAGGTATGGGATCCCACAGAACATCACATCCCACCAGAGGACACACTTTACACACAGGAGTTGAGGGAATCAGGCTATGACCATGAGATTCTCTGGCTGCACAAAGACAGTGTCACTCGGAAGTCACCAGTCTGATAGAGCATTCAAACAGTCCACTGAAGGACAGCTGAAATGCCAGCCTACTGGCGACACCTTACTGCAAGAATGGGAGCATGAGGATGCATATACACCTTGAACCAAACAGCTTTATATGGTTCGGTGTCCTTAATCTGATGACTGTGTGAGTTCAAGAATAAAGGAGGCAGCCGGACTCGGTGGCTCAGCCTGTAATCCCGTGCCTTGGGAGGCTGAGGTGAGTGGATTGCCTGAGCCTGCGGGTTCGTGACCCACCTGGGCAACTTGGCGAGACCTCATCTCCACAATAAATCAAGAATTAGCCGCGCGTGGTAGCACGCGCCTGTAGTTCCAGCTACTCAGAAGGCTGAGACAGAAGGATCCCGGAGCCCAGCAGGTCGAGGCTGCGGTGGCCGGGAGCGGCCACTGCACTCCAGTCTGGGGCGACGGAGTGAGACTCCAACTCAAAAAAAAGAATAAAGGGGGCAAGAGCTGAGTGGCCCTACTCAATATCAACCCCAGTGATGCACTTGGCGAATTTACGCTTGCTTTCCTGGCAACTCCTGGATCTTCAGGTTAGAAATTTTGTTCCCTAACAAGGAGAACACTACTGCCAGAGGACACAACCAAGAGTCCCACTGAATTACAAGATATGGCATCTGAGAATATTTAAATCTTTTTCTGTACAGGGACCTGCAGGCAAGAAGAGGAGTCATCATTGTGGCCAGGTAACCCTGATCAATGATTTAACCCCAAGCATCGGATAGGCAGGAAGAGGTAGAGCTACTGATACATCATCAGGGTGGGAAGGAATATATTGGCACTGTTATGCCAGGACCCTAAATCTTCACAGGGTTTATCTCCTACCTTCTGGAATACATCTGTCTTAATAAAGCCTTTGAAATGCCAGCCAGTTCTTACTCATCTGACCTGATTAGCATGATGTCACTGATGCAATGGATCAGTGTGATATTCTGGGAGATGTCTAGAAAATCCAGATTGCTTTAGCCAGCAGTCCCCAACCTTTTTGGCATCAGGAGACAATTTTTCCACAAGCAAGGCGGGGGGAATGGTTTCAGAATAATTCAAGTGCATTACACTTATTGTGCAGATCAGCATCTACATAAGATTCTCATAAGAATCACAACCTAGATCCCTCGCATGCACAGATCACAACAGAGTTCACGCTCCTAGGAGAATTGCTATACTGCCACAAACCTGACAGGAGGCAGAGATCAGGCAGCAATGCGAGTAATGGGGAGTGGCTGAAAATACAGATGAAGCTTCATTTACTCACCAGTCGCTTACTGCAGGGGTCCAGCCCCACAAGGGTTGTGAGATTTCCTGAAGGAGAGACGGATAGGCGAAGGACGAAAACATTATACCCGGACACCTGCTTCCTGAACAGATGACAATTTAATGTTAGCTAAGGGAAAGCTTTTATACCATTTGTAAAGGGGCAAGATAAAGAAAATTCCTTCACGTACACATCCTCTACAAGTTACCACCATCTAGTGGTCTGAGCAACAAACAAGCCAAGAACCATATAAACATTCAGACAATGAGTCTTATTTATAAGGCCAAAGATGACAGTTTTAGTTCAAAGTCCCGAATTACAGTCCTTGAACTGTCTCCAGAAAGTTTAGCAGTAGTTTTCCTTCTGGGGCTTTATGACCTTCAGAGCTTGTAATTGCCTTTCTTGTCCAGGTGTCTCTGTTACTCTTCTCTTATCCTGCAGTGCTTGTTTCTAAAGAAAACTCAAAAGAAGCTTTTAGTAATGCTTCCCAGGCCCCCAAGGTTGCTTTCTGTCTTTAGCTAAGTTATCATAAAAGTATCTGATTAGTATATTATGAGTTCAGTGAAAACCCACTTTATAAATGTTAACCTAGAGTTTTAACTATTAAATTAAGTAAAAACCTTAAAGATACTCTTTATCCTAAGTCAGTGAAAACAGTGTTATAAATCAACTACATAACTCCTAGATAAGTGTTAGAACTTATAATGAATTCATAATGAACTTACTATGAACTTGTGTTTCTAAAAAACCTTATGTCTAAACACTAAACTACATAATTCTAAATCAAATAAGGAGTGAATATACTTATATCATTTTTTACTCAAGCAATATCTAGTAACTTATAACCAATGAAAGAAAGCATTCTTGATGTGCTTCAGAGTTTAACCCTTGCATATATTAGAAAAGGCCAAGCGGCATAGTGAGAAAATGGAAAAATGAACTATGACATTCTCAGGTTAGCTGTGAGTACTTCGCATAAACATGCCGTCTTCTTCTTCCACGACTGCACAGAATTTCTTCAGCTGTACCAACAGCAAAGACGGAAGACAGAAGGACCTCAGCTTCCCGGGCTCGCTTTGTGGCTGGGGGTCCTCAGTGCACCTGGACTTTGTCAATCAGGCGGGCCTCCAAGGTTGGCTCCCAACAGCTTACCTCCTGCTGTGCAGCCTGGTTCCTAACTGACTACAGACTGGTACCTGTCTGGGTTTGGGGACCCTTGCTTTAGACTATATTATGAAAGAGGCTGGATCAACTTTGGGGAAAATCTCATGATTGCCCAATCCATGAGAATGATAACTTCCTTTTGATACTAATAGAAAAGAAAATGTTCACCAGATCTGTGGTTCCACACCATGTATCTAAGACTAAGTTCATTGACTCATCTGGCATGATGGCTGCATCTGGGAAGATGAGGGAACTATCACTTGGTTTGAGTTTGTGAAGGCAACCTTCCATCAGTATCATCTGTTTTCTTAAGGTACCATACTGCTAAGAGAAATGTGGCAGGGACCTCCACACAACATCCTTAAGATTCTTAAGCATGACACTAATTTCCATTCCCTCCCTCTTCTAGGATATGATCCTGCTTTTTATGTACTATTTGAACCAGGCATCAGTAGATGGAGAAGGAAAATTTTAGTGCTTCTGTTTGACTTCCCCACAATGACAGCTCTTACTCAACCCACTAAAGACATAATATAGTATATGTGTCAACTATCAAGTATATCTAACCCAATTATATATTTGGACAAAGAGGAATGACTCCCAGGTAAGTCCATTAATAGGTTCCAGGAAAGAAAATAGGCCTAGATCTGGAAACCGGGCAAAGGGTCAAGACTTTTTATTGGTACAGCTGCCATTGGTCTTTTGACCATCCACCCTTGACTTCTTTTGATGGTCTGAGTTGAGTACCACCCTTGATGGTGGCCCATCCGTTTGCTCCTAGGATCATGTTCTATTAATCAGCACAATAACCATCTGCAGGTCAGGATTCCACAACTGCCACTCTGGCTTGCCACTCAGGATATGAATCACATCATCTGATCCCTGATAGCTAAGTACAGCCAAATGACCTCATGCATCAGCCCCTGCAACCAAGAGAAAGAGTCCACCGAACTTAGTGATGCTCTTGCCAATCTCACCAGCATGCCCCTGATGGCCTTGGTAAGAGATTTATCCTGCAGGACTTTCCATGGGACATAATCAACTGGCAGGGTTTTTACTTTTAATGCAGTATATCCACTCTAGCATACCCACTTTGCTGACTCTTTTTAAAAACCAGCTTTATTGAGGTATAATTTACATATAGCAAAATTGCCAGATTTACAAGTACAATTTGGTGAATTTTAACAAATGTCTACAGTTGTATAACCACCTCACAATGAAAATATGGAACATATTCCCCCCCCAAAAAAAATTCTCTGTGTCCCTGTCAGCCAGCCCCCTTGCAGCACCCTCAGACTCTGGCAACCATTTTTTGGCTTTCTACTTCTATGTTTACCTCTTCCAGAATTTCTTACAACTGGACTCAAACATTATATTGTCTTTCAGTGTCTAGTTTCTTTCATTCAGGATAATACAGGGTGGAAGCTCCCCAAAAATTCCTAATTTATTTATTTTAAAAATTGTGTATTAATTTTTACATGTTTAAACTTCAGTCACCTTCAAAGTATTCTTCGCTTGAAGCAATACACCTATCAAGATGCTTTTTCCACTGCTCAAAGCAGTGTTTGAACTCATCAATTTGATACCTATTAGTGCTTCTGCCATTTTTGGTTTCACCTCTTCCACATTTGCAAAACGTTCCCCCTTTGAGAACATTTTTCATTGGACAAACAAAAATATTCGTTCAGAGTGAGAACAGGTCAACAGGGAGGGCAGGGCATGGGGCGAGGGCCATGCCATTTTTGGTCAAAAACTACTGAACATTCAGCACGATGTGGGTAAGTACATTGTCATGGCAGAAGAACCAGTCACCTATTTGCCACAACTCAGGATGTTTCTTCCTCAAATCATGACACAACCTTCTCAAAACTTCCAGATAAAAACTTCTGTTGACCATGGGATTCAGAGGAACAAATTTCGAGTGTACTACAAGGTGCCTACTCTCCAAAAGATAATACTAGTTTTTTTGGGGGGGGTCCCCTCTCATATTAATATTTTTGAGATTTATTCATGTTGAGAGATCCAGTAGTCTACATTCTAATTGCTGAAAAGCATTTTACTATATGGATATACCATAATTTGATCAACTATTCAATAATTTGGGACATTGGAGCTGTTTCCAATTTGGAGCTATTATGAGTAAAACTGCTATGAGCGTTTTCATCTGAGTCTTTATTTGGGCATGTCTTCATTTCTCTTGGATGAATAACTGGGAGTGGGATTTCCTGGACATGTGGCATGTGTATTTCTTACAGTAATAAGTGAGAATTCCAGTCACTCCACATCCGTTCCAAAATTTGGAATTGTTAATTTTGATTTTTGCTATTTTAGTAGAAGCGTCCTATTATCCCACTGTGATTTTATTTGCATTTGCCTCATAGCTAGTAAAACTGAACATCTTTCCATGCCCTTATTTGCCATTGGCATGTGTTTTTTTGTGAAATATTTGCTCAAATATTTCATCCATTTTTAAAATGGGTTGCTTTCTAATATTGAGTTACATGAAATTTATATATATTTTAGATTAAATTTTTTTAATAGATATGTGTTCTGCAACTAATTTTCCCAGTCTACTTGTTATTCTCTTTACAATGTTTTTCAAAGGATAAATGTTTTTAGTGTTTATGAAGCCTCATTCATTACATTTTAATGTTATGGTTTTTGTGTCCTATTTATTAAATATTTGCCTAACTCAAGGTTTCATGTTTCTTGTTTGTTTGTTTTTTAATTTCAGAGTTGTGGAGTACAAGTGAGGGTTTGCAACACAAGTAGGTTGCATGCAGGTAAGTTTGGGCTTCTAACTGGCCCTCTCACCCCCAGTAGTGGTAGTGGATCCATCAAGTTGCCATAAGCTTCCTCTCCCTCCTCCTTCCCTCCCTCCTCAGCAGTGCCCAGCGACTGCCCATCCCAACCTTGTGCTAACATGATGAGTGTTCAGGACCTCCTTATGAGTGAGAACATACAGTATTCAGTTTATTGTTTCTGTGATGGTTCACTTAGTGTGATGGTCTTCAACCGCATCCAAGTTGCTGCAAAGGACATGATTTTGCTCTTCTTTATGGTTATGAAATACTCCATCATGTATATGTACCACATTTTCTTTATCCAGTCCACTTTTGATGGTCGTCTGTGTTGGCTCCATGTTTTCGCTATTGTGATTAGTGCAGCCATAAACATGCATATGCATGTCTTTTTGGTTGAGCAATTTATGTTCTTCTGGGTATATTCCCAGAAAAGTGATTGCTGGACCGTTTGGAAGATCAACTTTCTTCTTTGAGAAATTACCACAGTGTTTTCCATAGAGGTTGGACTAGTTTACCCATGTTTTCTTCTAAAAATGTTTGTAGTTTTAATTTGTCTATGATTCTTTTCGATTTAATTTTGTATAAAATTCAGGATAATTATCAAAGTTCATTTTTTGTGTATAAAATGCCCAATTGTTTAAGCACAAGTTGCTGAAAAGTCTTCCTTTGCCCATGGTCAAGATCAATTGACCATTTATATACATATTGGTTTTGTACTCTATTTTTTTCCATTATCTGTCTTTTTGCCAGTGCCATAGTCTTGATTATATTGTTGCTTTATAATAACTGTTGAAATCAAATGACAGATCTCCCCTTTTTTGCAAAAAAATGTTGACTACCCTCAGCATTTTCATATTAACTTCAGAATCATCTTCCAGAATCTTACAAAAAGAAAAGTCAGTATAGTGGACTCTGAAATCCTCATCCTTCAAAGCCCCTAGGACCTTTAAGGCAGGGAGTCCACTGTTTCTGAGTCAAAAGATCATAGGCAGTGTGACTGTATGTGCCAGTTTGTTCAGTATAGTCCCTATTGACACCTATTGTCCTGAAAATAGTATTAATAACATCTTCATACACTTTCAAGAGTGTCCCTATTTGGATGACAGATTATACGATCCCCTGAGACCTGGGTGTTTCTGCCAAGCCTGGAGGCTTCCATGTCTACAATCTCCAAGTGCACTAACATCTCCTTGCTTCCCCTCCAGGGGGCTGCCAGGGAATGAGACACAGCTACTCTCAGGATCCGCTGATACTGTCCCATTCAGTGTGGAGACATACCTCCTCTTATCTCTTCCTATGCTCCAAAGCTCTGCTCCCCATTTTTTCCTCTTCCCCTCTCCACCAGCGCAATTTCTTCAGTAACTCAGGTTTTCAGAAAGCAAAACTTGAATGAAGGTTGGCTCTAGCAATTTCTACTTTCCATCCTCTTGGGACAAAGGAACACCAGAGCTTGGAATTCACAAAGGAAAAAAAAAATATGGGAAAACATTAATCCGTGTCTACCTTGCTATGTTCGTATCTTCAGGGTACGTTACCAGTGCCTGGCACAGAATGTAGATGTTTTATGAGTACTGGAAGGAAGAGAGAAAAGAGGATGACAGGAGGGTGCTCGCAATGGGAAAGAAGCATGACAAATCATTCCATGAGTCCCCCAGGTGACTCCACAACTAAACAGACTCCTTCAAACTGTCATGTTCTTTTGAATACTCAACATACCCACCGCTTTGCTGATGAATGAGTTCAAATCACACCCTGCTGCCTCCCTGCGGTGTAACCTTAAACATGTCAGGCTCTTACTAAGATTGAGTATCCTAAAATATGACAAGAATACCTACCTCACTGGTTGATTGCAAGACCTAAAGGAAGACAGAGTCATGAAGAACTTCCCATGGGGCCTGACTCTAAGAAAGTCCTGACCATCCTCAGCAACTCTATGAGGGAAGCAAAGTCGCCTAAATTCAGATAAAATGGCTTAATGTTGAGTTTGCACACACGTGTGTGTTTTTCATTTGGGCCTGAAACATACCGGGTGTTCAGTAAATAGAATTTGAATTAATTTTAATGATGCGTGTACTTTTTTTAAAATCAGGATTTTTCATTATTAAAATTTTCCTTGTCATCTCCAAACAGCATGGGCACAGCTGTTGTCCAACCACAGAGGGAAACTGACTCTATATTAGAGGATACAGAATGTTTTATTTTTATTATATATTCTTTTTTAAAACTGTTTCATTTCATCCTTCCTAGGGTTCCTCAGTCTCTCCCTCTAGTCTCCTATCTGCCAGTGAAGGCATCAAGCTGATCACTAGTCTCCTTTTATCAAAATCAAAAGACTATGGAGAAAACAATTAGCGCTGTAGAAAGCACATGTAGTTACTTTATCACTAGGTCAAGTGGCAACTCAGGTAAGTCTCTGAATCTAGGACCTCTGATGCATAAACGGGCCGCCGGCTGCACCTCAGCACCTTTCCATTCTAACAGGTTGTTTGTTGATTAACATCCAATGGAAGATGTCGCTAGTAGCCACCATCAAAATTTGTTTCAGTTTCTGACACTAGAGGCCGCTGCAGCCCAAGGCCTGAGATGAGCCTGGCGCTCAACCCCTGGCCCGAAGCTGCAGGGCGATATTGCATTTTATTGAATTGTGTTTTGCTGTGTTGTTCTGTAATGTATTGAATTGCATTAGATTAAATTGTGTCATGGGATATGGGCTTAGATGGTATTTAATTGGATTGCCGTAGAGAAAGCACTATCTGCGATTATATTTTTGAATTGATGCCTATAATTGTCATTTTCTTAAATAACCATGGCTGGAATCAAAGCACAACAAAGCATAATTCAGTTCAAGAATTCATCAGATTCATGTGCAAAGTGACAGCATGCTATATACAGTTGAAAGAACACGGGTGATTTGGTCTATCTTGCCTCTTCGGAGCCTAGAATATTGCTTACATACCACAGGCACTCAAGATTAACTACTTGAAAAAAAAAATTGACATGATTCTATTTCTTTTTTTTATAATATAGTTTATTTAGAAATTAGAGAGAAAGAGAGAAGAGATTCACTTCCCCAAGGTAGGGGAGTGGGCCAGAGCCAGGAAAATATGGTGAGACCAGAATTAAGTAAAGCAATGGCTGATTCTATTTCACATATGCTATTACCCAGGTGAAGTATGTCATCAAATATTTCTCAGAATGGGTCCTCTGATTACCCACAATCAAATCATCTGGATGTTTATTTGAAATACTGTTTCTTAACCATCCCTAGACCTAATAGATCAGGACTCCTGTGAGGTGATGGTGGAGGTAGCGAGGAATCTGTGTTTTTAGTAAGCATCCCATTGACTTAATCCACATACATATCAGTTTTCTCCCATTTCATCTGAGAAATTAATGAACTAACTCAATTTGTTGGCACAAGCGTTTCTGCAGAGTCATTGCCCTTTATAAGGAAGGTAAATGTCAATCCTTCTAGTTGCAGAAGCAAAGTCAGGAAGGGTGAGATTTAAGCTCAGTCCCATCCATCCCTGTAATCCTTCTAGTTGCAGAAGCAAAGTCAGGAAGGGTGAGATTTAAGCTCAGCCCCATCCATCCCTGTCTCGTTCTTTTCCTGCTCCGCCACAGCAGGGTCACTGGATATGAAGGCCAGAGAGCCAGCTGGCGCAGGATCTCGCAGTGAGGATGCAGGAGGAGTTTGGACCCAGCCATAGGAAACAAAGAAGCAGCAACCCTGATCAACATCCCTGAACCAGCAGCATCAGCACCACCTGAGAACTTGCTAGAAATGCAGGTTCTTGAATTGTGTTGAAGAGTCACTGAATCAGACTCTGGGACTGGGGCACAGGACTCTGTTTTAACAAGTCCCTGGGGGATATTGCATGCTAAAGTGGGAGAACCAGTGCTGTGCTCTGAATGCAGTCCCCCTGGGCCAGCTGAACTCTGAGAAGGCGAAGTCACACACTCCACTTTCTCTTAGTCCCTTGCAAGCTTCCAGGTGTATAGTGGCTGGAAGGTTAGCCCTCTCCTTCAGAAGTCCCTCTTGGAAAATCCCAGAGATTATTCAACAATTGTTAAAAAGACTTACAGACACAATTGCCTATTTATTCTGACAACTCCACTTTTAAGCAGAAAGATATTACCACTATTTTTGTTCATGGCATCCATGCACTTGAATAATGTCAAAAGGGCTCATCTCTGTTAAGCTTCAGAGGGAATCACTCTTTAAAAACTCTCTATCAAAGTATATTGTCTGCTAGGCATAGGTACCCCCACACACACCCCAAAAATATGACATTGGTCTAAAATGGCTCACATACAAGAACAGGAACAGTACTTAACTTTATGTCTTGGGGCCTTAAGAAGGACTTCACTGTATGTTTGACAAACTGCAAAATCAGTCATCAGCAAAAAGCACTCCTTTCTTTAGAGGGACCAATAATATGAGGTCTATGGGGGCGTGCCAAAAATATATACATATTTTAAACAATGTTATCTATATCTTACTTTTCGAAGTGGAATTGAAACTACAGTAGCAGTGTGTAGTATGACATTCGCTCAACTGTGCTTCTGCCATTTTCTTTGACTGTCTTGCCTGTCGCATGGTGATGCTAGCATTTATTTGATTAACGCCATCTTTTAAACGAATGTCATACATAAAGTGTGTATACGTTTTTGGGGCACTCCCTTTATTTAAAATAAAACTTAGCACCACGTCTTTTAACTAGTAATGTAGCACAAAATAAATATAATTATTGTCATTTATTTATTTGGTCCCATCAACAAATACTATATTTGTGCCATTGTGTTCTAGCCACAGTTGTAACCACCAAGATTATAACAATGAGCAAAAGAGACAAAAATTCCTGTCTTCATGGAGTTTATGTACTGGTGAAAGGAGATAGGTCATACACAAACAGAAAAGTGAAGGAGCAACGAGTGTTATGACAAAAAAAAAAAAAAAAAGAAAAAGTAAAGCAGAGAAGGAGACAGGCAGTGCTGGGTGGAGTAGAGTGTCAATTTTAAGTAAGGTGGTCAGAGAGACATCTCCACACAGGTGGCAATTCAGCATACACTCTAGATCAGCCTATGTTTCATCTGGGGGAAATGCATGCCAGGCAGACACAGCAGCAGCTACAAACACCCTGAGGAATGAATGACAAGGAAGCCAGGTGGCCAGAATGGCTGAGCCTGGGGAGAGGCCTAGAACACGTGGTTAGTCGTGCAGTGGGGAACTGACTGCATAGAGTGGCGGAGTGAGACTCCAACTCAAAAAAAAAAAAGAGGGCCATCGTTGGATCTTTACACTTTACTATGAGTGAAACAGGAGGCTATCTGAGCTTTCTAGGGCAGTATACATGACATGATCGAACTTGTATCTTAAAAGGACCCTTTTGGCTGCCATGCTGAGAATGGATGATGTGGGAGGAGCAGAAGAGAATCAGGACACTAATTATTGAGCTTCTCAAAACCCTGAGTGAAACAGTGTTGCCTCTAACCAGATGGTCGTGGAGAGGTGTTAATCATGGGAACACCCTACATACATCTTGAAGATAAAGCAAATTGGTTTTGTTCATACACTGGAAGAAGTGGGAAGTGTAAAGAGAGGAGTTGAAACTGTCTATGTTTTATGGCCTGAACCATTGAAAGTACAGATTTAGCATTCACTAAGATGGAAACAATGTTGTTTGGGGTGGATGCTGATCAGCAGTTTTCTTTCCAGCATTAGACTTGAGATAACTATTGGAAATCAAAATAGATATGTTGAGTTGACAAGTGGATTTTAGAATCTAGCATTTAGGAGACACTTGAGACCGGAGATATAATTTTAGAAGTCTTCAATATGTAGACAATAGCTATGATGAGGAAGAAAAGAACAATTATATAAAATCAGCCTGTAACTTGTACAAGGATGTTCAGAGCTGCTTAATTCATAATTGGCCAAAAACTGGAAACATCTCAGATGTTCAGCAGAAGGAGAATGGATTAAAAAACTCAGGTTTGTACAGCAGAATATTACTCATTAATAATGAAGAACATACTAATGACAACAGCAACAACATGAATGAAGCTCACAGGATAATGAGTAAAAGAAGTTGGACACAATAGAGTACACATGACATGTTTCCATTTCTTTGAAGTATAAGAACAGGCACAACTGGTCTACGTGGCACCTTTGGTTACTTCTGAAAGCTAGCTCTGCAGGAGTGAGAAGGAACATGAAACTCCCTGGTAGGTTGGTGACTTCTGTTTCTTGATAAAGGGTTGGGTTGCACTGGTGTGCATTTGTCAAAACTTGTTCAATGGAGCATTTATGATTTGTGCATTTCACTGGATGTACACTATACCTCAAAAGGAAAAAAAGAGGCCATTGCCTTGCTAAGCTATGGTGTGGCCATGTGCTCTGAGTTATGGCCAGACCATGTTTTCTTAAGCTTTGGCCCCCTCCCCTACCTTGGGGAGCTGAATCTGCTCTTTTTCTCTCTCTCTCTAATCTACTTTCTAAATAAACTAAATTTTCTAATCTAAAAAAAGAAACTGTTTATTCAAATAAAAATATTGAATTCATATAAAAATATTAAATTATTGAATAGTCAATAATTTACATGAGAATTTGTACTGAAGAAGAGTTTGTCAAGAAATCTGAGGAAATACAAGAACGAAAAAGGGACTTTATTCTTTTTGATGCTAAATATTTCACTACATTATTTTCTCGTTTGCATGGTTTCTGAGAAGTTGGAAGTAGTTCTTATTTGGCCACACAACCTTGAATGCGCCTGACTTCATCTGTCTAGATAAGGTGATTTCTCCTGTAGCTTCATTCAAGACTTTTTCTTTATCTTTGATTTTCTACAGTGTAAATAGGACATGTCTAGGTGTTGTTTTTGCTTTTGCATTTATACTGTTTAATAGTTTCTGAGTTTCACAGCTTTGAGGTCTTGTGTCTGACATTAATTTGGGGAAATTCTCAGTCACTATGCTTCAAATACTTCTGCTCCATTCTTTCTTTTCCTTCAGCTATTCCCTTTACACATATGTTGCACCACAGTTCGTGAATATGCTATCTTTTTCAGTTTCTTTTTGCTTTGCCGCTTTGGAAGTTTCTATTGACATATCCTCAAGTTCAGAGATTCTTTCTTCAGCCATGTCCAGACTACTAATGGACTCATCAAAGGCATTCTTCATTTATGTTAGTGTTTTTGATCACTAGCATTTCTTTGTTATTCTTTCTTATGATTTCCACCTCTGCTTACATTATCAATCTATTCTTATATGATGTCTTTTTCGTTAGTTATCTTTTAGCATATTAATCACGGTTTAAAAAAATTCTTGGTCTGATAATTCCAATATCCCTTCCACAGCTGAATGTGGTTTTGCTACTTGTTCAGTCTCTTAAAACTGAGTGCTTTTCCTCTTAGTATGCCTTGTAATTTTTTCTTAATAGCTGGGCATGATGTATTGTCTAAAAGGAATTTCAGTTAGTAGGCCTTTAGTAATGTAGTGGTAGGGGATATGGGGAGAAGAAGAGTTCTATAGTCTTGTAATTCGATTTCAAGGTTTGTAAGCCTGTGCCCTAGACTGGAAACTTGACAAGTGCTTTTCAATCTCCTCCCTCATTATGCGGTATAGCATGGCCACAGGGGACTGGAGTTCGATATTTCTCTTCCCCCACATGGAAGGTTTTGGAGGGGGTTTTGGATATTTCCCTTCTCCCAGGTCCGTTAGGCTCTGATAAAACCCCACAGGCTAATCTCTGATAAAAATAGTTTCTCTTACAGGGAGACACCTCTTATCAACAAGGGTGCCTGAACAAAGCATATTTGCATACCTAACCCTTAACTGTACCCCACAATATCATTAAAAAAATATCGATTAAAAAAATAGTTTCTTTTGAGGGCAAGTATTGCTAAAAATAGAATGTTCTGGCCTCTTGCAAAATGGCTGATTTGCCCCTCTCCCTGCTGGAAGCCTGCACGGATATTCCTGTGACAACATGAAGGACCTCATAGAGGTAAAATTCACAGAAGAATGAGAATACCTGTGCCTGGGTCTCCATGGTGTTTTTAACTGGTCCCTGCTTAGACTCTAGCAACTCATCAATATGACTCAGGGTTCCCTACCAGACATTGGTTCCTGAAGTAGTTTCTGCTCATGGGTTTCTGGTTAGGTAGTTTGTGATTTTCTGTCTCTGCCTATCTCGCTCAAATTTGGAGGGATAGCAGTTTGACCTGTGAACTCACTTTTCTGATAGATCTATGAAGAGTCGTTGATTTTTCAGTTTGCTCAGGTTTTTACTTGTTTTTTTGTTGCTGTTGTCTGTTTTTTATTTTTGCTTTTTGAGTCAGAGTCTCACTCTATTGCCCAGGTTGGAGTACAGTGGCACAATCATGGTTCACCATAGCCTCAGCCTCCTGGGCTCAGGTGATTATTTTGCTTCAGCTTCCCAAGTAGCTGGGACTACAGGTGCACACCACCACAACTGGTTAATTTTTTTTTTTACTTTTTGTAGATACAAGTTCTGTCTATGTTGCCTAGGTTGGTCTCAAACTCCTTGCCTCAAGTGATCCTCCTATCTCGACCTCCCAAAATGCTGGGATTGCAGGCATAAGCCACTATGTCTGGTCTCTTTTTACTTATTGTTAGGACAGAGTGACTGATTCCAAGCTCTTTGCCTGCTGGACCAAAAGCTGGAAATCTCAACTTTTTTCCTTAGATTGAAGACTGAAACTTTTTGACTGAAGAGAAGGATTTTGGAGGCGCCTAGGGCCTGTTTTCATCAGGAAGAACCCTCAGGGCCTTGGACAGGAGTAGTACAATCTGGGCCTGTTGACAATGTGCACAAGGAGTTGGAACCCTCCCTTAATGATGTATGTACAATTTTGGCCCCTCTAGAGTTGACAGTTTTAGAAACCTCAGACTAAAACTCCTTAGGCACAGACTTGGGCATGAGTCTTCCAGTGAAGAAACCCAGCAGCAGTGGAAGTGGCGTGGCTCGAAATGCTTGTAGGTGGGGGTCAGGAAGAAGACTATGTGAGAACTGGGGTGACATCTCCTGGAAAATCTAGGAATTCTTAGAAGAAATTTTGCTGGAGGCTGTTCTGATGCTTTGCAGCAAAGGAGCAAATGCAGGTGAAATATAAGTGTTACAATTAACCCCTGGAGGGCCACATTTTACTCCCACATGAGTGCTCACATCTCTTTTTAGAGTGATTTCTAGCTTAAGAAAATGATTAAAACAAATAAATTAGAAACATGGCAACTCTCAGAGTAGAAAACAAAATGGTTGAAGTTTGCAGTATAACGAGCCATGGATAGGTACCCAGTAGCATCGTGTGTCAAAAAGAGAAATGGATGCTGTGTGTACCAGAACTGCAGCTTTGACATCCCTAAGAACAGGTTCCTGCAGCCTCAAGTTCCCCAACTTTTTTTTTTTTTTGAGTTGGAGTCTCACTCTGTCACCCAGACTGGAGTGCAGTGGCCACTCCCGCATCCGCAGCCTCGACCTGCTGGGCTCCAGCGATCCTTCCGCCTCAGCCTTCCAAGTAGCCGGAATTGCAGGCATGCGCTACCACGCCTGGCTGATTTTTTGATTTATTGTAGAGATGAGGTCTCGCTGCCCAGGCGGGTCTCGAACCCGCGGGCTCAGGCAATCCACTCACCTCAGCCTCCCAAAGGCGCGGGATTACAGGCTGAGCCACAGATCCCGGCTTAAGTTCCCCAACTTTATAAAAGAGTGCCAACTGCTAATCAGGTGTGGTGGCTCATACCTGTACCCCCAACACTTTGGGAGGCTAAAGCAGGAAGATCCCTTGAGGCCAGGAGTTCAAGACTAGCCTGGGCAACATAGCAAGACTCCATCTCTACAAAAAAGAAAGAAAGAAAAAGAATGGCCAAGAAACCAGACCCTCCTGGAGAGAGGTTGACAGAAAACAATACCACCCTCTAA
The DNA here is from genome assembly GCA_027257055.1 of Cephalopachus bancanus. Classification (NCBI taxonomy): domain Eukaryota; kingdom Metazoa; phylum Chordata; class Mammalia; order Primates; family Tarsiidae; genus Cephalopachus; species Cephalopachus bancanus. The sequence goes on along the minus strand of JAPVLO010000030.1, from coordinate 4,545,923 downwards.
CTATAAGTTTGAAATGGATATAGGAGCCTCACAACCTCAGGTTCCAGGAGGGACCTATAGCAATAGGAGCCTGAAGTTAAAAAAAAAGCTGACTACCTGTTTCCGATAACAGCTGATGTGGAGTTTGGAGAAGTGCTAATGTGTCTGTTAATACCTTGTTGTGCACCCAAAGGAAAAATTTCTTAGAAACCTGAAGCCTGGGAGAAAAATCATGATTGCCTACCTAGGAGAGCTCAGCCTTCTGCAAGTGTAGGTGGTCATGAGGACCCTGGTGTGGACACGGGAAGCTTAAGTGCCTCGCACAATGAATGCATTGGGTGCTCAACACTCCTCCCTACTATTTTCTTCACCTTCTCCTCAGGCTTCAGTTTTGCTGGGGTGTGTGCCAGGGGCATGGGACCACTGGTAGAGTTGATGCGCACTGACGTTTACCCATGAAATTTAGAAAGAAGGGCCGGGTGTAGTGGCTCATGCCTGTAATCTCAGCACGTTGGGAAACCAAAGCAAAAAGAGTGCTTGAGCCCAGGAATTGAAGACCAGCCTGGGCAGCAGAGAGAGAACCCCTCTTCACAAAAAAAAAAAAAATCAAAAAATTAGCTGGGCACTGTGGTACGGGCCTGTAGTCCCAGCTACTCAGGAGGCTGAAGTGGAAGGATCTCCTGAACCCAGGAAGGTGAGCCATGATCTTGCCACTGCACTCCAGACTGGGTGACAGACTGAGATCCTGACTCAAAAGAAAAGAATGGAGGGAAGGAGAGAGGGAGGAAGAAAGAGAGAGAGAGAGAGGGAGGCAGGAGGGGAGGGAGGGAGAGGGGAAGGGTAGGGAGGGGAGGGAAGAAAGGAAGGAAGGAAGGCTGGAAGGAGGGAGGGAGAGATAGAGAGAGCAAAGAAAAAAGAGAAAGGAGGGAGCGAGAGAGAGAGAAATGAAACAAAGAGAGAGGGGAAAGAAGGAAGGAAGGAAGGAAGAAGAAAGAAAGGAGGGAAGGAAGGTTTCTCTCTGAATAATAATCCTCCCCTATTCCTTTCCACCTCATTCACTGCCTTTTATGAAACAATACCAAGCCCTAGAAAAAAACTAAATGAAAACATTGTTCTTCCTTTTGTCTGTTGCTCTTAATAGCTACAGTATTTGAAGTTGCTTATTAAATTCAAAGCCCTTTTAATTATACAACATCATGAAAATATTATACATATCCTGCTATCAAGATCACAAAAATATTGTGTGTGTGTATGTATGTGTGTATGTGTGTGTGTACATGTGTGTTTCTATGTATACATGTTTATGTACATACAGGTGTGAATGCCCAAAAGTTGGAGGGAGGCAGAGGCGAAACTGGACACCACTTCAGGCATCGTAACACTAGCTCACACACACACAGTGCCTCTGTGCCAGGCGCTTTCCTAAAAGCTCTGCACAGTTACTATGTTTACTCGTTTAATCCTCACAACAATTCTGTGATGTAGCTATTACTGTAGCCATCATTATCCCTCATTATCAGATTGGGGAATGAAGACACAGGGAAACCAGGAGTGAAGACAAAATTTGGACTGACCTGTAAATGCCAGGGTCCCTGGGTTACAGGGTCCTCTTCCCGAAGTCCATGAAAAGGCACCAAACAGGCGAGACTCCCTGACTCTGCAATTCAGTTCAATTCCACTGATACTGCTGGAAAATATTTTTCTACAGTAGCTTCCTTGTTCAGATCTTAGCTTGCAGGAACATGTTTGAAAGTTAGAACCTTTACCTGCAGGATAGAAAATGACAGATTGGGAGAATGGAATGTCACATTTCAAAACATGCCTGGAGGAGAAAAGACTTAGAACATTGAGTTTCATTAACTCCTTCTCTCCTTCCTCTTAACCATGCTTTTCCAACATACCTTTTCTCACCTGCAGGCTTCTACATAGTCTAACACCCAAAGAAAACATTTCATTTCCCCTTGACCCTGCAGGTCTGCTGGGGATTGCAGGGACTGAGATGCAATTGTCTGCCCGTGGTGGTCTGCCTTAGAGAGTGAGTGCACCAAAAATGTAAAAGAGAAGGTAAATCTGACATGATGTAGTTCAAGGAACTGTCTTCATCTCTTCAACAACAACTAAATATTTTAGCCACTGTTTAATGAGTAGCTATTCTAGGTTGGAAAGCATCATATGCTCTCACTAATCCATAAATTAACCGTGTGATATGATCCCCAATTTATAACAAGTAAACCAAGTCTTCTGTATTCTCCCTGGTTATCTTCATTCTAGCTACACTTGTTTCTTCTCAGTCTTCCCATTTTCCCTCCTCCTTCCTGCCACAGATCTTTTGCACAAGCCTTCTTCTGACTATAATTCTCTTCTCCCCTCTCCTTAATTTATAATAAATTTAGAACTTAATTCAGTGTAAATTTATATATTAAGTTGTGTTATTTTAATAATTTCTGTCTTCTACTTGATAACCTGAGATCCATGAGGGCAGAGATATTTTGCTTATCATAAGAAATTAGTGCAATACACATGTTTATTGCAGCACTCTTCACAATAGCAAAAACATGGAACCAGTCATCCAGTCCAATTGAAACTGGACTGAATTTTTAAAATGTGGTACATATACACAATGTAATATTACACAGCCATAAAGAAGGACAAACATACGGATTTTGCAGCAACTTGGATGAATTTAGAGTCTATAATACTCAGTGGTCTATCACAGAAACAAAAAACAGAGTACCACATGTTCTCACTCATAAGTGGACCCTGAACATTTACCATGATACTATAAGAAAAGAATTGGCACTAGTGGGATACTACCAAGTGTGGAGGGTGGGCTGGGGGGGCACATCAATAAGGGTACCTGATCTCGAGTCAGGAAAAGTGGGGACCAAAGGAGGCCCAAACTTTACCTGTATGATGACCACGTGTATACCGAATCCTGTACCCCACAACTTAAAATAAAATAACATAAAATAATAATAAATAAAAAGAAATCAGTGCAATATTAGGAGTATGGTAGGAATGCAATAATACAGAGTACCTTAATCAATTTGTTCAAATTGGCAGTGTTAAGGGTCAAACTCGTTTCTATCTCGGTCCAAAGCTGAACTCTCCTTATTGTATTGTGCTACCTTCATCCTATTCATGGCACTTTAGGAAAGCAAATCAACCTTAAATTAATAACCTATAAAGAAGTGCCAAGAAAACAGAGGCTGGCAGGTGACTACATCATCACAGTTGCAAAAGACAGGCCTTGCATGAATGGCATTGCCTGGACTTTCAACATCTGAACTCGTGGAGATGCACTGTCTGCTGTAATCGCTATCTCTCCACATCTACTGGAAATCTGTGCTTTTGGCTTTTCACCTCCCTTCCCATTATTTCCCAGCCTATACATAATTTCAGTTGCCCTCAGTTCGTGTTTGTCAGATAGATAGATATGGGTTGATATGCTTCTGGAATGAGTAAAATGGATATTTGAGTCACAGTGGAAAAACAAAGTCTTCAAACTCTGAACTTTAAAAAAAAGTTCAGTCCACTTTCATTCTTGTACAGTCCACTTTTATTCTTCCTTTAGCTGTATCCTTCAGCTATAACTCACAACTTAGCTGGGCTTGGTGGTTCAGCCTGTAATCCCGCGCCTTTGGGAGGCTGAGGTGAGTGGATTGCCTGAGCCCACAGGTTCGAGACCCGCCTGAGCAGCGAGACCTCATCTCTACAATAAATCAAAAAATCAGCCGGGTGTGGTAACGCATGCCTGTAGTTCCAGCTACTTGGAAGGCTGAGGCAGAAGGATCGCCAGAGCCCAGCAGGTCGAGGCTGCGGATGCCGGGAGCGGCCACTGCACTCCAGTCTGGGCGACAGAGTGAGACTCCAACTCAAAAAATCAGAACAAAATAACTCACAACTTAGTCCTGGAAGTGTAAGTTTCTTATTTCTGAGGTCCTTCCCCTCTTCACCTCACACTTCAGTAAACAGCAGTTACCAGTTGCCGTTACTGAGCACCTGTTATGTGCAAGGAAGGTGGTGAACCATTTTCATTTCTTTGAATAATGACTCCTCCCTTCTGAGGTCTCTATCAGTCTTCATTTTACAGGTGAATAAACTAGGGTTTCAAGAGATTGCCTAACCGCTTAAGGTAACACATCCAGTATTGAGCAGGACAAGAGTTCAAATCATACTTGATGCCAGTGTCTCTGTGTTCTTTCTGCCATATCACTTAAGCTCAATTTTTTAAAAAAGTAAAAATAAACAAACAAAAAAATAAGCAAACCAAAAAAGTCATCTCCAATAACAGGGGCTACTTAAGTCATATGAATCAGTAAGAGCAAATCTCAAGCTACACTTGCCTCTGCCTTCATTGTCTCTCTATCAAACTCTCCACCTCTCACTTCACTCCACTTTGCTCCTACATAAAGAAAACTAAGAGTACCTGACCAAACGGTCACCTGGAAAATGTCTAAGAAACTGACTCTATACTATCACCTAGAAGAAATAGAAAAGACAAATATCATTTACTGAGTGCCTACTTTTGATAAGTACCTTATGCTAACTCATTTACAGCAATGCTTAGAACATTATTCATACTTGGCAGGTAAGGAAGACTTGAACAAGTTAAAAAATTAAGTTTCAGGGTGTAGTTGTGAGTTCTTTCCCTTCCCTTAATGGATGCTTTGTGGGCAATTTCTTCCACATGCATATTTAAATCAGCAGCAAAATGCTGTTTACTCCTAAATCTAATCTTCTATGTCTCACTCATCTCTGTGTTCCCAATCATGGAGTCTCAATTTTTTCCGTTTATGGATTCCTTTCTGCTCTTCAGAATTATTGAGGACCCCAAAGAACTTTTGCTTGTGTGGATTATATGTACTAACATTTGCCATGTTAGAAATCAAACTGAAGAAAAGTTTTTAACACTTGCATATTAATTTATTTTAAAACAATAGGAAACATATTACATGTTAATCTTATAGTTTGTTGGGGAAAAAAAACTGTATTTTTCAAAATAAAAAATAGATCACTTATGTACCTAGTCCAGAATTGTACCCCACATCTTTACAATAAAAAAATTAGAAATATGCACTAAAACTTGCATTGTTTTATGGTTTGAAAATCTTTTTAATATCTAGCTCAATAGAAATCATCTGGATGTTCATGTCTGTTCCAATATCCAACTTGTCATAATATTGAGAAAAACTGGGCATATATATGTACATGTAGATGTGTGTGTGTATATATGTATAAAACTATATATATAGTTGGAAGGAGGAATATCTTAATTGCTCTTCCTTTTAGAAATTCTTAATTGTGGATAGTCTCCTTGGATGCTGCACTGAAACTCAAAAGTTGTATTTTCTTGAAGGTCAGTTGCAATATGAGATCTGAACTTATCATATTTTATCATAATAAGTCTGGCTTGTCTGTTTTGAAATGTGATTAAATCTTTTACCCATGCAAGATTTTGTGCCATTATGTGTTGGTCATTTGGAAGATACTGGTTTACTGAGTTATCCAGATCTTCCAAATGCTGGGACACTTTTTAGACACCCTCCAAAAAATTACATTTGTTAATATCATCCCTGATATCAGAAAAATCTTGAATTATTGGTAAACCTTTTCCAAGTTCTATTTTTCATTTAAAAACTCAGTTGTTAACCTCAGTATTGCATACTCTCAGTTGTTTCTTTGAAGTGACAGGCTCACTTTGTTCACTTTTGAGAAAATTTCAGCCAAATATACAAGCCTAGATAACCATAGTTTACTTATTTGTTGTTCTTTTAAATAAAAATAACATCCCATAAAAACTGACTAGTTCAAATGGCAGTTCAAACAATATTTTACAACTTTTTGCCTCAAGATTAGCATTATAGAATGGTATGCAGCATAAATGTTTTATGAAATTTAAAGACACAATTTAAAATAGTATAACAATTGAAATACAAAGAGATAAATCAGATAAAAGATGAGTATGACTTGACACTGAAAACTATAAAATATTGTGGAGAGAAATTAAAGGTGATATAAATAAATGGAGAGACACACCATGTTCTTAGGTCAGAAGGTGAAATATTGTTAAGATTTAAATTCTCCCCAAACGGACCTAAAAATTGATTAATCAATATATAAGCCATATTTTTTGTAGAAATCAGAAACCTGAATCTAAAATTTATGTAAAAGCAAAGAACCTACCATATGTTTTAGAATTTTGGCAAAATAAGAATAAATACTACCTGACTCCAAGATTTATTATTTAAAAAACCCAGTAATCAAAATAATGTGGCATTGGGATAATGATAGGCAAATGGAACAGGATGCATTTTCTGGAAATAGATGACATATATGTGAATAACATTTTCAGCAAAGGTGCAAAGGGAACTCTGTTGAGACAAGATAGAACAATAAATTTTATCCAGGCAATCTAGCTATGAAGTTCTCTTCATTTTCACTGTCAGCAAGAGGATGATTAGAAGATTGATGGGACACAAAAATTAACTCCAAATGGATCAGAGACCTAAATGTAAAACCTCAAGCCATAAGAACCTTAGAAAATGAAGGACATACCCTCATGGAAATCGGAACTGGCATCCAATTCCTGAACAAACCTGAAACTCACAGGTCATAAGAGAGAAGTTAGACAAGTGGGACCTTATTAAACTGACAAGCTTCTGCAAAGCCAAAGAAACCATCAAGAGAGCAGGGAGACAGCCTACAGACTGGGAAAAAGTATTTGCCAACACCAGGTCTGACAAAGGCTTAACATCTTAGATCTACAAAGAACTCAAACGTACTGAAAAGAAAAAAACAAAAAACCCCATTATAAAATGGGCAAAAGATATGAACAGACACTTCACAAAGGAAGATATCCAAGCAGCCAACAGACACATGAAGAAATGTTCAACCTCACTAATCATCAGGGAGATACAGATCAAAACCACATTGAGGTACCACCTAACTCCAGTCAAAATGGCAATTATCAACAACTCAAAAAATAACAGCTGCTGGAGAGGGAGTGGCGAAAAGGGAACACTTCTATACTATTGGTGGGAGTGTAAACTAGTGTAACCTCTGTGGAAAGCAGTGTGGCGATTCCTAAAAGCTCTAAATATCAACTTCCCATATGACCCCACAATCCCCCTACTGGGACTATATCCTGAAGAACTCAAATCACTCTATAAAAAAGATACCTGCACACGTATGTTTATCGCAGCATTGTTCACAATAGCAAGAACCTGGAAGTAACCATGCTGTCCATCAAAAAAGGACAGGATTTTTAAAATGTGGTACATATACACAATGGAATACTACGCAGCCATAAAAAAAGAACAAAATCATGAATTTCGCAGCAAGCTGGATGGAACTAGAGTCTATAATACTGAGTGACCTCTCACAGAAACAAAGATCTGAGCATCACATGCTCTCACTCATATAGTGGACCTTGAACAACCAATGTAATACTATAAGAAAATGACTGACAGAAATGGAAAACTATGGCGGGGAGGGAGATGGGATTAATGGTAGTAAATATCTGTCTGGGGACAGGGAAACACCTCTTATCCACAAGGATGCCTGAACGAAACATATTTGTATACCTAACCCTTAACTGTACCCCACAATAGCATAATAAAAAATATTGATTATAAAAAAAAAGAAGATTGATGGGAAATATCTGGAACATGATAGGAGATCAATAAATGTTTGTTAAATAAGAGAATGAATCTCCAGCAGAACTTCCCAGCCATTCCAAGCAAGTGGACATTCTAAGTCCATTCTAAGAACAATGTACTAATTGTAAAATGCGGTTTCAAGATAAGCAGAATAGTCTACAGAGGTAAAGAACAGATCACTAGCTGCCCACAGCTTGAGGTTGAGGGTGATCACAGAGGAGTATGAGAAAAATGGTGGGGTGATGGAAACGTTCTCTATCTTGTTTATAGTGGCAGTTACAGGCTGTCTACCTTCATCAAAACTCAAAACTGTGTCCTTAAAATTGGTGCATTTTATTATATGCGAGCTATATACCTCAATAAAGTTTTTTGGTTTTTTTGTTTGTTTGTTTCTTGGTTTTGGGGTTTGTTTGGGGTCTTTTTGAGTTTAAGTCTCACTCTGTTGCCCAGGCTAGAGTGCAGTGGCACACTCACAGCCTCCACACCTTCGACTTGCTGGGCTCAGGTGATCCTTCTGCCTCAGCCTTCCAAGTAGCTGGAACTGACTACAGGCACCTGGCTTATTTTTTTGATTTATTGTAGAGATGAGGTCTCACCAAGTTGCCCAGTTTAGTCTCGAACCCCTGAGCTCAGACAATCTCTCACCTCGACCTCCCAAAGTGCAGGGATTACAGGCTTGAGCCACTGTGCCAGGCCAATAAAATTTATTTAAACAACAACAACAAAATAAGTTACAGTGCCTAAAAAGTTAAGAAACTATTTCTCTAGGTATCTGGGATTGTTGGACCAACAAGAAATAAACGCAGCAAAACCACAGAACATCAGATGCCAGAAATGGAGGCTAATTGTGGAAATTAGGGGAAAAATGCATATCCCAAATGAGAATGGTTCAGAGAGACGAATATTTATTTCACATTGGTATTATATCCTAACCACTCAGCAGACACCGCCCAGAAGATATATAATTACATTGCTCAAACGTTTAACCTAGTTCTGTCAATAAGCTGAGATCTATGTGACATTACAAGAATTTAGCCAAGGAAGGATCCCTTAGTTCTAACAGGATATGCTCCAGAAGCTGCGTGTTGGGGCTGTGATCAACACAAGCTCAACTACATCCTGCTTTCTGAAACTATGCAAACTTCTATGCTTTGCATATATGACTCACACGTAGCTGGAGTTATTAAAGGTGGGACAGAAAGTAGTTATGGATCCATATAAAAACAATCAATAGCTCATAACATTTTAAGTTTGTCAATATGAATGATAGCTTTTAAATGAGAATTTGAACAAAACGAAACAAAAACCCTATCCCCACACACCCTCAAATATGATTCCTGAGCCAAGTGTGTGTTATAAGCAACAGGATAGTTTGAATAAATGATTTCCTAGCAAAACACTAATTTCATGGATTCCATCCAGGATTCAGACCAAATATTCTAATTTTTGGTTTAGAATATTGTCACTATAACAACCCTAAAGAATTTTCAGGCTAAAACTTGACTTTCAGTATTCTTCAACTACTAATATTCAGGTGTAAGTGTGCATTGACCTCAATTTCTTACAAGCTGTTGGCCTTTGGAATTAAACTTTTTATATAATATAATATTATTGTTGATTTTATTTATTCTATTCCTAAACTTTGAATTCTCTTCTATGATATTAAGTGTGTGTGTGGGGGGGGTGTGAATGTGTGTGTATGCATGCACATGCACACTGAGGGAGAAGGAATGGAGGAACAGAATGAAATACAAATATACAGATCAAAATTAGCTAGTGCAAGATGGCCAAGTAGAGGCCCCTTGCACTCATGCCTCTCATAAAACAGCCAAAGCAATGAATAAACAAGTATGTTTTGGTGAAAAAAACTAAAGGAAACTGTAGTACATCAAAGGAGTAGCAGAAATTCTAAAGAGCATAGAAATCCAGGATCACCACATAGAAAAGTAAACACTCAGCCTCCACCACCCCATCCTCCACTCAGGATCCGCTCAGGGCCAGGAAGGCTTCTCCCTATAGGAAAAAAATAAGCAAAAGGAATCCATCACCACCTAGGACATCTACAGTCCTCACCACTAGGGACTCCTCCTAGAGCTTCAGGACTAAACCCAGCTGAGGAAGTTGCCTGGAGTCCACACAGCTATATTCTCCCCAGAGAAAGTGCCCCAAGGTCTCTGTACCATTTTTGAACTAGACCCACTGCTGGTGTGTGTACTGCTCCAAAGGCAAGTAGACAACACACACTTCCATCCTTGAGGCTTTGTCACTGCTGTGCCACTATTCCCTCCCCCTTGGTGGTCTGCCATTCCTGAACCCATGGGAGCAAGCTGTTGTGCCCTACCCCTCCTAGTGGCTGCTGCACCTGGCCCCTTAGGGACAGAGCTGACTTGGCGCTTTGCATCCTGTGGAGTTGGTGCCTTGACCACCCATAGCAGTCACTCCTCCTGGCACCAAAGATGAGGCAGTCCCCTGCCTCCTGGAGAATTGATGTCTTTGCTGAACCAAGTAACCCCACCTCCCAGGGCTGAGACAATCCACCACCCTACATCCCAAGGAAACAGAGCAGTGGCTGAGCTGGGACATCCTGCCCTCTAGGCCAAACAGATTGTAGCACTCAATTCCCTGGAATTGGATTGCTTTCCCAACCCCACCCCTCACCCCCACCCCCATCACAATGTCTGAGCTTCTAAGATACCACACCTCTCTGGGGAGCAGAGTAGTTACTATGCCACTCTGTACCCCCCAGGCCCAAGCCACAGCTTTCCAACATTCCTGAGTTTTGCTACCACTACACCTGGCCTCACAGGGCCAGGGATTCTGTCATGTCTCACTATCCTAGTGCCCAGAGTTACCACTTCACAATGCCTCATTCCCCAAGACCTGAGTTGCCATTGTGCCTTATTGGTTTTGGTTCCCAAATTGCATTCATGTCCTGAACCCTGGGGCCTGAACCTCCAGAGTCAGAGTTACAGCTTTAACTCAACCCTTTAAGCCCAGGTGGCTAGGGTATGCATCAGAATTCCAGATCTCGGCTTTGTGTGGAATCCACATCCATCTATGCTTTGAAGAATGGGCCTGCACCCCAGGTTCATGAGATCTTGAGCCTAGGACCTCAGCTCTACAGTTGCTCTGAGTACATGTGCACTGGAACCCAGCACCACTACAGCTTTTTGTGGGCTGTGTCAAACCCAAAGTCTAGAGGAATCCCCTCAGCTAAGACTTCTCATTGTGGGAAAAATGAGAACAGCAAGACCCCAAAAGCCCTTGCATCATGGATTCCAACAACACAAGTTGCCACAGCCACAAACTCCTGAAGTCTAGGTCACTAAAGTACTCATAGTCATTACAGCTAAATAATCTGCATGAAGACTATACCACTGCATTCATTTAGAACCAGAGCCATTGCACACTTTCTAAGACTGATCTGTAGGTGAGCACCTCTCCCTATGAAAGTCATAGGGAGAAATGTGAAAGAGATGACTATTCTACCAGATGTGCAAACATTAATGCAGGGACACAAGAAACATGGAAAAGCAATAAAAGATGATACAAGCAAAAATCACAATAATTCTCCAGGTACTGACCCCAAAGAAATGAAATTTACAAATTGCCTGAAAAGGAATTTAAAATAATGATCTTAAGGAAACTCAGCAAGATACAAGAGAATAGACAGACAATTCAATTAAATCAGTAAAGCAATTTAAGGTGTACATGAGAAATTCAACAAAAAGATAGATATGACAAAAAAGAACCAAACAGAAATCTTGATGCTAAATAATTCAATGAATGAAATAAAAAATACGATTGAGAATTCCAAGCAAACTAGATCAAGCAGAAGTAAGAATTTCTAAACTTGAAGACAAAGTTTGAAGATATCCAGTAAGAAAAGAAAAGAGAAAAAAAGAATTAAAGATAGTAAAGAACGCCTGTGAGAATTATGAAACACCATTAGGCAAACAAACCTTTGCCTTACAGAAGTTCCGAGGGAGAAGAGATGTAGTGGTGCTGAAAATCCCAAATCTTAGAGAAATATAGACATCTAGAACCATGAAACTCAAAAGTCCCAAACAGGTTCAACTAAAAGAGGTACTCACCAAGTAATATTATAATTAAAATGTCACAAGTCATTGACAAAGACAAAATTTAAAGAGCGGCAAGCATCAAGCGATCTACAAGAAAATCCCTAATAGCCTATGAGAAACTGGAATGATAGAGGCAAAAAGTGTTGAAAGAAAACAAATGTACAACCAAGAATTGCTGATGACCATATCAAAATCAGTAGCATTTCTACATGCAAATAATGACTTTGCTGAAAAAGAAATTTTAAAAATACTATTAACAATAACATCAAAAAATAAAATACTTAAGAATAAAGTTAACCAAGGAAGTGAAAGATTTATACACTTAAAACCCTAACATATTGATAAAGAAGACATAAATAAATGGAAAAATATTCCATGTTTATGGATAAAAGGAATTAATATTGTCAAAATATCCCAATATATAGATTTAACACATCACCTATTAAAATTTCAATGGCATTATTCACAGAAATAGAAAACACAATTCTAAAATTTGTATGAAACCACAAAAACACCTGAAAAACCAAAACAACACTAAGGGGGAATAAAGCCAGCTGGAGGCATCACATTTCCTGTTTTAAAATAATATTACAAAGCTATAGTAATCAAAACATTATGGTACTGACATAAAAACAGAAACATAGACCAATGGAACAGAGAACTCAGAAAAAAATTAAAACATGTATGATAAACTAAATTTTTGTAAGGGCACAAAGAGGACACAATAGGGAAAGAATAGACTCTTTAATAAATGGTACTGGGAAAACAGAATTTCCAAATGCAAAAAAAAAGTACTTGGGTTCTTATGCCACACAGAAAAATCAACTCAAAACAGCTACAACATCTAAATGCAAGATGTGAAACCTAACTTGTAGGGAAAAACAACAACAACAACAATAAGGGAAAATCTCCTTGACATTGGCCTTGGCAATGAGTTTTTGGATATCACACCAAAAACCTAGGCTACTAAAGCAAAAATAAATAAATCAGACTATAGCAAATTGAAAAGCTTCTGCACAGCAAAGAAAACAAATCAACAAAATTAAAAGGAAACCTATGAACTGGGAAAAAATATTTGCAAACTATATAGTTGATAAGGGGTTAATATAAAAAATTTATAAAGAACTCTTACAACTCAATGGCAGAAAAACAAATAACCAAATTTTAAAAGGGCAAGGAACCTGTCCAAAAAAGAATAAAAATGGCAACTGGTGTAATGAAAAGGTGCTCAATATCACTAATCATCAGGGAGATGCAATTTTTTTTTTTTTCTGGAAACAGTACAGATATTTTATTTTTGATTTTTTTCTGCCTTTTTTTATTTTAAAGATGTGAGGTACAATTCAAGATTAGGTATACAAGTGGCCATCTAAGGTAAAGTTTGGGCCTCTCTTTGGTTCCCACTTTACCTGGTTTGAGATCAGATACCCTTATTGATGTTGCATTCCTCCCCACCGCCATCTGGGCAGTATCCCACTACTGCCAATCCCTTTCTTACAGTATTATGGTAAATCTTCAGGTCCACTTATGAGTGGGAACATGTGGCACTCTGCTCTTTGTTTCTGTGATAGATTACTGAGTATGATAGCCTTTAAAACCACTATGAGATATTACCTCATACCCATAACAGTGACTATTACCAAAAAAGACAAGAGATAATAAATGTTGGCAAGGGTGTGGAGAAATGGAAAGTCTAGTATACTATTGATGGGGATGTAAATTGGTACCATCATTACGAAAAACAGCATGGAGGTTCCCAAAGAAATTAAAACTAGAACTACCATATGACCCACTGTCTCTCTTCTGAGCATAGACTCAGAAAAGATGAAATCACCACCTCATAAAGATGTCTGCACTCTCGTGTTCATTGTATTATTATATACTATAGCCAAGACATGAAAACAACCTATGTGTCCACCAATGATGAATTTATACAGAAAATGTTATATACATATGTATATATATGAATATGATATCATATTTATATCAATATATGAATATTATTCAGCCTTATAAAAAGAAGATCCTTACATTTTCCACAACATGAATGCACCTGGAGGGCCTTATGCTAAATAGAATAAGACAGACACTGGAAGAAAAATATTGCATGATCTCACTATCTCACTTATATGTGAAATATTTTTTTAAAAGGTAAAAATACAAAGAGAGAGAACAAAACAGTAGTTACCAGGGCCAGGAGTGGGAGAGGAGAAATGGGGTAATGTATGTCAAGGATACAAGGTGGTAGACATGCAGGATGAACAATTCTAGAGATTAATGTATAACATGAGTACTACAGTGAACAAAATTGTATTTATAATTTTTGTTAAATAAGTCAATTTGATTTCAGTTGCTCTTGTCACCAAAACAGTAACAATGTGAGATAATATGTATATTAATTTGCTTCACTATAGTAACTATTTTATCTATATATATATATCATAATATCATGTTGTAAACCTCAAATATGCACATTAAAATGTATTTTTTTTAAAAAAGGAAGCAAGTATGCAATAAGAAAACCAACAAAACTAAAAAAATCAAAATTGGCTAAATGTTGTATCTCGAAAAACAGCGATCACTGTCATACCCCATTCGATTTCTTTATGTTTTGTACACAATAACCAGTTTTAAAAGGCAGTGGGGTAGGAGAATAATTACAGCCCATTTCATTTATTTGAAAATGGTTCTTCACACTTGGTAAAAAAAAAAAAAAAACTATTTATCTTTCTGCCTCTTAAAATCTGCCAAAATGCCAAAATGCCCTGATGGCCTGTGTAAAGTATGTACATTTTAAAATCTTTTCTTTTCCCCAACAGGGAAGACTAGATGGAGTTCATCTTGAGATTGAAGACTGTTAGCTCTTTGAGAGTAGAAACTTTGTTTTGTTTTGTTTTGTTTTGTTTTGCCTTTGTATTGCCTTCTCTGCATCTGCCTAGCACAGGTTAGTTTTTTAAGAAATTATTATTTTCACTGTCCATTACATAATTAAAAACAGTCTATACTGAAGATAAGAAACTGTCTCTTACAGGAGAAAAAGCCTTAGAAATAAAATTATTTTTATTACTTCTCAACTACTAAAGTTAATTTTTGCTGTTCAATTTGTAAAAACAGCTGTATGGCATTTTTCCCCATTATTAGGACAAATCATGGCCTGACTCAAAAGTCCCTGTTCAGTCCTACAATGTCTCTATGAAAGGACGAGGTTTTAAAAATGTATCAACCATCTAAAGGTTTTTAAATGACTTGTACATCAATAACAGCATTGTTTCCATTAATATTTGAGGGGAATTTTTAAAGGGAATTTCTCCTCCTTACCATTTTTTTCTTGACAATTTATTTTAAAGTCAAAGTTCTAAAGTCTTTATTTTCATAAGCAATTACATGTTCCTCAGTCAAAACAGGAAGCAATGGTTTATTCTTCAAGTTCAAGATAAAGGTTGGGACTTTTCCAAGAGAATTCATCTGTTATAGTTTCTGTAATTTATTAAAATATTTATGGCAAAAATTCCCAATTGTAATATATTTATTTTAAGCTTTACTCATTGGAAAACTAATGTATCACGTTGCCTCCTCCCAAAGGCCTGGCTTTCTCATTAAGGCAACTTTCCAATTAGCATTTTACTGGAAGACCCCGCATTATTTGGAGCTGCTCTGCTTTCTTTTTTTTTTTCTTCCCTTAATGCATAGGCTTCAAGTACAGTCTCAGATATAAAATGAAGTGCAAGGCCAAAAATATATATGCCCTTAGTATTTGATGAATTACCAAACAAATGATCATTTCAAATCACCAAACAGTATGATCTATATTTATTTACTCAACAATATTTATTGTCACCATTATTTGTCTATGACCTACTGTTTCTTGATCCTCTGACGTGGGCCCGGCATTGTTCTGAGTACTGAGCATAGAGCAGTGAACCTACAAGTCAAGGTCCTTGATCTCTTAGAGCTTATATTTCAACGAGAGGAGACATAAACAAAAGAGGCAACCCAAAGCAAAACACATTCAGGTAGTGATAATTGTCATGAATACAGCAAAATAGGGTGCTATGATAGAGAAGATAGAGGCCTTCTATGTTGTCATGGTAGGTGTCTCTGAATAGGTAATATTTGAAGAAAACCCCCAGAATAATGAAAAGAAACTAGCTGTGAACACAGCAGAGTTTTCTTGGCAGAGACAATACCAAGTACAAAGGTAGTGAGGCAGGAGCAAGCTTGGCCTGTTCCAGAAACAAAAATGAGACCAGGGTGGCAAAGTGTAGAGTGAGTACCAAGGAAGTAGAAAATCAATAAGGTCAAAAAAGTAGAAATGAGTTAGGCCATGTGGGGCAATTTAGGCTATGGTGGGAGCCAACCACTAGAAAAGTTTTCAGCAAAGGAAATCACATGTCGCTGTGATCTGAAGATTATTATAAAAGAGTATGCCAGCTACAAGTGGAAAAGGATCAGGACAAGAGTGGAGACAGAAAGACTAATTAGGAGATCATTTATGGAATCCAAGCAAGAGGCGATGCTGACCTGACATAGGGTGTAGGGTGATAGCAATGGATATAACATCAGGATTTGTTGATTTACTGGGCATGGAATGAGGAAAAGAAAGAATAAAGACTGCCAGTTAAACTGCAAAATTTGATCTGAGCAACCATGGGCAAGCTAGTCACTCTACTAAGCATAGGGGATAAAACAGAGGATAAGACAGACACGGCCTTTGCCCTTGTGGAGTTTATACTCTAAATATGCTTAATAAATATGACTTGGTTAACAGACTAACAATTTTAAAAACTTAAACTATATTCAAATTTCATGGCTTAACATAATAAAGTTTCAAAAGATTAAAATGTTTAATTTAATGAATAAATAATATCTACGTTTTTTAAAAATTGGAAAAATCATATACACATATTTATATACTCCATGGAAGGGAAAGCTTTTGTAAAACTGAAATGTAACTGATAAAGAAAAATAGTAGTTTTGACTACTTAAATTCTTAAATTTTATATATGAAAAATACATTAAACAAGACTAAGAGGTAAATAAATAACATGGGAAATATATTCATAGCATATATGACGAGGAGTTGATATGTTTAAAACATAAAGAGATCTTATAAGTCAATAAGAAAAAGGTGAACAGGGGTGAGGGGGCACATAACATCAATAAGGGTACCTGATCTCAAACCAGGCAAAGTGGGGACCAAAGGGAGGCCCAAGTTTTACCTGTATGATGACCACTTGTATACCTAATTCTGAATTGTATTCCACATCTTTAAAATAAGATATATATAATAAAAAATAAATAAATTTTAAAAAATTACAACCTTTTGGAGTATTTTCCCTTGTTTTGTGTGCTTATTTTTTACACAACTGTAGCAATAAAATCTATTTATGTCCTGAAAAAAAAGATGAGTGAAGAGTATAATAAACAAAAAAAGCAAAACTAAATCGAAAGAAAGAGTTCTATCTTACAGGTAATTAATAATACATATGTTTAAGAGAGGATATGGATTTTTTACCTATAAAATTGGTTAATGTTTTCTTTAAAAATGCAATAACCCATGTTAGTTTGCCCTGGGAGTATAAAAGCTGATAGTTTTTTAAGGATAGAATTCTTAAAAAATGCACATTCCTTTCCCTCTGACATCCTCACTTTTTGAAATATATATCTAAAAGACATAATCGTGGCTGTGTACAGTTATACATAAGCATTCACTACGGGGTTGTTTATAGAAATGTAACTTTCTCACAGTAAGAAACTGATTAAACAAATAATGATATACACAAGTGATGCAATACAGTGCAGTTAGTTAAAATCACACTGCAGGCCAGGCATGGTGGTTCATGCCTGTAATCCCAGCACTTTGGAAGGTGGAGGAGAGAGAACTACCTGAGCTCAGGGCTTTGAGATCAGCCTGAGCAACCTGGTAAGACCTCATCTCTACGCTAAGTCAAAAAATTAGCCAGGCGTGGTGGCGCACACCTATAGTTCCAGCTATATGGAAGGCTGAGTTAGAAGGATTGCCTGAGCCCAGCAGGTAAAGGCTGCAGTGTCCATGAGTGTGCCACTACACTCCAGCCTGGGCAACACAGTGAGACTCTGACTCAAAAATAAATAAATAAATAAAATTGAAATCACACTACAGAAAAACTACTGACTGGCATGTGGTAAATTGTTCATACTATGGTTGATATGATAAAAGCAGACTATAAACCAACAAACCAAATGCAATAGTATTTTGGCAAATATCCACAGAGAATATATGTCAATAAAGATATTCAACCATTGGTGTATAATAATCATATTTAAGAGATGGAATTACAGGTGATTTTTTTCTCTATATTTCTGTGTTTTCAAAATTTTCAACATTACACATGTGCAATTGTCTACTTTTTGTTGTTGTTGTTTTTTGTTTTTTTGGTTTTTTGTTTTTGAGTGGAGTCTCACTCTGTCACCCAAACTGGAGTGCAGTGGCCGCTCCCGGCCACCGCAGCCTCGACCTGCTGGGCTCCGGCGATCCTTCCACTTCAGCCTTCTGAGTAGCCAGAACTACAGGCGCACGCTACCACGCTCAGCTAATTTTTTGATTTATTGTCGAGATGAAGTCTCACCTGCTCAGGCGGGTCTCGAACCCGCAGACTCAGGCAATCCACTCACGTCAGCCTCCCAAAGGCGCGGGATTACAGGCTGAGCCACCAAGCCCGGCTAAATTGTCTACTTTTTATATTTCAAAATAAGAATTACTTATTTACAAACAGATAAAAACACTCAGAAATAAAGAGATCCATTAAACTACAGGAAACTGGCTGGAAAGCAGTAATCAGAAAAAAGCTTCAAGAATGCTTGCAGATAAAAGATGCAAAGCAATGTTGCCCTGATACTGATAATAACCAGATAATACTTTAGAGTGCGGACAGTGGAATGGAGTATGCATTTGAGCAAGATATTCTGGAATCTACGACTGTAAACACTGCAGGTCCTGTTAGTCATCTTTCAAAGGTCAGTCCATACTACCAGCAGCCACACACCACGGAATTATGGGGACAACATGGCGATCAAACTAATACTCAAAAGTAATGGCAAGTCACACCTGTTTTTATATAAGATTACAAAATCTTTTGCTGTGATCCAACAAGCCCGTTTGCCCAAAGAATGATAAATCTGATAGCTCCTGCTTCCCACACACCACTGGTTAAATAGATAAACTTTCTGACCTTTTCAACATATAGAATACTACTACTTAAAGTACTATATCAAATATGTAACCCTCAAAACTAGAATGACAGTCAGTCATTCTGTTAATTTGGCATTTGAACACAAAGAACACCAGAAGTCAACTCTGCCTGCTAAACTCTGTGTAGGAATCATACTGAATTCCTTTAGAGGGTTCTAAGGTTTATACTTGTAAAATAACCTATTGTGTGTAAAAACTTATCAATCGTTGTTTGAATAGGAAACAGATAAAGCACCAATGATACAAAAAATGTGTGTGTGTGTTGTGTGTGTGTGTGTGTAAATAAAAGCATATTGTATTTCACAGCATCTGCCATTTGACAGTTTGCCTCTAAGATTTTTTGTGCCCTTTTGAAACTGGAGGTGCTGAGGAAAACTAAAGTCCCCAATCCAATTCAGTAGATAACAACTCAATTATTATTTATTTCCTCTGTTGTACTGTATTACAATCATTTTTAAACTTTGATGTCTCTCAGAGTCTTCTGTGGAGCTTCTAAAAAGTACAGATGTCAGAAACACCCCCAAGACCAACTAAACAGATCAGATCTGTGGGTTGAGCAGACTACCTAGGTGACCCTGGTATACCCTGAAGTATGAAAATGCTGCTCTTGGTGAAGTGATGCTGGCAGGGAAATGGGTTGGCAAAAGGAAAAGAAAATTAAGATATTTCAACTTGAAAGGGAAAATTAAAAAAAATAAAAAGACGTGAACAATGGCATTCAGTCCCAGTGGGTGTCACTTCTCATAGGCCAACTACCTAAGGTCCAGAAGGACTAGAGAACAGACACATGCCTTCCTTGGACACAGCGTTCACCAGCATGTCAATTCGCTTCTCAATTCACTGCTCTGTCTTCCTCACTTCCCGGAGGGCACCCTGGGCGGAACAGAGTGCCTGGCGTCACGATGAACATTTGCCACAGCACATGGGAGGTTTGTCGTTTCAAATCAGATTCCCCCTGAACTGATGGCAATGGCACGCTCACGAAGAAGCTTACGTGGGAGCAGGGGTGCCCTCGGCTACTCCTAGGGAAGAAAGTAAACACTCCCAACATGCACTGAGGCGCAGGGAGTGGCTCAGGTTTCCTACACCTCTCGGGGGTGGAGGAAAGGAGTCGTAATTAACAGCTCTCGGGGCTCAGGATCCCGGCGCGCGCGGGGGCCCCGGGGCGCAGAGCCGGCCCCGCAGGTGAGTGGCCCGGGGAGCCCAGGCGGGCGGAGACCCCAGCCCGGCTTTTCCTCCTCCAGGGCGCCCCAACTTGCCCGGAACAAACTCTCCGGGACAAGCTCAGCGTAGCAGCTAAGGTGGAAAGGCTCCCCCGGCTCGCCGTGGGAATAACAGGTGGAAAACCCACGAATGCGCTCCCCTGGATCAGGTTGAGGGCGAGTTGTTAGAAAGCAGAGTCCCTGGGCAGTGGGGTCGCATGTGTGCGTGCGTGAGAGTAGAGCAGCTTGAATCCTGGGCATCACTTTTCCTTTTGATTTTCTCTGAATCCCCTTTCCTGACCAAGGTAAGCTTGTGGGGAGGTAGGGAGGAGGAAGGTGAGAGAGTAAGAAGAGGGAGACAGAGTGGGGTGGAGGACCTGGAAGTAACCTTGTGAACCTGGAAGTGACCATGGAACCCTTCCTTCCTTTACTTGGTAGTTCGATGAGCCCTTTACCTGGAATAGTGCCTGGGGCTCACCCACGCAGAAACATTAGGTTCCTGGATGACTTATCCCTTTCTTGGAATATTTTTATGGTTAGAATATTGTGCCATATTATCAGACTGGAAAGATCTAAAAGACTGAGGGTTCAGCTAAATTTTTGTTTCTGCCAAGTGGCAGAGAGATATCCCCTCCCTCCCAAAAAAAAGGATTGAAAAGGATTTTCAATATAGTTTAAAACCTCACCAAACAAGAGAACTTAAGACCTCTCCAAACAATGAAAGAATAAGCATAAGTCATTAAATGGGAGTCCATGAGTTTAAGGATACACGTTGTGAAGCTAGAGACACATAGGTTCAAATCCTGACTTTGCCACTTACTAGTTTGCCCCTTTGCAAGTTACTTAGCCTAAGCTTCAAAAGTTTGTCATCTGTAAAAAAAAAAAAAATCATAGTAGAACCTTCCACATAAGGCTTTGGTAGAAATTGAACACTCAGCAGATGTTCTGTAAATGGTACCTCCTGTTAGCATTAAGAAATAAGCAGTGTCAGGGAAGGTGAGCCAAGCTGAGGAGACCAGACGGTTGTGGCACACTGGGGATGAATTGGTTCCCAGACAATGGGTCCAGGACAGATGAGCAGGTGGCAGTTGGGCTAACTTCATCCCTCTGAGTAGTGATAAAGTGACTTCACTTCTTGCGACTTTTCAAATAAGAGTCTGTGGTGGCAAATTCAAACTGATTTGCTACCCAATCACTTTTATTTTGGAAAGTGAACACTTATACTAATTGGTTATTTCTAAAAGGAAAATAGAAGTTCATAGTAAGGAAGTTACACACCATCTCATATTGTGGAGCATACAACATTTGAATTTTATAAGAGAGACTGCTTTTGAATAACTTCAATCAAATCAGACCATAATCTAATTTGTATATATTGTGGCACATACTGAATTGTTTGTATGGAAATGATGTTGACTTTCATTTGTGTTTGTGGACAAACATCATAAAAAATGAGACTGTGTTTTGTCAGTCTTTACCTCTTATGTTTAAATTACAGGGAAGTGGCTTTATTTTATGAAGTTTTATTCAAAGGGCACTTCTGTCAATGTTGCTGTTAGTTTTATTAATGTTCACTTTGAAGAGGGCACCAACTTAGTAGCTGTGACTAGCAATTTATCTTGATATCATTTTATCTTTTTTATTTTGTCAATATAAAACGTTCAAATGGTTTGCAGTATATCCTAACGTTATATCATTGTTTTAATGGAGACTTTTTTTTTCAAATGGCAGAGTTGAAATTCTTTGGTGTGTTGTAATTAGATGTTGACCGGGGAAGTATGGGTAGGATTCTAAAGCCAATCTAACTGAAGTTAACTATGTTATCAGCCTCTGGGGTCTGATTGTGTCTGGAGCAGTTTAGCTTAAACTTGTGAGAGAAATTTATCTAGAATAAACTAGAGTTCCAATATTCACTAAAAAAAAATTGAAAGAGGAAATATACTTTTGTGCCTTGTTTATATATTGTTAGAAATCCTTTACCTAAGTTATTTGACATTATGTTTCCTAATAGACATGCCTAAATAAAGAATAGTGATCTCAGTTGAGATGAATCTATTTAGCGATATTTGAGATTAATTTGAGATTAACCTATTTAATCACAAAGCTGGGTGTAAGTCTTCCTTGTTAAAGTCTGTTTTAGTATAGGTCTAAGTTTTTCTACTATTTCTAATGTGTATAATATGTTATGATAAGCTATTAAATGTTTTGGCTAATCAGAAAGGGAGAAAGAGAACTAGCAATGCTTAAGAAAAAAAAATACTTTTCCAATTATATTCCAAATAGTGTAACTAGGTACAACATGTCTTTTGGCGTGGAATTTAAAATATTATATCTAACCCCTGTTTAATTTCCTAAAATAAGAAACATCCTATACTTTTAATCTAATTAGAACCCAATGCTAACAGTCATTTGCTTGTACAGATTCACTGATTACAATGTAGGTAAGAAATTCAAGGTTGCTAGAAATACATGGGCATCATATAAAAGTTTAGATTTTTAAAAATATTCAAGTATAGGCCACTTGAAAATGTAGCCTCTGAGAAAGGAATTCTGAATATTCTCCATTTACATTAAAGTCATTCTGTGGCAAAAATTCATCTGCATCTTTGAAAACCATCAGTTATAGTGACTTCACCATTTTCATAACACAATCTCAACTGCCAAACTAATAACATGCCTTTTGGGAGTTGGACATGGGGGTGTCTTCTCTATACATGATGAGGGTGTAGTTTCAATGGTTAAAGAAAAACTTCCATCATCCAGGGCATCATAAGGGAGCTCAGGAGGGGAGGGTGCTGATTCTTTTGTAGCCAATGTACAAACAAGAAAAATGAGTCATGATCTTAATGAAGTCAACCTTAGAATTTCCTCTTGGAAAGAGGAAGTGAAGGTGAAGCAGTAAAACCTTGGGCTCCACCATAGCAGCAATTCCAGAAGTTGCCATTGGGAGTCTGGGCTACTCGCTCCAAAATTCAGTGGAGGCAAGATGCCTTAAGTCCTTAGTGGCTTTGTGCTAGTTTGCTTCTCCTACTTCTCCTGCTTTCCTCACCTCCCTGAGGGCACCTTGGGCAGAATAAAGTACCCAACATCAACACCATGTACATATGCAATAGAATATTAGAGGTTTTGCATTTCAAATTAGTTTCCACTCGAACTGATGGCAATGGCATGCTCACATAGAGGTCTGTTTGTTTGATCCATATGCTGTTCAGTCCTGTCTTACATTCAAAGATTCTAATACATTTTTGCTGTAAAGTCCTGTCTTACATTTAAGGATTCCAATATACCTTTTTATTTGTATCTTAAAGCAACTCCTAAGATCACTTAATAAAGTTATATCTTTTATTCTCCAACTCTTGTCTTTTACCATCTCTGCAAATGAGACATGTTTTCTAGAAAAAAAAAATGAAGTCAAATGTTTCTCAGATACTATACTTCTTTTAACTCTTTTCTTTTAAAAAAAAACTGGATAATGGATGGAATTATAGATGCTTTGTCTCATTTTCTTTTCTTTTCTTTTTTGATTCGAGGTCTCATTCTGTCACCCAGCTAGAGTCCAGCATCATGCTCATGACGATCACAGCTCATGGCAGTCTCGTTCTCCTGGGTTCAGTCAGTGCTTCTACGTCCGCATCTCAAGTAGGTTTTGCTATGTTGCCCAGGCAGCTCTCAAACTCCTGGACTCTAGCAATCCACCCACCTCGGCCTCCCAAAGTGCTGAAATTATAGGCATGAGCCACCACACCTGGCCCTCATTTTCTTAAAGTGATGTAACTGTGTATGGTTCTGCTTTTCTCTACTTCAAGATTTCAGGTTAGAGCTTTGAGAAAGCAGCTTTATTTTGAAGATGAATACATATTTGTAACTTTCCATTGCTTCATCAAGCTGAAACAATTTTTTTTTTTTTTTTTTTTTGAGTTGGAGTCTCACTCTGTCACCCAGACTGGAGTGCAGCGGCCGCTCCCGGCCACCGCAGCCTCGACCTGCTGGGTTCCGGCGATCCTTCCGCCTCAGCCTTCCAAGTAGCTGGAACTACAGGCACGCGCTACCACGCCTGGCTCATTTTGATTTATTGTAGAGATGAGGTCTCACCAAGTTGCCCAGGCGGGTCTCAAACCCGCGGGCTCAGGCATTCCATTCACCTCAGCCACAATATTTTTTTTAACTCCATGCATGCAACCATTAATGTAATTTTAGCTTATAATTGAAATACACACTTGCTATTCCATTGTGATACTTTATGTTCTTTTTTATAGCTACTTTTATTCAGTGTGTGTGTTCATAAGACATGTTCCTTGTATATGATTTAAAAAGTATATGTGAAATTAAAAAAATTATCACTGGTAATCTCATAGGTCTTAATTTTACTGTTAACATTTTAATATACCTCCCTGTAATTGAATATATTAAGTATTTTGTATGTGTTTTATCTATACAAAGAGGGACCCCAAAAACCCAGAATTTATTTATTGAAAATTGTTATTCTTACATGTTTAAGCTACAGTCACCTTAAAAGTACTCTCCATTTGATGCAGTACACCTATTGAGATGCTTTTTTCCACTGCTCAGAACAGTTTTTGAACTCATCAGTTTTGGTGCCTTTTAGTGTTTCTGCAGTTTCTTGTTTCACCCCTTCCACATCGGTATCTAAATGGGTTGGTGGGAAATAATTGTGGAGGAGGGAATTCATTATCATATGACAAGGCAGTGGTTCTGTTTTAGCCCCTGATATTGAGATGTTTGTTAGATATCTAAGTAGTGATTAAGCTAGTAGTGATATGAGTCTGCAGCTCAGCAGAGAGGCTATGCTGGTGATAGATTTGATCACCTAGAAGAGTGTATAGACAGAGAAGCAAGAACAGCCAAGCATGGATTATTCAAACAAGCCAGCATTTAGTGATAATTTAAAAGAGGAATCAGCAGAAGAGAATAATACGCTGAGATAACAGGCAAATAGACTAAGGTTGTCATCATATTTTTTTTTATTTTAAACGTGGGGTACAATTTGGGATTAGGTATTCAAGTGGTCACTGTACAAGTAAAGTTTGGGTCTCTCTTTGGTCCCCACTGGCTGTCGTCATTAGTCTCAAAAGCCTCAAGAAGAAAGTGTTTCAAAAGTAGGGAAAATCAATCTTGTCAAATGCCAAGAAAAAAATGAACTATTTGGCCAGGTGTAGGTCATTGGGACGTGGGAGCAGAGGTGCAAGGATGGGTACATTAAAGGAATAGTGAATGATAGAGATCCAGGGGGAAGAAAGTAGTGTTTGGGCCTCAGGGTCATCACTAAGAAATCTCAGTAGGGTACATCACTAGCCCTCTTGGTGGGATACTAGAATGACAAAATCTAAGGGCAAAACTCAGTTGGAAGCTAGAGCAAGGACTGTAAACAACCCAGACCAAATCCTCCTATGAATACTGGGACTTGTTGGGCTCATGGAGCCTGTCCTGTCTCTATTCCCAGGGCAGCATCAAGGCCCACATGACTCTGACCTAGAGCGTTCATTTGCTTTGTTGGCTAAGCTTCTGTCGCTTCTTGTGTGTGTCCTTCGTGCATCCTGGGTGAGACAGAACCCTCCCAATGATGTGCTATCAAAGAGGATGGCATTCCCAACTAGAGAAGCCCCATTCTTGAGCAAGGGAATAGCAATCAGAAAGGAAGTAAGGCAAAAATCAATCCTGACAATACAAGGTAGAAAGCAGAAAAGGAAATCACAGCAATGTAGACGGAAAGGCCATAGGCTGACTGGGCGCAGTGGCTCACATCTGTAATCCCAGAGTTTTGAGAGGCTGAGGCAGGAGCATTGTTTAAGCCCAAGAGTCAGAGATCAGCCTAGGCAACATAGTGAGATCTTGTCTCTACAAAAATAAAAAATAAAAAAAACATTAGCCAGGCGTGGTGGCACATGCCTGTAGTCCCAGCTAATTGGGAGGCTGAGGTGAAAGGATCACCTGAGCCCAGGAGGTCGGAGGTCACGGCTGTGGTAAGCAGTGATTGTGCCACTGCAGCATTTCGTCCTTGGTGACAGAATGAGACCCCAACTCCAAAAAAAAAAAAAAAAAAAAAGACCACGGAGAGATTTAAAGAGGTCCTAACTGAGTGGGGACTGGAAAAGAGCAGAGGACTGGACCTGCAGTGATGAGAGCCCTCTGGTGTGAGGGGAACTGGTGAGAAGAGACTCGATGGCATGAAATTTCATGTGATTACAAAGTCTTGTGTTGAGGAAAATATTCAGTTTTGAGCTTAGAAAGGTAGATGTGGGTGGAATTGCAGAAATCCTGAATGTCAGGGTGAAGGACTTAGGCTCTGTTTACTAAGAATGAGATCCTAGGGAGGCTTGTGGCCAAAAAAGTGATGTGATGGTCAGGATGATAAAAGCATAAGTTCAGAGACTGTTCCAAGATGCCTGGTGAGATTAACAAAGTGCTGTGAGGAAAAAGATGCACCAGAGATTTTATGAGAATAGCTTTCCTTTTTTCTTTTAAGAAAACTAAACTTCTCAAGAGCCCACCTTTTTATTCTGGCTATGTTCCCGAAAATTCTATAGGCTTGGGGCAGTGGTAATTGAATATTCAGTTTCTGCAAAATATTTTACTTTAAATCTCTGGTCACATCCTATTGCCATTTATATGAACTTATAAAGGAGGAGATTATTCACATCTAACCACAGTTTCCAGAGCCTGAGGGAGACTTGAAGGATATTACATCATACTTAATCAACCTGTCAAGTCAGAGCTTGATTTTAACTGCCTGGAAACTTGAAGTTGTGTTCGCCTAACTAGGACAGGGTTCAGCCAGTTTGGGTTGCATTAGAAATAATATGATTCATTGCACAGAAACATTCAAATCTTCAGATTCATATTTCTCTTGCTAGAAATGCATCAAAAGCATACCAAATTGCCCAATCCTTCCCTGCCTTGAGTCACTGTTTCTGTAGTTTTTCAATTTGCACATACATTTTTCTTTTTTTGGCTCACACATGAAATACTACTGTAAAGCTCTCCAAAATATCTTTGTTCACTAGGACACAACAAAACATTGAATTTAAATCAGACACTAATTTATGAATGTATCACAGGAACAAATTATTAATGCTATTCTAATGTTTAGGGCATCCTCAGACCATCTCAGAAAGGAGAGAGGGATGGCTATGATGGCCCACCAATACCCTGCTTGGATCTTCATCAATGAGAGGACATTCATAACCAGGTAACTGCACACCTGTATTTTTTGTTATCCTGTTCTCCAGCCCTTTGTGAAATAGGCCATGTAAAGCTTTCTAAGCATGATATATGATCAACAAGGTCCACAGTATGAATTATCTGTTGAGACACTGGATAATAAGTTGGAAAAGTATATACCTAAAGACTGTCAAGCCATGCCGTCTCATGGAGCAGTCAGTCATATTTTGTTCACTGTGATTTAATTTTATTAAAATCTACATTGGGGGAGTTGTTTTGTTTTTTTAACAAATGGTTTTTATTTAAACAGCAAAATCTTTTAAATAAAAATAATTTTAGGCCAGACATGGTGGCTCAAGCCTGTAATTCCAGCACTTTGGGAGGCCAAGGTGAGAGGATTGCCTGAGCCCAGGGGTTTGAGACCAATCTGGGCAACATGGCAAGAGCTTTTCTCTACAATAAATTGAAAAATTAGCCAGGTGTAGTAGTGCACGTCTGTAGTTCCAGCTACTTGGAAGCTTGAAGCAGAGGGATCACCTGAGTCCAGCAAGTTGAGGCTGTGGTGACTGTGAGTATACCACTGTACTCCAGCCTGGACAACAGAATAAGATTTCAAAACACACACACACACACACACACACACACACACACACACACATTTTAAAACTTTTATTGGATCTCTATTAAAAATGAAGTATTTTTAAAATTCTTTTTTTTATTTTAAAGATGAAATGTACAATTCAGGATTAGGTATACAAGTGGACATTGTAAAGTAAAGTTTAGGACTTCCTTTGGTCCCCACTTTGCCTGGTTTGAGATTAGGTATCCTTATTAATGTTATATGCCCCCACCCCTGAGCTACATTTCTATTTTAATTGTTTGAATCATTTTGAAGAGCAGCATTAACTAAAAGAACTGTGGCTCCTCATAAATGATATGCCTAAAGAATTAGTCCAGGACCAAGTACAGTATGTCTTGTCCTCACTTTTCCCTCCCGTGCTCCTCATGACACTTTATTTTTACTGGATTCTTCTTGACATTACATTGTACAATATATATCCAACATCCACAATTGTTTTCTCATACAAGAGGGGAACCCCCCCCCAATATAATTATCTTTTGAAGGGCAACTCCTGGCAGTACAGGCTTCCCCCACTAGTTAACTGTTCTAGGAACCCATTGGCATCAGTGTACCAGCTAGCATTGTATGTGAGAAGCGAATTTTTTTACAAGCGCACCTGCCCACAAAACACTGAGTGTTCAGCAGTTTTTGAACAAACGCGGCATGACTCCCATGCCTCACTCTTCCTATTCACTACTCTCTCCCCGAGCGGCTTTTTGTTTGTTTTTTTCTCTAAATGAGAAACAAAATACTTCCTCAAAGGGAAATATTTTGCTGATGTGGAAGGGGTGAAACAAAAAACAATAGAAGCACTAAAAGGCATCAAAAGGGACTCGTTCAAAAACTGTTTTGAGCAATGGAAAAAGCATCTCAATAGGTGAATTACATCAAACGGACAGTACTTCGAAGATGACTGAAGTTTAAACATGTAAGACTAAATACACAATTTTTATATATAAATTCCATTCTGGGGGGGTCCCCCTTGTACACAGCAAACAGCATCTTATGTTGCTTTGGGACTGTTAGAGACTTAAACACTATAAGAGCCAAGATGAGAACTGAACCAGACTGAACTACAGCAGAGGTTGAGGAGGGAAAGATGAAATTGTAAAAAAAAAAACCAAAGGGTGCTGAAACATGACCTGCTTCTTACAGGAAGTGGGAAAAGAGAAAAAAAAGCAATAAATGATGGAGGGATAGGTAGGTAAATGAGGCAGGGTTGGGCAGTAGGAAAGTGAAGGGAACAGACATAGTCCAAGATGGAATTAAAGCCACAGCTGGAGGACAAGGATGAAATAGAAGGAATGAGAAGAAGATGGAACGGTGAAAGATAAAGGGTACATCAATTCATTCCTCAGATTAAATAGAAGGGATGAGAAGAAGATGTAAAGTGAAAGATAAAGGGTAAATCAATTCATTCCTCAGATCCTCATTGACTGCTCACTGTGAACAGGTACTCTTCTGGACCCCTCATAGTCTGCCATGAGCCAAACAAAACCCTTACTCCTAGGGTTATACCCTAAAAGGGGGTTACAGTGAATATGTGAGATAAATGCTGAAGGGATGATGAATAAAAATAAAAGAGAAAATGGAGTCAAGCATGCCAGGGGTACAGGGTGGAGAAAGTTCTGACTTCATGTATGCCCAGGAAAGGCCTCACCAAGGAGGCACACTCAGAGGAAGAGCCTGAAGGGAGTAAGCCATGTAGGTCTCTCAGGAGCATTCCAGGCAAAGGGGACAGCAAATCCACAGCTCTGAGGCAGGGGCGTATCTGTAAGGGCAAAGGAGACCCATCAGGGGAACCAGAAGTAGAAAGACAGTAGGATAAGGGGCAGTCAGATGGAGCCGGAACATGTAAGCCTCCATAAGCCTTGACGAGATGTGTTCCTTTCCACTAAGTAAGAAGAGAAACCATGGAAGGATGTTGAACACATGGGTGACAGGACCCATCTGGCTACTGTGCTAAGAACAGATTGAAGAGGGGACAAGAGTAGAAGCAGAGAGACTACCAAGGACCTGGTAGTCCAGGGTAGAGATGAAAGGGATTCATCTCCACCAAGGTGGCAGCAGTGGAGGTAGGAAAAAAAAGTGAGATTCTGGATATATTCCAAAGGAAAAGACAATAGAATTTCCCAAAGGGTTACATAGGGGGAGTGAGAGAAAGAGAATAATCAAGAATCCTAAGGATTTTGGCTTAGAAAAGTGGGGTTAACGTTTTCTGAAATTATGTGGACTACACGAGGAACAGGTTTGCAGTAGAGAGGATCAGGAATGCAGGCCTGGACGGGTTACATTTGAGACTGAATAAGAAGCATTCCCCAAAAATGTGGTCTGTGGGCCACCTGTTTCTTAGTCAGGTGGCTGTTCACGGTACAGATGCTGGGCTGCACCCCAGAACTAATTGGATGATTCTGATTTATGCTGAAGTCTGTGCAGCTCTGCCTGAATAGGAAAGGATTAAAGTTCTGAGAACGTCTGAACTCCTGACATAAACAAAATTCCTGGAGCCCGTGGGGAACTCTCTGCCAGGCTGTCACCAGAAATTATAACAATGCCACTGACCAACTATGATATCTAACATACCACAAATCTGGCAGACACCTCTACTTCACTTATTCTCTTAACAAGTTCTTTCCCAGCTTTTCTCTGGACTAGACATTGTTGTAGTGAACAAGACGGAAATTACCAATTTATTAAGGGATTTTTGTTTGCACAGTAATACATGAAAATAATGGTAATTAATAATTAAATGAAATCTGCATCATCAGAATTTTGGTTTCAGCAAAGTTCATAAGAATTACATACAATCCACAACATCAATAATCTCAAATCAGGCGAAATGGGAACCAAAGGGAGGCCCAAAACTCTACCTGTACGATGTGTATCCAATTCTGAATTGTATCCCAAATCTTTAAAATAAAAGTAAATAAATACATAATAATTTTTTAAAAAAAGAATTACATACAATCAATAAAATAAGAGACCCTGATACCAATTATAGCACAGTAGACAACATAACCTTTTTATCTTACTACTAGATGAGACTTCTCTGAGATTAGAAACTTCCTTGGTCAAAGCTTGTTAGCTTAGGTTAGCTTCACGCTCAAATGACTAAGGGTCCAGTTGCTCTTTTATAGCCTGGGGTCATCACTCCTCACTGCTTCACATGGTAAATAGTCTAAGTGAGCTAAGAAGAAAAAGAAGTTTATTTTGGTTACTCAAAGTACTTTCACTTCAGGTCAAAGGCTGAAATCCGGGCACTTTAGAGGTAAGTACACATTAACTCTGTTTTAAAACAAACAAAGGCATTCAAATTCAGCGTTAGAATGCAGATCAGATTTCACTCTGGGAACTTGTTAGGCTTTTTCTGTTACTTAGGAACCTAATATAAGCCCTTGCAGGCTATGACTCTTGTAATAGCAGCCCAAAAGGCACGTGTACATTCCTGCTCTTAGTACAAAAGTTTAATTAGTATGATGTAATAAATTTTTAGCAGAAAGTGCATTATTCTGAGCAGTTTCTTTTTTCAAACATATTGGCCGGTACCCTTTGCTGAAACAAAGGAACCAGCCACCTGTACCTCTAAGCACAAATTAAACACAAAGAGCTAGTGTTCCAGAGGCTGCCTCCTACCTGGTCGGTAGAGCCAGAGGGCAATGTTTGCCCAAGCTTCATGTCCAGGGTCTTCCCTGATCACAGAAATGGGAGCAAACATTGTGTGTCCCAGTGTGTCCTGGAAGTAGGTTTATAAAAAGAAGGCAGGATTCTCCTGAAGAAAATTGACTGTCCTTCTTTAATAAAAAAAAAAGGAGCCCTTTCTGACATATTTTTACAAGGAGTCAGAATTTTAAAATAAGCCAGAGGCAAAGGGTTTGAAACATGTGTTTTAACAGCATCTACTTTAAAATTAGAATTTTTTCCCACATGAAAATTGTTTTTTAAAATTGCACTATTTATGTTTGGTGACCTAGTGAAATAAAAGGAAATTTTTATTATGAGAAACTGGATACTGCCTCTGTTACTATGTCACAAAAAAGGGCAATAATGTCCCCCGCAGATATTGAAAAGGGGAGTTCATTAAGTTTTCTTTATATCCAATATTTTTCAATAAGCATATATTGTCAACAGCCACTGAGCACATCAATGGGACTCAATAATGTGTTATCCCCAGTAAAGTTTGTTTGTTTGTTTGTTTTTTGAGTTGGAGTCTTATTCTGTGCCTAGGCTGGAGTACAATGGCATGCTCACTGCCACCACTGCCTCCGCCTACAGGGCTCAGGTGATTCTTCCACCTCAGTCTTCCAAGTAGCTGGAATCACAGGCATGCGACACCACACTTGACTAATTTTTTGATTTATTGTAGAGACGAGGTCTTGTCAAGTTTCCCAGGCCAGTCTTGAACCCCTAGACTCAGACAATCCTCTCACCTCGGCCTCCCAAAGTGCTGGGATTACAGGCGTGAGCCACTACACCTGTCTCCAGTAAAGTTTACCTACTCCATAATTTACACAAACTATTGTATCACCTCAGGAGGTCTGAGAACATTAAGATCATCTGTCTACTCGATACACTAAAAATGATTCCATAGGAAATTTGATGAAGTCAAAATCCAAAAAGTCCAGAAATCCATTACACATATGGAATCTACCTGAATTTCTGGATGCGTTAATTACACTGGTGAAATCTCTGCCCCGCCCCCCACAGGTAGGTCAGGGTTCAGTTTTCTGTACAATATTTGCTAAACAAATAATTTTTGAGAGCGTACCCTTAGCCAGAAGCAGTGCTAGAAGAGAAACTGGAAATACGCTTTTGAGCAAAACTAGTCAAGGGCTAGTTTTGGTCATAGAGATTGCAATCTAAAGCTGGAGACCTCAAATTTGAGTCATCACCTGGAAGACTTGTCAAAATAAAGCGTGTAGTTCCCGTCCCCAGAGTTGCAGATTCAGTAGGTCTGTGGTGAGTGAGTCTAAATTCCCAGGAGTGTATGTGCTGCTAGTCTGGGGATCACACTTTGAGAACCACAGTTCTGATCTCCTGAAATAGACTGGGGTAAGTGCTCTGAAGGAAAGGAACACAGTTCTATGAAAGAATAAGGACCTAACCTCAACCAGGGTGTCCAGGCAGGTTTTCCCCTGGAAAAGATGTTTGTACAGAGATCTCAGTGAGGAGGGAACTAACAAGGCTCTCAGAGGGGTGGGTGGGAGAGTGTCCCCATGCAGGTGTCTACTTGAAATCCTTATGGCCAAGGAGCAGAGAGTTCCAGCAAGTGAAATGTGCCCTGGTGGCTGAGGTACAGGACACAGGAGACACGTCTCTTGAAGGCAGGCTGAAGAGGAAGGCAGGAGGGAGACCAAGCAGGACTTTACCTGAGATAAGGGTATGGGGTTTTATCCCAACAATAATGGAAAGACACACAAGGATGTTGAGTAAAGCAGATCTATGATTAGATACGTTCTGCACACTCTGGATATAGTGTGGAGAATAGAGAGTGCCCAGTATTTTTTGTCAACTATCAAGTGAATCAGTGGCAAAAGTTGTGGTGGTGTTACTGAAGGAGCAGAATACGAGTCAGGGGGTGTAAGAGTGTCAGGAAAGGCCCTGTCTCTAGCTCACACTCGTGTTGAGGGCCCTGAGACTCATTGGCCATTTGTTGTGATTCAGGCCCTCTAAGTAATAATCCCAAAGGCCCAGGAGGCTGAAAGGCATATCAATAAAATAAGTGAAAGATCCCACTAAGTAGAATAGATAGATCCGTTCCTCCTCCCAAGGGAACAAGGGGCATCAGACTGTGAAGTCAAGGTAGACGTGCTAGGCAAGCCCAAATGTTCCTACAAAAGGTGTTATTTTATAGCAAGCTTGCATGTGCTCCGGTAATGAGTTGATGTTATGCGGCACACCTGTGTTTACTTTTCAAATGGTTTTTTAAAAAAATCGATAAAGCTTGTATTTGAAAAGTATGAAATGCAAGACTAGATCATGGACACATGAGAAGCAAGACCCAGATGTGAGCTGGGTACCAACCTACTTGCTCCATTCTTTCATCTCTATAGCCAGCCCCCAGAAAGTCCAGAATCCAATCACTTTCCACCATAAGCAGATATCAGATCTAGAGTACAATTCTGCTTTCTTCAGAAGGACTGTGTTGAAAACATGAGCAAGTCTTCTTTGTCCCTTTTTGTTCTCATTTCCACATTAAGTGACATCTAGTAACACTGTTTTGAGTTACCAAAACCCTTCTCAAATGGGAAACTTTTCAGTTGAAATATTTTGAGTGGGCTGGGGGCAGTGGCTAAAGACTGTAATCCCAGCACTTTGGGAGGCCAAGGCGAGAGGATTACCTCAGCCCATGGGTTCGAGACCAGCCTGGGCAACATGGTGAGACCTCATCTCCACAATAAATAAAAATTTAGCCAGACATCCAGCTACTTGGAAGACGGAGGCGGGAAAATCTCTGGAGCCCAGTAGGTCGATGCTGGGGTGACCCTGAGTTTGCCACTGCATTCCAGCCTGGGTGACAGAGTGAGACTCCAACTCAAAAAAAAAAAGGCAACCCCCTCAGGTACCATCTCACTCTTGGAGCTTTTCTGTCCTCTCAGTAAATCCTGCTTTCCTAAAAATAAAATAAATAAAAAAGAAAGAAAATAAAAAGAAATATTATGAATGTTTTCTTTTTGTATCTACCAACTCGTCCTAACTTTGTTGTTTTTGTTTTTGTAATATTGTGAAATGAATTCTTAATCTTTAACCCTTTTGCTCCTACCTGAGTCCTAGGAGCGGAGAATCCAAGAGAAGCTGATATTTATGTCCTAATAGCTCCAGGGTCATTTGTTTTTTAAGGGACAATCATGAAAAAATGAATGTCCCAGAAAATACAAAAGTTACAAAATGACCACAAACAGCCAAGAGGGTGCTTATGTGCTGGGAGTGAGACAAATGTGATTATATTACCTTATTGATTAGATCACCAATAGATATTTGTGAAACTCCCAGGTGCTTTTTCTTGTCAGTTGTCAGCACTGAAGAAGGAGCACTGAAGAAGATCTAAAGATAGAACTGTTGGGAAGACCAGAGCAAACAGATCACAGGTTCCACCATCCTGATCGCCAGTATTGATTAATGATACTCTAGCAGAGTTGCTAGAAAAGATAGAAATCTTTTCTCTTCAAAAGGGGTGGCCCCTTTGGCATCTGTACCTGCCCCACCCCCAGGGCTTTGAAATCGGAGGAGTTACACAGAATTTGAAGCTTTCTGATAATTTGAAGTTTGCATTTTTACTTCAATCAAGATAGCCTACCTCTCCACTACTTCTCAGTTTTCAGACTTTGGAACCCAATCCCTTCATTTGCAATGGAAATGTGAATAACCTACTTTGCTGGCTTAGGAGGGTCTCTATGCAAAGATTGAAAGGCATTCTTTCTTCATCATGTGAGCCAGGAGAGGAGGCCAAGGCAAGAAGACTTGGAGCCATGACTGCTTATGAAAGAGGGGTTGAAGTTTGCAACTTAAATTTTAGGGCTCCAGCAGGTCGAGGCTACGGTGGACGGGAGCAGTCACTGCACTCCAGTCTGGGCGACTGAGTGAGACTCCAACTCAAAAAAATAAAAATAAAATAAAATAAATACATAAAAATAAATTAAAATTTTTAAAAAATAAAAATAAATTTTAGGGCTCAAGTGGACGGTAACAGAGGATAAAGTGGATTCAGAGAATTCTGTCCCTGTTTGCGGACATAAGTAATAGGGAATGATGGTCTGTCTTGGCAAATGGCTTAATGAAAAGCTTTATTTAATTATATTCTGTGTCCTTGTATTTTCTGATTCTATCTTTCCAAAAACATACAAGAGTTTACATTATGTTTCTATGGATTCCAAATTATGAAAAAACATGAATATATTATACACTTATATAGAATTTGTAAAATGTACAGAATTACAATATATGAAATAAACACCATAACCTGAATTCCCAACAAATAATCAATTTACATTACCTTTACATGTTTAATTCATACTTCTGTTATAAAAACATAAATTTTTAAGTTCAACTTTTTGAACCTGACATATGAAATTGTTAAATAATCTCACTACTAAAATTTGCCATTATAAAAAAAATCAGTGGGAAAAAACAAAATGCGCAAGAGAACAAGTTAGTGTTTTTCATCTGCGTCAGCTTTTCATCTGTGTGAAATGTTTAAGGTTTCAGCTCTAAAATGTGGCTACACACACTGCAGAATGTTCTTCCTAATGCTGCTGTCATAATGCAGCTCAGTGGCTGCCTGATTTGAACTGTAAATATTTTTCAGCAAGTCTTTAAGAGGCAGAAATAACACAAACTCGGGAGGCATAGCCAAGCGTCGCCAAAGGCCAGCTACGCCTTAGGCTGCTACGCTGGGCTGTGTTTTCCTCTGAAGTTCATCCGTACCACTGGAAGTCTCTAAGCTTGTGTTGAGTTACAGAGTACAATAGTATTTTTGCTTTGCCCTTAGTGGGTCCAAATTGTAAGAGTCACTTTGTAAAGAGTAGAACAGTTCTTTGGTTTTCAGGAAAGGAATAGGATAGCCATTTATTTATGATGTAAATCATTATTAAAACAAGGAAAAACTCTTAGTACAACTAATATTTAACATTCATTCTATGAATGCAAGGCATAATTCACTTCCGCCCGTCATCCTGTACTGCGTCTGTGCACGTTACTTTTATAAAGTCAAATAAAAATTGTTTCTTCCAGCCAGCGAAGCAGCCTGATAAGATTAAGGAAATCATTTCTTGCTAAGTTCATTATTGATGGCAGACGTCAGAATGGGGGGTAATTCCCATCTGTTGAACAGCTGCAATTCAGGCCACAAAGTACAAAGTACACCTAAGTATTGAACAGCTCACGCTGGTCCACTATTACTCATTAAGACCAAGCCAGAGGCTTAAAGGAAAAGAATCCTGGGATTTCCTCAGCACCCCTCTCCCCTTGCGCACCACCCCCAGGGTCCCTCTCACCCTGGCTAGCTCTCTTCCAGCGCTGTGATGAAGAATCCAAGGAGTTCATCAGCAAGGAGATTCTTCTCCCTGCACTGCCTGTGTGGCTGGGTGCTGGCTTCCATCCTAGGGAAGCTTATGATTTAGATGTTCATTTAGCTAGAAGTCCAGTTTGTAGGACATTTGGCATTCCTCAGTTTAGTGAAAACACCATTCTTGTTAAATACTACATGATGATGTTTAAAAATATCGTCATTATATATTGTAAAGCAGTATTTTGTGTTCAAAAAGCCAAAACCTTTTCCTAGAAAGTCAGTTTCTTGTGTCTCACATATGAAGTATACTTGAACATTGTGTCTGTTTCTAGGGCATCCCTGTGGCTCTAGACATTACAAGTTTGTAAACTGGAAGACTGGACATAGGATCCATTTCTTACTACCCATTTTAAAGCTTTAAAAAGGTCATTGAACAGTCTACACTAAACTGTCAGGTCTACACTCGGTGGAAAACTCTTTGGGGATGGAAGGCAAAAAGGACATAGATTTTGTTTTCTTATTTTGGAGGAGGTCCATATGTATGTAACATTGAGGTGGACCCTAAAAGCTTTCTATTATAATTATTGCTGTCAGGTCATAGTGAATGTTAAATCAGTATCCCCTTACTGACTAAGGACTGCTCAGAAAGCACTTGAGTGATTGCCTTTGAATCTTCTAAACCAGACATTTACTAGTTCGTTTAGGTCTCTTTTTAGACGTCAGGTTCTCCTACCTTTCATGAAGCATCATCTCATTCCTGCGCCTCTACCCCACTAGTGTTGCAATGATCTCACGCAACTTGCTGCCTCCATGTTGTCTTGGGCTTACATCTGTCTTCCACACTCTACCTAGTGGTCCTTAGTATCATCATGCCTTTCTCCTGCTTAGAATCTTCAATAGCTGCCCATTACCTGCAGAGTGAATACTAAGTTCCTTAAAATGTTTCATGGGCACATTAGTTTCTCACCACTCTCCATTTTACACGCTATATTTGCAGAATCTCAACTTTGAGATTTTTCCACAATCTATAGAAATAGCTACTGTCCTTGTGAATGTTGTCTCCTTTGCCTGGTAACTCTTCACGCTCTTCTTGTTTAATTCTTCCCCCCCAGTTTCACTGTAGGCAGCATCTATTCCTTGAAGCTCTCACCCACCCTCCAAGGATGACTGAGGCCTTTTGCCTGTGCCCACACAGCAACTCTGGTGTGTATGAATAGTGAACATTGGTGCAGGCCTTCTGTGAGGGGGTGGAATGAGAACAGAGGCAGATGGTCCTTTTGACAATAATTATTCAGCTTCTTGTTCACCTAATGCCAACAAGTCAAATTAGAATGTTACACACTAACATTTCATTCTCAAAGTTATATCAGACCCCTTGCTTCATCAGGTACATAAACTAATCATCTTCAAAAGTTCCTCTGATAAGGTACATGCAATCAAAAGAAATATTTAGAACTGACTGGTAGTGATGGCTCAAACCTGGAATCCCAGCACTTTGGGAGGCCAAGGCAGGAGGATTGCTTGAGGCCAGCCTAGGCAACATAGCAAGACCTCATCATTGTTTTTTTTTAATGTGTTTCCTTTGTTTTATAATATACCCCCAACAGTATCAGAATAACAATGACAATACAAATATTACAACTGTAACATGATCATTTAAAATAGTTCAATAATTTATTGCATATGCTTTATCCATTTCCTCCCTTTTAAAAATAGTTGTATTATATCTATAGTGTCGCAGCATATATACACAGCTCTACATACTATGCCCTTTGACTTCATTTAGTTTTAGTTCCACAAATAACCACACACTTAATGCTCACCACCAGTATTTATGTAAATGCCTCTCTAGTTCTTTAGGTGGTCCGAAGTTCACAGTCTAATGTATTTTTAAGGAAGAACCATGTAAACAATACTCACTGATTTCTTTCTTGTTGATAATACATTGCATCTTTTATACTTTGAAGTCAGTCTTATTGAATATAAAATCTTCACCTCACTTTTTTTCTTGAGTATATTAAAATTGTATAAGAAAATATTCCATTTTCTTATGGCATATAGCATTTCTGTTAAATCTAATTTTCTTTGTCTTCTGAACCACTTGCTCATTTTGTCTAGATGCTCAAAGGATTTTTTTTCTTCAAACTGTGATTTTTTTTTTTTTTTAGAGTAGCCTTGATGTTAGTCATTGGGTTGATATTTTCAGGTATATAGCATATTTTTATTATATAGCTTTAAATATTATTTTTAAATTCAGTAAAAATTTCTCAAATTGTATTTGATATTTGTTTTGCTCCCTTGCTTTATTTTATTTTCCAAAGAGCCCACTGTCTGCTTATTGATTATTCTTTGCCCATCTTCAATATTTGTCACCTTCACTTGATTTATTTTATTGCTTTTCTTATTTCTTTTTTATTTTTAAAAACACTCAGTTTTGTATTCCTTATATTTAGCTCAGTCTTCATTTTAAAAATAAATTTTAAATTTTATTTCTGATTATTTACTGAGTTTGGTGTTTCCTTTCTGATTTTTTTTCTAATTCTATTTTATATTGTTCTTTCATGTCATGTATTATTTTCCAAATGTCTTTTTGTTCATTTTGAAGTTGTAAGTTATACTTTTCTAGGCTTGTTTCTGTGACATACTTTCATTATCTTTAAAGATATTCTTCTTATTCTTATTCTCACTTTTTAAAATAATAACTTTGAATGTACTTGACCTAAAATTTGTACTCACTGCTCATTTTTATATGAATTTATTTCATCCTGAACTTAGTAGAAGGCAAGGTACACAACAGCTTTTCTAGCTTCTCAGAGTCTCTTTTTCTGGGATTTTTGTTGTAGTTATTTTTCTTAAAATGTTCAAAAATATAATTACTCACTTTCTGAATTTCCCTGGTATTGTTTCCTACACTACTTTATTTCTCTTTTCTTTTTTTCCTACTGTCTATATTCTGCTAAATTTTGATTTCATTCCCAGATGTTTGTCCTTGGTATGAATTTCTGTCCTAGAAAGGAGCCCTGACTAGTCACATTCAAGCTCATACGGACTGCTTCATCCCCTTTCAGAGCCTGCTAAAAAACTCCCCCATTCACCTACTCCCAATTTTATCAATTGTTTACAAATTAGTAAGATTTGTTTTTCAGCAATATCTACTGTGTATTTGAAGTTCTTCACGTTCAGGATGTTCACATGCACCATTGCTTCTTGCCACTTCTTTCCACACTTGATAATAATTCGTCAGCTTCTTGTTCACCTAATACCAAGTCAAATTAGAATGTTACACGCTAACATTTCATTCTAAAGGTTATATTAGACCCCTTGCTTCATCAAGTACATAAATGAATCATCTGCAAATGTTCCTCTGATAAGGTACATGCAATCAAAAGAAATATTTAGAACTGGCTGATCATGGTGGCTCACACCTGGAATCCCGGCACTTTGGGAGACCAAGACAAGAGGGTTGCTTGAGGCCAGCCTAGGCAACATAGCAAGACCTCATCTTTACCAAAAAAGGAACGCATTCACCATTGCTTAAGTTTGTTCACATAACTTCTAAATCTTCTTTTCTAATTTCTTACTTGCTATTGTACCATTAACTTACCTAATTTTGCTATAATACTTTAGTTTACTGAGCTCTCATTTTCTTCCACACTTGATCACAAAAGATCCTTCACATGATGAGAAAAGGATGGAAGATTTCTGCAGTGTTCAGCAAAATGGATTGTGGGCAGATTTTCTCTACAAAGGGCCAAGTTACAAATCTTTTAGGCTTTGTGGTCCATATGGTTGCTGTCACATCTACTCAGCTCTGCAGTTCAAGTGAGAAAGCAGCTATAGAAAACAAGAAAGTCAATTAGTGTGACTATCTTCAATAAAACTTTATTTACAAAACAGGCAGCCTGGGACCACAGTTTGCCAATTTCCTGGGTCATTTGGAGACTTATTTCAGTTGAAGAAGATTAAGTCAGACTCTCTTCATGTACACAAACATTTTCCAACTGTGTGTGGTCCTGAGGTAAATACTTTGAAGGCTACTTGTATCATATCACATAATGCAATTTTATCAGAAACGCAGACTGAGGAAATGAGATTATATAAAGCCCCAAATGCTCTCATAACAACTCATAGCTCAGCATATCAGGAATTGCATGCTAAGTGACCCCGAAATTTCTGTTTGGTTTTCTGACACCAAATAATGAGAGCTGTAAAAGTGTTCATGTTCTTTACCAGTTGTGCAGTTTTTAGGAAATATCTCATAGCCATGATCTCAAGGCAACAAAATCAATGTGCTCAATGATCTTTAAACATGTTCATTAGCATTAAAAATTTACAATAATCCAGTTGGGAAATGGAACAATGCCATGGAGAACTTCTATAGAATATTTTTGGTGATAGTTACATGGAATATATTGATCCTTGGAAATGTGCATATTGAAATTTACAAGTGAAAAAAAATCTAGTGAAAAAATATGTTTATATGATTTCAAGCATGTTTAATTCAATAGATATAAATTCTGTCATTCAATACTCAGTAAGTATTTATTGAATAAGAGCCTACCATGAGCAAGTTTCTGCTCTAAGCACCAGGAGGATGGGAGTGAATAAAATAGACTAAACTCCCTGCCCACCTGGAGCCAACAGCCTTAAAAGAGGGAGACAGATAGTGAAGGGCAAAGGGATTTTAGCAATTGAAATACTTGGAATTTTAATATCATGGGCCTTTTTTCATAAAATTATTTATATAAAAAAGTTCTTACCCTTTGTTATTTATCTTTAGAAATGAGAATTTTCTGATAATTTCACTCACCCAGAAATTGCTGAGTTTCTACTACGTGTCAAGTACTCTTCCAGGCACAGAATATGGTGTGAACAAAACATGTAAACACCCTAATACTCATGGAGCTATATTCTAGTGGAGGAGACAAAACATAAGCTAAATAAATAAATACATGGATGATTAGATGGTGACTCAGGGGAAGGTAAAGGAGGAAAGTAAGATGTGAAATGTTGGGAGAGGGTGAACTTTTAGATTGGGTGATGAGGAAGGACTTCTTGAGAAGGTTACTTGTGATGACATAATTCAAGAAAATGAATGAGCTGGCAATGTGAAAGGTTGGGGAAGATCATTCTGGGCAGAGAGATCAGTAAGTACAAAGGCTTTGAGATAGGTGTGTGCCAGGAACATCCAGGGAACACTAAAGGAGGAAACGAGATGGAAAAGGCAGCAGAAGACCAGATGGCATTCAGACCTCCAAGTCATTGTAAGGATGTTGGCTTTTAATCTGAATAAT
Organism: Cephalopachus bancanus; assembly: GCA_027257055.1. NCBI lineage: Eukaryota > Metazoa > Chordata > Mammalia > Primates > Tarsiidae > Cephalopachus > Cephalopachus bancanus. Next base: position 4,503,669 of record JAPVLO010000030.1, on the reverse strand, counting down.
GGAAAGGTATTGGAGAGATTTGATCAAAGGAGAGAGATGGTCAGGTTTGCCTTAAAGTAGTTTCTGCTGCTGAGAAATAGGCAAGAGACAAAGGGGGTCTTTTAGCAGGATGTAGCAATGATCCAGGTGAGAAAGGATAGGCACCCCAAGACATGGAAACACAGAGGGAAGGGCAGATGACGGAGGAGTGGCAGGAAACAGTGTTCCCACTCTAGAGGCCACCTGCCACTAAGGGTGAGGCAACTCAGGAGCAACGACCATTCTTACTTTTTTTTTGCCTCCCTCTGTCACCCATACTGGAAGGCAGTGACACAATCATTGCTCACCACAGCCTAAACCTCCTGGGCTCAGATGATCCTTCCACCTCAGCCTTCCAAGTAGCTGGAGTTACAGGCATGTGCCACCACCCCAGGTTAATTTTTTAATTTTATGTTTATGTGTAGGAAAGAGATCTGACTATATTGCCTAGGCTGCTCTCGAACTCCTGGACTCAAGTAATTCTCTCGCCTTGGCTTCCCCAAATGCCAAGCACAGAGACCATTCTTGAACCATTGCTGAATCCCAGAGGGAAGCACAGCGTCAGATACACACTAGTACTTGATTTAGGTTTGTTAATATTGCAGAACAACAAAAAAAAAAAACCTGAAGCCAATTTTCTATCTTGTGGTTGCCTCCTGCTACAAAACACTCTCCTCACCACCCTTGCCTTCATCATGTTGGCTTCTTTGGTTATTTACTTATGAATTAGTGCCTTCAAGATTTGCGATGACATACATTAAGTTAAAGTGACAGATAGTAAAGATTCCATTGAACCATTTCTTTCTATCTCAGACCTTTATGAACTGAAAGTACTGTTACCGCCTTTTACTATTAAAAAGTCTAAAACTGATTGTAACTGAACTTTTTTTTTAGGGAACAGCTTAATTATTTATTGAAGACTTATAACATTTTTTATGAGAACCAGAAAAATCTGCATATTGTATATGCACAGGTAAGCCCGTTGAAGAAATGTAATGCAGTTTGATTCATAGAAAACAAAATATGGGAGAAATAGGTGAATGTTTAACTTGATTATGATTTTTTTTAGACTATAAGATTCCAGGCCTGAGACATCTGTGACTTTCTAAGAATTTGGGGAATAGAAATGCATTTAAAAATAATTTTGATGGCATACTGCTTTTTATTTCAAAAAAGGAGTACGAATATCTTTTGACCGACAATTTCATTTGAAATCTATCACACTACTTCTTAGAAATGTACCAGAATGTGTATTCAATGATGTTCATTCGTCATGACATCATTTGTGATGGAGAAAATTTGAAGATCTTTTGAATCTCTACCAGTGGAGGCTCATTCAGATAAACCATGAGGTATCTGTAACATTGAGCTTGATTTGGCTGTTAAAATGAATGAGTTGGATTCCAATTAATGTACACTATATCATAATAATAACAAATTTTAAAATGTCAAAAAACAAGTCAGAAAAGTCCTGAAGCTGGAAAGCATTTTTAAAGGTGCAGTTGTCAGACTATTGTACAAGGTGGCTGTCTTCTTCTTCCTCCCCTCCTCCTTCTCCTCCTCACCTCCTCTTCCTTCTTACTTCTTCTTTCTTCCTCTTTTCTTCTTCCTCCTTCCTCCTTTCTTCTTCCTCCTTCTTTGTTCTTTTTAATTAAAATGTTTCATTATCTACAGATCTCTCTATTCAGTCTTGTATTCTGATGGGGATCACTTCACATATTTACAATATCTTCCCACCCAAAGGGACCATGAGAATTTTCTACTCCTGATTTAAATCTTCAAATTTGATGGCACAGCATGGTCTTTAAGCCACTATGATTTGGCTTAAATCTGCAGTCTGAACAGAGATTTACAAAGCACTCTGGCCCTTACTACTAAGCTTAAATGGTTTAATTCAATTGAGTATTTCAGTTACTGTCCCAAATTTAATAATATGCTGAAGGAAATGACCCATTAATTTATAAAGAAATGATTTTAAATGATTTCAATACTGTCCTATGTCTTGGATTTTTAATATATGTAATTCTAAAAACACAACATTTTGGAAAAGATCAAAACTTTAGGAAAATGATGATTAAAACCTGAATTCAACAGTTTTTACATAAATCATATCCTTTAGGAAAATGTTTGAGTTTGGTGTTATGAACATTTAAGTTGAAGCAAGTATTTTCCAATTCTGTACATCAATGCTCTATTTACCATGCATAATTTATTTAATTTTTTAAATAAAAATAAGCTTATATCTTATATAATTTTTGAAAACGATATGAAGCGACATGCCAAGTGAGGCTATTAGACAGCTTAGTTACTTAATCTTTATACATTGGTCAATAAAACTGTAATCCAAAATTTTCCGTATCTTCTAACTTAGTAAGGAGTGATAGACACTGTTACAAGGAGCAGTCCATGGATGACAGTATATAGCTTTGTTCATCTCTGATTAATTACCTAATCAGTTAATTAAACAAATATTTATTGTGTGTCTACCATGTGCCAAACACCATCAGCTGGAGATATAGCAATGAAGAAATGAGCCAGAATGTCTTGTTTACTTGCTGTTCACATTTTACCTGGACAAACAAGAAACAAAGAAGACAAATGTGTAGAATATGTTAAATGGTGAGAAGGGCTGTGAAGAACAGCAAAGCGGGGAAGGGAGCTCAGGAACCCAGGAGGGATGGGGAATAGAGTTTTTGATCCAAGACTGAAATGTGAGAGCATGAATCATACAGAAGTCTGTATAGGGCACGCCTTCCAAGCAGAGACAGCAGCCTGAATAAAGGTTTTGAGCCTAACTGGTGTAATGGAGGCACAGTGGGGCCCTGTCTGGTAGGAATCCTGTGAGCAGATAATGAAGTGAGAGTGATAACTGAGAAGAGGAGGATGCCAGCGTAGGTAGGGGTCTTGTAGACAGATGATCATGAAGCTATGTATTCATAGTTTGCTCTTAAAAAGATGGGAAGTCGCTTACATTTTAAAAGGATTTCTATAGCTACCAGGAATATATAGAAGGGTAAGGGAAGAATGAAGGAAGCCAGATAGAAAATGATTACACTAATCAAGGCTAACAATTGCAATAAGTTGGATCAGAATGGTAGTGGGGGACTTGATGTTCCCATATCAGGTATATCGGTTTAAGGTAGAGCTGACAGGACTTGTCAATGCATTGAGTGTTAGGTGCGAAAGAAAGATGAAAAGCAGCTCTAAAATTCTTGACCTAAGCAACTGGAGGAATGAGGATGCTGTTTACTAAGATGGGGAAGAATGAGAGAGGGAAATATTTATGCCAGAAAGATCAAAAGTTCACATTAGGAACATACTAAGTTTGAGGTCAAGTAGGCAGTTTGACAACTAGAGTTCAGGGACAAGGTCTGGGCTAGAGATATCAAGTTTGGAATTGTTATTTTATTTTATTTTTATTTTTTTTGAGGCAAGGTCTTGCTCTGTTGTCCAAGCTGAAGTGCAGTGGCATGATCACAGCTCACGCAACCTCCATCTCCTGGGCTCAAGTGATCCTTCCACTTCAGCCTTCTAAGGAGCTGGGACTACAAGCATGAGCCAATTTTCTGATTTTCTTAAAGACATGGTCTTGCTGTGTTGAACTCCTGGACTCAAGCAATCCTCTCATCCCAGTCTCCCAAGAGCTGGGATTACAGGCATGAACTACCATGATCAGCAAGGAGCTGTTAGTTTAGGGACGATATACAAACATCCTTGAGATGACCAAAGAAATGAGTGTAGATCAGAAAAGAAGAGGCCTAGGGACTTAGACAATGTAGAGAATATAAAAAAGCCTTCCTGAATAATTTATTTAGTTAATCTCTAAGAAGATGTTTTCTGATACTCGAAAGTATCCTGAAATTCTTTATATAAAAAAGAGCATTGTCTAATAATAGATGGAGTATTTCTTCTTGAAAACGAGAATTAAATAATTTCAGAAGAGCTGTTATCCTGAGTATCTACTGTAAAGGATTCATTGGAATCTAATTAGGCAAAGAAACAATGTTATACATCAATAGCTAAACTATAGAATCCACACCATGTACTGCCATTGCAAATAACAAATCATGTTTGGTTATAGAAAACAACTGGTTGGTTAACTTAACCTCTTAGTAATCTAAAATGTAAACTCAAATGTGGAAGAAAGAACAAAATTTTTGTTTCAGAAGTGATTCCAAGTACATTTATCATACAAAGAAATAATAAGCAGCACTATTTATTGAGAAACTATTGAATGTCAGGTACTATAAATTAGAGATTATTATAATGTCCATTTTTCAGAAGAGGAAGCCCAGGCTTAAAGGTGGTCAGCAATTTGTCCAAAGGCACACAGCTAGAAAGTGGCAGACTCAAGGTTTGAATACAGCTCTGTCTAATTCCAGGCTCTGGAATTTTCATTATAATCCCAAATAAGAACTGAGTTTTTAAATTTTGTCTAGCAATTGATTTTTCATAATAATAGTAGTTAATAGATGTTTTAATAGTTATTGGATGTTTGCCATATGACTCTTGTTAGTTTTTATGTTTTCCAAAATTTCTGTAACATATTCCTTTGACAATAGAAAAGGGCTTTTCCATGTAGAAGAAAAAAATAGATATTTCTACATAAAATAAGCTCTATGGGAACGTACTTTGGCCTTAATATTTCTTTATATCCATAGAATAAGTAAATGTTCAATCCATATTTGCTAATTCTTCTTTGCCTGCATAGCATTCCTTCTTTGGTTATACTACCATATTTCCAATTTAAAAGAAATTCTTCAAATGCTATTGATTTTGCAAAAATATTTCTATATGTTTTGCATTTTACAGTGTTTTCACATACATGATTTTACTTGTTTTGCATAATAACTTTATGGGTTAAATTTCAGAAATGAGAAAACAGCCTCTAAGTCTCTGAATATCTGTGTTTTCTGATTTCTAGTTTTCGGCAAAGTTTTAAAATCTGCTTTCATTTTATATTAAGCAGAATTAGAGAATTAAAACTCGGTGGCTCACCCTGTAATCCCAGCGCTTTGGGAGGCCGAGGTGAGTGGATTGCCTGAGCCTGCGGGTTTGAGACCCACCTGGGCAACTTGGCGAGACCTCATCTCTACAAAAAATAAAAAAAAATAACCGGGCGTGGTTGTACACGTCTGTAGTTCCAGCTACTTGGAAGGCTGAGATGGGAGGATTGCTGGAGCCCAGCAGGTCAAGGCTGTGGTGGCCGGGTGCGACCACCGCACTCCACTCTGGGCGACAGAGTGAGACTCCAACTCAAAACAAAATAAAATAAAATACAATTCCATTTAATTGAAGAATCATAGAGTTCAGAAAACATTTTAACATATTGTGTCCCCTGGGGACATTCCCTTATTGTTATGACTTAGTTTGCTGGGCATAGCTGTGTTCAAAAATAAAAGAATGTTTTAAAAATAGAATTATTTTATAGATTATTGAGGAGCTAAACAGTCTCCCCTGAAGTTTCTTTTTAACTTATTAAAATTTCTTCTGAACTTAATGCATACATCTTCAGTTAAAATATATACCTTCTGGAAATAATACAAAAACAATTTGGGGGGTTTCTTCCTTAGACTGAAGATGGGAAACCAATTGTTGAAGGAATGCTGGACATTTTCTGGGGAGTAAAACGACCTATACAGCTGAAAATACAAGATGAAAAACAAATTCCTTCTTTTACTACAAAGTCACTAGACATCTTTTCCAGCAAGGGGTAAGTTATCTTGCATGTCTTTAACTCCTTAGAAGATGATTTTCCTTCTACTTTTATTGTATGTACTCTTAAAAAGGGAAGCTTATGCTTGTGTATAAACGTGAATACACGATTTCATTTAATCCCCCGGCAACTCCATGAAGCAGGTGTTCAGAAACCAAGGCTATTCAAGGTTAGTCATTTGTGCAAGATACCCTGCTAAAATGTAGCAGCAGCACCGAACTGGACCTTAGTTCCAGGGGCTCCCAAGCCCGTGCACTTATCCCCTCACTGTGTTGCTTCTCTCCTGGAGACCGCCCTCCGTGGGAAAAGACAAAATGTAAATGCAAAATTTGACTAGCCCTGGCCTGGTCTCCAAAACAAGGAGATACCATTTAAATTTCTCCTCTTCTTGGAACAATGGGCTCTTCCTGCTTTCTGGAAGGCAGACGTCATTATGCTCCATCTGATTGTCCTGATCCTTTCAACAGAACACTACAAAGCGCATTTGAAGTTAAATAAGTGCACAAAACGGTTCCATGTGCGGGTTTATACAACTGTACCTTGAATAGCCAAGTGGAGCTGATTTTTTTCATTATCCTTCATAGTTTTTAGAAAAATAATAAATATTCCCAGCAAGAATCATACCTATGAAAGTTTCTTCCTCCCTCCCTCCCTTCCTTATCTCTTTCTTTTTAGTCCCTGACTTCTCTTTTTAACCCCTAACTTCTTTGTATATACATTGAGATAGCAAGTCTTCTTTTCATATGACTCATCCCCCCATCTATTTTTATCTTTTATCTTTATTTTCATTTTTGAATCAGGTTCTCACTCTGTTGCCCAGACTGGAGTGCAGAGATGCAATCACAGTTTACCACAGTCTCAACCTCCTGGGCTCAGGAGATCTTTCTGCCTTGGCCTCCCAAGTAGCTGGGATTAAGGGCACATGCCACCACTCCTAGCATAGAGATGGGATCTTGCTATGTTTCCCAGGCTGGTCTTGAACGCCTGGACCTCCTGCCTTGGCTTTCCTAAGTGCTGGAATTACAAGCTGAGCCACCACATCTGACCCAATCCATTTTTTAGATGAGTTAGAGTTCTATCAGAGGAGAGGACAATTTTCCCAATCCACTCTTTGGCCACAACTAAGGAAAACCGGATATCACCTTAAGGGAAGTCCGCTTTTCCTTTGGATAAAATATGTAAGTCACACCATGATTTTCACCTTGCCAACATTTTCCAAACATTATGCTCCAGCAATGCTGAGTGTTTTGTAATTTCCTACACATAATCATGAGGTTTCTTATTTTCCTGACTCTCTGCCTGGAAGTCTACCTGCTTCTTAACATTCATCTGCCTGACTCTCTTCAATCAATCCATTAAGACTCAGGTCGGATCACATGTTCACCAGAAAGCTGTTTTTGATCCCTTGGCCTGCACTAGATGCAATGACAACTTTTCTCTGTCACTCTCAGAGTATGTGGTCAATTGCATTTGTGTACACCTCTCTCCCCCTTCCTGAGCTTCTCAATAGGAGGGAGTGTCTTCTTTGTCCTTGCATCCCAGCGCCCAGCTGTGTGCCTAGCACAAAAAGGGACTTCAAAATATAGCATAGAGTGAAGCCCTCAGAAGCTTGTGGTTAAATTACCTTTGTTAGGACAACTCTATCTTCCTGTATCTTGTGACTGGTCTTCATCCAAGATAAGAATTACCTATGAGTTTAGGGGTCAGTGCTTAGGGAAGGACAGAAGGGGGCCTGCAGCCTCAGGCAGCCTGAGGAAGCCCTGCATCTTTCACTTTGGGTACCATATGACTGATGGGTCACATGATTCTAAGTGACCAGGAGCATCATGAAAAAGAAGAAATTACACATGGCCCTGATTTTAGAAAATGGTACAAGTGCCAGGTGTGTGGCTCATGCCTGTAATCCCAAGACCAGCCTGGGCAACTTGGCAAGACCTCATCTCTATAATAAATCAAAAAATTAGCCAAGCATGGTGGCTCATGCCTGTAGTTCCAGTGACTTGGAAGGCTGAGGCAAAAGGATCGCCTGAGCCCAGCAAGTCGAGGTTGCAGTGGCTATGAGCATGCCACTGCATTCCAGCCTGGGCAACAGTGAGACTTTGACTCAAAAAAAAAAAAATGGTACAAGGTATAAATTCACAAAATTAGCTACCTAAGAAGCCATTGCCAGGTTCTTTAAGCAGCCAACTCCTTTTGGCGCATTTTAATTTTTTGATTCATGATCACATAGTAAGTATAAAGGATTAAATGAAGATGTCAAAGAGATGAAGTAGGGTGCTTGTACTATCACATTATTATTATCTTGGAATGGGTATTCCAAGATATCTTAAAGTTTTATTTTATTTTTAACGGACAAATAATAATTATGTATGGTTATGGAGTACCATGTGATGGTTTTTTATCCATGTATACATTGTAGAATGAGCAAAACAAGCTAACTAGCTTATTCATCACCGCAAATATTTATCATTTCTTTGTGGTGCAAACATTTTTTTTAAATCCTCTCCTTTAGCTGTTTTAAAGCATACAATATATTATTATCAACCAAGATTTTTAAATTTTTCAAATTTAAAACACTTGCTGCTAGCAATTCTGAATTTTTGGATGAGTTTCAAAACCCCTGGTGAACAAGGTAGTAGTGATGCTTCTCCATATATTGCAGCAGACTATAAAATAGTATCCTAATGACACTTTTTATAGAATTCATTTGCATTTTGTGTTATTTATTAAAACATTGCTGTGAGCTGGGCATGGTGACTCAAGCCTATAATCCCAGCACTTTGGGAGGCTGAGGCGAGAGGATTGTCTGAATCTGCGGGTTCAAGATCTACCTGGGCAACATGGTGAGACCTCGTCGGTCTCTACAATAAATAAAAAAAAATTAGCCAGACATGGTAGCACGCACCTGTAGTTCTGGTCACTTTGGAAGACTGAGGCTGAAGGGTCGCCTGAGCCCAGCAGATAAATGCTGGGGTGGGACCGTGAGCGTGTCACTGCACTCCAACCTAGGCAATGAAGTGAGACTACAACTTAAAAAAATAAAAATTGCCGTGAAGCAATCAGCAATTGTCTCCTTTTATTTAAAGTTGGGAATGACCTAGAAACCTTTCTTGGCTTGTCCTTTACCAGAATAACATTACTACCTGGTAGAACATTTGAAATACACATGTGCAGTTAATCAGCTTTCTGATTGGCAAGAATTGGGAAAAAAAGATCCCACTCCTGCATACACAGACTCACACCACACACACACACACACACACACACACACACACACACACACACTCACTCAGGAACAATATTAGATTCAGTTGTGATTAATTGCCAAGAATATTTTATAGAAACCAGCTGAACACTCAGGCAGGAAGGTACAACATTATTTGATTTTTTTTTTTTTTTGAGTCAGAGTCTCACTCTGTTGCCCAGGTTGGAGTGCAGTGGCACGCTCACAGCCACTACAGCCTTGACCTGCTGGGCTCAGGCAATCCTTCCACCTCAGACTTCCAAGTAGCTGGATCCACAGGCAAGAGCCACCACACCCAGCTATTTGTGTGTGTGTGTGTGTGCGTGTGTGTGTGTGTGTGTGTGTGTGTGTGTGTGTGGAGTCAAGGTCTCGCCAAGTTGCCCATGCTGGTCTCGAACCCCTGGACTCAGGCAATCCTCTCCTCTCCGCCTCCCAAAGTGCTGGGATTACAAGCTTGAACCACTGTACCCAATGGTACAACATTATTTGAAATGGCATTTCCCTGACCTCTGGTTCTCTAATGGGGTGCACAACCATCTAAGGCACTATTTCGAATCCAATCCTAGACATCCTCAGTCTGATTGCCACCCTTGAAGTAACAGATGTGTAAAATCTGAGCCTTAAATTAAATTGTGTAAAGAAATGAACTTTTCCCTTACTCTTACATCTTTTCCCTGCTACTTTTCTCACACTGGGCATCTGTGGGTAGAATTTATACCTCTGCTTTTTGCAGGATCACAGATTTGATATCTCCAGGGGGAGAATTGGAATAAATGATGTAGAAATTATATGTTCATCTTCAGGAAAGGCTGCACTCTTGCATCTTTCAGGTCCCCCTTTGAGAGAATCATCAGTCTTGTCATGTTAGTTTGTTTTAATTGTGTTTGAAATGAGTCACACTGAGGAGGTATCAGCTTAATGGGAGTGGCAGAAGCTTAAAAATAAACCTGGTTGTTTGAACTCTGCCCTTTTAGTATCCCTTATGGAAACAATTTTATAGACATTATGTTGATCTCTCATATCTGGTCCAAGTGTTTTGGAAATTTTTCATTAAAAAAAACAGCCTCATTAAGATTGTTTGCTTACACTATTTTTCCTTTCTGTTTTTAATATCTTTCCAAAGTCAACTTTTGCATATTTTGGATAAGTCATGGCAGAATGACATAAAGAGCAGAAACCGGACAGGTGTGCATTTGAATAATGGCAGTCACATTGGTTTTTTTCTTACGATCTTGATAAGGAAGTGACTATTTGTCTATCAAATTTCTACCTCCTTTTTATTTTGCAACTCTTTAGAAAACCTCCCCCACAGTTTCAATTTGCAAATGGTATTCATCCTGAAGTTTGATCAGGGTAACACAAACAGTCCCGTGTTTGGGCAAGTTAAACTACTTGGTATCACATGAATTTCTAACTAATTCTCTGAAAACTCTGGATAACTGCCCTCTAACTTAGTCATGTGACAGTTCTATGGTGTGATACTTCAAATTACATAATCTAGAGCTGAAAACTAGTATTTTCTGCTGTAGATGGTATGGAGGAAATGTGACCAAACGCTGCATATATCGAGCCATGTTTGGCCCTCTATTTGTGTGGCATCTCTAAGCTGTAACAAGGTAGGGGCAGCTGTTATATCTGCCAGGGTCATCAAGAATTTATCTGACATTCTTAGGGATTATCTTCCCCCACAGGAAATAGCAGCAGGCTGCTTTGCATTTTTAGTTTCTATTTTCCATTGATATTATAGTCTTTTCCATTTGCTAACCCTCCTTCAATGAGAATTATACCTGTCCCCTTTTTAGTAGTCTGCTATAGATTGGGGGAAATGGATAATTTTATTTGCCATAAAAGTAATTAGATTCTGAGTCAGGACCTAGTCATTCTCCTTTGAGTTAATATTATTACCTATAGTTGGACTTTATGACATTTGATTGGCTATGTTCGGGATAGTAGAGTTTGCCGGAAATTAACAAATACTGTGTATTAGGATTACCTTCTCTACTTTATAAGGCTATTGTGAGACTGAAATTATATAACTATGAAAAGACTTCAAAAGAATGCAAAAGTAAAGAGGATGAATTTCTCATATCCACTACTATAAGTATTAATTAATTATTTTTTGTTGCCAACAGTGGCATTTGGTCAGAGTTAACACCATAAATTTCCTATAGGTGAATATTTTTTGGTCATAATGAAAATAGACATTGTGTAAGTTATCCCTAGATAATAGTGTCCATTTGCCCAGAGAGATCCAGGAATACCTTGGATCCCTAGTGGTCCTGGCCCATCATGTATGAGGTGGAAACAGATGAGGGTGATGATGGTGATGATGATGAAGATAAAGATGAGGATAATTATAGGTTTTAAATGCATATCAAGTACTTACTAAGTGCAGAGCACTGTTTCCAGAATTTTATACAAATTAATTCTTTGAATCCTGACAACAGCCCTAACCTGGCTCATACTATTATCATCTCCATTTTACAGATGAGAACACTGAGGCATAGAGAAGTTAAATAACTTGTTTAAAGCCAGATAAATAAAATGAAAATAAGTGATGACCTGCTGTAAAAATAAGCATTTGTCAGGTTTATTTAGTTTGAGCTCTAGGATGCATTGAAAATTTCTGGTATTCTGTATGAAATAATAATTTTCCAGCAAAAAAGTTTCTCATACATTTTTCTCCTTTGTAAGCTGCATTTTCTTCATAGTAGTCAAAAACCTTAAACACAGATATCATATCTTACTATTTTGGAGCCTCTATCTTACAAAATTTAGGTACTCAATACATATCAGCAGGATGAATGCCAATATGTATTATATTTTATGTATGTAAATATTGTGTTTATATCTTATCTCTCATAAGAGTATTGTAAAACATCTTTATTAACAATTGTTCATGTTGGTTTCTACCAATTCCATTTGGATGTGTGTTTTACAGAATCTGTATAACTGGTGTTTCAGTGTGTAACAGAACTGTTTTGTCAAAATGACAAGATATACTCAAAAAATACAGTAGGTAGTTAATACACATGCTGACCACTCTGGCATGAATATAATTTTAATAATATCATAAAATTGTTTTAACTTTGGATGTTATTTCCACCTACAGATGACCACACGTTGTACTGTATTAATATTGTAGATCTGAAAGCCATCACATGTCTTAATATGAAAGGCATTAATGTCATTTATAATATTTATTACTTTTCAGAATGACACGCTGGGGGGAATTTGATGATCTTTATCGTATTAGTGAGCTGGACAGGACCCAGATTCCAATGTCTGAAACAAGGAATTTCCAGGAAGGTCAGTATCAAAATCTTACTAATTGGGAGATTTAATTTTTCATCAGTGTAAATCACAACTCCAAATGTTTTCCTGAAATCTAACATTTTGCACATTACTATTCAATTAACTCGTGTTTTATAGGTATATGAGATGAAATAAATGATATACACAATATATTTTTTAAAAACTCTTAGGATCATAGTATCTAAAGTCACTAAAATGTAAGTATAATGTTTAAGAACCTTACCTTGTTATACAAATAATGATTTTTTATTACATCAAGTCACTTAGATTTATTAGATTAGAGAGAGCTAATAGTTTTAATACAGTTTGTATTCATAAAATGTTTTAATATTTTCCCCAAGGATTAGGAGCATATATTTTTCTTAGTAGCTCTCTGAGGGGGGACCCCCAAAAATGGAATTATCTTTTTGTGGAAGGTGGGCCCCTTGTAGTATACTTGAAATTTGTTTCTCTGTATTAGTCAACCAAAGTTTTTATCTGGAAGCTTTGAGAAGACTGCATCATGATTTGCAGAAGAAACATTCCCCGAGTTGTGGCAATCAGGTAACTGGTTCTTCTACCATGATAACGCACCTTTCCACCCTGCACTGAGTGTTCAGCAGTTTTTGACCCAAAAACTCATGACCCCCATGCCTCACCCTCCCTATTCACCCGATCTCGCCTGAGCAACTTTTTTTGTTTCGCCGAATGAAAAAGTCCTCAAGGGAAAACATTTTGCCAGTGTGGAAGAGTGAAACAAAAAGCAGCAGGCATCAAAATTGACAAGTTAAAAAACTGTTTTGAGCTGTGGAAAAAGCATCTTGATAGGTGTATTACATAAAACAGAGAGTACTTTGAAGGTGACTGAAGTTTAAACATGTCAGAATAAATAACAATTTTTTACAAATAAATTCCAGCTTTTTAAGGTCCCCTTTCATATATATTAGTCTAAGCCCCTTTGAACTGACCTTACATGTTTTTAGAAATTGAGTATCTTAGTTAATAGGTATTAAAATGACATTGCTTCTCAGAAAGAGGCAGTTTTACTGGAGTCAATTATATGTCTGATGCAGTTATTTCAAAGGTTTATTATAAAAAGCGACATCTACTTAAGTATAAAATGGGTTTACATCAAACTTGGCAAACCAATGGGAAATGCCAACTCTAGTGACATGTGACATTAGTAGTTATAATAATGATGATAATGTGATAGTAATAATAATAAAACTGGTAACTATCATATACTGGGACACTGCTAGGTGTCAGGTATGATATTTTGTATTTTACCTGGGTTTTTTCAAGAAACTCTATGCAGATTTGAGGAGTAACCGATGCTGATGACTGAAGATGGGGGAGGGGTGCAGGGGACGGCATTCATGGACCTGAAATGGGCTAAACTGGGTCTGATGTTACCAAGCTGATTCAGACTGAACAAGGGTATCCTGTTGGCATTAACTTCACAAGCCTACCAACAACTTCCAGTGTTTAGTTGTTGCTCTTGTTTTTCAAATCATTCTCAATTCTGCCCTCGCTGCTGTCTTCATAAAAACCCAGATCCATGGCAGTAGTAGGAAACTGCCAGGGAAGGTGGGAGCCCACCTCATCAATAAGGGTACCTGCATAATGAGCATTTGTATACCTAACCCTGAATTGTACCCCACATCTTCCAAATAAAAAAAAAAAACTCAGATCCTATAACAAACATGATGTTCCTTCCAGGGTTCCCTTATCTTTGTCTTATGGCAGCAGTTTGGTGCATCAGGGACCCGTTCTGTGGATGACAATTTTTCCATGGACTGGAGGTGGGGGGTGGTTTCTGGATGATTCAAGAGCATTACATTTATTATGCCCTTTATTTCTGGTATCATTGCATTGTAATGTATAACGAAATATATAGCACCAGTGGCTAAGCTCCACTTCACATCATCAGGCATTAGATTCTCATAAAGAGAACACAACTAGATCCCTTACATGCACAGTTCACAATAGGATTTGTGCTCCTATGAGACTCTAATGCCACTGCTGGCCTGACAGTGGGTGGAGCTTCGGCAGTAATGCCAGAGATGGGGAGCAGCTGCAAATATGGATGAGGCTTCGCTGGCTCCCCTCTACCCCCGAAACAGCTTACCACCTGTTGTACGGCCAGGTTCCTAACAGGCCATGGACCGGTCATGACATGGGGGTTGGGGACCCCAGTCTTGCAGGATCTTTACACCTTGTTATATATAGACCTTTCCAATTACCCCTTTTAGAATACTCATTAAACCCAAGGAAATCCCAATATCTTGGCATCAAAGATACCATAAAAATATGTTTGCATTTAAACATCAGTGCCAGAGAAAGATAAAGATAAATATCTCATGCTTATTTGATGATATACTAATTACAATAGAATATTATTTTAAATCCTAAAATAAAATAGAACACAGATGCCACCAATTTTTTACTAAAGAACATGCTTAGTTAAGGAAATTGGAAAAGGTTTTATCCTTTGTCTGCATACAAGCAGAAAAGGAGGTAGAAGGTAGATTTGAATCTTCTGCATATTAGGTTAATAATACATTGAAGCTCAGTTCAATTTCATTGAAACACCCTCTGTGCACCCATTAGATACTAGATCAGTTCAATACTATACTATAATTTTGTATTCTAAAATACACTGTAGGAATCACAATTTTAAAATAAATTGAATAATTTAATAACCATATTTTGACTCGTAGATGATGGATCACTGTTGAATATGCATGACTCAATGTGAAGCAATAATAGGACAATGGGCAATTACAGAGAAAAGTTGTTCATATCATATTTCTGTAATGTTCTGGAAATAATATGTGGAATTATCTCTGTGATATATTACTAGTAGGCACTAGTCCAAAGCATACTATCCTTTTGCTTTTATAAAAGATGATGGGAACAACATTTTTTAAGTTTACATGCCTTAAAAATGGCTTTTCAAGGATCTGTCTGTATTTTGCAAGAAGATTAAGGTCCAATGTCTATTTCTTAAGGAAAAGTACAATGAACCAGGAGCCAAAGTAAAATCAGAATCCAGACCTGATTCTATCATTTATAAGTCCTGTGTGCATAGGAAAGCCACTTCAACTCACTGTTCTTTTTTTTTTTTACCTATAAGAGATCAAACTTCAGAGTGTCAGCCCTCTTCTAGCTCTTCATTCTGAGATACTATACGATGTACTCCCTGCTCAAATAAAGATGGAAAGAGTGCCCAAATACCAAGCATGTGATAATTGTGATCATTTCTTATGAGACATAAGAATTTTATGTGGGACACCAGTAGAATTTGCTGTCTGCATCAGTCTCAGACAACACTTAATACACAGCCAACCAGTGGACTATAATGCTTTTAAACAGCCAAAAAGCAGCAATATTCCCAAAATTAATGAAAGCAAATGCAGTCCACTCAGGATGCTAGGAATTAGGCAGCTAGATGATATGGGTTTATAATCTGTATTCTTCCTAGACTATTTATCTTATCACAGCAACACTCTGAAGCCACACCCAGATGAAGAGCCAGAATCCCCATTGCTCTATAGAACCATGAGTGAAGCAGCCCTGGTGAGAAGGATAAAGCCTCCAAGGATGGACAGAAGAGAGAAACAGAACAACAGAGCTTCCATTAATGGACATTTCTATAATCATGAAGTGAGTGAGTTACAATTCCATTCATGTAATTTAAAATAATATTGTCTATTGCACTGACATACCACTCCACTCAACTTATAATTTATAATAGCAATAAAAGCAATAGTGATAGCATGTCTGACATTTACCAGGCACTATCTATGCACTAGGAATTCAACTAAGTATTTTAGATAGATTTTTAATGAGTCTCTTATTAATCACTAAAGCAATCCTATGAAATAGGTACCATTGTTTTCTCTTCTTTACATATGAATGAATTGACATTCATGGCAGTTAAGCAATTTGTCTTAGATCATACTATTTTTAAGTAGCAGCTCTGAACTTGAACCCAGCTTTGACTGACTCCAGAACCCAAGTTCTTAACCACTTGGATGGGTGAACTTCATTTAAGAGACAGGCACTGTGCCAAGCATTAAAATTAAAAACATACAGATGAGTCAGTTGATGTTTCTGCCAGCATGGAGCTCAGGGACTGAGCAGAGAAACTAACATATCAGCAATATTGTCAGAATAATGTAAGGACTACAATAGAGGTGGGTTCAAAGGACGTTTGGCCATTAACATTTAAATAAAAAGTCAGCCACAAGCCTATTTGTTCCAATAAATCAAACTTCTCATTTTGCCATGTTCTCTTCCAGGTCTTGTACCTAAACACGTATCAATTTTTTACACAAATGCAGTTGTAGTTTAGATACAACTTATATTCTGATTTTTCATTTAATAAATGCTAAATGTATACATGCCTTTCCAAAGAAAGGCATTTCTCTTTGCTGAAGGTAAGAAATATATCATCATTTCTTTTCCAGAACTCAAATATCCGTCATGTCATATTACTTAGCAATCATTCATCCCTTCATTTAACAATACTTAAAGAGCACTTATGGTGTAAGTACCCTTTGAACCCTTTAATAAGAAATATTAACTCATTTCTCTGTAAGTTTTTTCCTTAGGACCTTCTATCTTGATTCTTCTTCTTCCACCTTTGGGAGAATATCAGTCGTGTGTCTTTGGAGCCAGGTGGGGGGAAAAAACCTTTCTTCTTAGTTCTTTATTTAGATTAGATACTTTTTCTGGTCCAGGAATGATCTTTCTGGCCATAAAGTAACCTTGACAGTCCCCCACAGATATGCAACCAGCAGTTGTCCTGGTTTTCTCTTCTCCTCAGAAATGACACTGTGTGTTCTCATCTTGTGGGGTGATTTGTGTTAAAGAAAAAAACCACATTACTCTAAGCAAGTGACTTTCAGATGGGATCACTTGTGCTGAGAGTGAAATTGGCACTAAGTTGGCAGCACAGCATAGAGGTTAAATGTTATGGCCCTGGAGCTTGGCAACATGACTTCAAATTCCTGCTGAGCAAAGTTAAAAGGTTACTCAATCTCTTAGTTTTAGTGCCTTCATTCTTCCTATTTTACAAGGTTGTTGATGGGATTTAACAAAATGAGGTGAGTTAAGCACTGAGCACAGTACCTCACACAAAGGAAGAACTCAAGTTACATTAGCTTATGTTGTTGATGATGGAATGAGATCAAGCTGGGACTATGGATATTTTACACAAATGTCATTCACTGCAATTTAATAACTAGCAGAAAACAGTACAAACAAGAAAACTAAAGCATTCTCTCAGTGGGTATACAACGATGGACACCTAGGAATTTTGGTTGATATGTTTCATGAGTCGCTGTGTGTCATGCTTTATACCAGGAAACCCCTTGATGCCAATAATGTCAGACCACAAATAACACACATTTTAAAGACTTAGATTGTAATATTTGGAGATCATTTATGGTGAATATGACTTGATCAATAGTATATTTCTTCCCATGCAATAATAATTTTATAACAGGGTTCTATTATGTCTTTTGGCCAACAAAACTGACATAAAGAAGATGGATTTGAAATAAAGCTGAAAAACATGATTCCAAATACATTACATATTAGAACTTTAGAAGGACTCTTGGAGATCATTTAGTTCTGCTTTCTTATTTTACAAATGAGGTAATTAAGGCCTCAATGTGTTAAGTGAGTTGACAGAGTCGGGGTTAGTAGGCACTAGATCTAGGTCTCCTGAATCCTAATCTAGTGATATTGTCACGCTCCATGAAGCTTCTTCGAATATACAAAATCAAACCACATTTATCCAACATACCCTCACCTTCATGCAGGATGAGCATGTAGTTCCAGGGTTCCACAGAGCTCAGAAGTGTCACAGGGTGGCACATCCATGTACCAAAATGTCTATGAACATTGATTTTTCTCATACTTACAAAAGTTTATCCCAGACAACACTCATACATACTCTCTTATTCATATATATGCCATGCATACACACATGCATGCACATTCACACACACATACACACACACATATGTATATACTTTTTAAAAAATATTATTTTAATATGGGATACAGTTCAGGATTAGGTAGACGTGATCATCATACAGGTAAAGTTTTGGCCTCTCTTTGGTCCCCACTTTGCCTGGTTTGAGATCAGGTACCCTTAAGTGCCTCCTCCCTTCCCTGGCAGTTTCTTGCTCTTACCACTCCCTTTCTTATAGTGTTATGATAAATGCTCAGGGTCCACTTAGGAGTGAGAACATGTGGTGCTCAGTTCTTTGTTTCTGTGATAGATCACTGAGTATGATAGACTCTAAATCCATCCAAGTTGCTGCAAAATCCATAATTTTATCCTTCTTTATGACTGCATAATACTCCATCATATATCTGTACATGTGCTTTTTATACAGTTTACATATACTTTGATGTTTATTTTTGGATCTCCCAATAGAGGAATCATCTATCTAACATTTCAGTGAGCCAATCCAAAACCTACACCCTTCTCCACATTTGCTGAATCTACCTTATTTCTACAGAATCTTAAACTATTTGGAGATTACTCATGTAAATGAAATATGTGGAAATAAACTTTTATGTAATATCCCTTTTTAAAAAAAATACACATCTCATGACATTCTTTCCTACATTCTACTACGTAATGAGTGAAACATTTTCCCTCTTTTCTGCTCCGGCACACACAGAGCTGTGTCTCCTCCAAGGTGAGTGTCGTAAGTTCTACATATTCTATCAAGTATCTGACTGTGAATCTCCACTAACAATTATTTCTCTTTTTTAATTTTAACATATGTCATTTGTGCCACAGAATTTAAAGTTAATTTAGGTTATTATGAGAATTAAATTTGTTAATACTTATAAAGGGTTTAGAATAATTCTTGGTACATAAATCAATAATTACTTGAGAATTCTATGACATGATTTCAAATAATATCATCACTTCCAGGAACTATATACTCTGCCTACTAATCAGTAATTTACTTATATATTGATTTACCTAAACAGATACCTCTTGTCCAAGCTTAAACACGTCTTAATCCCTATGTTAGTCTGTAATCAAGAAACAAGTAGAGTCATCCCTTGGTATCTGCAGAGGATTGGTTTCAGGACCCCTCCCTCTCTACTGCAGAACTAAAATCCATGGATGTTCAAATACTTTATATAAAATGCCATGTAACCTACACTCATCCTCTCATGTACTTTAAATTATCTCTGTTACTTATAATATACAATATAATACAATGCAAATATCATTTAAATAGATATTTTGCTGTATTGTTTTTCTTTTGTATCATTTTTTATTGTTGTATTGATATTTTTACTAGGGTTTTTCCCTGAATATTTTTGATCTGTTGTTGGTTGAATTCATGATGTAGAGGGTGAAAGGAAAATTATAACTGAACAGTTTATTGGCAAGCAATTTCCAAAGTATGTTCCATTGGCTATTAAATAAGTATTACATTTTAAAGGAATTTTATTTATTTTGAAATCAAAACAATCAAATTATGAGCAAAGAATCCATGGCTATGTTTGTGAGGATTTTTTTTTATAGGACATGACTCATCCCTCAGAGGGATGTCTCAAACTTATCTGACCATGGATACTGTTACCAAGTGTCATCTGAAGGACTGACACTTGATTGGGACAACCTGTAGAAACCATCATCCTGGAACTTCATCTGGCAGTAGTTTGGCCCCAACGCTCAGTTGAGACATATGCTAACACTGATACATTCCAGACACACCAAAATGCAGTGATTTCATATGGTTCAAACTAAAAATAATTTAGAACAATTATTATTCCCAAACAGTAGGAAGGTATGGTATGTGAAGAAGCCTGTTTATGTTGCTTTTGGCCTATTTTTCATTATTTTAATTTATTTTGAAATATGAGACTACACTGAAGAGAGATGTGATTACCTGGTGAAAATGTTATGAACATCCTCAAGTGATGTTTTATCTAACTTACTCTAGAAACAATATAAAGCTGCTTAAAAGGATACATAATAGTCAACAACAAAGAAAAGCAATAACAAAAAAAAAAGTCTTCTTAAAAGGGTAGCATTGTAATTTGCTCCATGAGAAAACCAGGTTCCAGATATTCACCAATGTCAATTTGATATAATTTTAAGGACTTTTTAATCATTTTTTTCTAGACATCAATTTTCATTCCAACCTTTGGATCAGAAACTAAGGTCAGAATAAACAGTGACATGAGAACTGAAGAAGTAATAAAGCAACTTCTCCAAAAATTTAAGGTAATCTTTATTACTAAACTGAGCTATAAATATATTTTATGTAACTTAACTGTAAAGACATAAATACACTCTTGAAAACGACTTATGAACATGTAAATCTAAATTGGATGTTCAGTACTAAAGGATTATTTCCTGTATATAACACCTTTTAGTAATTATGCCCTAAGAAATTATATTATTCCCAAGGGAGGAGAGAAGGTTTTATGTCTAAGAGTGAAAAATGGAAATGAAGAAACAGATGTACAATGTGGGTCTGTTTGGCTTAGAAATATCATGTGAGACTAAAAAATTCATACTTGTTCTTTTTTTTTTTTCCATTGATAGATTGAAAATAGTCCCCAGGATTTTGCTCTTTACATTATTTTTTCAACAGGAGGTAAGAAAGTTTGGTCATTCTGTACCTGACTCTGTGGTGTGTTTCAGTTTTCTGCCCATGAGGAAGGCAGAAGGAGCAGTTTACTGCAGTTGATGGAAAACAGAGAGGAAGGGTAAGACGGGGGGAGTTTCAGAACATACTTTATATTCCATACTTTTGAGAAAGATAACCTAAGAATAAAGTATCTTCAGATCGTTTTTACAAGAGAATATGCTTGTTGAGCAAACATTAAGTTATGTGAGTGAAGTTCAGAAACCTCTGGGATCCACTGGGAACTCTTCAAGAATTGAACTTCTTGTTGGCTTTCGCACCTGACTCCTGTATGACTGTAGCTCTTACAGAAGTCATGATTACATGCCTCTTCTCTCTGACCTTGTTACTCCCTCTCTCAGCACAGGGTCAGGCACATTGTGGGAATGCGATCTCTTCCTCAGTAGAGACATCCATTCAGAATGTGATGTCAGAGGGCAAAGGTTAGAAGCAGAGCACTGGGAAGGCCCGGCATGGGGGTGCCAGGATCAGGCCATGGCAGAGAGATCTGAGAACACATAAGGTGATACTGAAACAGAAATTTCTAAAACTTCAAATGTTGGGCAACCCCTTCGGGTCCCCTCCCTCTGTGGGGGCTTTTCTGTCCTCTCAATAAATCCTGCTTTCTAAATAAATAAAGAAAGAACAAAACCTCAAAAGTTAAAAATGTTGAATGTCAAATTGTAGAAAAAGCCCAGGTAATAATTGTGTCATAATATCAAAGCCAGAAATTGAATAAAATAAAATAATACATTTTGATGCCAGAACAACCTTAAGAAAATAATATCTGGATCTCTGAATGCATACAAAATAAAAATTCTTATGAATTGAAAACTTAAATATAAGATGTATATTAAGATATATATTATCTATTATGAGATATAAATTATATATAAGATATATTAAAATATACATTATATATTTATAAATATGAGATATTTATTAAGATAGATATTATATATTGTATATAGTATATATAAGATATATATTAAGATATATTTGAAACTTCTAAGGATGCATATACATTCATATTCTAGTTGTCTGGAAAAGAAAGAAAACTCAAAGGTATAAAATAAAAGGTAGACATATTGGGCTGTATAACAAGAGATATAAACAGTAGATTACAAAGAATATTGTCAATGTTTTTCTAAAATTAATAACTGTATCGAAAAGTCCTTGCCAAATGATAAAAAAAGAAAAATCTGATAAAAATATAAAACACTCTGAAAAAACAATTCAAAGAACATATTTAAATAACCAGTAAAAGTCTTAGGAAATGACCAGGAAAAGTCTTAAACTCAATGAAATTCAAGTAGTCAAGGAACTGCACGCTTACGCCCTCAAGCCACAGTGCAGTACTATCTTGTACTTATCAGATTGGCATAGCTTTAAATTTAAATTATTTTGCTTTAAAATGATTTTGCCTATGGTAGGCATGCATAAGGGTAAAAGATATTTTCATGGAACACTGGTAAAAATGTAACTTTCTCTCTTTTTAGGAATTGTTCTTGAAATATTTATTTACATTTACAGTATACCTATTATTTAACCCAGCAGTTCCACTTGTGAGAATCTATTCCATAAAAATAAAAGTACTAATACCTACAGATTTATATGCAAGGCTGTTTATAATGACAAAAAAGCTAAAGACAAAGTTACCTATCCTACAGAAATGACTGAATAAGTGGTTATTATACAGCCATTTAATGGAATGGATTAGATTTATGCCAAAAGAATGGAGGGGATTTTAATTGAAAAATGCAAGATTCCTAAAAGTATATATGAAATGCTCTCAGTTTTGTAAAACAATTATGAATCCCTATTTAAATATGTGACCCTGTGATCAAGGAGAAAGGCATGAAGTTGTTGTTTTTAAAGGTTAAAAGTCATTAAGACAGGGTACCTAATGGGTGGGTGAGTGGGGAGGTGCAGATAAGAGAATGAGAAGGGAGAGAAGAAAAGAAACAAGTAAAAAAGAAAACACTAAAACATGATTTTTTAAAAGCAGTACGACGTGATTACCTTTATGTATCATGCATTTGGATGTATGCCTAGAGATGTATGAAGTGCTGGACACTCAAAGGGTGGTGAGGATTATCTCAGGGTTCTGGGATTCCAGGTGGTTTTTTTTAATTTATTTTTACTTTCTGCCTTATACTTTTCTCCTTTCTTCCAACTACAATAGCCTGTGTTTTTTGTTTGTTTGTTTTCTGAGGGGGAGGAGTTTGGTTTTTGTTGTTGTTTTTAAAGGTTAAAAAGCCAATGATTCTGTGCTAACTTGAACAGCTAAGATATACAAGAAAGGACTTGGAAATTACCTTTTTGATCCCTCCAAGACTTGAATTCCATTTACTTGCACGTTATTTTTTCCTTAGACCTCTGACTTAAGCCTGGAGTTGAGCAGAAACATGGTTTAGTTTCACTCAAATCATTCTTGGGCTCAAAACAAGTGTGTTGTTTTGATAATCTGAAAAAAAATAGGTATACTGTCATTACAAAAAAAATAGTTCTTTACAATTTCACGTATGAAAATCCTATTTTCTTTCATATTTTGTTCCAAAATTTGTATACGTTCAAAACTGAAGTTGATAATAACTTTTAGGGGCCAGGAACAGATTTTAAAAAATAAGAGCATATGGGACCTGTTTGGGCAGTAATCTGGAAATAGAGATAGGTGGGTCTTAAGTTTATTTATCAATCTACAAAGCCCATAGCAGTGTATTCCACATTTTAGTTCATTTCAGAATTACCTTGAGAGTTCATTTAAAATACAGATTCCCAAGCTTTTCCAAATCACTCGTCCAGGAATATGCATGTTTAATAATCATTCCACATAGTCATGAAGCAGAATCACAAAGCAAGAAAACTTGTTCTGTAAAATAAGAATGGAACATAGTGAGAACATGTTTCTATTAAAAAAAAATTTTTTTTTTAATTAGCTGGGTGTGGTGGCATGCATCTGTACTCCTAGTTACTGGGGAGGCTGAGATGGAAGGATCACCTGAGCACAGGAAGCAAACTGTGATCTGTGTCCACCCTGGGCAACAGAGTGAGATCCCCACTCAAGGAAAAAAAAAAAAAAAAGAATGGAACAAATTGAGAAAGCAAAACCAAGTTAGCTTTAGACCTAAAGGTCAAAAGAGGATTCTGGTGGGTTGATGAGAGGCACTAAATTGTCAGGGTTCCTAATTGCTTCGAAAATGGCAGAGGAATTAAAACAATGAATACTGATGCTGTGGAGTCAGAAATGGATAATGTCACTGTAATTGCAGAAACGCTGGACTTTTGAGTTCTGGATTAACTTTTTTCCTGGGAAAAGTCCAGCTCAGGGAATGAGAGCAGTTCCAAAAGAAGGAAGCAAGGAAGGGAAGAATGAGGAAAGACGATAAATACAAGAACACTGTGTTTTCTTCTGGCTTTATTCTGAGAAAAATGAAATCCCAGATGTGAAATTATTTCGACAAAAAGCTAGAAGTACTTTTGGGGTAGTAGTATTTATGTTATAACTTTTGAAAATTTTAAGTTCTGGGACTATACCAAATTGAAACTATTTTATTTCTCTCATTTAATGACTGAAAGAATAAAGCCCACTGATGAATGACATAACAAAAATATTAACCCCTTACTTCAAAAACATTCTGAATATATTTATAAATAAGAGCCAAGAATTGGATGTGAGGTGAGACAGAAAGGAAGAATTGAGAATAATTATAAGATTTTGGACCTGAGCAACTGGAAAAATGGAATTACATTAACTGAACTTGGAAAGAACCAATAAATATTTATTGAATGGATGAATGAAAAACTATAAAGAATGATTGAGGCATGTTGCTTTATAAAAGGCACTAGGACTGGAGGCTTGTCTGAACATTCTAACCAAAGCAATACTGAATTGAGATACTAAGTCAAACCTTAGATAGGTAAAGAAGTCCATTTGTAGCCAGGCTCAGTGGCTCAGCCTGTAATCCCGCGCCTTTGGGAGGCTGAGGTGAGTGAATTACCTAAGCCCACGGGTTCGAGACCCGCCTGGGCAGCAAGACCTCATCTCTACAATAAATCAAAAAATCAGCCGGGTGTGGTAGCGCATGCCTGTAATTTCGGCTACTTGGAAGGCTGAGGCGAGGCTGCGGTGGCCGGGAGCGGCCACTGCACTCCAGTCTGAGTGACAGAGTGAGACTCCAACTCAAAAAAAAAAAAAAAAAGTCCATTTTTAGTTTATATGAAAGTTTTTCCAAAGCCTGTTGTATAAGTTACCTTTCTCACCCAGACTTGAAACCTCAGATAAATCTTTGATAAGAAGAACAACTTTTGAGCCCCATGAGAATACTACTATAGTGTGTATATATGTATGTATGTATATGTATGTGCGTATACATATATATGTATATACATACATACATATATATATTTCCTTCATACAAATGACCATAGCAGTTTGTAGCATCTGAGAATTAGGTCGAAAATTAAGCATGTAAGAGTCATTTTAGTTGAATAACCAGATTTATTTCCTATGTCTATCCTTTTGTACATTAACTGTAGTTTCTCCAGTCCAGACCTTTCCAACACCTTGACCTCAGTTTTTCCAAAAGTTCCAGCAGTTTCCTTGTTTCTGCTACTCCTCAGCTCCAATTGGTCACAACATGCTGCAAATTTTCAAAATGAAAATTCTGGACCCTTGCTCAAAACCTTCAGTGATAACACACTACCTGTGGAATAAAACTCTATCACAGTATTCATTACCTCTTTGAATAATATCACTTTATTCCCCTAATGCCCCAGGCAAGCTAGGGCACATCGCTGTAGCTCCAAACTTCACTAATAAACTAAGCCTGCTGAAATAGAAAGAAAGTTTTCATTTCAGTTTGCTTTTTTGAGGGAGTGGCTCCAGTTGTATGTGCTTTTCAGGTCTTATTTCTTTCAAAGGGAATTAAAGAAAGAAAACAAATAGGAACATTATCTCCCTTCTTTTCCTCTAGCGTGAATTTCTGGCTGTGGTTGATTCTTGCTTTCATTTGCAGAACAGAGACGGCTAAAGACGACAGATATTCCGCTCCTGCAGAGGCTCTTACAGGGACCTTCCGAAAACAACGCTCGCATTTTCCTCATGGATAAAGATGCAGAAGAAATTAGCAGTGATGTACGAAGACCATCACCCTGAATCTGTCTTTACTTCCCTCCTGACTCGCCAGCTCTCACATAAATACTCTTGTTTTCTTGTTTTGTCTTTTCTTTGTTAGGTGGCTCAGTACATTAACTTTCACTTTTCTCTCCTGGAATCCATTCTTCAAAGATTAAATGAAGAGGAGAAAAGAGAGATTCAAAGAATAGTAACAAAGTAAGTCAGGAGTGTGCATGCTGGGTTCTTGGTCCTTTAATAGGGGCAATGCATAAAATATGTCCAATTTTTTAATACTCTTGTTCTTCTCATTTTCAGATTCAATACAGAAAAGGCTATTATACTGAAATGTCTTCAAAGTAAACAGGCAGTAAAAACAGAGACGACAGTTTAGCAGTACAGGCCACTATTGCTAAAACACTTCAACAAAGTTAGAGAGATGTTGCAATTTGATTAATGCATAAATTATATACTTGCATTCATACAAATACATATGACCTTAATTCTTTAGAAAACTGAAAGTTAAAACTTGTTTCTCTTTGAAGATATAAGGTTAACTAGGGTTCACAGTTGGACTAAAATGAGCTTGAATTTAGTTTCAGTAACTGAAATAAGCTTGGATACTGTGTATTCCACATATCTTTTAAACTTACACATGTAATGACCTTGAATTTAAATAGTGTTTTCAAATGTGCAGCTTGACTTACTTTAGCTTAAACTCTCAAGAGAACTGAAGTAACATCAACCAACTTAGAAATGAATCAAAAGCAAAAGCTGCCAGTTCCTGAAGTTAAAAAAAAAAAGCACATTTTTGCATCACCAGTGACAGTGTTTCATGGCTCCTTGAAAACTCACATTTACATAAGATCTAGGACCACCTTTATATGGTTAGGTGACTTCTGGCTATCTGTAACATCAGAACTATCTGTCCTTTGGGAAGGGAAAGATTATGGACTGTTAAGAAATTCAACTTGTAATTTTCTCAACTTGGGTACTTTTTTTTTTTCCTGGCTCTCTATTCTACTGATGACTTTCAAAACTATTCTTAAGGGTTTTTTAAAGTTAGCTGAGCTACTTTTATTCTTTCTTTATTATCCAAAACAAATATACCAGAAACTTAATATATGGCATCATCTAAAACAAGATGTGGCCCACAAATACATTTCTGTGGTTGAATGAACACACGCAATGGATAAAGCAAAGATGTTGTAGTTGAAGCCGTTGTAGTTGATCTCTGGAGCTCTGCCCTCTCAGCATCTTCCTTATCCAACAAGATAACTCTCAAGGTACTTACAGTTCTGCTTAATTCATTAAAAAAAACAACTCTAAGAATGAAGAAATGCTACATATCATATGATTTTATTTATGAACTCTATCCTAACATGAAGTTTTGTGCAACATTCTTTCATTCTCTAAGTTAATGTTATCTGCATTTCTCAAAAGCATTGTAATAAAATGTTTGATCCTATTACATGTACTAAGGAATAAGGTTGCTTACAATAAGCTTAGATTGATACCAATACTAAAATATGTAACATTTTTTAAACAAAGGTATTGCATCTCAGTATATTCAAAACCTAAGCTTGATGAAGGTGAAAGTATGCTATGGTTTGTCAGTCCTAAGAAAGCTCTCTTAGTAAGTAAATAGAGGCTTGTATCTTTGACCTTTTACCTATCAATTAATTAAAAATAGTCTCATCTACTAAAATAAGACGAATGTAATTGCCAAAATTTAGTGTACTTATAAAAAATGTAAAGTAGTGTCAAGTGCCTGACATAAACATGACAAAGATTAATCTTTCAATAGATTGAAATGCATAAAAGTACCATGCCTTGCGTAGAAGAAAAAAAAAGGTAGATATGAAAAAGAAAAATCACAGAAGAGGAAATGCAAAGAACTACTAAGTGTATGAAAAAAGTTGTATCTTAACAGTGATCAACTGAATTAATGTGTCCAACCAGGAGACAGAAACTACTCACTAGTAAACAGAGGAAGTTTAATATAAAGAATTATTAAGCTATTAAAGAATCATACTGATAAAGATGGAAAGCGAACTCTAAAAGGTGCCCTAAGGCTGAGGAAGAAATCCTTTAAAAAGAAAAAAGCTCGCTGAACTCGCTGGCTCAGCCTGTAATAACCAGCACTTTGGGAGGACAAGGCGAGTGGATTACCTGAGCCTGAGGGTTCGAGACCAGCCGGGATAACTTCGTGAGACCTCGTCTCTACAATAAATAAATAAATAAATAAAATTAGCCGGGCATGGTAGCACACCCTGTAGTTCCGGCTGCTTGGAAGACTGAGGCAGAAGGATCGCGGAGCCCAACAAGTGGACACTGGGGTCACCATTGCACTCCAGTCTGGGTAACAGAGTGAGATTCCAACTCAAAAAACAAAAACAAAGAAAAGGAAAAACTTGGACTAGGGTTTTCAGAATCCACTGCAAAAGGTGCAGCTGCAGCCCACTGGATAGAAGTTCGCTGGGTAGCCCAAGCCAGAGCAGGACCACAGGAGCCGTGCAAGCAGGTACTCTGGAGTGTGGACGAGCTGAAACAGGAGGGCAGATGTGTAGAGGGACTCGGAGCTTTGCTAAACGGTGGAAACAGAGAAGGAGTGGGGGTACTGCTCCATGTACTGCGGGGACTGAGAGCTGGTGGGGCCTCCTTCGCAGGAACAGGGTTCAATACTGAGTGTGACTTGGGTTTGGGCAGCTTTGAGGCAGCACCGGACAGAGATCGGGCAGATGGCTCACAGGTCGGCCAGGGGGCTCACGGGTTGGCCAGTCCAGCAGGGCCCTCTCTCTGAGGGTGCCCCGGTTGAGGAGACTAGACACACAGCAACAACTTGGGCCAAGGAACAGGCCTGAGCTGGGACTTCGGGTTGTACCAGCACGGTCCAAAAAAAGTGCAGAAGCAGGTGGGGTAACACATGCTGGCGAAGCTGCACCCTGCTGGCAACCGGCAGAGTGCAAGAAACCACTCTGGGCAGAGCAGGGAACGAAAAAAGCCTACCGGAGTCTGGCCTGCCTGCCCACGGGCATCAGGAAAGATGACTTGCTCTCGCCGTGCTTCTCCAGCGCCCTCTGTTGACAAAGCACGACATCGTGCAAGCTGCTGGGGAAACCTTGAAAGGGCCTGTATCCAATTTCCCAGTGAACTTGGAATTGAGAGACAGTCAAATAAAAACTGGCATACCAACAAAACACAAAGTAAAGTAAAAATAAATATACTTTTTATTCTACTAGTAAAGATTAAGAAATAATAAATACTCAATCACATTGAGATGGGCACTCAAACTTATGGTAGAATACAAATTGCTAAAATTTTTCTTGAAGGCAATTTAGTAATAAATTTATTCTGTAATTCTACTTGTAAGACCTTATCATGCAAAAATAATCAGAGATACGAAGACATTTTGCAAAGATATTTATTATACTGTTATTTATTGTGACAAAAGGAAGTTAAAAGCCTAAATGTTCAAAAATAGAAAAAAAGATAAAAGATAGAAACATTTATTTATAGAATGTTGTGTAGCAATTATAATTATGCTTCCAAATAAATTTGAATCGTAGAGATAATATTCCTTATATGTATATAAGAACATATACACACATATTCCAAAATATTTATTGTATCCATAAGATATATATGTGTGTTTTATGTGTGTACACATTAATATCTGTATATTCACACACTCCCAAACCAAAAACATGTTCAAAGTGGCTATGTATGTAATGTGGAATTATGAGTAATTCATGTTTTTTCAAATTTTTCTTTTATTAAATGTTCTATAGTGAATATTTGTTACTTTTAAAATCAAGAAATAGAAAATTTGTTATTTAAAAGCTGTCAGGAAAGAAAGTAGCAAATATATGCAAGCAAAGAGTTCTACTAGATGCAAAAAAGTTCAAGTCCACTATTCAAATGAGACATTAACACCACTTTTGTGGTCATTTAAAAATATATCCATAGTCTGGTATTTTTCCTTTCAAGAGATGAAGCTTAATCCTCCTTACCTTGCAAATGTCTGACTTAGTGACTAACTTTATTTTATTTTATTTTTAATTGATAAGTAATAATTGTATATATTTATGGGGCAGAATATGATGTTATGATAAATGTATACATTGTGGAATGATTAAATCAAACTAATTAACATACCCCTCACCTCATGCACTTATTTCTTTGTGGTGAGAACATTTAAACGACTCTTTTAGCAATTAGTGACTTTCTTCTAACAAATAGATGAAAATGGAACAGACAGCATGAGACTTTGGAGACGAGGTCATAAAAGTCATGGTGGCTTTCTCCTTCCTGGCTCTGAGGGAAGTCAACTGCCATGTCCTGAGCATCCCTGGGGAAAAGCCTACATGATGAGAAACAGATCTCTACCAAAACCCAGTGAGGAACTGAGGCACCACCAACAGCTATGTGAGTGGGCCGTCATGGAAATGGATCTTCCTGTCTCAGTCAAGCCTTCAGATGACTGCAGCCCTGTCTAATAGCTTAACCACAACTATATGAGTGACTATGAGCCAGAAAACCCAGTGAAACCACTCCTGGATTCCTGATCCCCAAAAGCTGTGTGAGATAAAAGATGTTTACTGTGGTAGGCTGCTAAATTTAGGATAATTGGTTACATAGCAATAGATAACATACAATTTCTGAAACAAAAATTCTGTATAAGCATCATTTTTGGCACAAAATAATTTCTTCGTGTTTTAGGTGGTCCAAATATTTCCTTTTCAATCATATATTAGTTCAAATTAAATTATAGATAATATATTATACTTATTAATGGTAGTAAATCTGCCACATTCATCTTTGTATACTTTGCTGTACTGAATATTAAGTTTTGTGTACAGGATAAGCTCAATAAAAAATGATTGAATAAATAAATGAGTGAATTAGGGAATGAATGAGTGAATGAAATAAATAAATTATCTGAAATATTTTTATAAAATCCCTCTGAATGTGTGCCTCATTTTTCCCAAGTCTGATTCTTAGCTGAAGAAAAAATAGAAACTACTGCATATCATTTTCCCTAATATAGTGGTATATTTTATTATCTCTTGACTCAATAAAACATTCAGCTAGGTGCTTTTACTGTAGAATTTGTTTTAGGACTGTTCAGATGGTTTTAGGAACTAAACAAGAAGGAAATCCATTTGCAAAGTAGTTAATGAGGTGAAAAAGACCTAGGTGTAACTATTAGATTGAGATACATACATAGGAGAGGAAAGAGAAATGGGATGCAATGAGGGAGGGCAAAACCCCTCAATCACATCCATTTGTCTTTTGAATTAACAATATCTAACACAGATTGAATCATTTGAAATTGTTGATATTTGACATGCAAAGGCAGCAATTTCAAACTAACAGCTCTTATTATTTACCAAGCACTATTTTTAAGCACTTTACATATATTAATTCAGCTAATGTTCATTGCAGTCTCATGAGGAAATTTCTTTTTCAACCTCATTTTATGGAATAGCCCTATCAATGTTTCCTCGTCATTGTTGTTTCTTTTTAAAGTACCATAAATGTAAGAGATGTTGATGAGTTTCTTGGTGGGGGGTAGGTGGAGGAGAAAGCAATTGGGGATGATATTGACCAATATATCAAAGTGGAGAAACAGAAGCTCAGAACAGCAACATAAAAAGATGTATCAGCAATAAAAGGTCAAAAAGTTATTGATTTCTGAGCAGCTTTGGTTCTTGACTGGTACCCAGTACATTTTTTGAACTTCCTGTAGACTCTTGAAGTCACCAATATCCTTTCAATAAATTCATTTTTGCTTATTATCCAGAATTTAATTCCATTATTTACAACTGACATACCAGCACAAATACTGTGCAAATATATGGACAAAATCATCTTTAAAAATGCAAGGTCACAAAAACTTTATCTCTCAATTGCCAATTTTTTAAAAGTACATAAATACACATATAACTTAAAAATGCAGCTCAGAAAAACTGAAAAGAATACTAAAAAGAACATAACTTGGTAAAATAAAAATAGTCACATTTACCCTGAGCCAATGTAGATAACCATTAGGCAGGCCTAAAACTATTTTGATCCAAACTGAAAGATAAAGTCACAGGACTTCTTAAAATAAATGTTGAGCTGTGACAATTATTCTACTACAAAAACAATTTAAGTAGGAACTTGAAATATTTTAGTGGTATGATGAAAGTAAGTGCTTTATGCTTTATTTGTTAACAAGGAAAAAAGCAATTAAAATTCTCAAAAAGGATATACTAGGAAATCATAATTTGAATATGCAAAACTAAATAAACTACAGAGAGTAGTTGACTTACTATCAACTGATTTTCTGCAGCTGATAAAGGGTTGGAAAAAAATTTTCATTTTATCTTGACATTTGCGACGTTCTCCTTTGAGGGATACAAGAACAGTCATTGACAGTCCATTTATGGAAACACTGTAAATAATATTCTAAGTAAATACCCAATTGAATATACTATTTAATGATTTCTAGTTTTAGCAGCAACCTATTAACAAAGCATATAAATGTTATATTTGCAAAATAGGACGTATAAACCCAAACAATGTAGAAATAATGGTACAGCTAAAAAAAAAAAAAGAAAGAAAAGATTGCAAATAAATTTTTAAAAGTTTAGATATGTTAATGATATTTTGGAGAATCATTAGACGCTAAGGTTGAAAGACCAAGAAATAGAATATAATCAATAAAAGAATTAGCAATACTAAATAAATAAATAAAAATAAGAGTCTGGGGGTAGAGTTGTTAAAGTTGTGTACATTCTTTAAATGGTGATAATATTTTAAGAAATTATTAAAATGATGATGGAATCACAAGAGAACTAAAAATAAAAATGCAAAATTGGCTATCTCTTGGAAATGGGGCTGGTACCATCCTGTTCTTCTGTTTAAACTTTGACCACATTCATGTATTACTTGCATCTTTTTCAAAACTTGTGTAATGAATCAAAAGCACATAGTAACCCAGAATGACCTGACCTGTACAGGGTGGTATGATCACTTTACTTTATATTTCTTTCTCCTTTGGGAATGCAGCTGGAGATTGCAGTAGCTTTGACAGTAGATTTGTCAAATATGGGCTTCATTGTAGGCAAAGCAGCTTTGTGCTTTGGCAAAACAAGCTGGGGCTGGTTATGACTCCGATTAAGTTTAGCAATGGCCTTGGGAAATGTTTTCAAAGGTAATCATTTTCACGATTGCTTTAATTATCTGCAGTGGCTCCTTCTACCTACTCAGCTCAACTGTGCATGTGCTTACGTTAAAAGTCATATATCTATAGTTTAGTCAAGAGTGGGCACACTATAGCCCTTGAACTAAATCAGCTCTACTTCCTGTTTATAAAATTAGGCGTTACCACCAAAGGAAAAACAAAAGGCTGACGCAGAAAGGAACACCTGAGCCCAGGAGGTCTTGGCTGTGGTGAACCATGACTGTGCCACTGTACTCCAGCCTGAAGTGACAGAGTGAGACCCCCAACTCAAAAATGAAAATAAAAATACATGCTCTTTTGAAGAATAATGACAAAAATAAATACATTATAATTTTTAAAAATCTATATAAAAAGAATGGCAACAATCAATATATTTTGAGTATATTGATATTTACTATGTATCAGGCAGTGTACTAATAACTTTATATCTATTATCTCAAGTTATACTTTCTGTTATTTTCTTTAAAAGGCTCTATGTCATCTATAATTTGCATCTGTAACAGTGATTTTAGACTCCTTGGGAATCATTTAAATCTGGGCATATGCAGCAAACTGGTGGAGTGAGCCTCCTTCCCAGAAGGCATAAGAATTGGGAACTACCTGTAGGAATTCAACCTGAGATAGGAAGCCAGGTTCAAAGACATCCACCCCGTAAGAAAGGTGTTCTCGGTCAGTGGAAGACCAGAGTAATTCTGTTGTTCCCAGCTGGACCTCCCTTAGACTCATTTCAAAGTCACACAGGGAACAGAGTAACTCTTCGAAAAAAGCACTTTTATTAAAGGCTTGCACACCAGTAAGACTCAAGCAGTTCTGCCATAGCCCCTTTTAAACATGTATAATCCTGGAAGTAGTGGAGAGGTATCATCTCCCTCTCACAATAAAACATAAAGCAGTTTTGCTATTTCAAGACCCTATCTGCAGCAGAGCAGGAGACAGGAGCCCTGGAGGGCATGACTATTCCCTGCGGTACCCAGGACAGTGACCCTGGAGGATTCCTGGATATAGAGAGGGGAGAGTAATTTGATAAGCTCCTCTCAGAGGATTCTGGGAATAATTGCCCAAACTGAAATTCTCCATAAGTAGGGAGTAGGAAGAGCTTGCATTACTCACCACTAGGAACCACAGACTGCTAAACAAAAGGCAATTATCAGAGCGTGTGCTTATATACACATGTATATGAAACCATATACAACTGTGCGATACATATAGTATTTATAATGAGTATCTATGCATTGCTGGAATTAAATAATTATAATTTTTCTTCTCTCTTTTATATTTTCTAAATTTTCTACAGTGAATACATGTTACTTTAACAGTAAAATAAATCAATATTTTAAAAAGAGCAAGAATAACATCAGCATTGTTTTTTTCTATCCAACTGTTCTATACATACTGAATCTTCATTTTAAATTAGACCTAAACTTGATCCCACTTTAAAGAAAACACTGTGCTTATGTCTCTGTATCATTCAAGTCTGTGTGAGAGTAGGCTATACAGTCAAATTAGTTTGCATTACCTTTGAATAATAATTACCTGTCTTAAACAAATTAGTTATTTAAAGTGATTAATACAGACTACTTCCCATTGGAATCTGGTAGATTTTTGTCTTAGAATATATTTTCCTACAGAAACAATATTGCTTATGTTGCTGAAATTCACTGGCAAATCCATAAAAGTATAGGGTAGCTTAAGTCCCAGATTACAGAAACCAACTGTCATGAGTATCTTGGAGAAAAATCACAGACCCTATAGGCCTACACAATGTTCTATTTTCAAACACCTGTTTGAGCTTCTGTGGTCTGGCATAGAGGATTCAGCCCCACAAAGAAGAAGACAGAGTTTTCTGTTAGTTCATGTAAAATCTGGACTTCTCTTTTCTTGTAATATCACAAAAAGGGCACAAATGTAGAAGTTTGACTGACTTTGGTTCCAGTTAGGTCCTCCACTCACCAGTTTGTGTGATGTGAGATACTTAACCTCTCTGACCCTCATCTATAAAAAGAAAATTTAAACACACGTCTTGCTAGGTTTTCATGAGACCAAAATTAATACATTAAGAGGCTGAGAATGGTATGTGGCAAAATTAAGGCACTCAAATAATAGTGACAAAGACAAAAATAGCAATGAAGAGGAGCAGTAACAGTATTCCAACTTGCTTCCATTTCAGAGTACTGGATGCTTCCAACCATGGTCTCCCTCCCCCAACCCTCATGATAAATGGAACTTGGTCACTGCTTCTCTCCTATTTATTTATTTATTCATTCATTCAGCACTTAATTAATGAGCATCTTTACAATTTTGCTGAGGATTTGAATTATAGACTCAACGATGACAGGGGAACCTAATGGGAGACAGAAAGGCCCCCTCACACTTAACCTATTTCTCTTTTCTTACTTATAAATTTCAGAATAGATGCTTATGTAAACAAGAACTGGCCCCAATGTAGAGGGACAGGCAAGAAAAAAATGTCTCCCATTATTGGAAGCAGAAGGTCTGGGAGTGAAATTCAAGGGAAGCGTGTCAGGGTGTCATGTTATCTCTCCTTGACCCTCCAGATACAAAGGCTGTCATTTCCACAGCTGTGAACCCCGTGCTCCACCCTCCACAGCAACCAATTTGGCTCCTCCCAGCCGCTCTAGTCTCATCTCTGAAAGCTCCTCTCCCTTCTCTCACCCTATGCCTCAGTCCTATTGAACCACCCTGCTTTCTCTTTCCCCTGCTGGGCCAGCTAGTTTCCCAGAGGGATCAGTAAAGGGAAGATGAGCATGACTGCTGAGTTTCCACATCAGCCAGTGGCAACTTATTTAAACAAGAACTGCCCCCATTGTAGAGGGGCAGGCAAGAAAAACATGTCTCCCATCATTAGAAGCAGAAGGTCTGAGAGTGAAATTCAGGGAAAGGGTAACAGGATGTCACATTATCTCTCCTTGACTCTTCAGATACAAAGACTGCCATCATCCTATCTACTCTTTTTTAATTTTTAAATTTTAATTTACCCTTTTAATTTTTAACTTATCTGTCTTTTTAAAGAACAAGCTTGTGGTTTTCTTTATTTTCTATCTCCTACTGTTTCAATTCCTGCCCTGATTTTTGTTATTTCCTTGGGGGGGCTAACTTTAGGTTACATGTGTTTTTCTTTTTCACTTTCTTAAGGTGAAAGCTGAGATAATTTAATTAAGGCCTGTTTCATTTTCTAGCATAAATATATATATATATAATATTTTTTTTTTGATTGGTTCCTTCTTTTTTTTTATTAATCAGTATTTTTTATTATGGTTTTGTGGGGTACAGTTAAAAGTTAGGTGTACAGTTATGTTTCATTCAGGCACCCTGTTGATAAGAGGTGTTTTCCCATCCCCAGACAGATATTTGCTACTGTTAATCCCATCCCCCTCCCCCCCATAGTTTCCCAGTACCATCAGTCATTTTCTTATAGTATTACATTGGATGTTCAAGGTCCATTATATGAGTGAGAACATGTGATACTCGGATCCTTGTTTCTGTGAGAGGTCACTCAGTATTATAGACTCTAGTTCCATCCAGGTTGCTGCGAAATTCATGATTTTGTTCTTTTTTATGGCTGCGTAGTATTCCATCGTGTATATGTACCACATTTTTTTAATCCAGTCCTCTTTTGATGGGCAGCATGGTTGTTTCCAGGTTCTTGCTATTGTGAACAACGCTGCAATAAACATACGTGTGCAGGTATCTTTTTTATAGAGTGATTTGTGTTCTTCAGGGTATATTCCCAGTAGGGGGATTGCAGGGTCATATGGAAGGTCAATTTTTAGAGCTTTTAGGAATCGCCACACTGCTTTCCACAGAGGTTGCACTAGTTTACACTCCCACCAACAGTGTAGAAGTGTTCCCTTTTCACCACACCCTCTCCAGCAGCTGTTGTTTTTTGAGTTGTTGATAATTGCCATTCTGACTGGAGTTAGGTGGTATCTCAGTGTGGTTTTGATTTGCATCTCCCTGATGATTAGTGAGGTTGAGCATTTCTTCATGTGTTTGTTGGTTGCTCAGATGTCTTCTTTTGTGAAGTGTCTGTTCATATCTTTTGCCCATTTTATAATGGGGTTGCTTGTTTTCTTCTTTTCAGTACATTTCAGTTCCTTGTAGATCCAGGATGTTAAGCCTTTGTCAGACCTAGAGTTGGCAAATACTTTTTCCCAGTCTGTAGGCTGTCTCCCTGCTCTCTTGATGGTTTCTTTGGCTTTGCAGAAGCTTGTCAGTTTAATAAGGTCCCATTTGTCTATCTTCTCTCTTATGTACTGTGGGTTACAGGTTTTGTACAGGAATTGGATGCCAGTTCCGATTTCCATGAGAGTATTTCCTTCCTTTTCTAAGGTTCTTATGGTTTGAGGTTTTATATTTAGGTCTCTGATCCATTTGGAGTTAACCTTTGTGCATGGGGATAGATAGGGGTCCTGTTTCAATCTTCTGCATGTGGTCAGCCAGTTTTCCCAGTACCATTTACTGAATAGGTTCTCCTCTCCCCATTGGTAGGTGGTGGGGGCTTTGTCGAAGATGAGTTGATTGAGAAATTGTGGTTTTGCTTCTGGAATCTCAATTCTGTTCCATTGATCTATATGCCTGCTCCTGTACCAATACCAAGCTGTTTTGATGATTGTTGCTTTATTGTAAAGTTTGAAGTCTGGTATTGTGATACCACCTGCTTTGTTTTTTTTGCTGAGGATTGTTCTGGCTATTCTTGGACGTTTGTGTTTCCATATGAATTCCTGTGTTGTTTTTTCTAGGTCTGTGAAGAATGTTGTTGGTAATTTAATGGGTATTGCATTGAATTTGTAGATTGCCTTAGGTAAGATGGACATCTTCACAATGTTGATTCTTCCGATCCATGAGCATGGGATATTTTTCCACTTATTCATGTCAGCTTTGATTTCTTTGAGCAGTGTTTTGTAATTTTCATTGTAAAGGTCTTTCACGTCTCTGGTTAGGAAGATGCCAAGGTATTTTATTTTTTGTGTGACTATTGTGAAGGGAATTGTGTTTTTTATTTGGGTTTCTGTTTGTTTATTATTGGTATGGAGAAATGCAATTGTCTTTTGTACATTTATTTTGTATCCTGAGACTTTGCCGAAGGACTTTATCAATGTAAGGAGGCCTTTGATAGATTCTCTTGGGTTTTCAAGGTACACAATCATATCATCTGCATAGAGAGATAACTTGACTTCCTCTTTTCCTATTTGAATACCTCTGATTGCCTCCTCTTCTCTGATTGCTGTAGCCAGGACTTCCAGTACTATGTTGAACAGGCAGGGAGAGAGTGAGCATCCTTGTCTAGTTCCAGTTTTCAGGGAAATTGGTTCCAATTTTTGTCCATTTAGGAGTATGCTGGCTGTGGGTTTCTCATAGATGGCTTTTACTATTTTGAGGTATGTTCCCCGTATACCTAGATGTTAAAGGGTTTTTATCAAGAAGGGGTGCTGGATTTTATCAAAAGCTTTTTCTGCATCTAATGATATGATCATGTGGTTGTTTTGACATCTGTTGATGTATTTTTAATTACATTTATGGTTTTACGAATGTTGAACCAGCCTTGCATCCCAGGAATGAAGCCTACTTGGTCATGGTGGATTATTTTTGAGATGTATTGCTGAATCCGGTTTGCTAGGATCTTGTTGAGAATTTTAGCATCTATGTTCTCAAAGATATTGGCCTGTAGTTCTCTTTCTTTGTTGGATCTTTACCTGGTTTGGTATCAATGTGATGTTGGCTTCGTAAAATAATTTGGGGAGAGTTCCATCTTTTTCAATCGCCTGGAATACCTTCAGTAGGATTGGTATCAGCTCCTCCTTTAATGTCTTGTAGAATTCTGCTGGAAAGCCATCTGGACCAGGGCTTTTTTTTGTAGGAAGTTTTCTTATTACATAATCAATTTCCTTGATTGTTATTGGTCTATTTAAGGTCTCAATTTCTTCTTGTTCCAACCTAGGTAGGTTGCATGATGTCAGAAAGTCCTCCATTTCCTTATGGTTTTCAAGTTTGTTTCCATACAAGTGTACGTAGTAGTCTCTAATGATCTTTTGCATTTCTTCAGGGTCAGATGTGACTTCATCTTTTGTGTTTCTGATTGTGCTTATTTGTTTTTTTCTTGTTTTTTCTTGGTCAGTCTAGCTAGGGGACCAGTAATCTTGTTTACCCTTTCGAAGAACCAGTTTTTTGTTTCATTGATTTTTTTGTATTATCTTTTTGTCTTCTATGTCCTGGATTTGGGCTTTTATTTTGGTGATCTGGATTCTTCTGCTGAAATTAGGGTTTTTGTGGTCTTGCTTTTCCAGCTTCTTTAGGTGGCTTGTTAGGTTGTGAATTTCTGTTCCTTCCATTTTCTTCATGTGTGTTTGTAAAGATATAAATTCCCCTCTTACTACAGCTTTCAGGGCATACCAGAGATTTAGGTAAGATGTTTCTTCATTTTCATTTGTTTCCAGGTATCTTTTGATCCCTGTTTTGATTTCGTCATTGACCCAGGAGTTATTTAGCATCGTGCTGTTTAGTGTCCATGTCTTTGTGGGTTTTGGGGGGACTTTGTTGGTGTCAATGTTTATTTTTATTCCACTGTGGTCTGAGAAGGTGTTTGGTAGAATTTTGGTCCTTTTAAATTTGCTTATGCTTGATTTATGGCCGAGTATGTGGTCAATCTTAGAATATGTTCCATGTGGTGATGAGTAGAATGTGTATTCTGTGGTCTTTGGATGGAGTGTTCTGTAGGTATCAATTAAGTCCATTTGGTCCAAAGTCATATTGAGGTTCCAGATCTCCTTGCTGATTTTTTGTCCTGATGATCTGTCTAGGGTTGTGAGTGGGGTATTAAAGTCCCCAGTTATGATAGTGTTAGAGTCAATATCTTTCTTTAGTTTTCCAAGAAGCTGCTTTATGAAAGTTGGTGCACCTATATTGGGTGCATATATGTTTAGGATAGATATTTCTCGTTGATGGATTGAGCCTTTTATCATTATGTAGTGGCCTTCTGTATCTTTTTTGATTTTTAATAGCTTGAAGGGTATTTTGTCTGAAATTAAGATGGCTACTCCTCCTTTCTTTTGTATTCCGTTCGCCTGAAAGTTTGTTTCCCATGCTCTTACTTTGAGTCTGTGGGTGTCCTTTCTAGTGAGGTAAGTCTCTTGAAGGCAATGGATTGTTGCCTGATGATATTTTATCCATTTTGCCATTCTATGTCTTTTCAGTGGTGCCTTTAGTCCATTCACATTTAGGCTAATAATTGAAATGCAAGAGTTGATCACTGTCATAAGGTTCTTACAGAGTTGTTCCTGTTTATTTGTTGTCTTTCTTTGGGTTTTGGAGTTGGTTCATGTGTGTTTGTAATCTTTTGCCTATACTCTTGTGAAGAATGCTGTTGTTCTTTTTCTTCTGTGTTCAGTACTTTCTTAAGTGTTTCTTGTAGAGGTGGTCTGGTGGCAGCGTAGGTTCTTAGGGATTGGATATCTGGAAAAGATTTCAATTTTCCCCCACTAATGAAGCTTAGTTTGGCTGGGTAGGTTATTCTTGGTTGAAATTGTTTCTCTTTTAGAACTTTGAAGATAGGGCTCCAGGCTCTCCTAGCCTGAAGGGTTTCTGTGGATAAATCTGCTGCTGTTATAATTGGTTTTCCCTGATAGGTAGTCTGGCCTTTTTCTCTTGCTGCCTTTAGGATTTTTCCTTTCATAGCTACTTTGTTTAGGCGAATTATTATGTGTCTGGGAGTTGGTCTTCTCATTTGTTGTCTTGCAGGGGTTCTCTGAATATCTTGTGTTTGAATTTTTTCATCCTTAATGAGTTGAGGGAAGTTTTCTTGAATGATTTCATGAAATGTTTGTTCCAATGTGGCTTCTGTTTCTCTTTCTGCCTCAGGAAGCCCAATTACGCTTAGATTTGGTCTCTTGAAGTGATAATTCGTCTCTTGCAGGTTTTGTTCTGTCTTTTTGAGCTTCTTTTCTATGCTTTTGACAGTTTGGGTGAGTTCTGTGATTTGGTCTTCGAGTTCTGAGATTCTTTCTTCTGCTTGGCTGATTCTGTTTTCCATGCTTATTAGTCTGTTGTTCATTTCCATCACAGTATTCTTTACTGCTGTCATTTCTAACATCAGCTCCTTCCTATTTTCCTCTTGTCTCTCCTCAATTTTTTTAATTCTCTCCATTAATGTCTTGATGTCTGGGTTTGTTGCATGTAACCAGTCATTCTGGGGACTCTTCATTGTCTGTGTTCCAGAATCTGTTTTCTCAGTGTCTGATTTCCCAGGGGTCTGTGTAAGATCTATATTCTTCTTTTGGTTTTTCTTCATTTGTGCGGTTTTTCCCCCTCCCTACTTTTTCCTTCCCTCCACGTCACCGTCTTCTTTAATTCTGTTATTCAGGGGTAAAAGGATTGGTTTTACTTCTGTTTGTTCAATCTCCTATTCTTTATGTATGTCCTCTTACTTTGTTCAATTCTGAATTTGCACTGTAGGTTGGAGGTGGTCCTTTCTGCAGTTTTGAAATGTACTTATGGGGAGACCTGCGATTCAAAATCTGTCTGCAGGTCCTGGTATTTGCTGACAGGCGTGTGGATAATGTGAAACCCACTTCCCACTGCCCTGGAATCTGTCCATGCAGTGGGGCTGTAGGTTTACTCCCTGAAATAAAATGTGGTTAGCAGAGGGGAGAGAATGGAGCAGATAGTGGGTTGAAGAGGGGAGTGGAGAGATAGAGGAGTAAGGGGGGAAACAAACGAGTGTGCAAACAAATAGAGAGAGAGGCCTATACTGAGACAGATAAAAACAATAAACCACAGTTACAGGTGAACCAACTCTCATAAAAAAAATAAAAATAAAACATATAGTGATGCTAACATACAAGCTAACCAACCACCTTGTTAGTGTGCTGTTCCTCTATACAAAGATATGGTTTACAGAGAGAAGAAAAGGAAAAGGAAACAAGAAAAAAGGGAACAATACAGTAGGAATAGAATTAAGTCATTAAACTGATAGAATCAATGAAGTACACTCTGAGACATTTCGTTTAAGTCCAGTGTCCTTTCAGGTCTGATTTCTAGTTTTCTTTTCAAGCTGGTAAATTAGTTTGCAGTTAGAGTCAGTTGCCCCTGATCTGCTGGTGAAGGACAGTTCAGATTAACCTTCGTTCAGCAGTTTGGTCTATATCTTTATCAAGCTTGTTTCTCCCGTTTCGGTGTTGTTACCTTGAATCGCCAGCAGGTGGTGCTATCTCAGCTGCTCGCCCCAGAGGGGGTGGGGCCGGACAGGAACAAGATGGCTGCCTGCCTCCGACCTGGCAACAGGAATCCGACGCCAGCTGGGCAGGACTGTCTCAGACACAGGAGCGGTGGTAGCAATCCCCGTAGATCTTCCCTGAAGGGTTTGGTGTGGATCTCCTCGGGCCGGGTGCTGTGATGTGCAACCCGTCACTGAGGCCATGGCGGCAGCAGT
Source organism: Cephalopachus bancanus (assembly GCA_027257055.1). Lineage (NCBI taxonomy): Eukaryota > Metazoa > Chordata > Mammalia > Primates > Tarsiidae > Cephalopachus > Cephalopachus bancanus. Next base: position 4,460,924 of record JAPVLO010000030.1, on the reverse strand, counting down.
GGCGATGGCGGCGGTGGGGGGAGGGGCGGCGGCGGCAGGACTGTTTGCACTGCAGTAAGTAACTGTCTAGTTGTTGCGATGTCCCAGCGGTGGCAACGGCCTAGCTCTGTCTGAAGAGCAGGCTGCGATGCTGGGGTCCCCAGCCTCCCGGGGCGAGAGTCAGAGACCCACTGCAGATCTCCCTTGCAGAGGGCTTCAGATGCTGGGTTGCCCTGTCGCCATCTTGCCGCGTCTCCTATATTTTTTATAATCAATATTTTTTATTATGATGTTGTGGGGTACAGTTAAGGGTTAGGTATACAAATACGTTTCATTCAGGCACCCTATTGATAAGAGGTGCTTCCCCATCCCCAGACAGATATTTGTTACCATTAATCCCATCTCCCCACCTCCCCCCATAGTTTCCCAGTACCATCAGTCATTTTCTTATAGTATTACATTGGATGTTCAAGGTCCATTATATGAGTGAGAACATGTGATACTCGGATCTTTGTTTTTGTGAGAGGTCACTCAGTATTATAGACTCTAGTTCCATCCAGGTTGCTGCGAAATTCATGATTTTTTTTTTTTTTTATGACTGCGTAGTATTCCATCGTGTATATGTACCACATTTTTTTTAATCCAGTCCTCTTTTGATAGGCAGCATGGTTGCTTCCAGGTTCTTGCTATTGTGAACAATGCTGTGATAAACATACGTGTGCAGGTATCTTTTTTATAGAGTGATTTGAGTTCTTCAGGATATATTCCCAGTAGGGGGATTGTGGGGTCATATGGGAGGTTGGTATTTAGAGCTTTTAGGAATCGTCACACTGCTTTCCACAGAGATTACACTAGTTTACACTCCCACCAACAGTGTAGAAGTGTTCCCTTTTCGCCACACCCTCTCCAGCAGCTGTTCTTTTTTGATTGTTGATAATTGCCATTCTGGCTGGAGTTAGGTGGTATCTCAGTGTGGTTTTGATTTGCATCTCCCTGATGGTTAGTGAGGTTGAACATTTCTTCATATGTCTGTTGGCTGCTCAGATGTCTTCCTTTGTGAAGTGTCTGTTCATATCTTTTGCCCATTTTATAATGGGGTTGTTTGTTTTTTTCTTTTCAGCACGTTTGAGATGTTAAGCCTTTGTCTGACCTGGTGTTGGCAAATACTTTTTCCCAGTCTGTAGGCTGTCTCCCTGCTCTCTTTGGCTTTGCAGAAGCTTGTCAGTTTAATAAAGTCCCACTTGTCTATCTTCTCTCTTATGACCTGTGGGTTTTGGGTTTTGTTCAGGAATTGGAGGCCAGTTCCGATTTCCATGAGGGTATGTCCTTCATTTTCTAAGGTTCTTATGGTTTAACTCCAAATGGATAGGCGATCTAGCATAAATATTTAGTGCTGTGAATTTATCTCTGGTTGCTGCTTAAGTAATATCCCACAAATTTTGATATGCTGTGTTTTCATTTTTACTCAGTTCAAAAAATGTTTTAACTTCCTTTTTGATTTCTTCTTTGATTCATAAATTATTTCACAGTATGTAATTTAGTTCCCAAATACCTAGAGTTTTTTTTTCAAAGACCTTTTGTTTCAGATTTAATTTAATCCTACTATGTTTGGAAAACATACTTTGTATGACTTGAATTTTTTAAAACATATTGAGACACTTTAAGGCCTGGAATATATTCTATTTGGGAAGTGGACTGTGTGTACCTGAAAGGGGTAGACAGGTATATATTGTTTTTTTGGTTTGTTTGTTTTTAAATATAATTTATTAGTAACAGCACTGACATAACGGTTGAAACACAGTGACAATTATGAATAAGGCCACTTGTGTGGGATACAGATAAGTAAGGCACAGCATCTGCACTTTACATCATACAGCATATTACACGAAACAGTCCTCCCATAAGCATTAATTGATGCAACTCTTTTCCAAGGGACTGATCTCATTTTATCTTCACTGTATTCCTTTTCCCAGATATTGAAGTTCTTTACAAACTGAGGGTTTGTGGCAATTTCCATTGAACAAGTCTATCAGGGCCTTTTCCAACTGCTTGTGTTCACTCCATGTCACTGTGCCACATTTTGGAAATTTTCACAATATTTTAAATTTTTCATGATTATTATTTATGTTTTGGTGGTCTGTGATCAGTGATAATTGATGTTACCACCACAGTTGTTTTGGAGTGCCACTGACCGCACCATATAAGACAATGAACTCAATCAGTAAATGTGTGTGTTCTGACTGCTTTGCTATCTGACCATTCTCCATCTCTCTTCCTGTCTTTGGGCCTCCCTATTCCATGAGACAACAATATTAAAATGTGTAATTTACCTTTTTAAAACTTAATCCTGTTTTTTACCTTCAGTACTATCAACTTGTTCTTGGTTCTTTATTTCTATCGTGTTAATCTTTATTTTGATGAAATTTATCCATCATTTCATTATTTATTTCCTTTTTATTTTCCCTATTTTAACTCTTTCTTTTTTTCAGATCTCAACTTCTACTGTCTCTTTATTGTGCTACTGAATTTTTCCTTTCCTTCCAAGAGCCTGTGTGTGTGTATGTGTGTGTGTGTGTGTGGTGTGTGTGTAAATTTGTGCTGTGATGATCAGCCAGAATTGTGTAGGAGTAAAAGCCATGGAAAAAGCCCTTGCCGCCATCCTGGAAAATTATGGTTTTTACCAGTCTAATTTTTGACTTCTAAAATGGATTCTCCCAGAACATTCCAGAAATCCCCATGTTAACTTTCTGTTTTCTCCATACAGACAGCACAGGGAACTTACTGGAATAGAGATGTTTCCCAGTATTTTGCACTTCATTTCCTCCTGTTTAAAAAAAATTATGGAACTCAATATTACAACTCTTTGATTTAGGGAACATCAACTGCTAGATGTTGGTAGCAAAGCTGTGCACTTTGAGATAGAAATCTTGTCAAATCCCAGTTCAATAACCTATGTACCTGTTCATGATCTCACTCCAGATCTTTTTGCCCTTTCAACCTGACTTTCTTCATAGTTAAAATGGGGTAATAAGATAGACAAGTGGGACCTCATCAAACTGAAAAACGTCTACAAAGCAAAAAAAAACATCAAGAGAGCAGGGAGACAGCCTACAGAATGGGAAAAATATTTGCCAACTCTATATCTGACAAAGACCTAACAGCCAGGATCTATAAGGAACTCAAACATGCCAAAAGGGAAAAAACAAACAGCCCCATTAAACAGCGGGAAAAAGACATGAATAGATACCTCTCAAAAGTAAACATATGGGCAGCCATCAGACACATGAAAAAGTGCTCAGCCTCACTAATTATCAGAGACATGCAAATCAAAACCACATTGAGATATCACCTAACCCCAATAAGAATGGTCATCATTAATAAAACAAAGAACAACAGATGTTGGCGAGGATACAGAAAAAAGGAACACGTCTACACTGCTGGTGGGAATGCAAACTAGTTCAACCTCTACGGCAAACAGTGTGGCAAAAAAACTAGAAATTGACTTCTATATGGCCCAGCAATTCCCCTACTGGGAATATACCCAGAGGAACTCAAATCATTCTACAAAAAAGATAGCTTCCCATATATGTTTATTGCAGCACTATTCACAATAGCAGAAACATGGAACCAACCATGCTGCCCATCAAAACTGGACTGAATAAAAATAATGTGGTGCATAAACATGATGTAATATAACAGCCATAAAGAAGGACAAACATGTGGGCTTCACAGCAACTCGAATGAATTTAGAGTCTATGATACTCAGTTATCTATCACAGAAACAAAGAAGGGAGTACCATATGTTCTCACTCATAAGCGAAACCTGAATATTTACCATAAAACTATAAGAAAGGGATTGACAGTAGCAGAATATTGCCAGAGTGGAGAGGAGGGACACAACACCAATAAGGGTAACTGATCTCAAACCAAACAAAGTGGGGACCAAAGGAAGGCCCAAACTTTCCTGTACAATGCCCACTTGTATACCTAATCCTGAATTGCATCCCACATTTTAAAAATTTTTTTAATTTTAAAAAATAGGGTAATAATATTACCTACCTCAAATATGTGGTAAGAATTTAATGAGATGACACATCAAGCGGGGCCTGTCTATATCCGGGGAACTTCCTCAAGAGGAAGCAAAGCCTGTACTCTGGAAGTGAAATAGACTTCGTTCTCCTTATATTTTCACATCAAGCCTCAGCTAAAAAAAAATTACAATATTCTATAAGTGCTTAATGGAAAACTTTAATGTTTAGTATGTGTTAGGTCACACTCCCAGCAGGGGCCTCCAGAATGTTAGGTCAGACCCACAAGTGGTGTGGGTGTCTGATGAGCTCCAGTGCCATGTGAAAGATGCAAAGAATTGCACAGAAGTTAGATTAGAAAATATAATTTATTTAGAAAGCAAATTAGAGAAAGAGAAGAGAGAGAGAGGAGAGAGAGATAGAGAGAGATTTACCTCCCCAAGGTAAGGGAGGGGATCAAAACTTAGGAAATATGGCAGCAACCATAACTCAAAGAACACATGACCACACTAGAGTCTAGTAAAGCAATGGTAGCTGGCTGCTCAAGGTTGAATGCTTTTAAACATTCCCCATGATGGGGCAGATTATTAAGATGGTTGGGTGGTGGTCTCCTCCACATCATGACAGAGGGGCAGGCAAGTGAAGGTACTGACGTCAGGTGATGGACAGTGGACAGATGGGAGGGTTAGTCGCATGACTGCTACCATGCTATTGGGGTCTGTCTGTGTCATGAAGGTCACAAAGGGCTGATTAGGTTAAGCTAGATCTTATGGATGGAGGCAAATACTTGACATAGCAAACCAGATCCAACAACACATCTCAAAAATCATCCACCATGACCAAGTAGGCTTCATCCCCAGGATGCAGGGCTGGCTCAACATCTGCAAAACCATAAATGCAATTAAATACATCAACGGATGTAAAGAAAATAACCACATGATTATATCATTAGACGCAGAAAAAGCTTTCAATAAAATCCAGCATCCCTTCTTGATAAAAACCCTCAAACATCTATGCATAGATGTTTGGAACATACCTCAAAATAGTAAGAACCATCTATGAGAAGCCCACAGCCAAAATACTGCTAAACAGACAAAAATTGGAAATATTTCCCCTGAAAACTGGAACAAGACTCTCACCCCTCCTGTTCCACATAACATTGGAAGTCCTAGCTAAAGCAACAGACAAGAGAAGAAAATCAGGGGTATGCAAATAGGAAAAGGCAAAGTTGTTATCCCTTTTTGCAGACGGCATTATTCACAGTAGCAAAAACATGGAACCAACCGTGCTCCCCATTGAAAGAGGACTGGATTAAAAAAAGGTGGTACACGTACATGATGGAATATTACACAGTCATAAAGGACAAAATTATGAACTTCACAGCAACTTGGATGAACTTAAAGTCTATAATACAGAGTGATCTATCACAGAATCAAAGAACTGAGTACCACATGTTCTCACTCATAAGTAGAACTTGAACAATTATCAAAAACTATGAGAAAGGGATTGGCAGTAGTGGGAAACTGCCAGGGACGGTGGGGGCGGGATTGGCAGTAGTGGGAAACTGCCAGGGGAAGGAGGGAACACCCTCATCAACAAGGATACCTGCATAATGAACATTTATATACCCAACCCCAAATTGTACCTCACATCTTTAAAATAAAAAAAATGTTAAGCCGGGCTCGGTGGCTCAGCCTGTAATCCCGCGCCTTTGGGAGGCTGAGGTGAGTGGATTGCCTGAGCCCGCGGGTTTGAGACCCACCTGGGCAGCGAGACCTCATCTCTACAATTTAAAAAAAAAAAAAATCAGCCAGGTGTGGTAGCATATGCCTGTAATTCCGGCTACTTGGAAGGCTGAGGCAGAAGGATCACCGGAGCCCAGCAGGTCGAGGCTGCAGCGGCCGGGAGCGGCCACTGCACTCCAGTCTGGGCGACAGAGTGAGACTGCAACTCAAAAAAAAAAAAAAAAAAATTTTTTTAAAGAAAAGCTAATTAGTACAAAACAAGCTGGCGGTGGGGGCTTTGTAAAACAATTATCAGTAGCTACCTCTGAGAAACTGGTTCTGTCCTTGGCTAGTGGATTAGAGGGTAAAGTAAGTGAACTCTTAAGAGAAACATGACAGTTCTGAGCAATGTTAAAATGGCTGTTCATTGGGTATATTGATTCCATGTTATGTCCTTTCAGTATGTGATCATCTTACCTTAAGAAGCGAAGGAGAGACTTCAAGAGCTAACTGGTATATGAATTGCAAGTGCCGTGATAAAGCAGAGAAAGCAACAACCTTTCACTTGCTGACCATGAAAATGTGTCCATTTCCAAGGCAACAGAAACTACCTCACCGGGTAAGGTATTAATTGAACTGATAATACTTGGGCCCTGGATCGACAGAGTGAGTCTTGGAGTAAGTAAATTAATCAGAAATAAGCTGCCACTTCTGATGATCTTAGTGGACAAGGAATGATGAGGACGAGGGTCTGCTTTCTCCTGGAGACAGGAGCAGGGGCATGCAAGGTGGGCCAGAGGGATAGATGGGCATTGTAGGGCATTGGGGGTTGGTGTGCTTTTGGTGCATCCTGCTAGTTCAGAGAAACTGGAATTTCACTCTTTGGCTTTTCCTACAATAGTCACTGTGGGTGGATTCCAGCAGGAGTCTCAAGAATCACATTCATCACAAATGGAATTTATTCCAAGGGAGAATTCTTGGCCCGTAGGATTGTCTTCGCGCTAGGCTCCAGAGTGGGGTGAGAGTGGAGAGATGATGAATGAAACTACTAAGAAAGACATTTTCTTTATCCACAGAAAAAAGCTGCCTCTTTTCTGAGACCAAATGGGCGGTCTGTTCAATCTATCTATGTGGGAGAGATGGAGAGAACTGGAGGAAATGCCAGTTACTTGTAAGATCTCAGTCCCCTTAAGCTCTCAGTAACCAAGCTCAAGACAGCTGCCCTAAGATTGTGCATTTGGGCAACTGCCAAGGCGAAGCCCATCATGACCCATTCACCTCCACCACGGTCAGAAATCCTAGACGCTTGCATCACCTACCATGATAGTGATGCTTTCCCCATCCCTAACCAGACCTATTTCCTGCTCTTTTTGCTCTACTTAATTCTTCCTCTGACTCCTTCGTAGCCTGTGGCTTTCTCATCAGAAAACCTCCCTTATCCACAGCCTCTTCTCTGAACTTCCCTTTCCGATTCTATACTTAACACAAGGCTCCCCTAAGGACACAACCCCCTCTTTCAGGAGAAAGCTATTTTTGCTTGAGCATCACATACACCTGATTCCCTTTTATTGCTTCCAACATCTTTCTCTTTTATCCTCTTCTAAAAGTCCTGGCATCTTTGAATCACGTCATCAGACTTTTCTATCCCTAAATCTATTTATTTATTTTACATAGAGAAAGCCTGGTCATACCCCTCATTTTGGAAGACTTCATACCATGTTAAGTGCCTCATTTTCCACCATTATCTCGCCATTAATTATGTTCCATAAATTCAGCAACTACCATAGTGATCCACAATGTGAACAGGTAAACAAAGTCACAGATGTGCTTACTGAGTACTCAGAGCAGAAGGTCGTTACCCATGACTCAGTGAGCAACATTGGTGGCAGCAACTGCCATTGTTTTTGTAAACACAACCAACTCTTGAGCAGATAATTGTGGGGCTCTCTCGTTGAGAAGGACCATGAACCTGGAATTGATGTCTTACTTCTGGTAATGGCTATGTGTCCAACCATGAATTTTCCAGTTTTCCTCAATACCTAATATAATCTCATATTTAGGATGAGCAAGGCATTAAACTGGGCTTAATTCTCTCCTTTTAGTCCTTATGCCAATGACCAAATGACTTATTCAAAACACCTGAAATTCTCTTCCCACCTCATGCATTACTCTATCCTGACCCAACTTTTTTCTACCTGTAAGGAATACCATGACAGCTGATTTATAACTACAATATCAGACTTGTAGTAAATAGCTTCTGAAATACATTCATGCACAAACTATTAAAGCTTTTCTTTCCTTTTTCTTTTCTTTCTTTCTTTCTTCTTTTTTTTTTAATAGGAGTTTCACATCTTACTCTGTCACCCAGGCTAGAGTGCAGTGGCAAGCTCACAGTCACTGTAGCCTCGACCTGCTAGGCTCAGGTGATTCTTCCATTTCAGTCTTCCAAGTAGCTGGTAAAGCTTTTCTTAATGTAGCTATTGAACTTGCAGAGCGTAATGAATGACAAGATAATGGCATCTATCACATGTAGAAATGGAAGCATCAGCAACCAACAGGAAACAGTCCTGATTCTTGGGAGCTCACACCCTAGTGGGGGAGGTAAACTGCTGAGAGGAGTACAGAGGGCTGTGGTTGCCATGAGGACACATAAGAAATTAAAAATAAGAAGCTTAGGCCCAGCATGGTGGCTCACGCCTATAATCCCAGCACTTTGGAAGGCTGAGGTGAGAGGATTGCCTGAACCCACAGGTTTGAGACCAGCCTGGGCAACTTGGCGAGACCTCATCTCTACAATAAATCAAAAAATTAGCTGAGCATAATGGCACATGCCTGTAGTTCCAGCTACTTGGAAGACTGAGGCAAAAGAATTGCCTGAACCCAGCAAGTTGAGGCTATAGTGGCCATGAGTGTGCCACTGCACTCCAGCCTGGGCAACAGGGTGAGACTCCAACACCAAAAAAAAGAAAAGAGAGAGAGAGAGAGAGAGAGAGACTTAATTCTCCCCATTAAAAATAAGGCAAAAGATGACCCTCCCCTCCTCTTTTTCTTAATATATTTGCCTTAGAAAATGTACAATTATAAGATTTTTTTCCTCTCTCTGAAATGTACAAATAAAAACCAGATGGACCTTTTGCCAGCTTTATGACGCAGAAATGAATTTTTCAAGGACCCTTTTTCTTTTTGAAATGCAAACAAGAGAGATAGCACTCCTGTCAATCAATTGCTATGGAAGTATAGGAGCTTAATTTGGTAGAAGCCTTGTTCCAAGGTGCAAAGCTACCTCTCCTAAAAGTATGACAAATGTGTTGTTTGTTTTGTTGTTGTTGTTGTTTGTTGCTCTGGATAAAGCCACTTAGCTAATACAGTTGGCTGCCCCAGTTATCAGGTAAAGTCAGGTCAACTCTCTGTGACAAATGGTACTGTCAAGTCCTATTACTTGAGGACTACTTAATGCTTATATTAAAAACATGTAATGAGTTGCTTGGCTGTATAAGGGGGTGAGATTTCTTTCTGTCTTTGCAACCTCATAGTAGATGGCCTGTGATGCACATTACATTCTGATTTAATGCTTAGTCAATACAAAATCTAGTTTACTTCTCTACTATCCTTGTGAAGAGACTTTCTGGATTGGGAGAAGATTTTGTTTTTAATTATATTTTTTTCCAACAGTGCACACAGAGTGATGTATAATCCCATCCCTGGGAGGTCTAACAGGCTACCCAAAGGAAATGACATCTGAACTGAGACTGGCAAGGACTCCAAATGAGCCAGGTGAAAAGGGCCAAGGTGAGAGCGGGCCATTTGGGAAGTCACTGAGGTGGTTTTGTTTTCTTGAGTGGGGTTGTTAGAGAGGAGAGGGGAAGGAAGAAAGCTTAGTTACAAAGTCAGATTTACATTGTTTTTAAGATCATTATGGTTTCTTTATAAAGAATGAAATTAGAAATGGGCAGAGGCAAAGTGAGGGAAGAAATGATCTGAAGGCTGTTCCAGCAATCCAGGTGAGAGAGGACGATGGCCTCAACTAGGAGAGTAATAATGGAGTCAAAGGATATGGAGGGAGATTTTAAAGAGGAAGACTCTACTTTGTGAGGACCACAAAGAATTAGAATCAACTACTGCGTTTACAATAGAAATGGAGTTGGGGGAAGAGTTTAGTAACATCCAGTGAAGCAGTCAGCCTAATCAAATGGTTCTCAAAGTATAAACACTGGACCAGCAGTGGCAACCTCCCAGGTAACATGTTAGAAATACAGATTCTCAAGCTTCATCCCAGACTTACTGAATCAGACTACTCTGAGGATAAAATCTGTGTTTTAACAAGTTTTCCAGGTAATTTTGATGCACCCTAATGTTTGGGAATAGTAGATCAAAACTTTACATTGGGCATTAGCAGCTGAACACAACATAAAAGAAAAGTAATAACTAAAAATTCTCTCTTAAGCCGGGCTCGGTGGCTCAGCCTGTAATCCCGCGCCTTTGGGAGGCTGAGGTGAGCGGATTGCCTGAGCCCGCGGGTTTGAGACCCGCCTGGGCAGCGAGACCTCATCTCTGCAATAAATAAAAAAAAAATCAGCCGAGCGTGGTAGCGCATGCCTGTCATTCTGGCTACTTGGAAGGCTGAGGCGGAAGGATCGCCAGAGCCCAGCAGGTCGAGGCTGCGGTGACCGGGAGCAGCCACTGCACTCCAGTCTGGGCGACAGAGTGAGACTCCAACTCAAAAAAAAAAAAAATTCTCTCTTAAAACAAGAATACTTTTTCTGAATCCATTAGTCTGGACTTTTTTTTCTTTTTTTTGAATCGGAATCTTACTCTGTCTTTGGCTATTTTATTGAAACACCTTCACACACTGACTGATCAAACTTAGCTCAATAAATCACCTATAAGGTTTTCTTTATGGATTAATGAATGATTTAGCTTGTGTTTATGAAATATGCCATTTAAGACCACAAATGAGTTTATATCATGGAAAATTGAATACTAATCTTGCTGTCCGACTTTTATTACCCCACAAAATACATGGTGGTTTCTCTCTTAGTCAAACCTGATTTTCAAGATTTGCAAACTCACCAAGTAAATAAAACCCTGGGTTTAGGAAAACAGTTACATTAAACCGTTAGAGAAACTAGTGTGCAGTGTCAAGATCACAGCTCACCACAGCCTCAACTTCTTGGGCTCAAGTGATCTTCCCACCTCAGCCTCCGAAGTAGTTAAGATTACAGCCATGCACCGCTGTGCCTAGCTAATTTTTTTTTTTTGTAGAGTCAAGGTCTCACTATATTGCCCAGGCTGGTCTCAAACTCCTGGGCTCAAGCATTCTTCCTGCCTCAGCCTCCCAAAGGGCTAGGATTGCAGGTGTAAGCCACTGTGCCCAGCCTTAATCTGGACATTTAATTCAAGCTCAATATTATAGGACACTATATCAAACTAATTTTTTTTCAGTACTCTGCTTCCAAACTCTAAGATATCAAAGATCACTGAAAACTGACTTTTGTTTTTTGACAACTTAATCTTTGAAATACAATGGGATTTCCAGTCTCTCTGTACACAATAAGGGATGTGTGTTCCTTCTGACAAATAACTAAGATACCATACCTATTTATCTCTATTCTTGGTGGTGAAAATACTAAATTTGCTCTAACGACTTGACTTAAAACTGGCAAGGGATCCTAAACTGTCCATGCCTTGACTCAAAAACACAGGCAAAGTCCCAAATTAAATGTTCAGGTGCAAGGCCCCTCTGAGATTGCAGGAGAGCAGTCAGGGCCTGCTTTGCTCCCTAACCTCTGGGCATCCTCTGATATCTGGAGAACTGACCTGGAAAGCAGTGTAGACACTACCAAGGTTATGCAGATATCTGTCATCAGCAGAAAGAACTAGATTAATTCTGAACTGACTTTTTCCTTAGCCTCTGAGAATTTTAGGGTTAGGTGTAAACTCTTAGCAACTCTCAGCACCAGGAATCAACCAAAACTCACTAACAAGCATAAATGTGAACAATAATTTATGTCTTGAAGGTTATTACTTCCTAATTTCTCATGTAAATCACAGGGATTTTTTTCACACAATCATGGCTTTTATGCACCACTCTTTAGAACATCTCTTTCTAACCAATAGAGATAATCAATGTTGATTTGTTGTTGCAACAATTTACCTTAAAGCAAGATTGCAAGAACATTTTCTCTAACAGTTTAATGTAACTGTTTTCCTAAACACAGGGTTTTATTTACTTGGTGAGTTTGCAAATCTTGAAAATCAGGTTTGACTAAGAGAGAAACCACCATGTACTTTGTGGGGCAATAAAAGTTGGACAGTAAGATTAATATTCAATTTTCCATGATATAAACTCATTTGTGGTCTTAAATGGAATATTTCATAAACACAAGCCAAATCATTCATCAATTCATAAAGAAAACCTTGTAGGTGATTTATCAAGCTAAGTTTGATCAGTCAGTGTGTGAAGGTGTTTCATTAAAATGGCCTTTTTACGGAAATGGCATAGATATGAAGCTATAGAACTATAGATACATATTAAGAAGTCATAGTTCAATAAAAACATATACCCACTATGAACATAGTAATGCACTCCACAAATATACACAAACTGATTTTCAGAGACAAAGGCAAATTCAAATTAGATTCCAGTGGGCAGGTACAATGACCTTACAGGCTTAGTTCTTTGGCAGAAGCACTGGCTATCAGCTTAACTAAAAGACCTAGTCTACCATACCCTAATAAGCAGTACATGCTTATAGTTTATCAGATTTGTACACAGTTGGCCTGGATTTTGCAGTTAGCCTTGTTTTTACTGCCTGGGTGACATTAGACAAGTCACCTGGACCTTCTGAAACTCAATTCTCTCATCTATAAAATATACTTAGTAATTCAGGCATTTCCTATTTTACCAGGCTATTGTGAGGATCAAATCTGACACTGGTTGTAAAGCAGCTTTCTAAACTCTAAAATCGGTTCTCTGGGAAGGGGCTATTATTGGCATGACTGTTGTGGAGGCTTAACCGTGATGCTATGAGAGGGTGCACCCCTACAGGAGACTAAATCACTCTCACTTATCCTTCTTTCTGGGAACAAAAAGATTCTAGGTGTACTTGCTTGGGCCTAGTCAGAACAAGAGATACCTTTGCCCTCTGTCCACCCATCCTCCACCCCTCAACCCACCCTCACCCCGACCTGTGTAAGTCTGTAAGCCATTGATTTGAATAATAAAAACCTGGATCCAAGTGCCCTGGATCCTGGTACCCTAGCTCATGCCTCGTCTGGTCAGAGGTTTGCTAAGCTTCCAGTTTTTTCTTATCAAATGCACAACAGAAGCTGCTGCCAGTGAACAGTTTGATTTTTGGCTGGACATAGAGACAATTTCCAGGACTGCTGGGTGAAATGGTAGACCTCCTCACAACCTGATAGGCTGTGCTTTTATGCTTCCTGCTTCTGTGCCAAGCAAATATCTAGATACACCTTAAAGAAGAGAATGAAGAAGTTCCTTGAAACACAGAATCTATCAGTCAGTGACTCACACAAAGAGTTGCTACAATATGATGATGTGGCCTTTGGTTCAGAAAAAAATTGCATTTCTTATCTAGTGTTTGCAGTTAGCAAAAACATGCATAATCATCTTACAGAAGTTTGGTACTACTAACAGCATTTTTCCTATGTTCGTAATCATTTATGAGGAACAGATTTTTTTAAAAAAAGAGAATTTATGCCGGGGTCAGTGACTCAGCCTGTAATCCCAGCACTTTGGGAGGCTGAGGTGAGTGGATTGCATGAGCCCGCTGGTTCGAGACCCACCGGACAACTTGGCGAGACCTCGTCTCTAAAATAAATCAAAAAAAAAAAAGTAACTGGGCGTGGTTGGGCGTGCCTGTAGCTCCGACTACTCGGAAGGCTAAGGTGGAAGGATCGCCAGAGCCCAGCAGGTCGAGGCTGCGGTGGCCGGGAGCGTGCCACTGCCCTCCAGTCTGGGCGACAGAGTGAGACTCCAACTCAAATAAATAAATAAATAAATAAATAAATAAATAAATAAAAAGAGAATTTACACCAGGGCTATACCATCCCAAAGTGTTTTCTAATTGACAGCATTTCCTTAATGATTTTTTTCTTCTTTTGAGTTGGAGTCTCACTCTGTCTCCCAGGTTGGAGGACAGTGGCATGATCACAATGATAACAGCTCACAGAAGCCTTAGCCTCCTGGGCTCAGGCGATCCTTCCACCTCAGCCTCCCAAGTAGCTGCCACTAAAGGCATGCACCATCAAGCCTGACTAACTTTTTTTAAAGATAAAAGGTCTTGCTAGGCTGCCAAGGCTTGTCTCAAACTACTAGGTTCCAGCAAACCACTCGCCTTGGCCTCTCAAAGTACTGGGATTACAGATGTGAGCCACCATGCCTGACTCAATCAATTTTTATATTGTATCCACTATTAAAATCCTGACTAACTGGTAGTTTCTGGCTCAAGTCTCTATTTACTTTCACTAGAAATTAATTTCAACTGTTTGGATGAGAGTACATTTTTCCCAATGATCCTTAAGGATAAATTTGATGTGTTACAATTTTTTCATAGAAAGTACTCACTAGATATTGTATCATCATCTTTCCCAAATAAGACTTCAAGTGTGAGCAGTCCATGCATAATCTACACATTTTTCTGTATCACTAGAAAGAGAAATTTGGACTCTAGAATATTTACAAAGAAATCATAGTATTACAGAACAGATCTTTGATGTTATCCTGTCCATTCGTCCAAGTTTACAATTGTAACAAAAAAGCCTGGGACAATCAAGTGACTTTTCCTACATTCCACTGCTTACATATGTCAAAGATGGATCTGGAACTCAAGCCTCCCAACTCGTAGTCTCATGTGCTTTCCACTAGGAAGTTGTGCCTGTCCACAGTACCAAGTGCAAGTTTAGAAATTTGTAAACAGTGTTATTTCCTTTTATTAGCCAGGAAAAAATGTAATTTTGGAATTATAACTAAGATCATTCTATAGAGAACTTTGAGGAAAACTCAAACTCCTATGCTTGGTTGGAATTTAGCTGCTCATAGTAGCCCAAATAAGCACAATCAGAAATGCAAAAGATCAAGTCACAACTAATCCTGAAGAAATACAAAAGATTATCTGAGATTACTATGCATACCTGTATGGAAACAACCTCAATAACCTAAATGAAATGGAGGACTTTCTGACATCACACAACCTTCCAAATTTGAAGCAAGAAGAAATTCAGACCCTAAGTAGACCAATAACAACCTAGGAAATTGACTCTATCATAAGAAAACTACCTAAAAAAAGAAAGAAAGGAAAAAAAAGCCCTGGACCAGATGGCATTCCAGCAGAATTCTACAAAACATACAAGAAGGAACTGATACCAATCTTATTTAAGGTATTCCAGGCAATCAAGAAAGATGGAATGCTCTCCAAATCATTTTATGAAGCTAACAACACACTGATACCCAAACCGGGTAAAGATACAATAAAGAAAGAATACTACAGGTCCATAACCTTGATGAATATATATGCTAAAATTCTCAACAAGATTCTAGCAAATTAGATTCAACAACACATCTCAAAAATCATCCACCATGACCAAGTAGGCTTCACCCCCGGGATGCAGGGCTGGATCAACATCCTCAAGACCATAAATGTAATTAAGTACACCAACATACAAAAAAACAAGTACCACATGATTATATCATTAGACGCAGAAAAACTTTTGATAAAATCCAGCATCCCTTCTTGATTAAAAACCCTTGAGCACCTAGGCATAGAGGGAGCATACTACAAAATAGTAAGAGTCATTTATAATAAATTCACAGCCAACATATTGCTAAATGGACAGAAGTTGAAGCCATTTTCCTTGAAACCTGGAGAAAAACAAGGCTGCCCATTATCACCCCTCCTGTTCAACATTGTATTGGAAATCCTAGCTAGAACAATCAGACAAGAGAAGGAAATTGTGGTTATCCAAATAGGAAAAGAGGAAATTAAGTTAGCCCTCTTTGCTGACAATATGATCCTATACCTCGAACATCCAAGAGAGTCTGTCAAAACCTCTTTTCACTGAAAAAGGACTTTGGCAAAGTCTCAGGGTACAAAATAAATGTGCAGAAGACAATTGCATTCTGACACACCATCAACAAGCAGGCCGAGAACCAAATAATAAGCACAATCCCATTCACAATAGACACACACAAAAATGAAATACCTCAGCATCTTCCTAACCAGAGAAATGAAAGACTTTTACAATGAAAACTATAAAACACTGCTCAAAGAAATGCAAGAAGACACAAGCAAATGGAAAAATATTCCATGCTCATGGATCGGAAGAACTGACATTGTTAAGATGTTCATTCTACCAAAGGCAATCTACAGATTCAATGCAATATCATAATACTATAAGGAAGGGATGGGGCCAGGCTCAGTGGCTCAGCCTGTAATCTCAGCACTTTGGGAAGCCAAGGCAAATGAATTGCCTGAGCCCATGGCTTCAAGACCAGTTTGGGCAACTTGGTGAAATCTCATCACTAAATCAAAAAATTAACCAGGCGTGGTAGTGCGTGCCTGTGGTTCCGACTACTTGGAAGACTGAGGTGGAAGGATCACAGAGCCCAGCAAGTGGACGCTGGGATGACTGTGAGTGTGCCACTGCATTCCAGCTGGGTGATGGAGTGAGGCTCCAACTCAAAAGAAGAAAAAAAAGGAAAAAAAGAAAGGGATTGGTAGTAGTGGGAAACTGCCAAGGGAGGGGTGCATACCTCATCAACAAGTGTACCTGCATAATGAACATTTGTATACCTAACCCTGAATTATAACCCACATCTTTAAAATAAAAATTAAAAATAAATAAAGTATCAACAACATTCTTCTCAGCCCTGGAAACAACAAAACAGGAACTCATAAGGAAACATAAAAGACCATAAATAGCCAAAACAATTCTTAAGAAAAGAAACAAAGCTGGAGGTATCACACTCCCCAGTTTTAAACTTTATTATAAGGCTACAATATCAAAACAGTCTGATATTGGTACAAGAACGAATATGTGGGCCAATGGAACAAGATAGAGATTCTGGAAGCAAAACCTCAATTTCTCAACCAACTCCTTTTCGACAAAACCTCCACCAACAATCACTGGGGAGAGGAGAATCTAGTCTGTAAATGGTGCTAGGAAAACTGGCTGACCACATGCAGAAGATTGAAACAGGATTCCTACCTATCATCATACACAAAAATCAACTATAGATGGATCAAAGACCTAAACGTAAATCCTCAAACTATAAGAATCTTAAAATATGCAAGAGACACCCTTATGGATATTGGAGTAGGCAACCAATTCCTGATCAAAGCCCTAAAAGCCCATGCCATAAGAGATAAGACAGACAAATGGGACCTCACTAAACTGAAAAGCTTCTACAAAGCAAAAGAAACCATCAAGAGAGCGAGGAGATAGCCCACAGAATAGGAAACAATATTTGCCAACTCTATATCTGACAAAGGCCAATCACCCAGGATCAACAAGGAACTCAAATGTACCAAAAGGAAAAAAACAAACAGCCCCATTAAAGAGTGATCAAAAGACATGAATAGACACTTCTCAAAAGAAGACAAATGGGCAGCCAACAGACACATTTAAAAGTGCTTAGCCTCACTAATCATCAAAGAAATGCAAATCAAAACTACATTGAGATATCACCTAACTCCAGTAAGAATGGCCATCATTAAAAAACAAATAACAACAGATGCTGGCTGGTGAGGATGTGGAGGAAAGGGAGTGCTACTACACTGCTGGTAGGAATGCAAACTAGCTCAATCTCTACAGAAAACAGTTTGGGGAGGGAGCAGTGGTTTAAGCCCTAATCCCAGCACTTTGGGAGGCCAAGGTGAGGGGATTGCCGGAACCCATGGGTTTGAGAACAGCCTGGGCAACTTGAAGAGACCTCATCTCTACAATAAATTAAAAAATTGGCTGGATGGGGTATTTCCAGCTACTTGGAAGGCTGAGGCAGAAGGATCACCTGAGCTAGGAAGGATCATCCTAGGTTAACACTAGGATGGCCATGAGCATGCTACTGCACTTCAGCCTGGGCAACAGAGTAAGACTCCAACTCAAAAAAGAAAAAGAAAAAAGAAAACAGTGTGACGATTCCTAAAAGAACTCGAAATTGACCTTCCATATGACCCAGCAGTCCCCCTACTGGGAATATAGCTGGAGGAATTCAAATCGCTTGGCAAAAAAGGTAATGCACATGCATGTTTATTGCAGCACTATATACAATAGCAAAAACATAATACCAACCATGCTGCCCGTTGAAAGTGGACTAGATTTTTTAAATGGTACATATACACAATGGAATATTACACAGCCATAAAGAAGTTGGACTTCGCAGCAACTTGGATGGATTTAGAGTGTACAATACTCAGTGGTCTATCACAGAAACAAAGAACCATATGTACTCACTCATAAGTGGACCCTGAACATTTACCATAATGCTATGAGAAAGGGATTGGCAGTAGCAGGATACTGCCAGGGTGGGGATTGGGACACAACATCAATTAGGGTACCTAATCTCATACCAGACAAAGTGAGGACCAAAGGGAGGCCTAAATTTTACCTATACAATGTTCACTTGTATACCTAATCCTGAATGTACCCCACATCTTTAAAACAAAATATAAAAAAGGAAAAAAAAACTGTGAAAATAAGTGGGCAAAAGATATGAATAGACACTTCTCAAAAGAAGACATACAAGCAGCCAAAAAATACATGAAAAACCTTACTAATCATCAAAGAAATGCAAATTAAAACCACACTGAGATTACACCTAACTCCAGTAAGGATGACCATGATCAATAACTCAAAAAAACAACAGATGCTGGAAAGGATGTAGGAAAAAGGGAACACTTCTACTCTATTGGTAAAAGTGTAAACTAGTACAACCTCTGTGGAAAGCAGTGTGGCAATTCCTAAAAGATCTACAAATCAACCTTCCATACAACCCTGCAATCCCTCTACTGGGAATATACCTGGAGGAATGCAAATCTATGAAAAAGATACCTGCACATGCATGCTTATTGCAGCTTTATTCACAATAGCAAAAACATAGAATCAACCATAATGCCTATCAAAAGTGGACTGAATTTTTTAAATGGAGTACGTATACATGATGGAATACTACACAGCAATAAAGAAAGAAAAAATTATAAACATTGTAAAAACTTGGATTGATTTAGAGTCTATCACACTCAGTTATCTATCACAGAAACAAAAAGCAGAGTATCACATGTTCTCACTCATTAGCAAACCCTGAACATTTATCATAATGCTATAAGAAAGGGTTTGGCAGTAGCAGAATGCTGCCAGGGTAGAGAAGAGGCACATAATGTCAAAGGGTACCTAACCTCAAACCAGGAAAATTGGGATTCAAAGGGAAATCCAAACTTTACCTGTATGAAGACCTCTTATCTACCCAATCCTGAATTGTACCCCACATCTTTAAAATAAATAAAAATAAATTTGTAAAAATAAATATTTATTCACAAAGCAACTTGAAAATATTTCACTTGCACAGCAATATTATCTTAATACATATTGAAATCAGTTTGTCTTATGCACAAATTGACATACATTTCTAACTGGAAGCCAGAGATGTCCATACCCCAACTCACTACTCTTTAATGTTTCATCATGTGTTTGGCAGTAGCTATCAAATTAATTAGAATAGAAAAGCTGGTCAGCTATTCCAATCTGAAGCTCTTGCTTATCTTGAAGGCCTTTAGAGCAAAGCTTGCAAAACTTGACCTCGACCGCCAGGGAAGATGGCAGTGTAGCCAACTGGACTGTGTGAGTCCCTGTGTGTGTAAGTGACTGTATGGACAATTCTGTGTGGGTTTCTGTGTGTAAGCAGAAGTATAAGAGGCTGGCTGAGTGGGGACTCGACAGCAAGTGGCCAGGGCCCTCCTGGTAAAGCCACTGGTGTCATAGCTGCTCTCCTTAGACCCTAGCACTTTCTGAAGTGCAGAAGCTAAGAGCCACTTTCTAAAATCAGCAGAGCTTTTCCTGGGAAGAATGACTGGAGTGATTGCCGACCCAACTCCGTAGTGCCAGGCTGAATGCTGGCAGCAAGGGCCAGAGAGAGAGTGCAGAGTAGGAGCCTGAGGTAGAGTCCTGAGGAAACAGCAGGGAGAAGCCACCCTGCACCTGGACTGGGCTCCAGATCCTTGCCACCAGGTCCCAAGATCAGATCACTTTGGAGAGGGAGCTATCAATCCCATTGGTGACAGGAATAGCAACTGGCAGAGAAACTTGGCAGAGGGCAGACTCTCTTAACACCTGGGTGGAGAAGTGCCCCAGGGCAGCCTCTGAGGAACAGCAGAACTGCATCTTGAAACCAGGTGCTACCTCTGTGTTGCACTGGGGCTGCTCTTCACAACCTCAGTGCACAAACTCTGGCAGATAACGGGTGGCTGATGCAAAAGCCCAGACAATCCACACACACACACACACACACACACACACACACACACACACACCCCGCCCAGACAACTGCTGGGCGATAGACACAGACAGCAGAACTTCCCGAGAAAAGACTGGTGAGTGCATAACTGACTCCTCCTCACCCCCACCCCTAGCAAAAAGTGAAAGAGATCAGGACAGGACAGAGACAATAGGCCCATTTCCCACCATGAACAGGATACACTAGGAGCTGTGACCACTCTGGGAGAGGAAGGAAGGGGTTGAGATCCTGAGAGATGCTGTGTCAAGTTATTTCAGGCCCCTTCATTCACACAGGCATGTATTGGCTACCAATTGCAAGCAGCAGGGGGTGAAGATTCTAATATCTTAAGTTCCAACAGTGAATAGGGAGCCTGCAATAATAGCCCTGCAGTTGCAGAACCTGCCACAAGAGGAAGCACCCCTCAAAGAGACATACTAAAGCTGAGACCTATTTTGGGGGGGTATATTTTGGGGGGAGATGGGATATTGGTTTATCTGTTTGATTATCTCATTTAGTTGCTTTTTGTTTCTTGGTTGGTTTTTTCTTTTCTTTCATTCTTTTATTTTTCCTTCTTTAATGATTTTTTTCTTTTTCTATTTTTCTTTCCTCTTTTTCTCTCTTTCTCCTCCTTTCTCTTGTTTCTCTCTTTTCCTCTTATACCCTGTCTTGGATTCAGGGGCTATGAAAGCATATCCACTGTAAGGTCATATTGTGCAGAGATGGAGAGTGAGTACCAGCTTGCCCATTCATCAAATAACAAACATTATGACCTGCCAATAGGTTCAGAATCCTTGCAGCCCCCACATCCCCTAGTAAATGCTCAAAACTGTAAAGAGACATCACAATGCCCCACCCCTAGTCCTATTTCATAATTGAACAAACCCAGACTGGGCTCAAGGAAGGACAAAAGGTAGAGCAAATATCAGAAGTGATTGCTTCTTCGTTTTTCACTGAGCAATGGAATTAAAGAGAAAGATAAGAGTACTGCCACAAATAAAGAAACACAAACAAAAAATTGTCAGTTATCATCAGAGCCCCAGCAAAGAGTCAGTGCTACAAAGAATAGCTAGTGAGGCACAAACAAAGACTATCTCCCAGATTGACAGTACCCAGAAAATACTTATGGAGATCAGAGAATTGTTGGATAGAATGAATAAAAATAAAGAAACGCAAGGGCTAAACTAAATGAAATTGCAACAGAGCTAGACAGACTCAAGAAAGTGTACTTAGAAATAACAGAAATAAAGAACTCCATCCAAGAAATAAATAACAAACTGACAAGCATGGGAAGCAGAAGACAGAATCTCAGAGTTGGAATACAAAATATATGGAATTAATGCAATCTTAAAAATATAGAAAACAAAAAACTTAAGAAGAAAGAGGAAACTCTCCAAGAGACATTCAAAACCAATCCTACATCTGATCAGAATATTTTAAATAAACGGAAAACACCTTGGAACAAACATTCCATGAGGTCATTCAAGAAAACTTCCCTCATCTGACCAAAGAGACAACTATACAAGCACAAGAGACAACTATACAAACACAAGAGATCCAGAGAATGCTGCAAGACATCTTATGAAAAGACCATCCCATAGACAC
Source organism: Cephalopachus bancanus (assembly GCA_027257055.1). Classification (NCBI taxonomy): domain Eukaryota; kingdom Metazoa; phylum Chordata; class Mammalia; order Primates; family Tarsiidae; genus Cephalopachus; species Cephalopachus bancanus. Next base: position 4,439,082 of record JAPVLO010000030.1, on the reverse strand, counting down.
ATAATAATTTGCCTCTACAAAGTAGATATAAAAGAAAAAATCCTAAAGGCAGCAAGGACAAAAGGTCAGACTACCTACCAAGGATGACTCATCAGAATTGCTACAGACTTATCTGCAGAAACACTACAGGCCAGAAGGAATTGGACCCCAATCTTCAATATTCTCAAAGCTAAACAATTTCAACAAAGAATTTCCTATCCAGCTTTATCAGTAATGGAAAATTAAAACACTTCCCATTCAATGCCTAAGAGAATATGCTTCTTTGAGACAACTCTAAAAGAAATGCTTAAAAAGGTAATGTGCACAAAAGAAAAAAGAAACAAAAAAAGACCATATACCTCACAAGGTCACAAACAAACACAGAAACAACAGAACACACAGCATACCTGTAAAAATGAAAGCACACGCATATATGAACACAAAATGAAATAAAACATCCTTATAAGAGCATTGTGTCAGGGACAAACTCTCACATATCAGTAATTAGCCTGAACATGGACTAAATGGACCACTGAAAAGACATAGAATGGCAAACTGGATAAAAACGCATGACCCGGTAATTTGCTGCCTCCAGAAAGCTTATCTCACCACAAAGGATGCCTACAGACTAAAAGTTAGAGGATGGAAAACAAATTATCAAGTGAATATATCACAAAAGAAGGTAGGCATTGCAATCTTAATATCAGACAAAACACTTTAAGCTACCAAAAATTTAAAAATACACAAAAGGACACTACATAATGATAAAAGGTTTGATCTGCCAACAAGAAATATCCATCCTAACATATATGCACCCAACACAGGAGCACTAGTTTTTATGAAGCAGCTACTAAGTAAACTAAAAAAAGATATTGACTCTAACACTATCATAGCTGAGGACTTAAATACCCCACTAACAACCCTGGATAGATCATCAAGGCAAAAAATCAGCAAAAAGATCTAAAATCTCAACTTAACACTTGACCAAAAGGACTAAGTAGATACCTACAGAACACTCCACCCAAAAACCACAGAATATACATTCTACTCATCTCCACATGGAACATACTCCAAGATTGACCACAACCTTGGCCATAAATCAAGCATAAACAAATTTCACAAGATTGAAATACTGCCATGAACCTTCTCAGACCACAGTGGAAAACAATAAATGTCACCATCCATAAAATGTCCCCCAAACCCACAAAGACATGAACACTAAACAGTGTGATGCTGAATAACTCCTGGGTCAACACAGAAATCAAAACAGAAATTAAAAGATTTCTGGAAATAAATGAAAATGAAGAAACATCTTGCCAAAACCTCTGGGATACCATGAAAACAGTACTAAGTATAAGTCTATAAATACACATCAAGAAAATAAAAAAAGAACAAGTTGACAGGGTAACAAATCACCTAAGGGAAATGGAAAGGCAAAACTCCAAGATCATAACTTCAGCAGAAGAATACAAATCACCAAAATAAAAGCTCAAATACTGGACATAGAATACAAAAATAGCATAGAAAAATCAACAAAACAAAAAGCTGGTTCTTTGAAATGATAAACAAGATTAATGAACCCCAAGCCAGAATGAACAAGAGAAAAAACTCAAATAAACGCAATCAGAAATGCAAAAGATCAAGTCACAACTGACCCGAAGAATAGAAAAGATTATCAGAGATTACTGTGCACACCTGTATGAAAACAAACTCAAAAACCTAAATGAAATGGAGGATTTTCTAACATCACACAACCAACCAAGGTTGAAACAAGAAGAAACTGAGATCCTAAATATACCTAGTAACAACTCAGGAAATTGACTCTATCATAAAAAAACTACCTACAAAAAAAAAAAACCACCTGGACCAGATGGATTTCCAACAGAATTCTACAAAACATGCAAGGAGGAGCTGATACCAATCCTACTGAATGTATTCCAAGCAATTAAGAAAGACAGAAGTCTCCCCAAATCATTTTATGATGCCAACATCACACTGATACCCAAACCAGGTAAAGATACAACAAAGAAAGAGAACTACAGGCCAATATCCCTGATGAACATAGATGCAAAAATTCTCAACAAGATTCTAGCAGATTGGATCTAACAATACATCTCAAAAGTCATTCACCATGACCAAGTAGGCTATCCCTAGGATGCAGGATTGGTTCAACATCCACACAACCATAAATATAATTAAATATGTCAACACATGTAAAAACAAGAACCACATGATTATATCATTAGATGTGGGAAAAGCTTTTAATAAAATCCAACATCCCTTCTTGATAAAAACTCTTGAACACCTAGGCATAGAAGGACTATGCCTCAAAATAGTAAATGCCATCTATGATAAACCCACAGCCAACATATTTTGCTAACTAGACAGACATTGGAAATATTTACACTAAAAACCAGAACAGGACAATTTGCCCACTCCCACCCTTCCTGTTTAACACTGTGTTGAATTCCTAGCTAGAGCAATTAGACAAGAGAAGGAAATCAGGAGGGTCCAAATAGGAAAAGGAGTCAAATTATTCTCTGTGCTGACAATATGATCCTATACCTTGAAAATCTAAGAGAATCTGTCAAAAACCTCCTTGAACCGATTAATGTCTTTGGCAAAATCTCAGGGTACAAAATAAATGTGCAAAAGACAGCAGCATTCTTATACACCAACAACAAACAGGTAGAGAGCCAAATAAAAAACACAATCCCATTCACAATTTAAAAAAAGAAATATCTTAGCAGTTTCCTAACCAGAAAATTGAAAGACGTTTACAATGAAAACTACAAAACACTCCTCAAAGAAGTCAAAGATGACATAAACAAACGGAAAAATATTCTATGCTCAGGGATAGGAATAATCAACATTGTTAAGATGTCCATCCTACCAAATGCAGTCTACAGATTCAAAGTTATACACATTAAATTACTGACATCATTCTTCTCAGACCTGGAAACAACAATACAGAAATTTATATGGAAACAAAAATGACCACGGATAGCCAGAATAATTCTTAGAAAAAGAAACAAAGTAGGAGGTATCACACTTCCAGACTTTAAACTTTATTATAAACCTACAATAATAAAAACAACCTGGTATTGGGACAAGAGGAGGTATATAGACCAATGGAACAAGTTAAAGATTCCGGAAGCAACACCTCAATTTCTCAACCAACTCATCTTCGACAAAGTCTCCACTAACAAACACTGGGGAGAAGAGAAACTATTCGCTAAATGGTGCTGGGGAAACTGACTGACCACGTGCAGAAGAATGAATTAGGATCCTATCTATCACCAAACACAAAAATGAGCTCTAAATGGATCAAAAACCTAAACACAAAACTCCAAACTTTAAGAATCTTAGAAAATGCAGGATACACCCTTACGGAAATTAGAATAGACAACCAATTCCTGATCCAACCCCAAAGCCCATGCCATAAGAAATAAAATGGACAAGTGGGACCTCATCAAACGGAAAAGCTTCTTTAACGTGAAAGAAAAGAAAAGTCATTGAGAGAGCAGGGAGACAGAATGCAGAATTGGAAAAAATATTTGCCAACTGCATATCTGACAAAGATCTAACATCCAGGATCTAAAAGGAACTCAAACATGCCAAATGGAAAAAAAAACAAACGGTCCTATTCCAAAGTGAGCAAAATATATGATTAGACACTTCTCAAAAGAAGACATATGAGCAGCCAAGAGATACTTTAAAAGTGCTCAACCTCACTAATCATCAAAAAATGCAAATTAAAGCCACACTGAGATTACACCTAACTCCAGTTATGATGGCCATTATCGATAACTCAAAAAACAACAGATGCTGGAGAGGATTCAGGAAAAAGGGAATACTTCTACACTGTTTGAGGGAGTCTAAACTAGTACAACCTCTGTGGAAAACAGTGTGGCAATTCCTAAAAGATCTAAAAATCAACCTTCCATACGACCCAGCAATTCTCCTTCTGGGAATATACCCGGAAGAACTCAAATCACTCTACAAAAATGATACTTGTATGTGCATGTTTATTGCAGCACTATTCACAATAGCAAAAACATGTAACCAACAGTGCCAATTGAAGTGGACTACATAAAAAAAAATGTGGTGCATATTACACAGTCATAAAGAAGGACAAAATTATGAACTTCACAGCAATTTGGATGGGTTTAGATTCTATGATATTGAACGATCTATCACAGAAAGAAAGAACTGAGTACCACATGTTCTCACTCATAAGCAGACTCTGAACAATTATCATAATACTATAAGAAAGAGATGGGCAGTAGTGCGAAACTGCCAGGGGATGGAGGGGTGGCAGGTGAAGTGGGGACCAGAGCCCTAAACTTTGCCTGTATAATAACCATTTGACCATTTGCATACCTAACCCTGAATTGTACTCATCTTTAAAATAATTTAAAAAAAATTCCATTAAAGAGTGGGCAAAAGACATGAATAGACACTTCTCAAAAGGAGATATACGGGCAGGCAACAGACATATGAAATCATCAGAGGAGTGCAATTCAAAACCACACTGAGATACCACTTAACCCATCATTAATAAAACAAACAATAACAGATGAGGCAAGGATGCAGAGAAAAGAGAACACTTCTACACTGTTGATGGGAATGCCAACTAGTTCAACCTCTATGGAAAGCAGTGTGGTGATTCCTAAAAGAACTAGATATTGACCTTCCATAAAACCCAGCAATCCCCCTTCTGGGAATATACCTGGAGGAACTTAAATCTCTCTACAAAAAAGATACCTGCATGAGCATATGTATTGCAGTACTATTCACAATAGCAAAAACATGGAACCAACCATGCTACCCATCAAAATTGGACTGGATAAAAAAAAAAATCTGGTACATATACATGATGGAATATTACACAGCCATAAAGAGAAACAAAATTATGGACTTCACAGCAACTTGGATGGATTTAGGATGTATCATACTCAGTGATTTATCACAGAAACAAATAACTGAGTACCACATGTTTTCACTCATAAGCAAACCCTGAATATTTACCATAATATGTAAAAAAGGAATTGGCAGTAGCCAGTAACTGCTGGGGGCGGGGGGGTTGAGGGGAGCGCATAACTTTAATAAGGGTACCTGTTCTCAAACCAGGCAAAGTGAGGACCAAAGGGAGGCCCACATTTTACCTGTACAACGACCACTTGTATACCTAATCCTGAATTGTATCCCACATCTTTAAAATAAAATAAATTTTTTAAAAACTTGATCTTACAGTGTTTTTTAAACATTCCTATACTGGTTGTCAAATTTTAAATATCATGAGATTTCTAGCATCTCTTAAAATGCAATAGGCCCCGCCACCCAAAGCCTGCATTTCCATAAGGCAAAGTGGCTGGTGCTGAACAGTCACTGCAACATCATACTTCACAAAGTGTCTCCACTTAGCCACAGGTCCCACATAGCCACTCAGTTCCCTCACTGTCTGGTCCCTGTTTTGCAAGTTTACAGCCTCTTCCATAGAATTCATAAATGCATATTCCTTCACTAGGACTTCACAGAAAGTGATATTACTCTTGTAAGAAGTCTTACTTGTCAGTGAATTGTTTGCATGCAAATTGGTCCTCTGTAAACCTGCTATGTGGCAGGGATGAAAAGTCAGATTTGGCATCGTTTTCTGAGTTGATAATGAATTCCCCTCAGAATGGCACTGACTGTTCACAGCACTGAGGATTCTTGCTAGATAGGATAGTCTGTTTAGAGCAGGTATAGTTCTTAAGATAGCAAAAGGGAGCAGTTATTTTTGGGGACTTCATTCTGAACTTATTTATTTTTATTTTTATTTGTAGAAAAACAGAGAAAAAGTTGGCACCTTATATTGCTTTAACCTTGGCCACCTAAGAGATCATTTATAGTGACTCCCTCTAACAAGGAAAACTTCTTTATTTGACCTTACTCAAGTGTCACAAGCTCTCTTAACATCTCTTTAAAAATAAGGGAAATAGACTGAATTATGGTTTCCATGTTTAGCCCAACAAAATACAAATGAAGGGTTTTATTGTCTTCATGTGGTTGTTCTCCTTTTATGATACCAGTTAGGAAACTTTTTGTCTCTAAACCACATCTCTATTCATTTATTACATAAACTATTCATTACTATTACACTACTTATTTATTTATGTGTGTGAATAAACTAGTCTCTACTTTTAAGAACTCACAATCTAGTTAGAGAGTGAACAAATTAAACAATAGCAACGAATGCATTGTAAATAGAAGTTGTAAGGGAAGTTCACATATAATGCTTTAGAAGAAAAAAGAGAGATTGGTAGTTCAGACTAAACGGAGGTCATTATGATGATCTCTAACAAATTGAGTCTTAAAGGACAAATAGAAATTAATTTGGAACAAGTGAAGAGAAAGAGCATTCTAGAATTATTTATCTTTATATATAAAGAAACTTAGAGGCAAGAAAACTTGTCAAATTTGGGAAATGGTATATAGGGTATTTGAAGGTTATTGAGAAAATTTAGTGGAAGAATAATTAAGTTTGAACCTAATCAATGATTGGATAGACTTAAGAGCTACTGAAAGGTAGAATTTAAAACTTTTTAATAAGCCGAGCTCGGTGGCTCAGCCTGTAATCCCACACTTTGGGAGGCTGAGGTGAGTGAATTGCCTGAGCCCACGGGTTCAAGACCTGCCTGAGCAAATTGGCGAGACCTCATCTCTACAATAAATCAACAACAACAACAAAAAATTAGCCGGCGTGGTAGCTGTAGTTTCAGCTACTTGGAAGGCTGAGGCAGAAGGATCACCGGACAGCAGGTCGAGGCTGCGGTGGCCGGGAGCGGCCACTGCACTCCAGTCTGGGCAACGGAGTGAGACTTCAACGCAAAAACAAAACAAAACAAAACTTTTTAATAAACAAAAATTAGGTTGGAAACAAAGGAGAGTGAGGGAAAAGAATCTGGAATGCTATGGGAGACTGAGTTGATGGTAGTACAATTTCAAGATATTCAAGAGAAAAGAACAGATTTGGGGAAAGTGACAAAAAAGTGAAGCCAAAGAGTTTGCTGTTGGCATAGAGAGTTTAAGATGATTTAAGACATCTGTGAGGCATCTAAATGGGGATTTTCTCTAAGCAATTGGAGTATAAAATAAGGGCTCAGAAAAGAAGAGTGGTAAGAGGGTCTAAATCTGAAAGTGATAAATTGAAGCTACACTATGGCATCAGGTTAAGATTGATAAGGGAGAGTATGTGCATTAGTGAAGCAACTAGCCTGGTCTCAGGGGCTTCACAGAATCAAGTTTATTTCTCTCTCAATAAAGTCTAATAGGGAGGAAAGGCATATCTCCTCCAGACAGTAGTTCCAGGAGGTTTTGTCATCTTTAACCTGTGGCTTCCAATATTGCCTTCAGCATTCAAATCCATCCAGGAATGGGAGAGTGTCGTTGAATAGCCGAGAAGATTCTTACAGGACAGACTTACAAATGGCATAAGTCACTTCTGACCAGAACTCAATCAGGTGGGCCAAGCTACTTTCGAGATCAGCAGAAAATGTAGTTCATGACCCAGCAACTGCCCTAGACCGTGGAAGAGAAGGGTGAATTCTCACTGGACGTCTATCTATTGCTGGTAGTGTGTTTAAAGTAAAAGAGGAAAAGGACAAAAACAAATCTGTCTATAATAACAATTTTTAAAGGTTACTAGGGATATAGACATGCCAAAAAGATGAGTTTTTCCCACCATCTATTATCTTCTATACAGCATCTTTGCAAGAATTTTTGAAAAAAACAAATTAATGCTGTGGTTGTCAGCTGAAGCTCTAAATTCAGACTTCCTGGGTTCAATCCTGACTTGGCTGCTTCCTGACTGTGTGACTGCAGGCAAGTTACTTTGCCCTTTTGTGCCTCCAATTCTTAAGTTACAAAATGAGGATGAAAATAATATGTCCTAAGTTTGTGGGAATTAAATGAATTAGTACTCGTTAAGAAAAAAAAAACAGAGTCTGGAACAGGGTAAATACTATAAAAGCGCTTGTTAGAATTAGTACTTGTCATATTGAATGCATGTTTAAAATGTCAACACTCTAGTAATTATGATATGATCCTACAATGTTGGTCCTAGGCCGGGCTCGGTGACTCAGCCTGTAATCCCAGCACTTTGGGAGGCTGAGGTGAGTGGATTGCCTGAACCTGCGGGTTCGAGACTCGTCCGGGTAACTTGGCGAGACCTTATCTCTACAATAAATCAAAAATTAGCCAGGCATGGTAGTGTGCGCCTGTAGTTTCTGCTACTTGGAAGGCTGAGGCGGAAGGATTGCCGGAGCACAGCAGGGTGAGGTTGCGGTGGCCGGGAGCGTGCCATTGCACTACAGTCTGGGTGACGGAGTGAGATTCCAACTCAAAACAAAAAAAGAAAGAAAAAAGAAGAATGTTAGTCCTAGAGTGTCGGTTCTATAGTACCATGAAGTCAAAGAAAGAGAGAATCTTACCATGTAAAATAAATTATGTTGATTGAGCTATACAATAGAACATTAAATTATGCTAATTGATATCACTGAATATTAAAAACTAATATTCATTATAAATATATCTGCTTTTGTGAGTTGGCATGATGTCGTAAAACAGCATGGTATGAAGAAACACTTATATAAATGAAAAACCATGTATGACATGCATATACCATTTCTAAGAGCATTAGGAGAAATGCTCTAATTTAAAAAATATATAAAAACAAATAGGGAAATGTATTATATAAAAATGACAGTTCAAGTGAAATAAGTATTGTTAAAGTTATTGAAAAATAATAAGTATAAATAAACTAAGCCACCAACCAAAAGAATTGAGATAAAAGCAGCTAACAAATTTGAAGAAAGAGTTGAGAAAATTAAAAGGAGATACCCAGTAAATAAGTCTATGAATTTTGTTGTGGAAAAGACAGATAAATAGTCCCTTTACAAAGCTAATTAATTAAAGAAGCAAGCAAATATAAGAGAAAAAGAAAGTATAATTACATAATTGGTGATTTTAATTACCAAATAATAATAAAATTATATAGATCTCCATATTCCTAAATGAAAAATTGCTGGTGAAAGAGACTACTTTTTTTAAAGAAAAATGTGTATTGCAAAATCTGACAGAAATAAATATAGTTCATTCTTCTTATTCATGGTAGTTATAAACACTAAATTAGTGAATACCAAACCATGACCCCTAAGGAAAATACAGGGTTCCTGCAAGCATCTTGCCACACATTTATCAACCATCAAGACATAACCTTGTTTTATGTGTGTTTTGGCTTAAGAACAGCTTATTTAAGGTACAGTTAGCCCTCCGTATCCATGGGTTTTGCATCTGAGGATTAAACCAGTCTTGGATTTAAAATATCCCTTAAAAAAATGAATGGCTGCATCTGCATTGAACATATACAGATTTTTCTTGCCATTTTCCCTAAACAATAGACCATAACAACTATTAACATAGCATTTACATTGTACTCTGTATTATAAGTAATCTAAATTATCTAGAGATGATTTAAAGTATACAGAAGGATGTGTACAGGCTATGCGCAAATAGTAAGCCATTTTATATCAGGATATATCCACATGGGCTCTGGAACTGATTCCTGAGGATACCAAGGAATTGTACCACTGTTTATTGTTGATTTCACTGACCCTGAATTCATAGCCAACAGCACTATAACTAATGTATGAATGCAGCTTATCTAATATACGTATTTTCTCTGTAAGGCATATCACAACCTTCTTGTACTTAGGAACACTGAACAGCACTTCATTACAATACTTTGGGACTGTTTTAAACAGCAAAATAACCTACAAAAAAGTCATAAAAATGCAAAAACTCAGTGTCATTAAATAAACAGCAAAACAAACAAACTAACACGTATTTATAGTGTGAGAGCTGAAACAAGAAATCAGAGTGCTGCTTTGTTCATCTTCAGTGGGGGCTTGTCCATATTAAGCAGACTCAACGTTCTTGCTGCCCTAAAAATGCACAAGTCTGTTAAAAAACAAACAAACAAACAAACAAAAAACTATGAAAATGCTGTGTGTATTGATTGGGGGGAAGGATGGGTAACCAATACATTTTTGAAAGCAGGTGGATTCGTAAGTACAAAATCCTAATTAATGAATATCGACTGAAAAACATTGAAATTGATCCATAGCAAGGCACAGTGAGCAACATCAATTTTCTTCTGTCCCCATCCCTAAATGCACCCCTAAAAGCTGTTGTACTAGTTTCTATTATCATCCCCACTGGTTTCATAGACAAGTTATTTCAAACCTTCACAAAACAGATTGTTTCAATACTCTTGAAGTTATGTCAGAAAATTCAAAAGGAAAAAATTCGAATTCAATTTTTAGAAGTTAACATAAATGAATACCAAATCCTGATAAAATATGTGTCAGAAAAGAAAGTTATTCTATAATCTATATCAATCCATAGAGAAAGATAGATAGATCAATCTCACATGTAAACATAAATGCAAACATTTGAATTTATATACTATATCTCTAGTATCTAGAAATGTGGAAAAATGAGATTAACTTAAGGAATGTAAAAAGCCGGGCTCGGTGGCTCAGCCTGTAATCCCGCACCTTTGGGAGGCTGAGGTGAGTGGATTGCCTGAGCCCGCGGGTTCAAGACCCGCCTGGGCAACTTGGCGAGACCTCAACTCTACAATAAATCAAAAATCAGCCAGGCATGGTAGCGCACACCTGTAGTTCCAGCTACTTGAAAGCCTGAGGCAGAAGGATCGCCAGAGGCTGCAGTGGTTGGAAGCAGTCACTGCACTCCAGTCTGGGCGACAGAGTGAGACTCCAACTCAAATAAATAAATAAATAAATAAATAAATAAATAAATAAATAAATAAATAAATAAATAAATAAATAAGAATGTAAAGAAGTCAAGAAATCTTTTAATAAAATTTAACAATGAATAAGTCAAAGAATAGGAGTCAAATGATCATCCAAAGATGGAAAACAACATTTAATAATGTTCAGAATCCATGATAATTGTTTTAAAGCCTCTAAAATAGAATAAAAACTCTTTTATCACACAAACAATATCTTTGTCAAGGCAATAACCCTAAACCTGTTTCCATTATTTTCTGAATAAAGACAAGATTTCCAGAATAATCTATGGCTATTTGATATTGTTTGTAAAAACTAGACAATACAGCTGAATAACTGTAGACTGTTCTAGAACCCCTGTTGAAGACTAGACCCTAGACTATAATGGGAACAGTTCTAGAGTTATAGGTCTGGCATAGATATTGTTTACATTTGAGGGATTTTAGAGATTTTGTTTGTTTTGTTTTCATTAGGATGAATTCCGTTAGGCCTCACTGTTCCCTTTACTTTTCTCTCAAATTTACCTAATCTTCACATAAATAGGATTCTGACATCCTCCCCTGAAGAGCCATTACTCCTTCTAAGTGTACAGGGTTGTATTCCTTCCAGTACTGGTTGAGACTCTTGCCATTAAAAAATTCAAGGAACAACTTTGAATGGTCTAACTTAAGGTTGCTTTTAGGCTGTTTCTGAATGGTCTAGCTTCAGGATGATTTTTAGGTTGTTTTTAAGTCAGCAGAATCAATTGCCTGAAGAAAAAAAAAAGCATACATTTTAGGCAGTATTTTGAATTCAATCCTTTCTAAATTTCGTCCTAGTTCATTGAGTAAACAAAAGAATAGAAGCATATTTGCAAATATGGAATGAAGAGAGTATATTATAAATGTATTCTATTTCCTCAGTGATACAAAGCCTTTCAAAGAATTAAGTCACAAAGCAGACATTATTCAATTCACAGTCATGTAAAATATGGTGCCGTTCATCAATTAAATTATAACTTTAAGAATTTGAGTTGCTTGAATAAGCAATGAAATGCAAGGTTGATTTATCTTGGAAATTTGTCTGACCTGACTTTCTTAGGTAAATCTGTTTATCATAAAGACAGAAATTATAAGAAGCTTGGGTTTCCCTTGCTTCTGTGGACAGTTGGGTAATATCCTTGAAATTTCTCTGAAAACAGGGAGACTGAGCCTGCCCTGTCAGGAGAACTCAGTTTCTAAGGAGCCTGATGGCCTAAGGTGATGCAAGGAAAATGTGTCTTCAGAGGTCCACTTGGACTGAAAGCACAGTCTGGGTCAGAAGAGAGGCACAGCGAGCAACATCAATTCTCTTCTGCCCCCACCCCTAAATGCACCACTCACTTTTTCTGTTTTACATGATGTTGAAGCCAAAATCTTTCCAATCTTCCAAGGGAAAAAAATATCTTTTGTTCTCCAACCTTCACCATGCAGAAAAATTCAGCAAGTGCCTGCACCTGAATGTCCAAAATATTTTGTTCACTGAAAAAAAGACTACAGAATTTGAGTGGATGGAAGACATTAAGGTAGAAAATATGAGGGTAGTTCGGGATTGTGCAATTTCATCTACAGCCCTGTGTGCCTTGTTTTAACAGGCAAGTCACACATGCGTGGCTAAAGGAGCCATGTTTGTAGTGGCAGGCGTTGTCAAATGAGGGATAAATGACTTTTCAAATGGGTTTAATCAAAAAGGGTGATCCAACAGTTACAAAGTCCACAAATTAGAGAGTGCTTTTTTTTCTTGGTGGTTTAATTTAATCCCAATTTCCCGTAAATGATGATGACTCAAAGATATTTTTCTAGTGTATTTTCTGATGCATTCTATGTGTAATTAAATAAACTCCTTAAAGAAATATTGTAGTAACAAAGTTAATCTCATCATCAGTGAAGAATGAAAGAAAAGTAAAAATAGCGTGTCTCCTCAAAATTAGAAAGACTTCTATTGGCTTGCATAAAAGAGGCCAAAATGCAAAGGCATAACCTGGGGATTTTTGTAAAATAGAATCTTGCTTCCCCAGGGATCAGTTGTTCCAGAACCTCAAATACAAGGGACATAAATAAGCACAAGAAAGAAAGCAAACAAAAGTCCAGAGAGCAACCAGAATAAATTTTAATAATGCCTTACAGTTGTATTTTGCTTTTATCCAAGTTACTTTGCCATCTTGAACATATCTCACACTGCTTATCTAAAATATGTTCCAGTTTTGCAATATATATTCATTAATTCTCCCATCCCCTAGAAAGTTCACATTTTTTAACCTAGGATTTCTACTTTTGAATCTGTATCATAAAGAAATTTTTCTAAATAAATAAAAACATACATATACAAAAAGTACACACATGTTTTGTCATGATAGCAAAATTTTGGAGACAAAGTCTTTCAGTAGCAGAGTGATGGTTAAATACATAATATTTACTTTTAGAAGATTTATATTTATAAAAACGTATGTTTAAATATTTAATCAAAACAATATATTTAGTGTGATTCACAATCTGTGAATAAACAAGTAAAAGAATATATATGAAGACTGGTATCTATGGTAAGAATGTAAGTGATATCTTAAAATTTCAGAACAAGCCGGGCTCGGTGGCTCAGCCTGTAATCCTGCGCCTTTGGGAGGCTGAGGTGAGTGGATTGCCTGAGCCCGCGGGTTCGAGACCCACCTGGGCAGCGAGACCTCATCTCTACAATAAATCAAAAAATCAGCCGGGCGTAGTAGCGCATGCCTGTAATTCCGGCTACTCGGAAGGCTGAGGCGGAAGGATCGCCGGAGCCCAGCAGGTCGAGGCTGCAGTGGCCGGGAGCGACCACTGCACTCCATTCTGGGCAACAGAGACTCTGACTCAAAAAAAAAAAAAAATTTTCAGAACAGCTGCTTATTGTAACCATACCTTACAGTGATATTTTCAAGAACAATTTAGAAAACGTATACATAAGCAATATTCAAACCACAAAACTGACAGAATAATAACTTTCTTTAACAAGTATTATTAAATACAATATAAGTGTATTCTATAATTAATTATTATATTATGATTTTGCTGTATCATACTCATTCAAAATCAAATACAAACATGCTTATTCAGTTCATAAGAGTGTCTCTGAGCCTTAACGCATAGATCACATTCTCTGATTATAGACACAATTTATACACAATTGATGATGTAATTATCTCTGAAAAAGAAACAAGAGCCACTAGGAACAGACACCCTGGCAACAGCAAGGTTTTAAACAACACAAGTGAGAAAAGGAGTCAAGAACTCTTAGCTGACATGAGTACCTGCTGACGCTTGACATTACAGGAGCATGTTACAGAAAAATTTTCCACTGAAAAAGTTAAAATTAAGAAAACTTCATAACTTCAAATAGTAAGTATAAGTTACCTTAAAAAAAAAAAAGGTACTTCCATTAAAAAAAAAAAAACCTCACTCTTCAGAAATGCTTGGTAATGAGATGTAAGTCTGTGCATGATCACTGGCTTTTAGTTTTTAATTAATATGACTAAAGGAAAACAAAAATGACTGTCTTGCCTAGAAGTTTAGATTTGGCTTCTGAAAAAATTGGAGTTTACCAGAAAAAGAATGGGGGAAAGAATTAAATATACATATATAACTACAATTATTGTGCGTTTAGCATATACCAGAAATTCTTTAGATACATCATTTAATTTCTGGTGTGAGGAGCTCAATAAGAGAAATAGGTAAAATTCTAATGGGCTTTAGAAGAAGATGAGATAATTTTTCACTGAGAATGTTAAAGAAGACAACAAGAAAAAAGTATCACTGCATTTATCCTTAAGGAATTAATCAGAATGATTATCAAATTACTACTAATTTTCAGCATGACTTTAGAAAACTCACCTGATACCCTCTTCAGTAAAATAAAGATGGTTATTTATGTTGATACTTAGAACCTCTATTGAGTATGCAAAACAGTACTTTTATCCTGGAACTAATCACTGATTTACATTTACCCAACAAAGAAGAAAAGGTCATATGGCAAAATTAAGTGTGTTAATTGTATTTTCCAAAAGTGGCAACAATAATGTTTCTCTGACACCATACTCTTCCTGCAATGAGACTTTGACAATCTTCTCATGAAGAGGTAAAGTGTATATACCGTCCCCTCCAAACTGGTGAGTTTTAATAGTGTCTCAACCAATAGAGCCTGGCAGAAGTGACTTCTGAGGCTAGATTTAAAAAGCCAAGCAACATCTTTTTTATCCACTAGAATACTCCTTTCTGAAGCTGTCAGCCACACATGAGGAGTCCAAGTGCCCTCCAGTAAACCACGCTTGAGGGAGTCCACGCTAGCCCAAGCGGAGAAATGGTATGGAGAATGCCTGAGGTGACATAAGAAGAAAGATGCTGGACCAGTACCCAAGTATTTCAGTTCCTTCAGAGTTCCAGATCCAGCCATTGTCTGACTGCTATCACCTGAAAGACTATGGGCCAGAAACACCCAAATGATCCTGCCCTTCCTGAATTCCTCACCCACAGAAGTGTAATCAAATGATTGCCGTCGTTACAAGTCACCAAATATGGGGGCGTTTTGTTATGTCACAATAGTAACTTGAATATTAAGTATTTATTCTGAAGTTATATCTATCCTAGAGTATGCTCCTCACATTTTAATGCCTACAAGAATTGCCTGGGAATCTTGTGAAGACGTAGTCTACTTAGTAGTTCTGGGGAAGAGCTTCAGATTCTACATTGCTAACAAGCTGCCAGGTGATGCGTTTGCTGCTAGTCCACAACACACATCTTGTTATGAGACCCTAAATAACAGTTGGCATAGAAATATTGTATCTTTATCTGGAGGCATTCTATCTTATTTTCTTCTGGACAACATGGCTAAACAGCAGTTTCACAGCAAGTGGGCATGTCACGACAGTGGGTCCATACAACAATTAATGCGTTCTAGAGATTTCATAACTGTAGCTGTAATATGACAAACACAAAGGTGTATAATTTGGAATTCAAGAACATATGGTGATGCTGTTTCTTTTTTTTAAATTTCTGTTCCAAGTTTATTTAGTCTATTCAGATATATGACATGAGCTACATAACAATATTTCAGTCAACAACAAACTGCCTACATAATGGTGTTTCTATAAAATTATAATGAAGTTGAAAAATGTTTATCATTTAATGACAGCATAGCCATCATAACATCACAGTGAAACACATTACTTATGTGGTGATACTGGTGCTAAAAACCTACTATACTACCAGTTATATAAAAGTATAATATAGTTATAGCTATGTACAGTACATAATACTTGGTAATGATAATAAATGATTATGTTACTGGTTATATATTTACCATACTATACTTTTATTTGGTACTTTAGAGTAGACTCCTACTTTTTTTAAGTTAACTGTAAAACAGTCTCAGGCAAGTCCTTCAGGAGGTGTTCCAGAAGAAGGCATTGTTATCATAGGAGATGAGAGCTTCCTGCATTATATGGTTCCTGAAGACCTTCCAGTGAAACAAGATGTGGAAATTGAAGACAATGATATTGATCATCCTGACCCTGTGTAGGCCTGGGCTAATACACATGTTCATATCTTAGTTTTAACAAGAGTTTAAAAAGTAAAAAAATAAATAATTTTTAAAATAGAAAAAAGTTTATAGAATAAGGGTATAAAGAAATAAAATATTTTTGTAAAGCTATACAATGTTTTTTGTGTTTTTTATTTTATTTTATTTTAAGGATGTGGGATACAATTCGGGATTAGGTATATAAATGGACATTGTACAGGTAAAAAGTTTGGGCCTCCCTTTGGTCCCCACTTTGCCTGGTTTTAGATCAGGTACGCTTATTGATGTTGTGTCCCCCCTCACCCCACCCCTTGCAGGCAAGCCCATTCTGAAGGTAAATCATGTGACTTAAGACTTTTGCACTTCTCTTTAACCATGCTTTGTACTTCAGAAGCTGCTTCTCGAAGACATCGAGTGACCACAATGCTGGTGCTCAAACATAACATGTGAGTGTTATGTTTCAGCACCAAACCCTTTTCCTCCATCATTCTTTGTTATGTCTTTATCCCATTCCTATCAAAAAGAATGTGATTTCAAATTTCAGATAAAAGAATATTGATAATAGAACTCGCATGTCTCAAGTTCTTCTCCAGATAATTTTGGCTATTAATATGCTGTGTGGCAGAAAAAAATGAGATTTTATTTGCTGCAATCATCTGAATTTCTATATTGAAATCCTAACCCCCAAGGTGATGGTTTGAGAAGGTGGTGACTTCAGGGAGGTGATTAAATCATGAGATTGTATCATGAGTGAAATTAGTGCCCTTATAAAAGAGGCACAAGAAGGCTGAGTATGGTGGTTCACGCGTGTAATCCTAGAACTTTGGGAGAGCAAGGCAGGAGGATTGCTTGAGTTCAGAAATTTGGGACCAGGTTGGGTCACTTAGAGAGACCTCATAGCTACAAAAAAATCAAAAAATTATCCAGGCATGGTGGTGCATACCTGCAGTCCAGCTACTCAGGAGGCTGAGGTAGAAGGATCACCTGAGTCCAGGAGGTGGACACATGGGATCTGATTTACCCCTTTCAAACTGTGAGGACACAATGAAAGGGCACCATCTATGGATCAGAAAATAAATCCATACCAGATACTGAATATAACTGTCCTTACCAGATACCAAATATGCTGGTGCCTTGATTGTATTTTTGATTTTTTTACTTTGTTTTATTATAAGGATGTGGGTACAAGTCAGGATTAGGCTCATAAGTAATCTACATGCTGGTGAAGTTTGGGTCTGATGCCTTGAATTTAAACTTCCCAGGCTCTAGAACTGTGAAAAGTAAATTTCTGTTGTTTATAAGCCACCCAGTTTATGGCATTTTGTTACAGCATTTCAGACTGACTAAGATATTTACATAAGAGAACATTTTTCTAATTTAAATTCTCGTTTATAATTCTACAATCTATATTTATTCTTTCATTAATTTCTAAATCTGTTTTGTTTACCATAATAAATTAGAACAAATCACCAGAACATATCTTCACTTGTATTTAAACTGTATTCTGTGAATGACTTATTTATACTGAAATATATTGTGCAAGTTAAATCTATCATTGGTCCACTAATAAGCTGCATGCACTTGGGTTGACATTCCTGAATTAATAACTCTTGATGAGTTAGTCATTGAACTCGTTACATTAGAAATTGCTAGCATACCCAAAGTTAAAGGCTAGCATTAGGAATCAAAGTATAAGCATTAACACTTTTCCAAACAACGTGGCAAAGACAGCATCTCACACATTTTGAATTCACCCATCACCTGCATCTTCTTCATGAGCCCCACTCACCACAATCACATGCACATGTTCTCTATTGATACCAATGTCTTCCTTCTTAATTAGTAGCTTCCAAAGAGCTTAGCAGCTATCTGTTAAGTAAATAAACCATTATTACCTACTATATTAAAATAAGGAAAGGTTCTGGAAACAGCTATTCTGAGTTCAACTTCTAGCTAACAATTTAAGCTTTCTGAGTTTCTGTTTCTCTAACTGTAAAATATAAGTAAGTTCTACTATACTGAATGTGGATTAAGATTAAATAAAGCAAATGTGCAAAGCACTGGTCACAGGGCCTGGCATGTAATAGATGCTGAATAATGTAACTCATAATATTATCCCTGTTCTTAGTCACATTGTTGCTCTGTCTAAAATTGCTTATCCAATTCCAAACCCAAGTTTGAAATGTAAAACTCTTTCACAAGCGTACCTGCATGATCAGTGTTTGTATACCTAGCCCTGAATTGTACCACATGTCATTAAAATAAATAAATTAATTAATTAATAAAAAATAAAATAAAAAAATAGAAGAGAAGTAAGGCTAAAGTGGGATCTTCCTATTCATGGTGCCTCAATATATTAGCTCCCTTTCTATATTCATTCCACACATTAATGTCTGTCACTTTTCAATAATTCTGTTGACAGTAATGACCTCTGAGAAAGAGATGCCTTTCCAAATACACTTCAGTAGTCATTATGCCTTATTTATCATATCCTTATACCTGATATACTCATATAGATTAGAAGTAGGATTTTCCACCTGCATCTAGTAAACTTCTGTAAGAATTTGATTACTCAATATAGCTAAAGAAAACAAAAAAAGATGTGGATTTAATCATCTTCATTGTTTTATATGAACCCTGATGGAAGATGGTCTATCATGTGGGGGAAATAAATAACTTATTTATATACTTTTCAAGGAATTACTATTACAATTAAATATTCTGCTGAATATTTTTTCCAGTCTATGACTCTGATTAAACTGAGGAAATTTGTGACAGTGAAGAAATATTGGTGGATTGCATTTATTCATAAATGCTGTATTCTTTTATTTTTTACTTGATTTTATTATAAGGATGTGGGGTATAAGTAAGGGTTAACTACCTAAGCAGGCTGCATGCAGGTGAAATTTGGGCTTCTAACTGTCCTCACTCCCCCTGGTAGTTCCAGGCACTCTTTGTGTTGTCATGTGACCCCCATCCCCCCTTCAACCCTCTCTCTTTCCCCTGGCAGTGCCCAGCAACTGCTGATCCCTCCCTTGTACTAATGTGACTAGTGTTCAGAGCGCTTACGAGTGAGAACATGCGGTATTCAGTTCTTTGTTTCTGTGATAATCTACTTAGTATGATGGTCTCTAACTCCATCCCATTTGCTGCAAAGCCCATGATTTTATGAATGCTGTATTTTAAAACAATTGTGTCAACCTACTTTTTTTTTCAAGATTACAACATGCAAACCTTGTAATAAAGTAATCAATAAACACTTTTTGCAAATACCCACTTTCTGAGAATGCTCATCAACATGACGAAAGTTCTAATGTGCTAAAGGAGGAGATAAACAAGTGCTACCATGGATTAAGTAAATAATCAGGGCTCTATTTCTAACGCTGGGGACATTTTCAAGTTGTTGGAAAGAGGAGTTATTCAGAGCA
This sequence comes from Cephalopachus bancanus, assembly GCA_027257055.1. NCBI lineage: Eukaryota > Metazoa > Chordata > Mammalia > Primates > Tarsiidae > Cephalopachus > Cephalopachus bancanus. The sequence goes on along the minus strand of JAPVLO010000030.1, from coordinate 4,419,257 downwards.
CAAGCACTAGAAATAAACCCAAAAGAATGGGACCTAATTAATTGAGACCCTACTATGGGTCTGGCACTTTATATGATTTTCAGGTCGATAGCAATACTATTATTTCTTGAATGAGAAATTAAGACTCAGAGTTATATACGTTGGTCATGAACTTACAGGTAAAACTCAGGTCTGTCTGACTTAGAGCCCATACCGCCCAAAAGATAGTGTTGAAAGCTAAGGTCCCAGCTGGGCATGGGGGCTCATGCCTATAATCCCAGTACCTTGGGAGGCCAAAGCAGGAGGATTGCTTGAGCCCAGGGGTTCAAGACCACGTTAGGCAATATAGTGAGTTCTCACCTTTACAAAATAAAAATACAAAAATTAGCCAGGCGTGGTGGTTACGTACCACTTAGTATGATGGTCTCCAATTCCATTCAATTTGCTGCAAAGTCTATGATTTTATGAATGCTGTATTTTAAAACAAGTTGTGGTCCTGTAACCCTTATCAGTAACTAGTGATGGAATTCTAGACCACAGGAAAGATAAGAAACAGGACATAGTTAAACAAAGGCAAGTGGATGGGTTTGGTAATATCACTCCATAGACATTACAACAGGTGTCCTTTAAGATAGCAAGCTCTTCAAGCTGCTTTGAGGATTTTAAAAAAATGGAAAGGGTACAAGACACACGATGACTTTTAATAAATATTATTTTCACAGCAAGCTTAATTCTTGCTTAAGTCAGAGAAACCAGAGTTGGAAGGGACCCTAGAGAGAACAGAACTGGATACCTGGATCCTGCCAGAAACCCAGGTGGTAACAGCTCTGGTACACTCAGTCTTGTACTCACTACAGTCCCATGAAGCTTGGCACAAATACAAGCATCTCTAGTGTTAGGAAGCTTTTCCTCTATCAAGTACAAGTACGTTCCATTCATTGGCACAAATTCCGTGCAAGTAATACAGAAAAAGTTTGATTTGTACCCACTCCAAAACCTCTCTTCTTCAGGCAAAATGCATCTTTTGAATAAACCATCCCTCTCCCTCCTTCCCTCCTTGTATTAGTGTGTACTCTGGCATGACAGTAGAGAAAGAGTTGCATGGCACTTTCCTCTGGGATAGCAGAGTCTTGATGAGGGCAGCAGGTTTCTGGGACCCTAGTTCTGTATCTACTTCTTTAAAATGGTATTGAAAATGTTAACATCAACAGAGAAGACCATTATAAATATGTTTCAAATGATTAGACATCAAAGAAGAAGTTAAAATATAGCAAAATGGTATTGAACACATAGAATTCACTATTAGGTATCAAATTGAATTAACTAATTGTGTTTAGTTCACTTCTTTTTGTTCACTCTATTCTCTGTTGTTTAAGTAAAATTTTTTCTTTGTCGTATTCATTGGTAAATGAGACTGTTTGGAGAAAATGGCTAAAGGACAAGGAAGTTTTATGAATTAAACACCTATTATCTGTCGGCCAATGTGTTGCATACTTTAAACGGTAATTTCATTCATTGTTCTAAAGCCTTTGTGATGTGGGGACTATTAGTCCATTCCACATAAAGAAATGAAAGTCATAGAGGGTAAGAAACTTGCCTGAGGCCCTACAGCAAGTTAATGGCAGTAGAAATTGGAAGCCCCCCATTCTCTTCGCACCCTGCACCTTCAGCTTAGAATGAGTGCCTGTGCCACGTGCACCCAGAGCAGGAGTTCCTGCAACCAAGACATGAAAACGTGATTGCCTGCTTACTGTCCCTCTCCCCGCTCAGCAAGACATGAGAACCATGTCCTTCTGCTACATTTGTATCCACGGTGTCTGGCACACAGTAGAATTCCAATAAATATTTGTTGAATAAATATCCAAAGACTATGCTCTAACCATTATACTAAAAGGACTTTGTGAATATCCGCATGTATTATCTACTAAATGGTCATCATCTTCAATGTTAGACACGGAAACACTAAAAACCATAAACGTTTAGAGAACAATCAGGATGGGCCATAAGCCCATGAGCAATCTTCACTTCCTGAGTTCTCCTTTCCTTTGACATTCCCACCAAACATTCACAGCTCTGCCATAACAGGAATCTTGGTGTGGAACAGAGAGGAATAAGCGTCATTGTTGCTATTGCCTTGGATGCTCTTCCTCCTCTCCGAATAACAGATTGTGTAAGACAGGCAATATGGCCATACCTAAGAGGTGGTGTGTACAGTGATTAAGAATATTATTCCAGAATTAGGGAACACGGATTCAAACCTTAGTTCTGCCAATTACTGACCATACCACAATGAACAAATTAATCTCCCCAAGACTTGTTTGTAAAATGGAAATGAAAATGATACCTACTCATAGAGTTGTCAGGATTAAATGAAATAATGCCTGAAAAGTATCTAGAGTGAAGTTTGGTACCCCGAAAACATTCAACAAATGTCAACTGTTAGCAGTTGCAGTAGTTATCGTAGTAGGTGCTAGTCCTCACCTCCCTGTCTTTTCCCCAGGAGTGACAGGGCCAAGATCCCAGAGCACTCTGTCCCCACAGCTGCTCTTCAGAGTTCTGATTTCCACGAAGTAGGGGGCAGATGCAACCAGGGAGCAAAAAATGTGGATGGAATAAATAAATCATGATTACTTAATTGTGGTCAGATTGATATATGACATCAGTCTGAGAAATAACTTTATAATTTTGTGTTTATTGCTTACTACAATTACATGATTTCAGGTAAAGGTTACAGAAGAATCCTTTTACTTTGTTCTTTTCAGGAAATAAAAGTCACCACAGCACAGATAGGAACCTGTAAGCTGGTCATCACTGAAAAGGAAAAATAGTATTTTATGAATCAAAAGAAAATGAAATGTTACAATGTGGGTGATCATCATGTATTTTAACAAACTGTTAGTGGTAACTCTGTTTTGCCTCTTGTAGATCTAAATCTACCCTCTGTTGGGGTTCAGATCTCTCTTCAAGGATACTGTATATCATTGCTCTGTCTACGCAACATTTTTTCCTAAACAAAAAGTTTATGTTATGAGACTTACATAAACTGCAAGGGTGATGACATCCTTTATAACTATTTTTGAAATCACAAATATGCAGCTTTTTATGTAAATGCTGTGCCAAGACTTTTGTTCTTTGTGTCAATCATATCTAAATAAAGTGATTTATTTTTAAAAGAATATTGGAAAAGGGTCATTGAGGGTTGTCTGTCCACCTAAACTGTTATAGAGTTACCCCTCTTTTTCTGTCAACATTCAGAGACTTGTCATTCCTTTCTGGTCCAGACAGCTGAATGCAATAGCAGCCTCTTGGCTATGCAGAAAACCCCCTGAACAGTATGAGAAGTGCTAGCACAAGTGAAGCATCAATACCCCATAAGGAGTGGTTAATACCCAGAAAGACAGTATAAGACCAACATCAGGTCTGTTAATTACAAAGCATGTTGGAAGAACCAGACTAGACAATGAAGCATAAGAGGCAGAAAAATAGGAAGGCCAAATAATCTGCAAAAACATTTGACATTTGATCGAAACAAAAGGTATTACCTTTGGTGCTTTTTACTTTGTGTTTCTCAAGCAACACGACATCAGTTGTCAATTTTTGGACGCTGAAAGGGGGAAAGTAAAAAAATAAAAAATACATAGAAAGAAAAACTTGACACTATTATTTAAATCTAGTGAAGCATGTTGCCCTGAATTTTAAAGACAGTTTAAAGCACTCCTATATCATACAGGAAGACAGTAAACCTTCTTTCTCCAAGTGAACTTGAAATAGACCCCCAAGACCTTGTAACAATTGCCAATAAATTCATCCCTCCCTTCACATGGTCTGAACTCAGGTAAAGGCTAGATATTGCTTTACTCAGGTAAATGCTAGATATTGGCTACACCCTGTAAGTAAAATAAAGTATATGTTTAAAAACTGAAGAACATATACCTCTCCACCCAAAAAAAATCCCCACGTACTAAGCGCTCACTCAGATAAGTAGAGGGCTGTCATCTATAGCAGAAGGTATGTGTGAGCATGTGTGCCTGTGGGTGTGCATGAGTTGTGAGTTTTGGAATGAAGTGGGCCTTTCTGGGAAAGAAACGTGGAAAGACACATCCACAGAGCTGTCCATGGGGACTGACTGTCACAGATAGCTGGGGTTCACACCACAGTGAGTGGCCACAGATGCCACTGTCACTGGAATGAGAACACACAGGAGCCATTTCTCCATTCTTCCCCCTTGCTGTACTGATTTCCTCATTATTCTCAACAAAGATATTGGGACAAGGTGCAGGAACATGGAACAGGCACTTGTGAAATGCTTCTTTCCATCACCCTTTCTGGTTCCCTCCCTTTGTTGCTGCTTGTGATTTCCTTTGCAAGTCACTTTGACTCTGCCTTAGTGACAAAACAAATGGGTGATTCCAAACAGAAGAGTAAGGACTAGGGGTGTAATTCAAGAATAATTATTATCAGCTTCATTTACAGATGCTGAACTGCATTGCACTTTAAGTTACATGACCAAGACTGCTGGAATTAGAACCCAAGTTTTCCTGACAGCTTTTCTTATAACAGGGAGAAGGTCCAAAGCCTGTTTCAGAGAGCTGACTACATATGAATTGTATGACAGTTGTGCTGTCAAACACGGAACTCATTACCAATCCAGAAAGGAAGCAGGGTCCCACCTGGAGAAAGCATGGTCCCCTGGGAAGGAAGCAGTGTCCTGCAGGGAGGAAACAGGGCCCCGTTCGGGGGAGGGAGCAGGGGTGCATGGGGGGGAGCAGGGACACATGGGAAGAAAGCAGGGCCCAGCTGGAAAAAAGCAGGGTACCATGGGAAGGAAGCAGGGTCCTGAGGGGAGGAAACAGGGTCCCATGTGGGGGAAACAGGGTCCAACCAGGAGGAATCAGGATCCTGTAGTGTCCTGTTTAATTTTATTTGAGCAGAAATACCAGTTGGTTTTCAGAAGAAAAGAAACATGATACCTCTTCATTAAAGCAGGCCTCAGGGCCCTCAGTTTTGCAGCACTTCTCCACCACAAGAGTGACATTTGTAAACAAAGTCATCAGCTTCTCATCTGTCAGTCCAGGCTTCCGCTTCACTAGGTTGACAAGAAACCTGGCCCAAATATGCCAAACAGAATTAATTAATGATTTCTTTCTGAGCTCCTCTTCTCAAAAATGCTTATTACAGAATCATGAGTCTCAGGATCTCATCTTAGGTGGATGTGAAGAGTTAGAGGAGTTATCACTTTTGAAAGGATATCCTGGGACTTTCCTGCTAAACTTAAAGAATGGCTTCCACAGTCACATTCTTTAGGAGAGTTATGTCATTGCAGACAAACATGATATAAAAAGTGTGAATGGAGCTGGGCTCGGTGGCTCAGCCTGTAATCCCACGCCTTTGGGAGGCTGAGGTGAGTGGATTGCCTGAGCCCGCAGGTTTGAGACCCACCTGGGCAGCAAGACCTCATCTCTACAATAAATCAAAAAATCAGCCAGGCGTGGTAGTGCATGCCTGTAATTCCAGCTACTAGGAAGGCTGAGGTGGAAGGATCGCTGGAACCCAGCAGGGCGAGGCTGCGGTGGCCGGGAGTGGCCACTGCACACCAGTCTAGGCGACAGAGTGAGACTCCAACTCAAAAAAAAAAGTGTGAATGGACTCAGGGTGTACACACACACACACACACACACACACACACACACACAGCATCATCATATAGAGTGTTGGTGATGGGGAGTGGGTCTCAGGGAAACTATACCACAATCAGTGGACATTGTTATTTGCAGGTAGTTTCTGAATCCTAACTCCATCCTCCACCTTACCCAAATCTCAAAACTATAAGAGACAGCAAAGCTTCTCGCTCACAATCCTGTTTCAAAATAGAACAAATTCAGAGACCTGATCAGGGAAGAATAGAGGGCTGAGAAAACATCAGAAGGGAAAGCCTCTCCTACTACCACTGAATAACGGAACTAAAGAGGAAAGAAAGAGATCTGTCACAAAGGAGGGAAAATCAGTAGAAAAACATAGGTAATTCCCAGTGTAACAAAGATAAAATGCTTGAAAAATCAGACCTGAGAGCCCAAACAATGGAAATCACCAACAGAATACAACAGGGATTAGGAAATGGATGGATGCTTGATTGGTATGCCAGAATAAGAAAGGAAATGAGAGAACACCATGGAGCAAGTATTCCAGGAGGTTATCCAAGAAAACTTTTTGCATCTCACCAGAGATGTGACCATCCAAACATAAGAGATACAGAGAAACCCCGCAAGACATCAAATGAGAAGACCAACTCCTAGACACATGGCAATTCACCTACACAAAGTAGGCACAAAAGAAAAAATCCTAAAGGCAGTAATAGAGAAAGGTCAGACTACATTCCGGGGAAAACCAATCAGAATAGCAACAGACCTATTGGCAGAAACACTACAAGCTAGAAGGGACTGGAGTCCGATATTCAAAGTCCTCAAAGATAAACAAATTCAACCAAGAATTTCCTACCCAGCCAAGCTCAGCTTCATCAACGACGGAAAATTAAAATCCTTCCCAGACATCCAGTACCTAAGAAATTATGCAGCTTCCAGACCAGCTCTACAGGAGAAGCTTAAAAGAGTATTAAGCACAAAAGAATGACTGCACATTTCCCAAGAGAACAGAAGTACACAGAATCAACAGAGAATATATAACAACTGCAAAATTGAAAACACACACATACATCAACCCAAAAGCTAAAAGAAAACAAACAGAAAAAATTTTTAGGAACCTCATGACAGGAATAAACAATCACATTTCAATAATCAGCCTGAATGTGAATGAACTAAAAGACACAGAATCACATGGATAAAAAACCATGACCTAATAATTTGCTACATCCAGGAAATTCATCACACAACAAGGGATGCACACAGACTCAAAAGTGGAGGGTTGAAAACAAGTTTCCAGGTCAATGGATCACAAAAGAAGGCAGGAGTTGTAATCTTAATATTGGACCAAACAACCTTTAAGCTATCAAAAAATTTTAAAAGTACAGAATGATACTACATAATGATAAGAAGGTTTGATCTGCCAACAAGAAATATCCATTCTAATCAAATGTGCCCCCAACAGGAGCACCAGCATGTATAAAACAATTATTAATTAAACTTTAAAAAGATATTGATTCTAACACTATTATAGCTGGGGACTTAAATACTTGACTAACAACCCTAGACAGATCATTGAGCCAAAACATCAATAAAGAGATCCAGAACCTCAACTTGATGCTTGACCAAATGGACTTAATAGAGACCAACAGAATACTCCACCCCCAAACCACAGATTATACATTCTACTCATCACCACACGGAATGTACTCCAAGATTGATCACACCCTCAGCCATAAATCAAGCATAAACGTATTTCATAAGATCAAAATACTGCCATGTACCTTCACAGACCAGAGGAAAAAATATGTCAACACCAACAAAATTTCCCCAAAACCTACAAAGACATGAATACTAAACACCATGATGTTGAATGACAACTGGGTTGATACCGAAATCAGAACAGAAATTTTAAAATTCCTGGAAACAAATGAAAATGAAGAAACATTCTACCAAAACCTCTAGGATACTATGAAAACAGTTCTAAGAGGGGAATTTATATCTCTACAAACACACATCAAGAAAATGGAAAGATCACAAGTTAGCACCCTAACAAATCACCGAAGAGGGCTGGAAAGACAAGACCACCAAAACACTAACTTTAGCAGAAGAATCCAGATCACCAAAGTAAAAGCCCAAATATGGGACATAGAAGACAAAAATATCATAGAATAAAATCAACAAAACAAAAAAGTGGTTATTTGAAAAAATAAACAAGACAGATGGAACCCTAGCCAGAGTGACCAAGAAAAAGTACAAATAAACACAATCAGAAATGCAAAATATCAAGTCACAACTGACCCCAAAGAAATACAAAAGATGATCAGAGATTGCACACCTATCTGGAAACAAACTTGATAACCTAAATGAAATGGAGGACTTTCTGAAATCACACAACCTCCCAAGTTTGAAACAAGAAGACATTGAGACACAAATAGACCAACAACAGCCCAAGAAATAGACTCCATCCTAAGAAATCCACCTAAAAAAAGAAAAAGCCCTGCACCGACAGCTTTCCAGTGGAGTTCTACAAAACAACCAAGAAGGAGAAGATACCAAATCTATTAAAAGTATTCCAGGCAATTGAGAAATATGGAATTCTCCTCAAATCATTTTATGAAGCTAACATCACACTGATCTCGAAACTGTGTAAAGATCCAACAAAAAAGAGAACTATAGGTCAATATCCCTAATAAACATAGATACAAAAATTCTAAACAAGATTCTAGTAAACCAGATCCAACAACACATCTCAAAATTCATCCACCATGACCAAGTAGACTTTATGCCTAGGATACAGAGTTGGTTCAACATACATAAGACCATAAATGTAATTAAATATATCAACAGATGTAAAAACAAGAACCACATGATTATATCATTTGATGCAGAAAAAGCTTTTGATAAAACCCAGCATCTCTTCTTGATGAAAACCCTCAAATACCTGGGCATAGAAGGAACGTACCTCAAAATAGTAGACTCCATCCATAAGAAACCCACATCCACCATATTGCAAAATGGACAGAAACTAGAACTATTTCCCCTGAAAATCAGAAAAAGACAAGGTTGCCCACTCCCACCCCTTTTGTCCAACATTGTTTTGGAAGTCCTTGCTAGAGCAATTAGACAAGAGAAGGAAATTAGGGGTTTACACATAGAAAAAGAGCAAGTTAAGTTATCCCTCTTTGCTAACAATATGATCCTATGCCTCAAAAACCAGAGTATCTGCCAAAAACCTGCTTTCAATGATAAAGGACTTCAACAAAGTCTCAGGGCACAAAATAAATGTTCAAAAGGTAGTTGCTTTCTTATATACCAACACAAAGCAGAGAACCAAATGAAAAACACAGTCCCATTCAAAATAGCCACATAAAAACTGAAATACCTTGGCATCTTCCTAACCAGAGAAGTGAAAGACCTTTACAAAAAGAACTACAAAATACTGCACAAAAAAATCCAAGAAGATTCAAACAAATGGAAAAATGTTCCACGCTCATGGATTGGAAAATCAACATTGTTAAGAAGTCCATTACACCAGAGGCAATCTACAGATTCAACTCAATACCCATTAAATTACTAACGTCATTCTTCTCAGACCTGGAAATGGCAATACAGAAATTCATATGGAAACATAAACAACCAAGAATAGCCAAAACAATCTTCAGTGAAAGAAATAAAGTGGGAGGCATTATACTTTCAGATTTCAAACTTTACTATAAGGCTACAATAATCAAAACAGCCTGGTATTGGCACAATAGGCATATGGACCAATGGAAAAGAATAGAAATTCTGGAAGCAAATCTTCAATTTCTCAACCAACTCATCTCTGACAAAGCCTCCACCAACAATCACTGGGGAGAGGAGAAACTATTCAGTAAATAGTACTGGGAAACTGACTGATCACATACAGAAAATTGAAATAGGACCCCTATCTAACACCATCCACTAAAATCAGCTCTAAATGGATCAAAGGCCTAAATATAAAACCTCAGACCATAAGAACCTTAGAAAATGCAGAAGACACCCTTATAGAAATTGGAACTAGCAACCTATTCCTGATCAAAACCACAAGTGCCCATGCCATGAGAGATAAGACAGACAAGTGGGACCTCATCAAACTGTGAAGTTTCTACAAAGCAAAAGAAACCATCAAAAGAACTAGGAGACAGCCCACAGAATGGGAAAAAATATTTGCCAACTGTATATCTATAAGGCCTAACATCCAGGATCTACAAAGAACTCAAATGTGCCAAAAGAAAAAAACAAACAGCCCCATTAATAAGAGGGCAAACAACAATAATAAATGAACAGAAACCCAAATAAAAAGCACAATCCCATTCACAGTAGCCAGAAAAAAAAGTCAAATACCTTGGCATCTTCCTAACCAGAGATGTGAAAGACCATTACAAAGAAAACTACAAAACACCGCTCAAAGAAATCAAAGATGATGCAAACAAATGGAAAATTATTCCATGTTCATGGAACAGAAAACCAACATTGTTAAGATGCCCATCCTAGCCAAGGCAATCTACAGATTTAACGCAATACCCATTTAATAACTAGCAGCATTCTTCTCAGACTTGGAAAGGACAATACAGGTTTCATATGGAAATATAAATGACCACGAATCGCCAAAACAATCCTCAACAAAAGAACAAAGCGGGAGGTATCACACTCCCAGACTTTAAACTTTATTATAAAGCTACAATAATCAAAACAGCCTGGTATCGGTACAAGAGCAGACATATAGACCAGTGGAACAGGATAGAGATTTCTTAACCAACTCATCTTTGACAAAGCTTCCACCATCAACCACTGGGGAGAGGAGAACATATTCAGTAAATGGTGTCAGGGAAACTGGCTGACCACATGCAGAAGATTAAACTAGACTCCTACCTATCACCATATACAAAAATCAACTCTAAATGAATCAAAGACCTAAATGTAAAACCTCAAACTATAAGAACCTTAGAAAATGCAGGAGACACCCTGGCAACCAATTTTTTATCTAAACACTAAGTACCCACGCCATAGGAGATAAGATAGACTAGTGGGACCTCATCAAACAGACAAGCTTCTGCAAAGCCAAAGAAACCATCAAGAGAGCAAGGAGACAGCCCACAGACTGAGAAAAAATATTTGCCAACTGTATCTCTGACAAAGGCCTAACATCCAGGATCTACAGGGAACTCAAATGTGCCAAAAAGAAAAGACCAAAGCCCCATTATAAAGTGGGCAAAAAATATGAATAGACAGTTCTCAAAAGAAGACATATGAGCAGTCAACAGATACATGAAAAAATGTTCAGCCTCACTAGTCATCAAAGAAATGCAAATTAAAACTACACTGAGATACCACCTAACTCCAGTCAGGATGGTTATCATCAATACTAAAAAACCAACAGATGCTTGAGAGGATGTAGTGAAATGGGAACACTTCTATACTGTTGGTGGGGTTGTTAACTAATACAGCTTCTGTGGAAAACAGTGTGGCGATTCCTAGAAGATCAAAAAAATCGACCCTCCATATGACCCTGCAATCCTCCTACTGGGAATATGCCCAGAAGAACTCAAATCACTCTGTAAAAAAGATACCTGCACATGGATGTTTATCACAGTGTTGTTCACAGTAGCAGGAATATGGAACCAACCATGCTGCCCATCAAAAGAGAACTGGATAAAACAAATATGGTACATATACACGATGGAATATGACACAGCCATAAAGAACAAAATCATGAACTTCACAGCAGCCTGGATGGACCTAGAGTCTATAATATTGAGTGATCTTTCACAGAAATAAAGAACTGAGTATCACATGTGCTCACTCATAAGTGTACCTTGAACAACTACCATAATACTATAAGAAAAGAATTGGCAGCCGGGCTCGGTGGCTCAGCCTGTAATCCCGCGCCTTTGGGAGGCTGAGGTGAGTGGATTGCCTGAGCCCGCGGGTTCGAGACCCGCCTGGGCAGCGAGACCTCATCTCTACAAAAAATCAGCTGGGCATGGTAGCGCATGCCTGTAATTCCAGCTACTCGGAAGGCTGAGGTGGAAGGATCGCCGGAGCCCAGCAGGTCGAGGCTGCGGTGGCCGGGAGCGGCCACTGCACTCCAGTCTGGGCGACAGAGTGAGACTCCAACTCAAAAAAAAAAAAAAAAAAAAGAAAAGAATTGGCAATAGCAGGAAACTGCCGGTAGGAAAGCAGGGAAGCGGGATTGGCAGTAGTGGCAATCTGCTTGGGGAGGAGGGCATACTCTGTCAACAAGGGTGCTTGCAGAATGAACATTTGTATACCTAACCCTGAATTGTACTCCACATCTTTAAAATTAAAAAAATTAAGTTTTTTAAAAAGTGGGCAAAAGACATGAACAGACACTTCTCAAAAGAAGATATATGCGGAGCCAACAGACACATGAAAAGGTGCTTAACCTTACTGATCATCAGAGAACTGCTAATCAAAACCACATTGGGATGCCACCTAAACCCAGTAAGAATGACCATCATTAATAAAAACAAACAACAATAGATGCTGGCGAGGATGTGGAGAAAAAGGAGCGTTTCTACACTGCTGATGAGAATGCAATCTCTTTGTCAAACAGTGTGGTGGCTTCTTAAAGAACTAGACATTGACCTTCCATATAGCCCAGCACTCTCCCTAATGGAAATATAGCCAGAGGAACTGAAATCATTCAGCAAAAATAATAACCTACATACACATGTTTACTGAAGCACTGTTCACAACAGCAAAAACATGGAACCAATTGTATTGCCCTTTGAAACTGGGCCAAATTTTTTTTAAAATATGGTACATATGCACAATGAAATATTGTGCAGCCATAAAGAAGGACAAAATTATGGACTTTTCAGCAGCTTGGATGGATTTAGAGTCTATCATACTCAGTCATCTATCACAGAAACAAAGAACAGAGTACCACATGTTCTCATCATAAGCGGACCCTGAATATTTACCACATGTTCTCATCATAAGCGGACCCTGAATATTTACCATAATACTATAAAAAAGGGATTGGCAGTAGTGTGATACTGCCAGCATGGTGGGAGGGACACAACATCAGTAAGGGTACCTGGTCTCAAACCAGGCAAAATGAGACCAAAGGGAGGCCCAAACTTTATCTGTACAATGTCTACTTGTATACTTAAGCCTGAATTGTACCCCACATCTTTAAAAAAAAAAAGTGTGTACAAAGGGGAAGGAGGGACGAAGAGAAGTTGGTTAAGGGGTTCAAAAATACAGTTGGATAGAAAAAATAATTTTTAGTATTTGATAGTACAGAAAGGAAATGATAGCGAAAAATAATGTATTGCACATTTCAAAATAGCTAGAAGAGAAGAACTACAATGTTTCCAATACACACACACACACACACACACACACACACACACACACACACACACACACACGAATAAACATTTGAGGTGATGGATATTCCAATTCCCAGATTTTATCATTACACATTATACACAGATATCAAAATATCACATCTACTCCAAAAATGTGCAATTGTTATATATTAATTTTAAAATGATGCCAAAGAGGCAATTAAAAAAGAAGAACTAAGTGTAACAACTGTCATAAACAATAGTAATTTCCTTAATTTCTAGTAACTTCTAGAATTTCAGTGATTTTCAATAAGCTAGTGCAATCCAATCCACTGGTGGGTTTCAAAAGTACATTTTTAGAATAAACTTTTTAAGTAATAAAATTTTTCCTGCACAAAAGTAGAGAGAATAATATACTAAGTCCTGTATGCCCATCCCTCACATTTAAGAACTAACAACATTTTGTGTTTTCTCACTTTTGCTTTTAAAACAAAAAAAAGATAGTTAAAAGAATTAAAATAGACCAGATTAGAATAGGATGGGCTAGAAAATATGAGGATGTATTACACTATGATTATTGCACATAATGAAAGAATTAAATCAGCCGGGCGTGGTAGTGCATGCCTGTAGTTCCAGTTACTTTGAAGGCTGAGGTGGAAGGATCGCCGGAGCCCAGTAGGTCGAGGCTGTGGTGGCCGGGAGTAGCCACTGCACTCCAGTCTGGGCGCCAGAGTGAGACTCCAACTCAAAAAATAAAATAAAATAAAAATAAAAAACTAAAAGAATTATTCAGCTGGGCATGGTGGCTCAAGCCTGTAATCCCAGCACTTTGGGAGGCTGAGGCGAGAGGATTGTCTGAGACACGGGTTTGAGACCAGCCTGGGAAACATGGGGAGACCTCGTATCTACAATAAATCAAAAATGAGCTGGGCGTGGTAGCGTGCACTTGTGGTTCCAGCTACTTGGAAGGCTGGGATGGAAGGATTGCCGGAGCCCAGCAGGTCAAAACTGGGGTTTGCCAGGAACATGTCACTGCATTCCAGCCCGGGCGACAGAGTGGGACCCCAACTCAAAAAAAAAAAAAGAGTATTATTCTATTAAAAATGAAAACATATATTAGGTCTTTATTATGCGCAGTATTATAGAATACATGACTACATTTGATCTTTCTGGAAAATTCACGTCCAAAACAACCTCCAATCCCTCTTGTTCAGTAGCTGAATGCTCTTTCCACTACACTTGCTACAGGTACTGTCTAAACTCAAAAAACAGGTCTTATTTCTTGACATTTAAAGCATTGCCTGAGAGAATAAAAGTAAAATCCCTATCCCTTTGGGTCTCTCCTCTTTAAACATTAAGCAGGCTTCTCAGGGCATTCTCTCAAAAAATTCCAGGTCATTAGGAACCTACCAATAAGCCTTTTTGCTGGCTGCTCTAACTCGCCTTTCCAAATCATAGTCTACCGGATCCTCTTTCAAAGGAAAAGACAGGCTAGGATTTTAGTTATAAACAATGGCAAGAAATATGCACTGGTGTCTCTCTGGAGAAAAAGAAGAGAGTAGACAGTGTGGTGGAAGGAATGGGATCATGATACCAAAAACCCATATTTATTACAATAAACTTCACGAATACATGATGTTGTCTTCAGGCTGAGGAAAAAGAGGAATGGGAGAGATTGTACCTGTCTTTCTTTCTCTGAAGCTCTTCATTCTGGGCCTGACACAGGTCAGTGTGAAAAGTAAATAAATCTTGACTGGTGGGTGGAGGCACGTATGTTTTATCAGCTTTCAAATCCTTAAAGCAGGGCGTTCTGAAGGCAAAGTTTGTTCTGCAACAGCGGTCCACAGCAGGGTTGATAGTTCGATTTAAATTTACCCCACATAGTTCTCCAAGAGCTGCATTCACCTGTGCCAATGAGAGTCACAATTCAAATATGATTTTAAAACTTGAACCGACTTTTGAAAAATATGGTTAAATGAATAGCTAGACTGTTTGAAGCTCACTGTTAACCTTACTCAGGAAAACACACGCACTCATAACATATCACTATGTACAAAAAAAAGTAGACGCTGGGGTCCTAATGGCTTTATGACCAAAATCCACATCATAGAAATTTAGATGCCTACAGGTGAACTTCTCAGTAACATACACAAACTTTTGATTGTCAGCAGAGAACCGAAAATAACCAATTAAAAGTGATGATTTAACACTGTGGTCCTTGGGTTTATTCTTTTCCTTGGAGGTCCCCCAAGATGCCCCCCATCCCAACCCTAAAGAGATAACGCCTGATTGCTAGAAGAAGCAATTTTCTTGTTGAACTTTCCCCCTTTGGGAAAGAGGGAAAACTTGTAACATCAAACTATAAAGTTTCCTATAGAATTTTGAAATGATATTGTGATTCTAAATTATTTTCTCTAACAAATCACTTCTAATATAAATAAGAAAGATAATTTAGAGAACATCCCCCAAAATATTTACGACATTCTCTTTTACTTTACGGGCCAAAAGAAAAACTTGACATTCCTTGCATGGCATTGTTAGAGACGATAAAGAGAGGAAGGCAGATAATCACTATAAATCAATGTATGCAAATATCCCTTTTTAAAAGAATAGTTAGGAATTCAGGATATGCTCACCAAATTATCAACACAAGCAAACTCTCCACTTCGTGTGCAGCAGGTAGTCAAAGCCATCACCATTCTCTTGGCAAGAAACATCAGTTCTTCAGTGGGGAGTTGGGGGGCTATCTTTGTGAGACTCATTAGGTAGCTGGAAGAACATTTGTCTGATTGGTTCTGAACAAAAGCAGGTTATCCATTTTCCCTTGCATAAGTACTGAAACCTAGAACCTTCAAGGCTAGAAACAACTGACATTAAGTGCAATAGGAACCTCCGCTATCTTATAAAATTGTAGAGAAATATCTCTTTACTCTGTTTTCTCCTGCACCCAGCTTCCTGGATCTATCTTAGCTTCATTTCAAATTCCGTGGTTATCACAGAAACTCTTAAATTTGCCTGTCCTGTCTTATCTGTAAGTTTAGGAGCTCCTTGATGGCAAATACCTCAGCTAATATATAAAATCCTGCTTGAAATCCTTTGCATAGTTGGTAAATATTTTAAAGGGAGAATGTAATAGATACATGTTGAGAAAGGACAATCTGAGATGAGGGAAACTAAGATCTTTAATGAACTGAGTTTGAATGCTCACCTAACAATTAATTGTACAAACACTAAAATCAAATTTTTTTTAACATATAAAGCTGGAATTATTAAGAGGACAGGAAAGCTCCCACAGTGAGAGGGAACCCGAGGGGACTGCTCAAAATCAAACTTTTAAATTGCATTTTGATTTGTTTGAAGATATTTAGTTTCAACAAATAATATGTTAGCACAATTAAGAAAACCTTAATATTATTCATGAATGCTTACAAGAGAACTAAAAAAGTAAATATTGAAGTGTTAAGCAAACCCAAAGTTATTTCTGTAAGTTCAGTTAAGATGAGCTAAAATCCTCGGCAAACCATCTCTTCCCAAAGAAACTGTAACAACTTGAAATTTGCTCTGTCCGCTTTCAGATGGGACAGATCCAGGGTTGCTGGGTTAGGTGTGAGAAAACCAAGTTCAAAAAGAAACTAAGGCATTAGAGAATCAATTTGTCCAGAATCCTGTTTCTTTCATTTCTAGTCTCATTTCCAGTAAAAGATTAATGTGACACCTCAATGTGTATTCTTGACTTTTTTTTAAATTTCTTTTCCCAGAGTTTAAGAATTGGCCATAACTGAATGACCTGAGCTAACTTTTTAACACTTTGAGTGGTTCTTTATTTTATCCTGATAACAAGGGTTAGCCGACTTGAACAAACAACCTACTGATATTTCAAGCCATCTTTCCCTAGATTCCGGAAATGTTTACATTCTTGTTGTACCATCTTGAGGCTTTTCTCGGTTGTCTCATTGAATTTGTCTTCCTGAAAAAGAACAATCATGATCACAAACATTTTATTGAAAATTTAATCATAAGCTTGATGTCAACTTGTCAAATAGTTTTTTTATTTATATAATATTTTCAAACTCTTCCTATTATTCATTATTCACCATATCGAGGGCATTTTTTGTATATGTGTACAATAATTTGAATTTTGTCAGTTATAGAAATTTTTGTTAAATTTGAAAGTCCAAATTTGTCACTATCATTTTGTTCATTTTTTAGAGCCTTTCGATTTACAAAGTGGAATTTAAATCTTGCATTGACAATGATCACATTCAATTCTCTCTTTGAAATAACCAGAGTTGTTAGCTCCATTTTTAAGGCAACTTGTCTTGTGAAATTAAGTGACCTGCCCAGAATAACCCAGCTAGTAAGTATTGCTGCATAATGGTTTGTATCATGGTTGTCTTTATTTTATTTATTTTTCATTATTTGGATTTGGAACTGAAAAACTTCAATAGCTGTCTTTATCTGATGGACTTTGTCTCATATAGCATAAAATTAGACATCTACTAAGTGGCCACCAGAGAGAGAACTAAAAACCAATGGATGGATGCTGTGGGACAAATTGTATTTCCACGTAAAAAGGGAATTTTCTTAGCACTATGTTTATTTAAAATGGGAAACAAACAGCTTTCTTAGGTGCAGTGACAGAGTAGGAATGAAGGTCTTCGGACACCATTGCTCAAAGTCGAATGGGCATAAACTGATTTTTATAGCAAGCAGAAGAAAATATGGAGAGCAGTGGCACAGTCATGGCTCACTACTTGCAACTCCTGGGCTCAAGAGATCTTTTCACTTCAGCCTCCAAGTATCTGGGACTACAGGCGCCCACCACCATGCCCCGCTTATTTTTTGATTTTTTTGTAGTAACGACATCTTGCTGTGTTGCCCAGGCTGGTCTTGAGCTCCTGGGCTCAAGCAATCTTCCTGCCTCAGCCTCTCAAAATGCTGGGATTACAGGCATGAGCCACTGTGCCAAACTCCAGAATAAAGTTTTTAAATAAAGCAAAAGTAGCATATAAGGAATGGGAAACAAAAAATGCCAATTTCTACAGTATATAAGGAATACATATGAATTGACATGAAAAACACTAATTTCAGTGGGAAAATGAACAAATTATCATAGAAGAGTTATAAATGTAATAGCTAGAATCATATGGGAAAAGTTTAACATTGTTTAAAAATCAAATAAATGTTGTTTATACCATAGTCACTGTTATTGCATACAAATCTAGCAAAGTTAATTTCCATGTGCAATATTGGTAAAAATGAAGTTGAAATGAGCATTTTCAAGCACTGTTGTGGAACTAAACACTGGCAAAAACTTTCTGGAAGGTAACTTGGCAGTTTGTGTCAAACTTTTTTTAAGTCCACACATTCTCACCCAATAATGTATCTTCTGTTAATCTCTCCTAAGATAATAGTCATCTGTATGAATAAAGATAAATGGAATAAGATACTCATCTCAGGGTCACTTACAGAACAACTTAACTAAACATTCAAATGTCTGACACATGGTAGGAGAGCAGTTAAATAAATTACTTTATCATGGGATGCCATCAATTAAAAAGAAGTATATTTTGAAGCCTGTTTAATGATATAAGGAGTTTCCTTTATTGGCAACAGGAAGAGTCAAGGAATAGACTCCCTGGAACCTCTGGAGGGAACACAGTCCTTCTGATATCTTGAACTTCACCTCCAAGACTCATTTCAGACTTCTAGCCTCCTGTCAGAAAATGCATTCTCACTGTTGTAAGCCACATAGTTTGTGGTAATAACAGGAAACTAATGGAGTACATTTATAACAACAACAAACAGAAAGTTTTCTATGATACCAAATATAAAACAGACCCAAAAAGTTTCTGAGAATTATGACGGTCTTATGTTTAAACACACACACACATATATGCATACCTGTATGGAAAAGATTTTTTAAATGTTAATTATAACTATTTCTTGGTGGTAGAATCAGAAAGTTTTTTTTTTGGTAACTTTTGATACTTTCCTTGTCATTTACAATAATCATTTATTACTCTTACAATAATAAAAAATCCAATATAACTCAATAAAATACAGAGTATGTAAATAAAAATGTAAATGTTTAGTGGGAAGAGTTTTTTTAATCAACACACCAGATTAGTAGTCAAAAACATTATACATATGCCAAATTGATGAAATTGGCCTTTCCAGTGATATCTTACACTGAATTTGAAGCAGACGTAGATCGATCAATCACATTTTCCACCCCTACACTGGAGTAAAATTTTTACATTAATTTTGTAAGTGTTTTTTTCCCGTTCTTTTTTAAAATTTTCTGAACCTACAGTGATGGAACCTACCGCATGACGGTAACAATCTGGAGGGTTTTCTGTTTTGCAGCAATTTTGCAGAAGATCCTTGTATACATTAGTAATTCTTAAAAGTTCTGGTATAGACAGGTCTGAATGTCTCCTTGAGTATTCATAAGTAAACCTGTGATGTGTAGAATATTTTGTATATTAAAACGTAGAGAAAGAGCACAACCCCAAATGTCTTCTAATCTGGTCTTCTAATACTGACTCTACTTTCAAATGCTAAGTTTCTCCTTAGAGAGTGATCAGAGAGTGATTTCAGAAGACATTTTGACTATAGAAGATCATTTCACATAAGTTTTTTTCTACAGTACATTTTAGACTAACAATGTTTTGCTTGGGGGGATAAAATTACTAGAGTTATTTAGAGTTAATTATTAGAATGTTTAATCATAATGCACTGGGCCACAAGTACTTTAGAAAATACTTATTGAGTCTAATTTTGTTGGAAAATGCATTCAGATTTCAACTTGGGATGCTAGAAATATGACTAGCTCTTCACTCCCAGTGCTGTCTTGGTGAGGGACAGCCTTTGCCCATTACTCCATCCTGTTTCTTGCCAAATGCGGGAATGTTTACCCCTTCTGTCCTAAATCACTGGCAGTGGTTTCCATCCGCTCAGTCAAAAGCTTGAATGACATAGGTAGATGTGATTTGAGAAGAAGCAAAAAAGAGAAGGAACAAGGCTAACATTTATTAAGGCCTTAGTAGGTGCTAGACACTGGAGCAAGCTCTGGGCATAAGCGATAGAGATAACTTCCCGGTCAATAAACACCTTCTCATTAGGTTTCACTTAGTCCTCAAGATTAGTACTATTTTACGACTGAGGAAATTAAGACACAGGCTGGTTGAGCACCCTGTTATTAATGGAAGACATAAAATTTGATCCTAAGTCAATTCATTTTTATACCAAACTGACTCTCTTCTCAAGAGAAAAATACCTCAGCTGAGCTATTTACAGTCTTCTTCATAAGATAATCTCATCTATTCACTCACAATAATTTAAGATCTTCCATGTTTTGTGAAAGCAGTATCTCCTAAGTTTTTCATGACCAGGCAACTCCTTTCATCCTCCTCCCTTTTTTTTCCCAGTCTTTTACCCTCTTGATTAATCTTGCCTTTCCTGAGACAATCTCTCCAGTTTGCCATCTGCCTTCCTAATTCATTTGAGGGATATAGCCCCATACCCTGGGGCCATGGTACTTAGCCTTCAGAAAATCAGGGCTCCTCTTCATATTTGACATCAACCATGGACTTCTTCCCGGGGGAAAAAACACACCTAAACGCACTTCAAAATGCTACAGACAAAAACTCCTGAAAGCCTACTGTAGGCTGGGGGATCCATTGAGGTCTTGCCTCATATGTTCCCATTCAGAAAGACTGTACCTTAGGACTGCATTCTGAACCAGCATGTTTACTATGACTCTACCATGTCTCTCCATGCTTCAGACACCATCTGTGTTGTAATGGTAATGATGATGACGATAACAATGCCTTCCATTTATTGAACACATGTGTCAAGTACTATCTATCATTTTGTATAATTTAATTTTTTGTAATATCTGCAACTCATGAGAAGCTATATAGCACAGTGGTTATAGGACTAGGAGTCTGGAACTGCACCACTTGCATTTGAATCCTGGCTGTACCCCATATTAGCTGTGTGACTTTAAGACAAGTTACAAGTTACTCTCTGTGCCTGTTGTGTCATCTTCAAAATAAGGATAATGAAGGTTTTACCATCTCAGAGTGCTATCTTAAAAATTCAATGGTTAGGAGATATGAAACACTTTAAATATAGTAAGTAGTCCATAAACATTAATTGTTATTAGATCCTGTATCTTTAAGCCAGACTTTCTTCCAGATCCCCAGGTTCACATCTAGAATTATCTCCTGATCATTCCAATTAGTTACTCTACCAGCACCTTAAAGTCAGTGTGCTCAGACCTGAACATACTATCCTTCCACGAAACCTGCTTTTTCACTCATATTTCTCATCTCATTGAGTGGGAAAATTACCCACCTGGACATCTAAACTCTAACCTGGGATTTATTCCAGATGAAAGTTCTAAAAAATAAAAGTGATTTTATCCTTCCTTATTCTTCAGTGAAAAACCATTCAGTAGTACCCCATTGCTAGCACACCTGTGTATTCTGGCCCCACCTACCTCTCACTATCCTGGCCTCTTGCTACAAATGCACAGCCATACATACACCAAATGGTTTTATGCCTTCATCTATGCTCTGTCCTCTATCTAGATTACTGGGAGTTGCTTCAAGTACCACCTCCCTGTCAAGCCATTTCAGGGTCCTCATGTACCATCAACCACTTCTTCTTCTGCCCCTCACAATCCCTACAACATGGTACTAGCAGAAATAAAAGAACATTTTTTGCACTTATTTATAGGTCTGTCTCTTCTCACTTTACACTACCTATGAATGAAGGCTTCCTGGAGGTAAAACCCAGTCAAGTCCCTAGATTATATTTCTTTTTTTTTTCTTTTTTCTTTTTTTTTTTAGTTGGAGTCTCACTCTGTCACCCAGACTGGAGTGCAGTGGCCGCTCCCGGCCACCACAGCCTCGAACTACTGGGCTCCAGTGATCCTTCCACCTCAGTCTTCCAAGTAGCTGGAACTACAGGCACACGCTACCACGCCCAGCTTTTTTTTTTTTTTTTTTTTTTTGTAGAGATGAGGTCTTGCCAAGTTGCCCAGGCGGATCTCGAACCCGCAGGCTAAGGTAATCCACTTACCTCAGCCTCCCAAAGCACAGGATTACAGGCTGAGCCACCGAACCCAGCAGATTATATTTCATTACCCATAAACTTTAAGTGAATAAATATTCTCACACAAATTTTAGATGCAACATAACAAAGCACAGAAAGGTCTGCTTGACTCAATGACACAACCAGGACTGAAATCTAGTCCTTGTGGTTCCACATCCACAAGTCTCCCCTTAAACAGTGTGAGGTGGCAAAGCACACTCACAAGTGAAGGAAGCCTATAACTCTTCAGGCTAGGCCTCCTGAGATCAAACCTTAGTCTGTCATTGTTTAGCTGTGAATCTTGAACAAGTCGCTTCATTGTACCTCAGTTTACTCATCTGAAAAACTGGGAGAGAGTGTACTTATTTTACGTGATGAGTATGAGTACTGAAATAGATCATCTGCATAAAGTATTTAGCCCAGTGCCTGGTATATATCAAGTACTCAATAAATGCTAGCCAGCACTTTAACAACACAGTTGCTTTTTCTTAAAATTATGTGAAAACACTATAGTCGATAGCCATGATTTTTAGAAATTATATGAAACCCAGTGAAATAAATGGTTCCATATTTTTCTATCTAACTTGGTTAACATAGGACAAATCTTATAAGTTTCTCTCTGTTTTTCTTGTAAATTTTAATGAAGAGTTATATTACTCAGCAAGGAAGTTGTCTGGGTCAGTATCTCGTTCTTGACACACATTTTTGCTGTCAGTAAATTTTGCTTCTCTTGGAGATAAATCCTTTGTTCTATCCTCTTTACTTGTGTTCATTATGCACTCATCGCGCTCTACAGGTTTCTTTTCACAACACTCTTTGGTTTTGCTGGAGGTGGAATCTGGTTTTGAACAAAGATGGCTCATAAGCTGCTTCTGTACCAAATAAGAATGAGAAATTATTTTATTTTTAAAGTTTCTTCAGAGCTAGGTTTTCTTTCACAATGGAATGTCAACATGCAAAACAAGTCATGAATACTAACACACAGAATTACTTAATCAGTTAATTTGATAGTTAACATTTATCTAAATTTTGTATTCACTTAATATATATGAAATTTTATATTAATGCTAACTTTACTTCTCAGGAGTTAAGATAATATAATTATGAAAATAAACTGTATTATAAATTCATATTTGTTGCTAAGTTATTAATCTTTTTTTTTTTTTAGTTGGAGTTACAGCCACCCCAACCCGCTGGGCTTTGGTGATCCTTCTGCCTCAGCCTTCCAAGTAGCCAGTTCTACAGGCCCACACTGCCACGACCGGCTAATTTTTTATTTATTGTAGAGACGAGGTCTCGCCAAGTTGCCCAGGTTGGTCTCGAACACTCAGACTCAGGCAATTCACTCACCTCGGCCTTCCAAAGTGCTGGGATTACAGACTGAGCCACCAAGCCCAGCCAAGTATTAATCTTTTAAATACTTTACTCCCACTCTTCTGATATATTCAGCAGTTCCCAACCTTTTTGGGCATCAGGAATCAGTTTAGTGGAAGACCAGTTTTTCCAAGGATCTGGGGCTGGAGGATGTGCAGTCAGACCTCACTGCTAATGTTAACCTGTATTTGCAGCCACTCCCCAGTGCTAGAATCCTTGCTTCAGCTACACCTCAGATCTTCAGGCATTAAATGTTCATAAGGAGCATGCAACCTAGACCCCTTGCATGCGCAGTTCACAACAGGGTTCTTGCTCCTGTGAGACTCTAATACCACCTCTGATCTGACAGATGGCAGAGCTCAGGTGATAATGTGAGCAATGGGGAGCAGCTGTAAATACAGATGAAGCTTCCCTGCTTACCACTGCTCACCTCCTGCTGGGCAGCCTGGTTCCTAATGGGTCACGGACCAGTGAACATATTAGCAGCTTACATCTAAATGTTGTTTGTTCGTTTGTGTTTAAATAAGAATTAACCTGTGCTTTCTTTTTTTTTTTTTTTTTCTTTTGAGTTGGAGTCTCACTCTGTCACCCAGACTGGAGTGCAAGTGGCCACTCCCGGCCACTGCAGCCTCGACCTGCTGGGCTCCGGCAATCCTTCCGCCTCAGCCTTCCAAGTAGCTGGAATTACAGGCACGTGCTACCACGCCCGGCTGATTTTTTTGATTTATTGTAGAGATGAGGTCTCACCAAGTTGCCCAGGCGGGTCTCAAACCCGTGGGCTAATGGAATCCACTCACCTCGGCCTCCCAAAGTGATGGGATTACAGGCTGAGCCACCGAGCCTGGCCTAACCTGTGCTTTCAGTGGAGGCCACCAAATATGTTACTGTAATATCTGTGTTCTGGGTTTTCTGTGGCCTGAAAGTACATTGCCAAGCACATAGCAAAAACTCTGTAAGTAAGTGAAATAATGGTAAGTGAATGAATCACTATAGCAACTGCCATATGACGATTTCTCAAACATAAGAAGCTATTCCATTCATGGTATCATTTTACTATGGATATCACTTATTTGAAGCTTTTAAGTATCAAATCATGTACAAAGTACAAAGCCTTTCTCTGTTCCCTACTCCTACCCTTCAACTCAATCCTTACCTTAACATAAAGTTCGAGAATTAGGGAGAGTTTGAGAATTTTAAAAAACTGATATGGCCCCTGGTCCCCTTTCCAGATGCTCCAGAATGAACCTGCCAGTTCCTCCCACTCTCTGTTCCAGCTTCACTTGAACTGTGTTGCGTTCCATCAACACACTAGGCTATTTCAAGGCTTCATGACTTACTCAAGTTGTTCCCCCTGACTGGAATCTCCTGGTGAACACTGAGGGTAAGGAACGGGATGAGGCTCAGGGTTGTGGTAAAAAATGGAGTGGGAGTTGGCACCATGTTTCCGATAAACCACACAGAAGTAGGGTGCAAACCTCTGAAAACATTCACCTCTCACCTAAGGCCTTTGTTGTTCTAGGCAACACAGTGCTTATTATCTAAGAATTTACTTCTATTTTCTAGTTTGAGGTAAAATATAATCCTTTGGTCTCAGCTCCAAACTTCACAGAAAATCTACAATTTTATCCTAATAAGATAAATTATATTTAACAGAAACAATCAAACAATACAAAAATAAATATCAAGTGAGATTGTTTTCATTGGGGTACAATTAGGGACAAAATAACTCTTCAGGATATCTGTTGTTCACTGTAAGCCTAAAATAGTTAAGCTAATTAAAAGTTACTAAGATAAAATAAACCCTAACAGCTAAAAGGAAGTCAGTTTTTTATGTTTTTGTGGGGAGGTGGGGAGGATGAGTGGTTTGTTGTTATTTTTAGAGACAGGGTCTCATTCTGTCACCCAGGCTGGAGTATAGTGGTATGACCATAGCTTCTTGTAACCTTGAACTCCTGGGCTCAAGCTATTCTCCTGCCGCAAACGCCTGAGCAGCTGATACTACAAGTACATACCACCACACCCAGCAAAGTTATTATTTTTTTAAATGTTTTTTAGAGACAGGATCTCCCTATGCTGCCCAGGCTTGTCTCAGATCCCGCCCTCTGGCAATCCTTCCACCTCAGCTTCCTGAGTAACTGGGATTACAGGAACAAGTCACAATTATTCTTAATTTAAAAAATTATAGCCAGGCTCGGTGGCTCAGCCTGTAATTCCACACTTTGGGAGGCCAAGATGAGTATATTGCCTGAGCCCGCGGGTTTGAGACCCGCCTCGGCAACTTGGTGCGACCTCATCTCTACAACAAATCAAAAAATTAGCCGGGCGTGGTAGCGCGCTCCTGTAGTTCCAGCTACTTGGAAGGCTGAGGCGGGAGGATCACTGGAGCCCAGCAGGTCGAGGTTGTGGTGGCCGGGAGCGGCCACTGTACTCCAGTCTGGGCGACAGAGTGAGACTCCAACTCAAAAAAATATATATTACCTTTGAGTGCATAAAGAATTTAAACTATGCCAAAATATACCTACCATATATTTTCTCTAGAGAATTACTTTAAATGTTCCCAGAGACTGGGAGTGAGGGAATTGGGAAGATGTTGGTCAAAGGATACAAAATATCAGTTATATAGAGGGAGTAAATTCAAGACATCTATTTTATACTGTGGTGGCTTTAGTTAATATCAACTGAGTACTTAAAAATTGCTAGGATTTGAAGTGTTCTCACCACAAAAAATATGGTTATGTATATGTTAAAATAGCTTGATTTAGACATCCCAAAATGTGTGTATGTATACATAATGTGCATCATAAGAATACATACTTTTAATTGTCAGTTAAAAAAGAAAAAAATGGAGGGAGGGTGGGAAGGAGAGAGGGAGAGAGAAGAAAGAAATTATTATTATTCTTTTAATGTATATATTACATTTTCTTTCTCCATTCATACATTGTTGGACACTTAGATGGATTCCACGTCTTTGCTACTGTGCATAGTGTTGCACAACATAAACAGGGGAGTGAAGACAAGCCTTTGGTACATTGAGTTATTTTTCTTTGGATAAATACCTAGTAGTGGAATTGCTGGGTCATATGGTAGGCCTGCTTTTAGTTTTTTGAGAAATCTCTCTACTGTTTTCCATAATGGCTGTTCTAACTTCCATTTCTACCAGCAGTCTATGAGTCCACTAAGACGTCTAACATGATATCTCATTGTAGTTTGATTTATGTTACCTTGATGTTTAGTGATGTTGTACATTTTTTTTCATATACCTGTTGGCCATTTGTATATCTTCTTTTGAGAAACATCTGTTCATGTCCTTTGCACATTATTATTTTTATTTTTTTTTCATGTACAGTTTTCTTCTTTTTTTAACATATTTTTTATTTTAAAATTGTGCAGTATAGTTAAGGGTTAGGTATACAAATATGTATTGTGCAGGTACCCTTGTTGATGAAGTGTGCCCCCCATCCCCAGACAGATATTGACTACCATTAATTCCACCTCCCTTCCCCTCCCTGCCCCCCAGTTTCCCGCAATTGTCAATCCTTTTCTTATAGCATTACGATAGTTCAACCTCACTAGTCTTCAAGGAGATGCAAACTAAAACTACACTGAGATACCACCTAACTCCAGTCAGAATGGCCATTATCAATAACTCAAAAAATAACAGATGCTGGAGAGGATGTGGTGAAAAGGGAACACTTCTACATTGTTGGTGGGAGTGTAAATTAGTGCAGCCTCTATGGAAATCAGTGTGGCAATTCCTAAAAGCTCTAAGAATTGACCTTCCATATGACCCCACAATCCCCCTACTGAGAATATACCCTGAAGAACTCAAATCACTCTATAAAAAAGATACTTGCACAGGTATGTCTATCACAACATTGTTCACAATAGCAAGATCATGGAACCAACCATGGTGTCCATCAAAAGAGAACCGCATTTAAAAACTGTGGTACATATACACAATGAAATATTACACAGCCATAAAAAAGAACCATGAATTTCGCAGCAACCTGGATGGAACTGGAGTTTATAATACTGGATGGAACTGGAGTTTATAATACTGAGTGATCTCACACAGAAATAAAGATCTGAGTATCACACGTTCTCACTCATAAATGGACCTTGAAAGAAATTATTTTAAATTAAAGTATCTACTTATTTGGAAAGACTATACCAAAATAGCCTGAGGGAGCTCAGAGAAAGCAGCTCTTAAAACATCAGGACTAGTCCCTGAGCTTTACAACAAATTTCTAACATCTCTCCTCTTCTGGGAATATACTCAGAGGAACTTAAATCACTCTACAAAAAAGATACCTGCACTCACATGTTTATTGCAGCACTATCTACAATTACAAAAACATGGAACTAACCAAACTGCCCCTCACAAATGGACTGGATTAAAAAAAAATCCAGTAACAACCCAGGAAATTGACTCTGTCGTAAGAAAACTACCTACAAAAAAAAGCCCTGGACGGACGACTTTCCAGCAAAATTCTACAAAATGTACAAAGAGGAGCTGGCACCAATCCTGTTGAAAGTGTTTCAGGCAACTGAGACAGCTGGAGCTCTCTCCAAATCATTTTATGAAGTAAACATCACACTGATACCCAAACCGGATAAAGATCCAACAATAAAAGAGAACTACAGGTCAATATCTCTTATGAACAGAGATGCAAAAATCCTCAACAAGATTCTAGCAAATCGGATCCAAAATGCATCTCAAAAATCATCCACAATGACTAAGTAGCCATCATCCCCAGGATGCAGGGCTGGTTCAACATTCACAAGACCCTAAATGTAATTAAACACATCAACATATGTAAAAACAAAAACCACATGATTATATCATTAAATGTAGAAAAAGCTTTTGCTAAAATCTAGCATCCCTTCTTCATAAAAACTCTCAAACACCTAGGTATATAAAGAACACACCTCAAAATAGTAAGTGCCAACTACAATAAACACACAGCTAGCATCTTGCTAAATGGACATGAACTGGAAACATTTCCCCTGAAAACTGGAGCAAACTGCCCACTCTCACCCTTCTTGTTCAACATTGTGTTGGAAGTCCTAGCTAGGGCAATTAGACAAGAGAAAGAAATCAGGGGTATCCAAATAGGAAAAGAGGAAGCCAAGTTATCCCTCTTTGTTGACGATATGATCCTATATCTTGAAAATCCAAAAGAATCTGTCTAAAACCTCCTTGCACTGATAAAGGACTTTGGCAAAGTCTCAGGGTACAAAACAAATGTGCAAAAGACAGCTGCATTCTTATACACCAATAACAAACAGGGAGAGAACCAAATAAAAAGTACAATCCCATTCACAGTAGCCACAAAAAAAAAAGAAAGAAAGAAAAGAAATAGCTCGGCATCTTCCTAACCAGAGAAATGAAATACCTTTACAATGAGAACTACAAAATACTGCTCAAAGATATTGAAGAAGACACAAGCAAATGGAAAAATACTCCATGCTCATGGATAGGAAGAATCAACATTGTTAAGATGTCCATCCTACCAAAGGCAATCTACAGATTCAATGTAATACCCATTAAGTTACTAACATCATTCTTCTCAGACCTGCAAATGACAATACAGAAATTCTTACGGAAACATAAACGACTACAAATAGCCATAACAATCCATAGCAAAAGAAACAAAGCAGGTGGTATCACACTTCCAGACTTCAAACTTTACTATAAGGCTACAGTAATCAAAACAGCCTGGTATTGGTACAACAGGCATAGAGATCAATGAAACGGGATAGAGATTCCAGAAGCAAAGTCTCAATTTCTCAATCAACTCATCAAAGCCTCCAACAACAACCACTGGGGAGAGGAGAACCTATTCAATAAATGGTGCTGGAAAAACTGGCTGATCACATGAAGAAGATTGAAACAGGACCCATACCTATCACCATATACAAAAATTAACTCTAAATGGATCAAAGACCTAAATGTAAAACTTCAAACTATAAGAATCTTAGAAAATGCTGGAGACACACTTATGGAAATTGGAACTGGCAACCAATTCCTGAGCAGAGCCCTAAGTGCCCATACCATAAGAAATAAGATAGACAAGTGGGACCCCATCAAGATAACAAGCTTCTTCTAAGAAAAGGATCCATTAAGAGAGCAGGGAGACACCCCACAGAATGGGAAAAAATATTTGCCAGCTGTATATCTGACAAAGACCTAACATTTAGGATCTACAAGGAACTCAAATGTACCAAAAAGAAAAAAACAAACAGCCCCATTAAAAAGTGGACAAAAGACATGAATAGACACTTCTCAAAATAAGATATACAGGCAGCCAATAGACACATGAAAAGTGCTCACTCATCATCAGAGAAATGCAAATCAAAACCACATTGAGATACCACCTAATCCAAGTAGGAATGGCCATCAATAATAAAACAAACAACAATAGATGCTGGCGAGGATGCAGAGAAAAGGGAACGCTTCTACACTGCTGGTGGGAATGCAAACTAGCGCAGACTCTTTGGAAGACAGTTGGCTTTATCTGAAAGAACTAGAAACTGACTTTCGATATGGCCCAGCAATCCCCCTATTGGGAATATACCCGGAGGAACTCAAATCATTCTACAAAAAAGATAACTTCACACGCATGTTTGTTGCAGCTGTATTCACAATAGTAAAAACATGGAACCAACCATAATGCCCATGGAAGAAGACTGAATTTTTTAAATGTGGTACATATACACAATGGAATATTACACAGTCATAAAGAAGGACAAACATGAATTTCACAGCAACTTGGATGAATTTAGAGTTTATAATACTCAGTGATTTATCACAAAAAGAAAGAACTGCGTACCATATGTTTTCACTCATAAGCAGACCCTAAACATTTACCATAATACTATAAGAAAGGGATTGGCAGTAGTGGGAAACTGCCAGGGGAGGGGAGGGCACATAACATCAATAAGGGTACCAGATCTCAAACCAGGCAAAGTAGAGACCAAAGGGAGGCCCAAACTTTATCTGTATGATGACCACTTGTATGCCTACTCCTGAATTGCACTCCACATCTTTAAAATTAAATAAAGAAATAAAATCACATTAAAAAAAAAAACTTCTAGGCTGGGCGCGATGGCTCACACCCATAGTCCCAGTACTTTGGGAGGCTGAGGTTAGAGGATTGCCCAAGTTCGTGGGTTTGAGACCAGCCTGGGAAACTTGGTGAGACCTCATCTCTACAATAAATAAATAAAAATTAGCCAGGCATGGTGGTGCATGCCTGTAGTTCCAGCTACTTAGAAGACTGAGGCTGAAGGATCACCTGAGTCCAGCAGGTTGAGATTGCGGTGACTATGAGCGTGCCACTGCACTCCAACCTGGGCGACAGAATGAGACTCCAACTCCAAAAGCAAAAACAAAAATCAAAAACTTCTAACATCCCTGAAACGAAGTTTGCAATATAAAAGAAAATTTCCATCTGGGCTAAATAGGCTTTCAAAAATTATAAATTCTTGAGATTTTACGTCAGCCATATAAAATACAATCTACTGAGTGATCTTTAAAACTAACATGTATTTGACAGAAACCAAGGTTGTTTTGGGTTTATTTGTAACATTTTTATATTTCATTTTATGTTATTGTTTGACAATTGATTACCATTCCGATTTCACTGTGGTAATATAGCCACGCTTCAACCAATTTAGAATTTAAAATGTTGCCAAAAAATCACAATTTTTACTTGGTTTTGGAGAATATTTACCATGTCACGGATGCACTGCACAACATCCCCCTCACAGCATCCATCATACATAGAAGAAACAACTTCTACGAGGGAAGTAAGGTCCTTAAAGTTCATCTTGGGTAAGCTTTGACTGAGTGTAGCAACATTTCTGGAAACAGAATTTATAAGCCGCTAAAGTAATTTAAACAGCAAGTAAAACAAGTGGGAGTTATATGCTAATACCATATAAATAGCTCCAAAAGGCATTGAGACCCAATTACTTAAACCTTAGGCTGATATTTTGAGACGCCCAGAGTTCTGGGTCTTAGGGGAGGAAAAAACCCTGAGAGATGTGCTCTTTTCCATAATTATTATAGCAAGAAACACTGTATAAGGACCACCCTTCCTATGGTGAGCCTATGGCAGGTAGAGATGATCCTTCACAGAACTCTCTTCTGATCTACTTGAAATCTCAAAATCTTTCTAAAGATATTGCTTTAGCAGCATTATTAATCGATTAAGGTGAGCACTGGCATTAAAATGTGGCCTTGCGAGTGCAGGGTTGTCTCCTCATCATTAAGGTCAATGACAGATGGATGAGTTATGCCTAAAGCACTTAGGGGGATCTTAAAACCCTGGTTTGAAACTCCCAGACCAGTTAAGATTCCCAATGGACAAAAATGTGTCTCAGTAACTAGCTCCCTTCTCTTTGGATCTATCTACCTCCCAAGTCTTCTCTCATCTCAACCTAAAGTCCTGTTTCTCCACTATCCATGTAGACTCAAACCCACCTCGAAATCCCAGGGGAACTAGGAAGAATCTTAACAAAAAGTCATCAATCATTTTTTTAAAATGGAACACAGACAAGAACATGCAAGTGAAGGTACGCTTCATAGCTTGTATAAACTCACATAGAGTTTAAGACTTTGGGTCCAAATTTAAAATATGCCCCACAGATATTTTTTGAATAAGAAGACCATGTTTTTAAATACTGTGTGACAGGTGCTACCTGAAAAAGAAAGAAAAAAAATTCTGTTGAAACAACAGCAAGATCTCACTATTCTCTTACTTTTTTTAATTGCATGTCAATCAAACTATTACAAAATTTGCTCAAAAACAGAAAATCCATGGATTTTTATTCTAGTAAACTTACATATCAAAAGAAATATGAATCTGTGGCACATTACAAAGGGGAGACTAGTCTTTCCAATGATTACATTGCACTTGGTAGAAAGGTGCATGGTGTCTCCCAGTAGGGCAGTATGCTGTGAGCTCGGCCAGTTCTGAGATAATTCCATTTTATTTGTAGCCACAAGAGGGATTGTCAAAGATAAAAGATAAAATGTCATTTTTCCACCAAGCTCGGTGGCTCAGCCTGTAATCCCAGCACTTTGGGAGGTCGAGGCCAGTGGATTTCCTGAACCTGCGAGTGTGAGACCAGCCGGGACAACCTGGCGAGACCTCGTCTCTACAATAAATTTTTTAAAAATTAGCCAGGCGTGGTAGCGTGCACCTGTAGTTCCAGCTACTTGGAAGGCTGAGGCGGAAGGATTGCCAGAGCCCTACAGGTCAATGCTGGGGTGGCCATGAGCATGCCACTGCATTTCAGCCTGAGCAATGGAGTGAGACTCCAACTCAAAAAATAAATAAATAAATAAATAAAGTCATCTTTCACTCCTGGGAAGGAGTGACTGTCTTTCAATTGTCTCTGGTAATGAGACTATTTAGATCAGCAGCTAGTGATCAATGTTTTGAGAAACAGTGAATGTGACAAGAAAATGTCACCTACAGCAAGTCAACCTTTTGCTTCAATTTAATTTTAAGTGAGGATCTAGATCTGTGGTGTTGGGTGATTCCTTATCCTTTTCACGAAGCAAATGCCATACGCACCCTTGTCTGAAAGCAGTCGACTTTGTGTTGTTCTTCACAACATGTTTTGGCCACCTCCTCAAAACGAGTAGCAACAGTCAGAAGTGTAGTGGCAAAGACAAAGGGGTGCCTTCTGGCAGCTTCATACATGTAGCTGTAAGAAAATGAAAAAAGGAGAGAAGAAGGGAAAGGAAAGAAACAGGAAAAGAATGAATGGTAGACATGGAAAGGTGAGGGAGGGGACAAGAAGAGGCAAAGAAAAGATGGGAAGAGACAAGAACAAGTTGTAAAACTGAAGGTGAAAAATAAGAAGGCATTCCCATGATAGAAATCTTCAATGTCAGGCAACATTATTCAGTTCTAAGTATGAGTCCTTTAAAGTCTGTATCATTGAATTGCTAACTCCAAAGTAAGAAAGAAGATTGCAGGGTTTTGTTTTTTTTTGGGTTATTGTTTTGTTTTTGTTTTGTTTTGTTTTGTTTTGTTGTGCAGAAGTCTTGCTCTGTTGCCCAGACTGGAGTGCAGTGGCATGTTCACGACCACTGCAGCCTCAACCTGCTGGGCTCAGGCAATCCTTCTGCCTCAGCCTTTCAAGTAGCTGGAACTACAGGTGTGTGCCACCATGACCGGCTAATTTTTTTATTTATTGTAGGGATGAGGTCTCATCATGTTGCCCAACCTGGTCTTGAACCCATGAACTTAGACAATCCTCTCACCTCCGCCTCCCAAACTGAAGATTGCAGTTCTAATGCCAAGCACTGAGCTAGGCTATTCTTCCCCCACACTGCCAGGTTGTCAGCAATTCTCCCTTTCACATTCAAGGAACAGCGATCTATACACACTCCATTCAAGATTTAGGTATCATATTTACTTATGTTCAAACAGACTTATGATTCAGCCTTCTAGAAAAAGTCTCTACTTCTGCATTGACTACAATATTAAAAACAGATTTTTTGCTAAACATTCAGTAATTTAGTGTCTGCCTGAGGTAAAACCACAACTTCCCATTGGGAAAAATATATTATTTCCTCCACTGTGCTTCCTAGCAAATTAACCCTATGCATACATCTTTGCTTGAGGGCTTATTACATTAGAAGATATCTTTCATTAATATAAGGTCTTGAAAGCAGGATCAACAAGGTATATTGAAACTTACTGAGACACCGGTTAAAAAAAAAAAAACAGGGTCCATAATTTAATTACATTTATGTCCTCAACACTGAGCACAGAATCTGACACATA
This sequence comes from Cephalopachus bancanus, assembly GCA_027257055.1. Lineage (NCBI taxonomy): Eukaryota > Metazoa > Chordata > Mammalia > Primates > Tarsiidae > Cephalopachus > Cephalopachus bancanus. Next base: position 4,385,012 of record JAPVLO010000030.1, on the reverse strand, counting down.
ATACTTGTTGAAAGAATTAATCAATCAATTAATCAATCAACAAACCCAGCCATGTTCCTTTGAGATAGGTATTGGATTTAGCCAGAGAATAATTCTTTAATTAGATTATTTTTATGCTAAATTTACACTTACTGATTTAGAAAAGATTCTCTGTTATTTTTATAAGCCTGGCATTTTTCTTCAGGATCCCGGGTAGGGAAAGGAGGCAGAAATTCCACATCAGCTTTCTTGTTAAAGAAGAAACAGACTCTTCTTTCAAAGTCATCCTTACTGCAGCAATGTGAAAAATTATATTTTTGTGGCAGCCCCTCCATAGCACAAAATCTTTCCTGCAAAACAGTATTCTTGACAACAGAAAAGAAAAGCACAATTTTTAGTCAAGGTTAAAAAAAAAAAGATGCTTCTGTATTTTCTGATAAAATAAGATGGGCACAATAGATGATTGATATTATCCTTTGGGGAAGAGATTGCAATTTTCCCAAAGCAATCTCTCTCTCTCTCTCTCTCTCTCTCCCTCCCCCCCCCCCTCCCTCTCCCTCTCTCTTTCTTTCTTTCTTTCTTTTTCTTTCCCAGGGTCTCACTATGTTGTCTAGGCTAAATTTGAACCCCAGGGCTCAAGCAATCCTCTAGCCTCAGCATCCTGAGTAGCTGTGACAATAGGTGCACTCCAGGAGAACATCTTTACCCACACTCTAGACAGCCATTTCCACTTTGGAAACCATTCTCTATTCTATATGACAAGACCCTTCAACCTCTTGCTTTTTCCTTGCTGCCTGTGTTTGTCTTCCCTCATAGATTTTCTCATCCCCCAAGGTGACAATATATTGGTGTGTTAGTGTGTTGGGAAAATGTTTAGAAGTGGTGTTTCATAGTAGTTTTCCAGACATGTAGATGGTGGCAGCCCCTCCATAGCACAAAATCTTTCCTACTTGGGGAGGCCCGAAAAAGGGGTGTGACCATAGAATACATATCGAGAGAGGCAGCCAAGGAAGGTACTTTTATACATCCGCATGCATTTTGGGCTGTCAGCTTCCTCCTCTGCCTATATACATATGGCATACTGTATTAAAAGACATATGCTTACATCCTGCAACTCTTTCTGTGCATCATAATACACCAGGAAAGTACTTTATCCTAAGTACCAAAATTAGGCAAAATAAAATGATGTGCACACAATCTCTTTCTTTTTGTATTTTTCAAAACAGAAATTCTTTCTGTGTTGACAAATAATCTTGTGCATTTAAGAAATGTAAGAAATTTACTTACAACTAATTTTGCACACTCTGGGAGTGTCCTGTCAGCCAGACATCTATCTCTGTATTCTTTCATGTCTTTTGTCAACATTTCCACTTCTTCAAAGGTTGCTTCCTGCACATATTGAGCAAATGCAATGATGGTGCTGCAACAGGGTACACAGATCATTTACAGAATTTCCACTCATGTCTAACAAAAACAGACACATCCTCACCAGTCTGAGAAAATTCTCTAAATGTGAAGGCTACACATTTTACAGCTTCTGGAAGTTCAATTGTCTCACATTAATTTTATAATGAATTTTGTATTTACTTTTTTGATATGGTTTCTGTTTAAGTAAATTACTTCTGAGCAGCATTAACATTTCTGGAATGTATCAGTTAAGATAATAATAAACATCACCATCACAATTAGCACAACTCACATGTATTCAATGTTCTCTTCTATATATTTCTGGGTCCTGGTGAAGTAATCTGAAAAGCAAGGATATTTGGGTTATTACATATTCTGGTATTTTAACACTTCCCTAATAAATAACTATGTATGGTATTTAAATATTTGAGTATCAAATAAAACATCAATGGAAGAAAATAATTCAGCATATTAAGCAAGAAGGAAAGACATATGAACCAAATAAGACATCTTAATTATAGCCAATTATGTGCTCAAGAAATATTCATCAAGTTGAATTTATTTGAATAAATCTTAAACTGACCAGACTTTTAAAATGTCATTAAAGGCTCCCCGTATGCTCATGTCAAATACAAGCATCATTTCCATGCTAAATGTCTATCATTTATGACTAGAAAAGGAATGTGTAGATTAACTGATGGGCAGTGTAATGCCATGAGAGGCCGATGAGAGATGCCATAGTGTCCTGGTGGTCAGCATAGTTTATAGTGCTAGTCAGATGTAGATATTTAGGTCATTTCCAGACTTGCCTAAAATCATAGATTCACTCCCAATGAGCATACACTAATCAGAGCAGATTTTTGTGTGTTCACATAGACTACATTTATGGAGTCCTTTTATTTTTTGCAAATGTTGTGCTGAAAGTTACAAAGCAATTGAGAATGACTAAAATTTCTTCCTGCACCTCAGGTTCCTAAACATTCTCTGGTGGAAGTGATGATCTAATTTAAAATGGGGTTAAATTGGGAATGCTGTATGATCCTTAGGTAAGAAATAAAAAAGGATTATACAAGGAGTAGCATATGAGTTGAGCATGGAAAAATGTAAGAGATGCAGCTAGCAGAAAAATGAGGAGCCCTGTCTTTCTGTGTGGAGACAATGATGTGAATAAAGTCAGGAAGGTGAGAAACCTTGGTATGTATTTAGGGAGAGCCAATTTATTTTGATGAGAAAGTGGGTCAGAAAGAGGAACAATAAACAGGACTTAAAATAGAAAGGGCTTATGTCCAGATTATGGGGGTCTTGCATATAAAACTGATGAATTTGGGCTTCAATTGGAAGTCATGGAGAACCATTTAAAATGTTTACTACTGGGTGTGGTGGCTTTGCCTGTAATTCCAGCACTTTGGGGAGGCTGAGAAGAGAGGATTACCTGAGCCCAGGGGTTCAAAACCAGCCTGGGCAACTTGGTGAGACCCCATCTCTACAATTAATTACAAAAACTAGCCGGGCATGGTGGTATGCATCTGTAGTTCCAGCTACTTGAAAGGCTGAGGTGGAAGGAACTCCTAAAGCCAACAGGTTGAGGCTGCGGTGGCTGTGAGCATACTACTGCACTACAGCCTGGGCAACAAGAGTGAGACTACAACTCAAAAAAAAAAAAAGAAAAAGAAAAGGAAAAGATAATGTTTACATAAGAGAGTAACACAGTCATTTCTATTCACTAAGAAATATCAGCCAGATGGTGATATATCTAAGATCCTGAGACCTCCCATAATGCCTCATAAATAGAATGTGACAAAAAACTATTTGTCAAATAAATGAATTGAAGACTGAATGGATGAGAAAAGGAAGAAGGACATTAGGAGACTTTTGCAATCATCTTAATGAGAAATCAGCAGGATTTGAATACTGGTAAGAGTCACAGAAATGAAAAGGAAAGCATAGATATAAAAAGTACTAAAAAAGACAAAAATCTACAGTGTTTTGAAACAAGTGATTACAAAGGAAAAAGAAGAAGGACTCAAAAGTCTGGAGACGGTGGCTCTCACCTATAACCCCAGCACTTTGGGAGGTGGAGGCGAGAGGATTGCCAGAGTCCATGGATTGGAGACCAGCCTGGGCAACATGGCAAGACCTCATCTCTACAACAAGTCAAAAAATTAACTGGGTGTGATAGTGCATGCTTGTAGTCCCAGCTACTTAGAAGGCTGATGTGGAAGGATTGCCTAATCCCAGCAGGTCAAGGCTGCAGTGGCCGTGAGCATGCCACTGCACTCCAACCTGGGCAACAGAGGGAAATGCCAACTCAACAAAATCATTAAAAAATAAAACAGTAACCACTCTCTTTAAGTCTTGTGACTGGTCTTGGTCTCACTAGCAGGCACTGGAGGGGGTTGTCAAATTGAATAAGACAACCCATACTGTCAGGGTTTCTGCCACGTTTAGGGCACCTTTATTTAAGTTGCAGTAAGGTAACTAGGCCAGAAGGATCACACAAAGACAATTTCTCTGGGAAGATGTAGTTCAAAGTTTCCCCTTTGGATGGAAGAAATAGAAAAGTCATCCCACCTTGCAGGCTGAGACTGTCGTGACTAGGCTTGGGAGGGATTTTACAAACGGTACAGTTCAAAGATAAAGCGGGGTTCTGCATACCCTAAAGATTTTTATCACATAACTGGAAAATATGTTGGACAACCAAAGGTTCCAACTCTATTGCTCCACTGTTACCATAAACTATACACATTTACAAGCAGTACTAGTATTTTAAAATCCAAATTGTATATCTCAACAACACTTTTTAATCCGTCCATATGTTGTTGATCATTTCTAGGTGCGATAACTCTCTCTGCATATAGACTAGGTAATAAGATCACCAAAATATGAATACTGGAAAGATTTGGGTTAACTTGTCAGTTTATATAAAGGTTTGGGATAACTGGTCAGTTTATATAAAGTTTGGGATAGCTGGCCAGTTTATATAAATTAATGAGAGGAGGAGAAAGTGAAGAATTAAATTGAAATAAAACAAGGTTAAAAATAGAAACTATCCTAATTTGGTTATGCCTTAGATGAAATACAAGTAAATGTCTTACCTACATCCTGAGGCTTTGCAGGCAGGGTTAGGGATTCAGTCACAAAGAACAAGAAAAAAACAAAACCTGTAAGTTTTAACTGTTTCATTGTTTTTTTTAGAAGACACTTTCACAAAAGAAAGTAATGTGGTTGAAGAAAATCTAGCTTTTATATCATTCTTTGACATTTGTAGTAAAAAGGTAACTTGTTTACTCTGTTTCCGAAAGACTGTATATTTGATTCTTATTTGACGACCTCCAGAATTTCTTGCTAATTTTTAACTAGGAAAAAATTGTCTCTCAATTTCACTGGAAAAATCTATTGAGTTGGAACAAAAGTCCACAAGCTATGCACAATGCCTAATCAAATAGACAACCCCCCCCCAAAAAAAATATTGAAATACTGCAAACGTAAAAAGAAAAAGGACTAGAATAGATATGATTCAGCAATCTCTCTTCTGGGTTTATACACAAAGAAAATGATACCAGTATCTCAAAGAGATATTTGTACTCCTATGTTCATTGCAGAATTTTAATAGTCAAGATATGGAAACACAGTCAGTCAACATATGAATGGATAAAGAAATTTGCATTATATATACACATATATAATACACACACACACACACACACACACACACACACACAGGACAGAATACTATTCAACCTTTAAAAAAAAAATTATGCCATTTGAAACAACATGGGTGAGCCTATAGGATTTCGTGTTAAGTGAAATAAACTAGACACAAAAAGAAAAATACTACATAATCTCACTTATATGTAAAATCTTAAAAAGTTTGGCTGGGCTCGGTGGCTCAGCCTGTAATCCCACACCTTGGGAGGCTGAGGTGAGTGGATTGCCTGAGCCCACGAGTTCAAGACCCGCCTGGGCAACTTGGTGAGACCTCATCTCTGCAATAAATCAAAATAAAATTAGCTGGGTGTGGTAACGCGCGCCTGTAATTCCAGCTACTTGGAAGGCTGAGGCGGAAGGATTACCAGAGCCCAGCAGGTCGAGGCTGCGGTGGCCGGGAGCAGCCACTGCGTTCCAGTCTGGGTGACAGAGTGAGACTTCAACTCAAAAAAAAAAAGTTTTAATTAGAAGCAGAAAGTAAAATGGTGGTTACCAGGGATGAGAGGTATGGAAAATGAGATGTTTGCCAAAAAATAAGAAGTTTCAGTTTTATATGATGAGTAAGTTCTAGAAATCTAATGAACAGTACAGGGACTATAGTTAGTATTGCTGCATTTTATATTTGAAATTTGCTAAGAGATTAAGTCTCAAGTATTTTCACCACCTGGAAATAAAAAGTAACTATGTGAAGAGATATATATGTTAATTAGCTTGACAATAATACTCAGGCCACTATGTATATGTATATCAAAACATTACATTGTACACCTTAAATATGTATACATAATTGTTATTTAAACTTTTTAAAAAATAAAAAGAATTTTGAAAGATGATGGAAGCCAATGGGAATTTGATAATTAAAATTAATATTGACAAAAATAATTACAACACATTAAATTTTTTACAAAGAATTTATGATTCCATACCAATACAAAAATTAAATTAAAATTAAAATGTGAGAAGAAAGATTTCTTCTTTACAGAAGAATGCCAAATAAAAAACATGGTTAGAAATAAAATATAAACATTTGTAGCTACCATAAATAACTAAATAACTGATTTAGGCAAGTTTCATGAATGCATGCTAGTCACTGGTGAAAAATTATTAGGCAATAGCCTATTTATCGTTTTCAAGTATCACTTCGGCCAGGCTAAAGCCTGTAATCCCAGCACTTTGGAAAATCAAGGTGAGAGGATTGCCCGAACCAAGAGGTTCAAGACCAGGCTGAGCAACTTGGCGAGATCTCCACTCTACAATAACTTTTTTTAAAAAAATTAGCCAGGCGTGGTAGTACGTGCTGGTAGTTCCAGCTCCTTAAAGGCTGATGCGGAAGGATTGCCTGAGCCCAGCAGGTTGAGGCTGCGGTGGCCATGAGCGTGCCACTGCTCTCCAGCCTGGGTGATAGAGTGAGACTCCAACTCAAAAATAAAAATAAAAATTTTTTTATCCAGTCCACTTTCTTTGTGCAACACAGTTGGTTCCATGTTTTTGCTATTGTGAATAATGCTGCAATAAACATGTATGTGTAGGTATCTTTTTTTTGTATATTCCCAGAAGATGAATTGTTGCTGACCTCACTTTCCACATGGAAAGACCTCAATTGCTTCTCTCTACTTTAGGATTTCAGATTAAGTAGGCTTGATCCTTCCAAAATACAGCAGTGCCCTAAGTGTTTGGCATGAATAACATCAAGATATGATCTTGACTTAGGAGTCTGGGAACAAGGGATGGAAGGTATCTAGCTTCTTTAAGATTTTTGCATAAGTTATTTAAGAGTTGTACAGAAACCACAAGAATTAAATACATATGTAGGTGGGTGTACGGGTTTCCTTTTAGGAAGAATGGAAAAGAGGGGACGGTAGCAGACAAGTGTTTAAGACAGAAGATCTGGCCCAAAATAGGAAATAGGGGAGAAGAACACAAAAGAAAGGATGGTTCAAGACTCTCACTTTGAGAAGAGGGTCCCCACAAACTAATGTCTCAGATCCTTTTGCCAGGTGCAGAGCCTTCTGGTAAAGATGCCATGGCTATTTTTTTCTCAATACGCAGTTAGTAAACAATAAAATCCCAAAAGAACATGGAGGAAGATCAACACAAACATTATATTTATACAAGCTAGGCCTCCTAGCAATCACCAACCCAGTGAAGTCCTACAAAGTTCAGACAAATACAATAACCAAAGGGAGCAGCATTTATGGGAGACAAGAACCGGGGATCAGACACACACTGCCCAATGCATTCTTATTCTACTTGTCCCGTTTCAGCACCATGAGGTGCATTTGCAGCGATCTCACAGCATGTAAACGAAACTCCCTTTTTCTCCATTAGCTACCACGCCACTATTCATCACTACTACAGCAGGTCAGGACACTGGCTCTGGGAACCCACAAAGAGGACCTTGTTTATGACTTTCCCTGACACCCAAGAATTTGGAAAGGTTAAGGATTTTAGTCCTTGCATCATTTCTCCATGCCTTGACAGCACAGAATGACTACAGGGGTGTTGGTCTTTTTTGTTTTTAAAGCATTTGTTAGCATTTAAGAACCTTCCTCCATGTGGCTTCAAGTCGCCAGGACACAGGCTCCCCCCATAACCTTAATCTTATCCTCAGCTCTTCTGATGAAGAATTTGGCCTTCACGACGACAGGCTACTTTGGGAGCTTTCCCTTTCCCAGAACTTTGTAGTAGCCCAATCACATCACATCAATGACGGGAGCAGCTCCGGTCATGTTTTTAGCAGCATTCACCCTTGTCTGCTCACTGAACAAAGTCCACAATTTATCAAGGTTGGCAGTTGGGCAGAAGCTCTGGTTCCTCTTTAAATGGTAATGCCTCATACCAACTTTCCCAAAGTATCCTGGGTGATATTTGTCTAAATTGATTCTGTGGTGATGCAAGCCACCAGCATCACCACAGCCTCCCTGGTGCTTTCGGTGCTTGCTAATGTGGCCGTGGCTGTGGCTCACGTGACCCTGAGGTTTCCGGGTCTTCCTCAGTCTGAATGGCATGGTGGCAGCCGAAATGAAAGACAGGGATGTTGGTCTTAAAACGTATCCTTTCCAGCCAGGCACAGTGGCTCAGCCTGTAATCCCAGCAATTTGGGAGGCCAAGCCAAGAAGATTGCCTGAGCCGGGGGGTTCGAGACCAGTCTGGGCAACTTGATGAGACTTCGTCTCTACAATAAATCATAAAAACTAGATGGGCATGGTGGCATGCATCTGTAGTTCCAAATACTTGGAAGGCTGAGGCAGAAGGATTACCTAAGCCCAGCAGGCTGAGGCTGCGGTGGCTGTGAGCATGCCACTCCACTCCAGCCAGGGTGACAAAGAATGAGACTCCAGCTCAAAAAAACCAAAAAACTTATCCTTTCCTACGCACATGTTTTACAAATGAAAGCACACCCATACACACTCACCCTGTCCTACGGGGTAGGCCTAGCCTAATCTGGAGAAGGATGAATCTGATATGTCAAGCATGTCCTGTGCCTTAGGAGTAGAAAACCTCACCTAACCTTGACTTTCTATCTGAGTCTCTCACCTGGCCCAACCTCTCTTAACCTCCCTGCACAACCTTTTCCTGTTTAGACCAATTTCCAGTCTTCCAGCAGAAGGTAATCAAGCCATGAGGTAACCCAATTAAAGCCTAGTCTCTCATGAAGCATGCTCAAGGCAGAGCAGATTTCAGGAGAACACTGCGGCAGAAGAGCCAACTCTAATCAGCAAAAACAAGGTCGTTCAGTAGGCTGTGACCCAGTTGTTCTCCAGTGACAAAAACAATAACAAAAAGTACTCCTGCTGTGTAGACCAGGAGCTGCCCCCCACAACGTATCACTGACATTGTTTGTGTTCCTGAGAACACAGTACAGTGATGAGGGCCTTGGATCAAAATATACAAAAATACTAAGCTAGAATATTTACATTAAGAAAGAAAAGTTGATAGAAACTGCCTTTCCATGTGACCCAGCAATCACCCTATTGAGAATATACCCGGAGGAATTCAAATCATTCTATAAAAAAAGATACCTGCACGCGTATATTTGTTGCAGCTCTATTCACAATAGCAAAAACATGGAACCAACTGTGCTGCGCATCGAAGCTGGACTGGATTTTAAAAATGTGGTACATATACACAATGGAATATTATGTAGCCATAAAGAAGGACAAACATATGGACTTTGCAGCAACTTGGCTGGATTTAAGAGTCGATCATACTCAGTGATCTATCACAGAGTGAGTGAGTATCATATGTTCTCACTCATAAGTGGACCTTGAACAACTATCATAATACTATAAGAAAGGGATTGGCAGTAGTGGGAAACTGCCAGTGGAGGGGGGGTGGGATTGGCAGTTGAGGGAAACTGCCAGGAGAGGGAGGGGCCCACCTCATCAACAAGGGTACCTACATAAGGAACATTTGTATACCGAACCCTGAATTGTACCCCACATCTATAAAATAAAATAATAAAATGAAATAAAATACAGAAAAAAAAGTTGAAATGCACACACTACATCACTCACATACAACTAGTGCCACGGACATCCTGGAGAGAGTAGAACCCAAGGTGCAGTTATCCAAGGGAGCAAATAAATAAAACCATTATTGGCCTGGAGTGGGGAGAGAGTCAGAGTAGGAGCAGCCAGTAGCAGCTGTTCCCCAGCCACACTGTCTGCCTGGCGTCACTACCCATTGCTTGGGACAGTTTCCCCACCCTATCCCACCAGTGAATACGGGGATCCAGAATGTGAAAAAGCCCTGTCTTTCTCCTGAGACTCACCTCCCATGGGCCATAGTGGTTTTGAGTCTGTTAATCTGGTCTTATACTGCATGGTTTCGATGTGGCATGGGAATTATTCTTACACACGCTTTTTTGAAAATTTATTTTATTTTAAAGATGTGAGGTACAACTCAGGATTAGGTATACAAGTGGTCATGGTGCAGGTAACGTTTGGGCCTCCCTTTGGCCCCCGTTTTGCCTGGTTTGAGATCAGTTCCCTTATTTTTTTATTTATTATTTATTTTATTTTTTATTTTTGTTTGTTTTTTTTGAGTTGGAGTCTCACTCAATCGCCCAGACTGGAGTGCAGTGGACGCTCCCGGCCACCGCAGCCTCAACCTGCTGGGCTCCGGCGATCCTTCCCCCTCAGCCTTCCGAGTTGCTGGAACTACAGGTGCGCGCTACCACGCCTGGCTAATTTTTTTTTTTTTTTTTTTTGATTTATTGTAGAGATGAGGTCTCGCTTGCCCAGGCAGGTCTTGAACCCGCGGGCTCAGGCAATCCACTCGCCTCGGCCTCCCAAAGGCGTGGGATTACAGGCTGAGCCACTGAGCCCGGCTATTTATTATTTATTTTAAAGATGGGCAGTACATTTCAGGGTTAGCTATGCAAATGGTCATTGTATAGGTAATGTTTAGGCCTTACTTTGGTCCCCACTTCAACTGGCTTGAGATCAGGTACCCTTATTAATGATGTCCCCCCCTTTCCTCCCCTGGCAGTTTCCCGCTCCTGACAATCCCTTTCTTATAGTATTATGTTAATTGTTCAGGGTCCGTTTATGAGTGAGAACATGTGGTGCTCGGTTCATTGTTTCTGGATGGATTTAGAGTCTATAAACTCAGTGATCTATCATAGAAACAAGGTACCCTTATTATGTTATGTGTCTCCCCACTCCTCCTGCCTTGGCAGTATCTGGCTACTGCTAATCCCTTTCTTAGAGTATTATGGTAAATGTTCAGGGTCCACTTATGAGTACACACCTTTTTTAAAAGGAAATCAACTTGGCTGTCGAGGTCACTTTCAAAAGCTGAAGATTTTAGGAATGCAGCCTCAGATAAAGCAAGCAGGTCCTAGGGTGATTCCACCCCACCCCCGAGCCCTCCCTTGCATTCGGACAGAGTACAACTGAAGTTCCTTTGTTTCACCCCTTCCCCCCACCAAGAGGGAAGAAGGGGTGATGCAGTGAACCCCCACCTGAAATACATGACAGTGCCAGCTAGCCCCAACCCACCCTATTCCCACTTTCTCCTGTCCCTGGAAACTTCTTGATAACAAAATAAGAGCTCCCACCCACTAGGGCTCAATTCTGGGCCTCTGGGAGCAGGGCAGAACCATGAATTTCTTTCTTCTTCTTCCTGAAAGCAAGCTGGCTTTCCAGTGTGCTAGGGGCCTGTGGGCCTTCAGCAGACATGAGGCTATCTGTGGCTTGATGCTCTGGCAGAAGCAGCACTTCGTGGGCTGCGGTAGTAGCCTGCATTCCTTGACATGATGGTCTAGACCTCCATAGTTGCAGCACCTGTCTGCTTTGATCTGCATTCTTGCACGTTCTTCTCCTTTGACCGCCTCTTACTCCCCAACACAGAACACCCCAGCAGGTCCTGGGACACAAATAGATAGATGCCAGGCCCTGGGCAGACTTCTTAAAGGTGAACCCACACCCACTAAAATAGCCTGTCACTAAAGGCCAAACACCAAAAAAGAGCACAGGCCAGCCTTCTCTGAGCTTTCTGAGATCTGACCCTGTACCGATGACAAAACTTCAAGCATATACCTCCAACAGTAGGTAAGTATTGCTCATTTATACACACATATTATTATTCTAATAGGTTACTGAACTCACAAAATATACATAAAAATAACATTGCTGAAAGTTGAAGTCAAGATGAGTTAAGCAATGTTTAGTAATTTTTATTTAGTCACACCTAACAAACAATTTTGCTTTCCTGGATAAAAAATTATAATAATAAAAATTATTGCCAGGCTCGGTGGCTCAGCCTGTAATCCCGCGCTTTGGGAAGCTGAGATGAGTGGATTGCCTGAGCCCGTGGGTTTGAGACCTGCCCGGGCAACTTGGCGAGACCTCATCTCTACAATAAATTTTAAAAATCAGCCAGGCGTGGTAGCGCGCGCCTGTAGTTCCAGCTACTTGGAAGGCTGAGGCGGAAGGATCGCCGGAGTCCAGCAGGTCCAGGCTGCGGTGGCCGGGAGCGTGCCACTGCACTCCAGTCTGGGCGAAAGAGTGAGACTTCAACTCAAAAAAAAAAAGAAAAGAGAAATTATTTTAGTAAGTGTCCCCCCACCCCAACAAAAAGGTAAATTCCACAGCCCTGCCTGCCTCCAGGCTTCTGTGTGTAGCTTACTCTGTTCGCAAAGACATCTGCACGGTGGTCATGGACAGGAAACCTAACCCCAGATGCACGTTGAACCACTTACCAGGTGCCACCCCAGTGTCTTGCAGCCGCTGCAGGTGGTCTGCCGCCTGGCCACCTCCCGGAGCGCTGCTGCCACCACCTTGGCCTAGCCTCCTGCAAACTGTGGAGTTGGACACAGAACCCATGGTGGTCAGCTGAGCCCGAGGCCCCAGGCCCTTGATGGGGTGGCCACTGGCCCCAGGGAAGCCCATAGGCAAAAGGCCAGGCTTATTCCACTTAGCGTGTCTTTTGGGTCCATTCAGGTTGTCTCAAATGACAGCGTATTCTTTTTTAAGGCTGAATAGTATTCCATCAAATAGCATAATCAGAATTTCTTTATCCATTCGTATAAAGATCAACACTTAGGTTGTTTCCATTTCTTGGTTATTGTGAACAGTGCTGCAAGGAGTATGGAAGGGAAGATATTCCTTTCAACATAATTCTTTTGTGTCCTTTACATATCTACCAGAAGAGGCATCGCTGAATCACAGCATAATTAATTCTATTTTTAGTTTCTTGAGGAACCTCCATGCTGTTCTCCATACCCTTTTCTCCCCAGCCCCACCGACACTTATTTTTTGTCTTGTTTTATTATAGTCATCCTACCAGGTAGGAGGTGATATCTCATTGTGGTTTTAATTTTTGTTTCCCCGATGATCAGCAATGTTGAGCATTTTTTCCCACGTATATGTTGGTCATTTGTCCTCTTTTGAGAAATGTCTATTCAGGTTCTTTGCCAATGTTTAATTGAGTATTTGTTTCCTTTCTGTTGAACTGAGTTCCTCATATATGCTGGATATTCACCCTTTATCAGATGTACTGTTGCAAATGTTTTCTCCCCATACATAAGTTGTCTTTTTATTTGTTCTGTTTTTTTCTGTGCAGAACATGTATATTTTGATGCATTTCCCTTTGTCTGCTTATGCTTTTATTGTCTGTGCTTTTGGGGTCAAATCCACTACTGTCTTAATTATCATCAATTATTTATGTACTTCATAGCTTACTAGGAAGTAAATCAAAATTACTAATCTTCTTAAGAATAGACCACTGGATTTTGTAGTATAGATATCACTAGTGATGATTAGAGCAGTTTATATCCTGAATCTGTTATTTGTCTGACTTGTTCTGTCTAAGAAGTAGAGATGCTTTAAAATCTCCAACTTACTTGAATTTGTATTCATTTTTTCTTGTGCTTTCCATTTTTTTCTTTATATATTTCTTTCTACATTTCAATGAAATATCATTTGGCTCATAAATTTCCCTGAGTCCTATCTTCACTGAGCTTTCCTCTTAAAAATGAAAAACTAGTTTTCCTATTTAATAATTTTATCTTGGATTTTATTTTATTTTATTGTGATATCTGAATTAGTGCCTTTTAGAATTGTACCAAAATCCACAGTCCACAAGTGTTGCAATAGGATTGAAAGAAAAATGTAAAGTAGAAAGCAATTGAAGGATAGGCACTCACGCCTGTAATCCCAGCACTTTGGGCGGCTGAGTTGTGAGGATTGCTTGAGCCCAGGAGTTTGAGACCAGCCTGAGCAGCATAACAAGACTTTGTCTCTACAACAAATTAAAATATTAGCCAAGTGTGTGGCACACACTTGTAGTCCCAGTTACTCAGGCTGAGGTGGAAAGATCACCTGAGCCCAGGAGGTTGAGGCTACGGTGAGCCATCATCGTGCTGCTGTACTCCAGCCTGGGTGATAAAGTAAGACCCCAATTCAAGAAAACAAAAAGCAATTCAGTTAGAACTGAAAGCTCATTGTATTACTCTAGAGCAATTATTTTCTCCTGGAGCACAGACCAAAGCACGAATGCAATGTTCAGATTTTTGTTCTAAACTAATACAATAGACAGCTTCCCTAATAGCAGCCTGGTCTTTTGACCAGCACTTTCTGACTGTGCCCCTCGCTACTATTTTTCCCACTCCTCATCCGCCTTAGATCATGAATTATCTTCCTAAAAACTAACCGCTGATGGCACTCCTCTGGTTAGATGTCATCTTGGTCCTAGTTACTCATAAGATATTGTCCAACCACTCTAGAATAAAGCCCCTGAGAATCTGCCTTGGACCCACCTACATCATTTTCATTTCTTAACTGATATTCCATGTCTATACCCTTCATGCCCACCCTCTGCTCCTCTAAAACCCTGCATCATGCTTTGTCACACGCAGTACCTCTGACCACATCATCTTCTTTCATAAAATGGTCCTCTCCTTTGCTTGAGAGGGTGAGTACCCAACTCATTTTCTAGGCCTCTTCTTAAATGTTTATGGCGCTTTTCCAGTCAGAACTGGTCTCACCCACCTGTTTGTTCCCTCAACAATCTATGGTCACCTCTATCAGGGTCCTAATTTGTGGCATTACTATTTTGTTGCTTCTGTCTCTACTGAAGCAATTGGAGAACAGTCCCTGGACCCAGAACAAGGCCTGGTACCCAGTGACTGCTCGGTTAACATTTGTGAAATAAAAACTTAAACGATGTAAATGTTAATAACTTTATATCAAAACAACTACAGTGCACTTATGTTTTTAAATGTGTGTGATCAAAGAACTTAAAAAGATTGAGAAAAAAAGTAACTATTAAATTTTCATGGATCCTATAGAAGCATAATAATTTCTTTTCTCATCTCCAGATTACCTGTTAGAAAACTTAAGTGGTCATTTAATACACATGTGCCCTGGCAGCATCAAACAGTGCTTAACTTGGGAATGTTTTTTCAGTCCCCCAAGTGATCTAACGTTGTTAATCTATCCTATCATAACCAATACTGAATGCTTTTGTTAACATAATCTGCTTCAGACAATGGCATACAAAACTATTTAAATGAGTTATCTATATTTTTTCATAAATGAGCAGACTATGAAAAACGAAGTATTTGGAGATACTTTATTTCTAAAATAGTGAAATTTCACATAAAAGTTTTCATCATTTCATTAATTCATAAAAAGTATTCAATCAGTTACAATTGAAGGGAAATGTTCACAACAGACCACGACGATTCATTTTGTCTTCTCTTCCCCCTGTAATATGAACAAAAATATATTAAATATAAATTAAATGAGCTGGTGCCGAAGGTAACTGGTTCTATTATTTTACATCAGGGAAACATTAAATACATAAGATCTTCAGAAGGCATTCTGAAGAGACAACCAAAAAGCAATTTGCATTATTTGATAGTCACTAATTTAACATTGGGTGCATAATTTTGTTTGTTTTTAAAATAAACTTTTTTATTAATTGCATTATTTTTAAGAAAATTAATGATACTTTTTAGGATCTGTATCATTATGGATTGCTCTTTGGAGAGAATCAACATTATAGTCAAACTTGTCTGAATTTTTTTGTTACCTGAAGTAATTTAAACTCCCAAAGCAGCACGAGTTTTTGAAATCAGTTTTGGACCCTGAAAATTAAGGACAGATAAAAATAATCAGATAAAGAAAAGAATGATTGCGCCAGTCTTGCAGTTCACTCTCCACGATCCAGGGTAAATTCACAGGTTTGTAGATTATCTGAGTTAAAAATAAATAAATGCATCTCTGATACCAACAATCTGAGACAGTAGAAGCCAGAGAAGAAAAAATAGTCATTCACATCAAAAGCAGATTTTTTTTCTGACAATTTCTAAATATTTGCCTATATATCCCCCTCTTCTACAAACCACAAGTCAATAGAAACTAAAAGGCTTTCACAGAGAGCACTGCTACCATAGGCTAATGTTCTCTATATCTAAATGAATGTCTTCTCAAATTAGAGGATATGAGTCTTTTTGTGTCATATTTGTCAGAAATGACTTACACCAAATCTGATTTGGTTATGTGTTCTGCCCCCACCTGACCCCACTAAAAACAAACACAGACATATGATGATGAGTGCACACACTCAAACACATCTAATTATACTATTTGTAGGAAAATTCTACACCTCTAAATATTACTTGTCTTTAGAGTTTGCACAGAGAAAACATCCAGACTTTTACGTCATGAGTTAGATAAAAATGACCAAAAGACTGAATTACAAAGTATCGTTTTAAAATACAGTAATTTTCAAATATATTCAGTAATACAAACCAAATATTTATGAAATGTAGCCAATTTGCTTGATTGTGGTAATCATTTCACAATGCATACATATATCAAAGCATCATATGTACAGCCTAAATATTTACAATTTTTATTGTCAATCATGACTCAATAAAGTTGGAAAAAATAATTTTTAAAATGCTAGGTAAAATTCTCCAGTTTTTTAATATCTAGTTAATTACAAATTCAATTAAAATTGCTTAGTAATTGAAATAAAATATTCCCAATTACTACTCTGTTGATATAAAAACCCATGCTCCTAAAAATGGTCAAAACATTTTCTGTGAATATTCTTCCAATATCCTGTTTATACAATAATTTGTCATTAAATTCCTTTAATCCACTTAATTGATAAATTTTAGGCCAGAAATTGTCTAAATTGTCATGAATTATCAATATATTTACTTTATAGTTTTCCTTACTAGGAAACAAATCAAAATTACTAATTCTCTTTGTATATTTTTAAATTATAATTCTTCCTAAAATTTAGTGAGGAAAAAAAATGAGTTTTTTTTAAAACTCATAAAATGTTTCCATTTCTAAATAAATTCAAATCTTTTAAAATGATTTTTTTTCCTTCCCCCCCCCCTTTTTTTCGAGTTGGAGTCTCATGTTATCACCGGCTGGAGTGTAGTGGCACACTCAAGGCCACCGCAACCTTAACCTGCTAGGCTCAGGGGATCCTTCCACCTCAGCCTTCCAAGTAGGAACCACAGGCAAGCGCCACTACACCTGGCTAATTTTTGTTACTGTTGTTGTTATTTATTGTAGATACTAAGTCTCAACAAGTTTCCCAGGTTGGTCTCAAACCCCTGGACTCAGGTAATCCTCTCGCCTCGGCCTCCCAAAGTGCTGGGATTACAGGCGTGAGCCACCACGCCCGGTGACATGATTTTAAAGTTATAGATTTGCAGGGTATTCTTTTTATTATTTACTACAAAAAAAATTCCATATCAAGTATTCTGAGAGTCGAATGAGCTGTGCATACTTCTTCAGCAAAGCAGACTTCCTGCTCCTGGCCTTGGCAGCATTTCTCCAACAGGCTTGAGAAATCTGTGATGACAGCCTCAAGTTGTTCCTCTGTTATTTGTGGCTTTTGCTTCACAAGGTTAATGAGAAACCTATGATTTAAAGCAAAACAAAATACGAAAGAAGTCTGTTATGCAATGTATTTGTCTAAAGTCTTCCTAGTAGAGTATTCTCAGAGCCCTAGCTACCCTCACCCTTAACTCTCACTGCATCAACCCATCACCAGACTTACCACACACACACTGTCCAGTATTTTCATTAGAAAGACTAAGGCTGAAAACTCACCAAGTGTCCCACTGGCCTGGAGTTGTGAGGGTTTTAGACGAAACACTATTTTATAGTTCTACCACATTTATATGCAGTGAAAGACAGTCTTTTTCTTACTTACCTAGAACATTCTTTCCTGTCCTCTTTTCTAATGTGTGTTGTACCCACACTAAAAAGCTCATATTTCTAAACCCTGCTATGCACAGTTACCATTCTCATATCTGGGGACTGGAAGCACTAATTGCCTGCTCTGCTCAGGTAGCAATGCTTTCCTGTTGGAATTACTGTCAACTGGGCCAAAGGGAAAGCTTGCAAGGGGAGGCAGCATTCTTATTGTACCTTGAAATAGATTGTGAGAAAAGAAAAGAAGGGAAGAACGGGTTTTCCAATGACAAAAGACCACTTACAAAGCAAATGGATATTAAAACAATGTGGGAGTTTACAGACCATAACTTTGACTTGCATTCCCATCACCATCAGGGAATAACTCCCACAATGAATGGAAATGCTCATGTCATTTCTCAATACTCATACTGCATGACTGAATCAAATATTATGGTTATTCTTTCAAAGTGTAAAGAGTGTAAAAAAGATTCAATGATATGTTTCCTGTACTTGGAATGAAAATATTCAGACTTACTGCAAAAAATATACCATAATTCCTCAAAATACATAACCAATTTTTCCTCACCCTTAAAATGCATCACCACAACAATTATAATGGAGATCATTTTTATAAACAGGAAATTGTCCACCCTCGTGAATTTTTCCAAACCTACTTTCTAATGAGGCTGTGAAGACATCAAGAGGAAATTATTGTGAAAGGCACTTTAAGTGCTTTGGGGATAATAATGCTTTATTAGTGAGCTCCAGAGTGATAGGTATGTGAGGTAGAAGTCCTAACTACTCCTTGGTGTTTTCAGTCTTCTCCATGCTAGCAAATAACAACTTCTTACTCTTGTTTCATTGTTTGTAGTGCTACACCCTGAGCTTGGCACAGATCCTTATGGAAGATGAACTTGTCAGCAGAGAATGAAGGAGGAATGTATGTTTCATCCACCACCAAGCTGCTGAAGCACGGCCTCCTGTTCGCATACGAAGAAGTGCAGCACTGGCCAACACCAGGGTTGACAGGAGTCGCTGCATGTCTGATACATAATTGTCCAAGGATAAGGTCAGCCTGGTTAGTAGGATGAGAAAGAAGAAAGCAAGGAGATTGGGTATTAGCCACAAAGGTGGTTCAGGTTTCCAAATCACCGTTGCAATAATTTCTAATATCCAACAATTTATAATTACTATTACAGGAAAACTTGCTGTCCATGTGGGATGATGTAACGCCATATTGTAAATTCCAGTGTTTACCCATTTGCTTGGGATAAACCTTAGCATTCAGTGGCTGATATTCCATATGTAATGTTAAGGACAGTCCCTTTAGCTAATTGCACCAGCTACTTGAAACATGCTTCCAGTTACATACATACTTGCAAAAGGGGAAAAAATCTGCCCTTAGGTTTCTCATGTATATCTGGTTGAGCTTTCCATTTTACTTTTGAGATCCAGATAATCAACTTTCTGGGGATTAGAATAGTACAAACCTAGCCCCTTTATTCATATTCATATACCTACTAGTGCGCACATACACACACACTCACACGCACATATAGCTAATATACAATCCTAATTGAAAAGAAATAGGACCAATGTGTATGTGTCTTTAAGCCTTTCCTAATGAAGAATCCTCCTACCTTTCACACTGTGGAGCGATTTCTTCATCGCTTAGCAATAGCTTGTAATAAGGGCTGCCATGTTCTGTGTGCATATCGTTTACCTGGCTAGTGCTGCCTGAGTTATGTAGACCACCTTGTCAAAGACAGCTGTCCTATGAGAGTGATATAATTTTTATGCTCAAATGTCAGACGGAAAAGTTCAAGCTTAGTGATAGAAGTAGCTTTCCCACAGTGGTGCAACTCACAAATGGTGAAGGTGGGATGGACTTCGGGAGGGAGGCCACTGGGAGCTGCACTCCTGACCATTACACCATCCAGCATCCCTGCAGCCTCCCAGCATGTGGAATTCAGCAAACAATTCAGGTGATGTTTAATGACAAGAAAATTCCACCACATTAAGACTAACTAGAAAGTAACTTGTCATCATCACCAAGAGGAAAACAAATAAAACAGATATACAATTTTTTTGTCACAATTGACTTTAAGGAAAAAAAAATCAACCTGTAAGCATACACATGGCACTAGTGACTTTATGAAATAAAGATGATTATATATAAATGACTGACTGGAAAGTCATTTTACTACTTATAACATAGAGCTTACCCTGTGCTGTACCCTATACCTTGTTAAAGAGAACCAATTATCCCTGATGTCACAATAATAACATTATACTATAAAATGCAGAAATATAACTATGGCTAACATAAAATGACTAATTTTAATCGATTGAAGATGAAGATATTTTAACACTAAAATAAGTATCTAGTGAACAAAAAAAGAAAAATTATGAGTTGAATGACAAGTCAAGTCATTCTCTTTCCTGTACATAAAGTCTGCTCAGACATTGTTGGATAAACTGGCTGCACTTTCACCAGACAGAAGGACAGGAACACTGGCCACATGCCACCCATTCAGAGCTGAGTTCTCACACGCTCCCCCATTATAACTAATCAAACAAGCCCCTCAAAGTCGGCTTCACATTGTTTTTTTAGCATTTCTCTTAGAGGAGAATCATGAGGCTATTTCAAGTCAGACAGAGCAGTAATGAGATGGGACCAAGCAGAGCAGACACTCACCACTCCCTCACCACAGGCCAGTAATTTGTCATCACTGAGTTGGCAACAAGTGGCCCCCGCGGCAGCCATTTTTCTGGTGAAGGCTATCAGTTCAGATGACGTCAGCTGTGGAGCCTTCTTTGTGTAAGCCACGAGAAATCTGAAAGAAGCATTTTTTAAACCAAGTCCTATTGAGTTATTCATGAGTTTTTAGCCTCCTGGCTCCTTCTCAAAGACTCTCTTCTGGTGTCAGAAGACATGAAGCCAGCTTATTTGTTGTGTTCACATGGTATTTGGGCCAACTTTTGAGACTAACAAGTACTTCCTATACTCCTAGGATACCAACATATCACAATGGGAAAGAAGGGCCACTCTGGGCAGAAGGCTCACTCTCATGCCCCATCTCAGAGCTTCACTGACTTTAAACCTGAACTTTTGGTGTTTTAACTACGACAGACTATAGCAAAATGGATATCATTACTGCAAAAAATCTATACGGTATGAGGAACCAAAAGCCAGTGCCCGGATCAGACTTCACAAGGCCATTCTTGTTGCTTCCTCCAAGAGGGGAATGGGGACAGCTACCTTCTCTTCCAGGAAACTGGGTAATCAGATTGCATTGACTTCCAGATTAACTGAAATTAGAGTAGCCATGGGTTCAGTAGTTTGAATTCATATTTTCCTTATCTGTTAATAACTTTAAATCTCTAAGAAATATTGTTTGCAAAAACATACGCATTTTGTAAGTAGTATTCTCCTAATTTCTGGAAGAGACCACAGCTTCGCTTTGCCAGTGCTTGGCTCTCCTGGATGTATTTCTGTAATTCTTTCTCCTGAAAATACAAATATATGTATATACTTTTTTCTTTTCCTGGACACATAACTTTATATATACAAATAAAATATTGTATTCCATTATAAAACCAATCTTAGAAAAAACAATCTTTGAGTTTTTTTAAAATATTAAAGATGACAAAGGATGAATTTCGAGAACTGAAGCAAATGGACTTTAGGGAGATTAAGTTTAAAATTTTATTAATGACAAAATTATTCAATGGCAAAACTTAATCTTTGGATAAAGGGTTGTAGTTCTTTCTGCATAAAATTCTTGCCTTCTCTGAACACTAGTCACACGACCACAAGGTAAGATTGGCAGACAGCAGATAGACACTGCTAGGGGAGGGAGAGAGGAGGGAGAAGGGGGGAGGAGAAGGGTGGTGGGTACGTGACAATACACTGGGTACCAGGTCCACTATCAGGGGAAGAGAGGGCCCACTAGAAGCTCAAAATTTACCTGCATGCAACCTACTTAAGTCGTAAATCCCCACCTGTGCCCTACAACTCTGAAATTTTAAAAAATAAAATTCTTGCCTTTCTGAAGCTGCCGAAAATGATGCTACCTTTTTTGTGCATCAAAGAACATTTGGTTAACATTTTTATTTGTAAAGTAAGCCACTAGTTTCAGACTACTAGTTAATAACTACTCAATACTGAGATACCTAGTTAATGGATATAACTAGCTAGCAACTAGTTAACAACTAGATGCTTTCAAACAACTAGCATTTTTAATGAATAATATCAATCTAGTGTTTAGATTCCCCTAAAATTCTAGAGTAACTTACTCCTTTATCTTGGCATTGGAGAGGGTTTTCAGACTGGAAACAGTTCTCCAATAACTCCTGGTATCCTTTAGCAACTCTTAGAATTACTGGGACAGCAAGCTGAGGATGTCTTCTTGAATATTCATGAACAAAACTGAAATATGTGGAAAAAATGTAAGTTATTGGAGCTAAGAGACAAAATGAAGCCATCACTTCCCTAATTATTCCTGTATAGTATGGCTTGTAGAAGTTAAAATTCAAATAAATCAACCTGGAGATCCAATATGATTTGAATTCTATGAATGGCAAAGCTGTTGATAAAAAGATGATTCCTCAGATTGTCCTTTGTTGGCTTTTGCATTTCTCATTTTGGCTTTCAGTTGTGGACTTTATATTCTTTAATTCACCAAACACTTTTCCAGTGCCTACTCTATGTTAGCATTGCTTTAAGCAGAAAGAAGTCAATGACATGTGAGATAAAATGCCTGTCCTCCCAAAAGTATACATTATAGGGAGGCAGAAAGAATTAAACAAGAAATAGGACATCTCATTTCAGGTGATAAATCAGTGAAAAGAAATTTCAAAAGACTGAAAAGAGGAAAAGGGGTACCACCGAAGGTGAAGAGGCCACTCATATAGTGTGGTCAAAAAAGTCTCTGATCAGCTGATAGCAGAAGACAGCAGCTGTTCAGAAGGATCTGGGGGGAAATCAGTCTTGGCTAAGAAAATTCCTACTGCAAAGAACCTTTGCAATTGAAGAACTGCTTCTATTAAACAAACAATTGTCTTAAGATATGTTTGCATGTGAAAGCTTAAAGATAATTCTCAAATTTACTAATTGCATTCCCAGATTGTAGAATTAGTTTTGCCACCAATACATTGTAAATATGTGTCTCTTAAATCTGAACTTTGCTATAGTTTACATAATTTTATTTGGCAGTGCAGACAATGTGTGAATGTTTAATTTTAATGTAACAATAAAACAATATCCTCAGGGAATATTACAAAGAAAATTGGGCCCTTATTTTCATTTCTACATTAGAATCAGACTCTTAAATTTAGAAAGACCCTTGGAAATTATGAAGCGTTAATGTCCTAAGAGCTGCACAAATCCCTCCTCTAATAAATAGTGTTCATAGTTACACACTGTACAATAAAGGAAAATGTATTAACTTGATTGTTTGTTTCCCTTAAAGGCAAATAGAATGAGAACATGACATTTCAATTATACTATTACAAATTACTGTATTGCAAATGTCTCTAAACATGTTTTGAATTTCTTAAAAACTATAAGATATTTATTCAATAAATAGCAAATAAGCCGTTCCAATAAAAGGTGATCTATCTAGCATTAGCTATTGGGCTATATTTTTGGGAAAAGTGGTTTAACATGCATAGCAAAAGAGAACATTCTCAATCATGAGCCCCTTTTTTATAGTAAAGATGTGGTGTACAATTCAAGGTTAGGTATGTAAGAGGTCATCATACAGGCGAAGTTTGGTCCTCCCATTGATCCTTACTTCGCCTGATTTGGGATTAGGTATCCTTATTGATGTAATGCGCCCCTCCCCTCCCCTGGCAGTGACTCACTAACTGCCAATCTCTTTCATGTAATATTATGATAAATGTTCAGGATCTACTTGGGAGTGAGAACGTGAGGTACTCATATCTTTGTTTCTGTGATAGATGACTATGATAGACTCTAAATTCATCCAAGTTGCTGTGAAGTTAATAATTTTGTTATGAGCCTTTTATTACAAAAATATCCATATCCTATGTTAAAGTGCAATGGTGACCATTTGAGTAATCCATACAGAATAACACTGCGTCTGCTTCCAGAGAAACTGAGATAAAATAAAATAGCTTCATAAGCAAGTCAGTTAGTAATAGCAATGGTGAAAGCTTCACCATTGTAAGACAAATCCCATTCCTTATTCCTTAGTTATTTGCCTAAGTCTACTTTGGGTCAGAACATTCTAACCAAACATCCTCACATATTAAGTTCAAAAACCGTAGACATCTCTCCACTTCAGCAACTCAGAACTGTCAGCGCATAATCTTTACTAATACCTACATAGATTTAAGAGTGCGTTACCTTGCCAAGAAGATATTTTTTTCCCCTGAAGTAAATTGGTTGAAATCTCTATCTCCTAAAAACCTGTTTAGATTTGGAGATAGACCTTCAGGTTTTTCATCATTTTCTGCGTGGATGATACATTGACCAAGTTCAAGTATGGGTAATTTGCAACACTCTGCTATTTTGCTTGACAGATACTCTTGTTGAGAACATACATAGGATATAATCTTTTCCTGTAATAGGAAAAATAAAGTACAAGTTTCAAGATTTATTATTTAATGTAGAACCTAAGAGCTAGTTGGAAGGAAGGAAGGAAGGAAGGAAGGAAGGAAGGAAGGAAGGAAGGAAGGAAGGAAGGAAGGAAAGGAAGAGAGGGAGATAAAGAGGGAGGGGAAAAGCAAGGAAAGAAGGAGGGAGAAAGAGAGGAACGGAGGAGGGAAGGAGGAAGGAAAGAAGACTTTTTACTTTTCTCCACTTTTGTTTTTCTTCACTCCTTTCCACTTACTTGTTTGTTCAATTCTTCTTTCTATGGTTGTAAGCTAAACTCTATTTTATTTTAATAGGAACACTTTAAAAATGAGGGAAATGTACTCCTCAAATCAAACGGAATGTGTGTTGCTATGTGTCTTTTTATTAGTACCCAAATTTGTCACTAGACATTTGCAGCTGATGTCATGACATGGAGAGCAAACTTTCCACTCCAAGAGAATGATAACCGTCTTTAACAGAACAAGCTGCTGTGACCAAATATGACCTTCAGAGGGTAGTCTATAGATAATAAAACGAGAGTGGGCATAAATGACCAGAAAGAAGCAGAGCTTATGTATCCCTGCCATGGGATTGAAAATTGTGTATAATCTCAGCAGGGACAATTAGAACACATTATTCAGCTATTAAAATCCAGTTTACATATTGAACTTAAATTAATTGCTCCACTTTAAAGGAAAAAGGGTGGCTATGTGTTCCAAAAATTGGGGAAACAATTTATTTAAAAAATTACTCAAAATCAGTAAAATTGTCCGTTAAAGACTAAGAAAAATGAAATTTCTTGTAGATGTCCCTAGGGTGCAGATAAATACTTCTAGAAGAGAAAACAAGGAAGTAGTACAGTGTGCCTGTCGGGTCCCTTCTTTCCAGTTCATCTTCCCCAACTCCTCAGGGATTGTCATCCTCAGGACTCCCCTGTAGCCTCAGCTTCTTGCTTACTTCCAAGGCCATCTCATGCAAACTGTCCGAGGAATGGGCTGAAATAAGCATTTTAGCTTCACTCTCAGCTTTCTGGAAACTATAGTCTTGTCCTGGTTTTCAAGCCATTTGAGTATCTAAAGCCTGTGATTTTAAGGCTCCTTGGATTTTAATCCTCTTTGGATTTTTAACCTCTTTGATATGTAGAGAGGACCAGAGAAAGAAAGTAATTTGGGAATAGAAAAGCCTCTTGCACAATAGCTACAAGTCTAGGGTTAGCCAAAAATAGACCAATGCTGCATTGCTTAAATATCACCACTGACTACACTGCACATTGAAGGAATTTTTTTCTGGAGTTTTTTTGCTTTTTTCCTAGAGCCCTTTATTCACATCTGTCTCTGGTGTGGGCCAGCTTTTTACCTTGTGGAAGAGTTTCCTGTGTGCTATTTTTTGTCGTATTTGTAAATTCAACAAACTATCATGGGATGCTTTCCATATGCCATGCCTTGTCCTATGAAGATAAGAGTAAACAAAAGACAGTCCCTGATACTATGGAAATCATTGTTTCCAAAAGACAGTCCCTAATTCTATGGAAGTTGCTGTCTCCTCTCTATCAGGCTATAAATTCCTTGAGGTCATCTTGTGCCTTTATAACAAGTGTTTCTCACAGTGGCTACCAGATAGAAAGCACTAAATATGTATTTGTCAAATGAAAGAATAAATGAATGAAAAAATAAATGCATGAAAACTAAAGAGTCTGCCACACAAGACCTTATGTGGAGGCCTCCTGAGAGGTTCCCAACTCTTTTCAAAGTAAGGAATGTACAAACCCTGGTCTCACAAAAGGAGACATTTCTGAAGTGAAAGTCAGGATCAACAAAAGATGACCCAAGAGTTTCTACCAAGATGTCTGTAACTTCACTTAATCACCTAGTTTCCATCCCCTGTGACCCACTAAAGTCAGACAGCCTTCACCCTTTAAAATGAGACAAAAAGAAAGAAAAGAGAGCAGAAATACATCTTTTTTAAGGAAACAAGACTCTTTACCCCATCCTGCAGACACTCCAGCACGTCTCCTCTGCAGCACTGCTCGTGTACATGGGTCACGTCCAGGACCAGTTTCTGGATTTCGGTAAAATTGACTTTAGTAAACTTTTGACTCAGTTTAGTAACAGTTCTAAGGGGAAAAAATAAATGAGAGACCAATCTTTGTTACCTATCAGAAGGAAATAGAGTTTATAGAGTATTATTATAGTTGAAGCGTAAAAGAGAAATAACTGAAATGTTCTTGTTGTTTAAAGAGAAAAAGAAAAGTATTTTGTGTCTTGTCAATTCCAGCCCTGTCCTTCAAGGCAGTAGCTCTGTAAGCTGTGACTTCACCTGACAAATGGTTCAGAAGTAATTTATCTTTTCCTATAATCTTTCTTGAGAATTGAGAAAAATTCTTTTTTGCTGTTCATCCCTGATGCGGAGCATTTGAGATCATTGTTGTGAGTGGACAGAAAGATTTAAAAAGATGAACAATTAAGTAATGAAAAATTCCATGAGAATGAGGATGATTTTCACTGGGGAAAAAAAATACTTCTGAGAATCCAGGAAGGGAGGCTTATGTGCAAATCAATGAAACGGGACAAAAAAGTGGAGCACACTACATATTTCAGGCATATCATCATGCCAAGGCAGTACTGTGGCTAAAAAGGAAAGTAAGAAATAAAAATTCTGGTGTTTTATGCATATTTCCTACATTCTAAGTGATTTCTTTGTGAAACCACTGTTCCTAAAGCATATGGGATTGTTGCCACTACAGATGAAGATGAACTTTCTTTATAAATTTAGAGCATTTAGCTTTAATCACTTATGGATAGCAAATAATCAATACAATCATGATAATACTATCTTCGTTTCTATTTTATTGCCAAGATAAATTTAAGTACAGTAGCTCATGAATCAATCTTTAAATTTGTAAATGAGTTGGAGAGTAGTTAGGACATAAATCTGATCTCTTCCAAAAAGAAATTTTAGTCTTTGGAAATAACTGTATGATTAAAAACTTTAATCGAGGTCTCCATTGTGTACAACATGTCTTAATGAATCATTTAACAAACAAATAAATAAACTCTTAATGTGTTTACTTACTACAGCTCAGATATTTTCCTGTGCTAGAAAGGTTTCATCATAAAAGAGTTGAAGAGTTAAAACAGTTATGTAATTTAAATTTTGCTTTTCTCCTGACACTAGATTATAATATGATTGCCTTAAAAGAAGTAATAATTGATATAATGGGCCTTATAGCAGATTAGGAAGCACAATTCATGTCAAGAATGTCTTGTTAAGGCAAAAGTTTTAAGCAATACTCAGCAAAGTCTGGCTTATTTTGTAGAAGAGCTAGAAAAATATAGTCTAATGATGAGGTATAATTTGATTACAGGCCAGAATTTAAGGACCTGGAAGAACAAGTCAATAATATAAACCTTAAAAGTCTTCTCTAAGTATTATCTCCACTAGGCTTCAATGAATACTAGACAGCAGACTGATCTGTTAGCTTCCTTCCAATCTAAAGAATTCATGATTCTAAGCCCATTAGTCCTCATCAAAGGAGATTTTATTCTCTATAACAGCAACAATGAGAAAAATTAACCCAAATAGCAAAATGGTAGTTCTGTAGATCTGACCCTTTTCCCTTGATAGAGCTTAAACTTACATGGCTTGGGAGGTTCGAGGTCCAAAATCTTTCATTACTGCACATACGTGTTCGTTTAACAAGCTGCTTTCTTTTAATTCTTTTGTAATCGATGCTGCCTAGATGTAGAGGATACAAGGTATCATGAAAGCATGTGTATCATTTTACAAGAACTAATTATTAGAAAAACAACAGAATAGGTAAAATATAAATCTCCATAAAATATGTCTTTTTTACTAAAAATTATAAATGTCATAAATTTTGGCAGAACGATATTCACACATTTACTCTTTTTTAGGTTAGTGTATATGCATCTATGCCAGACAGATTTATTATCATAGTTTCTTTCATCTTTCTCTCCTTCTTTCATCTTTCTCTCCCCCTGTTCCTCCTCTTCTCCATTTTCTTTTACCTCTTACTTCTTTTATTGATATGATCATCTCTCCCTCTGCCATTTCTTCTTTACCAAACTCATTTCCTACATAGTAAAATAACTCTTGGCTGAATGAATTAATCAAAACACAACATCAAATCCTGTTTGTTTCATACAAAGATCAAACTTCTAACATAAGCTCTATTCTGAAAATGATTCTCTCCACATGAAGCATATTTCCATTTTTAATTGTGTTTGGTTTTGAGTCATAGCCAGACTACAATGTTGGTTCAGGTAACCACACAAATATAATACCTTTGTTTGGAAGCATTCAACTGCATTGTCAGCTTTGCAGCAAGGAGGAATGATTTTGTCATAGCGACCAGCCAAAGCAAGAAGTGTAGGTGCATACAGGAAGGGATGTCTTCTTGCCACCTCATAAATGTATCTGTGAAAGAACACAGAGCCAGAAGATGGACAAACACCTAAAAATAGGATTACTGCTGTTTGGAGCTGCACTCTAGAAGTTTTTTTAAAAGATTCAGATAACAACAACAAAAAGTGCATTTGACTTTTGCTTTATTATGCTCCTAGGGGAAAATAGTCATTTTTTTTTCAAGTGCTGTTAGCAATTTTTCTCAGTAAAGATCTTAAGGAAAAAAATTATCTGACAGAGGATACCAGATTCTATCATAAGAACAAAACAGGCAGACATGCTGACTATGATTCTTATCAAAATGTCCTTTTCTTTTCTTTTTTTTTTTTTTTGTTTTGTTTTTTTGAGTTGGAGTCTCACTCGGTCGCCCAAACTGGAGTGCAGTGGCCGCTTCCGGCCACCGCGCCTCGACCTGCTGGGCTCCGGCGATCCTTCCGCCTCAGCCTTCCAAGTAGCCGGAACTACAGGCATGCGCTATCACACCCGACTGATTTTTTGATTTATTGTAGAGATGAGGTCTCGCTGCCCAGGCGGGTCTCGAACCCGCGGGCTCGGGCAATCCACTCACCTCAGCCTCCCAAAGGCGCGGGATTACAGGCTGAGCCACCGAGCCCGGCTCAAAATGTCCTTTTCAATAAGACTATTCTGATATGTTTCAATATGACCAAGGCTAGACTTTTGCTAAGAAATCAGAAAGGTGAACTCTTTCTTCCTTGTTAATGCAGAATGGAGTTATCCACCTGGGCAGTCACCGGAGCAGAGATATTCTAAGGACAGGTCCTCTATTTCTCTGGTTTACTTATTAACATGGAAGACAGAAGAGATAAAGAGTTACATACAGGCTTTCCAAACAGGGAACCTGGGTTTGAATGTACTAGCAGTGTGCCCTCAGCCAGTTGTCTTGAGCTTTTAAGTTTTAATTTCCTCACTGACAAAAGGAGAAGAATGAAGAGGAAGGGGAAAACAAGACTTCAAAGGTTGTTTGTGAACATTTATCTGATCCTATGGGCCAAGTAGCCTTGCTTCTGCAACATCTTAAGTGTTCAATAAGCCATCAACATGTTTACATATCTTAACCATGCCTGGATCTCTAAAGTTTTTTTTCAGGCAATTTGGTGAACATGCAACACAATATATGGCTCTGGAAAGAGTCATTTTGTGCAATACTAATATATTTTTGGAACAATTAAAATTGAAATATTAAAAGGGAAAAAAAGAAGATGTCTTCCAAGAGACAAAAGGAACTTCTGCTGGGTGTGTTGTGAGGAATAGACTAAATCTTGCATCCTATGGAAACAAAGTTAAGTAACAACTAAGTAGTAACCTTGCATGAGACCTCAGTAGATGCAATGCCAAGCATTATTTCTGTTTCACCACACGTGAATACATCTTAAACTGCAGAAATACTAAATTCTGTTTGGGATTGCTCCTTTTCTGGGGTTCTCATCTACCTTTAAACTGAATACTTACCTGTTCATGAATGTCTCTCTGTCTTCTTTATATGCCTGACAACTTGTGACCGGTTCTGGAACTTGAAAGGGTGGAATGGATGCTGGAGCTGTCTTTTTGTGTGCAAGTAAACATTTATGCCTTTCCTCTTCACTTTGGCTGCAGCAGTCTGAAAGTCCATACTTTTCAGAAACTTCCTTCTCATGACAGATTTCTTCCAGAAAGGCAAAGAGCTATGAGAAAGATTTTATTATTTTATTTTATTTTTTTGAGTTGGAGTCTCACTCCGTTGCCTAGGTTGGAGTGCAGTGGCACACTCACAGTCACCCCAGCATCGACCTGCTGGACTCTGGTGATCCTTCCGCCTCAGTCTTCCAAGTAGCCAGAGCTACAGGTGCGTGCTCCCACGCCCAGCTAATTTTTTATTTATTATAAAGATGAGGTCTCGCCAAGTTGCCCGGGCTGGTCTCAAACACGCGGGCTCAGGCAATCCACTTGCCTCGGCCTCCCAAAGTGCTGGGATTACGGGCTGAACCACTGAGCCCGGCCAAGAAAGATTTTATTTTTAACAAAAGACGATTAACTTAAAAATTCTATAAAACACATAAACTGTTTTCTGATATCTAAAATCAAAGCTATATAAAAAATTCCCATACAAATGTATTTAGGGTTTTTTTTTTGCTGCCTTGGGGAAATGAAATTTTAGTCTCCAACCTTGAGTAATACGCATGATTATTAGATGAAATTATTTTAGTTTAAAAGGAAAAAGGCCATGCAATATTTTGTTTCTCACACTCAATTTTGATTTTTAAAAAAATTTTTCCCTTTTATAGTACCAGTAATTTGCCCTAGGATGTATAAGCTTTCCTTTTTTATATAAACCATGTTTCAGACATTGGTACTCATTTCATGTGCCAATCTTATGACAAGACATTAATCTAATATTGGATATTATTTTTGCTTAAAAATAAAAATGTTTTGAAATGGAGATTTTAAATAATTGAATTTTGAACTGGAAAATTGATTTTGAAAAGAAGCCTTTTTCATTGGTCATAATTACAGCTAAAATGTTCTTAAATGCACATACTTCCTTTTTCAGTGACTTAATTTTATCAAAATCAGATGACAACACCAATATTCTGAAGAAAGCCTCAGAGGACTACATGTTTCATTCAGGAAGTCTTTTTTTTTTTTCTTAGCTTTTATAATAGTTAACAGTAATGTTTAGAGAATCCTGGAACGCTTACATAAGACTTCTAGTTCCAAATCTACATTTTAAAAACTGCCTTTAATTTGCAATAATAAATCAGCAATCTCTAACGTTACATTGGACCTCTAATTGGATATAAAGTTGCAATACGGATGTATTTTGCATTTTATACGCATTTTTAAAAGATTATCAGGACAAGCCAAAAGTAGAGATGATAAACAGAGATTTTTATTAAACCATACATTTCAGAGTTGGAAATTACTTTATGTCTTTAAAATGCATTTCCTCTACAATATTCCACACACATTGTCTTTTGGCTACTTCTTTAACCACCCCACCATGACAGGATTCTCTGGGCATTTTGCTCCATAATTGAATACCTCTAATCATTATAAAGTTTTTTTCTGTATTGAGATAAAGTAAACAATAATAACTATTATTTATGGATATTGGGACATCCATATAGTAAAAAAAAATAGTCATTGTTTATCTAAAATTCAAACTTTACTGGGTATCATGTTTTGTTGTTTGTTTTCTAAACCGGGCAAACCTATGTGCTATGCCCCACTTTTACTATAGTGTAGAGCAGGAGTTTCTAACCCATGGACTGGTTCCAGGTCCTGTTAGGAACTTGGCTGCACAGCAGGAGGTGAGCAGTGGGTGAGCTCCATCTCCTGTCAGATCAGCGGGAGCCCGCCCATTATTTTATTTACCATTTCTGTCCACTCCTCTTTTTTTTTTTTATGGTGAGTTGTATAATTACATTATATATTACAATGTAATAATACTAGAAATAAAGTGCACAATAAATGTTATGCTCTTGAATCATCGAGACCCTCCCTCCATCCCACCCCACCCCTTTCCCCTCCATCTGTGAAAAAATTGCCTTTTACAAAACCAGTCCCTGATGCCAAAAAAGTTGGGACTGCTGGTATATTGTGTAGTGAAGCTGTTAAAGACATTCATTCTGGAGTCAGATGGCCAAGTTTAAATCCTGGTTCTGCCATTTGCTGGATCTCTTAGGAAAGCTACTTAACCTCTCTGTGCCTCAGTTTCTTCCCCTGGAAGATTTGTCTCTATATTCTAGGATTATTGTAAATATTCAATAAATAAATATTTGTTAAAAAAAAAAAAAAAGCTGATATCCTGCCAATAAGCTTCAGTCAATCTCTTGACTCACTGGAGAAACATTCTGATTTCATCAGTGCTGTCCTCTATGTCATAAAATATTTTGATTATTAATGTGTATGCAACACTCTAGAATAACGTCAGTCTCACATTGTGTGCTTAATAAAAATTAACTACTACTACTATTATTATGCTAGTCTCCATGACAACTCTGAAATAGAAGCTGTTATTGTTATCCCTTATTTCATAGATAAGAAAGCTGAAGCTCAAGGAAGTTAGGTAATATGCCCACAGCCAGCCAGATAGCCTTGTTTCAGAGTTTTAGCTCCTCGTCATCATGCTTCCATTGTCTCTTTACAGTTGCCACCCACTGTTCTCTTCCGCTCTCTCCAGCAATTTAGAATTAGTCTCATCCTTCTTTCATACACCAGCTCTTCAAATATTTGAATGCACTCCTCATGCCAGCCCTGTATCTTCTCTTCTGCGTGCTAATTTTTGGTCAAATTTTTGTTTGTTGTGTTATGCACTCACCTGATTTTCAAAACACCCATTGTCAGTGGATTTCTTAATTGTAGTCAAGACATCTTTCACCATTTTGCTTACTTCTTCATAAGTGGCTACTTGAAAAAACTGAGCATAAAATATGGTAGCTCTGAAACAACAACAAAAAACATATGAATGCTTAAACCGATTTATATCAAGCTCATTTTTCTCAAGTATAGTTTTTGTTTGTTTTGTTTTCTGTTTATGTTGCGACCTGTTGAGATGGTGACCTTTGATTTTTAAAATTTATGTAAATTTAGGTTCTGACCATGTAGAAAGAAATTTTAGTCTTTTTCTTGTTTTCATTCCCTATAAATATGCATGTAGATGTTAAAAGTCAAACTAAGTGGGTTTCCCATTCATAGGAGTGGTTCCTCCTTTTGGAGTCACCCATTCACCGCAGTGCAGCCATCATTGAGGATATCTACAGTTTGTACACTTTCTCTTAAATTTAAGAGAAGGATTGGCCATTAAGCCTCTGCCTTTGTCTGCCCCAGTATGATCAAAGTCTGGCCCAAGATGGCAGTGCTCATGGATGGACTCAAAGCCATGCTTGTATAGATTGCTGTGTACGAGCAGTAGCAGCAACACACTACTTTAAATTTATCATTAGAAATTACAAAACCATGGAATGGAAAGATAGTTTTCAAGATACCAACATACTCTCCACAGACAATTGTTTGTTTGTTTGTTTGTTTTTTGCTTGTGTGCCTTGAATCTTGTGTTCTGAGGCTGCTTAAAATATTTTACCTCTTATGATTTGCCACTAAGATTTAAATAGTCTACATAATAAAGAACATTGTGGCACCATTCTATTTGGTATTGATGAGAAAAAAATCCTTAATTTATAAACCAGGCGCTAATCTTCAGTTTCTAAAATCTGATTTGGGTTAGGCACCGTGGCTCAGGCCTGTAACCTCAGCAGTTTGGTAGGCAGAGGCAGGAGGATTGCTTGAGCCCAGGAGTTCCAGACCAGCCTGGGCAGCATAGCAAGACCTTTACCAAAAAAAAAAAAACAATAAAAAATTAGCCACGTGATGGTGTATGCCTGTAGTTCCAGTTGCTAAGGAGGCTGAGGCGGAAGGATCACCTAAGTCCAAAAATGTAAGGTTGTGGTGAGCCTTGATCATGCCACTGCCCTCCAGTCTGAGTGACAGAGTAAGACCAAACTCAAAAAATAATAATAATAAAATAAAGTAAAATCTGATTTTGTTTACCCTTTGGAATTTCAAGAAATCTAGAAGTTAGCACCTAAAGCATTGGCCAACAGTTCAACCTCTTCAATATTAATTTGATATTCAGTTTATGTAACTTTTCTTGAAATTGTCCAATTTTCTTCTGTACTTTTAAACTCACAGAGCTACCCCATTTCATTTAATTATCTACTAATGTTATTACTCCATATGCAAAGTGCATTTATACAAGTTAAACTTACAGGTTAGCTAAATTCACCTCCTCTTTACATTGGGAAGAATCCAATATGGAGGCTGGAAAGCAAAATAAACTTGTAAAACATGGTGTTTTCAACCGCAACCAAGAAATCAATCGTTGTTACATATAAATGTTTGTATTTAAGTTAGGACTATACAATTTTAGAACTAAGAAAACATTAAGGATCACTTATCTAAACATCTTAATGTTTTATTTGAGAAAACTAAGAAATCAAGTTAAAAGTATAATTTATAGTAGACCTAAAATCCCGATGTTGTCTTCCAATTGTTTGGTTTTCTCCGTACTACAGTGCTGTAATTGGCCTGAAAATAAAATGGCTAAAACTATATTTAAGTCTTCCTTTTGAACAAAATTATACTGTAGTTTGCCATTCATATCCCAGTCAACCACAGTGTTACTTCTTCAGACCAAACAGTGACCCATTTTTCTGAATTAATGATAAACATGTTACTTATCTGACCAATCTGAGAGAATTTTATATGTGAAGAACCAGGATTATGGCCTAGTTTACATATATAATTTTTTTCAAGGTTCATATGCATACCAATCAACTAAATAATACACAAAAAATTGATTCAACATGAAGCATAGAAACCATTCATTGATCATGTTAAGCATTGCATGACTTTGTAAACGTCTTGTAAAGTTGTGAGTTTGCCACGTTTAAATATATCCACCAGTTCAATATATTTTCTGTGTATAATAAATATGACAAATAAATCAGATAAATAAATGCAAATCTTAAAATTTTAAGAATTCTGATGTAGAGAAAAGACAAAAAAGAAAAGCACAAAATATCTCACCTATTCCATATTCATTTCTATGCAGAGTTCTGGATTCAGCAAAACTTAGTAGAAAAATTAAAAAAATTGATTCCACCCACTTCATGGCTGCTAGTTATTTTGCTGCTGGCAATGGTGGGAGCAGAATATTGAAAATCATGCTGGAATTCTTATATACCTTTTTCAGGCAATGCCTGTTAACTATTAACATTTGGTTGGTATATCTGCTACTTTATGGTATTTCCTTAGGTTGAAATGGGACAATTTGCCAATAATTAACAGCACAAGGTTTGTTTGCATTTTACGTTCAAGGACACAGACCACTTTGGGGGGGGTGGGGGAACTTGCAAATTCATTCCATTTTGCAAATATAAGAAATATTCTTCCCAAACTACAGAATAGTCAAAGAGACAATTTGCCCCCAAGTTGCAGAATAATTAAATGCTTTCAAATTAATAAGTTAATGAGGCTCTAAAGAAAAGACACCAGACTTGGTATGAAATTCATCTAATGCATTAATTCTTTAAAACTATCAATTGAATGCCGTCAAGTGCCAGGTACTGTATACACTGACCAATTCAGACTCTTTGTTCAGGAATACATTGCTTATTATGTTGTCAGTTTACCTCAAAATACTTTTCATCTGATTTGTATGTCAGTATGGTACATTTTTAAGTATTTAATATACTATGCGTGGCTTAACATAGACCACTTATCAAAAGAACCCTGATGGACCAAGTCCTATGATAATTTTGATTGTTGAAAAGTAATTTGCATGTGTTATTGTGAAGTGGGTCAACTGCACTAATCACTTAGTATCTCAAGATGATAATGTTAATACTAAATAACAGACGCTTATAAACTCCACCTGGTTCCAAGAATGGTTCACCTCACATGCTCCCTGTCTATGATACTACTAGACTATTATACTTGTAAGGTTCCCAATCCTGCCTACCCATTAGAATCACTTGGAAAACTTTTAAAATTCCCAATGCCTAGACTGTAACCCAGATAAGTTAAATCAGAATCTACAGAGTTGGGTTCGAGGCATCAACATTTTCTAAAGCTTCACAGGTGATTCATTATTCTAAAGGCAGGAATATACAACCAAATGACCAATACTAGAAATAAATAAATATGGTACATTCGGGAGCCTGGCGTGGTGGCTCACTCCTGTAATTCCAGCACTTAGGGAGGCCAAAGAAAGAGAATTGCTTGAGTCCAAGGGTTCAAGACCAGCTTGGGCAATATAGTGAGACCTTGTCTCTACAAAAAAATAAATATAATTAGCTAGGCATAGGGGTATTGGTGCATACCTGTAGTACCAACTACTAAGGAGTCTGAGACAGGAGGATCACTTGAGTCCAGGAGGTCGAGGCTGTAGTGAGCCATGATCATGTCACTGCAATCCAACCTGGGTGACAGAGTAAGACCTTGCCTCAAAATAAATAAATTAGTTACATCCATAAAATAGAGTAATATATGGCCACCAAAATAATTTTGTGGAGGAATATTTAATGATATAAAATATGCTCAGAATATATTACTAAGTAAAAAACAGGGGGAAAAGCAATAGAAATAGAATGGTCCTATTTTTGTCTCCACTCCCCCCCACTCCCACCCCCCGCACCCTTTCAAAAAAAAAAAGAAAGTAAGGCTGAGGCGGAAGAATAGCCAGAACCCAACAGGTGGATACTGGGGTGGCCATGAGCATGCCACTGCCCTCCAGCCGGGGCAACAGAGTGAAACTCCAACTCAAAAAAAAAAAAAAAAGAAAAGAAAAGATGGAATAAAAAACAGGAATAATGGACCACAAAGCTTAACACTGAATTTCTCTGGATGTTAGGATTACAAGTGAATTTTATTCTCTCTCTCTTTCAAAACATGTTTGATGAAAGGGCAATATATAACTTTAAAAATAAAATGTTTACAAATGTGCTGAGTATGGTAAATATATTTTTTAAACCCATCATACTGCATACATTCAAACAAAAGTGTACCATCAGGATTTCTTCCAGCAGATATGAGCATGTATCATAGCATGAACGAGGTCTTTGGTTTTGGTCAAATAAAATGCCCATTCATTTGTTAACTTTTTCTCATGTACTGCTGTGTGACTGCCCTAGGTTTTGTCTCCTAAGGGACACTTCAATGGGGACA
This sequence comes from Cephalopachus bancanus, assembly GCA_027257055.1. Lineage (NCBI taxonomy): Eukaryota > Metazoa > Chordata > Mammalia > Primates > Tarsiidae > Cephalopachus > Cephalopachus bancanus. Next base: position 4,347,488 of record JAPVLO010000030.1, on the reverse strand, counting down.
GGCCATGCTCCCCTACTCTCCAGTGAGAGATAACACTGTCCTTGTCTATTCGTGTGAATTCCAGGCATCTACAGAAAGTGCAGCTCTTCTACTATTCCAGAAGGGGGCGTGTACGCAAATGAAAACAGAGACATAAAGCAAAGGCATTAGTGCTGAAGAACTAACTAACTGAAAAGCAGTATCATGAGGATTTGTTCAAAGAACGGAAATACACAGTGTGGTCAAGCACAGGCAAAATATCCCAAACCTTCCACAGTGCTTGGTTCATAGACAGAACCTAATATCTTTTGCTGAATGAATGGAAAATATATTTGTTCAAAGATATATTTGTTTAAGATGAAAGAATAGGTTACATTTGGCAAATTTCAGATTCTATACCCTCTGAAATCTTTGTAACTTGACAAACCATATCTTAGGTTTTATGCTATCATATATGTAATCTTCAAGACTGAGTAATCCAATCTTATCATCTCATCAAAAGAGGAGAGGGACATGGGTAAATATGCCTGGTGAACACTAGGCCTTTATTAAGTTACAACTAGTTCAATATTATAAATATATCTAAAAATAGTTACATAACTACGAAAAATATATGCACATCAAGCCAGATGTGTGTTGTGCCAGCCACCAATTCATCAGGATGGTAATAAGACTACGCAAGAAGTGACAACCTTCCCATCAGTCCATGTCCTACCAAGGTCTAGTCTCTGATATTATGCTGTTTTGTGTCATCCTTTAATCTCCTTTCATATCCTTTCTCACTAAGCAGATGGCTGCTATTCCATCCCCTATGGTCAGAGAGGCAGTATAGGACAGTGTTAAACACGTGGATTTGGGAACTGGGTGTGAATCTTTGCCCTGCCACTTACTAGCTACATGACTTTGGGTGAGTTATTTACTTTCTCTAGGTTTTACTTTCATCACCTCTAAAATGATGATAATGATAGTGCCTCCTTCATGGATAAATAAGGATTAAATGCCTTATTAATTGTAATACCTCAGAGTGGGGCTTTGCACAAGGTAGCACTCGATAGATGGGGATTTTATTTATCCTTTCAATAAAACTGTTAAGTCTGCTTACCAAGCACTGTGTTTTGATGGAAATAATCAACAACAAGGAACAGACACTATTCTGCCCTTGGTGAGCGTGCAGTCAAATAGGAGAAACAGACAATTACAAAGCAGCCACAGCATAGTGTGATGGATACTGTGATAAGAAGAGTGAAAAGAGGAACACCTGAAGTGAAGACATCAGAGAATCCCTCCTGGAGGAAGTGACATTTTAGTGAAGCACTGAAGAAAAATTAGAGGTGGGCCAAATAGAGAGGGAGGGAGGAGTGTTCCAGGAAAAAAGTAGAAGGCAGTGAAAAGGCCAACTGGTAGGGAAGAACAAGGCATATTTAAGGAATGAGAAGAAATGCAGTTTCAATGGAGCACAAAGTTTAATGATAGCCCTTACTATATACAGGACATTTCCAGCTTGGTTGGAAAGGGCCACATCTCAAAGACCTTTTAATCAAGTGTATACTTCCTCCTAGGACAATGGTAGACGCAAAGGGGAGATTGAAATTATTGTTATATTTTGAAACTTTCTTGTTATAAAAGGGGACAAGACTGTGATAAAGAGACTAGTTAGGAAGTTTTTACTACAATCCTGTCAAGTAAGTAGTCTGGATGAGAGTGCTAGTTAGGAAATGGGAGCTGTGGATAAAGAATGTGGCATGAATGAGATAAAATAAAAAGGGCTTAGTAACTGAGTACGTATTCAGTTGTGATATATTGAGCTGAAAATGGAGTGACCAGTTGACCCAAACAGTCCTGGTCCTACGCCTGTTGACTTAGTGTAATCATTAATCAGGCTCTCTTGTCCCTCTCGGAGATGTTCTTGTTTGCATGTTGAAGTGTCTTTAAGCCCTCCAAGGGAAGAATTTGATGCATACTTGAATACCACTTCTTGTCTTCTGGAGCAAGATTGAAGCTTGAGATGGAAATTGGGAATCATTACCTTGGAGAGGATCATTGCAGCCATGTCAGTGGTTAAGAAAAAGAGATAACAGGGAAAGAGAACCCCTGAGAATCACCAAATTTTACAAGAAAAGCAATAAGGTGGAGCATTGAACCAGAGTTTGTATACTAACTGCAAACAGCCCTCAATCTATATGTGGCATTGCTCAAGTTTCATCCTGAGTACAGAGTTCACAGCAAATGCTTTTCTGTTGCTCTAATTCTCATCCTGTTTACTTTTTCATAAATCTGTAAAACTGCTAAGCAGTAACATGGAACAGTAAACTGGACTTTGGTACCAAAGAGATTCAAATCTAATCTAATTCTAATCTGTCACATGGCCAATTATTAGCTGCATAGCATTAAGCAAATAATTTAATCTGATTCTAAATTTTCTCAAATATAACATGAAAATGATATCTCCCCTGAATTTTGTTTTAATGTGTAGATAAAATAACGTATTTTAAATGTCTGATCCTACAGACTCTTAAAAGATAATAGGAATCATTATCATTATTAGCATGCTATTTGTGTTAAATATTAAATACCTTTTCTTCTTCAGAGCAGTTGAGCTGTACATGTGGGTAGGAAGAAAACTCCTCTTCCTTCACTATTTCTGAGATTCTTTTCATTTTTTGTTGCTGTTGTTGTTGATTTGGATGACTGGCTGTTTGAAAGTGTTTTTTCAATCTCTACTCCCCTTTCCCATCAATACTTATAAAAACTGTATCCAACTTTTAGGGTCTGTATTAAATAATTCTCCATGAATATATTTCTGATTATTCTCTAACTAGAGGGAAACCCTCTTACCCTTACAACACATTAATATATACCTTTTAAGCCGGGCTCGGTGGCTCAGTCTGTAATCCCGCGCCTTTGGGAGGCTGAGGTGAGTGAATTGCCTGAGCCCGCGGGTTCGAGACCCGCCTGGGCAGCAAGACCTCATCTCTACAATAAATCAAAAAATCAGCCGGGCGTGGTAGCACATGCCTGTAATTCCGGCTACTTGGAAGGCTGAGGTGGAAGGATCGCCGGAGCCCAGCAGGTCGAGGCTGCGGTGGCCGGGAGCGGCCACTGCACTCCAGTCTGGGTGACAGAGTGAGACTCCAACTCAAAAAAAAAAAAAAAAATATATATATATATATATATATATACATATATGTATATATATATATATATACCTTTTAGATTGTCTTCTCATTGGAACGTCTTGTTTTATGATATGTCACAGTCATTTGTATGCCATATAATTATTCTTAGACAGCTAGCTTCTTAGATTCCAAGACTCATCCTTGTCATTCCTGTAGTGGCTAGCACAACATTTGACATAGAGCATATAAATAGAAATAAATCTCTTTGTAAATAGAAATTAAATGACACTAAATCAAATTGTGGTCATAAGGATTTATACACTAATTGTCCTCACTCATTCATTGACACAAATGAATGACACATCTCTCAGATACTTCTCCCCATAGAACATTACTGAAATGTTTATATTTATATTTTCTCAGATATCCAGGATCCAGAGGCCTCATGACAGATCTAAGAAGGAGAAAGTACCTAGTGTCTTGGGAGTAAGCTAATGAACCTGGCTGCAAATTTAAATAGCTTCAAATGAACCTCATAGAGCACATACAACACAGATATCATGAGGATGGATGTCCCCAAAGTCCTCCAACCCACAGAATCCACTTGTCCCTTAAGATGTAATTACCTAGTCGGGAGCAGTGGCTCACGTCTATAATCCCAGCATTTTGGGAGGAAGAGGCAAGAAGATTGCCTGAGCTCAGGGCTTCGAGACCAGCCTGGGAAACTTGGCAAGACCTCGTCTCTACAAAAAATTAAATTAACCGGGTGTGGTAGCACGTGTCTGTGGTTCCAGCTACTTGGAAGGCTGAGGTGGAAGGATCCCCTAAGCCCAACAGGTCGAGGCTACGGTGGCTGTGAGTATGTCACTGCACTCTAGCCTGGGCAACAGAGTGAGACTCTGACTCAAACAAGCAAAGATGTAATTACCTTTAGGCTAATGCTCATTCCACCTATAGGGAGGAAACAGAATTACTACCAGTACCATTCCCATATGTCTAAGAACTCAGTAATGAAGGAGTACAGCCTGCGTTTCTTGACATCTTTGGCTCTTATTTGCTCATGCTGTTAATTCACTTTACCAATGCTCTATCTTGTCTCCTTTATGTCCTCTCTCTTCCCTTCCCTGAGCTCCATGTTGGACAGTCCCCAACCACTTTTTCAAAGAATGCCCTCCACAAGTCTATAGCAAGGAACTAGAAATCAAACAAGAGAAGACCTTTTCCACTTGAACCCACATGACCTGACTCCCATCATGCAGAGCCCTGACCAGTCTCCTTCTTGCTCGCTCTGTCCCCCCTCCTTTTTTAATCTTCTCTCACCCAAACCCAGCTTCTAACACTCCTCTCCTGCTAGGCAGGGCCAACTGTTCCTCTCTTTGTTTAATTCGAGCCTATCTAAATCATGCTCTAGAGGAGGGCAGTTCATCTTTCACATTGTTACCCCCCAAAAGCTATCAAAGTGTCTTTATTTTTTTTAAAAAAAACAGCATTCCTTCATCAAAAGGATTTTGTCTCTGGTTTTTAGAGGGAGAAATTATTTTTTTCCTTTCTCTAGGAAGGAACAAAGTGAGAGGAATTAGATTAGGCAACTGATCTGCCTTCCAAACTTAAAAGGATAGAAGTGCCTTCAGGTCAACGAGGTTAACTAAGACATCAATATGGGTCATGTAAAGATACAGCAAAGTAAAAAAAACCTATGTTCCATTAACAGTGTTTCTCCTTACATGGATTGGCTTCTTATGCTAGGGTGGGCATGAGTTCTTAAAACAACAGAACTTACCTTCATCCTCAAGTAGATTATAAACCACTTGAGATAAACATTTACTTTGACAGCATCTCCTAGAGAAATAACTTGCATTAAAAATGCACTTCTTAAATACATGTTTGTACTGATTTTTTTTTTTTAGTCAGAATCTCACTCTGTTGCCCAGGCTGGAGTGCAGTGGCATGCTCACGGCCACTGCAGCCTTGGCTTGCTGGGCTCCTGTGATCCTCCTACCTCAGCCTTCCAAGTACCTGGAACTATAGGCGAGCACCACCACACCCGGCTTATTTTGTTATTTATTGTAGAGATGAAGTCTCACCATGTTGTCCAGACTAGTCTTGAACCCCTGAGTTCAGGCAATCCTCTCGCCTTTGCCTCCCAAAGTACTTAGATGACAGGCATGAGCCACCACACCCAGCCTGTAATGACTTTTTGTATGGAGTTCCTCTCTTCCCTGCTTATGTAGCCATGGCAAGGTATAATAAATAACAAAGGGAGTCTCTGGCCATCTTCCATCATCCATTTACTTAGTGTCTTAGTACATTTGTGCTTCTATACTAGAATATGTAATACTGAGAAATTTATAAACAACGGACATTTATTCCCCACAGATCCAAAAGCTAAGAAGTCCCAGATAAAGGTACCAGCATGTTCTGTACCTGCTGAGGGTCTTTCCTTATAGATGATGCCATTTAGGTGTCCTCATCTGGCAAAAGGAACGGAAAGGCAAAAGGGCAACCTCTTTTATAAGAGCACAAATCCAGCATGAGGGTGGATTAATCACTTCTCCAAAGGCCCCACCTCTTACTACTGTCATACTGGGTAGAGGTTTCAATATATGCATTTTGGAGAGACATATACATTCAAACCATAGCATTTAGCAAGGTTGAGTGATGGCTCATTGTTATAGGAGATTCAGAAAAATCCCTTACGTGGCCCAGAGATTTTACTCTCTGCTATGAACTGGATGTTTGAGTCCTCCTCAAAATTCATATAATCCCTGATATATTTGGGGATGGGATTTGGGGATGGGACCTTTAGGAAGTAATTAGGCTTAGATGAGATTATGAGAATGGGGCCCTCATGATGTGATTAGTGTTCTTATAATGTCAGAGAGCTTGCTTGCTCTCTCTGTCATATGAGGACACAGCAAGAAGGTAGCGAGCTGTAACAAGCCAGGAATAGAGCCCCCACCAGAAATGAAACCCTGCCAGAATCTTGATCTTTCCAGCCTTCCAAACTATGAGAAAATAAATTTTTATTATTTAAGTCACCCAAGTATGGTATTTTGTTCTGGCAGCTTGAGCAAACTAAGATACACACATGCACACCTGCAAATACACATTCTTCTCCCAGGAAATATATGGAATAAAAATTCAAATTATTATCTATTTTCTAATCAAGTCATGCTGCTTCCCAGAAAATAGACCTTATATTTCTAAACAAGCCCTCTTTATTTAGAAAAATGATCTTACTTTTGATGTTCCTAAAAAAGAATAAGAACATATGTGCTCTCTGGTATTCTGTAGGAGGTAAGAAATTTGTGAGTGGATTTCATTGTGGCTCACAATTTTTGCTATGAGAAAATCCAGGAAATAGGTCAGGACACACCTCCACTCCCATTCTCAATGCCTCGTGATCATCCTTGCATTGAGTCAGTGTTGTCTCAAATAGCGCACCTGTTGTCTGCCCTTGTCACAAAGTTAGGAAGACCAGCTATATCATTAAGACTATGTTGAATATAGAAGAGCCAATCCTTCAGGTAGTGGGAATAAGCAGCAGAGCTAATATCTGGATATTGCTTGTGGTGTTCTACATTTTTTTTCCTATCGAAATTTTTAAAACCAAGGGATAGTTTTTCCCATAGTAGAGGATATTCTAATTCTCTCACATATTTTTCTTGACAGTCATTGGAACTAAAATCTACACTCTGTTCCTCTGTAACCTCTGCTCTAATGCAGCAGTGCCATACCCAAAGGCAAAGAGGAACATCGTCTGAAACTTCAGAGTGTTTGTCTGCCTCACTGATGTCACTTTCCATTACTGGAAGAAGTTTGTGACTCCTGATACTCAACAAGGCAGCTTTCAAATCACCAACCAAATTTCTCCACCTGAGGTGGGTCAAGGCCACTCTCCACCCAAACAAGATGGATTCCCTCTTTTTGCTACTTGTAGCACCCCCTGTCATACCGCTTCTTATTTCAAATCTTCCTTTGAGACTCTTGGGCACAAGTATGAATTGACTAAGTAAATGAATAAAGATAATTGCAAAAAACAGAACTGATTGAGAACTTAGTGGAAATCAAGAGTAAATATGGAACAGTGATCTGTTCATCTTCATCCAGTCTTTTTCAGATAATGGTCTAGTGTTTAAAAAGTTACACAAGATTCACATGAATTAAATAAAATGGACAAAATGACTATTACTTCACCTATACAACAATCATTATACATAACATTTTAGTAACAAAAAATCTTTCATTAGTCAGAAGATTCTACCTTTTCAGGGGATAGATCTCAAAATGCTAAAGGACTTTCTTTGATATCACACAAGTTTTCATGTATTTATTCATTAGTTACTCTCACAAGAGTAATAATTTGGATAATTTTACACCAATTAGAGGATGCAAGAGTGACACAATCATATAATATTGCTAGGTCTGCCTACTTTGTGCAGTTCTTGATTCATTTTAATTTTTGAAGAATTTTCAGTATTTCATACTTTTAAAAATAAAATGTATCATGATTATTATCCTGAACCATAAAATTGCATGATTCAAATTGCATATAATTCAATTTATTAAATTTGGTGTTTTGGAAGTCCAGGAAATTATTGTAAGTCAGAAGTTCTTTGATTATTTGTAGTTTACAATATTTGTAGCCCATAATGTTGAGACAGGCTAGTCAGTACAGAAGAATGTGACCTCTGTTTCATCCTATAAGAAGTCGAAAGCAAGTCGATAAAAAGTTAGAAAATGCCTCCAGGGTGTTATGGCAGTCAGCAGCAAAGCAGGCTCTCCACCTTCTTGATGACCTGATGATTGTAAATGGAACACAAGCAGCCCAAATTCCCGAATGAAGACAAATCCATGGCCCTCACAATCCTTACCCACTCCCGATGAGTTCTCTAAAGGCACAGGAGATAAATGCCAGTCACCAGGACCCCCTCGATGCAGTTCTCGTTCTGGAAATGTCCACACTCCCCTCCCTTGGAGTGTGTACTATTTTTCTGTTCCCAGTCCCCTTTCTCTTTATGTGTACCTTCTCACCTTAATAAATTCTTTACTCTGTTTACTAACCTGGTAGCTTGCTCTGGAATTCTTTTTTGCAGCAAAGTCAAGAACCCAGAAAAGAGTCAAGATCTCTTCTTCTCTCTCTCTCTCTCTCTCTCTCTCTCTCTCTCTCTCTCTCTCTCTCTCTCTGTTAAAGAGATCACCTCTCTGGCAACAGTATAAGTTAATTTATTCATCTAATTTTTTTTTAATACCCACAATGTACCGGGTTATGCTATGTGTCAGGCAAGACACAAAGATTTCTAATTCATGATCTCTTCTGATGAGAAACACTATCTAGCTGAAGAGAGAGATACAAAAATGAACTTCCAACATTAAATGAGCCTGCTCTCAGGAGTTACATCCATGTGCATTCAAATTCAAGCTATAGGACTCAACTTGTAGCTATTTAAAGTGATTATAAAGTCTATAATAATTATAATTAAATAAAAATAAAAATGAATGTGAATGCTATAATAAGTCAACTTCAAAGAGCAAAAGAGTGTGAGGAAAGAAATGATGAACTCTGTTCAGGGAAGTTTCCTCAAAGAAGGTAACCTTTCAGCTGGATTGAACAGATAAAAAAGAAAAGGAAAGCCATCTCAGGTAGAAGGAACTCATGTATGAAGTCATGAAAAGCATGATGTGCTAATGAAGAGTATGAAGTTCAAACTGGTTAAGGTGTTGAAGGGAGGGTGAAAAGAGATTGGAGAGGTGGTGAGGTTTAGATTTATAAGAGGAGCAAAAAGAGTTGTTACTAGGGAGAAAAGAGTAGAATATGATCTTCCACGTGTAGTATTCATATATCCAACAAATCTGTCATAAAATAGCAGTCTTGTCACAATCTCAGCTGCCCTTTTATAAATCAAACTCCCTGCATGTTAACAAAAATAACTGGACCTGGTGGGGCTTGGGGACTCAGCCTGTAATCCCAGCACTTTGGGAGGCCAAAGTAAGTGGATTGCCTGGGCATAAGGGTTTGAGACCAGCCCAGGCTGGTGAGACCTCATTTCTACAATAAGTAGAAAATTAGCCAAACATGGTAGCACATGCCTGTAGTTCCCAACTACTTGGAAATCTGAGGTGGAAGGATAGCTGGAGTCCAGCAGATCGATGCTGGGGTGGCCGTGAGTGTGCCACTGCACTCCAGCCTGGGCAAAGGAGTGAGACTCCAACTCAAAAAAATAAATAAATAAGTAACTGGACTCATGTTCCTCGACTCCAAAAGGCACACTTCACATACTCTGTATTAATAGTGCCCTCTAGATTCATGCAACACCAGCATGAACCCATGTGAAGTATATTCACTTATCCATGAAGATGTAGAATAATGAGTATGGAAGCAAGACCAACATACTTGCTTACTGTTCAATCAGTACACATGAAGATTCTTCTTAGTGTCCAGGCACCATCTCATCCTGTCCAGGTCAAGGTCCCATCTTCTTTATTGCCAATTCATCCCATTCTTGGCTAATTTTATATCTCCCGTCTCAAGAAAAAGGGAGCAATGCTACTAAGACTCATGATGTAATGACTCTTTGGAGGCTGTTTGTATTGAAACAAATAAATACATCTTTTTGCCTCTACAGCTCTCTATTATCATTTATTTAATTTTAAGCTAATTACATCATTATTTATGATGCTGCATTATCCATCATGTCACCCTTAATTCTGGTTACCAATAACTCTCAGAAATGTTATTACTCTTCTTTCCTGATGCTGAATATAAATGCAAGTCTCTGGTCATGTTAAATTTACTATTCACAATTCCTTAACATAAACATAGAACAGCACATCTTTTTTGCTTTTTTTCAGCTGGTGTCTCACCCTGTCGCCCAGGCTAGCATGCCATGGCACACTCATGGCCACTCAGCGTCAACCTGCTGGACTCCGGCGATCCTTCCAACTCAGGCTTTCAAGTTGCCTGAACTATAGGCGCATGCTACCACGCCCGGATAATTTTTGATTTTGTCATAGAGACAAGGTCTCGCCAAGTTGCCCAGGCTGGTCTCGAACCTATGAGCTCAGGCAATCCACTCACTTCGGCCTTCCAAAGTGCTGGAATTACAGCCTGAGCCACTGAGCCTGACCAGAACAGCACATCTTTAAATGATGTTTTCTCTTGAACTTTTAAGCCATCATGACTGCATTTATAGAATGTGAGCTCTTTTATTATTAATTGCACCCCTACCTTCTATACACAGTCACCAACAGGAAGGATAGGTAAGAGGTCTGTAGTGAAGAAAGAAGAGTGATCACACTTTTTGCCTGATTGGGCTTAAAACCAACCAAGAGAAGCAGGTGAAACCTCATGAAGGAGGCAAGAGAAGACATCAACTGGAAGATCTCAGGGGTATAGCAGAATGATGGTCTCCAAAGCCCTTGGAAAAGAAAGGCATGGCCACCTTGAAGACTGCATGACAGCTGATGTGGAGTTTGTAGAGATATGGAGTGATTACTCTGGGTGCCAGTGGCAGGAATGCACAGTGTAGAGGACACCTGCCGCCATGCCTGCCACCTTTATGAATTGAGGCTACTGTAATGGAAGAGACAGAGGATAAAGAGCTGCTGGGTGGCCCATACATGCAGCTCAAGCCCAAGAGTGAGTCAAAGGCCAGAGAACTAAACTCATTTAATGTTCAATGTGAGTGAGTTACCCCATATCACCAGTCATAACTTCACAGAACAGGTCAGGGAAAACAATGGAGCCTACTGAAGTAACTTTGAAAAATAATGTTTTTACTGGAAACTGTAAGACCAAAGACAGAAGGAACTGTATATAAATACTGTACTCTAGTTGGTAAATTTTATTTTCATGGGCATATGGGTCCATAATTCTGAAACATCTTTGCACATATCCTGGAGTTGAACAATTGATTAAGGGGAGGGTGAAGAGCAGCAGACAAGTTTCTCACTGTCAAAGAAGAAAGTTTCACATAGACGAGGGAAGGCTACCATGAATGCTGTGATTCTAGATTAGAGTGAGACATTGGTATGAACTCATATTTACCCAAAAAGATAGATACATAGGTACAGAAATAGTTACAGAGATGTGTGTGTGCATAAATGAGTTAGTACGCATATTTCTTTCTTTTTTTTTTTTTTTTTTTTGAGTTGGAGTCTTACTCTGTCGCCCAGACTGGAGTGCAGTGGCCGCTCCCAGCCACCGCAGCCTCAACCTGCTGGGCTCCAGCGATCCTTCCGCCTCAGCCTTCCAAATAGCCGGAACTACAGGCATGCGCTACCACGCCCGGCTGATTTTTTGATTTATTGTAGAGATGAGATCTCGCTGCCCAGGTGGGTCTCGAACCCGCGGGCTCAGGCAATCCACTCACCTCAGCCTCCCAAAGGCGCGGGATTACAGGCTGAGCCACCGGGCCCGGCAGTACGCATATTTCTTAGCTCTGTTCCCTGAAAAGGTCTAGAGGCAGTGATTCCCATAGGCAATGAACACACTTAGCACTCAGATCTTTGTCTGTAAAGCCATTCTCTGACAAAAAAGCTGGGGAAGGGAAAAATAAGATGAGCCTGAAGTATCTTACAGTACCAGAAGTAAAGAAGTGTTCAGAAAACAAAGTATACAGACATGTCAAAGGGATATAGGAGCCAACCTGAAAGGAGCCCAAAGACCAAAGTGGGAATCATCTGAGTAGCTAAATAATCTGAGCACTGAATTACAATCTAAAGTATAAAATTAATATATATGAGTTATGCTCATATAAATAACTGAATAAATTACAAATCTTTTTATAGAAGAATTCTAAATAAGATATGTATCTGTTGGCTACTCATACGTCTTTTTTGAGAAGTGTCTATTAATGTCCTCTACCCACTTTTTAATAGGGCTGTTTGTTTGTTTTTTCCTTTTGACTGATTTGAGTTCCTTGTAGATCCTGGATGTTAGGACTTTGTCAGATACACAATTAGCAAATACTTTTTTCCCATTCTGTAGGTTGTCTCCCTGCTCTCTTGATGGTTTCTTTTGCCATGCAAAAGTTTTCCAGTTTGATGAGGTTCCACTTGTCTATCTTAGCTTTTATGGCATATGCTTTTGGGGATTTGATCAAGAATTGATTGCCTCCTCCAATGTGCAGAAGGGTGTTTCCTGTGTTTTCTTCTAAGATTCTTATGGTTTGAGGTTTTACGTTTAGGTCTTTGATATTGATTGATTTTTTGTGTATGGTGATAGGTAGAGGTCCTGTTTCATTCTTCTGCATGTGATCAGCCAGTTTTCCCACCAACATTTGCTAAATAAGGTCTCCTCTCCCCAGTGGTTGCTATTGATGGCTTTGTCAAAGATGAGTTGGTTAAAAGATCAAGTTTTTGCTTCTAGGATCTGTCCTGTTTCATTGATCTATCTGCCTATTTTTGTACTGGTACATGCAAAAATGCTCAGCCTCACCAATCATTGGAGAAATGCAAATCAAAACTACGCTGACATACCAACTTACCCAGGAAGGATGGTCATCATTAATAAATCAAAAAACAATTCATGCTGGCAAGGATGTAGAAAAAGGGGACTCTTCTACACTTTTGTAGGGTGTGCAAACTAGTCCAACCTCTATGGAAAATAGTGTGGTGATAACTAAAGGAACTAAAAATTGACCTTTCATACAGTCCAGCTATCCTTCCTGGGAATATACCCAGAGGAACACAGTTCAATCTACAAAAAAGATACTTGCACACACATGTTTATTGCCACATTATTCACAATAGCTAAAACATAGAACCAATCCTCCTGTCCATTGAAAGTAAACTGGATAGGGGTGAAGATGGCTACCGGAGAAGTCAGACTGTGAGAGTCTCTGCAAAAGCAAGTGTCCATAAAGACTCTCTGTGTGAATAGGCGTGCGCTGATGGGAGAGTAAAAGACCTTCTGAAGGGAGACTCAGGTTCATACACCGGGCCTCCCCTCTGAAGACGGCTGCAAGCCCCCACAGCCCCGAGATAGGAGTGCGGGCATACGCAAGATCATCTACTGCTCACGGGACTCTTCAGAGAAGAGCCTGCCGAATCCAACTGGTTCGCATTGCCTGATGCCTGGCCCACACCCTCACCTGTTATAGCAGATCAGCTGGAACCCAGGATCCGATCAGTGGAGAGAGAGGATCAGGAAGAGCCAGAGAGGTGCCACATGCCGGGGGAAGAGATACCTACTGCAGTCATTTTCTCTGTCCCAGGACCAGGCAGAGACCCGCATTGCTTTGCCAAGCTCCACCCACCTCCACCCAGTCTCCAACTTGGGATCTAAGGACCAGGCAGAGATCTTCATTGCCATGCCCAGCTCCATCCAACTCCGCCCAGCCCCCAACTTGGAACCTAAGGTAATCTTATCCAACTGGGAGAGACAGAAGCCCCTCTCCCATGCTGGATCAGACACAAAGAAGTCAGATCTGAGTGGCGGACTCAACAGGCTGCAAGGCGTGAATCCAGATCTGATCTACCCAGGGGCATCTGACCCAAGCTGTGAGTAACCCTATCTGGCTGCACTGAGAGCAGAGGGGAGGGACTAGAGACCAAAGCTGAAAGGACGTTGGACTTACAGGAACGACCTCAAAGCAAGTTTGGTTCTTTGTTTTTATTTATTTATTTATTTATTTGAGTTGGAGTCTCACTCTGTCGCCCGATTATTTTTTTTATTTTTATTTTTTGTCTGTTTTGCTCCTTTGTGTTCGTTTTTTGCTTTAGTTTTTTTTCTCTTTCTGTTTTTGATAACATTTTTATACTTTGTTTCTGTTATTTTACTGATTTTTTTTCTTTTTCTCTATTTTTTATTTATTTTTTAATTGATATTTTTTATTTTAAAATTATGGGGTACAGTTAAGGGTTAGGTATACAAATATGCATCGTTCAGGCATCCTTGTTGATAAGGGGTGTCTCCCATCCCCAGACAGATATTGACTACTGTTAATCCCACCTCCCTTCCCCTCCCTCCCCTCCCCATAGTTCCCCACCACTGTCAATCCTTTTCTTATAGTATTACGATAGATGTTCAAGGTCCACTATATGGACCTGCGATACTCAGATCTTTGTTTCTGTGAGAGATCACTCAGTATTATAGACTCTAGTTCCATCCAGGTTGCTGCGAAATTCATGATTTTGTTCTTTTTTATGGCTGCATAGTATTCCATCATGTATATGTACCACATTTTTTTAATCCAGTCCTCTTTTGATGGACAGCATGATTGGTTCCAGGTTCTTGCTATTGTAAACAAAGCTGCAATAAACATACGTGTGCAGGTATCTTTTTGATAGAGTGATCTGAGTTCTTCAGGGTATATTCCCAGTAGGGGGATTGCGGGGTTATATGGGAAGTCAATATTTAGAGCTTTTAGGAATCGCCACACTGTTTTCCACTAGTGTAGAGGTTGCACTAGTTTACACTCCCACCAACAGTGTAGAAGTGTTCCCTTTTCACCACACCCTCTCCAGCAACTGTTATTTTTTGAGTTATTGATAATTGCCATTCTAACTGGAGTTAGGTGGTATCACAGTGTGGTTTTGATTTGCATCTCCTTTATGATTAGTGAGGTTGAACATTTCTCCGTGTATATGTTGTCCACTTGGATGTCTTCCTTTGAGAAGTGTCTGTTCATATCTTTTGCCCACTTTGTAATGGGGGTGTTTGTTTTTTTCTTTTCAGCACATTTGAGTTCCTTGTAGATCCTAGATGTTAGGCCTTTGTCAGTCCTGGAGTTGGCAAATACTTTTTCCCAGTCTGTGGGCTGTCTCCCTGCTCTCTTGATGGTTTCTTTGGCTTTGGAGAAGCTTGTCAGTTTAATGAGGTCTCACTTGTCTATCTTATCTCTTATGTCCTGTGCATTTTGGGTTTTGTTCAGGAATTGGATGCCAGTTCCAATTTCCATAAGGGTGTGTCCTGCATTTCCTAAGGTTCTTATGGTTTGAGGTTTTACATTTAGGTCTCTGATCCATTTAGAGTTAATTTTTGTGTATGGGGATAGATAGGGGTCTTGTCTGAATCTTCTGCATGTGGTCAGCCAGTTTTCCCAGCACCATTTACTAAATAGGTTCTCCTCTCTCCAGTGGTAGGTGGTGGGGGCTTTGTTGAAGATGAGTTGGTTGAGAAATTGGGGTTTTGCTCCTGGAATCTCAATTCTATTCCATTGGTCTATATGCCTGTTCCTGTATCAATACCAAGCTGTTTTGATGATTGTAGCTTTATAGTAAAGTTTGAAGTCTGGTAGTGTGATACCTCCTGCTTTGTTTTTTTTGCTTAGGATTGTTCTGACTATTCTTGGTCATCTGTGTTTCCATATGAATTCCTATATTGTTGTTTCTAGCTCTGAGAAGAATGTTTCTGGTAATTTGATGGGTATTGCATTAAATCTATCGATTTCCTTAGGTAGAATGGATATCTTCATAATGTTGATTCTTCCAATCCATGAGCATAGGATATTTTTCCACTTGTTTGTGTCATCTTTGATTTCTTTGAGCAGTGTTTTGTAGTTTTCATTGTAAAGGTCTTTCACATCTCTGGTTAGGAAGGTGCCAAGGTATTTCTTTTTTTTTTTTTTTTATGGCTATTGTGAATGGGATTGTGTTTTTTACTTGAGTTTCTGTGTGTTTATTATTGGTGTAAAGAAATGCAATTGTCTTTTGCACATTTATTTTATACCCTGAGACTTTGCCAAAGTCCTTTATCAGGGTAAGGAGGCTTTTGACAGATTCTCTTGGGTTTTCAAGGTACACAATCATGTCGTCAGCAAAGAGGGATAACTTGACTTCCTCTTTTCCTATTTGGATACCGCTGATCGCCTTCTCTTTTCTGACTGCTCTAGCTAGGACTTTCAATACTATATTGAACAGGAGGGGAGAGAGAGGGTATCCTTGTCTTGTTCCAGTTTTCAGGGGAAATAGTTGCAATTTTTGTCTGTTTAGGAGTATGCTAGCTGTGGGTTTCTCATAGATGACTTTTACTATTTTGAGGTATGTTCTATGTATGCCTAGGTGTTCGAGGGTTTTTATCAGGAAGGGATGCTGGATTTTATCAAAAGCTTTTTCTGCATCTAATGATATAATCATGTGGTTTTTGTTCTGATGTCTGTTGATGTATTTAATTACATTTATTGTCTTGCAAATGTTGAACCAGCCTTGCGTCCCAAGAATGAAGCCTACTTGGTCATGATGGATGATTTTTGAGATGTGTTGTTGAATCCAGTTTGCTAGGATCTTGTTGAGAATTTTGGCATCTATGTTCATCAAAGATATTGGCCTGTAGTTCTCTTTCTTTGTTGGGTTTTTACCTGGTTTGGGTATCAATGTGATGTTAGCTTCATAAAATGATTTGGGGAGGGTTCCATCTTTCTCAATCACCTGTAATACTTTCAGTAGGATTGGTAACAGCTCCTCCTTAAATATCTTATAGAATTCTGCTGGAAAGCCATATGGTCCAGGGATTTTTTTTTTTTTTTGTAGGTAGTTTTCTTATTACATAGTCAATTTCCTTGATTGTTATTGGTCTATTTAGAGTCTCGATTTCTTCTTGTTTCAACCTAGGCAGGTTGTGTGAGATCAGAAAGTCTTTCATTTCCTTAAGGTTTTCCAGTTTGTTTCCATACAAGTGTACATAGTAGTCTCTAATGATCTTTTGGATTTCCTCGGGGTCAGAAGTGACTTCATCTTTTGTGTTTCTGATTGTATTTATTTGGGCTTTTTCTCTTTTTTTCTTGGTCAGTCTAGGTAAGGGACCATCGATCTTGTTTATCCTTTCAAAGAACCAGCTTTTTTTCATTGATTTTTTGTATTATCTTTTTGTCTTCTATGTCCTGGATTTGGGCTTTTATTTTGGTAATCTGGATTCTTCTGCTGAAGTTAGGATTTTGGTGGTCTTGCTTTTCCAGCTTCCTAAGGTGGCTTGTTAGGCTGTTAATTTGTGATCCTTCCATTTTCTTCATGTGCATTTGTAGGGATATAAATTCCCCTCTTACTACAGCTTTCATGGGCGTCCCAGAGATTTTGGTACGATGTCTCTTCATTTTCATTTGTTTCCAAGTATCTTTTAATCTCTGTTTTGATTTCATTGTTGACCCAGGAGTTGCTTAGCATCATGCTGTTTAGTGTTCATCTCTTTGTGGGTTTGGGGGAACCTTGTTGGTGTTGATGTTTATTTTTATTCCACTGTAGTCCAAGAACTTGCATGACAAAATTTCGATCTTTTGAAATTTGTTTATGCTTGATTTATGGCCAAGTATGTGGTCAATCTTAGAGTATGTTCCATGTGGTGCTGAGTAGAATGTATATTCTGTGATTGTTGGGTGGAGTATTTTGTAGGTATCAATTAAGTCCTTTTGGTCAAGAGTCACATTGAGGTTCCAGATCTCATTGCTGATTTTTTGTCCTGATGGTCTGTCTATGGTTGTGAGTGGGGTATTAAAGTCCCTGGTTATGATGGTGTTAGAGTCAATATCTTTCTTTAGTTTTCCTAGAAGCTGCTTTATGAAAGTTGGCGCTCCTCTGTTGGGCGCATATATGTTTAGGATAGATATTTCTTGTTGATGGAGTGAAACTTTTATCATTATGTAGTGGCCTTCTATATCTTTTTTTGTTTTTGTGTGTGTGTGTGTGTGTGTGTGTGTGTGTGTGTGTGTGTGTGTGTGTTTTTGAGTTGGAGTCTCACTCTGTCGCCCAGACTGGAGTACAGTGGCCGCTGCCGGCCACCGCAGCCTCGACCTCTGGGCTCCGGCAATCCTTCCGCCTCAGCCTTCCAAGTAGCTGGAATTACAGGCATGCACTACCACGCCTGGCTGATTTTTTTATTTATTGTAGAGATGAAGTCTCGCTGCCCAGGCAGGTCTTGAACCTGCGGGCTCAGGCAATCCACTCACCTCAGTCTCCCAAATGCGCGGGATTACAGGCTGAGCCACCAAGCCCAGCTTCTTTTTTAATTTTTGATAGCTTAAATGGTATTTTGTCTGAAATTAGGATCACGACTCCTTTCTTTTGTGTTCTGTTTGCCTGAAAATTTGTTTCTAATTCTCTTACTTTGAGTCTGTGCATGTTCTTTCTAGTGAGATGGGTCTCTTGAAGGCAGTATATTGTTGCCTGGTGATATTTTATCCATTTTGCCATTCTATGTCTTTTCAGTGGTACATTTAGTCCATTCACATTCAGGCTAATTATTTTTTGATTATATTTGTTTTGCTCATTTGTGTTTGTTTTTTGTTTTAGTTTTTTTCTCTTTCTGTTTTTAATAACATTTTTATACTTGCTTTGTTTCTGTTATTTTATTGATTTTTTTTCTTTTTCTCTATTTTTTAAACTTCCTTTTTTTTTTTTTTTTAAGTTGGAGTCTCACTCTGTCTCGCCCAGACTGGAGTGCAGTGGCCACTCCCGGCCACCGCAGCCTCGACCTGCTGGGCTCCAGCAATCCTTCTGCTTCAGCCTTCCAAGTAGCTGGAATTACAGGCAAGTGCTACCACACCCAGCTGATTTTTTGATTTATTGTAGAGATGAGGTCTCGCTACCCAGTTGGGTCTCAAACCTGCGGGCTCAGGCAATCCACTCACTTCAGCCTCCCACTATTTTTGTGTGGAAAGAGTACATCAATAGGCAGGATTTGTTGGTCTGTTTGTATGATTATCTGTTTTAGTTTTTTTAATCTTTTCAGTCTTTATTTCTCTTTTTGTTTGTTAGTTGGTACATCTGTCTGTTTTCCCTCTTACTCTTCTCTCTCTCTACCTTCATCTTGCTCCCCCTCCTTTTTCCATTATTTTTCCTTTTCTTGCCTCATTTTGCTTCCAGGGAGCAAACCTATACTCCCACTGCATGAACAGATCATAAGGCAGTGAGAAGTGGGTTCCAGGGTGCCCATACACCTGTTGGTGGATACTGGGATCTGCAGATAGATTTTGAATCACAGCTCCCACCTCAGATAAATCTCAAAAATACAAAAAGTACACCCACCAACCCACAGCCCAGCTTCAGAATTGAAGAAAGTCAGAGGAGCCACATAAGGAAAAATAGGAGACTGAGCAAACAGAAGTAAAAGCAACCCCTCCATCCCTGAATAATAGAATTAAAGAAGAGAGGGGGGAAATGGTGGGAGGAGGAATGTCTACACAAATGAAGAAATACCAAAGGAAGAATATGGGTCTCACACAGACCCCTGGGAGGTCAGACACTGAAAAACAGACTTTGGAATGAAAAAAGATGAAGAGCCCCCAGAATGACTGGTCTCAAACTACAAACCCAGATATCAAGACATTAATAAAGAGAATAAAAAGAATTGAGAAGACACAAGAGGAAAATAGGAAGTAGTTGATAACTGAGATAACAGCAGTAAAGAATTCTGTGAATAAAATAAATAACAAACTGATAAACATGCAAAGCAGAATTAGCCAAACAGAAGAAAGAATCTGAGTTTGAGGGTCAAAATATAGAACTAACCAAACTATCAAAAACATAGAAAATAAATTTTAAAAGACAGAACAAAACCTTCAAGAGATGAGCAATTATTTCAATAGGCCAAACCTAGGAGTAATTGGACTTCCTGAGGCAGGAAGAGATACAGAGACCACCCTGGAACAAATATTCCATGAAATTATTCAAGAAAACTTCCCTCATCTCATCAGTGATGCAATCATTCAAACACAAGAGATTCAGAGAACCCCTGTAAAACAACAAATTAGACAACCAACTCCTAGACACATAGTAATTTGCGTAAACAAAGTAGGTATAAAAGAAAAAAATCCTAAAGGCAGCAAGAAAAAAAGTCAGACTACCTACCAGGGAAGACCAATTAGAATAGCAGCAGATTTATCTACAGAAACACTTCAGGCGAGGAGAGCTTGGAGCCCAGTCTTCAAAGTTCTCAAAGATAAAAAATTTCAACCAAGAATAACCTTCCTAGCTAAGCTAAACTTCATCAGTGAGGGAGAATTAAAATCTTTCCCAGACATTCAATCCCTAAGAACTTGCGCTGCCTCTAAACTAACTCTACAAGAAACATTTCAGAAAGTATTAAACATAGAAGAAAGGGACTATTTACACACATACATCTCTTAATGTGTATATGTATATTTGTTTGTGTATATATATGTATATGTATATATATATATATACATATATATACACATATACATGTATATGTGTGTGTGTGTGTGTGTGTGTGTGTGTGTGTATGTGTGTGTGTATATATATATATACACACACACACACAGCTACTGACAGCCAGAGCAATGTGCAGGCCACTTGCTGTCTGGACCCACTGGGCAGGGGCCCTTGGACTCAATTGTCTGATTGACTCTGTGGGAAGCAGAAACTCCAGGATTCAAGAATACTCTGTTTGGGAGGGTCTTTTTCCAAAAGTTGTAAGTATCCCTTCGGTCTTGAGACTGGTCAAGACAGCAGAGTCATCTAGACAGAGTACCCAGACCTGGTCTCATGTGGCCCAGTGCCAAGGCAGTGCCTCATTGAAGATGTTCTGGGTTTGCCTCTGGAGACCTGCCACCAACCAGGGCCCAAGACTCCACTTCCATGTACTGTCTGACCTTTGTGATGATTGCAACAAATGTGAAAATAAATGTTGATACATTTAAAGGGAACCAAAGTGGAGGCTGGGCAGGAGGGGGTGCGGAATGGCAGGGAGCACTCCAAGAGCAGAAGGAACCTTTTCTTTTAACTTGGTGCTAAAACCTATTGCAAGCACCATACTTAAAATGAAACAGCAAAGTGTTATTCTTAAGGACAAGTTGTGGGATAACATGTACAGTATGAAGCCAATTCCATAAAAATTTTGAAAATTACATAAACTAATAAGGCTACAAATGACTAAGTATGTAAATTCATAGACAAAGATCTGATACATCTGTAAATTCATTTAAAAAGTCTGGCAGGTCTGTACACTTATGAACAAAGGTATTATATGAGTAGTTACCTCTGGGAACCAGAAAATGAGGCCCAGCATAAAAATCTTAATTTTTCTATAAGAAATATTCACCCTCTGACTCTTGCATGTCATTGTCTCCATACACCTGAATTACTCCTCACTGCACATGTCTCCAGATCTAATCTCACCTTCCAATAAGGCTTCTACACACTTCTTATACTCTTCAGGCACTGTTATCCTAAACCAACTTAAACTTCTTCTAGGATCACTTTTTTTTTTCCCTTAGTTCAATGAACTACCCTTACAACCATCTCCATCTCCTTTGGTCCTCACTGTTTCTCATAGCATCCCAGTACAAAAGAAAAGACATTTTATGTGCCTTACCTATACCACCATTTATGTTCTTTTATTCAGGATTACCATCATGTCAAAATATTATTTTCAATGTTTAGAATCCATAACCGTTCACAGAGTATGAATGAGAGAACGTCGGAACTCTCAAAGAACCTACAAAGCTTTCAGTATGGCAAAACATCTTGAGAAAATAACAGTCCTGGACCACTATATTAGACTCTTTTAAATTTTTTTAATTAATTGTAGCACAGAGAAAAGAGGTAAATTGTTTAAGGAAATTTGTGTTCTTTAGACAGAGTATTGGCTTTATACCAACAGAAAAGAAAAACAGATAGATAAGCTCTGGGTCTTCATTTCTCTTTCTCTTACTCTCCCAGCAGGCTGAAAAACAAAGAATATAAGTATTGTTTATTAATGACATGTATTTTGAAATCTATTAAAATGAATGCCAAATTGCTTAGATTGTCTTTCTGTGGTTTCTGCCAGTGCAAACAATTTTAAGCCTGTCCCAGACTCACGGCAGCTAGATTCTCTTTTTGTTGGGCTAGGGGCAAGGACACACCAATAAATGTTGTGAAGTTTCTGCCTTATCATTCGTGCCATCACATTCCTCTGGCTTCATAGTCAGAAGCTTTTAATCATCATTCCCCAGAGTTATTGAATTAACACCTACTTCTTACCTAAGTTATTACAACCAAAAGGTATTTTCTCAAAGAGCCCTAAGAAGAACATCTTTCCTCTTAGGATCCAAACAAATCACATTTTAAAACATCCAAATTTGTGAATTTTGTCTCCACCTCTCACTAGCTGTGTGGTCTTTGGAAAATTACTAAACCTGTGTTTGATCTGTACCTTCATTTTCTCTTCTACAAAATGGGAATAATAATAGTTCCCAACTCTGCCACTGTTTTGAGGATTTTAAAAGATACACACACACATATTTAGAGGAGTGATTGGTGCTGATCTATATGACTTTTTGCAATGGCCAGTCAGTCTTTGCTATTTTAGTAATAACTATTATAATTACTTTTTAAAAAATCTAAAGTATAGTTACCTAAGATGTTTGATTTTTAGGGTAAGGCAGTTTGACTTTTAGCCACAAGTTTTGGACCCCAAATACAAAGAAATGATGGATGTTAGGGAAATATTAGCATTACTGTTAGAATATAAAGTTAGCCTTTATACAGCCATGGGTAATTGCAAAATGATTTCACATGCATAACATCCTTTAATTCCAATTCACTACTTTAATCTCTAGAAGGGAGCTCACAGATGTCCATTATCCCCAAAGGAATAAAAAAACTTACTGTCAGGCCATGAGGGCAATATTAAATTATTTAGAAATTTGAATATAAATTTTCCAACTGGCCTGTAAAATCAACCAAATCACAAACCACCATCTTTTAAGAAAATGTTTCAATAATTTTTTATTTAATGATCAAAATATTTCAGGCTATCTAAATATTTATACCTATAGTCATAAGCATCACAAATTTGAGAAAGGAAACATTTAATAATATGCCACAGCATAGCAGTGCCCAACATAGAGTAAATATTTAATAAATATCGGCTATTATTATAAGTATGATTATGGTTAGACCATCTTTCTAGTTGGATACAGAGATCTCCAAAATGAGAGATTTTATGTCGGTCATGGGTTGCAGTGTGGTGCCTGGCATACAGGAGCATCTTGGTAGAGGAAAGAATGACTTTCTCTGATTCTAAATAGTTTGGAAACCATGACATAAACTAGCAGATACCCTAATAATCCTCCAGAATAGATTTTTTTCTCCTGACTTAACTTCCTAAAGTTCCTTTAGAACTATTCCTAAACCTTCTTAAAAAAGATTTTAAAATATTCTTTAAAAACAGATTGCACAACCTCCATGATGATATTAGTTCTAGTGCTTGATGAATCTTGGAATTAGTTTAACTTTCTTTATATCTAAGTTAAATTTTTTAAATTAACATTTAAATTTACTTTAAAGTATTTTACCTTATTAATCATTCTATTTAAGGCTATTTTTCTACCATGGTTAAGAGCACAGAATTGAAATCATCCCAACAAAGATCTAAATTACACTATCATTTAACATTTTTATATAATTTTTCCTTCTTCTTGTTGGAATCATCAAAGAGCTCCTTCATTATGTTCTCTTTTTTTTTCTGCACAAAACCTATGACTTTGGCAAAGCATGTAGGAGGATCAGCGGTAGCATAGCACTTATCCAGGGTGACTTCATTTGTCTTGGCAAGTCTCAGCAGAAGTGAAGCAGAGTATTCAGGGTGACTTCTTAAAAATTCATACAAAAACCTAGTTAATATTAAAGTTTTTATTTAGATTTTGTTGGACAAATGAGCAAGAAAAAAATCACATCACTAACCTCAAGAGCAACTCATACTCCAAAGGTCTGAATTGGACTAAACCCCATGCAGGAAGACTTGCTGGCTAAGGACTTAAGGCCCAGAGTTAAAGCTACATGGACTCAATTTCTGGCTCTGCCACTTATTTTACTATATCACCTTAGGTAACATTAAAACTATCAGAGGCTTAGTTTCCTTCTCTGTAGAATGGAGATAATAGCACATCTCTCTCATAAGGTGGATTGTGAGAAATATATGACATAATCTAGACAAAACACACACTGCCTGGTGCATATTAAATGGTTAGTGAATGTTATCTGTTATTTTACGTATATGTATACTATATTTTGACTTAAGCTACATTTCAAAAGGATTCTGATAGACAGATGGAGATCTAGTCTTAAATTTTTCTTTCTCTTCTCTGTATGAGTGAAATCTTGTAGGGAACATAATTTTATGAAATAGTTTAATGCATTGAATGCTATCATAATCCAACAATAAAAAAATACAAAGTTTATCACCACACTTACTGACAATATATAATCATTTACTTTGTAATTTAATTTCACACCGTCTTGCTATACTACTGAATTTCTAGTCTTCTCAACCAAATATAAAATAACTGGTGGGCCAGGCTCTGTGGCTCATCCTGTATTCCCAGGCTTTGGGAGACCAAGGCGAGTGGATTGCTTGAGCCCACAGGTTCAAGACCCAGCAACTTGACAAAACCTTGTCTCTACAAAAAAATTAAAAATTAGCCGGGCTCGGTGGCTCAGCCTGTAATCCCGTGCCCTTGGGAGGCTGAGGTGAGTGGATTGCCTGAGCCCGCGGGTTCGTGACCCGCCTGGGCAGCGAGACCTCATCTCTACAATAAAGTAAAAAATCAGCCGGGCGTGGTAGCGCGTCTGTAATTCCGGCTACTCGGAAGGCTGAGGCGGAAGGATCGCCGGAGCCCAGCAGGTCGAGGCTGCGGTGGCCGGAAGCGGCCACTGCACTCCAGTCTGGGCGACAGAGACTCCAACTCAAAAAAAAAAAATTTTTTTTAATTAACTGGACGTGGTATGCACGCCTGAAGTTTTGGCTACTTGGAAAGCTGAGATGGAAGGATCACCGGAGCCCAGCAGGTTGACATTGGGCTGACCAAGAGCATGCATGCCACTGCACTTCAGCCTGGGCAATGGAGTGAGACTCCAACTCAAAAAAAAAAAAACAAAAACCTGGTGTCAGATTCCATACTTCTTTTTATATTTTTTCACCACCATTGGATAGAAAGATAGATAGGTAGGTAAGTAGATAGATAGATAGATAGATAGATAGCCAACCAATACATACTCACACATACATATTATAGATGTTCAAGAAATACTCTTTGAATGAATTATAAACATAATTTATATATACACAAACTATTTCTAAAGATATTTTTAGAAACATCCTTAAGAAGTGAGAAATATGAAACTTTTGCCATGAGCATATATTATTTTATGCAATGTTTTAAATTTATTAACTATTGCAAAAAATTCTTGAAGTCTGGGGAGGAATAGATGACAAAGCATTCTGGAAATTGTAGCAACTCCAAAGAAAAGCCTAGAGTATCTTCCAAAGTTGTACAGCCATGTAAAAGCTATGAAAGAATCATTGCTTATCTACTAACCTGCCCAGGAAGACATTTTTTACCTCAATGTAGTTTTTGCAAACTTCCTTATCCTCAACAAAATCAGTAGTTAATGCAGGCAAATTAGCAGGCATGTCATCATTTTCCACCTCAGAGAGGCAGTGGGACTTTTCCAACAGAGGTTTATCACAGCATTCCTTCAGTTTAGAGGAGACTGAATCATGATCCATACATATACTTGACAAGGTCTGCCTATAAGCAAGTGGATGGAAATTGTTTAACATATATTGACATTGCTACACTTCCTCCTCAGACCTTTATTAT
The DNA here is from genome assembly GCA_027257055.1 of Cephalopachus bancanus. Lineage (NCBI taxonomy): Eukaryota > Metazoa > Chordata > Mammalia > Primates > Tarsiidae > Cephalopachus > Cephalopachus bancanus. The sequence goes on along the minus strand of JAPVLO010000030.1, from coordinate 4,321,852 downwards.
TTTGGAAGAACACGTTCATTACATTTTAAGACTGTACACATCCCAGCACACCTTCTATGATGACACTTTCAGTTTGTTCCTAAACCAGCAGCCACAGATAGGACTCCTAAAACATTCACACTTAATGAGAATAGACTCATCAGTAAGGTGCATGTAATCGTATTTATTAATTATATATTTCTACTGTTGAAGCATTATGCTTTTTTCATTAAAACTCAGTGCTGTTTTTAAAGAGTCCCCTACTCTTAAGCACAGGCATTTTGAAGCCAAATAACTAAAGTATAAGAGTATAAGTAATAAGTATAAGTATATTGTATCTTGTATATTAGTATAAGTATCTTGTATATTGTATAAGTATTATATATAAGTATCTTGTATATTGTATAAGTATCTTATACTAAAGTATAAGAGTATAAGTATATTGTTTAAAAAGGAGTTAAGATCATAGTCATAGACCTTGCTAACATATATAAAATATCTGCCTTAAATTTTCCAGAAAACGTCATAAGAGATTAAGATTATAGTATTTGATCATAGTTTCAATCTTTGAAGAAATGGAGAAAATGTTACAAGTTTGGAGGGAAAATATGTTATTTTTAACACAGAGTTAAATAAGGGAGGGAATATAGGTGGAAAAAATACATTATTTTTGAAAATCTTTTCAGGAAGTAGCCCTTGTCCAACTCTACCTAACTCTCAAAAAAATCTTAGAAATACACTGAAGAACTCAAATCACTCTATAAAAAAAGATACCTGCACACATATGTTTATCACAGCATTGTTCACAATAGCAATATCATGGAATCAACCATGCTGTCCATCAAAATAGGACTGGATTTTTTAAATGTGGTACATATACATAATGGAATATTATGCAGTCATAAAAAAGAACAAAATCATGAATTTCACAGCAACCTGGATGGAATTGGAGTTTATAACACTGAGTGATCTCTCACAGAAACAAAGATCTGAGTGTCACATATTCTCACTCATAAGTGGACCTTGAACAACTATTGTAATACTATAAGAAAAGGATTGACAGTGGCAGGAAACTATGGGGGAGCAGGGCGGGGAAGGGAGGTGGGATTAATGGTAGTCAATATCTGTCTGAGGATGGGGAACACACCTCATCAACAAGGGTACCTGCACAATACATATTTGTATACCTAACCCTTAACTGTACCCCACAATTTTAAAATAAAAATATGTTTAAAAAACTACATCACTCATAAGCGGACCTTGAACAATTGTAATACTATAAGAAAGCGTTTGGCAGTAATGGGAAACTGTCGGTGGGGGTTGGTAGTTGAGGGAAACTACTAGGGGAGGGAGGGACATACCTCCTCAACAAGGGTACTTGCATAATCAATGTTTGTATGCCTAACCCTGAATTGTACTCCACATCTTTATAATCAAAAAAATGTATCCCCATTAGTTTCTAAAAAAAAAGAAAGAAATCTACCTCACAGCTGTTCAACTTCTGTTTAAGCCTTGTCCACAGTTAGAGTATGGCTGAAAGGAGTTACAAATCAGTGAACAGATTCATCGGGTCATTTAGTAATTAGGATAGTCAGATTAAAAATAAATAAATAAAAACTCCACCACTAGGCTAGAAAAGATTGAAAACAGAGCAGATGTGAGCAGTGAAGACAATTTCAACTCCTTTCAGCTGTCACCAATGATACCAAGTGAATCCATCCTACCAATTTAAGCATGCAAACTACCAAAATATAAAGAGCATACTGATGACTCTTTACCCTGTCATCTACACATTCAAGCAGGTCACTGTGGCTGCATACCTTGTTAACTTTTTTAAGATCTGTCACTAACTTGGTAAACTCTGCGAAAGCAACTTTGGGAAATGTCTGGATCATATGAGCTACTGCCCTAAAAGGGAAAACCCCCAGCAAAATTTTATTATCATACAACAGTTTATATGAAAACACTAGAAACATATTATACTAACAAGAAAACTTAGGACTAACATATAAAAATAATTTTTAAGTTCAGTAGTTCATATTTAAATGCTAATTCCCAACCAAATGATTATTTTTCCTTAAGACAGAATTATCCATTTAAGAGCCTGTGTGGTAAATAGAAATCCAGCAGTTCATAAAACCAGAAATTCAAAAGGAATTCTAAAAGAGGCAGCAGGTTTGGAGTCCAGGCCTGACTTCCAGATCTGCCATTATAATTTATCAGCAGTAAAACCCTGGGCAAGTTACTTAGTCTCTCTGAGCTTCAACCTCTACAATGTCACAACAGCATGCCAAATCAAAGGACTGTTTTGAGGATTCAAGCAGATAATATGTATGAAAGCATTTTATAATGTGGGAAGTATCACACACAAACTATCTTCTTTCTCCATTAAAGTTTTCTTTTTTCTCCATTAAAACACATTTTTCCTTACCTCTATGGGTCACTGAGGAAAGAAATTTTATAGCTCCTTCAGAATTAGGAAGTTTTTATTGATCATACTTTTTCCAAGAAAGATCCAACACTGTCTAAACTCTATGATAAGATGTAACAGTCTAATTCTTGTTCTTTCCCCAGTCCTTTTAGAGTTGCCTCAATCTGATGAAAAAACTTATTTTCCAGAACCAATCATAGCCTATTTAACTATATATAATTTTATGTTGGAGTTGTTTTGTTTACCAATTTGATTGGTTTTGGTGGTATAGATGGTAGAAATAATAGGCAAATAAGTTCAACTGACAATTTCTAAAGAGGATGCACAATATCTATTATTTTTATTTCATCTCCTGTTGTGTTGGTTTGTCATTGACCAGCAGGTGAGGGGTGGGAGTGGGGGACAGTAGTATTTTTCTTGGCTCAGATATTAAAGTGCAATCCCTGGTCAGGCATGGTAGCTTACACCTATAATCCCAGAAATTTGAGATGCGAGGTGAGAGGATTGCCTGAGCCCATGGGTTCAAGACCAGCCTGGGCAACTTGGCAAGACCTCATCTCTACAATAAATTTTTTAAAAAGTAGCTGAGCATGGTAGCACATGCCTGTAGTTCCAGCTACTTGGAAGGCTGAGGCGGAAAGATCACCCGAGCCCAGCAAGTCAAGGTTGCAGTGACCGTGAGTGTGCCACTGCACTCCAGCTTGGGTGACAGAGTGAGACTCCAACTTAAAAAAATTAACTAAAGTACAATCCCAGAAATAGCTAAGTAATATAAAAACAGAGACCCAGGCAAAAACATGAGATTAAGGGGAGAATTAGAACTATGAGAAAAAGAGAAATAGGGAGTTACTAATGAATTTTAATAAAGCAAGATGTGTAAGCTATAAAACAGTGTTTTATAGTGTATCGTAGACTTCAATATCTATAAAGGTAGATCTCATGAAGTGTTATTACCACAATAAAATAGAATGAATAAATAAATAAAAACTTGCTATCACTATTAACCTCTTGGAATAGAAACCAAACTCCACATTTTAAAAAGAGAAGTTTTGCCGGGCTCGGTGGCTCAGCCTGTAATCCCGCGCCTTTGGGAGGCTGAGGTGAGTGGATTGCCTGAGCCCGCGGGTTCGAGACCCGCCTGGGCAGCGAGACCTCATCTCTACAATAAATCAAAAAATCAGTCGGGCGTGATAGCGCATGCCTGTAGTTCCGGCTACTTGAAAGGCTGAAGCGGAAGGATCGCTGGAGCACAGCAGGTCGAGGCTGCGGTGGCCGGGAGCGGCCACTGCACTCCAGTCTGGGCGACAGGGTGAGACTCCAACTCAAAAAAAAAAAAAAAAAGAGAGAGAGAGAAGTTTACAAATAACAAATTGCCATTTAAATACACGATGACTGAGTGTGTTCTCAATGAAGAAATGTTTTTAAAACTGTGGACATAGCTACAGCATCTCTATTCCAGAAGAGGCAATGGCTTGTCAGTCTATAAGCAACTTTTGGGTTGCTAACAAATGTGGTCATTTTCTAATTTTGGGAAAACAAAAATTATTTTTTGTTTGAAATGCTTGGAATTACTTAAAAGAAGAAAGAATCTTCAAAGTTAGAAGAACTTACAAGTGATTTGTCACAATTTTCAGCTGACTCATCAGCAACATATGTTTTTGCAAACTCAGTTACTTCATTGGCTAATTTTACAAGCTCTTCAAATGGAAATTTCTGAAGGTACTAAGAAAAGGCAACTAGCACCCTGAAACAAAGGACATAGAAAAATGTGGAATGACAAAACATTAACATACAAAAGGTTGCTATGCTAGCGAACAAATCGTGTGTGTGTGTGTGTGTGTGTGTGTGTGTGTGTGTGTTCTATATTTTACATATCTTCTTTGATATTATTCAGAAAGCCTGATTATATCCGCTATCATCTAAGGCCTTACTAGGCATATGTGGCTTCTCTGGCAAAGAGGATATGCATTCCTCCAACTTTTAAATATATCTGTGTGCCGTCGAGGCACACATAGAGCCAGCAAGCAAAGTGTATACCAAATTGTCAAGACTAGTCATTGCCTAAGTCCCTTGAATTATTTAAAACCAAAAACAAACCCTATAAACCTCCTTAATTAGGCTGTAGGGTGAGACTGTGCTTTAAAAATAGCAATTTTCTCATTTTTTACTAGATTCAAAAATATTAAAATGTCCTCAAGAAACTATCAGGCTACTTGCTGTGTGGTGGGGATTTAACAAGCGAGTTATCAAAGGAAGCAAATATCAAAGTTATTCCCACTGCGAAGGTTGCATAGGAGTTCTAGCACTGCCATGTCCAACATACCAGTCATTAGCCACATGTGACTATATCAATTCAAATTAATTAAAATTAAGTACTACTTAAATGTTTGTTCCTCAGTTGCACATTCCATATTTAAAGTACTCGATAGCCACATGTGAGTGGCTACCATGTTGAATAGCACTAACATCAAATATTTCCATCAATGCAAAAAATTCTTTTGGACAGCACTGTTCTAGGGCCTGGACCCTGATGAGGGGAATGTAAGCCCTTCAGAGTAACAGCCAACGCCATCAGATACATTCAATATGATTCATCAATATTTTAACTTACAGGGCCCTGAAATGTTCTTCTCCCAAATCCTTATACTGATGAGTAAGCTCAATCTTGTCTGGGGGGAAGAAAAAGAAAAAACACCAAAAGATTTGCTTGACTACTGAAGAAACCAACAATTTAGGATGCCACTTTTTATTTTTCTTTCCATTTGACTCAATTAATTCATCTGCTCCAAAATATTGGGTTGTGATTCCTACAGAAAATCTCAAGATGATGATGGACTACTTCTTTTGCATTTAAACAAAAGAATAATTCAATCACCAAGAATGCTAGTTTTTAAATTATTAAATATTTATAGTTTTATATGCAAACTTAGATAAGGTCTAATACACTTGTAGTGGCTATTAGCAGCAACTGAAAAGACATACTGAAGTAAGGGTAAGTATAAATACAAGTTCCATTTAACAACACAGGTTTTGCAGGGCTATTTATTTATTTAGAAAGTGTAACTCAAGCCTGAAAGTTTTATTCAAAGACCAATACCAAAGTCCTAAATTATCAGCACTGGGTGTCGCCGTCCCCCAACATACAGTTGGCTATGCTTTACATATTAAATGAAATGAACTGGATTGAAGAAACCTACCAAATGTTTTGCTTTTAGTTGTTTTACTGGAAAAAATATCTCTAAGCATCCATCTAGAACCCAATCTAATGTGATAAATGGTGACGCAATTGACTTGTTTTAACCTGAGTATATTTATTGTTTTAGCATATTCCTATACCACAACTATCTTGAGAAAAGCTGAAAATGTTTTCCTGTCATTATTAATCATCCTCTTTTTCATTTAAACAGCTTGATTGAGATATAATTCGCCTACTACACCCAATGAAAGCATACAATTCTGTAGTATTTATTTATTTCTTTATTTTGATTTGGAGTCTCTGTCGCCCAGACTGGAGTGCAGTGGCCGCTCCCGGCCACCGCAGCCTCGACCTACTGGGCTACGGGGATCCTTCCACCTCAGCCTTCCAAGTAGCTGGAATTACAGGCATGTGCTACCACGCCCGGCTGATTTTTTGATTTATTGTAGAGATAAGGTCTTGCTGCCCAGGCAGGTCTCGAACCCGCGGGCTCAGGCAATCCACTCACCTCAGCCTCCCAAAGGCGCGGGATTACAGGCTGAGCCACCGAGCCTGGCTTAATTCTATGGTATTTAGTATATTTTCAGAGATATGCAACTATCACCACAATCTAATTTGAGAAAATTTGTGCCACTCCAGGAAGAACCAGTGCTCACTAACAGTCAGTCATTCCCCATTCAATTCCATCTGCCGGGTAGGCCTGTAAACAGTGATGAATATCTTCAACTCTATTCTGTGAAGCTGAAGTCACTCTGCCTATATTTCCTTTATGTGAAGAAGAAAATGCCAGTCACTAAACAATTCTCACCATTTTTTTCAAACCTAGGATGCTTGAAATACAGTAAGAATTCACAAATATGAAATATCACATTCTAGAAATAAATACTACAGGAAAACTTAAGTCTTTACAGATGCAGCATTTAAAACCTTCCTTTTCTAGGAAAACAAAAGTGGAACAAGTAGAATTCTTGTGCACATCTTGACAAAACAAGTCCCTGGAATGAGCAGAGCTGAAGAGAAAGAGAAGGGAAATAAAGGTGGCACAATTCATTGTGGCAGAGGTTCATGGAGTTGATAGAACAGGCAGGACAAATGGAGGGGAATTAGTCCTAATATACTTCTTTAAATAATAATTGTAGATTAATTGCTAGATTCATCTTGGAATTTCATTGACTCCCTACCGATTACAAAATTCATAATATTCTTGCCAAAAAATTGTTTGACTAAATACTTTACATATACTTGCCATCTGGAACTGGTTTTTCCACAGGACTCTGTCAATTTATTAAAGTTGTTTAAAACATCTTATGAAATTTTACATAAGCGTTTAAATGATTTGTGCCTATTATTCATTACCATGTTCTTTATCTGCAATTTCCTATTTGAATATTTTAATTTTCGATGTTTGCAAGAATGTAACCAAACCAGTGACTTTGTTTGGAACTGAGACATACTAAAAGAGTTAAGTGCCAAGTTGCATCTATTACTAATCCCAAGCGTGCTTTTATCCATAGGAAAAAAAAATGTACACACGAACACACACATCACAGGATTTTCATGTCTTTTTCATTCCTCTGAAATCATTCTGTCTGAAAAAGCTGATGCTGCCTCAGATGTAAGCTAAGAAAAAGCCACAGCAACAATAACAACTAAGAAAGGTATTTAGAGTTCCATGTTTCCATATCAGTTCTGGTCCACAAGTGTGCGATTCAAGCCTAGAAGTAGGACACTTTGATTCAATGTATCTCTCATGGGATTGTCAGTTAGGAGGGATGGAGAGGAACACTAGCTCAAATGACAATGATGATTATCTTTGCATCCTAATACACATAAGAACAGGCTGAGCCCAAATTCGCTCTACAGGTTATGAGAATCCTACAGCTTCCTCACCAGGAATATGATTCTTTCCATCCCTTTTCTGACTTTTTCCTTGTTCTCTTTCTTTTTTTATTATTTTTATTTTTATTTTAAAGATGTGGGGTACAATTCAGGGTTAGGTATACAAATGTTCATTATGCAGGTACCCTTATTGATGAGGTGTGCCCCTCCCTCTCCTCTCTTTCAATAAATAGAAAAACCACATGTTCTTTAATGTTACTTTAAATTTCAAAATAAATTTAACAATATGTCTAAAAACAAAGCAAAGCAAAGATAATTTTTAAATGTTTTGCAAAACTTCCCTTTTCACTATCCCCACCCAAGTTTCTGATCTCTACCTCAAAAAGCCTGTTCCACCCCTGCCCTTTGCTCTGAAGATGAAGAACTATTGACCTCAGTCAGTAGGAAAAGGCTTTCTCTCATGCTACAGGACAATAATTAGTGTCAAGTCAGTTATTTTACTTAAGTAATCGAGTCAGTCAAAACTGTCTATCAAATTGCCCCATGGTACACAGAGGTACAATGACTAAGAAATAATTCAAAAGAAGCATTATTTTGTGCTATTCAGTCTTGCAATAAAAGAAATTTACTTTCTATGATCTTATTTTGTGTTATTTCAACTTCAGAAATGGGTACTAATTAAATAATCAAGCCCAAAAAAGAGAGAGTAGATGATTGATTGATAGATAGTTTTTTTGTTTGTTTGTTTGTTTGTTTTGGTTTTGTTTTTTGTTTTTGGTGACTCTAAGGAGTCTTGAAAGGGAGTACCAGACGCATCTTTCAGGCCACAGTTGAACAGACATACAAGAATATCTGTCTGTGGAATTATTTCCATTTTATAAAGCCAGAAAACCTGTATGGAAAAGAAAAAAATAAAATTATTCTAAGTTTCTAAATAGAGAAAATAAGTTTTTCTTGGACAAATTATGTCAACTTTTTTTTAACATTCTAGAAAGAGTAGGAACTGTTTACTTGAAATCAGTGGCCAAGCCTATCCTTTTCCTAATATGAAGGCCTGGGAAGGCCTAGACAAACATGAAATTTTCATTATGGAACATAATAGTATTACTAATTCACAAATTCAGGCCTTTGCCATTCACGCATATACTTTGTGCACATTTTTTTTCATTTGACAAATGAAGTGAATATTATTACCATATCTACTTTTCACTGCAATATATATTATATTGTAATATTGTATTGAAACACACTGGTAAATACAGAAAATCTAAAAACGCTCATCATGACTGAGTAAAAACTTTGAATTGCTTTTCCTATATTTAGTTAAGATACCATAGCTTTAAAATATAAAATGAATGACACCTAAAATAATCTTTTCTTATATTATCAATAAGGTATTTTACATGTGTGTATCCCAATTAAAGATTAGTAGATGGTTTAGAAATATTTAATTCTTAGCAATACCTGCATGCATAAAATTAAGCTCAATTAATAAGAAGCACTTGAACATTTATACTTTGTGAATACTCAAAGATTGGAAGGACTACATTTTCCTCTGAAAACCTCTAGCATTAATTTTATATGTACATTCAATACTGAGAGGAATAAAACCACATAATCGTTCATTATTTCTAAATACTCTGCTCTTCAAGCTTTTAAATATTTAGTCAGTCATCAAAGGACTCTGGCATGAGGGTAAATGCAAATATATAAACTAAGAGTTATAAATATGGTTTAGAGAATCTCGTTCCTAAGTAAATAGAAAACAGCTCCAGTGATTTTTAAATGTTTTCTCATCTTTTGGGGAGAAGTTCAAAAATAAGGAGTGGTTAAGAAATTATTTTATTTGGAAAGAATAATAGTGTACTGATCATTTAGAAGAGATAAAAAAAAATACCTCAATTGAAATGAAAATATCCTGGGATTTAAAACCTAGCCTTTGTCCCTTTTTCCCTTGTTTTGCATTAACTTTGACAGAATAGAAAAGGCACAGCTTTGAAGTAGATGCAATCTCTCTGGACCAGTTCTCCACCTCCTAGTCAACCTCATCATAACTTTAAACCTACACTTTTTAGGATTCCTGAAGCTTCTCACCGAGTCCTTCAGACTAGGTTTGCCCTCCATCTGGCAATGTTTGATCTAGCACTTAATGCTGTCTCCCGTTGTGATAGATTATACTTCTGGGTCTTCTTCTCTTATAATTAAGTGGAATATATTTGTGAAAATGTGATAACATCTAATAATATCCTCAGTATTTCAACAGAGATTTTCTAGAAACAACCACTTTAACCAAACTCATTCAAAATACAGGACATTTGGGCTCATTTTGAGAGAAAATCAGGAACAGGGAAATCTTTTCTTAGCATTCTTTCTACTGTAAAATGAGCATATGCAGAGCCTCCCTATCATGAAGGGTTTGTACTGCTTTCTAAAAAATACAGAAGGGTAGAAAAGTGGCCCAATTATATAGAACATACTACGTCCGCCAGCTTTGAATGTGCAGTGCTTGATGTTCCCCATTTTAATTTTGGAGAATTTTCATCACTTCATTTTTGTTTAAATAAAATGTATCACCACTATTATCTTAAAGCCTTAATTTGCATTATTCAAATTTGCATAAAATTCAGTTTTCTATATTTGTTGATTTGGAAGTCCAGGAAATTATTGTAAATCAGGAATTCTGTGATTATTTGTAGTTTAGACTATTAGTAGTCCATAATGTTGAGACAAGTCAGTCAGTACAGTAGAATGTGACCTCTGTTTCATCCTGTAAGAGGTAGAAAGCAAGTCACTAAAAATTTAGAAAATGCCTCCAGGGTGTTTATGGCTGGAGTCAGCAGAGCAAAAAGTAGGCTGTCCACCTTCTTGATCTCCTGACAAAAGTAAATGGAACACAAGCTTATCATGCATCCCAGATTCCCAAATGAAGACAAATCCATAGCCCTCACAATTCATCCCCCACCCCCATTACCTCCATAAAGGCAGAGGAGATAAAAGCCAGACACCAAGACCCCCTCAATGCAGTTCTCATTCTGAGGCTGTCCCCACTCCCCTCACTTGAAGTGTGTACTGTTTTTCCTCTCCCACTCCCTTTCCCTTTAATTGTGTCTTTTCATCTTAATAAACTTTTTACTCTTCTTGCCAACCTGGTGACTTGCTCTGGAATTCTTTCTCGTGGCAAAGCCAGGAACCCAGACAAGAGTCAAGGTCTCTTCTTTCTGTCTCTGTCTCTCTCCTCTGTCTCCCTCTCCCTTCCCTCCCCTCTCCTCCCCTCCCTCCCCTCCCCCTCTTCCTCTCCCTTCCCCTTCTCTCTCTCTCTCTCTCTCTCTCTCTCTCTCTCTTTCTCTCTCTCTCTCTCTCTCTCTCTCCCTCCCCTCTGTGTTAAAGAGATCTCTCTGGCAACATTATAAGTCAATTTATTCACCTAATTTTTGTTGGATACCCACAATGTACAAAGTTATGCTAAGTGTCACAGGAGACACAAAGACCTCTAATTCATGATCTCTTCTGATGAGAAACACTATCTAGTTGAAGAAAGAGATACATAAATGAACTGATATCATTAAATGGGCCTGCTTTCGGGAGTCAGATCCATATGTGTTCCAATTCCAGCTATAGGGCTCAGCTTGTGTATATTTAAAATGATTTCTATTTTATTATATATTTTATTTATATTATATTTTGTTATTATATATTTTATTTACATTATTTTTTATTTTATTACAATTATTATTTAAAATAATATTTACAATAAAATATAATTATAGATAAAAATTAATGTGAATGCAATAATAAGTCAACTTCAAAGAGCAAAGGAGCATGAGAAAAGTAATGACGAACTCTGTTTAAGGAAGTTTCCTCAAAGAAGGTAAACTTTCAGTTGGATTGAACAGATAAAAAAGAAAAAGAGGGCCATCTCAGGTAGAAGAAACTCACGTATGAAGGCATAAAAAGCATGATCAAACTGGTTAAGGTGTTGAAGGGAGGGTGAAAAGAGATTGGAGAGGTGGTGAGGTTTAGTTATAAAATGATTAAGAAGAGTGAAAAGAGCTGTTAGTCAAAAGGAAAAGGCAGGATATGTGTAGTATTCAAATATCCAACAAATCTGTTATAAAATAGCAGTCTTGTCACAATCTCAGCTGCCCTTTCATAAACTAAAGCCCTCACATGTCAACAATAGTAATAAAAATAACTGTTGCTAAACTCCAAAAGGCACCCTTCACATATTACTCTGCATTAATAGCATCCTCTGAATTTATGCAACACCAGCATGGACCCATGTGAAGTATATTCATTTATCCATGAAGATGCAGAATAATGAGTATAGAAGCAAGACCAACATACTTGCTTATTGTCCAATCGATGTACATGAAGATTCTTCTTAGTGTTCAGGCGCCATCTCATCCTGTCCAGGCGCAGTTCCCATGCCCCTTTTGTACTATCTTCTTTACAACCAAATGCCTCTTATTCTTGGCTAAAAAGAAGCAATGGTGTTAGATTCATGATGTAATGGCTCTTTGGAGGCTGTTTGTATTGAAACAAATACATCTTCTTGACTCTACAACTCTCTGTTTTCATTTATTTAATTTTAAGCTAACTACATCATTATGTATGATGCTGCATCATCCTTCATGTCACCCTTAATTCTGGTGTCCAATGACTCCCTGAAATTTTACTACTGTGCTTCACTGATGATAAATACAAATGCAAGTCTCTGGTCATGTTAAATTTACTATTCACAATTCCTTAACATAAACATAGAACAGCACATCTTTCAACCGTATTTTCTCTTGAACCCTTAAGCCATAATCACTGCATTTATAGAATGTGAACTTTTCTTGTTAGTTACACCCCTATCTTCCACACAGAACCACTGACAGGAAAGATAGGTAAGGGGTCTGTGGTGGAGCAAGAAGTGTGATTACATTTTTGTTTAATAGGGCTTAAAACCAAACAAGAGAAGCAATGTGAAACCACATTGGTGGAGGCAAGAGAAGACATCAACTAGAAGGGCTCTCTGACATAACAGAGCAGTGGTCTCCAAAGCCCTTGAAAAAGAAAGGGATGGCCACCCTGAAGACTGCATGACACCTAATGTGGAGTTTGTAGAGAAATGGAGTGACCACCCTGGGTGCCAGTGGCAGGAATGCACAGGGTAGAGGATACCTGCCACCAACCCTGCCACGTTTACAGGCTGTAGACATAGGCTACTCTAGGGATACAGACAGGAAAGAGTTGCTGGGTAGCCCACACATGCAGCTCAAGCTCAAGAGTGAGTCAAAGCCCAGAGCCCTAGACTCATCTCATTCAGTGTGAGTGAGTAACCCCAGATCATCTGTTATAACTTCACAGAATAGGGAAGGACAAAAAGTGGAGCTGACTTAATTAACTTTGAAAAATGATATTTTGACTAGAAACTATAAAGCTAAAGACAAAAGAAACTGCTCATAAATACATTAGTTGGTAAATTTTATTTTCATGGAGGTATGGGCCCATAATTCTGAAGCATCTTTACATGCTGCCTGCAGTTGAACAAATAATTAAGTGGAGGGTGGAGAGTGGAGAGTGGGAGACAAGTTTCTTGCTGCAAAAGAAGGAAGTTACACATAGACATCGGGGGAGGCTAGCATGAGCCCTGTGTTTCTGGATTAGAGTAAGACATTGGTATGAAATCATATTTACCCAGAAAGATAGATACATAGATACAGAAATAATTACAGATATGTGTGTCTGTATAAATTAGTTAGTATGTATACATGTAATTCTTAGCTCTGTTTTCTGAAAGGATCTAGAAGCAGTGACACCCGTTGACGATGAGCAAGCCAGCACTCAGATCTTTGTAAAATCATTCTTTACCAATCTTTTTCTTATTGTATTATGGTAAATGTTCAGGGTCCACTTATGAGTGAGAACACGTGGTACTCAGTTCTTTGTTTCTGCCAGGGAAGGGAGAGGAGGCACATAACATCAATAAGGGTACCAGATCTCAAACCAGGTGAAGTGGGGACCAAAGGGAGGCCCAAAGTTTACCTATACGATGATCACTTATATACCTAGATCTGAATTATATCCCACATCTTTAAAATAAAAACGTTTAAAAATTTTTTCTAATAAAAAGGCTGAGGAAGGGAAATTATAAGATGAGCCTGAAGCATCTCACAGTGCCAGAAAGTAAAGAAGTGTTCAAAAAACAAAGTAAACACACATGTCAAAGGGATACCAGAGCCAACCTGAAAGGAGCCCAAAGGCCAAAGTGAGAATCATCTGAGCAACTAAATAATTGAACCACTGAATTACAATCCAAGGTATAAAATAAATATATGTGAGTTTAGACTCATATAAATAAACAGTTGAATAAGTAACAAATCTTTTTTATGGAAGAATTCTAAATAAGATATATATCTCTTTGCTGCTCATATGTCTTCTTTTGAGAAGTATCTATTCATGTCCTCGGCCCATTTGGCTGCTTGTTTTGTTTTGTTGTTGTTGTTGTTGTTTTTCCTTTCAACTAATTTGACTTCCTTGTAGATCATCAGTGTAGGCCTTTGTCAGATACACAATTAGCAAATATTTTTTCCCATTCTATGGGTTATCTCCCTGCTCTTTTAATGGCTTCTTCAGCTGTGCAAAACCTTTTCAATTTGATGAGGTCCCACTTGTCTTTTTTGTCTCTTATGGCATACATTTTGAGGATTTGATCAAGAATTGGTCACCGGCAGGGCTCAGTGGCTCAGCCTGTAGTCCCAGCACTTTGGGAGGCGGAGGAGAGTGAATTGCCTGAGCCCGCAGGCTCGAGACTAGCCCGGGGAACTTGGCGAGACCATGACTCTACAATAATTTTTTTTTTTAATTAACTGGGCATGGAAGCGTGCCTGTAGTTTTGGCTACTTGGAAGCCTGCAGCGGAAGGATCACTAGAGCCTAGCAAGTTGGCGCTGGCATGGCTGTGAATGTGCCTCTGCACTCCAGCCTAGGCGTTGGAGTGAGACTCCAACTCAAAAAAAAAAAAAAAAGAATTGGTCACGTACTCCAATATGCGTAAGGGTGTTTCCTGTCTTTTCTTCTAAGATTCTTATAGTTTGAGGTTTTTACATTTGGATCTTTGATATCCTTAGAGTTGATTTTTGGGTATGTTGATAGGTAGGGGTCCACTTTCATACTTCTGCATGTGGTCAGCCAGCTTTCCTAGCACTATTTATTAAATAAGGTCTCCTCTCCCCAGTTGTTGCTATTTATGGCTTTGTCAAAGATGAGTTGGTTAAGAGATCAAGTTTTTTGCTTTCAAAATCTCTGTCCTGTTCCATTGGTCTGTATCCTAGTCTTGTACCAGTACATAAAAAAAGTTCAGTCTCACCAATCATTCAAGAAATGCAAATTAAAACCACACTGAGAAACCACCTTATCCCAGTAAGGATGGCCATCATTAATAAATCAAAAAACAGGGGCACATCTCATCAACAAGGGTACCTGCATAATGAACATTTGTATATCTAACCCTGAATTGTATCCCACATCTTTAAAATAAAAAAATTAAAAGTTAAAAAAATCAATCAATCAAAAAACAAAAAGCTGATATGGGTGAGAAAAAAGGGGACACTTCCACACTGTTGGTGGGTGTGCAAACTAGCCCAACCTCTATTGAAAATAGTGTGTCAATCTCTTTAAAAAACTAAAGATTGACCTCTCTTATGACCCAACAATCCCCCTCTTGGGACTATGCCTGGAGGAACACAATTTGTTCTACCAGAAAGACACTTGCACACACATATTTATTGCTGTACTATTCACTATAGCAAAAACATGGAACCAACCCTACTGCCCAAAAAGTACTTGTACCAGTACATAAAAATGCTCCAGATGTATTCCCAAACTAAGAAGGATATTAATGACTAAGTATGTATATTCATAGACAAAAACCTGATATGTCTGTAAATTCGTAAACAAAATGCTGGGAGATCTGTACATTTATAGACAAAGGTATGATATGAGTGGTTACCTATGGGCACAGAGAAAAGAGGCCCAGCATAAAAATCTTTTTTTTTTTTTGTAAGAAAATTTTGCCCTCCAACTTTTGCACGTCATTGACTTAATATGCCTGAATCACTCCTCACTGTACATGTCCCCAGATCTCCTAATCCCACCCCCCAATAAGCCTTCTTATACTTTTCAGGCACGGTTATTCTAAACCATCTTAAACTTCTTCTAGGATCACTTTTTTTCCTTAGTTCAATGAACTACCCTTACAACCATCTCCATCTCCTTTGGTCCTCACTGTTTCTCATAGCATACCAGTAGAAAAGAAAAGCATGTTTTATGTGCCTTACCTATACCACCATTTTTGTTCTTTTATTCAGAATTACCATCATGTTAAAATATTATTTTCAATGTTTAGAATCCATAACCATTCATGAATGAGAGAGCATTGGAACTTTCACAGAACCTACAAAGATTTCAGGGTGGCAACACACCTTGAGAAAATACCAGTCCTGGACCACTATGTCAGATTCTTTTCATTTTTTTATTAATTGTAGCACAGAGAAAAGAGGCAAATTGTTTAAGGAAATTTGTGTTCTTTAGACAGAGTATTGGCTTTACACCAACAGAAAAGAAAAACAGATGGATAAGCTCTGGGTCTTCATTTCTCCTCTTACTCTCCCAGAAGGCTGAAAAACAAAGAACAAATATAAGTACTGTTTACTAAATGACATGTATTTTCAAATCTACTGAAATGAATACCAAATTGCTTAGATTGTCTTTCTGTGATTTCCACCAGTGAAAACAATTTTAAACCTGTCTGAGACTCATGGTAGCTGGATTCTCCTTCTGTTGGGCTAGGGGCAAGGACACACCAATAAATGTTGTGAAGTTTCTGCCTCATCATTGGTCCCATCACATTCCTCTGGCTTCATAGTCAGAAGCTTTTCATCATCATTCCCCAGAGTTATTTAATTAACACCTACTTCTTACCTAAGTTATTGCAACCAAAAGGTATCTTCTCAAAGTTAAAACCCTAACTTAGTACCCAAAAAATCACATTTTGAAGCATCCAAATTTATGAATCTTGGCTCCACCTCTCACTAGCTGGGTGGCCCTTTGGAAAATTACTAAACCTATGTTTGATCTGTACCTTCATTTTCTCATCTACAAAATGAGAATAATAATGGTTCCCAACTCTGCCACTATTTTGAGGATTTTTAAAGTTATATATATAATATTTAGAGGAGTGATTAATGCTGATCTTTATGGCTCTTGGCAATGGTCAATCTTTGCTATTTTAATAATAACTAGTATAATTTTTTTAATGTAAAGTATATTTACCTGAGATGCTTGAAATTGTGATGTTTTTAGGCTAAGGCTGCTTGACATTTAGCCACAAGTTTTGGACCCTAAGAACAAAGAAATGATTGATGTTAGGAAATATTAGCATTGCTGTTAGGATAAAAAGTAACCTTTATACAGCTATGGGTATTTGCAGAATGAGTTCACAAACATCGCATCCTTTAATTCCAATTCACTACTATAATCTCTAGAAGGAAGCTCATAGATGTCCATTATCCTCAAAGGAATAAAAAAGAATTACTGTCAGGCCATAGGGGCAATATTAAATGATTTAGACATTTGAATATAAATTTTCCAACTAACCTGTAAAATCAACCAAATCACAAGTCACCATTTTTCAAGGAAATGTTTCAATAAAATAATATTTTGATTTAATGATTACAACATTTCAGACTGTCCAAATATTTCTATCTATATTCATAAGCATCAGAAATTTGGAAACAGAAACATTTAATAATATGCTACCACATAGCAGGAGATAAATACCAAGAACTATTTTATTCATTTTGCAAGATAATTGTATGTAGAATAAGATCTGTGTGACACACATACAGAGTGTCCTTCAATATATAAATCCCTAAGCCCTAACCTAAGCATACATGCAAAAATAAAAACTAGATGCATTAAAATGAAGACCGGTCCAGTACCTCCTCTGCAAAGCAAGCTTCCTTGTTTTCAGCCTTGCAGCACTTTTCTACAAAAGTTGTGAAGTCTCCCATAACACCTTTCAGTTGCTCTTCTGTTGCCTTGGGCTTGTGTTTCACCAGCTCAACAAGTGCACTGAATTTGAGGGGGGAAAAAAGACAGGACAAACATTACTCACAAAAAGAAAAGTGGACGTGGTAAGGATGACAGTGCGATTATCAAGATTATAAGTCTTGGAGCCAGGCAATTCTGAGTAGTCTGAGACTTAGGCATACCACTGTAAGCCTGAACCTTCTCAAGTGCCTAATGAGGATAATGAAATCCACCTTCATAGAGCTGATGGGAAGAGCAAATGGAACAATTAGTATAAATTGTTCAACACCTTATGTAGTGAAAATAAATCTCTTTTCAGTAAATCTCCGGAAAGGATTGTATCATTATATTTATATATTATTCTGATTTTGGATGTGCCATTTTATGTCATACTGAATTTCGTAGCTATTTGAGACTAAAATCTTAACTATCTTGAACTTTGCTTAAAAATTTCTCATCTGAGAATATTTTTATTTAGTTTCTGACATTTTCCCCATTCAGAGTTCATAGTGGGGAAGCTGTAGAAAATAAGACTATCCAGACTCATGGGAGATGATGGTTCTCTTTCATTGACATCTGTAAATACAACAATGCCAGCGAGAGAAAGAGTTGTGAGGGCATGCTAGGTTTTGCAAGGTTACTCTTAAGTCTAGACCATGATTACAGTCCACCAGAGATTATAGCAACTTCCTACTACTAAACATAATGCAATTCTTTTTTTTTTTTTTTTTTTTGAGTTGGAGTCTCACTCTGTCACCCAGACTGGAGTGCAGTGGCCGCTCCCGGCCACCGCAGCCTCGACCTGCTGGGCTCCGGCGATCCTTCCGCCTCAGCCCTCCGAGTAGCTGGAATGACAGGCATGCGCTACCACCCCCGGCTGATTTTTTTGATTTATTGTAGAGATGAGGTCTCACCAAGTTGCCCAGGTGGGTCTTGAACCCGCGGGCTCAGGCAATTCACTCACTTCAGCCTCCCAAGGCGCGGAATTACAGGCTCAGCCACCGAGCCCGGCTGACCATAATGCAATTCTAACCCTTTGTGACAGAAATAGCAAGTTGAGCCTCAGGTCTCACATCTTTAGGTGTTTTTCATGAATGTCCCATCCTCAAAAATCACATCTTGAGAGTTTGTTTCACTTGTGAAGTCACCATAGACCAAACATAAAATAACTATTTATATCTAGAAATGAAGTATCCTCTGATTTCTACTAACTAATCTGCTATCTACACAAATCCATCAGTTAATTGTTCAGCTTTTTCCACTGGACCTACTCTAAAATGCTATTCTACCATGACTTTAAGCCATAATATTACTCTGAATAATTTGTAAGCATGATTATAAGTAGGTTTTTTGCTTTATAAAAAGATATTTATTTTATTCTTGATACTTTTTCTTTTTTAGAGTCAGAGTCTCACTCTGTTGCCCAAGCTAGAGTTCAGTGGCACACTCATGGCCACCACAGCCTCAACCTGCTTGGCTCAGGTGCCTTCCAAGTAGCTGAAACTACCGACATGTGCCACCACGCCCAGCTAATTTTTTAAATTTATTTATTGTAGAGATGAGGTCTTGCCATGTTGCCCAGGCTGATCACGAACCCCTGGACTCAGGCAATCCTCTTGCCTCTGCCTCCCAAAGTGCTGGGATGACAGACATGAGCCACTGTGCCCGGCCTTATTCTGGATACTTTTATCAGCTTCATAAGGCCAATGCTCAGATGCTTTTCTCTAAAAAATATCATCACTGCTTCAGAAAAAGTTGCTCATTCCAATGGACCATTCTCACTGTTGAGACTACAAACACAGGCAGTATGAAATCATCCTCACGATTGTTTCTTGAGCTGTTTCTCCTTATCAGGAAGTGTGCACATGTCTGCATGGAAGGTGAATGTTTCCGCATTAAACTCCTTGGGGACATATGTTTCATCGACTTGCAGAGCAGAAAAGCATGGTCTCCTGTTCACCAAGGATTCTGTGCAGCATTTGGTGACTCTGTCGCTCACTGGTGTCTTCTCATGCAGCACACACAACCGGTTCAGGACCACGGCCAGCTAAAGAACAGGGAAGAGAGAAGAAATTCAAAAGAAGCAAAGTTGAGAGAAGGAAATTTCCACGAAGGTGTACTTCCCAATGCACAAAAAGAAGTGTTCTATTTCAACGGGCAACACTGAATCCAAAGTTGACTTAAGACAGTGATTTGTTTGTCTTTAAAACTACAGATTAATACTCTAAAAAGTCCTCTCTCTTTTAATTAAATATATCTACATTTTAGGAATAATGCACTTGAGAAAATAATTGATGAAAATAATTTGAGATGACTTATCCTGAGATATGTGTTGAAATGGGGAAAAAATAGCCTTCCACTGATATATTAAAAAAGAACCCCCCCCCCCACAGAAAGTTAAAATTTAGAAAACACCAGATGGAACTCTGAAAATGCATAGATTTTTAAAAATTGATCACCTTTGGGATCTTTGTCTAAACTCTCATTTTGGTAGTCAGGATAATATAGGTGAACAAGTGCTGACTTCCACTAACACTCAAACATACTCACACACATAATAATCCACTCCTGCTTCTGAAAGTTAACATTATCAGTATTTAAAGGCAAAAAAATTATCATTGTTAACTTTCTTATATTTTTTCAAGACTCACATAGTCTTCAGCACAGGACATTCTTTGTGTTTCAGAAAGCTTGCAACATTTGGTGCCCACTTTTCCTAGGTTTCTTGAGACCTCCACAAGAGTTGGAGTTGACACTTGGGGTACTTTCTTGGTGTAACGAACCAATAGCCTGTAACAAGATGGTCCATGTGTTTTCAGTCAGGCAAGAAACTGTCTTTTTCTAATGTAGCTCAAACAAAGAACACTCAGCCAGAATCACCTAAGATGTTCTTATTTTCCATTCATCAAATTATCTCCATCTGCTGAGTGGTGGGGTAGACAACCACTCAGAAGAGTGGAGACACATAGAAGAGACAACCTTATCCTGAGCAACTTATTATATTTTGCTTTAAATTCCACCTGTACCTTGGGAAAGTAAGTTATTTATTAAAATTCACTGTCATTAATATATTTACTGATTGCTTCTTTCTTTCAATAAAACCTATAAGAGCTTATTACATATCAGCAATGTGTTAAACTTGAAAGATATAGGTGAAAAAATGGAAGGAAATATACCTGACTCAGTAGGGATGGTGCAAAGATTAAATTAAAAGGAAATAAAGTATGCAATTAATATGGCACATTATCTAACATGTAACCGCCATTTATTTAAAATGCCAATCACCATTAAAAGTCAACATATGACTATAAACTAGTCAAGGTGAGAAACTATGTCTTGTTCATCGGTGTTATCCCTCACACTCATAGTTAGAAGACTACTGTAGATATGAGCTGCACAAAAATAACTACTGAATGATATGTTTCTTCTTGTCTTTACCTCCATAGTTATGACTCTATTGAACTGGAACATTAGTCCAGCAAGCCATCTATCTCTGTCTCTTCTAGGGAGGGAAATTTCATAGGAAAATAAGGTTTTAACTATGAAAGACTAGGTGCATCTCCCAAACATCCAGTCTTTTCCCAAACAGTATATCCTGAATCTGATGTTTATATATGTATCTAAATCCATTTTATCATATTTTTGTGTTCAGCTTACATATTATTAATACTTCTTAAGCCACCGCTATACAAGGCCTGCTACTTCTTGTTCTGTAAAATATTACTATGTTCTATTTGCCCATAAACTATTCCTTAACCTTCAAAGGACAGCCCCAGTTCCAATATACCAAGAGTTGGTATTTACTCTCCCACCCTACAAACTTCCAGGGCCAAAATACCAATTGTTTAGACTGCATTCAATTATAGATCTCTCCATCTCATCAACAATTTTACCTCTCTTTTCCTTTCTTGACAAAGAGTGACTCAAAATATGTACTGTGATTTCATTATTAAAAGTTCAATGCTAGATGGTCTAGATATGAAGTCTTCAAAAATTACAAGTTGATCATGAAAAGGATCAATCCATAAACAAAAATACTTACGCATTCTGGAAGTTGTACTCTCCAAGCTGTTCAAAAAGCTCACAGTTTTGTTTGACTAAATTCTTAGGCTCATTCACAAGAGGCTGCAATTCATCAAACTGAAACATAAAAGAATTGTGTTAATAGTGTTACTCCTGAAGATCACATGCAGGTTGCTTTCCATCCCTCTAGTCAGAATGAGATGCTTTCTCCTTTCTACCCAAAGCCACATGAATAAGTCATCAGTGCTACCCCTGTTACATTACATTTGCCTGTTTTCTTGTATTCAGTGAGGCTGCACAGGGTAAGCGGCTAAGAATATGCAGGTCCTGAAGTTCAAAGACTAGCATTTTAGCCAGGCTATCTTACTCATTGATCATGTTACAATTTTACCATCTCCAAACCTCGGAATCCTCCTCTCCAAAGTGGAGGCAAAGATGGCACTCACCTCACAGAACTGCTCTGTAAGGCAGTTAAGTTAATGAAGTCAAAAAGTGCCCAACATAGAGTAAACGTTTAATAAATAATGGCTATGATAATAAGTATGATTATGATTAAGCCATCTTTCCAGTTGGATCCAGAGCTCTCCAAAATGAGAGATTTTTGTCAGTCATGGGATGTAGGGTGGTGCCTGCTATACAGTAGCTTCTCCAAATAATTTGTTTTCCTGACTTAACTTCTTGTAAAACTATTCCTAAACCCTCTCAAAAGGATTTTAAAATATACTAAAGAAATAGATTCCACAACCTCTCTGAAGATATTAGCTCCAGTGCTTGATGAGTCTTGAAATTAGATTAACTTTCTTTATATCTAAGTTAATTTTTTTAATTAACATTTAAATTTACTTTAAAGTATTTTGATCTCAGGAGTGTGAATAAGAGAAAAGTCGTGGCCAAGATTTGTGAAATTAGAGATTGCTCTATTCAGATCTTTCTTTTCTAGACTAACTATTCTAGGTCTTATTAATGATTGTATTTAAGGCTATTTTTTCTATCATGAGTAAAAGCACAGAATTGAAATCATCCCGAGAAAGATCAAATCGCACTATTTATCATTTAACATTTTTGCATAATTTTTCTTTCTTATTGTTGGAATCATCAAAGAGTTCCTTTATTATTTTCTCTTTTCCCCCACAAGAAACCTACCACTTTGGCATAGCATGTAGGAGGATCAGCGGTGGGACAGCATTTC
Organism: Cephalopachus bancanus; assembly: GCA_027257055.1. Classification (NCBI taxonomy): domain Eukaryota; kingdom Metazoa; phylum Chordata; class Mammalia; order Primates; family Tarsiidae; genus Cephalopachus; species Cephalopachus bancanus. Next base: position 4,299,119 of record JAPVLO010000030.1, on the reverse strand, counting down.
TCCAGGGTGGCTTCATATTCCTTGGCAAGTCTCAGCAGCAATGAAACGGAGTACTCAGGATGCCTTCTTGCATATTCATACAAAAACCTAATTAAGATGAAAGTTTTTATTTAGATTTTGTTCGACAAATGAGTAAGAAAAAAATCATATCACTAATCTCAAGAGTAACTCATATTCCAAAGGTCTGAATTGGACTAAACTCCATGCAGGAAGACTTGGTGGCTAAGGACTTAAGGTCCAGAGTTAAAGCTACCTGGTCTCTGCCACTTATTTTACTATATCACCTTAGGCAACTTATTAAAACTATCAGAGGCTTAGTTTCCTTCTCTGTAGAATGGAGATAATAACACATCTCTCTCATAAGATGGATTGTGAGAAATACATGACATAATCTACATAAAACACACACTGCCTGGTGCATATTAGATAGTGAATGTTATCTGTTATTTTATGTATATTTACATTACATTTTGATTTAAATTGCATCCCAAAAAGATTCTGATAGACGGAGATCTATTCTTAAATTTTTCTGTCTCCTCTATAAGTGAAATCTTGTAGGGAACATAATTTTATGAGATATCGTTTAACGCATAGGACACTACCATAATTCAACAATAAAAATGCAAAATTACCACCACACTTACTGACAATATATAATCATTTATTTTGTAATTTAGTTGCATACTGTCTTGCTACACTACTGAATTTCTAGTATTCTCAACCAAACTTAAAACACCTGGTGTCAGACTCAACAATTCTTTTTATACTTTTTCACCACCCTTGGATAGAATAGATAGATAGATAAACAAAAGATATGCAATACATAGCCACACAGACATATTATAGGTGTTCAAGAAATACCTTTGGAATGGATAAATGAATTAAAAACATAATTTATATATACACAACCATTTCTAGAGGTATTTTCAGAAATATCTCTAACGAGTAAGGAATATTGAGCTTTTGCCATGAGCATATATTATTTTATGCAATGTTTTAAATTAATCAACTATTTCAAAAAAGTTCTTGAAAGCAGGGAAGGAAAATATGACGAAGCTTTCTGGGCAATACGAAAATTGTAGCAACTCCAAAGAAAAGCCTAGTGTATTTTCTGAAGTTGTTCAGCCATGTAAAACTTATGAAAAAATCATTGCTTATCTACTTACGTGCCCAGGAAGACATCTTTTGCCTCAGCATAGTTTTTGCAAACTTCCTTATCCTCAACAAAATCAGTAGTTAATGCAGGCAAATTAGCAGGCATGTCATCATTTTCCACCTCAGAGAGGCAGTGGGACTTTTCCAACAGAGGCTTGTCACAGCATTCCTTCAGTTTAGAGGACACTGAATCTTGATTTTCACACATATACTTGGCAAGGTCCGCCTATAAGCAAGTGGAGGGAAATTGTTTAACATTCATTGACATTGCTACACTTTCTCCTCAGACCTTTATTATTTTGGAAGAACATATTCATTATATTTTAAGACGGTACACATCCCAGTGCGCCTTCTATAATGACACTTTCAGTCTGTTCCTAAACCTGGCGTCACAGATAGGTCTCCTAAAACATGCTGAAGAGAGACTAGTTAGTAACAGGTGCTTGCATTCATTATTTATTAATTATACATATCTACTGTTGAGGCATTACTTTTTTTTTCCATGAAAACCCAGTGTCATTTTTGCAAAGAGTTCTCCCAAATTAAGTGCAGGCATTTGAAACCAAATAACTAAAGTATAAGAGATTTTTTTTAAAGTGAATCAAGATCATAGTCACAGGCCTTGCTTACATATACAAAATATTTGCCTTAAATTTTCCAGAAAGTGTCATAAGAAATTAGGATTCTAGTATTTGGTCACAGTTTTAATCTTTGAAGAAAGGGAGAAAATATTACAGGTTTGGGGGAAGATATCAAGCTATATTTAACATAGAGAGTTAGTTAAGGGACAGAATAGAGGTGAAAAAAATATATCAATTTCAAAAATCTTTTCAGGTAGTAGCTCTTGTCCAACTCTACCTATCTCTCAAAAAATATTCTTAGAAATCTACCTTGCAGTTGTTCTACTTTGTTTAAACCTTGTTCACAGAGTCTGACTAAAAGAGGTTACAAATCAGCCAATGGGTTTATCTGGTCGTTTAGCAATTGGGATGGTCAAGTTAAAAAATAAAAAAGTCTCAGGTTAAAAAAAAAAAAAGACTAGGAAATGGAGCAGATGTGAGCAGTGAAGACAATTTCAACCCCTGACAGCTGTCACCAATGATACCAAGTGAATCCATCCTACCAACTTAAGCAAGCAAACTACCAAAGTATAAAGAGTGTTCTGATGACTCTTTACCCTGTCATCTGCACATTCAAGCAGGTCACCATGGCAGCATTCTTTGTGAACTTTGGTAAAATCTGTCACTAGCTTGGTAACTTCAGCGAAATCGGCTTTCGGAAATTTCTGGCTCATGCGAGCTACTGCCCTAAAAAGAAAATTCCAAATCAAAATATTATCATGCAACAGTTTACGTGAAAAATCTAGGAAAATACTACACTAACAGGAAAATTCAGGACCAACATATAGAAATAATTTTTAAGTGCATTAGTTCTTAATTTAATGCTAATTCCCAACCAAGTAGTTATGTTTTTTCCGTAGGGTAGAATTATCCATTTAAGAGCATGTGTGGCAAATAGAAATCCTGCAGTTCAAAAAGAGCAGAAACTCAAATGGAATTCTAAAAGAGACAACAGCATGAGAGGCAGCAGTTTTGGAGCCCAGACCTGACTTCCAGATCTCAGCTATTAAACTTATCAACAGTAAAACTCTGGGCAAGTTACTTAGCCTCTGAGCTTCAGCCTCTGCAGTGTCACAACAGCATGCCAAATCAAAGGACTGTTTTGAATAGATAATACATATGAAAGCATTTTATAATGTGGTAAATACCACACACAAACTCTCTTCTTTCTCCATTAAGGTATTCTTTTTTCTCAATTAAATCACATTCTTGCTGGGCTCAGGTGGCTCAGCCTATAATCCCGCGCTTTGGGAGGCTGAGGTGAGTGGATTGCCTGAGCCCGGGTTCAAGACCCGCCTGGACAACTTGGCGAGACCTCATCTCTACAATAAATCAAAAAATTAGCTGGGCGTGGTAGCGCGCGCCTGTAGTTCCAGCTACTTGGAAGGCTGAGGCGGAAGGATTGCGGGAGCCCAGCAGGTCGAGGCTGCAGTGGCCGGGAGCGGCCACTCCAGTGGGTGACAGAGTGAGACTCCAACTCAAAAATAAAAAATAAATAAATAAATAAATCCCATTCTGTCTGGCTTCTATGGGTCTCTAAGAAAAGAAATTTCATAGCTTCTACAGAATAGGGAGATTTTATTGATTATACTTTTACCAAGAAAGATCCAGCAGAGTCTCTAAACTCTGATAAGATGTAACAGTCTAATTCCCTTGGTCTTTCCCCAATGCTTTTAGAGTTGCCTCAATCTGATGAAAGAGACTTATTTTCCAGAAACAATCATAGGCTATTTAACTGTATATAATTTTATGTTGGAGTTGTTTTGTTTGCCAATTTGATTGGATTTGGTAGTGTAGATAGTAGGAATAATGAACAAATAAGTTCAATTGACCATTTCTTTATTTTTATTTTTTTGAATTGGAGTCTCGCTCTGTCGCCCATACTGGAGTGCAGTAGCCACTCCCGGCCACCGCAGCCTCGACCTACTGGACTCCGGCGATCCTTCCGCCTCAGCCTTCCAAGTAGCTGAAATTACAGGCATGTGCTACCACGCCCAGCTGACTTTTTGATTTATTGTAGAGATGAGGTTTCGCTGCCCAGGCGGGTCTCGAACCCGCGAGCTCAGGCAATCCACTCACCTCAACCTCCCAAAGGCGCGGGATTACAGGCTGAACCACAGAGCCCGGCTCCAATTGACCATTTCTAAAGAGCATGCATAATATTTCTTTTTTTTATTTCATCTCCTGTTGTGTTGGTTTGTCATTGACCAGCAGATGAAGGACGGGAGGCAGGGGGACAGGTAGTATTTTTCCTGGTTCAGATATTAAAGTACAATCCCTGAACCAGCTAAGTAATATAAAAACAGAGATCCAGGCAAAAACATGAGATTAAGGGCAGAGTTGGAGCTATGAGAAAATGAGAAGTAACTTAAACTTGAAGATTGAATCGGATTATCAGGATATTAAAAGGATACCCAGTACATTTAGATAATTGGAAAGAAACAATAAAATTAATGAAAATGAAATTAAATAACAAAACCCCGACTACAGTTCTTTTATAATAATGAAACATTTGAATAAGATTCCTGTCTTAATAAATAAATAGGACTTAAATAGCTGTCCCTCTCTTTTTGGACATAAAAGATACTATTCTCTAAATTCTTTGACTGCATAGAAAAAAATAAGATTAAAGATAATATGAAATTATCATTGATGCTCTGATTTTCACCTCTACTAGATTTCTACCTTTTAGACAACCAAATAAATGATGTCTTAGAAAGTACTTTGTAAAATGGTATAAAATTGTACAGTTTTGTCAACTTGAACCATCATCATTTACCTCATTATGAAGATGCAAACTATGTTTTAAAATATTTACCATGCTTTGAAAGCTCTGTCTCCGAATTTTTGGAGACTGGCGCACTTGAGTCTCTGGTTGGCAGAAGAAGCCATTCCTTTCTCCTTCAAAGCATCGAGCTACAAAAAAAGGAAGAATTTTGGAAAAATAAGAAAAAAAAATTTACATGAAACCCCCCTCCATAAGCTCAGATGAGACTGTACCAAATTAAATTTTAAAGAGATAATGTATGCCTAAATTCCCAAGTACTCCCTTCGGTGAATAGATATTTTACTCTGTAACAAAAGGAAAAGCCCGGCTCGGTGGCTCAGCCTGTAATCCCGCGCTTTGGGAGGCTGAGGTGAGTGGATTGTCTGAGCCTGCAGGTTCGAGACCCGCCTGGGCAACTTGGCGAGACCTCATCTCTACAATAAATTTTTAAAAATCAGCCGGACATGGTAGCGCGCGCCTGTAGTTCCAGCTACTCGGAAGGCTGATGTGGAAGGATCACCGGAGCCCAGCAGGTCGAGGCTGCGATGGCCGGGAGCAGCCACTGCACTCCAGTCTGGGTGACAGAGTGACACTCCAACTCAAAAAAATAAATAAATAAAAAGGAAATATAATTCTGGTCATGGGGGAAGCATCTAGGTAATTAGAAACCAGCTGGAAATACTGCCAGAGGAAAGGGCCCTGAAAGGAAAAGAAAGAGAACAAGAGTACACTAACATCCCAGGGACTGTCACTTTGCTGACTTCCTAATTTTGTGTATAACTCACTTCAGGCCCTCCTCCACTAACTCTTGCAACATCACTAAAGTCCCCAGGAAAGAAAATAAAATACTCCATAATATTTATAAAATGAATGCAATGAACCCGGGTTTTCAGTAGTGAAATTCTCTACTTTGAATTCCCTCTCCTTTTTTAGGCTCATGTTAAGGTAAACAAAAACTGTGACCCCTCGCTGTGCGATTGGACAAACGAGTTTCCATATTTCACAACAGTGATCACCACCAAAAACAGCAGTGAGATATTGAAACACATGCTCAGTGAATCCCTCTGTCAGATCATCATCGGCAAATCTTAAGAGGAGAAATGAGATCAGAGGCCTTTAGAGAAGTGAAAGATTTGAGGGGAGCAGGAGAGAGAAGAGGGAGAGACCCTTTTGACCATGTGGGGAAATTTCTATCAGAGACTTAGGTTTTCTAAGTCTAGCCGTAAGATGGTCAAATTCTGAACTATTAACCTCTATTCTTATTCTGGGTTATACCTTTGGAAACAAGCAGGCGGCCTTATCAGCAACTTGGCAGCATTCTGTTAAAGCAGCTTTGTACTTGTGACCATAGTAAAGGAGTTCTGGGGCATAAAAGTAAGGATGTCTTCTGGCAACTTCATATAAGTATCTAAATTTTGAAAAAGAAAAACAGGTAGTCATTTTTCTACAGCAGACAGTATTACAGAAACAATTATAATCAAGGGTTTGAAGACTCCCTGGGGTTTTCGAGACCTAAAGACAGCTAATTAACCAATTAAGCTCAATTTGCACTGATGGTCTTGTCTTTGTTATACTTTAAATCTGTAAAAAGGAAGGTAAAGAGTGTGTGTGTGTGTGTGTGTGTGTGTGTGTGTGTGTGTGTGTGTGTGTGTGTATAAATGGTTAAATTTTGGTGACATAATTGCTGACTAAAATGAAATCCATTTTGAGAATAACTTATATATCCTAATAATACTTTAATCTCAAATTTCTCATACAAATCATATCTTATTTACATGAACTCCAAAACTCTTTGGTTATAGTCTTTGTTGTGTAGAATATTGTGGCATCAAATATTACTTCTTTAAAAAGCACTACAAGAACAAAATTTCCAAGTCTTAATGTTGAAAATACATTTTGTTATAGTAGTTGCTATAATGAGGGTTGGCCTATAGATTTACTCTGTAATTTTTAATTTTGAAGAATAAACATCTGATTACTTACGTTCCCAAAAATTTGTTTGCATTCTCCTGAAAGGCGGTGCACATAACATCAGCCTCTGGCCTCACCAGCGGAGGGAGATTGGGGTTGTCATCCTTGTGTTCCAGGAAGCATTCATTTCTCTCGGGTTCTTGCTTTGCACAGCAGTCAGCCATTTCACCATAGGCTTCACGCAGGCTTGCAACAGTACATAATTTATCTCCAAAAAGAGTGTGCTAAATGGAAGAGTGGGCTTCAATTGCTGGGCAGAACCTCATTTTCTTTTCTTTTTTTAAATTTAATTTAATTTAATTTTAAAGATGTGGGATACAATTCAGGATTAGGTATACAAGTGATCATCATACAGGTAAAGTTTCGCCTCCCTTTGGTCTCCATTTTGCCTGGTTTGAGATCAGGTAACCTTATTGATGTTGTGTCTCCCCTACCCCCCACCACAGTAGTATCCTGCTGCTGCCAATCCCTTTCTTACTGTATTATGGTCAATGTTCAGGGTCTGCTTACAAGTGAGAACATGTGGTACTCTCAGAACCTCATTTTCTTTATAGCCAAATAATCATAGAAAAAAATAAATATCCTGGTAAACTTGGTTAGGAAATCGTATAAAAATTCACTTTTCTCCCTCCTCGCACCCCCTGCCAGGTTTAGAGTTTTCCTTGATTTAACCATCTCTGTACAATTTTCATAAGAATTAACCATCACACTATAATCTATGGTGAATGAAATAGAAGGGGGAAAAAAACTGCCAGCAGCTTTAAGGAGTGTTATATGACTCTGATTTCCAAACCTAAAACTAAAGGCTGGGAGAGCAAAGGTTATAATAAAAATTAAGTGAAAATAAGCTTCTAAGCAGCAAGTGAATTCACATTGGAGAGGAAAGTGGTCAGACCGTTTCTCACTTGATCTGCTTCCTTTTGAGAGTTCCAATTCTTGAGTAGATGCTATTTAAAATTGAGGAGTAATACAATCTACTCTATGTTAAGTTACTGCATTAAAACATAGATTTCTTTCTTATTCTAAAAATATTACCTGAAAGCACTTTCCAATAAATGAATCCTTTCTTTTTTCTCTAATTTTTATTATGAAGGTAATTGTAACTCCAGGGAAAATATACTGCTCCAGACAGAATTTATTAGTTTTTTAAAAAATGCATTTTGAAATATTTACATGTAGAAACATTGTATTATATGAGGTTAAAGTCCTGATTCCTCCATGAGGGAGAAAGTAACTAACAGGAAGATGAGAGGCTCCCACAGCAAATAAAAACTGGCTTGAGTGGTGAAAGGTAAACCTATCTTTGTTCTGAAGATGTATCAGGAAATACCAAAAGCTCATCATTCTTCAAAATGACTGAATGCTTTATTTTTTATTGTATGTAAAAACACAAATATCACTAACATAAGGAATATATGACTGTGCAATTATTCTACCCAGATAACAAAATCATCATAGAAATCAGTTGGTGATATCTGATGATAAAAACATGCTATCATCTCTAAGAGATAGTAGCACTCCTGTCAGTGCATTGCAGCACTCTTCACAATAGTCAAGGCGCAGAACAACCTAAATGTCCATCAATAGATGAATGAATAAAGTGTGGCATATACACGCAGGGGAAGGAAGACTATTCAACCTTACAAAAGGAAATTCTGCAATATGTAATAACATGGACAAACCTTGAGTATGTTATGCTAAATGAAATAAGCCAGTCACAAAAAAACAAATGCTGCATGATTTCACCTATATGAGGTATCTAAAATAGTCAAATTCATAGAATCAAAGAGTATAATGATGGTGGTCATGGGCTGGGGGAGGAGGAAATGAGGAGTCACTAATCAATTTTAATAAAGCAAGATGAATCATAATACTATAAGAAAAGGATCGGCAGTGGTGGGAATCTATTGGGGGGGACAGGGAGGGCAAGGGTGGTGGGATTAATGGTAGTCAATATCTGTCTGGGGACGGGGGGACACCCCTTATCAACAAGGGTGCCTGAATGATGCATATTTGTATACCTAACCCTTAATTGTACCCCACAATCTTAAAATAAATAAATAAATAAAAATTACATTCAATAAATAAATAAATAAAGCAAGATGAGTAAGCTATAAAACAGTGCACCTATAATGTATTGTACACTTCACTATTTAAGAAGGTAGATCTCATGTTAAGTATTCTTACCACAATAAAAAGGAATGAGTAAATAAATAAAAACGTGTTATCACTATTATCCTCTTGGAATAGAAACCAAACCTCACATTTTAAAAAGATGTTTACAAATGACAAATTGGGCAGGACTCAGTGGCTCTGCCTGTAATCCCAGCACTTTGGGAGGCCGAGGCAAGTAGATTGCCTGAGCCCGTGGGTTCGAGACCAGCCCGGGCAACGTGGAGAGACCTCATCTCTACAATAAATAAAGAATTAGCTGGGTGTGGTACCGCATGCCTGTCGTTTTAGCTACTTGGAAGGCAGAGACAGAAGGATTGCAGGAGCCCAGCAAGTCCACGCTGGGGTGACAGTGAGTGTGCCACTGCACTCCAGCCTGGGCAATGGAGTAACACTCCAAAAAAAAAAGACAAATTGCCATTTAAATGCACTATAATGGCTGCGTATGTGTTCTCAATGAAGAAACGTTTTTAAGACTGTGGGCAGATCGAATACCGCATGCTCTTACTCACAAAGGGGACCTGATCATTCCTAACAATAGTACAAGAAAGGAATCGGCAGTCGTGAGACACGACCTAGGGAGGGAGGAAGAGGGAAACACGAAACAAAATAAGGGTACCTGATCTTGAACTAGGGGAAATGAGGGACAGTTGGAGGCCCAAACTTCACCTACACGTAGCCTACTTATGTACCTATTCCTGACTTGTACCCCACATCTTTAAAATAAAATAAAGTAGCCGGGTTCGGTGACTCAGTCTGTAATCCCGCGCCTTTGGGAGGCTGTGGTGAGTGGATTGCCCGAGCCCGCAGGTTCGAGACCTGCCTGGGCAACTTGGTGAGACCTCATCGCTACAATAAATCAAAAAAATCAGCCGGGCGTGGTAGCGCGCGCCTGTAACTCCGGCTACTCGTAAGGCTGAAGAGGAAGGATCGCTGGAGCCCAGTGGGTCGAAGCTGCGGTGGCCAGGAGCGGCCATTGCACTCCAGTCTGGGCGACGGAGTGAAACTCCAACTCCAAAAAAATAAAATAAAATAAAGTATATTTTTAAAAAGGTGTGGGCATAGACAGGGCATCTCCACCCCAGAAGAAACAATGGCTTAACAGCAACTTTTGAGGGTTATAAACAAATCTGGTCACTTCCTAATATTTGAAAAAAGCAAAAATGTGTTTTCCTTTGAAATGCTTGGTAATACTTAAAAGAGAAGAAAGAATTTTCAAAGTTAGAATGTACTTACAAGTGATTTGTCACAATTTTCAGTTGACTCATCAGCAACACATGTTTTTGCTAAGTCAGTTACTTCATTCACTAATTTTACATGGTCGTCAAATGGACACTTCTGAAGGTACTGAGCAAAGGCAACTAGCACCCTGAAACAAAGGACGTAGGAAAATGTGGGATGATAAAACTTTAGCATACAACAGGATGCTATGCTGGAGAACAAATCATGTATGTATATGTATTCTATATTGTACACATCTTCTTTGCTATTATCCAGAAAGCCTATTTATATCCAGTATCATCTGAGGCCTAACTAGGCATATGTGGTTTCTCAGGCAAAGAGAATACACGTTCCTCCAGCTTTTAAACATCTCTGTGTGCAGTCAAGGCACACACAGAGCCAGCAAGTAAACTGTATACCAAATTATCAAGACTAATCATTGCCCGAGTCCCTTGAATTACTTAAAACAAGAAACAAAGGCCATTCATCTCTTTAATTAGGCTGTAGTATGGCACTGACCTTTAAAAAACAAGCAATTTTCTCATTTTTAATAGATTAAAAAATATTAAAATGTCCCTAAGAACATTTTAGGGGATTTAGCAAGCAAGCTGCCAAAGGAAGCACATAACAAAGTTTTTCCCATCACGAAGGTTGCTTAAGAGTTCTAGCACTGTCATGTCCAACACGCTAGCCACATGTCACTATTTCGATTCAAATTAGTTAAAATTAAATACTACTTAAATGTTTGTTCTTCAATTGCACGTTCCATATTTAAAGCACTCAATAGCCACATGTGACTACCATAGCACTAATAACAAATATTTCCATCAATGCAAAAAATTCTCTTGGGCGGCACTGTTCGAGTCTGGACCCTGCTGAGGGGAATGTAAGCACTTCAGAGTAACAACCAACGTGATCAGATACATTCAATTTGATTCATCAAAAGTTTAACTTACAGGCCTTTGAAATTTTCTTCTCCCAAAGCCTTAAACCGATGAGCAACCTCACTCTTGTCTGGGAAGAAGAAAAAGAAAGAAAAAAAATTTGTTTAAATACTGAAGAAATCAGCAAGTTATGATGCTACTTTTTATTTTTCTTTCCATTTGACTCAGTTTATTCATCTGCTCCAAAATATTGGGTTCCGATGCCTACAGAAAATTTCAGGATGATGATATGATGATGAACTATTTATTTTGCATTTAAACAAAAGAATAATTCAATCATCAAGAATACTTGTTTTAAAATTATTAGATATTTATAGCTTTATAGTCAAACTTAGATAAGATCTAATACTCTTGTAATGGCTATTAACAGTTACTGAGAAGACAGGCTGAAGTAAGGGTAAATATAAATACAAGTTCTATTTAACAACACAGGTTTTGAAGGGTTTTTTAATAAACATGGTGGTTACCTAACCCTGAATTGTACCCCACATCTTTAAAATAAAATTTTAGGCCAGGCTCGGTGGCTCTGCCTATAATCCCAGCAACTTTAGTAGGCCGAGGCGAGTGGATTGCCTGAACCTGTGGGCTCGAGACCAGCCCAGGCAACTTGGTGAGACCTCGTCTCCACAATAAAATTTTTAAAAGATTAGCTGAGCGTGGTAGCATGCGCCTGCAGTTCTGGCTACTTGGAAGGCTGAGGCAGAAGGATCACCAGAGCCCAGCAGGTTGACACTGGGGTGGCCATGAGTGTGCCACTGCACTCCAGCCTGGGCGACAGAATGAGACTCCAACTCAAAAATAAATAAATAAATTAATTTAATTTAAAATGTTTTTAAATAAAAAATAAAGCATGGTGCAATGAATATGTCTTTGAGATAGTTATGAATGGTATCTTCAACTCTATTCTGTGAAGCTTAAGTCACTCTGCCTGTATTTCCTTTATGTGCAGAAGAAAATTCTAGTCACTAAACAATTCTCACCATTTTTTAAAGTCTAGGATATTTGAAATATAGTAATGAGATAACCTTGTAAGAATTCACAAATGCAAAATAAATGCTAAAGGAAAACTGAAGTCTTTAAAGATGCAGCATTTAAAACTTTCCCTTACTAGGAAAACAAAAGTTGAACAATAGAAAAGTAGAATTCTTACGTGCATCTCGACGAAACAAGCCCCTGGAATGAGCAGAGCTAAAGAGAAAGAGAAGGGAAATAAAAGTGACCCACTTCATTGTGCCAGAGGCTCGTGGGGTTGATAGAAAAGGTAGGATGAATGGAGGGGAATTAGTCCTATTATAGTTCTTTAACCAATAATTGTAGATTATTAACTAGGCTCATCTTGGAATTTCATTGGCTCCCTACCGATTACAAAATTCATAATATTCTTGCCAAAAAATTGTTTGACTAACTCCTTTGCGTATATTTGCCATCTGGAACTGGTTTTTTCCACAAGACCTTGACAATTTATTAATGTTATGTAAAACATCTTATCAAATTTTACATAAGAGTTAAACAATTTGTGCCTATTATTCCTTACCATGTTTTTTATCTGCAATTTCCCATTTGAACATTTTAGTTTTCGATGTTTGCAAAAATATAACCAAACCAATGACTTTGGAAATAAGACATGCTAAAAGAGTTAAGTGCCAAGTTGAATCTATTACTAATCCCAAGTTTGCTTTTATCCATAGGCAAAAACAAAAAAAAATGTACACACGAACACACACATCACAGGGCCTCCACATCTTTTTCATTCTTCTAAAACCATTCTATCTGAAAAAGCTGATGTTGCCTCAAATGTAAGCTAAGAAAAAGCCATCACAAAAATAACAACTAAGATAGGTATTTAGAAGTTCCGTGTTTCCATTCTAGTTCTGGCCTACATGTGTGCTATTCAGGCCCAGAAGTAAGACTCTTTGATTCAATGTATCTTTCGTGGGATCATCAGTTTAGAGAGGAACACTGGCCCAAAAGACAGTGATGATTATCTTTGCATCTCAATATACACAAGGACAGGCTGAGCCCAAATTCACTCTACAAGTTATAAGAACTCTAGAGCTTCCTCATCAGGCAAATGATTCTTTCCATCCCTGTTTCATACGTTTTTCTTTCCCTCTTTCAATAAATAGAAAAATCACATGCTCTTCTTTAATGTTACTTAAATGTTAAATAAATTTAACATTATGTCTAAAGACAATGCAAAGCAAGGATAATGTTTAAATGTTTTGCAAATCTTCCTTTTCCCCTATCCGCACCCAATGTTCTGATCTCTACCTTGGAAGGGCAGTTCTACCTCTGCCCTTTCCTCTGAAGATGAAGAACTAATGATCTCAGCCAGTAGGAAAAATGACTTTCTCTGATACTACAGGACAATAATCAATATCAAGCCATTTATTTAACTTTATTCAATAAATGAATGTTAAATGTCAAATTCCCCATAGCACATAGAGGTACTGTGACTAATAAATATTTAAGAGAAGCATTATTTTGGTCTATTTAGACTTATAGTAAAATAAATTTACATTCTGTGTTCTTATTTTATTTTATTTTATTTCATCTTCAGAAATGGGTACTAATTAAGTAAGCACAAAAAAGAGAAAGTAGATGACTGATTTTTTTTTTAATGACTCAACAGAATCTTAAAAGACAATACTTACTGAGTGACCTTTCACAGAAACAAAGAACTGAGTATTACATGTTCTCACTCATAAGCAGGTCTTGAACAGTTATCATAATACTATAGGAAAAGGATTCGCAGTAGCGATAAACAGCCGGAAGCGGTGGAGTGGAGGAAGCCAGATTGGCAGTAGTGGGAATCTGCCTGGGGAAGTGGGGGCACACCTCATCTACAAGGGCACCTGCATAATGAACATTTGTAAACTTAACCCTGAATTGTACCCCACATCTTTAAAAGAAAAAAAAAGAAAAATGGTACGAGACGTGTCTTTCAGGCCACAGATGAACAGACATACAAGAACGTCTGTCTATGGAATTATTTCCATTTTTATAAAGTCATAAAACCTATATGGGAAAAGAAAAAAACCATTCTAGCCTTCTAAATTTGCCAAAAAATTGTTTGACTAAATCCTTTGCGTATATTTGCCATCTGGAACAAGGCAGAAGAATTGCCTTCTAAGTAGAGAAGACAAGTCTTTCTTGGACAAATTATGTCAACTTTTATTTTAACTTTCTAGAAAGTATAGGAACTATTTACAAGAAACCAGTGGTCAACCTTAGCCTTTTCCTGATATGAGTTTCCTGGGAAGGCCTAGACAAACATGAAATGTTTACCACTGAACATAATTGTATCACCAAGTTACAAATTCAGGTCTTTGTCGCTCACACATATACTTCGTGCATATTTTTTTTTTAATTTAACAAATGAAACAAATAATATTACTGTTTCTATTTTTCGCTGCAATATATTATATTGTACTACACTGGTAATTATACAAAATCTAAGCCGGGCTTGGTGGCTCAGACTGTAATCCCGCGCTTTGGGAGTCTGAGATGAGTGGATTGCCTGAGCCTGCAGGTTCGAGACCCGCCTGGGCAACTTGGCGAGACCTCATCTCTACAATAAATCAAAAAAAAAAAAAAAAAAATCAGCCGGGCGTGGTAGTGCATGCCTGTAGTTCCGGCCACTTGGAAGGCTGAGGCAGAAGAATCGCCGGAGCCCAGCAGGTCGAGGCTGCGGTGGCCGGGAGTGACCAGTGCACTCCAGTCTGGGCGACAGAGTGTGACTCCAACTCAAAAAAAAAAAAAAAAAAAGAAAGAAAGAAAGAAAAGAAAATCTAAAAACAAAACTCTCAAATTTATCATGACTGAGTAGAAACTTTGAATCGATTTTCCTGCATTCAATGAAGATACCATTGCTTTAAAACATGAAGTTGATAATACTTAAAATAATCTTTTCTTACATTACCAGTAAGGTATTTTACATGTGTGCATCCCAATTAAAGTTTAGCAGATGGTTGAGAAATATTTAATTCTTAACAATATTTGCATGCTTAAAATTAACCTTAATTAATAAGAAACACTTGAACATTTGCACTTTGTGGATACCCAAAGTAAGAACTTCTACATTTTTCCCTGAAAACCTCCGGTATTAATTTTATATGTCCCTTCAATACTGAGAGGAATAAAACTACATAATCATTCGTTATTTCTAAATACCCTGTTTTCAGGCTTTTAAATGTTTAGTCAGTCATCAAAGGACTCTGGTATGAAGGTAAAGACAAATATTTAAACTAAGAGTTATAAATATGGTTTAGAGAATCTTGTTTCTAAGTAAATAGAAAAACAGTTCCAATAATTTTTAAATGTTTTCTTATCTTTGGGAGAGAAGTTCAAAAATAAAGACTAGTTAAGAAATTATTTTATTTGGAAAGAATAATAGTGTACTGATCATTTAGAAGAGATTTTAAAAATACCTCAATTGAAATATAAATATCCTGGGATTTAAACCCCAGTCTTTGTCCCTTTTTTCCTTTGTTTTGCATTCACAGAATAAAAAAGGCACAGTTTTGAAGTCGATGCAATCTCCTGGGTCAGTTCTTCACTTCCCAGCCACTCTCATCATAGCCTTAAACCTATACCCTTTTACTACCCTCTGGATTCCTGACGCTTCCTTCTCACCAAGTCCCTCAGACCAGACTTGCCCTCTATCTGGCAATGTTTGACCTAGCTCTTATGCTGTCTCTCACTGTGATAGATTATACTTCTGGGTTTCCTTCTCTTAGAAATAAAGTAAAGCATATTTATGAAAATGTGACAACACCACATAAAAATATTGTCAGTATTTCAACTGAGATTTTCTAGAACAACCACTTTACCCAAACTCATTCCAAAATACAGGAAATTGGGATTCATTTGGAGAGAAAATTGGGAATGGAAGAATCTTTTCTTAGCATTCTTCCCACTGTAAAATGAACATACACAAATTCTCCCTATCATGAAGGATCTTTTGTACTGCTTTTTGAAAAATACTGAAGGGTAGAAAGTGATAGACCATAAAGCATCAAACCAACCAATTGAAACTTAGCAATTATAAGAAAGCAGAGATAAAAAATGAAGAAAAAAGGAAACAGCAATTTAATTTCTTATTAACTTATGAAGATATATTTCCCAAGAAAAAATAAGAAAATTGCCCCAAATGTATAAACTTATATAAGTATTTCTAATGCAAATAAAAAATTGTAATGTAATCCAAATATCAGTCAGCCCTCATTTTCCTCCATAAATCATCCCTGCAAATTAACCACTTGAATTCGTGAGAAATGAAAAATTGACTGAAGATTCATAGGGGACAAGGAAAAGGAAACTTACATCATAAAAACTACACTAGATTGGGCAGTGGCTTTTGCTTGTAATCCCAGACCTCTGGAAGGTCGAGGCAGGAGGATCGTTGAGTTCATGAGTTCGAGACCAGCCTGGACAACATAATAAGAACTCAACTCTACAAAAAAATTTAAAAACTTAGCCGGGCATGGAGGTGCATCTGTAGTTCCAGCTACTCGGGAGACTAAAGAGGAAGGATTGCTTGAGCCTGGAAGGTTGTGATCATCACGGCACTCCAGTCTAGTCAACAGAGTGAGACTCTGACTCAAAAAGCAAAACAAAAAAACCACTAGATCACCATCTTTGGCTCATCCCATCTAAGTCCCTCTGCTCCCAAAACTCCCACGGCAAAAGGATCTTTTTTTCTGCTCTTTCCTTATGTTGCACCCTAATTTCCCAATCATTTACTTCAAATTTCTCAGTTATTTACTCCACAGCTTAATTCAGCTCAATGGCAGTTTCTAGCTGCAGACTTGGACATGCAGATCTATATTTATTCCCATGCTGTGTGGATCAAGTTGAATTAAATTACCTTTAAGGATCCTTCTACCTTGAACATTCTGTGATTCCATGTTTCCAATGTGATAATCTTATAGAATGAGGAAAGGGCTTGACTGATAGGAGAGAATGTATCAAGTGAGGCATTTGGGATCCAAGTTTGAGAGTTTGTTCATTCCTAAACTGCACAATTACTCCTCAACCATTACTCTCTGTCTAGTTCAGCTTCTCATTTGTAAGAAATGAAGAATTAAACTTATCTAAACTATATTAAGAAATATAACAAATAAATAGTTGGTCTATGTTCACCTTTTTGAGAGAAATTCATCTCTAGCCTAAATATAATAAATTGTGTAATGTAAATGTGTTCAAATATTGGGCATATAACCATTGAATTGTTCAAAATTATTTTTTCATTATATAGATATTGAAAATAATAAAGTCATTTTGTTAGAATAATATATATGGGTTTGAAGATTTGGTGTGCAAAGATCATTCATTTAACAGTAATATGTTGCAACAAAAATATGCGTTCAAACAGAACTAATTTCAGTAACATAATGTTGATAATGGCACTCTCCTGAAATGCTTCTGATTCACAGTTGTGACATACCCAATATATTCAACACCAATAGCTTAAATCACTAGATAAAATACATGCAATTACTATTTCAATTCAAATATAATTTTCATACTTACAATATTTATTCATTCATTAAAATTATATAAGCTAGCCTCTCCACATTGAATGGCTTGAAAGAAAATAGCTGTATTGATGAGTCTAAATTTCTCTCCGCAGTTACATGGAAAATTGGCAAAAAAAATGAACACCAGGAATGATGGCATCCAAAAGCAAACATTGCCCTGGCATCAACAAACATACTATTTATTTAAGAACAACAGGGTTCTTGCTGACAGGGCATGATTCACAAAATAACGTTTCAGACTTATTTCAAGTAGTGCCACCTAGTCTTTCATTCATGCTCAGAGTTTATTGAGTGCCCACTATATGCCAGACTCTGAGGATAAAAAAGATTAATACAATCACTTCAAGGGGCTCACAGTCTAACAGGGAAGACAGACACACAGGAAAGTAATTGTGCAACATTATGAGTTACTTTGCCTGCAGAATATGAGATGCTCCTAGAATATTAAAGAAGCAGGACAGAAGCAGCTCTAAATCCAAGTGCAATCTCATGCATAAATAAGATATGTGAGCTCCAGCCTCTTTAGTTACCTATGCAACACAACAGATTTCAAACATCAAATTTGCACACGCTGGGTTTATTTTTGCTTGTGAAGGAACTCTATCTGGAGAAATGGAATGAGTAGGCAGAGGATTGAGGGAAATAAAGAAGACATGAAGATGTGTCATTTCTAAATGTTTAATAAAAGACCAAAGCATGGTCCCAGTTGCAAAGATGATGAAACTTCTGGCAGAACCTTAAGAAAGTCAAAAAAAAGAAAGAAAAAAAGGCAGGCTGGCAAGGCAGAAAAAGAAGAGCAGGACTTGCAATTATCTGGGTTTCCAGGCAAAGCTAAAAGTGGAAATGTGGTCATTTTAATAGTATAAGCCACAGAGAAAGATATTATCTGTGGGGAAATCATTTTTCTAATATCATTGACAAAGTCAAAAGTCACCCAAGCATTTAGGGATGAAACGGTATTCCCAATTCAAGTGATATCTATTTAATGTCACGTTACCAGGTTGTCTAAGAGGACTTTCCTGGGGACTTGACAATTGAGCTGAGAATTATACAGATATATTCACATTTCTTTTGATTAGATGAGCTGATCATTTTTTTAATGGACCTGAGTAATGAAGGAAGAAAATAACCTTCCAGGCAGAAGAAACAGCATGTGCAAATGCTTGGGGCTAAAAGAGATCGGAAGACACTGAGAAAGGCTAGACACAGAGTTGAAGGGAAGCTCAGTGTGACATGAGATGTGACCGTAGAAAATGGCTTCAAGGTCGAGCAAGGTGACTCAAGCCTGCAATCCCAGCACATTGGGAAGCCAAGGTGAGGGGACTGCCTGAGCCTACAGGTTGGAGAACGGCCTGAGCAACTTGGCAAGACCTCATCTCTACAATAAATCAAAAAATTAACCAGGTGTGGTAGCATGCGCCGGTAGTTCTGGCTGCTTGGAAGGCTGAGGTGGAAAGATCGCCGGAGCTCAGAGGATCGATACTGAGGTGGCCATGAGTGTGCCACTGTACTCTAGTCTGGGCAACAGAGTGATTCCAACTTAAAAAAAGAAGAAGAAGAAGAAGAGGAAGAAGAAACAACTTTGGCCAAAGACCAGAGCTACACAGGAAAATCTTAAGTACGATTTTGAGACATTGGATTTCAGCTGGATTTCGGGCATCTTTGAGACATTAGGATGAGAAGTCAAGTAGATAGTTATAGATATATGGATATTTAGGTCAGAGACAATGTCTAAACTTGGAATATTATTTATGAGTCATCAAGAAGTTTTAGGATTGAGATAGCCTAGAGAGAGATCAAAGTGAGAAAAGAGAGGCCCATGCTGGAGTCTTGAGGAAAATCAGAGATCAAAAAAAAGGTGGGCAAAGAAAGGAGGAGTTGGGGGGAATCCAAAGTAATGCTATACCAGGAAACTCAAAGGAAGAGAATATTTAAAGGAGAATAAGTCAGGAGTAACATATTATTGCCAAAGATAGTAGGTGAGAATTGAAAAACTGTCTGTCTCAAGAGGATTACTAACACCCTTAACAGATCTGTTTTGATAGAATGATGAAACCAAAAACCAGACTGGAGTGACTGGAGAAGTGACTAGGAGAAGAAGAATAAGAAATTCCAGTATGGAAAACTCTTCCAAGAAATTTGGATGCAAATGGAAGCAGCTAAAGAGTGTTGAGGGTCAATGAAACATCTTGCTTGTGAACATTCAGAAGCCAATATGAAGGGTTCCACTGAGAGGCATATGTGAAATATGCAAGAGAGAAGAGATAGTTGGTGAATTCTTGAGACAATGAAGGAATAAGATTCAAGCTACAAGTGGAGATAAAGAGAGGAGCAGCTCTCCTGGTAAAACTTCAGGGAAGGAGGCCAGAATGCATGAAGATATGGTTAGATCTCTAGTGTCAGGAAAACAGAGGGTGCCCATCTTGTGACTTCTGTTTTCCCTGTAAAGTAGGGATTGTAAGAATGAAGGACTTGGAGTTGAATATTTGCAGGAAATAGAGAAAGTTAAAATAGTGAAAGAGTGTCCTGAACAGAGTCTTATTGCCCTGAGCTAAGTTGAAAAGTTTAAAAAAAAAAATCTGTTTGTGGCACTCATTTTCCTCTCTAATCCCTCATGAGACCTCACGGTGGTCCCTCTCTCCTAAGCCACTGCCCTCTGTACACCAGGCCTAATCTCTTAGGTGCCCTGAGTTCCCCACTATCACCTAGCCTCTCATTTCCATGTACCTCTTCTCTAATGCACACCCCAAGCCAAGACTCCCATTTCTTGACTTTTTGGCAAATTCAGGCAGGTGTGTTAAAGATCAACAATTCTATTAAACTCCACAAGACCTAATGTCTCTTCTTATCTAGAGCTCATGCTCTCTATTCCCTCAATACTCTATTTCCTCCCCTAAACCACAACAGACATTCCTAGAAATAGAGCCATTTTAGAAAGGACTGCTGTTATGTCAATGAATTCTTAATGGGTGACATCTCAGACAGGTGACAAAGTAGAGAGAACAACGTGAAGTAGTGGTTCTACAGTTCTTCAAATTTCACCATGTAAGTCTCTTCCCACTAGGACAAAAGGTTAACTGATCCTTGTTAATAGCTGTTAGGGCCTGAACTTTGGTGCTTGATCTTTGGAATCTCTATTTGACTGTTCAGAAGCTTCTTTTTCTTTTCTGAATCATTGCGGTTGTTAGGTTAATGTTTCCTTACAATAGAAATGCTACAATCTATGTCCTATATCCCCAGTATAAGTTTCTTGAAAGCTCAAGCAACGCCTCATGCTCCACTAAATCTAACACCAGATTCAGCAGGTGCCTTGGATAAAAGAACCATCCAAAACTTTCACTGACTGTCAATTTCATTTGACTGATTAAGAATCAGCTGCACCCATGTGGTAAGTGGCCATAAGCAATCTGATACTATGTGTCCCCTCACATTTTTTTTTCTCATCAGAATGCAGTCCAAGAATTAGTGTAGTTAAGAAATTTGGATGCAAATGGAGGCAGCTAGAGAGTGTTGAGGATCAATGAAACGTTTTGCATGTGAGCATTTAGAAGCCAGTAAGAACGGTTCCAGTGAGGGGAGTAAAATGGAAGTAAACAGATTAACAGATCAGTGAAACATTTTGCTTGTGAGCATTTAGAAGCCAATACGAAAGGTTCCAGCAAGGGGAATAAAATGGAGATAAACAGGTTAACAGAGGCTGCCTTACTTCAGTCCTGACCAACTGGAGGGTACAAACATTCTAAGGGCCACTAGTTAAACCAGAGTTCATTTAAATAGCCCAATGATATAGCCCATTGGCCCAGCAGCCACATTCATTGCCCAGAATGTTACTCAATACCTGTAATGTGCCATATGGCTGGCGCTTCTTTGGCCTCCCCACTCAGATCCAATTCCCAACCCAGTCCTAACTCCCATTGATACTCTTTTGTATTTGGTTTAGGTGTGTAAGCAAAAGGGATGCTGAAGGAGTTCAAATATGGAATCTTTCCAGTGACTTAACCATCCAATGAAGCAATGTTGCTTGTTGTAGAGAAAACGTGCTCATGGTCACTTCCCACCTGGGTGCAGTTGGTTCTTGACCAGCCAAATTAAACTGACAGCCACAAATCAGTCCATTCTGAGGTTATTCTTTTGTTCATTCTCATTATAACTTAAAATTGTGCATAAAATTGTGCAAATACGAAATGTGTCTACAAGAATAGCAAGGGGAAGGTATTGGTGACACTCTTTTAATTACTAGGAAAAATCCGGTGTCATCAGATATTAACACATACACCCTTCTTTTTAAACTGAAACATATGTTTTTATAGGAAAAAGTAGTAAGTGATGGGATTTCTAATGTTCTTTGTTATTCACACCCTGAGGTGTGTCTAACAAACTTATTGATGTGTTGGAGTCTTCTCTATTTGTAGTCACAAATCATCTAGGAAAAAATTCTGGGTTCTGTGAACTCAAGCTGATTTTCCAATGCCATATTGCACAACTCAAAATCTGTATTACTCTTGGGTTTTCTTCTACAAGATCCTTACCGGCTAAAATCTCCACAACACACCTACTACAGTAAGATCCTAATTCCCAATTATCTTTAGAACAATTTTTAAGTAGGGTCATGAAATTAATTTAGTGTGTCATGATCAGTATTGTTTAGTAAAATAAAACAGAAAAGAATTGACCAGAGTGAATTGTATATGGTAAGATTCACCATTTTGCCATTTTGTGAAATTTTTGCTGTTTTTGTATATATTAGATTGATATGTAAAATCAGTTTCTTACTTTGATCACTGTCAAAAAATCTTGGAGACCCATCTCTCCCCATGAAACTCACTTGACATCAAGCTCAGTATGTTAGTATGTCCAAAATCAATTGGTCATCTTCCCAGCATGACTCTCGCCCATCTAATTTTTTTCCAAATTTACCCATTTAGTTTCCAATACCATAATTTTTTATGTCACCCATTGTCATAACTTTGGAGTAAATTTAATACCTCTTTCTCCTTAACCTTGAGTCTCCAATCTGTCCCTAAAAAGTTTTGATCTATCCTTTAATTTTATTTAGTTAAATAGTTTTGATCCATCCTCACACATTCATTTTCACCAGGACACTGATACCACTTTGGCTTAAGCTCTTACCAAACCATGCCTGAGTTATTGCAATACACTCTTAATTAATGCTCACACTTCTAGTCCTTATCAATTCTGATTAATTCTAAAATATTCTTATCTTTAAAACTCTTTATTGTTCCCATTACATTTTAAATAAACACCCAGCTTCTTGCCTTGGTGTTCAAAATGTTCTATAATCTGCTTCTGTTCGTTTATTGTGTTCCCTTCTCTGTCACTGTAACATTCCCAGTGGGAGCAAATGTCTGGCACTTAATGTGTTCGATAATGTTTGTTAAATAAATGAGTAAGTGAATGAACAAATAAGGAATCATCTCTGTAGCATCATCTTTTACTTCTCTTTCAAATATATAAATTTCTCCATTAGTTCAGTGATATTCCCTAGACTACTTTTTACAAGCGTACAAAGTATAAAATACCATATTAGGTGAGAAGATGTGTAAGGTGCCATGAGGTCATCTACCCATTTCCCAGCATGGCATGTCATTTGTCTATCAAAGTCTCCACTGTTTGGCCTATCTCCAATCATGAGGGCTTCCCCAGTTTCTATCTAAGTCTTCCCATCTTTGGACTTTCTCTCCCCAAGCCTTACATTCTTCTCACTCTTCTGATGATTTCTATTACTTTGTTTTCATTCTTAGTCTCATTCTTATCTCTTGAATTTATAAGATTTATATTAAATTGTATTTATTTTGTAAGAACGGAGGTTTGTCCTAGCCATTGTATTCTTCACAAACTCTCAGTTCTATACTAGACACTCAGTAGATAGTCATTCAACCTATGATTAAAGGAGTCAAAATTTTAGAAGTGATTGTATTTTGGAAAAACCAGAAAGATTGTTATGTCTCCAGCCCTAGTAAGTTTAAGATTCACATAAATAGTCACATATGTTCCTGGCAGCTCGTAGATACTCCACAAGTACTTGCTGAATGAATGAATGAACAAAACAAGTAAACAGCTTTCAGTCTGGTAGTCATCAATGCCTTGATACGCATGAAAGTTTAATACAAGTCTGTGGCATTATTGTCAGTAATAATAATAAGAGAAAAATTACATTTCTTCATGATAAGGCTGCAAATACTAAGATCTCAAGTACATTTGCACTGGGTTAGAACTCTATTAATATGACTGAAGCACTGAGTGTGTCAGAAAGAGGAAGACAGCAGGGGACTCTGCTTATTTAATGAGCATTTATAAAATGTCTACAGTGTGCCAGTCCCTGTTCTCAGCAGTGCTTTACAAGCATTAGCATCTTATTAGGAGAGCATTGTTATCCCATTTTACAACTGAGGAAACTGAGGTTGAGGTAAAGTAGCTGAGATTACGTTTCCTGCCCAAGATCAACAACTAGTGACTAGCAGAACAAAGACTGTGTATTCAGATAATCTCGAATCAAGAGAGAGAGAGTGTGTGTGTGAGGGTGTGTGTGTGTGTGTGTGTGTGTGTGTGTGTGTGTGTGTGTGTGAGGGTGTGTGTGTGTGTGTGTGTGTGTGTGTGTGTGTGTGTGTGTGTAATCTCTGATGCCTTTCAAACAACTAAGACAATTATTCTTTGATAGTCCCTCAAAACTCTTATTATATTGGCAAAGCTACATTCATTGTTGTAGGCAAGAAAAAATGTTGTGGGGCAGGGGCAGGAGTTGAACTGCAGAAGCTGGCGTGAGAATGTACTCTATTTGTCTTATATTTTATTCTCTGTTCTTTTCAAATAGAGTCTCTATGTATCATGAAGACCTTGCTTTGTACCCCCTGTAACCTGCAAGATATTAGAGGGAGCCATGCAAGATGAGGGAAAAAACAGATACTGGCAACCATGTGGGAAATGGGGCACTGAAGCATCCATGACTATTTCAACTTTTAAGTAGCCTCACAATAAATCCAATATTAAATCTACTATTTCTTACTACTTGATTCTACTATTTTAAAAACAGCCACACAATGCTTTATTTTATACTATTCTAAAAAAAAATTTTCAATTATTGCTTTAGCACTGCTAGAAGACATAAAAAGGATACTCTAAAGCTTTTAAAATAACTTTTCCAACCTACGCCAAGTCCTGCTCTTCCTGGGAAAATTAGGTTTGGTTTTGTTTTCAGTTTTGTCATAGTGGTGATTACCTTTCAAGTCAAACAGGTTAGATGAGACATCTGTGGAATTTGTTTGAAGATAGATGATTGCTCAGACACAAAACTGCTGGATTAAGCAGAAGCAAAGTGGATTGGAATGATAAGTACAAATGTAAGCCATGTGAAGGCAGTAACCAAAAAAAGCAAGCTATTCATGGGAATGAGCATCCTTTCTGTAATAGTTACCTAAGGATTTTCTGGGTAAGATACACAGTCATTCCATAGAACTTCTTCCTTATTTATTCACTGAGTTCATTCAAATAAGTATTCAGTGTCTATTGTACTTCCCATATTTTTCTAGTTTCTGAGCTAGGTACTATATGAAGCATTATCATGTGTTTATTAAGAGCACTGACTTGGGATTAGACCTCAACTTTAAATGCCAGCTCCACTGCTAACTAGCTGTGTGGAATTGGGTAAATTACTTCAATACTCTTGCTTTTGAGAATAAATAGTAATATTAATTTGTGGGGTAGCTATAAGGATTAAATTAGATAATGAATGTCAAGTATAAACAGTGCTCGGCAGACATTGACCTCAATGAATTTGAACAAGCATTATCATTGTTACCATGAGAAAAAGCAGACGGACTAGCATAGGATCTTACTTCAAAAGTGTTCAAATGAAATTGCAGCTATAGGCATACATGCAAGAGCACTTAATTAACAAAGCAAAATAGTACATGGCTAGTCTCAGTCTAGCCTACAGAGACTTTAAGGTTGTCCACACAGGAAGGGAAAAGGTTCTATGGGTCCAGGTGGTAAGAAACGTGACTTAATCTAGATCTTTAGAAAATAAGAGCAACGTGGTCATTTTGCTATCCTCATTATGCAGACCAATTCTGTATTAAGACACTGCATCAGAATTTTAGGACTAGGAAAGTTCTTAGAGATAATTGGTTTAATGCCCCTTGCTTTACAGATAAAACTATAAAGACCAGTCAACCAAATCATCATCACATTTCTTTGATGACTTTCTATGTTTTAGGTGCCAAGGGCTCAAAACTGAATAAAACATATGTATTCCTTGACAAACTAATTTCATGAACTAAGTTGACAATAATAAAATCAGGTACTGTGGACCTGGCACGGTGGCTCACACCTGTAATCCTAGCACTTTGGGAGGACTGTCATCCCTGCACTTTGGGAGACCGAGTTGGGAGAATCCCTTGAGCTCGGGAGTTCGAGACCAGCTTGGGCAATAGAATGATCCCTAGTCTCTACAAAAGATAAATACTAAAATTAGCTGGGCGTGGTTGTGTCTGCCTGTAGTCCTGGCTACTCAGGAGGCTAAGGTGGAAGAATTGCTTGAGCTCAGGAAGTGGAGGCTGTGGTGAGCTGTGACTTTTTCATTGCAATCCAACTGGGGCAACAGAGTGAGACCCGACTCAAAAACAAAAAACATTTAAAAACTCAAGTGCTGTGAGCGTGATAGTGACGAACTGCAACTTACCTGAGGGTGTCAGAGAAGGCCTGAGAAAAAGTGACACCGTTGAGATCTAGAGATCTAGATGATGACAAGAGAGAGTCGTGATGTACTTGAGATGAAGGGTGGGGGTGAGTAGTGAGGTCATCCAAAATAAAAGGCATAGTAAGTGAAAAGGCTCTTCAAGAAGAAGAAAAGGAGGCCAAGGCAGCTGTAATGGAGTGGACACAGGGAGAGTAGAGAAAGATAAGGTCCAGGGGGAGGCAGAAGATGGGCTATTTAGACCCCCATAAGGAAGTCAAACTTTATTCTGGCTGTTGTGTAAAGTCATAGGTCAGTTCTTAAGAAGCATCATGTCCAAATGTGATTGAAGTTTTAGAAAGATCACTCACTGTCTGAATGTTATAGACCATAGTGGGCAGGAGTGGAGGTAGGGAAGCTAGCAGGCTATGGCAGTTGCCCAGGCAAGAAGTGAATGGATATGGTCTAGACAAGGATTATTACAAAGGAGGTGCTCGGCAGTGGTCAGATTCTGCATATGTTTTGGAAGCAAAGCAATCAGCAGTTATTGACAAATTAGATGTGAGGTGTGAAGGGAAACAAAGAATGTAATAAGAATGTTTTGACCTAAACAACTGAGAGAATGCTAGGGTCATTTATGGAGGTGGGAAAGCCTGGGAGGCAGATGGTGTGGAGAAGATGGGGACATATTTACTAAGTTCAAGGACAGCAATCGCTAGTTCTTTCTGCTCTTGTTAAGTTTGAAATATCGGTTAAACATCCTGGTAGAAATGTGATGTTGTACAATATAGGTATCTAGAACTCAGGGGGAAAGTCCTGCTATGGATAAAAACTTGAAGAAATAGTACATTGATAGTGTTCAAAGCTGTTAGCATAAATGAAATTATCTAATCACCCAGGAAGAGATTGCAGACAGGGAAGAGATGAGTACTAAGGACTGAATCCTCTGTATTGTAACATTTAGGGGATGGAGGGCGGAGGAGGAGCCAGAGAAAGCCAATGAAAAGTAGCAGGTGGGAAGTTAGAGAAAAACCAGGAGCATCTGCAATGTACAATCTAGAAAAGAAGACCCCGACACTCATGCAATGTCATACTGCTGATCAGTAGTGAAGTTAAGACTGCCATGATTACCCTATAAGTAATTTATATGCTAGAAGGGCCTTAAGTTCCTAGTTACTTTATTTCTATGTTACCAAAGGATTATTAGAGCTAAATATAGCCCATCTCACTAAGTTATTGTTCATTGATTATACATATATGTGACACAATGAAAATCAAGTTTACCTTGGCAGGAAAGGTAATAAATCTCCATTTTTCCTTACTTGAGTTCTACTGAGTTGCAAATGGATATTTCTTTGCAATATTATTTGGTTATCTTCATGAACATTTATTGGATAGTCACATCACATTCTTTGATTTAGTGTCATGATATCTATCTTGGTGACCACATATGCCTAGATAGCTTGACCTTCAGACTTAAATACTCTTGTGCAAAGAACAAGATAGATTTATAGTTATGTTTGATTTGGATAAAGAGTTAATTCAAGGTTTTCTTTGAGAGTTTACATTGCATCAAAACAGTTTTCAGCCTTTATGAAACACACACAAGTATTAATATGCACATTAATTCCTCTCAAGGACTTTACAAATTAAAAGCAAAGACAGGCGAAAAAAATTATAACACAAGAAAGGAGATGGCCATGATTGCTTAACATTGTTAACAAGCAATATGTGTTTCCATTCATTTATACTTTTGAAATGTAATATAGAAATAGCCAGCAGCTTAAACTTTAAGATCACCTCTGACCATAGTTAATTCACTTTGTATACAAAAAAATGCCCTGTCAACATCCTTTAATATATTAAGAAATAAATTCACTTAGAGATTTTTAAACTATAATATCAGCCCATCCACCACTTTGAAGGCCAATGACCTAATGTTTACACTTTAATCCTTTACCACAGATAATTTGCAAAACCCAGGCAGATAGCAAATACTCCACAACTCTAATCAACAAAGAATGAACTATGTCCATTGAAAAGTATACTCTGGGCAAATGAATTACAGAAAGTCCACACACAAAAATGACATCCGAGGACTAGCCCAGCTCTGGGAGAAAGAGAAATGCTGAGTCTGGCATTTGTGGGTCAGTTGGGGAGAGCTCATGGGCAGAGAGCTCTAAGAAGCGCCAACAATAAATATAACAATCATTCATAGGACGATAATCTAATTTGGGGAGATACTAAAAAGTATTGTATTGTTCTGTCTCACATGATCTGCTGGGCCCCTTTTTAGCACAATGGTGGGGGAGATATTGGTAAAGGACAATGTGGTGAAGGAAATCTAGGGATTATACTATCAGTTTTCTGCAAAACCTGTGCAGATCACTTTGCCTCTTCCAATGTGAAAAAATTCTAAATAATTGCAGTGCAGAGGAGGGGGGCACATCTCATCAACAAGGGTACCTGCATAATGAACATTTGTATACCTAACCCTGAATTGTACTCCATATCTTTAAAGTTAAAAATAAAACAAATAGTTGCAGTGAGTGTTGTATTACACACAAATTAGAAAAAAATAATTACAGAGACATCAGTCTTAGTTTCCAGAAGTTATTTTTCCATCAAACCTACTGTTAAAGACCTGTGATGAGCAAGGAGAATGGGCAGCGCTGATATTGCCACTTCTCTATTCAGAGAAAGAAGCGACTACAGACATGGATGGCCCGGTGTGCTCCTCCCTCTGTCATTTGCCAGTTTCTGTTAATTTCTCTGTGCCTCAATTTTCCAACTATATATTGAGGACATGAGTTTGTTTTGAGCATTCAGTGATTTAAGACATGTAAAACTCCCCAGAAGTACCAAGCACATAGCAAGTACCCAATAAGTTTTGGTTATTATTATTATTACTATTGTGATTGTTATTATATGTAGTAAGCATACAAGTATATGTGTTTGTGGAAATTATAATGTCTTTAAGAATAAAGAAACAAATGGGAATAAGGAGCCTAAGAAGTTTAGCATATACGGTAGGTTTTAAATAGCCACATGGATACATAAGACATAGAGAGAGATATTGTACACCCCCTCCTCATATATCTTATTCTTGGTTATGGGTATGTGCACTGATAACTCTAGAAAATGTTTACAAGGCTAACCTATATACTCTTTGTAAATGATCTTTATCTTTTCCTTGTTAGAATGAATGAGCTAAAAGCAGCCAAAATTAATCTGAAATCCCTAAGGAGGGAAAAACTCAAAAAAAGATTAGAAAATCTATTGTTTTGTGCAAACATAATAAACGCCTAGAATAGTGCCAGGCACCTCACAGAATGCTGCATTTGAATGTTAAAACAGGAATTGGAGTCAATTCTTAACTCTGCCACTAAACTGGGAGTGAGTTCCTTTTCAGTGTCTCAGTTTTATAGCTACAAATGCAAAAAATAATAGTTACTATCTATTATTTATTAGTTTGTCCAGTGTTTAGCACTATTAAAATTTTTTCAAAATGAAGTAGGGTTCAGTGTTCAACAATCCTAGTCTATTATTCCAAAAAATGACATCACAGGAAAAAGCATTTCTCTAAAGGTCTTTACCTTCTCATTTACTGTGACATCCAAAAATGTCTTTCATGGGCACACAGGTACAGTTAGACAGAAGGAATACGTTCTAGTATTTGAGGGTACAATATGAACATTGACGCGAACAATAAGGTGTTGTATATTTCAAAATAACTAGAGGAGAAGAATTGTGATGTTTCCAACACAAAGAAAAGATAAATATACATGTTAAATACATGTATCAAAAAATCATATGTACTCACAAAGTATATACAAATAGGATACATCAATTAAAATACCAAAAAATGCCTCAGTAACTCCTAGTTTTATATGAGGATTCCCAAAATCTTTGGACTTGACACTCCCATCCCTGTCATCTGAATAATTATAAACACGCACAAACTGAAGCCAACCTGACCCCACAAAATAAAGTAAATACCAATACCTATGCAGTGGGATAACATTTCTTGATACAGTACATTCTCTTCCTTTCTTTAGAAAATGTTGATTTTTGTCATCAACCAGTCTGGCCATTGTGTGCTAAATGCTTTGGAGAAGAGATATAAAAGGTGAGAAGCATGGACAAAGGGATGTTTTTGGTGTTGGTTTCTAAAATGTAAGCTCTTAGAGGAGATGAAAGTATTCCTGAAATAGACAAAGTATTTGGGAGAAATATTGGGGAAAAGAAAAGGATCTGAGAAGAGACTAGAAATAATCTATCAGGCTGGGAAGAGAAAATAGATGTGGAGAAAAGTAATAAAAATATGATCCCTGGAGGCCAGGGGTAAGGGAGAGAGGGTTTGTCTGAAAGATTCTCTTTTTCTGGAATATTATAGGAAAGGTAGGGGAGAAAAAATAGTATCTTGTGAGAGAGAGAGAGTCCCTGTGTTCTCCTCCAGGAAATCTACTGGGAAAGGAACAAGACTCAGAGAGGAAATGGCTGTGTGACTTATCTTAAGCAACCCCAACCTCAGGCAGGTTTGTGGAGATGGGGAGAAGCAACAAAGCGATTCCAGCATCCCCAAACTAGGTACAAGAGGAATCGAGAGACTGAACGGTACTGAGGGGGCTGCCAACAAGATGGAGAGGCACCACAGGAGTGAACTGCATGGACAAAGAGTAGAAGATTAGATGAGCAGTGACTCACATCTCAGCAGATAGCCGTGTGGACAGACAACTAAGGGACAAATGGATCCTGACACAATGTCGTGGCAGTTCATGAGCCAACTCAAAGAAAGCCAGAAGAACCCACACTGACAATGATAAGAATGTCGCCACTTCAGCAGATTCAAAATAGAAATGAATTTGACTTGCAAAACATTAAGGAAAGTTTTCGGGAACCAGGCTAGAATGTCTCCTCAACACTGCTTTTCAATATTGTTGAGAAGGAAGAAATAAATCCATATGTGTTTGCAGATGGCATGATTGTGTATGTAGAAAATTTGAAAGAATGAACAAAACACACACACACATACACACACACACAACATCAAACTGTTAAGCAATTATAGCAAGGTGTGAGAATACAAGGTAAATATCCAAAAGCTAGTTGCCTTCTATACACCAGCAATGAACAAGTGAAATTTGAAATTAAAAATTCAATACTATTTACATTAGTACTTCAAAAAGTGAAACAATTAAATACAAATCTAACAAAATATATACAAGATTTGTATGAGAAAGACTTCAGAACTCTGATTAAAAAATCAAATAGGAACTAAATAAATGGAAAGATAATCCATGTTTATGGATAGAAAGACTCAATATTGCCAAGATGTCAATTCTTCCCAACTTTATCTGTAGAATCAATGCAATCACAATCCAAATCCCAACAAGGTTAGTTTGTGGATATTGAAAAATTGATTCTAAAGTTTATACAGAGAGATAAAAGACACAGAATAGCCAACTCAATACTGAACAAAATCAGAGAACTGACACTACCCAACTTCAGGGCTTACTATAATCTACAATGACAATGTGGTATTAGCAAAAGAATAAGTAAAGAGATCAGCAGAACAGAATAGAAAGCTCAGAAATAAACATATACACATAAGTACATATGGTCAACTGATATTTGACAAAGGAGTAAAAGCAATAAAATAAAGAAAAGATATTGTTTTAAACAAGTGGTGGTATAACAACCAGACATCCACGTGCAAAAAAAAAAGACCCTAGGCACAAACCTTACACCCTTCACAAAAATTAATTCAAAACAAATTATAAACCTAAATGTAAGCACAAAACTATAAAACTCCTGGAAGATAACATAGAAGAAAATCTAGATGACTTTGGATTGGCAGTAAATATGACAACAAAGGTACAATCCATGAAATAAAGAATTGATGTGCTGGACTTTATTAAAATTGAACATTCCTGCTCTGGAAAAGACACTGTCAAGACAATGAAAAGAAAAGACATAGGCTGGGAGAAAATTGCAAAAAAAAAAAAAAAATCTGGTAAAGTAGTGTTATCCAAAATACATACCTCTTAAAACAATAATAAGAAAGAAAACAATCTGATTAAAATATGGGCCAAATACTTTAATGAACACTCCACCAAAAAAAATATACATGACAAATAAGCATATGAAAATATGCTCATGACATACATCGTCAGGGAAATACAAATTAAAACAATGAAGGCCAGGTGCAATGGTTCACACCTATAATGCCAGCTCTTTGGGAGGCTAAGGTAAAAGGATTACCCGAGCCTGGGGTTTCGAGGCCAGCCTGGACAACTTGGCAACACCTCATCCCTACAATAAATCAAAAAATTAGCCGGGCATGGTGGTGCGCACCCCATAGTTCCAGCTACTTGGAAGACTGAGGCCAAAAGGTCATCTGAGCACAGCTAGTTGAAGCTGTGATGGCTATGAGCGTGCCACTGCACTCCAACCTGGGCAACGCAGTGAGACTCCAACTCAAAAAATAAAACAAGTCACCACTCACACCTATTAGAATGTTCAAAATCCAGAATACCGATATCACCAAATGCTGGTGAGGACATGGTGCAATGGGAACTCTCATTCATGACTGGTGGGAACACAAAATGTACAGCTGCTTTGGATGATGGTTTGGCAGTTTCTTAAAAAACTAAACGTATTCTTACCATCTGATCCAGCAATCACACTCTTTGGTAGTTATCTAAGGAAGTTAAAAACTTAGGTCCACACCAAAGCCTGCCCACGGATGTTTATAGCAGCTTTATTCATAATTGCCAAATCTTGGAAGCAATCAGGATGTCCTTTAGTAGCTGAATGGAAAAACAAACTGTGGACCATCCAGACAGTGAAATAGTATTCATCACTAAAAAGAAATTAGCTATCAAATCACAAAAAGACATAGAGAAAACTTAAATGCTAAGTTTAAGAAGGCAGGTTGAGAGCCAGGCTCGGTGGCTCAGCCTGTAATCCCACGCCTTGGGAGGCTGAGGTGAGTGGATTGCCTGAGCCCGCAGGTTCGAGACCCACCTGGGCAACTTGGCGAGACCTCATCTCCACAATAAATCAAAAAAGCTGGGCATGGTAGTGCATGCCTGTAATCACAGCAACTCAGAAGGCTGAGGTGGAAGGATCACCGGAGCCCAGCAGATTGAGGCTGCCGTGGCTGGGAGCGGCCACTGCACTCCAGTCTGGGCAACAGAGTGAGACTCCAACTCAAAAAAAAAAAGAAGGCAGTTCGAAAGTCTGCATACTAGACAACTTCAACTATGTGATGTTCTGGAAAAGGCAAAACTATGAAGATAGTAAAAAATTTGGCAAGGGTTAGTGGGGAAGGGAGGATAAGTAGGCAGAACACAGGATTTTCAGGGCAGGAAAACTCTTCTGCATGATACTATAATGATAGATACATGTCATAAATTTATCAAAACTCATATAAATACAAAACCCTAACAGTGATCCCTAACAGTGATTAATATAAGCTATGGACCTTGAGTGATAACGTGTGTTGATATAGACTCATTAATGGTAACAAATGTATCAACGTGGTGAGGGGTGTTGGTAATGGAGGAGGCCATGTATGTTTGGGGGCTGGGAAATATGGGAACTCTCTGTGTCTTCCTCTTAGCTTTGTTACAAATCTAAAGTTACAGTTAAAAAATAGGCATACAAACCAATGGAACAAGATTGAGATTCCAGAAACACAAATTTCTCAACCAACTCATCTTTGACAAAGCCTCTGCCACTAACCACTGGGGAGAGGAGAACTTATTCAGTAAATGGTGCTGGGAAAACTGACCACATGCAGAAGATTAAAACAAGACCCCTACCTATCACCATAAACAAAAGTCAGCTCTAAATGGATCAAAGAACTAAACGTAAAACTTCCAACTATAAGAACCTTGAAAATACAGGAGATACCCTTATGGAAATTGGAACTGGCAACCAATTCCTGATCAAAACTCCAAGTGCCCATGCCATAAGAGATAAGATAGACAAGTGGGACCTCATCAAACTGACAAGCCAAAGAGACCTTCAAGAGAGCAAAGAGACAGCCCATGAACTGAGAAAAAATATCTGCCAACTGTATATCTGTCAAAGGCCTAACATCTAGGATCTACAAGGAACTCAAATGTGCTGGAGGGGAAAAAACAGGCCCATTACAAAGTGAATAGATACTTCTCAAAAGTGAATAGACACTTCTCAAAAGAAGACATACGAGCTGCCAAAAGATACATGAAAAAATCCTCAGTCTCACTAATCATCAAAGATATGCAAATTAAAACCACACTGAGGTACCACCTAACTCCATTCAGGATGGCCATCATCAGTAACTCAAAAAACAAGATACTAGAGAGGATGCGGCAAAAAGGGAACACTGCTGGTGGGAGTGTAAACTAGTACAGCCTCTGAGGAAAACAGGCGATTCCTAAAAGATCTAAAAATCAAACGTCCATACAACCCTGCAATCCCCCTTCTGTGAATAAACCCAGAGGAACTCAAATCACTCTATGAAAAAGATACCTGCACACGTATGTTTATTGCAGCATTGCTCACAGTAGCAAAAACATGGAACCAACCGTGCTGCCCATCAAAAGAGGACTGGATTAAAAAGTGTGGTACATATACATGATGGAAAATTATGCAGCCATAAAGAAGGACAAAATTATAAACTTCATAGCAATTTGGATGGATTTAGAGTCTGTAATACTGAGTGATCTATCACAGAAACAAAGAACTGAGTATCACATGTTCTCACTCGTAAGTGTATGAACAATTATTGCAATACTATAAGAAAAAGATTGGCAGTAGTGGAAAATTGCCGGGGGGAGGGCAGGACTGGCAATAGTGGGAAACTGCTGGGTTGGGGGGTAGGCACACCTCATCAACAAGGGAAACTACATAATGAATATTTGTATACCTAACCCTGAATTGTACTCCACATCTTTAAAATAAAAATTAAAAAATAAAAAATCTATTAAAAATGCAAGGAAACTTACATTCTTGTATAGCTGCTTTATTTACAAAACACATATGAACTCCCTCCCTCTCCCTCTTTCTCTCACCCACACATACACATATTAAGTAAATTAAAACTAATTTTGCATTGAAAATTTATCTACATTTCCCCAGACTTTTAGCAAAACCCAAGATACAAATTTATGATATATGCAAGAACCCAAGATATCAAATATAATGAAAAAAATCATTCAAATGGGTTAAATTATTCAGTGTTATTTTTTCTATTATTTATAGATCATGTAATTTTATAAAAGGAAATCATACGCAAACATTTTCAGAAGAAACAGGATATACATGCCATTTTCAAAAGACACTAGATTTTGGTTCCATTATCAGTTTCTCAATATCAACATTTTTCCAATATATGGTCACAATGTTATGTATTTTTTCATATATGCAATGATTATCCATAAAATTTTTCAGCAGCTTCTATTAGTTATTTTCTTTACACAATGGAAGTCAGATTTCTGATTCCATCCTCATAACCTGGAATTACGATGTGTTTTTCTGTTTTTAATTCCACTGTTAAAATATATTCACAGAATTAAATCACACACCATACCCTAGTAAAGCCTTTTAGAGCAATCTCGAGCTCATGTGAAAACGCATTGCATTCTGCTGAAGCACTTAGTGTTTTGGTCAAAAATTTCTTAACTATTTATTGAGTGTCTGCAATATGCCAGGAATTGTGCTAAAGGTTTACAGTTATTGAATAAAGTCTACAGTTAATATATTCAGAATGTAATTTTTAACATGTTTTCATAAAATCCAATATGTGTGGAGAGAATATGAGAATGTGATTACACTACTAGAATTCAACAGATAAGAAAGGTTAGTGAATTCCACTAATTTGAAAAATTCATAGGAATAGATACTAAATTTGTTTGTTTTTTAAATTATATATATCTTTCATGAAATTAAAACTGACCATCTTAGCCCATGGAATTTATATTTATATTATTCTTCAATTTTAATATGCCATCAGTTATGGATATAGCATCAATTTAATAACTTTTGGAAAGAAAGAAAAGAAGGACAAAAGAAAAACAACATTGAATTGCACACCTCAATTGCAAGATGCTTCCTAATGTTAGAGATGTTACCATGATAAAACAAATATGCTTCTTAGATTAGGGTACTATGGTAATTTAAAGGTCATCTTTTGAAATCTGTAGTGACTTCCGTTCAACAAGATTGTTTGTGCTATTCAGTTGAATGCAGAGAATGTAAATCTAAATGACCCTGTTCCTTGAAGATTAATAGACTTTAATTTTTTCAGGGAAAATCTAGCAAAACAGGTGCTTTACTACATCAAATAACAATCATTTCAACTTTCAATTGCTATCAGAATTGATCAGCTGACTTTAGTACCTTAGAGATCACACAGACCTTCTAATACACTCACTCTATCCATTCTCAGCATATATCAATTTCATAAATCATTGTATTCTGATGGCCTGGTCTCCATTTAAGGAATATTTAAAATTAATTGTAGCAAAGTATGTGTTTATAATCACATACTACAGCAAACTTACTATTCCAACAGATAAATCACAGAGCTAAAGAATTCAGCATATGTTTTAACAGAATTTAATTCAATTTGATTCAAATTGATTCAAATTAAAACAAAAAGTTGTATATTCTGAGAGCATGGAAAAATCAACCAAGTGATATGTGATACTAGTCACTTAGAGACTGAGGAAAAATAGTATGCCAAACTTGATTCATCAGATCTAACCACAATAACCCTTCCATATTAAATATCCTTTTTAAGACTGATGTATATGGGAAAATACACAGTAGACCCTAAAAACTGCCTTCTTGACTCTCTTAGCTTCTTAACTCTGAATTGCAACAACAATTAGTTACTGGACAAAGCCATGGAAAATCGACAACCACGAAGCAATGTTGAAGTACACATGAAGTTGGCTACCAGCATTTAAGAAATGCACAGTAAGCCGGGCTCAGTGGCTCAACCTGTAATCTGCGCCTTTGGGAGGCTGAGGTGAGTGGATTGCCTGAACCCGCGGGTTCGAGACCCGCCTGGGCAGCGAGACCTCATCTCTACAATAAATCAAAAAATCAGCCAGGCATGGTAGCACATGCCTGTAATTCCGGCTACTGGGAAGGCTGAGGCAGAAGGATCGCCGGAGCCCAGCAGGTCGAGGCTGTGGTGGCCGGGAGTGGCTACTGCACTCCAGTCTGGGCGACAGAGTGAGACTCCAACTCAAAAAAAAAAAGAAATTTTGTTTTAATTTGAATCAAATTGAATTAAATTCTGTTAAAACATATGCTGAATTCTCTAGCTCTGTGATTTGTCTGTTGGAATACGTGTTAGTGGATGAGAATAAGCGGGTTACTCCATACCCCAACTTTGTCAGTTAGAATGTATGCCTCAGCACAATTATGAATGCATATGCAAAGGACCTTTAGAGTTGCTTGAAAATAATCCAAATTGTGAATGTTCCATCTGCAATTACTTTGCCTGCTTTTGTCATTAAAGACAGATCTTTATCTGTCATCACAAATATGTTACTGAACATAGGAGAATGGCATAAAAGTAAACTCATTGTCTGAGAGTCAACAAGAGACTCACCTATCTCCAACAAAGAACTAACAGATAATCTAAGGGGGGAAAGTACTTGTATAGAAATGCTCCCTATAAGTTAAAGCTCTCCATGATACAACACAACTGTCACCACCTATCTTTGTATATGTGCTTCCTCCAGTATGGTGTGCCTATGAAGACTCAGATGTTGAATTCAAATCAGGAAGCTTGATCTTTGAGCTGCTTATCCCTCTCGTATCCCCGGTAAGTTGAAGATTTTAGCTCTCAGTTCAAGCTGATGAGTCTGTAATCCAAGTTGGCTCAGACAACCCAAATATTTTATGATCCCAGTTGTATTAGAGTTACCAACAGTGTTAAGATAAACTGGATTTACCTGCCTAATACGAGATTATTTAAAGTGATGTTAGCCAACTAATTCGACTTCTGTAGGTCACAGTTTCCTCATCTTTAAAATGAAGAGATCGGGTCAGGTGATTCAGAAGGTCCTTTCCACAATTTTGATTCCTCTGAAACTATTGTATCATTTTTCCCTCCATGTCTAATAACTAACCAGTTTCTTTCTTTTTTTTTTTTTTGAGTTGGAGTCTCACTCTGTCACCCAGACTGGAGTGCAGTGGCCACTCCCAGCCACTGCAGCCTCGACCCGCTGGGCTCCGGCGATCCTTCCGCCTCAGCCTTCCGAGTGGCCGGAATTACAGGCGTGCGCTACCACGCCCGGCTAATTTTTTGATTTATTGTAGAGATGAGGTCTCACTAAGAGTCAAAACTGAGTAACCATAGGCAGAGAAACTGAAAAACAAATTTTTTATTTTAAGACAGAGTTTTGCTTTGTCACCCATACTGGAGTGTGATCATAGCTCACTATATAGCCTAGAACTGCTCGACTCAAGCTTTCCTCCTGCCTCAGCCTCCCACGTAGCTGGGACTAGAGTTGTCTGCCACCACAGCTAATTTTTATTTTTGTATTCATGGAGTCTCACTATGTTGCCTAGGCTGGTCTCGAACTCCTGTCCTCGAGGTATTCTCCTACTTTGGCTTCCCAAAGTACTGAGATTACAGGTGTGAGCCACCACACCTGGCTGCAGAAAAATGAATCTTTATTCTCAAAAAGAAACACCTAAATAGTACTTATAATGAACCCAACCCTGTTCTAAACACTTTACACATATGCATGCATTTAATCCTTACAACTGAGGTAGGTACTATTATTATGCTCATTTAACAGATGAGGCACGTGAAACATCAGATTAAGTAGTTTAAATTGTTAAGTGTACACAGCTAAGTGTAGTAAGGTCAGGATGCAAACCTAGGCAGTTTGGTTATAGAATTCATGCTCTTTACCACTCCATTCTCCTGCATGCATAAGACTCATAGAGCTCAGGTATTTTATGCATATAGAAAAAACTAATTATTTCAGACTCATAGAACTTTTCCAGATTCTCTACACATTAACCAGGAGCACAGGGCAGGGCTGAACAAACATATGTGTTGCCAGAGCTCCAGAAGAAAATGTGACTAGAAACTTCTGATGTTGCAAATTTGATTGTCATTGTGGTCAAAAGTAACTTATCTTTGGGAAAAAATTACATTGTGACCCTGAAATCCCCTTCAACACTATAATGATATTTGCTACTCTGTATTGAAAATGGAGATCCTATGAGAAATTCATATCTCTATCAAATTCATATGTTTATCTTTCTTACTACAGTTCCGAATTTCAACTAAATTTTTATCCTGCGTTTTGAAGTCCTTTAATGGGTCAGGCTCCTCACCCTTAAATATAAAACACTTCTCACTCTAGGCTGCAGTGTTTCTTGAGATTTGGGACTTTATTTGTCTTGATTCTCACTTTATCCACAGTGGGTAGGATATGGGACATTCATGAAGTACTTGTTAAGTGAATGACTATCCAACAAGTGTTTGCTGAATTAAAAACATAAAAAATAAAAAACTATTTTTTAGACAAGTAGTCAATTTTCTTCTGCCTTCTCTTCTTATATCAAGATAAATACATTAATGGAGAGTAATATTACCCCAGTGTTTTGTTGATCATTCTACTGTCTTCAAAATCAAATTATTTTATCCCTATATGTGGCAAATCACTACCTGAATTTTCTGAGAAAAACTGATTTTTTGTTTAATTCTATTCTGTTCAAAAGTATCATTATTTAAAAATACAACTGATTGTGATTTAACTTTATACATTTTAGCCTTGCCATTTAAATTCACAAATAAAAAAGAAATCATTTGTTAGACCAATCAGTATTTTTAGCTCAAAATATGATCCACATAATTTAATTAAGCAGAAACTAGCCTTTTATTTCAAGACCTTATAATAATTGCAATAATGCCATGTATTAATGCAACAGAACTACTTGTATAGTGTTAAATACAATTCTTCTAGTATCACTGGAAGGCAATAAGGAAAGTTCAGAGAGAACAAACTTGTCCAAGGTTAAAACACTAGTAAGTGGTGGAGTAGGGATGAAAACCTGGTCCTTATAAGCTAGGGTCTAACAGTCTTCTATTATCTGACTCTTCATTTAAAAAACTTAAAATAGTTCAGAACTGTAGCTCACACCTGTAATCCCAGCACTTTGGGAGGTTGAAGAGGGAATATGGTTTGAGCCAAGGAGTTCAAGACCAGCCTAGGCAACAAAGCAAGACCCTGCCTCTACAAAAAATCAAAAACATATCTACATACATTTTTGGTGGTGGCCCTTGCCTGTATTTCCAGATGCTTGAGAGACTGAGGCAAAAGGACAGCCTGAACCCAGAAGCTGGAGGCTGTGGTAAGCCACTGTCATGCCATGGCACTGCAACCTGGGTGACAGGGTGAGGGATTGACTAAAAAATAAAATACTTAAAGTAGATAACCTATGGAAGAGTAGGAAAATTTAGCAACTCCTGCCCAAAGAGTTAAGAAATATGTATGTTAAATATAGATGTCAAATAAAATACTTTTGAGTACATTCTGTTAAAAAAAGGTTTTATTTTTATGGCAGGTGCAAGAATGATAAAATTAGGAGATACCAATATCAATTGCTGCTTGTTTATACATTGTAAAGTAGTAATGCAAGTCTTCTAGAAACCTTAAAAGAAAAGTGAGAACTTATCACATTAAAACCAGGGAAGATGGCCGAGTATGGTGGCTCAAGCCTATAAACCCAGCACGTTGGGAGGTTGAGGTGAGAGGATTACCTAACCCATGGGTTCAAGACCAGCCTGGGCAACTTGGTGAGACGTTGTCTCTACAATATATCAACAAATTAATGGGGATGGTAGCGCGCACCTGTAGTTCTGGCTACTTGCAAAGCTGAGGCGCAAGGATCATCTGAGCCAAGCAGGTCGATGCTGAGGTGGCTGTGAACATGCCACTGCACTCTGACCTGGGTGACAGAGTGAGACGCTGACTCAAAAAAAAAAAAAAAACTAGGGAAGGGGAAAT
This sequence comes from Cephalopachus bancanus, assembly GCA_027257055.1. NCBI lineage: Eukaryota > Metazoa > Chordata > Mammalia > Primates > Tarsiidae > Cephalopachus > Cephalopachus bancanus. The sequence continues at coordinate 4,257,997 of JAPVLO010000030.1, read as the reverse complement.
ATGAATGAGCATTAGAAGGTGCTCATTGAATAAATATTCTTGCATACTGAACACCTGTTAAATGCGTTTTGATGAGGCTCAATCTTAATCAACTATCTTTGATATATTTTCATTGAAAGATCAATCTTTGTTAACCAATTCACAGGGGCTCTCTTTAGTTAAGAATGAAATATCTGATTTATAAAATTAAAATTAAGGTCTATGATTGGTCTATTTCATCAATTAAAAAACTAAACAAGAAAAAGCCTAAACTTGAGTTTAGCAATCAAGTCACAATCCCAAAACTGTTGTTTGCATGGAGATCATTAAAGGTCCTCATTAACTGCATTAGACATTTGATATTGAATTGAATAAACTGATTTAAAATTAAACTCTAAAAAGAACAATTTAAAAAGATGGAGCATGGGGAACAGCAAACATAAAATGTAGTCACCCAGCTTTAAGAACCAAGTAACCCATAGTAGAATTGTGTGACTACCTGAACCTCAAGGTAAACATTAATAGTTAAAGCGTGAATGGTGATGGGGATCTCAGTTTAATAATCTCGTACTCCCGCTGAAAGAGAGTCAAGGTTATCACTGCTTCTCCAAACAAATTCTAAAGCCCACGCATGGTAACCTTTGAAATTTTAACAGAGCATTACCAGACTTGCACTGATTGCTTCAGTTTACATGTCACTGGTCATAGAACTTTGAACCAGCCATTTTTGTTTGGAAAACTTGTAGATATTGTATCTCTTTAAGTTAAACAAACCCTTGGACATGCACACATCCTGTTTAATGAGCACTGTCCCCTAAAATGGAAAATTTCACCGATAAAGAATTGAATGGAATAGTATAGACTGAACGTAACAGACTCAAGCCTCATATTTAGGAAACACTCATATTTCTTTCTTTTTTCTTACTTAAAGACCACTGTGATAGCTTTCATATTTCTGATCTTTTCTCTCACCTACATTGTATATGAAAAGACACTTCTCCCTTTCTGTTTTATTCTTCAAGAGAATGAGCCTATATGATCTTAGTTTACACCTACTTGAAATTAATATTCAATTTTATTATGATATTGTTATCTAAAACTTTATTTTCTCTACTTTACAATATCCTTTATTAACATGCAAGAGTGTTTCTAAACAAATTTCTGGTAGTGTAATCCTCTCTATTGAATTCAATAAGATGGCATAACCATATTTTTATGGGGAACATGTAAACCCTTAATAAACTAAACCAAAGAAAGTTTAAATCCTTGAATTAAATGAAGTAAATTTCCCACAAATTCTGACAATAATGTTTGGAATATTAATAATATTGAGCCAGGCACGGTGGCTCACGCCTATAATCCCAGCCTTTGGGAGGCAGAGGCAAGAGGACTGCCTGAGCCCAAGGGTATGAGATCAGCCTGGGCAACTTGGCGAGACCTCATTTCTACAATAAACCAAAAATTAGCCAGGTGTGGTGGTGCATATCTGTAGTTATAGCTACTTGGAAGATTGAGGTGGAAGGATTGTCTGAGCCCAGCAGGTCAAAGCTACGGTGGCCATGAGTGTGCTACTGCACTCCAGCCTGGGTGACAGGTGAGATTCTGACTAAATAAAAAAATAATATTCTTGGGCTATGATCACATTTATCTAGGCTATTTATCTTGGAGTAAAAATACTAAGGAGAAAATAAATAACATATTAAACTCAAACAGCATTCAGTTGTTTTTATTTTCCTTTATTGAGGGTTCAAACACTTTGCTTTTGCTTTTTGTCTAAGTTGTTATCTTGGTTCAGACAAGGCTAGAAGTAACTAAGAAGTAGAATGAATAGAACTATTAACAGTGGAAAAATTATCCTATTCCAAGCTCTAAAATAACACTGTAGCCAGCCATACGAACAATTCAAGTGAATTACTTGTATTGTCTTTTCATTTCCTAAACTTTTAACTTAATCTTATGCAAAAATATAATATGAAATTCAAAGTCCAACCTGTACATCTGTTTGGTATAGGCTAAGTTGTGTGACCAACCCATAATGTGGCAAAAGCGGAAACTCAGTGGAAGGTCCTTTCCTCAGCAGCTCAACCAAACAGAAATGTTACTGAAACACATTATGCAAAAGCAGAGACACACTTGCTGTTCACCTGCAGTAAAGAGTGGCTGAAAGCATTTTAATTTGCATGCCATCAGGTGGAGGATTGTTTCCTTATCCAGTTTGTCACAAGGTCATCGCTCCTTAATTCACACACTTGTGTCAAACATGCCTGATCTGGTTGGGTTTCTAGCCCCTTTATGAAATTGATTTACATTCCATCAGAGCAAAGAGAGCTTTAGGAAGATTCTCTTTTTTCATGACAACTAAGGAGAAGTTGGTTGAGTTTTTTAATTTAGGTACATTTACAATTTTATAATTCATCAAAAAAAAAAGAATAGTCGCAGCCATTCAGGAGAGTGTCAGGAATCCTGCACAAAAGGCTTGGCTACTTCTCTGCAAAGGAGTCCTAGGAGTATAGGATGTCAAGATAGGTAACCCCTCCAAGGGCAACAGAATACTAAGATGGGAAGTCCTGAGTTTCTCCCTACATTCTACTAAGCACATGAATCAATGTATACAGCTCAGGTCTTCATAAAAAGTTTCAGGCCTGGTGCAGTGTCTCACCATGCCTGACTAATTTTTTGTGATTCAGTTCTTTCTTTTTTTCAGTCTACTTGCTCTCCTCCCTTTCTCATTTCTGTTTTATTATAGTAGCATATTAATGAGTACACATAATTCAAACCACAATCAATTATGTACATTACTCCCACAAATATCTTTCAAGAATATCATATGCATTAATTACCCTCCTTCGGCCTCAAAATGTATAGTGGCTCTCCATGGCCTACAAAATTAAATCCAAAATCTAATGACATGCTGGACCCTGTGCTCAACATGGAAAGGGGAGCAGCCTAGAAATGAGAACCTCTCAGAATCCGAATCGCTCGATAAACTTGAATGACAGGCTGTTATGAGGCAGTGGTAAGTCAGCAGATTGGTGAAATACAGCACACCTAAAGGAGGAAATTGCACATAATTAATGTTGAATAAGTGTCCATCAAGGAACAGGAGAGCCAGGCTTCAATTAGGGAAAGGACGCATATAGAAGAGCTAAGAAACAGGCTTAGGATACAAAGGTTGGGGAATTCAACCTAGCCAATGGAAAAAGGAGGTAGACAAGGTGTTATGGTAAATTTGGAGATGGCATGAGCCAGATGAAGGTAAATGTAATAGCCATGAAGATTAGGGAAGATAGTAGCTGTGATTCACACAGCTCTCTTCCTAGATACAGGGAGAGAAGAAACTTGGAGTGAAAAAATATAATTAGTTCTGAAGCAAATATTAGGGAATAAAGCCAATTTGCTGAAGGTGAGAAGGCAGAGGCAGGTGAATACCCATAGACATGAAAATACATACATATCTGGCTGGGTGCCTATAATCCCAGCAATTTGGGAGGCCGAGGTAAGAGGATTGCCTGAGCCCATGGGTTCAAGAACAGCCTGGGCAACCTGGCAAGACCTCATCTCTACAATAAATCAAAAAATTGGGCAGGCATGGTAGTACACACCTGCAGTTCCAGCTACTTGGAAGGCTGAAGCGGAAGGATCGTCTGAGCCTAGCAGGTCGACACTGGGGTGGCCGTAAGCATGACACTGCACTCCAGCCTGGGCAATGGAGTGAGACTCCAACTCGAAAAAGAGAAAAAAATAAAGAAAATACATATATATTTAACGAGAAAAATTCTTGAAATAGTTTTCACTTTGGTTTCCTGCTATATGATCTTCTCCCTACTCAATGCCTTGAGGAGGGTTAGACTTATTATAATAGGAATGCAAAGAGAAATAAATATTAATGTTCATCTCTCATAACAGAATGGTCAAGGGGCACAATGATCTTGAGAGATTTCTGCTGAAAGGTTCTGCTCTTTAATCTTGTTCATCTATTCAAGCTATCAAAAGTATAGCTTGAATGGTCTCAACCTACAGCATATATATAGACATATATATATATATTTTTTTTTCTTTTACAGACCTCACAGACCTTAAAATGAGAAACTCTGAATGTGATTAAGGGACATTCCATTCTTCCTAGGAATAAAATGGAGAAATTATTTTTAGAGGAAAAATGGGAAAAGCAAAAGAGAAACTCAGAAGGAAGGAGAATGGATGAATGCATTGCACTTCATTCCCTGAAAAGGAAAGTAAGAAATAAGATGGAAACAGGTTGAGAAGAAAGCCAAAAGTGGTTTTGTACTGCTTCCCATTTGGAACTCTTAGAAAGACCTCTCACAAAGTACCCATCAGGACCGCTGTGGAAAAAGCCCTTGCAGAGCAGAAATAAACACAAGTACATGGTGACAGAGTTCTAGTAGTATAGTAAAGTATCTACAGCATTGTGTCTTGAAATTTTGTAATCACATCTTACTGAACGAATGAGGGGTATGTGCACTAAGCTCATATACCAGCTCATGGATCCAAAATCAGGGTAGGGAACCCTATTTGCTAAATTCATTTGCTATCATGTAGCCAAATGTAGTCCTCGTGGAGCTTTATCAGAGAGCAGGATGAATCTGACATTTTCAACAACAAAGGATTTGAGATATCCACACAGGATAGTACACTGTGTGGCTAATACACCGTAGAATCCTGTTGAATAAGAAAATGAAATTCAAGAATACTGAAACAAAGACTTTAAATTACTTTAGAGCATTAAGACTTAGAACCATATATTCTTGGTAGATTTGATAAGCTAAATCCTAATCTTTTTTTTTAGGTTAGCTCCAAATAAGAAGATAAGTGAAGTCCAGAACAGTGACCATCATTGTGGTCAACCCACATGCCTTCTTAGACTGCCTTGAAATAAGAACACAGTGTTTCAGGACAGAGCAGCGGAAATCATGAGGAGGGAACAGTCTCTTTGGCAACAGTGTGCTCACTAAGTTCAATGTCACATGGAAGATCATCTAGAACATTCACAACGTTTCTTATTTCAGAAAACCCACCCACACATGTTTGTCTACTCTGTGCTGTACTACAAAACTTTAACAATCCGCCCCGGAGCTTGTTGACTCTGGACATGAAATACTAACCACAAGGGAGTAGAGGTCACCAAGTTAAAGACCTCACTACCCTCCCTCAAAAAAAAAAACCACCTGGGACAGGCATCCATTCCTTCTGCTTCCCCCCTCCACTCCCCACTTCTTGTTCTCAATATTTTAATATCACTCTCAACAAAGGTGCCATATTTCCTTTATTTCAAACAGACCTCAGGCATTTACTTTCAGACAAGCAACGTGAGTTACTAAATTGCCTTTTTAAAAAATGTATTCCACCAGAAAGGTTTTCCCTTATGTTGGCCAGTTCTTCCTTGGATGTCTGAGTGAACATCTTTAAAAAAGAAAAGAAAAAAAAAATATATATAATATATATAAGTCTTCTTTCCTCACTTGCATGGAGAGAAGTTCCTGTATTTGAACTTTTATTTACTTCTAAGTCTGATGTTCAACAGGATTTAAAAATAACTAGTCACACAGAAAAGTAGTATAAATAGGAAATAGCCAGTATCATTTGCCATTCTGAAGACACCCGCATGAAAGTGATCCATAGTTACACATGTGCAATTTCACTACCAGTCTAGGGGAGTAGGTCTCAATCTTTCATTTGCCTAATATAATCTGTGGGGAATAGGTCATCTCTCAGTTATAGTCTTCCAACCACATTCCACTTTAAGAATGACCTAATCTTGATTTTAAAATAATATTCCAATCATCAAAATGTCATTAATATTGCATCAATTGAATGGAATGTTATGCCTTACAGAAAGAAAGAGAAAACTCCTTAGAAACGCATGTGAAATGGTCTCTAAGGCAAAGGCCCCCAATGAACCACTCTGGCCTGATTGGAACCCAGCCACACAGCAGGAGGTGAGCAGTGGGCTAGCAAGAGAAGCTTCATCTGTATTTACAGCCATTCCCCATGGCTCCCATTACCACCTGAGCTCAATATTCTGTCAGATTAATGGTGGCACTAGATTCTCATAAGAGCAAGAACCCTATTGTGAATTGCGCATGTGAGAGGTCTAGGTTGCAAGCTCCTTATGAGAATCTAATGCCGATGGATGATTTGAGGTGAAGCTGAGACAGTGATGCCAGTGCTGGGAAGTGGTTGCAAATACAGATTAACATTAGCAGTGAGGTTTGACTGCACAGAGACTATAATATATCAATTACTTGCAGACTCAGACCCTATCTAGGAGTGGCAAGTGAGTTGATGTACTTCAATTGTACAGCTGCATCTGGTGGCAGGCTTTAAGTCAGAATCTGGCAGTTATTTTAGTCCCCACATAGCCTGCCCATTATTTTATTTACCACTTCTGTCCATGCCTCCTTTTTTTATGGTGAGTTGTGTAATTATTTCATTATCTATTATAATGCAATAATAATGGAAATAAAGTGCACGATAAATGCTATGCACTTGAATCATCAAGTCTGTGAAAAAAATTGTCTTCCACTAAACCAGCCCCTGATGCCAAAAAGGTTGGGGATCACTGCTGTAAGGAATATTGTTCAGGGGAAAAAAAGCAAAGAACAGAACAGAGTATATAATATGCTACAACCTGAGTTAAAAAAAAAAAGAAAGAAAAAGGGGACATGTTGGGAAGAACATATAAATATTGAATAGTTCATTATTTAAAATTTTCTGGAATGATACACAAAAAAATATAACACTGGCTGACTCTTGGGAGGGGAGCTGGATTACAATGGAATGTATATTTTCACTGAATAATATCAATCATGTCGATGTATTATCCATTTAAAAATAATTGAAGTTAAAATTGAACAAATATTTAAGACATAGTATTTTATGAATCTCAGAACTGGTAGATTTTATTCTACCATCACATTAATCCTAGAAAACATGACGTCTAAAAGCACATGGTTTAGATATCTTGATATGTTGATGGGGAGAAAATTTCTAGTCTGCTACTTATGAAAAAAAAAAGTTGCTGCTGACCATAGCCCATATGTGGGCCAATCTCGAACCACAATGGTTACAATGACTGAATAGAATAAGAAACTTCAACAGCATCCTTCAGAAATTACTCCTATCTCTGAACTTTTAAAATTAAACATTAAATCTCAATCATTGTGCATGATCATTTTCATTCTACAAGCACTGAAGGATGGTAGAAATGATGTTAAAGAAATTGAAAAAAATGATTGTTTGCATAAGCAACAATTTTTGTCATAGTTGGAAAATAGCCAATAAACTACAGCGATGTACATTTTATTGAACATTACCTCTGGAAAAATTTGGTTCGCTGAGGCTGACGCTACCTATGATTCATTCCTGTTGTACCTAGTAATTAAGTGTTTTTCCAGTTCTGTTCTATGAAATCCTGGGGTGCTTCAGATATCTGCAAATATTTTATTAAATGTATTTATTTTAAAGTATATGCAGTTTAAACTATGTATGTGTATATCTATATGTGTGTATATATGGTGTACGTGTGTGTTATATGCATTATGTATAATATATTATAATTTGATTATTAATATAATTGATTATAATTTATATGTTCCCCCAGCATGTCTTCTTTTTCTTTCTTTTTTCTGTTAACCTAACTGGTCGCATTTTATATACTCTATTCTGTACTTTGCTTTTTTTCTGAGAGGAAAAAAAGAAACCATTTCACATGCATTTATTGGGAGTTTTCTCTTTCTACAGGACATTGTACTCTGATTGAATTGATGTACTATTGATGACATTTAGCCGATACATTACATATTTTACATATATTCTATTTAATTGTGTACATGTATACTTTTGCATATAATATATCACATATAATATATCACATATATAAGTATGTGTGTACACACACATTTTATATAATCTGTCACGTTCCAGTTGGAGACTTTGGAGATAATCAAAACATCAACTTTTTTTGTATGTGTGAAAAGAGATAGCTAGAGAAAAGCTAACTTCTTTTTTTAAATTTTATTTCTAAGCTGTGGGTACAAATGTTCCTTTGTTGCAGGTTCCCCTGTTGATGAGGTGTGTCCCTCCCTCCCCTAGCATTTTGCCTCAGCTGCCAAAATCCCACCACCACCACCCCCGGCAGTTTCCCTCTATTGCCAATCCCTTTCTATTAGTATTATGATAATTGTTCAAGGTCCACTTATGAGTGAGAACATATTGTACTCTGTTCTTTGCTTCTGTGATAGGTCACTGAGCATGATCGACTCTAAATCCATCCAAGTTGCTACAAAGCTCATATGTTTGTCCTTCTTTATGGTTGTATAATAGTTCATTGTGTATATGTACCACTTTTTTTTATCCAGTCCAGCTTTGATGGGCAGCATGGTTGGTTCCATGTTTTTGCTATTGTGAATAGAGCTGCAACATATGTGTGCAGTTATCTATTTTGTAGAATGATTTGAGTTCCTCTGCATATATTCCCAATAGGGGAATTGCTAGGTCATATGGCAGGTCAATTTCTAGTTCTTTCAGAAATTATCACACTGTCTTCCAAAGAGGTTGCACTAGTTTGCATTCCCAACAGCAGTGTAGAAGTGTTCCTTTTTCTCCCCATCCTCACCAGCATCTGTTACTGTTTGTTTTAAATGATGGCCATTCTTATTGGAGTTAGGTGGTATCTCAGTGTGGTTTTGATTTGTATTTCTCTGATGAGGAGTGAGGCTGAGCACTTTTTCATGTGTCTGTTGGCTGCTTGTATCTGCTTTTGAGAAGTGTCTATTCATGTCTTTTGCCCACTTTTTAATGGGGCTGTTTGTTTTTTTCCTTTCAACGTGTTTGAGTTTCTTGTAGATCCTAGATGTTAGGCTTTGTCAGATGTACAGTTGGCAAATATTTTTTCCCATTCTGTGGGCTGTTTCCCTGCTCTCTTGATGGTTTCTTTTGCTTTGAAGAAGCTCGTTAGTTTGCTGAGGTCCCACATGTCTATCTTATTTCTTATGATATGGCACTTAGGGTTCTGATCAGGAGTTGGTTGCCAGTTCCAATTTCCATAAGGGTGTCTCCTGCGTTTTCTAAGATTCTTATAGTTTGAGGTTTTACGTTTAGGTCTTTGATCCATTTAGAGTTAATTTTTTGTGTTTGGTGATAGGTAGGCATCCTGATTCAATCTTCTGCATGTGATCAGCCAGTTTTCCCATCACCATTCATTGAATAGGTTCTCCTCTCCCCAGTGGTTGTTGTTGGAGACTTAGTCAAAGATGAGTTGGTTGAGAAATTGAGGTTTTGCTTCCAGAATCTCTATACTGTTCCATTGGTCTCTATGCCTATTATTTTACCAATACCAGGCTGTTTTGATTACTGTAGCCTTATAATAAAGTTTGAAGTCTGGAAGTGTGATACCACCTGCTTTGTTTCTTTTGCTAAGGATTGTTTTGGCTATGCGTGGTCATTTGTGTCTCCATATGAATTTCTGTATTGTCATTTCCAGGTCTGAGAAGAATGGTGTTAGTAATTTAATGGGTATTACATTGAATCTATAGATTGCCTTTGGTAGGATGGACATTTTAATAATGTTGATTCTTTCTATTCATGAGCATGGAATATTTTTCCATTTGTTTGTGCCTTCTTGGTTTTCTTTGAGCAGTGTTTTGTAGTTCTCATTGTAAAGATCTTTCATTTCTCTGGTCAGGAAGATGCCGAGGTATTTCATATTTTTGTGGCTATTGTGAATGAGATTGTGCTTTTTATTTGGGTCTCTGCCTGCTTGTTATTGGTGTATAGATACGAATGCAACTGTCTTTTGCACATTTATTTTTGCACCCTGAGACTTTGCCAAAGTCCTTAATCAGTAAAAGCAAGTTTTTGACAGATTCTTTTGGATTTTCAAGGTATAAGAGCATATCCTCAGCAAAGAGGGATAACTTGACTTCCTCTTTTCCTATTTGGTTACCCCTGATTTCCTTTTCTTGTCTAATTGCCCTAGCTAGGACTTCCAAAACAATGCTGAACAAAAGACATGAGAGTGGGCAGCCTTGTCTTGTTCCAGTTTTCAGGGGGAAATGTTTCCAGTTTCTATCCATTTAGCAATATGCTAGCTGTGGGTTTATCATAGATGGCACTTACTATTTTGAGGTGTGTTTCTTCTATACCTAGTGTTTGAGGGTTTTTATCAAGAAGGGATGCTGGATTTTATCAAAAGCTTTTTCTGTATCTAATGATATAATCATGTGGTTCTTGTTTTCACATCTGTTGATGTATTTAATTACATTTGTTGCCTTGTGAATGTTAAAGCAGCCTGACATCCTGGGAATGAAGCCTTCTTGGTCATGGTAGATGATTTTTGAGGTGTGTTTTTGGATCTGATTTGCTAGAATCTTGTTGAGGGTTTTTGCATCTATGTTCATAAGGCATGGTGGCCTGTTGCTCTCTTTTTTTGTTGGATCTTTACCCAGTTTGGGTATCAGTGTGATGTTTGCTTCATAAAATGATTAGGGAGAATTCCATCTTTCTCAATTGCTTGGAATACTTTCATTAGGATTGGTACCAGCTCCTTCTTATACATTTTGTAGAATTCTGCTGGAAAGTCATCTGGTCCACCCAGGGCTTTTTTTTTTTGGTAGGTAGTTTTCATGTGACAGAATCAATTTCGTGGGTTGTTATTGGTCTGTTTAGTGTCTCAATGTCTTCTTGTTTCAACCTGGGGAGGTTGTGTGATGTCAGAAAGTCCTCCATTTCATTTAGGTTATCAAGTTCGTTTCCATATAGGTGTACGTAGTAATTTCTGATAATCTTTTGAATTTCTTTGGGGTCAGTTGTGATTTGATCTTTGTATTTCTGATTGTGTTTAGTTGGTCTTTTTCTTTCTTTCTCCTGGTCATTCTGGCTAGGGGTCCATCAATCTTGTTAATTCTTTCAATGAACAAGTTTCTTGCTTTGTTGATGTTTTCTATGATATTTATGTCTTCTATGCACTCTTATTTTGGTGATTTGGATTCTTCTGCTAAAGTTGGGGTTTTGGTGGTCTCTCTTTCCAGCTCTCTTAGGTGATTTGTTAGGTTCTCAACTTGTGATCTTTCCATTTACTTGATGTGTGCTTGTAGAGATATAAATTCCCCTCTTAGAACTGTTTTCATGGCATCTCAGAGATTTTGGTAAGATGTTTCTTCATTTTCATTTGTTTCCAGGAATCTGCTTTGATTCCTGATTTTTATTTCTACTTTTATTTCAGTGTTGACCCAGTAGTTGTTCAGCATTATGATGCTTCATGTCTACGTCTTTGTGGGCTTTAGGGAAATTTTGTTGGTGTTGATATATATTTTTATTCCACTTTGGTCTGAGAAGGTGCGTGGCAATAATTCAATCATATGGAATTTGTTTATGCTTGATTTATGGCCAAAGATGTTATCGATCTTGGAATATGATCCATGTGGTGATGAGCAGAATGCATATTCTGAGGTTGTTGTGTGGAATAATCTGTAGGTATCTATTAAGTTCATTGGGTCAGGTGTCAAGTTTAGGTTCTGGAGCTCCTTGTTGATTTTTCCCTCAGTGATCTATCCACGGCTGCTAGTGGGGTATTCAAATCCCCTGCTATAATAGTGTTAGAGACAATATCTTTTTTTTTAGTTTACTTAGTAGTTGCTTTATAAATGCTGGTGCTTCTGTGTTGGGTGGATATTTCTTATTGATGAATTGGAACTTTTATCATTATGTGGTGTCCTTTTGTATCTTTTTTAAATTTTTGACAACTTAAAGGTTGTTTTGTCTGATATTAAGATCACAATTCCTGCCTTCTTTTGTGATCCATTTACCTGGAAACTCGGTTTACATCCTTAAACTTGAGTCTATGTGCATCCCTTGTAGTGAGATGAGTTTCCTGGATACGGCAAATAATTGGTCATGGTTTCTTATCCAGTTTTCCATTCTGTGTCTTTTCAGTGGTGTTTTAGTCCATTTACATTCAGACTGATTATTGAAATGTGATTGTTTATCCCTGTAATGAGGTTCTTATAAAGTTTTCTCTTTGTTTACTTATTTTCTTTTGGCTATAGGGTTGATGCATATGTGTGTTTTCAAGTTTGTTATTGTGCTGTATTCTGTGTGGATTCTCTGCTCTGCTGTTCTCTTGGGAAGTGTGTGGTCATTCTTTTTTTCTTTCTTCCGTGCTTAATACCTTTTTAAGTGTCTCCTATAGAGTTGGTCTGGAAGTTGCATAATCTCTTAGGGATTGGATATCTGGGAAGGATTTTAATTCTTCATCACTGATGAAGCTGAACTTAACAGGGTAGGAAATTCTTGGTTGAAATTGTTTATCATTGAGGACTTTGAATATTGGACTCCAGTTCCTTCTTGCTTGTAGTGTTTCTGCTGATAGGTCTGCTGCTATTTTGATTGGTTTCCTCAGTAGGTAGTCTGACCTTTCTCTCTTGCTGCCTTTAGAAATTGTGTGTGTGTGTGTCTTGTGTGTGTGTGTGTGTGTGTGTGGTGTGTGTGTGTCTACTTTGGGAGGCAAATTACTGTGTGTCTAGGGGTTGGACTTCTTATTTGATGTCTTTTGCGGGCTCTCTGTATCTCTTGTGCCTGGCTGGTCACATCACTGGTGATGTGGGGAAAGTTTTCTTGAATTACCTCCTGGAATACTTGTTCCAAGTTATTCTCCATTTCCCTTTTTTCTTCTGGAATATCAATCAGGTGGCATAGGTTCAGCCTCTTGATATAATCACACATCACTTGTAGGCTTTGTTCTTTCTTTCTGAGTTTTCTTTCTATGTTTTTTAAAGATTGGGTTAATTCCACATTCTGGTCTTCAAGTCCTGAGATTCTTTCTTCAGTTAGATTAATTCTGCTCTCTATGCTTGTCATCTTGTTATTTATTTCCTGGATGAAATTTTTTATTGCCAAAATCTGTTACAAGTTATTTCAGTATTACACCTTGTCTTTACTGAGTCTTATTCACTCTTTCCATCCATTTCCTAATCCCTGTAGTACTCTGGGGCTAATCATTGGTAACTTCCATTGTTTGGGCTCAAAGTTCTGATTTTTTCAGGAGTTTTCTCTTTGTTACACTTGAAATTACCTGTGGTCTTCCTTTGGTTTTTACTCATTTGTGACAGCTCTCTTGTTTTTCTCTTTAGTTTTGTTATTCAGTGTCAGTGGGAGAGGCTTTCCTTTCTGATGTTTGCTAACCCTCTATTCTTCCCTGATCCAGGCTCTGGATTTGTTCCACTTTGGAAAGTCTAATAAGGTAGTGGATGGGGCACTAGGATTCAGAAATTACTTGCAAATTACAATGTTCACTGATTGTGGTATGTGTTCCCTGAGACCCACTATTACTCTATATGATGATTCAATGGGTATGTGGGTATACCCCCTGAGTCTGAGATACAGTGACAGCAATGAGGAGCACAGAGAAAAATAGAATGAAATAAGATGAATAAGAATTACAAAAAAAGAAAGAAAGAAAAATAAAAAAACACAGAACAATGAAAGCAGAAACCAACAGAAAAAACAACTTCTCACACACACACACACACACACACACACACACACACCAAAACAAACTGGAATAACAGCAAAGTGAAACAAAACAAAAAACAGCAACAACAAAACAAGAAAACTAAATACACACACACACACACACACACACACACACACACACACACACACACCCCTAGTAAAAGGTGAATGGAAAAGCAAAATGGAAAGACCAAGAGGGAAAAAAAGGAATTCAGATTGAACCATCACACATATATTGACACACATCTTAAACTAAAAAAATAAAAATAAAACAGAAGAACAAAAGAGCAAAAACAACAACAAAATTGAAACATGAACATTAGATCATTCACATACACACATAAACAGAAAACAACAAACTAAAGAAGAAAGAAAAAGAAAAGAAAAAATGGGGGCTTCAGATCAAACCCTCACATACACATTCATGCACAAAGAAAAAGCATTTAAAAAACAGATGAACTAACAAACAAACTGGAAAAAATTTTTTTTTCATTTAAAAATTAAAAAAAAAAAAACCTGCCCTCTTGTGGCAGGCTCTGTAATTGTGCCTCAAGTCTGGTCTCTCCTGCAGTGCTTCTCCCTCTTTCACTCTCTCCCCAGTGTCTGGAGCAGGGAAGGAGAAGGGGCAGTGAAGGTCGGTGGGGCTGCAGTCCTCCCCTCCCACTCTCATATGGTCAGGGAGATCTCCTCCTGTGAGGAGGTGCAGTATTGTCTCTTCCCCAGGTATGTACCTGCAGGGGATGCCCCAGCCAGGTCTATCCTGGAATGGAGATCTATTGTGACTGATGTCTAGGCTCTGCCTGGGTTTGTCCCTCTCAGTCATGGCCCAGCTGTGTGGATCTGATATTCAGGGGATTGCTAGGGAGAAGAGGGTTTGGGTCAGCCCTGGACTCACCACTGATCTCTTTGGAATTCTCCCTCATCCTTTTCTGGTCACACTCTTTGTCCTGTGGCTGGATCAGGGTGGGAATGGGGTGTCTGGGACTCATCACTAGTTAGGTCCCTCCAAAGTTTGTGCTTTCAGGATATTCCCCCGGGTCACAATCAACTCCTGAGTAGTTGATCTGCCAGTCACAGAGATCGGATCTGTTGCTCTGTGGTGAGCAAGTCAGAGCACCTTCCTGCCCCACCTTCAAGATGATGGAGGTGTGCCTCTCTTGTCCTCTCCAGTGTGACTGCCTCTGGGCTCCCTCAGCAGTCCCTGCTGCCAGTGCCTGGCCAGGCACTGAAGTGGTGAGGCAAAACCTGGAGGCAGCTGTCTCTCCTGCTGCAGTGGTGAGGCAGAGCCTGGGGCAATAGTCTCTCCCCACCACTTCTTCATGGAAAAATATTTGTCCATTTAAAAAAAAATGGAGTTCAGCTTCTGTGATCTGGGAAGAGCCAAGGACCAAGCAAAGAAGCTGCAGTGCCAGCTTTTGCAACAGGGCCTTGGCCACTTGCTTACGAGCCCCCACTTTGACAGTCTCTCCCAGCATTTTCTTCCCAGGGAGGGTTTGTTGATTTTTAAAAAAAAGAAAAAGAAAATGACACTTGGCTTCTGTGTCCTGGGAATCGCTAGAGTTCAAGCCCAGCAGCTGTAGCACCAGCTGCTGTACCAAGAGAACCCTGGCTGCTAGCTCTCTGGCCCTCAGTCAGCCACTCACACGACCACTCACTCACCTGCACTTACACAAAATTTTCCATACACTCACTCATTCGCACTGGGACTCACATAGTCCGACTAACTCAGCTGCCATCTTCCCAACCCCTGACAACATTAACTTCTACAAACAGGATAGCTCATTTTTATACAACTCTAGGGGGGGAAAATCTTCTCTATACATACATTTGAACTTCTTGAAAATGTCAGTGCTTAGGAAGATGGACTCTTTGCAACTGTGTTTTTCTAAAATTCAGAACAGAACATATCCAACTATGTAAAAATTCTATTTAAAAGGTTTGTTCTGCTTTTCTATTGTCTCAGCTCTGTAGACAATTTCAGTCTGATTCTATTTATTTCCTTGTGGGTCAGGGAAAAAATTGACTAAAGTCTTCACTCTTTTGAGAGTGTGTGAATTACAAATGTCATTATCTACTTCAGGCAAAGGTTATTTGATGGGAGTCTGGGCAGAACCTCAAGGTACAGAAGATGTCACTCCAAACTGAACAAATGATAGAGAACAGATTGAGTTCTGGTAACTGACCCTGACTTTGTGACAACAATAGGAAAAATGTGGAGTTCATTCAGGTCCTATGCAGCTTCTTGGTGCTGCATCATGTGAGGGAAGTCATTGCTTCAGCAGGTTGAGGGGGGATGGTGAGTGGTAGTTTATGTCATTCCTACTCTTCCCCCCTTGCCAGTCATGAATATTTCATCACTCAGACATGGGGAAATTTCCTCTTCAATTATGGATCCAAATCATACTTTCATATCATCCTTTCACTGACAACCTGCCCAGTAATAGAACACTGGCAGAAAGAAAAGCACCCTTGAGTTGCAAATTTAAGAATTTTGTGAGCCCTAGTTGAGGGATTTGGGAGAAAGGAAGATACAAATTAGTACTCAGAAATGAGTGTGCCATACTCTAATCAAGGTCAATCAAGCTTTGGCATATCTGTCTAGTACATGCTTTTCTCAAAGCCTAATAATTACATATGTAAAGACAAGTGAACTTCCAACAAGTAGCATCATGAAAGCACCATCATTTCATCGCTTGCTATAAGTTTGAGTTGTTACTTGTCTGACTTATATTTATGACAAATAATGTGAGTTGTTAAACATTATTTGTGATGTAACTAAAATAGAATCATCCTACTTCTATTAACTATGTTATTCTCGGATGCAAATCAGGCTATTTTCCTTTTGTTTTGTTTTTAACTGTTATCATGTTTAATAGTGCCATTACAACTATTTTTCCTGTTATCTTGCAACCAAAGCCCTTCTGGACATAAATTGAGGGTGAAGCTACAAAACATACTACAATTGTCATTCATGAATTCCAATGACAACTGGAAGTCAATGTTTAATCGAACACCTGTACTGGTCCTAATTTTATTGACTTCGTATTATTAAATATTTTAATTCAAATCTTATATACATAACCTGAAGGCAATTTTAGACAATATTTTGAAATAATTTTGTAATGAAACAAGGTTTTGACTGTGATATGTCACATGAGATCAGGTATGGAATTTTCCATTCAAGGCATTATGTTGGCACTCAGAAAATTTCAAATTTTGGAGCATTTTGAATTTCAAATATTTCTATTACAGATGCAAACCTAACTTTTTGATTAGGAAAGAAAAAAAGGGCTACTTTCATGAAATTTACATTCTAGTATTGGTAGACAGACAATATTAACATCACAAATAAGTTATATAATATTTTAGAAGGTATTATAGAAAAAAATTAGAGCAGGTTAAGGGAGATTTGGAGTACAGGCAACAGAGACAGGTTGCAATTTTAAATTAGAGTAGACTTCAAGGAGAATGTGATATTTGAGTAGACTTGAATAAAACAAGGTATTTGCCATATACATATGTAGGGAAAGTGTGTTCACGGCAAAGAAAACTAGCACAAAGGCCCTGAGACGGAAGCATGCCAAATGTGTTGGAAGAACAAGGAGAAAGTCATTATGTCTGAAACAAAGTGATCAAGGAACGGAGCAGTGAGAGAGGAGGCCAGAGGAAAGATGAGCAGATCATATGGTGTCCTGTAGGATACTGACAGGATCTTGACATTTACTCTGAATGAAACAAAGCCAGTGTAGGATCTTGAGCAGGAAATGCAGCAGACTTAATAATACCGCTGTGTGATAAATGTTGTTATGAGCCGGGCTCGGTGGCTCAGTCTATAATCCCAACGCATTGGGAGGCTGGGGTGAGTGGATTGCCTGAGTCCGCAGGTTCAAGACCCGCCTGGGCAACTTGGCGAGACCTCATCTCTACAATAAATCAAAAAAATTAGCTGGACGTGGTTGTGCGCGCCTGTAGTTCCAGCTACTTGGAAGGCTGAGGCAGAAGGATCGCCGGAGCCCAGCAGGTGGAGGCTGCGGTGGCTGGGAGCAGCCACTGCACTCTAGTCTGGGTGACAGAGTAAGACTCCAACTCAAAATAAATAAATAAATAAATAATAAATAAATGTTGTTATGTAATAGCAAATTGCAAGGTTCTGTGTTAATGAGGTACATAATAAAATGGTTCCTCTAAAATCTCACATTCTGGAGAGTTTATATTCTAAGACACCCATGTAAAAATATCATATATTGAATAGTCACTATAGCCAGGTGCTATTCATTAATTAATTCAACAGACATTTATTGAGAACCTATTGTGTGCCAGGTGCTACTCAGGGTGCAAAGAGAGGTACCACAGTCACAAAGAATCAGAATATAAAAACTCCAGTCAAGATGGCCTTCATCAATCACTCAAATAACAACAGGTGTTGGAGAGGATGTGAGAAAAAGGGAACACTTCTACACTGCTGGTGGGAGTGTAAACTAGTACAACCTCCATGGAAAATAGTGTGGCAATCCTTAAAAGATCTAAAAATCACAGAAACAAAGATCTGAGTACCACCTGTCTCACTCATAAGCAGACCATGAACATTTATCATAATACTGTGAGAAAGGGATTGGCAGGCATAGCATCAATAAGAGTACCAAACTTTTCCTGTATCATGTTCACTTGTATACCTAATTATGAGTTGTACCCCACATCCTTAAAATAAAATATAAAAAATAAAATAAAATAATTAAAAATAAATAAATAAAAAGCATTGAATGAGGAAACAAACAAACAAACCACAGGGGAGAAAAGGACTCTATAGAAAAGCGCCTAGGTTTGAATTTTAGTTCTGCCATTTACTAGTTGTATCACCTTGGGCAAGTTCCCTAAGTATTTTCTGCCCTCATTTTCTCCTCTGTAAAAGAGGGTAATAAAAATATGCTTACATTAGAGGGTTTTGTGGAGATTATTATGGTTGTTATATGAAAGTAGATAGCAGGAGGTTAAACCTAGGAAGAAGGGAGAATAGTTGGGGGCGACTGCCATGGTTAGGGGAGAGTCCAGGGTTGAGACAGACATGGTGGGAAGTCAAGAGTCAGGATATGTTTTGGAACTAGAGTCATTATGACTTAATGAATGATGAATGTGATGTGGCCTATGAGGAAAAGAGAAAAATCTAGGATAACTGCTAGTATTTTGGCCAAAGCAACTAAGTAGATGATGGGGTCATTTGCTTGAGTTGGAAAGACTGGAAGTTTATGAGGAAAAATTGAGTTCAAATTTGTATGTGTTTTATCTCAGTTACCCACTGGACATCAAAGTCAATTCTAAGTAGCCATGTAAATATATAAATTTACAAACAAGGGAGATGAAGTTCTTTTTTATTTATTTAATTGCTTGATTTCAATAACTTTGGGGGGTACAAATAGCTGTGGTCTGGGCTTTAATTGTACCCACCTCTCCACTTGTGCACACTGTACATGATAGGTAATTTTTTTTGTCTTTCCACCCCTTCTCCCCTTGTGAGTCTCCAATGTCCACTGTATTAATATAATCCTCTATATCTTTGCAGATCCTTAGTTTAACTCCCGCTTATTAATGGGAACAAGTGGTGTTTAGTTTTCTGTTTCAAGTTAGTTCACTTAGAATCATGTTCTCCAATTCCATCCAAGTTGCTGCAAAAGACATTATTTCATTATTTTTAATAGCTGAATAGTATTCCATAGTGTGTATATACCACATTTGCATTATTTACTGATCAGTTGATGGGTATTTAGGTTGATTCCACATCTTTGCAATTGTGTATTGTGCTGAAGTGAGCATGCGAGTGCAAGTGTCTTTAAATAATGACTGGAGCTGAAGTTTTTTCTTTGATATTACAATAAAATTTTATTAGGTAGTATAATTATCAAAAATTTTGTATAGCAATAAAATTGAAATTTTAAATGTAGGAAACAGCAGAATTTATACCATGAGGTAGAGTGAATTAATTAGATAGAGAAAGTAGAGAGAAAAAAAGACTAATAACTGAGCTCCCAGGTGCCTCGTTAGCGCAATAGGTAGCGCTATAGTCTCATAACTGAGCTCTGAATCACTTTAGTAATACGAGATCAGATATAAAGGAGGAAACAGCAAAGGAAACAGAAGTAACCAGAGGAGTAGGAGTAAAACTAGGAAGATGAGGTGTCCTATATTTTAAAAAAAATAGTGAAAAAAAACAACCTCATCAAAAAGTGGACAAAGGACATGCACAGATACTTCTCAAAAGAAGATATACAAGTGACCAACAAACATATGAAAAAATGCTCAACAGCACTGATCATCAGAGAAATGCAAATGAAAACCACCATGAGACAGCATCTTACACCAGTCAGGAGAAAATGGAAGATGAAGTGAAAGTGAAAAAGTAAAGATGGCTCTTTTTTGGAATTTTGCTATAAAGGGAAGCAGAGAAAGAGGTCTTGGGTCAAATGAGTGCTTTTCAAAGATGATCATGATATTTATATTCTAATGAAAATGACCCATAAAGAGAAGCAAAAACAAATGGTGTCTGGAAAAGAGGCTAAACAAAGGGGAAAGCCCTTGAATAGGTCAGACAATATGGAATCCAGCATGCAAACTAAAGAATAGGGCTTAGATAGGAACCAGGACAGTTTAATCACTGAAAAAGAGAAAACTTTGTTTGTAGGAATAAGCGCAGTGAGTTGATAGTTGGGAGGTTGGAAAGATGAGAAGTTCTCTTTCAATTGCTTCTGTATCCTAAGTGCAGAATCACAGCTACAGCTCGGGGTGATGAGGAGCGGGGAGGGGTTTGTTCTGATTTCCAGATATTTCTTCTTCCTAGGAGCCTGGGCCACTTCATAAGTATGTGACCTGGGCCTTGCGTCCAGATGGTGCCCATGCTTGGTTTAAAGCTCTGCTGTCTCCGGCTTCAAATTCTTAATCATTTAACCAGAAGCTCCGTATTTTGATTTTGCACAGGGATGAACAAAATAATTAACTACCTCTTGGTGGGAGCTTTTGAATCTTTGTCACCAGTGTTCTAGAATTTCATAAAGTACCTTGCTATGGGTCTTTTGCAAACATTGCACTGGATCAAAATTGGCCTTTTTCAAAGAGTAATTAATGTGTTTCTAACAAAGAAACTTTCTTGAATTGTTTCATTGACCATTTCCCTTTTTCTTCTTTCTGCAACACTATATTTTGGATATTGAAGTTCTTGTACAAATTCTCTAGTATTCTTATCCCTCCCATCCCTTCATTTTTCTATGTCTTTGTATTTTTGTTCTACTTCCTGAGCAATTCTATTAACTTTACTGTCTATTCAAATTCTTTCATTTTTTTGTGTCACACTTTGGTTTATTTTTAGTCCTTTTTTTTTTTAAGTAGGAATCTCACTCTGTCACCCAGGCTGGCATGCAGTGACACACTTATGGCCATCGCAGCCTCAACCCACTGGGCTCAGGTGATCCTTCTGCCTTAGCCTTCCAAGTAACTGGAACTACAGGCGCGCGCTACCACACTCAGCTAATTTTTTGATTTATTGTAGAGACAGGGTCTCACCAAGTTGCCCAGGCTGGTCTTGAACCCCTGGGCTCAGGCAATCCTCTCACCTCCACCTCCCAAAGTGCTAGGATTATAGGCTTGAACCACCGCACCCAGCCTTATTTTTAGTTCTTAAGTAATCATTTATGTTTCTATCATCTCCTGTTTTTTGTTTCATTGATTATGTGACATATTCTCTTATCTAAGATTAACTACATATTTTTTGCTTTTGTTTTCTTCTATTACTAGCACTTTCTGTTTCTTCTGAATTTTGTTTGTTTGTTGTTTTCTTCTCTATCTCTGGTGGGAGAGACTCCTCTCAAATGTCTAGTAATCCTTGGTTTTTCATACACACTTAAAAATAAGACAGTAGCCGGGCTCGGTGGCTCAGCCTATAATCCCACGCCTTTGGGAGGCTGAGGTGAGTGGATTGCCTGAGCCCGCGGGTTCGAGACTCACCTGGGCAGCGAGACCTCATCTCTACAATAAATAAAAAAAATCAGCTGGGCGTGGTAGCACATGCCTGTAATTCCGGCTACCCGGAAGGCTGAGGTGGAGGGATCGCCGGAGCCCAGCAGGTCGAGGCTGCGGTGGCCGGGAGCGGCCACTGCCCTCCAGTCTGGGCAACAGAGTGAGACTCCAACTCAAAAAAAATAAATAAATAAAAATAAAAATAAATACAGTAAATATTATTTGGAAATTTTGTAGCTTTGTAGAATTTAATGATTGTGGGTTTTGCTTCAGGGTGATCACAGAATCCAGACATTTTGTAGTTCTTTACCCAGGTCTGCTGGTTTCCTCAGAAAGGGAATTTCCAAACTTCCTGCTTAGATACATAAAAGTCTGGTCATCAATGTTCTGGAGATAAGTGGAGAAGGGGGGACTAGAGTCTCATTATTTAAAATACTGGCTTTCATTTATATTCTCTAGTCATAATGTGGCGTCTCATTTTTGCTTCTGTCTGAGTCCATAGATTTTCTGGTTCGACAATCTTATTGAATAAATTTTTAGCCTCCTGCCACAATAAGGGAAGGGTAGTCACCTGCTGCACAGAGAGGAAGGGAGACTGAAGAGCTAACTATTTTCTCATTACCCCTAATCCTCCAGTTATTCCTGTCATCTTTCATATCCAGCTAAAGCTACCTGCTTCTCCCATGTCTGATTATATCCCACATTCCATGGTATGTATCAGTTGGAATTATCTTGGCCTCTGTATTAGTTTGCTAGGGCTATCATAACAAGATAACACACTGGATGGCTTGAAACAATTGTAACCTATTGTCTCAGAGCCTGGGAGGCCAGAAGTCCATGTTCCCTCTGAAGGCACTGAAGGAAGATCTCTCCAGGCCTCTTTCCTGACTTCAGGTAGCCACGGGCACTCCTTGACTGCAGGTGCCTCACTCCAGCCCTTCATCTTCGCATGGTGCTCTCCTGTGCTTCTTCAGATCACCTTCTCTTGGTGCATTGTGTGTTTCTGTGTCCAAATTTCCTCTTTCTGTGAAGATACCAATTATATTGGATCAGGTCCTATTGACCTTGTCATAACTTGATTAAATTATAAATAAGTTCACGTTCTGAAGCAGCAGAGGTTAAAACCATCACTATATCTTCTTTTGGAAGACACTGTTCAAACTATGGCAGCCTCTCTCACCCCACTTCTCTCAGTTTTCAGTTTTTCCAGTCTGTTAAATCTGTTAGGTCTTTTCTCCCTACTTTTCACTTCTTAACATTTTGCTGAATGTTTTTTATGTGTTGTTACTTGCTTTCCAGTTATCTTTGTGCTTATGTGTTTGCTACAATAGAGAACAGAGATAAATGTTAACTGAGTGTAGTGGCTTACACCAGTGATCGCAGCACTTTGGAAGGTCATTGTTAGAGAACTACTTGATCCCAAGAGTTCTAGACCAGCCTAGGCAACATAGCAAGACCTTGTGTCTACAAAAAGTAAAAAAAAAAATTAGCCAGGCATGGTGGCTTGTGCCTGTAGCCCCAACTACTTGGGAGGCTAAGGTGAAAGGATCACCAAAGCCCAGGCAGTTGAGGCTACCTACGGTGGGCCCCGATTGTGCCACTGCACTCCAACCTGTATAACAGAGTGAAACCATGAGCTGGGCTCGGTGGCTCAGCCTGTAATCCCGCGCCTTTGGGAGGCTGAGGTGAGTGGATTGCCTGAGCCCACGGGTTCGAGACCCGCCTGGACAGAGACCTCATCTCTACAAGAAATCAAAAAATCAGCCGGGCGTGGTAGCGCGCGCCTGTAATTCCGGCTACTGGGAAGGCTGAGGCGGAAGGATCGCCGGAGCCTAGCAGGTCGAGGCTGCGGTGGCCGGGAGCGGCCACTGCACTTCAGTCTGGGCGACAGACTGAGACTCCAACTAAAAAAAAAAAAAAAAAAGAAACCATGACTCAAAAACAGCACAAAAAAGAGAAAGTGGAGATAAATGGGTGTGCCCAATGAACTATACTTAATCTCCAGAATAATCATTTTAAAACTTAAATTATATTACATAAGTAGCCAGTTCAACTACCCAATGTTTTTCCATGAAATGGAGAACAAAATCCAAAATCCCCATCATAGTCCACAAGGACAAGCCCCAGCCTAAATCTCCGAAGACCTCTCCTACCACAACTGCCTTTGAGTGTTCACTTCAAAATTGCCCATCATGTCCCCACCTCAAGCCCTTTGGATCTGCTAATCTCTTCCTCCAGATATTCCTGGGGGTTCTCTCCCTCGTGACATTCAGGATTTTATTCAAAAGTCTCCTCCCGTGAATAAAACTTCTTGACCACTATCTTAGTTTGGTTTCTGCCAAAGCCAACTCTGAAATTAGAATTGGGTACAGAGAGTTTATTTGGTAGGCAATCCCTAAAAACAAAGTGAAGAAACAGAAAAATGAGATGGAGAAGAAGGCCAGTGAAGAGTATGTTGATGGTTGGGTCACTACTGTGAGCACCTGAGACTCAATCCCCCTGGACACCCCCCGAGAGACTAAGTGGAACACACTTAATCATCACCAACTCCATCTCTCATTGGTTGAAGATCATTTCTGGGAACATTAACTCCCAGTCTGCCCTCATGTGCTGTGAGCAGGTACTTGAAGCCAGAGCACATAATAGGTTCCCAATAAACATTGATTGAATGAATATGTGGAATGTGTAGAATTTTCTGGAGACACTGGGTAGAATAAGACAGAAACCTGGAAAAAATGTAAGTATATTAATGATTTTTAACAAATAAAATAGTACTGTAGTGTGCATCTGTTTGGTTTTCCTTTACAAAGAATATATATGTATAATATTATTTAGTCTGTCACAAAAAAGACTACAAAATGCAGTCGCTTAAGTAAGATAAAAACTTGTTTCCCTCTACTGTTACATCCAGATAAAAGCAGATTGGGACAGGCAGGGCAGCTGGTCTCAACATGATGAAACCTATACCTGGACTAGAGGTAGCTGTTCCACTCTCTACACCCTTCCCTCCCCCAGGTGGTAAGAAAAAGGTAAAAAGCTAGGAGAAAATAGGCCCATCCCCTTAAAGAAAGATGTAACCCAGAAAAGACGCACATTATTTTTATTCATCCCACTGGCCGGAACACAGTCACATGGCCAAACCTAGTTTCAAGGGAGGGTAGGAAAGCAAGTGTTAGCTGGTGCTAACAATGTGGAAGCCTATTATTAAAGGAAGATGAGAGAATGGGCATTGGCAAACAAAGAGCAGTCTCTCCCACAGATAGATACACTTGAAAGTGGACAGAATAATTCTGGAAGAATAATAATAATTTTGGGGAGGTAGGATGGAATGCCAGAGGGATGGGTTAGAGAATGACTTATGTGTTTGGTAAACTATTTTGTATTGTTTGGAATACTTACCAGGCATGTGTATGCTGAAGAGTGGATGTTTGTTGAATGGATGTTGTCATGTTGAAATGTGATCCTCAGTGTTAGAGGTGGGGCCTGATGACATGTGCATGGGTCAGGGGCCAGATCCACCCACGGATGCCTTGATGTCATCTTCACAGCAATGAATGAGTTCTTGCTCTATTAATTCCAGCGAGAGCTGGTCGTTTCAAAGAACCTGGCACCTGCCCTCTCTGTCTCTATTGCTTCACCTCTTGCCATGTGATCCCTGCACCCTCCAGTTCCTCTTCACCTTCTGTCATGAGTGGAGGCAGCCTGGAGTTTTTCACCGGGTGACTGATCTCATGGCCAGCAGAATTGTGAGCCAAATATACTTTTTCCTTTATGAAACACCCAGCCTCAGGTTTTCTTTTATGGAAATGCAAATACACTAAGACAGCATACTACTATTGTGGCATTAAAAACCTATCCTCACTGCAGTCAGAAGTACGATCAAATATATAGCTTTTAGGGGGGGAGCAGCATTTATTGGGAGGACAGAAGAGCTCCCACAGTGGGAGGGGACCTGAGGGTAGTTGCCCACATAGCTTTTTTTGTGTTCCATAACTGGTTATGCATCCCCTCCCCACTGAATATACTGAAAAGGAATATAATTTTAAGTTTTAAATTATGGTGTTTTTATCTCTCCTACTTTGAAGAATCTGTTTGATAACTCCGTCTTTTTTGTTTTATTTTGTCTAAATTCCTCCTTTCAAGTCACCCCCACCCCAGCGACTTTCCCTAAAAGTGTCATGAAGCTGTATAGGTGGAGAAGGCTCACTTGCTATCCTGGCTCCAGGGAGGTGGAAGGACCACACTAGTGCTCATCTTCAGATGTGCGCTGCCTCCAGGTGTGGTTAGTAAGGACCCATCTCTGAGCTTTGCCGTTTGTTCCTTTGTCTACAGTGTGTGGAGAAGGAGTATCGGGAGTGGGAGACACAATTTGTCTCTGGCCATCCACATCGCTCCACCCTTCATTTTGTTGGGGCTGCCCCACACAGGGCTTCCTTGCAGTGGTGGACACCCAGAACACGAAGGAATAGGTCAAACATCCCTCCGCCCTCGACATTCACTCATCAGAACAAACATCCCCATGCCCACAAGTGATTTAACACTTCTTTTCCCCTGCAGAATTCCAGCCTGGAGGTTGGTCAGGACAGGTGTATCTCATCTGCTTTCTTGCTCTCTCTTCTTGTCAGTCCTCTGGAGAGAGAATGGGCAGATTCAGGCTTTCCTCTGTCTTCAAATCTCTCTTTTGCCCTAGAGCAGCAAGCCTCATAACCCAGACATCACCGTTAGTGGCAGTACCATTTTGAAGCTGAGAAGAAAGGCTACAATCTAAGCATCCAGACCTGGTTCTTGGTATATAAATGGGAGCTACACAATTTGGAAAACTCTTTTTTTTTTCTCCACAGAGCCCAGATTTCAAGGTTATTATGGGAAATATTTTTGGTAGCCAGATGTGATACCACTCTATTTTCTTTTCCACTTTTTATTTAAAATTTGCAAAAATACACAATAGTAGAAAGAATAATGAAATGTATGTATGACGCAGATTTATAAATTATTAACACTTTGTCATTTTATATCAGGTATAACTCACTTTTTTCTGCTGGACTATTGTAAAACAATTTCAGATATCAGGTTACTTTTCTTTCTTTTTATATTTTTTCAGTGAGTTCAAATTACACACACACACACACACACACACACACACACACACACACCTCCCAAAAAACAGCGGTTGTATTCCTTTTCTAACTAGTAAGAAAATATTCACCACAAAAATTCATTTTAAAAAACACTTTTCTAGCAAATTAAGGAAATGCCAAATTAAAATAATTTTTATCGTTAAATGCTTTTTTCGTTTGGAAAAGCAAATACTATCTTATAATTATTTTCTCATTTTAGTTTAAAAGCTGTTTTTAAAAAGCTTTTTTTAAAGCATTTAAAAATTTACCTTTTCCTTTGGAATTGTCTCATTTGAAAGTATGGTGCTCATTATGTTATGTTAAGTAAAAGAAAATCAGAATGGAAATTATATACTCACTGCAAGTATAATTATGCTTAAAAAAGCAGATATAAAGGTAGGGTGTAAACTAGAAAACAATGTGCTATATTTGTAGAATTGAACCAAAATTGGTTTTCCCTTTGAAGTTTACAGGCATTCTTTAATGGAACTATAGCACGTCTACAGAGAAACAGCATTGTAAAAAAATAAAATACAGAAAATAGATTCTAAGGATTTTATTAATCTAATCGTCTGATCTTTTTGTTTCTCATTTCATCTGGTGGTCTCATCAAATTACAAATTATCTCCACTATTTTCCCAGTCATTCAACTATATACCAAGCGCTCCCAGTGACTTCTTACAACAAAGTTAAAGCAATCTTGTTTCTATTAAACAGACTTCATGAAAAATTTCAAAAGATAAATGATGCAAATATCTTTTGACAGGCAGACAAAACACTTTAATATACATCAGTCTCTTTTTTGGTCTCGGGGCTATGTGGGAAGACTTGAAACACTTCAGATGGTGAGAAAATTCCATTGCGTACACAAAGGGGGTTGAACACAGAGTCAGGGAACCTGAGTTCTAATCTCTTTTCTACTGTCATTTGCTCTGTCATCTGAGTTTTTTAACTTATCTGAGCCTACTGTCATAGGTAAAATCTGGAGAGCATCAGTCTCTCTCACATCACAGTACTGTTAGGCAAAGTTAAAGAGTGCCTTCATTTCGGTTGTCACTTTACTGGTTTTGAACCAGTAGCTAGCCATCTAAGGAAAACCAGAATGTTCACTTTGGAAAGGGTCTCATTAGCAATAGTAAAAGTACCTAATTCAACTCACAAGTTTACTGGACATCAGAGTTGGAGAGAAAAGCAGCAAGTTTAAAAAATAAGGTGATAAAAAGAAGAAAACAAATTTTAAAATATCATGATTGTTCAAAAGCAAGGCACCACTTTTTTTGGAAACATTAGCTTTGATCAACCACAGATGTAAGTACTAATGATCTGTTAGTAAATTCTGTGGTACAACAGGCTTGCTCAGCAAATGTCTGTCCCTTCCAAGAATATGCAAGGGAATCTTCTAAATTTAGTATGTTCAAATAACTAATATTTTGTAAAAATGATAATAATGCCTCAAGGTTTTGATGGGTTTTTTCCTTTTTTTGTTATACTTATTTTTTTAGAAGCAGAATCTCACTCTGTCACCCAGGCTGAAGTGCGGTGGTGCAATCATAGCTCACTGGAAATGCAAACTCCTGGGCTCAAGCGATCCTTCCACCTCTGCCTTCTAAGTAGGCAGGATTACAGACACACATTACCACATCCAGCTAAAGTATATAAATATATAAATATGTATATGATTTATATACATAAATATATGTAAATATATAAAATGTTTTATATATTTTTAAAATATTTTAAAATTTATAAATGTATGAAATATAAAAAGTTTATTATATATTACTTATATATTAATATATGTGTATATGTATATATAAATCATATATATTCTAATTTATTTTGGTAGAGACAGAGTCTCACTATGTTGCCCAGGCTGGTCTCAAACTCCTGACTTCAAGCAATCCTCCTTCCTTGACCTTCCAAAGCACTAGTGTATAAGCATGAACCACCTTGCCCAACCTAGTTTTTCTTAAAGTTTACTTAGAGTATTATAAAAAGCTAAAAGTTGTTCCTATTTTAATCAAATTGAGAATCAGTGTTTTTTGAAACCTAAACAGGTATCTAACACACTGCTATCATTACTTCACTAAGACAATATCTCTAATAATGGTTTAAATTGATGTGCCCTGTTATATTTTTCCAGTAATATAAAAACATAGCCTTTTGTTCATGGATGCTTGTTTTGTTAGCCTGTTATAAGTGTTCAAATTATGTCTGTAGAACTGAATGGAACTAATTATACAGATCTTTGGCTGCCAATTAGCATAGTGGCTTCTGCAAAGAAAGCTGCCTAATTTTGATAGGGGCCAAGAATCCTGGAGAATTCTTGCAATTATTTAATCCAATGCATTTTGGGTGGTGCATAAATTATAAGGCAAGACATTTACAAGTAATGAAATTCCTACAAGAGAAAAAGAAAATAACACTATAAAAATATTATTCATTGACTTCTAGTAATCAGAAATGTCTCACAGTGAGTATAACCCAAATATTTCTGATATAAAAATAATCTTAATGTTTTAATTCTTAAGTATCTTAGAAAGAATTTAAAGCTGAAGATATTGCAACCTAAAGAGGAATGTTTTGTATTACCTTTGTGCACCATTAGGCAACCCAAATTATTTTTGTCAGCCAGTCAATATTTCAACCACCTCTGGCTTCTTGGAGCCTATCCAAATGTTTGTTTTTTGTGTCATGTTCACTCCATGGCCACAGAAATTTTTAAACATTCAGTTCTTCTACCTTTGGACTTCAGGGCATTAATAGATGACAGGCATTTCAACAATGTTTTCTGTGAGAGGATAAATATTTTATAATGGGAAATGGGAAATTATGATAAACTAGCATTTACTGAGCACTTATCAAATGCCAAGCACTAGCTTGTACAGGTATTATTTTGTTTTACTCACACAGCAGATAAAGAGACTGAGTGTTGGAGAGGTTAGGCAACTTCTTCAAGGCCATAGACCTAGTTAACAAATAAGCCAGGATTCAAACCCAGTATGACTTAATCACCTGTCTCTTAGCACTCATCATGCTGTTATTGCAAGAGTAGTTTGTTAAATCCTAGAACAAATTGAGTGCTTCCAGAAGGCAGTGCATGCTGAGAAGGACATGGATAGCATGGCCTCTCCACTTCTGTATATAACCATTATTTTATCTGTGCTCAGATCTAGAACTGAAAAAGAAGAGGGGAAGGAGAAGGATAAAGAGGAGGAGGAGTACAAAAACATAAACAAGAGCAAGAACAAGTATAAAGAGAGAGAAATTAGTGTGGTCTCTTTCTCCAATAAAAGCTAGATTCCAAAAAATATATCATTTGTGTTGCAGGAGTTTTGAACTCCACTGTCAGTTTAAACCAGCAACCTTGGGTTTTTGTCCCACAACCAAGAGGATTAAGGAACGTGGCCACCAAAAGGATGAGTGGAAGAAGGAGTTTATTAAGCAACAAGTCCCTTTTAACAATATATCCTGGATATTGTATATAACAGGATATACTTAACCACACTAACCACATTTTCAGCCAACAATTAAATAACACCGAGGGTGTTCCTACAGTTGTTAAGTCTCCTCAAGACCCTCCCTCTCTGTCTGCCTGACCAACTTCTGACTATCTCCTTTCTCATTTGAATCATATTAATTAGTTCTTAAGCTATAGACTCTGTGCACTAAACCTATCCTTCTTTTCCTTATTTTGTAAAGTTGGGACTGGAACTCTGAAAATTACATTTCTCATATGTCAGTTAATTCTTATTAAAATCTGCTAAAGAGACTGCAGAGGAAAATTAGAAAGCAGGGGGAAGATTAATATACATAAGAAAGAAACAAAACGGATAAGAGTAGCAGTTGATAAACTAGGACACAGACAACAGAGAAATTTATTAAGCAAAATGAATCCTTTAAAATATTAACAACATTTGAAAATTTCTGGCACAATTGATCAAGAAAAAGAGAAAGGAAAAAACTGAATTAAAAAAGAACACATAAATACACCTACAACAAAAATGAATAAAAATGATGGAGTTTCTGGAATGGCACACCAGGTGAGTTGGCTCTTACAAATTAACAAATACTCTAAGATCCAGTGGAAAATGGAGTAGAAATAAACAGAAAATGCAGAATTATCAGATCATATGATTTTTTTTTAAACTTCAAACATACACACAGTAGAAGAATAGTATAATGAGACTGGGTGTGGTGGCTCATGCATGTAATTCCAGCACTTTGGGAGGCAAAGGTGAGGATTGCTTGAGTCTAGGAGTTCAAGACCAGCCTAGACAACACAGGGAGACCTCATCTCTACAAAAAAATAAATCAAAAAAATTAGCCAAGAGTGGTGCTACACAGTTGGAGTCCCAGCTACTCAGGAGGCAGAGGCAGAAGGATTGCCTGAGCCCAGGAGGTCAAGGCTATGGTGTACTGTGATCATGCCACTGCATTCCACCCTGGGCAAGAGTGAGACCGTGACTCCCAAAAATAATGTATGATGGATCTTGAAAGAAGTTGGAACTTGAATATCTGGGGAGAGAGTTCTTCTTTTTTTTTTTTTTGAGTTGGAGTCTCACTCTGTCACCCAGGTTGGACGCAGTGGTATGCTCATGGCCACCACAGCCTCAACCTGCTGGGCTCAGGCGATTCTTCCACCTCAGCCTTTCAAGTAGCTGGAACTACAAGCGTGCACCACCACACCTGGCTAATTTTTTGTTTTTATTTACTGTAGAGACAAGATCTCATCAAGTTACCCAGGCTGGTCTCGACCCCCTAGGCTCAGGCAATCCTCTTGCCTCTGCCTTCCAAAGTGCTGGGAGCCACCGCGTCTGGCTAGAGAGAGCCCTTCTATAACTGCTATTACTTCTTGGGTGGTACAATAAGCCTAATTTGGGGAAAGTACAAAGAAGATAGAAACTGGGACCAGTTGCTGCCTTAGGCCATTGGTAGAATGAAACTGACACAAACAGCCAGCTAACAGAAAAGAGCAAGCAAAAGTTAGAACATATCAAAAATACATAATTCATAGTGATAGTTCATGTGTACAAATATGTCCTCATATACTGTTTATTATAATATTAATAGCGTACCATCTTTCTGAAGGCAATGAGGCTACATGCATTAAGAAACATAAAAGTGAACTAGACATGGTGGCTCACACCTGCAATCCCAGTGCTTTGTGAGGCCAAAATGAGAGGATTCCTTGAGTCCAGGAATTTGAGACCAGCCTGGGCAATAGGCACAACAACAACAACAACAAATGTTAAAAATGATTTGGGTATGGTGGCACATACCTGTAAGTCCTAGCTACTCCAAAGGCTAAGTTGGGAGGCCAGGAGTTTGAGGCTGCAGTGTGCTATGATTACACTACGACACCCTAGCCTTGGCAACAGAATAAGACCCCGTCTCTTAAACAAACAAACAAACAAAAAAGAACCATAAGAAAGTTCATATCATTTAACTAGGTAACCCCTTGCTTTGTGGTTTATTTGAAGGCAGGGTTCAGAGGTGTGCCCCCAAATTCACACTTATACTGTGGATGATAAAAATACATTCAACATAGGAATCAAAGGAGACCAAACAATTAAACTCAAGCAAGGATTATGCCCAAATCACCTCCTCAAGAAAGCCTTCCAGATAGCCCTGTCTGTGAGCTCCCATTGTGTGCTGTATTTCCCCTAATTCATCATGCTTTTAGGACTCCATAAGGAAGTGGTGTGTCTTTTTCTCTTATGTCCACCTGATGGTATGATCCTTAAGACAATGGACTATGACTTTATCTCTGTATCCCCCGCACCTGCTCAAAGAAAGATTCCACAAACATCAATGGAATGAATTGAAGATGGAAAAAATAGGGAGAAAGGATACTTTTTCATGAAGGTGGAATTGACTTATGGACATGGCCAGAAGAATAAGTTCATATTTCTTCTAATTTAAAAAATATGAAGACCACTCACAATGGCTCACGTCTGTAATCCCATCACTTTAGGAGACCAAGGCAGGATGATTGCTTGAGCCTAGGAGTTCAAGATCAGCCTA
This sequence comes from Cephalopachus bancanus, assembly GCA_027257055.1. NCBI lineage: Eukaryota > Metazoa > Chordata > Mammalia > Primates > Tarsiidae > Cephalopachus > Cephalopachus bancanus. The sequence continues at coordinate 4,225,343 of JAPVLO010000030.1, read as the reverse complement.
GGCAATATAGTGAGACCTTGTCTCTACAAAAAGTCAAAAAATTAGCCAGGCTTGGTGGCGTGTGTCTGTAGTCCCAGCTACTGGGGAGGCTGAAGTGGGAGGATCACCTGAGCCCAGCAACTGGAGGCTGTGGTGAGCCATGATTGTGCCACTGCACTCCAGCCTGGATGACAGAGTTAGACCATGACTCAACAAAAAGAAAATGAATAGCTGGGTCTCCTAGTTTGTGGACAGGTTAAGGCCTGTGCTGACTTTCTTTCATTCCCTTTTCCAGATCCTCACAAGGCCCTTCTGAACCCTAGTCTGGCTATAAAAGGCAAAGCTGCATGGACAGCATCAGTCAAATCCCAAACCTTCTAGACTCCATGGGGTTTCATCAGAGGGAAGCCTGGTAGCATTTGGGGGCTGTAGGAGAATGAGGTGAGGATGTTAACTTCTCTTGTTTCAGGCCTGCTGGGTCCCTGTGAACTGGCCGCCACTCTGTGGGAAGCTTCACCCCTAGCCGGCTGTCCTCTCCTGTCACCCTCCCTGTGTTCGGGTGTTGACTCGTTCCCTGGCTTCTTCAGATCTAGGAGTAGTAAAGACTGTCTCCCCAGCTTACTGGCCCTGGCATAGTTTGGTTTTTGAAATTCTGCCCACATATTTATAAATAGTCTTCTTCTCAAATTATCTAATTTGACTGTGGCTTCTGATTATTGTCAGGACCCTATTAGAAGGCTTTAACTCACAATTCTGCATGAGATCTTGAAAAAGGGACAAATTTTATAGTTGACATTAAGATCCTCTAGTGTCTTTTTTTAAATCCAAAGATACAATAACGAATATCAAGAGGATCTTTAAAGACAGTGTTAATTAGCAGAAAAGTGCTAAGAGTTTTACTGGCAAGGGTTAATGCTCATGGAAATTAACATATAAACTATAGCTAGAAAATAGTAGAAAACAAGCTATCTGTTTATAGCAGAAAATAAGTTATAATCCAGGAAAAATGTTATTATTATCACTTTTCCCTCCATAGCAATAATACAATTTAATCTTGAAATCTTAAAGAACAATAAATACTAAGAACCACTCAACAAGAAATGTCTCCATTATGCTATTTTTAATATCCTGTACTCCCAGGCCTTATAATAGTACCTGTAAATAGGAGCTGAGAACGTGTTTACTGAATTAATTAATGAGGAAGAACACTGCAAGCAAAACAGAAAGGGTCATGTCACCTGCAGAAAGGGAAGATTTCACACTGGCAATATTAAGAGGCATTATGGTCATTATATAACAACAAAGACATAACAGACTTAAACATGGACCGAGAAAGTAGTAATTACCAATGAATAAATAAATGAACACCATTCGTACGTACATAAACTAAAATGATTAGAATTATATATATATATAAAAAACAGATTCCATGTGTTCAGCACCTGCTCTCTAATAGGTACTTCACATAAACTAGTTTCAATCTTCACACTCCTGCTCAGTAGAGATAGTCAAGGCTTGTGGGAGGAGGTAATGTCTGCATTGACTCAGAAAGAAGGAGCAGGAATCATCCATGAAGACGAAAGAAGAAAGTTCTAGGTAGGACACTGTAGTGTGCAAATTAAGAGACAAGAGGGAAGGATGCATTTCGGGAACATCAGATCTTTCATAAGAAAGGGTGGCCGGGCTGGGTGACTCAGCCTGTAATCCTACGCCTTGGGAGGCTGAGGTGAGTGGATTGCCTGAGCCCGCGGGTTCAAGACCCGCCTGGGCAACTTGGTGAGACCTCATCTCTACAATAAATCAAAAAAGTAGCCGGGCGTGGTAGCGCGCGCCTGTAGTTCCAACTACTTGGAAGGCTGAGGCGGAAGGATCGCCGGAGCCCAGCAGGTCGAGGCTGCGGTAGCCGGGAGCGGCACTGCACTCCAGTCTGGGCGACAGAGTGAGACTCCAACTCAAAAAAAAAAAAGGAAAGAAAAAGAAAGGGTGAAGCTTTACTGGAAAGAAAGCGGGATTATGTCCTGACGATCACGGGAGCCACTATTTCTAAATTACACATGTCATTATCTAACACCTGCTTTAGGCATGTGTGGGGGCAGTCGTGTAAAGATGATTGTCATCAAGACTGAAAATAAGGGCAGCTAACAAGAAAGCCCTGCTCAGGCAGCAGTTCTGATCTTTCTTAGGTTGTTGCCATACTGCTTTGTGGCCCCCACACTATCGTGCCCGTCAGTCAACTTTCTAAGAAGGGCCTCACCGAGCTCCGTTCCCAGCCAACTGTTCGGTATTTTTGGCACATCCCCAAGGCATTTATACCGACCACATCTTTGGAAGTTGGGTGTTCTTTGTCTAACACCCCGACATGGCTCCATGGCGCTCACTGGGACAAGACCGCCACCTTGTGTTGAGTCACAGGTTGTCCCCAAGTCCCAACATGCTTTCCTATCACTTGAGCTCCTTCTGCATGAGGCCTCTTGAAGCTTCCTCCCAGGAGGAACCTGTAAAATTGTTAACAAATGTTTTTCTGAACAGAACAGAAAAGAAGCCTGGGGCTTTTCTAAAATACAGTAATAGTGCAAATGTCTAAGATGAGTGGATTGGTTGCTACATGCTGGAAAATTCTTAGCTTATGTCCTCTGAATTTTTGCTACTATTTTTTTAAAACAAAATGGTGCTTTTTTTTTTTTTAATAGGATCATGCTTTAAAAAAGCCAACAGCCGGGCTTGGTGGCTCAGCCTGTAATCCCGCGCCTTTGGGAGGCTGAGATGAGTGAATTGCCTGAGCCCACAGGTTCGAGACCCGCCTGGGCAGCGAGACCTCATCTCTACAATAAATCGAAAAATCAGCCGGGCGTGGTAGCACATGCCTGTAATTCCGGCAACTTGGAAGGCTGAGGCGGAAGGATTGCCGGAGCCCAGCAGGTCGAGGTTGTGGTGGCCGGAAGCGGCCACTGCACTCCAGTCTGGGTGACAGAGTGAGACTCCAACTCAAAAAAAAAAAAAAAGCCAATAAAATTACGACCTGGGAGCCAAAATAGGTTAAGTATAAACCTACCCTGTCTATCTCATCCAGACCCATATTCAATATGAAGTTTTGGAAAGCATTCCATGGGGTTGTGTGAAAGTGCATTCCTTGATGTCTGCAAGAGAGGCTGCAAGCCTTTGCAGGCAGACCAACTATTTAAACTATTTTAAAGGAATTATTGGAGAAAGAAGTTTCCTTACATTCCTGGAGCAGGACCATGCATGAATTCCATCTGCCTCCTCCTCCCCACACTACTGTACAGGCAGTTTGACTTTGTTTTTCTCCTCTTTGACTTCATTTGTTCACATATTTGTTGTCAAATAAGCTCCAAATGTCTGGAAGTTTCTAGCTATTTCTTAGTCGGAGCAGAAGTCAATATATCTGCCACTGTACATCTAAAAATACCTCTGTACATGCTTGATGATAATGGAATGCACATTGATATGCTACCCCCAAAATAAAACCTATCATTTTAAAAAAAAATGTTTTTGTCTTTTTTTTTTTTTTCTTTTTTCAGAGTCTCATTCTCTTGCTCAGGCTTCAGTACAGTCATGGCTCACCGCAGCCTTGACCTCCTGGGCTCAGATGATCCTCCCACTTTAACTGCTCAAGTAGCTGAACTACAGCCATGTGCTACTGTGCCTAGCTAATTTTTCCTTTTGTGTGTGTGTGTGTGTGTGTGTGTGTGTGTGTGTGTGTGTGTGTGTGGAGATGATGTCTTGCTATGTTGCCTAGGCTGATCTTGAACTTCTGGATTCAAGTGATCCTCCCACCTAGGCTTCTTAAGGTGCTGAGATTACAAGCATGTGCCACAGCACCCAGCCAAAACCTATCTTTACTGAGCACTTTCTATATATTAAATCATTTACTTGTCAGAAAAATCTATTAATGTATTATTGTCGTCATTGTAAGATGCAAAAGTGAAGCTCAGAGAAGATTATAAAGTTCATACATCTAGTAACTGGTACAGTCATTTCAAATCCAGGTCTCTTTGACCCAAAGCCATTATGCTTTATTGTCCCTAACTATAACATTACAAATAATAAGCATATATTAATACCAACCACCTATTAAGTACAACCCAAATAAACTACGAGCACATGTCAAACTGACACAAATTTGGAAAAAAGATGATCACTCAAAACTTACTGCAAAGCAACAGTAACCAAGACAATGTGGAACTGGCATAAGAATAGGCCTACATATCAATGAAATAAAATAGAGAATCCAGAAATAAATCTATGCATCCATGATTTTCAGCAATAGTGCCAAGACAGTTCAATGGGAAAAGAATAGTCCTATAGACAATTTGTGCTGGACAACTGGATAACTACATACAAAAATAATAAAGTTGGACCTTTTCCTCATACCATAAACAAAAATTAACTCAAAATGTAAGAGCAAAAACTGTCAACTTCTTAGAAGAAAACATAGGCATAAATCTTCATGACCTTGGATTAGACAAATTTTTTTTAGAAAAAATACCAAAAGACAGCAATAATAACAACAACAAAAAGCAGATAAAGCACACTTCATCAAAAGTAAAAACTTTTATGCTCCAAAGGACGCTTTCAAAAAAATGAAATCCAACCCACAGAATGGAAGAAAATGTTTGCAAATCTTCTATCTGATAAGAGACTTGTATCTAGGATATAAAAAGAACTATTATAACTCAACAATAAAAAGATGAGCAGTCCGATTGAAAAATGGGCAAAGGATGTGAATAGACAATTCTCCAAAGAAGATGTGCAAATAAATGACTAATGAGCAAATGGAAAAATCCACATTAGCCACCAGAAAAAATCAAAATCAAAATCATGAGATGCCATTTCACACCCACTAAGAAGACTACACTGAAAAAGACAGACAATTATAAGGGCTAGAAAGACTGTGGGGAAATTAGAGTCCTCATTCATTGCTTGTAGTATTGTAAAACAGTGGTAGCCACTTTGGAAAACAGTCTTGACAGTTCCTCAAATGGTTAATAAACATGATCCAGCAATTCCACTCCTAGGTATATACCCAAGAGAGATGAAAACACATATCCACACAAGAATGTAGCAACATTATTCATAACAGCCAAAAAGTGGAAATAATCCAATGTCCATCAGTTTATTAATAGATAAACAAAACATAATGTATTCATAAGATGAAATATGATTCAATAATAAAAGTAATGATACATGCCACAACATGGCTATACCTTGAAAACATTATGCTAAGTGAAAAAAACAGTTAAAAAGGATCACATATGCATGGTTCTATGTATATAATGATAGAAAAATAGATTAGCAGCTGCCTGGGACTGGGGAGGATAAGGAGATTAGGGGGTGACGATGGCTCAGGGAAGTGGACTTTCTTTTTGCGGTAATGACAATGTTCTAAAAATGTAGCTATGGATGCGTAGCTCTGTGAATACACTAAACGTTCTTGAATTGTGCACTTTAAATGAGTGAAATATATGGCATGTGAATTATATCTCAATAAAGACATTTAAAAAGTTACATGTGATTTTGCTCTTCTTTATGGACTTCGCAGCCAATTGGATGGTTAGGAGACGATCATACTAAGTTGAACTATCATAGGAACAAAGAACTGAATATTGCATGTTCTCGCTTATAAGTGGGCCCTGAACACTAGTCACATTAGCACAAGGGTGGGATGGGCAGTCACTGGGTACTGCTTGGGGGGATGCGGGGGCAAATGACAATACAGAGGGTACCTGGTCCACCACTAGGGAGAGTAAGGGCCAGTTAGAAGCCAAAACTTTACCTGCATGCGGCCTACTTAATGTAGTTAACCCTCACTTGTACTCCGTATCTTTACAAAAAAATGAAAAAATTAAAAAGTTATATGTGATGGCCATTACAGAATATTTTGCTTTGAACACATAAGCACAGATATATGCGGTGATTCTGAGACAGTCTTCAGTCAGACATGAAGGTGAAAACCCCAAGTCGCTAAGCCTCATGTAGCTGCCCTTCCTAAATGTATTTAGACACTATTGGTTTTAAAAACAGTTTAGTGAACAAACACAACATACATAAAGTAGTAAAAGTGCTACACAGTTTACCTTGACGACATTGAAGACACAAATTCATGGGAATAAGTCAATGCAAGAGACAAAAAAAGCTTACTCTCAGGTTCCCTTTCCTCTGGGGAGCAGAGTAGGTCAGTGTTCTTGTGCCACAAATGAAGTCTGGGCAAGCTGGAGGCTTTTCAACTTCTTTAAATGACCCAAAAAAGGCCGGGTTCCGTGGTTCAGCCTGTAATCCCAGTACTTTGGGAGGCGGAGGCGAGTGGATTGCCTGAGCCCGTGGGTTCGAGACCAGCTCAGGCACCTTGGCGAGACCTCGTCTCTACAATAAAATAAAAAATAGCTGGGCATGGTAGCGTGCATCTGTAGTTCCGGCTACTTGGAAGGCCGAGGTGGAAGGATCACCCAAGCCCAGCAAGTCAAGGTGTGGTGACTGTGAGCCTGCCACAGCGTTCCACAGCACTCCAGCCTGGGTGAAGACTCCGACTCAAAAAAAAAAAAGACAAAAAACAATATGCAGCCAAAAATTTCTTAAGTAGCCACCCTGCTCTTGAATTAATCTTTGAAAATCAGCAATTGTTAAGGAATATTGCCATTTGAAGTAGATATGTAATATCCTAATAATGAGTTGCTTTTAAAAATACTCATTTTTACTTAAAAGAATCATTCAATGATTCAAGGCGAAAATGTCAAGGAAGTTTCTGAACATATATTTAGGTCAATTTATTTAACGTAAATTCTATACTTCTTTTTTTTGTAGAGACGAGGACTGCCATATTGTCCAGGCTGGTCTCGAACTCCTGGGCTCAAGCAATTCACCCACCTCTGCCTCCTAAACTGCTGGAATTACAGGCATGAGCCACCCTGTCTGACCCTTATATTTTATTTTTAAAGTTGTTTTATAATTTATTTATATATCATTAATACATATATGACTCATATGTTTATGAGTTTTATACTTTTTTTTCAGGCAAGCTGTTTTTTTGTTTTGTTTTGTTTTGTTTGATTCATAGCCATTGTTTTTTATTTATTTATTTATTTTAACTTTTTTTATTCCAAAATTGTGGGGTACAGTTAAAGGTGAGGTATACAAATACGCATTGTTCGGGTACCCTTGTTGATAAGGGGTGTCGCCCCGTCCCCAGACAGATACTGACTACCATTAATCCCACCTCTCTTCCCCTCCCTCCCCACCACTCCATAGTTTCCCACCACTGTCAATCCTTTTCTTATAGTATTACAATAGATATTCAAGGTCTACTTATGAGTGAGAACATGTGATACTCAGATCTTTGTTTCTGTGAGAGATCACTCAGTATTACAGACTCTAGTTCCATCCAGGTTGCTGCGAAATTCATGATTTTGTTCTTTTTTAAGGCTGCATAGTATTCCATCATGTATATGAACCACATTTTTTTAATCCAGTCCTCTTTTGATGGACAGCATTGTTGGTTCCAGGTTCTTGCTATTGTGAACAATGCTGCTATAAACATACATGTGCAGGTATCTTTTTGATAGAGTGATTTGAGTTATTCAGGGTATATTCCCAGTAGGGGGATTGTGGGGTCATATGGGAGGTCAATATTTAGAGCTTTTAGGAGTTGGAGTCTCACTCTGTCGCCCAGACTGGAGTGCAGTGGCCGCTGCCAGCCACCGCAGCCTCGACCTGCTGGGCTCCGGCGATCCTTCTGCCTCAGCCTTCCTAATAGCCAGAATTACAGGCATGCGCTACCACACCCGGCTGATTATTTTATTTATTGTAGAGATGAGGTCTCGCTGCCCAGGCGGGTCTCGAACCCGTGGACTCAGGCAATTCACTCACCTCAGCCTCCCAAAGGCGTGGGATTACAGGCTGAGCCACCGAGCTTTTAGGAATCACCACACTGCTTTCCATAGAGGTTGTACTAGTTTGCACTCCCACCAACAGTGTAGAAGTGTTCCCTTTTCACCACATCCTCTCCAGCATCTGTTATTTTTTGAGTTATTGATAATGGCCATTCTGACTGGAGTTAGGTGGTATCTCAGTGTAGTTTTAATTTGCATCTCCTTGATGATTAGTGAGGTTGAACATTTCTTCATGTGTCTGTTGGCTGTTCATATGTCTTCTTTTGAGAAGTGTCTGTTCATATCTTTTGCCCACTTTGTAATGGGGTTGTTTGTTTTTTTCTTTTCAGCACATTTGAGTTCCTTGTAGATCCAAGATGTTAGGCCTTTGTCAGACATGGAGTTGGCAAACACTTTTTCCCAATCTGTGGACTGTCTCCCTGCTCTCTTGATGGTTTCTTTGGCTTTGCAGAAGCTTGTCAGTTTAATGAGGTCCCACTTGTCTATCTTATCTCTTATGGCCTGTGCGTTTCAGGTTTTATTCAGGAAATGGATGCCAGTTCCGATTTCCATAAGGTTGTGTCCTGCATTTTCTAAGGTTCTTATGGTTTGAGGTTTTATATTTAGGTCTCTGATCCACTTAGAGTTAATTTTTGTGTATGGGGATAGATGGGGTTTTATTTGAATCTTCTGCATGTTGTCAGCCAGTTTTCCCAGCACCATTTACTCAATGGATTTTCCTCTTCCCAGTGGTAGGTGGTGGAGACTTTGCCGAAGATGAGTTGGTTGAGAAATTGAGGTTTTGCTTCTGGAATCTCAATTCTATTCCATTGGTCTATATGCCTGTTCCTGTACCAATACCAAGCTGTTTTGATTATTGTAGCTTTATAGTAAAGTTTAAAGTCTGGTAGTGTGATATTTCCTGCTTTATTCATTTTGCTGAGGATTGTTCTGGCTATTCTTGGTCGTTTGTGTTTCCATATGATTCCTGTATTGATTTTTCTACCTCTGAGAAGAATGTTGCTGGTAATTTGATGGGTATTGCATTATACTTTTTTTTTTTTTTTTTAGTCAGGGTCTCACTCTGTCACCCAGGCTGACCTGTGATAGCACCATCACAACTCACTGCAGCCTTGACCTCCTAGGCTTAGGCAATCCTTTCACTTCAGCCTCCCAAGTAGCTGGGACTACAGGCTGCACCACCGTGCCTAATTTATACTAAATTTTAATTGATGATTATTACTTTAAAAAGTGTAAACATGAACTGATATTCAATTACGATGAATGTATATACGAATTTGCTTTTGCAAAATTATGATGAAGTAACAAAATTCCCAGTGTCTCAGAGGTTCACAACAGTAAACATGTTGCTACTTGACAGGTTGACTGGAGGTTTTTGGGAGCTCTTCTTTTCTTTTCTTTTTTTTTTTTTGAGTTGGAGTCTCACTCTGTCACCCAGACTGGAGTGCAGTGGCCGCTCCTGGCCACTGCAGCCTCGACCTGCTGGGGCTCTGGCGAACCTTCCACCTCAGCCTTCCAAGTAGCTGGAATTACAGGTGTACACTACCACGCCCAGCTAATTTTTTTGATTTATTGTAGAGTTGAGGTTTCACCAAGTTGCCCAGGTGGGTCTCAAAGCTCTTCCTTTCTTGATTTAGGTAAGGAAACAGTCTCCATGTGGAACGTTGTCACTGTGTGGCAGAAGGAAAACAGAGAGGGCAGAATCCCAGGAAGGCTCTTAGTGCTTTGGATTGAAAATAGCTCCTATCATTTGTGCTTACATTTCATTGGCCAGAGCAAGTCCCTGGCAAAACCTGGCATCACTGGGCCTGAGAAGTACTCAGGAAAGGGCACCACTGGTCACATGGCTAAGTCTGGCATCGCAGAATGGGGCGTTACCAGCCTTTCACAGGAAAAACAGCAAAAATGTAAAAACAATAGTCTGTCATCATTATGGATCACAGAGTCTGAAGGAAATATTAGAGATTACCTCATTCAGTTGGGCAAGTTTGTTGATGAGAAATCAGAGGCTTAAAACAGGAAAATGATTTATCATTAAAATGATTTATCAGGGCCAAATCTCTGATAAAGAGTTCCCTCTGGCAGGGTACGGGTGGCTCATGCGTGTAATCCCAGCAAACCGAGAGTCCGAGACGGAGGATTGCTTGAGTCTAGTAGTTCAAGACCAGCTTGGGCAACATAGGGAGAACGTCTCTCTACAAAAAAGAATCAGAAAGCTAACTGGTCATGGTGCATGCCTAGTCCCAGCTACTCAGAAGGCTGAGGCAGAAGGATCACCTGACCCCAGGAGGTTGAGGCTGCGGGGAGCGATGATGGTGCCCCAACAGTCTTGCCTGGGTGAGAGTGAGTCTGACTCAAAAAAAAAAAAAAGAGTTTCCCCCTTCTTTCTCACCATAGTAGAATTCACCTATCTGTTCATATGAACAAGCTATAAATGAAAAAGGAATAAGGTAGGCTTAGATATGTGTCTGCACAAAAGAAAAACACATGCCAAGATGAAACATTTCAACTAGCAAATTCATATCTATGCTGCTAACTGATGAATATCACGCATATCTAGCAAGGTACTTAGAGAGACAAAAAGAAATTACTTCTAATTATTTTTGGAAACATTACAAATCAGGGCTTGATTTGTTTTGATGATAAACAAGAAAATTATGGCAAAAATGTTAATAATGTAGATTAAATTTTAAATGTGTCATGTCATGCCATGTATTGTGAGTAGCACCAATAAAAGAACTAGTCTTCTAGTATTTGCAAACTGTTGTCTGATTCAGCAAAGAAGTCACAATGTGACTGACAGACAAATGACCTTCCAGCAGCAGTCTTTGCTTCTTTACTTCTATCTTATTAATATAAACAAACATATCAACCAACATTTATGATGAACCACAGCTGTTCATCAAAATCGTAACCAGAGGGATGTTATAGACACAAGAGTTTGGTAAAAAATCAGAAAGAATTCTGTGAGAATCAATCGGCTATATGGAATTCATAGTAAAAAGCACTATGTTTTATCATTCTTTCTAAGTTATGTGCTGTACATCTTTTCTATGAATAAACTTTATAGTAAGCATATACAGGTGTGTACTTTTTTCAGAGAGCTGATTGTTAAATATTTATTGATAAGCACCAGGAATAGAAAAAGTTTGTGATATTCATCAAATGACTTTGATATATAGACATTTAAGAACCTACAGAGTAAGGATCTCTTTCTAATTACTATATTAAATACAAAGATGTAGTCTCCTCAAGTAGTTAAAAATTTAACAGAGGAAATAATTGGCATAAATATAATTGTAATGCAGAGTAGTACGGGCATCCAAACAAAATAAGAAATATAGTAAGGAAGCAATGTGTCAGTGCACTAATAATTTATTACAGTGCTTTGTGCATAGTAAAGAATCAACATGTCTCTTGAATTGTATTAAAGATAAATCTGCCAGAAAAAAATAATAATAAAATAAATACCTGAATAGGGAGAAACTGGCAAGAATTGGGTCAAAGAAGAGACCCACTGATGATTAGGCAGAAAAGCAGCAAGAAAGGACCAAGACCTCCTAACAGACCCACCTGTGGTGGCAGGAAGGGTCCCAGATGTTCTTAGAATTCTCAGAAGCTTTTGGAAATCAAGTTTGGCTTGAACAGTTTCCGCAAAGGAATGGGTTAAGGGGAAAGAAAGAGAAATAAGCCAATTTATTCTGGCTCCCCATTTTGAGTTACCTGAAAGATAGGCTTTTGGTTTTGTATATTTCATGGGATTTCAGGAGCTTCCCTGACTCTCCTCTTAACATATTCTCACCTCTTGCAGAGACTCTAAAAACACGCAAGTAAAGAATAGGATTTAAACGCATATGGATAGTTGGGATGCAAATGAACTCCAGATTAACCGCAATCAGATAACAAACTCCTTGAGGAATTATTATTATCAATGATAGATTCTCAGATTTCTCCTGGTTTTGATGGGATGAATAGAAGAGAGCTTTAAAAATCTGACTAAGGGGAAAGACTGCAAAAGAAGTATCTAGGAACAAGACAAGACTCTGAGACTTCACATCTTTGACCTAGAAAAAACTATGGACTAAGGTATTTTGTGATATAATTTCAGTGATAGCTTAAGTTTCATAAAAGTTTTTGTTCTGTATCTTTAAGCTGAGAAAACTCCCAGGGAATTTAACTGAGGTATCAAAATGGTAGATTGATTTCATTTCCTTGATTTCTATATCAGAATAATGCATCTATTGTTTTATTTCATAGTGAGGTACATAAACATAAGATACACAAAAATAAGATAACTGTAATATCCAGGTTACTGCATGAAAAGCTTTACATACATAAACAACAGAATTTTTTAGCTTGTCAAAATGAACAGTAAATTTGGCTTGACAGATTTTTAAAAAGCATAAAGTACTGTATATTAAAGTATGTGGGATGCACTCAAAGAGGAAAATGTTAAGTCTTAATTGTGTTTAAGAGAGCATGGGGTGGGGTGGGGAGGGGAGAACTAAATTTGTTAACTAAGTATACAAACGAGAGAGAGAAAAGAGAAAACCCAACAAAGTAGCAGGTAGGAAATAATAAAGCTGCATCGAGAAGCAGAAGAAATAGCAAACAAACAGTAGAAACGAATAGAGAATCTGAAAGCTAGGTAATTGAAAAGGTTCATAAAATAAATAAAATTTTAACTGATTAGGGGAAGAGGGGATAAAAGACAGAAGTCACAAAAATAAGTAATATTAGGTATAAAAATGGGAGCTTAATGCAAAGAGAAAACTCTTAAAATCAAAATAATAGCATAAGTTTTCACCAATACTCTTTATGTGTTTACATATTTTATTTTGTTAATTTCAATTGACAGTATATTCACATGGTTTTAAATTCAAAATACTCCAAGTGTATATAGTAAAAAGTCTCTCTCCCACCACATCCTTCAACGACCCATCTCTCTCCCAAGGGCATCCCAATGTTATCATTTACTTGTGAATACTTCCAAAGACATTGTATTCACTTACAAATGAATACAAATATGACTCCTCTTACACCCCTTGTCACATATAAAATAAATGTACCAGGTAGGCTTAAAAGATTCTCCCTGGCAAAAATGTATGGACGTATTTCACGAAACCTTCAAGAAGTAGATAATTTCTATCTTAAGCAAGTTGTTTCAGAACACAGAAAAATGAGGAAGAGTTCCCACAGGCATCAGTAGGTGTTGGCTCCTATAATACCGATTCCAGCTCTTTACGGAAACTCCATAGAGCAAACAGAAGTCCTACGAGACACGGTGTTTTCCAGAATCTCCCATGCTTAAAAGCCAGATGTGATTTGGGCCCTTCTGTCCAACTTTACCCATGTGAAGCTTTAATTTGGAAGTGAGTCCAATGGAAAGGGGATAGAGTGTGTCGGGCATCCATTTTGCTGCAAAGGACTGTGACAAACTCAGGGTCATTCCTGAGCAAAGCGTCATTAACAGCCAGCATCCTGACTGCAGGTGCCCTCCTGAGTAGCAGAAGCAATGTCATTGTGGAGCTGCCAATTAGAGCAGTTTTTGTATCCTAATTTGGCAGGTAATCTCCTGACTCAGTGGCTTCCTGATCATGACAGAGATGGTAGCTTCATAATTTTTCAAATTTTTTTTTTTTTTTTTTGAGTCAGAGTCTCACTTTGTCACCCAGGCTGGAGTGCAGTGGTACACTAATGGCTATCACAGCCTCAATCTGCTGGGCTCAGGCAATCCTTCCACATCAGTCTTCCAAGTAGCTGGAATCACAGGCACGCACTACCAAGCCCAGCTAGTTTTTTTTTATTTATTGTAGAGAAGTCTCACCAAGTTGCCCGGGTTGGTCTCAAACCCCTGGACTCAGGCAATCTTTTTGCCTCCACCTCCCAAAGTGGTGGGATGACAGGCTTGCGCCACCGTGCCCAGCAATCTTTCAAATTCTTGATGACAGCACTGGCAGTCTCTTCCTTGATGACCCAACTCTGCAATATGGATTTGATCATAGTTCCTGGAAATTCAAATAGAAGTCTCTCTTTTCAACCTTCAGAACGCATCTCTAAGTAAGCCATTTAACACCTATGGGACAGATCCCTTTTTACTCAGTGTGGAACCTGTTGCCTTAGACTGAACCCTGACTAATATACTATGCAATTTACCTTAAAAGCAAAGCTGGAAAAGAACAATACAAGAATTAAAAATTGTATTGATCTGGTGGTCTTGTTGTTTTGCTTTGTTTTTGCAACAGGGTGTCATTCTGTCGCCCAGGCTGGAGTGCAGCGGAGCAATCACAGTTCACTGCAGCCTCAACCTCCTGGGCTCAAGTAATCCTCCCACCTCAACCTCCTAAGTGGTTGGTGCTGCAGACACGTGCCACCATGCCTGACTACTTTTTTAATTTAATTGTTATTTGTAGAAATGAGATCTCACTATATTGGTCTCGAACTCCTGGCTTCAAGTGATCCTCCCTCTCAGCCTCCCAAAGTGCTGAGATTACAAGCATGAGCCACCATACCTAGCCTAATGGTATTTATAAATATAGATTTTTAAATCTTAAATAAAATTAGAATATCAAATCCAGCACAGAAGGTATGAGTGGTCAAGTAGATTTTGCTTCGGGAATGCCATAATACACAGATGTTCACTATAGTCACTGATTTTTGGCAATCTATTGGTGTTCTCCAACAATAAAATAAAAAAAGAGGCCAGGTGCCATGGGTTATGCCTGTGATCCCAGCACTTTGGGAGGCCATACTCATACAATGGGAAGTTCCCCAAACATAGGAAGGTATATTCGTTGATGAGCAGCCAAAATGAAAGACAAATGTCAGCTATGATTAAAACTGTATGTACCACAAGTACCCTATGATTCACAAATTCTATCCCTAGAATTTCTAATGAAATTCTCACACACATACAAGACAGTAATAAGGATTTTTTTTTTGAAGCATTGTTTGTAATAGCAAATGTAAAAAGAACTCAAATGTCGTTGGTAGAGGACTAAATACATAGGCCATAATATGTTTTTTAATTCAGGAATTGAGAAAATGAGAGGATTGCATACATGAACTTTGAAAAGACCGCCTTTGAGGTGCTCCCAATGGACTTGGACTGGAAGGACAGACATATAAGTGTATCACTAGGACATGTGTAATATATCAAAGACTCGAATGGATCACATATACCGGGGCTGAACTGGCCATTAGAAGAATCTGCCTATCTGCCTGCATTCATAGACGAAACATCACAGAGGACAAAGATGCACAGGTAAGTTAGGATTTAAAAGGCACACAATAATGCATGATGTGAAAGATATTTGTAAATAAATAAATAATGATAATAAATAATAAACTAAAGCTTGTTATAAAGCACAATGTTTTTCTGAAAAGTTTTATTGAAGTGTTTGCCATGCTTGATATTAAATAAACAAGCAATACTTGAAGGAAGTACTGTAGCATGAAGAAAAACCTCCAGGGAGAAATTTCAAGTTTCATAGGAACTCATCCTCAACGTCAGATTAAATAAAGTGAAAGAAAAAGGAAACAGAAGCAGTACATAACACTCTAATTATTGTCCCGTTTTAAACTGCCATGGTCACATTATAGCACTGAAAAAAGTTTCCTACAAATAAAGCAATTCTAATTTGGTCAATCAAAGATAAATAATTCATTCATAGAAAACCAATCAGTAATAAAGTTGGCTTTTTCCACCTTAAACCATTAAAAAAAAAACTTTTGAAAATATTGCCATCTAGTGGCTTCAAACAAAAAAAAATTATCTAGAGAATCATTCAACAATGTTGCCTAGGAAAAGCTTCCTTAGCAGTCCTCAAATAAACAAATATTACATTTGTGCCTCTGCTTGAAGAAGAAGCACTCTAGATTTACTGTGTTTTAAAATTTTGCTTCATCATTTACTAGCTGGGTAACCACAGGCAAATTGCTTAATCTCTGTAAAATACACATAATAGTAGTACCTCCCAGAGTTAAGAAGAATTAGTGAAAAGATTCATATAAAGTTGTTTAGCACAACATTTAGCTCATAGCATATACCCAGTAGGTAACAATAACTATATTACTTAATGGGGAAAGAGTTGCAAAATATGTGGACTGTCAGTGGGGGTAGAGTTTGAATGATAAAGCACTTAAAACGATGGCATTTTTATTGGCAGTTCTTGTTAGGACATTATAGTTTTTTCTTGAAGTAATAGAAACATTGCATTGGTATATTGCTGCTGTCTAGATAACAGCTATACATAACTGGTATTCTCTACTTTTGAAAGATCCCTGAATCAGACCAAACCATGATTATGATTTACTATCACAATATTTATAAAGTCCCATTCATCCCTGATTGGTCTTTAAACTATTCTACAAGGATACATACATCTTTCTATAAATGAATGTGAAGGAAAAGCAGTTTTACCAATTGGTTTAAAAAAATTGAGGTTATATAAGATGCAATCAGCCCTAAAACTACCTGTTGTCGAGGCAAAGCAGATGAAACTAGTTCTCCCTATTTATAACATTCTTTGCACTATGGAATTGTTATGACTTATTTTATTCTTCAACACAGTCCTTGAGGCTTAGTTTAACTTGATTTCGCCGGTCCAATGAAGCAGAAACAGCATGATTTTTAAAATATGTTTGGTGAAAATGTCTCCTGAGATCTCCAAGGTTATGATGATAAAATGTTAAATGACACTATGATTATTTACAGTTAGGCAACCAGCAATATTTGTAGCAATATTTGTAGCATTAGTGGGCTAGAGTCAATGGGAGGAGAGGAGGTCAATGCATATCACAAGACTCTGTCATAAACACCCCTTCTTCAAGTTTTTTTGTTTTGTTTTGTTTTTGTAGAAAGCAGGATTTTTGAGAGGACAGAAAAGATCCCACAGTGGAAGGGGATCTGAAGGGGTTGCCCCAAGTTTTTATTAAAAAGTTGTATGAATAAAATGTGCTTTTTCTAAATTGCAGAATGTTCTGGGTGGATCAATGTTGCAGGCAGCCTTTAAGATGGCTCCATCATTCCTACCTCCTGGCATTTACACCTTTGTGTAACCCTTTCCCCTTGTGTGTGAACTGAACCTAGGGACTCGGTTCTAATCAATATAATTCAGTAAATGTGATAAGTGTTACTGCTGAAATTGGGTTACAGAGAGACTGTGGCTTCCATTTCACATGTTCTTTCTTGTTCTCTCTTGCTGACTCACTGTGATGAAAACCAGCTGCCATGTTGTGAACTACTCAAAGAAAATGAAGATACCTCTGACCAACAGCCAGTGAGGAAGTGAGGCCTGCAGTCCAGTAGCCCACGAGGAGCTGACTTCTGCCAATTACCACATGAGAAACTCAGAAGCAAATCCTGTCTCAGTCAAGGCTTCCGATTAGACTGCAGCCCCAGCCAACTCCATCATTAGAGCCTGGGGAGAGGCCTCAAGGCAGAGGCACCCAGACAGGTCATGCCTTGAATTTATGACTCACAGAAACTGTGATTTGGTCTGTTAAGCTATGTGGTAGAGTATTTGTTACACAGAAACAGATAAGTAATACAGTTAACCAGTTTGGCAAACTAATAACCTATGAACCAGATCTGATCTGAGGCCTGTCATTGTATGGCCCCCAGACTAAGAACGGCTTTTACAACTAAAAGTTTTGTTTTTAAAAAGAAAGGAAAAGAAGACTACATAACAAAGACCCATGGCTGACAAAGCTTAAAATATTCACTATCTAGCTTTTAAAAAAATTTTGCTAACCTCTGTAGTAAATAATATGACTAATGACAGGATCAAGATTTAAAATGACTAGTATAAAGAAGTGAAGTAGACTGGGCTCGGTGGCTCAGCCTGTAATCCCAGCACTTTGGGAGGCCGAGGCAAGTGGATTGCCTGAGCTCGCGGGTTCGAGACCTACCTGGGCAACTTTACGAGACCTCATATCTACAATAAATCAAAAATTAGTTCCGGCTACTTGGAAGGCTGAGGCAGAAGGATCGCGGGAGCCCAGCAGGTCGAGGCTGCGGTGGCTGGGAGCGGCCACTGCACTCCAGTCTGGGTGACAGAGTGAGATTCCAACTCAAAAAAAAAAAAAAAAAAAAAAAGAAGTGAAGTAAATGAGATAACATTTGGCAGTCATTAATAAAAAGTTCTGTCCTTAAGTTTAAAATTTTAATTTCAGAGATACAGAATAATGATTATGTAAAAAGGATTGGAGGATTTTAGTGGATTCCAGTCTTACACAGAACTAAAATATAATGTGATGCTTAAAATAAAAATTAATATAAACTAACTTTTCATTAACATAGATATGAATCCAGTTTATAAAAGAATAGAATCAGGACTACATAAGTCAGAGCACATATCAAGTAGTTTAACATGAATCATCTTAAAACTGTTTGGAGACAGTGGGAAAGGCTTTTGTACAAGGTGTCTTAAATTCATTTCCTTAACTTATTTCAAGATACATTCTTTTTTTCTTTTCTTTTTTTTTTTTTTTTTTGAGTTGGAGTCTCACTTTGTCCCCCAGACTGGAGTGCTGTGGCTGCTCCTGGCCACCAGCCTCGACCCGCTGGGTTCTGGCGATCCTTCTGCCTCAGCCTTCCAAGTAGCCGGAATTATAGGCATGCGCTACCACGCCCCGCTGATTTTGTGATTTTATTGTAGAGATGAGGTCTCGCTGCCCAGGTGGGTCTCGAACCCACAGGCTCAGGCAATTCACTCACCTCAGCCTCCCAAAGGCGCGGGATTATAGGCTGAGCCACCAAACCCAGTTTAAGATACATTTTTTTAAAAAATCAACATGGTAGGTGGAACTACTAGTATCCAAACTTATGCATTTTATTCATAGTAATCTCCATATTTTTTAACTCAACTCTTCCTTTGATGTGCATTTGTATTTTGTAACATGTCTATATTTTTCTTTCTTTGTGATTTCTTTACATATATTCCCAAAGGAGTATAAAGAAAGGAAACACAATCAAGGATGTACATGTGTTTGAGGATGGAGATGGGAGATAAAATGGGTATATCTTGCAAGAGTGTTGTGTTCTACATATCTTCGCTAATGTCTAGAAATGTCCTCTACCTCTATCTATATTGGCATATACTGTACACATCTGTGCTTACAAATGTATCCCAAAACTTCAACGTAAAAGTCACTGCAGAATGAGATGCATCAAGAAACAAAAAGCAGATCGTTTTGACTAACTCTAAATTCAGATTTTTGCATGTTATGAATTAGGGGCATACAGACTAACCTTATTTGAGTTCACAGTGTTTTAAAAACTCACTGGAGATATGAAGCATCCATGGACACAATTAGCTCCATTCATTTCTTATTTAAAGTAAAACCTACTGTCTCCACCCTTTTCTAGAAAGCCACTTCAGTTTATTTTAACTTTGCAGGCCACAATTCCTTGCTACTTACTGTTATCCTTAAGAAATTTGTTCTGAATGTGATAAGCAGTGACTGACTCAGAACCAATGACTCCCTCAGCTTCCACACCAGACAGGACCATCAAGAAGGACTACTGATAAGAATAGCCTTTGATGCTGAACCTTGACAAGCAGAACTGTAGAAGCACTAACAAAGTTCCTCTAGGGAAGACTATTTTTCTACCTCAAAATGTGAAAAAGTGACTGCTGTCTTCATACTCTAGAGGGAGGTACAGACTTGCACTGATCTGACTTGATATATGGAAAGACAGGAAAGATTAAAAGATAAGAGGAGACACGCACAGGCCAAGAGCGAACAGGAAAGGTAACGCTTCTGCTTCTATTAAATCACTATTCGAATAAAACTACTTAAATACTTAAGGTTAAAATTTACATCTCAAATCTGTATTTGGATAATACATTTGATTTCATTTTGTTCTACAAGCCCAATGCTGTACTGGCAAGTCCTCAACAGAAAACTGCTTTTTTTTTTTTTGAGTTGGAGTCTCACTTTGTTGCCCAGGCTGGAGTGCCATGGCACATTCACGCCCACCCCAGCATCGAACTGCTGGACTCTGGCAATCCTTACGCCTCAGTCTTCCAAGTAGGCAGAAATACAAGCATGTACTACCACACCCAGCTAATTTTTTATTTGTTGTAGAGACAAAGTCTCACCAAGTTGTCCAACCTGGTCTTGAATCCCTGGGCTCAGGCAGTCCTCTCGTCTCGGCCTCCCAAAGTGCTGGGATTACAGACTTAAGCCACTGCGCCCAGCCAGAAAGCTGCTTTTTTATATTTAAGTCATAGATCATAATACCCTATAGAAAACTTTAACTGCTAAGGGTGTAAGTAGAAATCACCATTGTGGCTTTGGCCCCCTCCCCTACCTTAGAGAGGTGAATCTTCTTTCTCTCTCTCTCTCTCCCTCTCTCTCTCTCTTATTTACTTTAAATAAACTATATTTCTAATCTAAAAAAGAGAAAGAAATCACCATTGTGTTAAGTTTTTTAATTATGAGTGTTTCTATATGAAACTTCTCTTATAAAATTAAATTTGGCTGTGAGGAGTTGCAAAAAAAATTAATTTCAGGTAGTTGTAATAGCTTAGTTAAAAGAAAGAGAAAACCAGTAAGCCAATAGATTCATCTGCTCATTAGAATGAAAATTTCAAATATATATGGCCAGTCCATTTGTGTATTTATTACAAAGCAATTTGCCAGAGATTATTTGAAGTCTTCAATATGTTTAGAGAATGTTTTCACTTGTTCAAGAACTGAAAAGCCAGAAAATACTTTTTTGGTCTGAGGCATATAGTTATTGTGGCTTTTGCACCTTCATTTTAAGTTTTCTCAGCTACTAGGTATTGACCATAACAGATTCATGGACCAACTAGAGATAAAACACTTCCAAAATTAGCATTGCTTAATATATACTTTATCATTTAACTAACACTATTATTAAATATATTATTGCTTATATTAATTTTCATTATTAAATATATTTATTGTTATAAAATGTTATAGCCATATAATGCAGAACCTGCCTTTATTCTCTCCATTTTTGTGAAGTAAACAAAATGGCAGTAAAGAAAAAGAAAATCATTGGCAGACCCATCACTAACACAATCACTATTTATTTTCTTTTGTGTCCTTCTTATCATGCCTGTCTTCATGTATATTTTATTTTATTTTGTCTTATTTTTATTTTTATTTTTTTTGAGTTGGAGTCTCACTCTGTCGCCCAGACCGGAGTACAGTGGCTGCTCCCGGCCACCGCAGCCTCGACCTGCTGGGCTCCGGCGATCATTCCGCCTCAGCCTTCCAAGTAGCTGGAATTACAGGCATGCGCTACCACGCCCAGCTGGTTTTTTTATTTTATTGTAGAGATGAGGTCTCGCTGCCCAGGCGGGTCTCGAACCCGCGGGCTCAGGCAATCCACTCACCTCAGCCTCCCAAAGGCACGGGATTACAGGCTGAGCCACCGAGCCCGGCTATGTATATTTTAAATTGTTGCTTTCATGATAGACAAAATGTCATGCTTTAATTTGTTCACATAAAATTATATAAAAAATGTTTTTCTACTTGTTGCATGGATGTATAATTATCATCTCAATGTATAGACATTCAAAGACTGTATAAATGAGAGAGGATATCACCTGTGGAAGGCCAGACAACCAGTTATATCCACAAGATGCCACTTAGCTTGACAAATTCTTTACTGTCCCTTCATCTTTATAGACTGATACACAATTTGTTCTCTGTCCTAGAATTATTGAATTTGAGTGTATCATGTCTAGCAAACCTCAAAGAGACTGATACATGTTGGAATTAAAACAGCAATTCATTAATTTACGTTGAAAGTGTGACCATCAAGCTTACCTCCCTGGGTTTGCTTTGAGCTATCACATTGTCTCCCTCCAGTCAAGCCACATAGGATATCTGATGATAGGGAGGCTGCCTACAAATAAAAAGAGTTCCTATTGTAATTTGAATGTCCTTAGAGTAGCTTCAAGCACCGCTAAGCAAGGTAATATAAGGTCCTATTAAATGCTAGATGAGCACACCTGTTTTGTCAAGACTTCTACTTTTTTGTTGTTGTTTTCATTGAGCAGGCTAATCCTCAGTTGATACATTCTTTCATTAAATGTGCTAGCAAATTTATCTGGTTACAGTTGTACACTTTGGGCCTGGGAACCATTCTCTCTTCTGCCCTAATTCATTATGCTTTGATTTTATTGCCTTCCTCTTGCAAATATTCCAGTATTCCCTATGATGGCATCATGGTATTGACAAATATCTTGATCTGTGAAAACTTCTTCCTTTGTGAATTTTGATTGAGGTTCATATTCAAAACTATTGTCTGTTTTCTTTGTTCATTGTGTTTTAATATGTATAAGTATTACATTGAGTTCCTGTACCACAATTTATTTAAGAACCCTCAATCATTGGTCATTTATATTTTTCCTTTCCCCACTCTATGAAATCATAGTGTGTGATTTTTTTTTCTTCTTTGGCATTTTCCACAATAATAAATTCCTATGAGTATTAGAAACTTAAAGGGAGAAGGCATTGTGTAACTTTTTATATTAACTGCCTAATAACTTCACAAATAGTTTGAGCAGCTTAAGGTGACATCAGTAAAGATAACAGTTTCAATTTAAACTCACCATTAGGTTATTTTGTTTTTTTCTGAAATTTCTGCTATATTAATAGGACCACAATTATGTTATGTCAAACTGCATTTTAATTACTATTGAAATTCTTTTTCCATATCATTATTCATTTTTATAAAATGAATAAAATTACATTCTTTGTTCATTTTTATAAAATGAATAAAATTGGCCAGGCGCGGTGGCTCATGCCTATAATCCCAGAACTTTGGGAGGCTGAAGTGAGAGGATCGCCTGAGCCCTTGGGTTCAAGACCAGCCTGGCCAACTTGGCAAGACCTCATCTCTACAATAAATCAAAAAATTAGCTGGGCATGGTAGCACATGCCTGTAGTTCTAGCTACTTGGAAGTCTAGGGGGGGAAGGATCATCTGAGCCTGGCAGGTCAAGGCTGCGGAGGCCAGGTGCGTGCCACTGCCCTCTTGCCTGGGTGACAGAGTGAGACTCCAGCTCAAAATAAGTAAATAATAAAATAAATGAATAAAATTATATTCTTTGTCATTTTTTGTGAACTTGGTATTAAACTAATCACTCTGCATGAACTTTTTTATGATATAGATATTGTCTCTGTCAATATGGACGCTAATATTTTCCCTATTAGTTGTTTTAATAAAAATTTCCAGATATGCTTTTTTATGTTTTATAAACCTTTTCAAATTGTGTACAGATCATTTAATATATTTTAATCTTTTAAAATATATTTTTCATCATTCACTTCCTGATTGTTTTAAGGTACCTGATTTGTCCTATATTAAAATACATGTAGCCAGCTCACCTCTCCAGAACTTCTTAAAAGATTTATCAACCATCCTTAATAATAAATCAACCTCTGCTGCCTCACACGCCACTGAACACCACACAGAGTTGTCCCTGCAAGCAGCAGTTCAATTGCTACCAACACTTAAAATTAAAAGCTCTTCCTTTGTGAATTTTGACTGAAGTTCATATCCAAAACTATTGTCTATTTTGTCTGTTCATTGTGTTTTCATACATGTGGCCTATCTCTCTTAACAGGAGTAGCAAAGGCTACAATTTCAGTTACTGTAGAGAGTTACTTGTTACATCTTTCCTTTAAGTGATTTATTTAGGCTCAGTCTTCTTGGGTTTTTTTTTTCAATATATATCATATCATAATATTTATATTTATATTATTTTGCATGTTGATTTGCATCTCAGAAGTCAAACAGTATCCCTAAACTAAATTCTGGGTCACTTAAATTATTTTGCATATTGATGGCACATGTCATGTCTGTAGTTCCAGCTACTCAGGAGGCTAAGGCAGAAGAATTGCCTAAGCCCAGGAGATCAAGATTGTGCTAAGCCATGATCATGCCACTGCACTCCAGCCTGAGCAACAAAGTGAGACTCCAACTCAAAAAAAAATTATTTTGCATGTTGATTTATATCTCAACAGTCTAAGGGTATCCCCAAACTAATAATTAGACATACTGAAATATGTTAAAATGATATTCTTAAAAGGACGGTAAATACTCTTTATTACTTATATCAGTTACAATTCTACAGATAGAATCAGCTTTATTAAATTATACAGATAGGAAAATGGTAGAGGAGAAGAAGAGAGGGAGTAAGAGAGAATAAGAACAGAACTTACAGTTATGATCATATTACTTTTTAGAGCTTATAAATGAAAGCATAAACTGTATACCTTACATAATGGGTAAATGACTACTGTTTTCCCTTCCAAGATACAAGACCCTCTACCATTTCAGATAATAAATTATATGCTAGGTTCTGATCAAACTTAGATATTCGGCAATGTAAGGTATTCTGCACATCTTCCAATCCTTGTATTCCTAGGCTCTAAATACAGGAATTTATGGATTTAAATATATGGTGCCCAGGACAACAAAAAGAGTATTTCAACTATGCGAAGGCAAGTTTTTTCCTGTTAGTCTGGTCTCTTTTACATCACTAAAATTCTCATGCTTGTCTCTAAATTGTCCTGATGTGCATCAGTGACATGATTCATGCATGCAGAAAAGAGAAGTAAAAAAAACTATAGAACAAAAAACCCTGAATTAACAACTCTGAAATAATTAAGGTACTTTGGGGTGAGAACAACTAGAATTAAAAGAGAAATATATTGTCTACTTCTTTATAGAAATACGAGTAAAAATTGGTGGTGGAAGTCGAGAGGTGGAGAAAGAAGTGTAATGTTATGAAGGCTTTGCCACTGCTGACCATGAGCATGACTGTGTTTAAATGATCCCTGGTATGTGGTCAGGTCACTTTGTAGGGCAATGATGTTTAGTTTTGTAACACCCTCAACAAACATAGTTGAAGGTGGAATTTCACACTTACAGATTAACAATACAGTGTCCAGTTAAGGCACTTAAGGCAATAGATAGCTTTGTTTGCAACAAAAAGTATTGCAGCTTTGAGCCATAGAACAGCATTTCAGTCAACGACGGACGGAACCGTGTAGATCACACCACAGCAGCCCCAAATGATTATAATTCTGTATCTTCACTGTACCTTTTCTGTGTTTAGATATGATTAGATACACAAACACTTACCATTGTGTTGCAATGGCATACAATATTCAATACAGTACAGTCATGTTGTACAGGTTTGTAACCTAGGAGTAATAGGCTATACCATATAGCATAGGTGTGTAGTAGGCTGTACCACTAGGTTTGTGAAGTATACTCCATGATGTCCACACAATGACAAAATTGACTAACAATGCATTGCTCAGAATATATCCCTGTTGTTAAGTGATGCTTGACTGTATTTGCCTTATGAACATGAAACCAAATGAAAGCATTAAAAGTTATGGATTGCCACAGTTGTTCTTATTTTGGGCTTAACACAAACCCAAAAACCTTAACTAAAGCAAAGTTAGGCTAGGCATGGTGGCTGAAGACTATAACCCCAACATTTTGGGAAGCTGAAATGGGAGGATTGCTTGAGGCCAGAAGTTTGAGACCAGCCTGGACAGCGTCTGGACAGCATAGCCAGACCCCATCTCTACATAAAATTTTTAAAATTAAGCAGACTTGGTGGCACATGCCTGTAGACCCAGCAACTCAGGAGGCTGATGGGAGAGGATCTGTTGAGCCCAGGAATTTGAGGCTGCAGTGGGTCATGATCACATAACTGTACTTCCACCTTGCTAGAGACAAGTAAGACCTTGTCTCTAAAAAAGAAAAAAGAAAATTTAAAAAAGATTTTCAAAAGAGAAATTGGCCGGGTGTGGTGGCTCATGTCTGTAATCCCAGCACTTTGGGAAGCCAAGGCAGGAGAATCACTTGAGCCCAGGAGTAGAGACCATAGTTTTGATAAAGACTTGTAATTTAAATTCTCAATAAAATGATTTGCTCATAAATATTTCATAGAAAATAAGTGTTTTTTTAAAAAATCTATTATTGTTTTTCAAAGTATAAAATCTTAATAGTTATACCATGAAGTTATCTGAAAAAGATATATTTTTTGACTCTAAGTTTATATCTTCAGTTAAATAAAACAAAAATTTCAGCCTTTAAATTTTATGTATTAAAACCAAATTTTTCATAAATGTTTCATTATGCTCTTTCTACATGTTCTAACTTTGAGTTGAAGGTTGACATAGAAGGCACTAGATATAAATTGTGCAAACTGTTGCCAGTCTAATCTTCTTTAAAAAGTGTTATTAACAATGGGTTCCTATTCCCAGACTCTTCCAGTCTAAACTAGTTTTCAGGGCCCCAGAGTCTCCATACTTGGGTCTAACTTTTCTACTTTATTCCTAATAATCTTGAATGCTCATCTTCTACCCTGGTTGGACCTACGAAATTTATCCATTCAATGAATATTTGTTGAATGTTTACCATGCAGCACGCGTCACAGTGGAGTGATGGCAGTGGCTGCAGAATCAAGCAGATCAAGCTAAAGTGTGGGTTTTACCACTTACTCTACAATTCCTTAACCTGCATTTGTCTGTTTCCATATCTATCAAAAGAGAATAATACATTTTCATAGACTTATTACAAGATTAAAAGAAATAATGCATATCAAGTGGGTAGAACAGTTCCTGGTACATAGTGAGCCCTAGACAAATTGGAGCTTACAATATTTACGGAAAACAAAAAATTAAAACAAAATTGTGTAAGTGTTATTCCAGGGGAAGTACAGGGACAAAGGAGGCAATTACATTATCAGGAACGGTTTCCCGGTGGAAGAGATATTAAAGTTGAGCCTAAAATGTAAGTAGGAGTCAATTTGGTGATTGGAGAGAGGAGTGGTCTACGCAAAGAGAACTGTATATGAAAAGACCCAGGAATGTATTAGCATAGTACTCAGAAGAAACAAAAACAAATTTAACAGTCTGAGGAATGAAAGATAAGACCAGAGAACTAGAGCAAGATTCAGGTTAAAAAATCGTCTAAGAGATATTCAACTTTAACCAAGAGTAATGAAAAACAATATGGAGATTTTAATAAGTAAAGTGATCTGACCACCTTTGGGTTTGAAAATATGTGGCTACAGAATAAAGACTGGATTGGAGGAGAAAAAAGAGAACAGAAACGTTTTTTGTTTTCTACAGTCATGATCTGCTCTGCCTTCCAGATAAATGCCATTTTCCTTGTTCAGCTTTTCTTTACTTCTTGAGCTCTTTAATTTTATTTTTTATTGATACATAATTGATGCACATATTTTCAGGATACATGTGATCATTTAATATATTCATATCATTTTTAAAGATCAAATTAGTGTAATTGGGATATTTATCTCATATATTTTTTTATTTATGCAAGAAACATTTAAATTATTCTCTTCTAGCTATTTTGAAATATACAATAGATTTCTGCAAACTGTTGTCACTCTACTGATCCATCAAACACTAGCTATTATTTTTCCTATCGAAGTGTGTATTTGTACCCATTAATCAACCTCTCTTCATTCCCCCCCGTTCCACCCTTCCCAGTCTCTGATAAATACCAATTTACCCTCTATCTGTATGACATCCACTTTGTAGCTCTCACGTGTAAGCAAGAACAGGCAATATTTGTCTTTCTGTGCTTGGCTTATTTCATTTAACATAATGACCTCCAGTTCCACCCACGTTGCTGCAAATAACAGGATGTCATTCTTTTATGGCTCAATAATATTCCATTGTGTATATATACCACATTTTTAAAGTCTGTTCATCCACTGAAGGACACTTAGATTGACTCCATATTTTGGCTACTGTAAAAAGTGCTGCAATAAACATGGAAGTGCAGATATCTCTTTAATACATTGATCTCCTTTCTTGTTTATATACCCAAGAGTGGAATAGCTGGATCATGTGATAGTTGAATTTTCAGTTTTTTGGGAAATCTCCATAGTGGTTGTACTAATTTTATTTCCACCAACAAGGGTTCCCCTTTCTATACATCCTTGCAAGTACCTGTTATTATCTATTTGGTAAAAGTCATTCTAACAGGAGTGAAGTGATATGTCATTGTGGTTTGATTTGTATTTCTCTGGTGATTAGTGGTACTGAGCATTTTTTCATATACCTGTTGACCATTTGTATGTCTTCTCTTGAGAAATGTCTATTAAGACCTTTTCCCATTATTAAATCAGGTTATTTGGTGTTGCTATTGAGTTGTTTGAGCTCCTTAAATATTCTGGTTACTAATACTTTGTC
Source organism: Cephalopachus bancanus (assembly GCA_027257055.1). NCBI lineage: Eukaryota > Metazoa > Chordata > Mammalia > Primates > Tarsiidae > Cephalopachus > Cephalopachus bancanus. The sequence continues at coordinate 4,197,226 of JAPVLO010000030.1, read as the reverse complement.
AGATGGATGATTTGTAAATAGTTTCTCCCATTCTGTGGGTTGTCGTACACTTTGTTGACTGTCTTCTTTGTTGTGAATAAGCTTGATATAATCCCGTTTTTCTATTTTTGCTCTGGTTGCCTTGATTTTGAGGTCTTACAGGAAAAAACATTTGCCAGGCCAATGTCCTGGAGCATTTCCCCAGTGTTTTCTTCTAGTATTAGCATAGTTTCAGGTCTTAGATTCAAGTCTTTGATCGATTTGGATTTGATTTTTTATACAGTGAAAAGTAGGCATCTAGTTTTATTCTTCTGCATATGGCCATCCAGTTTTCTCAGTACCATTTATTGAAGAGACTGTCCTTTTTCCATTGTATGTTCTTGGCACCTTTGTTCAAAATGAGTTGTCTAGCAAAGGTATGAGTGACATACGGGTTCTCTATTCTGCTCCATTGGACTGTGTCTGTTTTTAATGACAATACCATGCTGATTTGGTTAATATAGCTTTGTAGTATATTTTGAAGTCAGGTAGTGTGATGTCTCCAGTTTTGTTCTTTTGGCTCAAGATTGCTTTGGCTATTTAAGATCTTTTGTGGTTCCATATAAATTTTATAATTCTGTGTGTGTGTGTGTGTGTGTGTGTGTGTGTGTGTGTGTGTGTGTTCTTTTGAGTTGGAGTCTCACTCTGTCACCCAGGCTGGAGTGTAGTGGCACTCTCATGGTCACCCCAGCATCGACCTGCTGGGCTCAGGCAATCCTTCTGCCTCAGCCTTCCAAGTAACTAGAACTACAGGCGCATGCTGCCACACCCAGCTAATTTTTTGATTTATTGTAGATATGAGGTCTCACCAAGTTTTCCAGGCTGTTCTTGAACCTGTGAGCTCAGGCAATCCCCTCACCTTGGCCTCCCAAAGTACTGGGATTAGAGGCTTGAGCCACTTCCCCTGACCTTTTTTGTATTTCTATGGAGAATGTCATCGATATTTTTTTAGAGATTACACTGAATCTGTAAATTTCTTTGGGTAAAACTTTCATTTTAACAATATTAATTCTTCCAATTTATAAACATGGAATATCTTTCTCTTTGTGTCCCCTTAAATTTCATTCATAAATGTTTTAGATCTTTCACTTTTTTGTATAGATCTTTCACTTTTTTGTTTTAACTGATTCTTAGGTCTTTTACGCTCTTTATATCTATTATAAATGGGATTGCTTTCTTGATTTCCTTTCCAGACTCTTCTCTTTTGGCACATACGAATTCTACTGCATTTGTATATTGATTTTGTATTCTGCAACTAAATTCATTTACTAGTTTTAACAGATTTTTGGTAGAGTCTTTAGTTTTTCTATGTGTAAAATCATATTATCTGCAAACAAAGTTAATTTTATTTCTTCTTATTCAATTCGAATGTGATCTCTTTTTTTCCCCTGACTAGTTGCTCTGGCCAGTACTATACTGAATAAAAGTAAAGGTCGGCATCCTTGTCTTGTTCCAGTTCTTAAAGAAAAGGCTTTCAACTTGTTAATTCAGTCTGATGTTAGCTGTGGGTTTGGTATATATGAGCTTTATTCTTTTGAGGTATGTTCCTTCTATACCCAGTTTATCGAGGGTTTTTATCATAAAGGAATGTTTAATTTTATTGAATGTGTTTTCTGCATCTATTGCAATAATACTTTTTGTCCCTAATTCTGTTAAGGTGATGTGTCATATTTACCGATTTGCATATATTGAATCATCCTTGCATCCCTATCATGAATCCCACCTGATTATGTAGGTAAGTGATTTTTTTAACGTGTTAATTAACTCCATTTTCTAATATATTGTTGAAGATTTTTGTATCATAATCATTAGTGATATTGGTCTGTAGTCTTTTTTGTTGTGTTCATGTCTGGTTTTGGTATCTCTGTAATACTGGTAGAATGAGTCTGGAAGTATTCCCTCCTCTTCAATTTTTTGAGGAGTTTGAGTAGAATTGGTACTAGTTCTTTAAATGTTTGGTAGAATTCAGCAGTGAAGCCATCATGTTTCAGGCTTTTCATTATGGTTTCAGTCTTAACACTCATTATTGTCTTATCAAAGTTTTCTATTTCTTCATAGTCCAGTCTTGATAAGTTGTTGGTGTCTAGAGATTATTCATTTCTTCTAGCTTTCCAATTTGTTGACATATAGCTGTTCATAATAGTTTCTAGTGATTTTTTTGTATTTCGGTGATATCAATTGTCAAGTCACCTTTCTGATGTTATTTGTACCTTTTCTCTTTTTCTTTTTTATTTTATTTTCTTTTTTTTTTTTTGAGTTGGAGTCTTACTCTGTTGCCCAGACTGGAGTACAGTGGTCACTCCCGGCCACCGCAGCCTCGACCTGCTGGGCTCCGGCAATCCTTCCGCCTCAGCCTTCCAAGTAGCTGGAACTACAGGCGTGTGCTTCCACACCAGGCTGTTTTTGATTTATTGTAGAGATGAGGTCTCGCCAAGTTGCCCAGGCGAGGCTCAAACCCACGGGCTCAGGCAATCCACTCATCTCAGCCTCCCAAAACACGGGATTACAGGCTGAGCCACCAAGCCCAGCTCCTTTTCTCTTTTTCTTAGTCTAACTAGAGGTTTGTCAGTTTTGTTTATTTTTTCAAAAAAAATCAATTTTTCATTTTGTTGATCTTCTGTATTATATTTCTAGTCTCAATTGTAATTATTCCTGCTCTGGTATTTATTATTTTTTTCTTTCTGCTAATTTTGTGTTTGGTTTGTTCTTGATTTTCTAGTACTTTGTGGGGCACCATTAGATTGCTTATTTGAAGTCTTTCTACTTTTTTTGATAGAGGCATTTATTGCTATAAACATCCATCTTAGTACTATTTTTGTTGTATCCCACGGATGTTGGTATGATCCATTTCTACTTTCATTTGCTTCAGAAAAAATTTTTAGCTTCCTTCTTAATTTCTTTTCTAGTTTTTTTTTTCTTTTTCTTTTTTTTTTTTTTGACTTGAAGTCTCACTCCATCGCCCAGGCTGAAGTGTAGTGGCACGCTCACGACCACCCCAGTGTTGACCTGCTGGGCTCTGGGGATCCTTCAATCTCAGACTTTCAAGTAGCCAGAACTGCAGGCACATGCTACCATGCCCAGCTAAATTTATTTATTTATTTATTGTAGAGACGAGGTCTCACCAAGTTGCCTGAGCTGGTCTCGAACCTGTGGGCCCAGGCAATCCACTTAGCCTCCCAAACACTGGGATTACAGATTGAGCCACCAAGCCTGGCCTCCTTCTTAATTTCCTTATTGACCCATTAGTCATTCAGAAGCATGTTGTTTAATTCCCATGTGTTTGTGCAGTTTCCAACATTCCTCTTGTTATTGATTTCTAGTTTTATTTTATTGTGATCAGAAAAGATATTTTATATGATTTCTACTTCTTTGAATTTTTTGAGACTTGTTTTGTGGCCTAAAATAGGGTCTATTATGGAGAATGTTTATGTGCTAATGAAAAAAATATGTATTCTGTAGCAGCTGGATAAACTGTTATGTAAAAGTTAGGCCTATTTGGTCTATTAATGTTTGCTTTATATAATTGGGAGCTCTGGAGTTGGGTACATAGATATTTATAATTGTTTTATCCTCTTGCTGAATTGACCCTGTCATTATTATATAGAGACTTTCCTTGTCTCTTTTTATAGGGTTTGATTTGTAGTCTATTTTATCTGATATAATTAGAGCTATTCTTGCTTTTTTGTAGTTGTCTACAGTTGTATGGAATATCTTCACCCCTTCACTTGCACAGTCTAAGTGTGTCTTTATAAGTGAAGTGATTTTTCTTGTAGGCAGCATATAGTTAGGTCTTGTTTCTTTATCCATTCAGTCATTCTGTGCCTTTTGAGTTGAGTCTATCTACATTCAGTGTTATAAGGACTTACTACTGCCATTTTATATTTTATTACTTTTTTTCTGGTTTTTTGTTTGTTTGTTTTGTAACTTCTCCCTTTCTCACTGTTTTTCTTTGTTGTTAAGTTATGTTTCGATGCAGTATGTTCTAATTTATTTTTAGTGAATTTGTCATTTTTAGTGAATTTATTAGTGAATTTTTAGTGAATTTATTTCTTCTTATTTTTAGTGAATTTGTTATACATTTTTGCATTGTGGTTACCATGAACCCTACAAAAAAACTTACAAGTATAACACGCTATTTTTAAAAGATGACGCCTTATCTTGGATCACAAAGAAAAGACCAGGAACAAAATAACAAAGCAAAAATGAAAGGAAAGCTGGGCTCGGTGGCTCAGCCTGTAATCCTGTGCCTTGGGAGGCCGCAGTGAGTGGATTGCCTGAGCCCGCAGGTTTGAGACCTTCCTGGGCCCGTGGGTTCGAGACCTGCCTGGGCAACTTGGTGAGACCTCATCTCTACAATAAAAAAAATCAAAAATTAGCCGGGTGTGGTAGCGCACGCCTGTAGTTCCGGCTACTTGGACGGCTGAGGTGGAAGGATCGCCGGAGCCCAGCAGGTCGAGGCTGCGGTGGCCGGAAGCAGCCACTGCACTCCAGACTGGGCAACTGAGTGAGACTCCAACTCAAAAAAAAGAAAGGAAATAAAAAACCTCTACACTTTAACTCCATCTATTCCACATTTTGACTTATTTTGTCTCAATTTACTTATTTTATATTGCCCACCTATTAACAGGCTGCTGTAGGTATTATTGTTTTGATAAAATTGTTTAGAGGCTTTATGTTGTAGTTATGAGAGGATTGCATACCGTAATTATAGTATTAGATAATTCTGGATTTGCTCATGTACTTAATATTACAAGTGAGTTTTATATGTTCAAATGTTTTCTTTTTGCACATTAGTGTTTTGGGGTTTTTTTAATTTCAGATTCTTCAGCATTGCTTGTAAGATGAATCTGGTGGTGGTGAATTCTCTCAGCTTTTGTAAAGGGAAAGACGATATTTCTCCTCTATATTTGGAGCATTGCTTTGTTGAATACAATATTCTTGGATGGCAGGTTTTTAAAAATATCCACTCCCTCTTGGCCTGTCTGATTTCCGTGAACAGTCTCCTTTATATGTTATTTGCTTCTCTTTTCTTGTCACTTTTAATATCCTCTCTTTGTCCTCGACCCTTTGAGAGCTTGATTATTATATGTTTTGGAGTATATTGGAATCAAATCTGTTTGGTGTTCTCTGACCTTCCTGTACCTGGATATTTATCTCTTTATCAACTTTTAGAAAATTTCTTTCATTATTTCGAGTAATCTTTCTACCCCTTGCTTTTGCTCAATTGCCTCTTGAACATTAATAATTCTTGGATTTGGTCTTTTGAGATAATTTTCTCTATCTTGTAGACAATCTTTGTTTTTTCTTTTCTTTTTTCTCCTCTGTGTGTTTTCGTTTTTATGTATTCAATTTATTTAAGTTGGAGTCTCACTTTGTTGCCCAGGATGGAGTGTAGTACCACAGTCATAGCTCACTGCAGTCTCAAATTTTTGGGCTCAGATGATTTTCCCACCTCAGCCTCCAGAGAGCTGGGACTACAGGTGCATGCCACCATGCCCAGGTAATTTTTTTTTTTTAACTTTTTTGTAGAGATACAGTCTCATTATGTCTCAATAGCTGGTCTTATCTTCTGGGCTCAAGCAATCCTCCCACCTCAACCTCTCAAAGTGCTGGGATTACAGATATGAACCAATGCACCCAGCCACTGTGTATTTTCAAATAACCTGTCTTTGAGCTCACTGATTCTTTTTTCTGCTTGATTCATTCTGTTGTGGATCAAAAGCCTCTATCAAATTTTTCAGACCAGCAAATGTATCTCTCAGTTCCAAGATTTCTGTTTAATTTTGTTTTGATTTCTGTTTGTCTTTGTTAAATTTATTGGATAAATTTCAGAACTGCTTGTCTGTGTTGTCTTGGAAATTACTAAATTTCCTTAAAACTCTATTTTGAATTATTGATCAGAGAGAGTTCACATATTGCTGTCTTGTTAGGTTCAGTCATTGGTTCCTTTCTCTGTCTGTTTGATGAGATGGTGGTTCCCTGTCTGCTGTTTCTTGTGGATGCATATCTATATCTTAGCACTGAGGGATCAGGAATTCATTCCAGTCTCCTCTATCTGACTTGTTTTGTTTTGTTTTGGGGAAATACAAATTTTTTATTTTTATCTATTTTTAAAAAATTTTTTTATTACGGAGATGCAGGGTACAAGTGAGGATTAATTACATAAGTAGATTGCATGCAGATGAAGTTTGGCCTTCTAACTGGCCCTCACTCTCCCTGATAATGGACCAGGTACCCTGTATTTTGTTATGTGCCCCCTGTCCTTCTTACTCCCTTTCTCCCCTAGCAGTGTCCAGTGAATGCCAATTCCACCCTTGTGCGAATGTGACTAGTGTTTAGGGCCCACTTATGAGTGATAACACAGGGTATTTAGTTCTTTGTTTCTGTGATAGTTCACTTAGTATGATAATCTCCAACTCCATCCAAGTTATTGCAAAGTCCATGAGTTTGTTTTTCTTTATGGCTGCATAATACTCCATCATGTATATGTACCACATTTTCTTTATTCAGTCTACTTTCAGTGGTAAGTAGGGCTGACTCCATGATTTTGCTATCATGATTAGAGCAGTAATAAACATGTGTTTGCAGGTGCCTTTTATGGTAGAGCGATTTTTGTTCTTCCAGGTATATTCCTAGGAGAGGAATTGCTGGATTGAATAGATCAATTTTTAGTTATTTTAGGAATTGCCACACTGTTTTCCATAGAGGTTGGACTAGTTTGCATTTCCACCAACAATGCTGAAGCATTCCCTTTTCTGCACCCACACCAACACCTGTTGTTTTGGCTTAATGATAGCCATCCTTACTGGAGTTAGGCCATATCTCATTGTAGTTTTGATTTGCATTTCTCTGATAATTAGTGAGGCTGAGCATGTTTTCATGTATTTACTGGCTGCTAGTATGTCTTATTTTGAAAAATGTCTATTCATGTCCTCTGGCTCCTTTTTTTTTTTTTTTTTTTTTTTGAGTTGGAGTATCACTCTGTCACCCAGACTGGAGTGCAGTGGCTGCTTCCGGCCACTGCAGCCCCGACCTGCTGGACTCCAGCGATCCTTCCGCCTCAGCCTTCCGAGTAGTCGGAATTACAGGCATGCGCTACCATGCCCGGCTGGTTTTTTTTTTTTTTGATTTATTGTAGAGATGAGGTCTCGCTGCCCAGGCGGGTCTCGAACCCGCGGGCTCAGGCAATCCGCTCACCTCAGCCTCCCAAAGGCGCGGGATTACAGGCTGAGCCACCGAGCCCGGCTCCTCTGGCTACTTTTTAATGGGGTGGTTTGTGTTTTGTTTTGTTTTGTTTTGTTTTTTCCTTTCACTTTGTTTGAGTTTCTTGTAGATCCTGGATGTTAGGCCTTTACCACATGTACAATTTGTCAATTTTTTTCATTCTGTGGGTTGTCTCTTTACTCTTTTGATGGTTTCTCTTGCTATGCAAAAGCTTTTCAGTTTGATGAGGTGCTACTTTTCTCTCTTAGTTTTTATGGCATTCACTTTTGGGGACTTGGTCAAGAATTCATTTCCTACTCTGATGTGCATAAGGGTGTTTCCTAAGCTTTCCTCTAGGAGTCTTATAGTTGGATATTTTATGTTTAGGTCTTTGATCCATTTTGAGTTTATTTTTATACATGGTGGTAAGTGGGGGTTCAGTTTCTTTCTTCTGCATGTGGTTAGCCAGTTTTTCCAGTACCATTTGCTTCCCCAGTGATTATTATTGGTGGCTTTATTGAAGATAAGTTGGTTGAGAAACTGTTTTTCCTTCTGAAATCTCTATCTTGTTCCATTGGTCTATGCGTCTATTCCTGTACCAATACCATGTCAACTTGGTTACTATAGTCTTGTAATAAAGTTTAAAGTCTGGATGTGCAATACTTCCCACTTTGCTCCTTATGCTGAGGATTTTTTTTTGGCTATTCATGCTCTTTATTGTTTCCATATGAATTTCTGGATTGTCATTTCCAGGTCTGTGAAAAATGATGTTGGTAATTTGATGGGTATTGCACTGTATCTGTAGATTGTCTTAGGTAGGATGGACATCTCGACAATATTAAATCTTTCAATCCATGAGCATGAAATATTTTTCCATTTGCTTATGTCATCCTTGATTTCTTTGAGCAGAATTTTGTAGTTCTCATTGTAAAGGTCTTTCACTTCTCTGGTTAGGTGGATTCCAAGGTATTTAGTGTGTGTGTGTGTGTGTGTGTGTGTGTGTGTGTGTGCGCGTGCACATGTGTGTGTGTGTAGTGTGTCTATTGTGAATGGAATTGTGTTTTTTATTTAGTTCTCTGCCTGCTTATTTCTGATGTATAGAAGTGCACCTGTCCTTTGCACACTGATTTTGCTTCTCAAGACTTTACTAAAGCTGTTTATCCATGCGAGGAGTCTTTTGACAGACTTCCTAGGGTTTTCAAGGTATGGAATCCTATTATCCACAAAGAGGGATAGCTTAACTTCCTCTTTTCCTATTTGAATATCCCTGATTTTCTTCTCTTGCCTGATTGCTATGGCTAGGACTTCTAGCACTACATTGAGTAAGAGATGGCATCTATGTCTTGTTCCATTTCCTAGGGAGAATGCTTTCAGTTTTCCCCCAGGGAAGTAATTTTTAGCAAAATGTTGGCTGTAGGTTTTTAATAGATGGTTCTTACTGTTTTGAGGAATGTTCCTTCTATGCCTAGGTGCTTATGGATTTTTATCAAGAAGCGTTGCTAGATTTTGTCAAATACTTTTTCTATGTCTAATGATATAATCATGTGGTTCTTGGTTTTACATCTGTTAATGTGCTGAATTACATTTACAGTCTTGTGAATGTTGAACAAGTCATCCTAGGAATGAAGTCCATCTGGTCGTGGTGGATGATCCTTGAGATGTGTTGTTTGATACAATTTGCAAGAATATTGTTGAGAATGTTAGTGTCTATGTTCATCAAGGAGATTGGCCTATAATTCCCATTCCTTATTGGGTCTTTGCCAGGTTTGGCTATCAGTATGAAGTTATCTTTATAAAATGAGTTGGGGAGAATTTCATTGTGCTCAATTGCCTGGAATACTTTCAGGAAAATTGGTATCAGTTCCTACTTGTATAGCTTATAGAATTCAGCTGGGAAGCCATGTAGTCCAGGATGCTTTTTGGCAGGGATATTTCTTTTGACTGAGTCAATTTCCTGAATTGTTATTGGTCTGTTTAGAGTTTATATTTCCTCTTGTTTCAACTTTGGTAGGTTGTGTGATGTCAGAAATCTCTCCATTTTCTTTAGATTTTCTAGTTTATTTTCATACAGGTATTCACAATTATCTCTGATAATCTTTTTAATTTCTCCAGGGTCAGTTGTGACTTTATGTTTTTCATTTCTAACTGTGTTTATTTGAATTTTCTCTCTCTCTCTCTCTCTTTAGTCATTCTGGCGAGGAATTTGTCAATCTTATTTATTCTTTCCAAGAACCAACTTTTTGTCTTGTCGATCCTGTTTATGATATTTTTGTCTTCTTTATTCTGCAATTGTGAATTTAGTAATCTGGATATTCCTACTGAAATTAGGATTTAGATGATCTTGCCTTTCTTGCTCCCTTAGGTATATCATTAGGCTATTAACTTGTGATCTTTCTATTTTCTTGACATATGAGTGCATTGTTATGAATTTTCCTATTAACACTGCTTTCACAGCATCCCAGAGATTCTGATAAGATATGCCTTTGTTTTCATTTGTTTCCAGAAATCTCTTCATTTGTCTTGATTTTCATGTTGCCCCAGAAGTCATTCAGCAGCATGTTGTTTAGTGTCCATGTCTTTGTGTGGTTTGGGAGGATCTTGCTGGTGATGATATTTATTTTTATTCTATGTGATCTGAGAAGATGCATGATATTATTTTGATCTTTTGAAATTTGTTCATGCTTGATTTGTGTCTGAGAATATGATTGATCTTGGAGTATGTTCCATGTGCTGATGAATAGAAGGTATACTTTGTAGATGTTGGGTGGAGTGTTCTCTAGATGTCTATTAAATCCACTAGATAGAGCATTAAGTTAAAGTTCTGGATCTCCTTGTTGATTTTTTGCCTCAGTGATCTGTCTAGAGCTGTTAGTAGAGTATTTAGGTCTCCAACTATACTTGTGTAAGTATCAGTGTCCTCTCTCAGTTTACTTAGCAGTTGTTTTATAGAACCTGGTGCTCCTGTGTTGGGTGCATATATGTTTAAGAGGGATATTTCTTGCTGTTGGATTGATCCTTTTATCATTATGCAGCATGTCTTTCAACTTTTGATGATTTGAAGCTTGCTTCGTCTGATATCAGAATAGCTACACCCTGTTCTCTTCTGTTTTCCATTTGCCTAAAAGATCATTTTCTAGACTTTACCTTGAGTCTTTGGGTGTCGTTTGCAGTAAGATGAGTTTCCTGGAGGCAGCTGACTGTTGAATCATGCTTCTTTATCTAGTTTGCCACTCTATGCCTCTTCACATTGAAATTAATTATTGGAATGTGATAGTTTATCACTGTCATAGGGCTTTTAGGGGATTGTTTTGTTTCCTTTTTACTTTTGTATCTATATTTGTGTGTGTTTCATTTTTGAGAGTGCTCTGTGTGTTCTGTTGACTTTGTGCTTGCCTATAATTTTATGATGGGTATAACCATTCTTTTTGTCCTGTGTTCAACACTTTCTTAAGCATCTCCTAAAAGGTTGGTCTGGAGGTGGCATATTCTCATGGAGATTGGATGTCTGAAAAGGATTTAATTATCTGTCACTAATGAAGCTTAGCTTGGTGGGGTAGGAAATACTTGGCTGGAATTGCTTAGCTTTAAGAACTTTAAAAATGGGGCTCCAGTCCCCTCTGTCTTGGTGATGATCTTTTCATTTGATACCTTGCAGGGGTTCTTTTGACTCTCTTGCATTTGTATGGTCACCTCTCTAATGAGATGTAGGAAGCTTTCTTGGATGAACTCATGGAATGTTTGTTCCATGGTGTTCTCAGCTTCCCTTTGTGCTTCAGGGGTACCAGTCAGGTGTAGGTTTGGCTTCTTTACATAGTTCCACATCTCTTGGAAGCTTTGCTCCTTCTTTTTGAGACTTTTTTCTGTTTTTGACAGACTTGGGTAGCTCCATATTTTGGGCTTCAACCTCTGAGATTCTTTCCACTGCCTGATTGATCCTACTCCATATGCTTGTTAATTTCCAGGATGAAGTTCTTCATCTCCATTATTTCAGAATAGGACTTTCTGAAATTGGCCAACTCTACTTTTACTTCCTGTATAACTTCAGTGAGTTTCACTTCTAGTTTCTCATGGTTCTCTTTATTCATTTTAGTCATCTCTGATTTCTGTGATTGTCATCTGGGGTAGATTATTCTGGGGGGGTTTCCATTGTTTGTGCTCTGATATTTGCTTTTTAAGGTGCTATCTCTTTAAGACTCTAAGGAGTGTCTTTTTGCATTGATTCTTCCTCACTTGTGACAATCCTCTCTTCCCTCTCTATCTTTCCTCTTTGATTATGTTGATCTGAATCTAGTCAATAACCCTCTGTTCTAGGGCCCTTTCTGTCACTCAATATAGGTCACTCAGTGAGAGAGACAGGAGCACTCACTTCTGCTCTGTGCTCCATCCTATGACATAATTCTCTGCTGCAGATTTTCTCTCCTGCTATTAGTCCAGTCAGGTTGGTTTTCAGACCCTGTTGTAAACACTCTCTGGAGAGTGGGTAGGGGGATGGAACCTCCTCCCCATCTGCTCTCTGTGGTTTGCAGCCCAGAAGCCTTTCCCACCAGGATAGCCTTCAGGTGTCTTTCATGTAGCTCCCTCCTTGTTCACATCCACATTCAGCACTTGAAAGAGAGCAGGTTCCCTGCCATGGGGGGCATTCACTCTGTGGGCACACCAGACTGGGAGGTAATTCTTTCTGATCTGGTGGGAGGGTTGGCCACCAATTTTTGGCAGCTTACACCAGCCAAGTTCAATCTGCAGGTGAGCCTTTCTGGCCTGGGAGTCTGCTGCTAGGCTCCACGGTGAAAGGTGCACCCTCAGTGACTGTCTAAATGCAGGTTTGTACCCCATTCTGTTGTGTATTGGTTGCCCACTGCTGTGCCCTCACCAGGACTCCTCCAGCATGGGACCAATGACTCAAGTGCAGCTGGGAGAGGAGAACTGACACAAAGCATCTGAGGTTCACTCTTTTCCTCTTGTTCACAGGGCAGGACTTCAGTTTCTGTGCGAGCCTGGTGCATAGTGGGGCACCCAGAACCCAGCATCTGCCATGGTTTTCTGGTCTCTATGTGGTCAAAGAGACCTTTGCTGGATGCAGAGTGCTCCACCCATCCAAAACTGTTCAAGGTGCCTCCATCTATTGATGCCTGTGTCCCTATTCTTTGCCTCACTCATCAAGAGAGGCGCCAGTCTGCTGCTCCATGGTGGCTATCTTGGATTCCATCCCTTGTTTGGTTTTTATTGGATATGCTTATTTAGAAATCCTTTGTAATTTACTTGTTAATTTTTTTTCCTTCTTGGTTACGGTCCCCTTTTCAGACTAGAGGTGCCTTAAGTCCAGGTTTGCTTTGATTCTAGTAAACAACCAAGGTGCCACTCATTCCAAATGGGAGAGATCTGAAAGGGGAATATTCCAGTGGTGTGGGGATGCTGGCTAGGGATTTATAACCAGGGAACATGTGGGATGAGCTTCCTACAATGTGATGCTGCTAAACAGTCACTCTGATTTTATATCTTCTTTGAGTTACAGATAAGAGCTTTCAGGGTTAGAGATGGTAGTCCCACTTCCTTCTTTTCTCTCTGGCTGAGAGAGAAATATTTCTCTCTCAGGTACTCCTGATACTTCCTGTGATTTGAAGCAGGAACAAGTATCTTGCCAGGGAACCCAAGATGAGGAGAAGATGGTTGTCTACCTTGATGTCACTTTTTCCATGTAGAAACCATGAGTTGGCGGGAAATTTTCCACACACTTGCTTCCAGGCAGATGGGGAGAAAGGGTGTCTTTGATGTGGAAGTCCAATTTTCTTACTGTTTTTACTTCTCTGTAGCCCTAGAAACTATCTTATCCTCATATTTGAGTCCTGGGATATTACTAGTGATCATCTCAGTGCTGTATATTTTTTTTTCTGGGAAAGTAAAGCCATCTTGCTTTATGCTGCCATACTGGAACCTTCTCAAGCTCTTATTGATCACTTTCTTCCTTCTAAACTCCAATAGCATGTTTTATTATCCTGACAATATATCTTTAATCCATAAACTTTCCATAAGGCTGGTACCTGAGGAGAAGAAAGCAGAGTGAAGGATTCCTTATCTATCTTTCCAAGCATAGTTTCAAGAAAGACTCTCACAAGCTATAAAGTTGTTGTAGGTGATATTTCCATAAAGCATATTCTGAGATTGAGTTTATTGTGTCATGAGACAATAGTAGTATCCATAAGATTGACAGCTGTGGAAGGGAGCGAAAGGAAGCAGGAGTAGGGGGAGAGAGAAGTCAAGCAACAGCCCCAACCAACGCAACCTCATTGGAATATTTGAAGTTAAAATGACCTTTCATATGGCAAGGCCTTTATACCCTATATCAGTTAGGGTGTATGGATATGGAACTTTCCATGTTGTTCTCTGCAACTAAGCTGAAGGTGCTGAGAGATATAAGTAATATGATGATAGCTGAGGACACTCCTTCATTGAAGAGGTATCCAGGCTCTGTATCATAGTGTCCACCACACTGGGGTGAAATAGCTTGGACTGCTCATCCAGAAAACCTGGCTAGGCTCCTCAACATCTTCATTAGACTTCATACTTAGCTACCTACTAATGCCTTCTAGTAGCTATGACCTCCTCCTCAAGAAAAGGATGAGTTTCCAGTGTAGATTGACAAGTAGGAAAGGGACAATGTAAGAGAAGAAGAAACAAAAGGAGAATGAGGCAATAACAAAGGAGAAGCAGGAGACGAAGTAGACAAAGGAGGAGGAGGAAGAGGAGGAGGAGGAAGAGGAGAAACAGAGTTTGTACTAAGCTCCAATTGAGCTAGAAGATTTGGGGAGAACATGTCCAGGCATATATGGTAGATAGCCACCTACTCTTAGACGACCATTATCACCAATTAACTAGAGACACACAATGCTGTGAATGCCTGTAGCACCCAGCCACTGAACTTCACCTGAGTCCAGAGTTCTCCTGGACCATGGGGTAACTACTGTTTTACTTGATGTTCCTATTTTTGAGACTCCTATAATGTATATTAGGCCTATTAAATTGTGTTACTGAAACAAGAAACAGCTATGTTATTAACTATGAATCAACTATGGACTACATAATCTATTTTGTATCTGTGACTTAAAATACAAACAAACAAGCAACAAAAGAAATATATTTTGCTCAAAACATGGAACCAACCAGGCTGCCTATCAAAGTTGGACTGGATAAAAAAAATGTGGTGCATATATGCAATGGAATATTATGCAGCCATAAAGAAGGACAAACATATGGACTTTGCAGTAATTTGGATGGATTTAGGGTTGATCATACTCAGTGATCTATCACAGAAACAAAGAACAGAGTGCCACATGTTCTCACTCATAAACAGACCTTGAACAATTATCACACAATAAGAAAGGGATTGGTAGTAGTGGGAAACTATCAGGGGAGGGGAGATGGGAGTGGCAGTTGAAGGAAACTGTTAAGTAAGGGAGGGACACACCTCATCAACAAGGGTACCTGCATAATCAATGTTTGTACACCTAACCCTGAATTGTACCCCACATCTTTATAATAAAAAAAAGGAATATACTTTACTCTTAGGCTATTATTACACATTTGGGATTACATAGATAAAATATCTGTGGCAATCTCTCAACCTTCTTTGCTCCTTTCCTGGGGCCTTAGTACTCTTTAAGAGAAGAATGAGAAACTCCAATTCTCTTTGTCCTCTCTCTCCTTCCCTGCATTTAACTCTTATTTCTAGTTGCTGGTCCTTGTGGCCAAAAGTTACCCCAGAGCCTCCACTGGATGTTAATTGGACCCACAGATGCAGTAGCTACATGAAGGCAATAACTTCCCAAAAGTTTCCATAGACTTTGCCACAAGTTCCCCCTTTGTGGTTGCACTTCAGCAGTCTGAAGTTCTTGACTTCTAGCTTTTGTCTGCAAGCTCTGACTTGCCCATCAGACAGGTATTTAGAAAGTACTGATCAGTGATAATTTTTCAGAAATTTCTGTCTCCTTTCTTTCAGACTTTCATTTCCACAGCTCCTTACAAATTTAATAACTCCCATATTCTGATCATTTTTATAGTGACTTTATTGTCCTGACAGAATAGTGAGTGATACCTTTTCCTGTCAAGTAAGTTAGAGAAACCAAATAAGACATCATTGGTCTACAAATGGCAATTACTTTTCAAGAGTAGAAGAGCTTCTTCACTTCAACCTAAATCATACCATCCTGTTATCTCCTCCCCTCATCATAAAAAGAGGCCCCCACCCTCTCTATGGAGGAATTCTTGCGTAAGGATACTTCAGACCAAGGTTAACTTAATCTCTGTCCATGTACTTTTTTCTAGAGAAAGTTGTCTATGGCAATAATTGCACAATATATGAGGCTGGACATATTCACTGTAAACACTATCTTTAAAGCCTGGATACGCTAATTTGGGAAGCCTCAGAACTCTGCCATGACCTGCTTATCTTAACAACGAACAGCACAATGACAAAAGAGCTAAACATATTTCAGATGCAATGTGTTATATTTCTATGGGGAATCAAATTTCACTCATGTACTCAGCAGGTACATACAAGGCAAGAGGAACCTACAAATGTATTTATGGACAAGTTTGGTCATGCTTGAGAGTCTTTGCTCAAAGACTGACATGACCCTACAACCATAGCTGAAAATGAAAAGCTTCCTCGTGGGCAGCAATAGACAGACATTGAGACAAGCAGCATCTGAGGGAGCTCCAGAATTGCTGGAAGCAACCCTGAAAAATCAAGGTACTGCCGCACTCAATGTGAAGCCCAGACAAGTGTGCTAAGCTCCTATTAGAAAATTGACCTGGATGAATACTGAGGTTCATTAAAGAGCTTGAACATGACCCATAAGGCAGTCTGGCAATCCTTCTTATGACAAAAATTTCTGATGTATACTACTGCTTAAAAGATTTAATTTACATCTCAAAGCAAAGTAGGTCCAGGATGCTCTAGGGAAAATTATACCCTGATACCTCAAAATTAATTAAGAAATGGTTGGGATGGTTTGTCCTAGTCCTTCCCCTTCATAAGTATTTAGCATAATTCTTTTTTTTTTTTTTAGTTGGAGTCTCACTCTGTCGCCCAAGCTGGAGTGCCATGGCATGCTCACAACCACCCCCAGCACTGACCTGCTGGACTCAGGCTATCTTTCCACTTCAGCCTTCCAAGTAGCCAGAACTATAGGCGTGCACTACCGTACCTGACTAGTTTTTTATTTTATTGTAGAGACGAGGTCTCACCAAGTTGCCCGGGTTGGTCTCGAACCCATGGGCTTAGGCAATCCATTCACCTCGACCTTCCAAAGTGCTGGGATTATAGGCTGAGCCACTGAGTCCGGCCAGCATAATTCTTAATGCTTTTACCAAGATGGTGCACAAAGTATCTCTTACACTGTATCATATTCTATTTCAGACTCCACTGCCTTGCTGATTAGGGCGGTGCTCCGTCTCCATAACAACCTGAAAACTTAGAGTCAGACCATGCATTACAATTAGTCTTGTGCATCTAGAGTGCACTCTCAAATCCTTCCACATGTGAATTTACCCTTATCCTACTTGCTGTCCACAATTGAAGGTTAAAAAGAATGTCAATCAAATACAGAAAGAAAACGATTACAACCACATACCAGACAAACAAGAAGACTAGGTCACCCATCTTATAACAGAGAAGTTTGCTGATAACAATTTTTATTTTCCCTTTCTACAACAAATGTGGAATTTATTCCTTCTGCTTTCCTTCACACCCAGCACAGCATAGCCTTTGTCACAATTCAACTCCTGGAGGATACCCAAACCAACCCAAAAGAGCTATGGACAGCCCCCAAAACAAGACTTCTGCAGTTTTCATATTTACCATCACCCCAGTCCTGCAGCACGTGATTCTTCAATTCCCGTATTCAGCACTGTCCAAACCTCCCCACATGTGGTTTGCCATTTTCTATGTCTATAACCACCTTGCTCAAATTCTCTTGCCATCTTTCACCACCTATCTCCCTCAAAGTAATTCATCATGCCTTTCACCCATGATTCCATTGTATGAGAAATTTGTATGGCCATCTGTACCCTGCCTCACTATCATAACCATAACACTTTTCATTTCCTTTTTTCAGATCAGTCCCCTCCCCTTCCTTGCCTTCAAAACTTCAGTAAGGAACCCAATACAACATCCAAGACTTATCCAGAAGATTCCACTATATCCTTAAAAACTTCTCTGAGCTCTTACTCTATTCCCTTGCTTTAACTAAGATCTGACTATTCCCTAAAGACACCACTTCCCCTAAGCCCCTCTTAAGTGCATGTTTGTTGGCAACTGAGGCAGTTCTTGTCAGACGGCTTCTATTTTCTTAATAAAATAAGAGATGAGATCACTTTCTAAAAGCGATCAGGAAGATGGGGTCAGAGAATTGAGGAAAGTGCATTTCCAGTTCATCAGCAAGTCCTGTTTACTCTTATTTCAATTTATCTTGCATTCAACCATTTCTTGCTGTCTCCACCACCACCAAAGTGGCCTAAGTAAGCATTCTTTCCTGGATCTACTAAGTCAGTCTTCTGACTTGTCTCCCTGCATCCTTTGGCCTCTTCCACATAAACATAAGGATAATCTTTTCAACAAAAAAATCATAGCACTCTCTGACTTAATACACTTCAATAGTATCTCATCTTTCTTTGGATAAAGACAGAAATCCTTATAATGATCCTCTAGGATTAGCTTTTACCTGCTCTTAAACTCATCTGGTGACATGCTTTTCATAGCTCTCTGGAACGATGGAAACAATAGCCTTCTTTTAGCTCTTTGAAACCACCACTATTCCTCTAACCTCAGGAACTTAACAGAGATATACTTCAGCCTTTCTTCAACTAGTTAACTCCTACTCTCCCTTAAGGCCTCGCTCAACTATGATTTCCCAAGCAAGCACTATTGTACTCTCTTATAGTATCACGTACTTCTTTCTTATAGCACTTAACATGGTTATAGTTTTCTATTAATCAAGTTATAGAATTATGTTTATACTTGGCTATATGATATAGTTATGTTTAACAACAATTTTCATTAAATACTTTTTAGCTTAATGTAAAACATCTTGGCATCACTTAACTCATAAGGTCAGTGACAGTGGACACCATACTTGTTTCTGCTCACGATTGTATCCCCAGGTCCTAACCCAGTTACTAGCACATACATGGTAGGTGCTCAATAAGTACTTGTTAAGTAACTGAAAATTTAAGCTGACAGTCTTGAACACTGAGAGATAAAATATAGAGAGCAGACTCTTTGGTTTGCCTCACAATTGACATGTACCGGGTATCTGCCTTATACTAGAAGAAGTTTCTGGCTTATACAAGAACAAATTTATTGACCCATAAAGCAGAGGTCCTCTACTTCCAGGTTTATCATCCATGCTTCCAAAATTCCTTTTAAATGATTCCTGTGCACATGGTCCCAGAACAACACTCGTAACCCAGTCTTTGCAACCCACATCACTGCCAGAGACAGTGTCTTTGCAACTCACATCACTGCCAGAGACAAGAAGTCAAAATACACAGTAGGGAATGATTGTGGACTTTGCCATTTTTATAGCTAGTCCTGGCACTTCATCTGGTGGGGACAGTATTAGTAGAAGAAAACCATATAAACAACCATGAATGTGAATCACTTATGTCTAGTGGTTTTTGTTGAGGCACTGGTTCATGACCAGAAATTGTGGTTTCAAATTAATGAAAGTGAAGTCGTTTCAAGTGGGAATGATAATTAGTACAGTTTTTTGGGAGCAAGCCAAGATTCAGAAATAGGAAATCAAATACCAAAGTCTAGTACAAAGGACAGAAACAGAACTATAAATTGGGAATGGAGCCAGAGTCAGAAGCCAGATGGACTATGGAGTGAGTAAAGATCTGGAACCCTGGGAGGCATATATACAATAATTACAGAACCATGGTCACGTTTGGCTAATTTAAGTAAGGCATGGAGTTGGAACAAACCCTACTACCAAAATACTACCCAATTTTGTTTTGTTTTTTTGTTTTTTTTATTCAGGGTCTCACTCTGTCATCCATGCAGTAGCACAATCACGTCTCACCACATCCTCAACCTCCTGGGCTCAGACAATCCTTCCACATCAGCATCCTGAGTACCTAGAACTAAGGGTATGTGACACTATGCCCAACTAATTTTTTGATTGATTGTGTGTGTGTGTGTGTGTGTGTGTGTGTGTGTGTGTGTGTGTGTGTGTAGAGATGAGGTCTTGCTATGTTGCCCATGCTAATCTTGAACTCTTTGGCTCAAGCAATCCTCCTGCATTGCCCTCCTAGAGTGCAAGGATTACAGGTGTGAGCCACCATGCCTGGCCTACCAGAGAATTGATACTTTCGAAGGGCAAGCCCTGGGAAAGTCTTCCCTTCTCTGATAGAACAAGCCTGGGTGATTGTGTGGAACCATAGGGAAAATCCTCCCTAACCAGTTTCCTTTAATTTGAGGTCCCTCACATTTTTACCATGTGGCCCACAGGAAATAACACGGAGCTCAGGCAATCCAGCCCTTCTCACATCTAGAGTGTCAAATTCCATAGCCTCATTGCCATCTTGCTCCTTTCTTCTGTTGCATTCTTGTGTTGCCTCAACTTACACCTTCTGATTTGTCATCTGGCTTTTCACCCAGCATTCATCCCCTGTACCTGACAAAAGATTCAGTTGCATCCACTTAATCTCCAGCTTTTTTCCTGAGTGATTCTTTGTACTCATCTTTTGCTTCTAGCTGCTCTAGAAATTAAAAGAACTCACCTCATTAGTGACCTCTATCTCTGGGATCCCTTTTCTAGCTTAAATTTGAGTGACTGATGTGCCTACTCAACCTGTTTTAAGCCTTCCCACTCTTAGAATAGTAAATGCAGAAATTAAGGAGCATACAACATAGAATGATTTTAGTTATTACCTTTTAAAATTTGGCCCATTCCTTGTTTTTTTCTATATGCAAGTTTTATCTCATTAAATAAATCTTAAGTTTCTCAAGGAATGGATTGATTCCATATTACTTTTCTAGTTCTTATAATATTGAGTACCTAATCAAATACTGAACTGGCAAAGAATAACAAATTATAGGTGATGTACAGTTATATGGCAATGTTTAACTTCATTTACAAACGCTTTTCTGAGAAGTTAAATAAATGCCACCAGATCCCATTCAATATAATCAAATTTAATAAAGTCCTATGGTCTTAATAAGTAAAATATTTTCAAAATGATGTTTTATTTTGTTTTGAAGAGTCTGTGTTATATTTTATCATTGAAATGTACAACTGGAAAGACCCTCAAATTATTTAACATAACACCCTGATGGAATAACAGAGTATCTTCTTAATATTATTGTTGATCGTCAAGCCTATGAGGACAGTCATGAAAAATGTTAACTTATTGAGGGAACCAACAATGGTTTCCCTGAGAAATACATTTAAGACAAACTCTAAAGAATAGGTATGAGTTAGCTAGGTGAAGGGGGAAGCACAAAGTGCAGGGAAAAGCCAGGGGAGGATTTGCGGGGTTTTAGCCACTGAAAAAAATGTGGTTGAATTAAAAAGAATAAGTAGGACCACAGTACAAGATGAGCAAGGGACAGCCTGTTTTGAAGACTTTGGTAAAGATTATGCACTTTATTAAGCAAACATTGAGAAGCCATTGACAGGTTTTGGGAGGAACATAATGTGAAAAGACTTGAAAGTTGCTTTAGATTTTTGCTTCTAGTCAAAATGAGTAATCGGAACTGGATTTATTTTTCTGTCTGAAACAGCTAGAAAAAGCGACAGTGTATAAAATAATGGTTTTGAAGATGCTGGATATCATACAGGAAGAACAGGGATCTTGTCTGACGTAAACAAATGAGGTAAGCTATACCTAGCCTCTCTCAGCTCACTGTGGGGAGGAAAGTTTCTAGGCTGCAATGGAGACAGGCAAAACCCTGAGTTGAGGAAAAGGAGCTGGAAGTTCGGGGAAGTTAAAGAGGCCAGAGTTGGCAAGGCAGAATCTGGAGAGAGGAGAAGTGCACAAAGAACTCCAGAGATCTGCAGTGTCCTTGCGTGTTCAGTTGAGGACTGATCAGAGCATACATGTGAGGAAACTACCCAGAACTAGGGGAAGATTCACTCAACATTAGAGAAAACAGTACTTGTAATTCACCCATGGACTGGGATAGTGCTTATTTTCATCAGCCTGATTCAAAAATCTCATAATTTAAAAGATATCAGATATATTTTTAGTATACTAAGAAGAGACTTGGCTCAGTTGTGGGCAGGATTTAACCCTAGACTAAATGCTGTTTGCTCCTGTTTAACATAGCTTAACAGCAACATTTCTTAGAACCAGTAATAAGGTCAATCTTAAATCAGCCAAAGGAAAAATATATATTATGTAAAAAGGACCAACAATAAGAATGAGGGCCAGGCATGGTTGTTTACTTTGGGAGGCCAAGGTGAGAGGATTGCTTGAGCTCGGGAGTTTGATATTAAAAATTAAAAAAAAAAAAATTAAAAAATATTAAAAATTTAACCAGACATGGTGGCACGTGCCTGTAGTCTAGGCTACTCAGTAGGCTGAGGTGGAAAGATCGAGGCTGCAGTGAACCATGATTGCACCATTGCACTTTAACCTGGGCAAGAGAGTGAGACTCTGACTCAAAAAAATTTATTTTTAAGATAAAAATGTGAAATTTCGCATCAGAAGCAATTCAAGCTAGAAAACAATGATACAATATCCTAAAAGCACTGAAAGAAAAAATAATTAACCTAGAATCTTTTACTTAGTGAAAATATCCTTCACAAATGAAAGTGAAATAAGGACCATTTTCAGACATTAAAGAAAAGAAAAAGCTGAAAGAATTCATCACCAGCAGACCTGTCCTATAAGAAATGGTGAAAATAGTCCTTTAAGTAAAAGGAAAATAATACCAAATGATCACCTAAAGCCACATAAAAGGATGGTACACACCAGAAATGGTAACAACATGGACAAATATACAGACTTTTTATTACTCGAATATCTTTAAAAGACAATTGACTCTTTAAATAAACGAATATAATTATAATTTAGTGTAAGGTTTATAAAAGATGTAGAAGTAAAATATAAGGAAAAATAGTAAAAAGTCTGGGAGGGGAAAATGGAATTGTACTATTGTAAAGTTCTTGTACTTTATATCTTTTATATTAAGTAATATAACACCACATTTTAGTAGACTGTAATAAATATGTGTAATATAAACTCCAAATCAACTACTGAAACTATTGTCTCTTTATCGAGAATTATAAAGAATTATAGCTAATAAGCCAACAAAGGATATAAAATGGAATAAACAATTATATAATTGTTACAAAAGAAGGCCAAAAAAGGGAAAAAGTGACCAAAGAGGAGACAAAACAAATATAAACAAATGGCAAAACAGTATATTTAAACCCAAACATATCAACTATCACATTATATATAAATGGTCTAAACTGTCTTATTTAAAAACCAGAGATTGTTAAAACTGATTTTAAAAAGGATGTTTAACTTATAAATTACAAGTCAAGGGGAAAGAAAAAATACTGTGCTAGACCATTTTGCATTGACCAAAATTTGCATTTTGAATATAAAGAAATACTTTTATAAAGATAAAAATAAGTTTATTTTGGCCATTGGCTCTGCGTGATGCTAGTCTTCAGGAAGCTTTACTTGCAAAGGGGGGCAGGCTTGTCACAGGATGAGAGCGGAAGCAAGAGGGAGAGAAGGAAAGGGCCAGGCTCTTTTTAGCAACCAGCTCTCATGTGAACTTATACAGTAAGAACTCATTCATTACAAGGAAAAGGACACCAAGTTGTTCATTCATGAGGGATCTGCCCTCATGACCCAAACACCTCCTACTAGGTCCCACCCCCAACATTGAGGATCACATTTCAACAACTATCTAGACTATTTTCATTCTGTTCCTAGCCCCCTAAATCTCATGACCTTCTCATGTTACAAAATACAACCATTTCTTCCCAATAGTCCCCAAAAGTTTAACTCCTTCCAGCATTCAGGGAAAGTACAAAGCCTCACTCAAGGCAAGCTCCTGCCACCAATGAGCCTGTAAAATAAAAAAACAAGTTATTTACTTCCAGGATGCTACGGTGGTACAGGTATTGGGTAAACATTCACATTACAAAAGGGAGAAATTGGCCAAAAGAAAGGGCAACGAGGCCCATACAAGTTTGAAATGCAGCAGGGCAGAAATTAAATCTTAAAACTCCAAAATAATCCGTAACTCCATGTTTCACATTCTGGGCACACTGGTGAGAAAGTTGGGCTCCCAAGGCTTTGGGCAGCCTCACCTCTGTGGCTTTTCTCGTCACAGCCCACATGGCTACTCTCATGGGTTGAAGCTGAATGCAGTTTTTCTAGGCTGAGGATGCACGCTGCCTGTGGCTATACCTTTCTGGGGTCTGGAAGGCTGCAGCCCTGTTCCCACAGCTCCACCAGAGTGCCTTGGTGGGGACTCTGTGTGGGAGCACTAACCCCACATTTTCCTTGGGCACTGCACTAATGGAGGCTTTCTGTGGAGTTCTGTCCCTGTGACAAGCTTCTGCTGGAACACCCAGGGTTTCCCATACATTCTCTGAAATCAAGATGGAAGCTGCTACACCTTTACTCTTGCAGCCTGCATGCTCATTCACTTAATACCACATGAAGGTCGCCAAAGCTTCCAGCTTGCACCCACTGCAGCTGTATCTGAAGTCCTTGGAACCGAGGCTGAAGTCAGAGTTGCATAGATGGGGGTGTAGCTTTACAACGTGGCTCAGGGTAGTGGCTCCCTGAGTCTGGCCCCCAAAACCATACTTTCCTCTTAGGCCTCTGGACCTGTCAAGGGAGGGCTTTTCCCATTTTCTCAGCTACTAGTCTTTGGGTGACTTTCAGTTAAGATAATTTCTCTAGTAAGTGGTTGCTCCACAACCTGTTTGACCTTCTCTCCTAAAAACACTTTTTCTTTCTCTCTACTACACGACCAGGTTGCAAATTTTCCCAATGTTTGCACTCTGCTTCCTTTTTTGAGCAAGTAGAAACTCTGCCTCAGTTCTTCCCCCAATATCCTAGAATCCTAGAATGTGAGGTACTTTTGCAACATTTCAGTCAATACCTTTATTTATATAAATCAGGAATTAAGCTCCTGCTGAGAAGTGACTAAATAATTTGTTGTCAAATCCAATCTTGATATCCTAGTTTATGTTACTTATACCATATGGCTGCTTCCTTTTTAAGTGTAAGATGCAGGCTGGGCATGGTGGCTCACCCCTCTAATCCCAGAACTTTGGGAAGCCAAGGTGAGAGGATTGCCTGAGCCCACAGGTTCAAGACCAGCCTGGGCAACTTGGCGAGATGTCAACTCTACAATAAATCGAAAAATTAGCCAGGTTTGGTGGTGTGCGCCTGTAGTTCCAGTTACTCAGAAGGCTGAAGCAGAAGGATTGCCTGAACCCAGCAGGTCAAGGCTACAGCAGCTGTGAGCGTGCCACTGCTCCAGGCTGAGCGACAGAGTGAGACTCTGACTCAAAAAAAAAAAAAAAAAGTGTACAGTCCAACTTTAAGTCATTCCTGTGCTCTTCTATCTGGTCATAGGCCGTTAGAAGCAGCCATACCACTTCTTGAATGTTCTGCAGCTTAGAAATTTCTTCTACCCTAAGTCATTCTTTTCAAATTCAGCCTTCCACAATGCCCTAGGACATGGACATAATGTAACCAAGTTCTTTGCCTAACGAGGATGACCTTTGCTCTGGTTCCCAGGAAGTTCCTCATTTCCCTCTGAGACCTTGTCTACCTGGCCTTCACTGTTCATATTTCTATCAGCATTTTGGTCACAACCACTTAACCAGTCTCTAATAAATTCCAAACTTTCCTTGTTGTCTTGTGTCCTGAGTCCTCCAAACTCTGCCAACCTCTGCCCACTACCCAGTCCCAAAGCTGCTTCCACATTGTCGGGTATCTCTATAACAGTGCACTACTCCTCACCAATTTTCTATACTAATCTGCTTTGCACTGCTATAAAGAAATACTTGCACTTGGGTAACATAAAGAAAAGAAGTTTATTTGGCTCACTGTTCTGCATGGCGCTAGTGTCTTCTCAGCTTCCTGTGAGGCCTCAGGAAGCCTTTAATCATGGAGGAAGGCAAGGGGGGCTGGCATATCAACGGGCAAGAGAGGGAGCTCCAGAGAGAGAAAGGCGGTGCCAGGCTCCTTTAAACAACCAACAAGTGAACTAATAGAGCAAGAACTCACTCAATACCACAAGGGCACCAAGCCATTCATGAAACATCTGCCCCCATGGCCCAAGCACTTCCCACTAGGCCCAGCTGATGCCATTTTGTTGTCCTGTGAGTTGGCAAGTTGGGCCCCCCAAGAGATGTTGCATTTCCTGAAGCTGCACAGTCAGCCTGGAATCCCGGGTGGCTGGGGACAGATAGGGGAACATGGTGGTATCTGAGAACTTGGGGATGCCCACAACTACAGAGCCCCCAAGGAGTGCTACAGCTCTCTTAGTTTGAGGGTTGGTGAACCGAGCCCTGAGTAGTATTTGCAGCTCTGCCAGTTCAGCAGGCTCGTAGGCCAGCCCTGAAGAAGTGGTACAGCTTTGCTGGTTTGGTGAGCCGGCAGGCCAGATCCGCAAGGAGTGTTGAAGTTCTCTTAGTTCAGCAGGTCCAGCTCTTCTAGTACAGCCTGTACAGCTCTTCTAGTTCAGCATTTCTGGGTTCTTGTCTTATGTCCAGAAACAATACGAGTGAATATGTAGGAATTTATTAGAAGACAGACACTTTGGGAGGCCGAGGTAAGAGGATTGCCTGAGCCCATGGATTGGAGAACAGCTTGGGCAACTTGGCATGACCTTATCTCTACAACAACTTAAAAAATTAGCTGGATGTGGTAGTGCGCACCTGTAGTTCTGGCTACTTGGAAGGCTGAGGCAGAAGAATCGCCTGAGCACAGCAAGTCAACTCTGGGGTGTCCATGAGCATGCCACTGCACTCCAGCCTGGGCGACGGAATGAGACTCCAACTCAAAAAAAAAAAGATGAAGAAGAAAAAGATAGGAAAGCTTCCAGCAGTGGGGAGGGGAGCCAAAAGAGGGCAAAAATGCCTCTGCAGTAAGGGTTTTATATAGTCTTGAAAGCATGCTGATTAGTTGGTGGTAGCACCAATCAGAGAAAGGCATCATGGTGTGGTATTGAAATGCACAAATTAGAGGAAGGTTGAAAAGGGCCAATCAAGAAGAAACCCATGAAAAACGGAAGTCCACGGACCTGGAAATGGGTGTGCCCACTCCAGACCGTGGGGCTTGCAGTGGAAGCTTTTACCAGTTTCTTCTACCTATCTGGTTTCTTCCTTTTTCCTCTCTCACCACTTCCAACATCAGGGGTCACATTTTAACATGAAATTTGAAGGGACAACAAGCACTATACCATGCTAATACTAATCCAAAGAAAGAAGGGGTGACTATATTTACATCGGACAAAATAGCTTTCAGAGTAAATATTACCAGAGCTGAGGGACATAAAATTGACATAAAAATTTCTTGAAGGATTCAAACTACCAAAGCTCATTCAAGAAGAAGTAGATAACCTAAATAACATTATAGCTATTAAGGGAATTGAATTTGTACTTAAAAACCTTCCCACAAAGAAAACACTAGGCCCATATATCTTCATTGGTAAATTCTACCAAATATTTAAGCAAGCACCATCAATACTTCCCAAACCTTTCCAGAAAATTGATGAGGAGGGGACACTTTCCAATGTGTTCTGTGAGGGCAGCATTACTTACTTGATACCAAAAATGGGACAATAACTTTATAAGAAAAGACAGCTAGAGACCAATATATGTCATGAACATACATGAAAAAATTCTTAACGAAATTTTAGCCAATCTAACACAATAATACATAAAAAAGATAATCATGACCAAATGGGGTTGATCCCAAAAATGCAAGGTTGATTTAATATTCAAATGTTCTAACCTGGGCATATAGTGAGACCTCACCTCTTCAAAAAATAAAAAAAAATAAAACAGGCATTATGGTGCATGCCAGTAGTTCCAGATACTCCGGAGGCTGAGACAGAAGGATCACCTGAGCCCAGGAGATCGAGGCTGTAGTGAGCTGTGATTGTGCCACTACACTACAGCCTGGGCGACAGAGTAAGACCCCAATACACACACACACACACACACACACACACACACACACACACACACACACATACACACATATATATAAAAAGTTAATCTATGGAATTTATTGTAATAACAAACTAAAAAAGAAAAATCAGCCGGGCTCGGTGGCTCAGCCTGTAATCCCGCGCCTTTGAGAGGCTGAGGTGAGTGGATTGCCTGAGCCCGCGGGTTCGAGACCCGCCTGGGCAGCGAGACCTCATCTCTACAATAAATCAAAAATCAGCCGGGCATGGTAGCACATGCCTGTAATTCTGGCTACTTGGAAGGCTGAGGCGGAAGGATCGCCGGAGCCCAGCAGGTCGAGGCTGCGGTGGCCGGGAGCGGCCACTGCACTCCAGTCTGGGTGACAGAGTGAGACTCCAACTCAAAAAAAAAAAAAAAAGAAAAATCATATAATCTCAATAAATACAGAAATGGTATTTGAAAATAAAAAAATTCATCCCTGATTAAAACAGTCAGAAAACAGGACAGGAAGGGCTATGCTGATAAACAGTGTCTATGAAAAACTACAGTTAAAATCATACTTACAGTATGGATGCTTCCTCTCTAAGATCAGGAACAAGGAAAGGATAGCCATCTTACCACTTCTAGTTAACATTGTAATGGTGGTTCTAGCCAGTGGTCAGGCAAGAAAAATAAAAGGAATCCAGACCAGAAAAGAAGTATAACTCCCTTTAGTCACAGACAGCATGATTTCTGTGAAGAAATCCTGTGGAGTATACAAATAAATTATTAGAACTAATACAGAAGTTTAGCAAGGTTGCAGGACATGAGACTGATATACAAAAGTCAATTATATTTCTATATTCAGTAAAGCTTCATTTCATTGTTTTTTTTTCCACCAATATAGCTTGCTTAGTGAATTGTCTATTCAAATATTTTGCCCACTTCTAAAAGGCAAATAACCCACTCATGCCTGAGCCATATGAGAGCATTCCAATCATCTCAGGAATCTGTAAATATGTTACTGTACCTGACAGAGACTTTGCAGATGAGATTCAATTAAGAATCTTAAGATCAGAAGATAATTCTGTATTATTCAGGTAGGACCAATGTCATCACAGGGGTCTTTAAAAGATGGAAGAGGAAGGTGGAAGAGTAAGAACTGAAATGATGGAAGCAGAAAATTAAGGGATGCCCGTTTTAAAATGGAGGAAGAGGTCTCAAGCCAAGGAATGCGGCAGCATCTAGATGCCGGAAAAGGCCGAGAAACAGAATCTGCCCTGGAGCCTGTATAAGGAGTGGAATCCTGTCAATATGAAGTAAATATTGCTATAACACCCAATGAAATCCATTTCAGACTTCTTACCTTCAGAACTGAATGATTATAAACTTGTGTTACTTTAAGCTACTATGCATTAATTTATTACAATAGCAACAAGAAATGAATACTGTTGACTTCTGACAAGATTCTCTTGTGGAGCTTCTATTTTTACTTGTATAAATTTATATACAAGTAAAATTTTAAAAATCCATAAGGGAATAAAAAAATTCAGAAGGGAATAAAATTGAGGAATTGTCTATTATCAAGCAACATCTAAATCTGATGTAATATTAAAGAATCATAAAAATAGAGATAACTTATTTGAGGAGTTTTGTCTTATAAAATATTTGGCAGAGAAAGATACTATATGTGGAAGCAAAAAAGACAGTAACTGAAAGCATTTAGGTTGAAATATTTATATATTTAATAAAACGAAATCAGAACTGACAATATATTCCACTTACCATGATTTCCCATGAGTTTACCAGATCCCTATATTAACTTGTAGAGAGAAGGAAGAAGTAACAGAGTCAATTGAGAGCACAAACGATTTTAAATTTATTAACTGTAAAATGCAATGGTG
The DNA here is from genome assembly GCA_027257055.1 of Cephalopachus bancanus. Lineage (NCBI taxonomy): Eukaryota > Metazoa > Chordata > Mammalia > Primates > Tarsiidae > Cephalopachus > Cephalopachus bancanus. The sequence goes on along the minus strand of JAPVLO010000030.1, from coordinate 4,167,939 downwards.
AAGAAAATTACATATATTTCTATTTAAAGTTACAAGCAATAATACCACAATAAAAATACATTCTTCAGAAGTACAATATACCTGAAACATGACATAAGAGACAGATGTAGTTAAGAAACTAATTTAAGCCAGGCTCGGTGGCTCAGCCTGTAATCCCGCGCCTTTGGGAGGCTGAAGTGAGTGGATTGCCTGAGCCCGTAGGTTCGAGACCTACCTGGGCAGGCGAGACCTCATCTCTACAATAAATAAAAAAATTAGCCAGGCGTGGTAGCTACTTGGAAGGCTGAGGCGGAAGGATCGCCGGAGCCCAGCAGGTCGAGGCTGCGGTGGCCGGGAGTGGCCACTGCACTCCAGTCTGGGCAACAGAGTGAGACTCCAACTCAAAAAATAAATACATAAATAAATAAAATAATTGAATGCATGAATATGTATAGAATAATTATTTTGGTTGTTGCTTTTTAATGTACTGATAATCGGTATTAAGCAGTTTGTTTTTTATTTTCTCTGGCATACCCAGATTTATTTTTGAAAATAGTTTTTAAACAGAATTATTTTATAGGTCTACCAATATAGTAAAACTAATTTGTCAAAAGTTACGTATTTTAAAAATTATATAAGTGTAATTGCTTAATGTTCCATCTTATTCTTTTTTTTTTGAGTCAAAGTCTCACTCTGTCGCCCAAGCTGGAGGGCAGTGGCACACTCATGGCCACTGCAACCTTGACCGGCTGTGCTCAGGTGATCCTTCCACCTCAGCCTTCCAAGTAGCTGGAACTACAGGCACTTGCCACCATGCCCAGTTCATTTTTTTATTTGTTGTAGAGACAAGGTCTCTCTAACTTGCCCAGGCTGATCTCAAACCCTTGGACTCAGACAATCCTCTCACTTCTGCCTCCTGAAGAGTGCTGGGATTACAGGCAAGAACCATCACGCACCGCCCATTTTACTTTTGAAGGTGTTTCAGTTTGGACAATAAATTATATAGTCAATTACATGGTCACCCTGGCCATTAAGTCTAATGATGACAAGTACGATTCCACTGCCCTACATTGTTCTCAGACCTCGGTATACTCGTTATTAGGAGAAATGGCATCTGAATCCTATAGGACAGTACTTCCTAACTTGTACCTGGCATCATAACTGAGTTCTTCAATAGACCATATTACCATCATATAAATCCATTGCTTTATAGTTCAGTAAATCATATAAGTTTATAAACCACTTAAAACCAGTGAGTGTGTGGTTGTTAGCCTTTTGCCTTAATGCATTTACAGTAAAATGAATTATTTGGTCAGATTTAATGTTGTGTGAGGTTTCCTGATGCATTCTATCAATTTATAAATAGTATTGCTAGAGGAAGGATGGTAGGGAAGAAAAACAAATATTGCTCTACAAAAATAATTCATTCTGTGAGAGCAACTTGGTGCCACCTCCATGATGGACCCTCTAATATAATCTACTTGACAACAGAGGCTGACTGGTCCTCTAGGCATATGATGTTGCATCAAATGTTCAGTATCGGTTCCCGCTGCTGGAAGGTTTGCATCTCAACAATAGCAGTAGACAGATCAGCCTTGTAGAAGATGTCTGTGTTATTTTAAGATCATATATCACTCCTGTGTCGTCCTCCATCATGATATTTTGTCAAGAAATCATCAACTAAGCACTGGCTAGCTAGAGAAGGAGGCTAACTGGTAGTTGCATAAGAGGTCATATTATTTACCTTTTTTTTTTTTGGCGATTCTTCCATCTCAGCCTTCCAAGTAGCTGGAACTACAGGCATGCGCTACCACATCCAGATAATTTTTTATTTATTGTAGAGACGAGCTCTCACCAAGTTGCCCAGGCTGGTCTGGATCCCGTGGGCTTAGGCAATCCACTCACCTCGGCCTCCCAAAGTGCTGGGATTACAGGCTGAGTCACCGAGTCAGGCCTATTTACCTTATTAATGATAAGCCTCCTTTGCAAAGGTGGCCCTTTTCTCCTTTCTTTCTTTCTTTATTTCTTCTCTTAGCACTTACATGTGATACGAGCATCCCCATGCTCTGTAATTTCAGGAGGTATACCTAAGTATCACTTCCCCAATGTACTTATTTCCCAGGCATTCAGGCTTGTTTTTCCCAAGTTCTTGTTTATCCAGCCAAATCATTAACTACTGCCCATAAATAGGCATAGGACATTGTTCTTCTAAGCAAGTTGGAAAATGAGATATACTGCTCAAAGTTCTCCTTGGAAGCACTTTCCTTTCTGCATGTGTTTTAGGGTCACCCTGAGTGAGCCGGTAATGTTATAGCAGTCTGCTTCTGGCTGGAGTCAGCTCATTTTCCAGAACCATCTTTAAGCCAGACTTGAATTTTTTCTTCCTTGGACAACTAATCATAGAGAATTTTCAATGAGATCACTAGTGTGGGTTGAATGATGGCAACATAGAAAGAAAAAGCATCTGGTAATGTGAGGCACCTATTTGCTCATGTCATGCACTATTGGCTTCATGAACAGTTTTACTCCATTCTTCCATATCACTCCTTTTTTTTTTGAGTTGGAGTCTCACTCTGTCGCCCAGACTGGAGTGCAGTGGCCACTCCCGGCCACCGCAGCCTCGACCTGCTGGGCTCCGGTGATCCTTCCACCTCAGCCTTCCAAGTAGCCAGAATTACAGGTATGCGCTACCACGCCCGGCTGATTTTTTGATTTATTGTAGAGATGAGGTCTTGCTGCCCAGGCAGGTCTCGAACCTGCGGGCTCAGGCAATCCACTCACCTCAGCCTCCCAAAGGCGTGGGATTACAGGCCGAGCCACCGAGCCCAGCCATATCTCACTTCTAATTGACGTTGGGGTGTGTCTGAGTCTGTGAAGATTTAAGGCTTGTTGAATTAAATAAAACCCAGTTTGTAATAGTTGACCAAGATCTTAAACCCTTAAATTCTCAAGGTAAGATGTTGAGTATCTAACAGGGCTCACAAAACAAGCAAAAACTGTATCTCAGCCAGGTGAGGTGGCTCATGCCTATAATCTTTCAACACTTTGGGAGGCCAAGGTGAGAAGATTGCCTCAGCCCATTGGTTCGAGATCAGCCTGGACAACTTGGCGAGACCTCATCTCTACAATAAATCAAGAAAAATGAGCCAAGCATGGTGGCACATGCCTGTATTTCCAGTTACTTGAAAGGCTGAGGCAGAAGGATCACCTGAGCCCCGCAAGTTGTGACTGCAGTGGCCATGAGTGTGCCACTGCACTTCATTCAGCCTGGGTGACAGAGTGAGACTCTGACTCAAAAATAAAAACATTCTCAGAAAGAGAATGGTTCATTGTATGGTACTAATCTATAGCCCTAGGGACCTCTATTGTGATTCTCTTACTAGAGCTTGACATGGGCTTCAAGCATCATCTCTAACTGTCATAGATTCTTGATTACTGACCATGACAATCATTTATGCTATAGCCTAAACTAGTTAGAAAGTTCTCTTCCATTGAGAACCTTTCAAAGTTGATAACTTTCATTAAATAGACTGGAATAGCAAAATGTAATACATTTTACTTACAAAATCCAAAGAGTTTTGTTAGGTGATCTATTTTTTTTTCTTACCTATTTGGAGAAAAAGTGCAGCAATTTCCCTATTGCACTGGAAGGAATTGCTGAGATGCTGGAGACTGCCTGACTCCCAGACATTTCAGGAAGGTCTCAGTATCCTATAATTTCTTTTCTTTTTTCTTTTCCTTTTGTTTTTATTTTTTTGTTTTTTGTTTTGAATAGGAGTCTCATTCTGTCACCCAGGCTGGAGTGCAGTGGCACACTCACGGCCACTGCAGCCTCAACCTGCTGGGCTCAGATGACCCTTCTACCTCAGCCTTCCAAGTAGCTGGAACCACAGGTGCATGCCACCATGCCTGACTAATTTTGTTGATTTAATGTAGAGACGAGATCTTGCCAAGTTGCCCAGGCTGGTCTCAAACCCCTGAACATAGGCAACCCCTAAATTCAGGCAATCGAGAGCCTCTGCCTCCCAAAGTGCTGGGATAACAGGCGTGAGCCACCGCGCCCAGCACCTATATTTTAATTGGAGTTTATTTCCTCTCTCTGAAGTGAAGGCTAATCATCTAGTCCTATGAGCATATTATCAAAGTAGTTGGCCAGTGTGATGTTATGTAGGATTACAAAATGGTGAGATGACAAAGATTTATGCAGACTAAATTGTAACCAAGAGCTGGAGAATGAAATATATCAATAAAAACATTATCATGAGGCAGGCACAGTGGTGCATGCCTACAGTCCTAACTACTTAGTAGGCTGAGAAGGAGGATTGCTTGAGCCCAAGGGTTTGCAGCTGTGTGCCATCATTATACCTGTGAATAGCCACTGCACTCCAGCCTGGGAAAAATAGCAAGATCCTGTCTCTTAAAATAATAAAAAAGACAATAATGCTCCCATGAGATAAAAGCAACACCTCTTGGAGTTATCGTCTTACTGAGATAGCGAAAAAAAGTTATAGCTAGATTAATAGCTATATTTTAAATGCTAGAGACTGTGCTGATTTGCTTTATTAAAGAGACCATATCAAGAATGTTACAGCAGCTGTAAGTGAAGTCACTATCTGATTATATTTACAATAATTCCCTCTTATTCTCCAAGACTCATCTGTTTCTACCTAGGTCAAAGAGGATAGGTAAAAGGAAATAGAAAGGAACTGGTAGAACTGTATTGTCCAAGTCTTTGATGCTAACACTAACTTGTGTAATTTCTCCAGGAATGTGGCTTTACTAATTTTGTAGCAAAGAGTAACTTCAGAGGCCTCCATTTAGTTCTTTCTGTCATAAATGTCCGCATTCCATAGGTTAAGAGGGCAACCTAGATACACCTATAATGTCAAATACATCCATAAAACAACTGAAAAAATAACAAGAGGGTGAGTTTATGGGCTATCATGAGGCAGACTTAAGCCAAAGTATCTATGTATCACCTCACCTCCGTAAGCAACCATTCTGATTTGTGGCTCATAGTTGCACTTCAAGTCACGGGTTTTTTTAAGTATGGTAAGGGCCAGCATCCAACAAACCCTGGGTATTTCCCTTTGTCCAGTGCACAGATGACAGTATCGGTCAGCTATGGCTATGAAACAATTACCCCTAAATTAATGACTGCTCACATCTGTGGGTCAGCCGCCTTGACCAGTATTAAATAGGTTGGTGCAACATACCCAAATTCCATATGTTACTTTCAAAAATCCAAAGAGCCTGTTGGGTGCTGCCCTTCTTTTCTCCCAGTAGAGCGTGAATGAGCTTGCATGGGTGACAATGCTGATTTCAGCTGTGCTTATTCATATACCTGCAGCTCAGTGGAGGGTGCTCTGCTCCAGTCTTCAAGCTTGCTGGTCTGCTACAGAGCTGCCTTTTCCTTGGATGAGTAAACGAGCTGGGACAAGGTCTCATGACAGCAATAGATGTGCAAGAAGTCAAAGAGATGTGCAAATACTCGCTAGGCTCCAAACTGGTAATATGTTACTTCCACCTACATGACATTGGCCAAGGGAAGTCATATGGCTGAGCTGAAGTCAGAGACAGGAAAATACACTCTGCCCATGGTAAGGCCACAGTAGGGCTGTGGATGGAGACAAGGTGAAGAAATGGGACCAATCGTTAGTAAATGTGCACAGGTCCTTTACAGAGAGTAAAGAGGAAGATATAAAGCATGTGCCTGTGGTGTATATATCTTCCTCAAATGACCCCTTCTTCCCCAGGGTTGTTAGAGACTGTGAAACAACTTAGGTCTGGAGATTAGCTGTAATTTTCAGCATATTTTCCTTTTTTCTAGGACCACCATTTTGCCAATTCAAGCGGGCACATTTCTCATCATAGTGGGATTTTATGCTCCAGAAGACATTAGCTGTATAGACGACAGTGTAAATGTTGCTAGAAGCTGCGTGCAGTGTGCCAATCCTGGCTATTCCTGTGAGCCAGGAACTTCCTAGTCAATTTGCATTACCCAAAATAACTTCATTGTGAATACCATTGCAGTCGTATAGCTACGGCAATCACACCTACCTTGTGTCTGTTGGTTAGGTACTACAACTTAATCTGTGCTACCCAGGCATAACATCGTTTCTCTTAAAATCAGGAGCCTCTTTCAATAGTGGCAATTTCTGGGATTTGACTATTTTATTTTATTATTTTTTTTATTGAGTCAGAGTCTCACTCTCTTGCCCAGGCTGGAGTGCAGTGGCATGAGCACGGTTCATTGTAGCCTCCACCTTGTGGCCTCAGGTGATCCTTCCACCTCAGCCTCTTGAGTAACTGGGACTACAGGCAAGTGCCACCATGCCCAGCTAACTTTTTAGTGTTTGTAGAGACACAGTCTTGCTATGTTGCCCAGGCTGGTCTCAAACCCCTGGGTTCAGGCAATTCTCCCATCTTGGCTTCCCAAAATGTTGGGATCACAGGCTTGAGGCACTACACCCAGTCAGCATTTTCTGTTTTATCCCTAGTCTTTAGATAGACATTAGAGTACTAGGCTTTTAAAAACTGCTGACACTTTTGTCAGCTGTCACTCTCAATACTTAGGTGAAAAACTTACTCTCTGGACCCTTCTAGGAAACCATAGAGACTAGATGCAAGAGCGAATATAGTAAGTCTTTTCAAGTTTTTTTATCTTCTTAAATTTTTCTATTCCTTCCTCTATGTTTTGCCAAGGAACTCATGATATCTCAAATCTGCTTGACATTGTCCACCACTGAAAACACATTTCAGTCATTCAAGCAAGACAATGGTGAAAACCACTTCCAAATGATTACAACCACACCAAATTCAGAATCCCTGAGAATCCCATACTGATAAAGTTGACTCTATTTAATAGTGTTCCTTCCTCTTCCTTTCCTACACGTTCCCATTTTTTTTTCTGAAGCTACAGAAAAGTTTTTCTGAAGCCACTGTTTTGCACGTGAACCTTTTCCTAATGAATTATGACTCTTGCTATAGATCTGGACTAGATGCAAGAAGTGGTCAAGGGGCAGGGTGGTGGTGGTGACTCACACATGTAATCTCAGCACTTTGGGAAGGTGAGGTAGGAGGATTCCATGAATACAAGAATTTGAGACCAGCCTGGGCAATATCATGACACCATGTATCTACAAAAAAAAATTTTTTTTTAATTAGCCAGGTGTGACTGGATTAAAACAATGTAGTACATATGCATGGGGGAATATTATGCAGCCATAAGGAAGGACAGAATTATGGACTTTGCAGCAACTTGGATGGATTTAGTGTCTATCATACTCAGTGATCTATCACAGAAACAAAGAACTGAGTACCACATATTCTCACTCATAAGTGGACCTTGAACATTTACCATAATATAATAAGAAAGGGATTGGCAGAAGCGGGAAACTGCCAGGGAAGGGGAGCACATAACATCAACAAGCGTACCTCATCTCAAACCTGGTGAAGTGGGGACCAAAGGGAGGCCCAAACTTTACCTGTATGATAACCACTTGTATACCTAAACTGAATTGTACCCCACATCTTTAAAATAAAAAAATTAAATAAAAAATAAAATTACCTAGGTGTGGTGGTGCGCATCTGTTGTCCCAGCTACTCGGCAGGCTGACACAGGAGGATCACTTTATCCCAGGAGTTAGAGACTGTGGTGAGCCATGATCATGCCACTGCATTCCAGCTGGGGCAACAGAGTGAGACTCTGACTTAAAAAAAAAAAAAAAAAAAAGAGAGAGAAAGAAAAAAAAAAAAAAAAGTGGCTGGGCATGGTGGCTCATGCCTGTAATCCCAGCACTTTGAGAGGCAAAGACAAGAGAATTGCCTGAGCCCAGGGGTTTGAGACCAGCCTGGGCAACTTAGTGAGGCCTTGTCTCTACAACTAGACAGAAAATTAGTGAGATGTGATGGCGCGTACCTGTAGTTCCAGGTACCTGGAAGGCCAAGACAGAGGACTGCCTGAGTCTGCCTCACTCCAGGTCCAGGCTGCAATGGCCATGAGCATGGTACTGCACTCCGGCCTGAGTGGCAGTGAGACCCTGACTAAAAAAAAAAAAAAAAAAAATGTGGCAACCACAGGTGAGACTGCTACAGCAATTTCAGGGAGGTAAAGGACAGTCTGAAGATAAAGGCTCGATGGTTTTTGAACCTCAGAGTGATCTGAATTCACACAAATGTTCTCAGAGTCCCATCATCTTCTAAATACTCCATGATTTTTACATATAAGCCCTGAAAACATGTAAATTCAACTTTCATTTTAATTCTGCAATTTGGAAGATCAGCCTATGCATCTAATTTCACATATGATGGCTCTGGACCCAGTGATGCAAGTTTGTTGTAGGCAATTATAAAAGTTCCCTGAATCTCTCATCAGTCCTGGATCCAGGAGTTTAAATCTTGTGTGTCACAGATGTTACTTAAGTTTTTTTGGTACTGTTAGAAGCCGACAGTCCACCCCAGAAACCTTGTATTCCTCATTGTCGCTGTTATCACATGGTTTGCCCAAGCCTTGCCTTCAGTAAACCCTTCATTCCAGGCAATCACAGGTGATCATCTAAGTAATATTTCCTGGGTCCCACACACTGATGCTAAAAGATGTCTTGTTCCTTAAAACTCGCCCATATCAGATAACCAATCACAGAGTTCCATTTTCTTGAGAGGATATTTTCTGTAGTCACTTCTGATGCTATTCTGTTGGTCAGGGTTAGGTCACAGAGACCAGAAAACACTCTAGTTTGAGCACAAAGAGATATATTACAAGACATTAAATGGTTTACAGAATTATTTTGGAGAACAGATGAAATGGATTTTAGATTTGCTTCCAGAATTAATACTCAAAGCTATATTTCGGAACAAGGTCATCTACTGCCACTGCCAAGATCAGGAAGGTCCCTGCTAAACTATAGCTAAAGCACCTGGCTCCCAAACCATTCCACCCTGTTGCTGCAGGGTGTGTGTAGGGTGTGTGTGTGTAACTGTGTGTGTGTGTTTGTGTGTGTAAAATCGTATCTCAGCTATAATCAGAAATCTTTTCAAATCTTGAAGTCTGTTTTAGAAGTGTCTGCCAAAATTTGTACTAGCAAAATGGAGGTTGCTCATGTTGCCTTTCTCCCCACTTTCCTCAGTTTCCTCCCCACTTTCCTCAGTTCAAACCTTTCATGATTTGCATCTGATTGGAGGAGCCTATATCAAATATGAACCCCTGCTGGCAAGACACTGGGCAAGAAGTTTTTGATTTTCTAATACCTTCTGTCCAGAAAGACACTTGAAGGAGATGAGACCCTCCTATTCCTCTCTGTGGAATGCTTGCCCCCTCTCATCCCACTCCCCCAAGTACTTGCTGCCTCTCCCTTCCTTCTCCTTTAGTTTTTTTGCTCAACTGTCACCCGTTGAGTGTGGCTTCTCCTATGTTATAGTGAGTTACAAGTCTCTCCTCTATGTTTAGGTTTAGCACTTATGCTTGACTTCCCCACTAAAATAGAAGCTAAATGTGAGCAGGGTTTCGGTTTATTTTGTTAATAGCTGGGCTCTCACTGCCTGAGTAAATATTTGTTAAATTAATGAATGAGCCGGGCACAGTGGCTCACACCTGCCATCCCAGCACTTTGGGAGGAGGAGGTAAGAAGATTGCCTGAGCCCAGGGGTTCAAGACCAGCCTGTGTAACTTGGCGAGACTAGGTTTCTACAACAAATAAATAAATTAAAATATTAGTTGGGCATGGTGATGCGCACCTGTAGTTCCAGCTACTTAGAAAGCTGAGGAGGATTGACCACCTGGGTCCAGCAGGTCGAGGCTGTGGTGGCTGTGAGCATACCACTGCAGTCCAGCCTGGGCGACAGAGTGAGACTACGACTCAAAAAAAAGCCCAAATTAACAAATAAATGAATGAAAAATGGTGAGACAGAAAATTTTCTATACCCACTGCAGGTGTCTTTAGTCATGTGAATGTTTTCTTATTTGGTGTGGTAAAATGTATCATATTTTTCCTTTATGGATTATGCTTTAGTATCTTACTTAAGAAGTCTTATTCTCCCCTGTGAGATAAATTAGTGTTATCATCAAAGACTTAGATGATACAATTGTAATGATTCCTTTCAATTTCCATTAATCTACCCTTTTTGGCCTCGGTAGAAACAGAGGAGTCTTAGAGAATAAAAGGGGATTACTGTAAATATAAAATCAGTGAGTAACTCAAGTTATAGTTCCTATTGCTGATGTGGTCTCTTTAATAAAGAAAATTAATACAGCCTCTAGTAGTTAGAATATAGTCCCTTATATGACAGACTAGAAATTCTGCCTGCTTTTTAAACTCATTGCTATGTGTGAAAATATCTGTTTACTTATACTTTATTTTCTGGGTTAAATTTTATGATTTAAACCACTTGCATATTTGAGGATTTGAAAAGGTCTCTGGGTGGATTCTTGTGTATATTTCAAGGGTCTATTATATTATTAATAATTGCCTACATGAAACACATTCACAACTATGCACTTTGTAGAAGCTGTACTCAGTGTCCTAAATAGTACTATAAGTGGTATATACAATAGGTATTTAATAAATACTTATAGAATAATTTATAAATAATCGAATGGAAGTTTTTCTTAACTCCCTGGATTCTTCCTGGTTTCACCAGATCACTCCAGAACTTTCTAGTGAACTCAATTTGTCCTGAGAAAGATACAAGCCAGGAATTGTTCTAACTTTTAACATTGTTATTAGTCGTTAATATACTAACTTGCTCTGAATCGGAACCATGAAAATGTTTCTCTTAATGTTCCATTTGAAAGTACAAAATTCAGGAAGTTATAAATCTCTGTGTAGGAGTCATTCTATGCAATAACCACTCTAAGCTTTCCAAATAAACAAGGACAGAAGTTGCTAAACTAACAAACATGAAACAACACACAGAACTTAAACATGGGTAGCTTATTTGTTTAGTACAAGAGTTGATGCGCCTTATATTGTTGTAGATTATCCTTGGCATATTTTAATTCTCAAACTGTCTCTGTTATCTAGGAATCTCTACATTTTCCCATTTCTTTATTCCCTTCTTTACCCAACCTAGGAGCACATACAGAAAACAATCCTGATTTTAATTGAAACTTAAATAAATGTTAGGGGGTGAGACATGTTTGAGCAAAAGAAAATTTAACACAAACACTGTATTTATTACTCAAATAACATTTAACTGATTGTAAGTGTATTTGTTTATATAGCAACTCTGTGCTACTAAGTGCCCAGTAGTTCATTACTATTTGTGCTAGACTGCCATCCTCCAGACCTTAGCTTAACTATTAGTTACTTGACTCTGGTTCCAGAACAGTGGACTGAAACAATTCTTAATTCCAGAGGAGAGTGATCAGAGGGTAAAAGGGATCTCTCAATTACAGCGGATGAAGAGTGAGTCACTAAAAAGAGAAGAATATCTATCTAAAGAAAAGAAGACTACGGTCGTTGGATGAATAGAGATTAGAGGGAAGCAGATTGCATATTAACATTTATCTCAAAATCCTCAGCATGGTCCATAGGCCCTGAGTCACCTATGCTCTACTTACTGTTATGACCTCATCTTGCAAAAGGTGTTCTGCTCACTTTCTGTGTTTCAGCTTTATTGACACAATTTGATGACTCCTTTTTTAGGCCTTTTGTGCATATACTACTTTGGCTAGAAATATTTTTCTCTACTTTTTTGCCTAACTACTTCCTATAGTAGATCTCTGTTCAAATATTACTTCCCCAGGGAAGCCCCCAAACAAAACAGAATTTCTAGCTCAAGTTTCCCTTGTAGCAGTTATTGCATTTGTGTGAAATTACCATAAGCGTCACACTAGACTATAAGCTTTAAGGTATAAGGGACCATGCTTGCTTTGCTAATCATTTTCTCCCCAAACACAGTGCCTGGTACATAGCAGGGAGGCAACAAATACTAGGTGAGTGAAAACCTATCCTTATGTTGAATAAATTGTTATTTTCAATTCAAATGCCAACATTGAAAAAAAAAAACCTTCCTATTCAGAACCCTAAAGGGCAATAGCTTAAGAAGTAAGATAGACAAGTGGAACCTCATCAAATTAACGAGCTTCTGCAAAACAAAAGAAATCATCAAGACAGCAGGGAGACAGCCCACAGAATGGGAAAAAATATTTGCCAACTGTTTATCTGACAGAGACCTAATATCTAGGATCTACAAGGAACTCAAAAGCGCTGAAAGGAAAAAAACAAACAGCCCCTTTAAAAAGTGAGTAAAACACATGAATAGACACTTCTCAGAAGACATACGGACAGCCAACAGACACATGAAAAAGTGCTCAGCCTCACTCATCATCCGAGAAGTGCAAATCAAAACCACAATGAGATACCACCTAACCCCATCATTAATAAAACAAACAACAGATGATGGCGAGGATATGGAGAAAAAGGAACGCTTCTACACTGCTGGTGGGAATGCAAACTAGTACGACCTCTTTGGAAGACAGTGTGGCGATTTCTGAAAGAACTAGAAATTGACCTTCCATATGACCCAGCAATTCCCCTACTGGGAACATACCCGGAGGTACTCAAATCATTCTACAAAAAATATCCTGTACTTGTATGTTTGTTGCCGCTCTATTCACAATAGTGAAAACATGGAACCAACCATGCTGCCCATCAAAGCTGGACTGGATAAAAAAAATGTGGGCCGGGCTCGGTGGCTCAGCCTGTAATCCCGCGCCTTTGGGAGGCTGAGGTGAGTGGATTGCCTGAGCCTGCGGGTTTGAGACCCGCCTGGGCAGGCGAGACCTCATTTCTACAATAAAATCAAAAAATTAGCCGGGCATGGTAGCGCGCGCCTGTAATTCTGGCTACTTGGAAGGCTGAGGTGGAAGGATCGCCAGAGCCCAGCAGGTCGAGGTTGCGGTGGCCGGGAGCAGCCACTGCACTCCAGTCTGGGCGACAGAGTGAAACTCCAACTCAAAAAAAAAAAAAAAATGTGGTACATATACACAATGAAATATTATGCAGCCATAAAGAAGGACAAGCCAGGCTCGGTGGCTCAGCCTGTAATCCCGCGTCTTTGGGAGGCTGAGGTGAGTGGATTGCCTGAGCCCGCGGGTTCGAGACCCGCCTGGGCAGCGAGACCTCATGTCTACAATAAATCAAAAAATTCAGCCGACGTGGTAGCGCATGCCTGTAATTCCAGCTACTTGGAAGGCTGAGGCGGAAGGATCGCAAGAGCCCAGCAGGTCGCGGCTGCGGTGGCCGGGAGCGGCCACTGCACTCCAGTCTGGACAACAGAGTGAGACTCCAGCTCAAAAAAAAAAAGAAAAAAAAAAAAAAAGGACAAATATATGGACTTTGCAGCAACTTGGATGAATTTAGAGTCGATCATACTCAGTGATTTATCACAGAAACAAAGAACAGAGTTCCATATGCTCTCACTCATAAACAGACCTTGAACAATTACAATGTTATAAGAAAGCGATTGGCAGTAGTGGGACACGGTCAGGGGAGGGAGGAGGATTGGCAGTTGAGGGAAACTGCTAGGGGAGGGAGGAGCATACCTCATCAACAAGGGTACCTGCATGATCAGTGTTTATATACCTGACCCTGAAATGTATCCCACATCTTTATAATAATAATAAAAAAAAACCACACACACAAAAACAAACAACATGGATAGGTGACACAAATGAGTAAATAAAGACTGGGCATCAGATGACATAAATCTATGGAAATTGTGAGGAACTGAAGACAGCCTACTTTGTATAAAGGCATTAAAAATTCAAACAACTTTAAAATGCTGTGATGACAAAATATAGCATGTTTCTATACCAGATTTGGCTATAGGCCGCCAGTTTGCAACATTTACCTTAAGTAAACTGACATACTCAATACAAATGATATTACAGAGGATATTGAATGTCATGAGACAATGTATGTATATATGTACATATTTTAAAAGTATACCAAATACAGCAGTGACATTCTCATTTCACTTGAAACTACAGAGAAAACCACAGTGTAAAAGTTTGTACTAAAATGTCAACAGTGGCTATCTCTAGCTGATGGAATTATATGTTCTGGTGTGTGTGTTTTGTATTTTCTTAGTGTTCTGTGATGAACATGTATTGGTTTTGTAGCCAGAAATAAAATGTTAAAGGGTAGATAAATAATTCAGGTGGCAAAATGGAGTAGAAGAGGATCAGAGGCAAGGAAAATGACTATTGCAGTAGTTATAGATGAAAGACTGGGACACCCAAATTAAGGCAGTGGCTGGGAGGGAAAATAAAGTAATTAGATATGTGAACTCAGAATGAACAGGATTTGGTAATCTTGCGTGTTTTTAGGTTGGAGATAAAAGTTATGGAAACAGTAGCTTAAACATGTTCATTTACATTGATAGTCTTGGATCTACAGGAGTTGGAAATAAAGGTTATGGAACCATCAGCCTTAAACATGGTGTTTGAAACCATGAACCTAAATAGGAATCCTTAGGAAGAATGTGTGAAAGGAAAACAGGGCAAAAGCCTGAATCATGGAGCCAAGTCGAAGAAGAAAGATCCACAAAAATACAAAGTGGAATGATTAGAGAGAGAAAACAATAAGTAGGAGAAAGTTATCGCGGAACCCAAAGGAAGTGGGTTTCAAGTGGAATTGGTCAACAATGACATGGATAAAGTCTTTTCTGCTTCTGATGTTTGTTTCCTGTGAAAGGACCTCAGTTAGGTCCAGGTCTTTCTCTACATTTGGGAAGGCTGAGTGACTATTATAATTAATACATTTGTGCAGAATGTCTGTTCTCCAATCTCTTGAGGACAAGGTAGTCCACAGAAACCAAGTTCTCATTTGACCCTCAATACTGTCTTTGTCAAGTATTGCTAGAAATTGGAGGTACAGACCTGCCTAATTCTGGGGACAAGGTGGCAGGCCTATTTGGTTTTCACACTAAGCAACATCAACCAACCAACTAATAAAGTGATATTTTGGTCCCCATTTATGCCCTTTTTTTATTTCCCAAATTGTTCAGAACATAGGCAAAACAGAGGGGGAATTATTTTATTGGGACGTCCTTGGAAACTGCAAAGATTGATGTCAAAAACCAGAAAGGTCAGGTAATGTAGGGGCTAAAAAGAGTTTAATTAATTTGGCGATTAGGAAGTAATCATAAACCACTATGTTCCTTAATAAACTCAAACACTTACTTCCAAGGAAGACATCTAACTGAATATTTCCAAGGTGCCAAGAGGGGGCAACTATAACTACTGCTCCATCCTTGTTCTAGAAGATTCTCTAAGAATGAGACCATGCTACCAAGAGGACTATGTTAGTCAGGGATTTTTTTTTTTTAGTCGAAAATGAAAGTACTGTCGCCCAAGACAATGCGATTATCTCATCGACAATTGAAATACTCTCTTCCCCAATGGGAGAAATGACAAAGTCTCATCTATTTACTGAATCCTACTTAAAAACCCAAAGTTCTGGCCATTTCGTGATCTTGGGTTTGTTCTCTGGAAATCACACCTTTATCCCTTAACCACATGAGAGGGTGTTGGAATTCTCTAATCATGGGTATTTGTTTGGTGTTTCTGTCAATACAGTTCTCTTGCGGTCTTGGTTGGCTGCTGGTCACTTTGCTTTTTGGTGAATATGGTTTAGAAACCAAAAGTGGAAATGGGTGCAAATCTGTTGTCTGTCCCTTAGCAATGGTTTTCAAGGTTGCAAGACAATGTTTATCTTCCAGCCAGCAAAACTTAACTAAGTGTTTCTGTTTTGGCCTTTGCATCCAAAATTATAAGCTGAAAAATAAATTTAGGATAACGCAACCAGCTTCTCTGTCTCCTTGCCCTCACGTTGCATCTTGGTGGATGGCTCCTCACAACCGGGCTAATTTGTCAGCCTCTGTCAGACAGGATGTATACAGCATGGGATGCATGAGATGATCAAGGACCAGGCTTTCCCCAGAGCTCCACTGATACCCTTCACTGTGTTTCCAACTCCTGGCCTTTGTACTAACTTTAGCTCAGGACAGAGAATATGGGCTTTCTAAACCTGTAGCATTCAGCTGTATTTAACTCAGCCACATGGACTACTGGCTACATGTAGAAAAGTGGTACCTTAATAATACAATTGTGTTCATGTTTTATTTTTAGAAAGCAGGATTTATTAAGAGGACAGAAAAGCTCCCACAGTAGGAGGGGACCCAAGGAGGTTGCCTACAATTCTCTTACTTCTGCATTCAGATATCTAGCTTGAACTAGAAAGTTCATTCCTTTCTTGTAAGACCTCACTAATAGACACACTCCAAAATACTGATATCTTTCTACTAGTTCCCCTAAAACTTCAATCTTGATATTGTCTAAGATCCAAAATACAATAGGTTGCTTGTTTACTAGCACACAGTAAGTATGCCAAAACTCCCAAGCCAGGGCCACGGAAGCCTTATTATTGTGCACCACCTAGGTTCACCAGTTTTACATTTTAGGGTGTGTCATTTGCTGACACTGGTACTACTTTATGTACTAGTCAGGAATAAAAACTCAAATCTTGCTATTTTGAGATGTCTTATTCTCTTCCAGTTTGTCTGTTTTGACTTTCACATCAATTTGGGATTCAAGTTTAGGGAATTCAGTTTGAAGCATTATTTCGGTTGTGGGCTCTCTCCGATTTTTTCTGGTTGCTGGACAAAGTTCTTCACTATCATGGCATTGCTGAAGGGGCATTTGGTCTGTTTGCTGAAATGTCCATTGTTGATACAACTTACAATCTATTATTTCAGTCAAAGTGTGATTGTTTTCCCTCTGCCATTACCTCAGAAATTATGGTTGTTGGTATCTTCTCAATAGCATCCTTCATTTGATCCATGAATTCATACCACAGTCTCTGCCATGGGTTTGTCACCTTCTACTGTGGCATGCCCGTAGCAAACAACTGGGCTCATATTATAAACCAAATGTACACACCTCTTAAAGAATTTTGTGTCTCCTTTTCACTCCTCCATAATCAGGAAGCTGTAGAAGTGGGAGTGTTTATCAACATTACCTGGTCCTTTCTGCTTAAACATATTATGTTGCCATTTCTATTTGACTATAGTGCCTATGTGGGGCAAACTTCCAGGGAAAAGCAGGGCACACGCAACAAGCTCCCTGTTTTCGAATTCCTCCTCTTTCTGGCAGTATCTATTCCTTACCTCTTGAATTCCAACCCTGAGAGCCAGGAACTATTTCTCAACTCATGGGCTTTTTTCCCCCCTTTGCAATATCATTGACACTGTCTGCTTTCCTGTAGTGATTTTATTCTTAGGCAGATTCACTGTACATGTGACCAAAGGCCAGAGGCAGCTTGAGCTTTTGTACAACTTCAGAAGTAGGTGCCGCATTCTCAATTGTGCTAGCCAAAATAGTGAGACTATCTCTGATTAGCTTTGTTTATCTTCCCATTCCTGAAGTCACTATATCACTATAGATGAAGAATAGGTATTTTGGCTGG
The DNA here is from genome assembly GCA_027257055.1 of Cephalopachus bancanus. Taxonomy (NCBI): domain Eukaryota; kingdom Metazoa; phylum Chordata; class Mammalia; order Primates; family Tarsiidae; genus Cephalopachus; species Cephalopachus bancanus. The sequence goes on along the minus strand of JAPVLO010000030.1, from coordinate 4,150,489 downwards.
CCTGATTCATGGTCCCACTACAATGGTATGAAAGTTAAAGCTAGATAATGGATGAGTGCAACAGAAGAAAGAGAAGCAGTACATTCGTTAGTATAAATTCTCAAATCTCAGCAGTTAGACAAAAGAATGTATATGAGCTCTAATATGTGTTCCTAATCGGCAAGTGACTATCCTTCAAGTGAAGGAGACAATCTGAAGTTCTAGTCGATTACTGGAAGAGGCTCAAAGGCTAGAAGTTTTAGATAATGTGCAGTCCTCTTTATTAGGTCCAGACGTGACCTAAAAACTAAAAAGACAAGTTATCTCTACTCTCACGTCATGTCCTTGCAAATGCAACATACAGTGGTAGATCAAGGACAGGTAACAATATGTTCTCTCATTTAGAAAAGAAAAATGTGAAACATTGAGCAATACTATGCATGCATAATAATGATGAAATACTGCACAAGCATTTTTTTTTGGGGGGGGGTTAGAATCTTACTGTTGCCCAGGCAAGTGTACAGTAGCACAATCACAGCTCACTGCAGCCTTGACCTCATGGGTTCATGTGATTCTCCCACCTCAGTCTCCCATGTAGCTGGGACTACAAGTGTGTGCCACCACGTCCAGCTAATTTATTTATTTCTGTAGAGACAAGATCTCGCTATGTTGCCCAGGCTGTTCTCAAACTCTTGGGCTCAGGTGATTCTCCTGTTTCAGCCTCCCAAAATGTTGGAAATACAAACATGTCATCATGGCTGGCTGCACAAGCATTTTACCATCCATCTCCCCTGAAAGTGGAGGAAGTTTTGATGAGACCTCTTCTAGTCTTTGGAACTTCCTAGTCTATTATTTTGCATGGCCGCTGATACCAGCTTCTGAAATAGTCTTCTTTGTACATTGTTCTCCATGTCCACATACTAGGTGGGTATTAGGGGGCTGTTAAGCTTTTATGCTTTGTTTCCTATTTATGCAAGTTTGGGATTGAATAGCTGACCCACTGCTTTAACACTTAACACCATCTGTACCAGTTTCAGTTTCATTAGTAATAAAATTTCTCCAGAAGCTTAGTCTTCTGATCTGCTTCCTAGTAACCACATCCCAAGTTCTTTCTTGTGTAATTCACAAGCCTGATTTACTTTTTTGCTTCTCCTATGCCAGTTTCTCTAGAACTTTATCACAGCTATTCTGAGGCCATCTTAAACAGATTTCAGATGGGAAGATGAAATCCCTGATCTGGTTTTTGTTGCAGGACTGAATCCTAAAGGAACTCAAGGCCTCTTCTAGTTTAATTTTGTTAAAGGTCTAGGCATAGTCAGCTTTTCTAATCCCTCCAGACAACACTTCTACACCCTTTCATTTCTGCCAATCATTCCCTGAGCTTATCTCTTTAGTAAAATCTTGCTAAAAGTAAAACATAAAATTCAACACACACTATTGCTTTTACTCTTTTCAACTATTTCCTCTGGAGCTAGTCTCAATTGATAGGTGATCTGTTTTTTAATTATGCCAAGTGACAGTTTTACTAATTACTTTGCCACTGCAAACATGGGTCTCCTTTCAATTTCTCCACCACCTGCTGCATTATTAACTGAGCTGATGCAACACATTTTAGGTTATTGTCTTAGCAGTACCCCACTTCTGGTACCAATATCTAGATGTTATGGTCATTCTAGTGCCTATACATTCTCAAATATCAATTTTCTCCCTTACAAGAATTCCCAAAAGAGGTGTTTCTAATGGGGGTAGCTCTCTTCCACTGTTTCAGCCACTCCGTGCTCTTGCTCTCTTCTGCCTTTGATATCTCTAACATATAGTTTTCCAGGTCACCATGCTCATTGGCATCAAATTGATGGAGAAAGACTAGGGTAGGATAGAAAGACTTCATTAAGTAAATGAGCATCACTTCCCTCCATGTTTCATTGGCTAGCACTAACTAATCACATGGCTAAAACTTAGCTGTGTGCCCAGAAGAAAAATAAGTTTCAGTTTCATGAACAGCTAGTCAGTCTTTGTCACAAGGTTCTAAAAGAAAAAAATGTTAGTAAAAATCACAGGAAGTCACTCCATGGGGCTTGTCCAGTCTACTAGTTTTATTTATTTTTCTTGTTCGTTTTTCCTTGATATATTCTAATAGCTTGAGCTGTTCTCTGCTAGTCCCAACTGTATCATTTCATTATACAAAAGAGCAAGGACTCATTTTCTCCCAAATAATGAGATTACTTTAAAGAGCATTTTGGTAGTGTGAAAAACCCAGAGTTTAGACTGCAGAGGGCTGACAAGTCAATTTCAGAAAACAAAAAAGACATTGGATGTAGAATACTTTTTAAAGAAAGCTTGCTTGTGAAGCATGAAAGCTACAGGATAAGCTAAGGAACCTGAATTTGTGGAAGATTAAAGACAGAAAAGATTTTAAAATGGAGGAGAAAGAGGGAGATTTGAACTAGAACAGATAGTTACTCACTAATGTGTTACTGGAGAAAAGGAAAGATTGGGAAATTTCTAACATTTGGAAAATTGATGGAATTTGTGTCTAATATCTTCAGTCTTCTTGTGAATTTCAAATAAAGTCATATAATGAAATGACAGTAGGATTAAAAGACTGCAAAAATTATTCAAGTGGAAAGGGAGAAAAAGGTTCCTGTGGATATACAGAGTAGGATGGAAGGTCACAGTTGAAATGATAAAACCTAAACCCGTAGTGATAAAATACACAATGCAATGTTCTGTTCCACCCTGGAACTCAGTAACCACTGCAGGAGAGAAACAGGCAGATGGTAGCATGCTGTGTGTATATTTACTATAGCACTTATTACACCGTAAATCCCCTAGAGAGAGAGACTTTGATTTCACAATTTACGCACACAGTAGGCACATGATGAATTTTCACTTGAATGAATTGATTTAGTCATTGCCAATTCTGCCATGGTACTCTGCAGAGTACTGGCAACTGCCCACATTTCATATGGTAAGCCAATGCTTAAAAGAAGAAAAATGTTAAAAAAAAAAAAAAATTCCAGGCATATCCAGCTAAACTTAGCAGTCTTAAAATGGCAACTATGTCAGCTGAGACATACTTTTCATCTTGTGCCAGTACATCTGCCTTTAATGTTTGCTTCGTTTTCCTTATGCCACTCTACTCCTACTAGACAAGAAAGGGACAATTCTGGGTTCAATGAGCTACGCTATCATTTCAAAAGTCCTGGGAGCTCTTCAGACACGTACAAATGAACTCTCAACCCCCATCACGACATCCCTTCCAAAAGACGTATAGAGATAAAGATGACGACGATACCCAGGTAAAACTGAGCCGGAGAGGGCTGAAGAGCTAAATCAGGGTTATTCCGCGAACCACCTGCCAAGCCTGGCACAGACCCCCCGCATCATCCTATCTTCCTTCCTTTGGAAACTTTAGGGCCGTTATGATCTCAAATATCACCTAAGCCACTTCCTTCACAGCACACACGTGTCGACTCAGGGACGGGACGTATCCTTCGGCGGAGGAGGCTCTCTCCCCTACCCGACGCCATCTAAGATGCAAAGCCTGATCTCTCCATGCGGCGCTGGAACCGGGAGTAAACCGCGTCCAGCTGTGCAGCGCGAGGCTCCCCCTCCGAGATCCGGGACCCCGGCCCGCCGCCCGCCTGCACCGCCGCGCGCCCGCGGGGACGAGCTCCGGCCCTCGGGACCTTACTCTAGCCTGGGGGCCGCCCGCGCGCCACTGCTTGGGCGACGGCTGATGGCGTCATCCGGCGACGGGTGATGGCGTCACCGCACTTCCGCCTGCGGCTGCGTTCTGGTCTCCAGCCAGGAAGGAAGAAGGGAGGGCTGCAGGGCTGTGGGGGGGAGGAAGGAGCCAGGAAAGAGAAGAAATCGGGCGCGGGCGGGCGCTCTGGCTGTCCCCGCGATCCCCCAGTCCGTCCCCTCCGGCCCCCGCGCGGAAGCCGCCCCGGACGCGCCCCCCCCGGCGTCTTGCAGTCTCCTCTCCCCCAGGCCTCCCGACACCCGGTCTCCCTCCACGCCGCTCCCCGCCCCCCGCCGGGCGCCCTCCCGCTCCCTCCCTCCCTCCCGTCGTCAGGCTCCCCGCCCTTGGTATCGCGAGACGAGGTGAGAGCTGGCGGAGCGGCGGCGGCGGCGGCGGCAGTAGAGGTGACCGAGGCGGTGGCGGCGGAGGCGGCGCCGATAGCTGTGTCGGCTCTGGTGCGGCCGAAGTCGCGGTAGCGCGGACCCCCCACGCCCCTCCCCCGCCCGCGCCCCCCTTTCCCCGGGGATGGAGAAGGCGACGGTTCCGGCGGCGGCAGCGGCGGCGGCTGAGGGAGAAGGGAGCCCCCGGCGGTGGCGGTGGCGGCGGTGGCGGGCCCCCCCGCGGCGGCGGCGGCGGCGGAGGTCGGCGGCGGCGGAGCCCGCTCGGCCTCCTCTCCTCGTGGGATGGTGCGAGTGTGCGACCTGCTCCTGAAGAAGAAGCCACCGCAGCCGCAGCACCACAAGGCCAAGCGGAACCGGACCTGCAGACCCCCAAGCAGCAGCGAGAGCAGCAGCGACAGCGACCACAGCGGCGGCGGCGGCGGAGGCGGCGTCGGCGGCGGCGGCGGCACCAGCAGCAACAACAGCGAGGAAGACGAGGACGACGACGACGAGGAAGAGGAGGTTTCCGAGGCAAGGGCCCGGCTTCCCGGGGAGGAGGGGCGAAGGGGCGAAGGGGCCGCGGAGGGTCGGGGCAGAGGGCCGGAGGGGACCCGCGGTGGGACGGTGCCCGGGGCCCGATCCGTCTCCGTGGCCGGCCTTTCGGCCGCCCCCTTTCTTTGCTTGGCCTCATCGTGAGGCGTGGGAATGTGGGGGAGGGTAGCTGACACGTGGGGGTGGAAGGACCCCGGAGTTCGCGGAGTCGGCGAGCGGCGTGTTGTCCCGCGAGGCGAGGGATGGAGGGACTGGGGGAGAGTCCCGGTGTGCACGGGGTGAGCGGCCTAGGGCCAGCTTATTCCCGGGGTGGGGGCGGGACGCAGGCGAGAGGGGCGAGGTAGTGGGGCTCTCTCTCGGGGACCGACTCGCAGGCCGGTACGTTTCTCTGGGGTGTGAACTGGAGGGGAGCGGTTTTGGGGGGCGAGGTTGAAATGGACGCATAGCTGAGCATCTGTGGATGTGAGAGACACGTGAGAAGCTGTACTTTTCCATACTGTCGTGCAGGGCTTTTTCATCACTGTGGTGGCTGCTGAAGCTGCCTTCACTTCCTCGATCTCCCGGGGATCTTGGGTGAACTGGTGTTTTGTCCAGACTCTTACCAGTGACTTTGAGTGATTGAAAACAGCCGTATACATTTAGGAGGGCATGTACAATATGTTTGCTCCTTGCAGGTGCAAGCATGCATACGCATCTTCACGTGTGTCCTTAGCGAGGAAGAACTAAGCCAGGACCCGTGGTTTTCCAGGTAGCTCGGGGCTGCTTTCGAGCCAGGCCTGGCTGTGGTGAGTTGGAATAGAAAGGCCTCCCCGTCTGTCCTAGTGATCTGGTTTCATAATAACTTCATGAGTTTTCGTGGGTCCGCAGGCAGGCGGCGTTGCAGGACCTCATCCCTCAGAGAAGGCCTTCTCACCCAAGGCTCAGGAAAGCGTGCCCCACTGACAGCCACACTCTAGCCCAATCGCCAACTCTCTGGTACCCCTGTACTCTCTTGGCCGGTTTCCGAAGTGGAATCTAGAGAAATCTTGATCTGGAGGAGGAAGTCGCTTAGGCAGCAGAGGGAACACAGCTTTCAGGGCTTCTTTTAAACTCGGTTTTATTTGTTCACTTCTGCAGGTGTAGAACTTAGTTATGACCACTCCTTGCTATTTTCATTTAGCCTATTGGATTCTGAGGATAGGTTTGTATTGGCCTAGTTGCTCTGGCTGCATTTGAAGCAGTGAAGAGAAAGATGTGATGGGACCCTTATCTCCAGTAAAATCTTTGCTGGTGCTTAACCATTCAATTGTATGATTCTCCATCTCCGGTAACATTTGTTATGTTACACAGAGTCATTCAATTGTATGATTCTTCTGAAAGGTGAGACTCATTTTAGAGGTAACCCAGCCCAACCCCTTTATGTTAAAAATGAGGAAAACAAGACTCAAGGGAACTGGTTGGTGGGGGGGGAGGCAGTACTAAAAGCTGACGTCAGAGTTTCCTAATGGCTCAGACAAGACCACTTTTTACTGATAATTTATTTCCTGTATCTCCCTCCTGACTGCAATACAAAAAAACTAGAAACTGAATTGCAAGATACTACAATCATACAGCTATGGACAGAATGCCAATATTAAAAGATTTTGGATTCTCAGAAAAATACTAAGTTCTGGTTTGGAACAAGGCCATGATAGTTAAATGCAGTACTTACTGGAATATCCTTATGCAGACCTCACATACCTACTTAGTAGTTTTATCTATTGGAATATAGCCTGACAGTCTTTAATTGCTTAATTTATGAAGAATGGCTGTAGTTTGTAGGTATGTTAATTTTGTGAGTTAGGTTTGTTTTCCTTGGAAAATAATGGTATATGTTGATTTTGACCAACTAAGGTAGTGTTTGTTTTTAATGTGCATTGTACTGTCTTCTGCACAGTGGTATAAACACAGGTTTTTGGGTTTATTTGTTATGAAGATGAGTCAGGAGAAATCTAAGAAAGTGCAACCATTAAAAAAAATCTATATAGGAACATGATGAAGGATGAGCAAACTGAAGGGAGTACAGTTTGTCTCTGCATCTGACTCCATTCTTTAACCAAAGTAAACAAATAAATAAAACTATAAACGAAATGGGAAAATTGTGTAATATTTTCCTTTAATAACATTTTACTGGCCGTTGCTTTGCTAGGCTGTGGTCTCACCATGTGGCTCCTTTAGCCGTGGTTGCCATGTTTCCTAACCTTGGCTCCCTCTCCTACCTTGGGGAGGTGAATCTCCCCTCTCCCTGTTCACCTCTAAAAGTGAAGGATAAGGTTAAAAAAAAATTTAAGTATGTGGAGTACAATTCAAGATTAGGTATACGAATGTTCATTATGTAGGTTCCCACCCCCTCCCCATCTCTCCCTCTTTGTCTCTTTCTCTCTTTTACTTTCTAAATAAACTCTATTTTTCAATCTAAAAAAATTATCATTTTCCTGACATTTCGGCACAAAGTTAAACTTTGTGAAGGTAGGAAGTCTTGTGGCTAAAATCACAGTATTTAAGTCCTTTTTCTAATTCATTCTATTGCAGGCCACACAATTGACAAATGTGACTAAAATGATTCTTTTTTTTTTTTCTTTGAGTTGGGGTTTTACTCTGTTGCCCAGGCTGGAGTGCAGTGACATGACCACACTCACCACAGCCTCTACCTCCTAGGCTCAAGTGATTCTTCTGTCTCAGCCTCCCGAATAGCTGGAACTACAGGTGTGCGCCAACCAGCTGATTTTTTTGCAGCGACGAGGTCTTGCTATGTTGCCTCGACTGGTCAGAACTCCTGGACTCTAAGTGATTCTTATGTCTTGGGCTTCCAAAGTGCTGGAATTGCAGGTGTGAGCTACTGCGCCTACCAAAAATATCTGGATAAAATGATCCTTGAAATCATCCTTTCCATAAAAGTCATCAAAAAGTTAAGAAGGAATATGCAAGGTTATAATTTTGCGATACTCAACCTCAAAAAGTGAAGGATAATTTTTTTAAAAAAAGTATTTTAAATATGTGGGGTACAATTCAGGGTTAGGTATACAAATGTTCATTATACAGGTATCCTTGTTGATGAAGTGTGCCCCCCTCGGGATAATTTAATATAACAAAAATATATAGCTTTATTATGAGGAAATGCTAGCTGAATATTTTCAGTATGTGCTGAAAGAGGAAAAATGGTGGAAGGAAAGGAGTCAATTTAAATAAGAACTTTATTTAAATGTTGAAGAGTAAGAATATAATTTATAGACATTAGAGTAGGTTATTGAGAATTGTGGTTTTTCCTAAAGTATTTCATAATAGTATCATATTTTAGATAATTTGCGTAATCTAGGATATACCTGGACACAAAGGTATAATACCAAGGATTCTATCCTACCCTTTCCTCTTTTATTTGACACAAAATATTAGATCTGAAATTGAAAATGCATAATTTTCTTGGCTTTCAGTGAGTGACCGACCAATATGGAGTATAGACAAATACATTTCCTTACATAAAAACCACAGTGCTCTTTCTTTTCAAATTAGTGGACTAAATTAATTAAAGTGCTTACTTGACTATTACAGGAAAAAGTTGAAATTGTAAGAGTTGATGCTTCATTTTAGAAGTAACGTATTCTATTGAATGCATTTTTAAATATAATTGAATGATATTAGTGTTTTCTAAAACAATTCAAAGGGGACAGCGTTTTTGTTGAAGATGCATAAGAGTAAACACAGTAGGAATTGATTAGAATTCCATCTATTTTTATAAGTAACCTGTGACTTGAAATGGAGATAAACCTAGTGAAGAAATTTTAGACAAAGGGAGCCAGAATAAATTAGTACTCACTTAACATTGAAAAAATTTGCAAGACCGAAAAGAATCAGTTTACAGACATAAGAGAGTTGAAATGAGGGAGAAAGAAAAATTATTTCTGAATTAGACTTTCTTCAAGTCCAAATTGTTTTTGTTTGTTTTTTAATGGAAAAATACTAAGTTCCTCTGTCATAATGCTTAGAGTTCCAGATTAGCCCAGAGAAATTCTGCATGTTTCCCAGTTTCATCCCAGTTTCAATTGATGTGGCAGTATTTGTAAACTATATACTAAAAGATCTTTGAAGCAGTAGTCTGTCTTTATAATGATCTTGTCTTCTCTCCTGCTTAAGCATAGTACTTGTTGAAAAAAATTATTTTTAGTGAATAACTAGTACCTAGAAAGGATTCAGAATTCATTTAGGTAACCAAGAGAAGGCATAGAGTTTCTTCTTCCTTTCTTGCATCCAGGGTCTCTGGATTGCTGAAGTTTGGATTTCAACTTAGTGATAGTAATCTTCTGTAGGTATTAGGGGGAGAGCTAGTTAAACTTGTAAGCATTGATTGTTGAATGCCTGGTAAATGCCTTAACCCTCCTAGGTATATTCAGATTTAAAAACATAATAAAAACTAATATTTACCCAGTGCTTTCTGTGTGTGAATTCTAGAGTAATGGTTAAGAGCATGAACTCTGGGGCTTGGATTTAAATCCTTGATCCATCACTCACTAGCTGTGTGACCTTGAGCAAGTTACTTTAACCTTTCAGGTTCTTCATGTTTTTGGTATAAATAGTAAATCCTCCTTTATAACATTGTTATGAGAGTTAAATAAGTAATATTTGGAGTTCCTACGATGTAGGTATTGTACTGTGCTGGGTGAGCAATGGTGAATGAAACTCCTAAGGCACATTGATGTAAAAATGCGCTGAAGAGTAAATAATAGGCTTGGGGAGGCGTGAGAGTGAGGTTAAGTGGTTATATGCACATCCTGAGTGAGGTGTGTGAGTTTCAGAATTATTCAAATGCTGGGGGGGGAGCATTCATTTTACAGACAGACATACTGGCTTAGAAGTGTTTTAGGTAACTTCATCCGGGCCACATTGCTAATAAGTGTCAGTGAAGGATTTATTCTGGAACTGTTTGATTCAAAGCTTGCCCATTCATTTATTCACTCACTCACTCTGTTAGGCTATATGGTGTTGAGTATCGCATCTCTGATATTGGCATTTAAGACAATGTTAAACCAAATTCACATAGAGGAAGACACTTTTTGGTAGTAGGGCAGCTATTGAAGACAAGTTGGCCATCTCCAAGCTTTACTTTCCTTATTCTGAAAACTCATTAAAGATAGAGAAAACAAAAAGTACAGATAAATGATAAATATGTCTATGTTCCCATAATCTAGAATTAACAATTGTTAACAAAATGAACACTTCATGATGAAAAAACTAACCTTTCTAGGGGCAATTTATTGTTTCTTCCTACCTTTCAGGATACTTTTCAAGTTAATCTTTCTTTACTAAACTAAGAAATATGTATATTTTAAATAGAGATTTTTAATTTGGGTATGCTATGAATACCCTGTTATTGAACATAAGATTTTGTTGAAGGTACTTATAAGGTTTTTTTTTCCCTTTCTACCAAGGTCTATATATGTGTGCATAATTTTTATTAGCTCCTCAGAGAGATCTGTGACCCCCCTCTTCTATCCCTCCCTCTTTGTTATTTTGTAGCTTTCTCACTGCAAAGGTAATGGGGAACCTGACCATTTATTTGGATTGTCTAGAGTTTGAAACTGCTTCTAACTAAGGTAATGTGGTAACAAAGAAGGTCTGTGAAGTAGTGGGCCCAAGATTGATCTGTTCTTTCTGGTTAACTAACTCTATGCCTACTTTCTTTTCTCTTATATCCTCATATTTTGCCTTTTAATGGATAAAGCTGTTTGCATCTAGTGTGCTGTAGACTGTTATTGTAGATGTGAAAACAGAAACCTTGTCTTACTCATCTTTATATCTTTTGCTGTATAGTACCATGTGTGTTATGTAAGTCTTTGCATGTTATCTCTGCTAGGTTTTCAGGAAGTCAGATCTCTGCAGTAAGAATATTTCATTTTTTTTATTAGTCACATACTGTGGGAAATATTTGGGCCTTCAAGTCTTAAGGTGTCAGAACTTGGTTGCAGCTATTTAGGGTGGACCAATGCGAAATTTTTAATCGGATCCTAATTCCTCAGTTTAGGCTAGTGATTAGTCTTACCAGCTTAATTGGAGTTAGTATTGTGAAAATTTTCAGTGTTGAATAATCATCAAGTAGCACATTTTGACCCTAGAAATTCACTAGTCTGTTTTTTAGACTGCTTCTGCTGGCATCCAGTTGTGCCAACCAGTTGATTAGGAAAATAATTTTTAAGTCCTTGGGGCAGTGTAGTTGCATTTTTGACAGTAGTTTATTTGAATTTTTATTTTTTATTTTTTTGATTTAGACTCTCACTCTGTCGCCCAGGCTGCAGTGCAGTGACTCACTCACGGCCACCGCAGCCTCGACCTTCTGGGCTCAGGCAATCCTTCCGCCTCAGCCTATTTGAATTTTTATAAAGATAATTTAGTGAGTTAGAAAATATGTATGTAAATGAAGATCCTTACAATTTTTCCATACTTGACCACAGATGAAAAGGAATTTTCACTTCACACTGGTATGTGAAATAGCTAGTACTGCTTATATTTTTGTTTGGACCAGTAGAAGGCACCAATATCCATGATGTAACCTATGCAAAACCTAACTTGTCAATTTGCATCTTAAAAAAAAATTTAAAAGTCATTGGGGAGGTGAAGGTGGTGGGCAAATATGAATACCCTTTTAGTTACTTGAACTTTATCTGGTAGAGTTAGGCCAATGTACTTGCTACCCAGAAGCAAAATACTCTTTCTGACTTACGATAGTTCACAATTTTTGTCTTTAGACATTATTTTTATTCAGTCATGAAGGCATGCAGAATCATGGAGCAATATAGGTGTCATTTTTATTATGACTTATACGTTGGGGTTTTAATTATTGAAAAAGGAAATGTTAAATTTTATTTTCCCCAAGAATACTATGATACTCCAAATTAATATAGACCTAATTATTATAAGCATAATTTAGGTTGCCTTCCATCATCCTACAAAATTCTTACACATTACATAATCTTTTAAAATGGTTGAGGTTTTAAGTTAATTTCTGATTGAGACTAGAGCTAAAAAAGGATTGGAAGGAAAACTGTATAAAGATCTTATATTTAAAAGATCAGAGTACTTTAGAAATTCCCATTGGAGCCAACATTATTTAGTGTCTTTATAAACAATATGTGATGAAATCTAAAAGCTTATAGTGAATTGTGCTGATGAGAGTGGACAAGATTATTGAGAATAAAGTGAAAAATGTTAAATAGGTTTTTATGAGTCAAGGGTAAAAAATGTTATCTTGTGTAAATTATCTTAAATGCAGCATGCTTTTTTGGTAAAAGCTTAGCATAACTGTAGGGCAAGGTTAAATAAGGCATTGGAGATAACCAAAAATCATAATTCTTGTTAAAAAATAATGTTATGGTACATCTGCATAAAAGAGATAAGTATTTCTGGCTACTGTACCATGAAAATGATGGCTAAAACAAGGGAGTATCTAGAGAGGGATAGTTTAAAAATGATTGAAGGATTGAGGGTGAAATCCACGATTATATAAGACTGTAGATTTTGCTTACTTTCCTATTTCTTACTAATGTTCAAATTAACCAGTTCCAAACCGGCTTTTAACATAGAGAAAATCAAGAAGTGCACCAGATAGTTTTTGTTTCAGTTTTGAAAATAAGTTTAAGTTTATTTGAAAGTAAACACTAGCCAGGCTCAGTGGCTCAGACTGTAATCCCGTGCCTTTGGAAGGCTGAGGTGAGTGGATTACCTGAGCCCGTGGGTTCGAGACCTGCCTGGGCAGTGAGACCTCATCTCTACAATAAATCAAAAAATCAGCTGGGCGTGGTAGCGCATGCCAGTAATTCCGGCTACTGGGAAGGCTGAGGCAGAAGGATCGCCGGAGCTCGCCAGAGCCCAGCAGGTTGAGGCTGCGGTGACTGGGAGCGGCCACTGCACTCCAGTCTGGGCAACAGAGTGAGACTCCAACTCAAAAAAAAAAGAAAGTAAACACTAAGCATGGCATGCTTATGGAACCCCACTCTATGGCTGTGCTTCTCTAGCAGGGCATTTTGCCCTCCCTCTTCTCTCTTCCCAAAAAGACTGTTAGCTTGTCTAATTTAATCTTTCACTTTTTTTTTATACTCCCCATTCCCCCAGAAAGAAGGGAAGAGAAAGGAAACAAACAAAAGCGAAGAGATAAAAACCTGTCCTAAAAAAACTATTTTGGAGGGATCTTTGGAAAGATTGGTTCCCTTAGTTTTGAATTTGGAAAACATATAACATTAACTTGGGGAATTTATTTTCCTTTCCTTCTTTCCTGTCACCCTAAATCTGAAGCCTGAGAAGAAGTCCTCCTGTTTGTGTTATAGCGGGTCTGTATCCAGTTCTGCCTTGGCCCCATTATTATCTCTTTCATTTTCTGTACCATGTTCCCCTCTAATTTATTTTTTTAATGCCTTTTTGTCGAGAACTGTCAAATCTCTTTCATTTTTATATGGAATTAATAATGAAAATAGTCCTATTTCAAAACCTCTAGTGTATTTCTTAACTACTATGAGATGAAGTGTAGGATTAATTCTTTTGACAAACATTTATTATTTTCTGTGTGTTTCTGTTTTCAGTATCTAATAATCTCAACCATTTCCTCCCTCAAACAGGAAAATAATTAGCTATAGTTAGAATAACAACTGTATATGTTAAATGTAAAAGTTAAATGAACTTATACATGATGTAGTTAGTAAAATGACATGAAAATTTAGCACAGTGATAGAATTATTTTCTGTATGATTTTTACATGGTAGCTATTAGCATACTCTTCAAACTAAATTTGTTTAAGAAGACTTGTTGAGACTTACCAAAATCACCTGGAGATTATAAGGATTTGAAAAAACTGAGACATTATTCTTAGATTAATAGAAATTAAATCTTCTTGAGATAAAACTATGAAACCACTGTTGAAGATTATCTTAATTCTATATAAATCCTGTACTTTGGCATTCTGTGTTAGTTTTGATATAACTATGTGCTTTATGATTATAGGGATCATTTGGCTTCTGTTTTTAAATACTAGTAGGGTAGACTTCACATCTTTTATCACTATCTCTTGGAATACTCAGTAATTTTTTTTTTTCTTATTTTTAAGATGAGGGTGTATGTGTCATTTTTTGAAAGCGTCCTTGACAACTAAGTTGTACAGTCATCAGTTCTAACCTTACCCTGAAGATGTTGTAGTAAGAAAGGGGGGGTGTCTATATTAATATACTTATGATCACTGCAAGTAGAGATCTGTTAAAATATGAGAAATTGAACTACAGAACATCGAAGGGTGAAAAAAATCTTTTAAGTTTGTTTTTAAATATAGCGTTTCTTGTACTTTATTATTCGTTAAGTAAACATTATACCTATTTGTGGAAACATGCGCATTTGTAGAAAACTTAACAAAATAAAAAGAGCTAAGGAAGAATGTACAAATCACCTGTGATTCTGCTCTCCTAAATTAATCGTTATCTGAAATGTGTCTTTTCATTCTTTTTCCTTGGTATATATTAATCAAATTATCACGAAGAAGAGTTCTGTCACTTAGAAATTTTGTTTGCTAAAAGTTTTATTGGTGAGCATTCTCAAAATATATCAACTGAAGAGGTGACTCTTCAAATAATGATTGGTTATGTTAATCTATTAAAAACTAATGAAAGTATTTTAAAAAGGTCTTCTAAAATATATGGGTTTTTAATCCCATTTTTCCCAAGAGTAAATACTGCTAACAGCTTGGTGTATATCAAATGTTTCTGTTTCTTTCCTGGTGAGACTGAGTGTATGTTGTGTGCATGTGTGTGTGCATGTCTGAGAGAGTACATTAATATTTGCCATACTGTTTTCGCTTAACTATAATCTCTGAATGTCCCATAGTACGAATGTTCGTAATTTATTTGATCTTTTATGTTGGTAGACATTTAGACCGAAGTGACCATCTTTGTACAATTATTTTTGAGTACAGAAATCCTGCCTTGGGACAAAGAACTGGACATGGAATTTCTGGGCCAGAGGGTATGCAACATAAACACTCCCATGTTTTACTTCCATCAGCAGTGTATGTGAATGCTTCTAAATATAATGGATTTTTTTAGTTTTAAAAGTCTGTTAAGGCTGGGCTTGGTAATTCAGCCTGTAATCCCAGCACTCTGGGAGACTGAGGCAAGTGGATTGCCTGAGCCTGTGGGTTCGAGACCAGCCCAGGCAATTTGGCAAGTCCTCATCTCAACAGTAAATAAAAAATTAGTCGAGCATGGTAGCGTACTTGGAAGGCTGAGGCAGAAGAATCACCGGAGCCCAGCAGGTCGATGCTAGGGTGGCCATGAGTGTACCACTGCGTGAGACTCTAATTAAAAAAAAAAAATCTGTTAAACAAAAAGTGGACTGGGTACGGTGGCTCATACCTGTAATTCAAGCGCTTTGGGAGGCCGAGGTGGGAGGATTGCTTGAGCCCAGGAGTTTGGGACCAGTCTGGGCAACATAGCAAGACCTTTTGTCTACAAAAAATTAAAAAATTAGCCGGGCATGGTGGCATGTGTCTGTAGTCCCAGCTACTGGGGAGACTGAGGTGGGAAAATTGCCCAAGTCCAGGACATCAGGGCTGCAGTAAACGGTGATTGTGCCACTGTCCTGGACGACAGAGTGAGACCCTGACTCAAAACAAAACACAAGAGTCAAAAAATCTCCTCACTACAGTACCTAGCTTAACATTTGATTGAATTAACTGAGAGAAGAATATTTGTACTACAAAATGGCTACTGTCCTCCCTTCTTTTTGGTTTAGCCTAACCAAGTTGACACTTCAGAAACTGTCACAAGTGGGAAAGCAACACTCTTAACCTGACCTTTGCCGCTAACTGGTAGAGAACCCTTAAAACTCAAAGTTATTTCCTGGTATTTAGAAGAGAGAAGCAGCTTTTCCAGCCCCCAAATTACTGGATTTTCGTAGGTTGGGGTTTGCTATTCAGAGAACTTCTTTTAGTAGCACTGTTTTTATGTCTATCTTTGCTTGTAAACTGTCTTATTTGTAGCTGAACTGATCATTCTGGTTGGTTTTTTTGTTTTGAGTTGGAGTCTCACTCTGTTGCCCAGTGCAGTGGCACACTCATGGCCACCCCAGCGTCGACCTGCTGGGCTCCAGCGATCCTTCCACTCAGCCTTCCAAGTAGCCAGAAATACAGGCATGCGCTACCACACCTGGCTAATTTTTAAAAAATTTATTGTAAAGACGAAGTCTCACCAAGTTGTCTGGGCTGGTCTCGAACCTGCAGGCTCAGGAAGTCCACTTGCCTTGGCCTCCCAAAGTGCTGGGATTACAGGCTGAGCCACCGAGCCTAGTCCTGGTTGATTTTTAAGTAGCCAACACACTCCAATATCTGAGTTTTTTAACTGCTTTGCTCATAGATCCAGACTTGGTAAGCATACGAGGTATCCTCCCAGTCTGCATCACATGGTTCATTAGCTCTCCAGCCTGAGACAGTTCCTTGCTACTTGTTCCCTAAGCCTTATCAGAGACTTTAGGAGTTAGTTATAGCAGAGCATCACTTTTAATTAACTTTATTAATTAAGGTATAGTTAAGGTATAGGATGGGTTGTTTGAGCATAGTCTCTAGTACACCTGTAGTTCAGACAAGATAGAAGCTTGTTATTCTTTTGTGTGTAACTCCAAGGGTATTCCTTCAGGTTGTTCACAAATCCTAGTACTTGCTGTTCTATTGCAGTACTATCTCTTAAGCTATGCTGTCCAACACTTTTGTTACTGAGCCCTTGAAGTGTGTCTAGTGCATCCGAGGATCTGAATTTTCAGATCATTTAATTTAATTTAAATAATCACATGTAGTTAGTGGCTACCATATTGGAGAGTGCAGTTATAGAACATGTCTATCATAGAAAGTTTTATTGGACCACTCTGCTTTGGAGTGTGTTCATCTACAAGGTCTGGTGTGCATCATGTCTGTGTCTCAGCCTTTTATGGGCTGAATTTTGTACCGTCAGCATTCATATATTGAAACGTTAGCCCCAAGTACCTCAGAATGTGATTGTATTTGGAGCTAAGTTCTTAAAAGTAAGGTTAAATTGGGTCATATGGGTGGTCCCAAATCCATCTTACTTGTGTCCTTATAAGAAGAGGAATTTGGACACAAAGGATACCAGGGATGCATGCGCACAGAGAAAAGTTCACGGATACAAGATGCCAAGGAGAGAGGCCTCAGGAGACACTAATATGAATACACCCTGATCTTGGACTTCTAGACCCCAGCACTGTGAGAAAATAAATGTTGTTTAAACCACCTGGTCTATAGTATTTTGTTACGACAGCCTTAGTAAACTAATAGTAGTAGCCCATGTGAAATAAGCAGTGGTAAGCATAGGTAGCTTCTTTTTGAGCAATTGACCAAGGAATTACAAACATTTCCCATTGAATCTCTCTGGCCACAACTTGGTTAAACGACTACACATAGGACTTAACTCTTGCTTAGTGGCCATATACCCAGATAAAACTTGTGGAGAAGTAGTCCTTTGCTAAGAGAATAAGGGGAGTGTGAATATTAGGGGCTAATTAATGTCTTATTGATCGGATTATTGGATTGCTTATGTTGTTATGCTTATGTTGTTATGCTTATTGTTGTTCTTATGGCTACCAATATAAGAGAAAAAAATCATTCCTGGATCCTGAGGTCTTGGCCTAGCTTGGGTCATGCGTCTGTTCTTGAACCAGCCACTCACTAAAGAAAAACTATTCTGAGTCATGGAAAAAAAGCATCTCGATATATTGCATCAAAATAAATTCCAAGTTTTTATCTTTATTGCTATTAAATATGTAGTAAACTCTATGTCTGTTTCTTACTACCTGGAAAGGAGTTTGTAGGTGGAGGTATGGGAATTTGAGTGTTTAGCATTTCCATATTCCTAATGTGCATTTGCTTGTTTCTGTATCTACATCAGTTTTGCTGATTTCTGTGTTTACATTCTTCCTAGTGTGTTCTTCCCCTGGTTCTTGCTTTAGTCAAGATTATATCATGTTTTTCTACCTCATGTAGTAGGTGAACTAGGAGAGGCCCATTTTACCTGAGCCTCATGGAATGGCTACCGAAAGAGAGGACTTCTGTTGCCAAAAATGTGTGATCAGAGAGTAGGAAGAGAAAGAATGCTGTATGTAAGACCTCTAAAATGCACCTTGAGTTTTTCCACTTCTTTTAATCTCCACTACCATCACTCTAAACCTGGCTATTATCTTTCTTGGATTTCATGGTAATCTCCTAATTTGATCTTAACTCTCTCTTGTCTCCCCATACTTTATTCGTTCTTCTTGCAGCATTTAGACTAATCTTTCTGAAATGAAATGTAAATTGTTGAGTTCTCATTGTTTTTAGGATAAAAATCCAAATTTCTAACTTGGCCTGAAATTCCTGCCTGTAAGACTTTGTAGGCTGCTCCTTATAGTTCCAGCCTTGCCAGTTCGTTCACTATCTTCTTTCTGTTCTTAGAACATGCAGACTTTCTGACTTGGGGTCTTTTTTACATTCTTCCTAGTGTGTTCTTCCCCTGGTTCTTTGTTCTTTTTCATCCTTTAGGTTTCACCTTGGATATCTTTCTTTGTCTAGTATTGTTGGAGGGAACTTTCTTGCTCTATGAGGAAAGAAAAAACTTTCTTGCTCTATGCCCCGCCCCCTCCCAAAAAAACCCCAGAATTATCTTTTGGAGGACTGGGCCCTTATAGTACACTCAGAATCTGTTCCTCTGTGTCAAACGGTCAACCAAAGTTTTTGCCTGGAAGTTTTGAGAAGGTTGCGTCACGATTTGTGGAAGAAGCATTCTGAGTTGTGACTAACAGGTTACTGGTTTCTTCCACTATGAAGGTACACTTGTGCTGAGTGTTCAGGAGAGCTGACCAAAAATGACATGATCCCTGTGCCCCGCCCTCCCTATTCGCCTGATCTTGCCTCAAGCGACATTTTTTGTTTCCCTGATGAAAAAAGTCCTCAAAGGGAAATGTTTTGGCGATGTGGAAGAGATAAAACAAAAAATGGCAGAAACACTAAAAGGCATCAAAATTGATGAGTTCAAAAACGATTCTGAGCCGTGGAAAAAAAGCATCTCGATATATTGCATCAAAATAAATTCCAAGTTTTTATCTTTATTGCTATTAAATATGTAGTAAACTCTTTATGTCTGCTTCTTACTACCTGGAAAGGAGTTTGTAGGTGGAGGTATGGGAATTTGAGTGTTTAACATTCCCATATTCCTAATGTGCATTTGCTGGTTTCTGTGTCTACATCAGTTTTAGTTGTTATTATTTGAATTTTGTGAGATTGCTGTTTTTATAAGTTAAATCATTGAATGTGTGTTGCATATGATACAACTTCATATGTTAGCATGCTTTGATATCTTAGGCAGTTTTCCCTCATTGAGCTCCTTTGCCACGAGTTTTGGATATTGTCCATTTAATTTATGAGATGTGTGTTAGAATCATCTTTTGTAAACTGCCATAAAATATTCTTCTTGGTATTTTGTTAGGCTACACATTGAAATTTAGATTAATTTGAAAGAGAAATAGGTGTATAATACTGAATATTGCCATTCAGAAACACAACATACCTCTATATTTTCAGGCCTTTCATCCATCTTTAATAAAATGTTTGTTTTCATATAGGTTTTGTATATTTCTTGACGAGTTTATTCCAGATTTCTTTGTAATTGTTGATGCTATTATGAATGGCATATATTATTCCATTATATTTTCTAATTAGTTATTGTTAGAGTGTAGGAACTTATTGGTTTTGGTGTTTTGATGTTGTATATGGACACTAAACTGAATTCTTATATCAAGTCAGTTTATTTTGTTGAATTTTCTGACTAAACTGTCTCATTGATTTCAGTAAACTGTTGTTTTTTTGTCTCTCTCAATATTTATCCCTTGTGTTTGTTTTTCTTCTCTTACTGCATTGGTTTTGAATACCTCCTAAATGTTAAATGTCAGTAGTAATAGAAGTTATCCTTGTCTTTCCCTTATTTTAACAAGAGTGCTGTTGTTTTATTGTTAAGTATAATGCAGATTCTTTTATCATTTTAGTGTATCACTTTTGCTTCGCTCACTAAGTTTGATTAGAAATGATATACTAGATTTTACCAAATTAATTTTTGGCATCTATTGAAATAGTCATTTCTTTTCTTGCCCCCTCAATCACTTTGTGAATAGCCATGTACTTGGTATAATGTATTATTTTAATGCACTGTTGACTTTATTAACGTTTTAATTTATATTTTCCATGAAAATTATGCATTCATATTAGTTTCAGATTTGTTTGGAGGAAGTATACATTGTTTTTTATTACATCAGTCTTGTAAAGATATATTTTACAGATTCAATTTATATGCATTCTTTTTTTAGTCTTATATGTTATGTGTTTTTAACCTTATTTGCCACTGAGATATTAGAAAGGAGTTTGATCAACAGCTTTATTTGATCTTTTTATAACTTAGTATTTTTTAAAGTGGCTTAATTAATACATTTTTTTAAAATAACAATTTTTTATTTTTCATTTTTTATTTTAAAGATATGGGGTGCAAATCAGGATTAGGTATACAAGTGGTCATTGTACAAGTAAAGTTTGGGCCTCCCTTTGGTCCCCACTTTACCTGGTTTGAGATAGGTACCCTTATTGGATGTCATGTACTGTGTTCGTCCCCATCCCCTACCCCGGCAGTTTCCTTTCTTATGGTAGATGTTCAGGGTACACTTATGAGTGAGACTATGTGTTACTCAGTTCTTTGTTTCTGTGATTAGTCACTGAATATCATAGACTCTAAATCCATAAAATAACATTTTAAAAATGTGGTGAGCAGCACAATATAAAATTTTCCACCTTAACTGTTTTCTAAGTATACTGTTTTAGTAGTGTTAAGTGTATTCACATTATTGTGCAACAGATTTCTAGAACTTTTTCATCTTGCAAAACTAAAACTCTGTACCCATGGAACAGTTCCACATTTCCTCCTCCTCAGCCCTGGCCAACCACCATTCTACTTTCTGTTTCTATGAATTTGTCTTCCTTATAAAAGTGGAGTCATATAGCATTTGTCTTTTTGTGACTATCTTATTTCAGTTAACAATATTCTCAAGGTGCATCCATATTGTAGCATGTGACTTTGGTTCCCTTTTTAATATCTTATTGTATGTAAATATCATATTTTGTTTATCCATTCATTAGTTAATGGACATTTGAGTTGCTTCCATCTCTGAGCTAGTATGCCTCTTATTTTTTATGTTGAATTCATTTATTTCAAATTTATATGTGTTCATTGAAGGAGATAAGCGCTTATCCAAAAAGTAAATCAGTTGACTTAACTGTTTCATGGTCTACCCATTCTCACTATTTAAAGTGCTACCTTTATTTCGTGTATTTACTTAATGGAATAATATCTACTTTGTATATACATCTTAATATGTATTGAATTTATATGTAAGTTGAAGGCCCTCATACTAAAATTGGTTGCTTATACTAAGCCGTTTTCTGTGTTATTTGATAAGTAGCTAACATCTGCGCAGGGTTTTATGGTTAACAAAGTAGTTTTACATATTTTTCATTTAATCTGGTCAGTGATCTTTTGAAGCATTTTTTTTCCTCTTGTTGCTTAAGCCTCTAAACAGGGTTGGCATCTTTTTTTTCTTTCCTCCCTCCCTTACAGATTTCTAGTAAAGAAGTAAAAGTGCTTTTGAAGATAAGAGCAGCACCAGCATCTATATAGTGTTCTTACTGACTTGCGTGATGGCCTTAATCTTATTTCTACTGTCTTTGGACTTGAAAATCTCCATGCATTGTTAGTACTGGACCTAGAAGCTATGTCTATTTTGTAATTTTCTTGCACTATCTTTCCAGTGTTCTTTAAAACTAAATAGCTAAGACGTTTCATTGTTTATTTTACTATATATTTAAAGTGACCTGGAATGATTTAAAGCTTGAATAGTTGCTTTTCAGGAAATGCCAAAATAGAAAAGCTTCTGCAAGATATAACATAGATAAGTTTAATCCAATTAGGGGGTAATATCCTTTAAATGAAAACTACTGTAAAGTTTGTACCAGTGATACTAAACTGTGAGTAGTGTTTTATTTTTATTTATTTAATTTTTTAATGTTGGAAGAAATTTTAAAAGATTGCATTATCTTTTCTGTTTTATTAAATTAAATCATATAGTAAGTGTAAACTGTAAAAATTTAAACAGTAGATGAAGCTATAAAGAGTTGAAGATCTTTTTTTTAATGTTCCAAGGTGTAAAATTTAAGTGTATGCACTTCTGTGCCTTTTTCTGTGTATTTTCACATACATATAGGTATTTATGTAAACAAATTTTTGTTTTGTATAAATTAGATTATTATTAAAATACTGTTCGAAATTTTCTTTTTAAATTAATAGTCCATCATAGACTCTTTCCAGTTATCCTATTTCTTTTAATAGTTGTATTTCTTTTTATGTATCAAGACTTAATTGTTCTCCAGTTTATGGAAATTTCGATTGTATCTGATGTTCTGCCATTGCAAACAGTGCTACGTTGTACTCTTTGATAGTTGTTTCTGAATTATGGTAGGATACATTCTAATGGTGAAACTGCTAGACAAAATGTGAATGGTTCTGTTTCTGTAAGTGCTATTTTATTGTGTGTCAGCACCATATTTTTAAACTACTGTGGTTTTGGAGTGGTATCTGCTAGGCCAAATGTCAGCTTTCAAGGCCTATCCATATCTGTTCTCTCTGGATGTCCTTCTCTGTTGACTTCTTTATCCATAAAGGGCCAGGTCAAATGTCACCTCTTCTCTGAGGTGTATGTAACACATTGAATAATTATAGCCCCAGTAGTATTTTAGTGAGTGCTTACTGTGTGTCGGGCACAATTCTAAATGCTTTATGAATCTTACAGTGTACTATATATTATTTATTCTTTACAACTCTAAGAGGTAAATAATATTATCCATGCTTTATGGTTTAAGAAATCAAGGCAAAGAATAAGTAACTTTGTTCAAGGTCACAGTTAATGATGGAAATGGAAAGTAAACACGGCAGTCTCACATCAGTTAGCTTTCTTAACTCTCGTGCTCCATTGCCTTCTTGCCATCCTATTATGGCTTCCCTGGTTATTGATCAATAAATGTGTCTTGTGTAAATTGTAGCATTCACTAGTCATTTCACCTTGTTTCTAGGTCCTCTTTACAGATCTACATGAATGACATCTTACTTTAATTTATGTGTAGTGATCTGGGAATAGAACAGGTTAGAACATTAGATTAACCAGGGGAGAGTTATCGAACCCCTTTTTCCTTTGAAAGACTTTAGTATAGCTAGTTAATATTCGTCTGTTTATTTCATTATGTTTCCCTAACCACTATCTTGGAGAAATTCATGGATTGATCTTGAGATGAATTTCATAGATTGAGTAAGTGACTGCTATTCTTCATTTCTGAAACACCAAATCAAAATACATACCTTGTAGATGACATCCTTTATAGTAAGTACTCAATGTGAAGTGGGAAGAATGATGTTTTAAAGCCTGCTACACCTCTTAGTTCATGTCGTTAGGTAAGTGTGACATGTAAGCTGAAACGCTCAGAGTCCTGCATAAAAGAGGCACGTAATACCTTCTTTGGGGTGGGGGTTAGGTGAGATAATGTTTGTGAAAACATTTGTGAACTATAAGAATTTTTGTAAATATTATTTGTTAAAACAAGTATAAGAGTATTGAGAACCTTGTGACGATTTGGTTATTGACACTATGTTGATTTTATTTTTAAATTTAGAAAACTCTCTTTGATCTTCTCTCCCAATTCCATTTAAAATTTTTAAAAAATTTTTTTCATTTTTTAAGTTGGAGTCTCATTCCGTCGCCCAGGCTGGAGTGCAGTGGCACGCAGGTTCACGGCCACCCCAGCATCTACCTGCTGGGCTTTGGCGATTCTTTTGCCTCAGTCTCCCAGGTAGCTGGAACTACAGGTGTGCGCTACTACACCTGGCTGATATTTTATTTACTGTAGAGATGAGGTCTCTCCAAGTTGCCTGGATTGGTCTTGAACCCGCAGGCTCAGGCAACACTCATCTCGGCCTCCCAAAGTGCTGGGATTACAGGCTGAGCCACCAAGCCCGAACCCATTTTATTTTTTTATTTTACTGAATTTGTTGATTACTAATTAAGCTTTTCAGTTGTAATTGTGCAGTGGGTTAATTATTTTAGGTGGAGCCTATATTAGTGTAGGCTAAAGGGGTGGAATTCTGTAATAAAGAATTCACAAATGATAGTTGTTTGGGTTAGATGCCCTGTTAGGATTATATTCTGAATTTGTTAGATCTTTAGAATTTAAATAGAATATGTTCTAACGTCCCTGGAATTTAAAAACTATAGTACTTTATTGTACTGTTCATAAGGAGGGAGATGTAAGAGTAATGGGGAACGCACATCCTTTTCTGACTTTTTTTTTTGAGTTGGAGTCTCACTCTGTCACCCAGACTGAAGTGCAGTGGCCGCTCCCCGCCACCGCAGCCTCGACCTGCTGGGCTCCAGCGATCCTTCCACCTCACCCTGCCGAGTAGCCGGAATCACAGGTGCATGCTACCACGCCTGGCTGATTTTTTATTTATTGTAGAGGTGAGGTCTCGCCAAGTAGCCCAGGTGGGTCTCGAACCTGCAGGCTCAGACAATCCACTCACCTCAGCCTCCCAAGACGCGGGATTACAGGCTGAGCCACTGAACCCGGCCCTTTTCTGACTTTTATCTCCTTTTTTGGGAATTATTTTGTTATTTCTCTGAATTTAGTTCTTATTTAATATCCTGGAATGTAGTTATCATTATTTTTTTCCCAATGAGGAGCAGTTTTCTTTACCTTTTTAGAATATGGACTTTAGATAGATTCAGATGAAAACTACAGACTTATTCTTCCCTAGAATTTACTTGAGTGTATCACATAGCATTTTGTAAATTGTTTTCAGAGTTGTAGAGTTCTTGAGGTATAGGTTCTTGAGGCATGAACCATGTGATGTGAACCTTGGGCCAAGAGTACTGGATTTCATCTTTTCTTCATTCAGGAATTTAGTCACTAACCCCTTCCCTAACTCTGCCCCCTTGTAATCACAACAGTAGCTACAGTTTTGTCTTCCAGAAGTTGCTGCTATAACCATTCACAGAGGTTTTGTTTTTGAATAATAATTGATTAGAAAATTTTAAATTACTACCAGTCTTCCTTCTCTTTCTTTCTAAAACACTGGAATGTTGACTCAGAAACAAACAAACCAAAAAAACAGTTAAGAAGTAATGTTTTTTGTGTCTGCTTTTTCCCCCCCAGAGGAGTGAAGAATGTTATATGGAAAATGAGATGTATTTAATAAAGTTTACAGCTATTTCCTCCTTGTTTGTTCAACAAACTTCCAAGCTCTAGCTTGATATCTTGACCTTATTTTATAGTTAGTGACTGAACTTAAAAAAAAAATATGGTGAATTCAGCACATTTTCCTCCCAGTGTTGTACTGATAATGTTTAAAGATTGAATTAAACCATAATTCTGAGAAGCAGGAGCAGATGTTATTATATTATCAACCTAACTTTAGGAGGAGCAAAAGGACCTCATTAGATCTGTAACTTTAATGTGTGCTTTTTGGGGGGGGTGAGAAGATACAATGTAGGCTCATAGGTAGATCCAGATTGAATGTGGTTATCAGTACTGTTGGTCTCTCAACGTTTTTGGTCTCTATTTTCTCCTGTATTGGCTTCATTTTCCCAACCAGACAAATATGGCTATCAGTTAGAGGAGAGGAGGATGGGATAGTCTACCAGATCTGGGTCTATGGTGGATGGGAAGAATCACCTTTACCCAAACCACATGGAATATGTTCCCCACAAAAAAGAGGGATGATGTTATTATTAGCAAAAGGGGGCATGAGAAAGCATGTTGAACAGTAAAATTACAGTTCACAGTCCACTACAGGTACCGTCAGAGGACCAGGAATTTTGAAGAAGATAGAAAGTTCATGGAATTGGATTGACAGCAAAACCCCAGAGGAAACTGGAACCCAAGACTAGAGGTAAGCTCAGGTTTTCCCAGGGGAACCTTGGGATGGCTCTAAACTTAGAGTCTGCAAATACAAAGAGCAGTAGTGGGCAATTGGGTTAATAAGAATTTTTTATAGAATTGTTTTCCAGACTGGGTCAGTTGAGCCTTCTTCCTGCCCTTTCTCTAGTACCTGCTCTTAGGCCTGAAGTTTCAGAATTGTTCTCTTAAGAAAGTCGGTGAACAGTTCAGTGTGCTATCCATTGAGGTTTGGAACCTGAGAGAGAAGTAGAAGCACTAAAGCTTGCTACTATAGGGAAAAAAAGTTTTGACTTCCTATCCAGGCAGCTTTTTGGGATGCCTGCTTATCCATACGCTCTACTCATTTAAATAGTACTGCTATCCCATTTAAGGGTGAAGTCACTTGGGAAAACAAGCCCAAATGACCTCCGAGAAAGCTTATACTTGCTCTATTCTTTAAAGTAATCTTTCATTCACAAATATAAACAGACAGGAATAACCAGACAGTTGAGGAGAATCAAGAGGATGGAAGAGGATTAAGATGAATAAAGAACAGTTGACTTCAAATATAATTCAGAAGAATACTAGAGAGAAACATGTAACTGGCACTTTATTTAAGATTTAAGAACATGTTGTAATGGTTAATAATAGCTGCACTGAAAAGGGGACGGAAAACCAGAAAAGATTTTGAAAATTATAAAGAAAAATTTTAATGGATGGGCTAAATAAACAGTCTGACATGAATCAAGATTGTGTTGTTGATTTTGGTACTAAGAGGAGGAACTATTACGCATACGAAGCAATAAGGAAAAATCTGGAAAAAAATAAGAATATTTTAAGAGATACGGAAAATATATCGCCAAGTTTCCATATCCATAAACATGAGTTCTAAAAGCAAGAGATTAGGAATCATGGGAAGGAAAGAATAATGAAAGAAATAATAGAAGAAAATTTTCTGAGCTGGATTTTCAGATCTAGTACCAAACAAGATGAATGGAGAAAGACTGACATCGAGAGACACATCTGGTAAAATTTCAGAAAAAAGGAAAACACAAAAGTTACTGCCAGAGAGTGGGAGTAAAACATGGAAAGTCAAATAACTGAGTTCTTAGCAGCCATGCTGAATGCTTGAAGATCAGTGACTTCATTGCTTGAGGGAATATAAATTTGTACATTTTCTGTACTCAACCCTACTATATACCATGTGTGGACAAGTACATTTTTACATTTGGAAAAGCTATACTCTCTATATGAAAAGATTTGAGATACAGCACAATGAAAAAGATAATCCAAGACAGAGGATGTGGTGGGGGGGTCAGGTGGGTGGGTGGAAAGAAACGGTGATAGCTACAGTGGCAACTTGGGCCTTCAGAAATAACTGAAGAAAACTAGAAGGGCATTTTATTAGTGTAGAATACATGTACAATTCTCTTTCAACTAGTAGTATCTAAATGCCATAAAATTACAGTATCTACAGAGACTAGTATTTAATCACATTGTAAGCACATTTAATCAATTTTTTTGTTTTTATAATCAACTTAAAATGTATAAAATTGGCTTAATTATAGTCATAGAGTAGAATACATTATAAACCTTTATAATATAAAAGAAATACATAACCTTTAAAAGTAGGAGACAGAGGGCAGCCAACAAAGGATCAGTGCTCATACTTTAATGAACAGTCAGTAAATAACAAGTATACCGGGGTTACCCCCCCAATGGAATTTACTTATAAAAAATTGTATATTCATACTTACATATTTAAACTTCATTTACCTTCAGAGTACTCTCCCATTTGATGCAATACACCTATCAAGATGCATTTTCTACTGCTCAAACAGGTTTTTAATTAATCAGTGCTGATGACTTTTTAGTACTTCTGCCGTTTTTTTGTTTCACCTCTTCCACATCGGCAAAGCATTTTCCTTTCAGGACTTTTTTTTTTTCATACTGGGAAACAAAAAAAGTTGCTCAGGGAGTGAATCGGTTAAATAGGAAGTGTGAGGCATGGGGGTCATGCCATTTTTGGTCAAAAACTGCTAAACCCTCAGCTCAATGTGGGCAGGTACGTTTGTCACCGTGGAAGAGCAAAATCACCTGTTTGCCACAACTTGGGACGCTTCTTCCACAAATCATGACACAACCTTCTCAAAACTTCAGATAAAAACTTTGGTTGACCGTTTGATCTGGAGAAACAAATTCTAAGTGTACTACAAGGGGTCCACCCTCCAAAGGGTAACTCTAGTTTTTTGGGGGTCCTCTCTTGTATATAATTGATGAATCAAGAAACAGAAGCAAAATGACATTGAAGTTAGTCTGTTAACAATTAACAATATTTATTGCCATTTTGTTTGTCTATTGCCTTTGTAGACTTTATATTTCTTAAAAACCCCAAGTGTACATGTCACAGTTATAATAGTTAAAAGATTGCAGATGTGTTGCATCTACCTAGTTAGATAATACTGCTATTTATGAAGCAAATACATTCCAGGGTCACATGCTTTTAAGAAACTATCTGAAGTAGAAATAGAGGACACATATAGATTAATTCTAGGAAATTAGAACATTGCATGGAATACAAATGTGCCTTTTTATGTAGGTTGCATAATTATTTCTTGATTGACTTGCATTCTGGATTTTGAGTGTTCATTTCTGACTCCATGAAATCTAACAGGAAACACTTTCAAAAAAAAAAAAAAATATTGTGAAAAGTTTGGAAATACGTGAAAATTCTGAGTCCTGCTTCCCTCCAGTGCCTCTAGATAAGATGACATTTTCTCTGATGTACAAAAAAACCCAGGATTGGAAACTTGATTTTTTTCTTAAGAGGAATATCATGTGATCAAGGAGAACCATAACAACTGGAGGCAGGATGTGTCTTCTGGAAGAACTGGAAGAAGAAAGATGGAAATAGAAATTGCCTTTTTGGCCGGGTGCAGTGTCTCAAGCCTGTAATCCCAGCACTTTGGGAGGCCAAGGTGAGAGGATTGCCTGAGCCCATGGGTTCAAGACCAGCCTGGGCAACTTGACGAGACCTTATCTCTACAATAAATCAGAAAATTCATTGGGTATGGTAGCGTGCCCCTATAATTCCAGCTACTTGGAAGACTGAGGCCGAAGGATTGCCTGAGCCCAGCGGGTCTACACTGGGGTGGCTGTGATCGTGCCACTGCACTCCAGCCTGAGTGACGGAATGAGACTCCAACTCAAAAAATAATATTAAAAAGTAAAAAAAGAAATTGCCTTTTTATTCCTTCCTTCTAAAGATGAGTCTGATTTTATGTACCTGGCTCTTCCATCCTTACTTAAGACTCACTGTGTGTCTCCTTTGGATAATATTGGTTGAATGAAAAAATTAATCTTTTTTGAATACCACTCCAATTTAGAGTCAGGTTGGCATATTGTTTATGTTCTATGGGGGGTAAAATGTCTTTTGAAAGTTTAGCTTTACATCGGGAGTATGATCTTTGAGAAAACAGACTTCTAATTCTATGTTTTTCAGAATTTTTTAAAATATAAAATCTTACAGTATTATAAACCTTTAAAGACAAAGTATAAAGACCTAGGTATACCACCTATAATAATTCTTGGATTGAACTGCACATAATCTTCTCAATAAGATAGAGTACTAAAAAATGAAGTTGTGATAATGTATAACCTTAGAATAATTATGAGAAATACTTTAAAAACTAAGCATTTTTGGAAACTATGAAATTTGTGTAAGAGGAGAACAGGTTCATCAAGCATATAAAAACAAATACTAAGTGCAAAATTACGGTTGGCAGTACAGATACACTTGTAAACATTTTGTAAGCTATTAATCAGTGCCTAGCCTTTAAACAATATTATTTTCACTGAAAGACATTGGTGTATATATATTCTTGAAGAGGATAGGAGTCAGTGGGCTTTCTAAAAATAAATGACTGATAAGAAATTGGGTGATGGAGGAGTTGAAGATATGAATGTGAGTTAAATATGATTCTGTGTCGCATACTGTTGTGATGTCTATTTTACATGTAAAAGTTGGTAGATATTGTCTTCTGTTTTCTTACATTGCGTTAGTTTTTGTTGGAGATTTGATAGTAACTGGGTGTCTAAAATTTGTGGGAAAGTTGAAAGTAATTGTACTATTACAACTCATGTAGCTGTTTGAGATATCATTATAATGACCAAAGAGGTAGTTAACATTTATATTGAATGAGATCATTTTTCCTTTCTGTATATACGTATGAGAGTAGTAATGGAGTTCTGTTTATGTATCCACTTTGGGAACTTCTGAATGTCACAATTTAGCTCTGAGGTTCTCTATATGTGAAAACCCCTAAGGATTCTCTATCTATGATCAAGATCAGGTTAGTGGAAAAGGGAAGAGACCATCCTTCTCCCACAAATTTTGTGTTTTCTGGCCTAGACATAGTTGGATAGAGACAATTTAATATAATACTTTTTTTTTTTTCTGTAAAGTCAGAGCCTCACTCTGTCGCCCAGGCTGGAATGCAGTGTGGCACGATCACAGCTCACTACAGCCTTGACCTGGGTTCACGCCATCCTTCCACCTCAGCCTCCCTAAATTCTGGGATTACAGGAATGTAGGTGCACACCACCATGCCTGGCTAATTTTTGTTTTTTGTTTTTACAGATATGAGGTCTCACTATGTTGCCCAGGCTGGTCCTCTCACTTCAGTCTTTGTAAGTGCTGGAATTACAGGTGTTAGCCACCATGCCCAGCCAATACATTCTTAATAGATTGAAGTATGTGTTTGAAAGGGTAGTTTGACGACATAGAGGCAAAAGCAAACTCAGTTTCCCGTGTACTCTCGTAACACAAAATACTTCTGTGACCTTAGATGTGTGGGTTTTTTTTCCCTGTACAAGCAAGTATTCCTTCTGTAGCAGAAATCAGCTGGTGTCCTCTAATTCAATTCTATACTGACATTATTAACCTAGTGTCAGATCCCACAGGTTGAGGGCTCAGTCCCATAAAACTGCCATTTAAGATGGCAGGTACAGACCCCAGACTGTTTTACCTGTGCTTCTGACTGACTGTAAATCAAGGTTCCTGTGACCCGCTCCTTGGATTCGATTACTTTACTAGAGTGACTCACAAAATTCAGGGAAACACTTATGTTTTCCAATTTATTATAACATTACAAAGAACACAGATGAAGAGTTACAAATGGTGAGGTATGGGAGAAGGGGCATGGAGCTTCCATGCCTTCTCTGGGATTGCCACCCTCTAGTAACCTCTGCTGTCTAGAACCTCTTTGAACTCTGTGCTTTCTGGGGTTTTATGGAGACCTTCATTATAGAGGCATGATTGGCCATTGGTGATCGATTTAACCTTGAATCCCTCTTCCTTCCTCGGAGGTTGGGGGATACGGCTGAAGATCGCAACCCTGTCATCTTACCCTGGTCTTTCTGGTGACCACCTCTTATCCTGAAGCTACCCAGAGACTGTCAGCCTTCAGTCAACTAATTAGCATACAAGGAGGCACTTATCACTTTGAGGATTCCAAGGATTTTAAGAATTGCCAGGAAAGTGGAGGAAAACCTGAGACTAAACATATATTTCACAGTATCACAGGTAGCCGGAACTACAGGATTGTGTTACCACACCCGGCTAATTTTTTGACTTATTGTAGAGATGAGGTGTTGCCAAGTTGCCCAGGCTGGTCTTGAACCCGTGGGTTCAGGCAATCCTCTCAACTCGACCTCCCAAAGTGCTGAGATTACAAAGTAGTCTTTTAGTACGTGAAATAATTGCTAGTGGGCAAACTGTTCAAGGCTTATTTATGAATAGATAAAGCTAGTAACAGATATGTTGAGACTAGACTGATTGAAGCTCATTGTCAGGGACCCCAGACCATCAAGGAACCAGAGGACAGCCAGGGATAGCAATGAGATTCCATGATTGCGTAAGTAGTTTTTACAACCCGGTGATTCTCCATGCCTTTGATACTGTCCTTGAGTTACCTGGAGCTGTTTCTTCTTTCCCCAAGTGGTGGAAATTGGTAACTCTAAAAAATTGTCTTTGAATTTAGGCTTGTTCTTGCATTTTTAATTTTTATCTCCAAGTCCCCTTAACCCTCTTGTGTGTGTGCATATGGTGTGTTTCTGTGGTATATAATTCTTTTTGTTGGTAAACACCTGTTGCTTTGGAGTAGAGGACAATTAATGTATTGCTGACCAGACTGAAAGTGCCGTACCATCAGTTTTAGTCTATTTAAAAACAAAAACTTTGGAGTAAGTAGTTTCCATTATGCGTGCTCTTGTTTTTATTTTTATTTTAAAATATTGTATAATACAGACAAATATGGGGGATTAATATGACCTAAAAGCTCTAAACATTTTATCAATTTTGTATATTTAGAATTTATTGTGAAATACTGGAAAAAATGAATTCATGCCGTGACCCATCATGGATAGAGACATCAAATGCAAGTGTCCAACAGACACAGCTGTTACTGGGAATGTGAAAAGAGGGACCATTGCTTTGTGTTTTACATTGCTTAGTACATTAATTATATTTAGGAAAGACTTGTGCTTATGTTCTGTTCTGTCCCTATGACACATTTGGATGAAATATTTGGTATCTAAATATTATCTCTTCTGTACTGTTCTAAGCTGAATTTCAGGATTTAGTTGGATTAAAGAATGGAAAGGGACTAATCAAAAAAGAAAAAAAATCGTTGAATATTTTAAAGTTAAACTTTTGTCAGGAGTCAGAATTGAGTTCTTCTAGATTACAGCCTCTTAGAGGTGAACTAATTTTATTTATCATTCTATATTCTGTATGTAGTATCAGTCTTGCTACCTAGTAAGCACGTAGTAAATATTTGTATAAATGAATGATTAAAGGTCTTCAACTGTCTTATTTTGGAGGTTGTCGTGAAGGTTTTATTATTATTTTTTGAAATAGTAACATCAAAATTAGACCTAGCACGTATGTCAAGAAACTGAGATAGAAACTGTTTAGTGTTTTTAGTGTTAATAAAAACTGTTGTTGTGTAGCCCAATCTTCTTTTTATACATTTGATTTTTTTAAATCATGGAAGGTTTAATTTAGAATTTCATGCTTTGAAAGAATAATTTGAAAGTAAATGTGGAACGCAAAGGAATAAATATAACCAATACTTTATTTATTTAGTGAGATTTACTCAAATAGTTCTCAAATAATTCTGAATTTTTGTAATACTAAATTCTGACAGACGCATCTGTTCATGGTTTACTTTTAAGTTAAAAAAACTCAATAAACATTGGATAGAATTTATATTTTAGCAGTAGTAGATTTTTTTTGAAGGGCAGATCATTTGACCTCCATTCTTCTCTCTTCATACATCCATATTTATGTAGACTCTTCATTGTGATTTTTCTTTTTACAGTAATCAGTTGAAGTTCTTCAACTGCCAGAATGAATTTATGTGTTTTTTTTTTTTTATAAGGGGCAGAAATTAGATGAGAGGAGATATAACTGATTTGTGATTCCTTGAAAAGTAGAAATGATGGAGAACTAAGAATAAGTCTGGATACATGTTTTAAAGCTAATGCTGGTTTTGGATCTGGGTTTTCAGTAGGCTGTGTCAGTAATACTTCATATTCATAGGGAAGCAAGCAGTCAACATAAATTCAATTGGGTAATAGCTATTAAAAATTTAAATACATGTACCCATCAAGTAATTTACTGTACAGTTAAATTCAGGCATGTAGAAAGTATGTATGCCCAAGGATGTTCATTGCAGCATTATGAAATGTTAGAGGCAATATAAATGCCTGTCAGTGGTGGACTGATTAAATGTATTATACAGTTCTTCAGTGAACATTTGAGCAGCTCTCAAAAATCAGAGATAGACCTACATGTGCTAATCTGAAACAGTTATCATGGAATGTTAAGTTTTAAAAATGGGGATACAGAAGTACACATAATATGTATCCATTTGTATAAAAATAATCTTACACTACGTTGTGCTTGGATTATGTAGGTTATTTCTGAAAGAATACACTAGTTGTGCCTCTTGGGGTTTCCTGGGAGATGGATTTACTTTTGCCTATATTCTCTTTTATACTGTGAATACTTTCCATCTTCATATATTACTTTTTAGGTAAAGATCTTAGTTAATAAAAACAGTATTGCTGTGCTACACATATATATTTAGACATGATCTAAGAACACTCAGTCATTTTATAGCATGAATGGTTTAGGAGAAATAAAACATAAAATCACAGGGATTTGTTATTTTAAAAGACGGCTTTCAGAAATTTTACTGAATTTTTTTCAGCTTTTTAATTTAAATTCTATTTAAATTCCATTGAACTCTTTAATATCTGTCTTTTATTTGTGCTTAGTCTAGGCTGTTTCGCACTTGGGTTTCATACTTCTATAAACTAATTTATACATTATAAAAGAAAAATAGGGGTACTATATAGTTATGACAAAATTTTGTACACTTTGACAGGTGAAGTTTTTTTAGATTCTTTTCTGATGTCTTTTAGTAGTTGGCATGTGGGTAGATGAAATAATTATTTGACAGACATCAGAAAAGTGTTAAGTCATGTCAAATAGGGTTGCTTGCTTGTCAGCATATTTCTCTGTATTTTTTGTTTTGGTTTTCTTTGTTCAAGAAAACCAATGCTGGTCATAAGTAAAATTATCGATTTTGGAAGATTCTTTCATCCAATCTAGGTATTTACTGAGCTTTTTAATCTTTTACCTCCTGTTTTATGAAAGACTTCTCTCTTAACTTTGAACATTTGAATCTTATTTCAGTCAATATTTTCTTTTATATTTAAAATTTGTTTTGCATGTGTTTGTATAGCTTAGTGTGTCAACTGTTATTTACACTTTAATACTTTTGCTGTTGGTCAAAATTGAAAGGTCTTGTGCCATTGAAATCCATTTTAGACAAAATGGAAGACAACTTTTTTGCCTATAAAATGAAGTTAATCTGGAAGGTGGCTCATTTTCAGGATAGCAGGTCTTAAGACAGATATGTACTAATTTTCTTTCATACTCTTATGCTCAGAGTATCCTGTGGCATAGGTAGTGGCATATTAACAAAAAAGACTAGAAAACAATTAAATGGGAAATAATTATTTTGTTATGTAACAAAGCATTATTGAAATTCTGAATTTTAGAGTCTATGTATATCATCAAATACTTCTAATATCTTATTTCAGTGACCTAAAGAGAGAGTCAAATAATAAATGTTATTGTTATCAGAAATTATTACTAGTGGTAGCAATAATGTAAAAGGGTTAGGATGCACTATAGGATATCAGACGATTCTTTTCTTTATACATTTATTTATTTAAAAAATGCTTAAGTGCCTGCTCTATGCCAGAGACTGCTGGCCCTGAGTATGTATTGGCGAACAAAGTGTTGCCTGCTTCTAGTCTGTAAGGAAGACAGATAATAAATGGTATAGAAACATCTATAATTCTGTAGGAAAGCCAGAATCACATATTTATTATTAAAAACTTAACACTAAATGTCAGAAAACATATGAGCAATACCCCATAATCCTAGAACAGAAAGAAAGGGATTTGATTGACTTGAGTCTTGTCTCCATTTTTTGTCAATTGAAGGTTTTGGAAAGCCTAATTTGGTTTATGGAAAAAGAGAGTGCTCCAAAATATGAGTTCCTTGAACTCAAATCTATTCTTTCTTGCTTACATTGAAGGAGGGCTTGACAAAGGAAAACTTTGTTAGATAACGTCTCTTAAGTCTGAGGATAGAGCAATTTATTTGAAGCATAGAAACAATTGACCTGGAAGGCAGGAAATAATAAAAACCTGTTTGCTAGTTACTCGGCAAGCCACATCTCAATAATGGAAAGTATTTTGTTTGAGAAGCCTCCAAACGCCAGGCATACCCATACATAAATCGAACACTAGATACAGCGTGTGGAAAAACATTACCATTTATTTGCCATTAGTTCCACATAGCCTTTGGAGTCAGACAGTTCTGGGTTTGTATCTGGATTTGACTGTGCTGTCTAACTGGTGCCCTATCTGGGACATGATTTCCTTATCTGTAAAATGAGAATAGTATTCTGTGGAGAGGAAGTATAGAATGTGGATCCAGGAATGAACTCTGGTGCCAGTGGCCTGGGTTCAAATCCTAGCTCCTCACCTTAATTGGTTTAGTTGGGAATAGTTGGGCAAATTACTTAACCTCTTTGTGCCCCAGTTTCCATGTATGTAAAGTGAGGATAATAGTAACACCTTTTAGGATTACTGTGAAGCTTAAATGGGTTAATATATACAAAGCATTAAAAGGGTATGTGTAAGCAAAATGTATGTATCAGTGTTATTTTAAATTATTACTGATATCGCTTAGATGGGTTATGAAGATTAAACGTGGTTTTTTTTTTTTTTTAAAGAAAAACTAGTATATGGTCTGGCACAGTAAGGGTGCCTCCTAAATATCAGAAACTGTGTATAGTGGATACTTTATCTCATTTGATCTTTCATAAACTTTTTAAGAAGAAACTGTGTCTGTCTAGCTGACTACCTAAAACGGTTTCTGATATGGAGTAGCTATTCCAAGTTGAGTGAGTGTTATCCCATTTTGCAGATTATTCAACTGAGGTCCAAGAGATCTCCAAAATTACTGAAACGTGGCATCACATTGAAGGGATATTACCAGCAATTATTCACATCATCACGTCGCTTTTCTCAGTTTAGATTTGACTATATGAGTTAATATACCTATTTACTCTCTCTGTCATTTCCCCCCCTTGTCCTTTAAAAATTGTTTTTAGTTAGGTTAAAAATTAAGCTAAAACAACTGTTCGTCTTAGAATTATTAGATCGATTAATCTACACATTTGAGAGATCACTTCAAGTTCAGTTTGTGTGGCACTCCTGAAAGTTAAGGGTAATTTTATTAATGCCACCAGAGCACAAAACATTTTTTCTCTTCCAGTGAATTTTTCATATCCAGCATTGTATGAGGAATAAATTTTGACAGTTTAACAAGTTTGACTAAACTGAGGGTCGATTTCAGTAATGAGTGTAAATTGACTCTGCTGTCAGCTATGTAACTTTATTTGCCGTTTGATGATACAAAATTTCATTTCTGGAATATTTTAGTCTCTTAGAGTATTTATGCTAAGGAAAAAACAGGCCATTTCTTTGGTTTGTAGATCACGTTAAAGGCACTACTAGAAAATGCATATACTGTAGTGTATTGTACCCTGCTTCAGTAGTTGTAATTGTTGAATGTTAATCAGATTTTGGTATTTACAGTTTAGTTTATAGAAAACTAGTTTACCATTTAAAAATTGGCATTAGCATAACTATTTTGACACCCTCCAGTCAGCAACTGTAATATGTATATTATATAATCAAATTGCCTGATGCAGCAAATTCCTAATTTGGCTTTATCATGCCTCCTTCTTTGCGTCTTTAATACAGCCATTAATCTCACTACAAGGCTTTACTAAGGATAAATTGCTGCGTAACCCACTTCAACCTCTTTTGTTCAACCAGGAAGCCAGACGTGTTGAATAGCTTTTTAAAAAACATGTACTTGTTTCTTTTTTGAAATTTTAGGATTTTAAAATTTGAAGTGGTAAAATAAGAGACTTGATCTATTTTGTCTTTTGAAATTACTTGACAGAAGTTTGCTTTGGAATAGAGCTTCTGTATCTTTAAAAAATACACAGTGAGTCACCCCCTGCTCTTTTGGTAGATGCCTGGCTAGTGAACAGCTAAGCTGCTTTAGGCATGTAATAGAACATTCCATTTCCTGTTCCCTTGCTGACACAGAGGAGTGTTCCTGCTGGCAATGATCTAATCATAGTGCAGTAAGAAACATGGCAGTTTGATAAAACATGGTGGAGACAGCGGCTGAAATGGAAGCATATGTTCTAGAAGACATTCTTGAGGTAGGGCTAGGTTTGTAAACGAAATGAAAGTTGAAATCTGAACAAAGAAATCTTATCTGCGGGAATTATTTTACAGATGAATAGATTAGAGGAGAGAGTAAAGAGAGGCAGAGCATAAAAGCAAGACACGGTCAGCCCTTATTCCGTGTGAGAATGTGTCAGTGTGGTTCACATGATTACTCAAGAAGTCTGTTAATTATTTTGTTTAAACTTCATGTTTCATAAATTGTGGATGTATGTCTGCAGGGAAAGGGGGGGCTCAGATTTAATAAAAAACCTTGTGCTGGTAGTGACCTTTAGATTAACTCATTAGAAGGTGGGGTCTGCAAAGCAGCTTTGAGTAGGTTTAGTATCATATGTCTTAGAATTCATTTACATATCTAAGCCTAAAGCTTTGCTTGCAGTTAACTATTAAAAACAGCTAGTATTTTAGCTTAAAACTAAGCATATATATATCAATCTTGTTGCTTAATTTAGCTGGTACACTCTGATACTAGATTTTTGATGTGACTGTGATTGTTATAAAATGAATTATTAAATTGAAAATCTAAAATTTAGGACACTAATGTTAAATAAAGCTATCAATAAAAATTTTCTGTAATTTGAGTCATGAAAATATTATATTTTTTTTCTGATTTGTATCAATTTTAAAAGAATCTCTCTGAATAAATCAGTCCAAGGAAATACATGTCAAAGTGAAACTATAATTGATTTTGGCCTTGGGTGTAGTATACTATCAAAAATTTGTATCTATAGGTTTATGTTTAAATCTCATTATTATCTGTGGGATTGTAGGAGTTTTTTTCCTCCTCACTAAGGAAAAACTGACTAATTCAGATAAGAGGCTTCATGGTGGTGAGTGGTATTCCTAATTCTTAGATTGTTGAGACTGTTAACTATTTCACTGTCTTCAGAAAGAGATTTTATTGTGGAGAAAGGGCTTGGGAGAAGCTGCAAAGGGAAGCTAGGCGGGGTTAGCAGGAGAAAAAAGCCTATGCGCATTATAAAGTGCTGCATGATCAATGAGTATTTTCTGGAGTCCCTCGGTGTGTGCTTGAAGCTGACATTGCAGCAAGTCTCATGGTTCTGCAGAATGAAAACTGATTCCATTGTATTATCTACTTCCTTGCAGACACCTGCCTACATTTTCTTTTTCCCCTTTCCTAAAAGCTGTTAGATCTGAGTTGAATGGTGATTGATTTATTTTTTCCTCTTAAAAAATTTTTTTTTCACTTTGACACCATTAGTGAGTTTTTAAATGGTGGTAAAATTATCTACTTAGAAATAGTGGTATAAACTTTCATCAGAGGACTATAGTAATTACAGATGATCACATGACTTTTAGTGGTTCAGTTTAAACAAGTCTAATTGGATTATAAAGTTCTAGCTTTTAATTTTCTTTTCCAAAATTTTGCTTTGGATTTTTTTAAAGTGTATTTTATAAATGTTGATAAATATATTTGATAATTTTCCGTGGCCACCTAAAATTTCAATTTATGGCAGATTTTCAAAGTCTTATTTATTTTCTGTAGAAAACCCCACTTGATCATAGTTTTGTGCTTTAAGTGTAGATTTTTTTTAATGCTATTTCAGCAATTGGCTTTTTTAAAAATTTCCTTTAAAATTGTTTAATGTCATGTTAAGATTTTGGATAACTACTTATTAATGTAACTAGTTATTAAAATAACTTATAGTTTTAATTGTTCTGATTGTCAGTCTGTCTTAATTTGCTTTTCATATACCTGTTGCATTAAACTATAATAAATGAGTAGTTTTCTCTTTATTTAAAATATTATTTGACTTAATTATTTGTCAATAAATGGCAGACTACATATGAATATTTTCCAAGTAGTAATAAAAGAGGCTTATCCAAAATTCTAGTCCTCATAATGACCTAATGCTAAAAATGTAAATGCAAGTAATAAATTTGCTAACTTTGAAGATGAATATATTTTCTAAAGCACCTTATATTGTAAGTAAATATATGTATTGCATAATGAATTTTCTAGAAAAAAATTTGGTGTTTTTTTTCAAAATGATAACTCTAATAAATGTCCAGTAATGAATGATGAAGTTCATCTATGTACCACAGCCAGTTTTATTACTGTACTTAATATTGAGTTATTTGAAGTTTGTTACTGTAATTTTCACCTTTCTGGTTTATTAAACATAAGGAATTTTATGTGATTCTGCTTATTTACGTTAAACTTTGGAATCCTTTTCTGTCTGTGCAACTTGGTCTTTTGAGCCATTAATTTTTAAAGATGTTCTTAATAACTCCAGTAAAAAGAAAACGTAAAATCAGTATCATTAGTGAGTATAGTGCAAATTAATTCTCATGT
Source organism: Cephalopachus bancanus (assembly GCA_027257055.1). NCBI lineage: Eukaryota > Metazoa > Chordata > Mammalia > Primates > Tarsiidae > Cephalopachus > Cephalopachus bancanus. The sequence goes on along the minus strand of JAPVLO010000030.1, from coordinate 4,110,560 downwards.
TATGGTTTAACTTTTAAACTGTGATTGCTTATTATATATACCTACACGTATTTAGTTGAATTTTTAAATCTTTAAAATTTTAAGTAAAATATTGTTTCTAAACTTTATAATAAAACAAGAAAAAGAAAGATTTCAATTTACATCATTCCTTATCAGCAACTAAAAGTAAGGAATTAAATAGAATAACTTGGTTATTTAAATTTTTCAATAATCTGGTTAGTAATTTTCTTCTCCAAACCAAAAGTGTAGTCAAAGCATTTCCGTTCCTTCTGCTCACCTTCTGTTAAATGAACTAATACCCAGGAAAGTGGCCAAATATGGTTTGTGGAAAAGGCTGAGAGCCCATACAAATATCTCTTTTATTTTTCCGTTTATGTTTATTTTTTTCTGAGGCATGATTATAATTTTGGAATTTTGATGACTTTCCTGTAAAGTTTGTATGTAATAATGGATACATTTTTTTTTTTTTTTTATCCTAAATGTATAGGCTTTTTTATTTTTTTTTTGAGTTGGAGTCTCACTCAGTCGCCCAGACTGGAGTGCAGTGACAGCTGCTGGCCACCGCAGCCTCGACCTGCTGGGCTTCGGCAATCCTTCCGCCTCAGCCTTCCAAGTAGCTGGAATTACAGGCGCGTGCTACCATGCCCAGCTGATTTTTGATTTATTGTAGAGATGAGGTCTTGCCAAGTTGCCCAGGCGGGTCTTGAGCCCTCGGGTTCAGGCAGTCCACTCACCTCAGCCTACCAAAGCGCAGGATTACAAGCTGAGCCACCAAACCTGGCTATAGGCTTTTTAAATGTGAAAACATGAAACACATTGCCTGAGCCCATGGTTTCGAGACCAGCATGGGTAACATGGTGACACCTCGTCTCTACAACAGATCAAAAAATTAGCTAGGCATGATGTCACATGCCTATAGTTCCAGCTACTTGGAAGGCTGAAGTGGAAGGATGGCCTGAGCCCAGCAGGTCGAGGCTATCGTGGTCATGAATGTGCCTCTGCACTCCAGCCTAGGCGACAGAGTGAGACTTCGACTCAAAAAAAAAAAAAAAAAGTGAAACATATGAGAGATCATTTTAGCAATTTGATTGTTTTATTCTTATTTATTATTTATAATTGAACCAGCTGTAGGAGTCTTAGCAATGGGAAATCTTAACAAATATTTCCATTTGGTATTCACTATATTTTTGCTTTTAAAAATTGCAGGTTTTGTAGTATTGAGTATAATAATTCTCTTTTTAGTTGGTTTCTTTGTTTCTTTATCAACTAAAGCCAGAATATCTAGCTTCATGTGCACTTGATGTTACAGATTATGATATATAAGGTAAAAGCCCCAGATCTCTATGGTTGTTCTTTAGACAATGAATTGAGTATTTGATTGAGCCCTCTGAGTTGGAACTGAATTAAGGGTTGGATTTAAACAGAGTAAGTAGGTTTACTATAGAAGCATTTCTTGCTCTATATTTATCTTGACATCAGAAGACTTTTTGTTTTTTAAACATTGAAATAGCCTCAGGGAATTTCTTGTTTCCTTTTGATTTGTCAAGAACTAATTATGAACTAATGGTAAATAGTGGATCCTAATTCAAGCAAGGGAAATTTGTTATTTATCAGAAATTTATTTTTGGTAATAATATCAATTCTCAATGTAGGAGACTTTTGACAGGTATTTGCTCTATTTATTTTCTATAAAACATATCAGCATATGTAATGCACGTTGAGTATATACTATCCCAGTAAGTCTTTCGTGGATTTCGAGAGTTCTATATTTTACGAAACCATGGTGACATTTTTCACTAGGAAAAGTTGTAGCAACTCTTAGAACATAAGTATAAGTTGCTCTTGAGTGAAAAGTTTAGGTAAATATGTAAATTATTTGAGTTGATAAAGGTAATATTTTCCGTTCATTAAAAAGTTGGAATCAAAATGAGAAATGTTGGACAAATTGAATCTCTTAATTTCACCCAAATATTTATTGAAGACGTTCAGTGCTGGACACTTGAAATTCATTGAAGCTAGTTCAGTGAATTTTGCTTCATGAAAGTAAAAGTGCAGAAAAAGAAGAAAAATATATCTGCTGTTGGTATCTTAAACAATCTTGAATTCAGGATACATAGATGCATATTTGAATACTATTTGAATATTTGACTATTCCATCGTGTAGTTGAAACCTGTTTTCAGCAGAATCCTTACAAAGCTGATACCCTTTATGAATTCCGAATTTTTCAGTAAGCAGATATATTTCTTTGGGCACCTTTAGGTTGACTTTTCTGTCCATATCTGTTTGTTATATATATTTATGAATGTGAGGCTGTCAAGAACATCCTTTGGATCTCATTTTCGTTTTCAAAGAAGTCTTTGTGTGTGTGTATATACACATACATACAACACACACTCATACATATATGATTACATATATTCTTCTCTCTCTTATGTTTTACTACAGTGCTTGGGACCAGAAGTGTTTTGGGTTTTTTTCAGATTTGGGATATTTATATATACGTAAAGAGATGTCTTGGAGGATGGGACCCAAATCTAAACATGAAATTTATTTGTTTCATACATACCTTATGCACATAAGTTGAAGGTAATATTATGCAATGTTTTAAATAATTATGTGTATGAGACAAAATTTGGACTGCATTTTGACTGATCTGTCACAAGAGGTCAAGTATAGAATTTTTCACTTGTGGTGTTATGTCAGTGCTTTCAAGGTTTAGGATTTTGGAGCATTTCAGACTTTGGATTTTCCGATTAGAATGATCAACCTATATATTTTGCAGTGTAACCACTCTTATTTGAAAGTCAGTTTATCTTGGAAGGGTAGAGCAGAAGTGGCAACATTACTTTCATACACCAATTTTGGGGGATTGTATGAGGGAGTGGTATAAGATGCACTTGATAATCGTTAACCTTTGTGAAGAAGACTGATCTTTTAGTGAAATATTGATTCTCCAAACAGCTTATGTTCAGTATGCCACTAGTCCCACACTGACCCATCACCATCTAGTAATTAGTGCATGCTATGGGATATGAATTAGAAAAGGTCTCTATATATATTATCTGCATGTATAGGCAACATTATTGGCACTTTACTGGTCTTGTATACTGAGGGGGTCTTTTTTGTTCTGGCACTTGACCAGTTCGTTCTGATATGAAATGACTCGATCCCTTCAAAGTTGGTGAGCATCAAAGTCCTCTTAACCTTTGATTTGATTTAGTATCTAGCTTCCAAATTTGCCACACCAAAGGCTTTGTGAGATGTTCATAACATCTGTGAAATGATAACTTTTGGTTAAAGAGTGGTTGGATTAATATTGGCCATTAATAATTTGATCTTGGTTAAAATCATACTTCCAACTAGCTATATATGTGTTATAAGTAAGTAGGATACCCATGTAGTTTTATGGTGGCAGTTGTAAGTAGCACATTACTACCATTTATTGAGTATTTAAGTTAGTATATGTAGAGAGACTGTGCCATGTTGTCTCACATTCATTATTCTATTTAATCCTCTAAATGATTCTTTGAGGCAGTACCCACTTCATAGAAGACTTGTAAGGAATAAATGAGGTAATCTGTGAAAACGTTTAGCACAGCACTTAGCACATAGTTCACACTTAACTGTTAGCTATTTTTTAAATTGATAGTAAGCCTCATCTTTTACCCTTGCTATCCTCTTCCATATGAAAGATGGAATTTTAAGTTTCAGAGATGATTAGAGCAATAGTTTAAAATCTTTTTGGTCTTAGGACTCTTCATGCTTAAAAATTATTGAAGATTCAATTAATTTTTACATGTTTTACATGTTTAGTCATTGAAAAATAATAACTCATTTTTTTGTTAACATGTAAAGTTATTTGTTTTACAAAACATAACTGCTCCAAAAGATAAAAACTAGGAAGTAGGGTAGTATTGTTTTATATTTTTGTAAATATCTCTCATCTCGCTTAATAAAAGATAACTTGACTCTCAGATCTTATTTTATTTTATTTTTTAGAGATGGGATCTCACTGCGTTGCTTGGGCTGGAGTGCAGTGACTATTCACAGGTGCAGTCACAGCACACCTTGAACTCAAGCCATCATCCTGCCTCAGCCTCTTGAATAGCTAGGACTACAGGCGTAAGCCATTGCACCCATCATGTCTGCTTTTATAGTCACAATCTGTTACATTATTTTGGTTGAAGACTAAAGAATATCTAGTGTTACACTGATATGAGGATTGAAAAAAGGAAGAATATTTTAATAGTCTTTTCCAGTATTCTTGTAGATTTTCTTCTTTGAAACCACTCCAGAACTCCAGAAGTGGTAGTTTCTTAAAAGGTTAGTTGCAATGTGGAATCTGAAACAATATCTGTAACTTTCTGAGCTCTGTTAGATTAAAACCCACTGGTTTATTGTGCAGTTTGTGACAGTTATGCATGATTTTTTTGTAGCATTGCTTATTGATCATTTGGAAAATACTGGTTTCTTCTATTCAATATTTTGATTCATTGTAGAGATGAGGTCTCACCAGGTTGCCTAGATGGGTCTCGAACACGCAGGCTCAGGCAATCCACTCACTTCAGCCTCCCAAGGCATGGGATTACAGGCTGAGCCACCGAGCCCGGCTCCTATTCAATATTTTAAAGAATCAAAATTCCAAATATCACTGGTTTCAGGAAAGAAAAAACTGGAGAGGTGTCACATGTCAGATTTGTTCTCTAAAGTTCTTTTTGCTTGAAACTTTGAATTTTATCATTGATGACAAATGTGAATTTTTCTTGAAATGACAAGTCACTTCATTCATTTTTGAGAAAATGTCTGCCAAATAACGCTGTATAACTGTAGTATGTTCTCAGAAAAATTGGTGTTCCATTTAAAAAAGTGATGGGTGACCGGTCTTGGTGGCCCGACCTGTAATCCCAGCACATTGGGAGGCCGAGACGAGTGGATTACCTGAACCCACGGGTTCGAGACCAGCCCAGGCAACTTGGTGAGACCTCGTCTCTATAATAAATTTAAAAAACATTAGCCGGATGTGGTAGCATGCACCTGCAGTTCTGGCCACTTGGAAGACTGAGGCAGAAGGATTGCCAGAACCCAGTATAGACGCTGGGGTGGCCATGAGTGTGCCACTGCACTCTAGCCTGGGTGACGGAGTAAGACTCCAACCCAAAAAAAAAGTGACTGGTTCACCTCACATTTGTACCTGTTTTTCTTGAGACAACTGCCACACTTAGGTATGCAACAGAAGTGTTTCCCATTTTCTCATACAGAATATTAACGTCATATACTCAAGGTTGAAAAATTTTTAAATTGATACTCTGCTGCTTTATAAAGGAGACTGGCTTTGTTTTTCTTTCAAAGATTGTGAGTGGATGGCAGAGAATTTGATGACTATTAACTGGTACAGATTAGTGTCATGGTCTTGATTCATGTTAAGAAACCAGTTTTATCCATGATTGTTTTTATATCAATATGAGTGTCAACACAGTGAAACAGACAAATAACCATCTTAGTATTATGAAAATAATATTGACCTTCCAGACTTTGAGTTTTAGAAATTCTCATAGATCCCATGTGTCACACTTGAATAACTGCTAGTTCATAGCCCAAGGGACCGGGAGCGGCTACTGCACTCCAGTCTGGGTGACAGAGTGAGACTCCAACTCAAAAAAAAAAAAAGAAAAAGAAAAAGAAATGAGGGAGGAAAAAAACTTTGTTGGAAACTTGAGTACTGCTTAAAATTGTAAGCCTGAGAGTAGTCATTTCAGAATTTCTGAAAGTAGGGAGTTTGAGGATTTGTGAATGGAAAAGATAAGCCAGAAATAGGTAGAAAATTATTTTACTTGTAGAATAACATTAAGTAGTAACCATGTTTTGATATGGATAAAGAGAATACTTACAAATTTAAATAGTTTTAAAATTTTATCAAATCTTATGTTACAATTTTAATAAATGATTAGGAATAGAGTTCATAAATTATAATTGGTTATTTGTATTTTGGCACGTGAAGCAGATACATGAAGTATTTGCCAAATTTTAATATTTTTTGTTTTCAAGGCCATAGGTTTCTTTTCTGTCCTTTGCTTTCCTATCACAGGTGCCACTTTGATTTTCATCTGAGACAAGTTCTATTTTATATCACCTGTGAAAATGAAAAATAAGATTCAGATAATGTGTATTTTCATTTATCTAAAAACTAAGCTGTTCATTTCAAATTTCTTTGTATAGTAGCAAAATCATTTAAAATTTACTTTATACCTTCTTTTATTTATATTTAAATAAATACGCATACGTGTACTATATTTTTGCCATTATTTACTTTTGATACTAGCCTTGGAATAAGTAATGTTTCATTGGGAAAAAGAAATGTCAGTAACATCTGTACTTTCTGTCTTTCTATTTCTTGGATTCCAACACTTCTCTACTCTCAAATTTCGAGAAACTGTTGAGATGAGAAATAACGTTAGGCCAGTGTTAAACTGTTTTTGGTGTTTTGTGCTGTCTGGATTATTTGTTTATTCTCTGGACTTTTGTTTTTTAGCTTCTTTCTCTTGGTTTTAGTATTTGCTGCTTACCTTATCATGATTTCTTGCTCTTGCTACATACATGTTGTTCAAATTTTGATCCTCTACTTTGGTGTTTGGATATTGCTGCCAGCCTAATGCCTTGATTTCACACAGACCTTCTCACTTGTGTCTAACTGGTGTTTACCCTTAGCTGGCTTTAACCTTGACTTTGTCCTGTTGTGACTTCCTCCCTTCTTGTTGCATGTACTGCATTGCATTTTATGCCCTGTCATCCTAAGACCAACGTATATTTGTGTGATGTGTTTAAGCAAGTTTGAGAAATATAGTTTCAAAATTCATATATTTCATAAGGACATACTAGTTAAGGTTTTCAAAAACATGTGCTGTGTTTAAATGTTCACACATACTGGAAAGTTTTTCTTAAAATTGTGTCATATTTGCACAAATGTTTGTTATTTTTTTCAAAATATCTTAGTATCTCCTATTTTTTAGTTTTTCTGTGAAATAAAATAAAGGGTGATGACATTGGATAAAAGGATAACATTGGATCTTCTCTAAAACTTTATTCAATTAGATAACCAGAATGTTAATATTAAGCACTAAATATATCATTTTAAAAAACCTTGACAGATGGATCATCCTTTTATAAGTATTTTATGTATTATAGAAGAATGTACCTTTTGGGAAGTATTAGAAAAATGGGAATGCTGAATTATGGTGACAGATTTTAGTTATTTCTAGACTGTATTTAATGGGCTTCTTTTTCTTTTCTTGAGCTCTTAGTGTTATAGTCTGATTTTCTGTGCACAGTGTTATCCTTCTTAGTGTCTTCAGTGACTCAACATTGTATTTGGAACATAATAGATGCTTGCTTCTCTTTAATTTGCATTATTTTTTTTTTTATTTTTGAGTTGCATAGTCTCACTCCTGTTGCCCAGACTGGAGTGTAGTGGCACGCTCACAGCCACTGCCACCTTGACTTGTTGGGCTCAGAAGATCCTTTTGCCTCAGCCTTCCAAGTAGTTGGAACTACAGGCGTGTGCCACCACACCCAGCTAATATTTCTTGATTTATTGTAGAGATGGGGTTTTGCCAACTTGCCCAGCCTGGTCTTGCACCAGTGAGCTCAGGCAATCTTCTCACCTCTGCCTCTCGAAGTGCTGGGATTACAGGTGTGAGCCACTGTGCCTGGCAATTTTGTGTTATTCTTATACCATGAAGAAATCATCATCCTCTCCTTTTTTTGCTTGGCAATGTCTTTGGACTCATTTTTGGTTAGGTGTATATGTGGAGTGAGGAAGAACTATAAGTCATTTTTATCAAATCAACCCAGGTGACCCATAGGTTGGGGTTTTGATGATTATAAAGTTTGCATATCATTTAAAATACTGTAATTTTTTTATTTCTGTGTTTCTTTAATCTCTAAAATTAGATTGTACCATGTAGTTTCTCTAACACTTTACTCTAGATACACAGGTTTGTAACTGGATTTCTTAAGGTATCAGTTGTGATAATGTCTCAGTAAAAAGTTTGAGATGATGGTATGTATTTCCTATATAATTAAAAAACTTTATAACCCATTTTACTATGTTAGCTTCTTTCTTTTGGTTTTAGTATTTGCTGCTTACCTTATCATGATTTCTTTACATTTAATAATTACATTCAAGCTCAATTTCCACTTGAACTTTTTGTTATATTGACTTCATTCTATCCACTCAACTTTATCATACTTAATATAAATGGTTTGCCTTACACTGTATCCTAATACCCTGTTACTGTTCATATGGTCTACCTGCTACCTTTTTCACCATCATTATTCAGAATCCAACTTAGATCACACTTCTTCTCTAGGGTTTTATTTTACTAGTCTTCCTTTCACATTTATCATTTCCTACCCTTTTCTGCTCTGAAGAAGTAATGTGAGGCCACATTCATTTAAAATATTTTATGGTTTATATCATGCCCTTGATGAAATGTTACATTCTTTAATATAAAGATCTTGGCTCTCTTTAACAAAAAAATTATATATTTATGTAAAATAAATACAAAGGTAAAATTAGTAAATTAAGATCAGGGGGAAAAGTACTGTACAGAAAAGCATATATAATACACGGTTACTAAACTTAGATCAAATCAGCTAGCAACCAGAACCAAATTTGGAAAATAGGAATTTTAAGATTTGCAGAGTTCATAGCTTCATAGACATGCTAGATGATTTGGAGAGCTCATTCATATATTTCCTGAAACTTAGGCCTGAGAAATAATTTCTCCTTGGGTCCTTATAACGAAGATACTGCATGTTGTAGTAGGTAGCATTTTCAGCATTCCTAAAAATAAACCAGTAAGCTTCATATTGTTTCTATAGAGTATAAACAAAGGATTTACACTGATAAAATGCAATTTGGTTAAAATTGTAATATAGTGTAAGAACTTGGTTTTCTGATGGTCTTGTTTGTTCCCAGGATAAAATTTAGAACATCTAGAGCAGAGGTTACAAACTAGTGGCTTCTTGTCTATCCGATTTGGAACTGTGTTTTGTGTAGCCCATAAAAGATTGGCACACATTCATTTATATTTTTCTTTCATTCTTCACAGCACTTTAATGTAGTTTTTTTTTTTATTATTTTTTTTGAGTTGGAGTCTCACTCTGTTGCCCAGACTGGAGTGCAGTAGCCGCTCCCGGCCACCGCAGCCTCTACCTGCTGGGCTCTGGCGATCCTTCCGCCTCAGCCTTCCAAGTAGCCAGAATTACAGGCATGCGCTACCACGCCCAGCTGATTTTTTGATTTATTGTAGAGATGAGGTCTCGCTGCCCAGGGGGGTCTCAAAACCGTGGGCTCAGGCAATCCACTCACCTCAGCCTCCCAAAGGCGTGGGATTACAGGCTGAGCCACCAAGCCCGACTGTAATGTAGTTTTTACTGTTCTGGTCTTACAAATACTTTTTGAATTTTTTTCTAAGTGTTTTATGTATATTGTAAATTTTTTTGTTTGTTTTTAGTTTGCAATTGTTGTGTATAGTTATTTATGTATACAAATGCAGTAGGTTATTATTTGGTATATTTGTGTATTAACCTTGTATCTTGCAGGCTTACTAAATTCCCTTAGCTCTAGTAGGGTTTTTTGTTTGTTTGATTTTTGATAGGTCTCAGAATTTTCTGTGTACCACATCATATATACAAATAAAGTCAGTTTCTACCTCCCCTTCTGATATTAATGCCTTTTAATTTTTTATTATTGACCTTGTTGACCTATGTAGGATCTGTAGTAAAATGTTGAATAGAATTGGTGGCTTTGGACATCCTTGCCTTGTTCCTGGTCTTAGGAAGTTAAGTGTTCAATCTTTCACCATTAAGTATAATGTTATCTGCAATTTTTTTCTTGAGTCCTTTATTTGGTTGAGGATGTTCCATTTTACTCCTAGCTTGCTAAGAGTTTTTATCATCAAAATGTACTGAATTTGTCAGGTGCTTTCATCTGCATCTTTTGAGATGATCCTGTGATTTTCCTCTGTTCTATTCTTTTTTGAACTATATTGATTTTTGTATTTTAAAACAACTTTGTATTCTTGGGTTAAACTCTACTTGGTCATGATATATGACCCCTTTTGTGTATGGCTGGGTTTGATTTACTAATATCTTAACTGTTACAGTTCTTAACAAGGCATATTGCTCTTTAGTTTTCTTTTTCTTGTAATGTAGTTGACCATTTTTGTTTAAGGGAAATGTTAGCTTCATAAAATGATTTGGAGTATATCCTTCTTGTTTGTTTTCTGAAAGTTTGTGTATTGTTTGGTTGAGCTGACCAGTGATGCTAACTGTACCTAGAGGTTTGTTTGTTGGAATGTTTTTAATTAAATGTTGAATTCTTTTAGTAGATACAGGGCTATTTAGAGTTTCTTTGTTAGTTTTGATAATTTGTGTTTTGCAAGGGCTTTGTCACAATCTAAGATGTTGAATTAATTGACATAGAGTTGTTTGTTATAGTCCTGTACTATTTAAATGATGGTAGGATCTGTAACAGTGTTCCTTCTTTCATTTTTGATACTGGCAATTTGCATTTTCTCCTTTTTTCAGTAAGTTTTCAATTCATTTTCATTTTATATTGATTTCTTTGTTTTGTTCATTTTCTGTTTCACTGATTTCTGTTCTTATTTCCTTCCCTTTCCTTAGTTTGAATTTAATGTGTTCCTCTTTTTCTAGATTTATGTGGAAGCCTAGATTTTTTTTAACCTTCTTTTCTAATAACAATATTAAAAGCTATAAATTTCCTTGTGTGCACTGCTTTAGATGCATACCAAAATTTTTTATATGTTGTATTTTAATTAGTATTTAGTTCTAAATGTTTTCCTAATTTACTCTTTGACTCATTTTGCCTTAAGGGTTTCATGGCAGAATTGATCTATAATGGCTAAGGTTGTTAAGCATACTGTTCTCTACTGTGCTTGTATGCTGGTATTGCTTACATACCATTTTACTGAGAATTGAGAAAGCAGTTACTCATTGTTTTTGTTGTCTGTGGTTCAGATAAGGAGCCCTTTTTGGGAAATTTAAAAGCTTGAAAACTGATTATTTCATATTTCTAAATATGTTCAGATATTATAGTCTCCAAATTTCATTATATGTGGTCAGAGAATATATTATACTCTAATTTCAGTTTTTAAAAATGTATTGACTCTTGTTTTATGTCCTCAAATATGGTTTATTTTGGTGAATATGTTCTCTGAAGTTGTTGCGTTGACTATTCCATAAATTTCAATTAAATTATGTTATTTAATAATGTTCAGATTCTTCCTTACTGATTTTATGTTCACTTGTTCTGTCAAAACTAAGAAGCGAATGTTAATAATTGTCTGCTTCATGCATTTTGGTGCTTTCTTGTGACGTGCACATACATTTAGGATTATTATGTCTTCATGCTGAGTTGGTTCTTTTATTGTTATAAGATCTTCTCTTTAACATTGTTCATATTCCTTGTTTTTGTCTGAAGTGTACACTGTCTAATCTTAATAGCTTTAGCGGCATTCCTACAATTAATATTTTCATACTATGTCTTTCTCCATTATTTTAACCTGTCTTTGCCTTTATATTCAAAGTGTGTTTCTTGTAGGCAGTCTGTAGGTAGCCGTTGCTTTTTATCTATACTGTTAATCTTTGCCTTTTAATTAGTGTATTTCATCTATTTTCATTAAGTATTAATTATTAATGTTTTATGTTTAAGTCTACCATGTTGCTAATTATTTTCTATTTGTTCCATTATTGCTTCTTTTTCTCTTTGTTCTTGTCTTTTATTGGATTGTTTTAATTTTTTGTGTATCTTTATCTGACTTTATGTATTTTTTTAAGTGGACAAATATTGTATATATTTATGGTGTGCAATATATCTGAGATATCTATAAATTGTGGAGTGGCAAATTCAAGCCAATTATCATGTGTGTTACCTCACATGCTCTTTAATTACTTGTGAGATCACTTAAAATTTACTTTTAGCAGTTATCAAGGATATGACATTGTTTTTAATTCCAGTCACCATGTTGTAAATAGAGCTCTTGAATTTATTCTTCATATTAACTTAAATTTTGTATCCTTTAACCAGAATACTCATAGTTACCCCTCACAACCTCCCGTCTCCCTCCCAGTAGCTGGTAACCACCATGTTACTCTCTGCTTCTGTAAGTTCAACTTTTTTGAATTCCAGGTATAAATAATACCACTCATTACTTGTCTTTCTGTTCCTGGTTTGTTTCACTTAACATATTTTGCTCCAGGTTCATTCTGGTTGTCGCAAATGACAGAATTGCCTTCTTTTTTAAGACTAGATAGTATTCTATTGTATATATGTACCACATTTTCTTTACCAATCATCTGTTGATGGACACTTAGGTTGGTTCAGTTTCTTGACCATTGTGAATAATGCTGCAATAAACATGGCAGTGCATATATCTCTTCAATATACCAGTTTCATTTCCTTTGGATATATAGCCAGGAGTGGAATTGCTAGATCATGTGGTAGTTCTGTTTTCAATTTTTTGGGAAACTTCCATATTGTTTTTTGTGATGGCTATATTAATTTATGTTCCCATCAACAGTGTTTAAGGGTTCCATTTTCTCTACATTCTTACCAATACTTGTTATCTTTTTTTTTTTGATAATAGCCATTCTCATGGGTGACAGGTGAATATCTCATTGTGGTTTTAATTTGCATTTCCCTGATGATAGTGATGTTGAGCATTTTTTTCACATACCTCTTGGTCATTATGTGTTTCCTTGGAGAAATGTCTATTCAGTTTCTTTGCCCCCTTTTTTGGATATTAACCTTTTGTCAGATGTATGTTTTGTAAATATTTTCTCTCAGTCTGTACATTATCTTTTCACTCATCTGATTGTTTCCTCAGCTGTGCAGAAGCTTTTTAGCTTGATGTCATAATCCCATTCATCTATTTTTGCCTTGTGTTTTTGGGCTCATACCCAAAAATTCATTGTGTGACCAGAGTAATGGAGCTTCTTTCCTTTTTGTTGTTGTTGTTTTACTATTTCAGGTCTTATATTTAAGTCTTTAATCCATTTTGAATTGAGTTTTGTACATGGTAGGAGATAAGGGTCTAAGTTCATTCTTCTATATGTGCATATCTGGATCTCTCAGTGCCACTTATTAATGTGACTGTCCATTTCCCATTGTGTTCTTGGCATCTTTGGTGAAAATTACTTGACCATAAGATGGGTGAATTTATTTCTGGGCTCTTTGTTCTGTTCCATTGATCTGTATTTTTATGCTAGTACCATGCAGTTTTTATGCTAGTGCCTTGCTGTTTTGGTTACTATAATCTTGTAGTGCATTTTGAAATCAGTAGTGTGATGCCTCCAGTGTTGTACTTTTTGCTCAAGATTGGTTTGGCTGTTGGGGTCTTTAGTATTTTTAGTATTCCATTTCATCACCTTTACTGACTTATTACCTTTATTATTTTATTGGTGCTTCTTTTGGTGCAATATCGATGTTCTAGCTTATAGTTATTGTCACATAATATTATACCACTTTACATATAATGTTAGTGTATAAACCTTACACCAGTATATTTCTTTTTTTATGTCTCTGGTCTGACTATTGTTTTTTTGTGTTGTTTTGTTTTATTTTTTGAGAAAGCAGGATTTATTGAGAAGACAGAAAAGCTCCCAGAGGAGGAGGGGACCCCAGGGGGTTGTCCCTGACTATTATTATGCATTTGCTTTCTGTTGCGGATATTGTGAATCTCCAGAATAGACTATTATTATTTAAATGAGGAAAATTATGGTGCCCCCCCTTTTTTACCATTTCTGTTGCTTTTCATTACTTTGGGTGGATCCAGTTTCCTCAGGCATTATTTTCTAATCATTTGAATAATTAAAGTTTTTTTTTTTTTAATAGTGCATGTCCGTGGCAACAAGTTCTCAAGATTTTGTCTGAAAGCATCTATTCCTTAATTTTGAAGTATATTTTTGCCACATATTGAATTCTTGGTTGAAAATAATTATTCTTTTATTGCTTTAAATGTGTTTTTCCTTTACCTTTTGGTTTTCAATTTTTCTGATGAAAAGTCATTAATCAGTCTTATCTTTCTTCCTGTGCACATCATGTCCTTTTTCCTCTGTTTTTAAGATTTTTTTCTTTATTGTTGATTTTCAGTAGTTTCATTGTGATGTGCCTTGGTATACCTTTCTTTTTGTTTGTGTTTCTTTAAATTTGTTGAACTTATTAGAATACTAAGTTTATATTTTTCTATCCAGTTTAGAGACTTTTCAGACATTATTTCTCCATATATTTTTTTCTGCCGTTCCTCTTCTCTTTTCCGGGATCCAGTTACACACCATTTTGATTACTTGGTATTGTCTCAAAAGCAATGTTGCATCGGTGCTTTTCTTTTCAGTTCTTTTCTCTCTGTTCTTCAGATTGGATAATTTCTGTTGCTATCTTCAAGTTAACTGGTCTTTTTTCTTGCAGTGTCATATCAGCTGTTATAAGTCATTCAGTGAATTTTTTATTTCAAATAATGTATGTTTCAGCTCTGGGAATTTTATTTGATCCTTCAGTTTTATAGATTTTATTTCTCTCATTATTGCACATTTTCTTTAACTCTTTGAGCACATGTAAAGGGTTGTTGTAATGTCCCTGTTTGCTAATTCTTCATCTGCCATTTCGAGGTCTGTTTCTTCTTGATTTTTCTTCTAGTTACAGGACACAGTCTCTTATTTGCAAGCCTAGGGATTTTTATTAGATGCATTATGATAATATATTACTTAAGCCTAAACCAGCACAGTTGGCTCACGCCTGTAATCCCAGTACTTTGGGAGGCAAAGGCGACAGGATTGCCAGAGGCCAGGGGTTCTGCAACAGTCTGGGCAACTTGGTGAGACCTCATCTCTACAATAAATTAAAAAAATTAACTGGGCATGTGGTGTACACCTGTAGTTCCAGCTACTTAGAAGGCTGAAGTGGAAGGATCACCAGAGCCCAGCAGGTCAAGGCTGCAGTGGCTGTGAGTGAGACTCCAACTAAAAAAAATATATGTATATATAGCTTAATGTCTAGATTTTATTGTTCTCTTTTTAAGAATATCAGATTCATTTTTGGCTAGCAGTTAGGTTACTTGCGATTTAGCTTTATTCTTTTGAGGCTTGTTTTGAAGAATTGTTAGAGCATCTTTCTAGTACTCTAAAATTAGAATAACCTTGCCCTTATGTGTGGCCTTTCTGTATTTTCTACAAAATATCCCAGGTGTTGAGTGAAGTCTGTCTCTTATGGCTGTTTGGATCTTGATGTCTCTTTACCAAATCTTTGGGGGTTCTGTAGTTCGTTTAGTTTACAGCTGTGCGTTAGTTCTTTTTCTCAGTTCTTGGTCTTGTTTTCTGCTCAAGTTTTAGCAGCTGTAGCTTATCTAGACTCACCTTTGTCTCCTCAATGAAGTGAGAAACTTCAGTTCTCTGTTTTGTTTTCCTCTCCCTGCCTTGGGTTT
This sequence comes from Cephalopachus bancanus, assembly GCA_027257055.1. Taxonomy (NCBI): domain Eukaryota; kingdom Metazoa; phylum Chordata; class Mammalia; order Primates; family Tarsiidae; genus Cephalopachus; species Cephalopachus bancanus. The sequence continues at coordinate 4,095,059 of JAPVLO010000030.1, read as the reverse complement.
GGTAAATACTGCTGGAGTTGGCAGAAAGATGGGGAAAGAGTAAGACTTTTTTCTTTGTCTCTTTTCAGTGATGGTACCACTGTTTTGTTTGAAAGAGGTAGGAAGTCTACTGAGGTACCAGTTGCTCTGTTGTGGCTGTGAACTAATCATGCAGTCACGGTATTTTAATTACTGATTTGTGAAGATAATTATGCTAAAATAGACCTACTGTGCTCTGGCAGATTTGCAAATGAAGTACCTTTGATAGCTAAGAGAGTGCCACATGTTAGCTTCTGTAACCCTTTTCTTTTTTTTATTTTTTTGAGTTAGAATCTCACTGTCGCCCAGGCATGTCCAGTGGCATGCTCATGGCCACCACAGCCTTGACCTCCTTGGCTCAAGTGACCCTTCCACCTCAGTCTTCAAAGTAGCTGGAACCACAGGCATGTGCCACCATGTCTGGTTGGTTTTTTAATTTATTTTAGAGATGAAGTCTGGCCATGTTGCTTAGCTGGTCTTGAACCCCTGAGTTCAAGCAATCCTCTAGCTTCCGCCTCCCAAAATACCGGGATTACAAGCATGAGCCACTGCGCCCAGCTGTAGCCCTTTTCTATGTAGTTGTGAAGTGGTCATTTCACTTTGTGTGATATGTACTCTACAGTAGATACAATGTCAGTGTAGTGCTGTAACAGATGCTCCTACTACCAATGACTGCCAGGATTGTTGATACTGTACCATGTCTGTACAGCAGCAGCTAAATGTTTATGTTTCAGAGTACCTCTTAAAGAAGTTCAGATATATTTCGTGAGAAATTCCAAAAATTGCTCCAAACTGCTTCTGTTTAGGAAAGTGAATACATTTTAAAGCAATTTAAAAGAAACAGTTTTATGTTATTCCTAATGGGTAATTATGATATTGTTAGCTCTTCTGTGTGGTATTTACATTTTTTTCTTAAGGGCATTTTTATCTTTATGATTTATTTCTTTTATAAATTTTTCTTCAGGAGTTCAAGTAATATTATTCTATGTGGTTTTTTTTTTTATCAGTCTTGCTAGAATTTATTTTGTATTTTAATACATGTGATATTGTATTGTGATAAAAATTGTAACTTTTCCCTACCAGAACCATTTAAGCAGGTGATTAATTTGTGAGTTCCTATGCTGCTCTTGGCTTGAATTATAGCAAAAAGGCAGATGAAGTTCCTAATTTCGTGGAGTTCACATTTTAGTTGGAGAGACTGAAAATATACAGTTAGACAAGAAAAGGAAATAATACAATTTATTAGTATTATGGACTATACATAAAAATTTTATATAGCCATCAGTACTATTAAATAATAGTGTTGGGCTTGACATTCTCTATATCTGACTGGTTTCCCCGCTTCCACCACCATTTTTCTTTCTTTTGCATTCTTCGTCTTCCCCATCACTCCCTACAACACACACACATGCACACACAGTCAGACTGTATTTTTTGGTAACCTGTCAGGGTAGCACATCTGGTTAGCCATGGAAAAGGGCTCAGGGCAGGGTCAGTGATGATTTTTTTGGTTATAACATGATTGTTGATGTCTTAATCTTTAGGCATAATTTGAGGCCATGACTGGAATGAGATGTATTGGGTAGAGAAAGGGGAAATTTTTAGAATTTTAGAATACTACAACTAGCTTTCTCTTGAATTTGCTCTTAAAGAGTAGGACTTTGTTAAAGTTTTTGTTGTTGTACTCTTCAAATTCTTGTATATCTTTTTATGTGTTGAAAGCTTTAGATCACTTTCTTTACTCAAGATATTTAACCTTCACAGTTTCTGACCTATGTAGTTTTTTTTGTAGTTTGTTTTGTTCATTCAAGTTTAATTTATTATGCAGTTCATGGAGAATGTATTTGAGAATCATTGTTGTAGGAAAGGATGACTTTGATTTTGTTGAGGGATATGTGGTGGGAGCCAGATTTCCAGTGAAAGGAATATTTGTAATTTTGATTTAGCCTTCTTTGTGACTCTGCACAAAGCTGTAGTATATAAAAAGAAACTGCTTTTTAATTTTTCTTTTTTCTCTGATACTGGATTGTTTTATACTAAGAATTACTTTTTGAGGTATTAGTATTCAGTCATGTGACTCACCATTTATTTTGTCTTTCTTTTACAAAACTACGGGTTTGGGATGGAATTTTGCATATGCGTATTTCAAAGTCATTTTGTCAGCACACCGTATAGATCACACTTAACCACATTTCTGAGAGATTCTTAAGCATTTGGGTGTCAAGCAGACCCATCCTTAAGTAACCTCTATCAAGTGAAACATAGAACTAGTGGCTATTAGTTTAATTTGCTTGGTACATTTTGCAGAATACCTTTACATATTTTAAGTGAAGGAAGTAAAATGTGATGTTTCTGTTAAATTTAACTAGGATTTATCTTTGACTTTTGACATGTGAAGTGCTGTGGTGGTGCCCTACCAACCAGGAGTTACTTACCTCATCATTTAGACCCATGTCCAAATTAATTAGCTAGACAGTATCTATTGGATCACCCATGAGGATTCTTTTAATAATGCAAGTAGTAGTCAGTTCTTAATCTTTGTGATTTTAATTTTATATTTGCTTAAACCAGTTACAAAATGGTTTTAGGATGTCTGCAAGACTTTTATATAAACACAAATGTCACTCAGACTTTGTGCGCCTGTTGCTGCTTATCTGCCGACACATGAAAAAAGTCAAAGTAAAATTCTGTGGAAAAACCAAAGAAAGGGTCAGTTATGATTGGTGCCATAGTTTGAGGGTTTTTTTCCCCATAGGCATTTATTTATATGATTATGATTTCATATATGTCTTGTAAAATGACTCCAACATAAGAATTATTTAGTGATAGCTAGGAAAAAGTACAATTTCTAGGAGGAGCCATCTGAGTAATTTTGCAAACTTTTTATTAGGCCATGCCAAAAAAAAAAAAAAAAAAAAAAAGCCAATGAAAAAGACACTTAATTATGGAATGCTCTCATTATTTTGGTCCTGTGATCTGGTTCTTGAGGTCAGTGCTAAGCAAAGAATCCAGTAATCCAGTATAATATACCTAAATCTAAACTTTAGGATACAAGGAGCTACTTAAATGTCTACTTATTTTATAAAGTTATTTTTAAAAATGCCAATTTTTTTTTACCAGTTTCACAGTTTATGAAATAATTTTATTGTGATTCTTTTTTATTTTTTTAATTGCTCTCAGTATTTATATTTTATTTATTTATTTATTTATTTATTTTGAGTTGGAGTCTCACTCTGTCACCCAGACTGGAGTGCAGTGGCCTCTCCCGGCCACCGCAACCTCAACCTGCTGAGCTCCGGCGATCTTTCCGCCCCAGCCTTCCAAGTAACTGGAACTACAGGCACGTGCTACCACACCCGGCTCATTTTGATTTACTGTAGAGATGAGATCTCGCCATGTTGCCCAGGCGGGTCTCGAACCCGCGGGCTCAGGCAGTCCATTCACCTCAGCCTCCCAAAGGCGCGGGATTATAGGCTGAGTCACCGAGCCCGGCTTATATTTTGTATTTTAAAGATACATACAGTTTAATGTGTTCAACACTAAAGTTGCTTTTTGAGTCAACTGGCATGGTTTTCCAGAGCTCATTTTACCTCTTAAGATTTTAAAGATAAAACACTTTAACAGTCTGTGTATAATACTTATATCTCAAGCCACAAGTACCTACTCTTTTAACTTAAAAACACTGAGGGTTTTGATTTTTCCCCTGTGTAGCTATCTATTATTGATATACACAATGGAATTATTTACTGGGTAGTTTTTAAAAGTGATCTTTAAAAGACCTGTTTACAGTAATATCTAGCTCTTAGAATTGAAGTTGACCATATCTCCAGCAATACATTTTTAATTTGTTAAATTTTTTTTGACTTAAAAAAGCCAAAACAGACATTCTGCCTTGTGACTTCTGTATAAACTTATATTCAAGACTTGCATTGTTTTTGGCTAATGTGTCTTCTCAAACAAGGAACCAAACGTAAGATGACTGCCCCTTTTCTGAAGCTTGAGGGGTGGGCATTGCTTTACATTTTTTTTTTTTTTTTTGAGTTGGAGTCTCACTCCATCGCCCATACTGGAGTGCAGTGGTACGCTCCCGGCCACCGCATCCTGGACCTGCTGGGCTCTAGTGATCCCTCCACCTCAGCCTTCCAAGTAGCTGGAACTACAGGCGCGTGCTACCACACCCAGCTAATTTTTGATTTATTGTAGAGATGAGGTCTTGCCGAGTTGCCTTAGCAGGTCTCCAACCTACGGGCTCAGGCAATCCACTCATCTCCACTTCCCAAAGCGCTGAGATTACAGGCTGAATCACCGAGCCCGGCCCCATTGCTTTACATTTGATAGTACATTTGGCATCTACACGTACACTCACTTTGGGGGGAATACATTTCTATGCAAAATGCAGTTTATTTTAAAATTAGAAGTTCTCTAATTTCAGCTAGTTTGATGCTAATACAGATATCCTAAAACTGCATCAAAAAGAAGTTTACCATTTATCCCAATTATAATATTTTGGAATTTAACAGAAATCCAAAGCAAGGTTAAGTGTAGTTTGTTTTTATTACGTGGCATGTAATATAACTAACTTCTTTTAGATACTGTCTTCAGACTCATATAAAGCAAAATTGTTGGGTAAAGGGAAATATCAGTTGTAATTGATAGCACTGATCTGTCTTGGTAAATACTGACATTTATTAAATATGGTACAGATATATACTTTCATCTGATTTAAGCGAGCGGTTTTCCATTGTTCTAATGTTACTTCTCTCTCACTGTTTTATATATCAAGAATCTTCTTTTCTTTTGGATCTCACCCATATATTGAAAGTTATTCATTTAGAAACTTTTATTGAGTATTTATAGTATTCTTGGAGCTTAGGGTTCTGTAAGCGACCAAAACAGATACTAGTCCTTGCCATCTTGGGACACTATATAAAGATTTTGGCTTTTGATCTAAGTGAAATGGGAACCATTGGACAGTTTTGAACAAAAAAATAAGATCTGATTTACAGTCTAAAGGGAATTAGAATACTTAAGAAATCTGACTTATTATTTAAACTTGATTATGTTTAGGTAATTTGTATGTATGTAGGTATATGTGTGTGTTTTGAGTATATACATTTATATATGTATGGATAATTAAGACAAAGTTCGTAATTTCTTTTGGGAATGATAGTCTATTAGAAATCCCCTTGTGTTGCTGTCCTCTGTAGAGTATTAGTTCTGGTCAGTATAGTCAATGAGAAGATGAAGTTAGTAAAAGCTCTGTGCTTTCCTCTAACAGAAAAAATACTGGAGGAAGAGCTCTCTTTTGTTGGAGATGGGGAAGAGAGTATGAAGACATACGCTTAGGGCAACTCCCTCGGGTCCCCTTCCAGTGTGGGAGCTTTTTCTGTCCTCTCAATAAATCCTGCTTTCTCAAAAAAAAGAAAAGAAAAGAAAGCATACTCTTAATGGAGGTGCCTAGAACACATCTAAGAGCAAGAAATCTAGCAATTTATTATCTAAAAACAATGGAAACTCAGCTGAAAAGTCATTTGGGAGACAGGTATTTGAAAGTTATCCCTTCTGGGTGGGAGCACAGGCTACCGATGCGCCTGGGATTCCAAGCTAAGCAGGGTCGCTGCGGTTTCGCGCTAAACCGGGCTCGGTGGCTCAACCTGTAATCCCGCGCCTTTGGGAGGCTGAGGTGAGTGGATTGCCTGAGCCCGCGGGTTCGAGACCCGCCTGGGCAGTGAGACCTCATCTCTACAATAAACCAAAAAATCAGCCGGGCGTGGTAGCGCATGCCTGTAATTCCGGCTACTTGGAAGGCTGAGGCGGAAGGATCGCCGGAACCCAGCAGGTCGCGGCTGCGGTGGCCGGGAGCGGCCACTGCACTCCAGTCTGGGCGACAGTGAGACACCAACTCAAAAAAAAAAAAAAGAAAAAAGAAAGTTATCAATGCAGTAGGTCATTGTTAAATCTTGTGTTTATAGGTGAAATTTCCCTGACATACAACTTAACCAAAAAAAGACTCAAGATGGAAAAGAGAACACAACAGTATTTAAGAGCTGACCAAGGAAGACAGGCTGGTGAAGGTGTCATTTGAGGGGACTTGCTAGTGAGTACTCTGTCACAGTTAACTGTGAACTGGACAAGAAAGATGATCCAGAAGAGTCAAAGAGGAAGAATTAAGGAGCCTGGAATGCAGTTCAAATTGCAGGTTATACAGATTAAAGCAAAATGATGGAATTGGAGAGGCAAGGCATTAAAATGTAAAATTTTAGTTACAAAAAGATGTCAGTGTTCAAGGTATAGCCATAAGAACAGGTTATTACTTTGACTAGGTGATCATTAAGATTCTTTCTACCTTTGAGATTTTAGAATTTTTAGAATGGGGCATTCATGATTTTTTTCTTGTGTTAGATTTATTTTGTTTTTGGTTTTTTTGAGTTGCATTCTCACTGTCGCCCAGACTGGAGTGCAGTGGCATGCTCCCTGCCACCGCAGCCTCTTCCTGCTGGGCTCTGACAGTTCTTCCACCTCAGCCTTCCAAGGAGTTGGAACTACAGGCTTGAGCTACCACGCCCAGCTAATTTTTTATTTATTGTAGAGAGGAGGTCTCACCAAGTTGCCCAGGTGGGTCTCGAACCCACGGGCTCAGGCAATTCACTCGCCTTGGCCTCTCAAAGTGCTGGGATTACAGACTGAGCCACCCAGCCCACCCCTCTTGTGTTAAATTTAAAAGAAATTCCAATACCATTTTTCTTTTTTATTTGTTCTTTAACTTTTTTTCAAATTTGTTATTTATTGAATAGCAAACTCTGTAAACCAATAATGATTATTTTTCTGTTTGTTTTTTTACTTTTTATTGTGGTAAAATATATATATATAACAAAAGTTGCAATTTTAAACGTTTTCACTTGTGCAGTTCTAGTTTGGTATGCCCTTTTTTTTGAGTTGGAGCCTCACTCCACCACCCAGGCTCGGGTGCAGTGGCATGCTCACTGCCACCCCAACGTCGACCTAATGGGCTCCGGCGATCCTTCTGCCTCAGCCTTCCGAGTGGCCAGAACTACAGACGCACACTACCATCCCTGGCTATTTTTTATTTTATTGTAGAGGCAAGGTCTTGCCAAGTTGCCCGGACTGGTCTCGAACCCGCGAGCTCAGGCTACCTCAGCCTCCCAAAATGCTGGGATCATAGGCTAAGCCACTGAGTCTGGCCACGGTATGACTTTCGGTCAGTTATTCTTCTGTTATTTAAAACTCCTACGATAAAGGTAATTATTTAATTTATTATAAACACAATTTCAAAAGTATTTTGACTTCAGTTAAAAGATTGTACCGACCAGATGCAGTAACTCATATCTGTAATCTTAGCACTTTGGGAGGTCAAGGCGGGAGAATCACTTGAGCCCAGGAGTTTGAGACTGACCTAGGCAACATAGTAAGACCTCATTGCTAAAAAATTTTTTTTTTATTAGCTGATGTGGTGACATGTGCTTGTAGTCCCAGCTTCTTAGAGGCTGACGTGGAAGGAGCCCAAGAAGTCAAGGTTGCAGTGGGCCATGATTGTACCACTGTACTCCAGCCTAGGCAACAGAGTGAAATTTCAACTCACAAAAAAAGGATTATATGTTCTCTGACAATAATGGAATTAACAAAAAAATAAAAAGCAGAAATAGCTGAAAAATTCCCAATTAATTAAGCAACACAACTTAAAAATAATACAGTGATTTAAGAGGAAGCCATGTGGAAAACTCAAATATATTTATGAAATATATCAGCATTTGTGGGATACAGCTAAAGCAATTTGTAGAGGGAAATTTATAATGTTAAAGCTTTTATTAGAAAAGAAGGTTTTTCAAATAAATGATATAAAATTCCACATTAAGAAACTAGAAAAAGAAGAGCAAACTAAACCAAAGCAGTCAGAATGAACAAATAATAAAGATAAAAGTAGAATCAGTAAAATAAAAAACAGCAAAGAAAATAAAACTGAAAACTGAGTCTGAACAAATCATTAAAACTGATAAAGTAATAAAGTAAGAAAAAGAGAAGACATGAATTATCAATTTTGGCAGTGAAAAAGGTAATTACTGCAAATCCCACCCATATACATGAAAGCATTGATAGGGACTACTATGGATAACTTTGTAACAACAAAGTTAACTTAGATGAAACGGTCAAAATCTGGGAAAGACACAAACCACGAAATCCTACTCAAGAGTAATATTAAATAGTATTGTATCTATTAGAAAAACTGTACTTAACATGAAAAATCTTTTGGCAAAGAAAACTGAAAGACTGGATGGCTTTTTTATATCAAAGGCAGAAATAATACCAATTCTAAACAGACTTTTTCAGAGAAAGGATGATGAGAGATTACATCCCCACTCATATTGTGAGACCAGCCTTACCTTGATATCAAGACTAAGCAAAGATATTATAGGAAAAGGAGATTATATGTGTATGTCATAATCATAGTTATAAACTCCTAATGAAATTTCAGTAAACAGTCCAGCAGTGTGTAATCAACATGATACCCTATAACCAAATGATGTGTTTCCTATGAACATAAAGTTGGTTTAAGTGGTTTAACATTTGCTGATCTGTGCAATTAACTATATGAACATAATAAAAAAATATTATTTGTAGTCGCATTAGATGCAGAAAAGGAGCTTGACAAAATTTGGTATCTGATGATGAAAATAATTCTTAGCAAAGTAGAGATATAAGAGAGCTACTAAAACTAATCGGTGAGTTTAGTATGGCCTCATATTTCTGTGTATAAGAAATGAATATTTTTTGGGAAAAACACCAATTACAATAACATCAAAACACATGAAATAGGAGTAAATCTAATAAAGTATGTATATAGTTTATATGAAAAATCTAAAACATTCATTAGAGATGAAAGATGACCTAAATACATAAAAATGTATATACTATATTAATGGATTGAAAAAAGTCACTTTTGTTAAAGATATCCATTCCTCCCATAACAGCCTGTACATTCAATGCAATCCCAGTCAAAATTCTGCCAGTTCCTTTCTTTCTTACCAGACAAGCTTTCTAATATCTATGCAGAAAAAGTCCTAGAATAATCAACACAGTTTTGAAAAACAAGAACTCAGTTGGAGAATTCCAAGATTTATTATAAGGCTATACTAACCAAGACAGATTATAAAACAATACTAACCAAGAGAGTGTGGTACTGATGAATATATTGATAGACACATAGATTAACTCGACCAACGTAGAGGTCTAGAGAAAACCTGTAATACCTAATCAATTGACTTTTGACAAAGATGCCAAGGCAGTTCAATACTACAAATGGTGCTGAAACATTTGGATAGTCTTTTACAAAAAAGAACTTCAACCTGTGTCTTGTACTATATGCAAAAATTAACCTGAATTGACTCATAAACTGAGATGTTAAAGCTAAAACAATAACACTTCTGGAAAAGAACATAGGACAAAATCTTTGTTACTTTGGGTTAAGTAGAATTATTTTATATGGAACACATAAAGCACAAATATAAAAGAAGAAACAATAATTTGGACTTTGTAGAGATTTAAAACATTTGTTCTTTGGAAGATACTTAAAAGTAAATGGTAAGACAAGGCACCAGCTTGGAGAAAATATTTGCAAGCCACATGTCTGATAAAAGACTAGTATCTAGAATAATTATGATGTCAACACAATAATGAGGAAACAAGCAACCTTATTGAGGAAGAGGTTTTAACAAAGATTTATTGAAGATTTACTGATGGTAAACAAACACTGGTAAAGGTGTGCAACACCATTCACTAGCCATTAGGGAGATGCAGAGTAAAACTACAGTGTAATAGAGGGAGGCAAAAGAAAGAAAAGGGGAAAGAAACAAAATACCAAACAAAATACCAAATGCTAGTGATAATCCAGAGCAATTGGGACTTCCATACATTGCAGGTAGGTTTGTGAAATGGTACTGTGACTTGGAAAAGTCTGTCACATGTCATATGACCTGTACTTTTCTTGTCATATGACTTGTACTTGTCATATGACCTGTACTTTTCTTATGTGTTTACCTAAGATAAATGAAAACATGTTCGCATAAAGCATTGTACTTGAATGTTCATTACTTAGTGTATGACTAAACTATGTGATACATTAGTATGACGGAATACTACCCACCAATAACAGGAAATAAACTGATGCATGGTACCATGCATGATCCATACCATGTATGGATCTCAGAAGCATTGTGGGTTTTCAAAGAAGCTAGACCCAGAAGTCTGTGTCATTTCATTTCATTCTGGAAAAGAAAAAAATGAAAGTAACAGAAAACAAGTCAAGGTTGCTACGGGCAGAGGGTGGTGGTAGATGATTGCCTACAAAGGGATAAGACAAAAATGTTTGAGTGTTAGAAATGCTGTTTGTCTTAATTGTACGTGTGATTATATAACTATATTTTAAAAATTCACACATGTGTATAACTAAAAAGGGTGAATTTTACTCTAAAGTGTGCTTCAATAAACCTGACTTTCAAAAAAGTTTATTGGATGTAGAAAGAAAAAGAATGAAGGAAAAGAACCGCATTTTCCTGATTTTACATCTCTTGAGAAACCTTTTGCTTTAACCGAATCTTAAAATACTTGATTTTGATGCCAAGACTTTGCCTTTTGTTTAAAAATAATTAGACAGCAAGGTGCAGGGGCTCACCCCTATAATCCCAGCATTTTGAGGGGCAGAGGCGAGAGGATTGCCTCAGCTCACAGGTTCAAGACCAGCCTGGGCAACATGGCGAGACCTCATCTCTACAATTAAATAAAAAAATTAGCCGGGCATGGTGGTGCACATCTGTAGTTTCAGCTACTTGGAAGGCTAAAGCAGAAGGATCGCCTGAGCCCAGCAGGTTGAGGCTGTTGTGGCCGTTAAGTGTGCCACTGTACTCCAGCCTGGGTGACAGAATGAGACTCCAACTCACAAATATTAATAATTAGGCTGCATATACATACTTTAAACTGTGCAAGTTAATTATATGCATCTGAAAGCAATACAAATAGTTATGGTCGCTCTCTTGGAATTTCTGCTAGATATATGGAATTAGGATAATTCTTATGTTTTTGTTTGAAAGTCTGAAGTTTTTTTTATTTCTTTTCTCTTAATTATTTGCTACAATCACACAATAGAAAACTACATGGTCACTTTTTTTTTTTTAAAGGTTGATAGTATAGAAAGGTATGGAATAAGTAAAAAGGTAAAATTCCCACTTTGATTTCGTTCCTCGATTACCATGTTTATAACTTGGGTTTATTTATCTTGAAATTTTTTGTATGCATTCTTGTACATACAAACATTTTGTTTTGCTTTTTAAATCCACTAAAGTATGTACATACCATGTTTCCTTTGCTATAGCTTGCTTTTTCCACCTAATTGTAATGTGAATATCATTCTTTTCAGTATTAATGTTTTCATTTGGTAGATGTTTTAAAATACTAAAGGCATATTTTAGATGTAGAGACCAGAACAAAGAACAAAATTGGATCCCTGCCCAAGTGAACTTATATTCAAGTGAAAGGAAAATAATGAATTGGAGGAAATGTCACGTAAGTTCATGGAGATAAATAATTTAGGCAAAAGGGACAAAGTGTGATGGGATAGAATGAGCAGGGCAAGAACATTAGGTAGCTGTAGGCCTTTATATGTACATCCACTTTATTCTTAAGATAAATCATTGTTCCACATGTAGTTTGTTTAACCATTGTATTGATGAGCATATGTTATTTATAATTTTTGTTGTAGTTTTTGCTATTATGATCATTGTTGTAATATTTTTATACCAAATTTTTAACCCATCGTATTTTTAAATGTTGATTTGATTCTGCCAAATATTCTTTCAGAACATTAGACATCTGTCAATGGATGAAAAATACCTTATTTTAATTTGCATTATCCTGATTCCAAGTGAAGTTGAAGCATATTCATTGGACATTTGTATTTGCCCTATGAAATTGTCTACTCATAACATTTTGTCCATTGTATTCATCTTTTTCTTACTGAAATTTTTTCATTTCTTTATTTTTTATTTTATTTTATTTTTTTGAGTTGGAGTCTCACTCTGTCGCCTAGACTGGAGTGCAGTGGCCGCTCCCAGCCACCGCAGCCTCGACCTGCTGGGCTCCGGCGATCCTTCCACCTCAGCCTTCCAAGTAGCTGGAACTACAGGCGCACGCTACCACGCCCGACTAATTTTTTGATTTATTGTAGAGATGAGGTCTCACCAAGTTGCCCAGGTGGGTCTCGAACCCTTGGGCTCAGGCAGTCTACTCACCTCAGCCTCCCAAGGCGTGGGATTACAGGCTGAGCCAACGAGCCTGGCTCTTTATTATTTTTAATGTATACATTGTATTCTGTAATATTCTTTCCTGGCCTATTAGTTTTCTTATTTTATGATATCTTCGAATTTTATTCTTATTGTCAAACTATCAGTCTTTTTTTCCTAACTTCTAGGTTTTATGTCTTTCTTGTATACAAAGTCTCTTATATTTTCTTCTACTACTTATTTAGTTTTTATTTATGTTTCTAGTAGATTTTACTTCATCTGGAATTTTTTTTTAATACTGTGTGGTAAGGACCTAACTATTTTTCTCAGCTTCATAGCCATTTTCCCAAAATAATTCATTGAACAGTATGTCTTTTTTCCCACTGACTTGAAATACCACCTTTATTACATTTTAAAATCCCAAAGATATGTGTTCTGGATTCAATTCTCCACTGTTTTGATTATTGTCATTTTGCGTTGTTTGCCATCTGGTAGGCCACCCCCTCCCCGTTGTCTTTTTCAAAAAAAGTTTGGCAATTCTTGTGTATTTTCTCTTCCAGATGAACTTTAGAATCAACATGTCAAGTTCCATTAAAAATCCCTTTGGGATTTTGATTGGAAGTGCATTGAATTTACAGATTAATTTGGGGAGAATTGACATCTTTGCACTAATGAATCTTCCCATCCAGGACCATGGTATGCCTCTCCATTTCTTCAGGTTTTTTTTTATGTCCTTTAATAAAGTTTTATGATTTTTTTCACAAGGTTTTAACACTTTTCCTGTTAGACATATTCCTGGATATTTTTTAGTTATTGTTGCTGTTGTGAATTACATTTTTTATTCCATTTTATATTTTATTTTCTAATGAATTATTACTTGTATTTGGGAAAGATAATGACTTATGTTGATCTTACCATTTACTTCGTTTTCAGTTGATTCTCTTAAAGGTTCTAGAAGGATGATTGTTTTCTGCACATGATGACATTTGTCAATTTCTTTTCCAGTATGTGCTTATCCTTAATAGAGTTTTTCTGTTTGTTTTTTGTTTTGTGCTTCTGGTCTTATTGCATTGGTTAGGTTTCTGTAACTGTTCGTTTTTAGTTCTGATTTGGGCATCTTGTTCCTGATTTAAATTGAATGCTTCTAAGTTTTAAACTTTTACAATTATATGTGATTTGATTTCTGGTGGAATACTTTATCAAGAATAAATTTTCCTTGTTAGATTAACAATCCTTTTTATGGAAGTGAATATTGTGTTCATTCATGTACTTTTGTTGAAGTGATACTTGTTTTTTCTCCTTAAGTATTTTAATGTAGTGAGTCGCTTTAATAAATTTACCGGTGTTGGTCATGATGTGTTATAGGTTTAATATTTATTTAACACATATGTATTTGGATATTGCATTGTGCCAGGAACTGTGTCCACACTGGAGATAGTGCTGAGTAGGTCTGAAACGCTCTTTTCTTTTTTTATATATAGAGAAGATAGATAGATGATAAGCATCCAAGAACAAGATAATTTCAAGTTGTGATAATACTTTAGTGGAAATAGAGAGGATAGTGTGGTAAAAAGATAAGGAAGAATCTCTTTTGATAACATCATCTGAGAAGGTAAAATATAAGCTAACACCTAAAGAATGAAGGCATTGGTGATGGCATTTCGGGCGGTGCGGGGGGGTGGGAATCACTGTGTCTGTATGCACGATTCTATTTCTTTGTGTGTAAAACTTGTGACCATGAAACAAAAAAGAATTCTATTTCTTGTGTTTTCTTTTATTCTCTTTCTTGCAGTTGGCAGTGATATTTTATACTACTATTGAATTTAATTTGCTAGTGGAGCATTTTATTTAGGCTTTTTTGTTGTTATTCCTGTTCATGTTTGTAAATAGGGCTGCTTATGATGAGCTAGGGAGTTTTCCCATGTGTTTTCTGGATTTTGTAAATAAAATAATAATGCTCTTCCTGAAATATTATAATAATGTAATTTAAATTTGGAGAAATTACCTCTAAATTTATTTGTGTTCAGTGCTGTTTTGCAAGGTTAGATATCTATTATGACTGCTCTTAAGATTTCTTCACTGGACATATTCTACTAGGTTTTCTACCTTTTCTTGAATTAATTTTGATAATACATTTTTCTAGGGAACCATCCATTTTGTTTAGACTTTTACAGTTATTGATTTGTACATGTGCTCAGTTTTCTAATTTTAATAACTCCTCGTATTTTTTCTTCTCATTTTCCATAATTGTATTTGCCAGAAATTTATCTCCTTTTGCTAGACTTGACCCAAGAAACAGTTTTTGGTTTTATAATTGAAACTGTATCTCTTCTCAGTTTCTTTATTTCTCTTTTTATCATTATTTGTTATATTGATGAATTTTGATTTGTATTTTATTTTTTGAAGCTTTTCACTTATTTATTTTAAGTCTTTCTTGGGTTGTAATAAATTCAGTGTACTTCAGGCTTTAAAATTTTCCTTAAAGACAGATATGGCTACATCTCATAGGAAATAATATACTTATAATTTTAATCTTCGTTTTCCTCTGTATTCTGAGAGTTAATTAGTAGACGTTTTTCTTTTTGTATTAGTGTTTTTTAGCTTTATGGCCCCAAAATGTGACCGTATACAGTCTCTTCTTTTTGAAATCTACTGATATTTTCTTTTTTGCTTAAGGTATAGTCAGGTGTTTGTTTTGTTTTATTTTGTTTGAGTTGGAGTCTCACTCTGTTGCCCAGACTGGTCACCCCAGCGTCGACCTGCTAGACTCAGGTGATCTTGCCGCCTCCGCCTTCTAAATAGCTGTAGCTACAGGTGCACGCCACCTGGCTAATCTTTTATTATTTATTTATTTATTTATTTTTGAGGTGGAGTCTTACTCTCTTGCCCAGACTGGAGTGCAGTGACCGCTCCCGGCTACCTCAACCTCGCCTGCTGGGCTCTGGCGATCCTTCCGCCTCAGCCTTCCAAGTAGCTGGAGCTACAGGCACGCACTACCACGCCCGGCTAATCTTTTGGTTTATGGTAGAGATGAGGTCTCGCCAAGGTGCCCAGGCGGGTCTCAAACCCGTGGGCTCAGGCAGTCCACTCATCTCAGCCTCCCAAAGTGCAGGATTACAGGCTGAGCCACCGAGCCCGGCCTGGTTTTTGTTTTTAAAAACTGTGTATTCTCTTTTCATGATATAATATTAAGTTCTAGTGTACTATGAAATACAAGTATTACAGCTCATTCATTCTAATTTCTGGGTCCTTCATATTCTTGCATACTCCACATTTTTTGAGATAGATAATGTGGAGCGTTCCTGAGTTTTGTGGACTTTTCCATTGCTTATGTTTCTGGGACTTTTACTTACTTGTTTCTGTATTATATTGTTAGCATGTCTCTCTTGTAATAGCACATACAGTAGCATGTATATGGGCTTTTCTTCTTTTTTAAAAAAATCTAATCTGTGTGGTTTTATCAGAACTTTTTCTATTTATTTTTATACCAACTTAGTCTTTCATTTTCATTTTTTCCCCTGATATGGGGAAAATGTAATTTCTTATTGCTTTGCCACACTCACACCATTAACCTGTCTCCCTTTCCTTTCTTGTCTTTAGCTGAATTTATTCAGCTTTTTCTTTTTTTTTTCCTTCCCAGTCTGGAAACCCCATGTCTTATTCCTGTTCTGCAGACATTGAATTTGTAACTACTTGCTCCCTTTCTCTGGAACATAGGCCTTTAGCGTTATTTCATTTCAATACTGGCTTACATATTTTAAAATAATCAAACATTGTGGCTGAACGCGATGGCTCAGCCTGTAATCCCAGCACTTTGGGGAGTCGAGACGAGAGGATTGTCTGAGCCCGGGGGTTCGAGACCAACCTGGGCAACTTGGTGAGATCTCGTCTCTCCAATAAATCACACAAAAAAGCTAGCCAGGCGTGATGGCGTGTGTCTATAGTTCCCACTACTTGGAAGACTGAGGCGGAAGAATCGCCTAAGCCCAGCTGGTCAACTCTGGGGTGGCTGTGAGCGTGCCACTGTACTCCAGCCTGGGTGACAAAGTGAGACTCCAACTTAACAAACAAAATTGTTGTAACATGTTTACGTTGTAGAATGCCTCTGATTTTCTAACTTCAAGAAATAGTGTATTAACAGTTGCTTGAGATGTTAAAGATATACCGTATATATGGGTCTTTTCTAGTCTTGTCATTCCAAAGCTGTCCATTTCTTGAATCCATCTTTCTTCTTGAAGGAATACATGCAAATGTGGTTTTAAATTTCAAAGTGCTTCCATACCTAAAAGTTATTTTATTCTGTAGTTTGGAGTTTTACTTTACAAATAATTGTGCTTCAGAAATTTCACCTGTTTTATGACTACAGGTTTTGTGGTGTGTGTGCGTATTTTAAAGCTATCTCATATTTGTATTCTGTGTGTGTGTGTGTGTGTGTGTGTGTGTGTGTGTGTGTTGGAGTCTCACTCCATTGCCCAGGCTGGAGTGCAGTAGCACACTCATGGCCACCACAGCGTCCACCTGCTGGACTTAGGCGATCCTTCCACGTCGGCTTTCCAAAGCTGGAACTACAGGCACCTGCTACCACGCCCAGCTAATGTTTTGATTTATTGTAGAGATGAGGTCTCGCCAAGTTGCCCAGGCTGTTCTTGAACACGTGGACTCAGGCATTCCTTCCACCTTGGCCTCTCAAAGTGCTGGGATTACAGGCTTGAGCCACTGTGCCAAGCCTTGTATTTCTATTCTAAGGTTGATAATACCAGAAACAGTCTAAATTTCTAATTAAATTGCATCCTATTACTGAATCTTACTGTTGGTATAATTTTGGGAGAGTTTTTCAAGTACACTATTCATTTATTTCTGTTACAGAAAAATCCACCAGAATTTGAGAATTCCAGAGAATTTTACCTTATTTTAAACATGTATAATTTTCCACGTTATAAAGTTTATCATTAATGTTAAAATTGTTATATTGTATTGTTACACTAGTAATTTCAGACTGAGTTGTTGCAGCAGGCAGATAAGCATTTTGAAGCAAAAGGATAGAAGTCATGTTTTTTATAAGCACTGTGTAACAAGTCTATATTAACTATTATATCACTGGTTCTTAGCACATTACTAGATCACAGTAGCTGTACAGATAATAGTTGTGAGATAGATTGATGAATATGAATGGAAAAATGTAGGAGTAAATCAGTGTGGTTGTGTTTGAAAACTGAATTATCTTTAGTCAGATTCACTTTAGTTTTATTAACTTTAATCTCGGAATAACATTAATCATACTATTCATTGATTTTTTTATACAAGAAAGACTTTTTTCTTTGAGCAGGTTTTTGTTTTCTTTCTCCTTTGTTGTTTCAATTTTATACATGGATCAGTGCTCTGTGACTTTACTGAAGATTTTGTCTTTATAGGAAAAATATTTTAGTTACATTAGTTTTAAGATAACTTATTAAGAATTGTGGTGTTTTACCAAAAGTTTACCATTATTTAAGACTAAATATATAACAAAGGAGTCTTAAATAATGATAAACTTTGATAAAACACCACAATTCTTAATAAAGGCTTCAGGGCTACATGCAAAGAAATAAATTGTGATGACTAAATAATTATGAATCTTTCTTATTTTTGCATAATAAGTCTGTGCTTATCAGTATTCAGAGAACTAGGAAGCGGAGATAGCCATATTTTCTGGGTTTGAGGGACAGTGTAACCTCTGGAGAACTATTTAGGCTGGGCGTTGTGGCTTATGCCTATAATCCCAGGCAGAGACGAGAGGATTACCCGAATTCAGGGGTTCGAGACCAGACTGTGAAAGTTGGCGAGACCTTGTCTCCACAATAAATCAAAATATTAGCCAGGCTTGGAGGCACATGCCTGTAGTTCCCCTACTACTTGAGAGACTGTGGTAGAAGGATCAAGTGAGACCAGCAGGTCAAGGCTGCAGTGGCCATGAGCATGCCACTGCACTCCAGCCTGAGCAACAGAGTGAAACTCCAACTCAAAAGAAAATAAAAGATTTAGTGTCTGCCATAAAATTATTATAGACTCAAGTTAGTTTCTTAAATTTTGCATTCACCATTCTGTATGAAGCTTTTTAACATCTTTTATATGCAAAATATATTTCATGATGATAAATAATACTGTGTTTCAGAAATTGTTACCTTGAATTATATTTGCATAGCCTATGCTTTGACTATTACTGAATAAGTAATTTTATAAGTAATATGATTCAGTCCATAATGATGTCCTCAAGTCAGGTTGTTTCTAATGAGTATTTATTTTTTTGAAGCTAAAGTGGTATTAGTTATGGATCTGTGTCTGTAAACCAATTTTATGTCATTCATTGACGTGACAAAATTGGTCATAGGCCGGGCATAGTGGCTCAAGCCTATAATCCCAGCACTTTGGGAGGCCGAGGCTAGAGGATTGCTTGAGTCCAGGGGTTTGAGGGTACCTTGGGCAACTTGGCGATACCTCGTCTCTACAATAAATCAAAAAATTAGCCGGGCGTGGTAGTGTATTCTTGTAGTTCCAGCTACTGGGAAGGCAGAGGCAGAAGGATTGCTGGAACCCAGCAGGTCAATTCTGGAGTGGTCATGAGTGTGCCACTACACTCCAGCCTGGGCAACAGAGTAAGACTCCAACTCAAAAAAAAAAAAAAAATTAGTCATAAAAAAAAAATTGAGGCCGGGTGCAGTGGCTCAAGCCTGTAATCCTAGCACTTTGGGAGGCTGAGGTAAGAGAATTGCCTGAGTCCAGGGGTTCAAGATCAGCCTGGGCAACTTTCTGGAACCTTGTCTCTATAATAAATCAAAAATTAGCTGGGCATGGTGGCACGCACCTGTAGTCCCAGGTACTTGGAAGGCTGAGGTGGAAGGATCACCTGAGCCCAGCAGGTCGAGGCTGCGGTGGCCATGAGCGTGCCACTGCACTCCAGCCTGGGCAACGGAGTGAGACTCCAACTCAAAAAAAAAAAAAAAAGAAGAAAAAAATTGGTCATAAAAATCAAAACCTGGTATTTTCTAAAAGGCTGAGCATGTTGGCTCACACCTATAATCCCAGCCCTTTGGGAGGCTGAGATGGGAGGATCTCTTGAGGCCAGCTTGGCAACATAGAGACCCCAACTTTACAAAAATTTTTTAAAAATTAGCCAGGCAGCCAGGCTCGGTGGCTCAGCCTGTAATCCCGCGCTTTGGGAGGCTGAGGTGAGTGGATTGCCTGAGCCTGTGGGTTTGAGACCTGCATGTGCAACTTGGCGAGACCTCATCTCTACAATAAATCAAAAAATCAGCCGGGTGGGTAGTACGTGCCTATAATTCCGGCTACTTGGAAGGCTGAGGAGGAAGGATCGCCGGAGCCCAGCAGGTCAAGGCTGCGGTGGCCGGGAGCGGCCACTGCACTCAAGTCTGGGCGACAGAGTGAGACTCCAACTCAATAATAATAATAATAAAATAAAAATTAGCCAGGCATGATGGAGCATACCTGTAATCATAGCTACTCAGGAGGCCGAGGTGGAAGCATCACTGAGCCCAGGAAGTTTAGACTGCAGTGATCTATGATCACAGCATCACTACACTCCACCCTGGGCAACAGAGTGAGACTTTGTCTCAAAAAAAAAAAAATAAATAAATAAAATAAAATAAAATTTAGAAAAAAAAAAATTTAACCTTCTTTTGGAGGGGTTTTCTGTACTGACTGAATTTACTAAGGGATCTTAAAATCTTAACTGTTGTAATTTTGGATTGTAGATACTTTTTCTGGAACAAGTATAGGAATTACTTGTTCTAAAATAACCTTTGTAATATAGTCAAGATTTAGATTACCTTTCTTGAAATTTAGATTGTTATTTTAAAATTCAGATTACCCGCTTGAGATTTAATGCTAAGTGGACAGGGTAGTTTCCAGAACAGTAACAATAGGAACAGTGTAAACTGGCGCGTTCAGGGAATCAGGAATGTTGAATGTCAAGAAGTGAAAATTTTCAGGTTCCCAGAATTTACCTTTTTAAAGTTTATCTTCAGTGACTTAACTCTTTTTTCATCCTCACTTTATATAATCTTACATTTGGCGTAGTGAAGTAAGTTCCTAATTTATTTGTTTATTTATCTATTTTGTCTCTGGTATCAAATCTATTCAAAACCATTTTTCACGTCTCTAATTGTCTTCCTCTTAATAGTTATTTGCCTTAATGCCTATAGTAACTTAAAATATACATTCTGAACTTCTCAGCACAGTATTTTAAAGACCCCATCTTCCTTAAGCATCATTTCTTTTACCACTGACATTCAGAATTGTTTTCTCCTTTCTCTGAACAATCACTCACTAGTTTCTGTTTAGTACTTTTTTTCAAACTTGTTTGATAGTTGTTTGCACAGAGTTGCCTTTATTTTATATTTATGAAAGGCACTGATTATAATTAAATCATTTTTCTATTTCTGTTCTCTAATGGCAAAACCTGCTGCTTTGCACATAGTATGTAATTGCTGGTGGATTTTTGTTGCGTTGAATAGAGCTTGCATGTATTATATCCATTTAATCAAAATATATTAATTTTCTTATCCTTTGAGATAAATATCAATGTATTAAACTATGAAATGACCTCATCTTCTCTAATATGGCAGTGTTTATATTTCTATTTTGAGGAGTAGTTTGAAATGTAATGCTAATGGTCACAGTTGGTCTGAATGTCCCTGTGGGTACCAAATTTCCATGTGACTGTGTTTTGAGTATAGAAAGATTTAGAGAACCTTTAATGGCATAAGCAAATGTATTCTGTTCTGGCCATTGGTTTTCACTATTGAGTCTTTTTATTAAGTTGGGCTTATTTTGGAGAAAAAGTGAAAAGGTTTTTAATTATTTTAGAAAACTAAATAGTATTAGTATTACATAATAGTTTTTCTTTTTAACAAAAGCGACTCTCCAATGAAGGATCACCTTTAGTCTTTTTAAAACTGTAAGGATTTAATATGCACAAAAGTACAAAAGTATTAGACTAGTCTAATAAAATCTGTATACCTCTCACATGCAGCATTTTCAAGAATTTGCTGTACAGCTTTGTTTTTCTCAAGTATTTTATGACTAATTCTAAACACTATTCCTATGTACTTCAGTGTGCATGTCTTAAAGATAAGGACATTTTCTTATATAACCAGATAATTTCTTTATATTACCTAATACCCAGTTCATATTTAGATTTCTTTGCTTGTCTCAAAAATACTATTTTTGCAGTTGTCTTGTTTGAATCAGGATTTAAATAAGTTCTGTATTATTTTGCTGGCTGTATCGTGAGCCTCTGTAATTTAGAACAGTTCTTTATTTTTTAAAAATTTTTGTTTCTCTTCTGTTTACTTGAAGAAAATGGTCAGTTCCATGTTTTAGATTTGTCAGTTTGGTTTTATTGAATGCAGTAATTCTTAGCCTCCCTACTTCCCCCAGGTTTTCTGTTGTTGTTGTCTTTTCTCTTCCAAGGGAACATTTGGCAACATCTGGAGACTTTTTTTTTGGTTATTGCAACCTGAAAGAGGGTTGTTACTGGCGTTGAGTGATTAGAGGTTTGGGATGCTTCTAAACAAAAATTATAGAGGATAGCCCCCAGCAATGAAGAATTGCCTGACCCAAAATGTTAATAGGGCCAGTGTTGGGAAATATCAAATTTTCTTGTTTCTTTATTTGCCTTAATATTTTTTATAAACTGGAAGTTATATTTCTAAAGGTCTAAGGACTTTATTAGGTTATTGTTTATTTGGGGGGTGCAAGAATACTTCATAGGAGGTGCTGCATATCTTATGTTGCGTAAATCAGGCATATAATGTTTGGTTGTCCCACTTTTATTAATTAAACATGGGGTTAAGGTACAATCTGTGAGTGTAAAATTTAAAGAAGGCTTTAACAGTGTGACAGTTCTACCCCTTTTTACTCTAGAGCTGAATTTTCTGGTGGAAAGACTATTGAACTAATTATAATTGGATAACTGGTCTTTTGCTGCTAGGTATTTAGAAACCTGCTATTTTGATAAGGTCTTTGTGCATTTTTTTCCCTCATCTGTAACAGTGAGTCGAACTGATGATTTCTAAAGCTCTTGCATTTTGATGCCTCATTATATTCGATAAGAATTTGATGCATATACATCATTTCATTAAAAAATCCAGCTGGTCAAAACAACGCATCCAAAATACTTTTAAATAACTTAAACTGTTGGTTTTTTTGTAAGTGATAGATTTTTTCCCCCCTTGGAGAATACATTTAATACAGACATTTATTTTCTCTGCCTTCTGTCTTTGTGGAAGTTATTTATACATTTCATTTAAAGAAAATATTTTCAAGTATTTATTTGAATTTCTTATTCAGATCATTTTTAATGTTATGTTCCAGAACTTAGTTGTGATTCAAAATGATTTTTTATTTCTGTAAAATACTGTAATAACAGTGAGTTAGGATTTAGAGGGAAAATGCATTTCAGTTTTTAATCTGAACCAGTTCAGCTTGGAATGTAAGATTCTCATAATTTGGTTTAAACAGTAAGTATCTCTTGCACATACAATGTTTGCAGTAAGTGGGCGTTTTATAAATCAGTGAAGATAGCATTTTGCACCACCTGTAACCTAATGTAAGATTTTTTTACATATCTCCTATAAGGTCTATCAAATTCATCTATTTTGACTAGTTCTTTCTTCTCCATGCACACTAGAGCTTTTTAGAATCTGAAATGGAAGGATCCCAAAATCATCTGGTAAAGTTCACCTTCCTTACAGGTTCTTTTATTTACCTAATAATTACTTGAGCCCTGACAGTACGTTGGGTACACTTTTAGTTGCTGGCTGTAATCAGTTAGCCAAACAAAGTCTTGGTTTTCACGGAGCTTAGAGATTCAATAAGTAGGAGTGTGTGTGCGTGTGCTTATGCATATGATAAAATATTCACATTATAAATCTATGAAAAAATTAGAATAAGGATTTAGAGATAGAGATGACTGAGAGATATGCTTAGGTCACACAGGTAGCAGCTGATGGAATTCTGGTATTAGGCCTTCACATCCTAGTAGTGTCCATCCTTGAAATTAGCTCCTTCTGCATTAATCTTAAACTGGGAATAGGGAGGAAATAGCTACCCATTTCTATTCTTTTCTTCCATCATGATAAGCCCCTCATTTTAAAGCTCTCTAAGAATTTCGTAGTCATTTGAATTGACCGTTTTTTAAGTTGTCAAGTTTTCATATAGTAAGAGTAATGGACTTGAAAATAGCCTAAGAACTTTTGTGGAGAAGTTTAAAGTCAGTAAGAAAGTAAATGTTTCTACACTTAGTATCCCTTATTAGGTGATTGAAATGCAATTTTCTTAGTAAATTTTTACTAGACTTAGTTATGCTACAATGTAGCATAGAGGATATTGTATAAGAAAATCCCTTGAGTGAAATTTAATACCTCTGGTAATCTGACTTTTAATCTTCTCACTTTTCCTAGAGTAAATTCCTGTGTTCTGTCATAGAAATTTCGTACTTATCTGCCAGTCCATATTTCTTTCTCTCCTCTTCTCTTATACAAATAAGATCTTTTGGTAAAAATCCTTTTATATTACTCTTTCTGTGTGTAGCATCTTCTTGAACAGCTTTAACACCTATGATTTCTATTTTTGACTTAGTAGCTAACTATTGCTCTTTGAGGTATTTACTTTCTAAAGTATCAATTTGAAATACTTAATTTTTTATTTGTTCATTTTACCTATGTTCATTTTTCAATTATTTCCTTTGTTTAATTACTTTTGTCTTATTTTGAGTTGAAATGAATGTAGTAGCTATTTTAACAAATTTTTATTGGGAAACAGTCTTTTCTTTAGAAAGCCTCGCCTTCTGTACCATGTTTGATGATAGGAAGACATATTTTTACCACTATAACTTTTAATCATACCTTGCTATGGCCAAACCACGCGTAAAAGTTCACCTTTAAAGTGAACTTTAATTAGTTAGCCTTTAAGAGTCTTACTTTATCACACTTTTGCTGCTGCCTTTAAAAATAACTTAAATTAGCCAGGTGTGGTGGTGCATACCTGTGATCTCAGTTACTTGATAGATTGAGGCAGGAGGATCGCTTGAGCCCAGTGGTTGGAGACCAGTGTTGGCAACATAGTGAGACTGCATCTCTTAAAAATAAATAACTTAGTCTGGGCAGGGTGTCTCAGCCCATGGTGAGAGGATCACATGAGCTCAGGAGTTCACCAACACCCTGGGTAACAGTGGGACCTCTACAAAAAAAAAAAAGTCAGAAAATTAGTCGGGTGTTCTGTCATAGACCTGTAGTCCCAGCTACTAGGGAGACTGAGGTAGGGAGATTGCCTGAGCCCTGAAAGTCAAGACTGTGGTGAGCCGTGATCTGTATTTGAAATATTAAAAATTTCAAATGTTGTTTCATGTTAGACTGCTTTAGTTTAGTGAAATTTTATAGAGAAACTTGTATTATTTCCCCTCAAATTTAACATTTAATGTTAAATATGTGCTGATTAAATATGACAATATGCCTGGATATCTGATAGGTGATTTTTAAGATGGAAAAACATGGTGTGTTTCTGATGTTATGATAGTTAAGAATTCATTGCTTAAGTATAGGAGTAAGGTTGTTTTTTTTTTTTATTCCTGACCTTCTGGATACTAAGCATGGGCACGATTATTTTCTAGATTATTAGTTACTCTTGTATCTATTTTGGTTGTTAAGGTGTTGGAAGTATCTTAAGCCTGTGAAATAAATTTTCTCTGATTATGTTAAATAGTGATATTTTATGTAACTATCTACTTATATCAGCAAACAGAAAAGAATGTATATTAGTACCTATTTGTACATAGCACTGTTAGGGGAAGTACAAAGCTTTTCCCCATGTCTTAGGATTTGTTATTTTTAAATTATTTAACTTTTTATTAATTGAATCTGGTATATTTGGTATGTCATTGGTTCTCAACATATGGGTGTAGATGCTTCAGGGTCCCAGAGACCATTTGAAGGTACTCATGGGGTGTAAACTACCTGGGGTGCCCCCCCAAAAAATGTATACACAGTTTAAGCATTGTTATCTATGTATTACTTTTAGTTCACCGTAACAGTAGTGTTTGGACACTGATAGTAACTACTTGGAACACCTCTTATAATTGCAGAAGTCAAACATGACTTGTATTCATATTTTGTTATCAGTATATATTGTGTATTACAATTTTAATACAGTTTTTCCTTTCTTAAAATGTGTATACATTTTTTGGCACCCTCTGTACTTCATAATTCTGAGATGTTATTTGTCTTATTTACTGTATTGACATTTGCACTGTTAGTGCAAAAGCAGTGGAAGGTAAAACATTTGGCTCCTTTATCAAGGTCATGGCACCAAACTGTGCTAGTATTTTATTCTTCACCGCTATAAACTTGCAGTTAAAAAAAAAAAAAGAAAAGCCAGTTTCACTTTTACAGTGTCCCTGGCCAGGCTCATGCCTGTAATCTCAGTACTTTTTGAGGCCGAGGAGGACAGATCTCTTGAGCCCAGGAGTTTGAGACCAACTTGGATAACATAGCTAGACCTTGTCACTACAAAAAATCAAAAAGTTAGCTTGATGTGGTGACACACTTGTAGTCCCTGCTACTTGGGAGACCGAAGAAGGAGAATTGCTTGAGTCCAGGAGTTTGAGATCGCAGGAAGCATATGGTGCCAGTGCACGCCAGTGTGGGTGACAGGATGAGACTCTGATTTAAAAAAAAAAAGAATGTCCTTGATGAAGCAATAAACTATCAATAATAATAATATTTTATTAGAGTCAGGTTTCACTTTGTTGCCCCGTTGCAGTGCATTGGCATGATCACGGCTCACCACAGTCTCAAACCCAAGCAATCCTCCCATGTCAGCTGGGCCTGCAGGTGCATGTCTCTATGCCCAGCTTGCTTGCTTATCTTTGTACGTATGTATGTATGTATCTATCTACCCACCCACCCATCATCCACCCATCCACCCACCCATCCACCCATCCATCCGTCCGTCTGTCCGTCCGTCCGTCCATTCATCCATCCATCCATCCATCCATCCATCCATCATAGAGTCAAAATCCTGCTCTTCTCAGGCTGGTCTCTATCTCCTGGGCTCTAGTGTCCTCCCACCCAGGCTTCGCAAAGAGCTGGGATAATAAGCGTGGACCACCATGCTTGGCTAATAAAATTATTAATTTTATGAAAAGTATAAATATGAATATATGTCCTTTGAATATATCTGTGTGACAAGATGGGAAGTACATGCACATAAAACACTTATACTGCATACAAAAGTGTGTTACTTGTCTAGAGGAAAAGCACTTGTGAGGTGAATTAACCACCTTTGTTCATAAAATGTCATCTTTACTGTAAAGTATAACTGAAGAACTACAGTTATCAAACTTGGGTATTTGGCAAACATTCTTTAAAATGTTTGTGAACCTGTCACTTTAAAGAAAATAATCAACAACAATATTTGTTGCCCATGATGAAATTAAGCTTTTAAGCATAAGATAAAATTTGGAACTCATATTTGCCTAGGCTTGACAGCTTTCCAGTACTTAAAGACTTTCCTGAAGGAATCAGGGGTGACATTAATGGATGTGATTTAAAAAATTTTTTAATAGACTTAGTGGGTACAAGTACAGTTTTGTTACTTGGATATGTTGGGTAGTAGTAATAGACTTTTTAGTGTACCCTCACCCAAACAGTATACATTGTACCCAGTAGGTAGTTTCTCACACTGCTTCCACCCTTTGGAGTTTCCATTTTGTCTGTTATTCCATTCTGTGTGTTCACATATACACATTGTTTAGTTCCCATTTATAAGTGAAGACGTGGTATTTGACCTTTGGTTTTTGTTATTTTTCTTAGGATAATATCTCCAGTTCTATCCATGTTGCCGCAAAAACATGATTTCATTCTTTTTCATGGTTGAGCAATATTCCATGGTGTGTGTGTATGAGCATATATCACATTTTCTTTATCTAGTCATTCATTGATGGACACTTAGGTTGATTCTGTGGCTTTGCTATTTTGAATAGTGCTTTGATAAACATGAGTGCAGTTGTCTTTTTTATATAATTCTTTTCTTTTGAGTAGATATCCAATAGTGGGGATGATGAATCAGATTAGTTCTATTTTTAGCTCTTGGAGGAATCTCCATGCTGTTTTCCCTAGAGGTTGTACTTAATTTACATTCCCATCAACAGTGTATAGCATTTCCTTTTCTTCACATCCTTGTCAACATCTGTTGCTTTTTACTTTTTAGTGTTGGCCAGTGCCTGTTTTGTTTTTTTTGATACTGATTTTGATATTTAATTTCCAATATGGTAAATACCAATAACTATAACCCTTAAGTGACATCATTGAGAGATTAGTGCTTTATAACTGTATAAAGGGGCCCTGAAAGCAAAACATTTAAAAACTGCTGATTTAGGTCTTCTATCGAAGCCAGCGGTTTCACAGCCTTAAGCATTAACCTCATACCTCATATATATCTCATAACCAAATTAAAATGGAAAAGAATATGTATGATTTTAGTAAACAAATTAGACTACATGTGACCAGTAAGTTTTTTTCACAAATGTACTTGTTGGTTAAGCAGTGGGCTTAGATAGCCTGTTGAATTTATTTTTGGTTGCTATGTATTTACCATTGATAATTATGTTAAAATATTTATTCGCTTCTCCTCCTTTTTCTTTTATTACTCTTTCCTCTTTTCTCCTTTCATTTCTCTCTTCCTTCTTTTTTTTGTATTTGCTTTCTAGGTGGAGTCTTTTATTTTGGATCAGGATGATTTGGAAAATCCAATGCTGGAAACAGCTTCCAAACTGCTCTTGTCAGGTACTGCTGATGGTGCAGACCTCAGGACAGTAGATCCAGAAACTCAGGCAAGACTGGAAGCTTTACTAGAAGCTGCAGGTATGTCTCCAAACTCTACATCTTATTAAGTCTATCTTATTATCCTAAAGTTGCACATGAATCTAATAAAAACTCATTATTATTAACGAATGATCTTGGTTATTTAGTATGATACTGTTCATAAAGGTTAATTGATTACTTTTTAGGGAATGCATGGAGCATTTTATTAAAGCACATTATAATTTTCATTGCCAGGGTAAAACCCACATGCTACAGTTGACCTTATAGAGATTTCTTATTCAGTTGATTCTCATTATTTGCAAATTCTGTATTTGTGAATTTGCGTTTCTGCTAATATGTATTTGTACCTTCAAAATCAGTACTTGCAGTTTTTTATGGATGTGCCTAGAGCAGCGAAAAATTTGAGTCACCTAATTGCATATTCCCAGTTGAGGTCAAACAAGATGATGCTCTACTCTCTTGTTTCAACTGTTATACGTAAATAAATGTTCTTTGGTGGTTTATTTTAGTGACTTTTTTTTTACTTTTTGGTAATTTCACTGCTTAAAATGGCCCCCAAGCATAGTGCTGAAGTGCTTTCTAGTGTTCCTAAGTGTGAGAAGCCTGTGATGTACCTTACAGAGAAAATATATGTGTTAGATAAGCGTTTTTCGGTCATGAGTTGTAGTGCTGTTGGCCGTGAGTCCAATGTTATTGAACTAGCAATATTAATTAAATAAGGTATATTTAAGCTGAAACACATAGAAGAAGGTTCTGTATTAATGCCATTGTATGACCAAGGGCTTGCAGTAACCTAACCCTGTATTTTGCCCGTGAGCATCAGTTCTACGGTATTTTGGTAATTCAATGTTTCCAGTGACTTCACAGAACAAGACTACCATGAATAACAAGAATTGACTGCATATAATTCACCCACTTTGTTTGTTATAGATTATATCTTGGAACCTTACAAAGTGAATCATCATGATATGTTTGTAAAGTGGATCATTATATTATTCCCATAAGAACAGTTTTCTCTTTTTTTTTAGTTAGAGTTCACTCTGTCACCCAGGCCAGAGTATGGTGGCGTGCTCACGACCTCCACAGCCTCAACCAGCTGGGCTCAGGTGATCCTTTTGGCTCAGCCTTCCAAGTAGCTGGAACCAAAGGCATGCACCACCACACCTGGATAATTTTTATTTAGTGTAGAGACAGCCTTACCAAGTTACTTAGGCTGGTCTTGAACCTCTGGGCTCAGGCAATCATCTCGCCTCTGCCTCCCAAATTGTGAGGATTATAGGGGTGAGCCACCATACCTGGCAAAGAACAATTTTTTAATTAGGGATTGTATATACAAAGATTTAGCTAATATAATAATTATATAATTATATATAATATAGGTAATATATACTTATAATAATTATATATAATATTTATATGTAATAGTGATAATAATAATATTCTTTAAATATAAGGGGATAATAGCTATGATCATTTAAGAAAACCTTATTTTTTAAAGTTTTCTAAAGTAGATAAAGACACTGTGAACACTAAGCATTCATAGTTTAAGAACCATAATGCCCTTTGTCTTGTCTATGCAAGACATTGTTTATTACAGCATAAAACTGACCTATTACTGTTTGGTAATTTTTTCAGTAAACATTTTGTTATAATGCAGCTTTTAAATATTTGAAGGACTCATGGTTCAGTTTGATTTCTATGCTGGGTAAAATTCTAGAATGGATCATTAAAAGGATCTTAACCAAATACAGATGAAAACATAGTAATGGCATGTGCAAGGTCTTTTCCTTGAGTGTAAAAAACTATTTGTACAGAATAGCAGAGACATAAGTTAGCATTTGACAGAAATTAGGTGTTACCGTAGACGTTTGTGAGAGAGAAATGAGGATAATAAAATTATTCAAAAATGCATCTAAGAGGAGCAGGGATTGTTTCTCCTGAAGATAGGAAGACTCAGGTTGGATCTAGTGTTCTTCCAAGGCTGAGAAGGCTAGCATATAGAAAAGGTATATATGTGTTTTCTGTGGTCCCAAGGGGCAGAACCAGGTTCAAAGATGCCATGTGGAAGTACATTGCACCTGCAAACTGGCTTTTAGAGGTGTATAGATTGCAAATAATTGCTTTATTTTTCTTACTTCTGTGTCTCCTAACAAAGTAGCCTCCCCCTCCCTTCCTTCCTTTCTCCTCCTCTCACTCCCTCTTTTATTTCCTTCTTTTAATGAAAATTTGCACACACAAATCTAGAATTAAAAGTGTAGTGTGTCCTTCATCCAGTTTCAACAGCCATTTTCTTTACCCATTACCCCATTGCTGACACCCCACCCACATTAATTTAAAGCAAATCTAATCATCTTATAATTTCATAAATACTGCAGTGTGTATCTCTAAATTAAGAATGTGTAAGGAGAAATATAGCCATAATACCACGCACATCTAAAGAAAAAAATAGTGATTTCTTAGTATTGCCAAACATTCTGTGAGTGTTCGAGTTTCCCCAATTATTTTTTGTCTTACTATTTATTGGTTTATTTAAATCAGGATCCACACAAGATTCACATATTTTGTAAATATTATTTTTCTTCTATATCTTTATTTATAAATAGTTCCTGCTTTTTAAAAAAATTTGTTTGTTGAAGAATTTAAGTCATTTGTCCCATTTTTGGAGGATTTTTCCAGCGATACCTCTGTGTTTTATTTTCTACAAATTCAGATTCCACTTGACCAGATTCATGTTTCCTCACATGAATACTGTCTGGTTGCTGCTTTTTGTGATGTTGAGATTGAATAACCAATACCTTTCTTGAGAATGGTTGCTTGAGAGGTACAATTTTTTGAGAGTTTGTCTGAAAATGTTTTGGTCACTATCTTAATACTTGAGAGTTTGACTAAGTATAGAATTCTAGTTTTAAAAAATCACTTTCTTTCAGACTGAAGTTGTTGCTCCACAGTCTTTTAGTTTCTGGTGTTACATTTGAGAAGTTGGATCCTACACCTATTTATGACTTTTCCAGACCTCTATGCCACTTGTCCCTATTCATCCTTATTAGTGCTTTAGAATTTTTGACATTTTAAAATTTCGACCGCTGAGTTCAGTGTCTTCATGCCTTGTAATCCCAGCACTTTCGGAGACAGAGGCGAGAGGACTGCCTGAGCCTAGGAGTCTGAGACCAGGCTGGACAACTAGGCAAGAACTTGTTTCTACAGTAAATCAAAAAATTAGCTGGGCGTGTTGGCACACACCTGTGGTTCCAGGTACTTGGAAGGCTGAGGCAGAGAGATCGCCTGAGCCCAACAGGTTGAGGGCATGGTAGCCATGAGTGTGCCACTCCATTCCAGCCTGGGTGACAGAGTGAGACTCCCAACTCAAAAAAAAAAGAATAGAATAGAAAATTCGGCAGTGTCTTTAGATCTTTTCTCTGTGGCTGTTTAATTTTTTTTAGAGACTCATCTGCCACTTCTTGTCTTGTGAGTAATTAACCTGGCTGCTAGAATTTTAAGAGTTGAGAGTGGGAGGGGGGTTGTAAATCTCACTGCTTATCATATGTACCTTTACTTAATCCTTATTTTTCATGGTTAGAACCTCATTTCATCCTCCTCTATACCTAGTGACTCCTAGTCCAGAGCCTTTCTGGTTTGGTGTCTTTAGGGACTAATTACCTAGCTGTGCAATTAGTGGATAGAGACTTGTGTCTGATTACTACTCACAAGTGTTCTTCCAGTCTCCCTGTTTTCCAACGAAAACCTTGCCCCTATGTCTGGTACATTTAGTTCCTGAGTCCTATTGGGATAGCCACCTGCTTCTCTTTGATAACTGTGTTTCTGCTTATTATGTTCTGTAAGTCTTTCACATTTCCTGTTTACTTTGTTTTCACACATTTTAGCTTAGATTTACAGATTTTTCCTACTGTTATCAAATATGGAGTTTCTCTTGCATTTTAGTCCTTCTTTGCGTAAGTTCTAAGATGATAATGGAGAGGGATATTTATTCCATTATCTTAAAATCAGAAATCTAGACAATATTTTAATGTGTCCTCTATCTGAATTTTTATCACTGAATCACTGTTGTTCAAGTGATCGTCAGAATTTGGAAAACATAATCTAGCCATCATGTTCTTCTGTTATTTTGTTCCCCACTGGTTAATATCTAATAATTGGATAAGACCAGAAAAAGAGTCACCATAATTCAGGGTAGCTAGAATAAATTAATAACTAAATTTTTGATTACTGTTTATTAATTTGAAAGGTTGCCATATATATCTTTGATTTTTTTCCTAGTTATCTTTACTGAAATACTTATCTTTATTTATGAAGATATGAGAAGCTCATAAAGATTTAACATGGGGTATTTTACTGTTGTTCTTCTTTTTTAAAGCATCTGATCCAGATCCGTCCTCTCACATAGCTTCTGTTGCTGTCATTGACAAATATTTATTATATGGCTGAACTGGGTTGGCTGAAAAATTAGAGCTGATTTTCTTATGTGGAAAATGTATCTGTGACCTTGATCTCAGTAGTGCCACAATATATTTAACTAATCAAGGATGATCTATTGAATAGATCATAGCAGATTCAGTATATAGTATAACTTTTAATATTAACAACACAAATTATACAGTAGATATCAGTCTTATCAGACCAAGACTATTTTTATTCTTTGTACATCTTGATTTTAGCATATATGAAATTTGACTTCTCTGATCATTTTGTTAGAGCGAAATCATAAAGGCCTCTTGTCAGGTTTATTTTTAATTTTGTGAGATGTAATATTTGATGATATTTTTAATAAAGAAAAACATAAACATAACAGTAATGTGTACTATAAAAGTATAAACTTTATTTTTATTTTTTAAATATTTTGAGTTACAGTCTCACTCTGTCACCTAGGCTGGAGTGCAGTGGCAATCTCCTCAACCTTCTGGGCTAGGTGGCTATCCTTCTGCCACAGCCTCCTGAGTAGCTGGGACTACAGGAGTGCTACACCATGCCTGGCTAATTTTTTTTTATTTTTTGTAGAGACCAGATCTCACTGGGTTGACCTGGCTGGTCTCGAATTCCTGGGTTCAAATGATCCTTCCGCCTTGGCCTCCCAAAGTACTGGGGTTACAGACGTGAGCCATTGTGCTCAGCCCTTTTGAAACTTTAAACACAAAGTCACATGATATTATTGAACCCTTTCACTGTTATGAAATACACTTATCGGTGCAGATATGTTTATTTCTGTTTCTCTTAAGTAGTTAAATCGTTTGTCTTAAAATATATGATAGCATTTCTTAAACTTTAAAGTGCACCTGAACCACTTTGGGATCTTCTTTAAATTGGAAGTTTTGGATCAGTATATCTCAGGGCTCGAGATTCTGCATTTCTGATAAGCTCCCAAGTGAGAGCAGTACTTATATTCAGTGGACCACATGTTGAATAGCGGGGTTTTATAATATCCATTGTAACATTAGAGGTAAAGATTTTAAATCCTGGCTTGGATCAGACTTGCCTTAGAGCTTTAAAAGTATCTAGATGCCTAGACCCCACTTTATACTTACTGGATTACATCACCAAGATGTAGGAAAGCTCAGCCTCTAAATTTTTGAAAAGAACCACAGGTGATACTGATGGGCAGCCTAGATTAAGCACCACTAGGTTAGAATTATAAGAGGTAATCTTGCTTTATAGCGATATCGGGAAAAGCAACAATTAGGTTTCATGAGGATGATTACTAACCATCTCTGCTTTTGAGATTTTTTTTTTTTTACTGTTCTGAATGATTTTGAGATATCTTTTAGATATGATTTTAAGTAAGTTGTGTACATAAGTTGAAAAAAAAAGTTTCTCATATATAGTTCATCTTTTATAAAAAGTCTAAAATTCATTTTTAGTCTTTTTTGGTCATGAGTGATAGGACAACTTAAAACTTTCTTAAGCAACAGTGGACATTTATCAAAGCATAGGGATGGTGCTGGCTTCTGGCACTACTGGCGTCAGTGAGTCAAAAATAATTTTATCAGCACTCTGTCCCTTCTTTCTGTTTCTCTGCTTTCCTCTATGTTGACTTTATTTTGAGCAGTCTTTTTCTGTATGTGGTGATAAAAGTGGCTGAATAGCTCATGACTCACATCTTACCAATTTAGCAACCTTTGAACATAGGTTCTTATTCCGAAGATATGCCAAAAGTCTAAGTGAGGACTCCTAATTGCTCCATCATAGACCAAAGACCCATTTCCCATTTTTGGCACCAGAGGGTCGCAGAATCAAGCACTTCTGAACCACATGGAAGGGATAAGATGTTTTTAAAAATTGAAGAATGATTTCTTAGAAGATGCTAGAATGTATAGATTTAAATAACTTGAGTTTTTCTTTGTTTCTCCCTTTGGGTGTGCCATACTGGTGTGAAAATAATGTCATAGGAATAGGCAAATTATCCACGGCTGATGGCAAAGCCTTTGCAGATCCTGAAGTGCTCCGGAGGTTGACGTCGTCTGTTAGTTGTGCGTTGGATGAAGCTGCTGCTGCACTTACCCGGATGAGAGCTGAAAGCACAGCAAATGCAGGGCAGTCGGACAAGTAAGTACATTTTTGTTGTGATCATAGTTTCTGTTTACTGAGCATTTATTTTGTGCCTAGTACTGGACTAATCACTTAATATGTGTTGTTTTCTTTACACTCACTGAAACCTCACAAGACACACATTTTGTTTTTACTCCCATTTTACAGAAGGAAAGCTAAAAAGATGTGAATAACTTAATCAAGATCTGATAGGTGGTGAGTGGCAGAGCACTAGTGTCTGTCTGACTGCGAGGCTGAGTGCTTTGCCAATATGTTATAAAAGACCTTTTGCTTGTTTATATTTGTAAAAATATATTAGTGACAAATAATTAAATACTTTCCAATTCGTTGTGCTGTTGTCCAGTTCATATGCATAGTTTGATCATTTTAAAGTGTAAGGCTTTTATTCATTTGTTTTATGAAGTTAAAAAAAAAGATCTAGCTCCCATAACTTTATTTTTGTATTTTCTACAATTCCTTGTATATAATATATAAGAATCGTTAATATATGTTACCTCTTCTAACCCTCAAGGGCTTCTTTTTGTTTCCTCTAAGTAAAATGAAAACTTTCTATTTATTTTAGCAATTGTCTGTAAACAATTGAGAAAATGTGATTATTCTGTTATATGAGTTTAGAGAATTGTCTTGTTTATCATGTTTTTAATGCAACCTCTTTTAAGAGCATAAAAGAAGCTATGTAGTATTAACAAGTGCATGAATTTACTGTTTCTTTGGTTCTTTGTTAGTCTTCATCTACATTTGAGTGTTTTTATTTATTTGCTTTACAATTCTCATAGATTGTCTTTCCTTTTTAGTTAACCTCGGGTTCTATTCCTTAGTTAATGTTCAGTTTTACTAGCCTAAAATACTGATATTTTTCTAATATTTTTCAATGTGCCTGCCGAGACTTGCAAGAGAGAAAATTTAAAACACCTCAAATGGTATACTAAAGCTAGTTAAAGCAAGAAGTACAATAGAAAAATTAAAAGTCATAGATTCTTTGCATTGAAAATACTGAAGTTTATCAGCAGAACAGTAGAACATATCTGTAATGATCATATTTATTCAACAAAGCTTGAGAAATACAGTCAAGTGCAGTGAATATCATGTGCCAGGTTTTATATTAGCTCAGTGCTCTGCCATGTGCCTGACTTCATATACCCTTTGCTCAAAAGTTGTAAAGTTCACCTTGTGCTAAGGTAGATCTTGTGATGCTTTAAAGCTAGTGTATACATATGGACATTGAAAGAAAAATCCAAATGGCAAAGTAGATGAGTGTGTATGCATAAAGAAGGGGTGGGGCGGCACTACATTGAAATACGGGAAGGATTTGTTCTCAACTTGCTTTTTTTTTGAGTTGGGGTCTTGCTCTGCCACCCAGACCAAAATGCAGTGGCATGCTCATGACTCACTACAGCCTCAACCTTCTGTCTTAGCCTTCTGAGTAGCTGGCACTTCAAGCTTATGTTACCATGCCCAACCAGTTTTTTTATTTTTTTGAGCTGAAGTTTCACTGTGTTTCCTTTGTTTGTCTTGAACTCCTGGGCTCAATCAGTCCTCTTGCCTTGGCCTCCCAAAGTGCTGGGATTGCAGGCATGAGCCACTGCACCTGGCCTTCTAAACTTGCTTGAAAGTGATAGAGAGCACTTGGTCTAGGGACTTTTAGTGTCCTGTGAATTGAGAAATTAAAAGAGACCTTTAGGAGGCAAGCTTATTAAGTGTTGATTGAGGCCTTCTTTACTTTTGGTAAGGGGACAATACAATTCACAAGTAAATACATTTTATAGAATGGCATATAGTATTCACTTTACAAGATAAAAAACTGTAAGGGAAAAAGTGGAATTGGGAAGTGCTTGGGCAGTTTTTGATTTGGAGGTTGTCTTAATTTGTTTTCTGTTGCTTAAACAGAATTTCTGAAACTAGGTCATTTATAAAATAAAGGGATTTATTTCTTCAGTTATGGAGGCTGATTCCAAGGTTAAGGAGCTACATCTGGTGAGAGTCTTCTTGCTGGTAGGGATTCTGCAGAATCCTGAAGTGCCACAAAGCATTACGTGGCCAGTGGGCTAAGGGTGCTAGTGCAGGTCTTCTTTTTGTCCTAGTGCATAGCGCACAACAGCCCAGAACTCCTGGACTCAAGTGATCCTCCAGCGTCAGCCTTCCTGGTAGCTGGGACTACAGGCAAGCCCCACTGTGCCCAGCTCTACTTTTTTCCTAAAGCTACCGTCCCACTACCATGATAGCCAGTAATTTATTAATCCGCAAATGGAGTATCCATTCATGAAGACAGCATCCTCATGACCTAGTCACCTCTTAAAGGCCCACTTCTCAGTACTGCCACATTGGGGGTTAAATTTCACATTAGCTATGGAGGGGAGAAATAGTCAAAGCTTAGCAGAGGTCACGCTGTATTTGTTATAGTGTGGTCAGGGAAGTCTTCACTTAAAAAATGGCTTCTTAACAAAGACCTGAAATGAGTAAAGGGTGAGCTGTGTCCTGGGAGAGGAGCTGTCTTGGTACAAGGACAGCATATGCAAATATTTTGAGGTTGGAGCTTATTTAGCATATTTGACAAATAGCATGAAGGCCAGTGTGGCCAAAGTGGAAGGAGTAAGGGTTAAAGAGATGAGGCCAGAGAGGTAAAGGGGAAGAGGGGTGTGACTTCCTGTCCCTGGACAGATCTTTTAAGAATTTTGGCTTAACTGTGAGATTAGAGAACAGTGGAGGGTTCTGAGCAGAGGCATGACACGATCTGCTTTCTTTTAACTATGATCTCTCTGACTGCCTTGTTGAGATGAGCCTGAAGGGGAGAGCAAGGGTGGAATCAGGGAGACTGGTTAGGAGGCTTTGCCCTATCTGGGCTAAAGATGTAGTCTAGATAGTAGTAATAACAGAGGTACAGAAAAGTGGTTATTCATGGATGCCTCTAGTAACAGAAGTGAAAGGGCTGTGTTTCAAAAGGATAATATAAGAATTGAGTTATATTTGAAATACAGAGAACGTGGACAACCCTTGATTTAGTTTAGAATGAATTTTATTTTACTTATGTTTATGTATTTATTTTTAGTTGGAGTCTCGCTCTGTCGCCCAGACTGGAGTGCAGTGGCCACTCCCAGCCACCGCAGCCTCGACCTGCTGGGCCCTGGCAATCCTTCCACCTCAACCTTCCAAGTAGCTGGGACTACAGGCGCGTGCTACCACGCCCGGCGAATTTTTTTGATTTATTGTAGAAATGAGGTCTCGCCAAGTTGCCCAGGCGGGTCTCAAACCCATGGGCTCAAGCAGTCCATTCACCTCAGCCTCCCAAAGGCTCAGGATTACAAGCTGAGCCACCGATCCTGGCTAGAATGAATTTTATACAAAAGTGAAAGAATCTTTAGGAATGTCTGTAGGGGGAATTGTTTAGGGAAGTTTACAGGGCAGAAACTTTTCTCTCACTCTCATGTTCTGTTACTCCAATTTTTTTCATTCTTTTTTGGCTTGCATTTTTGCCTTTCTGGATTTTTTGAAACCTCCCCTTAAATATGATTGTATACATAAATATACCCCCGAAAAACCTCTTCTTATCAGTTATTTAGTTACTGATATAATATTCTCCCATCTCTCCTGTCTGATTTCCCTTTACCTGATGGAAGGACTCCCATAGACCTTTATAATTAGTACAGGTTTTGCCCATTTTATACTTCTCAATTAAATTTTATAAAAATTTTCTAGTGAGCAACTAAAGAGGTATAATGATAATCTGTATTTAGTGTGTGATTTCCATAAAATGTTATGTTTTAAAGTTTTATGTTATGTCCCCACTTACAGTAAATTAGACTTTATCCTTCAGTTGCATAGTTTAAAACATTTTGGAATATTGATAATTTTAATTCAGTGACACGTGTAGATTTTTAAAACTCATTGAACTCAGTCATTTTCAGCTTTTTGTTATGAATTGTATTGAAATAATCATTCATGCTTAGCACTATTGTCAAGATTGATATAAAAACCAATATTATGCTGTGCAAGTTTTTTATATTCTTATATCCTGGTATTACGATACTCTTCCCCTACTAGCCGCAGTTTGGCAGAAGCCTGTTCAGAAGGAGATGTGAATGCTGTGCGAAAGTTACTCATTGAAGGGCGAAGTGTAAATGAACACACAGAGGAAGGAGAGAGCCTCCTTTGTTTAGCTTGTTCTGCTGGATACTATGAGCTTGCACAGGTTTGTATTATCAGAATAAAGCTTTTTCTTTCCTTCTTTTTATCTGGTTTGCTAAGTAAGGGCATAATAAAATAATCCTGTCTAGCCATTGGGATCATTTCGACAAATAGTTTTGTTAGAAAATTTTGTGTCCTTGTTGACTTTTACTATGTTATGACTGGGTAGATGTTATATAACTATATATGTTTAAAATTTTGATGAAATTGTAACTTTCTAATACCCTTTATATTTGTTTTTTCTTTCAAAGGTTTTGTTGGCAATGCATGCAAATGTGGAAGATAGGGGAATCAAAGGAGACATCACACCTTTAATGGCTGCTGCTAATGGAGGCCATGTCAAAATTGTGAAGTTGCTGCTAGCTCATAAAGCAGATGTTAACGCACAGTCTTCAACAGGTCATGCACCTTTCTTTTTCAGTTTTGCTAAATAGTAACATCCTTTCACAATAATTGTATCACACGAAAATGATCTTTAGTGCTGCTTTTTCTATTTTATTTCTTAGAAGTGCTGCATATTTGCATAAGTCTTTGCATGAGTTTTGAAGCATGTAGAATATATTTTGAATGAAATTTCTCCTGTCTTGTTAATGAGAGCAGTTACTTGGCCTTTTAAACTTTCTTTAGATGAGATTAAAACACTGAATCCCTGCTAGAGGGCCCATCCCCCCCTTCTTCGAAGTGAAGAGACATGGGCTATAGTGCTCAAGCCCAAGTTTCCTAATCTTCCAAGAATGAGAGGGAATACATGGAGAGTAAAAGGGTATGAGACAAAAGGACAATCCACCGTACCCTACTGTTACTAAATTGTGGCGCACAGAAAAAGAAAGTATTGTGAAAACATTTTAGGGACGTAATTGTATTCAATACTAATTTTAAAATGTGTGCCTACATGAATCTGTGTAAAAGTTCTAAAATTCTATGAAAATATTATTTGTGCTTTTTCTTCACATAGAGTTTGCAAATTTATTGACTGTTTTCTCATCTGAAAGGGAAAAGTTAGTTTAGGGCACAGTTGCTTAGTTATTTTACAACTCTACAGTCTTGAGGATTGTTAATCTGATTTTCCACATGTACTTGACTCTGGTTTTAAATGGAAAAGGAGAATAGAGAGTTGATTTCAGAAAGATAAAAGCAAATAGGAAAGAAAGTACATATATAATATATTAATGTATTATTTATTATGATTCTAGTCTTCAGTTTCTTAGTGTAAATTAGGTGCTTTATCTTAGCTTGGTATTTTATGTTAATACTTTTTTGTTTTCCTCCTTAAAATAGGCAATACAGCACTCACATATGCTTGTGCTGGAGGCTATGTAGATGTTGTAAAGGTGCTCTTGGAATCCGGTGCTAGTATTGAGGACCATAATGAAAATGGTCACACTCCTCTTATGGAAGCTGGAAGTGCTGGACATGTGGAAGTAGCCAGATTGCTGCTAGAAAATGGGGCTGGCATTAATACGCATTCCAATGAATTTAAAGAGAGTGCTCTTACATTAGCTTGTTACAAAGGTAGAGTATAAACCTTTAAAACCAAGTTCTGTAACACATGAAATTATTATTTTGTATAATCTGATTTTTTAAAGCACATGATATTAGTATATAGTATATAATTGAATGTTAAATAAGTGCTTAACAAGTTTCACAGTTTATATTTAATATTTAAACTTTTAAATTTATCAGAAAGTTATTTCATTTTTAATATGAGTTGTAAAATAGTTTTGCATGTTAGGAAAATTTTGCCTGGTATGAGGGAGGGGAAGGTACATGATCTTTTAAATGTGTCAACCTACCTGGAAATATTGATAATCTAGAAAATTGGGTAGGCCAGACAATTGCCTGGAAAAATGCTTGTTTTACAAAGAATTATTCTCTGGATTCTAGTTTCTTAAAAGATAGCGATAGAACCATACATTTTTTTAGACCTCACATGTGTGACAGATAAGTGGCTCTAAAATAAGGTTTTTTACTGTTTTCTTAAAGGAACTCTTGTAAAATAAAAAACAAATGTCATGCAGTTTTATGTGTATACCATTTGGTTTACCGTGGCTGTGCTATATTTGCATCATAAAATAACTGATTTATTTATTCTTGACCAGGAGGCATCTAGAGAAAGCTCTTGCTAGGACTGGTACAAAATTTAAGGAGGCACTTATTCTCAATGGCTGCACCTTCACTTGTCCAGACTTGTGAGTGAGTTCCTCCTTAAATTTTGCACCCTGGGCTTTGATTTCCTCACCCTAGTTCTGGCCCTGATGTTGTTTTCTTTTGTTCTATTTAAAGAGTGGCCAAGGCTGTGTGATGTCTTTTGGAATAATTTCATTTAAAACATGTGAAAATAATCCTTAGTTAAACTTTAAGTTAAATTTGAAAAATATGCTTCATTTAAAGTGCTTTTGATTATTGGATAGTAATGGATTTTCAGAGGGAAACACAACTGATACAGCTGAGGTCCCTTACTTCCCTAGCCTTGTTTGGGAAAATTAGGTTGAGGCTGATCTTTATTGGGAAGAGGGAATTCAGCCTTGGGGTGAGGAGTTTGAAACCAGAATTGGCTGCATTTCACTTCTGAGTCCCAGCTGGCCAAAGAGCTTTGAGATGGAGCTACATACAACTTCTCTCCTCTTTGCTTATAGCTCCCTACCCTGCTTTCCCAAAAGGGCACCTGAAGTTGGGGCTTGGAGGCTTTAATTAGAAGCTGCATGGAGAACTGGGGTGGTGGAGAACATCCTGACTACCTCCCCCTCTTCTCTTCCTTTATTTCTGATGAGGTTTCCTAGAATATAGATTGGCAAAGAGGAAGTGAGGAAGAGAGGGAACTCTGGCTGAGACTGAAGATGTAAATTTTGGTGGGAAGGGAGAATGACAAGAGGAAAAGGGGGATAGGTAGTTAGCAAATACCAGATGTGGCAGATAACTACCATGGAAGTAAGTTTTAACTGTTTATCACTTTTTTATTTGTCCCTTTCCCCCTAATCCCAGTTGACTAAGAATTGATTATGGCTCAATTCTTAGAGCTATTTTTATTTGGAAAAACAAAAGTAAGTTTTTTTTTTTCCTCCGGTTTCTTGCATGGAACCCAGAATCTCTTTTTAAATTATAATTTTTCTTCTATTCTTTAACTACTCAGGTATTTTTATCTGAACTGAAGCATGTGGTTTATTTAAAAATGCCTGTGTATGTGTGTGTATATTTGTATGCTATATCTACATAAATAAATTAAATACTGTGGTTTTGAGAGTGTTTTATATATACAGTTCCTAATTTATGAGCAGGTTGTTCCTAAAACATTTGTGAGTTAGTCATTGGAGTTTAAAACACGTTTCCTCATGGAAATAACTTGAATCATTATCATCCCAGCTTATTAGCTTATGAAAATTAATTGATTCTATAGCATAAATAAAATAACTGGCATGCCTGGGCTCTTGAGAGACTGTGGAGGAGACATTTTGGGTGTCAGAGTTTCATGTCATCTGTGTTCACTTCTAGGGGTTCTAGTAACAGCAGTTTCCAGGGCAATGAGTAAGAAGAGCAGCAGGATCACCTGTCTAATCTGTGCTCAACAGTTGAATGTGGCTTGTAGTTGACATCATTATATTCATACTATAATGAATACATTTAGTGCTACACGTTCAATATAACTTTTCAAAATATTGTAATTTTTTTAATAAAATATTTTTA
Source organism: Cephalopachus bancanus (assembly GCA_027257055.1). NCBI lineage: Eukaryota > Metazoa > Chordata > Mammalia > Primates > Tarsiidae > Cephalopachus > Cephalopachus bancanus. Next base: position 4,052,452 of record JAPVLO010000030.1, on the reverse strand, counting down.
AGTAATCTTATGCAATTTTGGTTTAGGACACTTAGAGATGGTGCGGTTTCTTTTGGAAGCAGGAGCAGATCAAGAGCATAAAACAGATGAAATGCACACTGCTTTAATGGAGGCTTGCATGGTAAGATTGGTGAGATACATACACGAAATACATTTCTATGGTTGCTGGGGAGAGACAGAGCTAGGATACATGAGTACCTTTGCCGTGAGTGCTAAGATTCTGTTTATCAGAATCTTATTGTGGAGCAGAGCTTTCGTTATCTCTGCACTATGGATAGTTTTCAGAGCCACTTGTACAACATTAAGTTCTATCACAGTTACTTGATGAGTCTTTACAGTGGCACCTGCATTTTCTTGGTCTACCATAACTATACTGGTTTTACATAGTTGACAGAGAAATGAATTTTTTAAAGGTTGGTCAAGGATATGAAAGAGGTAAATATCCATAAAGTATGTACTTAATAAGCATAACATGTGCCTCAAGCCAGTAACTTGATTGAAGAAAAAAATTACTAGTAGAATATTTGTGTTATGCAATTTTCTCTCTTCATGGTCTTTTCTGAGCCCTGGATTCTTTTTTGAAGAACTGTATTTTAGAGTTTGTAGTTGGGTATGGGTGATAATAAAACTCTTAAACCTTTGTATCTCAGTTTATGATTTCTGATATAGAAGTGGATCAGAGCAATATGATGGACAGATTTATGAGGAAAACATGCCAAAGATAGAAAGGTCCTGAATGAATTTGAAGTTTCTTATCTCAACTTCCCTTCAGAGAATAATTATTGAAATGATATTAAATTTAATTTACTAATTTTAAAAATATTAGGTAGACATTTAAGACTTGAGTTATCTGTTGTTTTCCTTCTTGCCATTTTAGTGTTTGCATTAGTAAATTAATATTTTGAACAAATATAAATTTTTTTCAAAGCTTTTAAGTTCTTCATTTGTGAGACATGGGTAATATCTTTTTCTGGTGTTGTAAGGATTGAATGAAATAATGTGTGTAAAACACATCTATAATATTATTAACAGTAGCAGTTTTAAGAATTCCCTGTCATAAGGAAATTTAATCATCTTTGCCATCCCACCATTGGGGAAATGGCCTGTGTGTAGAGCAAGATATTAAAATGGAATAATCTGTAGATCTAACGAGCATGTGCTGGAAGTAAATGTTATAAGTAAATGAAGGATATTAGTAGGGACCAGACATTTGAAAGGCTTGCTAAAAGATTGAGGCTTTAAACTGGACTTTAAAGGAAATGTAATCCAGGTGTAGTAGCTCACTCCTGTAATCCCAGCACTTTGGAAGGTGTAGGTGAGAGGATTGCCTGAGTCCAGTGGTTTGAGACCAGCCTGGGCAACATGGCGTGAGACCTTGTCTCTAAAATAAGTAAAAAATTAGCAGGGTGTGGTGGCCTATAGTTACAGCTACTTGGAAAGCTGAAGAGGATCACCAGAACCCAACAGGTCGAGGCTGCAGTGGCCATGAGCGTGCCACTGCACTCTAGACTGGCTGACAGAGTGAGACTCTGACTCAAAAAATAATAATAAACATTTTAAAAAATAAAGGAAATGTAGAAGTTGACTATGCAGCACGAAGATCAGAGCTGAAGAAGCAGTAAAATAACTGCAGTAATAAGACATTAGACTCTTCTCTACAAATTGAAATAGGAAAAACTGTAAGAAGGCATTAGAGTTGTGTGATATGGCAGTGTGGAGGCAGAAATCATATTCAGAAGGGGACGAGATTTCTGTGAGGTAATAGAGATGCAATGAGAAAAGTTACTGAAGGAAAAAAAGAAGGGAAGAGAAAGCCCTGAGTTGCTAACACCTAGGATAGCTGTGGGAAAGAGTGATCAGTAAAGGAGACAGAAGTTCCTAAGAGAGAACTTTCTTTTCTTTGGCTTAATTTTACTGCCATTTGAATGATAAACAGCAAGGTACCATGTATATATTGTGCTTCCCTAAAACATCATACATCCTTCCCCTACTCTTCCAATAAGTGTTGCATTTTTCTTTTCTGCCTAATCAGAAGTTTGCTTACCCTTAAAGATTTTTTTATGAAAGATTTGCCTTTCCTCTTTAAATTTTATCCTTTTAGCACCTCAGTTTATACTATGCAGTGTTGATGTTTTCTGTGGTCTCACAATAGTTTTGTTTCACATTGCTTGCTATTTTCTTTCCTGGTGGTTAATAAGCTTCTTGATTTCATTTTTGATTTATTAATTTTCACTCTTGTTTTATATTCTTAGTCTTTTGTGCTAAAAAAAAGGGCAGTGCATAATAAAATACTGATTTACTCAATTGTTAAATGTAAATTTGTTCTTATTGACTGGAAATCAGTAAACTTCATTGTATAGTAATTGAGAAGTCTTCAACTTTTTCAAGATTTTTTTTAATGATGCTGATTTACTTTTTTCAATTGCATTATGACTAGGATGGCCATGTTGAAGTAGCTAGGTTGCTTCTTGACAGTGGTGCCCAAGTGAACATGCCTGCTGATTCTTTTGAGTCACCTTTGACTTTGGCTGCATGTGGTGGGCATGTGGAACTTGCGGCTTTACTTATTGAAAGAGGAGCTAGCCTGGAAGAGGTCAATGATGAAGGTTATACACCACTGATGGAAGCAGCTCGAGAAGGACATGAGGAAATGGTGGCATTGCTTCTAGGCCAAGGTAACCATCAACCAGACATTAAAGTTTAAATGTGTAGAACCTACGAGTGTAATTTATAAAATTGAGTTTTATTTCTTGACTTTTCTAGTAGATTTGCAATAAGATGTTGTTACATAAACTAATGATAAAGTATTTGCTGTGAAAATGGCTTTCGTACTGTGCTAAATCCAGAGACACTTCCTTAATACAGAACTTTGGGAGTCATGTGGTATGTGAATAAAAACAGAGTACTGGGGTTGGCATAGGTTTGTGGGTTAAGTCATGGGATATATAAGATTCAACATTTCTCAGGGTAGTAGATCTGGAGCATCAGTTCCTTTGGGGGCAGAATACCTATTAATAAATATTTAATGGAGCTTATATTTTGTAAAATAGTAGGGGAAATCCCTGTTGTAACGACTAACATGATGAGAGTATAAGAATGCATCTCAGAAGCTGTCAGGGAGCTCAGCATGTAGTAAACTTCTCTTTTGGAATTGTGAAACAATTACTTTACTGTGATAAGATTACGTTTAGAAGTAATCTCTTATCTCTGTATTTGTAGACTGATTTTATTTTTCTTTTAGTAGTAAAGTTTTTGTCTGGACAGATTTAAGAGGAATTATACTTTTTCTAATTTTTTTTTTTTTTAGAGTTAATATTAACTAGAATTTGAAAAGCATAGGTTTTGGAGCAGACTTCTTAGGTTGAATCACAGCTCCACTGCTTGCCAGTAACTTTAGGCAAGTTTCTAACCTTCTGTACCTCAATTTTCTCATCTGTAGAGTTGCGACAGTTAATATGTATGTATAAAGTTCTTAGGACAGTACTTGTACCTGTTAAGTGTTAGCTGTGGTGATGGTGGTAGCAGTGATGATGTTAATATTGCTATAGCCTTGAGTAAGTTAATTAATCTCAATTTTCTTAACTATAAAATAGAGCTAATATATAATACCTAAATAATTTGTAAAATGCTTTGAATATTGCCTGACAAATAGTAAGAGTTTATTAAATGTTAAGTATCATCAATTGTCATCATCATCTTTATCATCATTTTTGAATAATTATAATGCAGGGTTGTAGCTTATTTTTCTGATTACTTTTATCACTTGACTTGTACCTTCTAGCTGCATAAATATTACTTCAGCTGTACATCAAATGCAGACTAGTGGATATGGTTTTAATAGTTTTCTTTATTTTTAATTGCCTCAGTGTTGGGGAGAGGCATTCTCTTATTTAGTATAGTAATATAAATGTTCATTTTTGAGGTATAGCTTATAAGGAAACAATTATGTTTTGCTTATCTTTGAAATAAGTTAATGACTTTCTTAAAATAATTAGAATCTTTATTTTAGGAGCAAATATCAATGCACAGACAGAAGAAACTCAAGAAACTGCCCTGACTCTGGCTTGCTGTGGAGGCTTTCTGGAAGTGGCAGACTTTCTAATTAAGGCAGGAGCTGATATAGAGCTAGGGTGTTCTACCCCTTTAATGGAAGCTGCTCAAGAGGGTCATTTGGAGTTAGTTAAATACTTATTAGCTGCAGGTAGGCATTTTTGTGTTTGGGAGAAGTTTTTTACGTTGTTTACTTAAGTAAAAATGTTATAATACAAATGTTTTTCATGATTTTATGATACACCAAATGTGTGTTTAAAAAAGTGTGATGTATTTTTGTGTGTATGTTGAGTAATTTATCTTACTGTCATTTGTAGTATCTGCAGCTTTAATTTCAAGCAGTTTTGTTTGTAGTTTCTTTCTTGCTTGTTTGCTTTTAAAGAAACTGAGAATATTCTCTCTTTCTAGAAATGAATATGGTTATTTTGTGTAATTTTAAGAGATATGGCTTATCTAGAAGAAATTTTTGTGTCCACCATATATGTCTTATGGTGGTTTTATTAATTTGATGTGTTATTTGTTATCACTACTCCAGGAGCTAATGTTCATGCAACGACAGCAACAGGGGATACAGCACTAACATATGCCTGTGAAAATGGTCATACTGATGTAGCAGATGTCTTACTTCAGGCAGGAGCAGATCTGGTAAGCTGTGTTACTTTCTAAGTCTTCATGTTTAACAGACAAAAAATTTAAAAACCGTAGGGATTATAGACAAAAGGTATTTCCAGCTTTATGCTGGTCTTTTGCCATTCTTTATATCATTTAGTCACAGTTTATTCTACACTGTTTAGGGTCCAATCTTATTTTCTTTGTTAGTAGGACTATACTATGCCCTATTCCTCATACACCAGAGAAAAAGGAAAATGTTGTGTTTGAGGTATTAATACAAATTAATTTCTCTTAGGTATTTACTTAACTGTTTTAGAAGCTTTTCTGATTTGGTATGTAAAGACAGATGTGACTTAGAGATATTTCGGTATAACCCAGGATATAAATTGTGCCTGCAGTGTTCTGGGCATGATTAAATAATAAGAGTTAAAAAGATAACATAAATATTTAATAAATAGTCTTTTTCTGTAAGTAGTTTATAACTTAGCAAAAACTGGTGAAATAAATACTGAGGTCGATTAGAGGTCATTTCTTAAGATGGCATATAACGAAAGTGCAGTAGTAAAGAAACTCAGAAGAGATAGGGTGCATATCAGAGATATATTTTGAACTGGATACAGTTTAGAAACATAGATATGGCAGTGTTGTGCCAAAAGGCCTATTTCAGTTGGAAAATACAGTATGAGATAACCCTGATAGATAGGGAAGCATTAGGCAAATTGGTATGAGTAGAATAGCTTAGTCTTCCAATTTAGCCCCTAGGGGAATAAGACATCAAAAGGTAGATTTTAGTTAAAATGTAAGCACCAGTACTTTAATGGGGCTGAGATTCTGTGATTAATAAGTAAATGTGCTTTCCATCATAGTTTATGACAGAAACTCACATTCAGGCAGCAACAAACTCCTCCAGTAACTAGTTTCATAAACTTAATTCATCTAACTTCTCTTTTCTCGTTTATGAAAAGAAAGTGTTGAGTTAGATATTGTTGGGGCCTTTTTTTAGCTCTGCATGTGTTAGTACAGCTCTGGAATCACTTATTACCCATATTATATTTTAGTTAGTTTTGTGCATATATCTCCCTTGCTAGACTTTGAACTTCATCATAGAAACTAATGAACTTCTTCATCATAGAAACTATTTCCAGTGTAGCTATGAAACATGCGGCAATGTAATCTTTATTACTTGTTTCATTAATGGCAGTTAGGGCAACTCTAGACTATGGCTTTAAAGAAAAATCAAAAGTTGTTCATCAGGTGTGAATGTTAAAAAAGAAAAAGAAAAGAAAAAGGAAATATAGGAGATTTATTTTATTTAATTTTTAAGTTTAAGCCAGCACAGTGGCTCACACATAGAATCCCAGCACTTTGGGAGGCTGAGGTGAGAGGATTGCCTGAGCCCATACGTTCAAGCCCAGGTTGGCGAGACGTCATCTCTACAATAAATAAAAAAATTAGCCGGGCGTGGTGATGTGTGCCCATAGTTCCAGCTACTTGGAAGACTGAGACAGAAGGATGCAGATCAGTTACAAGAATGCAGTAGATTCGTCATCCTTTTGAGACCTAGAAAGCCCTGGTAACATTATAATTGGTGGTTTTAGAAACATTTAACTTACCATTTTTAAATAAGGTAAAATAGAGAAAATAGGAAGTCTGTAAAGAACGTATGTACTTAGTAAAAGTTACAGAGATAGGATACCAACTAATGAAAGAGCAATCACTTGAAGTGGATGAGAGGATAATACTAATCATATAGGTTGTTGGGAGAAGGCTGTGCTGGAGTATCTGTATTATTCAAGTTCCACAATCCTTTGAGTAGAGAGAGAAAAATTACCCATATAGATGTAGATGAGGATGTCAGGACCACATGACTGTTACTTCATTTCTTAAATTATTTCCATAAAACATGTTACTAATTTAAGCCAGGCGCAGTGCCTCATGCCTGTAATCCCAGCACTTTGGGAAATGGAGACGAGAGATCGCTTGAGCCCACAGGTTCAAGACCAGACTGAAAAGCATGATGAGACCTTGTCTGTACAATAAATCAAAAAATTAGCTGGGCATGGTGGCATACACCTATGGTTTCAGCTACTTGGAGGCTAAAGTGGAAGGATTGCCTGAACCCAGCAGGCTGAGGCTGTGGTGGTCGTGAGCGTGCCACTGCACTCCAGCCTGGGTAACAGAGTAAAGACTCCAGCTCAGAAACAAAAAAAAAAGTTACTAATTTGAGGTATTTTAAATTTTCCTTTTGATTTTCATGAAAAAGAAGATTTCACTAGCAATGACATCTCCATTAAGTCTGTATTTTTTAAACAGGAGCATGAATCTGAAGGTGGAAGAACTCCTTTAATGAAAGCTGCAAGAGCTGGACATGTTTGTACTGTTCAGTTCTTAATTAGTAAAGGTAGGTTTATGTAAAACTTTCTCCCCCCCCCAAAGGTGTCCACCTGTTCCCTCAGACATTCAGAGGTTTAGGTTTAAAGGGCATTGTTGGAGTTAGTACATGGGACTGGTTGCTACTGTTGTTTCATGCATTGATAATTGATAAGTATCCTGCAAAGCACAAACCGGCTCCAGACTACAAAGAATTGTTATACCAAGAAGTGCCCTTGTTGAGAATCATGTCTATAAAGAAAAATTTATCTGTATAAAAATTGAAGGTTTAGATAACTGAAAGTTTGTTACGTTTATCTAATATGGTATTATTTTGAAACCTAGATTTTATGGTGTTTCTGCAATTGAAAAATTTGTAGAAAATACCTTTCCTACTACATACTTCCTTGGGCCTAAGTTTCCTTCTTCATAAAATATAGGGAGGAGTACAAAAAATATTCACAATTGAAATGTGACAAATATGGCAAAGTGCATGAGGGTTTTCATTCATGATCAGTAATTCTAGTTTAAATACCAAAGACTTTAAGGACTAAATAAAATAAAAGAGATCATACTATTACTTTAAGTTATTTCTTAGGTATTTATGACAAAAGTTCTAGTCGAAACAGTTTTTTATGCAGAGTTCATTATATTTTTAAGTATAGAAAATTAAAGGTTTTACTTTTGATTCTACCTTGCTAAAAGACTATGTACGCCATATGCAATTTTAAAAGGCAATAAAATACCATTTTTTCTTATTAAGAATACTGAAGAGCCGGGCTCGGTGGCTCAGCCTGTAATCCCGCGCCTTTGGGAGGCTGAGGTGAGTGGATTGCCTGAGCCCGCGGGTTCGAGACCTGCCTGGGCAACGAGACCTCATCTCTACAATAAAAAAAAAAAAAAAATCAGCCGGGCGTGGTAGCGCATGCCTGTAATTCCAGCTACTTGGAAGGCTGAGGCGGAAGGATCACCAGAGCCCAGCAGGTCGAGGCTGCGGTGGCCGGGAGCGGCCACTGCACTCCAGTCTGGGCGACAGAGTGAGACTCCAACTCAAAAAAAAAAAAAAAATACTGAAGAAATCCCCAAGTTTGTAATTATTTATAGGGAAAGAAAATTAGAAATAACTTACGATCAAATTATTTTAGGCACTTTGAACATTCACTAGTGATATATATTTATAAATCAGTATTCTCAAGAGTGAAATTATGTACATAATCGCTGGCCCTCTCTTCTTTGATTAATTTTAATACATTTGATTCCAGTTTCTTTCTGCTGTTTTAATTCTGTTTCCCACATTATCTAGCACAGTAATCCAAATCAGGGGTAGATTCATACTTGAATATGGGGAGGAGAATGCACCTGTTTTTATTCTCAGATATTTTCTAGTGTAAAAAGATGGTTCTGCTCTTACTTTCTATTTTGTTTATTCTCTACATGTTTCGCCCATAGAGGGCAGTATGGTTTATTTTTATTGCTTTTCAGTCATCTTTTCTATTGCAGAACTTAAATATAAATAAGATCTCATATTTTGCTTTTTTAAAACAGTGATTACATTAGTATTCTTTCAGTGTATTTTGGTGCATATTGAAATGTTTATGGACCAAATTATATCATATTTGTCTGAGATTTACTTTAGAGGAATTCAAGATCAGGGAGAATTAATGTGGATATATGTAAAATGAGATTGACTGTGTGTTTATATTTGAAGCTGGGTATTGGGAATGTGGGGTTTCATTATATTATTTTCTCTACTCTTTATGGTTTTAAAATTTATCATAATTTTAAGAAATATAATTTTCCTAACATGATTTTCCATGCCTTGTCTGTTTTAGGAGCAAACGTGAATAGAACCACAGCTAATAATGACCACACTGTATTGTCCCTGGCTTGTGCAGGGGGTCATCTGGCAGTGGTGGAACTACTTTTGGCTCATGGGGCAGATCCTACTCACCGTTTGAAAGTATGTAACTCAAATATTTCGGGAAGCATTGTGAATTAATTCTTTACTCTTGAACATTACAATAATGGCATTCTAAGTATAAATTTTCTTTTTTATTAGAGGATAGTGTTCTTTGCTAAATCTATGATTTCAATGTGTCCGGAATCTGTTGGCTTTATATTCCTAAATGATTGTATAAACTAACTTACTTTTTTCACTTTTTGTTCCTTCCATATTTACTGTATTAGGATGGCTCAACTATGTTGATAGAAGCAGCAAAAGGTGGCCATACAAGTGTTGTTTGCTATCTTTTGGACTATCCTAATAACTTGCTTTCAGCCCCTCCACCAGATGTCACTCAGTTAACCCCCCCATCCCACGATTTAAATAGGGTAAGATTCAAAATTAAAGCATTTTATTTTATAACTTCTTTATCCTAACTCTTTCACTCATAGTTTGAGTTTAAACTAAATTGGTTTTTTTTGTTATAATATGTAGTTCTCTTTATAAATATGTACTTGATAATAATTAGTGAACATCTAGTGTAACATTTAGATTCTAGATTGATAGGATTTTGCTTTACTTTCTTAAGTCAGAATAACAACTTGAATTCAAAGCCCACTAAAAAGTCACGGAAAATAGTTAGATACCAACATAAAGTAGTTTGATTCTAACATATTTTAAGCAGATATATCATTGCTTAAGATTGTATACTAAAATATTTTGAATAAGCCTCTAACATATTCTTCATTTAAAGCATAATGTCTAATGGATTGTGTAGGACACTAATAATAAATTAGTATCTTTGTCTTAGGCTCCTCGTGTACCGGTTCAAGCACTGCCCATGGTTGTTCCACCTCAGGAGCCTGACAAACCACCTGCCAATGTTGCCACCACTCTTCCCATCAGGAATAAAGGTCAGTTGTATTTTAAGGACTGTTTCTTACTTGGTGTCCAGGTAAAAATGAAATTACAAAAAATTTAGTCATTTCTACAAAAAGAAATTTTACTGAGTTGGTATAATTAAAAATATTTTAATAATGAGAAAATCATATTGTTGGAAGAGGAGATAGTTAATAGCAACAATTTCTGCTAGAATTTGAAGTATTAGCAGGAGAAATGCAGATGCTCATCTTTGATGCATTTCTTATTCATGATTTCCTTTAATAACTAGTAATTTTTATTATGTAAAATGTTAAACTGGGTATAGTTGGGTGATATTTTTGTAAATTATTTAAATCTCTGTAGTGATATAAGGCATAAGATTAACAGGATGGATCACATATTAAAATTTATTTTAGTATAGCTGGTTTAATATACATTTTATATGTGGGCTACCTTTTCTCCATCAATAATTCAAAGTTACTTTGTATGTGCTTGTTTATTTCTCTAGAATTCTGAGGTCCATATTTAACTTGTGGATATTACACCATGCATGTTCTTAAGTTATGTCCCCAAACATTGCACCTACCAGTTTGACTCAGTTTTCCTTTTTCAAGTTTTACCTGAAGAACCAATGCAGTTTTTATTTTTTGTTTTTTGGCTACCTATATTCTTTTACCAACAAGTATTTCCACCAGCTCTTTTCAATCAGTACTACCAGCCTAGAGCCTTGGCACCTTTTTCAATTGGTATAGCAAACAATTGATTGCTCTACCTATGGCCAGATCTGTCTATTCACCTGGTTGTCAGAAGATACAGTGGATGGCATAGTCCAGCATCTTTTCTTCCAGGGAAACTGAATCCCAGTTCTCTACTGGCCAGGTAGCTGTGTGAATATGTGAATTTATATCTTGCCTATATCAGTCTTGAAGATGGTAGGCCCCAACAAAGACATATATTTTAGTGGGATTTTAATTTCTTGGTACTTCTCAGTGGTTTCGGTATTCATTGTGTGTATGTGTGTGTGTTTAAAAGGCACAGACTATTAAATGTGGAAAAACCTTGACTTAGAGGTCTAAGTTTTCCCTACACTCTAATAATTTAGCATTATTGTTCTGTTCTTATGATGAATTTTTACATCTTTATGACCATATGAAATATCTACACATAGTTTTAGATTTTACTTGAATTGCACCAGTTAGGTATCACAAGCCTGCATCCCTCTTATTGTCTAATTTTAACCGTGTGATATTTTTTAAAATTCTGAAATTAATTTCCAAAGATTATGCACATAAAATACATACATTTTATATTTGTGAAAAAGAAGGTGGATTTGTTTTTAACTTTTTAACAATGCATTTTCGCCTTCTCTGGATATGATAACTTGGTGCATAACTGTTGGCACTAAACCTCCCAACAGTAACTCTGTAATGAGGATGCCATTCACGTGCACTTCTGAGGGGGTTTCTTTTTCACACAGCTGCTTCTAAACAAAAGTCCAGCAGCCATTTGCCAGCAAACAGCCAGGATGTACAGGGTTACATCACCAATCAGTCTCCAGAGAGCATTGTAGAAGAGGCTCAGGGAAAGTTAACAGAACTGGAACAGAGGATAAAAGAAGCCATAGAAAAGAATGCACAGCTGCAGTCCTTGGAACTGGCTCATGCTGACCAACTTACCAAGGAGAAGATCGAGGAGCTGAACAAAACGAGGGAGGAACAAATTCAGAAGAAACAAAAGATTTTGGAGGAACTACAGAAAGTAGAGCGAGAGTTACAACTGAAAACTCAGCAGCAGCTAAAAAAGCAGTATCTAGAGGTTAAAGCTCAAAGAATTCAACTTCAGCAGCAACAGCAACAATCTTGCCAACACCTGGGATTGCTAACTCCTGTTGGGGTTGGAGAACAGCTTTCTGAGGGAGACTATGCACGATTACAGCAAGTGGATCCAGTTTTGCTTAAAGATGAACCCCAGCAGACTGCTGCTCAGATGGGTTTTGCACCAATCCAGCCTCTGGCGATGCCTCAAGCTTTGCCTCTGGCGGCAGGTCCCTTGCCTCCGGGGTCCATCGCAAATCTTACAGAACTGCAAGGAGTAATAGTTGGACAGCCAGTACTGGGCCAAGCACAGTTGGCAGGGCTGGGGCAAGGAATTCTGACAGAAACACAACAAGGGTTAATGGTAGCCAGCCCTGCTCAGACCCTCAATGACACGCTGGATGACATCATGGCAGGTGGGTTTATATTGTTATGAGCAGGTATCAAATATGATTTGCTTAAGGAGAGTAAGAGTGTACCAGAATTTTTTGCCATTACCCAACTTGAGAACTATTTTTGGACTCTTGACCAGTGTCTCTCTTTAGAAATATTAGTTCAGTCTCAGAGGTTCTCAGACGGATACAGGTCGAATGAAAGATTAGCACATTCAATGTGACTGAAACTTTCTGGCTTAGCTTGGTAGCCTGGGAATCTAGGTTTTTTGGTAGTGGGATTGGTGTTTGATTTTTGGTTTTGTTTTTATTTTTTCCCTTTAAGTTCAGAATATTAAGATTGAATTTTGGCATTTTGCTTCTGTATTCACACAGATAATGGAAAATTGATAGAATTGAAGTATAAAAGTAGTAGGACACATCAGGAAGCTTATTTATAAACAGAAATACTTCATATCCTAATGAATCAGACTTCAAACCTGATGCTTATTTTTCAAAAAAAAATAACTTAAACACTTTTACAAAATTAATAAAGTACCAAACCAAGTAGGGTTTGATTGTACTGTACGCTAGTGATTCTGACCCCTGTGAATGGTAATTTGTAATCTCTTTCTATCATGGAAAGATGTGGTCCCTTGTATCATCAATAATATATTTTAGGTGTGTAGCCAGAAAGATTTTATCCTATTATACCTAGTTTCATTGGCAAGAAGAAATATTTTAGAAGGTTGTTTAAGTGCTTCTGGTTTTTGGTACTAATTTTTTGTGAGTTCTGTAATGAAATAGTGGAATGAGATTTTATAAGCCATTAAGAATGCTATAGTAAGGATAATTTGTGCTATTAAAAAAACAGAAAAATTTGGAAAGGAAGGAAAGAGGAAGAACTAAAAGGGGGTAAACAGATGGATTTTACTAATTTTCATCTGATCTCTTCCCCTTTTTTACTTATTTTTCTACAGGAGATGATTGCCTTGCCTTTTTCTAATTTTAAAATTGGTTTAATAGCATTATACATTATAATGAGATTATACACAATTTAGGTTTCACCTTTTAAAAGGATAGTAGAAAACTAAATTGTATATGTAGCATTTAGATAACTTTCAGATGCTAAGAAACCAGATGGTGAGACAGATTTTATATTTAAAAATTACTCTAGGTCATAGCCTTGCTATGCTAAGCTATGGTCTGACCATGTGTTCTTTGAGCTATTGCCAGGCCATGTTTTCCTAAGCTTTGGCCCCTTTCCCTCCTCTCATTCTCTCTCATTTACTTTCTAAATAAACCATATTTTCTCATCTAAAAAAAAAATTACTCTAAAGTTTTCCAATCACCTCTGCTAATCTTAAAGGTGAAATAAACACATTGGAAAAAATTCTAGTAATAATTAGTAAGTAGGAAGAATTATAAGACTTATGTTGATGAGTATAAATTTTTCTATAGATTTGCAAATCGCTAATCATCACTAGCTGGTTATAAAAGTTGGAAATATAATTACAAATTATTAAATATCTTTTGAAAATTGGAACACCGTAGTCAAAATCCCAAATTTGATACTATATCCATGACCATTAATTTAAATCATAATAGTGCTTTTTCAATTAATTTTGATCAAGCTACCAAAGGATGTATAGAGTTAAATATTAGTTAGCCACTTAAATGAAGAATGGGCATTCCATACTAATGGATACTGAAACAAATTTTATATGCTATGAGAGTTTACCTGATGTGCTTGGGCATAGTTGTCAACAATAATTTGCCAGTTGTATAATTTTTTTTTTAATCAGGATTACCCGAGGTTTATAAAGTTGCTTTTTCTATTGATTCATATACCAAACAAAAACAATACCATCTAGGTGTTCCCATATAAAAATTATTCAAATGTACCTAGCTTTTTAGGAAACATGAAAAATGCTTGTCACACTATAAAAATGTTTTACTTTTTTATTATGCTCATTTCTGTGGGGAAAGGAGAGATAGCCAAGAGGAAGAGCAGAATTAAAAACGTTCTCCTACCTACCTGCAACTCATCCTTGGTAACGTGCATGTGCACCTACACATTTACTCATGCGTTTACTTCTGTGGCCTCATTCTTTAAACTTCTTCTTTGGTAGGGTTTGTCCTTTCAGTTGACTAATGGTCACTCTCACTGATTTCTTTGGGATTTTTAATATATTACCACTTTAGTAGGCTCAAAGTCTTCTTTCACTCTCTCTAGCTTAGTCTTTGCTCTGTATTTCTTAGTCCCCGTTTATTAAACTTCTCTCATAAGATTTGGTCTTTTTTTTCCTCTAGTACTCAGCTAACCAAAATTGTCTGTCTTTCCTGTTCTTCATACTTGCAAAGCAAATCAGTTCCCTGTTTAACCTGTCTTAACACCTTGCCTTTGCTATGGTCTCAAGTTCCCTTTTTCCTACTCGATGCTAAAACTTTTCTGAGCATGTGGTTCTCCCTTCTCTAACCCTAACCCTAAAATAAAGCCCCATATGTAAAGATTTTTACCAGAGTCCTTTAGGGTATTGCATGTTTACATTTGTTACTTTTAACTGTAGAGAATGGATGAAGATGGGCAGTTATTTAATTTTAGTTAGCCAGTTTCATAGGTACCCAAAGGAAATGAAATTAAAGAATTGATTTTTCCTATCTCCTTTTGGATGAGGTGATAAGAACAACCAATTTGCCTAAACAAAACAGTAAAACTCTCTAATTGTAGTAGGTTTTTAAAAAGAAGTTATTCCAGTTGGAATGTGAATTATAATTTAGTCATTTAACAATAAAGCATACACTTTTTTTCACCTGCTTACTAACATGAAATAAAAATTAGTGATTTTGACAGACTGGTGTTCATCCTGTTTAAGCTATTTTTTGTATTTAGCATTTCCATTTGTGAAAATCCAATTAAGAGAGATATGCAATATATTTTAAGAGCTATAGATTTTATATTATTTTGAAACTTATTTATAGAAAATGTCATTTAAATTATCTCAATCTTTTTTCTTAACATACAAACCTATCAATATGGAGTAACAATATCAAGGTCACTAGATGATCAATTTAATATATTAGTACATGCCCTTTTCTATTGGTCTGGATCTCGAAGGATTCAAACAATGTTTTGTTTTGTTTTGCTTTGCTTTCTCTTTTGTTTTTCCTTTGGCTTAAGTGAACTTAAAAATGTATAATTATAGAATGTGTGTTGCTATAATGTATAGTATATGTTTGTGCCTGAACTAAGGATTTCATGTAAAATATATTTCTTAATTTACAATCATGTTTATAATTGTTATAAGATCAATTTCGGTTTTATTCTTGGCAGGATCATAACCTCTTTTGCCTAGTTTCAGAACCAATTGTGAATCATGATTGTTTCTGTCTGATGTAGCTGATAACTACTTTGGTAACAGACATCTACACTGTTGTTGACCATTCAAAGATTAATTGCCCATACTTTAATACTATAGCATTTTTAATGGGTATAGGAGAGATGATGTATACATGTCAATTCCAGAAACGAGTCGATGAGGGGATACAATACCCTCAGCTGAATCTACAGTTTATCAGATGCCACTATCTTTGGAGTTTGCCCACCTCAAATACTGACCCAGTTAGCCCTTTCTTAAGTCGCATGTTTTGGTGACAGTAGCATCATAGCAAACCATGCTTAGAAGAGCTGGCAGTCCATATCTGAGGCATGATCATGTATATACATTTATTTCTATAATCTTTAAATGTTGTCCTCATGAGTCAGTGTGATTGCTGGATTGGTTGGTGAGCATTTTAATGGCCTTAGAAAAATTCTTCATGTCAAACTATTTGGGTGTAAAGATCAAATTTTTATATTTGGCTGTACTATCATATACAAGGCTCCAGTGCAGAATAGCATCTCCCTCTCTACAGTTAGTAAAAGTGCAGGTTGTGTTTTAAGTGATTGTGAATAGTGAGGTTTCCCCTCTCAAACAGTGATATTAAGTTTATTAGTTCTGAAATATGAAGTATGAAATTGTCAAGTTAAAAACTACATTGTCCCCATTCTGATCTTGACTGTTTTACTTTTTATTCCTTTACTAAGTAAGAAGACATAATGGACAGCTTTCCATTTGCATTTATATTTAATTTTAACATATAAAAATATTTTTATTATCAGGGTTATTTTGAATTATAGTTTTATGACTACTTATAAGAGGGCAATTTGTTTTTCACCTGGATTATTATTTAGAAATTGAGTTAATCTCTATACATTATAATTTTAGACTCTCATTCAGTAAAAAATAACCAGGAAAATGAGTTATTAGTCTATGATAGTCTCCCTGTAGACATTTTGTTTTGAAAAGTCTTGAAGTATTTTCTAATAAATATTTCTTACTGTTACCTAACAGTGTTTCATCCTTATTAAGTACAGTTATTTTGTTCAACAGCAGTCAGTGGAAGAGCATCTGCAATGTCAAACACTCCTACCCACAGTATCGCAGCTTCCATTTCCCAACCTCAGACTCCAACTCCAAGTCCTATCATCTCTCCTTCAGCCATGCTACCTATCTACCCTGCCATTGATATTGATGCACAGGTAAGCCCCAAATTTAAGAGAGATAGTTTTTCACTGGAATTATACCATCATTAAAAACTTTAATGTTTAGTGATTTAAGCCATGTTAGACTGCTTTGTCTCTGGGCAAAGTCTTGAGCCACAGTTTAAATTAATTAAAATCTACATTTAAAAAAATAAAATACTAAATATAGATAATTACTGATAATTATGCGATGGTCTGATTTCCAAGGCCATCAGATAATCTTTTTTTCAACTTTAGAAGAGGTTGTAAAAATAACTTAATTAAGGTTAGTGCGTGTATTCTTCTAATAATAAATTAGAAGATAAGCTTTAAAATACATACTGAATGACATGTAAAAGAAACAAGGTTCTAACATTTGTAGACTTGATTTTTTATATAGTGTATATTCTTAATTGCATTTATATCATCGTTGAAAATTCTGATCTTGCTGATTGAAATATATAGTGAGTCAGTGTGTCTGTATCTGTAAAAATTAGCTGTTATGGAATTCCAAGCATTTATCTCTTCAGATTATCTAGAGAAATAGTGTAGGGAAACAAAATGACATCATTTAAGTTAAGCTTTAGAATGTTTGAGAGATATTAAGCATAGTTTTTTTGTTGTTTTTGTTTTCTTTTTTATAATTAGTTTACCATGAAGTCCCAGAGCAAAGGTAAAGTTGAAAAGAATAGAGTGTACTTTGTCTTGAATAAAAGCTAAGAGATCTGGCTTAAGATTGCTGAAAAGTTCAAGGATATATGGCCTTCCGGACTGAGAAATATTTATTTAGTTTTTGTAGTTTTATTAACACCTGGGGTGAGGGAGCACACTATAAAACTTAGTTTTATATTTGATAAATTATTGATAAGTCTGAATTTTAGGGGGAAGGGAGAGAGTGAGTTTGTGTGTATGTGAGAGAGAGAGAGAGAGAGAGAGAGTGTGTGTGTGTGTGTGTGTGTGTGTGTGTGTGTGTGTGTGTGTGTGTGTGTATTTTGTATAGACCAGTAAGTGGCATATACTCCTAACCTATTAAAAATAAAATAAAGTCTCCTTTTTATTAAAATGCTTCTCTTTGTAATACTGTAAAAAAGGAATTTCATTTCTCTTCTTATTAATTGTCCAGATGTCTCTTGTTTTACTTGTGCTAAATTGTCTTTTAAGCACTTAAAATTGCCAGGGACTATTTTTAAGGAATTGTTTCATTTAATCCCCATACTAGATATAAGTAGCAACCTTCAATATGTATCTCCCTTATGAGGACACTGAAGCTGAGACATAGATGAAACATTTTGCTTAGTTACCTCATTTAGCTAAAAAGTGGTAGGTGAGTTTGGGACTCAAACTTAGTCTGACTTCAAAGACACCACTCTTTTTTTTTTTTTTTTTTTTTTAAATAAAAGTATTTTCAAACAAAATAGGCATAGAAAAGTTGGTCCAGCTGTGATGATTTTAATTTGAAATTATTGTAGTGATGGCAAAATGATTGTATCTGACTTTATCACTCAACTATCACTGTATTATAAGTTAATTACTGAAAAGTCACATACAGTTTTTTAAAATTACAAACATTTTTTAGAAACTTGTGTTTTAAGAATAGTAGGCATGCTTGTATAGAAAGATTTGGCTGTTGCTCTTTAAAAACCCTGTCTTTATCTGATCTCCACATCAAGGTTTTTCTTTTGTTGTGTTAGTTCAACCTAAGTTAAACTAGTTTCTGTGGAATTTTACTAAAAATTCTTACATAGATATTAGAATGTTCCTGCTTTGAAAAAAACATACACAATAATATTTAGAAATAATTGTTTACCATTTTTCTCATTTTAGTACGTTAAGTGCTCAAGATTCTTTTGTACTCAGTCCATCTAAGTTTTTGTTTTGATAATAAAATAAAAATCTCATGGGCTCTTCCATAATGAATATTTTGGTTTATGCCTGATAATACTGTGCATATATCAAGTGATATAATGGGGAAAAAAAATACCAAGATTCATCTGTTTTGAAAGATAGACATTTTCTAATACTGAAACTTTATAGGTATGAACTTCTTTAACTTAATCTTTGTAATAACCCCATGAAGTAGGTACTATTATTATAATTTCTTATTTCACATTTAAGAAAATTGATACATAGAGATACTAACTACCTTGCCAAACAGCTAACTAATGGTAGAACCAGCTTTTGATCAGGCACTCTGGCTCTAGAATCTATGCTCTTAGCCACTGCCCTATGCTATCTTGTTTTCTGTTGGTTTTTTTTTTTTTTTTGAGTTGGAGTCTCACTCAGTCGCCCAGACTGGAATGCAGTGGCCACTCCCGGCCACCGCAGCCTCTACCTGCTGGGCTCCGGCGATCCTTCCCCCTCACCCTTCCAAGTAGCTGGAACTACAGGCACACGCCACCACACCTGGCTAATTTTTTTGATTTTTATTGCAGAGATGAAGTCTCGCCAAGTTGCCTAGGCGGGTCTCGAACCTGCGGGCTCAGGCAATTTACTCACCTCAGCCTCCCAAAGCACGGGATTACAGACTGAGCCACCAAGCCCAGCCTCTGTTTTTAACTTTAGTGTGTGAACATCGAATTTGAATTTTATTGACTTGGTAAATTAGATCACAGAAATGTGTTCACTGCCTAAATGATAAGGGATAATATGTTTTTTCTCTTTGCATATTTACATTAAAATGTAAAGAAGAACAAAAGAAATGCTAATTTTTTAAAATTTCAAGCCATAACTCCTTTTCAGTACTAATGATTCTGGAAAATGGTCATATCTTTAACTCCTTTAGTGGAACATTTTGGACTGCAACTAATGTTGTTAACAAAGAAACATACACTCGGCTAGGCTCACACCTGTAATTCCAACACTTTGGGAGGCCAACGTGAAAGGATTGCTTGATTCCAGGAGTTCAAGACCAGTCTAGGCAACCTAGCAAGATCTCATCTCTACAAAAAAAAAAAAAAAATTTAGCTAGGTATGGAGGCGTGCCGCTGTAGTCCTAGCTACATGGGCGGCTGAGGCAGAAGGTTCACCTGCGCCCAGGAGGTCTAGACTGTGGTGAGCCATGATCATGCCATTGCACTCCAGCCTGGGCAACAGAGTAAGACTGTGGCTCAAAAAAATAAATAAAAATACATACATTCTACTTGTTTACATGAACTGGTTTTAGATAGGTTATTAATTTTACTGATTTGCCTCATGGATTAAATAACCTAAATCACTGTCCTACTTTTTAAGCCTACTTGGTTAGAGAATGAGATGTTTGGGATTGTGAAGGTTATGAAGGTCTAAAAAAAATCAACTCTTTAAGTTCTATTAGTTTTCAAAGTGATTGAATTACATTAAGAGTAATTGATAGACAGTTGTTTTTTATAGACAGTTTAGATATGCTTTTTTACCTGCATTTTGGCTAATTAAAAGTCTTTTCCTTCAGTTTTGCCATCTATCTTATGATTTCTTGATTTTTCATTCTGTACTCCCATTACAAAATGAGTAGTCATGTTGGTAACTTACAGAATATTTTTTATTAATATTAAATATTTATTACATTAAGATTAAATATTAATTCTACTTTTTTTATAAACCAGAATTCATCATAACAACACCTGCTATGGTATGGACTTGTATATTTCATGATATCTTGGGCTACATGGTAATTTTCTTCAGGCTATACAAACCTGCATAAGCTCTTAACAAAGCTCTGGGCATGTCTCCTTTTTTTTAATTTTGGAACTTTCTCTTAGATGTATGACAAAGAATGTAACTACTTGAATAATGGAACTTTGTACAATACAATTTGAGTCAAAGGATCCTTAATTTAATTAATTAATTTATTTTTTGAGTTGGAGTCTCATTCTGTCACCCAGGCTGGAGTGCAGTACCTGCTCACAGCACTGCAGCCACAACCTGCTGGGCTCAGGTGATCCTTCTGCCTCAGCCTTCCAAGTACCTAAAACCACAGGGCATGCACTACCATGCCTGGCTGACTTATTTATTTATTGTAGAGACGAGGTCTTGCCATGTTGCTCAGACTAGTCTCGAACCCCTGAACTCAGGTAATCCTCTCACCTCTGCCTCCCAAAGTGCTGGGATAACTGGCATGAGCCACCATGCCCAGCCTAGGATCTTTTCTTTAAGCGGCACTTTGCTTTCTAGAATATCATCATGTGTATTGTTACAATTATCTCTTTGGTCAGCAATATTCAAGACACCTGTTTTTTTGTTTCCTTTCTCAGTCATGAGAAAGTAAATGTTAATGTTAACCCAAACTTTGTATCACTTAGTTTGTTTCCTCACATATTGCAAAGCAGGGTAATATTTCTTACTATTTGGGGATTGTTCAGGTATGTGTTTTGGGAGATGGAAGCCTCACTTCAGACTCTTCAAATTATTTCATTATTGTTTTAAACGATAACAATAAAATACTGGTTTTATTTCTCCTTAATGCAGAAGCATAATGGAGCTACCCACTTTTAAACTTTAGTTCCACAAGGAATTTGACTAGTTCGCCTTCTTTAGCTTTTAAGTAATTGTTTTTGAAATCTCATAATACGTTGTTTATACTTCTTTCTTAGCTTAAACCCAAATTTGCCTTGTACAGAAATCAGTAAGCTCCTATTGAGTAGGGCCTATATTATCTCTGTCAACCCTAGAGTACTTAGCAGAGTGCTTTCATTATAAAATATTAATAAATGTCTGTTGAATTTGTTTTACAATATGAGAAAAAAACATTTTACTGATCCACTAGCATTTTTCATGCTTATGTTTTTCAAATTTTGTGTATATCTTCATTTTCTATTTGAGATTGACACCGCTTTCCTAAATTGCAATTTAAAACACTATAGGAATTTTAGAAGCTTTATAAACATCATGAGGATGACTCTTCTGCTGATTGCATATGCTCTGATATAAAATGGACATAAGACAGATACACTTAGCATTATATTTTGCCTCAATCTACTGTGCCTTAGGGCCATTTTGTGGCACAGTGGGGAGAGCAGGGTTGTTATCAAGGTCTTCCTGGTTTGTTTAAAGCCCATCTCTACCACTTACCAGCTTGTGTAACCATCAGAAGTTATTTTCTGGCCAGGTGTGATTCAGCCTGTAATTCCAGCACTTTGGGAGGCCGAGGTGAGAGGATTGCCTGAGCCTGGGGGTTCGAGACCAGCCTGGGCAACTTAGTGAGACCTCATCTCTAGAATAAATTTTTTTAAAAACTAACCGAGTGTGGTGGTGTGTGTCTGTAGTTGCAGCTACTTGGAAGGCTGAGGCGGAAGGATTATCTAAGCCCAGCATGTTGAGGCTGTGGTGACCATGAGCGTGCCACTGCACTCCAGCCTGGGCAGCAAGAGACTCTAACTCAAAAAAGAAAAAAAGAAGTTATTTCCCTGAGCCTTTGTCTCCTTTTCTCTGAAATCAGATGTAGTCATTCCTTCCTTGGAATCCTGAAATGAAGCTCGAATATTGAACACAATCAGAGTCATTACTCATAAGTTTCATGTCCTTCATTGTTGTAGTTGGTGCGTCTCTCCCTTGTGGCCATCCCTGATCTCTGCGGTCAGTAGTTCTGCTCTCTGCCAGCCTCTTCTGCAGAGCAGCTTTTGCGGGCTCCCTCTTCATCACTGGCTAGTAGGCTTTTTCTTATTTCTTGACTCTACTGATTTTGCCTTTTGCCTTTTGTTTTTCATTTTTTTATAATGGAGTTTGGTTTTTAGAATTACTTACCTTATGGGAGAATATGCCTTTCCTTTTTTATATTTATTCTGTATGTTTTGTAAATATATAAATACGATAAGTATACATTTTCATATATAATTCTTTGTTTATTAGTGATAGTGTTTGCATCTTTACAGCTATTGTCATTCATTCTACTTAACTGTCATTTATTGTTTTCTGAGCAAAGTGTCGTCACTTATAGGTGGAAAATACACACATGAGTAAGACATTTTCATTGCCTTCTAGGAGTTTATAGTCCACTGAGGGTGATAAACACATAAAGCAGATTGGTGATAAATGCTATAATAGAGGTGTATATGTGAAATTGAGGGAAGATGCTTAGAACAGTGCTGTCCAGTCGAAAAATAATGTAAGACTCATTTGTAATTTAAAAAAAAAAAAAGGAAGTGAAAAGCCAGGCGTGATGAATCATGCCTATAATCCCAGCACTTTGGGAGGTGGAGGCAATCAGATTGCCTGAATCCAGGAGTTCAAGACCAGCCTGGGCAACTTGATGAGACCTCGTCTCTACAGTAAATCAAAAAATTACCTGGACGTGGTGGCGCTCACCTGTGTTCCAGCTACTTGGAAGGCTGAGGCAGAAGGGGATCACCTGAGCCTACCAGGTTGAGGCTGTGGCGGCCGTGAGGGTGCCATTGCACTCCAGCCTGTGTAACAGAGTCAGACTCTGACTCAAAAAAAAAGTAAAAAAGAAACAGATGGAATAAATTTGAAGGATTTATTTTATTTAACTTAATATTTTCATAATATCAGCTAGGCGCAGTGGCTCTAGCCTGTAATCCCAGCAGTTTGAGAGGCTAAGATGAGGGGATTGCCTGAGCCCACGTGTTTGAAAACAGCCTGGGCAACTTGGCGAGACCTCATTTCTACAATAAATCCAAAAATTAGCTGGGCATGGTAGCACACGCCTGTAGTTACGGCTACTTGGAAGGCCGAAGCGGAAGGGTCACCTGAGCCCAGCAGGTCAACGCTGGGATGGCTGAGCATGCCACTGCACTCCAGCCTGGGTGAAGGAGTGAGATTCCAACTCAAAAAAAAAAATAATTAAAAAGAATTTTATATGTATATATATATATATATATCTCCATTATATTGTTTCAACATGTAATCAGTACCCCAAAATTATTGCAATATTTTGTATTTTTATTTCATACTCTAAGTCTTTACAGTTTGGTATGAGTATTACACTTATAGCTAGAGGGATCAGTCATTTTTGTCTTCTTGAGGCTTTCCTGGTTTTAATACCAAAAATTCCTCATCCCAGAACTGCAACCTATTCCCAGGTTTCTCATTCTACTTACAAGTATATTTCAATTTAGACTTCATTCGAGATACTTAATTTGTTTTTAAATTTGATTGAATGTGCAGTTGAAAAGTAGATTCATTTACTCAAGTTGTTCAGACATCCTAAAAGTTTTCCAATAACTAGATTATTAGTTATTAAATTTATTATTATTATTATTATTATTTGAGTTGGCGCTGCACTCCATCGCCCAGGCTGGAGTGCAGTGGTACACATGCTCACAGCCACTCCAGTGTCAACCTGCTGGGCTCAAGCAATCCTTCCGCTTCAGCTTTTCAAGTAGCCGGAATCACAAGCACGCACTACCATGCCCGACTAATTTTCTGCTTTATTGTAGAGATGAGGTCTCACCGAGTCCTCCAGGCTATTCTCAAGCCCGTGGGCTCAGACATTCCTCTCATGTCGGAGTTACTAAATTTAGATTAGTTAAAATTAAATACATTTAAAAATTCAGTTCCTCAGTCATACTAGCCATATTTCAAGTACCAGTAGTCACATGTTGCTAGTAGTTACCTTTTTGAATAGCACATGTTTACAGTACTAAAAGCGGGAGGAATTAGATAGTTCACTAGGTGAGCATTTAAACTATGGTAGAGTGTAACCACTGGTAAATCTAATGTTGGTCATTGTGCACATACATAGTGTCATGTCTCATTATAATAGTCTTTCTGTTTCAAAATGCTCCGTAATTTTTGATATTTTTTGTTCCTTTAATTATTTTGGAGCTTTGTTCTCAAACACCGCTAAGTTACTTGGAAATGATTTTTTTTCTTTTTTTTGAGTTGGAGTCTCACTCGGTCGCCCAGACTGGAGTGCAGTGGCCGCTCCCGGCCACCGCAGCCTCGACCTGCTGGGCTCCGGCGATCCTTCTGCCTCAGCCTTCCGAGTAGCCGGAATTACAGGCATGTGCTACCACGCCCGGCTGATTTTTTTGATTTATTGTAGAGATGAGGTCTCGCTGCCCAGTCGGGTCTCGAACCCGCGGGCTCAGGCAATCCACTCACCTCAGCCTCCCAAAGGCGCGGGATTACAGGCTGAGCCACCGAGCCCGGCATGATTTTTTTTTCATTTCAAGGCTTCTCAGTTTGTTTAGTTGGATCCACAATAGCTAATTTGGCCCTAGTATTGAGGATTCTATTTGATATGAGGTCTTTGTTTTGAGGTCTTTCTACTCTGGCTGCTGGGACCAAACTATTCCTGGCCCTGTGTGTTGAGCTCTGGGTGTTGTTCAGCCTGATTCTCTCTGGTTGTTTTTCCCTGGCCTTGGATAATTTCCTCATGCCCATGTGCTGATCAGAACTCAACTGAAGACATGAGGGGAACCTATGCAGTTCTCCAGGAGTACACGCTCTCTCTGCAGTGCTCTCCTCTTCAGTAATCTGTTCCATGAATTCTAGCCACCTTGACCTCTCCAAACTGTGTTGAGTTGGGGAGACTGCCAGGCTCTGTTTGGCTACCTATTACCTGCACTGCGACCTGAAAACTCTCCAGGCAGTAAGTTGGGTTAATCATTTCCATTCTCAGGGATCATTGTTCTGCACTGCCTGTCTGAATACTATCGTTACAAAGAATGTCTTTCTTTTTTTTTCTTTTCAGTTATTTGAGATAGGAAAATAAATCTGGTTTATGTTATGCCATTAACAGCTGGAAGTGAAAGTAAATCCACAGTATTTCTTTTAGTTGAGTAACTGAAAATAGCATATGGTTGAAACTCATACTTCTTTTTCCTGGTGCTTGCTTTAAGAATTACCCATGAAATATATTACTTGTAGCCTTAAAAAGATTCACAGTTCAACGACTAATAGGGAAAAAAAATCAATAAGTCTTGCTATTCAAATGCTTGATTTGGTACATGTGTATCTTGATGTATTTGATAGCAACGTCTTGAAATTATTTAATAAACTTATCATCAATTTTTTATAGACTGAGAGTAATCATGACACTGCGCTAACGCTTGCCTGTGCTGGTGGCCATGAGGAACTGGTGCAAACACTGCTAGAGAGAGGCGCTAGTATTGAGCACCGAGACAAGAAAGGTAGGCCTGCTTCTATTTTATTTTTTGAATATTGGTAAAAAGTTTTAAACATTTAGAAATATTATCTCTTAGCTTTATTTGATAGTTGCATACACTGGGAAACAGTATTGGTGTGTTTTGCTTAGTATGTAGTGAGATTATTCTTTTTCTCCAGGTTTTACGCCACTCATCTTGGCTGCAACAGCTGGTCATGTTGGTGTTGTGGAAATATTGCTGGACAATGGTGCAGACATTGAAGCCCAGTCAGAAAGAACCAAGGACACACCACTGTCCTTAGCTTGCTCTGGGGGAAGACAGGAGGTAATGTTTCTCCTTAGTGTAATTTTTTCCCTCTGCTTAGTAAATGTGTACTTTAACTTACATGATTTTCTTCTGTTAGATCAGTGGTTTGACATTTAGATTTACCATAGTAACTAAAACTATTGTCTGCCAGCAAAATGACAAATGTGTTGTTAGCATAAGCTGACAAAAAAATTGTACATTGTTTAGAATCCTGCTCATCTAAAAGTAGTACTGCCATAGAAATTCCTGTGTATTGCATTTAGGCCAGGAGAAAGACTAAGACATTCCATATCAAACTAGTTAGCTTCTGATGTATTCATTCATCTTGTATTCATTCATCTTTCCCTGCCCTAGAGTACATGGTATAAGAGGTACTCAAGCCTGGTATCTGTTGGTCTCTGTAAGATTGGTAGGGAATTAAAAATATTACATTTTTGTTTATTCTGAGAACTCTTGTCTTGCTTTTGATTTTCCCTACCCTTTCTCAACTTTCTGATAAGATTATATGACCCTTTTCTTTCTAAAGAAGCTAGAACAGGTGTTGATTAGGTGGGCCCAGGAAAACATAGCTTTACACCTTTATACTCACTTGTGTATCTTGTGGCATTTAATAATTAGCTGGATAACCCAGGTTTTGGTTTTGGTTTTGTTTTCAAATCCAGTTCTATGTATAGAGGACATGAGGCTTTCTAAGCCAGATGTCCTGTCTCCCTGGATTCATGACTTCTCATTCAGGGAGTTATTGAGTCTCAGATTTAGGAAGTACCCTGGCTCACCTAGATCAGTTTCTTACCAGCTTACAAGTCTTCTTTCTCTGTCTTTTCTTTTATAAAATTTTTCTATTTATGAAACCTAAATGTGTCTTTCCTATGTGTCCCCACTGTTCTTATATTTCTGAACAAATAGAGATTTATACCTCTTCTGTTAGATATTTGAGTCTGTGTTCTCCAGTGTCACCTGGTTTTCTCTGTGAAACACGTCCTGTTGTTTCAGTTGTTACCTATTGTTTTAGTTGTTAGCTTAAGAATATTTTTCCAACCTTGTCACCATCTTGGCTATTCTGTTCTTTAAGTCAATATCCCTCCTGAAGTGTATGTAAAGGTAACTGACCAGTGAGCTGGTGGTCCTCTTCGAGCATCTTAAAATAGCTGTTTGCTCCCTTTTCCAGTCATAGCACATCAGATTATATTGAATTCTAATCTTAAACAACTAGGTTTTTTAAAATAAATGAATAAATAGAAAAGTTTAAGCAGTGGAATAATTCCTGGACAAAAGAATGAGAAAGACTGAGAAACTTAATAATAAAACGATACAAGTATAGGAAGATAGGGATTGGTGATACTTTATTTTGTAGTTTAAGAATTGTAACTTGAGCAATCTCTTTGAGTCCCCTTCCACTGTGGGAGCTTTTCTGTCCTCTCAATAAATCCTGCTTAAAAAAAAAAAAAGAATTGGAACTTAGTGATAATAAAAGCTTGTATTTTTTTTCAGTTCTTGCTGTTTCTGTAAATTTTGTCCCTTTGTATTTGGAGTAGATGTTGTATGCATATATAGTTAGATGCACCTGCTACTAGAGATGTTCTACACAAGAGACAACAGTAGACATGTCCCTACTGCATTGTTCCTTCTGGTGGTGTCATTTTTTTTTTCCTTCTGTAATCCACAGTAGAGGTAATGGATATAGTAAAAGTAATCCAAACTATATATTAAGTAAGATAGTGAAAAATGACCGACTTAATTTGATAAATTATTTCTCCTACCTCAAAATAAGTAAAGATAGAAAGCAAAATATTGCCTTAACTGACATTTTCAAATGTATGTAGCTTGAAATAATACTTGCTTTATAGAATTACAAATTTTCAATGTTGACCAAGAAGAAACAGCTGATTTTACTTAAAAATACTAATAAAGCCAGTGAGGCACTAACATTGTAATAAACTTATTTTTATTGTGTAACAGGTGAGGTTATAGCAGTAAGCCTTTCAGGGTAGTAATTTTGCCTGTAAACACACTCTTGCTTTAATTTGGTGTCACTAGAACAGGTAAGCATTTGAAGTAGTTAGTAAAGCACTGGAAAGTTATTTTGCTATAAGAATCACAATTTTTTGTTGTTGAATGTTTATTTTTGGGAACAGACCAGTCCTCTGAAAGGTAAGTAAGGTCAGTTATATTACATAATGAAATTGAGAATTTTGATTAGAGTTGTCTCCTATTTTGTTTGTAAAATATTCTAATGCCATATTTTGTTTTGTTTTTATAACTTTGTCACATAAACCACCTGGTCTTGCTGTTCTGAAAGCAAAAATGTGATGGACATGAAATTATATCTAAAGTTAGGCTTAGCTTTATTCATACAAGTAAAGTTTTAGATGCACAACATTTGCCCTTTATATCTTCCATGGATACCATGACACCATTTCAGGAGATTTCTATTTGAGTCTTGACAGGCTATCTCTTTGTTGGCTTCTAAGGCCTCCTGCTATCATTTGAGGTTGGTCTTATGTAGAGAATGAAAGAACATTCCCCTTTTTTTGTTATACAATATACTGGGAAAAAGAGAAATAAAAGCTATAAACCTTGAAAATGTGTCTCACTATAAGAAGAAAACCTATGGATTTTCTTTTCCTTTCTAGGTGGTGGAGCTGTTGCTAGCTCGGGGGGCAAATAAGGAGCACAGGAATGTTTCTGACTACACGCCTCTTAGCCTGGCTGCTTCTGGCGGCTATGTGAACATCATCAAGATACTGCTAAATGCGGGCGCTGAGATTAACTCTAGGCAAGTTTTAGTCTCTCTCTCTCAGCTCCTTATTTAGTAGGAGTGTCATGTTATAGCTTTTGTAGAACACCTGTTTTTAAAAATTTTGAGGACCTATTTTTTAATGCCGTATTTGGTAAATCCCTTTATTACAAATTTAAGATTCAAATATTAGAGATTTTTTCAGATTAATTTTATTTAAACGATTAAAGCTTGACATAGAACTTGACAATTATTGATTACTGTCTTTCTTTTGGCACTGAAAGTAAACGTATCTTTCTAAGGGTTTCTACTAAGCAAGAAAATATGTACTTTAAGGTGGAAAGCCCTAGCCAGGCAGGGTGGCTCACACCTGTCATCACAGCACTTTAGAAGGCGGAGATGGGAGAATTCCCTGAGTCCAGGAGTTTGAGACCAGTCTGGGCAACATGGCGAGACCTCATCTCTACAATACATCAAAAAAATTAGCCGGGTGTGGTGGCACTCGCCTGTGGTTCCAGCTACTTGGAGGGTGAGGAGGAAGGATTCCCTGAGCCCAGCAGGTTGAGGCTGAAGTGGCTGTGAGCGTACCACTGCCCTCCAGGCTGGGTGACAGAGTGAGACTCCAACTCCAAATAAAGAAAGAAAGATGGAAAGCCCATCCTAATAATATGAGAGAAGTACAGAAAGTATTCGCCTAAGACATTTCTAATGGAGTCATGGTAGATCTCAAAAACTTACTAGGGCTGAGAAAAATGTGTGTTTTAAATAATCCTGCAAATAAAACAAATCTTACATTAGAATTCTATATCACCAATTTTTCTGGATCATTTTAAATGTGTATTTTTCCTTTTGTTCTCCCCATACCTGCACCCCCAGAACTGGTAGCAAATTGGGCATTTCTCCTCTGATGTTAGCAGCTATGAATGGGCATACAGCTGCTGTTAAGCTCCTATTAGACATGGGCTCTGATATAAATGCTCAAATAGAAACCAATCGGAACACTGCCCTTACCTTAGCCTGCTTCCAAGGAAGAACTGAAGTGGTTAGTCTTCTGCTTGATAGAAAAGCAAATGTTGAACACAGAGCTAAGGTAAGAAGAAATCTGACGTTTGCACATTGATTTATTGCTTTGATGTTTAAAATGTATAGCAGCAACTTGTTGATAATTTTAATACTTGCTAGTAACATCACCTACATACATATACATGCATACATATATATATTTAATCAGAAATCATTCTGTATAACTCAGTCATCCACGCGTGAAAATACCTTAGCAGTAGATTTGTATAGGCAATAAAGGCAGACACTAAGGTTATCAGCTGAAAAAGATAATATACTATTTTGAGAAGAAGGTAGGGGAACATTATATTGAGTACCAGTTACATCCTGAGTGCTTAAATCTTACACAGAACTTTTTTGCAATACCATTGAGATTAGGTAGAATTATTTTCTTTAATCAACTGTTACTAAAGGAAGCTGGTAAGTGTCAGTGATGAAATTCAGTTATAATCTTTGTAACAACTGTACCATATTGCTTCCTCAGATTGTTATTCCTTAACATTTTAGCTCTTTCTAGTCTCTAATGTCTTGCTGTTTTTTATTTTTCACCAAACCTAGACTGGTCTGACACCACTAATGGAAGCCGCTTCTGGTGGATATGCAGAGGTTGGCCGAGTTCTTTTGGATAAAGGTGCTGATGTTAATGCCCCTCCTGTTCCCTCCTCAAGAGATACAGCTTTAACCATAGCAGCAGATAAAGGGCATTATAAATTCTGTGAGCTTCTTATTGGCAGGTATGATATCACCCTACCCTTCGTATATGAATATAAGCATTGTGATTACCATTCTTTCTGGGCAGTCATACTATTTAAAAAATCAAATGTGATTACTTCTCCCTCTATAAATTGCAAGTGCTTTTTCCCCCCAAACCTACCTGTTGTTTTCCAACCATCCGGAGCTATACTATGTCTATACTATCTGATTTGTTTCAATGGAACCTGAAAATATTTTTCTTTTTTGTATATTTACACTTGTAAAGTCTGTACTAATAAGCTATTTGAACATCCAGCTCTTGTTCTCCTTACTTGCATCTCAAACACAATTTGAGTTTTATAAAGATACTACTCCAAGTCATAAAACTCTGGCAATGATCTAAGGTTTCATTGTTGATTTTCTTGTTCTTGACAGTAATTAGAACTTTTAGGTGGTGGTTATGGAACTGTTCAAGATATCAGTCAGGATCCCAGACAGTTTATACTTTTTCAGTCACTTAAAAGTTGCCTTCCAGTCCTCCAAAGATGCTTGTCTACTTAATTGGATTTCCCACCATCTTAAAGACCTTTAAATGGTATCCCAAGCAGTAGTATTTGGTGATAACTGCTATTAGCTATTTAGCATGCGTCTTCTCCTCTACCATGATGCCCGCTGAATGTAAACCTGCATGTTATTAAGTTTATTTTTTCCTGAAGCTGCATACTACAAAATAAGTTGAACATCCCTAATTGGAAAAACTCCAAAATAAAAACTTTTTCTTTTTTTTTTGAGTTAGGGTCTCACTTTGTTGCCCAGGCTGGAGTACAATGTCACCATCATGGTTCATGGTACAATCATGGCTTACTGAAACCTCGACCTCCTGGGCTCAGGTGATTTTTCTGCCTCATCCTCTGAAGGAACTGGGAGTACAGGAATGTACCACCATACCTAGCTGAATTTTTTGTGGAGATGAGGTCTTGCTATGTTACCTGGGCTGTCTGTTTATTTGGTTTTGCAAAATACAAAACTTTTTGAACACCTACTCAAAGGAAATGCTCATTGGAGCATTTCAGGCTTTAGATACCAAATTTTGGGTTGTAGGTGCTCAACCTGTACATGAATATGTCATCTGAAACAGATATGATTGCCTCATAGGATATTGTTTATGTACTATAATTCTGAAAGACATATTTAAGTATTTGAATATTAAAAACAATTCTTATCTTTACAGAATATTTTGACATGTTAATAGTTGATTTTTGTTATCTGTGTCATTCCAATCTATTTAAGACAATGCTGTCTGTGCGATTCATTTTTAGGGGAGCTCATATTGATGTGCGTAATAAGAAGGGGAACACTCCATTGTGGCTAGCAGCAAATGGTGGACACCTCGATGTGGTTCAGTTACTGGTGCAAGCAGGTGCAGATGTGGATGCAGCTGATAACCGCAAGATAACTCCTCTTATGGCAGCATTTAGAAAGGTACAAGTCTTTTATCCACATTTACTTACATGGATGCTTTTCTCTTACACAAGGGGGTACATGGGGTAGCGATCACCGACGACTCTCATTTTGTGGCTTAGCAGCAGATTAAAGCAATAATACAACATGCGAGTAATTACTCTGATGGAAACATTGAAAGGTAGATAGATACTGGTGTTGCAAAACATCAATAATATTAACTATATTGAATATCAGAGCTAAGTAAACTTTTAGAAGACTGTTCTAAGTAGTATTTTCAAAATCTAGTTGTAATCTTATTCATCTTTCACAAACGGTAAATCCAATTAAGGTACTTAAGTACCTGTATTTGGTTATTCTTAATACTTATATGTGGATGGGTATTTTATTGTATGTGGATTGAGTTAATCATTGACTCTACTAGGAAAAAGGAAACTAAATAATGAAAATCTTACTACTTTAAACTACTGAAAATTGGGCATACCATATTTAGAAGTATGAATTTTGTGGAAGTGAAAGAAACTTTCTCTTTCTTTACATAGCTCAGTGTATAAATAATTTGATTTAATTAATTGGTTAATAGTATTCCATTGATCTTAGTTTTGTTAATGGAGAAACCAGATTACTGTTTCAGGGTTTTTTTAATTTTTGTCCTGCTGTTTTTGGAAATTATCTGAAGTCCAATATGAGTTTGGTATTCAAAACTACCACAGTTTAGTATTTTTAGATCTCATTTCCCATTATGAATTCCTAATGTGGAGACTTATCTTCTTGCTTGGCCTTTTCCTTGTTCTTGTCTCTTACATCATGGTTTTCATCTCTTAGAATGCCCATGTCTTTACTCATTTTTCAGTGCTATTCATTCTTTGGTATAGTTTAAAATCACTCCTTCGCAAATACTTCCCATTCTGTTTGAGCTCACAGTGAGATCTCTACTCTCCCAGAGGTTGTACAAGTTCTGTAATCCTTTGTCTTTATCATTCATTGTAACAAATGCAATTTTTTTTTTTTTTGAGTTGTAGTCTGTCACCCAAACTGGAGTGCAGTGGCCGCTCCTGGCCACCGCAGCCTCGACCTGCTGGGCTCTGGCAATCCTTCCGCCTCAGCCTTCTGAGTTGCTGGAACTACAGGCGCGTGCTACCACGCCCGGCTAATTTTTGATTTATTGTAGAGATGAGGTCTCGCCAAGTTGCCCAGGCGAATCTCGAACCCGCGGGCTCAGGCAATCCACTCACCTCAGCCTCCCAAAGGCGCGGGATTACAGGCTGAGCCACTGTGCCTGGCTGCAAATACATATTTTTGTATTTTATTGTTCTAATGTATAGCATGCATATTTGCATGTCTTTCCAAATAGACTTTTAGTTCCATATGAGTGGTGCTTATCTTTCATACTCTTTTGTATTCATTCCACTATTTTTTGAGTACCTACCATGTGCCACTGTGATAACTGTAGTATTGTGTCATATAGGGTACAAGTTATACCTTTTAAAAACGTAATTTCATCAAGGTAAGATACATGCCCAATGTTAGGCAACTGTGTGAATTGTCCTATATAAATTAGTTTAAAGATTGCAGAATTAGGGTGCGGTAGCTCACACCTGTAATCCCAGCACTTTCAGAAGCAGAGGTAAGTAGATTATCTGAGTCCAGAGTTTTGAGACCAGCCTTGGCTACTTGATGAGACCTCATCTCTACAATAAACGAAAAAAATTAGCTGGGCAGGATGGTGTTTGCTTGTGGTTCCAGCTACCTGGAATTAGAAGGATCACTGAGAACCCAGCAGTTAGAGGCTGCGGTGGCCATGAGTATGCCACTGCACTCCAGCGTGGGCATCGGAGTGAGACTCTGACTCAAAAAAAAAAAGAAGATTGTAAAAGTGTTAGAACCTTTGTGAATGATGCAAGTGGCATTTGAGTTACTTATTAAAGGATAGCTATTCATTTAATGGAAAGTTTAAAAAGATGCTGTTGGAAAGAAGGAGGTAGAAGCAATAGAGGATATATACTAAAGAGTAACAGTTGTTTATCCAAACTAGCTAACTTAGAAGTACTGTGTCAGAGAGCTATAGTGTGGGTTAGAGAAATGGGAATGGCTCTTGAATGCTAGCCTAAAGATTTCGAACTTTGTGAGCTGTGTTACAGTGAATAATATAACTAATTCTCACAAAAGAATTCTCTTCTTTCACACTATCTAGGACAATACTATGCATTTGGTTTTTATCTAAAGGAATGAGAAAGCACAGTCTTTGATTTTATTCTTCTAATCCTTAGAATCAACACTGGATACTCACGTTTAGGGAGTTAGCTAGGAAAAAGATGAAAGTTATTCACCCCCAAGTGTATCCCCTAGTTTTCTTCTTGGTACTGATTTTGGAATTATTGGTTTTTTACTCAGAATTGTTTAGCATTTTAGGTCGCATTACTCTGTACTTTTTTGGAGGGTGAAAGAATGAGGGTGAACACTGTAGATTTAACTCTTAAACACCAAAAAGCCTGTCTCTTTTTCAGTTACAGTGTAGATATGCATTTAAGTCTTTACTTTCTGGCACTAATGTTAAATTTTGTTCAGACTGTAGATGTACTGAATGCTGTTAGAGTCTGCTTTCAATCTGACATTGATATCTATTTTTTAGGGTCATGTGAAGGTGGTACGCTACTTAGTCAAAGAAGTCAATCAGTTTCCATCAGATTCTGAATGTATGAGATACATAGCAACCATCACTGATAAGGTAATAAACTGTTCAAATTCATCCCACTATATGAGCTGGGGATTTCATTTAATATATTGCCTATGCTAAGAAAGATTCTTAGTTACAGCAATAAGTGTGGTATATATCAATTTTCATTTATGTGCTATTTGGGGATAAAGTATGCCATTTAAGAGACTCTTCTAAATAATTTACCTACCTAGTGAATCAATGAAACATTCACTGTGTTGGAGTTGTTTTATCTTTTAAGATAATATTTGAGCTAATGTAAGTTTCATGTGACTACTAAATAATTCAAAGCAACATTGTTATTATTCACTAGTGCTATCATCTATATATGTATTTTTATCTAGACTGATATGTTTTCTGAGAAAGTAATGGCTCAGTGGATTTTTATTTTCCAGTCAATTGAACATAGTACTTTTAATCATGGGCAAGAGGTCTTGAATATAAAATATAGGTTAGGATAACTGACCCTTAGTTTTACTTAAGTTTTAGAATGAATGAGCTAAGCAGAGTGGTGGCTCACACCTGTAATTCCAGCACTTTGGGAGGTGGAGGTGAGAGGATTGCCTGAGCCCACAAGTTTGGGCCTGCAAGTATGTGCCACCAGCCTTGGCAACATGGCGAGACCTCATCTCTACAATAAATAAAAATATTAGCTTGGCATGTTGGCATGTGCCTTTAGTTCCAGCTTGGAAGGCTGAGGTAGAAGGATCGTCTGAGCCCAGCAGGTTGAGGCTGCAGTGGCCATGAATATCCACTGCACTCCATCCTGGGCAACAGAGTGAGACTCCGACTCTTAAAAAGAGAGAGATCTAATTGAGATTTTCCCCCAGTGGCATTTTGACTTGCTTCTGAAAAATCCAGAAAGGGCAACAAATAGAAAAATTTCTTCCTATTACATTATCATGGTTGCTGTTGTATGAGAGTGAGCAGCTTTTCTCCATAGGTTGTATTTAAAATAACTAAGTCACTATCTTGCCTGGCTCTAAATTTCTCTGTGACAGTTAACATTCCTGTGTACCATAGTTTTTTAGGGGAAGAATGGAGAAGTTAAAAATAAATATTTTAAGATATTATGATAGCATCTTTAATAATATCAGAAGTAAGGCCAGGCACTGTGGCACATACTTGTAGGCCCAAGCTACTCAGGAGGCTGAGGTGGGGTATCACTTGAAACTGAGTAACTATAGTACACTATGATTGCACCTGTAAACAGCCATTGCACTGCAGCCTGGGCAACATAGCACGGCCCTGTCTCTGAAAATAAATAAAAATAAAACAGAAGTTGTTTTAAAATAAGGAAATAACCCTTGACTGCCCCAAAGTGTGTTTTGATAGTGAAATCACTGAGAAAAGTGTGTAAGCACACATGTTTGTGATTCTTTGATAAGTGATTCTTATACATGATGTTGTAGCAACAAAGCTTAAATATTTATAGACAGTTCTTGCCAAATACTTTAGGAATTTTAAAATCTGTTGTCTTTTTGACATTGACCATTTCCTTTAGCCCATTAACCAGCCAATATAAATTATTTCTGTTTGCTTAATTTCTTACATTCAAATTATAGTATAAATAATTTTAATTTTTCAAGTGCCAGTCAAATGGATATTATTTTGAAGAATGACAGAAGCTGTTCTTTGGTGTGTGTGTATTTTTAGAGACAGGATCTCATTCTGTGTCCCACAGGCTTCTGTGCAGTGGAGCAATCATAGTTCATTGCATCCTCTAACTCCTGGCCTCAAGCAGTTCTGCCCCAGCCTCCAAAGTAGCTAGGACTACAGGTGTGTGCCACCACATCCAGTCATTTTTTTCCCTAGAGACAGGGTCCCTATGTTGCCCAGGCTTGTCTCAAATTCCTGGCTTCAAACCATCTTCCTGCCTCAGCCTCCCAAAGCACTGGGGGCCACACCTGGCTAGTATTTTAAAATGTACCATTTAAACTGTGCTTTTATGCCAGGCACGGTGTTTCAATCCTGTAATCCCTGCACTTTGGGAGTTTGAGGCGAGAGAATTGCCTAAGTTCGGGGATTCGAGACCAGCCTGGGCAACTTGGTGAAACCTACTCTCTACAATAAATCAAAAAATAAGCTGGGCGTGGTAGCACATGACTATACTTTCAGCTAGTTGGAAGGCTGAGGTGGAAGGATTGCCTCAACCCAGCAGGTGGAGACTGCAGTGGTCATGAGTGTGCCACTGTACTCCAGCCTGGGCAAAAGAGTGAGATTCTGACTCAAAGAAAAGGAAAAAAAAAAGCCAAAGTGGTGTCAGGTGGAGAGTGGGGCAAAAAATAAATAAATGAATTTTTAAAAATTGTTTTTAATTACACTTTTACTTGTACCTTTTTTGCTTTCTTAATCCCTTTCATTGATTTTTATTACTTGAATTTAAGTTTCTTAATAAAGGTTTTCATGTGTAGGAATCTCTAAATGTGAATTGTTCTTTGAGCCTGGAAATGTCTTAATTTTTCATTGTAGGAGATGCTGAAGAAGTGTCATCTTTGCATGGAGTCAATAGTACAAGCCAAAGATAGACAGGCTGCAGAAGCAAACAAAAATGCCAGCATCTTGTTAGAGGAGTTAGACTTGGAGAAGGTAATAATAATCCTGACATGTGAAAACTACCCACTTTTTCCATCCTGATTTTTCTTTTAATTGATAATGCATGGTTTTTTGGTTTTGTTTTGTATTTTGCTTTAAATTGTGTACAAGGTTCAACTAATGGAGAGAATTATGAGTACATTAAACATCATTAGTAAAGCTTTTTGGAATCAGATTAACAGAATTTTATTTATAGGAATCACATTGATCTGGAAGTCAGAAAACTTAACTTCTAATTCTGAATTTTAATCTTATCTCAGATAATGATCTCTTAACCCTCTACCCACATCTATGATTCCCTTATGTAAGACCTTGAAATTTATTGCCAACAGATTTATCAGAAGTACCACGTGCACTACCACCTAGTGAAATAAAACCACATCGATGTTTGCTGAGTGCATTTTCTCAATGGGTGACTTTTCTTGTACTTTTCTCTTTCAGGCAGACTACAGCATCATTCTCACCTATTCCCATGGGGAGTAAAATACTCCAAACAGCATATAGTTTGAACAGCCCATGACTTCTCTCCCCTTCTGCCATATTTTCCCCATTAACTGTACTCTAGAACTTACTAGAAATAATAATCATAGCAAGAAAAGAATTGGTTTGGTGTTGATTATGGGACTGCCATATTTCATCTTTTAGAAAAGGTGCAAAAATGCTATAAAATTTAGCATGTAGTGCCTAAATTTATAAAGAATATTCAGTACACTTTTTTGAATTGAAATCAGGTACATTTTTTTTTTATGGTGTTACTGACTTAAGCTCTATATTTCATCCTGTATAAAGAAAATATGAATTAGCCAGACACGGTGACTCACGCTTGTAAATCCTAGCAATTTGAGAGGTGGAAGTGAGAGGTTTGTCTGAGTCCAGGAGTTTGAGATCAGTCTGGGCAACTTGGCGAGACCTCCTCTTTACAATAAATTAGCCAGGAGGGGTGGCGTCCACCTGTGCTTCCAGCTACTTGAAAGATTGAGGTGGAAGGACCACCTGAGTCCAGCAGGTCAAGGCTGCGGTGGTGGCCTTGAGTGTGCCACTGCACTCCAACCTGGGTGACAGAATGAGATTCCTACTAAAAAAAAAAAAAGAGAGAATTATTGTAAATATTGTATCTTAACACTTTTCTGAAAAAAACATACTATTAGAAATTCTTCATTTAAAAAATTTTTTATTTAGATTCTGATCACACTAAAATTAGCTTTTTGGCAATTTTCAAGTTTTAAAAGAATGTGAGTGCATGGAGAGAAAATTCTTATGATTAGTATAACTGTTACTTGATCTATTTTATATTCAGTTTCATCTAACACTTATTTAATACCTACTGAACATCAGGATACAATAGGGCCAAGTTATGTGGTAGAATATGTATCCTTTTATTGTCAATGAAAATATTATTACCCTCATTTTAACATGGAGAAAGTGAATCTCTCAGAGGTTAAGTAACCTGCCAATACTAGGCTGAGATTTGAATCTAAGTTTTAAATTGAAAACCCCTCTGATTTTCTGCCCTTCTCTAATTGAAAATAACCTACATCTTTTAGCTTTTTCTTCCTGAAGTATTAGTTTTTATTAAATTTGTTTTTGCATCACTTTCTATTTTTAAACATCAGAATCTCTAGTAATTACTTTATTATTTTATACTTCTAGAAAGCATTATTTCTATAGCTGAGACAGATGTTATTAAATAAAATCTGTTATTTTCTTTGTATCTTTGATGTTTATACATTAAATACATTTAGGGCACTTAGGGAGGCTGAAGTGAGAGGATTGCCTGAGCCCAAGTGTTCAAAACCAGCCTGGGTAACTTGACGAGACTTCATCTCTACAATAAATCAAAAAAGTAGCCGGACATGGTGGCACATGCCTGTAGTTCCAGCTACTTGGAAGACTGAGGTGGAAGGATTGCCTGAGTCCAGCAGGTCGAGGCTGCGGTGGGCATGAGCTTGCCACTGCCCTTCAGCCTGGGTGACAGAGTGAGACTCCAACTCAAAAAAAAAAAAAATACATTTTGTTATTTACTGCATACTTGCAGATTGCAAATTCAGGAGCATCTTTTAGAAGATTCTATTAAAGATGTTGTCCTCTGTCAACTTTAATTAAAAAAAATTATTACGATAGTGTTCTCAGTTTAACTGAAATAAAAATAAAAACATATGCCATCATCTTAATCTGGTTAACCTAGTATGGTAACCTGTTTTTAGAGTCTTTACCTCTACAATTACCTTTTAAAACCCTAAGTCATCTGTCTACCCACACTCCTCCTAATCCCTCTCAGACCTTGCTTTTAGTTTTCTTTTGGTCCCTTTGCTCCATACCGACCATCCTCTTTTTTTCCTGTCTCTGCCATTTAGAATGTATGTGCCACAAAATGGTGCCTGGCCTGTAGTAGGCACTTAATAAATCCTTGTTGAATAAATACTCATATATATTGTGATGGTGTACTTTTTTTAAAAACTGAATTTTGCAAACATTATTCTAATACTTGCTTTTCCCTCCCTCAATGATTGATGGATATTGTCATTTGATAGTGATTTTAAATAACTGCAGAATATTCCATAGTAAGTTTGTTCCACTTTTTTGTCACTACAAATAATGTTGTAATAAACACCCTTATACATGTTTCCTTATATTTTGCTGCTTTTATTTTTATGGAATAAGTTTCTTCACATGGGTTAACATACAATAGGTCCCTCCTTATTTGCAGTTGTGCTTTCCCTATCATATGAAAATATTAAATGGAAAATCCCAGAAATAAACTATTCGTAAGTTTTAAATTGTGCGCTGTTCTGAATAGTGTGATGAGGTCTCATGCCATCCTTCTGTCCTGCCATGATGAGAATCCTCCCCTTGTTCAGCATATCCACACTGTGTGTACTATCCCCCTCGGTCTTTGGATGGACTGTCAAGTCATCATAGTGCTTGTTTTATTTAATAATCCCAAAGAGCAAGAATAGTGATGCTGGCAAATTGTTATAATCATTCTCTTTTACCATTAGTTATTGTTGTTAATCCCTCACTGTGCTTAATTTGTAAATTAAGCTTTATCATAGGTATGTTTGAAAAAACATAGTGTATATCAGGTTGAGTACTATCCAAGGTTTCAGGCATAGGATATATTTCCTGTGAATAAGAGGGCATTGCTATATTTTTTACTTAGTAAATACTTCCAGAATATTTTCCCACTACCATTAGAAAGACACCAATTCATTTCTTTGCATTCTTGCCAGCATTTTTTAACCTTGCTGTTTATACTTGTAAGACCCTTGGATTAAAAGGAAGTTAAGAAAGGAAAATAATTTGCCAAAGCTAGAAAGTAGTAGCATCCGGGTTGGATTGCAAACCTGTCTACCACCTTCAGTGCTTTTATGCTTTTAATAAAAATTACCCCAAAATACTAAAAAAAAGAGAAGCTTCTTTCAAATGTCACGGTATATTTCTCCATAATATTAGAACTAAATGCAATAAGGAATTCTGAATCATAAGTTAATTAGATAAATTGATTCATCTGCATGTACTGAATGCTTTTAAGTAGGGGTAGCACATATAAAAATTTTTGTAGAGGAGCCTCTTCTTTCCTGAACTCCTTTTTTAAGTTGGAGTCTCACTCCGTTGCCCAGGCTGGAGTGCAGTGGCACACTCATGGCCACCCCAGTGTCGATCCTTCTGCCTCAGCCATCGAAGTAGCCAGAACTATAGGCACATGCTATCACGCCTGGCTAATTTTTTGATTTATCGTAGCGACGAGTTCTTACTATGTTGCCCAGGCTGTTCTTGAACATATTTTTTTTTGAAGAATTATCAAATTGAGGTCTTAGAGTTTGGTTCACTATTTAAAAATTGTGATTTACATCTAGGAAAATATACTTTTTTGGCCTTTTGATATATTCTGGCATCACCATTTATGATTCAGGAACACTGGAGTTAGTCTTGACTGGTCTGAGTTAGATTCTACAAGGATAATGTATTTCTCATATAAAAATGCTTTTTTGATCAGTTTTTATCATTTGAAAGCTGGGCATGGTAGCATGTGCCTATAGTTCCAGTACTTGGGAGGCTGAGTCTGGGAGTTCAAGTCCAGCCTGGGCAACAAAGCAACACCTTGTCTCTACCAAAAAAAAAAAAAAAAAAAGCTGAGAATATGGGCCATTATATTCTTCAGATTCCCTCATGCTTAATTTTTAAAATATTTATTTATTGAGCATTTCCTATATGTATGGGTCCCTGCTCTGGAATAATTCCACTGGTCAACTGGAATCCTCTTACAGTTAATTGCTTGCTGTCTTAGGACATTAACAACTAGGTTATGTTCTTTGGCTGTTAGAATTTCTAGCATGTAATAGATTTAGTGATACCCCCGCAACTTCATTTCTTAGTTTTTTTCTGTCTTTTTGTTTGTAAATTTTCATAGCCTTTTAGGAAGCTAGATATAGTATATTTTTAAAACATACCTATCACATTCTCAGTCTCACACATTTCATTCTCTGATGATCACTTTGTGTCTTCTTGGCTTTACTCCCTCTAGAATTCTGCCTTTAATAATTCTGTCAATAAATTATAGGAGTCATTGTATTGTATTGTACTACCTTATCACTTTCTCCTTTCTCCTTTCTTTGTCCTTATTTGTACCTGTACCCCAGTAACTAAATATGTCTAGAAAAAACACTCAGCCTTTATAAATAACTAAGCTTTTTTGTTTTTTTGAGTCAGAGTCTATGTCGCTCAGGCTGGAGTGTAGTGGCATGCTCACGGCCACCGTAGCCTCCACCTGCTTGGCTCAGGCAATTATTCTGCCTCAGCCTTCCAAGTGGCTGGAACTATAGGCATGCACCACCTTGCCACCATAATTTTTCTTGGTTTGTTGTAGAGATGAGGTCTTAGCAAGTTTCCCAGGCAGTTCTCTCACCTCTGCCTCCCAAAATACTGGGATTACAGGCATGAGCCATCATGCCTGAGTGATTAATTTTACTTTAAACGTGTGAAAGTATTCGCCGGGTGTGGTGGCACGTGCCTGCAGTTCCAGATACTTGGAAGGCTGAGGCTGAAGTATCACCTGGGCCCTTTGTGCCACTGCACTCCAGCCGGGGTAACAAAGTGAGACTCCAACTCAAAAAATATGTATGTGTGTGACAGTGGACCCTTTCATGGTGATTAGTACTTACATTGTGTTTCCCTAAACTGTTACTGCTGACTGGTAGTTAAAATACTGTATTTCCCTAGTTTAATTATCTCCCCGCCATACAGACCGCTATTTACTTTCTCCTCTATCCTCAGACTTCCAATACCTCCTCTTCTTCACCTTCAGTAGATGACCTTGCATTCTGAGAAAACTGAAACATCAGAAGAAAACTTCCAAGGCTTTCTGCACCCCACTTCTCTCCCCACTGATACCTGCATCTCTTTTTTACCTTCAGTGGATGATCTTCATTCCCTATCAGTGAAAAAATTGAAGCATCAGAAAAATACTTGCAAAGACTTTCCTTACCCCATCTGTCCACCACCAATACCTGCACCCATATACACCTTACCAGTGACTAGATATACTTCTTGTAATCAGACCCTTCATTGTCTACCAGGTCATATAGTTTCTCCCAAACAACATTGTTGCAGTTCTGCTTCTCCTATTTTTCCTCTCCTGAATTTTTTCATCAGGATCCAAGCTTACTTCTCCAATCTTAAACACAAAAAGCTTCTTTTGACTCCATCTCACTTATCTCAACCTTTTAACTGCAGACTCGGGATCTGTTCTCCTTGCAGCAGAACTCTGTGAAAGAGTTGTTTTAGCTATCTTCAGCTTTTCTTCCTTTCTCACTAATCTATTCTTGCTAGGCTTTCACTTCCACAATTCACCAAAATTGTGCTTTGTGGTCTCCTGTGACTCTCATGTAGCTAAATCCGGTGACTTCTCCAGTGTTATCTTACTGAATCTAATTACATTGACATATTGCATATACTCCCTTCACTTGTCTTCCATGCCACTACATGATCTTGGTTTTTTGGTGTTTTTGTTTGTTTGTTTGTTTTACCTATTTGGATGTTCCTTCTGTGTCTGCTTTGCTGGTTTCTTCTCTCCTACTTTTTAGTTGAGCATTTTGACTCATTACATGGCCATCTTTATCCACTGGTGGTCTTGTCCTGCCTTCTAGCTTTAAATATAAAGGCTGATCCCAAATTTATACCTCCAGCCCAGACTTCTTCACTAAACTTCAGTGTTATCTGTGCAATTAGCTATTCAACATGTCCATTTGGATACCTAATTAGACATTCATGCTTAGTTGTCCAAATAGGAATTCCTGATCTTTGCCCACTCCATACCCACACCTTTTGATTGCTCAGGCCAAAAACCCTGAAGTCATCCATAATTTCTCTCTATGCTCCATTGAGTTGGGAAATCTTGTTACTTTTATTTCAAAGTATATGTAGAATCCTAATCACTTCTCATCATGGCTCAAACCATTAATATAGTCTCTTACCTGTATTGCTTTGTTATGTAAGAAGTCTCCTGATTCCATCATTTCTTGTAGATTATTCTTTATGTAGCAGAGTGATTCTTTTAAATCATTTAAAGCAAATCATATCACATTTATGTTCAAAACCCAACAGTGGCTCTCCATTTCTCTCCCTGAAAAGGCCCTGCAAGGCCTTAGGTATGATCAAGCCCTCTGAAAACCTTTCTGAAACTTATTTTCTACTATTCTCAGCCACACTAGTTTACTTGAATATACCAGGTACAATTCTGACTTACATCTTCAGGACTGACTCATTGCTTGAAATATGTCATATCCTTTAAATGTTCACTTAACTTCACCTCATGAAGTGTACACTGATTACCCTATTTAAAAACTAAAATGCCTTCTGTCCACAAACATTTCATCTAGCTGCTGTTCTCCTTTTTTAAACTGTACTTAATCACTTTTTGTCAAACTAGTTTACTTACTTTGTCATCTGTACCCTCCCTTTCCCTTACCTAAATGTAAGGCTGGTGAAGGCAGGGATGTTTTACCATGGACAACACATAGCAAGTTACCAAAAAATTTTTTAGATTCTCCCTCTACTTTCGTTTTTTAAACTGTTGACTTCACTACTCTTTATTCAGAAACGAGATATTGATACCACTTTAAGCTTTTCACTTATATTTGGCTCCAATTCTCTATATCCGTTAAATGAGTTAGTGTAGTAAATGAACTTTGAGCAGTGCCTGACACATATTAAAGCTTCTATTTATTTGGTCTCTGCATGTCATCATCATCTTC
This sequence comes from Cephalopachus bancanus, assembly GCA_027257055.1. Taxonomy (NCBI): domain Eukaryota; kingdom Metazoa; phylum Chordata; class Mammalia; order Primates; family Tarsiidae; genus Cephalopachus; species Cephalopachus bancanus. The sequence goes on along the minus strand of JAPVLO010000030.1, from coordinate 4,007,980 downwards.
ACTTTATATTTAGCTTTATCTTTGGCAGTCTCTGTCTCTGAGCCTTCGGTTCCATCCTCTTCCTGAGTTATCACTTCTTACCTGAAGTATTACAGTAGGTTCTTAACAGTCTTCATGTCTAAATAGCTTTGCCCTTTTCATCTTCAGACTAGTCCTTCTCTGCTCCAGTGTGACTTTTCCAGTTTCCTGTATTTCTCTAATGCACAGGTGGGATGTCTTACTCCTCAAAAACCTTCAGTGTCTTTTCATTGAGTGCTTGGGAAATCCCATCTGTCCAGGCTCTCTTATGTCTCCAGGCTTATCTGTTTCCATGGCTCTGTATGCCTCCATATCCTAGTCACTTTTCTATCTCCAAATGTATAATATTTATTTATTTTAAAGATGTGGGGTACAATTCAGGGTTAGTTCTATAGTCTAGACTGTCTTTTTCCAAGTCCTTCAAAACCTCATCTTATAAAGCTTAACACTCAAATGTCACTTTGTTTCCTGAACCCTCAACTTTAGAAGTCACCAGATGGATTATTTATTGCCCTTTCCCATTCTACAGTGAGGTCATTTTATGACTTGACTGTTTCTCATAGCCTCCGTTCTCTCCCACATACTCACAAACATAACAGCAGTTCCCCAGTAAGTAAAGAGAGATTTAGGCCTGTGTATACCTTTTGAGAAAATGTAGGAAATGAGACTGAATTTCTAACCTTACTTTATTTTTTTGGAATTGGGATCTCATACCCCCACCCCGGCTGGGATACGTTGCCAGGATTGTGGCTGGCCACAATCTGGAACCCTCGGGCTCAGGCAGTCTTTCTGCCTCAGCCTTCTAAGTAGTTGAGACTACAGGAATGCACCACCACGCCCTGCTAGTTCTTACAATTTTTTTGTAAACCGGGCTCGGTGGCTCAACCTGTAATCCCAGTACTTTGGGAGACTGAGGTGAGTGGATTGCCTGAGCCCACGGGTTCGAGACCTGCGTGGGCAGGCGAGATCTCATCTCTACAATAAATCAAAAATTAGCCGGGCGTGGTAGTGCGTGCCTGTAGTTCCAGCTACTTGGAAGGCTGAGGCGGAAGAATCGCCGGAGCCCAGCAGGTCGGGCTGCGGTGGCCGGGAGTGGCCACTGCACTGCAGTCTGAGCGACAGAGTGAGACTCCAACTCAGAAAAAAAAAAAAAAAAAAAGAAAATTTTTTGTAGAGACAGAATCTCACTATGTTTCCCTGGCTGGTCTTGAACTCTTGGGCTCAAGCAATCTTCCTGCCTTGAACTCCCAAAGTTCTGGGATTACACCTTGCTTGGCCCTAACCTTACTTTCTTATATCTCTAGACTGGTTTAGTTATTCTGTTTCCATGTGTTCTCTTTGGGATTTTTGTATCAGTCATTAGTACCTCTCCCTATTCATTTGTGTTCATTGTCTGCTGTTTTACTATCTCCTACTCTCTACCTACATTTTTTGTTGTTTTTTGCTTTTTGTTTTTTGATGTGGAGTCTCACTCTGTTGCCCAGGCTGGATTGCGGTGGCAAAATCATGGCTCACCCCAGCATGGATAGACCTCTTGGTCTAAGATAATCCTTCTGCCTCAGCCTCTCAAGTAACTGGGACTGTAGGCACACGCCATCATGCCTGGCTAAATTTTTTTTTAGAGACAGTGTCCTTCTATGTTGCCTAGGCTGGTCTTAAACGCTTGGATTCAGACAGTTCTTCCACCTTGGCTTCCCAAAGTGATGGGGTTACTGCCATGAGCCGTGCTGCCCAGCCTTGTCCTACAATTTATCTAAGCATTTCTATCCTAGTGAAGTTTTTCTCAAATTTAATATTATTTCCTTTGAATGTCTTAAAACAATCTAATTCTGTCTTTTTAAATTTTTAATTAATCCTCAGCTCAGATCATTTGACTGCTACTTCAGTAAACTCTGGTGGAGATCACGTGTCATCTTAATTGCCAAATCTTATTACCTCTTTTCAGTTAATATTGATATTCACCTCTTTGTGATGTTTACCTGGCCTTTCTTCTCCCTTGCAACTGCTATCTCCAGCTTATCTTCCTCCAACTGATTATGCCTTTCACAAGTCTCATTTGTTTTTCCTTTTAAGTATTAGATTCTCTCTCTCACATAGTCATACTACCTGTATACATTAACACACACATATATAGTTACCTTTTTCCTCTGGTTACCTCATTTGTTAGTTTCAACTGTAGCCTACAAAATTATGGTGCCTCTTAAATTTTTTGTCTGTTGATCCACACTTGATAATTCTGCTTAGTTTTAGAGCTCCATGCATTGAAAAGTTAGAGTCCTTTTGTAGTCATAGAAATAAAGTTTCTCTAGGACTTCTGAATTTGTGCCCTATAAACTCAACCAGATTATCAAAACACTAGCATTAAGACATCAAAATTTAGAAACAGGAATACTTAGCTCAGAGCTAAACTCTAAAGTTTGATAATCCAAACTCTTGTTAACTTTTGCCAGAGGGCCAACCCCCACTGACTGAACTCTGTAAACCCTGAGAAATTTGCATATCTAAGACCCAGCCGCACCCACCGTGACCAACCCAGAGCCCATCACCCCCACACACATCTAGAGCAAATGGGCTTAGATGAATTCCTCCTTCCTTATTAAAACTTCTACTTTTAAAAAAGTTCTTCCTCCCTTAAATACCTGTCAGAATTCACTCCTGCCACTGGACAAGTTAGAAAATTCAGTAAAATCAAAGACTCATCCTGGATGACGCAAAGATCTCAAACTCATTTGCTATTTTGAGTCCCCAAAAGCCATTTTGTGTCTCTCGAGATTTTTCTGTCTATACAGATATAATGTGGATAAAATACCAATTGTATTATTCCTCACTCTGAAGTGGAGAGGCTTAATACACACTTATCAGCACAGTTGGTATGATAATGTTTTTCTGGTGCTCCTTTCACGCTCACTTCCACTCCTCCCCACCCCCTTATACTTACCCATTCCACAATGTCAGCTAGACAGCACAGCTGCAGGCCTCGCTCCTTCACTAGGATTCACATGATGAAAGCTTGATTAATGCAAGGTTTAAATGAGCTGAGTCACACATGCTGACTTCTTTCAAACTCCGCCAATCGGATCTTACTCCTCCTCTCTTGATCCAGGGAGTGAAGGTCACCAATTACTGTCTTCTTCCTGATTCTCCAGAAGGGGCAAAAGCCCCTCCTTTACTGATCTTTAGACTAGGGCTTATGTGCTTCTGGGTGACCAACATAGGTTACTATGGAGGCAATTTCTCCATCTTTAACTTTTAGTTGTATTTCTTAATTCGATCTACCTGAGAAAGTCTCGGTGTTCTGCATACAAGTTTTCCTTCACTGTTTACCTTTTCAGGAAAAAGACTTATCTTTCACCTAACCTAAGGTAAGTATGTTACATTACCCCAGGGTATAAAAACCTGGTGATGGGGCCATGAGGTGTGCCAAATTTTTCAAGAACATAACAGGGATGATTTGAAAAGGCAGGACAAAGAGTGTGCAGCAGAAACAAAAAATTTGAAAACTGAAGTTAGGCTTTTTCTGATGAAAATTAGGTATCATTTGGCTTATGAGATTGTGGGCATTGTTCTAAGATATTCAAAGGAAACAAAGTACTTTCACCAGTTAAAGTTCCATGCCTTAACTGAATATCATTGTTTTGATACGTATATTCAAAATAAACGTAAAATGTTTAGAATGCTAGATTATGGGCAGGGGAATACATAGTTTTTAAAAATATATGTTTTAGAAGACATGCAAACGAGTTTGAGAACAATTTTTATGCCTGTATGAACCAAGGAGGAAAATGTAACAGTTAACATAGTTTACAAAGAGATGTTATTGGCTGACGGAAATTGTGGAAAAGTAAAAACACAATAAAAGTAAGAGGAGATGTTATTGGACTTTTAAACTTATCCTTAGATTTTTTGGCTATGAAAGTAATATGTATTCATTTTAACAGAAACAAATAATGTATTTATAGGAAGTAAAATTAAGAGTCTTGCTTTTTCTCCTACCTTTCCAATTCCACTCTTCAGAGATAATCCCTGTTAAACCTTTTATTTGTAACTTCCACACCTTTTTCCTGTACTTAATACAAGTAAACTTTTGTATATGAGTCCCTTCCCCATAAATGGGATTATTAGTCTGCTGTCTGCCCCTTTTTTCCTCTTAACAAATGTAAATTGTCAGCATTTTCCCACATAGGTATTTATAGCACTTTCAGTGGCTGCCTGGTATTTGTGAATGTTGTTGATTTGGCTTATGAGTTTGTGAGGACCAACGGTTGAATTGATGGATTTCCATTGTTTTCTTTTATTGCCATTATAATCAATTTAGCATTAAAAATTGTTGAACCTATACTTTTTCATTAGAGATAGTCATTTTATAGAATAAATTATTCAGATAAGCAGTTTGTAATGTTGATAGGAGGCTTTCAGATTACTCTTCCTAAAATGTAAATATTAATAGCCACAGCCGTGTAGAAGAGAATGTGGTTTATCACATTTGTGCAGATATGTAATGTAAGTTGTGTATTTATCATTTATCCATTTTAAAATTAGTCTTTTATCATTGGTTGAATCTTGGATGTTTTTTTTTTTGAGTCGGAATCTCTGTTGCCCAGGCTGGAGTGCAGTGTCATGCTCATGGCCACCACAGCCTTCCCCTTCCAAGGCTCTGGTGATCCTTCTGCCTCATCCTTCCAAGGAGCTGGAATCACAGCCATAGTGCCACCACACCTGACTAATTTTTTAATTTATTGTAGAGTCAAGGTCTCGCCATGTTGCTCAGGCTGGTCTCCAACCCTTGAGTTCAGGCAATACTCTCATAAGGTGTTGGGATTACAGCATGAGCCACCGCACCTGGCCTAATCTTGATATTCTAAAAATATATTCTCTTTAGAATATATTTTTAGTAAAACAATGAACTGAACAATATAACTTTGAATTTTATGGTGTCCTGGCTCCCTTGTGATTAAATGGTTATGTGACAACTTTTCTCCAGGGTAAATTTTAATGTTATAGTTCTGCTTTATTGATCCTTTAACAGTTAAGGGAAGAAAGTCGGAGACTGGCTTTGGCTGCCAAAAGAGAAAAAAGAAAGGAGAAGAGAAGAAAGAAAAAGGAAGAACAAAGAAGAAAACTAGAAGAAATTGAAGCCAAAAATAAAGAAAACTTTGAACTCCAAGCTGTTCAAGAAAAAGAAAAGCTTAAAGTTGAAGGTATTTTCTTTAAACAACCATCCAGTTTCTTTTATATTCTAGCCAAATCAGTCACTTAATGTGAAAATAGACTTTTAAGTTATTAAGCTCTTAAAGTATTTTTAGCTTTTTTGTTGATTGACTTCCTCCCTAACTTTTTATTATGAAAAATATCAAACCTACAGACAAGTTAAAAGAATGATAAAATGAACACCTGAGTAAATTCCACCTAGATTTACAAAATTATTAGAATTTCACTGTATTCTCTTTATTTTTCTCTCTACGTAACTATACTTATTTTTTTCTGAGCCTTCTTAAAGATAATTGTAGACATCCTGACATTTCAACTGTGAATACTTCAAAACACCTCCTAAGAATGTTAGGCTACATCATTAGTAAGTTTTTTAGATATTATAAATGGTAATTCCATAATAATCATCTACAGAATGTTTTGGAGTTATTCCTTACTGTCTATAGTCCAGCGCATAGCCAGATTTCCATAGATGAGGGAGTAATTTCTAACTGGATTGTAATTGAAAGATTATTTGAGATGGAAGAATAGTTGTTCCTCCCTATCCACAGGGGCTTAGTTCTAGGACCCCTGCGGATACCAAAATCTGTAGAAGTTCTAGTCTCCTACATAAAATGGCATAAATTTGGCATATAATCTATGCACTTTTCCCCATATACTTTAAATCTCTAGATTATTTATAATAACTAATATAATGTAAATGTTATGTAAATAGTTGTTAAACTGTGTTTTTTAATTTGTTTTTTTTTTTTCTATTTTTTTCCTCCAAATATTTTTGATTTGGGGTTGGTTGACTCCGTGGATATAGAGGGCTGACTATTGCCACTACATCACCAAATACGTGTGCATGCAGTTTGTGTATGTATTTTTTAAAATTTCCCCTTTCTCCAGCCTTTTATTTTGAAAATTTTCAAACTACAGAAGAGTTTAAGGACTAATATGATGAATGCCTGCTAATATGGTGAACAGCAATATCACCTGCATTCTTTTTTTTATTTTTTTTTGAGTTGGAGTCTCACTGTCATCCAGGATGGAGTGCAGTGGCATGCTTATGACCATGGGCTCAGGTGATCCTTCCACCTCAGCTTTCCAAGTAGCTGGCACTATAGGCACTCACCACAACATCCAGCTAAATTTTTTTATTATTATTATTTATTGTAGAGATGAGGTTTCACTAAGTTGCTCAGGCTAGTCTCGAACCCCTGTTCTCAGGCAGTCCTCTCACCTCAGCCTCCTAAAGTTTTGGGATTATAGGGGTGAGCCACTGTGCCCAGCTCACCTGCATTCTTTTTTTTTTTTTTGAGTTGTAGTCTCACTCTGTTGCCCAGGCTGAAGTGCAGTGGCACACTGTCAGCCACTGCAGCCTTGACCTGCTGGTTTCAGGCGATCCTTCTGCCTTAGCCTTCGGAGTAGCTGGAACTACAGACATGTGCCACCACACCCAGCTAATTTTTTGATTTATTGTAGAGATGAGGTCTCCTAAAGTCTCCTGGGCTGCTCTCAAACCTGTGAGCTCAGGCAGTCCTCTCACCTTGACCTCTCAAAGTACTGGGATTATAGGCGTGAGCCACCGTGCCTGGCCTTTACCTGCATTCTTAAAACATTTTGATATATGGGTTTTATCTATCTTCTCTCTTTTTTTGAATAATTTTCTATAATTTGAACTGATCATGTGAAATCATTGTAAGTGGTAGAATATGTTTTTCTTAGGAAAAGAACATTATTTTACGTAGCCATAATTATATTATTACATCTAAAAAATTTAATAATATAATAATACCTAATATACAGGACATATTTGTATTTTCCCAAATTGTTCCAGAAATTTTTTTTTATAACTACCTGTTATGCTTTGGGTTATAGAGAATAAATAGATCAGTCATGTCCAACTCATTTACCAATGAATGCAAGAATAAGAATAACTGATGACTCTATCTAATATTAGGGAAGTAACTCTTCTGGGTTTTTCTTTTCTTCAGCTGCTTAAAGCTAAATATATTCTAGGAACACTGAGAACTTGCTAATTTCAGTGTCGCTTTTACAGATGAGCCTGAAGTCTTGACAGAGCCTCCAAGTGCCACAACCACTACTACCATAGGTATATCTGCAACCTGGACAACTTTGGCAGGTTCCCATGGTAAAAGAAATAATACCATCACTACAACCAGTTCAAAGAGGAAAAACAGGAAAAATAAAATTACTCCAGAAAACGTTCAAATTATATTTGATGATCCACTACCAATTTCGTACAGTCAGCCCGAGAAGGTAAATGGAGAGTCCAAGAGCAGTAGCACCAGCGAGAGTGGGGACAGTGACAACATGAGGATTTCCAGCTGCAGTGATGAAAGTAGTCACAGCAACAGCAGCCGGAAGAGTGACAGCCACCCACCAGCTGTGGTCACCCCCACTGGAAGCAGCAAGAAGCAGCCCTCAGTTCTTGTTACATTTCCAAAGGAGGAGAGAAAGTCAGTTTCTGGCAAGGCTTCAATAAAGTGAGTTCCAGTTTTCATTTTTTACTGTTTTAGTATAATCATGAAATACTTTGTTGCTAAATTTTTTTGATAAAGCAAGTGAATTAGTCACTTGCAAAATAAGGATGTTTCTTTGTGCTTAAGGAAGGTACAATTTCAGTTGAATTTTAGACTAAGCTTTTTTTTTAAAGAATTTTGTATCAAATGAGAGGTCAGAATATTTTTAATGTATACTTTCTTTTTTTGGTTGTTAAATTTAGCCTATCAAGAGTGTTGTGGTTTCTCAGGGATTATTATTGTGATTCAGCTCTGCTAAATTTGTTCCCTAGATACTGTCTTCTTAAATTTGGCTCTTCATATGCTAAGTATTAAAGAGAAGTAAAAAAGAAGTTCCTCATTTGTTTATCATATTTAATCTAAAAATAAGCAAAATAATAAAATTATATAATAGGTTACCATTATTATTTAAAATGCTACATATATTCTATATTTAATGTATAACTATATAATATAATAACTATATGTAATATAATAATTTTTTCTCCCTCTGTTAAAGATTGTCAGAGACTATCAATGAAGGGACCAGTAATTCTTTGTCTACTTGTACAAAATCTGGTCCATCTCCTCTTTCCTCTCCAAATGGGAAGTTGACAGTAGCAAGTCCTAAGCGTGGGCAAAAGAGGGAAGAAGGATGGAAGGAAGTTGTAAGAAGGTAATTATTTCCTTGATTTTTCTCACTTCTTTTCAGGTCCTATATATCACAGTGAAGTGTTGTTTACCTAACAATTAAATTCTCCTACTGTGCTAAAGGTTGCAAACAAACTGATGGCTCGAGGTTAAATCTGACCAACAGAGATTTCCTACACCATATTTTAGATGAAAAAATATATGTATGTTAGTACTTTAAAAATTGGGAGATTTTGCAGTCTAAAAGTTAGATACTTATAATATGTACTTGGCTTTCATTGGTATTGGAATTTGCTAAAGAAGTATAGATTGTGTCTTGTCAACTTTGTAATTCTACTATCCAGTATATAGTACATACTGGTACAAGTATTACGTAAGTTACTTGTAAATATTTGAAGAATGAGTAAGTATTGGTTTTAAACTATTGATCTAATCCTGTCTTTAAATCATAGTATACCTTTATTTCAAGGGTTTCAGGATAAAAATATTGTATTATATTTTGCTTGGGATTTTCAAAATAGTATTTATCAGAGTAGAAATGCAACATTCCAGAAATTTAAAAGAAGGTAAGATCCTTCAAATCCAGAAAGGATGTGATTCATTATAACTCTTGTTACTTTAAACATAGAAATTTCATCTTAAAAAACTAATTTTTTGGCTGGGCACGGTGACTTATGCCAGTAATCCCAACATTTGGGGAGGTGTAGGCAAGAGAATTGCCTGAGTCCAGGGTTTCGAGACCAGCCTTGTTAACTTGGCGAGACCTCATTTCTGTAATAAATTTTTTTTAAAAAATTAGCCGGGCGTGAGGCACGTTTTTGTGGTTCCAGCAACTTAGAAGCCTGAGACAGAAGGATCACCTGAGTCCAGCAGGTCAAGGCTGTGGTGGTTGTGAGTGTGCCACTGTACTCCATCTTGAGTGACAGATTGAAACTCCTACTCAAAAAAATAGCATAAAATAAAATAAAGGAAGAGCTATAACGAACCAAATATATTACTGTTAATTCCCAAATGCACTATACAGTTCCCCCTACCTCCCTGTTTTTTTGGACCAAATAATAATCACTGATTGTTTCACTGATTTAAAGGGCTGATTATCATGCCCTTTAGGGAAAAAAGAATTTTCAAGTTTCTTAGTTGTATACATAAAAGGACGAGGATCATGCCGTACCTTTTAGAAAATACATTTAATTTAATACTTAATCTACCCTTCTCAATAAATAAGTTACTTGCTTATTAAAACATAATTGACTGATTCTCTTTATTGAGAACAAAATACTGTATTTGTTTTTGAAGTATTCTTTAACTGTCTTACAAAAACTTTATATACCTTTTCTGAACTGAATGTTTAAAATTAAATGTCATTTCACAAGTGTTAGATGGATTTTGCTTTTTAAATTCTAGTAGGCTTTTCTTTTTCCTCATATTACTAAATGTTTGTTAGCAAGTATTCACATTTGTGGACAATCATTTTAATGCCTCTGAAGAATGTAGGAAAACAGTGAATTTTTAATATTATTTCATTTATATATTAGAGAATAAAAATAGGAATGTGAGTAAAAAACAATTCTTTCTTGGCTCTTCATTTTAGATGAGATACCCTGTGAGTGTGTCTTTATATACCCTATTAACAACACTCATAACATGGTGGTGCAATTTTATTATTTAGTGTCTATTACATGGACACTAAGTATAAGTGGGCAGGAACCTCTGCCTGTCTTACTTACCATTAGTGTTTGCATTAGCACAGTACGTGTCTACATAGTCATAGTATGAAAGGTCATAGGAAATGAAACCATATTTGATAATGTGATAAACAACTATAATTTGTCTTTTGTTCCTAGTTGCCTTTTATCTGTTCATCTAGAGTAAAAGTAAATAGAGACTTACTCAGCAGTGACAGAAAACTATTTTACTAATACTCAGAAAGAGTTTTTTAATTACTTTTTAAAATTACCAGTTATTAATGATTTATCTTAATTTATCTTTACAACTTTTAAACAGGTCAAAAAAAGTATCTGTTCCATCAACCGTGATATCCAGAGTGATTGGAAGAGGAGGATGCAATATCAATGCTATTCGGGAGTTTACTGGTGCACACATAGATATCGATAAACAGAAAGACAAGACAGGAGACCGGATAATAACTATAAGGCAAAATTTTGTCTCTTATGTTTTCTTCCTTTCTGTTTTATTGCACTACATTTTAATGAAAGATAGCCATATGAGTTTTCATTGGAAATTTGTGTTTAATAGTATACTTTTTAAAAATGGAAATTCTACGGTGTTTCAGAAGATAACCTTTATAAGTTTCTTTTTCTCTAGTTAATACACTCTTGTGAAGTGTTTTAAAGGGTTTTATGGGAAGTGTGTGTGTGTGTGTGTGTGTGTGTGTGTGTGCACCTGTGATAAAGGCTTATATTATCTTTACATAAACTGTTCGTATGATATTTTTAAACATCTGTTCTGAGACTTGTAGAGAGGGAGTTTTTCTAACATATTTTAGGCAGTGGGCTTCTGTCTCTCAAATTGGTCTTTGCGATTTGTTATTCTGAGACTGTTTATTTGGAATTTGAGCTTAGCTTTAGATTTAACTCTGAAGTGAAAATTTAACTTTCTTTGAATAACTCATCGAATGTGTCTGTGCCTGAATATCCTTAAAATAAAAGTGATATTCTAAGAAATAAGAATGTAAGAAGCTGTTTTTAATAACTTTCAAGTCGATCCTGAGTTTGGAAGCATCTCATGTGTTTTTAGATGGCAGTTACAGGTTTTCAGGTGCCCCTGCAGTATATGGGAGGGCTGAGAAGCGAGGAGGCAGTTAATTTTCTCTATTTTACCACTGTCCTCGCCTGTATAATTTTTCTCCGGAATAGCTGGGTAGCCACAATCCGCCTTCTCCAGAAAAGGGAGAAGCGGATACTCTTTATGGGTGATTTCTCCCTTGGGTTTCTGTAAGGCCTGCCTTACAATCAAATGTTTTCCTGAAGATCCAGCACTAGGTTTTGAAGTTATGGCTGTTATTGGCATTGTCAGAATTCCTCCCTCATTTTCAAACAAGGGGTTTTAATAATTATCCTACTTAATAGAGAAACTACTAGTGAATATGTAGTAGATGGGGTCATCTTAGATACCGGGATTTAAGATAAAATACTATTTTCTTATTCAGTTGTACTATTTTTTTTTAATCGATCAACTTTCAGCAAAGTATGGATTGCATAGGCTTTTAAGTACAGTGGTTTTTCTGACTCGTGTATTTTACAGTAGTAAAATGGTTTCATAGACTAAGGACAGTATGTGAATTTTTGGAAAATAAATCATTTACCCTCCTTTGAAAAATATAGTGATAATTCAGGATAGCTTTGTTTGCAGAATATCGCCAGAATGGTCTGAAGCTTGCTGCTTAACTTTTGTTATCTGTTCTCTGTATGTACATATGTGTACACACACACACACACACACAGAAGCTTGCTGCTTAACTTCTGTTATCTGTTCTCTGTATTTATATATGTGTACACACACATGTGCACGTGCATGCACGCATGACAGAATGTAGGCTTTACATATTAAAAAGGAGAGGAAGTTTGACCTTATTTTTTTTTGTCAATGTGTAGGGGTGGCACTGAATCAACAAGACAAGCAACTCAGTTGATTAATGCTCTGATCAAGGATCCAGACAAAGAAATCGATGAACTTATTCCAAAGAATCGTTTGAAAAGCTCCTCAGCAAATTCCAAAATAGGGTCATCAGCACCTACCACCACTGCTGCTAACAGTTCCTTAATGGGAATTAAAATGACGACTGTAGCTCTGTCATCAACATCTCAAACTGCCACAGCACTCACCGTGCCTGCGATTTCTTCTGCATCCACTCACAAAACCATCAAGAACCCAGTGACTAATGTGAGGCCTGGTTTTCCAGTTTCCCTTCCGTTAGCATATCCTCCGCCACAGTTTGCACACGCTTTGCTTGCTGCTCAGACTTTCCAGCAGATTCGTCCCCCACGGTTGCCCATGACCCACTTTGGAGGGACTTTTCCACCAGCTCAATCCACTTGGGGTCCTTTTCCTGTCAGGCCTTTGAGCCCTGCCAGAGCTACTAACTCGCCTAAGCCTCACATGGTGCCTCGCCATAGCAATCAGAATAGCAGTGGTTCTCAGGTGAATTCAGCAGGTTCTTTAAATTCAAGCCCAACAACTACCGCCAGTTCATCAGCTTCAACGGTGCCTGGTACATCTACAAATGGCAGTCCAAGTTCACCTTCAGTCAGAAGGCAGCTTTTCGTTACAGTTGTGAAGACATCCAATGCCACCACAACAACGGTCACTACCACAGCAAGCAACAACAGCACTGCACCCACAAATGCCACATATCCTATGCCTACTGCCAAAGAACACTATCCAGTATCATCCCCATCTTCCCCGTCACCACCAGCCCAGCCAGGAGGGGTTTCACGAAACAGCCCTTTGGATTGTGGATCAGCATCTCCAAATAAAGGGGTGCCTTCCTCTGAGCAGGAAGCAGGTAGTCCACCAGCAGTAGAAACAACAAACAGTAGACCTCCGAACAGCAGCAGTTCTTCTGGGAGCTCATCAGTTCATTCTGCTCAGCAACCACCTCCGGGATCTGCTTCTCAGGAACCAAGACCACCTCTTCAGCCGTCTCAGGTTCCTCCCTCGGAAGTGAGAATGACTGTTCCCCCTTTAGCAACAACAAGTTCTGCTCCAGTGGCGGTGCCTTCTACTGCCCCAGTGACTTACCCTATGCCTCAAACACAAATGGGATGCTCCCAGCCTGCTCCTAAAGTGGAAACCCCTGCTATTAGACCACCCTCTCATGGCACAACTGCCCCTCACAAAAATCCAGCTCCAGTGCAGAATTCATCTGTCGCAGTCCTCAGTGTCAATCACATTAAGAGACCTCACAGTGTTCCCTCTTCTGTCCAGCTACCTTCGACCTTAAGTACACAAAGTGCTTGTCAGAATTCAATGCATCCAGCGAATAAGCCCATTGCTCCCAATTTCAGTGCCCCCTTACCATTTGGGCCCTTTAGCACATTGTTTGAAAACAGTCCCGCGTCTGCCCATGCCTTCTGGGGGGGATCTGTTGTTTCATCTCAGTCAACACCAGAGTCTATGCTATCAGGAAAATCCTCATATTTGCCAAACTCGGATCCTTTACATCAGTCTGATACTTCCAAAGCTCCAGGTTTTAGACCACCTTTACAAAGACCTGCTCCAAGTCCCTCAGGTAAGTGTATATTTGCTGACATTCTGGACCTGCTCTTTTACACAGGTGGTATAAAAATTCTTGAAGTTTTCTATTGTTTTTATTCTATGGCAACTTGGATAGAGATTGTTGTATTCAGCTAACTCAGTTGTTGTATTTGTGTGCATGTGTGTGTTTTATCTTTTAAAGGCTACAATAGATATTCCTTGAATTTTCCATAAGTGTTTTTATCAGGCATATTTTTCTCTTTCAAAAGCCTTTTGTGTTTTAATTTAAAAAGATAATGCCACCAAAAGATTGCTTTTATTTCAAATGCAAAATAACTAAGATTTTAAACTTTTGATCTCATTTCTGATTTTGTTTTTAAAATACTGAAAAAAAACAGAACGAAACAGTCTGATATTGTAGCCACTTATTTGAATTTAAATTGGTGGGAATTTTTAAAATTTGTCTTCTCAGTCTAGCTAATCATATTTCAAGTGCTTAGTAAACATTTATAGCTAGTGGCTACCATATTGGTGAGCAAAGATGTAGAACATTTCCATTTTCATAGTTCTATCAGACAGCACTGACATTTATAGAGGATCTAAAGATTTTCTAATTGTAAGCTATTGCTTTTTTAACCTTTTACTTTGAAATGTTTTTAAAGCTGGGCTTGGTGGCTCAGCCTGTAATCCCAGCACTTTGGGAGGCTGAGGTGAGTGGATTGCCTGAGCCCGCGGGTTCGAGACCCGCCTGGACAACTTGGCGAGACCTCATCTCTACAATAAATAAAAAATTAGCCGGATGTGGTAGCGCGCGCCTGTAGTTCCAGCTACTTGGAAGGCTGAGGCGGAAGGATCACCAGAGCCCAGCAGGTCGAGGCTACGGTGGCCAGGAGTGGCCACTGCACTCCAGTCTAGGTGACAGAGTGAGACGCCAACTCAAAAAAAAAACAAAAAAACCAAAATGTTTTTAGATTTATAGAAGATAAATTTCTCTGGCTTCCCCTAATATAAACATCTTTTTTTTTTTTTTTTTTTTGAGTTGGAGTCTCACTCTGTTGCCCAGACTGGAGTACAGTGGTCGCTCCCGGCCACCGCAGCCTCGACCTGCTGGGCTCCGGCGATCCTTCCGCCTCAGCCTTCCGAGTAGCCGGAATTACAGGCATGCGCCACCACGCCCAGCTGATTTTTTGATTTATTGTAGAGATGAGGTCTCGCTGCCCAGGCGGGTCTCGAACCCGCGGGCTCAGGCAATTCACTCACCTCAGCCTCCCAAAGGCGCGGGATTACAGGCTGAGCCACCGAGCCCGGCTATAAACATCTTATATAACAATGATACATTTCAAAACTAAAAAAAATTCATATTGATGTAGTAATACTAACTAGACTAAAGATTTTATGCAGATTTTACCAGTTTTTTTCAGCAATGTGTTTATTCTGTGGTAGGAGCCAATCCAGAATGCCAATTTGCATTTTGAGCTATTATTTTGTTTTTTGTTTTTGAGTTGGAGTCTCACTCAGTTGCCCAGGCTGGAATGTAGTGTCATGCTTACTGCCACTGCAGCCTCAACCAGCTGGGCTCAGGCGATTCTTCCGCCTCAGCCTTCCAAGTAGCTGAAACCACAGACATGCAGGAGCATGCCCGCCTAATTGTGTGTGTGTGTGTGTGGAGAGCAAGTCTCTCCATGTTGCTTAGGCTGATCTCAAACCCCTGGGCTCAGGCAATCCTGTCATCTCCACCTCCCACAGTGCTGGGATTACAGGTGTGCGCCATCACACCTGGCAAAAAAATATTTTTAAATTAATATTATATGACACAAAAAATATGAAATTCAGATTTTAGTGTTCATAGAGCTTATTGAAACATAGCTATGCCTATTCGCTTGCATATTATATATGAGTGCTTTCATGCTATATTGACAGAATGTGCACTAGTTGGAACAGAGACTATGTGCCCTGCAAAGTCTAAAATATTTAGTGTTTGACCCTTTAGAGAAGGATTGCCAGCTACTCATCTTTGTCAGTGAGGATATGAAATTCCGGGACCAAAACTTCCAAGTTTAATGGAAACTCAATGTTATTTGCACCTATTTCTATAACTTGTAAATAAAGTTTAATAAATATGATCAATAAGTGTTTCTTTGCTAGCAATTGATTGAAATATTTGTGTAATTTCAAAAATAATTTTTCTTGTACTAAAAATAGAATCAATATAATTATGTTTTTAAAGATCATTATATGCTACTGCGTTGGAGAAGCTTTAAAGTTTATTTTTATAATAGTTGAAATTTAATGAAAGTACATTATTATCATGAAAATTAAGCGAACTCACATTCCAAAAATATGATCATCTACATGTTATATTGGGGATGGTTACAATTAAAATTTATGAAAAGGTATAGAAAAGAGACCAACTCCAGAAGAGAGGTAAAGTTTTTGGGGAGCGTACAGTTATTAGAGCTAAAATTAGCATGAATGTTTAATTTACAGATCAGTTGCTTGATTCAAGTCATTTAGAGTGTAAAATATTCATCCTTTTATTACTTAAAAAGCATCTCTCATTTTTCACCTACCCGAGATCCTAATTTTCATTTCTGTCTACATTTTCCTATCATATTGTGTTTCCATGCATATTTTTCTTTCTTTGCTTAACTAATTTTATGTAAATAATTGAACCATTTATGTTTTAGACTCAGGTCTGTTAATATTTTGTATTTTGAAAAAATTTTAAGCCACATAAAATTTTAGGGAACCAAATAAACAGGATAGTAAATACATTTATGTTTCCGCACTTAATTCTCTACTTAATATTTTTCCAAACTCCTTCTCTTCCCTTCCTGCCTTTTTTTCCTTTCCTTTTGCTGCTTTCTTTCTATTCTGTCCCATCTTGTCTTGTCTGTCTCTCCCCTTTTTTGTCCTTCTATTCTCCTTCTTCCCCTCTTTCTGTTCCTATCTCTATTTTCTTTTCCTCCCTACCCTTTGTCAAATTATGGAAAGATAGGTTTCAAATGGCATACATTACCTCTGAACACTTTGGTATGCATCTTCCCAGTATTTGCCTTCACTTTACACCATTACTACATCCATTTAGAATGGACTTGGTAATAATACCCAGCATAAAATACCATTATCCCAGATATATCTGTTATGCCTGTGTTCATCATTTTTTTTTTTTAATTTGGAGTCTCACTTTTGCCCAGGCTGGAGTGCAGTGGCACTGGCACACTCGCTGCCACCATAGCATCAACCTGCTGGGTTCCGGCGATCCTTCTGCCTCAGCCTTCCAAGCAGCTGGAACTACAGATGCATGCTACCACACCCGGCTAATTTCTGATTTATCGTAGAGATGAGGTCTTGCCAAGTTGCCCAGGCCGGTCTCAAACCCGTGGGCTCAGGCAATCCACTTGCCTCGGCCTCCCAAATTGCTGGGATTATAGGCTGAGCCACTGAGCCTGGCCTTTTTTTCCTTTTAATCCAAGATTCAATGAACTTTCACACTTTTTTTTTGTTTTGGCTGTCTCTGCCTCTTTCCCCAGTCTAAAGCAATCCCATCACTTTTCTGCAGTTCTTGATACTAAATCTTTTGAGGAGTCCAGTTGTTCTGAAAAATGTTTCAAAATCAGCGTTTCTTTAATACATGATTAGATTCAGATCAAAATATCTAAAAGGAACATTGTATAGGTGATTTTTGAACCTCATACTGTATCAGTAGCAGATCATCCCACTATTGCCTAATGGAAAACATTGCCACTTTGTTAAAATGCTAATCATCAGATCTCTCCTTTGTTAGAAGAGTATCTGTAGGCTTTTATTTCTCCTTAGTTTTTTAAAGATAAATTTTTATACAAACCTTTGCGCCTTAAACTATTTAAATTCCAATATTCACCTGTATTCTGTAATAGCTTATACAAGATCAGATATAAGAATATAGCTGGGTATGGTGGCACATACCTGTAATCTCAGCTACTCAGAAGGCTAAGGCAGCAGGATGCTTCAGCCCAGAAGTTTGAGGCTGCAGTTAGCTATGATCACGCTACTGTACTGCAGTTTGGGTGATAGAGTGAGACCCATTCTCTGGGGAAAAAAAACAAAAACAAAACCTCTTAGTAATTATTCCCCCACCTTTTAAAAAAAAGTTTGACCCATTAACCTAAAATCAGATAAGTAGGTTGCTTGTGTAAGTAGCATAATGTATAAACATTTATAGTACTTTTGAGTAAACATATCCAAAAGCAGATATATATGTGATAGAGAAACAGGAGGGAGAGTAAATGTTCAGTGTTTATCTTTAGGGAGTAGGAAAACTTGGAAGTTTAACTTTCTTTTATATATTTGTTTTTTGGTTTGTGTGTTTGTTTAGTCGGGGTCTCTGTTGCTCAGGCTGAGCTCACTGCAGCCTCTACCTCCTGGACATAAGTGGTCCTTCTGCTGCAGCCACGCAAGTAGTTGGGACTATAGGTGCACATTGCCATGTCTGGCTAATTTTTTTATGTTTTGTAAAGACAAGGTCTCACCATAAAGCCTGGGCTGGTATTGAACCCCTGGGCTCAAGCAATCCTTCCACCTCAACCTCATGAGTAGCTGGGACTACAGGCTCATGCCACCATGCTTGACTAATTTTTTGTAGAGACGAGGTCTCACTATATTGCCTAAGTTGGTCTTTAATTCTCTTTTTTTTTTTTGGTGTCAGTCTCACTCTGTTGCCCAGGCTTGGAGTGCAGTGGCACACTCATAGTCGCCACAGCCTTGATCTGCTGGGCTCAGGCGAACCTTCCACCTCAGTTTTCCAAGTTGCTGAAACTACAGGCATGCACTACCATACCTGGCTAGTTTTTTATTTACTATAGAGATGAGGTCTCACCAAGTTGCCCAGGCTGGTCTCAAAACCCTGGGCTCAGGCAATCCTCTCGCCTTGGCCTCCCAAAGTGCTGGGTTTATAGGCTTGAGCCCCTGTGACCGGCCTGGTCTTGAATTCTTGGACTCAAGCGATCCTTCCATCTCAGCTCCCTAAGTAGCTGGGACTACAGGCTTATGCCACCATGCCTTGCTAACTTTTTTATTTTTGTGGAGATGAGTGGTCACTATATTGCCTAGGCTGGTCTTGAACTCCTGGGCTCAAGCAGTCCTCTTGCCTTGGTCTTTCTGAAGTGCTAGGAATTCAGATGTGAACCACAGGACCCAACCCCTGGTATTTTCTTTACAGTGGTTTGCATTAATTTTATGGTCATTAAAGACAATGAAAGTCCACTTTGGCAAAAAACCCATGTAAAGAAAAACTAATTTATCCTTTTTCACTAAAAGATCAGTGCCTACAAGTGCAAGTGTACTGGAGCCAAGAATATAATTTGTGCCCAATACATTTATGCTGCATTAAATAGGTCTGCAGTAGTGAATGATAATTATTTTATATAGTTATCTGTATAAAATGGAGAAATGCCAAATTGATGGGCTGAAAGAAGTAACCAAGGATAATTTTTTTAAAGAATCTAAAACTTGGATATATTTGGGACCTCTTAGAATTTTAAGTTTGTCTAATTATTTTTCCTAGGTTAACTAGGAGGTATGATAGGCATTAGGTATAGAAGGTATAACTAGGTATTATAAATTATGATGGTCTTCTGCATTATAGGTATTGTCAATATGGATTCGCCATATGGTTCTGTAACACCTTCTTCTACACATTTGGGAAACTTTGCCTCAAACCTTTCAGGAAGTCAGATGTATGGACCTGGGGCACCCCTTGGAGGAACACCTGCAGCTGCTAATTTTAACAGACAACATTTTTCCCCCCTCAGTTTGTTGACTCCGTGTTCATCAGCATCAAATGGTGAGTATTATATGCTATAATTTCATAAGAAGAATTTGTGTAAGTTAGTTTTGTTTTGTTTTTGAGTCAGATTCTTACTCTGTCGCCCAGGCTGGAGTATAATGGCAGTCTTAAGGCCAACACAGCCTCGACTTGCTGGTCTCAGGCGATCCTTCCTCCTCAGCCTTCCAAGTAGCCAGGACTACAGACATGTGCTACCACGCCTGGCTAATTTTTTGATTTATTGTAGAGATGCGGTCACACCAAGTTGCCCGGGCAGGTCTTGAGCCCATGAGCTCAGTCAATCCTCTCATCTTGACATCCTAAAGTGCTGGAATTATAGGCATGAGCCACTGCGCCCAGCCAAAACCTTTTATTTTTTAAGAAAACATATGCAGGCTAGGATTAATTAATACTTAATCCTAAATAACTATTCAGGTTAATTCCCCCGCCTCCTAAAAATACCTTTGTCAACAAAATCCTAATATAAACAATTGTGTGAGCTTAGACAAATCACCGAAGTATCAATTTTCTGATCTGTAATATCCACCACACAGAATTTGTGTGAGAAGTACACATGATAAGGCTGGGTGTGGTGGCTCACACTTACAATCCCAGCACTTTGGGAGGCCAAGGTGAGAGGATTGCCTAAGCCCACATGTTCGAGACCAGCCTGGGCAACTTGGCAAGACCTCATCTCTACAATAAATCAAGAAAAATTAGCTGGGCGTGGTAGCACGTGCCTGTAGTTCCAGCTACTGGGAAGGCTGAGGCGGAAGGATCGCCAGAGCCCAGCAGGTCGAGGCTGCAGTGGCCGGGAGCGGCCACTGCACTCCAGTCTGGGTGACAGAGTGAGACTCCAACTCAAAAAACGAAATGCATTACTTTTAGAGTGATTTTATTCTACATAGTTGTTTCTTGCACTCTTGTTGAAATTAATTTTTATCCCTAAGTATATAATCTATCTGGGGTAGTGTCTCTGAATGTTTTGGACTGAAGCTAAACCATTGTAGAAACAAACATTTTCCTTAAAATGTCTACATAGGGGTGATTTATATTCATCTATATGCATATATAAAAAGGATTTTTTTTATTTTCATGTTCATTAAAAAATAGAAAGGCTGGGCATGGAGGCTCACACCTGTAATCCCCGTACTTTGGGAACCCAAGACCAGGAGGATTACTTGAGCCCAGGAGTTTGACACCACCCTAAGCAACATAGCAAGACCTGTCTCTACAAAAAAAAAAAAAAAAAAAAAAGGAAGGACTTAAAATTGCAACATGACTAATTTTTTTAACAAGTGTTACCTGAAATTTTTGGGTAATCTTAAAAAGAGAATGAATTCTCAGAACAGAGGATATTTTTAAGTATAAGTGACCCTTGAACAACATACTTTCTAACTATACTGTTTCACCTAAATGCAGATTTTTAAGAATTAAATACAGTCACCCTCCGTATGGGTCGGTGGGTTCTGCATCTGCAACCAAATGTGGGTCGAAAATACAGTGATTTCCTAAAAGAGACCATTGTTTTTAAGGGGAAAAAGTATATATGTATATAAGAAAATACAATATTTATAGCATATGCAAACCTGCTTATACAGAGGGCCAACTTTTCCTATCAACCAGTTCCATGGGACCAGCTGCAGCACTCAGGTGTGCATGAATTTTGATATCTGCAGCAGACCTTGAACCAGATGGTGAGGGATGACTGTGTATAAAAACATACTTTATTGATATTATTGCTTATTACTTTAGGTAATACATTATTTCAGAAACTCTTGGATAAAATTCAAAAACTGTGATACATTGTTTTACCCCGGAGTTTGGTGTGTGCCTTTTTTATTGTAAAAAGCATTGCTAACTGGACATGTTGGCTCACGCCTGTAATCCCAACATTTTGGGAAGCAGGGGCAGGAGGTTCTCCCTTGATCCCAGGAGTTTGAGACTAGCCTTGGCAACATGGCGAGACTTTGTCTCCACAAAAAATAAAACAATTAACTGGGCATGGTAGACTCTGCTACTTGGGAGACGGATACAGAAGGATCCAGTGAGCTCAGGAGTTGGAGTCTGTGGTGAGCCATGATTGTGCCACTGCATCCCAGCATGGGCAACAGAATGAGACCTTCACTAAACAACAACAAAAAGAAAAAGTTCTATGCATTTTTAAAACAATGTAACCAATATAGGTTAGATTTTTCAGTGCATGCTTTTTAATACATTGCTTATGTTGTAGGTGTAAAATGTCACTGAGGCCATTAAAATGGCTTTTATTGTTAGCACATTCCAACAATGTTTTGTTGTAAAAAATTTCAAACCTATAGAAAAGTTAACGATTAATTCAAAGGGCCAGGCGTGGTAGCTCATACCTATAATCCCACTACTTTGGGAGGCCAAAGTGAGAGGATTGCCTGAGCCCATGGGTTGGAGACCAGCCTGGGCAACGTGGCAAGACCTCATCTCTACAATAAATCAAGAAAAATAAGCTGGGCATGGTGATACATGCCTGTAGTTCTGAGCCCAGGTCGAGACTATAGTGACTGAGCTTGCCACTGCCCTCCAGCCTGGGCGACAGTGAGGCTTCGACTCAAAATTTAAAAAAACAAAGAAGATTAATTCAAAAATGCCCATACCTCTTCATTTAAATTTACCAATTATTTTAAGCATTCTGTTTTCATTTATTTTCTCTTTAATTTTTTTGTTGAGCCATTTGAAAATAAGATGCAGACAAGACACTATAAACTTTAAAAACATGTATCACTTAAGAATAAGGACATGTTCTTAATGCAACCATAATACTATTATCAAATACCTAATAGATTAACATTAATTCAATAATAATCATCTGATATATAGTCCATATGCAGATATCCCAAATTGTCCCAAAACAGTTTTTTTTTATAATACTCAATATATACTGATAACAAAAGATGAGTACAAGTCACATTTGACTTCTTTAATCAGAAGAGGTGCTCAAAGTGATTACTATCAGCATCCAGACACTTCTGATTATGGCGAACTACTGCAGAATTTGCGGCTGTGCAAGGCCTCCCAGATCTTCCCTTATGCACATCATACACAGTACCATGCCTCTCAAATTCATCATGAACACAAGCAATTGTTAGGTGTGTTAGAAGTTCTGTTGCATACTCATACTTCCATTATTGTTATATTTCCACAGTGTTCTCGAATTTCAAATACCACTTCAATATGGTCTTGCAATTCTCAAATGACAACCATACTTCTGCCACTTTCTTTGACTGTCCTGCCTGTCGCGTGATGATGCCAGCATTCATTTGATTTTTTTTCTTTTCTTTTCTTTTCTTTTTTTCATTTTAAAGATGTGGGGTACAATTCAGGGTTTAGGTATAACAGTGTTCATTATGCAGGTACCCTTATTGATGAGTTGTGCCCCCTCCTTCCCCTGGCAGATTCCTACTACTGCCAATCTCTTTTCCCTGTCCCCCTCCCAGCAGTTTCCCACTCCTGCCAATCCTTTTCTTTCCTTTTTTTTGTTTATTTGAGTTGGAGTCTCACTCTGTCGCCCAGACTGGAGTGCAGTGGCATGCTCCCAGCCACCGCAGCCTCGACTTGCTGGACTCTGGTGATCCTTCCGCCTCAGCTTTCCAAGTAGCTGGAACTACAGATGTGCACTATCAAACCTGGCTAATATTTTGATTTATTGTAGAGATGAGGTCTTGCCAAGTTGGCCAGGCGGGTCTCGAACCTGCGGGCTCAGGCAATTCACTTACCTCAGCCTCCCAAGGCGCAGGATTACAGGCAGAGCCACCAAGCCCGGCCCCTTTCTTATAGTATTATGATAATTGTTCAAAGTCTGCTTATAGTGAGAACATGTGATACTCAGTTCTTTATTTTTGTGAAAGATCACTTGGTATTATAGATTCTAAATCCATCCAGGTTACTGTGAAGTTCATGATTTTGTTCTTCTTTATGGCTGCATAATATTCCATATATATATATATATACCACATTTTTTTATCCAGTCCTCTTTTGATGTGCAGCACGGTTGGTTCCATGTTCTTGCTATTGTGAACAATGCTTCGATAAACATGTGTGTGCAGGTAGCTTTTTTATAGAGTGATTTGAGTTCTTCCAGGTATATTCCCAGTAGGGAGATTAATTCAATAATGCCCATACCTCTTCACTTACATTTACCAATTGTTTTAAACGTTCTGTTCTATTTATTTTCTATCTTTAACTTTTTTGTTGTTGAACCATTTGAAAATAAGATGTAGACAAGACACTATAGATCTAAAAACATGTATCACTTAATGATAACATTTTCTTTTTTTTTTTTTTTTGAGTTGGAGTCTCACTCTGTCACCCAGACTGGAGTGCAGTGGCCGCTCCCGGCCACTGCAGCCTCAACCTGCTGGGCTCTGGCGATCCTTCCACCTCAGCCTTCCGAGTAGCCGGAATTACAGGCATGCGCTACCACGCCCGGCTGATTTTTTGATTTATTGTAGAGATGAGGTCTCACTGCCCAGGCGGGTCTCGAACCTGCGGGCTCAGGCAATCCACTCACCTCAGCCTCCCAAAGGCGCGGGATTACAGGCTGAGCCACCGAGCCTGGCATGACATTTTCTTAATGCAACCATAATACCATTGTCAAATACCTAAATAGGTTAACATTAATTCAGTAATAATCATCTGATATACAGTCCATATGCAGATATCCCAAATTGTCCAGGTACAACTCAAGAATAATATACTGCATTTGATTATGTCTCTCAGGTTTAACTAAAAAAAAAAAAACAAAACAATTTTTTTTACCTTGTAAGAATAGTACAGAGAACTTTTGTGTATTTTCCCCAGATTCTCCAATTTTTTTCCTTCCCATTTCTCTCTCTCTCTCTCTGTGTGTGTGTGTGTGTGTGTGTGTGTGTGTGTGTGTGTTTAAAACTATTTTTCTCCTGAACCATTTTAGATTTAGTTACAGATAGGAAGTTCTTTTACCTGTAAATGCAGTGAAATTTTACTGTAGCAGCACTTTCTGGGTTTGTAAGTCACATTGCTTTTTTGGTTTTATCTCAAGTCCATATTGTCATTTCTAAGCTGAGGCGAATTTACCATGATGTCAATGAAGCGTAAGCTTGGGGCACCTCATTTGTATGTACCCCATCTGATTTTATATGTGTAATTTTACATTCATTTTCTTAAAAAGTTTCCCCAAATTGTATAAGTTCAAGGCCTCACAAAGCTCAGATCTACTCCATTCTATAAAGCCTTTTTTTCTCTAATATGTAAAATAACATGGTTTTGAATTACATTTTGCTTTTTTTTTAGCTAATTAAAGATTAATTAGAGATAAGAAAAGTATTTTAGTGAGGCTGTTTTCATGACAGGGTTTATAGACCCACCAATGGAGTCTCAAAGAAAGTGGGGTTTACTAGCCAGGCATGGTGGCATGTGCCTGTAGTTCCAGCTACTTGGAAGGCTGAGACGGAAGGATCACCTGAGCCCAGCAGGTCGAGGCTGTGGTGGCCAGGAGCATGCCACTGCCCTCCAACCTGGGTGACAGAGTAAAACTCCAACTCAAAAAAAAAAAAATGGTGTTTGCTATAACTGTAAGCCAATGCAGGACCATCTCCTGAACCAACCAGGACTTAAGGACAGATACTGTCTTCTTTTCTGTCTCAGCGGTTATGTTCTCTCACCTATCTATGGTCTGTTTCTTGTAAGGCTCACCTGTTCTCTTTATGCCCAGTCTTTGGCCATTCACCATTGCACTGCTAAACTCTGGTGTGGCCATACGCTCATTAAGCTATGACTGTCACAATGTTTCCTGACTTTGGCCCCCTTTTCTCCCTTGTGGAGATGAATCTCCTTTCTCTCCCCTCTCTCCTCCTCTCTCATTTGCTTTCTAAATAAGCCATATTTTGTATATCCCCAGTCTTCTTCATGAGTCTCATCTTGCATATGCATATTGTCCTTAATGGTTCAACATCTTGTTAATTAACCAGTTTTTCTCTGTTTATCAATTGCTTCTTCCCCAAATGAGGAATGCGATTGGCTTAGCTCATATGTTCATGGCAGGCCATGTCAGTCATAGATCATTGGCTAGCCTAGGATGGGTCACTCTTGGATCCGGTGCTTATCCTTAATGCAGGGGGAATGCAGGGAAGGAGCAGAAAACAGGATCAGCTGATAAAAAACTATGACGGAATCGGTAACAGTGACGAGACTATCTTAAATGGAGCACATCAGCAGGCAAACCTAGTTACTCTGTATTTAAACAGATATGGGCTGGTCCCAAGGTAATGCATTATCTCATTTAGTTTTCAGTCAGATGTAGGTCAAACTTCTGGTTCTACTCTTCTTATTACTGCACTTGACTAGTTTTTAAAAGTTCGTGGGGGGGGAAATAAAATGTGGAGGGTTGTTGTTATTTTTCTTTGCTTCTGTTTCTAGAATACAAGAAAAGAAAGGAAGGCAGGTTCAACATAGAGGTTAGGGCATGCTCTCAGGGATGAACCTAGGAAAACGTAGGGTTCATTTGTTTAACCTGCCTGCTTTGAGTGTCTCTTGGTGTTAGTTGTTCTGGGTTGATTTTTTTTTAGGGGGATTAGTGCCCTTTCAGGACATAGTTTTTAAAAAATTCCTGACTCCCATTTCTTTGTCTTGTGTTTACATGTAAATGTGTTCCTTGTAGCTGTTTGTTCCCCTAATTCCTGAAAAATTGCAATTTGTAGGTTTATTTAGCCTTTAGCTGAAATATTTTTTACTTCTAATTCTTACCTGAGTTTTGTCATCTTGTTTCCAGTTTTACTACCTCTGAATTATACCTTTCCTTTTTTTTTTTTTTGAGTCGGAGTCTCACTCTCACCCAGGCTTGAGTGCAGTGACATGCTCACAGCCACTGCAGTATCAACCTGCTAGGCTCAGGTGATCCTTCTGCCTCAGCCTTTCAAGTAGCTGGAACTACAGGCATGCGCCACCATGCCCAGCTAATTTTTTGATTAATTGTAAAGATTAGGTTTTGCCATGTTTCCCAGGCTAGTCTGGAACTCGTGGGCTAAGGCCATCCTCTCACTTCAGCCTCCCAAAGTGCTGGGATTATATGCGTGAACCACCGCGCCCAGCCTTACCTTTTCTTCATATAATTTTCTTTTAGTTCATTTTGGAACGTTAGATTATAGCTTTCTTTCTGAAGTGCTTTTATTGTTTACAAGGATGCTATAGGTCTGTTTCAATCATGTATAAATCATGAATTCCTAATGAGTATTCTCAAATTGATTTTCGTAAGAACTCCACCTTGTATTCGTCAGTAAAACTTAGATTGTCATTACCAAAAGCATGTTGTGTGAAATACCAACAAGATAAAATTTAAAAAACTTGGGCAGTGAGGCTTAGCCTGTTACTGAATTTTTTTTTTTTTTTTTTTTTTGAGATAGTATCTCACTCTGTCGCCCAGTCTGGAGAGCAATGACATGCTCATGGCCACTGCAGCCTAGACCTGCTGGGCTCATGCGATCCTTCCACCTCAGCCTTCTGAGTAACTTCAGGCATGCGCCACCATTCCAGGCTAATTTTTTTATTATAGAAACAAGGTCTCACCAAGTTGCCCTGGCTGGTCTCAAACCCCTGGGCTCAGGTAATCCTCTCGCCTTGGCCTCCTAAAGTTCTGGGATTACAGGCTTAAGCCACTGCGCCCAGCCTAAGTCCTTATTTAAAGACACTTATTTATTTTTCTTCAGCTAGATTTTCAAAGTTTATTAGCTACCCAAATCACTTTGTCTTTTCATCATGACATACCAAAAATCATGTGTTTCCAAAGAATACAATTTGGGAATTGCTAGTACAGGCCCCATTTCCATTTTGTTGTTTTTATTTGTTTTTTAATTTAAACTTTGTCTTCTTATTGCTCTGATACTACATTTTACTTTGTTTCAGAGGTTAATATTTTAAATATTAATTAGTTTAATTTTTTTATTACATGTATTGTTGACTGCTTTGCAGCATTGACTTCACATTCTACCTTAAACCATAACTTTAATCTAATTTCAATATACATAACTTATTAAGTTTACTCTTATATTTTGTTTTTTCTCAGATAATGCATATTTAAGATACTTTCAGAATTTAATATTTGGTTTTATAAAATCACATATTCTGTAGATGACCTGTATTCTATTTCAAAATCTGTCTTGTCTAGATTCTTCTGCACAGTCAGTGTCCTCCGGAGTTCGTGCACCATCTCCTGCCCCATCATCAGTACCCTTAGGGTCAGAAAAGCCTAGCAACGTCTCTCAGGACAGGAAAGTTCCAGTCCCTATTGGGACTGAACGTTCTGCACGTATCAGGCAAACTGGAACTTCAGCTCCATCTGTTATTGGGAGCAATTTGTCTACATCAGTAGGGCATAGTGGCATCTGGTCCTTTGAAGGGATTGGTGGCAATCAAGGTAAGATGCTTTCTCGCTCACTAGAAGTTAAATTTATGCATTAAGCTATGATATAAATAGTATTTAGCTTTCTTTTTTTTTTTATTTGAGCTGGAGTCCCACTCTGTCACCTAGGCTGGAGGCTGGAGGGCAGTGGCACACTCCCAGCCACCACAGCCTCTACCTGCTGGACTCAGGCAATCCTCCTGCCTCAGCCTTCCAAGTAGCTGGAACCACAGGCGTGCGCCACCATGCCTGGCTAATTTTTTTTTTTTTTTTTTTTTTATCGTAGAGATGAGGTCTCTCCAAGTTGCCCAGTCTGGTCTCAAACCTGTGGGCTCAGGCAATCCTCTCATCTCAGCCTCCCAAAGTGCTGGTATTATAGGTGTGAGCCACTGCGCCTGGGAACAATATTTAGCTTTCATAGTCAGTTTTAAAAGACCTATATTCTAATTTTTTTGTTTTGACTATTTAATCACTTCTTTTTAAGAGTTCTCTTTCCATGTGACCTTTCCCATTTTGTGTGTGTTTATTACTGCTTTCTGAAAGTATGTTTCTTTCATCTTTTCATTATATTAAGGAGATTTTAATATTTCTTTTGAGCTCCTTTAGATTGTTATCTTAACTTTTTAAATTTTGTTTTCTAACACCAAGTGTTCAGGTTATTTTATTAGGCTGTTATATTACTACCTACAAACCTGAAATTATTGCTGTAAATATATAAAAGTAAGTTATTATTCTGAAATAATTTATAGTTCAGTGTGGAAAATATTATGAAAGCATAAATTGTTTTATTTTGCTGTCTTTTAACATTACATTTTCACAATTTTTGTTTCTGCCTCTTTGTTTTTCCTCAGACAAAGTAGACTGGTGTAATCCTGGTATGGGAAATCCTATGATTCACAGACCAATGTCTGATCCAGGAGTATTTTCACAGCATCAAGCAATGGAGCGAGATAGTACAGGAATTGTAACTCCTTCTGGTACATTCCATCAGCATGTTCCTGCAGGCTACATGGACTTTCCTAAAGTTGGGGTAATGGTGATTTAAATCAGCATTTTCATTATTTCAAATGTTTTTCTTATTAACCTTTTACTTCCAAGTGAATAAGTGTTTGTGATATGATCCTAAGACTTAGGTCTGTAGTTTCAGGTTAAAATCTGGCTAAAATATAAGTAAGTTCTGTTTTTGTTGCAGTTATTTAGGGGAGGGTTTTTGGACAAAATATTTTGGATATAATAGGCCTGTATATAATCTAATATTAAAAGAAATCATATGGCTGGGCTCGGTGGCTCAGCCTGTAATCCCGCGCCTTGGGAGGCTGAGGTGAGTGAATTGCCTGAGCCTGCGGGTTCGAGACCCGCCTGGGCAACTTGGTGAGACCTCATCTCTGCAACAAATCAAAAAAAAAATTAGCCGGGTGTGGTAGCGCGCGCCTGTAGTTCCAGCTACTCGGAAGGTTGAGGCGGAAGGATCACCAGAGCCCAGCAGGTCGAGGCTGCAGTGGCCGGGAGCGGCCACTGCACTCCAGTTGGGGCCACAGAGTGAGACTCCAACTCAAAAAAAAAAAAAAACAAAAAATAAAAGAAATCATATAATGTAAAATAATTTTTAGATTCCTTAGATAACGTATACATCCCCGGGATGAGGTAAAGTTTCAAATATCAGTTTTAAGGCTACTGATTGTGTTGGGAAAAGTGAACAGTGACTTGGATATTAATATTATTTATGAAATATTGTTTTTTCCCTTTTTTTTTTTTTTAAGGGTATGCCTTTTTCTGTGTATGGGAATGCAATGATTCCTCCAGTAGCACCTATCCCTGACGGTGCTGGAGGACCCATATTTAATGGCCCTCATGCTGCAGACCCCTCTTGGAACTCACTGATAAAGATGGTTTCAAGCTCCACAGAAAACAATGGCCCTCAAACGGTAAGGGTGACCTTTCAGTGGACATTTGTTTAGTATTTATGAAATGCAAAAATAAATAGGATAAATCAGGATAGCAAGAGACTGTTGAATCTGGGCAATTTGAGGAAAATTTAATGTAACTGAAATATAGCAAAGGGGTGTAAGAAATGGTAAATATAGCAAAGGGGTATGGGAAATGGTACCACCAAAGGCAGTGATTTAGGGTTAAAATTATGAAATTCATTATATAGTCTATTGGGCAGCAGATAGCAAGTGAAAGATGTTAAATTGCAATGTGATTACTATATAATCTTTTTTATCTTGTCTCTGTAGACCCATGTATAACTTTATAAATAAATTAAATTTTTAAAAAAGTGTAGTGTGTCAAAACAGTATATATACTGTAATCTCAGCACTTTGAGAGGCAAAGGTTAGAAGATTTCCTGAGCCCAGGGGTTCAAGACCAGCCTGGGCAACATGGCACGACCTGTCTACAATAAAAATTAGAAAATTGACCAGACATGGTGGTGTGCGCCTGTAGTTCTAGCTACTTGGAAGGCTGAGGGGAAAGGATCACCTGAGTCCAGCAGGTTGAGGCTGCGGTGGCCATGAATGTCCCACTGCACTCCAAGCCTGGGCAACAGTGAGATTCCAACTCAAAAACAAAAAAAAAGTATATATAATTAACTGGAAAAAATCACAGAAATGTTTGCATATTTTAGATAATTTTAGTGTATTTTGAATATCTTTGACTCACTTTCTTTCCACAACCATAGATCTGTATGTGCTTAATTAAGTAATGGGTTTTTTTTTTACTAGTGATAAATCAGATTCTGTTGGAGGGACAGAAAGAGAGGTAGGAAAATAACAGATAAAAGTAGTTTTTCTTTTTTTGAGCCAGGGTCTTGCTCTGTTCCCCAAGCTGGAGTGCAGTGGCAAGATCACAGCTTACCACTGTCTCGACTTCCTGGGCTCAGGCGATCCTTCCTCCTCTGCCTCCCTAGTAGCTGGGACTACAGGTGTGAACTACCATGCCTGCTTGATTTTTTTGATATTTTTTTTGTAGAGACAGGATGTCACTGTGTTGCCTAGGATGGTCTCAAACTCCTGGGCTCAAGCAATCCTGCTTGGGCCTCTCAAAGTGCTGGTATTCTAGCTGTGACCCACCACATCCAGCTGAAAAGTAGTTTTATTGTTGTTTTTCTTTTCGCATTAGTTCCTAGTATTTCACAAATTGAATGAGATTTAGCTGTTTTGGTGCATAGGTATTAAGTGCACTTCCATAGATAAAGGTTTTATTTTAATAAAGTATTTGTTGACTGAATATTGAGTAAAGGACATGCTCTGTGTTCATAGGTGTGGACTGGACCCTGGGCACCTCACATGAACAGTGTGCATATGAACCAGCTTGGCTGATGAGGGTCAGCTTGTTACCTGCAGATTCCTTTTCATTCAGAGGAAATCACAAGTGGCCAACAAAAAATTTATGCTCCCAAATCATTCTACTGATGTGCTTGACTGAAGTGTGTAGGCTTTTTGCAGAAGATCTTACTAACTGACCTATTTTCTGTGAACATTTGTGACTGCCCATTCCCCATCATCATCCATTTTATCTTAGTTAGCATTTTTCTTATCATTTTTCTTTTTTTCTTTCCCTTTTCCCCTTTGGACATAACTTTCTGTTGAAGCTGTTCTTTGGCTGGTTGGTTTTAGTACTGTAAACTGCTTCTGAGCAAACATGGAAATTTAGCAAAATTATGTAAACTTGATCCTGAAGTTTTAGAATGGCAAATAAATGTACAATTGTTTACATAACAGAAAAGGCTAAGCAGAAAGTAAATTTCAATATGTCAGTATAGAGGCTCTACTTTATGTAGACTTAAATTAATGTGAGATATGTACCTTCATATTCAGAAATCTGGATGTTTCCTTCATACATTAAACTATTAATAAGCATAACTTTTCTACTTGTGTAATTTAAGTATAAAGTAAAATAATGGGCATTATTATTGGATGTTTCCCTACATTGGCTTTTAAAAATACCCTTCTTGCTCTCTTTGGGGTTTGTTTGTAGCAAGGCACATGTAGAATAAGAGATTTTTAGCTCTTCCATGTCTTTTTATTACCTTTCACACTTTTAAGACTAACACACACTTATCTCTTCACTCCTTTTTCTGTCCTTACCATTACCACTAATACTAGTAAAAATTCTCTTGCTGATAGTGAAAAAATTATGTAAAGATTTTTCACTGTGATGGCTGCTACCGGAGATGGAGTGTCTTCATCCTCACCAGTGATTTCTTCTGATTATAAGATGTTTAGACTTCCTGAGAATTGAAAAAGCCACCACCGTTTCCAGTCAGCATATACAAGCTCTTAATCTGTTTATTATTAAACAATTCAGTGTACTATTTTATATTGGATAATATTGATTCTTAACATTGACTTTTCAGTCATCAAGAGTCAACATAAAGGTTTCAGTTTTTAGTAACTTAGTGGAAAGTATCTTATTTCTTTTTTCAATTTTAAAGGCTTCTTGCTTTTTACACTTGTATATTATCAGTGAAAAGGATCAATGGCTCACTTGAGCCAAGTAATAAATTTTGCAGTTGTCATGAAGACAATATATGGTAGATACATGAATACACAGATTACAATATAAAGTCTCATTTAACCTGTTTATAAGATACAGCGCCACATTAAACTACCCAGTGGTATTTATATATGCCATCCACTTGAAACAATAAATGGTAATGTGTCCAAGAAGAATATGTTTTCTACCCTGTCTCATAATAAAATAAATTATGTGGTTTCAATGTAAAAGTCGGTATAAAAATGAAATAATGTATAAATCAATTTGTCTTTTTAAAAAAAAAAAATGAGACACATTCCACACTGGTAAATGTAAACATTAACTAAAATTCAGATAAATCACCCAGAGTTGACTATATTAATATGGTTCTTCAGCTGTTCAAATAAATGAAATTATTTCTTCATTCTGGTAACCTGAATAAAGAGTAAAAAAGATTATTTCTCAAACCCAGAAATTTATAAACAGTACAATCATATGTTTTGTTTTAGGCAGTGGTCTTCAAATACATATATTTGTTTTTCCACCTATGTTTAATATGCCCGAATTTAAAGGAAGAGCTAAAAGATATCCTACAAATAAATACAGCTATGGAATAAAATGATAGCACTTTACTAAGAAAAGGGTGTAATAATGTTATTTTACAGAGTATTTTACATAAGACTTTTGCCACTTTTCTTAATTCTTTCCAGTGTTAACTAGGATTACTTTTCTATTTAAGATAATCCTACTGGAGAACAGATGCTACCCGATATTTATAACAACACAATAATTGTGTTGCTTCACAGAACAATTCATTAAGATAGGGTCTCTTACTAAAAAAAGAAGAGGGGAAAAATCCTATATTTTCTTGACTTCAATACTATGGGGCAAGGGGATATAGATTGCAGTGCTCCATATTTCGTTTTTGGGATCAGGCTTGTTAAATACAATACCATGGTTTTAAAAATCTGTACTAGGAACATTTTTAAAGACTTTTTTTATATTTCAGATGTAATGTAGTGCACTTTTATTTGAACAATAAAAAACATAATTTTTTGAGACCCTGCAGGTCTTTTTTTCTTTTTGGAAGTATATGGTATGTGTACATACCGACTACATGATATATTCTGTCATTCTTTTAAGAAGTGATTCACCTCTTGGAAATAACACTTGGGCTAGTTCACACCTTAAATCTCCAAATAGTTAATATCCCAGTTTCTGTGTAATCTTCTTATACCAACCTTTTTTTTTTTTTTTTTTTTGAGTTGAATTATCTGTCACCCAGGTGTGCAGTGGCACATTCACGGCCACTGCAGCTTCTACTTGCTGGGCTCAGGTGATCCTTCCACTTCAACTTTCCAAGTAGCTGGAACTATAGGTGCGTGCCACCACACCCAGCTAACTTTTTGATTTATTGTAGAGATGAGGCCTTGCCATGTTGCCCAGGCTGGTCTCCGATCCCTGGGCTCAGGCAGTCCTTTCACCTTTGCCTCCCAGAGTGCTGGGATTACAGGCATGAGCCACCACGCCGAGCCTCAACCATTCCATTTTAGAGATGATTTTGTTTACCATTCCCAGCAAGATCCCCATTTCATGCCTTTTCAACATGTATTTCAACATAATCAACATATTCACAAAACTGATTTTAGCTTTTATATGGAAAAAATTGTTTCTCATTACCATAAATTTAAAATCATTTCTTAGTAAATTAAAATTAAGTTTTTGCAACATTACTGAGTCATATTTCACTAGAATTAAGTAAATAGCTAATCCTAGTTATTAGTAAATAAATAATCCTATCTTGTACATGAAAATAGTATTTGATCTTTTGACTCAAATGACCTAAATACAGAATTTTTTAAAAGTTTTGTTTTTACACTATTCCCTTTAAGTTTTTTGAGTTGGCGTCTCACTCTGTCGCCCAGACTGGAGTGCGGTGGCACGCTCACTGCCACTGCAGCCTCAACCTGCTGGGCTCAGGCTATTCTTCTGCCTCAGCTTTCCAGGTAGCTGGAACTACTGGCACATGTCACCACACCCAGCTAATTTTTTAATTTATTGTAGAAATGTGGGTTAAGGCAATCCTTTCATCTCAGCCTCCCAAAGTGCTGGGATTACAGGCTGGAGCCACCACACCCAGCCCATTTTATTTTTAAAATAATTCAAAGTGTTAGACTAAACAGGATAACTCAAAATGACAGCCTTTTCATATTTTCTGGTTTATTCCATCTATTGTTCATTTTTTTCAAAAACATTAATTCCCTCAGATCTGGCATTACAGAACATTTAAAATATAACAAATTATTATTTTAAATACATTTTAAAATCGGGTTTATTTCAAAATGATTAAAATACCAAAGAAAAACTAATTCTGTTTTTAATCACGATAAGTGGCAATTCAATATTCTCTCTCAATGTATTTTTACTTTAGATAAGTGACTGTAGATTTCTTTTAATAATGCTTGGTATCCTTGCTTTATACTTTGTAACTTCTGGGTGCTGCTGAATCTTTTTGGAAATGCATATCCCTTCAGTAAATGCTTGCTTAAACGTATCACAGCATTTGATTAACTCCGGTGACTGGAGTTTAAGATGAGAGCATCGTTAGTGCTTTAATAAGTCAGTGTGGCCAGGCACTGTGGCTCTCACGCCTGTCATCCCAGTACTTCGAGAGGCAACAGGATCACCTGAGCACAGTAGGTCGAGGCTGCAGTGGTTGTGAGTGTGCCTCTGCACTCCAGCTGAGGCAACAGTGAGATTCCGACTCAAGTCACTGTGTTGCATACTTTTATTGCACAATCACTTGAATTTTGGATAAGTATAGAGAAAAATGTGTCTCTGGCTTTGACAGGAGACCTTTATAATGTGACAGTTCATGACTAATGCCTTTTATAAGAGTATTCATATTATATTTTTTTTTTTTTTTTTGGTTTTTTTTTTTTTAATAATCAGTATTTTTTATTATCGTTTTGTAGGGTACAGTTAAGGGTTAGGTGTACAATTACGTTTCATTCAGGCACCCTATTGATAAGAGGTGTTTTCCCAGTCCCAGATAGATATTAGCGTATTATACTTTTAAATGAATTCACACTTTTGAAAAACAAAGCCAACTTTTCATGTTCAATATTCGAAAACCAGTGATAAGAAAGATGACACAAGGATGCCTTTCGATAAAGAGAAAACAAAATTATCCAAGGTAGCCTTGGCTTTGAAAAGTGTGATGACTTAAATAATAAAAGCTGGATACGGTGGCTCAAGAGAATCGTTTCAGCCCAGGAGTTTGAGACCCAACCTCTTTACAAAAAAAACCTCAACAACAGCTGGGCGTGAAGGCAAGCGCCTGTAGTCCCACCTACTTGGGGGACTGAGACGAAGGATTACCTGAGCCCAGGAGGTTGAGGGTGCAGTGAGCCATGATTATGCCAGTGTGCCCCAGCATGGGGAAAATAAATCTGATTCCAAAGGATCACTTTAACAATGTTCATGAATACTGTTTTTTAAAGGTTTTTTTGACAAACATTTCTGAAGACAGTTTTGAGAAAGGAAAACTCTAAATAAATGTACATGATAATGATAGCCTATATTAAGATTTTGAGAACTTAGTTCAGACTGAACAAAAGTACTATTAAGTGGAGGGCTTAACAAATTTATTTCTCTCAGTTCTGAAAGCTACAATGTCCAGTATCAACATTCCGGACTGCTAGCTTCCTGGAGGGTCTTCTTTCTGGCTTGCAGGTGGCCATCTTTTGGTTTCTCCACGTAGGGCAGAAAAAAGTCATCTTTTGGGTGATTCTTACCAGGCATTAATCCAAATCATGAGATCTCTGCCCTTATGATCTAATTACCCCCCAAAGACCCCACCTCTAAATATTATTGCATTGGGGATTAAGGTTTCATATGAATTTTAGGAGGACACAAACATTCAGGTCCATGGCAACCTAATCACTGTTTTTAAGACATTAAAATTGAGAAAATGAGCTATGTGACATATTGATATTAAAGACAGTAATAAGGTAATTATCAGTGTTGAACTTTTAAAAATATGTTAAGTTGCACAAGTTCATTTGGAAATTGTTAGGTTGACTCAATATTTGTACAGTCATTTGATATTGTACTCTGAAACCCAAAAGATACAACATATCATAATGTTGGATGAACAGTATGTATGTAATAGTGATACCATTTTACTTTTGAATTGGGCTTTATAATTTAAAACACTGCCCCCAACATTTTCTACCAAGTAGATAGCAAATTCTAATCATCCCCATTAAATGTATTAAGAAACATCTTTAAATATATATATGTGGCCAGGCTCGGTGGCTCAGCCTGTAATCCTGCGCCTTTGGGAGACTGAGGTGAGTGGATTTCCTGAACCCGCGGGTTCGAGACCCGCCTGGGCAGCAAGACCTCATCTCTACAATAAATCAAAAAATCAGCCAGGCGTGATAGTACATGCCTGTAATTCTGGCTACTTGGAAGGCTGAGGCGGAAGGATCGCCGGAACCCAGCAGGTCAAGGCTGCGGTGGCCGGAAGCGGCCACTGCACTCCAGTCTGGGCAACTGAATGAGACTCCAACTCAAAAAAAAAAAAATATATATATATATGTATATATATATATTTTTTCATATATATTTTTTTTTGAAAAAATATATATTTTTTTGAAAAAAATATATATTTTTTCATATATATTATGAAATTAGCAGAAATTAAGTATTCATAAATTGTATTCAGATCATCACAATATTCAACCATAAAAGAATACTTTTTTTTTAGTTGGAGTCTCACTCTGTTGCCCAGACTGGAGTGCAGTTGCTGCTCCCGGCCACCGCAGCCTCGACCTGCTGGGCTCCGCCGATCCTTCTGCCTCAGCCTTCCAAGTAGCTGGAACTATAGGCGCACACTACCACACTTGGCTAATTTTTGACTTATTGTAGAGATGAGGTCTCGCCAAGTTGCCCAGGCAGTTCTCGAACCCATAGGCTCAGTCAATCCACTCACCTCAACCTCCCAAGGCACGGGATTACAGGATGAGACACCGAGCCCGGCTTCATTTTTTTAGTTTATTGTAGAGATGAGGTCTGGCCAAGTTGCCTAGGCTGGCCTTGAACGCCTGGGCTCAGGCAGTCCTCTTGCTTCAGCCTCCAAAAGTGCTAGGATTGCAGGCTCGAGCCACTGGGCCTGGTCAAGAATACTTTTTTAAAATGGTAACGTCTACTTGGAAGGCTGAGGTGGAAGGATCACCGGAGCCCAGCAGGTCAAGACTGCGGTGACCGGGAGCGGCCACTGCACTCCAGTCTGGGTGACAGAGTGAGAATCCAATTAAAAAAAAAAAAAAGGTAACATAGCCGGGCATGGTGGCTCACGCATAATCCACCATGTGCCTGGCTAATTTTTTTTTAATTATCGTAGAGACGAGGCTACCATACCTGGCTTTTTTTTTTTTTTTTAATTATCGTAGAGACGAGGCCACCATACCTGGCTTTTTTTTTTTTTAATTATCATAGAGTCGAGATCTCATGAAGTTTCCCAGGCTGATCTCAAACTCCTAGACTCTGGCAGTCCTCTTACCTGGACCTCCCGAAGACTGGGATGATGACAGGCGTGAGTCCCTGCCCCAGCCGTATTTGGCAATTTCAATATCTCAAATCCTTGTGGGCATGATTCTGTCATTTGTAGTTTGGGCTGGCTTTCATTCATGATGCTTTATTTTCTTTTACTTTCTTTTTTGGGGGGGGTCAGGGTCGGAATCTCACTCTGTCACCCAGGCTGGAGTGCAGTGTCACGTTCACAGCCTCCACAGCCTCGACCTGCTGAGTTCAGACAATCCTTCCGCCTCAGCTTTCCAAGTAGCTGGAGCTATAGGTGTATGCCTGGCTAATATTTTGATTTATTGTAGAGATGAGGTCTCGCCAATTTGCCCAGGCTGGTCTTGAACCCATAGGCTCAAACAGGCCTCTCACCTCGGCCTCCCAAAGTGCTAGGATTATAGGTGTGAACCACCACACCTGGCCATGATGCTTTATTTTCTTGTATGTTTTGTGATTTTTTTTTTAAAGGTCTCACTGTGTTGCCTAGGCTGGAGTGCAGTGGCAGGATCACAGCTCACCACAGCCTTGAATTCCTGGGCTCAGGCCATCCTTATGCTTTGGTCTCCCAGGCATCTGAGACTTCAAGGCACCACAATGCCCGGCTAACTTTTTCATTTTTTTATATGTTGCCCAGGCTGGTCTCAAACTCCTGGGTTCAAGCAATCACCTCAAGTACTCAAGGGCTCAACAACTGAGACGGCAGGCGTGAGCCACTGCGCCTGGCCAACATGAATATTTAGGGCTTTGTTTTTTTCAGACAACTTTCCTGTCTCCTGAATATCCAAGTTAGAGTTCCTGGGCTAAATGCCACTGTAGAATGACCAACACCCTATGTCATCAGTTCTCTGAAAGAAAGGGAATGCAGCAGCATAAAAAACATTCCCTTAGGCGTTTCTATTTAAAACTGGATTTGAGTCTGGGTGCCTGGCTCACACCTGTAACCCCACCGCTTTGGGAGGCTGAGGCTGAGCCCAGGAGTTCCAGGCTGCAGTGAGCTATGCCCTCTCCACTACAACTCAGCAGAGTAATACTGTCTCCAAACAATATCAACAAAAACTGAAAACAGTTCTTTTCCACTTTAAGGCAGTAGTCAGTAGCAGCTGGTTGTTTCTTTTTTTAACTTAATGACTGTAATAGGAAAATAGATGGGTTGGCTTTTTGTTTAGAAAAACTATATAGCATATATTGTGATGTCACATTTTAAAAATTCGTATATGGATTTATTAAT
Source organism: Cephalopachus bancanus (assembly GCA_027257055.1). Classification (NCBI taxonomy): domain Eukaryota; kingdom Metazoa; phylum Chordata; class Mammalia; order Primates; family Tarsiidae; genus Cephalopachus; species Cephalopachus bancanus. The sequence goes on along the minus strand of JAPVLO010000030.1, from coordinate 3,968,873 downwards.
CATTTGAAAGGAAGATGATTTCCAGAAACCAAATAAAGGTATCAGGTGCCCTTGATGAGGGGCATGGTGAGGTGGAGAGACCGGTGGCTGCAGTTTGCATCACCCAGCATTTGCGGGAAGCTGCTTCTTTAAAAATATCGTGTTACTCCTCACAATACAGTTTGGCGTCTAGGTCTAGGTTGACCTTTCTGTGAGGAAACTCCTCCATATTATTCCAATTCATCTGCTATTGCCAGGAACACAAAACTAAAAAGCATGTATTTCCTGTATATTCGACTTACTCCATTTAACCAGAAAACATCCAGTGCCGTCATTCAGGTTCTGTAAAGCCCACGTAGGGTGCAGGTAAAGTCTTATTAAAGTCCAAGTAACACTCAACTGGTCTCCTTTGATAGATAAGCTAAGGGACAGGGAACTGGTAGAAAGAAGTTTATTTTATTTCTGAGTTCGAATCTAGGGAACAGAGCCAGACTAGAGGTCTTTCAAATATGGTTCTGCCCAACCTTCAGGCCTCGCAGTCCATTTTTATAGTTCAGAGCTGTTGGTACCTATACATTAGCCATGTGACCAGCAGAGCATTGTACAGAACTTAAGTTACAGCTGCATTTTACATTTAGATAGTGACATTTAGAGTAAAGGAAGTTTACAAGGCCTAAGACGTTATGTTATGGTCCCAGTAACACTCGACTGCTCCCCTGGTTCCCAATAAATCAAAGGGGCAGGGAACTGGTAGAAACAAGTTTATCCTGAGCTAGAATCCAGGGAGCAGAGCCAGACTCTAGGTTTTTCTAAAATGGCTCTGCTCCCTCTCCAGTCCTTTACCGTTTTTTGGGTTTTTTTTTTTTTGAGCTGGAGTCTCACTCAGTCGCCCAGACTGGAGTGCAGTGGCTGCTTCCAGCCACCGCAGCCTCGACCTGCTGGGCTCCGGCAATCCTTCTGCCTCAGCCTTCCAAGTAGCTGGAACTACAGGCGCGCACTACTACACCCAGCTAATTTTTGATTTATTGTAGAGATGAGGTCTCACCAAGTTGCCCTGGTGGGTCTCGAACCCGCAGGCTCAGGCAATCCACTCACCTCGGCCTCCCAAAGCGCGGCATTATAGGCTGAGCCACTGAGTCCAGCCTACCGTTTATTTTTGTAAGTACAGAATCATTGGTACTTATACATTAGCCACATTCATCGATAACGACATTTTTCGGTTCAGACTTCCTGGGGCCAGGTATCAGAGGCATCTCACAGCTTTTATCAGTAGGGCCCAGCGAAGAAGCATTAATCAAGCTTGCCATAAAGTAAAGGGAATTCACAAGGCCTAAGAATCATGCGTCATGCAAAAGCTATATAAGTCACAAAACTCATGATTACATTGCTACAAAAGTTACACAAATCACAAAACTTATCACTACACAAAACAAGGGAGTAAATGAGGACACGATCTTCCAATTGATTGGGCATTGTCTACAGGGAAGGCAAGGATTCCCCAATGCCACTTACAGGGAATGCACAGGAGATAAGGGGAAGTGCGCCTTTTATTAGCTCTAAGGAATTTTGTTCAGGAATGTACAGGAGCACTAGAATCCTTGCCAAGCCCTTGTCTAGGGGCTGTGACAATATTGACAGATATCATGGGTCTCTGTGTCAATCATGCATTGCAAAAGTTATACAAATCACAAAACTTATGATTACGTTGATGCAAAAGTTATACAAATCACAAGATTTAGGATTACATTGATACTCTATTGTTCAAACCTATAACTATTAAGAAAGGGAGTAAATAGGGATTTACATCATTGGGCGTAGTCTGCAGGAGAGTCAAGGATCCCTTGAAGCTACCTACTGCGAGTGTACCAAAGACAAAGGGACTGTCAGTGATGTGCTCAAGAATGTGCGGGACCCCTTGAATCCTTAACACGCCCTTCTCTTAGGGACTGTGGCAATATGGACAGACGTTAGCGGGTCTCTGTATCAATCTGGTGCAGAATCCACCCATGGTGAGCCTTTCGCATCAGGAGACAGCGATTTGCCCTTAATTAGATGTTTTCTGTTATTTATATTGGAAGATAAATCATCCAAGGAAATCCAGGGTGCAGGTGGGGTTGAAAATACCAGATCGGACATGCCCATGAGCTCCAATACCACAGACAGAACTATGCCTGGGCTTATTTATTTATTTATTTTTGAGTGAGAGTCTCACTCTGTGGCCCAGGCTGGAGTGCAGGGGCACGCTCAGGTAACCCCAGCCTCGACCTGCTAGGATCAGGCGATCCCTTCACCTCGGCCTTCCAAGTAGCTGGAACCACAGGCGTGCGCCACCACGCCTCGCTAATTTTTTTATTTATTGTAGAGACAAGATGTAGCCAAGGTCCCAGGCTGGTCTCGAATCCCTGAACGCAGGTAATCCTCTCGTCTCGGCCTCCCAAAGTGTTGGGATGACAGGCATGAGACCCCGCGGGGCGCCCGGGTCTAAAGATGCCGGTAGCGCTCGTGAGCCGGAAGCGCCCAGCTTTCCAAGCAAGCACGTAAACAACGCGTTGACTCTTGAGCACTGCAATCCGTCGTCATCTCCAGCGGAAGCCATCGGAAACACGTAGAGAGATAGGGTACCGGCTTCTGGTGACCGCCCCCCAAGCCTAATCCCACCGCCGGCGACACGATTCGCTCTGGTTAAAAAGAATGGAAAGGCCGACGCCCGAGAACTGCCTTCACAGGCACACGCCCCGACCGGCCGGGGGAAGCAGGCCCCGCCCCTGGCCCTGCAATGCCGGTTCCGCCTCCAAGTAACTCCGCCCGCCAGTCGCGGGAAAACTTCGCCTGTGCGCAGTAGGCCCGCCAAGTGCCGCGTGGGAAAGGCGGGACTTCCGTATCGCATATATTCAGAGCGACGCACGACGTCCGTCACCGCCTTGCCTGGGAAAGTCGGTGGCTGTGGCCAACGCCGGTCGCGCACGCACTTTCTGCGGGAGACGGGGCGGAACTTCCCTATAGCTCGCGTCATATCCAACGCGACGCCAGACGGCCGTCTCTGCCTTGCCTGGAAGTGGCGGCTTCGGCCGGCTTTCGTCCTGGCGTTGACATGCTGTGCCGGCTCGGAGGTCGGTGGCTGCGGCCGCTGCCCGCTCTGCGGCCTCGGGTTGGGGGCCCGCCGCTGGCTCCGGCCCTCCCGCTGTGGGCGGTGGCGCCAGGCTCTGCCGCGGCCGCGGACGGCTGGTACGAGGCCCTGGCTGCGTCGGCGCCAGTGCGGGGCGCGGAGGAGGTGCTGCTTGGCGCGCACTCCGCCTCGGGCCTGCCCTGGTGGGGCAGCATCCTGCTCACGACCGTGGCCTTGCGCGGCGCCGTCACGCTGCCTTTGGCCGCCTACCAGCACTGCATCCTGGCCAAGGTGAGGGGCGCCCCGCAGTGCAGGTTCCTTGCGCGTCTACTCTCGCGGTGGTGCGATCGGCGTTAACTCGGCGTGCCGTCCCACGCTGCTGCCTGCTGGAGTGCTTGGTGTCCGTCGGCGCGACCACTGTGTAGTTAAAACACCTGGCCGGGCGTGGCAGGGGAAGGGGGGGCTCACGCCCGTCATCCCAGTACTTTGGGAGGCGGAGGAGAGAGGATCGCCTGAGTCCAGAGGTTCGAGACCAGCCTAGGCACCTTGGCGAGACCTCGTCTCTACAGTAAAGCAAGAAATTAGCCGGGCGTGGTGGCGCGCGCCTGTAACTCCAGCTACTTGGAAGGCTGAGGCGGAAGAGTCGCCTGAACTCAGAAGATGAGGCTGCGGTGGCTGTGAGTATGCCACTGCACTCCAGCCTCGGTGACAGACTGAGACTCCGACACCCCCCAAAAAAAGAAGGTAGCAGTGGATGCGTTAAGTAAGAATGACACAGGTCCCTATCATTGCTTCTGCAGTGAGCACAAGTGGTCATTAAACTTCCTCTCAGAGAATCGTGGCATAGGAGTCAGTAGCAGTAGACGGTGTGTAGAGAAGCATGTAGAATTACCCACCTTAGAGTTTTGACAGCCAGTGTGTCTGCAGCATTTTCCGTCCCACTCACGGAATCTTTCCATTAGGCAGAAACTACTGAGCTAGCAGTTTGTGAGCTGAATTTCTTCTTCTCCTTTTTTTTTTTGAGTTGGAGTCTCACTCTGTCGCCCAGACTGGAGTGTAGTGGCCGCTCCCGGCCACCGCAGCCTCGACCTGCTGGGCTCCGGCGATCCTTCCACTCAGCCTTCCAAGTAGCTGGAACTACAGGCGCGCGCTACCACGCCCGGCTAACTTTTTTTTGATTTATTGTAGAGATGAGGTCTCACCAAGTTGCCCAGGTGGGTCTCGAACCCACGGGCTCAGGCAATCCGCTCACCTCAGCCTCCCAAAGGCGCGTGATTACAGGCTGAGCCACCAAGCCTGGCTTTTTTTTTTTTTTTTTTTTTGAGTTGGAGTCTCACTCTGTTGCCTGGGCATGCTCATGGCCATCGCAACCTCCACCTGATGGGCTCAGGTGATCCTTCCGCCTCAGCCTTCCAAGTAGCTGGAACTACAGGCATGCACCACCACGCCTGGCTAATTTTTTGATTTGTTGTAGAAATGAGGTCTCGCCAAACTACCCAGACTGGTCTGGAACCCGTGAGCTCAGACAATCCTCTCATCTCGGCCTCCCAAAATGCTGGGAGTACAGGCGTGAACCACCGCGCCTGGCCAAATCAGGTACCCTTATCGATGTGTGCCCCCTTCCCTCCCCTGGCATTTTCCAGCTACTGCCAATTCCTTTCTTATGGTATTATGGTAAATATCAGGGTCTGCTTAAGAGTGAGCAAACTGGATTTCTTATCCAGGCTCTACCACTTACAAACCTGTCTGGTTAGTTGTTATCACCGGACCTTTCAGTGCTTCATTCTCTGTTCTCTGGAGTCAGGAGAGCAATACTTGATTTCCTACTTCGCAATGTTATGAAATCAAGTCAGATAATATTAGTTGAAGGGCCTTGAAAACACTGAGGGGCCGGGCTCGGTGGCTCAGCCTGTAATACCGTGCCTTTGGGAGGCTGAGGTGAGTGGATTGCCTGAGCCCACGGGTTGGAGACCTGCCTGGGCAGGCGAGACCTCATCTCTACAATAAATCAAAAAAATTAGCCGGGCGTGGTAGCACGCACCTGTAGTTCCAGCTACTTGGAAGACTGAGGCGGAAGGATCGCCGGAGCCCAGCAGGTCGAGGCTGTGGTGGCCGGGGGCAGCCACTGCACTCTAGTCTGGGTGACAGTGAGACTCCAACTCAAAAAAAAAAAAGAAAACACTGAGGGATTATTCAAATGTGAGATTTCAAAAATAGTGGCTTTCATATGTTTTTAGTTATGATCATTAGGGGGAAAAAAGCAAAACAGAGAATTAGCAGCAGCATGAAGGACATCGTCTACTTTTCAGAAAGAACACAGGGTAGGAATACAAGCGATTTTTATTTTTGACTTTTTGGCTATTACAGAGCATATTAAAGACTTCCTAATAGACCGCTGCATTCTCCATTTACATTACTGGGAAAATCTAGGGATAGAAGGTAAAGCCCAGGGTACAGTTCTCATTAGTTCTTGTAACCCTAGGAAGTAGATGCTGTAATACATTCTATATGTGAGGGAACAGAACTTTAGAGGTTAAGTTACTTGCCCACGATCACACAGTTAAGTGTACATTTTGAATTTGGTTGAAACTGAGGATATTTTAAGCAAATTAATATCCTTTTGTTTGTTTTTGAGTCAGAGTCTCACTCTGTTTCGCAGGCTGGAGTGCAGTGGCACGCTTAAAGCCACCCCAGCCTCAACCTGGTGGGCTCAGGTGACCCTTCTGCCTCAACCTGCCAAGTAGCTGGAACTACAGGCACATGCCACCATGCCCGGCTAGTTTTTTTTTTATTTACTATAGTGACAAAGTCTCACCAAGTTGTCCAGGCTGGTCTTGAACCCCTGGGCTCAGGCAGTCCTTTTGCCTCCTCCATCCAGAGTGCTGGGATGACAGGCATGAGCCACCACTCCTGGCTCAAATTAATATCTTAAGCTTAGACCTAAGTTTTCTTTTTTTTTTTTGCATCAGGGTCACTCTGTCGCCCAGCCTGGAGTTCAGTGGTAGTACCATCATGGCTAATGCAGTCTCTACCTCCTAGGCTCAGATAATCCATCCGCCTCAGCCTACAGAGTAGTACAAATGTATGTCACCATGCCTGGCTAAGTTTTTGAATTTTTTGTCGAGACCAACTCTATCTTGCTCAGGCTGGTCTTGAACTCCTGGGCTCAAGCGATCTGCCCTGACAGCCTCCCAGAGTGCTGAGTTACAGGCGTGAGCTACTGCACCCAGCCTGTAGACTTAAGGTTTCTTGACATGGATCAGTAAACCACATTTTTTATATGATCTTATTTATGTTTTATTTTGGCATTTTCTGATTTCTCAAAGCCTAATGTCCCTTTTTGCCTTCAGGAGTTTTTGACAGTTCTGAAATCAGGAATTGTGTTCTGATTCTTTTTGAAAGCCCGTATTACTGTGTATAAACCAAGCCTTATTTGTCAGCTTTCTCTGTCAATATGTAGTCTATAGCAGAGCATATCTTTCAGTGACCATGATTATTAGACTATGGAAATAAACACATCTATTGAACTGTAACCACTTTATGTGTATAGGCCTGCCTAACAAACACCCAAAGTGAGTTATTGTTAGGTTACAATCTGAGTAGGGCCTCCAGAATGTTAGATCAGACCAGATCAGGAATGTCTGTGATCCAGTGCCGTGCAGAAGATGCAAAAAACCGGGAGCAGTATCTCAAGCCTGTAATCCCAGCACTTTGGGAGGCCAAGGTGAGAGGATTACCTGAGTCCAGGGGTTCGAGACCATCCTGGGCGATTTGGTAAGACCCCGTCTCTACAATAAATCAAAAATTAGCCAGACATGGTGGCACACACCTGTAGTTCCAGCTACTTGGAAGGTTGAGGCGGAAGGATCTGAGCTCAGCTGGTCAAGGCTGCAGTGGCCTTGAGTATGCCTGGGCTGGAGTGAGACTCCAACTCAAAAAAAAATGTAAAGAATTGCACAGAAGTTAGATTGGAAAATATAGTTTATTAATAAAGTAAATTAGGGAAAGGGAGAGAAAAGAGTCACCTCCCCAGGGTAGGGAAGGGGGCCAAAGCTAGAAAAACATGGCCTGGCCATAGTTCAGTGAACACATGGCCTGGCCAGTACTTAACAAAATAATGACCGCTCAATCATATTTTTGAATGAGCTGAGGGAATAGAGAATAAAATTATAAGTGCTTGTGAATAAAGATCCTTTATGTGCTCATAACAGATTCTACTTTTTCTTTAGCTAGGTGGAAAATTTACAACCAGAAATAAAAAACATTGCCAGGCACCTTAACCAAGAAGTTGCAGTTCGTGCAAATCAGTTGGGGTGGTCCAGAAAAGTGGCCAGGTAAGCCAAGTCCGTGCATATAAGGCCATGAATATATGCATAAAATGTTTAAATGGTGGTGTTAATTATAGATTTTATTCTGTAGCTTTGGCAGTAAAGCAGTTCTTTTACTTTTTCATATTTTAATAAGTCATGTGGCATGATAGTTTCATATATTGGAATGAAAGCAAAGATAAGAAAATCATGTTTCTGTTCATGAAAGTCTCTAGCCCACTGAAAAAGACATACCTGTAATCAAATAGTAATGACAGTGATGTAAGTAGTATATAAAGACTATGTACAAGAAGTTACATTATCAAGGGAAATCAGGGAAGGTTTCACAGAGTGAAGATAACTTTGCCATTTTGTTGTAACATTGGCCAACAAATGACAAATTATTTTCAAACTTGACCTTTTTGAAAAGATATAGCAGGTAATAGCCCACAGAATACAGGCGGTAGAAAACTTAAATACCACAGTAGAAACACTTGGATAGCCAACGTGGTGCTGTCTATAATCAGTTTCCCAAATTCTGATTCTTACTACACTGTGAGAGTATTCATAGCAATGAGAAAAACAAGGGCTTTGTTATACGAATATGTGTTTTATATATATTGTTATCCATGTATTTTTATCTTTATAGGTGTAGGTCTGCCAACTACCTTTAATATGAGATTGGGTCTCATCTTTGTTTAGTGTTAAAAAGACCTGACATTAAAAAAAATTAATGTAGCCTGGCTTGGTGGCTCAGCCTGTAATCCCTTGCCTTTGGGAGGCTGAGGTGAGTGGATTGCCTGAGCCCACGGGTTCGAGACCCGCCTGGGCAGGCGAGACCTCATCTCTACAATAAAATAAAAAAAAATTAGCCGGATGTGGTAGCACGCACCTGTAATTCTGGCTATTCGGAAGGCCGAGGCGGAAGGATCGCCGGAGCCCAGCAGGTTGAGGTTGCGGTGGCCAGGAGCGGCCACGGCACTCCAGACTGGGCGATGGAGTGAGACTCCAACTCAAAAACAAAAAAATTAATGTGATAGCTTATTGTTTTTATTTGAATAAAAGTAAAAGTTGATAGACCTATAGTTCTGAAATTCTACTGATTAGAAAAGTCTGAAACTAAAGCCATAGGCGAAAAGAACAGATGAATAGCTGCTCACCTGGTTATAAACGCTTGTAGCACCTTGCTTCTACAGTACTGGCAGGATGGTTTTTCAGATGCATCCTTACATTGGTGTGTGGCTTTCTAGGAAGACACATCTGAGGGCCTTCTGTGTGTTTAGTAGTTCTGATTCTTGAAGGGTGAAAGGTACTTTGTCAGTTGGACAGCAGGAAAGTGGGCTGTTCACACAAATGATATAATACAGAGAACTTCCAAAGACATGCTGATTTGTTGAATGACCTAAAGTCAGTCATGGAATGGAATGTACAGGTGTCTGGAGGAGTTGCAAGAGATAAAGTTGGAAGAATAGGCAGACACTAAATTGCAAAGGGCCTAGAATATCTTTGTGTACTGTTCTTAGTATACTATAATTTTATTACATTCAACAAAACTATTACTTTGTACAAAATATATGATACAAGACATTTAAAGATGAGTAAGACCCAACACTTTCCCCTCAAGGAAACTGTAGTCTAGACGGTAAGATTTCAGGAAAAAATGGGAGTAGTTAATATGGTTAACAGAGAAACAGATTTTAAAAATCTTCATGAAGCCGGGCTCGGTGGCTCAGCCTGTAATCCCGCGCCTTTGGAAGGCTGAGGTGAGTGGATTGTCTGAGCCCGCAGGTTCGAGACCCGCCTGGGCAGCGAGACTTCATCTCTACAATAAACCAAAAAATTAGCCGGGCGTGGTAGCGCGTGCCTGTAATTCCGGCTACTTGGAAGGCTGAGGCGGAAGGATCACCGGAGCCCAGCAGGTCGAGGCTGCGGTGGCCGGAAGCGGCCACTGCACTCCAGTCTGGGCGACAGAGTGAGACTCCAACTCAAAAAAAAATAAAAAATAAAAAATAAAAATCTTCATGAGACAGTAACAGCAACATGGAACCAGCCTAGGTGCCTAAGCAATAGTGGACTGGATAAAGAAAATGTGGTACATATATACCATGGAATATACACAGTCATTAAGAAGAATGAAATTGTGACCTTTGCAGCAATATAGTTGCAGCTGGAGGCCATTATTCTAAGCAAATTAACCTAGAAAACCACATGCCACATGCTCTTACTTATAAGGGGGAGCTGAACACTGGGTACACACAGATGTGAAAATAGTAGTAACTACTTATAAGTAGGAGCTGAACACTGGGTACACACAGATGTGAAAATAGGAACAACAGACACAACTCTTAAAAGGGGAGGGTAAGAGGGGAGCAAGGGTAGAAAAACTATCCATTGGGTACCATGTTACCATTTGGCTTAATAGAAGCCCAACCTTCACCATCACACAATATACCCATGTGACAAACCTGAACCTGTTTTCCTTAATTCTAGAATTTTTTTTTTAAATAGGGGGTTAAAAAGGCTACACACACAAAAAAAAAATGTTTGTGAGAGAGTTGATTGAGAAGTAGAGAACATTTTGACAGCCCAAGAGCATGCACAGTATAAGACCACATAGCTACAAAAAGACACTTAGGGATCAAGTGATCAGGTTTGGATAGAGTGGAGCAATTTGAGTAAAATGTGCTTATAGCTTTAGTTTTCCTGATATTAATCATGATCGTACCATGTCAGCAGTGGAATTTCCCCTGATAAAGCCTAATTGGCCAAATACCACTAGAGACAAAGCCTATAGTCTGACAATGTCAGATTTATTTAGTTGTTATGTAAGTTGTGTACATTACTGTAGAAGTTTCAGTGAAAGGCCTTATTTGCCTTTTGTTTAGGGAGCCCCTTACCAAAGCTATGACAGCTGAATCCCCTATACAAATCCTTTAACCAATAATCAGAGCAGGGGCTATTTGTGCTGTGGGGATAAAGTACTTATTAGTAGTCAGTGACATTTCTCGTTTCCCTTTTTCCCATTTTCTCAATCTAGACTCACTTATCTTAAGAATATGAGGCGGCTTGTTTCAGAGCTGTATGTTCGAGATAACTGCCACCCTTTCAAAGCCACTGTGTTAGTCTGGATTCAGCTTCCAATGTGGGTCTTCATGTCTGTTGCTCTCCGGAATTTTAGCACAGGGGCAGCACATTCAGAAGGTAACTATTACAGAAAACCTCTTCCCCCAAATAAGTTATCTAATATTGTCTTTGTATTTTTTTTAAAGTTTCATAATTAGAATATTTTTACTGTCTTCCTTACAAGAATATAGAATTTAAAATCCTAAGTATAAGACAAGCTGTGTTAAGAAAAACATTTTGGCTGGGTGTGACTGTAGTTCCAGCTGCTTGGAAGGCTGAGGCAGAAGTATCATCTGAGCCCAGCAGGTTGAGACTGTGGTGACTGTGAGCATGTCACTGCATTCCAGCTTGGGTGACAGAGTGAGATTCTGACTAAAAAAAAAAAAAAAAAAAGAAAAGAAAAACATTTTGTATTGAGAAAACAAAATAACATGAGTGAAAATAACCTGAATAAAATGTAGATCTGTAGTATGAGAGATGTCTTACTGGAGTTGTCAGATTACTAATGTCCTATATATTTTCCTCTGCTATATTTAGGAATTCCATTGTTTTATTTACAAAACTGTTTCAGCAGGTCGTTCTGTTCAGGAGCAGTTAGCTACTGGTGGGGTCCTGTGGTTTCCTGACCTCACTGCGCTGGATTCTACTTGGATTCTGCCTGTCTCTGTGGGTGTCCTCAATCTGTTAATAGTGGAGGTCAGTAGTTTTAAGTGAAAGTTGTTTGCTGTTTAAATCATTGGAATTTTTGTTGCTGGTGTCGTGATGTCAAATGTACATATGTTTGACTCAATTTAGAGAACTCCAAGCTAGAATGGAAGCCCCTTCTTTTTCTGGTCCCAGATCAGCCCTTGGGTTAGGCCAGTCTAACCTCTCTGGGCCTCAGAATTCTCATATTATTATAGAATGCTGAATTAGAACACTTCCAAAGTCTCTTTTCACTTCAAAAGTATATCATTCTAATACACATCATTTTGTGATTTGTTTTTGATAAAGACAGTAATTAAGGTATACAGTTATTCTGGATTTATTCCCATAGTAGTGTTTTGTGTTTATGCTTGAAGTTGTAGGCATGAACACAGTTGGTGCCTGACTGCCATTTTCTTGCTACATAACCTTAGAAAAGTCACTGGATTTTTTATAACCTGAAGTGGGAAAAGCACATACATGTAAAATGGGACTTCTCAGTTATGCCTTACTCATCCCATGCTGCTTTACTCAGCAGTTTAGGGAAAGCATGATTATGATTTCATAACAAGTTGTTCTCAGGCTAGAATATAGACTGAACTAGAAGAAAGCTTAGAAGTGATTTACCTCAGTTGAGGTCTCACGGACCTCATGTCCACTGACCCCTGTTTGGAAATCTAATATACCCCTTATTTTTTCAGGTGAGGAAAATGAAACTGGTAGAATCACTCAAGGTCTTGAGTGAAAGTTTCTTGAGGAAAGACTCCACCTGTAGTTGAAGTGTGTTTCCCTAGAACATCTAGAATAATCCTCTTTGGATTGTCGATCCTGTAGTCTTTTCCTCTTTGCCATCTAATGACTAATAAAAGCTTATTGCTTACTTTGTCATGAGACTAGAGAAAAAATAAGTAAAATAAAATAAAAGCTTAATTCTTCTTAACATACATGTGTGCTAAGCATTGTTGTAAGCAGTTTACACAAATCAGCTCGTTTGATGCTTGGAATAACTGTGAGCTAGATATTATTTCCCCATTCAAGGTGAGAAAGTGAGGCACAAAAGTTAAGTAACTTGTAGGACTGCCATGTGACACTAGGTAGTTTGGCTTTAGAGTCATAATCATGATCTTAATAATTATGCACACTTTTTTTTTTGAGTCAGAGTCTTACTATGTCACCCAGGCTAGAGTGCAGTGGCATGATCACAGTTCACTGCAGTTTCAACCTTCTGGGCTCAGACAGTCTTGCCTCAGCCTCTCGAGGTGCTGGAATTGCAGGCATGTGCCACCACACCTGGTTAAGTTTTAAAATATTATTTATAGACACAAGGACTCAGGTTGCCCAGGCTGGCCTCAAACTCCTGCCTTATGTGATCCTCTCTCCTTAACCTCCCAAAGTGCTGAGATTACAGGCATGAGCCACCATGCCTGGCCTAACCGTAAAATTCTTAAATGGGGCTTGCAGAATCCCTCAAAGATAAGTATAATATATAATTCATTATCCTTGTTTTTTGGTACCAAGTGCCAAATTATGCTAAAATTTTGTATAATTATTTAGTTTTTTAAAAGATGAATAATCAAACTCGGCACAGTGACATGCCAGTAATCCCAGCTACTTCTAGGTCTGAGATGGGAGGGATCACTTGAGCCCAGGAGTTGCAGACCAGCTTGGACAGTGTAGTAAGATGCTATCTCAAAAAAAAAGACAAAAAAAGGATCAACCATATGAATTCATTAATGTTTTATTTTTAATTCTTTTTGCTTTTACTAAAGCATTGATGGAAGCTAGTCAAAAATCAGTTTGTAACTGGATGCAGTGACTCACGCCTGTAATTCTAACACTTTGGGAGACCAAAGTCGGAGAATTGCTCGAGCCCAGGAATTTGAGACCAGCCCAGGCAACATAGTGAGACCTTGTTTCTACAAAAAATAAAAAAAATAGCCAGGTGTGATGGCACATGTCTGTAGTTCAGCTATTCAGGAGGCTAAGGTGAGAGAATCGCCTGAGACCTGTTGATCGAAGCTGCAGTGAGCCGTGATTGTGCCACTGTACTCTAGCCTGGATGAACAAAAAGACCCTAACTTTAAAAAAATCAGTTTATATTTTTAAAGCTTGTCTGATAAAATATGCATTTTAATAATCATTGTGTTTGTATATTTTCTACCACTTCAGATTTTTGCTCTACAAAAAATTGGGATATCTCGTTTTCAGACTTATATTACGTACTTTGTTCGTGCTGTATCCGTGTTGATGATTCCAATTGCTGCAACAGTACCCTCAGTGAGTAAGCACCAAGATTGTGTGCTGCATGAGCTGAATCCTCTGTTTTTAGCTTAGACTAGCTGGGATCCTGCTTCTTCTATTGAGCTTCCTCTGACTACTTTATGCCTTACTTTTTTTTTTTTGAGTCGGAATCTCACTCTGTCACCCAGGCTGGAGTGCAGTGGCACACTCACAACCACTGCAGCATTGACCTGCTGTGCTCAGGTAATCATTCTGCCTCAGCCTTCCAAGTAGTTGGAACTACAGGTGTGCGCCACCATGCCTGGCTAACTTTTTGATTTATTGTAGAGATGAAGTTTTGCCAGGTTGCCCAGGCTGGTCTCGAACCCGTGGGCTCAGGCAGTCCTTTCACCTTGGCCTCCGAAAGTGCTAGGGTTATAGGCATGAGCTACCATGCCCAGCTGATACCTTACTTTTTCAGAGTTTCTGTAGTACTAAATTTGTCTCTGTCACCAAATGACATTTAAGTATTTCTTAGCATTGGTTAATCTTTTATGTGAATGTGTCTTGACCGTCTTATGAAATCAAACTCCTTTTTCGAGCCTTTTTAAAAAAAATAATTGCAAAATCTCTTGCAGAATACCAAGAATATAGTATTTTGCTCTATTTGATCAATTGTTATATTGGGTTATTTCTGCCTGTGTAGACTAAACCAAGGACCAAGGAATTTAGCATTTTAAAAAAAAAGGCCGGGCACGGTGGCTGAAGCCTGTAATCCCAGCTCTTTGGGAGGCCGAGGCAAGAGGATTGCCTGAGTCCAGGGGTTCTAGACCAGCCAGATCTTGTCTCTACAATAAATCAAAAAATTAGCTGGGCATGGTGGCACATGCCTATGGTTCCAGCTACTTGCAAGTCTGAGGCAGAAGGATCGTCTGAGCCTTCCAAGCCTGGGTGACGGAGTGAGACTCTGACTCAAAAAAAAACAAGCAAAACTTTGTGACAAGCCCATTATTATTTAGCCTCATTAGATACACTTACCCCTATTAAATTTGATAGACAAAGAAGTGGTTATGCTTGCAGTTATTTCAGTCTTTTATGCATATTTCTTTCTTTTTTTGCGTTAAGGTAGGTTTATTAAAGGGAAGATACATTGTTAAGGGCACAGTGGGCAGGACAGCAGTGATAGTATCTGCTGTCTGCCCTCAAGCATATTTCTTTTTTTAATGAGTAGAATTCTCATTCTGTTGCCCAGGCTGGATTGTAGTGGCATGCTCACGGCCACCGCAGCCTTGACCTACTGGGCTCAAGCAATCCTTTCACCTCAGCCTTCCAAGTAGCTGGAACTACAGGTGCGCGACACCACACCTGGCTAATTTTTTAATTTATTGTAGAGATGAGGTCTTGCCAAGTTGTCCAGGCTTGTCTCGAACCCATGGACTCAGGCAGTTCTTTCACCTCAGCCTCCCAGACTGCTGGGATTATAGGTGTAAGCCATTGCGCTCATTTCTTTTTTTTTTAATTAATTAATTAATTTATTTATTTATTTATCTGTTTATCTGTTTATTTAACTTTTTTGAGTTGGAATTTCCGTCACCCAGGCTGGAGTGCAGTGACATGCTCATGGCCACCACAGCCTCTACCTGCTGTACTCAGGCAATTCTTCTACCTCAGCATTCCAAGTAGCTGGAACTGTAAGCTCACGCTACCACTTCCAGCTAATTTTTTGATTTGTGGTAGAGATGAGGTCTCTAGGCTGGTCTTGAACCCCTGAACTCAGGCAATTCTCTTGCCTCGGCCTCCCAAAGTACTGGAATTATAGGTGTGAGCCACTGCACTCGGCCCTTTAAGCATATTTCTACAGATACTTTAGATGTTGCTAAGAAAACAAAAACTTTGTCAGGTATCTCCATGTTTGCTCAGAGCCCACACATAGAACATAAAGTGGAATTCACTTGTTGTTAGTAGTTAGGGTTATATCAGTATATTAAAAAATATATAAAGGTATTTCCCAGTACTTTGCTTAGGAATCTGAAGTGATGTTTTTGGCATGAAAATGTATTTTTAAAGCTGATACTAGGCATAATACTGTCATTAATCTTATGCAAAACAAGTTTTCTTATCTCTAACAGACATCATAATGTCAGTGAGAATTAATGAAATAACATCAAATACCTATTGTAGTACTTATTTACATATTAGTATTGTTGTAAAATACCCTGTAAAAGTAGAATGGTGCAGATCGTTACATTTCTACAGAGAAATAATACCAATTAAAATTGAAGAAACCCCCAGATGAAATAAAATAGGAGCTGTGAAGTTTTAGTGAGAGATTAGGTTCCAAGTGAGTTAACTGTCATCTAAGAAACAGTGACTTCAATACCTGTTTAACTATAGGAAATCCACCTTGGCAGTTTAGTGGTGATATGGCAAGTCCATGAAGATATACTCCTCTCTTTCTGCTCCATCATCATAGTCTGTGATTTCTGTCTTCAAGGCCACAGTGTGGTCATGATGGCTGCTGGAGCTTGTTATCTTACAGGCTGCAGGGTAAAGGGTGCTTCAAGTCCAGTCTGCTCAACCCACTTTTGGGAGCCTTGCCAGATATCCCACCAACCAGTTGTGTTATGTGGCCTTCCCTAGCTACAGAGGAGGCAGGGAAGTGTAGTCTTTTATTTTATTTTTTTTATTTATTTTTTGAGTTGGAGTCTCACTTGTCACCCAGACTGGAGTGCAGTAGCACACTCCCGGCTACTGCAGCCTTGACCTGCTGGGCTCCGGCAATCCTTCCAAGTAGCTGGAACTACAGACATGCGCTACCATGCCCAGTTAGTTTTTTATTTATTGTAGAGACGAGGTCTCGCCAAGTTGCCCAGGTGGGTCTTGAACCCGTGGGCTCAGGCAATCCATTCGCCTCAGCCTCCCAAAGTGCTGGGATTACAGGCTGAGCCACTGAGCCCAGCCTATTTTTTTAAATAGATGGCAGTGTGCCCAGCTAAAAATTAGAATTTTGTTACTAAGGAAGATAGGGGATTGATCCTAGATAAGAGCGTATAATTTGCTGTAATTGGACTCAGATTTTTTTAAAATTTGAATTGGGTTGTTACTCTGTCACCCAAGCTCGAGTGCAGTGGCACCATCATGGCTCACTGCAGCCTTGATTTTCTGAGTTCAGGTGATCCTTCTGCCTCAGCCTCCTCAATAGCTGAGACTACAGGTGCATGCCATCACACCTAGCTAATTTTTTTTTAGAGACATGGTCTCACTGTTTTGCCCAGGCTGGTCTCAAATTCCTTGACTCACACAGTCCTCTCACATCAGTACTGAGATTACAAGTGTAATCCTCCCAAAGTACTGAGATTATAGGTGTGAGCCACTGCATCTGACTTTATTCTTTTTTGGTTGGTGGATAAGTCAAATGATGATGATAGCTAATATTTGTTGGACTTTGACTTTGTGCCAAATACTGTTTTAAAAGGTTTATGTATGTTACCTCATAATATTTCTCCCAACAGTGCAGGACGGAGGTTACTATTAAAATCTCCACTTTGGGCTGGGCGTGATGACCCAAGTCTGTAATCCCAGCACTTTGGGAGGCCTAGGCGAGAAGACTGCCTGAGCTCAGGGGTTCGAGACTAGCCTGACCAACTTGGTGAGACCTCATCTCTACACTATAACAAAAAATTAGCTGGGCATGATAGCACGCACCTATAGTTCCAACTACTTGGAAGGCTGAGATGGAAGGATCATCTGAGCTCAGCAGGTAGATGCTGGTGTGACTGTAAGCGTGCCACTATACTCCAGCCTGAGCGACAGAGTGAGACTCTGACCCCCCCCAAAAAAAAATCATCACTTTGGTGATGAGGAAACTGGCACATAGAGAGATTAAGTAACTTATCCCAGGGCACTTAGCAGAGTCTTAGCGCACATTCGCGCAGTTTGGGTCCTGTCTTAGCTACTGTGCTAATTTACCTTTGAAGATATGTTACTTTCTACCTCTAAAGACTTACTTTGGAACAGATAGCAAATGCAAGTGCTTAATATGGGCTACATACTGTGCTTACCACTCTGCATGAATTATGTCAATTATTCCTCACAGAAATTCTCTGATGTAGATGCAGTTACTGTCCCCATTTTATAGATGAGAAACTTGAAATAGAAGGAAGATAGCTTACTTAAAGTAAAAAAAAAAGTCAAATAGGATTGAAACTCAGGCAGTTTGACTCCAGGACCTGGACTCAGCAATGTAATGGTGTTGCTTCTGGGGTCCAATTACTTTTTTTTTTTTGAGTCCGGGTCTCAATCCGTCATCCTCACTAGAGTGCACTGATACAGTCATGGCTCACTGCAGTCTCAAACTCCTGGGCTCAGACGATCCTTCCGCCTCAGCCTCTTGAATAGTTGTGACTACAGGTGCATGCCACCACACTCAGCTAATTTTTTTTTTTTGTAGAAGCAAAGTCTCACTATGTTTGCCAGGCTACTCTCAAACTTCTGGGCTCAAGCAGTCCTCCTGTCCCAACCTCCCAAAATGTTGAGATCACAGGCATAGGTTGCCACATCTATCCTGATTACCTTGTGATGTCAAAGAAAGACTTGGAACAGATTTGAGTATAGGAGTGTTTTGAGAGGCTGCAGAACTTAAGTCATTGACCTTAATAAACAGTCTGGATGGTAATAAAAAAAGAAAGTAGAAGGTAATGCTGAGACTGTTTGTCTCAGAAGGAGGCAAAGAAAATGTGTTCCTGAGTATACTGAGAAACTGGCTAATGGGAAAAATTTGGAAGAGAAATGATTATATGGGGAAAAATAAGGTCTAGGAAGGCTAAGTTTGCCATTATAAATGGTCACTTCCCCTTCCCTCCAATCCCAGTATAAGCAGTTTGATAGAACTCTTGGTGCAGAGAAGATGTGCTTAATTGCCCAAAAAGAGATGAAATCTATCTTGGGCCTCTATCTTTTATCTGCATTCTATCACTTGCTTTCTACCATAAATATCTCTATTTTTGCTTTCTTTTTGCTTTGCTTTTTGGTCTGTCTCAACCTTTGTTACCTATCTGTGAGATCCATCACAGTTAACTTAATAGATGGCAGGTCCTGTTCAGTCCTGGTATGCTATTGCTTGTGTGTCTCTGGATCGTGTAGAATGTACAGGTGCTAATATCCATGTCTTATCTTTACAGTCAATTGTTCTCTACTGGTTATGCTCCAGCTTCATGGGTCTGTCACAGAACTTGCTGCTGCGTTCTCCTGGATTTCGCCAACTTTGCCGAATACCACTGACAAAGTCAGATTCAGAAACTCCTTATAAAGACCTACTTACTGCCTTTAATGCCAAGTTCATTTCAAGAAAATGACATGTTTTCCAATAATTTTGAAACAGTTCCACATATCACTATCACCTAGATCTATTTAGATTTAGAAATTCAGGTATTTTTAAATTAGCCTTCATTTAATATCATGTCTTTGTGAAATACTTTAGGTTAAGATGCAATCCAGATATATTTGACAATAATGAAAATCTTGACTGGGCGTGGTGACTCAAGCCTGTAATCCCTCCACTTGGGGAGGCCAAGGTGAGGGGATTGCCTGAGCCCATGGGTTCGAGACCAGCCTGGGCAACTTGGCGAGACCTCATCTCTACAGTAAATAAAAAAATTAGCTGGGCGTGATGGCGCACACCTGTAGTTCTGGCTACTAGAAAGGCTGAGGCAGAAGGATCACTTGAGCCCAACGGGTTGACGCTGGGGATGGCCACGAGTGTGCGTGCCACTGCACTCCAGCCTGGACAATAGAGTGAGACTGATTCAAAAGAAAGAAGATTAAAAAAAAAGAAAATCTTAGGCCAGGTGTGATAGCTCATACCTGTAATCCCAGCACTCTGCAGGGTGGAGGCAAGAGGATTGCCTGAGCCCAGGGATTTGAGATCGGCCTGGGAACTCTGAGCAACCTCATCTACAATAAATTAAAAAATTAGTTGGGCTTGGTGGCGCACACTGTAGTTTCAGTTACTTGGAAGGCTGAGGCGAAAGGATCGCCTAAGCTCAGCAGGTTGAGGCTATGGTGGCAATGATTGTGCCACCGTACTCCAGCCTGGGCAATAGTAAGACTCTGACTCGAAAGAAAGAAAGAAATCTTATCAGAATTAGAAATGTAGTATGTTTATTTGTAAAAGTATAAAAAATTGAACCAAAGTGTCTATCCCCATTCATAAAATTAAAACTTGTTAGAGATGCCAGAACTTTGGAGAACAGGATTAGGTACTGAATAATGTCAAATTGTTTCCTACTTTAAAGTTTTGTAAAATAAGAGAATTCAAAAAAAAAAAAAAATGCTGGGCTCGGTGGCTCAGCCTGTAATCCCGTGCCTTTGGGAGGCTGAGGTGAGTGGATTGCCTGAACCTGCGGGTTCGAGACCTGCCTGAGCAGGTGAGACCTCATCTCTACAATAAATCAAAAAATTAGCTGGGCGTGGTAGCACGCACCTGTAGTTCCAGGTACGTAGAAGGCTGAGGCGGAAGGATTGCCGGAGCCCAACAGGTAGAGGCTGCGGTGGCCGGGAGCGGCCACTGCACTCCAGTCTGGGCAACAGAGTGAGACTCCAACTCAAAAAAAAAAAAGAATTCAGTGAGGTGATTCTTAATATTTTGGAGAGGGAGAGGATTGTAAATCTGCACATCTGTTAAAAGGCTATGTCTGGCCTTCTCTTTAGAGAAACCCTAGGACTCACAGTTTGGGGACTTTATTGATACCTTGAAGGTCTTCTGGCAACTGCTAGTTAGGAAGTTGTACTCTAATGGAACCCGTGCACCGATGTTAAGCTAATGTGTGGTTGAAAAAGAAAAAGACCTGAAATGCATGGAGAGAACTAGGGATAGTCCATACATACATGCTCTGCTCTGAAAGAATATAAAAAGTGTATATTGCTTTTTCTATAATTAACACATTGGCAACTGGCAAAATTCTCACTTTCTTAATACTGAGAGCGGGTGAAAATAAAATCTGAAACTGGTTGCTGCAAACTTCTGTTGATAAGCACAAGTGAAATGGTCTTTTCTAAATTGTCACTTTTTTCACAATACATCTGAAAGTTGCAGACATATCCAGGATTTGCCTCAGATGCCACTCTGACTATTATTCCGTACTTTGTATTTTTACTCAGATTAGAAGCCTGAAAAGACAGTCTTCCACAATGAGGTCAATTCACATTAGTGACAACCAGGAACAAAATTTGGAATGATGTAAATTCACATCGGCGGTCATGAATAAGTTAAGAACATGAATAAGTTAAGAAGCACTGTATACTGCTAGAGCCCAAAATGGAAAATCTTGGGCATTCAGTTTGTTTAGTAAAAGGAAGAAAATCAGAAGAATGACTGCCTATCATGGAAGTGGAGTTCCATAATAGAGTTGGGGTCCTGCTCTGTTTCCCAGGCTGGTCTCAGACTCCTGGGTTCAAGCAATCCTCCCGCCTCAGCTTCCCAAAGTGCCGGGATTACAGGCATGAAACACCATACCGGGTCAATTGAGGTGATTTTAAATTCTTATTTTTTGGAAGGATTAAGTACTCTGATAGGCTTAAACTGTGATAGAGGTTTAGTACAGGAAAATTGATGGTATTATAAATTACAGATTCAGTTTGCTTGTTTAATTTGGAAAGGTAACATCTGCCTGAGATAGTTTGGGAATAAGTTTGACAAGTATTTGATAAGCCTACATTATAAATTTTCATTTAATTAGAATATGAACTTGATTCTGAGAAATCCTATCATCCCTTCTTGATGTTTTCTAATAAAAACTAAATTGAAATTAAATGGGCATTTCTTTGACTGTTGTCTCTTATATCTTGGCCTACTTAATCAAGTTACGAAATTTTTTAATATAAAAAGTTTACAATATTCAGAGATAAGAATTTTGGTTGCCATGTCACTGCAGCATACTGGGAACTTAGAGGTAAATGGTGGCAATTAATGCTAGATTCTCTTTTCCTGAATTCCCAGTCCTAGTTTCTGATTGCTCTATTGAGGCAGTTGTGCTTCCAAGTCATAGTGAAGGCATTGCAGCATATGCATTGTTGATCCTCGTTATTTGTAGATTTCATATTTGTGAATTTGCCTACTTGTTAAAATGTATTTTTGACCTCGGAATCAATACTTGCAATGTTTTTGAGGTTATTTGTGAACAAAAATTTGAGTCATCTGGTAATCTTGTTCCTAACAGTGTCAAACAAGGTGTCACTCTTCCTTCTTGTTTCAGCTGTCATACTGTAAACAGGTATCCTTTGTGTGGTCTAAGTGCTGTGTTTTTCTCATTTCTGTACTTTTTTTGTTTGGTGATTTCACTGTTTAAAATAGCATCTAGCCAGGCATGTTGGCTCTCACACTTGTAATCCCAGCACTTTGGGAGGCGGAGGTGAGAGGATTGCCTGAGTCCAGGAGTTTAAGACCAGCCTGGACAACTTGGTGAGACCTCATTTCTACAATAATTTTAAAAAAATTAGCTGGATGCGGTGGTACACACCTGTGTTTCCAGCTACTTGGAAGGCTGAGGCAGAAGAATCACCTGAGCCTAGCAGGTCGAGGCTGCAGTGGCTGTGAGTGTGTCACTGCACTCTAGCCTGGGCAATAGAGTGAGACTCTGACTAAAAAACAAAAAAGCTTCTGAGATTGCTTGAGGCCAGGAGTTTGCAACCATCCTGGGCAACATAGAGAGACCTCATCTTTACAAAAAATTAAGAAATTACCTGGGCATGGTGGTGCACATCTGTAGTCCCTGCTACTTGGGAGGCTTAGGCAGGAGGATTGCTGGAACCTAACGGTTCAAGGCTGTAGTGAGCCATGATCACACCAGTACACTCCATTTTGGGCAACAGGGCAAGACCCTGTTTCTAAAAATAAAAGTGAAAATAAAAAACCAAAATGTCTTCCAGGTGTTGTGTTGAAGTGCTGTCTAATGCTCCTAAGTTCAAGAAGGCTGTGGTGTGCCTTATAGAGAAAATATGCGTTAAGTAAGCTTTGTTCATGCATGAGTTATGCTGTTGGCAGAGTTCAGTGTTACTGAACCAGCAATATATTGTATTGATTTGTTTACAAAAATGTCAAGCCTTAACGTTAGTTAACCTGCAGGTTCCCTAGGAGCAATGATTTGGTATTCACTAAATTAGAGTTTGTGGACTTTATTGGACCTAACTACTAATGATAATGAGTATTGCTGTGTTTGTGACGTGTACAGTCAAAGAAGCAGAGGCAGAAATGTGCAGGTTGTAGCATAGTGAAAAGAGGAAGGGAAATTTTTTAATTGGCAGTTATAAGTTATTTCTGGAACAGTTTGGCCCTTGCTGTGCATATTACTGTGTACCAGTTCAGATGTTTTTCTCATAATGGAATGAAGGAAATTAGTCCCCATACCTCACCCTGTTTGTCAGTTTTTCTGAACAGTAAGAAAGAAGTGCTGTGAATCCCTGTGATAGTGTAAAATATATATCAGATCTTCATTTGTGGTTCCTGACATCCAGCTCCTAAAACCCCTTGGAGTCTGCAGTTATGAGTGCCTTTTGTATCCTAACATGAGTGGTGGAGGGGTCCCTAGATAACTTCAGGATGAGGGCTTTCACTCAATGACCAAGGCATGATTAGAGGGTTGGGACTTGTAGCCTTAACCCCCAAACCTCTGGGGGAGAAAGAAGGGCTGAAGGCTGAACTGATCACCAGTGGTCAGTAATTTTATGAATTATGCTTACTTAGTGAAGCTTTCATAGAAATTCAGAAGTACTGGGTTTAGAGAGCTTCCTGATAACTGAACTCATGCAGGCTCCTGGAGGGTGGCATGTCCAAAGGGGCATGGAGGCTCCAGGTTCTTTCCCATATACCTTGTCCTGTGCCTCTTTCATCTGGCTGTTTGTCTGGTCTGTCATAATGTCCTTTCATCATAAGCTGGTAAACATGAGCAGAATGTTTTCCAAAGTTCTGGGAAGTCACTCTAGCAAATTAATTGAACTCGAGGAGTGGGGTCATGGGAACCTCCATTTATAATCTGTTAGAAGCACAGGTCACACCTGAGGCTTGCAGTTGGCATCAGAAGTGGGGGACAGTCTTGTGGGAAGGAACCTTCAACCTGGGCATCTGACGCTATCTCCAGGTAGACAGTGTTAGAAGTGAATTGAGATGACACCTGGCTCGTGTCTGTTCAAAACTGGTTGCTGCTGGGGGAAAGCCCTCACACATTTTGGTGGCCAGAGGTGGTCTGTATTGAGAGAAGAGGAAGAAACACTTGATTTTTCCTGTCTCCGGACACTCTTTTCAAAAAAGTAAATCTCTTCATGTGCATACTTTACTTTGTTTACTGTGATTCCCCTTGATTTCAAAATGTGTGTTATCTTTTTTCAAATGTATGTTTCTTTTTACCCAATGTTAAAAGAAAAACCTAAGACTGATTCAATGTAATAGAGTTTAATTATGCAAAGAGCAATTTGTGAATTGGGCAGCTTCCCAAACCAGAGTACGCTCCCAGAGGCTCCAGCACAGCCATGCGGTGAAGGAAGATTTATGCACAGAAAAAGGAAAGTGACAGAAAATGGAAGTGAGGAATAGACACAGCGGGTTGGTTTGTTTTATATTCAGTTTAACAGTTGACCACCTTGGATTGGCTGGAGCTCAGTGATTGGCACAAAAATAGACTACAGTCTACTTATACATCCAGTGAGGTTACAGTTCACTGTGTGAAAGGTTATGGAGAAACCTCTAGGTCGAATTTTAAATGTGTAAGGAGGCACGTCTAGGCTAAAATTAATTTAACACCACATTCCTATTGTTCTCCCATTGCAAACTTTCGAACTTAAAGTTGCTTTTCAAATATATATAAGAAGTTTAAGAATGCAAGATACTTCCTCTAAGATCCCAAAATAATTTCTTTCTTTCTTTCTTTCTTTTTTTTTTTTTTTTTGAGTTGGAGTCTCACTCTGTCACCCAGGCTGCAGCGCAGTTGCACACTCCTGGCCACTGCAACCTCGACCTGCTGGGCTCAGGCGATCTTTCTGCCTCAGCCTTCCAAGTAGCTGGAACTACAGGTGCGCGCTACCATGCCCAGCTAATTTTTTGGTTTATTTGTAGAGACAAGGTTTCACCAAGTTGCCCAGGCTGGTCTCGAACCCGCAGGCTCAGGCAATCCTCTCATTTCCGCCTCCCAAAGTGCTGGGATTACAGGCTTGAGCCACTGTGCCCAGCCCCAAATTTATAATTTCTTATAAAGTGGGAAGGGGTGGAGAAGTGGCTGGGATCTTGGTATATACCCATGTATTAAGAACACTGGTGTTTTATGAATTGAGATAAAGCAGGTACCTAACTTCAGGCTGGTAAATATTCCTTACGTTTTCAGGCAGATTTTTTTTTCAGTAAACAGCAAAATTGTATTTCAGAAAATTGCAAATCTGTGGTATTTGGTCTTTTTCCAACAGTTTTTCACAATCTGGAGCATTTCCAGAGCCTGAAGTGAGGAAAGGTGGGCTATTTCATATGACAGGATCCACACGTTGTTAAGACTCCTGGACGTCTTTTGAGGAAAGGTGGGCCATTTCATATGACAAGATCCATCCATTAAGACCCCTGGACGTCTTGCCGTCTGGCCTGCCAGTCTCCCATCAGCTGCTGAGGGACTCCCGGCAGAGTACGGGAAGACTTTTGTCTTTCCAGGTGCAGACCATAGTTGTGTTACTCTTCCCCATCCCTGAAAGGGGATCTGTGTTTCCTATGGGTCTTTTTGTCTCTAGGCCAGATTCACTTTTTTATGGGGGCTGCTTATTTCAGGAGTCAGGAAGGGAGATTCACTTCTGGATAAATTTGTCATATTTATACAACTATGATGCCTGAGTTCAAAAGTATATTAATAGTTGGAACTGGCATACTTGAAAAGACCCCAAATTACTTTTTCCTGGGACCATCATGAAAGAAAACCTGAACAAATCTTATCTTGGTCAGATGTCATAAGTGGGAAGATGAGGCTTACAAGGGGAAATGAAGATCCTTAATTGTCACCCTCACAGATAACCCAGGAGAGATTGCAAAACTACATTAAGGATCTTGATGGGGGCCAGGTGCAGTGGCTCCTGCCTGTAATTCCAGCACTTTGGGGGGCTGAGGCAGGAGGATTGCTTGAACTTGAGTTGGAGACCAGCCTCGGCAACATGGTGAGAGCCCATCTCTGGGCATGGTGGCACATTTGTAATCCTAGTTACTTGGGAAACTGAGGCAGGAGTATCACTTCAGCCCAGGAGTTGGAAATTACAGTGAGCTATGATCTCGCTACTACACGCCTGGCTTCTATCAAAAAAAAAATAATAACCTTGAGAGGAAAGCCCAACTTGGGGAGGAGCCTTTTCTGTTACCTTTAAACACTCAATAGCTAAAGGTTAAACCTTCATATATCAGAGGAGGTACAGTGGTCCTCCTAGACCACACTGGGGATATTAGAGTTTGTGCAAAAAAACCGAATGCCCCAATAAACCTTATTAACTTCTGTATTTTGTGCCTATTTTAAAAAATTTAACTATATTTTTAATAAATGCTTTAATTTTACTGAGCCTATTCTTAAATCACCTTTGTGCCCTCATGTTTTACTTCTCTGAGGATCCCAAGAATCACTTTTTTTTTCTTTCTCTCTCTTTCATTTTTAAATTTCATCAGTACCAAATGTAAGTACCACTGGAAGTAGTCGGAGTACAGATCCTAGAAAAAAATTAAAGAATGTAATTTGTTTTTCCTCTGGGTTGTTAATTGTAGTTACTACAGAATGCAGACTTTGGAATTTCAGGCATAACATTTGACACTATGCAAGAATTTAGATTTCTGTAAAGTTAACTATGCAAAGCTTCATGTAAATGTCATAAAATGCTGGGTTATTATTAGGAAGACTTGTGTCTTATGATCTGGTTCAAGCAGAACCCAGATAATCTGAAAATTACATGACTCTATAGAAAATGTTCCATTTGAACCTTACAAGAAAGTTTTAAAGTTGTAATAACTGATATTTTCTAGTTGTCTTTTTATTGTGTTTTCTTTTTAGATATACTATGATTGTATTTTATTAAATCATATGGCTTTGGGAAGTTCAGTTTTCCTAAAGCTGCAGCATTAAAGTCATAGATAATTTATTTTATCCAAAAGTTACTGGAATTTTGTTCTGTACTATTTATATAATTAGAATAAGACTATTCATATACATATAAAAATATAAATAACCATAGGAGCATATATCAGAATTTCATCTATGAACAGTTTAAGCAAAGCCCTAAAGACCCTGAATTTATATGTATTCTTTGCTAAGCATATGGAATATGAAGGTGTCAGCTACCTCCTTGATAACTCTTTTTAAGAAAGTGAAACACTGCTAAGGGAATCAAGCTAATGCCCATTGGGAAAATCCTTTATATAGGGCAACCTTGGTGCTATGGTGTGAATGTCCCCTTCAAAGCTCGTGTTGAAACTTAATCTCTGGTATGGCAGGGTTGAGAGGTGTGAGGCCTTCAGGAGGTGTTTGGCTTATGAGGGCTCTGTTCTCACAAATGGGTTATTATCATGGGAGGGCAACCGATGGCTTCATGAGAAAAGGAAGAGGACCCGTGAGCACATTAGCACACTCACCCTCCTCACGATGTGATGCCGTGCTTGGTTTTGGGACTCTCAGTTCATCCAGTAGGAAGGCTACCACCAGATGCAGCCCCTTGACCTTGGCCTTAGTCTCCATCACTGTAAGAACACATTCCTTTTCTTTACAAACTACCCAGTTCCAGATATTCTGTTATAAGCAACAGAGAGCAGACCAAGACGCTTAGTATAACGATACATAAGATTAAGTTGTTCTGGGAATTTTACAAAATTTAAAACTTCTTAGCTTGAAGAAAGGCGTAAGATCCATTTAAAAAGCATGCTGTTTTGAAAGCTTTGCTAAAGGATTTAGCAAATTTTTAAAACAATTACTGGATATAGGAAAGTATGTTTTAATATTGGAAATTAAATAATAGCTGATTAATCAGCCAGAGAGCGTGTATATGATTCTTATATTTATAATTACGTATTTAATCATCATAGATGGATCACATAATTACAAAATAAAATTGTGAGAGTTTTGAAGACTGAGCCATTGGAATATTTTTTCCTCTCAGAGTAGAACATTCTCTACTAGCAGCTGAAAGCTACAATGTTCTAAGAGCATAGAACTGTCAATTGCTAGAATGCCAACAAAGGAAACTGAAACTGAACCAAACTGTTCATCAGATAAGGGCTAACACAGGGTGACTCTTGAACAGATTACCTTGACTGCAAGTCATTAGTGGAATACAGTCCAAAAGCAAAAGGAATTATTAGAAAAATTTGAACTTTATATTGCGTTCGTTAGTACTGCATTTTTTTGAACTCTTGTTAGGTAAAATAATTATGTCTATTAAGTGTATTAGTTTGTGCTGCCATGAAATTTCTTTATGTGGCTTATATTACTAAGAGAAAGGTTGACTGGAGATATTTATTGGAAATATACATATTTTTCAAATTTTTCTTTTAAGATTGTAGAAATTGGGACCAACCTAAAGCCTTCTGATAAACTAGTTTCTTGTTGCTCTCAGCCTTCCCCTAGAATTACCCCTGAGGAAAGGACAAGTTCCATAAGGGAGGAGACTCCCCACAGTCCTTTACCCCCACACTCAGAAAGCCCACCCTTCACGTCTGCTTTAACTCCTTCCACAATCCCAATTAGGAACTGTATATAAGAGCATTTTGATCCTGGGAATTGTATATAAGAGAATTGTGATCCTGGTTGATTTGCATCCACTCAGCTTGGCTGACATCATAGGAAAAGGAAAAAAATATATATGTAGGTAAGGAATGGTTGGAAAATTTTCAAGTTTAATCAACTTTCAAAACTAAGCACTTTCCTGCAAAGGCCTTGCCTAGTTCTCAGGACACTGACTTTTTGCTTTGCTGTAACTTGCATATGAAGGGGATACTGACACAACAACCCCAAAAGAGTAAGATGGAAACATATTTCCTTGTGTTTTTCCACTGATTGCCTTCTTGTTTGTTGTGTTGTTGTTGTTGTTGTTGTTGTTGTTTGAGTCAGAGTTTCACTCAGTCACCTAGACTAGAGTACATTGGCAATCTCATGGCCATCCCAGCCTCAACCTGCTGGGCTCAGGCAATCCTTCTGCATCAGCCTTCCAAATAACTGGAACCACAGGCATGTGCAACCACTCCTGGCTTTTTTTTTTTTTTTTTGATCGTAGAAACGTCTCATGTTGTTCAGGCTGGTCTCAAAACCTTGAGCGCAGGCAATCTTGTCTCTGCCTCCCAAAATGTTGGAATTACAGGGGTGACTCACTGCACCCGACCTGAATTTGTTTTATAAAATGATAATCTCTGAATGTCTTGGAACAAAAGCATTGATGGAAAGAACTGAAATAAAAATAAATACTGCAAGAAAGCAACCACTCCTACTGAATTATTCTGTCTAAGGCAACAAATGAAACATTTCAACCCTTGAAGATCTCTGCTGGGCTATAAAGAGCCAAGAATTTCACTAAAAAGAGACCACTACAGAAAATTTCTGCCCAATTTCGGTCTTTTTCATTTTGAGATTTCACAGGCATGCTTCTCTCTTTGTATCCCTAATGAGGCAATTACATTTGTTTTGCCTTAGTTGAGAATTGGGAAGGCAGTATTATTATATTTAATTAAGCTTTGATTTTTGTCTGCTGGGCAAATTGTAGCTCTGTAGGGCATTACAAATGGAATATGAAAGATACCTAACTATATTAATTTGATAGCAGCTGCATTGATATGTATCTGCATGTTGCAACGGTTATACAATTAATCATGTAAGCCATTTGTTCTAATTATAACTTTGTTCCATGAAAGGACCATTATATGCAAAGCAGCTCCCAAACACAGAGGGAGGGAAGAAACCAAAGAGCAAGGCAGGCTAATGGAGTTTGGTAAGGGGTGATGTATTGGGGAACTTTCTTTTCTTTTTTTTTGAGTCAGAGTCTCACTCTGTCTGGAGTACAGTGGCATGCTCACTCACTGCAGCCTCGGCCTGCTGGGCTCAGGTGATCCTCCCGCCTCAGCCTTTCAAGTAGCTGTTACTACAGGCATGCGCCACCATACCTGGCTAATTTTTGATTTATTGTAGAGATGAGGTCTTGCCATGTTGCCCAGGCTAGTTTTGAACCCCTGGGCTTAGGCAGTCCTCACACCTCAACCTCCCGAAGTGCTGAGATTACAGGTGTGAGCCACCGTTCCCTGTGTATTGGGAAACTTTCAGACAAAAGCACAGTCTTGGGTGGCAGCAAGACAGGAGATCTTCCCACCCTTACTCCCCAGACGCAAGGCTGTATACCACAGGCAAAAGGCCTACACATTCTACAGAGATCACTGAAGGCTGCCCTGCAGAACAGGCAAGAGTGCTGTGTACATAATAGCCTGTAATGTGTGTGATAGCATCAAAGTTGCTTTGATCTAAAGGCAGGATTCATAATGAGTACATGTTCTTTCACTAAGGCCAGTTAATAAGGTAGGACTCAGGAGGCACTCCTGGAACTGGGGCTAATCAGAAGTCCATGTGGCAGTTTAGCATTCACACGGAGTCACTTTTGTCCCAACAAATCTCAGGTTTCTTGAATCTTCTGTTGGGTAATGGATACTCTGAGGGAGTATTAAAAATATAAAATCTAGCTGGGTGCGGTGGCTCATACCTATAATCCCAGCACTTTGGGAGCTCAGGGTTTCAAGACGAACTTGGACAACATGGCAAGACTTCATCTCTACAATAAAAATAAAATTAGCCAGGCGAGCTGCTGCATGCCTGTGGTTCCAGCTACTTGGAAGACTGAGACGGAAAGATCACTTGAGCCCAGCAGGTCGAGGCTGTGGTATGCCGCTGCACTCTAGCCTGGGCAACAGAGTGAGACTCTGACTCAAAAATAAACAAACAAAAAATATATACATATGTATACAAAATATGTATCTATAAGAAAGAATGTATAGCTTCTTATTCCATGCTATTTATAATTTATGTCATGGGTTTCTACAGGTAATACATTTCCCCTTGTAAAATTTATTATAGATGTTTCAGTTGAGCTTTTAAATATTACTTGTTTTCTGATACAAATGTTCTATTTTGGAGTCCAAATAAAAACAAGTTCCCAGCCCAGCACAGTGGCTCATACCTGTAATCCCAGCATTTTGGGAGTCAGAGGTTAGAGGATTGCCTGAGTCAATGGGTTCGAGACCAGCCTAGGCTACATGGTGAGACCTCATCTCTAAAAAATTCAAAAAATTAACTGGGTGTGGTGACACACACTTGTGATTCCAGCTACTTCGAAGGATGATGAGGAAAGATCACTGAGCCCAGCAGGTCAAGGCTGTAGTGGTCGTGGGCATGCTATTGCAGTCCAGCCTGAGTGACAGAGTGAGACTCCAACTCAAAATAAATAAATAAATAAAAATAAAAACAATTTTCCATTTAAATATAGCCACCAATGATTTTCCATGTAGACAAAACAGCCTTCTATTGGAAGAACATGCCATCTATAACTTGCAGTTAGAGAGATGTCAATGATTGGCTTCAAAGATTCAAAGGACAGGCTGACTCTCTTGTTAGAGTCCAATGTAGTCCGTGACTTTAAGTTGAAGCCAATGTGCTTTTACCATTCTGAAAATCTTAAGCCTCTTAGTAATTATGATAAATCTACTCTGCCTGTGCTCTATAAAGGAGCAACAAAGCCTGGATGACAGCACATCTGTTTATAACATGGTCGACTGAATATTTAAAGCCCATTGTTGAGACCTGCTGCTCAGGAAAAAAATATTCCTTTCTAAGTGTTACTGCTCATTGACAATGTACCTCTTCACCTGAGAGCTGTAATGAAGATTTACTTGGAAACTAATGTACCTCTATTTTTTTTCATGCCTGCTGATACAACATTCATTCTGTAGTCTATGGATCCAGAAGTAATTTTGATTTTCAAGTCTTATTTAAGAAATAGATTTTGGAACATAGGTGCCAAGATAGTGATTTCCTCTGATGGTTCAGGGCAAAATAAATTGAAACCCTCTGGAAAGGATTTGCCATTCTAGATTCCACCAAGAACAATTTGTAACTCATGAGAGGTCAAAATATAAATATTACCAGAAGTTTGGAAGAAGTTGATTTCAGCTTTCATGGATGACTTTGAGTAGTTTGGGAATTCAGTAGAAGAAGTGTCTGCAGATGTAGCAGAAATAGCAAGATAACCAAATTTAGGATTGGATCCTGGAGGCAAGCATGGTGGCACTCACCTATAATTCCAGCACTTTGGGGGGCTGAACTGGGAGAATTGCTTGAGTCCAGGAGTTAAAGACCAGCTTAGGCAGCATAGGGGGCCTTGTCTCTATTAAAAAAAAAAAATTTAGCCAGGCATGGTGGCATGCACCCATACTCCCAGCTATTCAGGAGGCTGAGATAGAAGAATCACCTGAGCCCAGGAGGTCGTGGTTGCGGTGAACTGTGATCATGCCACTGCATTCCAGCCTGGGTGACAGAGTGAGATCCTGACTCAAAAAAAAAAAAAAAAAAGGTGAAGTCCAGAAGATATGACTGAATCGCTGCAATCTGTTGCCTAAACTTCACTGGATGAAGAGTTGTTTCTGATGAATGAGCAAAGAAAGTGGTTTCTTTAGATGAAATTTACTCCCGGTGAAGATAATGTCAAAACTGTTGAAATGATAACAAAGAATTTAGAATATTAAAAAGCTTAGTTAATAAAGCAGCAGCAGAGTTTGAGAGAATATTGGAAGAAGTTCTACTGTGGATAAAATCCTATCAAACAACGTCACATGCTACAGAGAAATCGTTCATGAAAAAAGACAAATTATATAGTTGACTTATTTGAAAAAATTGGCCGGGCTCAGTTGCTCAGCCTGTAATCCCCCACTTTGGGAGGCTGAGGTGAGTGGATTGCCTGAGCCCATGGTTTGAGACCTGCCTGGGCAACTTGGTAAGACCTCATCTCTACAATAAATCACAAAATTAGCTGGGCGTGGTAGTGCATGCCTGTAGTTCCAGCTACTTGGAAGGCTGAGGTGGAAAGATCACTGGAGGTCAGCAGGTTGAGGCTGCAGTGGCCAGAAGCGGCCACTGCACTTCAGTCTGGGTAACAGAGTGAGACTCCAACTCAAAACAAAAAAAACAAAAAATGAAAAAATTGCCACAGCCACCCCAACTTCAGCAACCACCACCCTGACAAGTCAGCAGCCATAGTGCTGAGGCAAGACCATCTACTGGCAGAAAATTATGACTCATCAAAGACTCAGATGATTGTTAGTATTTTTTAAGCAAAAGTATTTTTTAAATTAAGGTGTATACTCTTAAAAATGCATAATGCTATTTATTGCCTGCTTAGACTGTAGTATAGTGTAAACATAATTTTCTTTTTTTTTTTATTTTTTTTGAGTTGGAGTCTCACTCTGTCGCCCAGACTGGAATGCAGTGGCCGCTTCCGGCCACCGCAGCCTCGACCTGCTGGGCTCCAGCGATCCTTCCACCTCAGCCTTCCACGTAGCTAGAAATACAGGCGCGCGCTACCACACCCATCTAATTTTTTGATTTATTGTAGAGATGAGGTCTCGCCAAGTTGCCCAGGTGGGTCTCAAACCCACAGGCTCAGGCAATCCACTCAACTCAGCCTCCCAAGGCGCGGGATTACAGGCTGAGCCACCAAGCCCGGCTGTAAACATAACTTTCATATGCACTGGGAAAATTTGTGTGACTTGCTTTATGACAATATTTGCTTTATTGTGTTGGTCTGGAGCTGAACACACAATATCTCCAAGGTGTATGTTATATATATAAATTTATATTATATGTATAAATTTTATGTCACTGATCAGTTGACAAAAATGGGATCAAACTGAACTTGAGTATCTCTGAGCTATACCTGTGTATGTTTTATATATATATGTTTATATGTGTATATATGTTTATAAATTTTATATGTTACTGGTTAATTGATAAAAATGTTGTGACCCTGTAGGAACCCTCTGTATTTCTCCTAGGTACAATGATTCTGTATTTGCTAATTTAGCTTTGCCAGTGACTATAAAACAAAAACTATCTTTTTTTTTTTTTTTAGTTGAGCCTCGACCTGCTGGCTTCAGTCAATTCTTCCGCTTCAGCCTTCCAAGTAGTTGGAACTATAGGTGCGTGCCACCATGCCTGGCTAATTTTTGATTTATTGTAGAGACGTGGTCTCACCAAGTTCCCCCAGCTAGTCTTGAACCCCTGAGCTCAAGCAATCCTCTTGCCTCTGCCTCCCAAAGTGCTGGGATTGTAGATGTGAGCCACCATGCCCTGCTAAAACTACCATGAATAATAACTTATTCAACTGTCCTTCAACCTATCACATGTGGTATTACAGTCATGCACCACCAACATGATGGTCAATAATGGTTGCATGTGTGGTGGTGTGCCTACAGATGTTAATAAAGTTGAGAAATTCCTATCACCTAGTGACGTAGCCATCATAAGATCGCAGGACAAGGCATTACTCAAGTGTTCGTGGTGATGATGGTATAAACAAACTTACTGCTCTACCAACTGT
Source organism: Cephalopachus bancanus (assembly GCA_027257055.1). Taxonomy (NCBI): domain Eukaryota; kingdom Metazoa; phylum Chordata; class Mammalia; order Primates; family Tarsiidae; genus Cephalopachus; species Cephalopachus bancanus. The sequence continues at coordinate 3,934,838 of JAPVLO010000030.1, read as the reverse complement.
ATAAAAGTACAGTCATGCATTGCTTAACGCAGAGATATGTTCTAAAAGATAAATTGTTAGGTGATTTCATCATTATGAAAACATCATAGAGTGTATTACACAAACCTGGCTGGTATAATCTACCACACACCTGGGCTGTATGGTGTAGCCTATTATTTTTAGGATGCAAACTTGTCAGCATGTTACTGTGTTTGAATACTGCAGGCAGTTATAACACAATAGTTAGAATTTGTGTATTTAAACTTAGAATAGGTAGAGTAAAAATATGGTATGAAAAATAAAAAATGAAACCAGATGTGGCGACTTGCACTGTAGTTCCCACTACTTGAGAGGTTGAGATAGGAGGACTGTTTAAGGCCACAAATTTGAGGCTGCAGTTTGCTATGGTCACACCATTGCACTCCAGCCTGGGAAACAGAGTAAGACCCCAATTTACAGACACACACACACACACACACACACACACACACACACACACACACACACTTTCATCTTTTTCTTTTTCTTTTTTTTAAGTTGGAGTCTCATTCTGTTGCCCAGGTTGGAATACAGTGGTACGCTTGCAGCCACGGCAGCCTTGACCTGCTGGGCTCAGGTGATTCTTCCACCTCAACCTTCCAAATATCTGGAACTACAGGTACACGCCACCACACCTGGCTACTCTTTTTGATTTATTGTAGAGTCGAGATCTCACCAAGTTGCCCAGGCTAGTCTCAAACCCCTGAGCTCAGGTAATCCTCTCATTTCAGCCTCCCAAAAGTGCTGAGATTACAGGCTTAAGCCACTGCGCCTGGCCTATATATTTTTTAAAGGATAAAAATTGACACACCTGCCTGGCATGGTGGCTCACGGCTGTAATCCCAGTACTTTGGGAGGCAGAGGCGGGAGGATTGCCTGAACCCAGGGGTTTGAGACCAACCCAGGCAACTTGGCAAGACCTTGTCTCTACAATAAATTAAAAAATCAGCCAGGTGTGGCGACATGTACCTGTGGTTCCAGCTACTTGGAAGGCTGAGGTGGAAGGATCACGTGAGCCCAGCAAGTCAAGGCTACAGTGGCTGTGAGCATGCCACTGCATTCTGGACTGGGCGACAGAGTGAGACTCCTACTCAAAAATCGAAAGATTCACCTATATAGGGCTCTTACTATGAGTAGAGCTTGCAGGCCTGGAAGGTGCTTTGGGTGAGTTGGTGAGTGGGTGGTAAGTGAATGTGAAGGCCTGGATGTGACTGTCTACCACTGTGGACCACACTTAGCCTAAGAGGCATACTAAGGCTACACTAAATTCATTTAACAATTGTGCTATGATGTTAACAATTGTGCTATGATATTATAATGACTACAAAGTCACAAGGCAATAGAAATATTTAGGCTTGATTATAATTTTATGGAACCACCTTGTTACTCTTAATACATCTGCCCTTTGATCTTGTTGTGACCTTTAAACTCTATTTTTTCCTTCTTTACTCTCTTCCTATAGAGTTTACATGCCCTGATCTACAACAAACCAAAATGTTGCCAATACCCTCCTCCCTTGATATCCACCAGGAAAATTCTAAACCTAGATCAATCCAGCTGCCTTTTCCATGCCTACATATGGGCCCCTGCGTGTAGCTAGAGAAAGTTCATCACTCAGGCCTCTGTGCAGTACTGACTTCCAACCTACACTAAACTCTCAGGTCTGCTTTGCAGTCCTAAGCAGTTGATAGCTATCTCTCCCTTCCACAAGAACCTCTTTAATCTAATCTACTCAGTTTGTAAGTGTCTCTGTCATCCCATGTCCATTGATACTTCACTTTTTTCTCATGGTGAGCAGAGTTCTCCACTAGTGAGGGAGTGTGGCAACTTGCTCTGCCCTCTCCACTCCTCTCCCCCACCCTGAAAAGACAGACACATGTGCATGCACAAATTGTCTCTGTTTCTGTCTCTCTCTTCCTCAAACCAGGTACTTCTCAAGGCTAAGAAAATTAAAAGGGGGATTAGTGTAATATTAAAAAGATTGGGGAAGCCTTGATATGTGTGTGTGTGTGTGTGTGTGTGTGTGTGTGTGTCTCCATTCTGTCTCCCAGGCTGGAGGGCAGGGCTTGACCATGGCTCACTATAACCTTGACCTCTTGGGCTCAAGTGATCCTCCTGCCACAGCCTCCTGAGTAGCTGAGACTGTAGGGACACGCCACCATACCCAGCTAATTGTTTTAATTTTTTTATAGCGACAAGGTCGCTATAAAAATGTTGCCCGGGCTAGTCGAACTCCTGGGCTCAAGCAGTCCTCTCGTCTGGCCCTCCCAAAGTGCTGAGATTGCAGGCATGAGCCACTGTGCCCAGCCTGATATTCTTTTAGCATTATAAAGTACAAGAATAGCTCAGCAGTGAGGACCACTGGGTATCTAAGGCAAGTGCATTGATACCACACATGGTGCAGCTCTTTGTTGTTGTTGAGTCAGTCTCACTCTGTTGCCCAGGCTGGAGTGCAGTAGCACACTCATGGACACCGCAGCCTCAACCTCTTGGGCTCAAGCGATCCTTCCTCCACAACAACTCCTGAATAGCTGAGACTACATGCACATGCCACCACGCCCAGCTAATTTTTTAATTTATTGTAGAGACAAGGTCTCGAACCCCTGGGTTCAGGCAATCCTCTCGCCTCCACCTCCCAAAGTGCAGGGATGACAGGCATGAGCCACTGTGCCCGGCTACTGTGCAGCTTCTGACCACATGGGATGCATTCCCTCCAAGCCCACCCAGCACATTATGAATTAACCGAGGTACTGGGTGGCCTGCCTTGTGCCCTCTGGGGAGCTGCCATTGGCTCCTTGAGTTCAGATCGAGTGCCTCCTTCCTGCTCTGGTGCCTGCCTACTCCGCAGCCTGCCCATCTACTCAGAGCATATTTCTCCTGACCCACAGGCCTACCAGGTACCATTTCTAGATTAAGATCTGTGGAAATGAATGTGCTTCTTCATCTTCCATGTCACAGTGGTGTATATCTCACACCATCTACTCTCAAGGAGCCACCGTATCTCCCATCATCCCCCCATTTCTTCTTCCTATCTGTAGTGCCCTGTTTCTTTTTGGTGGCATTGGTAAGGAAGAATGGGATCCCTCACTGACTTTATTTAGAATAATACTTCAAATGTTTGTCTTCGATGTCAATGTCCTCTCCCTACCATTGTTCTATGGGCAGGAGGTTATTAAAATGCCTTACCAAGGTAATCCTGACCCTGATCTCTGGCATCATCCTTTCAAAAAGCCGACCCTGTTCCCCACTAGATATAACAAGCTTCCAGCAGCTAGCTGTCTTATATGTCTGGAATGCATACATACCATTATTAGACCGAGATCTGACATGCACCTAAATGTTGCTCCAAACATACAGGTATTCTATTTATATTTCAATGATGTCTTGAACAGCTCAATGTTCAAGAAATAAGATGCTCATTCTCCCATCTGCTCCCTCAGCTTGACACCTTGTCACTTACAAGTTTACATTAAAACTGTTTAATGGCAGCAGAGCACACAGAGATTATTTTTAAATGAGGTGTTTTTTGGTGGCCCTTCAGACATAGCAATCTGCACATTGGCTCTGTTATTTTTGTTCTGTATACAGAATTGTTGGCATTGTTGATAAAGTTCTGTTAAAATTCTTAGGATTTGGGTTCCTCTGAGGATAAGAGAATAGAGTTTAAAAAAGAAAAAAATAGCCATGTGCAGTAGCTCAAGCCTGTAATCCCAGTACTTTGGGAGGCAGAGGTGAGAGGATTGCCTGAGCGCACAGGTTCGAGACCAGCCTAGGCAACATGGTGAGCCCTCATCTCTCCAATAAATAAAAAATTATCTGGGTGTGGTGGCCCACACCCGTGGTTCCAGCTACTTGGAAGGTTGAGGTGGAAGGATCACTTGAGCCCAGCAGGTCAAGGCGGCGGTGGCCGTGAACGTGCCACTGCACACCAGCCTGGGTGACAGAATGAAACTCCTGCTCAAAAATAAAAAAAGAAAAAGAAATGTCCTGACAAATGAGATTTTTTTTTTCTGAGTTGGAGTCTCACTCTCACCCAGACTAGATGCAGTGGCACGCACACAGCCACCGCCACCTGGACCTGCTGGGTTCAGGCGATCCTTCCTCCTCAGCCTTACAAGTAGCTGGAACTACAGACATGCATCACCACACCCAGCTAATTTTTTATTTATTTTAGAGATGAGATCTCACCAAGTTGCCCAGGCTGGTCTCGAACCCCTGAGCTCAGGCAATCCTCTCGTCTCCGCCTCCCGTAGTGCTGGGATTACAGGTGTGAGCCGCCGCATCCAGCCAAGACATTTCTTACAATAGCCACCTCTCAGTCCTCCTCTTGACCATATAGAGTAAAGCAAAGATTTTCTTTCTATAATACCTGTGCTAGAATATTGTCCCCTTGAGTGTAGGAAGTAAAATGGCACATCACTAAAAGTGTGTATACCGATTTCAGTCTCTGATGCTATGAAAGAGGCCCATGGATAGGAATTCTATGGGCTTGCTAGTTAACATCAGCCCAGAGCGCCCAATGTTGTGGGCAGTGTATTCAAATGAATACACTGACCACGGGAATCACATTTTAGTCAAAATGGTCAGCTCTCTTTGGCTTGAAGAGCTTGCCTACATGATACTTCAGTGATCCTTTGCTCCTCAAGTTAAGAAGCATAGCCCTCAGCCTCTTGGCAGCATTTCTAAAAAGATGCTAACTGCACCACGGTCAATTTACAGGGTGCTGTGGTACCATATTTATTATTACTATTTGGAGTTGGAATCTCACTCTGTCACCCAGGCTGGAGTTCAAGGGCATGCTCACGGCCACCACAGCCTCGACCTCTGGGCTCAGGCGATCCTTCTGGCCTCAACCTTTGAAGTAGCTGGAACTACAGGCATGTGCCACCACGCCCAGCTAATTTTTTGATTTATTGTACAGACAAGGTCTTGCCACATTTCCCACGTTGTTCTCTAACCTCTGGGGTTAGGCAATCCTCTTCCCTCTACCTCCCAAAGTGCTGGGATTATAAGCATGAGCCACTGTGCCCAGACTATGATTTTATATTTTTTAACTTTTTTTTTTTTTGGTTTCCTCCCTGATTTTGCTTAGTTTCTGCCCAGTGATAACTTCTGAGCCTGTACCTGCGTGGGATCTGGTGATCAATATGAATTCTACCTAGTGGCGGCATTGCTCCTTACTGCCACCACAGGAAGGCCATAGAGCACAGGGTTCCCCAACTTCTGGGCCATTGACCAGTACCAGTCCATGGCCTGTTGGGAACCAGGCCATACAGCAAAAGGTGAGTGGCAGATGAGCAAGTGAAGCTTCATCTGTATTTACATCCATTCCCCATCATTCGCATTACTGCCTGAGCTCTGTCTTCTGTCAGATAAGTGACAGCATTAGATCTCATAGGAGCAAGAACCCTATTGTGAACTGTGCATGTGAAGGATCTAGGTTGCATGCTCCTTATGAGAACCTAATGCCTGATGATCTGAGGTGAATTGAGGCAGTGATGCAAGCGCTGGGGAGCGGCTGCCAATATAGATGAATAGTAGCAATGAGGTTTGACTACACAGAGGCCATAATAAATAAATTGCTTGTAGACTCATATCAAAGCCCTACCAGCGAGTGGCAAGTGAATTTATGTATATAAGATGTCCAGCTGCATCTGATGGCAGACTTTAAGTCAGAGTCCAACACTTAGTTCACACATGACCTGTCCATTATTATTATTTACTACTTTCATCTGCACCTCTTTTCTGCACTGTGCACTTGTCTCCGTCACAGTTTTGATAAGCCCACAAGCTAAGCCAAAATGAGTACAAATGATTACTGGAGAGCATCTTTGAAAAAGGGGAAAGACCCAGTGATGAGACAGCAAAAGACTCTAAGACTGCCAATAAAAAGAAAGCTAAATTTAAAAGAAAATATCGAGTCCTACTTAAATCACAGGTTTGTTGCAACAGGTGACTCACATTCTCCAAGTTCACTTTGTATAATATGTGGCTACTGGCTCTCCAATGAAGTCATGAAATCTTCAAAACTGCTTCGCCACATCAAGACCAAGCGCCTGCATTAAAAGTCAAGCCTTTCAAGTTTTTCAAAAGAAAAAAATGTGAACACAAAGAATGGAAGCAATTATTGAAGGCCATTACTTCACCAAATGTGTCTGCACTTAGAGTGTCATTCTTAGTGGCTTACTGCATTGCTAAAGCTATGAAGCCCTTTACTATCGGTGAAAAGTTGATCCTGCCTGCTGCTAAGGACTTTTGTCATGAACTTTTAGGAAAGACTGTAGTTCAAAAAGTAGCACATGTTCATCTTTCAGCTAGCACCATAACAATATAAATTAATAAAATAGCAGAGGAAATTGAGGCACAATTGTTAGGATTAATGAGTCAGGTATGCAATCCAGGCTGACAAGTCTACTGATATTAACAACAAGGCAACAATGCTTGTTTTTGTGTGATATATTTTTAGAAGGATGTGCATGAGGATATGTTATATGTACTTTTGTTGTTAACCAGTACCTCAGCTGCAGAAATATTCAAGTTCTTTGAATTATTACGTATCAGGAAAACTGAATTGGTCATTTTGTGTTGGTATATGGACAGAGCGGCTGCCATGACTGGACAGCTTTCTGATGTCACTACTTGGATCAAAGAGGTTGCTTCTAAATGTGAGTCTATGCACAGTGTCATTGCATAGAGAAATCCTGGCTGAAAAATTCACTTGAACTTAACAATGTTTTACAGTATGTGATTAAAGTTATCAACCACATGGAAGTACATGCCCTAAAGTACATCTGTTCCCACAGCTCTGTGAGGAGATGGACACAGAGCACACACGTCTTCTCTTATACACAGAAGTGAGATGACTTTCTAGAGATAGATTACTGGCGACAGTTGAATTATAAGAGCTGCTCCAGAGATTCCTTTTAGAAAAACAGCCACTACTGGCAGCACAATTCAGTGACACAGAGTGGGTCGCAAAACTTGCTTCCTTGTGTGACGTATTCAACCTACTTAAACTCAATCTATCACTTCAGAGGAGAACAAAAACTGTGTTCAAGTCAGTAGATAAAGTGGCTACATTCAAAGTAAAACTGGAATTATGGGCAATGAGTGAACATTGGGATTTGTGACATGTTTCAAACAGCAGAGATTTTGAAAGAGACTAAGCCAGGGCCTTCTTTCTCCCTGGTGCATCATCACCTATCTCAGCTTCCAAAAGAGTTTGAGCCTTGCTTCCCAACCACAAATGGTCCTCGCACTGGGAAGAAATGGATCTGTGACCCATTTATGACTAAGCCAGGTGAGTCAACTTTGTTCATGCTAGAAGAGGATCAACTGCTTGTGGTTGCAAATGATGGTGGCCTTAAAAGTATGTATGGGTCAACTTCAAATCTCCATGTGTTCTGGGGTAAAGTCAAGGCAGAATATCCTGAGGTTACCACAAAAGCACTGAAAAGTCTGCTTTCATTTCCAACATCCCATCTTTGTGAAGCAGGGTTTTCTGCAGTGACAGCAACCAAAACAAGATTATGGAGTAGACTGGACATAAGCAACACACTTCGGGTGTCAGTGTCTCCCATCATCCCCAGAACGGGATGCTCTGGTGCAGGAAAACAAGCTCAGGGCTCCTACTGCATTATGGTGAATTATATAATTGTTTTATACATTACAATGTGATAATAGAAATACAGTACACAATAAATGTAATGTGTTTATATCATCCTGAAAGCACCCCCCACCCCTTGTCCTTGGAAAAATTGTCTTCTATGAAACTGGTCCCTGATGCCAAAGAGATTGAATTCCACTGGCATAGTGAAAAAATTGGTTTTTAGGACACCTGTGTGGCCCCATGGAATTCTCTGTTTTTCCCCTTTCTGGGATGTTATTAGCTACAGGTTGTGGCCCTGGGATGAATGATTATTGGATGTTCCTGGGCATTCCTTCCTTCATGGGTGCCACCACTTAGAGCCTCCCCCTTTAACCTGCTCTTGTCTGCCTAACTGCCTGCCTAGACTTAACAGTAGCCTCAAGTCAAAAATAGAGGAATTGGAAACCTATGTCCTTGAAAAAAATCCATCTGTAGTTTCCGTAACATCTCCAGTTCTGTAATGTAGATGGAGCAGAGCCAGTGTTTGAGTTGTATTTTTCCAAAGGCCTGATGTGCTGACATATACATGTGCCCCTCATACCTCACAGGACTACAGTACAGTTAGGATTGATCCAGGGAAAGTTTAAAATTTGCCTCTCTGAGGTGTTCTACTGCTTTAAAGTCTCTTTTCTTGTTCTTCCAAAGACTTACCAAATAGAATGAGATTGTCTAGATACACCATCATGTACATGGGATTTATATTTCCAGCCACTCTCTCTATATCAACTGCTGAAAGGTAGCTGAGCTCTGAGAGGTATGGCTTCTTCTAGACTCTGCGTTTTTCTTCCACCTAAACTAGGGTTGACTTTTTTTTTCTGAGTTAGATGATTGAAACTGCCTATATAAAATTAATATAGGGCCCCAAGGTAAAAACTGTAGAAGAGACCTGAGCCCTGCAAAGGTACAACTATGATTAGAAATGAACAAATCTGTTGTTTCTAAGTTTGCTTTCACTTCAGTAGATAATGGTTGGTTATCTTTATGTCCTGAAGCTGCCCAGGAGTCTGATGAACATTTTTCTCTTAAACTATGAATGTGAGGTCACACAGGTCCCTGGATGGCATCCTACAGTTTGATCAGCCAAAGGGCATGAGCAGCTCTAATCTTCAGGAACCCTATCTCCTGCATACCATCCTCCTACAATACCTCCATAATGGCTTACTGCCCAGGGGTCAGTAGCCGATTGTCATGGAATTTGCTTTCTAGATATCCTTATTGTAAGACCTAATAATGGTGTTTCAGATGTTTTTCTGAATTTGCACTCTGATGAACCTGAGACTCCACCTGGACTTGGAATGCATCCCAAGGAGTTGGCTTCACCAGTCCTATGACCCTCTCCCACAAACTGACTCTTTGGCGTAAAAACAGCTTCAACAGCCCCATGACTTCATCCCCAACCAATCAGCAGCACCTGTTCCCTGGCTCCCTGCCTGCCAAATTATTCCTTAAAAAACTCTAGCCTAAGACTCTTTAGTGGTGGGTTTGAGAAAAATATTCCATCCTCCTCCCTCAGCTGCTTTGTAATATTAAACTCTTTCTGTACTGTAACAGCTCAGTTTTTCTGGGCAGTGGGCATAAGAATCTGGTTAGGCTGTAACACCTTTTATTTGTTTTGTTGTTTTTCTTTTATTGCAATAAGATTGCTATTGCTGGCCTACACAGTTTTTGTTTCTTTTTTATCCCCAGGTATGTTCAACTATTACATGCACACTGCCCTGAGTCTGAGGCAGGGGTCTTCAAATATGTCTAAAATGGTATCAGTTCAGTTGGTCTGAGAACTCAGATTGGAGTTCATCAGCCAAGTCTCTGCCTCCATCTTGAACAACACTCCACTAGGGGGAAGTATTCTTTTTTTTGTTTGTTTGAGTTGGAGTCTCACTGTCGCCCAGACTGGAGTGCAGTGGCCGCTCCCGGCCACTGCAGCCTCGACCTGCTGGGCTCTGGGGATCCTTCCGCCTCAGCCTTCCGAGTAGCCGGAATTACAGGCATGCGCTACCACACCCGGCTGATTTTTTGATTTATTGTAGAGATGAGGTCTCGCTGCCCAGGCGGGTCTCGAACCCGCGGGCTCAGGCAATCCACTCACCTCAGCCTCCCAAAGGCACGGGATTACAGGCTGAGCCACTCTTGCTTTCTTTGGGAAGAAACTGTGGACCTAGGGTGATATTAAATCAAAACTCTCTTACGTCTTTCAGTATGATGAAATGAATGTGTTTCTCTCTCATCTTTTTCTCTCTTTTGTAGACAGTAACAACCCAGACTACTATTAGCATATTCAAATTTTATTAAACAATGCTAACTTGGGGAAGGAGCAAAGTTTTTGTAGAAGTTTGGCAGAGTCAGTTGAAGTTTAGATAATTTGGATAATTTTTTTTTTGAGTTGGAGTCTCACTCTGTTGCCCAGAGTGGAGTGCAGTGGCCGCTCCCAGCCACCGCAGCCTCGACCTGCTGGGCTCTGGTGATCCTTTCACCTCAGCCTTCCGAGTAGCCGGAATTACAGGCGCGCGCTACCACGCCCAGCTAATTTTTTGATTTATTGTAAAGATGAGGTCTCGCCTTCCCAGGTGGGTCTCAAACCCGCGGGCTCAGGCAATCCACTCACCTCAGCCTCCCAAAGGCGCGGGATTAGATTTCCTCCTAACAGTAGTGCAGATTAGCAGCTATGGTTTGGGCAATTTGAATTTTATCAAGAGGGATGAAAATAGTTAGGGACCAAGGTCATGTAAAGGAGGAAGTAGAGAGGAATAGTTGCAGAAACCCAGTGGAAGATTCCCAATTCGTCAGAATCTGTTACATAATTTTTACTATAATGAATAATTTAATATATAAAATATAATATAAAAATTATATATGCACTATTTTATATATTTATATATAATGTGTTATACATGTTTTATTTATATATAAGAAAGACAAGCATGCTTTACAGATGTAAAGGCATTTCATAACTATTTTACAAGCATTATACGTTCACTTTTCTTGTAGCATTATGTACCCTCAGAAGATACTTAGAGATCCTTACAATATGCTGTTGAAAAACAAAGGATTTTATTCACAATCTACTCATTCATCTGGTTTCATGAGAAAGAAGCATTGTTGTGTGGTTTCAGGGACTTGACGATAGGGTGAATATTCTGAAAACAAAACAAACCCATTTCTGAAATTTAAAAGTCCACCACCACCACTGTCACCACTGCCATCATCATCATCACCACCGCCACTAGCACCACCAAGCACTGGCTCAGAAGTAAGAGCATTTTGAATTCCAAATTTGAAATATTGATCTAGTTTAGCCAAATTACCCCATGTCATCTTTCATATACATCTTAATTTTGCTAGACTTCTAAATCCAGATATTATGACACTAATAGTTAATCAATATGGTCCTTAAATTAGTAATTTTCTATAATAACATGATTTTTTCCAGACTACTTCTTAAAAAGCAAAGAAGCAGAGAGCACTATATTGCCAATGCTGTTTCTGTTTTTAAAAATGGGGTACATTAATCTGCCTGCTGTTCCTAACCAAACAAACTACCTTGCTTTCCTCTCCTTCCTTGCTTTATGTGTTTCCTGTCAATTCTTAGTTCTTGGCTCAGAATATCCCTTCAGTTAGTGCTTCCTATACTTACAGAAAATGTTCCAGGGAAAATCATGATTGGCTTGAGTGGTAGATGGAATAATAGCTCCCCAAAGATGTCTGTGTTATAATCACAACTTGTGAATATGTGATCTTACATGGCAAAAGAAACGTTGAAGGTGTAAATTAAGACTTTTGAGAAGTAGAGATTATCCTGGATTATCCAGGTGGGCCCAAAGTAATCACAAGAGGGAGGTGGGAGGTCAGAAAAGAGAAAAGGTACTATGCTGCTGAATTTGAGGATGGAAGAAGGAGGCCATGAGCCAAGGAATACAGGTGGCCTCTCTATGCTGGGAAAGGCGAGGAAACACATTCTCTCCTAGAGTCTTCAGAATGAGCACAGCTCTGAGGACCCATCTTAGACTCTGACCTCCAGAACTGTAAAACTTTTTTTTATCAGCTAAATTTAAGATGCAAAAACTTTTTTTGTTTTAAGTCACTAAGTTTGTGGTAATTTGTTACAAAAACAGTAGGAAACTAATTCAGCCTGTATTGGTTGCCCATTCCTAAATCTTGGTCTAACCTTGGTGGGGGGGCAAGCGGTGTGGTCAGAGTTGTAGTGCATTGGCCATATATGGGTTATATACACCACTCTCAGAACCAGGTAAGCCCAACTGAAATGGAAATGAATGGCATGTTAGGACAGAATAGATCTTCAAAGGATCCATGACTTCTCCATCCCAATCCTTGGCTGCTTAGCAGCCCTCTCTATATATTAAATTTAAAGCATAACGTAGGCCGGGCACAGTGGCTCAGTCTGTAATCCCAGCACTTTGAGAGGCCGAGACGAGAGGATTGACTGAGCCTGGTGGGTTTGAGAGCAGCCTGGGCAACTTGGTGAGACCTCATCTCTACAATAAATCACAAAAATTAGCTGGGTGTGGTGGCATGCATTTGTAGTGCCAGCTACTTGGAAGGCTGAGGCAGAAGGATCACCTGAACACAGCAGGTTGAGGCTGTGGTGGCTGTGAGTGTGCCATGCCACCGCACTCCAGCCTGGGTGACAGAGTGAGACTCCAACTAAAAAATAAAATAAACAAAATAATGTAAATATTCCTCAACAGGAGACATCTCAAATTATCCTTTATGTCCTGCATTCACTTTTAATCTAGGGTCTTTTTTTTTTTGAAAGTAAGATTTACTGAGAGGACAAAAAAGCTCCTAGAGTGAGAGGGGATCGGAGGAGGTTGTCCAGGGTCTTTTTTTAAAGAACAAATTCCATGATTTTTAATTTAATTTCATGAATTAACAATTAAAGCTCTAAGATTTTATATGTGTGTGTGTGTGTGTGTGTGTGTGTGTGTGTGTGTGTATATATAAAATATTCAGGTTATATAATGTTCAATTGTATATGCACAAAGACTAAATTCAGAAGGACAGGTTGAAAAAGCAGTCTGGGCTCCGTGGCTCAGCCTGTAATCCCAGCACTTTGGGAGACCAAGACGAGTGGATTGCCTGAGTCCGCGGGTTCAAGACCCACGCAGGCAACTTGGGGAGACCTCATCTCTACAATAAATCAAAAAGTAGCTGAGCGTGGTAGCATGCGTCTGTAGTTCCAGCTATTTAGAAGGCTGAGGCGGAAGGATTACCGGAGCCCAGCAGGTTGAGGCTGCAGGTGGCTGGGAGCGTGCCACTGCACTCTAGTCTGGGCAACGGAGTGAGACTCGAACTCAAAAGAAAAAGAAAAGCAGATTTGTGTATACAGTTGGATTTTGGGAAGATCTTTTTTTCTTATATAGTCTTTTTTTTTTAATGTATTGTACAGATGAGGTCTCACCAAGTTGCCTGGGTGGGTCTCAAACCTGCGGGCTCAGGCAGTCCACTCGTCTTAGCCTCCCAACGTGCAGGGATTACAGGGTGAACCACCGAGCCCGGCCCATAGTCTGATTTTTCTGGAAATATGTTGGCTGGGAGCAGTAGCTCAAGCCTATAATCCCAGGCTCAAGCCTGTATTCCCAGCACTTGGGGAGGCCAAGGCAAGAGGATTGCCTGAGCTCGAGGGTTTGAGACCAGCCTGGGCAAAATGGTGAGACCCCGTCTCTACAATAAATAAAATAATCAGCCAGGTGTAGTAGCACGTGCCTGTAGTTCTAGCCACTTGGAAGGCTAAGGTGAAAGAATCACCGGAGCCAAGCAGGTCGATGCTGGGGTGGTCATGAGCATGCCACTGCACTCCAGTCTGGGCAACGAAGTGAGACTTCAACACACACACAAAAAGAAAAATATGTTTTATTTCCATTAATCTTATTATAAAGGTACTTTTCCAATACATGACTATTGAAAAGTATGAAAAACTGCTGGACACAGTGACTCATGCCTGTCATCCTAACACTTTGAGAGGCAGAGGCAAGAGAATTGCCTGAGCCCATGGGTTTGAGACCAGCCTGGGCAACTTGTCGAGACCTCATCTCTACAGTAAATCAAAAAATTAGCCAGGTGTGATGGTGTGTTCCAGCTACTTGGAAAGCTGAGATGGAAGGATCACCTGAGCCCAGCAGGCTGAGACTGCAGTGGCGGTGAGCGTGCCACTACACTCCAGCCTGGGCGACAGAGTGAGATGCCAACTCAAAAAAAAAAAAAAGAAAAATACGAAAAATATCTCTTCTGTCTTGTCTATTCACCACACCCCCAAGCCAGGATCTTCACGTGATTTAGTATTCTTCTGAATCAAGTTCATGAAATTCTATATGGTAAGAAATCTACATGAGAATCCAATAATAAATAGTGGAAGGGGGAAAAAATTACAATAAAAGTTCCCATTCAGAACAAGGAAGAAAGGGAAAGCACACTGTGGTTGCAAGTCCAAAGCACACACATGTCCTGGGAGATGGGAACTGGGGAGCATTTCCCTTCTTGGACTGCACCAGTTCCCTGTTGGCCCTGGGTCTCCTGCCTGGGAGGTACACCGGGAGTTAATTATCATAGACCTTGGTAATCCAGGTTTGGGATTTTCTTGGCAATATGTTTACTTTGTAACCTTTGCTGTCTGCTCCTTGATTAACTTTTTTTTACAATTCTGAGGTCTAGCAAGCAACCACAGAGAGAGAGTTTGCTGCTGTGAGTCCTGACTCCATTTCTGTCTCTTTAGCAACAGGCCTTAATATGGGCCTCTTCATCATATACAATGGACTGGGGTTGTTCTGTAGAGCGAATCTATACCATACATCAAGACATGGGATTTTGGCATTTAATCCACATATCACCTTGAAGGAAGAGGCTACAAATATCCATAACTTTCTTCTCTTGTAAATTTCTGGTACATTTCATTCTTATTCCATATTCTTACTCTCCACAATCTACAGTTCAGACTTCTCCCACTTGGGACCTGGTTTGCGTTCCCAACAAACACCTTTAGTTTTCTCTATCCAGTAGCATCCAGCATAGGTAATATTGCCTTTTTCCCTGATGGTCACAGGCCATCACATCAATTCTGATGCAGCCACTGCATATCAATCCTCTGGTCAGGTTCTGCCGTATCAACTGTGGATAGCTCTTCCCTTTATAGAAGTTATCCAGACTTAAAAAAACACAAATTATTTGTCTGATTATGGGAGTCTACATGCCATGATTCATATATTGCAGGAAAGCTCAGTAAAGGAGCTGATCTGTTGGGTTTGCAGAGGGCATGGTTCTGATTGTCTCAGCTGGTGCATCCACCCCAATGGCTCTAATGACAAGATCACAACATGATTGATACTATTTCTCTCTCTGTGTGGATATATTAAATCTCCAATCCACTTTGTCCTGCGGCCACTTTTTTCTATTATTAAAACCATTTTGCTAATAGTTTGCCTGCCATGGTGGAATGTCCCTTAGCTTAGTTCTTTGTTGCAATTTGATTCGGGTGCAATTGACACTTTTTTAGATACCCCTGGGAACACCCCAAAGATAACTTGGCCACTCTATCTCTTATTTTGGAAGTGGAAGACTGACCATTAGTATTAGTAAAATAAACCATTACAAGAAAGTTGGGGCTGGAGATGGTGACTCATGCCTGTAATTCCAGCACCTTGGGAGGTGGAGGCAAGAGGATTGCCTGAGCCCAAGAGTTTGAGACCAGCCTGGACAACTTAGCGAGACATCATCTCTACAATAAATTTAAAAATCAGTCAGGTGTGGTGGCGCGTGCCTATAGTCCCAGCTACTTGGAAGACTGAGGCGGAAGGATCACTTGAGCCCAGCAGGTCAAGGCTTCAGTGTGATCTGGGCATGCCACTGTGCTCCAGCCTGGGTGAGAGTGAGACTCCAACTCAAAAAAGAAAGTTGGGCATCTGTTCTGATGTGTGGTTTTTTCCACTAGAGAAATCCAGGTTTCTACTGTTAATGGATGGAGGGCAATCCTATTCTCTTTCTCAGCTGGAAAACACATGACAGAGTTGCAAAGAAAGTCAATTCAGTTCTTTAACGTAAGGTATGAACTCTGATTTAACTCATATAATGTCCTCAGGGGTTGAGGATTTAGGAGTAACTTCCTTGATTACCCATCTCACTCTCCATTCATGTGGGTAGGCTTTCATTTATAAACCCTAGTGGGCCCCACATGGCCATCTCCTTTATCACCTGGCTAATTGTTTTATTTTTTGTAGAGACGAGGTCTTGCCAAGTTGCCTAGGCTGGTCTTGAATTCCTGGGTTCAAGCAATCCTCCTGCCTCGGCCTCCCAAAGTGCTGGGGTTACACGCGTGAGTCACTGCACTGGACTTAACATGGTGACTCTTAAACACTCAGCTTTGATTTATGCACCTTCCAAACCATTCCATGTCTGAACTCTTTCTCCAGGCCTTTTCACATGCCTAGGAACTCCACTTTCTCTGCTGCATTAATCATCCTTCAACCAGGTGTCTTTTTCCTCTGGGAACTTTCCCTGGTTCATGCATCCTATTGAGTGGTGCTCACCTCACTGTGCATCCATGGCTCTGGCACTATTCTGTGTGGCATGTATGACCCCGTGTTGTTGCCGCCTGTGGACAAACATGCTTATTAGCATGTGCCCAGTGTGAGGTGCTGGGTTCTCCCCCTTAGGCCTAACACATGAAAGGTGCTTGACAGTGTGAGAAACAAACCCACCCATCCAAAATCAAAGGATGGACGTGGAGACATGGAGTACAGCAGAAGCGAGACTTTAATGGCAGTCTTGCAAGATCGGGTGTCTGGTAGGCAGGGAGAACCAGGGCGGCTACAGCAAGCAATTTATTCCCTAGAGCACAAATTCCTCCCCTGGTTCCTCATTGGCTGAGTACTTTGGGGTGTGCAGTCTTTCCTGGATGTTGCCTAAATTCCATTTTTCCCCCTTTCTAAGGTTATCCCTGGTTCCGTTCCCTGGTTGAGTTTCTACTTACTTTCTTTTTTTTTTTTTTTGACCCTGAGTCTCACTCTGCTGCCCAGGCTGGAGTGCGGTGGCACACTCATGGCCACTGCAGCCTCGACCTACTGTGCTCAGGCGATCCTTCTGTCTCAGCCTTCCACATAGCTGGAACTACAGGAACGCGCTACAACATCCAGCTTATTTTTTGACTTATCGTAGAGATGAGGTCTCACCAAGTTGCCCAGACTGGCCTCGAACCCCTGAGCTCAGGCAGTCCTCTCGCTTCAGCCTCCTAAAGCGCTGAGAATACAGGCTTGAGCCACCGTGCCTGGCCAAGTCTCTATTTTCTTTCTTTTTTTTTTTTGAGTTGGAGTCTCACTCAGTCGCCCAGACTGGAGTGCAGTGGCCACTCCTGGCCACCGCAGCCTCGACCTGCTGGGCTCCGGCGATCCTTCCGCCTCAGCCTTCCGAGTAGCCGGAATTACAGGCATGCGCTACCACGCCGGGCTGATTTTTTGATTTATTGTAGAGATGAGGTCTCGCTGCCCAGGCAGGTCTCGAACCCGCGGGCTCAGGCAATCCACTCACCTCAGCCTCCCAAAGGCACGGGGTTTACAGGCTGAGCCACCGAGCCCAGCTGTCTCTATTTTCTTAAGGATAGTGTGCTGTTTTCTAATTGGCCATCTTCATCTCCTGCTTGTTTAGGAGCCCACTAAGAACCGGTGTCTGAAGATTGCTACCTCCGTCAGCCTGCTTAGACAGGCCTTGAAAATGAACCATCAGAATGTTTCTTACAACAGGTTCTTGAATGAATAAGATCATAACATGAATAAATTCACATATTTAATGAGCTGTAGGAGGAGTCATGAATATTTATGAAAGGAGAAAGTGCAATTGAGCTTCATGCCCCTTTAGGGGTCCCATGTACCAAAAAATGGCAGCATCAGCGTGATCCAACAGTGGAGTCTTTGGGGCCTCTGTCATCTAAAGGTAAAGCAGAGGACATGAAAGCCCACTGCATATCTCCCCAGACTGACCAGGACCCCTCCAAGGGCTGTTACCAGGAAGGAATGCGGGTTAGTGGTTGTGTCAAACCCCAAAGGGAGGGGCAGAGTCAGAGGATTGGTTGGTATCAGTGGTGCAATCTTTTGAAAGGGCTTGCTTCTGTTTAGCCCCTAGGGAGAAAGACTAGTGGTGGTTAGGGACAGGTGGGGATGGGGAATGAGGCCTGTCTGACCTCCCATCCCATCATGGCCAAGAACTCAGTATTTAAATTTTCTCTGGAGTTCCCTTGGCCAGGAGAAGATCTGTTCAGTAGGCTGGGGGGCTTAGAATCTTATTCTTATTTCTGTTAGGGGCTGTTATCAACCCTAATTGACAAATGAGGACAGGGAGGCTTAATGAGGTTAAATATCATACTCAAGGATATACCTGGCACACCGTAATAAGGAACAGCCTGAAATTGAACCCAAGTCTCTGATTTAGCTAGATATTACTGAATCCTAAAATAGAGACAGAGGGGAGACTGGGAGCTTAGGGAGGATTATTAACCGCATTTGTATAAGAATAGTAAATTGAGATACATAGGTCCAAGACATTTGCTTTAGGGCTTTTTTTTTTTTTTTTAACAGTAACTTAAACCAAAGCCTTGGAGTTGGTGAAAGAATTAGAAAATGAACACAAGCATCCATCTCCACATATTCAGGAATTTACTTTACCAGTCTGTATGAGAAAAATGAAGCTACCTGAACTTTGAAACATCTAGAATGGCTGGGAGCAGTGGCTCACGCCTGTCATCCCAGCACTTTGGGAGGCAGAGGCGAGAGGATTACCAGAGCTCAGGGGTTTGAGACCAGCCCAGGCAACTTGGCGAGACCTCATCTCTAAAATAAATCAAAAAATTAGTCTGGCATGGTGGAGCACGTCTGTGGTTCCAGCTACTTGGAAGGCTGAGGTGGAAGGAATGCCTAAGCCCAGCAGGTCGAGGGTGGGGTGGCCATGAGTGTACCAATGTACTCCAGTCTGGGTGACAGTGAGACTCCGACTCAAAACAAAACAAAACACACCATCTAAAATCTTTCAGGGTCCCTTCTAATGACTGTCTAGGGGCAAAGGGAGAATGTTACAATTAAGGTTTTCTTTCTTTTTAATTTTATTATTATTATTAATTTTTTTTGAGCTGGAGTCTCACTCTGTTGCCTAGGCTGGAGTGCAGTGGCAGGCTTATGGCCACCGCAGCCTCGACCTGCTGGGTTCAGATGATCCTTCCACCTCAGCCTTCCGAGTAGCTGGAACTACAGGCGCGCACCATGACGCCCGACTAATTTTTTTATTTATTGTAGAGATGAGGGCTTGCCAATTTGCCCGGGCTGGTCTTGAACCCGCAGGCTCAGGCAATCCTCTCACCTTGGCCTCCCAAAGTGCTGGGATTATAGGTGTGAGCCACCACGCACAGCCTTAGAATTAAGGTTTTCACTGCTTCAAGAAATGTGGGCGTACGAAAATTCAAATTTAAAAGACAAATGACTTAAGGTAGTAGTCTGGACTTTAAAATATAAATTGTCAAGATTTTTAAACCTTGGGTTATGTTTGGACAGCAAAGATGTGTAGAGATTTAGCAATAAGGATATTCATTTTAAGGCTGGGCTCGGTGGCTCAGCCTGTAATCCCAGCAATTTGGGAGGCCAAGGCGAGAAGATTTCCTGAGCCTGAGGGTTTGAGACCAGCCTGGGCAACATGGTGAGACCTCGACTCTACAATAAGTCAAAAATTAGCTGGGCGTGGTAGCACACCTGTAGTTCCTGCTACTTAGAAGACTGAGGCGGAAGGATTGCCTGAGCCCAGCAGGTTGACGCTGGGGTGGCCGTGAGCATGCGACTGCACTCCTGCCTGGGCAACGGATTTAGACTCCAACTCAAAAAATAAAAAATAAAAAGAATATTCATTTCAGTGTTGTGAAGTTAGAACAACTTGACAGTTTCAAAAAAAAAACACAACTGATTTTTTTTTCTATTCATGTAATGTAATGCTGTGCAGACAACAAGAATGATGATAATTAGTGACATGGAAATATTCATGACATAATTAATGGGGAAAAGCAGAATATAAAACAATATGTGCAATGATTCTTTAAAAGTTAAAGTTAAATGCTTACACAAAGGATCAAAAACAAAATATTAACAGTGTTTTCAAAATGTTAAAATTCTCTAGGCACAGTGGCTCACGCCTGTAATCCTAACATTTTGGGAGGCTAAGGTGGAAGGACTGCTTGAGCCCAGGAGTTTCAGACCAGCCGAGGGAACATAGCAAGACTTCATCTCTACAAAAAATAAAATAAATTAGTTGGGTGTGGTGGTGTACACCTGTAGTTCCAGCTACTCAGGGGGCTGAGGTGGAAGGGTCGCCTGAACTCAGGAGGTTGAGGCTTTGGTGAGCCATGATAAAGTCACTGCACTTCAGCTTAGGTGATAGAATAAGTCCCTGTCTCAAAAAAATAAAAAGCTAAAATTTTAGAGATTTCTAGTCTTTTTAGTTTTTTTTAATTAAAAATTTCTTTAGTGAAACATATTACTTTTGTCAAAATAAAAAAGTATTGTGTCTGGGCATGGTGGCTCACACCTGTAATTCCACACTTTGGGAGGTCAAAGTGGGAGGGTCACTTGTGGCTAGGAGTTCGAGGCCAGCCTGGGCAACATAGTGAGACCTCATCTCTACAAAAACGTTTAAAAAATTAACCTAGCCAGGCATGGGAGCTCACACCTATAATCCCAGCACTTTGGGAAGCCGAGGTGAGAGCATTGCCTGAGCCCACAGGTTCAAGACCAGCCTGGGCAACTTGGTGAGACCTCATCTCTACAATAAATAAAAAAAAAAAATAGTAGTCTCTCAAGTACAGGCATGTGCCACCACACTTGGCTAATTTTTTGATTTATTGTAGGGAAGAGGTCTCGCCAAGTTGCCCAGGCTGCTCTCAAACCCCTGGACTCAGGCAATCTTCTCGCCTCCATCTCCCAAAGTGCTTGGATGACGGACGCGAGCCACTGTGTCCTGCCTGCAGACACGTTTTCGTTGTTAATAGGGCATGCTATTTTTTTTTTTTTTGAGTTGGAGTCTCACTCTATCACCCAGACTGGAGTGCAGTGGCCGCTCCTGGCCACCGCAGCCTCGCCTACTGGGCTCCGGTGATCCTTCCGCCTCAACCTTCCGAGTAGCCGGAATTACAGGCATGCACTACCATGCCCGGCTGATTTTTTGATTTACTGTAGAGATGAGGTCTCGCTGCCCAGGCGGGTCTCGAACCCGCGGGCTCAGGCAATCCACTCACCTCAGCTTCCCAAAGGCGCGGGATTACAGGCTGAGCCACCGAGCCCGGTACTTTTTTTTTTTAAAGTTAAATCTTGCCTGGAATTATTGTGGTTCCAGTTTCATTATCCACTGACATCTCAAAGTAGAATGGTCGCCTTTATGTGTGACATCTTTCTTGCAGAATAGACAGCAAGGGAAACCACAAAGGAGTAAAAGTATGAGATGGTGGGACAAATAAGTCTAATGACTTGGCACGTATGTTTTCATGTCTCCTCTTCGTTTTGGTCTCGCTCTGTCACCCTGGAAGCATTTAGAGATGGGAGTACTTGACTGAGTTTTGAGTCTGTGACTTGAGGAAGAACTCAACTGGATTTTAGGCTGATTCATGTTGGGGTTCCCTAACACGAGAGAGTCAGACATGACGAATGCCTCTAGGTGGTGCCTGTGACCTATGTATGAATTCGGCAGCTTCACACGCCAGGGGCAGAGGAGAACACTGCAGAAGAGAGTGGCCTTCGTGTGTGTGTTTTCAGCTTCCCAGCCTCTGTGGGCAAGGTGGTGTCAAAGACCATGAAGTGAGCGTGGAGACCTTATGTAATTATTAGTTTATCATTTTCCCAATTTCTCTTTTTTTTTTTTCTCCATCCTTGGGTG
The DNA here is from genome assembly GCA_027257055.1 of Cephalopachus bancanus. NCBI lineage: Eukaryota > Metazoa > Chordata > Mammalia > Primates > Tarsiidae > Cephalopachus > Cephalopachus bancanus. The sequence goes on along the minus strand of JAPVLO010000030.1, from coordinate 3,913,270 downwards.
GAGAATTCACAAATAAAAGGACAAATTTAAATTTGAAATTTTGAAAACTGATGACTAATGATGTATGTTTTTAGGAGATGAAACCTGACTTTTTCAAGTGTGTGTTAGCATATAATACTTTTGTAGTGTGCGTATGCAGAAGGCACTTTGTTAGAGTTCAGGCAGCTTTCTCTGGATGTGTATAGTCAGTCTGTCTCTGCCCCTTTGTGTTTTAGCTCCGGAGCATAAAGAATCTCTGCTGTATTTCACTTGTCAAAGTTAATATGATCTCTCAAGTTGGCATCCCGTGGGGCTGTAGGTTCTGGTAGGGTCACAGTCGAATGTAAGTGCATGTGCTTGCATTAGTGTAGAAGGCAGAACGAAAGGGCGTGTGGAGATCAGCAAAGACAGGAGTTTTCAGATCTCTGGTTTTCATGATCAACAACTTTCAAGCACAGACAGTCCAATTGCTTCCTGGGTTCAGAGCTATTCAGTAAAGCACACACAAAAATCGCATGGTCTGTAATTAACAGAGCCTGTAGTGTGATGCCTGGGCCAACCTGTCTTCGACTCCAAACTGCTACCCTGCCTCCACTTTCAGCAAATTTCTGTCAATTTCCAGTGATTTTATGGACCAAAAATTTGAAGGTCAGTTTAGAGTTGGCAATATTTGTTTTTATATGATAAGGCATTCAAGCCACCTTTAAAATCCAGACCATCAGTGCTATTTACCAGTGCTTCATGAAAAGGGGATATTTCAACACCACATAGGTGAGAAGCATTTAATCTCAGAATTGATGGCAGTCTTTTAATTTAGTAACTTCAAGTAAAACTCTACGTTGTTCATTTCATCAAGGTCAAATGATTTCCTCTTAGCTTGTTGGTGGTCCATAAGCTGCATTGCAGAACCACTGATCTAGGGCATTGCTTCATTTTTCAGATGGGAAAACAGAAGCCCAAAGAAATGAAGTAAATTGTTCAAGGTCGCGTGTGCCATAAGGAACAGAGAACTGAGTTCTCCTAATTCGCTTTAGTCATAGACACTTGGATAGTTCTGCCCTTATTATTCTCTTTTCAGTGACTGCAAGATTGAAGCGCACACACAAAGCTAAGACGCAGGAAATAGATCCCATACTGTCATTTTCAATTCTGTATCATTATGTCCTTTTGATTTTCTGGGAAATCCATCTTGTTTCTGAATCCTGTTTAGACAATTACCAGTAGTTATTCGAGGAAAAGAATAAGTTTACTGCTCTGTGTCAGGCTCTGAGCTGGACGTTTTGCATACTCGTTTAGTCTTCACAACAACTCAGAAACAGGCTCAAGCAAAGTTAGTTTTTGGCCTAAGTCTCACAGCAGCACATGAGGTCTAGTTTTCCGCACCACTGATTTTCATGATGTTTAGTATTTTATTTAGAAATATCTAATAATGTTTTCTTGCCACCTGGAATTAGCTATATGTCTACAAATTCTCTTTCATTCATTTTACCATACTTGTGGCCAAAGGAGGGGCTTTTTGGAAGCACCAAGCAAGAGGATTTGTGGAGAAATCAAGATGAGACACATTTGTATGCAGATCAGTGTGGGCTGGGGGTGTACACGAATTCAAGCCAATGATACATTTTTGTGGAATCATTCCCCTTGTAGAAAAAGAGAAAAATACCCAAGTAACCAATCTTCACAAATATGACCACCAGGGGGCGTCCAACACTGACAGATTATGGTGGTTTTACCTCAAAATCAGAGTACCACTGGTTTTGTGTAATTGTGTCTTTTCTCTCTGTTCATTCTTTCTTCCTCAAAATGGGTCCACTAGGCAGATATTTTATTTTTTTAATGTGTCTAGACCTAACTTCCAGTACTTTTTATAAGATTCCATGGAAAGTAAATAGTTCTGTTATGAGATTAGACTAAATAATTTATGAAGTGTCGTACTTGCTAGCTACCCTGACCATTGCTTTTTAGGATAACTTGCCTAGAGCTTTCCATGAAGATGATACCATGGGATGACTATACCACAGGAATATCATCTGCCTCCCATCTCCTGTTCTCTTGTTTTATTCAGCCAGTTTGTGTATCCTTTACAGCCAAACTTAAATTTCTGTTCATGAAAAATTTCTAGCTCCTTGGTTCCCAGAGAACTTTATTCTAAGCTACGACATCATTGAGGTGTCAGTTCCCAACTCCGCACTTAGTCCCGTCTGGCCTAACACCACTCACATTTCAAGTGTGATTTTATTTCTTTCACAAGGTGAAAAGTTTCTGGGGGACAAGCCGTGGAGAGCTTTCTCCACAGGTGGCATCTGTCCAGGGTGAAGCAGGGGTCTCAGAGACAGTGTCAGGATCCACCCTCACCCATTTTGTGATCATTACAGCTCCCCAGGTTTTTCCAACTAGCTTTCCAGGATCACCTGGGTTTTCTTCCACACGTGGCCTGTGGGTCTGAGTGACTGTCAGGACTCTGCTTGCCTTCCCTCCAGCTGTGACATCCTCACTGCTGCTGCCAAAGGCACGTGGGGTTCCTGCCGCCCAGGTGACTCCCACCAGCAGGGCCACCACCCCTAGGGCTGCCCATTGAAGCCCAGGCCTGCTTGGCTTCCTCCTCGATCTCACTAAAAGGCCTCTTAGCTGCAAAGGTGAGCCAAGGAGGAGAATTCCATTACTAATCCTCGCTCTTGCTGTGTTCTATAGCAAGACTCCATGCAGTATAGCCCTGTGGTCATAACACCTCAGAAATCTGAGTAGCTATTGTTTCTTGTTTGTTTGTTTGCTTTTTTGAGTCAGAGCCTCACTGTTGTCCAGGCTGGAGTGCAGTTGGCGTGCTCATGGCAACTGCAGCCTTGACCTGCTGGGCTCAGGCGGTCCTTCCACCTCAGCCTTCCAAGGAGCTGAAAACACAGGCACGTACCACTATGCCTGGCTATTTTTTAAAATTTATTGTAGGGGGAAGGAGGGTCTCGCCATGTTGCCCAGGCTGGTCTTGAACCCCTGGGCTCAGTCAATCTTCTCATCTCTGCCTCCCAAAGTGCTGGGATGACAGGCATGAGCCACCACGCCTGGCCCAAAGCTATGTTTTGAATATTTTCTGATTTACAATGTAAAGCGAAAGTCTTTTTTTTTTTTTTGAGTCAGAGTCTCACTCTGTCACCCAGGCTGGAGTACAGTGGCACGCTCACAGCCACCTCAGCCTTGACCTGCTGGGCTCAGGCTATCCTTCTACCTCAGCCTTCCAAGTAGCTGGAACCACAGGCATACACCATCATGCCCAGCTAATTTTTTGATTTATTGTAGAGACAAGGTTTCACCAAGTTGCCAAGGCTGATCTCAAATCCCTGGACTCAGGCATTCTTCTTGCCTTGGCCTCCCAAAGTGCTGGGATTACAGACTTGAGCGACCATCACTGGCCTAAATTTAAAGTCTTACCAAGAAATTTTACAAAAATATTTCTCTGTGTCTGCTGTTGTGTGAGTATATGTGTACATATGTATGTCTATGTGTGTGTGTCTTATGACTTTTTTGCTTTTACAAAAATCTCATTATTGTGTAATTTAAAAGATTTATTTTGTAAAAGTCTATGTCCACAAAAATACAACCTTCTTTGTGTTAAACACCCAAATAATAATCCAACCTGGTGATAGAGCACACAATCCAGGCTTTTCCCCGGGTTCTTTGTTCCAAGTATCCTAAAACTCCCCAAGGTCACCTACACTCAGACCTCAGTTATCTCTTGTAGTTCACCGGTGGCTGCCTTCTGAAACTGGAAGGCAGCCCCAGGACTCTAATCAGCTCCCAGGCCATAGGCTGTATCCCTTAAACCCCAGGAGAGTTCTGCCTGTGAACTCAGTCACTCCCGGGCATTCTCTTCACTGTAAAGTCACCACTGCTGGGGGATTTCTTTTCTTTTCTTTTTGAGTTGGAGTCTCACTGTGTCACCCAGGATGGAGTGCAGTGGCACAGTCATGGTCACCACAGCCACAACCTGCTGGGCTTAGGTGATCCTTCCACCTCAGCCTTCCAAGCAGCTGGGACTACCTACGCACTCCACCACGCCTAATTTTTGTGATTTATTGCAGAGATGAAGTCTTACCAAGTTGCCCAGGCTGGTCTCAAACCCAAGCACTCAGGCAATCCTCTTACCTTGGCCTCCCCAAGTATAATTGGGAAGGATTACAGGCTGAGCCACCGTGCCTGACCTGCTGGGGGATTTCTAACACTCTACTTGCTTTTGTTCTTGCTATGGGTGAAAATACCTATGGATCTGCAATTTGAGGTTTGGAGGAGGCACTTCTCAGCATGATGCTTAATTGCCTGATCCCACGTGAAAATGGGTCTCACTCTGTGGCCCAAGCTGGGGTGCAGTGGTGTGATCATAGCTCACTGCAACCTTGAGAGCTCCTGGTTTAAAGTAATCCTCCTGCCTAAGTCTCCTGAGTAACTGGGACTACAGACAGGCCCATGCCACATGCCTAGCTAATGTTTTTATTTTGCATAGAGACAGGGTCACGCTGTGTTGCCCAGTCTGGTTTCAAATTCCTGGGCTCAAGCAATCCTCCTGTCTTGGCCTCCCAAAGTGCTGGAATAACAGACATGAGCCACTGTGCCAGGCCACATATGATGGCTTTTGATTCATTTATGGATTCTTTGATGGATTTTTTTTTTTCCATTCAAGGAAAATGTTCATTGATACTAACTTCGTGTCAGGCACAATGCTAAGGGCTGGGTAGACATTTTCCTCGTGGTGTCCTCCATAGGGCTTGGGAGTTGAGGGGCTGTGCTGGGACCGAAGCTAGCACTAGGTACATGCGAATCCTGAAAACGAAATTCCCTTTGGAGTCTCAATCCTGGTGATCAGTGACTTAGCCTTTCTTGTATGGGTTTCCTTGTGGGGCACAACTTGTTTGTTCACATCTGCTTTGGTTTGGATATATCGACCCTCTCACAGCCTAGTGCATCAGATCTGCTTTTACATCTTTGAGTCTCAAGATAATGGCCCTGGGACCCATTTCATTTGTCATTTTTTATCAAGAGGCACTGCTTACTCTGTATACATTTATAAACCCAGATGGTTCTACTCACCTCCACCAAACAGACCTAAGCTCTAAATTTATCTATGTTGAAAATAACTACATAATTATTTTAACTACAGACTCTGAGCCCTTGTTCAGGTGTAATAACCTGTAATAACTATATATGTATAATTTGAAATTCTCTCTCCTTCTTCCCTTTCATTTTCCTTGACGCTCTCCTTCTCTCTCTTGAGTACACTCTCTCTAAAATAAATTATAGCAGATATCTATAAATATTCCTTGAAAATATGATATTTAATACCTGCATAATCACCCATTGTGTGAATGCACCATAAATTATTTCACCATATTTTAAGATAGTTTTTTTTTTTTCGAGTTGAAATCTCACTCTGTCACCCAAGTTGGAGTGCAGTGGCACGCTCATGGCCACCACAGCTTCGACCTGCTGGGCTCAGGCAATTCTTCCACCTCAGCCTTCTCAATAGTTGGAACCACAGGCACGCACCACCGTGCCCGGCTAATTTTTGGATTTATTGTAGAGACGAGATCTCTCCAAGTTGCCCAGGCTGCTCTCAAACCCCTGGTCTCGGGCAGTCCTCTCACTTTGGCCTCCCAAAGTGCTAGAATTACAGGCTTGAGCTCCTGGCCGCCTGATAGTTTGTTTTTAATAAACTTTTGTTGTTATGTGAAATGTTGTGATGAGAAATCTTAGATATAAATCTCAGCACACATTTGATTATTTCTAGGAGTAGAATTACTGGCCTGTATTAAACAAGAACATTTTCTCCAAATTTTTAACCAATTTGCTTTCTTTTCTTTTTCTTTTTTTTTTTTTTGAGTTGGAGTCTCACTCTGTCACCCAGACTGGAGTGCAGTGGCCGCTCCCGGCCACCACAGCCTCGACCTGCTAGGCTCCAGTGATCCTTCTGCCTCAGCCTTCCAAGTAGCTGGAACTACAGGCGCGCGCTACCACGCCCGGCTAATTTTTGATTTATTGTAGAGATGAGGTCTTGCCAAGTTGCCCGCATGGGTCTCAAACCCGCGGGCTCAGGCAATCCACTCACCTCAGCCTCTCAAAGTACGGGATTACAGGCTGAGCCACCGAGCCTGGCTCCAATTTGCTTTCTAACAGCAGTGTATGAGAAACTATCCTACTGTAGCTTTCTTAATAATGACTTTTAGCATCTACAATTTTGACATTTTAATAGATGCATTGTTTTACTTTTTCATTTTATTTTTTTTGAGTTGGAGTCTCACTCTGTTGCCCAAGCTGGAGTACAATAGCATGCCCATAGCTACTGCAGCCACGACCTGCTGGGCTCAGGTGATCCTTCCACCTCAGACTTCCAAGTAACTGGAACTACAGCTGGCACCAACATGCCCAGCTAATTTTTGATTTATTGTAGAGATGAGATCTTGCCAAGTTGCCCAGGGCTGGTCTCGAACTCATGGGCTCAGGCAATCCTCTCACCTCGACCAAAGTCCCAAAGTGCCGGGATTATAGGCAAGAGCCACTACGCCCGGTCTGATGCATTGTTTTAATTTATATTTTTTGATTGCCACTGAGAATGAACATTTTTATTTGCTTGTTGGGCTTTGTATTTCTAGTGTTTTTTTTTTGAGTCAGAGTCTCACCCTGTCATTCAGGCTGGAGTACAGTGGCATGCTCATGGCCACTGCAGCCTTGACCTGCTGGACTCTGGCAATCCTTCCACCTCAGCCTTCCTATTAGCTGGAAATGCAGGTGCACACCACCACGCCCGGCTAGTTTTATGATTTATTATAGAGATGAGGTCTTGCCAAGTTGCCCAGGCTGGTTTTGAGCCCCTGCCAATCCTCCCACCTCTGCCCTAAAATGTTGGGATTTCTAGTTTTAATGCTTTTCATGTTGACTTATAAGCTTTTATTATATGATTAACATAATGGTTCTTGGTTATAATTGTGTCAAAATGTTTTTCTTCATTGTGTTGTTTTTAAATTTTGGTTATAATATTTTTGATGTGTACAAGCTTAAAGTTCTTATGCATTCAAATCTTTTCATGTTTTTCTTTGTGATTTTCTGGCAAGTATCATTCAAATTAAAAATAAGCAAAATATGTACATATATTTTCTATTTAATTGTTTTATTTTATTTTATTTTATTTATTTATTTTTTTGAGTTGGAGTCTCACTCTGTCGCCCAGACTGGAGTGCAGTGGCCACTTCCGGCCACCGCAGCCTCGACCTGCTGGGCTCCGGTGATCCTTCTGCCTCAGCCTTCCAAGTAGCTGGAACTACAAGTGCACGCTACCATGCCCAGCTAATTTTTTGATTTATTGTAGAGATGAGGTCTCACCAAGTTGTTCAGGCGGGTCTTGAACCCGCGGGCTTAGGCAATTCACTCACCTCAGCCTCCCAAGGCGCAGGATTACAGGCTGAGCCACCGAGCCCAGCTTAATTGTTTTATTTTAAAACTTTTTAAAACATATAAAGTTTAATAGACTTTATGAACTAGCTTCTTTTTTCCCCAAAGCTTTATCAGTCTGTCTTGCGTACTTTGTTGAATAATAATAGATTTCCTAGTTGTTTTATGATGTTTACTTTTTAATATATCAGGTTCTTTTATGAACTATGGTTACTTTGGGTTTGCCTATATTGTTTCATTATTCTGTATTCATTATTCATTATTCTATCCCAGTATAAAGTTGAATCAATTACTGTGGTTTGAAAGTAAATATTAATATTTGGTGAAGCAAGACAACTTTATTACTACATTTAAAAATTATTGTACTCCAGTCAGGATGGTCATCATCAATAACTCAAAAACAACATCTGCTGGAGAGGATGCGGCAAAAAGGGAACACTTCTACATTGTTGGTGGGAGTGTAAACTAGTACAACCTCTGTGGAAAACAGTGTGGTGATTCCTAAAAGATCTAAAAATCGACCTCCCATACAACCCTCAATCCTCCTACTGGGTATATACCTGGAGGAACTCAAATCACTCTTTGAAAAAGATACCTGCACACACATGTTTATTGTAGCATTAGTCACAATAGCAAAAACATGAAACCAACTATGCTGCCCATCGAAAGAGAACTGGATAAAAAAATGTGGTACATATACATGATAGAATATTACATAGTCATAAAGAAGGACAAAATTGTGAACTTCACAGCAACTTGGATGAACTTAGAGGCTATAATACTGAGTGATCTATCACAGAAACAAAGAACCAAGTATCACATGTTCTCACTCATAAGTGGACCTTGAACAACTCTTGTAATACTATAAGAAAGGGATTGGCAGTAGTGGGAAACTGCCAGGGGAGATTCATATACTTAATCCTGAATTGTGCCCCACATCTTTAAAATTAAAAATTAAAAATTAAAAAAAATTATTGTAAGCTGGGTGCGATGGCTCATGCCTGCCCTCCCAGCACTTTGAAAGGCAGAGACAAGAGGATTGCCTGAGCCCAGGGGTTCGAAACTAACCTGGGCAATTTGGTGAGACCTTGTCTCTACAATGAATCATTAAAAAAAAATTAGCTGGGCGTGTTGGTGCATGTCTGTAGTTCCAGCTGCTTGAAAGGCTGAGGTAGAAGGATCACCTGAGTCCAGTACGTCGAGGCTGCAATGGCTATGAGCATGCCACTGCACTCCAGTCTGGGCAATAGAGTGAGACTCTGACTCAAAAAAAAATTATTGTATAATATTTTCTATTTATAATTCCAAATTAAGCTTAGAATAATTTTATCCAGTTGGGATTTTTCATTATACCACTCAACTAATATTAGTGGATTCCTTCTCTGTGCCAGACATGCATTGTTCTAGGAGCTGGGGAATGATAATGATGCCACTGTGTACAGGGCAGACAGTCAGTGTCTTCCTAGGGTCCACAGTCTTTTTTAAGAGACAGACAAGAGACAAAAACAGGAGCGGATATACAGTGCAATGTCAGGTAGTAAGGGGCATGACAAAGACAAAAAGCAGGGTACAGGAGACAATGCTGAGGATGGTATTCATGATGTTGTCAAAGAATAGTTCTTTTTCTTTTTTTTTTTTTTTTTTGAGTCAGAGTATAGCTCTGTTGCCCAGGCTGGAGTGTAGTGGCATGCTCACAGTCCCACTGCAGCCTTGATCTGCTGGGCTCAGGAGCTCCTTCTGCTTTAGCCTTCCAAGTAGCTGGAACTACTGTCATGTGCCACCATACCCGATTAATTTTGGGGGGAGATTTATTGTAGAGATGAGATTTCACTAAGTTGCCCAGGCTGGTCTCCAACCCCTGGAACTCAGGCAATCCTCTCGCCTTGGTCTCCCAAAGTGCTGGGATTACAGGCTTGAGCCACTGCACCTGGTCTTCTTTTTTTTTTTTTATTTTGAGTTAGGGTTTCACTCTGTTGCCCAGGCTGGAGTGTAGTGGGTCACTGCAGCCCTGACCCCCTGAGCTCAGGTGGTCCTTTTGCTGCAGATTCCAGAGTAACTGGGATGACAGGCACACCACACCACCACTCCCAGCTAACTTTATTATTATTATTATTATTATTTTAAACAGAAAAAAGGTCTTGCTATGTTGTCCAGGCTGGTCTCGAACTCCTGGGCTCAAGCATGATGCGTGGCCTAGACTGGTTCTTTGAAGAGGTTGTCTTTGAATTAGGTAAGGTGAGTGCATAGGACTAGACACAGGCAGAGAGTACACAGGTGCAGCGATCTTGACGTGGCAGGGTGTCTTGTGTTCTGGAGGAAAAGTGGGGGGACTCTGTGGTTGGAGGTTGTGGGGACAGGTGGGTGATGAGGTCAGAGATGTAGTTGAGGACCAGAGAACGCTGGGTTCTGTAGGTCCTAGAAAACACTTCGAACTTTAGCCAGGTATTTTAATTAAGATTGTGAAAAAATTATAAATTAATGGGGGAGCAAAATGAAGAACACTGTTTTCCTTTTACTATCTACTCTTCCTCCTTCTTCTTTACATTTTATAGTTAAAATATGTCCTTTTTTTCCCATAGGTGTCTCACATTTTTTTGTTATTTCTAGGAATTTTATGTATGGGGGATTTATTTATTAAAAATTATATATTCTTACATGTTTAAACTTCAGTTACCTTCAAAGTACCCTTTGCAATACACCTATCACGACGCTTTTCCCACTGCTTAAAGCAATTTTTTAACTTGTCCATTTTGATTTCTTTTAGTGCTTCTGCTTTTTTTGTTTCACTACTTCCACATTGGCAAAATGCTTCCCTTTGAGGAATTTTTTTTTAAAATCTGGGGAAAGAAAATAAGTCAGGGCGAGATCAGGTGACTAGGGAGGATAGGGCAAGGGGGTCCTGCCATTTTGGGTCAAAAACTGCTAAACACTCAGATGGCTCATAAATCACCCATCATGAACTGGGCAAACACAGTGAAAGAATTTCCAAAAAAAATTCACTGAAGCTGAACGCAGCCTCTTACAACAACATTAGCCGGTACACTGCTCTTATGGGTTCCTAGCGGGGGAAGCCTGTACTACAAGGGGACTACCCTCTAAAAATAATTCCATTTTGGGGGGTGTCATTCCTCATATATGTAATGGTATTGTCAGTGGAATATCTGCTCTATTGTATTTTCTAGCACATTTTATGATATAGAAGAAAGTGTGGATGTTTGTGTATCTTACATCTGAATACTAAATTTAAGAATATTTTCAACTAAATCTCTACCACTTTGTGTAAACAATGTTAATTTTATCTTCCAGTATAATGACAATTTGTTCTCTCCATTTGCATAGCTCTACCAGATCAAGAGTGGTATTAGATATCTTTACTTATTTATCACCTGTGGAAATAACACTAAAGGTTTATGTTTGATGTAATGTCATTATTTTATAATATTTATTTACTAAAGAAATTTCCTCTAGTTTTGGTTTTTAAAAGTTCTTTTCTTTTTCCTAACGAATAAGTTATTAATTTTCAAATTCCTTTTTAGCATATTTTAAGACAATTAATGGTTTTTGTCTTTTATTTATAGATTTTCTAGCATTAAGCAATTGTTAAACTCTCAAAATCAATTCTACTTGATTATGGTAGATATTTATTTCACTCTTCTGCTTAATTTACTTTATTCTTATTTTATTTTGACCTTTCAAATTTGCATAAGTAAGATTGATTTACAACTTTTGTATTTTGGGCTCTTTTTGGTCACCTTTGCTACTTTGGGTTATGTTAACTTCATGAAATAAATGAAATTGCTTACCAGTAAAACTCTCTGATTCTAAAATCTTTTATTGGATACAATTAATTGATAACTTGATTTTTTTTTGACTTTATTGAACTTTTTTGGAGGGGGCTCAGTTTTGATTTTTTAATATTTTCCTGTCAAATATTTTATTCATTGAAATTTTAGTATTTATCAGCACAGACCTATACACAGTAAGTCAAAAGTAGTAAACCAAAATAATCTGCAAGGATACTTCATTGTTAAAGGAAACAGAGAAATAGGCATGCATGGTGAACTTGGCCCAGGCTGCTTTTTGGATATAGAGAAAGCCCATAGGAACTGTAAACAAATGCTACTTCTCATATTAATACTCATAGTAGAAACTATGATGATGACTACTGTCAACTGAACACCCATGTTGTGACAAATTCTGTAGTAAACATTTTTTCTGTGATATCTTATTTGTATTTCACAAGTACTCTGTGGAATAGGCATAATTTGGGCTGTTTTATGAACTGGTTCCCCTTTTTGAAGATAAGAAAACTGTAAATTAGAGCCTCTCAAGAGTTGTGTATGCACCTAGATTGTAGGAGTGCTCAGGTTTTTTGTGTGTTTTTTTTTTGAGTCAGAGTCTCTCTGTGTCACCCAGGCTAGAGTGCAGTGGCATGCTCACAGTCACCACAGCCTCAACCTTATGGGCTCAGGCGATCCTTCCACCTCAACCTTCTAGGTAGCTGGAACTACACGTGCATGCCACCACGCCTGGCTAATTTTTTAATTTACTGTGGAGATAAGGTCTTGCCGTGTTGCCCAGGCTGGTCTTGAACCCATGGACTTATGCAATCCTCTTGCCTCCTCCTTCCAAAGTGCTGGAATTGCAGGTGTGAGCTACCATGCCCAGCTAGGAATGCTCAGTTGTTCTTAGCCCTGGAGCTGCCAGGTGGGACTTGGAGTAGCTGGATTCCCAGGCCAGTCACCTTTGACCAACTACCACTTTGTCCCAGTGTACTGTACACATGCTATAATTCTCTATATCTACCAAGATGTGAAAAGTGGGAAGCAAGTTAAATTACTAATCTAAGATGGCAGGGATCCAAACCATGGTCTGTGTGACACCAATGGCCATGTTTTCCCACGGTCCCTCACCGTTCTTGAAGAACTGAGGAGTGGTGTTTCAGAAATATCGTGTCCTTCAAATGAAAGCAGAAAGAAGCAGCGGGAGGTGTTTAATTATGCAAATGGGTTTCACACAGAAGATGTAGATTCGGAACACTTTAACACCGCAAGAGTTGGTACATGATGTAGACAAGTGTGGGACACACACTGAAAGCTCTGTTGCATGTTTGCAAATTTCCTGGGTTTAGAGCCAAATTTCATCTTTTTTTTAAGTCAGGGTCTCACTCTGTTGCCCAAGCTGGAATGCAGTGGCATGCTCACAGCCATCACAGCCTCGACGTGCTGGACTCAGGTGATCCTTCTGTCTTAGCCTCCAGAGTAGTTGGGACTATAAGTATATGACACCACTCCCAGCTACTTTTTAAATTATTTTTTTGTAGAGATGAGGTCTCACTATGTTGGCTACACTGGTCTTGAACTCCTGGACTCAAGCAATCCTCCTGCCTCGGCCTCCTATGAGATTATAGGTATGACCTACCCAACCTAAACTCCATCATTTTCTAGCTGTCTGACTCTGGGAAAATGGCTCTGCTTCTCTGTGCTTCAGGTTTCTCATTTTTGAAATGAAGATTAATTCATTTATTGATTTAACAAATATTTACTGATGGCCTCCTATGTGTCAGGCACTCTTTTAGGTTTTGCAAATGCAGCAGTGAACTAAGTACCTGTTCTTTGAATTTACCCTACTTGGAGTTCATTGAGTTTCTTGGATATGTACATTATGTTTTTAAAAATTAAAATTTAAGAAGTTATCAGCCATTATTTCTTCACATTTTGTTTCTGCACCTTTCTTTTTCTTCTGTTTTTTCTGGGACTCCCATTGTGCATATGCTGGAAACTTATGGTTTTCCACAAGTGTCTGAAGCTCTGTTCAGGTTACTGCGTGGGAGAGATCTAAGATGGGCACCATGGAACAGCAGACCGATACGTCTCTCAATGAACATGACAGAGAGTAGTAACCCAGTCATTGATAGACAGAGACACCCCAAACACTTTTGGATGGGTGAAGCATCCTGCACCCAGCACATGTCTCTTTGAACACATAGAGACCAGAAAGCAATGGCAGACATGGAAATATGGGCACCCCATCCCCCTGTCATGTGCCAGGCTCCCTCAGGAACTAAAGCCCTCCCCAGTGAATGAGAGTGGGTGAGTGATCCTAAGATGCTTTGGGTTGGTTCACCCCCTCCCAGTCATGTGTGAGTCATTGGTCCCACATGAGAGGAATCCTGGTCAGGACACAGTGGCAGGCAACCAGAGACCAAGTAGAATAGCAAACAAAACCCATGTTGGGTCAGCCACAGTGAGTGTGGCTTTGGCCAGCTGAACTTCGTGGCCAGTTGAACTCGATAACCAGCTCCCAGGCAGGGAAAGCCCACTTGCAGGCTTGCAGAGTGAACCTAGCAGACACCCACAACCATCATCTGGTGGTTATCTTCCCAGCCAGATTAGAAAGAATCACCTCCAAGCCCTATATGCCTACAGGGAGGATTCTGTTCATCCCCGAGGTGGGGAACTCATTCTTTTTCAAGAGCAGAGTGCAGACTAAAACAGGGGAAAACTGACACAAAATGCACCCAAAGGCTTTCTTGGTGGGAAGGCTTCTAGGCTGCAAACTGCAGACAGCAGATGGGGGTGGAGAGAGGGGTGGGGGTGTTGGTGCCCAAGCCCCACCTGCTGTCAGCAGAGTGCTAGCAGCAGGAGCTGAAAACTTACCTGACTAGATTAACAGTGTGAGAAGAAATCTACAGTAGAGAAACCTGCCACAGGGTGGAGCAAGGAGCAGAGTGAATGCCCCTCCCTCTCTCACTCTGTGATCTACATTGAACTACAGAAAGGGCCTTAGAGCAGAGGGTCATTGTCTAGCTTCAGAGCAACAAAACCAAAGTGATTATAGAGAAGGAAGAGAGGCCTGTCACAAATGAGAAAAAAAAAAAACCAATGAAAAAATATAGGGAACCCTAGGTCCAAAAGAGACAGCACCTGAAAAAGCAGCTATCAGAGCACAATGAAAACCCCCAAAACAACCTGCCCCAGATGACAGTCATAGAAATCAGAGAGTGGATGGCTGAAATGAACAGAAAGAACCAAGAGAAACTAAAAACAAAAGCTCACTGAAGTTGCGTTGGAGGTAAAAGTGGAGTTGGGCAGTTTCAGAAAAGTTCATTCTGAAATAATGGAAATGAAGAACTTCATTCTGGAAATTAAAACAGTAGCAAGCATAGGGAGCAGGAGCAACCCGACAGAGCAAAAAATCTCAGAGCTTGATGACCAAAATATGTAATTAACCCAGTCTGTCAAGTACATAAAGAAAAAGCTCAAAAAGAGGAGCAAAACTTCCAAGAGATGTGGGGTTATGTCAAGAAGTCAAATCTATGCTTGATTGGTTTCCCTGAAATAGAAAGGAAGACTGAGGACACCATGGAACAAACATTCCATGAAGTCATCCAAGAAAACTACCCACATCTTTCTAGAGAGGTGACCATTCAAGCACAAGAGATTTCTTCCTACAAAGTATCACATGAGAAGATGATTTCCAAGACACATAGTAATCCACCTCCACAAAGTAAGCATGAAATAAAAAATATTAAAGGCAGCAAGCAAGAAAGGTCAGACTACCTACTAGGAAAGATCCATCAGAACTGTTCCAGACTTATCTGCAGAAACACTACAAACCAGGAGGAGCTGGAGTTCAATTTTTAACATTCTTAAAGATAGGCAATTCTAGCCCAGAATTTCTTACTTCACCAAACTAAGCTTCATCAGCAATGGGGAATTAAAATCCTTCACAGACATCCAATCCCTAAGAAAATTTGCTGCCTCCAGACAAACCTTTCAGGAGATGCTTAAGAAGGTGTTAAATACAGAAAAAAAAAAAGAAAAAAAGAAAGAACAGTTATAACCATCACAAAAGTACAGGCAAGCACAGAGTTAACAGATCACACAGAATACTCACAAAAATGAAAATACACACATATATAAATATGAAAGTAAAAAGGAAACAAAGCAACCCCTAAGAGCCCGATGACAGGGATAAATTCTCACATTTCGATAATTGATTTCAACATGAATGGACTAAATAAGCCACTGAAGAAACATAGAGAGGCAAACTGGATAAAGAAGCATGATCCAACTGCCTCCAGGAAACTCATCTCACTGCAAAGGATACTCACAGGCTCAAAGTTGGGGGCTGAAAAAATGTCTTTCAGGCAAATGGAAAACAGAAGAGAGCAGGTGTAGCTATTCTGATATCAGACAAAGCAGGCTTCAAACTATCAAAAGTTAAAAAGGACACAGAAAGACACTACATAATGATAAGAGGCTCACTCCACATCCACCAGCAAGAAATATCCATGTTAAACACATATACACCCAACACAGGAGCACCGTGTTTTATAAAACAACTGCTAAGTAATCTAAGTGAGGACATTGACTCTCACACAATCATAGTTAGAGACCTAAGTACCCCACTAATGGTTTTATATAGATAATTGAGGCAAAATACCAACAAGAAGATTTGGAACCCTAAGTTGACACTTGATCAAATGGATTTAATAGACCTTTATGGAGCACTCTACAGAGTATACATTCTACTCATCAGCACATGGAATATGCTCCAAGATCAATCATATTCTCAAGCATAAATCAGGCATGAACAAATTCAAAAAATCAAAATAATGCCATGCATCTTCTCAGAATACAATGGAATACAAATAAATATCACCACCACCAAGATCCCCTCAAAACACACAAAGACATGGACACTACAAAACATGCTGCTGAACAACTTCTGGGTCAACATGGAAATCAAGACAGAGATAAAAAGAGTCCTGGAAACAAATGAAAATCAAGACACATCTTATCAGAACCTCTAGGATACCATGAAAGCAATGTTAAGAGGAAAATTCATAGCATTGCATGCACATATCAGGAAAACAAAGATCACAAGTAAATAACCTAATCTCATAACTAAAGGAGCTGGAAAGGCAAGATCATTTACTTGATTACTAGGTGGCCTTAATTCCTGGGATGCAGGGCTGGTTCAACATTTGCAAGACCATAAATGTAATTCAGCACATTAACCAAGAAGTCAAACCAAGAACCACATGATTATATCATTAGGTGCAGAAAAAGCATTTGACAAAATCCAGCATCCCTTCTTGGTAAAAACCCTCGAGCACCTAGGTGTAGGAGGAACATTCCTTAAAATAGTTAGAGTCATCGATGATAAGCCCACAGCCAACATTTTGTTCAATAAGCAGAAGTTTTAAGCATTCCTCCTAAGAATGGGAACAAGATAAGGATGCCAACTCTCACACCTCCTGTTCAACATAGTGCTAGAAGTCCTAGGCAGAGCAATCAGACAAGAGAAGGATATCAGGGGTATCCAAATAAGAAAAGAGGAAGTGAAGCTTTTGCAGACAATATGATTCTATACCTTGAAAATCCTAGAGAATCTGTCACAAGCCTCCTTGCACTGAGACATGACTTTGGTGAAATCTTGGGTTACAAAATATGCAAAAGACAGTTGCATTTCTATACACCAGCAATAAGTGGGTGGAGAAACAAAATAAAAGGCATAATCCCATTCAAAATAACTCACACACAAATGATATACCTTAGCATTCACTTAATTCGAGAAGTGAAAGACGCTTACAATGAAAACTACGAAATACTGCTCAAAGAAATTAAGGATGACACAAACAAATGGAAAAACATTCCATGCTCATGGACTGGAAGAATCAATATTGTTAAGATGTCCATCCTACCAAAGGCAATCTACAGATTCAATGCAATACCCATCAAATTACCATTATCACTTTTCTCAGACCTGGAAATGACAATACTTAAATTCAAAAAAGAGCATGAATAGCCAAAGCAATCCTCAGCATAAGGAACGAAGTGGGAGGTATCATACTTCCAGACCATAAGCTTTATCACAAGACTACAGTAACTAAAACAGCCTGGTATTGTTATAAGGGTAGGCACATAGACCAATGGAAAAAGACAGAGATTCCAGAAACAAAAGCATGGACTCTCAATCAACTTACCTTTGAGAAAGCCATCAATAAGAATCACTGGAGAAAGGAGAACTTATTTAGCAAATGGTGGGAAAACTGCCTAACCACTTGCAGAAAAATGACATTGGACCTACCTATCATCATGTACAATAATCAACTCTAAATGTATCAAAAACCTAAATGTAAAACATCAAAGTATAAGAATCCTAGAAGAAAACCCTTATGCACATCAAAGTAGGCAACAGATTATTGACCAAAGTCCCCAAAAGTGAATGCCATAAAAGCTAAGATAGACAAATGAGACCTCATCAAACTGAAAAGCTTTTGCACAGCAAGAGAAACCATCAAGAGAGTAAAGAGATAACCCACAGAATGGGAAAAATATTTGCAAATTATGCATCTGACAAAGGCCTAACATTCAGGATCTACAAGGAACGCAAATGAAATGAAAGGAAAAAAACCAAACAACCCCATTAAAAAAGTAGGTAAAGTAAATAGCCTAATGAAAATGCCATATGAACAGACATTTTCAAAAGATGACACACAAGCAGCCAACAGACACATGAAAATCTGGTCAATCTCACTGATCATCAGAGAAATGCAAATCAAAACTACAGTAAGATACCACTTAACTTTGGTAAGGATGGCCATAATTAATAAGTCAAAAAAACTGGTCTGGGTGTTGAGAAAAGGGAATGCTTATACACTGTTGGTGGGAGTGCAAGCTGTGGAAAGCAGGGTGGCAATTCCTAAAATAACTAAAAACTGACCTTCCATATGATCCGCAATCCCTCTTATGGGAATATACCTGGAGGAATAGAAAAGACACCTGCACACACGTTTATTGCCTCACTATTCACAATAGCAAAAACATGGAACCAACCTTACTGCTCATTGAAAGTGAAC
Source organism: Cephalopachus bancanus (assembly GCA_027257055.1). Classification (NCBI taxonomy): domain Eukaryota; kingdom Metazoa; phylum Chordata; class Mammalia; order Primates; family Tarsiidae; genus Cephalopachus; species Cephalopachus bancanus. The sequence continues at coordinate 3,894,990 of JAPVLO010000030.1, read as the reverse complement.
TGGATAAAGAAAATGTGGTACATATACACAGTCATACTTACATATACATAGTACATACATACATATCTACATATGCTACATATTACAGTCATAAAGAAGAACAAAATCATGGAGTTCACAGCAAATTGAATGGAGTTGGAGCCCATCATACTAAGTGAACTATCATAGAAACAAAGAACTGAATACTGAATGTTCTCACTCATAAGTGGCTTTGAACATTAGTCACATTAGCACAAGGGAGGGATGGGCAGTCACTGGGCACTACTAGGGAAGGGAGGGAGGGAAAAAGGTGGTGGGCACATGACAACACAAAGAGTATCGGATCTACTAGTTAGAAGCCCAGACTTCACCTGCAGGTGTAGTGGCCGAATGTTCAATCCGAGAGACCACCAAGAGCTAATTCCGATGAAAGTTCAAGAGGGTTTTTATTTGTAAACTCGAGCCTGGACCTCTGTCGACAACCGACGCAGCGGAGTACACCCAGAGGCCCCGACTTCTTTAAGCAGACACCTTTTATCATGGTTACACAAAGGGAGGAGGAGTTTGGGGAGACTTTCCAGTCTTGTTACCATTTAATTGGGTAGTAACCTCTGGTGGTCAGCTCAATCGTGGAGGATTGGCTAGCTTGACTCGGGCTGACCTTGGCCCACTAGCTGGGGAAGTTGTAGAGACATTTGGAAACTTAGGTGATTTCCCCCCTGGCACCTGATTGGTTGTTGCTAAGGGGAAAGTGGGTCAAGGGAAGGGGTTGAAGCTTGAACTGGAGCTTTGCAGTTTTTCCCATAACTGAAACTTTAAACAGCTACAGGTTATGTTTTAAAGCAGAAAACTAAAATGGCTGTGCTATTGTCCACAAGCCAATTACATATTTATTGGGTTATAGCACGTTCTTAACTAAGTCTATGGTATACTCTGTTATGGCCCTCTCACAGGCAGCCTACTTATGTAGTTCATTCTCACTTGTATGCCACGTTCCTATAATCAAATACAATTTTAAAAATGAAGCTCTGTTCATTTCCTTCACTACTTTTCTTTTTGTTTCTTGGTCTGGGCAACTCAGTTGACCTGTCTTTGTGTTTTCTGATTCTATCTTATGCTAGTTTTGCTATGAAGAGGTGGAGGAGAGGAACAGTGAGACAGGCACCATATTAGCCAGGGGGCATATGAAAGACCTCTTTGAGGAGATGACTTTTGAGTTGTGACTTGAGTGAGACAACTTGGTCTTTATCCAAGGTAAAGAACAGGAAGTGTGAGGGTGGCCAGTTTTACCCAAGGAACAGAAAGAACAATGTGGAGGAACATGAGGACAGAAAGGAGACCAAATTATGTGGGCCTGAAGCCATGACAAGCAGTTTTAGACTTTTTTCTGATTGCAAAGGAAAGACAGTGAAGAGTTTTGGGTAGGATATATTGGAGTCTGATTTAGACTTGAAAAAATAACTTTGATTAGGTCATCAGAGAGTAAGAGTTGAGGTAGAATGACTACAGATGAGGATATTGTAAAATCCTCCAACCCAATGTGATCTGACTTGGGCCATGGAGTGGACACAGTGTCTGGAGCAGCAGGCTTTGGAATGTAGCGTGGAGGCAGAGTTGATAGGATCAACCGATAGGTTGGATGTGGGCTCTGGGACAAAAAGAAATCATAGATAATTCTTAGGATTCAGAACAAATCAACTGAGTGAATTTCATTGCTGTTTACTGAGATGGAGCCGGCTTTAGGTATGGGTAGTACAGAAAATTTGAGAGGAAGGTGAACACAAATGATACTGTGTAAACAAATGTGAAAAAAATGTTAAATGAATGCTTTAGGTTTTTTTGTAGAACTTTGTGTGTGTGTGTGCTGGAGTTTCACTCTGTTGACCAGGCTGGAGTGCCGTGGCATGTTCCTGGTCACCGCAGCCTCGATAGGCTGGGTTCAGGCGATCCTTCCACCTCAGCCTTCCAAGTAGCTGGAACTACAGGCATGTGCCACCACACCTGGCAAATTTTTCTTGATTTATTGTAGAGATGAGGTCTCCCCAAGTTGCCTGAGCTTGTCTTGAACGTGTGGGCTCTGGCAATCCTCTCACCTTGGCCTCCTAAAGTGCTGTGATCATAGGCATGAGCCACCGCGCCTGTCCTATAGTACTTTTTGATACTCAGTTCATTTTGTGGAAATGAATAGTCAGCAGTCCTTCTAAAAGCCTCTCTTGTTAGCCTCTCAAACTTGTTGTGCTTCCAATAGGAATGCCTAAATACATGACTATTTGGTCAATGGTAGATAAGCTTTTTTTAAAAAATGTACTTTTTCCTTAGGAGGTTGTATTCTTTTTTTGGTACAACTTTGCAACCAAACAACATTTTAAAAGCCCTATCTGACAAAGGCCTAACATCTAGAATCAGAACTCAAACGTACCAAAAAGAAAAAAACAAATAGTCTCATAGAAAATGGGCAAAAGATACAAATAGACACTTCTCAAAGGAAGACATACAAGCAGCTAACAGATACATGAAAAAATGCATAGTCTCACTAGTCATCAAAGAAATGCAAATTGAAAACACACTGAGATACCACCTAACTCTAGTCAGGATGGTCATCATCAATAACTCAAAAAGCAATAGATGCTGGAGAGGATGCAGAGAAAAGGGAACACTTCTACGCTGTTGGTGGGAGTATAAATTAGTACAGCCTCTGTGGAAAACAGTGTGGCAATTCCTAAAATATCTAAAAATCGACCTCCCATATGATCCCATAATCCTCCTACTAGGAATAGACCTGGAGGAACTCACATCACTCTATGAAAAAGATATCTGCACACGCATGTTTATTGCAGCATTATTCACAATAACAAAAACATGGAACCAACCATACTGCCCATCAAAGGAGGACTGGATTAAAAAAATGAACTGGGTATCACATGTTCTCACTCATAAGCGGACCTTGAACAACTATTGTAATACTACAAGAAAGGGATTGGCAGTAGTGGGAAGCTGCCAGGAGAAGGCAGGGGCAAGAGTGGCAGTAGTGGGAAACTGCCAGGGGATGGCAGGGGGCAGGATTGGCAGCAATGGGAAACTGCCGGGTGGGGGGGCACACCTCATCAACAAGGGTACCTGCATAATGAACATTTGTATACCTAACCCTGAATTGTACCCCACATATTTTAAATAAAAATTTTAAAAAATAAAATAAAAGTCCTATTGCTGAAAAATGATGGAGCTTTCTGTTTGGTTGAGAGTAAGGTACTTAATATTTTCCTTGGTCATGGTAAAATATCTGTTTTAGGTGATGAGTTGTTCTCAGGCCGGACTGTAGACTCTGCTTCCTTGGGTTGGAGCAAGTGGCTGATCATTCCCCAGAGATCTCCACAAACCAGTTCTGTGTTCCTACCTGAGCGCCCCAGATGTGCAACACAAATCGGTGTTCTAGTTCTGAGAGCTTTATTTATTTATTTTTAAACTTACTGCCAGTTGCTCTAAAATACCCTGCATCTGAGAAAGAATCTTTATTACTTAGGCAGACTTGAATTTTTTCACGGAGAAGTGGGAGGACTTAATTATAGTTTCAACACACATTGGCATGCTTGGAACAATTCAGAAGGAAGTCAGAGAATTTTGAGAATTTAGGCCAAGCTACTTATTCCATCTTAATAAGGTTGTGACTTGATGTTTATTTTACCAGCAAATATTCCCATAAGTACCAGGTAATTGGGCTTTATTCTATGGCCTGAAGGCCAATATCCTGCCCTTGGTGAAACCAATTGAAAAGTGAATTCCAAAGATGGAACTTCTCCATGGAAAATGTGTTGCTTACAGCCCTTGGTATTCACACCTAGGGCCCGTTGGCAGTGGTTCGTTGGACAGCTGAAACAGGCATGGTGGTACAGAAAGGCAGTTTCTATAGAAACCTGAACCCAAATGATATTGGGGCTTTGAAGATCAAAGGCAACATCCTAACTTGTTTGGAGAGTTCAGTGAAGGTTTCAGAACTTTATTGTTCTCCACAGAAAACACTGCAGCCAAGGCTTTGGAATGCTGTCTCCTCCAGGTGAATTAAAACTATGTGCACAAATGGAGGATTGTAGATTGTTGTGAGTTTATCTGCTCTAATTATTTTACCAGCTCTTTCACAACATCCATCGCTGCCATAAAGAAAATGATCATTTTTCATTTTATCTTTCTCATCTCTGTATTAGTAAATAGGCGAGGCAATACGGCACACTAAATATGCTAAGTTTGTAAAGTTGGTAGCAGATAGTGATTCCTTCTTTTTATAAATCATAGGCAATCTATTCAGTGCACCTTTTTCATATTTTTCTTTTCTTTTTTTTTTTTGAGTCAGAGTCTCACTCTGTCACCCAGCCTGGAGTGCAGTGTTAAGCTCACGACCACTGCAGACTTGACCTGCTGGGTTCAGGCAATCCTTCTGCCTCAGCCTTCCAAGTTGCTGGAACCAAAGGCACGCACCACCACACCCAGCTAATTTTTTGATTTATTGTATAGCCGAGGTCTTGCCAAGTTGCGCAGGCTGGTTTCAAACCCCTGGACTCAGGCAATCCTCTTGCCTCCTCCTCCCAAAGTGCTGGGATTACAGGCATGAGCCACTGTGACCAGTCCATTCATTTTTCTTAATATATACAAATGACTGCATTGCTAGGTGTCATGCAACTGAATTTCAGGTCTGTCCATAAAAAAGGCTTTGACCTACAATAGTGTTCCCTCATACAAGTATAGTCTTTAAACTGATTCCTTGCTTAGTATTCATGACACACATCCTGTTATCACAGTGTTATCAGAAATTAAAATGGAGAAAAATATTTCTCACGAATGTGTCCTCCCCAAAAGTACATTTTTATTTTGTGGCTCTTGGGTTAGACATGCTTCTTCCTATAAGTTTCCACTTTATAAAAGTCAAAGCATGCTGACTAAGGACAATGGGTCACAGTCTTCTTGGCTAACGGAGATTGTTCATAGAAAAGATCTGAATATGCTGCATTTTTTCTTGTGGATTTATATCCTTGGTTTTGAGGGACACTTTGGAGTCAGCTGGGCGTACTATGGTGAGTCACAGTGTTCAAAAGCATCATGTTCACCATGAAATAATGAAATGGAGACTGTGGGTATGTCATACTAAGATTTATGATGTTAGTAATCTGTGCATATGACACATGTACAAAGAGAGAGGTATTTTTATTTATTTTATTTTTTATTTCAATCGCTTTACAGGGTACAAATGGCATTTGGTTACATGGATGCGTTATATAGTGGCAAAAAAGTCTGGGCTTTACGTGTACCCACCCCCCCCACCTCCCTGCACATTGTAGGAGCAATACATTTAAAGTAGCTTTTTATGAGGTATTTAATCCTTCCTAGCCTTTACTTAGAGACTTACAGAACCAAAGTCATTAAGCTACCTAGACTGTATTTGCTGGAGTCTGTTATTTTCTGTATTCTCTTATAGGGAGAAGGGTCTTCCTCTCAACTCACAGGAACCATACCTTCTCTGTTCCTTGTCTCTGGGGCAGTTCTGTTTTGTCCCAGCCACAGTACTCAGCTAGTCTAGATATTATCTTCTCACTCCTGCTTTCTTCACCTGTGAAGAATCAGGTTCACGTTTGTAATAATTTTCTCTCATTGTACCTCTATTTTGTTCTTCCCACACCACCAAGAAAGGGCATTTAACTTTGGATTGTGATGTATTACACTGGAATTTTAACTTCTTTCTATGCAAAGCATTATGTTTAAGTAGTGAGCTATAACTAGAGTTCAAATCAAACTAGTGAACTGACTATTTGACATTTAATGCATAGGATCATAGGATAAAGACAATATTGATGGGACTCTGGAGAACACATCAGTATTTTGCTGACATTTTGACTAAAGGACAATTAACAGCAGAAGAAAAGGGCATATTCTCTGGATGTCTGGTGGCATAGAGAAAGTTTCACCTAGAGTGAGCATAATGTCTTTGATGTCTATTATTTTTTTTTGAGTTGGAGTCTCACTCTGTCATCCAGACTAGAGTGCAGTGGCTGCTCCCGGCCACCGCAGCCTCGACCTGCTGGGCTCCGGCGATCCTTCCACCTCAGCCTTCCAAGTAGCCAGAATTACAGGCATGCAATACCACACCCGAGTGATTTTTTGATTTATTGTAGAGATGAGGTCTCGCTGCCCAGGCGGGTCTCAAACCCGCGGGCTCAGGCGATCCACTCACCTCAGCCTCCCAAAGGCGCGGGATTACAGGCTGAGACACCGAGCCCGGCTGATGTCTATTATTTTATCTTCAGAAAATTTGCAACTTTGGAAATCTCTAAATTATATCTCTAAATTATATCCTTACTTATTTTCTAAAAGTAATAGTTTGAAACTGAGGACAGTGGTCCCTGCTTATAATGTACTTTTAAAGTAGCACCTAGCATTGTCCATATCCCTTGAGAAGATTTTATACCTCAATACAAAAGATACAGTGTGGACAGATATGTTCTTGTCAGATGAGAAAACTGAGATCCAGAAATACAGAGGTTTTTCTCAAGATTACCGTGGCAGAACCAGCATGAGAATTTCAGGTCCAATGACTTCCAGCTCAATGGGTTTCCCATCAAACTCTGACATGAGTTTCAACCTGATGTTTTTTCCGCATGGGTTTCTGGAAACTAGGGTTTCTGTAAGTCAGGAAAATCTTTGGAACCCAACTGACCCTATTTAACCTGATTTCTGTGGTATATAAGTGAAGCTGAAAAATTGCTGTAAGAGTAATATCTATATAGACCTCTGAGAGCAGCCTTGTTCAGAAAGAGAGTTGTGAGGGTATGCATGCATGTGTGTGTGTATGTCAGTGGATGAATGGGGAGGTGAGTGGTGCTGCTAGTGGCAGTGACTATTCATAGTGGCATATAGTGGCAGCCACTATTCATTCAACAGTAGATGATCATATTTTCCCATTTTCTGAAACCACTACTCTTTCCTGAAAAAGTTGTCTGGTTTTGGCTTCAGGTTGCTGGAGAAAAGCATTATTTAGTGAATGCTGCAGGGGTTGATTCTTGTGGAACTCATGAGAGTGAGATCTGGCCACTGTCAAAATTTTCACAAAATTCTGGATTTTCAGAGACATTTTGTACTCTACTTGTGAGTTTAATCTAAATAGTCCTGTTCTCTATCTCCCACATAAAATGAATGGTTAAAAAGAAGAAATTTACTTGTTCCCTGTAGAAGATATAAAAAAATTTGAGTAACTGAATAAATGGGTGAAACTTTGGGAATAACCATTACTCAAATTTGCATTGCCATTTTCAGTGGTGGATAACCTGTAATTTCAAAATCATGTCCAATTCTTTAGACCTTCATATATGGGAAAACATTGTGCTATTCTAAACTAAATTGATGAGGAAAGAAAAGACAATATTACCCTTAAAAGATGGTAATTCAAGTGAAATGTATATATGCTAACTAACCAGATAGAAATAAGGAAAAAAATCTATTTCTTCCTTTCATGGGTGAGATTAAAGAATTCTGGCTCCTCTCTTTGGTCAGATGAACTGCCTATGGGTATCGATTAAGTGAATACATGCTTCAAATAACCTTGGCTTTCTACTCAGTGCCAGCCTCTCAAGTGGAAGTTGAAAATATAAAAATGACCAAGGTCAATTATGTCTCCAAGTTTCTTACAGTCCAGTGGAAAGACAGCTACATGACCAACTAACTATAGTATAACACAGTAAGCAAGTTTTTGCATTAGTGATGCAAACCAGAAGAATTGTGTTAATTGATATTATCTGGGGGGGGTATAGGAAGGGGATGCTAAGAAGGGCACCTCTGAAGAGCTAAGTTGAAATGTAAGTGGGTGTAAACATTTTTCCAGGCAAAAAAGGGGAAAGATGTGGAAAGAGGAGAAACAAGACTAGGCGATGGAAGTGGAAAAGTGCCATGATCTGTTAAGAAATGACAAGGAGAAGAGGTAAGCACAAGTCAGACTGAGAAGGGCACTCATGACATGCGACACAGAGGTGGGTGGCAGCCAAGAAGCCACTCGACTGAACATAGGCTCTTTAAAATACTGTCTCTGACAGGAGCTGGTAGAATTGATTGGGTGGTGGGTGGTGGGTGGTGGGTGGTGGGTGGCGTCAGAAGCCGGGGGAGAAGGAAACCAGTGTTATTTAATTCTGTAATTCCTTTCTTCACACAGACTCAAAAATTTTTGCTCAAAGTGAAGGCAGGCTTTAGAAAAGTTGATTTTATCTCAGATTGATAGACAAGGTGACAGTAAGTGAAGAGAACATAAAGTTGCATGCAATGAGGAGAGGTGTAGATGTAGGAATAAACAGTTTTTTCACGTGAGATGTTCAGAAATCCTAATTTGTTTGAAGTTGTGAGCATGATGAAAGCAGTCACCATATGATCCCTTAGACAACTAGAGAAGAGTGGGAGAGTAGAGAAGTCATAACCATATTATATATTTATTTATTCCATAAGAGTTCATATTAAGTGAAAAAAACCCAGACACCAAACTTTAAAAAAATAGACATGCTCCCCACCCCACATGCCCCAGACTCCCCCATCAGCCACAGCCAGTGCCAGAGTGGTACATGTGTTGCAAGCAATGAGCCTGCATTAGCACTTTTTTATCACTGTCTTCATCTGTTTTGTACTGCTATGATGGATTAGGTGACATATAAACAGCAGAATTTTACTTCTCACCTTTCTGGAGGCTGGAAAGTTCAAGATCAAGGCACTGGCAGACTGACTGTCTGGTGAACCGGGCACTTCTTGGTTCATAGACAGTTGTCTTCTTGTTGTGTCCTTACATAATAGAAGAGGTGAGGAGTTTTCCCGAGCTGTCTTTTATAAAGGCACTAATCCCAGTCGTGAAGGCTCTACCCTCATGACCTAAATCAAAGGCCCTACCTCCGAATTCTATCACCTTGTGGGTAAGAATTTCAACACATGCGTTGGAGGGGCACAAACCTTCAGTCTATAGCATACCCCAAACCCATAGTTTACATTAGGGCTCACACTTTATGTTGTACATCCTCTGGATTTTGATAAATGCAGATGACATGTATTCATCATTATGGTGTCTGACAGATTAGTTTCACTGCCCTAAAAATTCTCTGTGCTCTGCAAATCTTATTTATTTATTTATTATAGAGACAAAGTCTTGCCATGTTGCCCAGGCCGATCTCAAACTCCTGGTTTCAAACGATTCTCCTGACTTGGCCTCCCAAAATATTGGGATTACAGATGTGAGACATTGTACCCCACTTGTAAAATATTTAAATAATCATATATATGTATAAAACATTAGAATTAAATTCATCAGCATGTTTTAAGAGTACTGATATGCTTGCTCACAGGGTGTGCTACTGTCCTTTCTTGTAACCTGATCTTTCATTAGATCACTGCAAGTCCACTTTTCATGTTTGCATCATTCAATCTAAATAATGGTGAGATGAGATTATTTGGACTAGAAGACAGTTCCTTTTTTTCATGAAAATTCATAGCTACAATGAGACATGTCGGGGAATAGGCCTCACTTACCTCCATACAAAAGTAGTAAAGTAAACATGTAAGGGATATATAAATAATTTCAAAATACTCATACTCATGGTGAAAGAGGACACTCATATAAGCCATACTGTCAGACACTCCAGCTGCAGTGAGAATGTGTTAAAAAAAAATCCAGCACATCTGTTTCCTGCAAAGCAACCATTGTGGTGATGGTGTGGTCGCATGGAGGGGTGTACATGTGCATAACAAGGCCTAACATTTTTTTAAAAGTGTAATTAACTACATGGGAGCAAACTAATTAGTGACAGCATTTAAAGAGAGAAATGGCATAGGGAAAAGTATTCTAGAAAAGAAATACCTAGCAATCTAAATAAAGCCTGTTTCAGACATTTTTGTCACATTTTTTTCCTGTTAATTTTGGAAATATACTGGTTAGAGCAAGAGAAAAAAATTAAGAATGAAATATTATTTGATTATGAATGGGACAAAAAATAAATTTTCATAGCATTCTTTAAATAAAAATTATAGTTCTATCTGAAGATAGACAGTTGTAAGATTACTGCTAGGATGGACCAAATTCATAGACCGTTTCGGAAAATAAAAGTCTGATATTTTAATTAAATCTAAACTTAAGTTAAAAAAGAGAAAATAATTGGCTGTGTATTGTAGGATTAAAAAATTATTCTAAGAATGCTCTTTTTTTTTGCCTGTCACCACCCACTGTCCTGTGAATTCTACATAGGCACAATTTTCTTCTTAAGAACATTGGAATGCTATCTTTTAGAATAATTTTGTTTTTGAGCATGTGATGTCATATGAGTACATACTTGAGAAGGAAGGAAATATGTGACTGTATGGAAATTTACATCCAACTGCAAATTCAGTATCTTTTCCTCTTGATATGTGAAGGCAGGGGTGAGAGGGAGCATAGCATGTGCCAAATATGTGGATAGAGACATGAGAGGATTTCTTAGTCTAATGTATGGCCAGCCCCCAACCCACCACCACTTTTCTCTAGTTGACTGAAATGAATATGACTCTAGCCGACCATTCAGATTGCTCTTCTTTAGAGTACTGAGTAAAATATCAATTTGTATTCTGCCCTGAGATGCTTTTATGTAAATAAGAAGTGCTACTTATTCAAAATCAGTATACGTAAGAGTATAAACTAAATAACATCAAGCCTTCAGAGCTTCTCCATGACACAGATTGCCAGTGCTAACTCTAAATCATTATTTATGAAAAGTTTGTGGGAGTATATGTGAGAGGGACTAGAGATGCCGGGAGAATCTTCCTGCTCACATCAAAGGGAACATCAGGACTTCTTTTTGCAAAGGGGTCTCCAAGACTTCTGGGGAAAGTAAACGAACTAGTCAACTAATTAACTACAGGGAAGAGATTCCTTAAATTGGACACGTGCTGTTTGTACCTTCCTGAATGTATGTTATAGTTAACAAAATTTACAATAAAAAACAGTGGAGAGTACCTTGGGATTGACAGGCACCCAGGTCACTGGGATTTAAGCAATTAAACAATAAAGGAAACAAGTATTGACTACTGGTTTCTGGTGAAAACATGACCCAGATGTAGGAAACTTTGTGAGAGATATCTAACAGTTGGTCCCAAAACTTTGGATATTGTTTGATTGCTATTGGGGAGGAGTGTTTTTGAGGATATCATTTATAAATACTCTCTAACACAGCTCTAAGTGTGTCACAAATTTCATCAGGGAGGAAACCATAACAATTGAAATAAATTTTTTCTCAGTTGTCAAATACTTATACACTTGGAGGTGAATGAGTATATGCTGGAAGGAGACCTCTATCAAAGGTGAAACATGATGAAGTGGGCCAGTAATGGTAGAAGCATGACTGCTGGGAAAAAGTACAGAAGTGATGGCACCAATAACAGAATTAGTTGGAGAAAATAATCCAAGGAGAAATGACCCTCCAGGACTCAGTGAGACAGAGAAGTGTTAGGGATTTGAAGTTTGGGGACTCTATATTCAAACACCACCATGATTCTTGCTGACACCCGTAACTTCCTTCTCTCCACACTAGACTTTCTTTGTAAGTGACTAGGGAGGAGGGAAATAGGTGTTACATTCTTATTACCACTTGAATTGCCATCTCATCTTGTCTGTTTCCTAAACTGGAATGATTTCAGAAAATAAGGTTTGTATTTTAAAGTAAAATAGCTAGTGTATGAAGGGTGGGCTTTGTTTCAAATGTATATGTGTTCGAGACCCGCCTTGGCAACTTGGTGAGACCGCATCTCTACAATAAATCAAAAATCAGCCGGGCATGGTAGCGCGTGCCTGTAATTCCAGCTACTCGGAAGGCTGAGGCGGAAGGATCGCCGGAGCCCAGCAGGTCGAGGCTGTGGTGGCCGGGAGCAGCCACTGAACTCCAGTCTGTGCGACAGAGTGAGACTCCCACTCAAAAACAACAACAACAACAAAAACAAACAAACAAAAATATATATGTGTACAAATATATACATATGAATATATTGGTATATTTAATCCTGTCTTGTGGCAATATTTAATCCACATATAACTAATTTGCAACTAATTAATTTAGGGCATTGTGCTAAGTGTTAAGTTGGATACTAAGACGTTAAGATCCAGTGTTAGCCGGGCTCGGTGGCTCAGCCTGTATTCCCGTGCCTTTGGGAGGCTGAGGTGAGTGGATTGCCTGAGCCCGCGGGTTCGAGACCCGCCTGGGCAGCGAGACCTCATCTCTACAATAAATCAAAAAATCAGCCGGGCGTGATAGCGCATGCCTGTAATTCCAGCCACTCGGAAGGCTGAGGTGGAAGGATCGCCGGAGCCCAGCAGGTCGAGGCTGCGGTGGCCGGAAGCAGCCACTGCACTCCAGTCTGGGCGACAGAGTGAGACTACAACTCAAAAAAAAAAAAAAAAAAAAAGATCCAGTGTTAGTGCTCAAAGAATATCATGATGGCAACTGATAAGTTATTCTTCTGTTCACATTTCCACATGATTCAACTCTCACCAAGGGTTCCATCGAGGCTCTAAGGTAGTGAGACGATTCTTATTCTTTAGCCTTGGCCTCTGTGTCCATATTACTTTTCAGGCACTGGGCAGGTGACCATATGACTTTTAAAAAAAATTTTAGAAAAATATAGTCGTGTTGGGTTACAAGCTTGAGCCACCGCGCCTGGTATGCTGCTTCATTTAATATTCACAACAGAGCACTCATTCCTCCCAAATAGATTAGTCTAAAGCAGTTGTAATAATCTCATCCTCCTTGCTAGCGATCTGTCTAGTTTTGGGCTGTACATCATGACTTTCATGAACTTTAGGTACTACTGACTTCACTGGCCTCTTCCTCCATAAAAATATTAAACATTACATATTCTGACTGTGTTGGTATAAAGACAAATATATTTATATTATATTTTAGTTTTTTTGACCTAAACGTTTATTTTTTTGCTTCGATTCTAAAATAACTCAGAACATATTCATGGGCTTCTAAAAGTATTGTGGACCCTAGATCCTGGGTTACTACTAGGCCTCATGGGTAAGTTGGTCCTGCATCTCCAGAGATGGCTGTAATTATGGAAAGATGTTGAGGATTCAGGAATCCTGGTCTCAGCCAAATAATCTGATGATCATAATAATTTGATCTCAAGAAGAGTCTAAAGCAAGAATTGAGGGTACATAGCCTGTTAAAAATGTATCTTCTAACAACTGTGAAGGGAAGAGAGTGTTTTTGTGTTATTCATGTTAGAAGTCTAACACATCTTAGTAGACACTTGCCCTCTCTTCTTGTCCTCTTCCTCTGCCTTTTATCCCATAATTCTCCAAATTTTTGCCCCTACTCCTATCCCTTTTTAGAAGAAACTGCTCAGGAATGCCAACCTCCTGGTAGCAGGAGACTGCAGGCCAGCAGCCTTTGGCAGCACCTGGCTTTGACTGTTGGATGAGAACCCTAGACAAGAATGTGCTGTAGTTTATTTGGGCATCACCTGATTTTTGACTTGGCCAAGGAATGCCACTGCCTTAGTGATTTGTAGAGAAAAGCAGATTGTTAGTAAGTTGTCACCATTCAACCCCTAACATCGCCAAATTTGCCTCAACTTGGACCAGAGGTGATTCCATCTCTCAGGTTAATTTTGGGGAAAAAAGTCCTGGACTGGTAGGGAAGAGAAAGGTGGGTGGAAGTTTGAGGTGCAAGCTCTGTCAGATGTTTCTTTGTTTAAACACATACTCTCCTTCTCCTCTAATTATAAAGTCATGCGATCCACAGATGTTGGCTTGGCAAGTGTGAACCAGGCAGTCAGAAAAATGAAGCAGCAGAGTGTTCAGGGTGCCAGGTACTGGGGCATGAGTTTTCACGGAAGCAACACCTTCCCAGTTCACTGGTGAACAGTAAAAACATTTTACTCTCCATCCTCCTTCTTTTTTCTTCTGGGTTTTAGAAAAACGTTGGGTGGGAAAGTTGGGTTGGGCTGGGGAAAAAAGGAGAGAGTACCGCAAAGGTGTTTTTCTATAGAACAGCTGGGCCCTCTCTACCCTATCTTGTGTTTGGTTTGGGTTTTATAGGTCTACCGTTGAAATACATCAGTGCTGGGTGCCAGAAGGATTGAAAAGTCATCTGGAATAAAGATAGGAGCTGAACATGACCTCATGGGAAGAATGTTGCTCAGGGGAGACAAGCGGGAAACTTGCATAGATGTGGGGGGCTGACACACTGTTCCCTTTCCAGGGAAGGGTGGGCGGGGGCGTCCTGCCAAATGCTGGTAAAATGTTCTGAAGGGCAAATCTTACATGGCTTGAGCATTGGGAATTTTTTTGTTAGCTTCTTTCTACTGCCACATTTTCCAAGTCCTTCTTGGGTATACGGAAGCTCTCTTCATTTCCTTGCAGGCTGTTAATTTCCTAATATGTAACCTTTTGTCTCATTGACTAAATCCAAGAGGGATTAGAAAATTAGAAATTTATTGTCTCACAGTTAGTTCTGTGAAGACTAAAGTTCTACTGCCACAAGTCTAAGAACTACTGGATGCAAGAAGAGAGGCCTGGAACAGATCCTTCCCTAGTACCTTCCTAGGCAGGGTGGCCTGCTGACATTTTAGTCTCAAACTTCAAGCCTCCACAAGCACGAGACAATACATTCCTATTATTTAAGCCATTCAGTTAGCGGTACTTTGTTATGATAGCCCTAGGAAGTGAATATAAAACCCCTTTAACAAAGTGAGTGTCAGAATTTGTCTCCAGTGCCTTCTCTCTCTGTCTCTTTTGCAATATTTTCCCCCCTAGAGCATGAAGATAGCTCTGAGGGAGCCTGTTTCCAGGATTGTTACCAGTGGTTACAGTTCCATGCACACTCTGTATGTGGTTGAGGAAATTTTGCTAAGTTATGAAAATATGAGTATTTCAAAATAAATGGCAACATAAATTCTGGATAAATATGTTCTTTATTTTTGAATCAGGAAAATCATTCGATAAAAGATTTGAAAAAAAATACTTTTACGTTTTCTGAGGCATTACAACAACAATTAAATGTACCCTACATTTAAATAATAGTTAGAAAGAGTGTAATTGGAATCTCAAGTTAGTCATTTACCCCTCTAAGTAATACCTCTATTTAAAAATTGATGGTAACAATAGTTTTCTGCTTATATAAAAGTGCTGCTTTAAAAAAAAAACAAACTGAAGAATGTGAAAGACCTTTGTGAACTGTAAAATACTATACACTTATGTTGATGGTAACCAAATTTAAGATTGTTACTTTATTTATAATTTGTTCTCTCTTTTAAAATGAATTTGAGATTTCTTGTAATGAAATATACCACTCTCTAAAAGAACTAAAATAGGAAACAAAATGCAAAATCACCTAGGGGAAAGAGAAAGCAAATATACCCCAAATTTTAAACTAAAATTGTGGGGTGGAGACTACCTTAGCAAGCTAGATTACCATTCCTAGACTTTCTTGCAGTTAAATGTGGCCATGTGACATGGGTCCTCATGAGTGGAAGTGCTACGCGCTACTTCCAGATCTGATTCATAAAGCTTCCCACTGAGAACTCCTTCATGCCATAACCCATTCACAAAGCATGGAATGGTGATGTGAAGACAGGGTGATCTTTTTTTTTTCTTTTTTTGAGTTGGAGTCTCACTCTGTTGCCCAGGCTGGAGTGCAGTGGTACGCTCACAGCCACCGCAGCCTTGAACTGCTGGACTCAGGAGTTCCTTCTACCTCAGCCTTCCAAGTAGCTGCAACTACAGGCCGATGCCACTGTGCCCGGCTAATATTTTTTATTTATTGTAGAGATGAGGTCTCATCAAGTTGCACAGGCTGGTCTCGAACCTGTGAGCTAAGGCAATCCTCTCACCTCAGCCTCCCAAAGTGCTGGAATTATAGGCGTGAACCTCCACGCCTGGCTGACAGGGTGATCTTAGAAGCCACACTTGAATACGACAGAGCTCTGTTAGCCTTGACTGTCAGGAGAAGATCCTTTCTGTCCTCCACAAGGCAATCAGGAGCCTGTGTCCCAGGCTGTGTATGAGGGCGTAGTGAGTGACCCCTTGTTTTCTTTTCATTTAATGGCAGGCTAGTCTACTATAACTAATATATACAGTTACTGTGTTTGAGTATCAAATTTAGCTTCCAACATTTCTGAATCACAAACTGCTAAAGTTAGAAGACATCTTAGAGAGCTAGTTTACTCATTCATTTTCCAAGTCATTACCTCTCTCTGTGCCCAATCCTTGAGTATCTCTAGATCGTCTTCATGATTAAATTCAACATCCTTAATGTGGTTCACAGCACGTGTTCCCATTTCTCCTTACTTTTCTACTTTGTTTCTTTTCACGTGTTTTCTTGCGGACTCTTCTCCAAATAAACAGAAAAACATTCTTCTGTCTTTATTATCTTTATCATATTTATGTTTCTTTTGCTCCCCCTAGACTGTTCTTTCTCTTTTCTTGCCTATTTTGAGATTAGCTCAATTGTCACCTCCTCTGGAAAGCATTTCCTAGTGATTCTTTCTCTCCTGACTGATTAGATAGCCCTCTTACAAGGACTTTTCAACAAGACTAAATAAAGTTCATTCACGACAGAAGTCTTTCTTTGAGACATCTTTGTATGTTTAGTTTCTAACATGGTACCTGGAATTTTTTACAAATAAGTGAACACATTATTTCAGCACATATTTACTGATTACTTTGTCAAGTACTGAGTACTTTGTCAGGTACTTTGTCAAGTGCTGGGGATACAATGGTCATAAAAAATTGACAGGGCACAGGCCTTCATGGAATATAGTCTAGCGAGGGAGACAGACATTAGTCAAATGCACAAATAAAAATACAGTGCTGATAAATGCTGCATACAAAAATATATCAGGGTTGACTTGTCAGCACTTGAGCAGGAGAAGTTTATGATTCAGCACTCAAAAATATTGCAGTTCTAGAACATTTAGAATTATGGACTCCCATAAATATAACCATAGCTGTCATGTATTGAGCCCTCATTATGGGTGAAACACTTTAAAAGTATTATCACATGGAGATCTCATTGAGTCCTCATGAATGCCTTATCGGACATAGACTATTGAAGAACATGAGTATGTAATTATGATCTTCAGTTAAAACTCAACCAGAACCATCTATTTCAGTGTAGTAAAAAAAAAAAATGCATTGGAGACTCAGAAGGGAGAGTGTGAAAGGGTGGGGAAATGAAAAATCGCCTGTCGGGTACAATGTGCACAGGTAGGAGTGGTGGGTACACTCAAAGCCCAGACTTCTTTGCCACCATACAGTGCATCCATGTCACAAAAATTACTTGTACCCCCTAAAGCTATTGAAATAATTTTTAAAGAGGAAAGAAAACGAAATACTATGAAAAAATAAAGTGTAGTCAAAAATGGATTGGGAGAAAAAATGGATTGGGGAACCTGGCAAGGTGGCTCACGCCTGTAATCCCAGCACTTTGGGAGTTAGAGGTGAGAGGATTACCTGAGCTCAGGGGTTCGAGACCAGCCTGAGCAACGTGGTGAAACCTCGTCTCTACAATAAATTAAAAAAATTAGCCAGGCATGATGGTGTGTGTCTGTGGTTCCAGCTACTTGGAAGACTGAGGTGGAAGGATTGCCTGAGCCCAGCAGGTCAAGGCTGCAATGGCCATGAGCGTGCCATCGCACTCCAGCCTGGGCAACTGAAACTCTGATTAAAAAAAAAAAAAATGAATTGGGGAATTGGTTTTCAAAATACTTGAACCTAGCTCTGATAACTAGTGTTGCCTGGGAATTGAGCTCCAACTCACCTTATTCACAGAAAGAATTAAAAAATGTGAAGAATCTCAGATCTGGTGAAACTTTACTCTAAATCAATCATATCACTGGCATATGAAAAATGGGGATCTTAATTGTGTGAAGAGAGCAAATGATGGACAAAGAAGGACAGAGAAAGAGAAAGACAAAAGGAAAAGAAAGAGGGAGGAGAAATACAGTAACTCTCAGGTGGGGATAAACTTTCCTAGGCCTCCCCAAGTGCTCACAGTAATTCACAGATGGCAATGATATGACTGATTTGGAGGGATTATCTTTCAAAGATAAGAAGTGCTAGAGCTAGGAGTGTTATGTGATCTACCTAAATTAAGTTATAGAAAAATAAAGAACCTGTACAATGACCTCTTGTATGCCTAATCCTGAATTATACCCCACATCTTTAAAACAAACAAAAGAATACTAAAGAAAGCTCTGTTTTCATACATATGGAAATCAATGTCTCACAGGGACAATAATAAAACATATATACATATAACAAATAGCAATAACATATACATATGCAGGTTTATAATTTCAGCTATCTAAAAAAGCAAGCAGTCAAGTTTTTCAGGTAATGCCTATTGGGCTCTTAATTATCAAAGAGACAGTTTGGAATTTTATAATCATTAATTCATTCACATATGGGAGTGAGAAAGTTCCATAGGACATTGTTCTTGCTCTGGAAGAGAGTGAAGCAGATTGGCAAGCAAATGAAGAACAGTGCTAAGTGCTCTGAGAGATTAGCTGTGAAGTGTTATGGAAATGCATATTTTATAACACTTAACATAAATTTCATAACACTTTCAAAATTTCCATGCATGATCATGAAGGACATTGATCAATAGATGGCTTTTGACTTGTGCCTGCCCCCCTTTTGAGTCTGAATTTCACCCAAGGCGGGAGTGCGGTGACACTGTCACAGCCTCAACACAGCCTCCACCTCCTAGGTTCTGGCAATCTTCTGGCCTCAGTCACCCAAGCGACTGGAACTACAGGTGCGCACTACCACACCTGGCTACTATTTGGAATTTGTGTAGAGATGAAGTCTCGCTATGTTGCTTAAGTTGGTCCCAAACTTCAGGGCTCAAGCAATTCTGCTTCAGCCTCCCAAAGTGCTGGGATTACAGACGTGTGCTACTACGTCCAGCTGACTTGGTTCCTTTAATATGAATGGAAATTTATGGAAAAGAGAGAGAAGGAGTGTGCAACAACTTGGAGGCATTACTGGGCATGTAGGGAAAGAGCAAAGAGTTGAATATGGTGGTCATAGAGGATGCTGGGAGTGTGGCAGTGGCAGTGAGAAAGGAGCTGTAGAGGAAGGTAGATCAGATCCTGAAAGGTTTTAAAGGCTGTAATACACATTCAGAGGCTATCTTGTATATCATATAAAAAGAGGTTAATGAAAACATTTGGGCAGGAAAGGGATGCAAACAGACTGATGTTTTCAAACGGTACAGGAAGACAGGAAAGAATGAATGCTTTCAGAAGGATATTTTCTTTTTCTAATTTTATTTTAAAGATGTGGAGCAAAATTCAGGATTAGGCATTGAAATATCCATTATGCAGGTACCTTTGTGGTTGAGGTGTGCTACCCACCTCCCCTGGCAGATTCCCACTACTGCCAATCCCATCCTCCCTGCCCCCAGCAATTTCCCACTACTGTCAACAGAAGAATATTATCAAGATAAATTTAGGGATAGTTTGGAACCTGATAGCAAAAATAACTTTGGCAAGAGAAAAGATGATAAGTATGCTCTCCAATAGTGTAGCTACTTGTGGTTCTTTCTTTCTTTTTTTTTTTTTTTTACTGAGTTGGAGTCTCACTCTGTCGCCCAGACTGGAATGCAGTGGCCGCTCCCGGCCACTGCAGCCTCGCTTGCTGGGCTCTGGCCATCCTTCTGCCTCAGCCTTCCAAGTAGCCGGAATTACAGGCATGCGCTACCATGCCCGGCTGATTTTTTGATTTATTGTAGAGATGAGGTCTTGCTGCCCAGGCGGGTCTCGAACCCGCAGGCTCAGGCAATCCACTCACCTCAGCCTCCCAAAGGCGCGGGATTACAGGCTGAGCCACTGAGCCCGGCTACCTGTGACTATTTCAGTGCAAGTTAGTTATAATGTTTACTGCATTAAAAATTCAGTTCCTTAGTCACATTAGCTACATTTCAAGTGCCATAGCCACAGGTGGCTAGTACTACCATACTGGATAACACAGACATAGAACATTTTCATTACCACAGAAAGTTCTATTGGACAGCATTGGACTAGATAATTACTTGGTTTTAAATTTAGGTGGTGAATGACCATGGCACTTATTAAGAATACAGGAGAATACAGGGAATACAGGAGAAAGAAAGTTTGAAAGAACAAGAAAAGGACTTTGGTTTGGACACACTGAATCTGAGATGCTAATGGGCATCAAGTTGAAGATGTTGATTTAAGCCACTGGAAACTGGGTCTGAAGCTCAGGAGAGTGGCAAGGGTTAGGGACAGTATTTCAGATTCTCCAATGTACAAGTGCGAGCTAAAACCATGGAAATGGGTGTGAGAAGAGGAACAGAAATATTCCACAGACTTCCCTCACTTGAAGTGGGGCAGAGGAATAGTAGCAGAATAGCAGTAGAAAAATGATACAAGGAGGACATCTGAAAAACCAGATACGAATTCTGAAAGTCAATGACAAATTGGGCTAAGACGTCCAAAGCCTTAGAGCACCAAAACAGGATTTGTCCTGAAACACTCTTTTGGCTTTGGAGGTCAGGAAGTCATTAGTAATTTTGCCTGGAGTAGTTGCAGTAAATGATGGAGAAGAAGCCAAATTGCAGCTGGGCTAGGATGAAATTGGTATGTGGGGGCGGATGGGTGGCAGAGGGGAGACACGCTCTCCCTCCTTCAGGACGTTTGGCCGTGAGGGTGGGAAAGAGAGGTAATTAGCTTGAGGGACAGGAAGGGATGAGGGGAAGTTTTTATTTTTTAGAAAGTGTGAAATTTGAATTTTTTTTAACTGTAAGGAAGGAGTGGGTGGAGTGGAAAAGTCTTGCATGACCTCAGAGTGAAGGTATAATTCCTGAGCCAAGTGTCAGAGATAGTGGAAGAAAAGATGAGTTAGCTTTGGAGGGGGAAAAAGACATTTCTGCTTCTCAGAGCCAGGATGGAAGGAGAGAATGATTAATACTTGGGGTGGAGGTAAAGAAATTTGGAACTTCTGACCTCTTATTTTTGTAATATGTTTTAGACTCTGATCTATAGACCATACAGAAATGTTATATATATGGCTTATGTTGAGCCTTGATGAGATCCAAAGGTGTAACACCAATGTGCTACTCAATTCATATAATTTTGCATTGTGGGAAGTAAAATGAGGTCCAAATGGCAGTCTTTCAGACTGGAATGACTTGAATATGTTCCTTAGGCTAACACCTCACATGTCAGTGTCTTGGTTGGACTTCTATAGAACAGGTTAACAATCATCAGTTTAAAGTTGAATTTCTTTCTCCTGTATTCCCTGATAAGTGAGCACCAAGGATGACAAAGAAAATGAATAAATTCATTCCTGAACACATCACAATCAAACTGCAAAACATCAAAAGGCAGAAAGTAAAGAAAACCTGAAAAATGAACAGAGAATAAAGAATCTTACCTATGAAGGCAGATAATTAGATTCGCTTGACAACAGACTTCTCTATGGCAACACTAGAGGCAAGAAGAGAAAAGAAAAAATTCTTGAAAGAATTTACCAGTTATACCTAAAAAATTACATGAGGATGCCCTTTGAGAATAAAAATGTAGGGCCAGGCACAGTGGCTCAAGCCTGTAATCCCAGCACTTTGAGAGGCCGAGGAGAGAGGATTACCTAAGCTCAGGGGTTCGAGACCAACCTGGGCAACTTGGTGAGACCTTGTCTCTGCAATAAATCAAAAAATAAGCTGGGCATGTAGCGTGTGCCTGAAGTTCCAGATACCTGGAAGGCTGAGGCTGAAGGATTGCCTGAGCATAGCAGGTCGAGGCTGCAGTAGCTGTGAGCGTGCCACTGCACTCCAGCCTGGGTGACAGAATGAGTCTCCAACTCAAAAAAAAAAAAAAGAATAAAAACATTGAATTTAGAAGGAAGGAATGAGACGCAAGAAGTGTGACAAAAAGTTTGGTAAACATGAAAATACCTAAATAATCGCTAACTCTATAAAATAAGAACAATACTGATTACATTGAAAGAAAAATACAAATGGAAGTAAAATACTAGCCTATAATAGCATGTAAAATTGGCAGGGTGTGGTTGGAATGAGAAATTCTGAAGGGCTTTATTATTCAGGAAGAAGATAAATTGTTTCACATTTTGTTAAGTCAAATTATGTGTGTGGAAATGTAAGGGTAACCACTAAAATTATAGAAATAGAATATATAAAATTTAAGTTATTTCAAATCTGCAAAAAAAGAAAAAAAAAAAAGAAAACTCAAGCCAAGCAAAAGACTAGAAAAAGAGAATTGTAGAGAAATTTTCACATTGTGGCTACTGGCTTGTAAAATTTTTAGTATAAAAATTTCTCACTGTTCAATTGTGAATTATTTTGAGTATATGGGTTGAGGGAAAATGGAGAACACACAGTGTTTCTACATGCCTACTAAAATGCCAATGAACACATTGCTAAATGTTACTGTAACTGTTAGTTTGGAGATGAAATGTGCATATAAATTCTAATTGAATTCAGAGAAAACTATTAGAACTAAAGAGATTTTAGCAGAGTTTTGGGTACAAGACCAACTTATAAAAACCAGTAGCATTTTCTTATGCCAGCAAGAATCAATTCGAAAATATAATAGAAATAAGATACCACTTATTTATTTTGAGTTGAAGTCTCACTCTGTTGCCCAGGCTGGAGTGCAGTGGCACACTCACAGCCACCACAGCCTCGACCTGTTGGGCTCAGGTGATCCTTCCACCTTAGCCTTCCAAGTAGCTGGAATTACAGGAGTGTGCCACCACACCTGGCTAATTTTTAAAATTTATTTATTGTAGAGGTGAGGCCTCGCCATGTTTCCCAGGCTGGTCTTGAGTCTGTGGACTCAGGCAATCCTCTCATCTTGGCCTCTCAAAGTGCTGGGATTACAGGCATGAGCCACCATGCCCAGCTGATACCATTTACAATACCACCCAAAATGAATACATTTCTGGAAATCTACCTTACAAAGAAATCCCGTATCTTTGTGGAGAAATATTTAAAACCTCTTTAAAAACATCCATGAAGCTTTAAATAAGTGTATAGACTGATTTAATGCAGTAAAAATGTAGATTTCCCTCAAATGAATCTGCAAACTCAATATAATTCTAGTCAAGATTTCATTGATATGTTTTGAAAAAGTGGAAAACCTATTAACAAAATTTGTTTGGAAAAATAGAAGTCTGTGACTAGCTAAGACATGTTTGAAAAAGAAGAGCAAGGAGAGAAAATTCACCATACCAGATATTAAGACACTTGACAATGATATGGTTAAAAAAAATTTGGAGCCGGGCTTGGTGGCTCAGCCTGTAATCCCGCGCCTTTGGGAGGACGAGGTGAGTGGATTGCCTGAGCCCGCGGGTTCGAGACCCGCCTGGGCAGCGAGACCTCATCTCTATAAAAAAATCAGCCGGGCGTGGTAGCGCATGCCTGTAATTCCGGCTACTTGGAAGGCTGAGGCTGAAGGATCGCTGGAGCCCAGCAGGTCGAGGCTGCGGTGGCCGGGAGTGGCTACTGCATTCCAGTCTGGGCGACAGAGTGAGACTCCAACTCAAAAAAAAAAAAAAAAATTTGGTTAAGGAATGGATAGATAGATCAATTGTAGAATAAAAAGCCCAGAAATTGATCTGTATATTTTGAAAAGTGAGTAAACAGCTGACAGATAAAGTCACATATTTAAAAATGGTGAAATAACTTATTTTAGTGACATTAGGGAAATCCTCACTCTATGAAGAAAAATAACTTTGGATTCCTACTTTGCACTGTATACAGAGACAATTCTGCAAGGATTACATACACTACTGCAAGTTAAATTATGAAGCTAATAAAAGAAAATATTTCTGTGACTGAGGAATGGCAACAGGCCTTTTATATAAGAAACAACAGCAAAAAACCACAACACATCATTAGGAAAAATATGTTGAGTTTCACCATATTAAAATCAACGATTTCTGTTCAGTGGACATCATAGACAAAGTCAAGGGACAAATGAAAATGCAAAAAGATGCTGCACTATTTGAAAGTATAAGTGGACTAATAGAAGGACATCAACCTCAACATCACTAGAAAACTAGTGTAAACATGGGTTAAGGACATGAATAGGCGATTTAAAGAGGAAAGGTCAAATGAATAACAAATTCATAAAGAGAGTTCAAATGCAGTAATCAGAGAAGTTACATTAAAGCTACAGGGAGATGCCATGGGAAAGCTCTTAGGACAGCAAACATTACCAATGTGTATAGGAAGGTTTGATTAGAAAAAATTGTAAGAAAAAGAATGATTTTTTTTCCCGCAGGAAGCCACAAGCTGTATGTAACTGCTTTTTGCTGAGTCACTTCCTGCCTTTTGCAGGCTTTTACTTTGGGGGCTTTTTCATTTAAACGTTGATGGGAACCAATTAGAACAATCTTGTAAGCTGATCAGCAAATAGGACATATGAATGAAGTAAGTTTGTCATACCTATGTTAACCAATTAATAGATAGGACACGCAAATGAACTAACCAGGTAACTCAGTCAATGTATGACATGTAGGTGACATCTGGGAAAGTGATGTAACCTCTGAAAGTACCTAGCCTATGGGGAAACAGGGGAGAGACTTGCATTTTAGCACTTAAATATTCTGGTTGGAACTGCTTCAGTGTGCCTGCTCATCTGAGGGACACCCATTCTTACAAGAGTGTTATTAAAAAAAAAAAGCTGCTTCAATCTACTGAGCTCTGAGTCTCCTTTTGTTTTTGGACAGCCCAGTCTGGAGGTGGGGGTGTCCCCTAGGACCCTCATTTCTAGTAATGTGGTGATACTTTAATGTTAAATGTTAATGTTTAATGTTCTCCTGTGGTGTGTAAAGTGGTATGGTCATTGTTCTTATGCCCCAAGGTCTAGCATATTCTTGAGTGTTAATCCAAGAGAAATTCTGAAAGATACTATTAACCCAAGAGAAATTCTGAAAGATACTATTAAGTAATATTAGCATATGAAATAATGTGTGTACTGGAATTGATGAAAGTATGAAATATTTGAAGAGAGGTGATGGTAGGATAGGCTGGTCAGATACCGGTAACATTGTTATCCCCTCTCTTGGGTTTGAGTCTTAAGAGAAGTCTTGAGAGACGTCCTATCCATTTGGATAGGCCTGGGTTATATGTGCAGGTCTGTTGTCTGTAGTCTTTGGCTTAAGACATATCTAACATGGTGAGGGAGGGCAAGAAACACAGTTGGAGGATGATGTGTAGAGAAATGAACCTGGGGGATTGTGTCTGATTCCACATTGTAGGAGATGTGAAGGCAGGGAGAGAACTGGAGGCATGGATCAGGATAAAGAGGCAGGAATGTGCGGGAACTTCCTGAGAACATGCCAGTGACTGGGCCCACTGACTTCAGCAGTAGGTCTCTACATGATGCTCCCATAACATCATGAAAGTGTGGAGTGACCAGCCACATTTCAACAGATGGAACTGAAAAATGCCTGGGGAACAAAACCAGATCCAACTACTTCATAGACTCAGGTAACAAGAGAAGGCATAAAGACTACAGATGAAGACTTTAAGTGCTCTTTCCTCTGACACTTAAAATCAAATGATTTTCCTCATACTGAGGCAGGCTAGCTAGTTAGGCATAGGGGGAATGGAGAATTACTGAGCCAAAGATTAAGAGGTTAAAAACTTCCTGTGATTTCTAGCTACTATGAAAACTGACACAAACTTCCTGTGACATGAAACTGACACAAACTTCCTATGGCTTATAACTGACATGAAATTGACACACACAAAAACTAGCTAAAAGCCAGCATTCCTTACCCTCAGTGCATCTCCCTCTTGGAGATCACTCATTCTCCTCTCTCTGGGGCATGTACTTTCAGTTCAGATTAAAGTTCTTTCCTTTACTTCCGGTGATTCATCCGTGAATTCTTTCCTGTGATAGAGTCAAAAGCCTGATCCTGGGTATGGGTCAAGGATCACACTTCTTGGGAAGAGACTTTCAAATCCCTAAGGAGTCAGCTGTGGCAACATGTTGGGCCTAACTGAGGAGCACTGTCTCTCTTTTGCTGAGGTGATCCCCTCGTCATAAATACTAGCTGACAACATAATAGAGAGGAGAGAGCGGAAGATGAAGTTTTCTGAAAAGACTGAGAATGTACCCCAAAGTGAGTTAACCTGAAAGAGGAAGAGATGTCTTTATTTTTATTATTTTTAAAATTTTTAAATTTTTTGTGAGTTGGAGTCTCATTCCGACCGCCAGGCTGGAGTGCAGTGGCATGCTCATGCCCACCCCAGCATCAATCTGCTGGGCTCCAGCGAGCCTTCCACCTCAGCCTTCCAAGTAGCTGGAACTACAGGCGCATGCTACCATGCATGGCTAATTTTTTTTTTTATTGTAGGGAGAGGTCTCACCAAGTTGCTTGGACTGTTCTCAAACCCTCTGGCTCAGGCAATCCACTTGCTGTGGCCTCCCAAAGCGCTGGGGTTACAGGCTAAGCCACCGAGCTGGCCTGAGATGTCTTTAAATGAGAGATTAGCTCAGCTTTAAAGTAAGAAGTTGTATTTCTCCCTGAGTATCTGAATATGAAGTTGGAGGCGTGACCTTGCTAGATTGCTGTATGCATTTTCATTGTATCAAATTAAGTATGTGATTCTTTTTCACGCTTGACCTAAACAGATGGAAATGCAGCAGAGCCAGATTACAGGATAATTCAGCGCAGGAAACACACTTTCACAAGGAAACCAGAATCAGAAGGCTGAGGTATTCATGTGTAATGGGTTCACTAACAACCGATTAAACAGAGGTCCTTGTGGGATAAAAGCAGCATCTGTGATTTAGTGCTAACAAGCTGAGAAACTTGAGTCAGCCTCACTCAGGTAATTTCAGGGCTTCAACAAAGGCTGGTCATTCCCCCTGTGTCTCCACCTTTTCTTATCTTCTAATAGATGCTATCTTTTACTTTTCATTTTTTGGCTAAAGGCTTTATTTTCCATCAAAATGCATGCACCTTAATTTAACACTAGTGTAATGCTATTTTCCCAACCTTTTTTTGGTCTCTAAGTCTTCCTCTAGCTATTTCTCCCTACTATGTTTCAAGCAAAGAGAATTTTCTGAGATAGTCGTTTCTTTTTCTTGATTAACCAAAGAAATAGAACTCCTGGTCTGCTTGAGCTCACTACTGCAGCTTTACTGCCTGCTATTTTTCAGGTCAAGGCTCCTGCTAGCTCCAACTCTCCTCTTGATCAACTCCAAGAATTCAAGAATGGAGACATAGTGGACAGAGATGCTAGTGCAGTGCAGTATTGGAGAAAGAACATGAGTGGTTCTTGAATCAGAAGATATTATAGCTTTGTTTTCTCACTTAGGCTATCCATTTAACGGAGCCTCATTCATTTAAAAGAGATAATACAACTTCTTGCACTGTTTTGGGGAAATTTAGATGGTTATAGATACATAACAGTTCCTTGTATTTCATAGTGCCTGTCATAGTTATTCTAGTATCAAGAACTGTAAGATCATTATATGGAATCATTTATGTACACAGATCTACTCACTGCAGCATTTCTAAGTACAAATAAAATAAGAAAAAGAAAAGCAGCAAAGGATTAGCTAGTTCTTTTTAGTAGCCTCTGATGACTCTCTGACTCAGCTTTTTTTTTTTTTTTTTTTTAGTTGGAGTCTTACTCCGTTTCCCAATCTGGAGTGCAGTGGCACCCATGCTCATGGCCACCCCAGTATTGACCCACTGGGCTACAGCAGTCCTTCTGCCTCAGCCTTCTAAATAACCAGAACTACAGGTGCGCGCTACCACGCTTGGCTAATTTTTTGATTTTTTTTGTAGAGACGAGGTCTCGCCATTGTCTGGGCTGTTCTCAAACCCATGGGCTCAGGCAATCCACTCACCTCAGTCTCCCAAGGTGCTGGGATTACAGGCTGAGCCACCAAACCTGGCCTCTGGCTCAGCTTTTTAAGTCTCCAAATTTGATCATTATCTAGACTGTCATCAGGATTCGCACACACATGACAAAAAAATTTTTAGTAGCTATTTTCCCCTTAAGATCTTGTAAATCTTCCCTGTGTGTCCCAAGTATTTTTATAAGTTGGCGTCTATGTCTGCATCTTATGTACTGAGTTCTGACTATGTGCCAGACATTTTAGAACCTCCGTTGACAATCAAGTTGGGGAATAGTAAATTTCCTTCTCTCTTTCTCTCTCTGTCCTCTGTCTCTTTCTCTCTCCGTCTCTACTCACTTTCCTCCCTTCTCAAATTTACACAATCCAGTTAGCCCTTTAGTCCTGTCCTTAGGTTCCCTGTTCTCTGTCCCTGCAATCCCACACTTACAGTTTTCTCCTGCCTCATTTCCAGGACTCCCTACTCCCAGGCCCCGTCTCCTTGGTGACAAGAAGCAGTAAGAAGGCTACGTCATACGTTTGTGGATTTCTTTCTCAGAACAGGAATCTCCACATGGTAGGAACAGAAGGATAAGGGAAAATCAGAAATGGGTATAGGAGACTAGCCCTGAATCTTTGGCATCTCATCTGCTGGGATCCCTACTAACTCCAAGATTCCAAGCAGCTTTTAATTTCCCAGAAATTCAGTGGAGTAGTTGATGATGTCTAACACATCTTTCTGGGTCACTTCAATCAATAGTGACTGGTACCATTTTCCTCCTCCTCTCCCTCCTCCTTCTTGTTCAACTGATTTTACAACTTTTTAAGTTGTAAAAAGCTGATGGTAATGCAAATTATTCATGTTCATAGAAATGCAAATAGATTTTGATCAGTGAAATAAAATTTGTTCTGTCTTATGGAGGAAGCAAGTACAGTATTACACCTATTAGCAAATTCATTTCAGCATTTCTGATTTACTGCGTGTCTATTCTGTGAATTCTTTTTTGAACAATTTTTTGAGCTCTTATGAAGACTTTCATTAATTAACAATTTAAATAAAAATATTTGATACATGTTCACTTAAATTTAAATGAGTCATAATTTTAGTTCTTAAAAAATTATTTCTACAGAGTTTCATGGGTATCACTGAGACACTAACTGGACTCACATGACAAAACCAGTTTGACAGCTCTGTTGAAGTATGCCTCCTGGGCAGATTAAGGCCTCTTCTTGGTTTACAGAGAGAATTTTAACTTGTAATTAGAACTTGAACTTCACTCTCTGTTTGTTTAGCTTTCTTTTCCCTCTGATTTTGTGTTTTGTTTTTTATTTTGGTCTGGGCAAGGGCAATCAGTTATTTTCCCTTCCAGTGGCAACAATGATTGAGAATTTCATTTTGTAGTCTGATAATTTGGCAATATCGGTGAATAGATCCTATAAATCTATTGACTATTGTGTGAGTGACAGTAGAAAATTCAATTTAGTTTTTGTCTACTAATTTTTTTTTGAGTTGGAGTCTCACTCTGTCGCCCAGACTGGAGTGCAGTGGCCGCTCCCGGCCACCGCAGCCTCGACCTGTTGGGCTCCGGCGATCCTTCCGCCTCAGCCTTCCGAGTAGCTGGAATTACAGGCATGCGCTACCATGCCCGCCTGATTTTTTGATTTATTGTAGAGATGAGGTCTCGCTGCTCAGGAGGGTCTCGAACCCGCGGACTCAGGCAATCCTGAGCCTGAGTCACTCACCTCAGCCTCCCAAAGGCGTGAGATTACAGGCTGAGCCACCGAGCCCGGCTTGTCTACTAATTTTACCTGTTTGAACCCAAATCAAAAACTCTTACTGAGTCTCCTTGCTTTTTATGGCAATATAGTTGTCAATAGAATTCTGTTCTCTTTTTAAAAAGCCAGGATATAATTGGTCAAATCAATCATATGACCAAGGCTTTACCTGCAATGTTTTATCAGAGAATGAATAGTTCTTTTCTCATTTAATCACATATGACCAATCACTTTAAGGAGCAAAGGTTGAATTTACTTATGAAGCTAAAGCCTACGACAACCACCTCAGGAAAACTGGCCCCAGGTTTTCAGGTGGGAAGAAAGATCACTAAGGCCAGAAAACTTACTAAATTTTGGAGAACTCAAGAAAATAACAATTCAACCAAATTTATGGATACCTGTTGAAATACAATTAATAATACTCTTGCAGTATGTGTATAAATAAATAGACCAAAGTTAATGAGACCAGTCTTACTTTGTGATCAAGATAATCTGAGATTATTATGCTCACAGGGGAGGAATATTCCAAGAAAAATAATAAAAGAGTTTAAAATGAGTGAGAAGAGATTAGCAGTTGTTTAGGTATCTGATGCCTCCTTCTAGATTATCTGATTCTGAGATTCTGTACCTTTTATTGTCTGTAGCTCCTTTGCTACACTTAGTTGTAGAAAACTGATGGTGGCTCCTGTTCATAGAAATGCAGTGAAATTTTGTCCAGAGAAGATGCGATTGACTTTACTCCATGCATTTTTAGATTTCCTATTCCTGAGAAAATTTATTTTAGTATTCCTGATTGTCTCTGTGTATCTATTTGAATTCTCTTTTGAAGCAGTTATTTTATATATTATTGATTACCTTATTAAATAACCAGTTAAATGTAATTTTGTTAACTTTATATTTGTATGAGAGTCATGATCTTACTCTTGAAAAAATTAACATAACCAGTGAGGAGGGGGTTTAATATAGTATTTATGGTTGGTTTAGCCCTTGTTTTATCTATCTTTAGCTTTCTAAACAAGGAGGCTTTAAATAAGGATAAAAGGTAAAGCTGATAGTTACTAGAGAAATTTTGATGAATTCTTTATTAAAATTTCTCTCAGAAATAGAGAAAATGAAAAGTACGAACATGAGTTACAAATGCTTTTCTTTTCTTTTTCTTTGAATCAGAATCTTACTCTGTCACCCAGGCTGGAGTGCAGTGGCACAGTCATGGCCACTGCAGCCCTGACCTGTCGGCCTCAGGTGATCCTTCCACCTCAGCCTTCCAAGTAGCTGAAACTACAGGTGTGCACAACCATGCCCAGCTATTTTTAAAATTTATTATAGGGAGGAGGTCTTGCCATGTTGTCCAGGCTGGTCTCCAACCCCTGAGCTCAGGCAATCCTCTCACCTCCACTTCTCAAAGTGCTGGGATTACAGGCGTAAGCCACCGCACCCAGCAACAAATGCTTTTCAAAGTGAGGTAGTTTCCAGTTCTTTGTTTAACCAATATTTCAGTTGATAGACCCTTAAATAAATTTTAGTGATAGATTACTGTATCAGTTTCCTAGGGCTGCTACAACAGAACACCACAACTGGGTAGCAGGACCATGCTTTCTCTTGACTCTGTAGAGGAGAATCCTTCTTTACTTCATCTAGCGTCTGGCGTTTGCCCACAATCCTTGGCATTTCTTACCTTGCAGATGCATCACCCCAGTCTTTGCCTCTGTCATCGCATGGCTCCTTGTATGTCTTCAGATCATCTTCCCTCTGTGAGTGTGTCTAAGTCCCCCCCTCACTTTTTAAAATAAGGGCAGCAGTAGTATTGAGTTAGGGGCCCACCCTACTCCAGTATGACTTCTTAACTAATTATATCTATGACAACTTATTTCCAAATAAGGTCACATTCTGAGGTACTGGAGGTTAGAACTTCAGTGTATGAATTTGGGTGGGTTGAGAGGAAGGATACAATTTGACCATAAAAGGAGGAAGTCAGAATTCTAGTGGAAAGAGATTACTAATTGATAACCAGAGAACTGACCAAGGATCTTGATAATTTTACATGTGCTTCTCTGTTTTCTTTTAGACTCTGAGTCAACACAAATTGGGGGTCAGATGTGTCCCTGGGTATTCATCCTGGTTGGACAGCTATCTACCAGGTAGGCCCATCAGAAGTATAATTCTATTTTCAGAGGTGACTTGTGTGGCGGTCACCTTTGGGGTAAAGGCAGTGGTAATGTTTGGGTCAGCCAGAAGGAGAGGTGGGTGAGTTCAGATTCAAATCGAAAAGGACCTTTCTGCTCTGGATTTGCTTCCCAACACATCACAGAAAGCAATTTCTATTGGACCTGGTAAAGCACCTTCTCTCCCCACAGCATGTGACCCTCTCCTTCCAGAGTCACAGATTTATGAGTTTTCCTGTTGGTTTCTTTATTTTCATCTCCCTAGTTGCTCAGAGGAAAATCAGGATAATTCTGAAAGTAGAACTTTCAACCCAAGCTCTTTTACTGCTCTTAGGTTTGTGGTTTTGAGTATTACTCATACATTTACACCCACAAAGTAAGCTTGAGCCGCTGAAATGTGGTCATTAATTAATCAATTAATCTAAGTAAATCCTTCCCTGTTAGACAGTTCTTGTCTCATCTTTTCAGTGAGTTTGAAACCAAGTTTCCAATAATTTCTGATCATGAAGAATCCTCTGGCTTAGGACACACCGTAGAAAAGTTCATGGAAAGCTCCTGGTGTTAACGTCTTTCCTGGCGGCATTCCAGCTGGTTTTAAATCCCTATGTTTGCTTTGGCTTTCCCACATTACCTCTTTATGTGGGTGTTACAGGAACCTTCCTCTCAGTGTCCAATAAAACCCACCCCTTCCCTTCTCAATCTTGCTACAAAAGGTTGGAAAAAACCTGGTGGTGATCTTGCTTTAATTTAAGGCCACATGATAGACAGAGGCAACCAAGAGGATGCAGTTAGGTGTGGTCATCATTTTTCACACTGAAATCTTCCAGTGAGAAACAATCAGGAAAGAGTTCCTCAGAGAGAATGTTCCTTTACCTAATGAGCATTTGGAGGAAATATGAGTCCCATGAGAATTTGAGGTTCACCTAGCAGTTTAAGAAAGGATTAGCAATCTGTATGTGCTAAGAGCCAATGGCAAAAATAAAGTTATTTTTGCATTGTGGGTGGTCAGATGTCCATGAAGCTATGGAATTGTCTGATGGATGTATGCAGCAAGAAGAAAAGACAAGGAAAAGATATATTCTAAGCAGACAACTGTGCTACAAACCATTCAGGCAGGCACTGAACACTGATGGGATTGTTCAAATGAAGAAAGTGCCACACTCAGAACCCAGAGTTGGGGCTCTTGTCTTTGTTCTGCTTCTCACCAATTGGGGACCGAGTGCATTCCCTTAGCCTCTCTGAACCTCACTTTCCTGAACTCACCACTCTTCACCATTTGCTCTGATTCAAAAAACTGTTCCATGGGTCTCTTCTGTGGCTTGAGAGCGATTTTGACTAAAATTTTGTTAAAATACACATACATGTTGTTGGGTCTTTTTAATGTGTATGTGTACCGATATTAACCCTGCTACTGGTATTGTATAACAGGAGCAACTTTGTGGTGGGTATCTTAGTTTGAGTGCTTTATGTCTGTTACTTTCTTTAATCCTCACAGTGGTTAAGGGAAGATGTATTATTACCATTTACAGCTGGATAGTAAAATCTTAGGTAGATCATTAAAGTGTCCAAGTGGAAATAGACAGTTAAAAAGCACCTAGCCAATGAACAGGGCCAGTGGAAATGGGACTCATCTAAGTTGGTGGGATCGTAAAAGTGGGGTAAGTTTCTAAAGGAGTGGGCCAACATGTGCTCCTTTGTTAAGGGAAAGGGCAGAGAAAGGCATTTGGGGGACAGAGGAGGCTGCTGAGCACTTCAAAAAGAGCCAAAAAAAAAAGAAAAGAAAAGAAAAGAAAAAGTATAGAAAAAAACCTTCTAGTTTTTGTCTGTTTGGTGATTGCATATTTCTCAAGTTGCAATCTGTTTAATCAATTGCAGACACCTTCTCATGTGTTTAAACAGTCTTTATCATTGCCCTTTTACATGGTGACATAATTCATTATATTTTAATATATATATAATGAATTCTCTTTATGGTTGGATATTGAAAGGCATACACTTGTATGGGTAATTTGAACTAGATTCTTCATAGATGGTACTTTGATGCATTAAATTTGAGGGAGATATGGTTTCTAGGAGCAACCATCTTGGGTTCCATAGACATATGAATTTGTTAGAAATGAGAGTTACCCAGTATCTATGCCACCAGCTATTTGTAGAAGATGAATATTATAAAGTTGCTAACAGGAAATTAGATTTCTTAAAAAAAAAAGATAGGTGTGAAAAGAGTTCTTTGGGTGTCCAGGAGGGTCAAAGAGTAATTTCAGGTATTAATGGAGAGATTGGTGCCTGTACTTCTCGACGTTCATTAGTGAATATATTTCTGTCTTCTGGGTAAGATGTATTCAACATGATCTATGTGAAACAAAACCAGAATTTCAAGTAGAAATGCAATAACTTTAAGAAAACTTTTCTTGGCACTAAAAACTCACACATGTACTTTTATATGCTGCAAAGATGAAAAAGAAAGTTACAATTCTGAAGCACTGAGGCCATGGCTATAAAAAAATTAAGGTTTTAAACCAGATTTGTGAGAATAAGAAAATATGTGTTATGGTATGCTCAATGCTATTCTATACAGTACTTTTTCATGCTGGCAAGTGTTCTAATTCTGCCAATGTGAACAATTGTTTTTGCTGGCAAAAACAGTTCAAATAAAATGAGAATCAAGCTACCATTCCTTAACACAGTAAAATCGAACATTTTAAAGATTTAATGGAAATTATTTGCACATGTATTTTATTGCTATTTAATGGAAGTAGTAGGAATTTCATGAAAATTTATGTTTATGACAAAAGTAAACTATAAGGGTATTTTTAAGTTGCAAGTATAATAAATAGGAGGTGAGTTAGAAAAAAATCCATATTTATTTTTTTAAAAAACATTATTATTGTTAGTTTTAGTCTTCTCTCACCCTCATAGACTGGGTAAGAGCCTGGAAAAGACAGGGTGAGTTGTCTACCAAATATTCATTCACTTTTTCTTGTTTAAGAAACTGAATTTTGCTCATTGTATCCATGGGTCGAGCTAAAATTCTTCCCCAGATTTGCTTGCAGTTAGAAGTAACTACATGACATTTTCAGCTGATGAAATCATTGAAGAAATATGCTACATTTCACTCCTTTACTTTTTTTTTCTTTTTGGTTTGCTTGAAAAACAGACAGCGAGGCAGAAGGTAATGGCCAAGCTGAGACCATTTCAGAGCAAGGATGAGAGATGAAGTCCCATAAGAGTAGAGAGTGATGGGAGGCTGAAGTGAGAGGATCTCTTGAGGCAAGGAGTTGGAGACCAGCCTGGGAAACAGAGTGACCCTGTCTCCGAAAAAGAGTATAAAAATTTAGACAGGTGTGGTGGTACATTTGTAGTCCCAGCTACTTGGGAGGATGGCTTGAGTCCAGGAGTTTGAGGTTACAGTGAGCTATGATTGGGCCACTGCACTACAGTCTGGGAAACAAAGCAAGACCTGACCTCTAAAAAAAAAAAGTGGAGAGTGAGAAGGAAATAGATCCTCTATCTGTTGGGCTAAGCCACAGTTATCAGATTTCTATTACATGCAGTACTCATAAATGCTTAACAATGCAGAACCCTTGCCACATCCTATTTTTGTATTCCATACTTTTATTTACAAACTAGCCATTATGGTAATGATGTGCTTAATGTTTTCTTCCTCAAATTCTCTGAGCTATTAATTACATTCATGAGCTAACATTTGTAAAGCATTCCCTCCTTCTTGTCAATTGTATTTAATGCCTGATAAGAGTCTGACACATTATGTGCTTTTTTTTTTTTTTTTTTTGAGTTGGAGTCTCACTCTGTGGCCCAGACTGGAGTGCAGTGGCCCCTCCCGGCCACCGCAGCTTCGACCTGCTGGGCTCCGGCGATCCTTCCGCCTCAGCCTTCCGAGTAGCCGGAATTACAGGCATGTGCTACTACGCCCGGCTGATTTTTTGATTTATTGTAGAGATGAGGTCTTGCTGCCCAGGCGGGTCTCAAACCCGCGGGCTCAGGCAATCCACTCACCTCAGCCTCTCAAAGGCGTGGGATTACAGGCTGAGCCACCGAGCCCGGCTTATGTGCTTTTAATAAGTAGATATTTCCAGATAATTGGAGAGTTGTATTGATTGACTTCAAAATGTAACACACACACATTCATGCATTTCTTTGTATAAATATACGTATGTACAAACATTCTATATACTTATAATTATAAATGTGTTTTTAAATATTTGTATGAATTTAAAATACTTAGCATTAAAGAATTACTCTGTGAGAGTACCACTATGTATTTCCTTTCAAACTAGAATTTGTATATTTTTGTAATAATGGATATTTGCAATGAACTCTAAGATCTTGGGAGAAACAAAGAAGACAAGGTGAGTTGTCTACCAAATATTCATTCACTTTTTCTTGTTTAAGAAACTGAATTTTCCTCAGTGTATCCATGGGCCCAGCTAAAATTCAAAGAGCACTGAGGTAGCTGAGAGAAAGATAAAGAAACTGATTGACTTTAGATTCCTTTTAGCATTATTTTTCAAGCCACAAAACAAAACACGAAACATTTTAAATTCAAATAACCTTAGAGGAATGTAGCATATTATACCATCTTTTTCCTGGTGGTTCATGGGCACATTGAAGTTGCCTACAGTCAAGAAATCTGTTTAATGTTGTTTAATTCAACATTTCCCAGTCTATGTGATCATAAACACTTCTATTCAAATTGCATCTCTTTGTACATAGTGGAAATACAGATATGTGACGCACACTCTGGGAAACCGTGCAATACAGGGATCAGAAATGTGACATATCACCACGATTATTTCATATTATAAGACATAATAGCTTACAACATTTGTGGGCACCCCAGTTTACAGCTGGTCAATCAGAAGCAGAGGTCACAACATAGGCCTTGCAATTAGCATCTCGTGTGTGTGTGGGGGGGCAGTTTTGTGGGACTCACCTTCAACCTGTGGGATCTAACACTATCCTTAGGTAGACAGTGTCAGAACTGAGTTAAATTATAGGATACAAAGTTGGTGTCAGCTGAAGAACTGATTGATTGTTGCTGGGGGAAATTTTCTGCACATTTTGGTGACCAGAGATGAAGTGTTCTATGTTGACTGTATAAGAGAAGAAAAAATACTTTCCTCCCCTATATTTCCTACAAAGGAAATACCTCTTATGCCCTAAGTTAGAACATTTCTCATGCGCTTAGTAGTTAATGTAGTAATCTTCATGATAGTATGAAATAAAAACCTTTAACATCTTTCAAAAGAAAAAAAAATAAGGCCTATGACTTCTGGAAAAATAAAGAAAATTTAAGACTTTTTGCAGAAGACAAAAATACCTTTTTTTTGAGTCATAGTCTCATCCTGTTACCTAGGCTTGAGTGCAGTGGCACAATCATGGTTCACTGCAGCCTTGACCTCCTGGGCCCAGGCGATTCTTTTGCCTCAGCCTCTTAAGTAGCTGGGACTACAGGTATGTTCCACTGTGCCTGGCTAATTAAAATTTTTTTTTGTATAGATAAGATCTTGCTATGTTGCTCAGATTCTCTTGAACTCCTGGGCCTAAGTGATCCTCCCGCCTTGGTCTCCCAAAATGCCGGGATTCCAGAAGTGGACCACCATGCCCAGTCAGAAATACCTATTTTACCGTGAGATTGAGACACTTACCTTGTTCCTCATTTTATCTCTGGCAACCAGAGTACCTATGTCTAATCCACAGGTACTGAATAAATATTTCTTGGAGAATGGAAGGTTTGACGGAAGTAAGGCAGAGAGAGAAAGAGAATCCTATGGGAAACCAGCATTCCAGAGAAACATTCTGGGAAAGCTATCCAAAAACCATGGTTTTCTAAGCTTTCTGGTGACTTGAATATGCTTCACAAACTTAATTTTCTCCAAATTCTTGAACTTCTAAGGTTTTTTTTTTACTCTAATGATATAAAATATGTGAACTTGATAGCTATAAATCAGAATCTTTCTTATCATAGTACTCCAATCAACTACTACCAATTTACTGGAGTAGGTAAGAGAGTTAAAACTTGATTGCTATCTCTAATATAAGCCTTTAAAACTTTTTCCTGGTCAAATATATTAGACTTATTTCATAATCACCAGCCTCATCTCCCTAGCATTATCTGAAGACAGATTATCTGCCTTTTTTCCTCTCAAAAATACTAATGTTGTTGATTTGGAAATGACCACAGTTTCTTTGATATTCCTTTCTTTAATAGATGGAATCTAATTTACCTTCCCTTGAGTGTGGGCTGGAGTAGACTTAATTAGTTTCTTCTAATGAAAATAATATAATGGAAGTGATGGTGTGAGACTTTGAAGATAATATGAAAAGCATTGTGGCTTCTCTCTCTCTCTCACACACGCATGCACACAATTCATTGTGGAGAAAGCTAGCTGCCGTGATAGGAGGAGCCCATGTGGCAAGGACCTGAGTCCTCCTGCAAGCATCTATGTGAGTGAACCATCTGGTATTGGCTCCTTCAGCTCCAGTCAAGCCTTCAAGTGAGACTTCAGCCCCTGCCAACCTCTTAACTACAACCATATGAAAGAGTCTGGGCCAGGACCACCCAATTAAACCACTCCTGAATTTATTTACAGAAACCAAATAATACATGCTTATTGTTTTAAATACTAACTTTGGGGAGTAAATTATCCATGGTTTCAGACATCCATTGGGGGTCTTAGAATGTCTCCTCCTTGTATCAGAGGGGTCTCCCATAAACTTTTATTAGAACACAGTCATGCTTATTCATTTACATATTGTCTACGGCTGTTTTTGTGCTACAGTGGCAGAGTTGCATAGTTGTGACACTATATTTTTTCCTATATATACATGCCTATTATAAAGTTTAGCTTATAAATTAAGTACAATAATTGACAATAATTACTAAAAATAAAAAACAACAATTATAACAATATACTCTTCACAATTTTATGAATAGAAGAACCATTCTTACTGTAGATCTTAACAACCTCAGCATACAATTTTTTAAAGTACAGAAATGGGATTCAAATTAAGATGACAGCTAGAGTATGTTTCTCCCACAGAGTAAACCAAGGTAGAGTTTTTGCTGTACCCAGAGAAGAATGAGACCAGCACGTTTCATGACTCTTCAAAGAAGCGATTAATAAACAGAGTGAAAAGAAGAGAAAAATTCATTGACCTGGGCTGGAATGAGCCAAACTTTTGTCTAAACCACCACAGTCCACTGGTGGCCTCTGGAACAGTGGGGAAGGTGAGTGAGGGGATTCAGGAGTTCTGTACTCCTGCTGCTGACTTGGTGGGCCCCCCTGAGGCTTGCAGGTCTCTAGTTCCTCACAGAAAACTGTCTAACCCAGAGCTGTGCTGTGCTGAAGCCCACGGGGTGTGGTACAGAAAAACAGAAAGCTTTGAGCAATGCCAGCCACCATTTCCCAGGAACTCAACCTTGTAGGCAACCCAACTGCTTTCTAGCTGACCTGGGAGGGGACAGGCCCAAGGACTAACAAGTGCAGCGAGCTCCTAGCTGGGTAGGGTTGTCATGACAGCACCTGATGCCCTGAGGACGGCTGCACGTTGACATTCACAAGGCCGACTGCTTGAAGCCAAGGAGGGAAGCCAGGTGAGACGCATTGCCATAGCAACCCCTCACTTTCCAGGTAAAAGCTTCTGTATCCACCCTGCAAAACAGTATTACCCCAGTGACCTGGGACTCCCTCCTAATCTCCACTGGAATAGACAAGAGTGCATACTTGTGGGATGCTTCAGCTTCTTTGTCCTCCACTCCTCTTGAAGGTTCAAAACAGACAGAGAACTTGGGTAATTCCCAGATCCCCACCTTCCACCTCGGTTTGCTGGGAACATCCTTGGAGCAACCTTCGCCAAGGAGAGACCCTACAGCCACCATTGCAGCTGGCTTTTTCCCACAAGTGCCACCTCCTGGTTAGAGATCAACATTACAGCCTACCACAGTAGATACAATACCTCAGCTTTGGGGAAGTCTAATCCCAGACCCCAGCTAACACCACTTTCCAAACCACTCTGGCCACTCAGGATGCTGTGAGCCAGTGCAGGCACCCAGTGCAAGACTGCTACAGCTGGCAATTGAGAAACTCACCACACCACAACTATATAACCAAGGGAACCCGACCGTGCCTACATCAGCCCCCTGACAACCTCAAAAATGATCTACCCAAATGAGAAGAAACCAGAAAAATAATTCTGACAATATGAAGAAACAGAGTTCTCTCACACCCCAAAAGACCACTCCAACTCTTCTGCACAAACTCTAATCAAACTGAAATTTTTGAAATTCAAGACATAGAATTTAAAAGTTTGATTATAAAATTGGTCAATGAACTTCAGAAGAACGTTGAAAACTAATATAAAGGGAAAAAAAAAACTATTCAGGACATGAATGAAAACTTATCCAAAGAGATAAACACCTTAAAAAAAGCTGAAATTTTGTAAATGAAAGAATCATTCAGGAAAGCACAAAATACAGTAGAAAGTTTTAACAGTATTCTAGAACAAGAAGAAAATATCCCCAACTTGAAGACAAGGTTTTTGAATTAACCAATCAGACAACAATAAAGAAAAAAGAATCAAGAGAACAGAACAAAGTTGCTAAGAAATGTGGAATTATATAAAGTGTTCAAATTCAACAATCATGGGTGTTCCTGAAGAAGAAGAGAAGTAACAGGTTTGGAAAAGCTATTTGAGGAATAATAGAGAAAAACTTCCATGCCCTTGCCAAAGATCTAAACATCCAGATACAAGAAATTCAAAGAATGCTCAGAAGATTCATTGCAAAAAGGTTATCCTCAAGATGTATTATCATCTGGTTACACAAAGTTAATTTGAAGGAAAAAGTTTAATAACAGTGAGATGAAAGCACCAAATAACTTACAAGGAAAAATCCATCAGACTAACAGCAGACTTCTAAGAAGAAACCCTACAAGCCAGAAGGGATTGGAGCTCTATTTTCTTTTTTTTTTTTTCATTAATCAGTATTTTTTATTATGGTTTTGTGGGGTACAGTTAAGGGTTAGGTGTACAATTACGTTTCATTCAGGCACCCTGTTGATGAGAGGTGTTTTCCCATCCCCCGACAGATATTTGCTACTGTTAATCCCATCCCCCTCCCCCCCATAGTTTCCCAGTACCGTCAGTCATTTTCTTATAGTATTGCATTGGATGTTCAAGGTCCATTATATGAGTGAGAATATGTGATATTCGGATCTTTGTTTCTGTGAGAGGTTACTCAGTATTATAGACTCTAGTTCCATCCAGGTTGCAGCGAAATTCATGATTTTGTTCTTTTTTATGGCTGCATAGTATTCCATCATGTATATATACCACATTTTTTTAATCCAGTCCTCTTTTGATGGGCAGCATGGTTGTTTCCAGGTTCTTGCTATTGTGAACAACGCTGCGATAAACATACGTGTGCAGGTATCTTTTTATAGAGTGATTTGTGTTCTTCAGGGTATATTCCCAGTAGGGGGGTTGCGGGGTCACATGGAAGGTCAATTTTTAGAGCTTTTAAGAATCGCCACACTGCTTTCCACAGAGGTTGCACTAGTTTACACTCCCACCAGCAGTGTAGAAGTGTTCCCTTTTCACCACACCCTCTCCAGCAGCTGTTATTTTTTGAGTTGTTGATAATTGCCATTCTGACTGGAGTTAGGTGGTATCTCAGTGTGGTTTTGATTTGCATCTCCCTGATGATTAGTGAGGTTGAGCATTTCTTCATGTGTTTGTTGGCTGCTTGAATGTCTTCTTTTGTGAAGTGTCTGTTCATATCTTTTGCCCATTTTATAATGGGGTTGTTTGTTTTCTTCTTTTCAGTACGTTTCAGTTCCTTGTAGATCCAGTATGTTAAGCCTTTGTCAGACCTAGAGTTGGCAAATACTTTTTCCCAGTCTGTAGGCTGTCTCCCTGCTCTCTTGATGGTTTCTTTGGCTTTGCAGAAGCTTGTCAGTTTAATAAGGTCTCATTTGTCTATCTTCTCTCTTAAGTCCTAAGGGTTTCGGGTTTTGTACAGGAATTGGATGCCAGTTCCAATTTCCATGAGAGTATTTCCTTCCTTTTCTAAGGTTCTTATGGTTTGAGGTTTTACATTTAGGTCTCTGATCCATTTGGAGTTAACCTTTGTGCATGGGGATAGATAGGGGTCCTGTTTCAATCTTCTGCATGTGGTCAGCCAGTTTTCCCAGCACCATTTACTGAATAGGTTCTCCTCTCCCCATTGGTAGGTGGTGGGGGCTTTGTCGAAGATGAGTTGGTTGAGAAATTGAGGTTTTGCTTCTGGAATCTCAATTCTGTTCCATTGATCTATATGCCTGTTCCTGTACTAATACCAAGCTGTTTTGATGATTGTAGCTTTATAGTAAAGTTTGAAATCTGGTATTGTGATACCACCTGCTTTGTTTTTTTTGCTGAGGATTGTTCTGGCTATTCTTGGACGTTTGTGTTTCCATATGAATTCCTGTGTTGTTTTTTCTAGGTCTGAGAAGAATGTTGTTGGTAATTTAATGGGTATTGCATTGAATTTGTAGATTGCCTTAGGTAAGATGGACATCTTCACAATGTTGATTCTTCCGATCCATGAGCATGGGATATTTTTCCACTTGTTCATGTCAGCTTTGATTTCTTTGAGCAGTGTTTTGTAATTTTCATTGTAAAGTTCTTTCACGTCTCTGGTTAGGAAGATGCCAAGGTATTTCATTTTTTTTGTGGCTATTGTGAATGGAACTGTGTTTTTTATTTGGGTTTCTGTTTGTTTATTATTGGTGTAGAGAAATGCGATTGTCTTTTGTACATTTATTTTGTATCCTGAGACTTTGCCAAAGGCTTTTATCAATGTAAGGAGGCCTTTGACAGATTCTCTTGGGTTTTCAAGGTACACCATCATATCATCTGCATAGAGAGATAACTTGACTTCCTCTTTTCCTATTTGAATACCTCTGATTGCCTCCTCTTCTCTGATTGCTTTAGCCAGGACTTCCAATACTATGTTGAACAGGAGGGGAGAGAGTGGGCATCCTTGTCTAGTTCCAGTTTTCAGGGTAATTGGTTCCAATTTTTGTCCATTTAGGAGTATGCTGGCTGTGGGTTTCTCGTAGATGGCTTTTACTATTTTGAGGTATGTTCCCCATATGCCTAGATGTTCAAGGGTATTTATCAAGAAGGGGTGCTGGATTTTATCAAAAGCTTTTTCTGCATCTAGTGATATGATCATGTGGTTTTTGTTTTGACATCTGTTGATGTATTTAGTTACATTTATGGTTTTACGAATGTTGAACCAGCCTTGCATGCCAGGAATGAAGCCTACTTGGTCATGGTGGATGATTTTTGAGATGTATTGCTGAATCCGCTTTGCTAGGATCTTGTTGAGAATTTTAGCATCTATGTTCATCAAAGATATTGGCCTGTAGTTCTCTTTCTTTGTTGGATCTTTACCTGGCTTGGGTATCAATGTGATGTTGGCTTCGTAAAATGATTTGGGGAGAGTTCCATCTTTTTCAATTGCCTGGAATACCTTCAGTAGGATTGGTATCAGCTCCTCCTTGAATGTCTTGTAGAATTCTGCTGGGAAGCCATCTGGACCAGGGCTTTTTTTTGTAGGAAGTTTTCTTATTACATAGTCGATTTCCTTGATTGTTATTGGTTTATTTAGGGTCTCAATTTCTTCTTGTTCCAACCTAGGTAGGTTGTGTGATGTCAGAAAGTCCTCCATTTCCTTCTGGTTTTCAAGTTTGTTTCCATACAAGTGTACATAGTAGTCTCTAATGATCTTTTGTATTTCTTCAGGGTCAGATGTGACTTCATCTGATTATGTTTATTTGTTTTTTTTCTCGTTTTTTCTTGGTCAGTCTAGCTAGGGGACCATCAATCTTGTTTACCCTTTCGAAGAACCAGCTTTTTGTTTCATTGATTTTTTTTTGTATTATCTTTTTGTCTTCTATGTCCTGGATTTGGGCTTTTATTTTGGTGATCTGGATTCTTCTGCTGAAATTAGGGTTTTTCTGGTCTGCTTTTCCAGCTTCTTTAGGTGGCTTGTTAGGTTGTGAATTTCTGTTCCTTCCATTTTCTTCATGTGTGTTTGTAGGGATATAAATTCCCCTCTTACTACAGCTTTTAGGGCATCCCAGAGATTCTGGTAAGATGTTTCTTCATTTTCATTTGTTTCCAGGTATCTTTGGATCCCTCTTTTGATTTCGTCGTTGACCTAGGAGTTGTTTAGCATCATGCTGTTTAGTGTCCATGTCTTTGTGGGTTTTGGGGGGACTTTGTTGGTGTCAATGTTTATTTTTATTCCACTGTGGTCTGAGAAGGTGTTTGGTAGAATTTCGGTCCTTTAAAATTTGCATATGCTTGATTTATGGCCGAGTATGTGGTCGATCTTAGACTATGTTCCATGTGGTGATGAGTAGAATGTGTATTCTGTGGTCTTTGGATGGAGTGTTCTGTAGGTATCAATTAAGTCCATTTGGTCCAAAGTCACATTGAGGTTCCGGATCTCCTTGCTGATTTTTTGTCCTGATGATCTGTCTAGGGTTGTAAGTGGGGTATTAAAGTCCCCAGTTATGATAGTGGCAGAGTCAATATCTTTCTTTAGTTTTCCAAGAAGTTGCTTTATGAAAGTTGGCACACCTATGTTGGGTGCATATATGTTTAGGATAGATATTTCTTGTTGATGGATTGATCCTTTTATCATTATGTAGTGGCCTTCTGTATCTTTTTTGATTTTTAATAGCTTGAAGGGTATTTTGTCTGAAATTAAGATCGCTACTCCTCCTCTCTTTTGTATTCCGTTCGCCTGAAAGTTTGTTTCCCATCCTCTTACTTTGAGTCTGTGGGTGTCCTTTCTAGTGAGGTGAGTCTCTTGAAGGCAATAGATTGTTGCCTGATGATATTTTATCCATTTTACCATTCTATGTCTTTTCAGTGGTGCATTTAGTCCATTCACATTTAGGCTAATAATTGAAATGCAAGAATTGATCCCTGTCATAAGGTTCTTACAGAGTTGATCCTGTTTATTTGTTGTCTTTCTTTGGGTTTTGGAGTTGGTTCATGTGTGTTTTTAATCTTTTGCCTGTACTCTTGTGAAGAATGCTGTTGTTCTTTTTTCTTTTTCTTCTGTGTTCAGTACTTTCTTAAGTGT
This sequence comes from Cephalopachus bancanus, assembly GCA_027257055.1. Taxonomy (NCBI): domain Eukaryota; kingdom Metazoa; phylum Chordata; class Mammalia; order Primates; family Tarsiidae; genus Cephalopachus; species Cephalopachus bancanus. The sequence continues at coordinate 3,850,026 of JAPVLO010000030.1, read as the reverse complement.
TTCTTGTAGAGGTGGTCTGGTGGCAGCGTAGGTTCTTAGGGATTGGATGTCTGGAAAAGATTTCAATTCTTCCTCACTAATGAAGCTTAGTTTGGCTGGGTAGTTATTCTTGGTTGAAATTGTTTCTCTTTTAGAACTTTGAAGATAGGGGTCCAGGCTCTTCTGGACTGAAGGGTTTCTGTGGATAAATCTGCTGCCATTCGAATTGTTTTTCCCTGGTAGATAGTCTGGCCTTTTTCTCTTACTGCCTTTAGGATTTTTCCTTTCATAGCTACTTTGTTTAGGCAAATTATTATGTGTCTGGGAGTTGGTCTTCTCGTTTGTTGTCTTGCAGGGGTTCTCTGAATCTCTTGTGTTTGAATTTTTTCATCCTTAATGAGATGAGGGAAGTTTTCTTGAATGATTTCATGAAATGTTTGTTCCAGCATGGCTTCTGTTTCTCTTTCTGCCTCAGGAAGCCCAATTATTCTTAGGTTTGGTCTCTTGAAGTGATCATTCATCTCTTGCAGGTTTTGTTCAGTCTTTTTGAGCTTCTTTTCTATGCTTTTGACAGTTTGGGTTAGTTCTGTGTTTTGGTCTTCGTGCTCTGAGATTCTTTCTTTGGCTTGGCTGATTCTGCTTTCCATGCTTATTAGTCTGTTGTTCATTTCCATCACAGTATTCTTTACTGCTGTCATTTCTGACAACAGCTCCTTCCTATTTTCCTCTTGTCTCTCCTCAATTTTTTAAATTCTCTCCATTAATGTCTTGATGTCTGGGTTTATTGCATGTAACCAGTCATTCTGGGGACTCTTCATTGTCTGTGTTCCAGAATCTGTTTTCTCGGTTTCTGATTTCCCAGGGGTCTGTGTAGGACCTATATTCTTCTTTTGGTTTTTCTTCATTGTGCGTTTTTTCCCCCTCTCTACTTTTTCCTTCCCTCCACGTCACCGTCTTCTTTAATTCTGTTATTCAGGGGTAAAGGGATTGGTTTTACTTCTGTTTGTTCAATCTCCTATTCTTTATGTATGTCCTCTTACTTTGTTCAATTCTGAAGTTGCACTGTAGGTTGGAGGTGGTCCTTTTTGCAGTTTTGAGATGTATTTAAGGGGAGAGCTGTGATTCAAAATCTGTCTGCAGGTCCTGATATTCGCTGACAGGCGTGTGGATAATGTGGAACCCACATCCCACTGTCCTGGAATCTGTCCGTGCAGTGGGGCTGTAGGTTTACTCCCTGAAATAAAATGTGGTTAGCAGAGGGGAGAGAATGGAGCAGATAGTGGGTTGAAGAGGGGAGTGGATAGAGAAGTAAGGGGGGAAACAAATGAGTGTGCCAACAAATAGAGAAGCCTATACTGAAACAGATAAAAACAATAGACCACAGCTACAGTCGAACCAACTCTCATACAAACAAAAATAAAACATATAGTGATGCTAATATACAAGCTAACCAACCACCTTGTTAGTGTGCTGTTCCTCTATACAAGATATGGTTTACAGAGAGAAGAAAAGAGAAGAAAAGGAAAAGGAAAAAAGAAAAAATGGAACAATAAAGTATGAATAGAATTAAGTCATTAAACTGATAGAATCAATGAGGCACACTCTGAGACCTTTCGTTTAAGTCCAATGTCCTTTCAGGTCTGATTTCTAGTTTTCTTTTGAAGCTGGTAAATTAGTTTGCAGTTAGAGTCAATTACCCCTGATCTGCTGTGAAGGACAGTTCAGTTCAACCTTCCTTCAGCAGTTTGGTCTATGTCTTTATCAAGCTTATTTCTCCCGTTTTGGTGTTGTTACCTTGAATTGCCAGCAGGTGGTGCTATCTCATCTGCTCGCCCCAGAGGGGTTGGGGCCGGACAGGAACAAGATGGCTGCCTGCCTCCGAGCAGGCAACAGGAGTCCTACGCCAGGCAGGCAGGACAGACTCAGACACAGGATAAGTGGCAGCGATCCCAGCAGATCTTCCCTGAAGCGGTTCATTGTGGATCTCCTCGGGCCGCGTGGTGCGATATGCTACCCCTTCCAGAGGCCGCGTGTCAGTGGTGCCAGCAGCGGCAGCGGCGGTGGGGGGAGGGGTGGCTGTGGTGGCCGTGGCGGCTGCGGCTGTGGCGGCGGTACTGTTTGGAATGCAGTCAAAGCTGTCCAGTCATTCTGATGGCAGCGGCTGAGCTCTGTCTGTAGAGCAGGCTGCGATGCTGGGGTCCCCAGCCCCCCGGGTGAGAGTCAGAGACCCACTGCAGATCTCCCTTGCAGAGGGCTTCAGATGCCGGGTTGCCCTGTCGCCATCTTGCCCTGTTCCCCTGGAGCTCTATTTTCAATCTCCTCAAACACAACAAGTCAACCGAGCAGTTTGTACATTGCAAAACTAAGTTTCATAAATGAAGGAAAAATGAAGTCTTTTCAGACAAGCAAATGCTGAGGGAATTTGCCACAACTAGACTGGCTGTATAATAAATACTCAAAAGAGTTCTAAGTACTGGAACAAAAGGTTGAAATATGGCAGTAGAAAAATACTGGAAATCATAAAGCACACAGGACCAACACAATAGAGAAAATAAATAAAGAACTAAATAAATAAAGCAGCCAGTTAGTGACCAATATGCTTAATGGAATAGTATCTTACATATTATTAACTCTGAACATAAATGGTCTCAATGTCCCACTAAAAAGATATAGACTGACAGACTGGAAAAGAAAACAACCCCAAATATCTGCTGTCTTCAATAGACCCACTTAACTCACAAAGACTCCTATAGGATCACAGTAAAAGGGTGGGGAGAGATATTCCATGCAAATGGAAACTAGAAATGAGCAAGAGTAGCCATTCTCATATCAGATAAAAGAAACTTTAAATTAACAACAGTAAAGAAGACAAAGATGGCTATTATATAATAATAAAGGGATCAATCCAACAAGAAGACATAACAATTTAAAATATATATGTGCCTAACACCAGAACCCTGAGCTTTATAAAACAAATCCTACCAGATAAAGAAAAGACAGCAATACAATAATAGTGCAAGATTTCAACACTCCACTGACAGCAATAGACACATCATCAAGGTAGAAAGTCAACAAAGAAACATTGGCATTAAACCAGAGTCTAAAGCAAATGGAACTAACAGACATCTACAGAACATTCTATCCCAAAACTACACAATATACATTTTTTCTCATCAGTACATGGAACATTCTCTAAGACAGATCATTTGATAGACTGCAAATCAAATCCCAAATTCAAAAAAACTGAAATAATATCAAGCAACTTCTCAGACCATAGAGGAATAAAACTAGAAACTAGTTTCAAGACGAGCTCATGGGAGTTAAGCAATCTGCCCCTGAATGATCCTTGGGTCAATGATAAAATCAAGATCGAAAATTAAAAAAAATTCTTCAAAATGAATGACAATAATGAGATAAGTTATTGAAGTCTCTGAGACACAGCCAAAGCTGTGCTCAGAAAAAAAAGTTTATAGCACTTAAGGCCTACATTAATAAGGCTGAAGGATTGCATATCGACAACCTAACATCACACCTCAAGGAACTAGAAAATTATGAACAAACCAAACACAAAGCTAGCAGAAGAAAAGAAATAACAAAGATCAAAGAAGAATTAAATGAAATTGGAATTTAAAAAGATACAAAGGGTCAGTGAAGTGAAAAGCTGTATCTTTGAAAACATAAAGAAAATTGATAGACCACTAGCTGGATTAATTAAGAGAAAAGACTCAAATGATCTTAATTAGAAATAAAAAATGGAGACTTTACAACTGATACATCAGATACTTCAAAGATCATCTGAGGCTATTATGAACACCTTTATGCAAACAAACTAGACAGTCTGGAGGAAATGGATAAATTCTTGGAAACATACTATCCCCCAACCTTGAATCAGGAAGAAATAGAAGCCCTGAATACACCAGTGACAAGTAGAAACAGCAAGATTGAAACAGTAGTTAGAAATCTTCCAACACAAAAACGTCCAGGATCTGAAGGACTCATAGCAGAATTCTACCAGACCTTCAATTAAGAACTGGTACCAATTTTACTTAAGCTATTCCACAAGATTGAAGAGGAGAGAATACTCCCCAATTCATTCATTCTATGAGACCTGTATGACTTTAACGGCAAAGCCAGGAAAAGACACAACAAAGAAAGAAAGCTACAGATCAATATCCCTTATGAACATAGATGTAAAAAATCCTCAACAAAATATTAGTAAACTGAATTCAACAGCACATTAACAAAAGTAATACACCACAGCCAAGTGGGGTTCATCCCAGCAATGCAAGAATGGTTCGGTATACACAAGTCAATAAACATAATGTCACATAAACAGAATTAAAAACAAAACCTATATCATTTCAATAGATGCAGAAAAAGAATTTGACAAAATCTAGAATCCCTTCATGTTAAAAATCCTCAGTAAAATAGGCACAGGAGAACATTCCTCAAAATAACAGAAACCATGTATGTTAAACCCACAGCCAATGTCATCCTGGATGGAGAAAAGTTGAACACATTCCCCCTCAGAACTGGAACAAGGCAAGGATGCCCACTTTCACCACTTCTATTCAACATAGTGCTGGAAAGCCTAGCCAGAGCAATCAGACAAGAAAAAGAAATAAAGGGTATCCACATTAAAAAGAAGAAATCAAACTCTCTATGCCAACAATATGATCTTATACCTAGAGAATCCTAAAGACTCCTCCAAGAGACTCCTGGACTTGATAAATGAATTCAGTAAAGCTTAAGGATGCAAAATTGACTTGTACAATCAGCGGCACTGCTATACACCAATAGCAACCAAGCTGAGAATCAAATCAGTAATTCAATTCCATTTACAATAGCAGCCAAAAAGCTAAAATACCTAGAAATATATTTAACCGAAGTGAAAGATCTCCTAAAAGAAGAATTACAAAACTCTGATTAAAAAAAGTTGCAGAGAACACAAACAAGTGGAGAAACATTCCATGCTCATGGATTGGAAGAATCAACATTGTTAAAATAAACATATTACCCAAAGTAATCTACAAATTCAATGCAATCCTTATCAAACTATCAATGTCATTTTTTTCAGAATTAGAAAAAAAAATCTTAAAATTCATATGGAACCAAAAAAGAGCCAAAATAGCCAAAGCAATATTTTTTTAATTTTTAATTTTTTTAAAATTTCAGATCTTTCTGAAACTAATTTGGTAGATCAGGGGTTTTGCATCACCCATCCAGCCATAGAACTTCCTCCCATGTTGAAAGAAGTGAAACAAAGATCTCAAAGCTGACCAGAAGTGCATGGTCGGTGAACTCCTCTAACCAAAGCAATCTTAAGCAAAAAGAACAAAACTGGATGCATCACATTTTCTGACTTCAAATTATACTACAAGACTGTAGCAACCAAGCAGCATGGTACTGGTACAAGGGCAGACACGTAGACCAATGGTACAAAATAGTGATCCCAGAAATAAACCTGAATACCTACAACCAACTTAGCTTTGACAAAGCAGTAAAAAAACATACACTGGGGAAAGGATACCCTATTCAACAAAGGATTCTGGGAAAATTGGATATTTACATGCAGAAAAATGAAACTTGATCTCAATCTCTCCCCATATACAAAAATTAACTCAAGATGGATAGGAGACATAAATGTCAGTCTTGGAACCATAAAAATTCTAGAAGAAAACCTAGGAAGAATTCTTATGAACATCAGCCAAGGGAAATAATTTATGGCTAAAACACCAAAAGCAAATGCAACTAAAACAAAAAAAGAAACAAATGGGACTTAATTAAACTGGAATGTTTCTGCACAGCAAAAGAAATAATAAAGAGAGCAAATGGACAACCTACAGAATGGAAGAAGATATCTGCAAACTATACATCTGAGAAAGAACTAACATCCAGAATTTCAAAGAACTCAAACAAATCAGCAAGAAAAAAGCACATAACATTAATAAAAAGTGGACAAATGACATGAACAGACATCTCTCAAAAGAAGATATACAAATGACCAACAAACATGAAAAAAATGCTCAACATTGCTCATGATCAAGGAAAAGCAAGTTAAAGCCACAATGAGACACCAGTCTGACACCAGTCAGAATGGCCATTATTAAAAAATCAAACAACAATAGATGCTGGCATGGAGGCAGAGAAAAGGAATGCTTATACACTGTTGTTGGAGTGTAAATTAGTACAACATCTATGGAAAGAGGTACAGAGATTTCTCAAACAACTAAAAGATCTATCATTCGATCCAGCAATTCCACTGCTAGGTTTCTACCCAAAAGAACAGGGATTCCTATATGAAAAAGACACCTGCACCGGCATGTTCAGCATAGCACAATTCATAATTGCAAAGATATGGAATCAACCTAAGTGCCCATTAACCAATCAGTGGATAATGAAAATGTGATACACACCCCCTCCCACACACGCGCGCACACACACTCACACCATGGAATACTATGCAGCTATCAAAAAATAATAAAATAATGTCATGTGCAGCAACTTAGATTGAATTGGAGAACATCATTCTAAGTGAACTAATTTAGGAACAGAAAACAAAATACTGCACATTCTCACTTATAAGTGGGAGCTAAAGCGAGGATATGCAAAGACATAGAGAATGGCAAAATGGACACTGGAGGCTTAGAAAGAGGCAAGGAAGCTGGGCTCGGTGGCTGAGCCTGTAATCTTGTGCCTTTGGGAGGTGAGGTGAGTGGATTGCCTGAGCCCATGGGTTCGTGACCCGCCTGGGCAACTTGGAGAGACCTCATCTCTACAATAAATCAAAAATTAGCCGGGTGTGGTAGCGTGTGCCTGTAGTTCTAGCTACTTGGAAGGCTGAGGTGAAAGGATCGCTGGAGTCCAGTCTGGGCAATGGAGTGAGACTCCAACTCAAAAAAAAAAACATAAATAAATAAAAAATAAAAAAAAAAGGAGACAAGGAAAGACAAAATATCACCTATCAGGTACAGTGTGTATAAATATCACAATGCTATTTAAATACAAATAAAAAATAAACTCAGATATTCTCCAGCAAGCTTTTAAAAAAAATGCAGAAAAAGGCCGAGTGCAGTGGCTCACACCTATAAGGCCAGCACTTCGCAAGGTCAAGATGAGAGGATTGCCTGATTGTTTGAGACCAGCCTGGGCAACCTGGCAAGACCTCATTTCTACAATAAATCAAAAAATTAGCTGGGCATGGTGGTGCCAGCTACTTAGAAGGTTGAGGTGGAAGGAACACCTGAGCCCAGCAAGTCAAGGCTGTGGTGGCTGTGAGTGTGCCACTGCACTCCAGCCTGGGTGACAGAGTCAGACTCTGACTCAAAACAAAAACAAAAACAAAAACAAGCTCAGTAATGAATAACTAGTACATTAATATATTTGCATCTCCCTTTTAAATCCAGTTCACAATTTCACCACTTTGATATGGCTGAGTTAGGCAGTTGTACACGAATACTTGTTTTCTCCCTTCTTCTTTTTTTTATATCAATATTTTTTATTTTGATACTGTGGGGTACAGTTAAGGGTTAGGTATACAAATATGCTTCATTCAGGCACCCTTGTTGATAAGGGGTGTCTCCCCATCCCCAGACAGATATTGACTACTGTTAATCCCACTTCCCTTCCCCTCCGCCCCATAGTTTCCCACCATTGTCAGTCCTTTTTTTTATAGTATTACAGTGGATGTTCAAGGTCCGCTATATGAGTGAGAACATGTGATACTCAGATCTTTGTTTCTGTGAGAGGTCACTCAGTATTATTGACTCTAGTTCCATCCAGGTTGCTGCAAAGTTCATGATTTTGTTCTTTTTTATGGCTGCGAAGTATTTCATTGTGTATATGTACCACATTTTTTAAAATCCAGTCCTCTTTTGATGGACAGTATGGTTGATTCCAGGTTCTTGCTATTGTGAACAATGCTGTGATAAACATACGTGTGCAGGTATGTTTTTGATAGAGTGATTTGAATTCTTCAGGGTATATTCCCAGTAGGGGGATTGCAGGGTCATATGGGAGGTTGATATTTAGAGCTTTTAGGAATCACCACACTGTTTTCCACAGAGGTTGCACCAGTTTGCACTCTCACCAATAGTGTAGGAGTGTTCCCTTTTCACCACACCCTCTCCAGCAACTGTTATCTTTTGAGTTATTGATAATTGCCATTCTGACTGGAGTTAGGTGGTATCTCAGTGTGGTTTTGATTTGCATCTCCTTGATGATTAGTGAGGTTGAACATTTCTTCATGTGTCTGTTGGTTACTTGGATGTCTTCCTTTGAGAAGTGTCTGTTCATATCCTTTGCCCACTTTATAATGGGGTTGTTTGTTTTTTTCTTTTCAGCACGTTTGAGTTCCTTGTAGATCCAAGCCTTTGTCAGACCTGGAGTTGGCAAATACTTTTTCCCAGTCTGTGGGCTGTTTCCTTGCTCTCTTGATGGTTTCTTTGGCTTTGCAGAAGCTTGTCAGTTTAACGAGGTCCCACTTGTCTATCTTATCTCTTATGGCCTGTGGGTTTCAGGTTTTGTTCAGGAATTGGATGCCAGTTCGAATTTCCGTAAGGGTGTGTCCTGAATTTTCTAAGGTTCTTATGGTTTGAGGTTTTACATTTAGGTCTCTGATCCATTTAGAGTTAATTTTTGTGTATGAGGACAGATAGGGGTCTTGTTTGAGTCTTCTGCATGTGGTCAGCCAGTTTTCCCAGCACTATTTACTGAATAGGTTCTCCTCTCCCCAGTGGTAGGTGGTGGAGGATTTGTTGAAGATGAGTTGGTTGAGAAGATGAGTTGGTTTAGTTTCTGGGATCTCAATTTTATTCCATTGGTCTATATGCCTGTTTTTGTACCAGTACTAAGCTGTTTTGATGATTTTAGCTTTATAGTAAAGTTTGAAGTCTGGAAATGTCATATCGCCTGCTTTGTTTTTTTTTGCTGAGGATTGTTATGGCTATTCTTGGTCGTTTGTGTTTCCATATGAATCCTGTGTTGTTTTTTCTAGGTCTGAGAAGAATGTTGTTGGTAATTTAATGGGTATTGCATTAAATCTGTAGATTGACTTAGGTAGGATGGACATCTTCACAATGTTGATTCTTCCAATCCATGAGCATGGGATATTTTTCCACTTGTTTGTGTCATCTTTGATTTCTTTGCCAGTGTTTTGTAGTTTTCATTGTAAAGGTTTTTCATGTCTCTGGTTAGGAAGATGCCAAGATATTTCATTTTTTTTGTGTGTGGTTATTGTGAATGGAATTGTGCTTTTTATTTGGGCTTCTGTTTGTTTATTATTGGTGTAAAGAAATACAATTGTCTTTTGTACATTTATTTCATATCCTGAGACTTTGCCAAAGTCCTTTATCAGTGTAAGGAGGTTTTTGACAGATTCTCTTGAGTTTTCAAGGTGTATGATCATGTCATCTGCAAAGAGAGATAACTTGACTTGCTCTTTTCCTATTTGGATACCCCTGATTGCCTTCTCTTGTCTGATTGCTCTAGCCAGGACTTCCAATACTATATTGAACAGGAGGGGTAAGAGTGGGCATCCTTGTCTGGTTCCAGTTTTCAAGGGAAATGGTTCAAATTTTTGTCCATTTAGGAGTATGCTGGCTGTGGGTTTCTCGTAGATGGCTTTTACTATTTTGAGGTATGTTCCCCGTATGCCTAGATGTTCAAGGGTATTTATCAAGAAGTGGTGCTGGATTTTATCAAAATCTTTTTCTGCATCTAGTGATATGATCATGTGGTTTTTGTTTTGACATCTGTTGATGTATTTAATTACATTTATGGTTTTACGAATGTTGAACCAGCCTTGCATGCCAGGAATGAAGCCTACTTGGTCATGGTGGATGATTTTTGAGATGTATTGCTGAATCCGCTTTGCTAGGATCTTGTTGAGAATTTTAGCATCTATGTTCATCAAAGATATTGGCCTGTAGTTCTCTTTCTTTGTTGGATCTTTACCTGGCTTGGGTATCAATGTGATGTTGGCTTCGTAAAATGATTTGGGGAGAGTTCCATCTTTTTCAATTGCCTGGAATACCTTCAGTAGGATTGGTATCAGCTCCTCCTTGAATGTCTTGTAGAATTCTGCTGGGAAGCCATCTGGACCCGGGCTTTTTTTTGTAGGAAGTTTTCTTATTACGTAGTCGATTTCCTTGATTGTTATTGGTTTATTTAGGGTCTCAATTTCTTCTTGTTCCAACCTAGGTAGGTTGTGTGATGTCAGAAAGTCCTCCATTTCCTTCTGGTTTTCAAGTTTGTTTCCATACAAGTGTACGTAGTAGTCTCTAATGATCTTTTGTATTTCTTCAGGGTCAGATGTGACTTCATCTGATTATGTTTATTTGTTTTTTTTCTCGTTTTTTCTTGGTCAGTCTAGCTAGGGGACCATCAATCTTGTTTATCCTTTCGAAGAACCAGCTTTTTGTTTCATTGATTTTTTGTATTATCTTTTTGTCTTCTATGTCCTGGATTTGGGCTTTTATTTTGGTGATCTGGATTCTTCTGCTGAAATTAGGGTTTTGGTGGTCTTCCTTTTCTAACTTTCTTAGGTGGCTTGTTAGGCTATTAATTTGTGATCCTTCCATTTTCTTTATGTGCATTTGTAGGGATATAAATTCCCTTCTTACTACAGCTTTCATGGCATCCCAGAGATTTTGGTAAGACGTTTCTTCATTTTCATTTGTTTCCAGGTACCTTTTAATCTCTGTTTTGATTTCATTATTGATCTAGGAGTTGTTTAGCATCATGCTGTTTAGTGCCCATGTCTTTGTGGGTTTTGGGGGGACTTTGTTGGTGTTAATGTTTACTTTTATTCCACTGTGGTCCAAGAAGGTACATGGTAACATTTTGGTTCTTTTAAATTTGCTTATACTTGATTTATGGCCAAGTATGTGGTTGATCTTAATGTACGTTCCATGTGGTGATGAGTAGAACGTATATTCTGTGGTCTTTGAGTGGAGTGTTCTATAGGTATTTTAAGTCCATTTGGTCAAGAGTTACATTGAGGTTTCGGATCTTGTTGCTGATTTTTTGTCTTGATGATCTGTCTAGGGTTGTGAGTGGGGTACTGAAGTCCCCAGCTATGATGGTGTTGGAGTCGATATCTTTTTTTAGTTTACCTAGAAGCTGCTTTATGAAAGTTGGTGCTCCTATGTTGGTTGCATATAGGATGGATATTTCTTGTTGATGGATTGAACCTTTTATCATTATGTAGTGGCCTTCTGTATCTTTTTTGATTTTTGATAGCTTAAAGGGTATTTTGTCTGAGATTAAGATCGCAACTCCTCCTTTCTTTTGTGTTCCATTCGCCTGAAAATTTGTTTCCCATCCCCTTACTTTGAGTCTGTGAGTGTCCTTTCTAGTGAGATGAGTCTCTCGAAGGCAATAAATTGTTGCCTGGTGATGTTTTATCCATTTTGCCATTCTATGTCTTTTCAGTGGTGCATTTAGCCCATTTACATTCAAACTATTATTGAAATGTGAGAGTTGATCCCTACCATAATGTTCTTACAGAGTTGTTGTTCTTTTTGTTTGTCTGTTGTCTTTCTTTTGGTTCTAGAGTTGGTTCATGTGTGTTTTTAATCTTTTGCCTGTACTCTTGTGAAGAACGTTGTTGTTCTTTTTTTCCTTTTATTCTGTGCTCAATACTTTCTTAAGTGTTTCTTGTAGGGGTGGTCTGGTCCAGCACAGGTTCTTAGGGATTGGATATCTGGGAAAGATTTCAATTCTCCCTCACTGATGAAGCTTAGCTTGGCCGGGTAGGTTATTCTTGGTTGAAATTGTTTATCTTTTAGAACTTTGAAGATAGGGCTCCAAGCTCTCCTAGCCTGGAGGGTTTCTGTAGATAAATCTGCTGCTATTCTAATTAGTCTTCCCTGGTAGGTAGTCTGACCTTTTTCTCTTGCTGCCTCTAGGATTTTTTCTTTTATACCTACTTTGTTTAGGTGAATTATTATGTATCTGGGAGTTGGTCTTCTCATTTGTTGTCTTGCAGAGGTTCTCTGAATCTCTTGTGTTTGAATTTTTGCATCACTGATGAGATGAGGGAAGTTTTCTTGAATGATTTCATGAAATGTTTGTTCCAGTGTGGCCTCTGTTTCTCTCTCTGCCTCAGGAAGGCCAATTACTCTTAGGTTCGGTCTCTTGAAGTAATCATTCATCTCTTGAAGGTTTTGTTCAGTCTTTTTGAGCTTCTTTTCTATGTTTTTGAAGTTTGGGTTAGTTCTGTGTTTTGGTCTTCGAGCTCTGAGATTCTTTCTTCTGCTTGGCTAATTCTGCTTTCCATGCTTATTAGTTTGTTATTTATTTCCATCACAGTATTCTTTACTGCTGTTATTTCTAACATCAGCTCCTTCCTATTTTCCTCTTGTCTCTCCTCAATTTTTTTTTTCTCTGTTAATGTCTTGATGTCTGGCTTTGTTTCATGTGACCAGTCATTCTGGGGGCTCTTCATTGTGTTATAAAGTCTGTTTTCTCAGTTTCTGACCTCCCAGGGCTCTGTGTGAGACCTATATTCTTCTTTTGGTTTTCTTCATTTGTGCATTTTTTTCCCCTCCCTACTTTTTCCTTCCCTCCATGTCACCGTCTTCTTTTATTCTGTTATTCAGGGGTGGAGGCGTTGTTTTTACTTCTGTTTGTTCAATCTCCTATTCTTCTTTATGTATGTCCTCTTACTTTGTTCAATTCTGGAGTTGCACTGTAGGTTGTGGGTGGTTCCTTTTTACAGTTTTGAGATTTACTTAATGGGGGAGCTGTGATTCAAAATCTATCTGCTGGTCCAGGTATCTGCTGGCAGTTGTATGAATAATCTGAAACCCACTTCCCATTGCCTTGGAATCTGTCCATGCAGTGGGGCTGTAGGGTTTCCTCCCTGAAGTAAAATATGGTTAACAGAGGGAAGAGAATGGAGCAGGCAGTGGGGTGAAGAGCGGGATGGAGAAAGAGGAGTAAGGGTGAAAACAGATGAGTGTACCAGCAAATGGAGAAAGAGACAAAAACTGAAACAGGTAAAAACAATATGGCTCAGCCTGTAATCCCACACCTTTGGGAGGCTGAGGTGAGTGGATTGCCTCAGCCCACAGGTTCGAGACCCGTCTAGGCAGCGAGACCTCATCTCTACAACAAATCAAAAAATCAGCCAGGCATGGTAGCACATGCCTGTAATTCCGGCTACTTGGAAGGCTGAGGCGGGATCGCCAGAGCCCAGCAAGTTGAGGCTGCGGTGGCCAGGAGCGGCCACTGCACTCCAGTCTGGGCGACAGAGTGAGACTCCAACACACACACACATACACAAGCCATGTTTGGTGGTTCAGCCTTTAATCCCGCACCTTTGGGAGGCTGAGGTGAGTGAATTGCCCGAGCCTGTGGGTTCGAGACCCACCTGGGCAGGCAAGACCTCATCTCTACAATAAAATAAAAAAATTAGCTGTGCTTGGTAGCACATACCTGTAATTCCGGCTACTCAGAAGGCTGAGGCGGAAGGATCGCCGGAGCCCAGCAGGTCGAGGATGCAGTGGCCGGGAGCAGCCACTGCACTCCAGTCTGGGCAACAGAGTAAGACTCCAACTCAAAACAAACAAACAAACAAACAAACAAAGTAGACCATGGCTACAAACTTACCAACTCCCATACAAAAAAACCCTAAATCATACAATGCTGCTAACATACAAGCTTACCAATCTCATTATTGGCGTGCTATTCCTCTATACAAAGATATGGTTTACAGAGAGAAGAAAAGAAAATAAGGGAGAAAGAAGGAGAAAAAAAAGGGGGGGGGACAAAACAGAAGGAATAGAATCAAGTCAGTAGACTAAAAGAACCCATTAAGCATACTCTGAGACTTTTGTTTAAGTTGAATGTCCTTTCAGCTCTGATTTCTAACTGTCTTTTCAGGCTGGTAAGTTTGTTCACAGTTAGGATCAGTTGTACCTGGCCTGCTGTGAAGGGCAGTTCAGATCATCACTCAGTTCACCATTGCCCCTTTCACCACTCAGATCTGGCCTGTGTCTGTCAGGTTTCCATTTTTCCCCTTTCAGTGTTGTTACCTAGAATCACCAGCAGGTAGTGATATCCTTCGCTCCAGGTGGTCTTTATCTCAGCTGCTCGACCACCCCTAAGGGGAGGGAGATGTTGCCTCAAGGCACACGGGAGAAGATCCATGGCCTGGCAGGACATCATGGTAGTAGTAGAACTCAGCAGATCTTGCTCGCAGGGGCTTCAAGGTCTGAAGTTGTGGATCGCCTCAGGCATGGGCCATGCGATGTGGAATGGCTGCCTTGGTGGCAGCAGCTGTAACTCACCTCAGGCACTGATGGTGCAATGTGTAATGGCTGCCTCGGAGGCAGTGGCGGCGTCTGTGGCTTGCCTCAGACACTGGCGGTGCGATGTGGAATGGCTGCTGGCTGTGGCGGCAGCGGTCTTCTCCCTTCTTCTAAAGTGATGTCAGAAATCTTTTTGAAATAAAGGGCCAGGTAATCCATATGTTAGGTTTTGTAAGCCAGATGGTCCCTGTTATAACTCTTCTGCCCTGCCATTGTTACACAAGAGCAGCTGTAGATAGTATGTAAATGAATGAGCATGACTGTACTACTTTTTAAATTTAATAAATGAGAATTTTTATTTCAATTTTATAATCTGCATGGCCCAGAAACCATATAAGTAACAAGAAACCAGTATAATTTTACTTTTTATTACTTAGTAGTGGTGAGTAGTGTCGTTATTTTTGGTAAAAAAAAATGCTAGTTTTATGTACACTTTTAAAAATTGCTTAGAATCTAGTGGTGGATACCAATATGCAAGTGTATAATTTAAAAGTGAAGCACGCTGGAATCCCAGATGTACTTCTAATTAAATAATAACCTTTCACAAGGGGTTTGCCATTTAGTGTGGGTGACTGTGTTCTAATAAAAGTTCATAGGAGCCCTCTCTGATACAATCAAGGGATGTTCCAAGACCCCCAATGGATGCCTGAATCTACGGATAGTACTGAACCCTATATATACCATATATACATTAGACACAATAGACGTTAGCAATAATTACCAAAAATAAAATAGAACAATTATAACAATATACCACTCAATTTCCTGGATACAAGATACATTCTTACTTCTGATTATAGCAACCTCAGCATATAATTTCTTTTCTTGCCCTATTAAGTCAAGAACTTTCACCTTTTCACTTAAAGGAAGCACTTTACAGCTTCTCTTTGGCATATCTGAATTGCTGACATCATTACCTATGTGCTCTGGGGCCCTACTCAAAGTAAAATAAGAGTGACTTGATCACAAGCACTGTGATACAAGGACGGGGCAGTCAATTTGGTAAATGAGATGGCTACTAAGTAGCTGATGACTAAGATAGCATCTATGCACAGGTAGATTGAACAGAGAAAGGATTCACATCCCAGGCAGGTATGAGATTTCACCACAGTACTTAGAACAGCACACAGTTTAAAACATATGGATTGTTTATTTCTGAAACTTTTGATTTAAAATTTTCCCACCATGATTGAACATGGGGTAACCAACCATGGAAAAGGAAACTGCCAATAAGGGTGACTACTATATTTATGGACACTGAAATTTGAATTTCACATAATTTTCACATCATAAATTATTATTATTCTTTTGATTTTTTTTGAGTCAGAGTCTCACTCTGTTGACCAGGCTGGAGTGTGGTGGTACACTCATGGCCATCACAGCCTCTACCTGCTGGACTTGGGCAATCCTTCCACCTCAGCCTTCCAAGTAGCTGGAACTACAGATGCACCACCACACCCAGATAATTTTTTGATTTATTGTAGAGACGAGGTCTCACCAATTTTCCCAGGCTGGTCTCAAACCCCTGGTCTCAGACAATCCTCATGCCTCCACCTCCCAAAGTGCTAGGATTGCAGGTGTGAGCCGTCCCACTTGGCCTTCTTTAGATTTTTTTTTTTAAACCACTTAAAAATGTGAAAACCATTCTTAACTTGAAGGTCACTTAAAATCAGATAGTGAGTCAGACTTGACCCATGGGTATAGTTTATCAATTCTTGTATGAAATTAACAGATTTCTTGATTTTTAGCTGTCACACAGATGCCCAAAATAAAGAATATTTTTTTCAGACTATAATCACATGACTGCATTATGGTTAGTGGGATGTAGGTGGAAATGATATATGCAAATGCTGAGTTATATTCTGAAAGGGTAGTGGTGAAGTCTCCCTTTTTTTTTTTTTTACCTTTTTCTTCTTCTCATTGGCTAGAATGAAGATCGTCTCTGACCATGTAAGTGACAAAATGCCCATGGGTTGGTGGAACAAATAGAAAACTTGAATTCTTGGCTCTGGACTGTGTGCAGCCATACTCTTATGAGAATGAGCAAGAAATGACCGTGTTGTCTAAACTTCTCTTTAGAACACTTTCACACACACCCAAATCTATATTCTAATTAGTTTAGCTATCGTCTCTTCTTAACGTAATGACAAGTTAATGAGTTATACTTTCAAGAAGCATTGTAGACAGTGAGTGGCTAACACTTTTGTGTGATGTTAAAAAAGTCATACTTGGTTACTTGCCAAGTCAGGATAGTTTGGATACAGGACAGCTTAAACAGTTTTTAAAAGCTAGAATTTCCAAAAATTTGCAGATATTTTCATTTTCTTCTGACTGGTGATTTCCTTGGATTTGGAAGTGAACAAATATAATTTTTCTTTCTTTTCCCCACCTCTATTACACTTATAGCCAAGGGAGGACCAATATTAAGTTGGAGAAATATAAATAATCTATTTATAATCTCTGAGGAAGAATTAATTCACATTGTCTTTTGGGGATCTCATTTATATTCATGAATAGGTTTAAAAATTTCCTCCTCCCAAAGTATTTCATGGTCCTATGGGTGTTCACATTTATATGATAAGAGAAATAAATTGTAGTCATACTGGACATGTTTATCTTGTAAGTATTTTATATTTTCCACAGTAGAACTTGGGGGTTCCAGGCTGGGAAAAGCACTGAAAAAAAAGCCTCAAAATCTGCCTCAAAATCTGAGAATCACCAACTACTCTTGGCAGCCCCAGAGGATCAGGCATTGTGCAGACACAATTGTTTGAGTTTTTGTACTGACATGAAGTATTTCCCATTCATCTCTTTCCCCTTTCTCTAACCTCTTTCTCTCTCTGCCAAAAACTCAACTTGCTTTAAGTAGGCACAGTCTTCCAAGTCCTGGCTGTTAGTGTCCCCGAGAGGTTTCAGGGAGAAGCAGTCTTGGCTGAGAGTTAGAGCCAGAGGCCAGCCAGCGAAGGGAACAATGTCTGGGTTTTGAGAACAGCTGGAGCTTCAGAGGGAGAAAAGTAGCTTGGTGAATGAGGAAAGAATGTGCTTGTCACTTCAAGAGGCAAGAAACTTAGACTTCCCTCCTGCTTCTGCCAAGTGTTTATTAGAAAGGGCAGAGTGGTGATGATGGCAGGTGACTTTTGGTTGGGATATTATGGAATTTTTCATGCTTATTTTACCTTTTCAAAGAGCAGATAAATGTACAAATCCCACATGATAACTATTCTGAATTCTGTTCGTGTTTTTGTTGGATATGAACATTGTTTCTCAGAGTTATTTTTAAGAATGCCGCCCCTGACCCATTTTGAAACTCTGCTTGCTTTTCTTGCATGTAAGTTAATATTTGTTACAGGGATTTTAGAGAAAAGTAGTAGGAGGTATTAAGGAGGAAGTGAACGTCTGAGGGCAAAAGGATCCTATTCTGAGAGCATTAGCTGAATTTACAGTTGGGAGGAATGAAATGGTCTATGTAGACAAACTAAGGAAGTTTTAGCTGAAGCCAAAAGTAGCCTATGAAAAGACTGACAACATAGAAAAAAATTTTTTTAAGCTATTACACATTTTAGTCATGATTTGATTCATCTCTGATATTCCTGAATTCTTATGGAAATGGCTAGAACACCAGGGACTATTTTTCCACTCTAAATTCCATTTGTTAGACTTGGAAAGTGTGTGCTGATTTTAAGTATCACTTATAAGATGAATAAAAAGTTAATGTTCAATGTTAATATTCAAATAATAATGGTTGCTGTCATTTTAAGATCTTGTGTCTCCCTTTCTCAACTCTCAACATTTTCAGGATTGGAACAAGTATTCTTGAGTTCCAGCTGTGTGACAGACCCCTGTACTAGATAATTTCCTTGTAAGAACCTGTTAAATAAAATTATTATATTCGTTTTAAAGATGGGGGACTAAGGCTCAGTGAGGGTCCTCATAATTTGTCTAGTATTACCTGATATCCTATTGAATGGTAAAGTCGGGTTATCTGGATTTAAATACGATTTTGATTCCAAAGCTCACG
Organism: Cephalopachus bancanus; assembly: GCA_027257055.1. NCBI lineage: Eukaryota > Metazoa > Chordata > Mammalia > Primates > Tarsiidae > Cephalopachus > Cephalopachus bancanus. The sequence goes on along the minus strand of JAPVLO010000030.1, from coordinate 3,831,714 downwards.
CTCTCTCCACTACTCTATTTTGTCTACATAGTCAAATGTGGATTGATTGTGTTTAAATTGATTAATCATTCAAATCGATTGATCAGAAATAACCCATATACATTATTTGGTACTCCTCTTTTGTTATTGTGATTTTAGGTAATGGGACTTAGTTGCAAGGATGCAATGAACCACAGAATCTTCAACTATATATTCACTTTGGGCTCCCGTGTTTCAAATATTGGAATATCTGTCACTTCTCACGATGGTGTCCTTGGTCTGGCAAATTTTTATTTTATTTTAAAGATGTGGGTTACAATTTAGAGTCAGGTATACAAGTGGACACCGTACAGGTAAAGTTTGGGCCTCTCTTTGGTCCCCACTTTGCCTGGTTTGAGATCAGGTACTCTTATTGATGTTATGTCCCCACCCGTACCTTGGCAGTATCCTGCTACTGCCAATCCCTTTGTAATGTATTATGGTAAATGTTCAGGTTCTGCTTATGAGTGAGGCCTGGCAAGTTTTATGCAAGCCACCTCAGATATGGTGGCCTCCTTCAAGTCCAAACTGGTTGGTAACTTGCCTTTAACTTGGGCACTTGTCTCTGAGGCCAAAGTGGCAGGTATTGCTCAGCATATACAGTGTAAGCATAGCAACTTTTTGCAGAAACTGTCATTTTGGGCTGCTGCTGTCTCTTAGAAAGGTACTGTGAACAAAGCAGAAACTTTCTTCTTCTTCTTCCTAGCACAAGTATGAAGAGACCAAAAAAATGTAAATAAGTCAGTGATCAGCCTAAATGACCATCAATGAATCAGTGGATAATGAAAATGTGGTGCACACATGTGCGTGTGTGTGCACATGCGCGCATGCGTGTGTGCGCGCACCCGCACGTGCGCACACACACACACATACACTATGGAATACTATTCAGCCATCCAAAAAATGAAATAATGTCTTTTGCAGAAACTTGGATGGCATTGGAATGAACTAACACAGGAACAGAAAACCAAACACTGCGTGTTCTCACTTTTAGGTGGGTGCTGACCTAAGGATCTGCAAAGGCATAGAGAATGGTACTACGGATGTTGGAGACTCAGGGTGGGGAGAAAGGGTGGGGTACAATGTGCACAGGTGGGAGTGATGAATACACTTAAAGCCCAGACTTCTTTGCCACTATACAATGCAATCTTGTAATCAAAAACTAGTTGTACACCTAAAGCGATTGAGTTAAGAAATTTAAAAAAAATGAAAGAAGAAAACATTGGAATGTGCTATGTTACATCCATACCTTGGGCCACAAGGCAACTATTAAAATAAGGGGGTAGATTTACACGTACTGACTTAGAAAGTTGTCCATAACGTATTGTTAAGTAAGAAAGAAAAACTGCTTACCAAAGTGCATAGGTATATAGAGCTACCTTTATAAATTTATTTAAAAACTACTGAAAAAGAATAAGCCATATTTGGGGTAGGATGGGATGGGTGCCAGAGAGTAATACATTTTACTTTATGTCATTTATAAGGATGGGAATTAGAAGAAAGTATATTGGACAACCAAGATATGTTATAATACAAATGACACTTCATCTGGAACTAACAAAGGAAAATATTGATTATTCATAATGCTTGGAGGAATCGAAGCATTATTTCTTCGTCCTTTCCTTTTAGTTTTTCAATTAAAAATTTTAAAAATTTCAATGAATGAAGTAATAAAATAAAAAAGTCAATGAACTTTAGGAGATATCTTGGGAACAAAATCTATTGCAATCTTTATTCACCAGCACCAAAAGTATTTTCAATTGATTGGCACATATTTTTGAGTGCCTACTTTATGTTAATCATAATGAGGTTATCAATAATACATTTTTGAAATGGGCAAAATTCTCAGGTTTCAGAGATCATCATTTTCCTTTGCTATATTTACTAATTCAGTAAAGTCAACACAAATACTGCTGAGTGACTTAACTACTATAGAGATGTAAAAGGACATTTGTTGTTGTTGTTGTTTGAGGAGTCTCACTCCCCCAGACTGGAGTGCAGTGGTATGCTCATGGCCACCGCAACCTCGGCCTGCTGGGTTCAGATGATCTTTCCATCTCAGCCTTCCAGGTAGTTGGAACTACAGGTGCCCACCACCATGCCCAGCTAATTCTCTAATTTATTGTAGAGATGAGGTCTCACCAAGTTGTCCAGACTGGTCTCAAACCCCTGGGCTCAGGCAATCCTCTTGCCTCCGCCTCCCAAAGTGCTGGCATTACATGCATGAGCCACCTCACCCGGTCTAAAAGAATGTTTTATGATCTAGAATATTTAATTAATCAGAACTTCAATTCCTCCAAGCATTATGAATAATCAATATTTTCCTTTGTTAGTTCCAGATGAAGTGTCATTTGTATTATAACATATTTTGGTTGTCCAATATACTTTCTTCCAAATCTTTCTTCACCACAATGATGGGGATGAATTCAAGTGGAAACTGTGTGCTCTCATTCCTGTGAATTGAGGAGTAATATTTTTATGTTATTGTTTTCTATAAAAAGACCTAAAGCCATTTGCACATGCTTGGCAATTTAAAAGTTTCAACAAACTAATGCTTGATAATAAAAACTGAACAATTTCTCACAAGGATAAAATAAATGGAAGATTTATTTTACAACTCCTTTTAAAAATATCATAGAACCAATACTATGGGTTAATAGAACTTGGCTTTTGAGTCAATTTAGACAAAACATATAAAAAGTTTTGTCTTTTCACTGGCACTCTACTGTAGGGAAACGTGTATCAGAGCATTTGTTAGTGATACAACTTTACAGGCCCCATGTTGCTGTTGCCTTTATTGTAAAAACGGAATTTTTATTTTTAGAGACAGAAGCTTGCTCTGTCATCCAGGTTGGAGTGCAGTGGTGCGATCACAGCTCATCATAGCCTTGAACTCCTGGGATTAAGTGATCTTCCCACTTCAGCCCCCGAGTAGCTGGGACTATAAGTGTGCACCACCATGCCTGGCTAATTTAATTTTTTTTTTTAATTGTAGAGGCTGGTTTTTTGTTTTTTTTTTAAATTTTGTCCTGGGTAGTGTCAAACTCCTGGCCTCAAGCAACACTCCTGCTGTGGCCTTCCAAGTGCCGGGATTCTAGGTGTAAGCCACAGCATTCGGCCTGAATATTTCTTGATTTTTTTTTTGTAGAGACAAGGTCTTGCTATGTTGCCCAGACTGGCCTTGAATCCATGGGCTTAAGCAGTCCTCTCATCTCTGTCTCCTGAAGTGCTGGGATTACAGACATGAGCCACTGTGCTCGGCCTGAGCGTTTCTTTCTTTCTTTTTTTTTTTTGAGGCGGAGTCTCACTTCACTGCCCAAGCCAGAATACAGTGGCATGCTCACAGCCACCCCATGCTGGGTTCACGCGATCCTTCCGCCTCAGCCTTCCAAGTAGCCAGAAGTACAGGTGTACGCTACCATGGTTGGATAATTTTTTGATTTATTGTAGAGATGTGGTCTCACCAAGTTGCCCAGGCTGTTCTTGAACCCGTGGGCTCAGGCAATCCCCTCACCTTGGTCACCCAAAGTGCTGGAATTACAGGCATGAGCCTCTGCGCCAGGCCTGAATATTTCTTTTTTTTTTTTTTAGAAAGCAGGATTTATTGAGAGGACAGAAAAGCTCCCACAGTGGGAGGGAACCTGACGGGGTTGCCCCTGAATATTTCTTACAAGCATACTTCTGTGTGTCTAAAATTGAAAAACCTATTTGCAGATATTATACTCAAATATTTTAGTGAGTCATTAATTATTGAATAAAAAAAATTTATTAAGAAGTAATTGTTAATAGATTTCCTGGTTTAGATGTGTCATTGTCAATATTTGAAAGGTTCATATATTCAACAGTAAAGAACAGCTAGACGGAAACATTGTCTGCGTATATCAACTTGTCAATATACCAAGCCTGTGCTTATTTAGGACTCTGGGCTGCCACAGAGATTGTCTGACCCTCACTTTTTGGGCTTAGAAACTAAGTTTTGTCAGTGCTTGGATTGTCTGGCATCAGGAAGTCTAAAAGCTTAGGAGACCCACGAAAACTTTACATATAGCAATTCTGCAGGTGATTAACCACATTTGCTGCTGGAGACAGTCTGCTTGGAGAAGTCCTGGCTTTCCATTTTATGAGATTTTGACCTTGGTCAAGTTATTATACTAAGATTCAGTGTCATCATCTGAAAAGTTAGGATAGTAACAGTACCTTACAGGTTACTAGAAAGTTTGAATGAAATGGTGCTTGTCAAGCACTTTTAGCCCAATTCCTGGTAATACTAACAGCTCAATAAATTTTAGATGTTAAGACAGTTATAGATGATAATGCCACTGCTGTAATTGTCCTCCACCTCCTCCTCCATTAGTGTTTTTATTACATAAACCTACAAGTTAGTATAAAATTATAATGGGAATGGTATAGTGCCTGAAATGCTTGTGTGACCTCTTAACTTAGTATTCCATTTCTTAAAGATAATTTAGACACAGAAACAATAATTAGAAAGCTGTCTTATTAATGAGGACTAAAGACTGTTTACAGACAAAATAAAACATTAATTTGTTGTTGTTTTGGCTTTTAACTGGAATAAACTCATCTGAATATGGGAATCTTTGGTTATCCTTGATGATAGAATGCGGACTGGCGAGTATACTTTTGGTTGATTATTTTTATTGAGATAAAATTCAAGTAAACATAAATTAGCCATTTTAAAGTATACAATTCATTGACATGTATTGTATCCCCAGCATTGTGCAACCACTCCCTCTGTCTAGTTTCAAAACCTTTTCATCCCCTCAAATGAAAGCCCACACCCAGTGAGCAGTCACTCTCTATTTCCTGCTCTCACCAGTCTCTGGCAACCACTAATCTGCTTTTTGTCGTTATGGTTTGGCCTAATCTAGCAATTTCATGTAGATGGACTCACACAATACGTGTTTATGTGAGTCCTTTCATATAGCACAGTATTTTCAGAGTTTATCTGCATCATGGCATGCTTATTCCTCTTTTAGGACTGAGTAATATTTCATTGTATGCATATATCACATTTAAAAATGCATTCTTTGGTCTTTGATTTGTTTTTTTTTTTTTTTTTGAGTTGGAGTCTCACTCTGTCACCCAGACTGGAGTGCAGTGGCCGCTTCCGGCCACCGCAACCTCAATCTGCTGGGCTCCGGCAATCCTTCCTCCTCAGCCTTCCAAGTAGCTGGAATTACAGGCATGCGCTACCACGCCCGGCTGATTTTTTTGATTTATTGTAGAGATGAGGTCTCGCTGCCCAGGCGGGTCTCGAACCCGCGGGCTCAGGCAATCCACTCACCTCAGCCTCCCAAAGGCGCGGGATTACAGGCTGAGCCACCTAGCCCGGCTTGATTTGTTTTTAAAAATGGAAAATTTCTAAATCAGTACAGTCCATAGACAAATACTTTCAAGCCAGGCTCGGTGGCTCAGCCTGTAATCCCAGCACTTTGGGAGGCCAAGGTGAGTGGCTTTCCTAAACCCATGGGTTTGAGACCTGCCTGGGCCAGCCCAGACAACTTGGTGAGACCTTGTCTCTACAATAAATCAAAAGTTAGCTGGGTGTGTAGTTCCAGCTACTTGGAAGGCTGAGATGGAAGGACTGCTGGAGCCCAGCAAGTTGATGCTGGAGTGGCCAGGAGTGTGCCACTGCACTCCAGCCTGGGCGACAGAGTGAAACTCTAACTCAAAAAATATATATATTTTCAACAGGATTCATAAGGGACAATGCTGGGGCAGTTAGACAAAAATTCTACATTTATCTAGCTATCACTGGATCTTCAGTGACTAGCACAGACTGTGTCACATAGTAGATACTCAGTAGATATTTACTGCATGCATGAATGAATAAATCATTGTAATATGACGTTACAAACTTACAGGTAGAATCATTGTTCATTGTTTCCTAATACACAAACCCATTGAAAGGCAGAGGACAAGGAAGCATACAGGTTGAGTCAACCCATAAGGGCACAAAGCAGGATGGAGACGGTGGATCTTGAGGGGCAAACTGAGAAGGCCAACACATGCACCAAGTGTCACTCTGGCCACAAGTGAGGACATAGCTGATCTCTTATCTTATTCAGGGCCACATCATGATGGGTGTTCAGTACCATAGACATATGTCCCCTACTTGTATTCTGGTCTGTTTAACTTCTCATATTCCGGCTATAATTCATGGAGTTAAAATGGCGTGTCAAAAATAATGCTTTTACTTTAAAATGTAAACTAAACAAAAAAGTAATGCTTTTGATTAGCATACAGTTACATTTTTGGACATAGCTGATATTTAAGATGCATGAAGTGACAGTCACGCTAACCTAGAAGAAAAACAAAAACTTGCCACACTATGTATGTCATATGCCCTAGATCTGATGGCAAAGATATTAAATAAAATTAATAGAAACTTTGCCAGTTTAAGAAATGTAGGAAAAGATCTTGTGCTGAAAAAACTCACCACACATTTGTAAACATAAATCAGCTTCAGGATATAATTTTCCTTGGTCATGGTAGTTGAAGAATGAGTTTTCTTAGCCTATTTTATGAGCATAATCAGAATACTTTCATCACCCCAAGCACCATTTGGTTATAGGTGGGATTATAATAATTTTTCTCTGCTTCAGAATTGCTTGATGCTTCACATGCTATAATTTTAAAAACTGGGAATAAATTTAATGGTACTTTTATTTGGCTAACTTAATTCAAGATTTAAAAATTAGTGCTTATGGTTATGGATAATTTTTCAACAACAGTTCTGTGATTTATGGACTTGCCAGGAACTAGATGCAGGTTGTAAACATAGCACTTTGATGTATGTTATTGAGGAATTTAAAAAATTAAGAAATTGGAAGAAAAAAACATATACAAGTAAAGAAAGGAAAACAAGAAATGGCTAAAGAAATGGAGAACTTAAAGAAGAAGGCATTTTTGATTTTTTGGTGGGAGAGTTGGGATCTCACTCTGTTGTCTAAGTTGGAGTGCAGTGGCATGATCACAGCTCACCGCAGCCTCGATCTCCTGGGCTCAGATGATCTTTGTGCCTCAACTTCCAAAGTAGCTGGGACTACAGGTGTGTACCACCACATCTGGCTCATTTATTTTTATTTTTGTAGGGAGGGGGATCTTGCTATGTTGCCTAGGCTAGTCTCGAACTCCTGGTTTATGCAGTTCTCCCACCCCAGTCTCCCAAAGTTTTGGGATTATAGGCATGAGGCACAGCCAGAATCCATATAATTTGAAAAACTATATGGACAATGTTGACCCACTCAGTCTTTCTTTTTATTAAGAACACTACAAAGTAGGCTGGGTGCAGTGGCTCAAACCTGTAATCCCAGTGCTTTGAGAGGCTGAGGCGGGAAGATTGCTTGAGCCCAGGAATTGAAGACCAGCTTGGGCAATATAGCAAGGTCTCTTCTGTATTAAATAAATAAATAAATTAGTAAATAAACAAATACATACATACATACAATTTTTACTTTTTTTTTTGAGTTGGAGTCTCACTCTGTCACCCAGACTAGAGTGCTGTGGCCGCTCTCGGCCACTGCAGCCTCGACATGCTGGGCTCCGGCGATCCTTCCGCCTCAACCTCCCAAGTAGCTGGAACTACAGGCGCGCACTACCACACCCGGCTCATTTTGATTTATTGTAGAGATGAGGTCTTGCCAAGTTGCCCAGGCAGGTCTTGAACCCGCGGGGTCAGTCAATCCACTCACCTCAGCCTCCCAAGGCATGGGATTACAGGCTGAGCCACCGAGCCTGGCCAATTTTTACTTTTAATTATTTTTATTTTAAAGATGTGGGGTACAATTCAGGTTAGGTAAACAAATGTTCATTATGCAGGTACCTTTGTTGATGAGGTGTGCCCCTCTTCCCCTGGCAGATTCCCACTACTGCCAATCCTGCCTCCCCCTCCCCACAGCGGCTTCCTGCTACTGCCAATCCTTTTCTTATCGTGTTACAATAATTGTTCAAGATCCACTTACAAGTGATAACATGTGTTTGTTTCTGCGATAGATCACTCAGTATTATAGACTCTAAGGTCATCCAGGTTGCTGCGAAGTTCATGATTTTGTCTTTCTTTATGGCTATGTAATATTCCATCATGTATATGTACCACATTTTTAAAATCCAGTCCTCTTTTGATGGGCAGCATGGTTGAGTCCATGTTCTTGCTACTGTGAACAATGCTGTGATATACATGTGCAGGTATCTTTTTTATAGAGTGATTTGAGTTCTTCTGGGTATATTCCTGGTAGGGAAATTACGGGGTCGTATGGAAAGTTTTTAGATCTTTTAGGAATCGCCACACCGTTTTCCACAGAGACCGTACTAGTTTACACTTCCACCAACAGTGTAGAACTGTTCCCTTTTCACTGCATCCTCTCCAGCATCTGTTGTTTTTTGAGTTATTGATCATGGCCATCCTAACTGGAGTTAGGTGGTATCTCACTGTAGTTTTAATTTGCATTTCTTTGATGATTAGTGAGGCTGAGCAGTTTTTCATGTATCTGTTGGCTGCTCGTATGTCTTCTTTTGAGAAGTGTCTATTCATATATTTTTGCCCACTTTGTAATGGGGCTGTTTTCTTTTTTCTTTTTGGCATGTTTGAGTTCCTTGTAGATACTAGATGTTAGGCCTTTGTCAGACATACAGTTGGCAAATATTTTCCCAGTCTGTGGACTGTCTCCTTGCTCTCTTGATGGTTTCTTTGGCTTTGCAGAAGCTTGTCAGTTTGATGAGATCCTACTTGTCTATCTTATCTCTTATGGCATGGGCATTTGGGGTTTTGATCAGGAATTGGTTGCCAGTTCCAATTTCCATAAGAGTGTCTCCTGCATTTTCTAAGGTTCTTATTTTGAGGTTTTGCATTTAGGTCTTTGATTCATTTAGAGGTGATTTTTGAAATACAAAAATTTTAAAAAGGGCACACAGTAATGAATTTAATGAATATGAGTTAAAGATATACACACTGGATTCAAATAGACTTGGGTTAGAGCACTGACTCTAAACACTTAATAGCAGTACACAACCTTGGACAGATTCCTTAATTCACCTGACCTTCAATTTTCTCATATAAAAAAAGTACAGATAATAGCAGTGATTACCTCACAAAGTTGTTGGGAGGATTCAATGAGCTCAGCTTTGCACTCTGATGCATAGTAATGTCTAGTGAAATGTCAGCTATTTTTAATGTTTAAAGTCAAGAACATTCAAATATTGGTGTGGATCATCAAAGGATTTTTCCCTTGAGACCACTGAGACACTGAGTGTCTCCCCTGTCTGTCAGCAACATTTCTCTTCAGATGATCTATTTAGGTATTTTTCTAGTCCACAATCTTGAGTAAACTGTTGTAAAAATCCTTTTTGCTCTGTCACTGCGGGCTTTCTGTCTCTGGGAAGGGAATTTTTTCCTATTTGAATTCCATGTTTGTCACTCTGCAGTGAGTTGAAATCAGAGCCTTGCTGCTGATGGGTCTGCATCAAAGCTTCCAGTGGGGAGTCAGTGCCTGACTGTCACTATCGTGCCCCATGCTTATCTCTTGAAGTTTAGGTTGAAGACGGTACAAACCTTTATCTCTCTGATATTTTCTCAAAAGCCAAGAGTGGTGATTCTGTGGGTACATGACAGGTAAAAAGGCCAGAAAATTGACACTCTCTAGAAGCAACTTTTGCTAATAGCTATCTAGAGTTGATGGATAAGTTTGTCACTTCCTTTACTCCTAGGGTCAGGAAATGTTCTTTTTCACTGTTGTCCCGTAGGAATCAGTCCTTGTCACCTACGTGATAACTCATCTTTCATTGACTAACTGTGTTTCTTGGCTTATTTCCCCCACCCTTCTCCAGTGTTTTGGGGATCACCTCTCAAATATATTGCTTGCATTAAAAATTCTTGTTTTAGCCAGGCATGGTGGTTCTTGCCTGTAATCCCAGCACTGTGAGAGGCTGAGGCAAGAAGATTGCTTGAGTCCTGGAATTCGAGACCAGCTTGGGCAACATAGTGAAACCTCATCTCTACAATAAAATAAAAAAATTAGGCAGGCATGGTGGCACATGCTGGTAATCCCAGCTACTTGGGAGGCTGAGGTAGAAGGATCTCCTGAGTCAAGGAAGTCAAGGCTGTGGTGAGCTGTGATTGGAGTTGCACTCCAACCTGGGTGACAGAGCGAGACCTTGTCTCAAAATAAAATAAAATCCTTGTTTCAGAAACTGCTTTTGGGGAAGCCACACTGAGGTTGATGTCAGTGACTTTCTTTCATGTTTTAAGAGCAATAAACATTGCAATAGCGATTACAGGAGATTTTATGTGAACGAGAAAGATAGAATTTATGGGGAAATAGGAAAATTGAATGTGCATTTTAGTTATAAACATCTTATTGAATATTAAGTGCCAGAAACTGGGCTAAACTCTGGGAGCATAAGTGATGGATCCTGACCTGGAGAGACTCATTTTCCTCTAGGAAAGACTAACAACAATTCCTTATCAAACTCCAAGGTAATCTGTGACTGAAGAAAGTGAGTGTCAAGTGCTGTGGCAGTTCAGATGGGAGAGGAGTTCAGAATGATGACAGGTGGTATGGGATATAGTTGTTCTGTGGGTCCTCGGCTAACCACAGAAAAGAATTTCAGAGCAAGTCACTGAGAGAGTTTAAAGTACAGTTTATTAGAGAGAAAATAAATGACACATTCACGAGAGAACACGGATGGCCTTAAAGGAAAGGGCACATGCTTGCTGCTAACAGAGACCTTTATATATGGTCCAAAATGATGACTAAACAGCCTTTTTTCTAAGCTAAACTCTGATCATGAGCTTCAATTTTTATCATTTTACTCCTAAGCTTGCTTATATTATGAGGATCTTTTGAGATCATAGAAAACTTTGCTGTTTAAGTTTTCTCTTAGAGTATTGTGCCTCAGTGTCTTTGGTGACTTCCTACTGTCCTAGTCTCAGTCTTTGTAGCCAGCTGCCCCATATCCTAAGGTCAGGCCTGAATTTCAGTCAGCATGTAATTGTTTAAAAGAGTTATGTTTCGATAAGACAGTGCCCAGATGACTTACCATCTGGTTTCCTAATTATCTTTGCCTGCCTGTAAGAAACTCACGATTTATATCTAAGCTATGTTAGCTGTCCTACCTCAACATGGCTGTTCGAAGTGTACTTCAGATTCACCAAGTACCTGGTATTTGTGCTAAAGGATGAGCAGGACTTTGGTGGGAAAAGGGTGAAGAGAGCATTCCAGGCAGGAAAAACAACATGCATAAAGTTTGGAAGATGCTTGGAGTGTTTGGGGGGAAAAGTTCATTGTAGGGTGGGGAAGTACCTGAAGATAAGGTTTGGGGGAGCGTAAGAAGGGCCCGAGTGTGAGAAGTTTTGACTCCTTAAATTGTACAACAGATAATACGAAAGAGAAGAGCCTAAGGCACCCGAAAAAGGAAGTGAGGTGCTTCATCTGACACTTTCTTTTCTACATGTCTCCAGGGAAAGGAGAAAAGGAAGGAGAAAGGAGACTCTGCAACGAAGTGGTGTGTTTTCAGCTTCCATTTGTGAGTCACCTCCCTGTGCTCGGCGCAATGCTAGGCTACTGACAAACATTATTCCATTGAATCCTCACATGATGCCTGTGAGGCAGAACCATTGTTAGGCCCTTTTGTGGATGAGAACAGTGAGGCTTAGAAGAGGTCTAGGAAATTGTTAGGTTTGAAGCTGGTGTTTGCCCGATTCCCAAGCCCTCAAACCCCGCATTTTACTAGCATTCTTCTGGAAGAAGCAAATGTGGACTGAGCAGGCGCTGCTGTGGTCACATATCCTGGGTTGTCGGTGGCAACTCATAAAGACTAGTGGAGGGAGAGGCCTCTTTGCCAAGTTCTGCTTATCCAGAGGCAACTGAATTCAGAAGAAACCAGAGGTCAGGCATGGTGACTCACACCTATCATCCCAGCACTTTGGGAAGTGGAGGTGAGAGGATTGCCTGAGCCCAAGGGTTCAAGACGTGGTCTCTACAATAAATCAAAAAATTAGCCAGGCGTGGTGGTGCATGCCTGTGGTTCCAGCTACTTGGGAGGCTGAGGCAGAAGGATTGCCTGAGCTCAGTGGTCCGAGACTGCAGTAGCCATGAGAGAGAGCACTCTAGCCTGGATGACACAGCGAGACTCTGACTCTCAAAAAAAGAGAGAAACCAGAAAGAACTGATATCATGTTGAAAGTCATTTGGTTATTTAGTTTGGTGAAGTCTACAGAAAGTATTTTGGATTTGGGAAGCTTTTTTTTTTTTCTTTATATCTATCCTTAGCAACTACTAAAAGCATCCAACTGAGGAGGAGAGTATAAAGAATTGCCAAAACCACAACGGCAACACCAGTGCTGTAGAATGGGCAGGTTTTAGCCTGAATTGATCGATTCCTCTGGGAGCTCTCATGAGCAGTATTATAATTCTATGGCACCTCAAGATTCATCTTTTTTTTGAAAAAGCTTTAAATAACAAAAGCCGTAGCTTCCCTGCTGTGTCCCCATTAATTTTGAACTATTTAAAATTTTTTTTAGTGTTTAATATTTGTCTTCAGAACCTAATTACTTGAATGGAAATGTTTGTCATTAAATTATCTTTTAACATTTGAGTGGAAGGTTGAACCTAATTGGTATGACTTTAAAATTGTCTTCTATAAACACCATTCTTAAATCCAGATAAGTGAAAGGTAAAATTGATCTTATCCTTTAATAAATAAATAGTAAAAACTCAGACATATAGATGCTTCTGAGAATTTTAAGTGACTTGCCATCCCATGCCATGCTAGAGTGGAACAGGGGGGGAATAGAGACAATCTGGCAAGTAAGGTAGTGCCTTTTAAGCACATGACCAAAGTTTTAGTGAGAAAGCTCTGTAACTTTCAGAATAATCAAATATTAATCTTCTTCTTCTATACTACTGATAATTTTTAAAGAAATCTAAAATAGTCAGGCCGGGTGCAGTGGCTCATACCTGTATTCTCAGCACTTTGGGAAAACAAGGTCGGAATTCATTTAAACCCAGGAGTTTGAGACCAACCTAGGCAACATAGCAAAACCTTGTCTCTACAAAAAATATAAAAATTGTCCAGACATGGGGATCATACCTGTAGTCCCAGCTCCTTGGGAGGCTGAGGCAGAAGGATCACTTGAGCCCAGGAGGTCAAGACTGTGGTGAGCCATGATTGTTCCACTGCACCATAGCCTGAGCGACAGTGAGACTCAAAAACAAAACAAAAAAACCCCTAAAATCAATGCAAAAATATCTTAAATTTTCAAATAAAACATTATTTGAAATATGTCATTTCTGTAATGGCTTTTAAAATACCCACATCCTTCGTAGCAACTTGGATGGATTTAGAGTTAATAATACTCAGTGATCAATCACAGAAACAAAGAACAGAGTATCATATGTTCTCACTCGTAAGCAGACCCTGAACATTTACCATAATACTATAAGAAAGGAATTAGCAGTAGCAGGATACTGCTGGTGAGTGGGTGGGGATTCAACATCAATAAGGGTACCTGATCTCAAACCAGGCAAAGTGGGGACCAAAGGGTGGCCCAGACTTCCTGTACAATGTTCACTTGTCTAATCCTGAATTGTACCCCACATCTTTAAAATAAAATACTTAAAAAAATACCCATGTCTTCAGTTGCCTTAAAAGCAACAAGTTATACAAAGATCAGAGGAGATAAAGACAGGACATGTGAGAATTGCCTCAGGTAGCAATCCTGTAAAAAACATTTCAGTCATTTGCCCGTCAGCTACTTGACCCCAGTCTCCTGCTAGAAGCAGAGCAACATCCACTCTCCATTGCAGACTTTAGATGGTCTATGAGAAATGACCTGGAAATGTTAACTGGCTGTTCCTGATAATTCCTCTTTAGGCTGAAGAGGGAAAACATCTGATGCATTCACCTAAAAACTTTATTTGCTACGGGAATTTGCTTTGGCAAATGGAACTTTTAAGACCTGTTGGTTCACTCAGAGGTCAAGGAACATTTATGTAAGGGATCTTCAATAACATTCTTTCAGTTTGGCGAGCAGAGAGTGCCCTGATGCCAGTTTTTTCCTCTTTTGAGTATTAAGTTTGTGTACAGCTTCATTTGACTTCCCACCATATAATGAAATTGTTTTCAAAATATGCAGATAGCATCATGTGAACTTAGAGAGACATTTATTTTACATTAATTTCCTTTTCAGTATTTTCTTTTTTGGTTTATAAAAAGCACTAGTTTTGAAACATTGGTCATAATGAAAGTCTGCGCTGTGAACATTTTTTTTTAAACCAGGCAAGTAATTTGCATTAATGATGCTCCCTAAGGGGATACTTCTTCGCATTTTCCAAAGTATGTTCTGCAAACTCATTCTGAACACTGGTTATTAGGCTGATGATAGGTGACATTCAGAGAAAGTGTTCTGTGGTTAAATGAGTTTTGGTGACTCTAGGAATGTGGTGGTTAGAACACAGCTTCTTCCACTTCTATTTGAAATGATTTGACTCTCTTTAGCCAAGGGTCTGTTGAGCCTGTAGGCCCTTGGGTGTGGATGAGGCTTTAGGCACTGTGAGGTCCTTTTGGTGAGAACTGGTACAGAGCTTCTTTGGATTTCAGGGTGAAATTCCAGGGCAGCTAATCCTGGGAATATCTTAAAGAAATAGCCACCTTGACTCTAGGTGAGTGTGCTAGGCCTCACCTCACAAAGTGTCCAGAGACAAGAGACAGAGGAAAGGATAATTTGCCTCTGCCCTGTCATTCAGGGTAGGTTTGCAGAAAAATTTTGCAATGCCTGATACCCTGCCTTTCTCTCACAGGTCCCATGTCCACAACCCTTTGCCTTTCTCTGACCTTTGTGCTATATCAACAGTAAAATCTAAGTCACAAATAAACGCCAAAGAAAGATAACAGCCCATCCAAAATTGTCCAGCCATCCAAAAGAGAAGAAACCGTTTAAGCCATCAGAACATGTGCCATGGGAATACAGAAATGGAAGTCCTGAGGAACAGACAGATGAGCATGTAAATTAAATTATGAGAGTACTTAAGGAGATCCCAGACTGCACAGAAAAGTCTTCTTGTAGTTCAAAAACATGACTTGAAAACTAATTTATTCAGTACATGAAGTAATGTCTTTGTGGAGACACACGTTAGTGGTCCAGAAGACCAAGTGCACCAAATGATGCCTAACATAAAGCAAAAAGCTAGATGGAAATTATAAAAGAAACAGTAACAGATTGAAAGGTAAAACCAGGAGACTAAATATCTGGGCAATAGGTGCTCAGAAGGAGAAAAGAGAGCAGATGCAAGAGAAGAAATTGTTAAACAAATTCCAGCGGAACGTTTCTGAGGCCGAACCTAGTCACAAGTCTGCATATTTAAAGCACTCACAGTGGTCCAGGCTGGATGGATGAGAAAAGACCGTTCGGTTATTTGCTCCTAAAATTCTTAAAAGTCAACAGATAAAGAAAGCCTTTTTACAACCTTCCACAAAGAGAGATTACATTATCTACTGAGGAAAAAAGAATCATAATGTCATTGGAATATCCATCTGTAAACACAGGAAACGAAAAGACAATAGAATGACATCGGAGAAAAAGAATAACAACTCAAGAATTCCACATCCAGCCAAGACATTAGTCACCTGGATAAAGAAATTCCAGGATAGGTAACAAGAAAAGTGTGATTCATCCAAGTAACCCCTCAGAGAAAAATTCTTGATACAGTCCAGATGAAATATAACTGAACCAATATTAAAAACCCATGCCAAAGAATAGATAGAGTGGACAGGAAAAAATGATGAACAATGAGCCTTGCCATATGGGCATATTCATTCATTCAACAGATATTTACTAAGTGTCTAATGTATGGCAAACATAGTTGCTGACAATGGGGATATTGCAGTAAATAGGATAGACAATAATTAATTTTAATGGATGAATATAAAATGTCTGGAAATCAATATAATATAATGCAAGGATTGCTGAAACACAGGAAACACAGTATAATGCATATTTAAACAAATATTAAATATGTCAGCAAAATCTAAGCAAAGGGGATGTGGTAGGGTGAATTCATTTTAAAAACCACAGGAGGTGGGAGAAGGGAATGACAGGCATTGGAGGTTTGCAAGTAGAACTGAAAGTATTCTTTTTTTGATGTCAAAATTAGACTCTAAATTTTTATTTTTTTAAATTTTGATCTTAAAGATGTGGGGTAGTCATTTTCATTTCAGACATCAGCTGCGATAGACAGAAATCTAAAGATGCCCCCTACAACAGTTCTTGCCCTGATGGGCATTTCTTGCCCTAACCATCAGGGCAAGAAATTGTACATGTGACACTGTACAAGATGTCATGCCCATGATTATGTTATCTAAGTGACAAAGGCATTTTGTAGATGTAATTAAGGTTACTCATCAGTAGACTTAGAATTAATCAAAAGGGAGATTATCAGGATAGGCTTAATTGGGTGAGCAGTTTAGAGCAAAGAACTTTCTCTGGCTGGTGGCAGATGAGAAGTCAGATAGATTCAAAATACAAGATGGATTTGGTGCATCCCTGGTTGCTTTGAGAGGGAGGGGGCCACATGCAAGAACTGGAGAGTGGCCTCCAGTTGCTGAGAGCAACCTCTGGCTGACAGCCAACAAAGAAATGAAGACTTCAGTCCTACAAATGCAAGGAGCTAGATTCTGCCAACAATCTGAATGAGTCTGGAAGTGGATTCTCAGACTCTCCAGATAAGAGCCTACCATGACCAACACCTTGATTTTGGGCTGTAAGACTCTAAGTAAAGATTTTAGGTGAGCCTGCCCAGACTTCTGACAGATGAAACTGTGAGCTAATAAACTCACTGCTGAGTTTGTGGTAATTTGTTATGCTTCAATAGAAAACTAATATATCAGCTTGTAACAGTATATATATTTTCGTCTTACACTTGCCTCTCCTGGTGGTGGGAGCACCTCCCTCTACACACCCTCCCTTGGTCACTCCTCACTCCCCGCCCTCCACCCTCCTTGTCCTCTGCTTGTAAAAAGTATTAACTGAAACTTGATATTTAGTTTTGATGCTTCTGACTAATAACAATTTTATAATTTAAATATAATTTATTCAAGAGTGAATGAATGGAAGGGAAGGTGGCAATGGTGGACACATAGTTTTTGGATTTTCCTGAATTGCCACATAAAAATAACAACTAGATAACACAACCAAACATCAAAAGCCTGAAGAGTATCAACCTCTATGTGCAAAGAAACAAAAGGCCAAAAAAAAAAAAGAAAAAAGAAAAAAGAATTGGAGCCAATGACAGATTCATATAGATAGAAAGCAGGATGGTGGTTGCCATGCCACGAACTGGGGGCAGGGGAGAATGGGAAATTGTTTAGTTGGTATAAACTTTCAGTTCTGCAAATTGAGGAGTTCTGGAAATTGGTTGCAGAACAATGTGAATGTACTTGGTACTATTGAACTGTACACCTAAAAATGGTTAAGATGATAAAAATATAATTTATAATTTAAATTTACTAATAATTAAAAAAGAAAATAAATAAATTTAATAATAGTTAAAATTATTTTATAATCACAAACACAGCAGTGTAAATAACAAAGATCTAAGCTGAAATAATCAAGGAAGCTAATGTATTTGGAAGCCCTTGGTAAAGTATAGTGTGGTATGTCCTCTATAGAAGTATCAACTTTGCACATTAGGAATGCATATGAAGCATTACTCTTGAATTTGTCTTTCTCAGCATGACCCTTATTAATAGTGAGTATGTTTACTCCAATAGTAATTGGCCTTGAACTAAGTTAACATGGGTCTTTTCAACAGCAAACCTGTAATTTACACAGAAGAATGTCACATGCCTGTTACAGCAGCTTCACTGGCTTCTAGATGTTCTCATGCTTTAATACCGCAATATTTTAGATTTAAACTTTCTATTTTATTATTTACATTTTAATCATGTCAGTCTTTTAGCATCATCAGCTTTGTCCTTACTCTTAGGGGTTATGCCCTTCTTAACTTTCACATATGCAAGTAAGCTATTTTATTAGTACCAGCTTTGAAATAGAAAATAAAGCATTTCTTAAACAATTTAGATACAACTTTTAAATTTATCTACTCTCATGAATTCTCAATTAAAAAGCATTGTAAAGTTTATCAAACTTGAGGGACAGTGTGAAATAGTGAAAAGAATATTGCACTACACTAAAAGTAGGAGAATTGAGCTCAGTTTCAAATTTCCATTAGTTTGCATTGGAATCTTGGGCAGATTTTTTCCTTTGTCTTTTAGGATTTATTTTTTAAAATTTCATTACTATTATTATTATTTGAATCAGAGTCTCAGTCTGTTGCCCAGGCCGAGTGCAGTGGCACAATCATAGCTCACTGCAGCCTCCAAGTCCTAGGTTTAAGAAATCCTCCTGCATCAGTCTCCCAAGCAGCTGGGGCTGCAGGAACACACTGCCACATCTGGCTACTTAAAAAAAACTTTTTTTGTAGCTACAAGGTCTTACAATGCTGCCTAGGCTAGAATTTATCCTTTAACATTTGCAATGCAAAGGACTGTTTTCAAACTGTGGAGTCCTAGGTCCTCCTTGGAAGTTCCCAGATTCTCCAGTGATATGAAGTTAGGAGCCAAGGGGATGGCTTTTGGCTGCCTATTCCTGTTTCAACTGGTATGGTTCTTTTATCTGTTTCCCACAGTGGGCTTTGTCATCATTTTTCCTTTAAAAAATAAAATAGCTACATAACTTTTACAAATCAAGGGATTAGATAATTTTTAAGATGTGCCCTGGTTCAAATATGGGTTTTCTTCTTCATCTGTATTCTCCTTTCTGAATTTATTAACTGGATAGATTCAGATAACAAGGTAAGCATGTGTATGTACTTATGTATTTATTATATATGTGTATGTTGTATATATATTAATATAATGTATAGTGTATTAGTCAGGATTTATATTGGTCAGGATTCTCCAGAAAAAACAGAATCAGTGAAGGCTTGGTAAAATCTAAAATCCGCAGGGTAAGCCGATAGGCTGAAGACCCAGGGAAGAGTTTCAGTTCAGATCTAAATGCAATCTGCTGGCAGATTTCTTCTTGCTCAGGTGAGTTAAGTCTTTGTTCTATTAAGATCTCCAACTTAATTGGATAAAGCCCATCCACATTTTGGAAGGCAATCTACTTTACTCAAAGTCTTTTGATTTAAATGTTAATCTTACCCCCCAAAATACCTTTACAGAAACATCCAGAATAACGTTTGACCAAATATCTGGGCACCATGGCCTAAGCAAGTTGACACATAAAATTAATCATCACATACTATTAAGAAAAAAATTGGACATTGTATCTATATAGTTACTCTTCTGCCAACAGACAATGAATATGTACTGCAAGATAAAATGCTGAGTGAATTTTATTTTACAGAAGACAAAAGAATTAGAAAAACAAAATTTTGCTTGAATAAAAAGCAAAGCATGCTGTTTTTGAAAGTTAAATGACTTCTGATTTTTTTTTTTTTTTGAACTGGAGTCTTACGCTGTCGCCCAGACTGGAGTGCAGTGGCCGCTCCCGGCCACTGCAGCCTCGACCCACTGGGCTCCGGAGATCCTTCCGCCTCAGCCTTCCGAGTAGCCAGAATTACAGGCACGTGCTACCATGCCTGGCAGATATTTTGATTTATTGTAGAGATGAGGTCTCACCAAGTTGCCCAGGCGGGTCTCAAATCCACGGGCTCAGGCAGTCCACTCACCTCAGCCTCCCAAAGCGCAGGATTACAGGCTGAGCCACCGAGCCCGGCTGACTTCTGATTTTTAAATTAAGTTGCATGGAAAAAAATTCTCCCCTTTGAGTAAATGTCAGGAATGGTGTTATCGAGAAACATGCCCTTCCAGACGCTCCCTTCCTCTAAGGAACCATCTCCATTGTCCTTAGACGTACACGGATTAAGCAATTTCCCAATCTTTACTTAGTCCCTGTTTCTACTTCTCTGCTTCCACTATCAGCTTACTCTTTCCCTTTATTTCTCCCATCTTTGTTCATTTGCTGCTATTGTCTTCAGCAACTTGGCATTTTGTAAGAGATAAATTAACATGCTTTTAGATTCCATTGCCCAATATAAAGATCCTATGTCTCTTTCTAAAATATTTGTTCATTTGGTAATCAGCTTTACTGCAAAAGGAAAGGGCAAGGTGAACTCATTTTGCAGAATATTAGAGAAATGAAGCAGATGTTCGATTTTACCAATAAGCATAAAAAATAATTAAGGTTCCCTTTTCTCTGAGGCCCAAATGAAATTTATGTAATTTAGTAATGTATGTCACAGAATAAAAATCGTCTGTGTAATGCTGTAGTTTCCCTTGAAATAGGTTTCCCCCCGCAGGATGACATCTTATTGCTTATGTAATTATTCTATTTTCTGTACCTTAAGAATTCTAGAAATATCCAGATGTTAATATGCCTTTAAAAAAGTGTTTCATTATAAAATGACACACATAACATATTTGCCTATAATGACACCATACTGACAAACTCCCTAAGCTTCTCCGGTCCTCCTAACAGCTCATTTGTATTCTTCCAACATGATACCTTGCCTGAGCAAGGCTCCCTTGTGTTGGGCCAAGGTTATCTATTTTGCAGCCTCAGGAAGAGACTGATACTTTATCTCTTGGAAAAGAGATGATGAATGAGACTTGCAATAACATTTTTGTAGACTGCAGAGATCTGATATAAAACTCTGGACTAGAGAGTAAAATTTTTTAGTGCTTCGAAGTAATTAAGTGCTAGGAAAGAGTAGTTGGCCAGAGTGAGCAGTGAAGATGACAGTCTGATGAGCAGACAATAGTGTTGCCTCCGTCTTTCAGGAAGGGGCCCAGGGCCAGCTCAAACACCCCCAGCTTTTGAGAAAGACACCATAGCCTGTTAAGCAATCTGACATAGGTCACTTTGGGAATGAGAATAATATGCTTAGCGCCATCTTTGAGATCATACCAGTTGTCTTTGAGACAGGCAAAACAAATTCACCTGTTTCCAGAGGTTAAAGGAGAAAGGATTAGATTTTTAAAAATTCAAATACAATAGTCCCCCCTTGTCAACAGAGGACATGTTCCAAGACCTCCAGTGGATACCTGAAACACTGGATAGTACTAAATCCTATTTATACTATGTTTTCTCCTATACAGACATACCTACAATAAAGTTCAATTTATATATTAGGTGCAGTGAGAGAGTAACAACAATAACTAACAATAAAATAGAAATTATAACAATATGGCAGCATCACCACTCTTGCACTTCGGGGCCACTACTAATAAAATATAATACAAGGGCAACTTACACAATATAATTAATATTATATTGATATAAGTTGTCATATTAATGTAAGTATATAATATAAATTAATATAAATATTGTATTTATATGAATATAAAATAAGGGTGAACTGAACACAAGCACTGAGATACTACTACAGTGAATTTGATCACTAGGATAGTTACTGTGACTAACCAGCAGATAGAGGAGACAGCATTGATATACTGGACAAAGGGTGGATTCATGTCCCAGGCAGGTCAGAGTGGGAGGCATGAGATTTCATCAAGCTACTCAGAATGGTGCACAATTTAAAACTTATAAATTGTTTATTTTTGGAAATTTCCCTTTAATACTTTTGTCCACAGTTGACCACAGGTAGGTGAAACTTTGGAAAGCAGAACCACTGCTAAGGGGAAGACTACTGTCTAGTGTTTATAGTTGAGTGAGTATTTCTGTCTCTACAGGACATTTTCTTCCCTCCTGCTTCTCTCAGCTTTTTTTTTTGACAAAGACTATGTCTTCTTAAAAATTATTTTTCAAGTTTTTAATTTTTATTATGAAGCTGTGGGGTACAATTCAGGGTTAGGTATACAAACGTTGATAATGCAGGTACCCTTGTTGTTGAAGTGTGCCCCTCCCTCCCCTAGCAGTTTCCCTCAACTGCCAATCCCACCCCCTCTCCCCTGACAATTTCTCACTACTGCCAATCCCTTTCTTATAGTATTATGATAATTGTTCAAGGTCCGTTTATGAGTGAGAACATATGGTACTCTGTTCTTTTTTCTGTGATAGATCATTGAGTATGATCAACTCTAAATTCATCCAAGTTGCTGTGAAGTCCATATGTTTGTCCTTCTTTATGGCTGCATAATAATCCATTGTGTATGTGTACCACATTTTTAAAATCCAGTCCAGTTTCAATGGGCAGCATGGTTGGTTCCATGTTTTTGCTATTATGAATAGAGATGCAACAAACATACATGTGCAGGTATCTTTTTGTAGAATGATTTGAGTTCCTCCGGGTATATTCCCAATAGGGAGATTGCTGGGTCATATGAAAGATCAATTTCTAGTTCTTTCAGAAATCACCACACTGTGTTCCAAAGAGGTTGCAGTAGTTTGCATTCCCACCAGCAGTGTAGAAGCGTTCCTTTTTTTCCACATCCTTGCCAGCATCTGTTGTTGTTCGTTTTATTTTTATTTTTATTTTTATTTTTTTGAGTTGGAGTCTCACTCTGTCACCCAGACTGGAGTGCAGTGGCTGCTCCCAGCCACCGCAGCCTTGACCTGCTGGGCTCCTGTGATCCTTCTGCCTCAGCCTTCCAAGTAGCTGGAAGTACAGGCGTGCGCTACCACACCCGGCTAATTTTTGATTTATTGTAGAGATGCCCAGGTGGGTCTCGAACCCGCGGGCTCAGGCAATTTATGTTTGTTTTATTAACGGTGGCCATTCTTACTGGGGTTAGGTGGTGTCTCAATGTGGTTCTGATTTGCATTTCTCTGATGGTGAGTGAGACTGAGCACTTTTTCATGTATCTGTTGGCTACCCATATATCTTCTCTTCAGAAGTGTCTATTCATGTTTTTTGCCCACTTTTAAATGGGGCTGTTTGTTTTTTTCCTTTCGGCGCATTTGAGTTCCTTGTAGATCCTAGATGTTAGGCCTTTGTCAGATATACAGTTGGCAAATATTTTTTTCCTATTCTGTAGTCTGTCTCCCTTCTCTCTTGATGGTTTCTTTTGCTTTGCAGAAGCTCATCAGTTTGATGAGGTCCCACTTGTCTATCTTATTTCTTATGGTACAAGCACTTAGGATTCTGATCAGAAATTGGTTGCCAGTTCCAACTTCCATAAGGATGTCTCCTGTGTTTTCTAAGATTCTTATAGTTTGAGGTTTTACGTTTAGGTCTTTGATCCATTTAGGGTTAATTTTTGTGTATGGTGATAGGTATGGGTCCTGTTTCAATCTTCTGCATGTGGTCAGCCAGTTTTCCCAGCACCATTTACTGAATAATTCTCCTCTCCCCAGTGGTTGTTGTTGGAGGCTTTGTCAAAGATGAGTTGGTTGTGAAATTGAGGTTTTGCTTCTGGAATCTCTATCCAGTTTCATTGATCTATATGCCTGTTCTTGTACCAATACCAGGCTGTTTTGATTACTGTAGCCTTATAGTAAAGTTTGAAATCTGGAAGTGTGATACCTCCCACTTTGTTTCTTTTGCTAAGGATTGTTTTGGCTACTGGTGATTGTTTATGTTTCCATAGGAATTTCTGTATTGTCATTTCCAGGTCTGAGAAGATAATGTTTGTAACTTAATGAGTATTACATTGACTCTGTAGATTGCCTTTGGTAGGATGGACATTTTAACATTTAATGTTGATTCTTCCTATCCAGGAGCATGGAATATTTTTCCATTTGTTTGTGTCTTCTTGAATTTCTTTCAGCAGTGTTTTGTAGTTCTCATTGTAAAGGTCTTTCGCTTCTCTGGTTAGGAAGATACTGAGGTATTTCATTTTTTGTGGCTATTGTGAATGGAATTGTGCTTTTTATTTGAGTCTCTGCCTGCTTGTTGTCAGTGTATAGGAATGCAACTGTCTTTTACACATTTATTTTGTATGCTGAGATTTTGCCAAAGTCCTTTATCAGTGAAAGCAGGTTTTTGACAGATTCTCTTGGATTTTCAAGTTGTAGGATCATATCATCAGCAAAGAGGGATAACTTGCCTTCCTCTTTTCCTATTTGGGTATCCCTGATTTCCTTCTCTTGTCTAATTGCCCTAGCTGGGATTTCAAACACAATGTTGAACAAGAAAGGTGAGAGCAGGCAGCCTTGTCTTGTTCCAGTTTTCAGCGGAAATGTTTCCAGTTTCTGTCCATTTACAAAATGTTAGCTGTGGTTTTATCATAGATGACACTTACTATTTTGAGGTTTGTTCCTTCTATACCTTGGTGTTTGAGGGTTTTATCAAGAAGCAGCTGGATTTTACCAAAAGCTTTTTCTGCATCTAATGATGTAATCATGTGGTTCTTGTTTTTACATCCGTTGCTGTATTTAATTACATTTATGGTCTTGTGAATGTTGAACCAGTCCTGCATCTTGGGGATGATTGGTCATGGTGGATGATTTTTGAGATGTGTCATGGTAGATGATTTTTGAGATGTGTTTTTGGATCTGATTTGCTAGAATCTTGTTGAGGATTTTTGCATCTATGTTCATAAGGGATATTGGCCTGTAGTTCTCTTTTTTGTTGTTGTTGGGTCTTTACTTGGTTTGGGTATCATTGTGATTTTAGCTTCGTAAAATGATTTGAGGAGAATTCCATCTTTCTCAATTGCCTGTAATACTTTCAATAGGATTGGTATCAGCTCCTCCTTGTACATTTTGTAGGATTCTGCTGGAAAGCCATCCAATCCAGGGGTTTTTTTGTAGGTAGTTTTCATATGACAGAGTTAATTACCTGGGTTATTATTGGTCTATTTAGTGTCTCAGTGTCTGATTGTTTAACCTGGGAAGGTTATGTGATGTCAGAAAGTCCTGCATTTCATTTAGGTTATCAAGTTTGTTTCCATATAGGTGTACATAGTAATCTCTGATAATCTCCTTTATTTCTTCGGGGTCAGTTGTGATTTGATCTTTTGTATTTCTGATTGTGTTTATTTGGGCTTTTTCTCTCTTTTTCTTAGTCATTCTGGCTAGGGGTCCATCAATCTTGTTAATTCTTTCAAAGAACCAGCTTTTTGTTTTGTTGATATCTATGATATTTTTGTCTTCTATGTCCCGTATTTGGGCTCTTATTGTTGTGTTTTGGATTCTTCTGCTAAAGTTGGGGTTTTGGTGACCTTCTTTTTCCAGCTCCCTTAGGTGATTTGTTAGGTTCTCAACCTGTGATCTTTCTGTTTTGCTCATGTATGCTCATAGAGATATAAATTCCCCTCTTATAATTGCTTTCATGACATCCCAGAGGTTTTGTTAAGATGTTTCTTCATTTTCATTTGTTTCCAGTAATCTTTTTTTTTTTTTTGAGTTGGAGTCTCACTCTGTAGCCCAGACTGGAGTGCAGTGGCCGCTCCTGGCCACTGCAGCCTCGACCTGCTGGGATCTAGCGATCCTTCCGCCTCAGCCTTCCAAGTAGCTGGAATTACAGGCGCGTGCTACCACGCCCGGCTAATTTTTTTATTTTATTGTAGAGATGAGGTCTCGCCTGCCCAGGTGGGTCTCGAACCCGTGGGCTCAGGCAATCCACTCACCTCAGCCTCCCAAAGGCACGGGATTACAGGCTGAGCCACCGAGCCCGGCTTTCAGTAATCTTTTAATTTCTGCTTTGATTTCAGTGTTGACCCAGTAGGTGTTCAGCATCATGCTGTTTAGTGTCCATGTCTTTGTGGGCTTCTGGAAAATTTTGTTGTTGTTGATATTTATTTTTATTCCACTGTGGTCTGAGAAGGTGCATGCTAATATTTCAACTTATGGAATTTGTTTATGCTTAATTTATGGCCAATGATGTTATTAATCTTGGAGTATGTTCCATGTGGTGATGAGTAGAATATATATTCTGTGGTTGTTGGGTGGAATAATCTGTAGTTATCTATTAAGTACTTTGGGAGGAGTGTCAAGTTTAAGTTTGGGAACTCCTTGTTGATTTTTGGCCTCGATGATCTGTGTAGGGCTGTTAGTAGGGTATTCAAGTCCCCTGAAATAATAGTGTTAGAGTCAATATCTTTTTTTAGTTTACTCAGTAGTTGCTTTATAAATGCTTGTGCTCATGTGTTGAGTGCATATATGTTTAGGATAGATATTTCTTGTTGATGGATTGAACATTTTATCATTATGTAGTGTCCTTTTGTATCTTTTTAAATTTTTGATAGTTTAAAAGTTGTTTTGCCTGATATTGAGATCGTGATTCCTGCCTTCTTTTTGATCCATTTGCCTTGACACTCATTTTCCATCCTTTAACTTTGAGTCCGTGTATGTTCCTTGTGTTGAGATGAGTTTCCTGGATGCCACAAATAATTGGATCATGGTTTCTTATCTAGTTTGTCATTCCGTGTCTTTTCAGTGGTGCATTTAGTCCATTCACATTCAGGCTGATTATTGAAATATGATTGTTTATTGCTGCCATGAGGTTCTTATAAAATTTTTTCTTTCTTTGCTTGTTTTCTTTTGACTTGGGATTGATGTATGTGTACGTCTTCAAGTTTTGTGTTGCACTGTATTCTCTGTTGATTCTGTGCTCTGCTGTTCTCTTGGGAAGTGTGTGGTCATTCTTTTTTTTTTTCCTTTCTCTGTGTTTAATACCTTTAAAAATGTCTCCTGTACAACTGGTCTTGAAGCTGCATAATCTCTTAGGAATTGAATGTCTGGGAAGGATTTAATTCTCCATCACTGACGATTCTGAGCTTAGTTGGGTAAGAAATTCTTGGTTGAAGTTTTTTATCTTTGTGGACTCTGAATACTGTACTTCAGTCCCTTCTTGCTTATAGTGTTTCTGTCAGTAGGTCTGCTGCTATTCTGATTGGTTTTCTCCAGTAGGTAGTCTGACCTTTCTCTCTTGCTGCCTTTAGGATTTTTCTTTTGTGCCTACATTGTATAGGTAAATTACTATGTGTCTAGGGGTTGATTTTCTCATTTGATGCCTTGGGGGATTCTTTGTGTCTCTTGTGCTTTGCTGGTCACATCTCTGGTGTGATGGGGAAAGTTTTCTTGGATTACCTTCTGGAATACTTGCTCCAAGTTGTTCTCCATTTCCTTTTCTTCTTCTGGGATACCAATCAGGCAAAGGTTCACCCTCTTGATACAGTTGCACATCTCTTGTAGGTTTTGTTCTTTCTTTCTGAGTCTTCTTTCTGTGTTTTTTACAGATTGGGTTAATTCCATGTTCTGGTCTTGAAGTTCTGAGATCCTTTTTTCAGCTAGATTAATTCTGCTTTCCATGCTTGTCATCTTGTTTATTTCATGGGTGAAATTTTTTATTGCCAAAATATCTGTTACAAGTTCTTTCAGTGTTGCATCTTGTCTTTCTTGTGTCTTATTCACTCTTTCCATCCATTCCCTAATCCTTGTCATGTATTCTGGGACCAGTCATTGGAGACTTCCATTGGTTGGGCAACAAGGTCTGATTAGGCAGGAGTTTTCTTTTTGTAACACTTGAAATTGCCTGTGGTCTTCCTTTGGTTTTTCCTCATTTGTGACAGCTCTCTTGTTTTTCTCTTTAGTTCTGTTATTCCATGTCTGTGGGAGAGGCTTTCTCTTCTGATGTTTGTTCAGCCCTCTATTCTTCCTTGATCTGGGCTCTAGATTCATTCTATTTTGAAATAGGATGGTGAGTGGGAAGCTTTGCTGTCTTTTGTAGTTTTTGAAAGTTGAATAAAGTAGGGGATGGGGTGCTAGGATTCAGAAAATACTTGCAAATTACAATGTTCACTGATTGTGGTATGTATTCCCTGAGACCTACTCCCCACCACCACTCTATATTATGATGCAAAGCAGAAACCAACACAAGAAACAATTGAACACACACCCAGACATACACACATTCCCCAAAACAGACTGGAATGACAACAAAGTGAAACAAAACAAACAATAACCAAAAAAAAAAAAAACTCCAAGAAAACTGAACACACACACACACACACACACACACACACACACACACACACATGCTTAGCACAAAATGAATGGAGAAGAAAAACAGGAAGACCAGGAAAAAAAAAAAGGAATTCAGACTGGATCCTCACACATATATTGACACACACCTGAAACTGTAAAAATAAATAAATAAATAAAAAACCCCAGAAGAACAAAAGAGCAAAAATAAACCAACAGTAACAACAACCAAATTGAAAGATGAATACTCAATCATTCACATACACACAAAAACAGAAAATAACAAACAAAAGAAGAAAGAAAGAAAAGAAAAAAAATTGAGGGGATGCAGATTAAACCCACACATACACATTCATGGACAAAGGAAAAATATTTTAAAAATAGATGAACTAACAAATAAATAGGCAAAACAAAAACAAAAACAAAAACCCTGCCCTCTTGTTGCAGGCTTTGTAATTTTTCCTCTTATCTGGTCTTTCCCTGAAGAGTTTCCCCTCTTTCACTCTCTCCCCAGTGTCAGGAGCAGGGAAGAAGGAGGGGCAGTGGAGATGGGTGGAACTGTAGTCCTCCCCTCCCACTCTTGTATGGTCAGGGAGCTCTCCTTCAGTGGGGAGGTGCAGCATTCTCTTCCCCAGGTATGTATTTGCGAGGGGTGCCCAGCCAGGCCTATTCCTGGAATGGAATTTTCTTATTGTGACTGACGTCCAGTCTCCTCCTTCTCAGTTGCGGCCCAGCGTGTGTGTCTGATGTTTAGAGGATTGCTAGGGAGGAGGGGGTTTGAGTCAGCCCCAGATTCATCACTGATCTCTTTGGAGTCCTTCCTTGTCCTTTTGTGGTCACATCCTTTGTCCTGCAGCTGGATCAGGGTTGGGTCAGGTCCCTCTGAAGTTTGTGCTTTCAGGATATTCCCTCTGGGTCACAATCAACCCCAGAGTAGTTGCTCCACCAGTCGCAGAGATTGGATATGTTGCTCTGTGGTGAGCAAGTTGGAGCACTTTCCTGCCCTGCCTTCAAGATGGTGGTGGGGTGTCTCTTTTGTTTTCTTCCATGGGACTCAGACTCTGGACTCCCTCCGCAGTCCCTGCTGCCAGTGCCTGACTGGGCGCCAAAGGGGTGAGGCAAAGCCTGGAGCTGGCAGTCTCTCCTGCTGCAGTGGTGAGGCAGAGCCTGGGTCAGTAGTCTCTCCCCAATGCTTCCTCACAGGAAAACTTGTGTCCACTTTTTAAAAATGCACTTGGCTTCTAGTGATCTGGGAAGAGCCAGGGACCAAGCACAGAAGTTGAGCACCAGAGACCTGGCCACTTGCTCACCAGCCCCCATTTAATCAGTCTCTCCCAGCATTTTCTTCCCAGGAAGGGTTTTGTTGATTAAAAAAATAAAATGGTGCTCAGTTTCTGCATCCCAATAATCGCTAGGGTCCAAGCCCAGCAGCTGCGGCCCAGCTGTTGCACCAGGAGAGCCCTGGCTGCTAGCTCCTTAGCCCTCATTCAGTTAGCCACTCACACACCCACTCACTCGCCATCATGTACACAAAATTTTCCATACACTCGCTCACACCAGGACTTGCATAATCTGACTGACTTGGCTGCCATTTTCTCAATCACCTCCAAATTTTTTTACTTTAAAGATGTGGGATACAATTCAGGGTTAGGTATACAGATGTTCATTATGCAGGTACCCTTGTTGATGAGGGGTGTCCCCTCTTCTCTTGGCAATTTTCCACTACTGCCAATTCCTTTTTTATAGTATCATGATAATTGTTCAAGGTCCACTTATGAGTGAGAACATGTAATACTCAGTTCTTTGTTTCTGTGATAAATCACTCATTATCATAGTATTATATCATCCAAGTTGCCGTGAAGTTCATAATTTTTTTCCTCTTTATGGCTGCATAATATTCCATTGTGTATATGTACCACATTGTTTTTAGCCAGTACTCTGAAAAAGACTGTGTCTTATTTATTTTTTTGTTTCTGGAATCTCACATTGGTTTTGAAACAAGATTGAATGCTCAAGAAATATTTGTGAAGTTGATCTAACTAAATTGATTTCTCTTTATTTTTGTGCTGTCATGTTTGCATTTTGCTTAATCTGCTGTTATTGTAGAATCTTAGAATCATTGTAACTGGTGTCCTTTAAGGCCAAGAAAGAAGCAACTGCACAACAGTGACATAAATAGTAACATCATTTGTTTTTATGAACCTACATACAAAAGGAGACTTAGAGGCAAATTTTAGGACTGAATATAGAACTTCCATCTCTATGTTAAGTTTAAGGCACAGAAACTCTGACATTCTTTCAATGTCTACCCAAAGAAGATGAATGTTAATTTCCAGTGAGTTCAGCCCAATTAAAATTTCCCAGAATTTCTTTCCTAAATTTTCTCCTAAAGCTTACGGCAAACCAGTTGTGTGCCCCTGTACTTACACATGCATTAATGTTGTGGTTTATTATTTGAAATTTGGTTATTTCTAACATTGATCTCGTGAGGAGTTAGAACTAGAGATCAGAAGTTTATGGCCCATATAGTCGGTTCTATTTGGTGTCTTTAAAATTACTGCTTTTATTTTGGGATCCCTAAAACCACTCTTAGGTTCAATGATTAACTCACAGAACACTGAAATGCTGTTATATTCATGGTCATGCTTTATCATAGCAAAAGAGAACAGATTAGAATCAGCAATGGGAAAAAAGTGCACAGAGGAGATACCAGACACAAGGTTCCAGTTGTCCTCTCCAGGCAACAATGACAATATGCGTAGAGTATTGCTAATCAGGAAAGCTCACCTGAATCTTTGTGTCCAGTGTTTCTATTGATTGGTTACATAGCTATGAGTGACTGCTCACACGGCTGACTTCTGTCTCCAGCTCCTCCAGAGGTCAAGTTGATACCACCTGATCCAAAGCCCCAACCATAAATTACATTGTTAGTACAGAATGTCTGGTGTGGTCTAAGACCTTTTTGTAGACAAAACAATCTTATCAGATAAAATATTCCAAGGGTTTAGACATTACTTTCCAGGAATTAGACAAGGGCCAAGCTTCTCTTTGGAATGAGTAGGATGTGTACAACCCAGACCAACATGTTGAGTTAATCCTTCACTGCAGCAATACTAATAGTAAACATATTCGGTTTAGGAGATTTCACATTAAATATGTATTTTGGGATTACCTTGAAAAACCGGAAGATCTCTACCTGTGCCATTGAAAGAAACTGAGCAGCTTTTCTTACCTTAGATAAGGCATGTGCTTTCCAGTTCACTACAGTCCTTCAGGGTTATACCCAGTTTGTTTCACTCAGTTATATGACGTTCTCATTTCTTACAAACATTTTGATTATAGATGTTTTGGAAACTAAGAGATTTGTTGAAAATTCAGGCTCAAATAAAAAAAAGATAATATTTTACCTGCTGAATGTGTTACGTATCTCAAGTTGTTTTTCTGTACTCCTTTGCCTAATCCATGGGATATATTATTATTCTGAGAATACTGTCATCCAAAGGAGACAGGAGAACCAGAAGATTCCTCTGGAGAAGTAGTTTTCAACATTTCTTATTCCAGGAACTACTGCATCAGCTAACTATAGGCAATCTATTTTTTTCAATCTCATTCCTTACTCTTTCTATGCTGCCCTTACCAGAACCAAAGGAATAAATATTTCTTTTCAATAAGATATTATTCAGTATCCCATAGAAATTTTAGCTTGGAAACCAGGACATAAATTTTTAGTTGACATATAATCAGTCTTAAGTCACCTGCAGCACTTTTTGTTGGGAGTCTCCAACAACCAGACTACTTAGGTTATAGTGAAAGCAGGCCTCAGACCAAAAACGCCGTGCATTCAGATATTTTGTAAATAAACATTCTTTAGCAAACAGCTACACAATTGTTTACATGCGTTGTTAGGTAAGCTTAATGAAGTTCCGGTTCTCCGTCCTTTCAGATTTTTGGCTACCTCATCATAAGAATGATTTTGCTGAGGCACACATGTCAATACAAAAGCAGGAATAAGGCAACTGAAATTCCTCACAACCCAAAAGCTCAAAGCAAGACCTTTGAGGATCAAGCCTGAGCATTACATGTAAGGGTACAGGCCAGAAACTTCCAAGATGCTTAGTCTCTGATCAAGTATGTTTGGAAAAGGTCATAAAAAATGTCTGAGCTAATTTGCATGTTTTGAGTACTTTGAGCCTCTTTCTAACATTCATCTTGCTAATAACAAGCCAGTAATTTCACTTAATAAAAAAAATATTTCTGATATTTACTATGCTAGTTAGCAAAGTCTCAGCTGTTAACTGAGACACAGCTAACCAAAATGCCCACAGTGACGCCCTTGGGGTGTAGCCTTTCTCAAATAACACCTGCTAACTATCATTGGGGCCTGAATTTTATAGAGTAGCTGCTTAGAGTCAAAAATTGAATTCACTGGCACCTTCATAATATCATATTGTTTCTGCCGAATTATTTTAAAAGTGAATTACAAATATCACACTACCTTTCTAGACTTCCACTGTGCATTATTCCATTTTGCTATAAAGGAATATTTGAGGCTGGGTAATTTATAAAGAAAAGAAGTTTATGGTTCTGCATGGTGCCAGCATATATATATATATATATATATATATATATATATATATATATATATATATATAATTTTTTTTTAAGGGTAACACTGATACCTGCAAAAGCTGTAGGTCATACTTTTTTTCTGGTCCCAGCATTTGCTTACCTTCTGGTGAGGCCTCAGAAAGTTTCACTTGTGGCAGATGGTGAAGGGGGACAGGTGTGTCACATGGTGAGAACAATAGCAAGAGTGAGAAGGAACATGTCAGGATCTTTTAAATAACCAGCTCTCTCGTGAAATAATAACAGAGCAAGAACTCACTCATTGAAGTGAGAATAGCACCCAGCCATTCACAAGGGATCCTCTCTCATGACCCAAACACCACCAACTAGACCCCACGTCCAGCATTGAGTGTCACATTCAACAGGTGATTTGGAGGGGACAAATATCCAAGCTATATCATATTACTAATAATTTTCAGATCACCTGTTGAGAAGGAGCTAGATATCATATGCTCAGTCCTCAGTCTCAAGCAAGAGTAGCACTTAAAATGTGCTCATATATAGGGACCTGTCATAATCTTAATTTTGTGGTCATAGTGGAAGAAAGAGAGACCCCATCAGTGAGTTGACTGTTTTTATGTTTCAATTCTTCTGCTAATACAATTTTTAGAAAAAAATCAGTTTTCCTAACTTAAAAAAGTAATGATTAATAAAGGGATATTACTTGTATTACATAGAACATATGGTGATAATGCAATCAATTATGATTAAAAAAAACCCCCCACTAGTATCCAGAACACAGATGTAAGAATTCTACTGGCTTGCAGTAGCTATCTGGCTTTGGGATTTGTTCTTCATAACAATGAGCAAAGACAATAAAAAAATTCTAAAAAATAGTGTGCCTATGGTATATAATAATGTAAAAACAATGTCTTTTCTTGAGCTAATAATCTTTTTTTTTGAGTTAGAGTCTCACTCTGTCACCCAGGCTGGAGTGCAGTGGCATGCTCATGGCCACCGCAGCGTCGGCCTGCTGGGTTCTGGAGATCCTTCCGCTTCAACCTTCCAAGTAACTGAACTATAGACACACACTACTGCACCTGGCTAATTTTTTATTTTATTGTAGAGATGAGATCTCACCAAGTTTCCTAGGCTGACCTCAAATCTGCGGGCTCAGGCAATTCACTGACCTTGGCCTCCCAAAGTGCTGAGATTACAGGCTGAGCCACCGAGCCCGGCCAAGCTAATAATTATTAAGAACTAGAAGTTTCACTTATTGCTAGATACTTAAAGCCATTAAAAAGCCAACTTTATTACTCAAAGTCTTTCAAGGAAACTAAATTTATTATTGAGTCTGAGACTCTCCTGCCTCTAATCTTTTTTTCACTCTACTGAAACAATTGTTTTTATAGATGAATTTGGGTAGCTAAGTTTTAGAAACATAGGATCACATTACAACATAATAGATAGTACTTAATGTGATAGTAATAGTATATATGGGATTGGAAAGAGACAGATGGGAGGGTTTATAAATATTTTAATCATTTTCTTAAACCTTGTAATTTTGTTTTTTAGCTTATTAACAATTCATCTTTTTGACATTTAAAAAAGAGAGTGGTGGCCGGGCGCAGGGGCTCATGCCAACAATCCCAGCACTGTGGGAGGCTGAGGTGAGAGGATTGCCTGAGCCCATGAGTTCGAGACCAGCCTGGGCAACCTGACTAGATCTCATCTCTATAATAAATCAAGAATAATTAGCCAGGTGTCATGGAACATGCCTGTAGTTCCAGCTATTTGGAAGGCTTAGGTGGAAGGATCACCCGAACCCAGCTGGTCAAGGCTGCAGTGGCTGTGAGTGTGCCACTGCACTCCAGCCTGGGTGATAGAGTGAGAATCTGACTCAGAAAAAATAAAAATAAAAATAAAATTAAAAAGAGAGTGGAGTTTCTTTGTTTAAAATTTATACCAAACAAGTACTTGAGCTTACTATTTGCCATCTACACAAAACTGACTATTACATTTTGTATATTTGGTATACTCAGTCTTGTAGAATACACATATAATGTTACATCCCTAGGTATACCAGTGATGATTGCTCTTTTCGTCTTTCAAATGTTCTCCTTCACACATTCAAGTTGCATTCATGTTAGGGTTTCTTTTCTTTGTCTGCTCAGACAGCAGCACTCATATTGAAAATTAAATGTGACCTGGAACATGTATCAGAATACAGTTGGCAAAGGAGTAGGGAAAAAAAGGTGAAAGAAATTCCGTGTCAGGGAAAGGGAAATTTCATGTGCAGGAACTACAGAATGCAATATGATGTTGGGCAGTAATTTCTCCATTATTTGAAGGCATGTCATAAAATGCGTTAATCATTAAGGGCGCCAAACCCTCTTTGGATATCTCATTCATGTGTTATCTTTAAGTAAATCTGAAGTTGGTGCTTTTTTAGCTAATGATTTCCTGTCTACAATGAGGGAAAAAAGAGTTACTATTTTTAATTTTATAGTGAAGTCCTTGTTGGTAGGGTACATTGTCTTCATTTGAGAAATGTTTCACTGTTTTTATTTCAGGGATGTAAGCAGCAGACTTTTATCATTTTTCAAAGGTATCTAGTTAAAGGCTTAACGTGGGATTGGAATGAGGTTGAGGAACAAAATAGAATAGGTCTCAAAAACTCTCTTTCCAGAAAGTTCCCTGTACCTTGAGTTTTCCCTCTAAACAAAGAATAGGGAAACTGTGATAGGCATCTTTAAAAATATTTTTTAGCTAAATAGAAAAAAATTGAGAGTGCCAGTCATTAAAAAAATATATTTTTAAGGCTGGGTGCAATGACTCACAACTGCAATCCCAGCACTTTGGGAAGCCAAGGAGGAGAATTGCTTGAGCTCAGGAGTTTGAGACCAGACTGGGCAACATAGCGAGACCTGGTCTCTACAAAAAATTAAAAAAAAAAAAAAATTAGGAGGGCAAGATGGCATGCACCTATAGTCCTAGCTACTTGGGAGGCTGTGGCAAGTAGATCAGTTCAGCCAAGATGGTTGAGGCTTGGTGAACCATGATTATGCCACTGCACTCCAGCCTGGGCGACAGGGTGAGACCCTTACTTAAAAAACAAAACAAAACAAAACCCTCCAATCTTTTTTAAAAAAGATGTAGTCTCAATACTAGAAAGACCACTTAGATTAAGCTTAATCAGTGTATAGTCATCATTTGTACTTTGTATTTTGTTTCTTTTAAAAATACATCCCTTTACAGAACCATAACTTTATATATATAACATAATATATATAAATATGTATTATAAAACATATGGGTTTTTTTTTTGTTGTTTGTTTTTTGTTGAGTTGGAGTCTCACTCGGTCACCCAGACTGGAGTGCAGTGGCCGCTCTCGGCCACTGCAGCCTTGCCTGCTGGGCTCCAGTGATCCTGCCGCCTCAGCCTTCCGAGTAGCTGGAATTACAGCCACGCGCTACCACGCCCGGCTGATTTTTTGATTTACTGTAGAGATGAGGTCTCGCTGCCCAGGCGGGTCTCGAACCCACGGGCTCAGGCAATCCACTCACCCCAGCCTCCCAAAGGCGCGGGATTACAGGTTGAGCCACCGAGCCCAGCATATATGTATATGCTTTATTAATAAGGAAACCTTGACTGGTTATAACTTTTTCAAGGTTACAGAACAAAAGCAATGGAACTGGTATTTAAAGACAACATTTTTTGGTCTCCTGCTACACTAACTTGTTTTTCCTGCACCTTTTTTAAAAGAAAGAAATAAATTCAAAGTAGGCAGTGAGAAGGGCTTTTTGAGGTCTGGTGGTTTTATTGCCACAGCCCAATGATTGGTGCATAAAAGTTGCCCAATAGATTTTAAATGGATGTATGGATGTTCTGAATTTCTGCTTTGGGCAGCAGACTTTCTTTTTTCCTTTGCTTAAGCAATCATTTCCAAATGAGAAAAAAAAAATCTTGAAACTCTTTATTCTCCTTTGAGAAGTTTTTTGAATACGTGGGAAGATACATCTCAGGAACTTGACATGGGGGCTCAGACGTGCATGCTGGTCTGTTGATAGGTCCAATTACACCATTTCTGCTAACAATGACACCAACTTATTTTCCTTTAAGTTTCTACTCCATTTTCTGTTCTAAATTTAGCTTTTTTGGTAACATCAAACTGTTTTTGAAGCAGTTTCTAAGGAAACTTCTCATGCAAGGCACTTAAGTCAATAATTAGAAAGTCGTTATGAGTAAATTAAGTGAACTAGGCTGTGTGCCTAGAAGGACAGATGGGAAGGGGCAGTCTTAGAGAACTGGAGCAGCCTGTATGTTTTATTCCTTTTTCAACAGCCACCTGTGAAACAAACTTTCCAAGGTCCTTAAGGATTTTCAAGGTCAAAAATGTGTGAACAGTTTTTAATTAACCAAATTCATGTACAAGTAGCCATTTAATATTTTATTTCCCAGATAATACAAACTCCTTGATAGCTAATGTCCCTGTCTTGTTAACAATGGAGGGAACAGCATGTAGTATTTTATTTATGTAAATAAAATGTAAAAAATAGATAAAATAACACATGAAAAAGCACTTCTTAGAATTCCTGACATATAGCTGTCACTCAAAAATGTTAGTTATTACAATTATAGCCACTAATGTTTAACTTCTCTCTATCTATTTAAATGTCTATGTTTTCCAGTGCATCCCTCCCTTTTAAGTTAAACTTTACATATCCTTTCAAGGCAATATCTACTCTATGATTTAAACTATCCTCTATATTCTGACACTACAATGAAGTGATCAATTTCCATGGAAAGACCGGAGAGATGATCTCTGAGGTCTGACATTAAGTCTTGAGACCTTCAGGATGAGTATAGGCCTGACTGCTAGAAGTCACAAGCCTGCACAATGTTTATAGGAAATTTGCAGCTCTGGAAAAGACTAAATTGGATTTAAGTCAGCCACTAAGCATGAGGTGTCTGACATGTCTTTCCAGATAAATCACCCACTTACTGATACTGTCTCCATTTGTTTTGAAGTCCTCTTCTCTTTGATTTGTTAAAGCCATGTCACTGGGTTTGACTGAGGCTCCATCTTCCATTGCCATTCATATAAGCTACTGAGTAATCCACAGTAAATCTTCACAATGTTGGGAGAAAAAATTCATCTTACCTACCGTCAGTGCTATTGGCAGCTAAGGTAAGAAATGTCCATTTTGCTCTGAGCTCCCAATATTAAATCTCTATAATAAACATGCACATACACAGTCATTATTCCCCAAACAAAAATTATTAATAGTGTTCCCTTTCACTCTTTCTTTCTTTTTTTGAGTTGGAGTCTCATTCTGTCACCCAGACTGGAGTGCAGTGGCCGCTCCCGGCCACCACAGCCTCAACCTGCTGGGCTCCGGCAATCCTTCCACCTTAGCCTTCCAAGTAGCTGGAACTACAGGCGCATGCTACCATGCCCGGCTAATTTTTGATTTATTATAGAGATGAGGTCTCGCCAAGTTGCCCAGGTGGGTCTCAAACCCATGGGCTCAGGCAATCCACTCACCTCAGCCTCCCAAAGCGTGGGATTACAGGCTGAGCCACCAAGCCCGGGTCCCTTTCACTCTTAAAATGCCTTGGTTTATAGGATATATTGTATGATCTCCCTCCTTAAAGTTCACTCAAATCAGAGTGATAAGGTGATTAGAGAAAGTGAGGATTCTAATTCTAGTCCCTTGATATGCTCAAATCTAGACTCTATCATTACAACTGAAGTCCTGGTATTGAGCCAGGTCACTAATCCTTGACCATCTCTTCTGTCAACTGAATGATTTCTTCAGAGCCCTTGGTACAGGTTGCAGATAGCTGGCCTCAGCTGGGACTTCCTAGTATTGCAAAGATGTTCTATTTGCAGATGGGGGAGGATATATATGATGCAATATTACACAGCCATAAAGAAGGACAAATTATGGAACTTGTCTTGGATGGATGTGAAGTCTATCATACTCAGTGGTCTATTACAGAAAAAAAGGTCTGGGTACCACATGTTCTCACTTATAAGTGGACCCTGAACACTCTCATAATACTACAAAAAAGTATTGACAGTAGAGGGACACTACCAGGGGAAGGAGGGGTACATAATATCAATAAGAGTACCTCATCCGAATCCAGGCAAAGTGTGGTTCAGTGGGAGGCCCAGAATTTCACCTGTACCTAAACCACTTATGTACACAATCCACAACGTTAAAATAAAATAAAATAAAATGAAAAAATATATTTTTTTAGAGTCTTTAAAAATTACTGAAAAAGAAGGAGAAAAATACAAACAAACACAATGGAGGGAGGTCTCAATCTCTTTCATTCAGAAAAACTCCCAATCTCTAAATGTGAATTAAGCACCTTTTCTCTGCTATCCTTGAATTCAGTGTACCAAGGAGTATTACCCTGCCAAGTCTAGAAAATCTCCAGTTTTACCTTCTAACTTATAATCACATGACTAAAGTAGTCTACGGATAAGATTCTGTATGAATGAAGATCTGTCCAAGATTACAGATTATCATCACTGAAAGTCTTAGAAGCAGCTCATGACTTTTAAAAGAAGGCTTCTCTTGCTTTTATTGATGCATACGTGCTTACATTATGCAAACACCCTTTCAAATTTAGAAGAATAGAAAGAGTCCAGAAGATTATTAATCAAATGATACTTACAAAAGTACTCCTCAGTCAAACTAAAGAATAAAGAAACACATAAAAATCATTCTGGTTACATTTTCCTCAACAAACAGTTTTTGAGTAATAGATATATGCTAGGTACTTTGTGAATAGTTGCTTTTTAAAGTAACATAGGCAATAAATAATGGATTTTTGGAAAAAATAGATTTTTTGTAGTTTGTAGCTCTCTAACCAAATTAATTGCACACTCATCCTCTTTCCATAGAACATCTCACTTCCGGTAGACATTTTTTGCACTATATTACAGCCATTTGTCTCCATTTTTATTGACACTGTTAGATTGTGACCTCCTTGAAGGAAGCTCTCTCTTTCACCTACCTAAGCCAATATGGGTTTATTGCTTGGCTTATAATAATTGTTAATTTTTCCTCCTTGCTAATTTTTAAACTTTCCACTATGTAAGTCAACTGAGAGCTAAAATAACTTAGTGGAGTTAAAATCTGTGTAAAATGGCTTCAGGAGCAGGCCAAGAAAAAAAGACAGCTACAGAAATGATTGCCTAAGTGAAAGTGCCCAGAACAGAATCAAAAATGAAATTCCAGACCCTGATGTAAAATTAGCTTGAAGCTTAGAAGACAATGTGTAAGTTTCAGAATGTTTATGGGTTCCAGGAGATTTATCAGAGTTGGCATATGATGATCTTGAAGTTTATTTTGAGTAAGAACTATGTCTTATCATATCCATCTATTTCATCTAGAGTACCTTAAAGTACATGTTTAATAAATGTAGCATGAGTGGGTTTGCTTTTACCACAAAATTTGCATTAAATGTTCTATTAAAAGTTGTGTTTACTTTAATGTTTAATACTTATTTAATAAAAAGGAAGCTATTGCTGACGATAAAGCATATGTTTAGGAGCTAATGTTTCTTTATGAATAGAACACTTATTAGGTGCTCCACAAATATTTGGGGAAAAAAGAACATATGACCTTAATTCCCTTCTCTGTGTCTGGTCTAGCAAAATTGGCTACTTTCCCTGCTATCTATTATTACTTAGTGTTTCTTTATTGTTGCACCTATTTCTATGCTGCTCTTATTTATAGTTACAGTTATTTTTATACCTGGGAACCCTGCAAAGGACCAGTGTGTGGCTGCCTGGGATGTAGCCACATGCCGGCTGTACCTCTTTTGATACTTACTGCCTTTGGGAATCTCAGTTTCCTTGTGTATAAAGAGGGAAAAATAATATCTTACCTCACGGATTTTTGTGAAGATTAAATGAGATAATGTGTGAACAAACTACTTAGTGTCATCCAATTTGCCAGATATTTTGAGTCATTCCTTCTATAATAATGAAATAAAAAGCTCTCAGACGCTTTTCAGATAAAGTGGGAAGCCAAATGCCTTCCTAATATTTATGCAGATTAACAAGGAAGGTTAGGAATTCTGACATCTGGCACTTGAAATCTCTGCTCCAGGGTTTTTGTAGACCTTACCCCAATCTTTACTTTACTTTAGCTACTGTTTCCTTTCTACCCATCTTTTCAAAGCTGCTGTTCTCTTACTACCCTGGTATATCAGTAAAGGTTCTTCTAAAATAAACCAACAAAACCAGAACCAATAGGTTTCAGTACAATGAAATTTGTTATAAGGAATTGATTCATGATTATGGAGGCTGAAAAGTCCCACAATCTGCCGTCTGTAAGTCAGAGACCCAGGGAAGCCAATGGTGTAAGTTTCAGTCCAAGTCTGAAGACCTAAGAACCAGGAGTGCTGAAGGTGTAAGTCCCAGCTCAAGGGCAGGAAAAGACCAATGTTTCAGCTCAAGCAGAAAGGCAGAGAGAATGAGAGAGGATAAAAGAGAGAAGAGAGTGAGAGGGAGAAAGAGATGGATGGATAGATAGATAGACAGATAGATAGACAGAATTCATCCATATTCTCCTACAATGAGCTGAGCCCACAATCAGGGGTGTTGTTTTTGTATGTTTAGGGGGTGACGAAAGGAAAGGAGGACCCTGAATCTTTTCATGACTTCAACCTTTGCATTTAACTCTGCCTTTGAATGCTCCTTTCAAATGCCAATTCTTGTTCTTGAATGTGTGATTGCATCTATTGGTTCTTCAGTCATTCTAGATATCCTGTGTGTTCCTGATATCTGATTACATAAACACTCTTGATGTATACTTTATATTCAACACAATTTCCACATTTTAAATCCATAGTTGGTGAGTTTTGATAAATTTAGACCTATGTATGACCACAGCCACAATGAAGCTATAGAATAGCTTTGTCTCTCTTTAATATTCCCACAAGGGAATTCTGTAGACATTCCCTCTTCCACCAACCCCAAGCCCCAGGAAATCCACTTTCTTTCTGTTATTGCAGATTGGATTTCTCTTATCTAGAAGCTTATGTAAATTGATTATTCTGACTTCTTTCTCTTATTATCTTTTTTAAAATTAATACATCATGTTGCCTGTATCAGTATATCATTCTCTTTTGCTGCTGCAGCACTCTTAGAAGACAGATGATGCTCTCTTCCGCAGAAACCTTGATTTCAGACTCCAGAACTGTGAGACAGAACATTTCTGTTGTTTTAAGTCATCCAGTGTGGTCCTTTGTTATGGCAGCTCTAGGAAACTAATACATAGTGAAAGAGAAAAATCCTTACAGCATCCACAGGAAAATGACACATTACATACAGAGGAATACATAGAAGAATGATAACTAACCTCTTGTAGCCACTATGCTAGCCTGAAGACAATAGTATAATTCTTCATTGTGCTAAAAGCAAAAGTTAACCTATAATTCTATACCTAGTCAAATATATATTTCAGAAGAGAAATCAAAATAAAAGTATTAGCCAGGTTCAGTGGCTCAGCCTGTAATCCCGCGTCTATAGGAGGCTGAGGTGAGTGGATTGCCTGAGTCCGTGGGTTCAAGACCTGCCTGGGCAGCGAGACCTCATCTCTACAATAAATCAAAAAATCAGCTGGGCATGGTAGTGCATGCCTGTAATTCCGGCTACTTGGAAGGCTGAGGCGGAAGGATCGCTGGAGCCCAGCAGGTCGAGGCCGCAGTGGCCAGGAGCAGCCACTACACTCCAGTCTGGGCGACAAAGTGAGACTCCAACTCAAAAAAATAAAGTAAAATAAAATAAAAGTATTTTCTCAGACAAACAAAGTTGAGAAAATATTTCTCCAAAAGATTTCCACCTCAAGAAATGTTAAAGAAATTTTTCAGGCAAAGAAAAATGATACCAGATAGAAATTTGGATCTACACAACAAAACAAAAATGACAAATTTATAGGCAAATAAAAATACATTTTTTTCTCATTTTAAATTACCTGAAAAGATAAGTGTCTAAAACAAAAATTATAATAATGTATGTGAGACTTAAAACATATGTAGAAATAAAATATATGATGTCCTTATTTTCGTTCTCCTGTAAGTAATGTATCTTTTCTCTGGTTGCTTTTAAGATTTTCTCTTTATCTTGCTTTCAGAAATTTTATTGTTATTCTTTGTGTGATTTCCTTATGCTGCTTAGGATTTATTAGATATGTAGGTTTATAGCTTTGATCAAAATTGAACAATTTTTGGCCTCCATGCTTTCAATTTTTTTCTTTCCTTTCCTTCTCCTTTTTCCTTCTGGGACTCCAATTTCAAGTATGTTTGATATTGTCCCACAGGTCACTAATTCTCTGTTAGTTTAAAAAAATTCAATCTTTTAAATCTCTTTTTAATTTAAGTTACTACTTCTGCATCTTCAAGTTTACTGATCTTATTTTCTTCAATATTTAATCTGCTTTTAGTTCCATCCCTCATCCAGTGTATTTTATTTATAAATATTGAAATTTTATTATGATAAATACCAACTGGATCATTTACAAAAAAATAAATCTTCTGTTTCTCACATCGTCATGCTTGTGTTGTCCTCCATCTTCTTAAGCATATGGAACGTATTTAAAATTAGCTGATTTAATGTCCTTGCCTGCTAATTCCATAGACTCTGTTACTCCTGGGTTTATTTCTATCAGTTGATATTATTCCTTCTGTGGGTCATGTTTTCCTGCTTCTTTCATGCCTAGTAATTTTTGTTTGGTTGCCAGACATTGTGAATTTGGCGCTTTTGGTTGTTGGACTTATGTTGTATTCTTTTAAATCTTTTTCAGTTTTGTTTTAGCAGACAATTAAGCTGTTTAAAATTAGTTTGACCCTGTTTAGGCTTGTTTTAAACTTTGTTTGAACATGTCTGGAATAGTCTTTAGACTATGGTTATGAAAATTTACTCTTTCTAAGATTCTTCCTATTAGCCCAGTATTGTGAGATCTTTTCATTCTAATGTGTGGGACAGAGCCCCCCCCCCCGCCCGCAGTGCTAGGTAAGATCTGTAAACTGGCACACTGCTTTTTGCCAGTTCTATATTCCACCTTGTGGAGTGCAACTCATTGCAAGTATAGATCAATATTTAGAGAAAGATTCCAAAGGATCTTCTGCAGATCTTTGGTTCTTCCCTGCTCAGGTACACTGCCCTTCAGACTCTAGTTGCTGTCCTCTTCCCATATTCTCATCTCTAGTGCCTCCACTCAGTGATATGCTGGCCAGGCTCTGTTTGTGCTCTTCTGCCCTCTGCTAGGACATGGGAAGCTTTCCAGGCAGGGAACTAGGGCTTATCTCATTTATTTTCAATCTATCTGTGATCATAGTCTTTATTGTCTTGTCCAATGTCTGAAAAAAGTTATTGATATATTTTCTCCGGTTTTCTAGTTGTTTAATGTGGAAGAGTAGGTCTAGTTCCTCTTACTTCTTTATGGTCAAGAAACAGAGGTGCATGTACTAA
The DNA here is from genome assembly GCA_027257055.1 of Cephalopachus bancanus. Classification (NCBI taxonomy): domain Eukaryota; kingdom Metazoa; phylum Chordata; class Mammalia; order Primates; family Tarsiidae; genus Cephalopachus; species Cephalopachus bancanus. The sequence continues at coordinate 3,787,722 of JAPVLO010000030.1, read as the reverse complement.
TATCATTTAAAAACTGAAGGCTGGTTGCTCCTCTGAATTTGTCACCCACGGTGTGCAGAAGGATCCATTATCCCAGTGGCATCTCTCGGGAAAAGGCAGAAGTCAACTGGCACCTGTTCCACACCACCACCTGCAGTAACAGGCCAGACACAGGCAACAGGGACCATGGAGAAAGAGGGGGCAAGAATTCTGGAGCTGAGTTCTGCCAGAGGGAAAAAACACAGACTGACGTCATTTTCTCTGTCCCAGGACTGGCCAGAGACCTGCTTTATCTTACCCAATTCTGAGCTGCCTGCATCCTGAACAGCCTGCATCCTGACACCAAGATGTGACCTCTGCACCTCTCTGAAATTGGCCATTGTTTGTCCAGAGAGGATACTCCAAGTACATGACACCAGAGAGACAGACACCCCACCCCAACACTGGACCAAACACAGATGCAGGCAGTCAGAGCAAGAGATCTAGCGGCAGACAATTTGGGGACTTTTCCCAGGAAAATCTGCTGGAGTGAGCTGAACGCTGGTAGTGAGTGTTGCAGAGGGAACGTAGGGAGGGAGCCTGAGGCAGACTCCCAAAGAAACAGTGGGGAGAACCCACCCTGTAACTGCTGGGAAGAGAGCAATAGCTCCTGACAGAGAAACTGGGCAGGCTTTCTAACACCTGGGCAGTGAAGTGCTCTAGGAACAACAGAACTGCATATCGAGACCAGGCTCTGATCTCTGCATTGTATTGTGGTTACTGTTTGTGACCTCAGAGAACATTGCCTCCAGTGCACAAGCTCTTGAGGGTAACGGCAAATGCAGAACCCCAGATGATCCACCCTCCACCCTGAGCCAGCTGCTGGGTGGTAGACACAGACAGAGGAATTGACCAAAAAGGAGGCTGGTGGTGATATTGGTTTGCTTGTTTGATTATCTTGTTTGGCTGCTTTGTTTGTTGGTTGGTTTTCTCTTTTCTGTCTGTCTATTTCTTTTCCTTTGTTCTTTCTCTGTTTTTTTTTTCTTTCTCTATTTTTCTTTCTTCTTTTCCTTTCTCCTCCTTTCCCTTTTCTCCCTCCTCCTCTCTCTTTTCCCTCTTGCATCCTGCAAACATACCCACTGTAAGGTCATATTGTGCATAGATGGAGAGAGAGAGCCAGCTGGCCCATTCACCAGATAGCAAACATTATGGACTGGCATAGATATGGACTTCCAGCTCCCCCATCACCTAGTAAGTGCTCAAAACTGTGAAGAGACAGCACAGTGCCCCACTCCTAGCCCTACTTCATAACTGAACAAACCCAGTGCCCTGGCTCAAAGAAGGACAAAAGGTAGAACAAATGTCAGAAGTGACTGATTCTCCATTTTCCACTGAGAAACGGAATTAAAGAGAAAGATAGGAGAACTGCTGCAAATGAAGAAAAACCAACAAAGAACTGCTGGATCAGAGTCAGGGCTAGGAAGGACAGCTACTAGGGCACAAACAATGGCTATCTCCAAGAATTACAGAACCCAGAAGGTACTTACAGATGTCAGAGAAGTGTTGGATAGAATACATAAAAATCTAAAAATGCAAAGGCTAAAACTAAATGAAATTGCAACAGAGCTGGACAGACTCAAGGAGTACTCAGAAATAACAGAAATAGGCTGGTCACGGTGGCTTAAGCCTGTAATGCCAACACTTTGGGGGACTGAGGTGAGAGGTTTGCCAGAGCCCACAGGTTCAAGACCAACCTGGGCAACATGATGAGACCTCATCTCTACAATAAAAATCAAAAAATTATCTGGCCATGGTAGTGTGTAGTTCTGGTTACTTGGAAGGCTGAGGTGGAAGGATTGCTGGAGCCTAGCAGGTTGATGCTGGAGTAGCCATGAGTGTGCCACTGCACTCCAGCCTGGGCAATGGAGTGAGACTCTGACAAAAAAAAAAAGAAAGACATAACAGAAGTAAAGAACATCATCCGAGAAATAAATGACAAACTGGACATACTGACAAGCATGGGAAGCAGAATTGACCAAGTAGAAGAAAGAATCTCAGAGCTGGAAGACCAAAATATGGAACAATCTGATCTATTAAACATATAGAAAAAAATTATAAAGAAAGAAGAAACTCTCCAAGAGATGTGGGATTTTATCAAGAAACCACATCTGTGTTTGACCGGAATAACTGAAATAGAAAGAGAAACAGAAAATACCCTGGAACAAACATTCCATGAGGTCATTCAAGAAAACTTCTTCATCTGGCCAGAGAGATGATTATACAAGCACAAGAGATACAGAGAATCCCTGCAAGACATCTGGTGAGAAGACCAACCCCTAGACAGTTCTACACAAAATAGGTATCAAAGAAAAAATTCCTAAAGGCAACAAGGGAATAAGGTCAGACTACCTGCTGGAGGCAGACCAATCTGCAGAAGCACTATAGGCCAGAGGAATTGGACCCCAATATTTAATGTTCTCAGCGATAAACAATTTCAACCAAGAATTTCCTACTCAGCCAGGTTAAGCTTCGTCAGTGAGGGAGAATTAAAGTCCTTTCCAGTCATCCAATCTCTAAGAGAATATATTGCTTCAAGACCAGCTCTACAGGAGACACTTAAAAAGGTATAGTACACAGAAGAAAAAAGAAACTAAAGAAAGATCATATACTTCACAAGATCACAAACAGCTACAGAAGCAGTAGAACATACAACATACCCACAAAAATGAAAACACACATATGAACATAAAATATAAATGAAAACAAAACAGCCTTATAAGAGCATTATGACAGAGACAAACGCTGACATTTCAATAATCAGCCTAAATGTAAATGCCCCACTGAAAATACATAGAATACAAAACTGGGTAAAAACCATGACCAGTAATATGCTGTGTCCAGAAAACTCATCTCACCATAAAGAATACCCAAAGACTCAAAGTTAGAGAATGGAAGACGAATTTCCAGGTGGACAGTTCACAAAAGAAGGCAAGAGTTGCAATCTTAATATCAGACAAAGCAACTTTTAAGCTATCAAAAACTAAAAAAGATAAGGAAAGACACTACATAATGATAAATGTTTGATCCAACAACAAGAAATATCCATCCTTAACATATCTGCACCCAACACAGGAGCACCAGCTTTCATAAAGCAGCTACTAAGTAAGCTAAAAAAGATATTGACTCTAGCACTATCATAGCTGGAGACTTAAATACCCCACTAACAACCCTAGATAGATCATTGAAGCAAAAAATCAATAAAGAGATCCAGAACCTGAACTTTAACTTGACCAAATAAACTTGATAGATACCTTCAGGAACATTCACCCAATAACCACAGAATATACATTCTACTTACCACCACACGGAATGTACTCCAAGATTGATCACATCCTTGGCCATAAATCAAGCAGAAACAAATTTCACAAGATTGAAATACTGTCATGCACCTTCTCAAACCACAGTGAAATAAAAATAAATATCACCACTAATAAAAGTCTCCCCAAGCCCACAAAGACATGGATATTAAACAGCATGATGCTGAACAACTCCTGGGTCAACAAGAAAATTAAAACAGAAATTAAAAGATTCCTGGAAACAAATGAAAATGAAGAAACATCTTACCAAAATCTCTGGGATGCCATGAAAACAGTACTGAGAGGGGAATTTATATCTCTATGAACACCCTCAAGAAAATAGAAAGAGAACAAGTTAACAGTCTAGCAAATCACCTAAGGGAGCTGAAGACAAGACCACCAAAACGCTAACTTCAGCAGAAAAATCAGGATCACCAAAGTAAAAGACTAAATACAGGACATAGAAGATAAAAATACCATAGGAAAAAATCAACAAAACAAAAAGCTGGTTCTTTGAAAGGATAAAAAGATTAATGGATGGCTAGCCAGAATGACCAACAAAAAGTCCAAATAAACACAATCAGAAATGCAAAATATTATCACAACAGACTCCAAAGAAAAACAAAAGATTACTATGTACACTTGTAGGGAACAAACTTTAAAACCTAAATGAAATGAAAGACTTTCTGACATAAACAACATCCCAAAGTTTAAACAAGAAGAAATCAAGATCCTAAATAGGCCAATAACAACCTAGGAAATTGACTGTGTCATAAGAAAACTACCTACAAGCCGGGCTCGGTGGCTCAGCCTGTAATCCCGCGCCTTTGGGAGGCTGAGGTGAGTGGATTGCCTGAGCCCGTAGGTTCAAGACCCACCTGGGCAGCGAGACCTCATCTCTACAATAAATCAAAAAAAATCAGCCGGGCATGGTAGCGCGTGCCTGTAATTCCGGCTACTTGGAAGACTGAGGCAGAAGGATCGCCGGAGCCCAGCAGGTCGAGGCTGCGGTGGCCAGGAGCGGCCACTGCACTCCAGTCTGGGCGACAGAGTGAGACTCCAACTCAAAAAAAAAAAAAAGAAAACTACCTACAAAAAAGCCCTGGACCAGATGACATTCCAGCAGAATTCTACAAAACATACAAGGAGGAGATGATACCAATCCTTTTGAAAGCATTCCAGGCAATTGAGAAAGATGGAACTCTCCGTAAATCATTTTATGAAGCTGACATCACATTGATATTCAAACCAGGTAAAGATCCAACAAAGAAGGAGAACTACAAGTCAATATCCTTGATGAACATAGATACTAAAATTCTCAACAAGTTTATAGCAAACCAAATTCAACAACACATCTCAAAAATCATCCACCATGACCAAGTAGGCTTCATCCTTGGGATGTAGGACTGGTTCAACATCCGCAAGACCAAAAACATAATAAATACATCAACAGATGTAAAAACAAAAATCATATGATTATATCATTAGATAGGGAAAAAGCTTTTGATAAAGTCCAGCACCCCTTCTTGATAAAAACCCTTGAATATCTAGGCATAGGTGGAATATACCTCAAAATATTAAGAACCATCTATGAGAAACTCACAGCCAACATACTGCTAAACAGACAGAAATTGGAACCATTTTCCCTAAAAACCAGAACAAGACAAGGATGCCCATGCTCACCCCTCCTGTTCAACATAGTATTGTAAGTCCTAGCTAGAGCAATCAGACAAGAGAAGGATATCAACCATGTCCACATAGGAAAAGAAGAAGTTAAGTTATCCCTCTTTGCAGAGAATATGTTTCTATACCTCAAAAACCTAAGAGAATCTGCCAAAAGCCTTCTTGCTCTGATAAAGGACTTTTGCAAAGTCTCAGGGTACAAAATAAATGTGCAAAAAACAGTTGCATTCCTATACACCAACAATAAACAAACAGAAACCCAAATAAAAAGCACAATCCCAATTACAATAGCCACACACACACAAATAAATAAATAAATAAAATACCTTGGCATCTTCCTAACCAGAGAAGTGAAAGATCTTTACAATGAAAACTGCAAAACACTGCTCAAAGAAATCAAAGATGACACAAACAAATGGAAAAATATTCCATGCTCATGGATTGGAAGCATCAACATTGTTAAGATGTACATTCTACCCAAGGCAATCTACAGAGTTAATACAATATCCATTAAATTACCAGCAGCATTATTCTCAGACCTGGAAACAACAATACAGGAGTTCATATGGAAACATAAATGACCATGAGTAGCCAAAACAATCCTCAGCAAGAAAAGCAACGCAGGAGGTATCACTCTTAGACTTTAAACTCTATTATAAAGCTACAATAATGAAAAAAGCCTGGTATTGGTACAAGAACAGAAATATAGACAAATGGAGCAGGATAGAGATTCTGGAAGCAAAACCTCAATTTCTCAACCAATTTGTCTTTGACAAAGCCCCCACCATCAACCAGTGGGTAGAGGAGAACCTCTTCAGTAAATGGTGCTGGGAAAATTGACTGACCACATGGAGAAGATGAAAACAAGACCCCTACTGTGGAGGGCCAGCCCCTGAAAAGAGATTTATGGGGTCCCTGGGAGGTGTGGCGGCGTCGGCAATTATCCTGGAGAAATAAAGAGAAAGAAAGAGACAGGGGGAGAAAGAAAGAGACTGAACTCTGTCTAGTGCAGAAGTCATTTGATGGGACAAACCATAAGCCTTTTATCCCAAAGTTTTACAGGTTAAATCACAAGATTTTCATGTGAACACAAAGCCAGGTGGGTGAGGGGCGTTCCCCACCCACCAGGTGTTTCCTCAAGCATGAGGAAGGACGATCCCAATTAAATCACAAAACTTTTACATGAACACAAAGCCAGGTGGATGAAGGACATCCCCCACCCACCAGGTGTTTCCTCAAGTATGAGGAAGGGCAATCCCAATTAAATCACAAGACATTTACATGAACACAAAGCCAGGTGGGTGAGGGGCGTTCCCCACCCACCAGGTGTTTCCTCAAGCATGAGGAAGGATGATCCCAAAATTATCTCACTGTTCCTCATGCTTAGTTAATATTCCTCAAAAGCAATACTACAATTCTAACATCATAATATTCTAATAATCAATAACTTTTAAAACTTATGCATACACAACACCTAATGACTAACTTAAATCCTTATTCCTTTCTATTTTACACTAATTCTATCTACACTATAGAAACTCTTAATTATAGCCCAAACCAGTTCCTAAAGAATGTGGCCCAGTCAAAAGATCACGCTGGGCCATTTCTAGGAACAATTGATTACAATCTCTTAACAAAATGGCTGTTCTAAAATCCTATATATCTATTTTAACTTTTATAAAAGTTTCTAATTCCTAATTCTAATATATAAAGCTGAATCATCAGCAATAAAACTTCTAAAATAAACCCAAATACAAACTGTAAATTGTAATAAAGACAAAAATGCAATTAGTAAAAAATGGGAACAATGAAATTTCTAAAGTTAGTTGTATTCCTATTAAACCTCAAAATATCATGTTTGATCATGCTTGAATTAACATAATTCACTGATGTAGCATAACCTATTCTATGACACTTTCTATGAATAAAATAAATTCAATTTCTATAATAAGTAAACCCTACACTAATTGTAGCTAAAAACCAGTTTAAAAGAATGCAGCCCAGTCCAAGTTACATGCTGGGCACTTAGGAATGTGACCCAGTCCAAAGTTCATGCTGGGCCATTTCTGGTAACTCTAGATAATCATCTATACCATCTAAAGCTGAAGGCAACTCTCCATATGTATATACTAATTCTACAAATATACTTTAAAATCTTATATCATAAGATTTAAGCTTGTATCATATATAAGGCTCCTGAATGTGACCCGAGTTTGAACTGTAATTGATTGAAAGGCCAAAACCACAGTCTGTGAGAAATGGGAACTATGGATCCCTAGAGTTAGCCATGCCTGTCGTACTCTCGAAGTTTCAAGCTTAGATCATCAAAGTCCCTGCTACTGAGACATGCCAAACAGCAAAAGAGGGAAAAGGGAATGGACTATCAGCTCCTGAACTCATCCTAGTGGTCTCAGGGTCCACAGTCCACCTGGATCCCTAACGCTCAGGCAGGCCTCCATGGCCGGCTCCCAACACCCTACCTATCACCATACACAAAAATCAACTCTGAATAGATCAAAGACCTAAACATAAAATCTCAAACTATAAGAACCTTAGAAAATGCAGGAGACACCCGTATGGAAATTGAAATTGGCAATCTATTCCTGCTGAAAACCCCAGGTGCTTGTGCCATAAGAGACAGGTGGAACCTCATCAAACTGACAAGCTTCTGCAAAGTCAAAGAAACCATCAAGAGAATGGGGGAGATAGCACAGGGACTTGGAAAAAAATGTGTCTGCATATCTGACAAAGATCTAACATCTAGGATCTACAAGGAACTCAAACATGCTGAAAAGAAAAAAAAAAAAAACCAAAAAACAGACCTATTACAAAATGGGCAAAAGATATGAACAGACACTTCTCAAAAGAAGACATATGAGCAGCCAACAGATACATTAAAAAGTGCTCAACCTCACTATTCATCAAAGAAATGCAAATTAAAACCACACTGAGATACCACCTAACTCCAATCAGGATGGCCATCATCAATAACTCAAAAAACAATAGATGCTGGAGAGGATGCAGGGATAGGGAACACTTCTACACTGTTGGTGGGAGAGTAAACTAGTACAACCTCTGTGGAAAACAGTCTAAAAGATCTAAAAATTGACTTTCCAAATGACTCTGCAATCCTCCTGTTGAGAATATACCCAGAGGAACTCAAATCATTCTATGAAAAAGATATGTGCACATGCATGTTTATTGCAGCACTATTCACAGCAGCAAAAACATGCAACCAACCATGCTCCCCATCAAAAGAGGACTGTATAAAAAAATGTGGTACATATATTCAATGGGGTATTATGCAGTCATAAAGAAGGACAAAATTATGAACTCTGCAGTAACTCGGATGGACTTAGAGTCTATAATACTGAGTGATCTATCACAGGAACAAAGAACTGAGTACCACATGTTCTCACTTATAAGCAGACTTTGAAGAATTATTATAATACTTTAAGAAAGGGATTGTCAATAGTGGGAAACTGCCAGGGACAGGGGCACATCCCATCAACAAGGGTACCCGCATAATGAACATGTCTATACCTAACCCTGAATTGTACCTCACATCTTTAAAATTAAAAATTATAAAAAGAATCCTATGCAGCAGCAAACAAACAAACAAAAAACAAACAAACAAAAAAAACAAAAAGAAAAGAAAGGAAAAGAAAGAATTCCAGATAATAGAGAAAGTGGGACACTCCCTAAATCATTTTATGAAACTGACATTGCACAATTACTCAAACTGGGTAAAGATCCAATTAAGAAAAAGAACTACAGATCAATATCCCTGATGAACATAGGTGCAAAAATTCTCAACAAGATTCTAGAAAAGTGGATCTAACAACACATCTCAAAAATCATCCACCCAGACCAAGTAGGCTTCATCCCCGGGATGCAGGGCTGGTTCAACATCCACAAGACCATTAACGTAGTTAAACACATCAGCAGATATAAAAACAAGAACAACATGATTATATTATTAGAGGCAGAAAAAGTTTTCAATAAAATCCAGCATCCCTTCTTGATAAACCTTGAACACCTTGGCATAGAGGGAACATACCTCAAAATAGTAAGAGCCATCTATGATAAACCCACAGCCAACATACTGCTAAATGGACAGGAATTGGAAGCGTTTCCCCTGAAAACCAGAACAAGACAAGGCTGCCCACTCTCACCCCTCGTGTTCAGCATAGTGTTGGAAGTCCTAACTAGATCAATCAGACAAGAGATATAAATCAGTTGTATCCAAATAGGAAAAAAAGAAGTCAAGGCATCCCTCTTTGCTGTCAATATGATCCTATACCTCAAAAATCTAAGAGAATCTGTCAAAAACCTCCTTGCTCTGATAAAGGACTTTGGCAAAGTCTTAGGGTACAAAAATGTGCAAAAGACAGTCACATTCTTGTACACCAATAACAAACAGGCAGAAAACCAAATAAAAAGCAAAATCCTTTTCAAAATAGCCACAAATAAGATGAACTACCTCGGCATGTTCCTAAACAGAGATGTGAAAGATCTTTACAACAAAAACTACAAAACACTGCTCAAAGAAGTCAAAGATGCCACAAACAAATGGAAAAATATCCTATACTTGTAGATTGGAAGAATTAAAAAAATGTCCATCCTACCAAAGGCAATCTACAGATTCAACGTAATACCCATTAAATTACCAACATCATTCTTCTCAGACCTGGAAACAATAATACAAAAATTCATATGGAAACATAAATGACCATGAACAGCCAAAACAATCCTTAGCAAAAGAAACAAAGCAAAATAAAAAAAAGAAAGAAACAAAACAGGAGTTATCATACTTCCAGACTTTGAGCTTTATTATAAGGCTTTAATAATCAAAAAAGCCTGGTATTGGTACAAGAACAGGCATATAGACCAATGGAACAGGATAGATTTCAGAAGCAAAACCTCAGTTTCTCAACCAACTCATCTTCGTCAAAGCCTTCACCAACAACCACAGGGGAGAGACGAACCTATTCAATAAATGGTGCTGGGAAAACTGGCTGACCACATGTAGAAGAATGAAACAGGATTCCTACTATCAGCATATAAAAATATCAACTCCAAATAGATCAAAGACCTAAATGCAAAATCTCAAACTTTAAGAATTTTAGAAAATGTAGAAGACATTCTTATGGAAATTGGAATAGGCAACTAATTCCTGATCAAAAGCCTATGCCACGAAAGATAAGATTGACAAATGAGACATCATCAAACTTGAAAGCTTCTGCAAAGTCAAACCATCAAGAGAGCGGGGAGATAGCAAACAGAATGGGAAAAAAATATTTGCCAACTGTATATCTGACAAAGGTCTAACATCCAGGAACTACAAGGAACTCACATGTGCCAAAAGGAAAAACAAACAGCCCCATTAAAAAATGGACAAAAGACACAAATAGATAATTCTCAAAAGAAGACATATGCGCAGCCAATAGACACATGATAAAATGCTCAGCCTCACTAATCAACAGAAAAATGTAAATCAAAACCACATTAAGATATCACCTAACTTCAGTAAGAATGGCCATCATTAATAAAACAAACAACACATTCTGGTGAGGATGTGGAGAAAAGAGAACGCTTCTACACTGCTGGTGGGAATACAAGCTAGTTCAATCTCTTTGGAAAACAGTGTGGCAATTCCTAAAAGAACTAGAAACTGACCTTCCATATGATCCAGCAATCCCCCTTGTGGAAATATACCCAGAGTAACTCAATCATTCTACAAAAAAGATACCTGCACATGCATGTTTATTGCAGCATTATTCTCAATAGCAAAAACATGGAATCAACCATGCTGCTATCGAAACTGGACTGGATAAAAAAATATGGTGGCCATTGTCTTGCTAGACTCTGGTATGGTCATGTACTCCTTGAGTTATGACTGGCACTATACTTCCTGGCATTGGCCTTCTCCCCTACCTTGAGGAGCTGAATCTCCTCTTTCTCTCTCTCTAATTTACTTTCTAAATAAACTATATTTTCTAATCTAACCTCTGTGCTTGCCTCTGAGTGTCAGCCCCCTTTCCAATCTGTGAAAGATGAATAATAAATTTTACTTCTTTCTACTTTCTTAAAAAAATATGGTACATATACATGATAGGATATTATGTGGCCATAAAGAAGAAAAAAATTATGGACTTCACAACAACTTGGATGGATTTAGAGGCTATCATACTCAGTGATTTATCTGAGAAACAAAGAATTGAACACCACATGTTCTCACTCATAAGTGGACCCTGAACATTTACCATAATACAGTAAGAGAGGAATTGGCAGTAGCGGGACTCTGCTGGGGAGAGGAAGGGTAGTAACAGGACACTAGCCCCATGGAATTAGGGCCTCTCTCATGACCTTATTTAACCTTAATTACTGCCCCCAATACATTTCCAAATACAGTCACACTGGAGGATTAGAGATTCAACATATGAATTTTAAGGGAACATAATTCAGTTTGCAATACCCCAGTTTTCAGGTTGACATTATTTTGGTTCTAGTCATATGCAGAAATGAATTAGCTGTCCATGAGCCTATATTCTTAAGTGCTATGGTTTGAATATTTGTGTCAAACCCCAATACCCTCAGAGTAATGCTCTTAGGAGGTGAGGCCTTTGGAAGGTAATGCTCTTAGGAGGTGAGGCCTTTGGAAGGTGATTAGGACTTGAAGGCAGAGCCCTCATGAACGGATTAGTGCTCTTATAGAAGAGGTCCAAGGGAGCTTCAAGCCAGGCGAAGTGGGGACCAAAGGAGGCCCATCCTTTACCTGTATGATGACCACTTGTATACCTAATTCTCAATTGTATCTCATATCTTTAAAATAAAAAGTAAAATAAATTAAAATAAAAATGGAAGAGTATAATAGGATCAATAACTAAGAATACAAAATCTATACTATCAACTCCATTTAATAAAAGAAAAGATATTTTAACAGCAGACATTTAAAAATACTCTTAGTATGAAAAAATCCTTCCTGTTAAATTAGATTTCATAAAAATTTAAATTATTCATTTGCCTCTCATTTTGTTACATATACGAAAAATTTACTTATGAGCCGGCTTTAATCAGTTGATTTGTGATCAGAAGCCATTGATCCAGGTTATACCTTACTTTTCCTGTGCAAATTTTGCATAAAAAGCACTGAGATTCTGATAAATAAATATAAAAGTAATATGTATTTAGCAATATAGCTAAGGCTAAAACTCAGATCTCTTGACTTCTGGAGCAGTGCTCCTTTTTCTTCGTTACCATGAAGCTTTTCATCTGTATAAACATATTCATATTCAAACTGAACTACTGGACACTCTAGATATTATCTTCCTACTGAGATATTATATCTAGAAAAAGTTATTTCGGCCCTTTGCCATTGGTTTCTAATCTGAGTTAAGTAAAATTATTATCATGATAAAAATGCAGCCAACTATTATCATGGTGCTGTATACTGACCTGAGGTCATGGCATTTCCAGCTTCTAGAAATTTAGAAATACATTTCATAAAGTAATTAAAATAGGAACTACAAGATATCATGAAACATTCAGACATATTCAGATGATATTTATTAGGTTAAATCATGTTGGCAAGATATTGAATTCAAGATGAATAACCTTACAGAAAATAATTTACAAAACACATATTCTAATTCTTTTTCTGAATCAGATTCTCACTCTATTGCCTGGGCTGGAGTGCAGTGGGGTGCTCACGGTCACCACAGTCTCGACCTGCTGGGCTCAGGCTAACATTCCACCTCAGTCTTCCAAGTAGCTGAAACTATGAGCGCACGACCCCGCACTGGCTAATTTTTTGATTTATTGTAGAGACGAGGTCTCATCAAGTTGCCCAGGTTGGTCTCGAACCCATGGGCTCAGGCTATCCTCTTGCCTTGGCCTCCCAAATTGCTGGGATTACAGGTTTGAGCCACTGCACTCAGCCTACAGACTCTAATTCTTTTTTTGTTTTTGTTTTTGCGTTGGAGTCTCACGCCTTCGCCCAGGCTGGAGTGCCATAGCACACACACGGCTACCCCATCGTCGATCTGCTGGGCTCCGGCAATCCTTCCAAGTAGCTGGAATTACAGACTCATGCTACTACGCCTGGTTATTTTAAAATTTTATTGTAGAGATGAGGTCTCACCAAGTTTCCCAGGCTGGTCTTGAACCTGCGGGCTCAGGCAATCCACTGGCCTCCACCTCCCAAAGTGCTGGGATTACAGACTGAGCCACCGAGCCTGGCCATATTCGAATTCTTTTATCAATGAGAAGTTACCTACAGAGATGATTTTATTCTACAAAGAACTTACCATTTATACTTAGTTGTCTCCAGGGAATTGAGATTTGTATTTTCTGAAATTGAATTCATTTTGCCTCTCCAAAATCTCTTTCTTACCATTTCTCCTCTCATGCAATTGCTTATTCCAGGAACTTAGAAGTAGTATTTGATTCTTCCCTCTCCCTCAACTCTCATGTTCAACAGTCTCAGTTTTGTCAACTTTACATGTGATGTGTGTATCAAATCTTTGCATTTTTTTCCTCACCTTCATTGCAAACTACTATTATTTTTCACTTTTAGTTAGACCAAAACTATTGCCTGCCTTTCTTACATTTAAATCTGCTCCTATTCTTGGCTCATTAGACAAACAGATCTTTAAAAAATTCAAATATGCCCACGCATGGTGGCTTATGCCTATAATCCCAGCAGTTTGGGAGGCTGAGGTGAGAGGTTTGCTTGAACCCATGGGTTTGAGACCAGCCTGGGCAACTTGGTGAGACCTCATCTCTACAATGAATCAAAAAATTAGCTAGGTATGGCGACGTGTGCCTGTAGTTCCAGCAACTTGGAAGACTGAGGCAGAAGGATTACCTGAGCCCAGCAGGTCAAGGCTGTGTTGGCTGTGAGTGTGCCACTGCACTCCAGCCTGGATGACAGAGTGAGACTCTGACTCAAACAAAAAATTCAAATATGTTGATGGACTTGTGGGAGAGACAGCATTGCTCACCATACTTTCCACAGGCTCCCTGACATTTACCAGCCTTCTTGAGTGAGGTGGCCATTTGACTTGCCAATTGATTGTGGGCAGAAGTGACATTGCCAGTTTTATGTAGAAGTGTAGAAAGACTTGAAAACTTGAGTCTGATTTACTGTCCTATTTCGTATTGTGGTAGCAAAATACCATAGACTGGATAATTTTTAAAGAACAGAAATGTAATTTTTTTTACAGAAAATTCTGGAGGTTGGGAAATCCAAGATCTCTTGCAAGGGCCCTCTTCCTGTGCCCTCCCACTCCTAAAAACCCTCTTATTAAGGCATTAAACAACCCATGAGGGTGGAACCCTTATGGCCTAGTGATCTCTCAAAGGTCCTACCTCTTAGTACTGTTATAATGACAATTCATTTTAAAATGAGGTTTGGAGGGAACAAACATTCAAACCACAGCACTCATCAAGTACCTTTCCTCTGCTATAGGAGCTGTAGATTTTGCACATTTCAGCTAGTGAAGCTACAGGACAACGACATTACCTTCAGCTTGGGTTTCTGAGTGATTCTTTGTAGAAGCGTTCCTATCAACCCACAATGGACATGTGACATGAATGAGAAATAAACTTTTCTTTCCTTAAGTCATTGGAATTAAGGGTTACTAGGCACAACTCAATCTATACTGGATTCTCATTGATTGCAGGATGTAGTCCAGAATTGCTAACAAAGCCTTGAATGATTCTGCCACTCTCCATCTTCACCACTATAGTTCTGTCACACTGATTTTTCTCTCTTCGTTAAATGTTCTTTCCTCCTTAAGCTACTGCCTATTCTGGCAACTTTGAGGGCAACTGAGTGTCATCCTTTGTACACTGGCAGTCACTGTAATGGTACTAATGGATTGGGGTAATTATAACATGTCAGCACATACTGGGTGAAATTTTCACTAAATTGTGTACTTATATTTTTCATTGCTGGCTTAGAAACGACCTTATTTGCCCCTGAATTGACATAAATAGTCCATGGTGGTAGATGGGGAACACAGTATAGTCTTCATTTTTAATAAACAAAGAAAACAACTTGAAATAGTTTAAAAACCAGCAACATCATGAAAAATAATTTACTGGAAAGGTATTTGAGTATCTCACAGAGCCCAAGAGGACCTATGGCTTATAGGAAAGGGGGAATCCCCCCCCCCAAAAAAAACCCTCTAACCCAGGCAGCAAGCTTTCTCTGGTCTTTGATCTGCCTACCATTTCTACTCTTCTACCCACTGGAATTATCTGCTTCTACACAAGGGAGTAGAAGGTTACCCATTATATGAGTCTTGGAGTGCTATAAGAAAATACCACAGGTGGAGGGGATTAAATAACAAATTTTTTTCCCACAGTTCTGGAAATTGGGAAGTTCAAAAAGTGCTTTCAGAGTTTGTTTCTGGGGAGGGCTGTCTTCCTGGCATATAGACGACTGCTTTCTCACTGTAACCTCTCATGGTTTCTTCTCTGTGTACATGTGGTCAGAAAAAGAAAGAAAGAGAGGTATCTTCTTCTTCTTGAAAGAACACTAGTCCTATGGAATTAGGGTTTCTCACTTATTTAACCTTAATTATGCCCCAAATACATTTCAAAATACAGTCACACTGGAGGATCCAACATATGAATTTTAAGGGAACATAACTCAGTTTACAATACCACCAGTTTTCAGGTTGACATTACTTTGGCTTTAGTCATATGCAGAAGCGAATTAGCTGTCTCTGAGCCTGTATTCCGAATTCTTAAGTGCTATGGTTTGGATGTTTGTGTCTTCTCCAAATATGTTGAAGTGCTAACCCTCAAGATGATGATCTTAGGAGGGGAGGCCTTTGGAAGGTGATTAGGACTTGAAGGCAGAGCCCTCATGAATAGATTAGTGCTCTTATAGAAGAGATCCTAGGAACCTTTACTGACTCTTCCACCACACGAGAACATGGTAAGAAGGAGTCATCTATAAGAAGGTGGCTGAATCTGCCAGTGCCTTGATCTTAGACTTCATTTCCAGATCTGTGAGAAATACAGTTCTGTTATTTATTTGAGATATATGTTAAGACATTTCATCTAACACAAGAAAATTGAGTGAAGAGGAATGCAATCACATTGATCACTGAACCGGATTTATTGTATGAGGCATCAACAGCATGATGGCATCTTTAATTTGGGGGTCAATTAAAGAGCAGGTGATGTCTTTTCCCTGAAAAAATAAAAACAGGTAGCTGTGTGCAGATAAACGTAATTATAAGGAGGGCCTGAATGGATTGTTTAGAGATTGCTTTGCCTAGTTGGGAATAAGAACAGGCGATAGAGAGGCCTTAAGAGAGAATGGGTGAGATCAGATCAAGGAACAATAATGCAGGGAGATCTGTGGGTGCTAAACCCTTCTGGTGCCTGGACCACTGCGAGGTAGACAGATAGGCAAGAAACATTTTATGTTTTGTAGGCAAGGCAAAATCTCAGCAAAACTGACAGTGATAATTCTGGAAGGTGTTTTTACATGATTTCCTAAGAGTAAGGACCAGAAAGTTCATCTTGGGTTGTGTCCCTGTGTAGCCCCTTCTATCTTCCTTCCCTGTGAGTGTGGATGTGTGCAGAGCCAGAATTTGGTCCTTAGAGAAGGAAAAAAAGCCAATGGAAGGAACTGCTCAAATCTCAGTAGTATTAGGAATGTGTATTCTCATCCCAATATATTCTAGAAGTGTAAAGATGAAGAAATGTGGCTGATGTATTGAAGGAGAGCACATTTAAGTTGAATTAAGTGTGGAGAGACGAAAGAAATAAAAAGTCAAACTAAAATGGTTCTGAATAAAGAATATAAGGCCCTCCAAAATAATCTACTTTTTAGGCCAATAATAGATTTTTTGAGATAATTAGGGCGACTTAAATATTATAACACATAGTGATAACAGAGAGGCTTTTTGGTATCACAAATAGAAATAAGCAATTTTTAAAACTTAAAATTATGTATTGATAAACAAAGAAAACAAATGTAAGTCAAGCTTAAAAGTACTCTACTTGTATGTAAATCGTGAATAACTGCAGTTTTTGATAAAGACAGCCTGCTCTTCAGAATTACACCTTAAATTTTTGATGTATTTTATGGAGTTAGCATTAACAATAATATCACTGAGGATTTTGTCTTTTTATCATTAATTAATACATGTTTCAACATTTGCTTAACAACACAGCCCTGTGGGTTGCCAGAGCAAGAAATAAACATTTGTAGTATGGCCTTTATTATTCTCTAGGCAGTCATGAAACCAAATAACACAAAAGGTGAGACACACTGTTTCCAGTTTGACCCCTTATGTGTAAAATGGTCTGAGTTTAGTGAGAAACTTTTTTCCTTCTGAAATCTTAGAAAAAGTTCACTTGGACTGAGCCTCAAGAAAGATGAGAGTGAAAAAGAGAAGGGAAAGATGCATTTTAATAATCTGAATGAAAGAAAGGAGAGATTTAGTAAGTTTTCAAATGGGACATACTGCATGTTTTCAATGAGTTCTGTGATCTTGGCCTTTCAGAGAGAAGGGATCAGTGCCTTGATAAGCAGGCAGACAATGACGTCAGTGAAACTGATGATGTGGGCATAACCCCGCTCTGACTCTTCTAGTCTGTGCATGCTTGGGCTTTTTTGCCCATCTCAGGTATGCTCGTAATAGCTGGAGATTCTGGGATTTATTTTCTATGCCTCACATAGCCAAACACCAAATAGTATTCATATTTCATGACCAGTTTCACCACAAGTCCGAGCTCTTTGCTAAAGATCTCAGTATCTGAATCCAGAATTGATTCCTTACAGACTTTCTTTCTCATAAGGTATTATTTATGTGAATGTCTCAGGATTGGATAACATAACTTTCAATTTAACCAAAAGGCAATCGCAATGCATCACATGCTACTTGTGAGACAGTATCTATATGAGAACAGTGGTCTTTTCAGGAAGAATTGAAAGTGCATGTGTAGGGATGAGCTGCCAATTCCTAACAATAAAATCGGACTTCTGGGCAAATGAGTCCTGGGTAATATGTAGCTAACAACGCCCTTTTACTTACAGACTGAAGGGTTCCAGTTGATCTGCCTACTGATACATTGCATTCCTCTTAAAAAATAAAGGAAAATAAATCCAGGAAGGTGGAATGTGTAGGGAATTGTTACTATTTTCTCCAAATTGGCAATTTCAAAGAGCCAGTTGCCAATAGGAATGCACAGCTCTGAGAGCTACTTTGTATTTTTTGGCAGGGGTTAAGAGAGGAAGGTCAGGCTAGATATTTTAAGTCAAAGACTGGAGTTTAATAGAATCAGGCTAAGCCTCATGGAGAAGGGGAAGGTAGGGCTTGCAATTTTATTTCTGAAGGAATTTCTGCCTTGTTTTTGGATATGATGATAATTATATGGAGCAAAATACAAAAATGTCAATGGCTAAAATAGTGAATTGGCCAAGTAATTTCCCTGGGCTACTGTTGACCTCTTTTTGCCAAGCTCCTCTTTCCTTCCCCCATTACTCAGTGGATTTATCATTCATATAATGACTTCTCTTGTGTCACTCTCCCCTGAAGCTCTTCCAGACTCTACTGATAAAACTAAAAAATTTGTTTTGATGACAGTGTCAGTGACAGATTATTATTCAGTTTTTAATCCCTCTTAGGAAACGTTTGTAATCTAAACGTTAGTTTTCTGCACCTATATCTAAAAAAGTGACCCCTAATAAGCAGTTTAGGCTCTTTCCTGGTGTTATGCTAAATACCATACCTTGACCCTGATAAGAAGGTGGATTAAAACAGTCTTCTAGGCCTTAGAATTAATTCAACAGATATTTAAGGAAAACTTGAGTTTTGCCAGGCAACATTCTAGTCACAGGAATACAAAGAGGAATAAAATACAAGCTTTGCCCTCAGTAAGCCACTGAAGATGTTGCTAGAATGAAAGTGTGATGGTCTTCTGGGTACGGTCTTCAAGTCCCTAAACGGAAAGTAGGTCATTCGCTATGAGAGTGCAAAGCATATAAATTAGAGGTGAGATTGTGAGATCCCTTGGACGTGCTAATCACTCCTCTGTATTGAACTGCATTCTCTAAACCCTGCCCCCCCATTGGATTTTGGGAACCTTGCTCAGGAAACAAATCTGACTCACATCCATACTTTTGTACTTGAAATCGACAGCTAATCTGACAGTTCACACCCTGGCTCTCTGACCTACCAACTGGGACCTTGAGCACATTTATTTACCTCCTCAGGCCTCAGTTTTCTCTGTGAAAATGAGAAAACAATAATTCCTGAATTATTTATTTTTTGAAGGATTTAATGGGATAATTTAAGCAAAGCACAAGTAAAGTTCTTGGCAGTAAGTTCTCAAAAATATTGGCAAATGTATCATAAATAAAAATTGGTGTGCTGTGTGGCCTGATCTTTATGTGGAAACATGGGGTTGAACTACAGTAGAAATCAAATGCCAAAAGGCTTGATAAATAATGTAGGGCTTTTGGTGTACTTTTAAAAAAAGAAGCTGGCCCAAAGACTTCATAGAGCCTAAATGTACAAGAAGCTTCCTAGTAATATGCTATAGAATATTTCTAGTTGCTTCTGCCATCATCTCCCCCAATGCCACTGCATATGTGGCAGCTGCAAATAACCTCTGTCATTTTCTAAGCTCACTTATCTTCCCATCAACTCATTCTGCTCAGTCATCATTCGGCTTCACACTTCCCCAACTCAGAAGTGGTCCCCTTTCCCCTGCTCCCCTGGAGTATGACTATCTTCACTTGCACAGCCTCGAGAAAACTAGATTCTCTCCTGTTAGAATTTGTGTTCTCTTTCTCTCTTGTTTTGAGTCGGGGTCTCACTCTGTCACCCAGGCTGAAGTGCAGCGGCACGATCATGGCTCACTGCAGCCTCGACCTCCTGGTCTGAGGCGATGCTCCCACCTCAGCCTCCTAAGTAGCTGGGACTACAGGCAAGCCACCACACCTGGCTAAATTTTTGACTTTTTGTAGAGACAAGGTCTTGCTAGGTTGCCCAGGCTGGTCCAGAACTCCTGGGATCAATCAATCCTGCTGCCTCAGCCTCCCAGAGAGCTGGGATTATAGGCATGAGCCACTGAGCCCAGCCTAGTATTTATATTCTCATAACCAGTACTTCTCTTGAAATTGTGACGAATTAAATGCTATATCTTACTGCATCATAAAAACTACAATATGATTAAATAAATAAATAATCAAT
Source organism: Cephalopachus bancanus (assembly GCA_027257055.1). NCBI lineage: Eukaryota > Metazoa > Chordata > Mammalia > Primates > Tarsiidae > Cephalopachus > Cephalopachus bancanus. The sequence continues at coordinate 3,767,498 of JAPVLO010000030.1, read as the reverse complement.
GAGTGGCTTCATCATTGCAGCATGACAGGAATGATAGACAGCATATACATGAATGGGTATGGCTACGTCCCAAATAAACTCACCCCCCCAAAAAAAAAACCTGGCAGGTTATAATGTCCTGACCCTTTGTGGAGAGGCTTGTAGGCCATTGTAAGGATCATAGTGGCTTTGCTTTTGCTCTGAGGACACAGGATGCGGTTAGAGGGTTCAGGGCAGAAGGGTGATATCTGATATTTAGAAAGAACCATTCTGGTTCTGTGTTGAGAACTAACTGCGAGGAAACAAGGATACAAGGGAGAGAACTGCTAAGGAGATTATTGCAGAAGAAGATAGTGGCATGAAAGTGAGAAGTCATGGGATTCTGGAGACATTTTGAAGGTATATATTTACAGGATTTGCCGAGTGTGGTGGCTCACAACTAACACTTTGGGAGGCTGAGGTGGGAGGATTGCTGGAAACCAAGAATTTGAGGCCAGCCTAGGCAAGGCGGGAGGATTACCTGAGCCTGGAAGGTTGAGGCTGTGGTGAGCACTGATAGTGCCACTGCATTCCAGTCTGAAACCCTGACTCAATAAAAACAAACAAACAAACAAACAAAAAAAACAACAGAGAGAGTTTGCTGGTGGATTACATGTGGGGTTAGTAAGAGTCTGGGAGTGAGATGGCCAGTTAGAAAGTAGTTAAGTATTCCTGATGATGGGTGACCTTGTCTGAATTAATGTGAGGACTTATTATTATACAAAAGTTTAACTTTGAGCACATGACTCAGGGAGGAGGTGAGGGTGGAGATTTTTTCCCTCATACTCTTTTTATCTTTTTCCTTTTTTAAAAATTTTATTTTAAAGATGGGGAGTACAATTCAGGATTACATATACAAGTGAACTTCATACAGATAAAGTTTGGGCCTGCCTTTGGTCCCCACTTTGCCTGGTTTGAGATCAGGTGCTCTATTGACGTTGTGTCCCCCCGCCCCCTACCCCAGCAGTATCCTGCTACTGCCAATCTCTTTCTTATAGAATTATGGTAAATGTTCAGGGTCATACTCTTTTTAAAGAAGAAAATTATTGATCTACTTCATTTCATACTTACGAGTTTCTTCTGGGTTGCTAAAGCAACTTGAGGAAACCAAAGAGGAAATGTGAAAAGTTGCTAATAACCATCTTTCCAACTCTTGTGCCTACAAATTCCAGCCAGGGTGCTGAGAATCCTCCTAGCCTGTAGGGGCTGATGGCTAAAAGCCTAATAAAAAAGGAAGTGGGCTAAAGTTTACTTGATTCCTTGTCTTGATTCCACAGAGCAGAACTTTCGTCACATTCCTAAGAAATGACCAACGTATCAAATTCAAGATACTTCTGATCATATGATGCTTGTTATTTTTTTACCCGCTTGAAAAAAAGTCACGGCCAATTAAACACAGTGATTCTTATCACTTCCCTTGTGAGACATATTCTGATTTCAGAACTGTCAAAATGTTAAAAAATATGTGTCTTAAAATCAAGGATACACAGCATACTAAAAACAAAAACACTCCGCAACAACGATGTAAGCTGAGATCAAACAAAAACAAGGAGATTTTATACTGGGTGCCTGCATGGCTGCTTAGTGCTCTTGGACACTGACTCTAGTCCTTGGGACCTTTGCACCTTCTGTTCTTTCTGCCTAGAACACCTTTCTTCCAGATCTTGCAAGGTTTGCTCCCTCACTTAGGTTTGTTTCAAGTATCACCATAACATACACTAGCCAGCCACTGCTCATTCCCCATCAACCTTTCATGGTTTTATTTTTTTCTGTTTCACTTATTATCGCCTTATTCTAACTACTTATTAGGAATTTCCTTTAATGTGGAGGAAGTGTAATTAGGGTAAAACTCTTGGCGTCTTTGTTCACTCTACTCCAGGGAAGTGGGATGACTTATCTGGATGGTAAGTTTAGTAAAAATGTACTGACTGTTTCTGGTTCTCTCTCTCTCTTTTTTCTCTTGGAGGTATGTTTCCCACAGTGAGGGCACCTGCTGTGGGTTTTTTGCTGTTGTTTGCACCCAGGCTGGAGTGCAGTGGCATTATCACAACGATCATGGCTCATGGCAGCCTTGATCTCCTGGGCTCAGGCAATCCTTCCACCTTAGCATCCCAAGTAGCTGGGACTACTGGTGTGCGCCACGACATCCAGTTCATTTTTTTTTTTTTTTGGTAGAGACTAGGTTTCACTATGTGGTCCAGGCTGGTCTTAAGTTCCTGGACTCAAGCGATCTCCCCACCTCGGCCTCCCAAAATGCTGGGATTACAGGCATGAGCCACCACACCCAGGCTTACTTTGGTTTTAGTGCTGTCTGTACTGCATGCAAAAGTTTCTCTAAAACTGAGATTCAGTGATTTATTTTGGACTTTGTAGCCAGATCCTCTTATTTACCCTTTACCAGGGTAAATACGGGTATTATTTTGGGTTCCATGTGCTATGTCACTCTTGTATCTCAATTTGTTCAGGAACAAATGGATAGAGTGATATTTACAAGACCCCTTGAGGGCCCTCATGCTTGATGCTTTTAAAAATTAAGAAAGAAAGGACTGGAAGCCGGAGGAAGTACCAGAATATGTGAACAACACAGGATTCTGGTTTGACGAGTATGTAGCTTTTGGTTTGGGATTTTATTACATGGACAGGGTCTACTGACTGATCTTAACTGTTTGTAGAGGATTATACTTGGGCAGTTTTTGACACCTATATCCTGGGAAAGAGGCTTTAAGCCTTAGGCCTTGCAGTATTTTGGATGACTACATCACTGACAGATGCTCCCATAGTCCACTCCCTTTCCACAGAGCCCAGGCTACAGGTTCTGGGCCTTAGCAAGGGCACAGGGGTCTCTGAAGCCTTGTCCGGTTTTTTTTTGTGTGGGTGGCACTGACTGCAGTAGCAAGCAAAGGTGCTGGGGGCATGGGCCTTCCAGAGGTGCTGTCTTTGGCAAGTTTGAGGACCTCAGCTAATTGGTGGGCCTCAGGTGAGGGCAGCTTCGGCTTTGCCTCAGATGCGGTTGAGGCAAAGATCTAATGGGAGAGGTGCCTTTCCGTGCTCCATTCTTCTGGACATTAGGAAAAGGGAACATATTCATTGCCTTTAAGTAGCAAGGCAGCTAAGTCTGTGAGTGTGGGAGTCACTGGGAGTTTAGGGGTTTTCTTTGTTAGTGCCAGGCCTGGTAGGCAGTACTACATTTTATGGTCCCAAATTCTGCTCAGGATTCTTTATGAAGGGACTGTAAAAGGTAAAGTTTGGACGTATGTGTTCTTTCCATTGGCTCAAGAGTTCTCTCTCACCACGTGGTCTCAAGCTGGTTCTGGATTGGTTATTTTGTATGAGGGAGAAATCCTCTATAGGAGGTAAATTTTTAGATCTAAGCAATTTCTTCACCAAAAGTAGAGGAAATAGCCATTGTGACCTAGAATAAAAAATATCTGATTATAAAAAATAAACATATTATGACCCTAGATAGACCCCACAGCTACCTTTAATAATGGGGTGACATAACTCAGGGCTTAAAAGGGAAATAGAAATTAGATATGCACATAGTAAAAATAAGGCTTCTTGACAAAGAACTGATGACTGGGGCTCTTATCAATGCAAAATTCCAACCGTGCAAGAAGACAGTAATTTTTCAATGTCATTCATGGAGAGAAGAGACAGAATATATAGGTGGATTCTCCCTCTACTGTATACCAAGTGACTAATGCCAACATTAACCTCTCACTGAACGATTTCTCCCAACTGACGGTGAAGCTCTAGGTCTTGAACCCTAGCTTCAGACTGACTGACACCCTGGTGAAACTAGCCTTTTTAAAAAGACGTCATTGAGTTTTTCAAAACTAAATATTGAGTTTAGGAAACATAATTTTTTGTGGGATAATTGTTCCAGGGGGCTAAGGATTTGTTTATTTTCTCATGTAGGGGGTGCTGGCTGGTGTTGTGATATACTTGTGTGTCCAATTAACTTTTTGAATTCTGTAACTAGGGAGGTACATCAAAGGCTTGGCATCATGTTTCTGCAGCCCTGAGGCAAATACAGCACACACTGAAGTTGATTAAAATTCTCCCAGGCATTGAGCACCCCTTTGGAGCAGAGTAAGACACTTTGGAGGAAGAGTTTTGGACCTGACTTTTGTTGAGTTTTAACTTACATGGGTAAGAGTATTTGATTGCATTGAATTTAACTGCTTCTTGACATTAAATTGAAAAAAAATTTAATGTCTGAACTTTAAATTTTTATTTGAAATTACATAGCAGAAGGGAGCTTATATCTAATGGTGGGAGATCTCTATGTCAGTATGTTATTAAGAAGTGTCCCAAATTATTTACTTTTACTGAAGAATTTCTACTATCCTCTCTTAGACAGTGTGGCATATCATAACTGGAATAGAGAGTAAATTGCCAACCTTGGTACAGTGTAACTTTGGAGTTGTTTAGTTATTGTTCTGCTCTAACCCATTTTAGGGTTTTCTGGGAGCAAATTATAAACCTATGTGTAATCCCAAGAATATACCCCCAAAGCAAAGGCTAGTATTGGGGGAGGTACCTCATGAAGGTCACAGCAGGACTCTCTTAACTCTCCTCTGAGAGGGATAACAATACGCATCGTTGACTAATGGTTAAGCCCAATGGATTAAAGAATTAAAAATTGAGGGAATGTTGGAGATGAGGGTAAAGATATTTATTCTTCAATACTAATGTCTTCTTTCATGTCACAAGAATTAAATTAGTGTAATACTAATGGCTTCTCTCTAACTCTTTGCTCACAGCATATCTAGGTGAAGAAATGACCTCACTAATTTGAAAAATTGGGAAGAATAAATTGTGCATATTTGGGGTTCAGATTCTCCTATTTCTTGGGAGAACGCTTTCTACTAAGCTTCCTGGTTGTACATGCCATGTCTTAACCTCTGCAATTCCCTATAGGGGGTTGTCCTTCCTTGTCCAGGCTTGCCTTTGACTGGGTAAGAAAGTTTGTCTAATTTGGGGGTTCAGAATTATTGGCTCAATTACTTGTCAGCTACATCTTCCAACTTAACTTTTGTCAGGAATCAAGGTGATATTCTGACCAACTACCCATTTTATATGATTTTTTTACTTGTTTGGAAACTAAGCAGCAAAGATATGAGCTATTTATTGAACCCCCTTGAAAATACCCACCACTTTCTGAAGTATTCTGTATTTATTTGTTTCCTTTATGTTCCTCTCCAGTAGAATACAAGATCCAGGATAGAAACTTGTTTTGCTTTCTGCTGTGTCTCCAGTGCCCAGGATGAACATGAGGTAGACTCCCAATAAATATTTGTTAAATGAGGACATGAATTATTATTCTATGATCAACAGGGTGATGACCTTGGGGATGCTTGAGATCTTCTTGCATTACGTATCTCTGTGTATAATATGGATTGATAATTTCCCAACTCTGTTTGTTCTTTTTTTTTTTCTTATACACTTTATTTTAAAGATGTGTGGTATAATTCAGGATTAAGTATACAAGTCGACATTGTACAGGTAAAGCTTGGGCCTCCCTTTGGTTCCCACTTTGGGTTCTTACGAGTACTAGAAAGCTTTTGCTTGCTCCCACTATCTTGTTTTCTAGGCTTCTGTATGCTTAGAATAAATAGCTTTAAAATAAGAGCCTGAGAATCTTTCCTTAGTCATTTTTGCCTCAAACAGCAAAATGAAAGATTTGCGACTGATGGGGGAAGGAGAAAGCTGTATGTTTACCAGGTGTTCATCTGAGAACTTGGATGTTAACCAAGGTGTTCTGGAGTATTTTTTTCACTTCTTGACTGAGTTTGGATGGCTTAAGTTTGCTAACTAAATGACATTTAGATAAATGGGGTTTCATGATCATTATCCTGAATTTGAGAATGGTGCAAACTTGATTTGGAGTTGACAAGAAGGAGATTCTATTTCGTTTTCATCAAGGTCAATAAACAGTCAAATTATCACATTTACAAGTTTAACTCCAGTTTACATCAATTAAGCCTTGTCTTTTAAAATACTTTTAACCATAGAAAACATATATAATTTATTAGATGAACTTAAAATCAAACACAAATCAATTTTTAGGCACTTTTGAACCTTGTCTTTTATTTATTTTTATTTTTTATTTTAAAGATGTGGGGTACAATTCAGGGTTAGGTATACAAACGTTGATTATGTAGGTACCCTTGTTGATGAGGTGTGCCCCTCCCTCCCCTAGCAGTTTCCCTCAACTGCCAATCCCTTCTCCTCCCTTGGCAGTGTCCCTCTACTACCAATTCCTTTCTTATAATATTATGATAATTGTTCAAGGAACCTTGCCTTTTAAATGTCCTCTTAAAACTACTTGTCAGACCTAGATCCTTCTTTGCTTTCTGGATTTGGGCACGTGTATATGTGTTTGTATTCCTGGGTACTTTCATTTTTTCAGATCTTTTTCTTCCTATGTGGCCAGCTGTTGATAATGTTAGGATTTCAAATTAGAAATAATTATGAGACAATATTACAAACTTATGCTTAATTATGTGTGTGTGCATGTGCGCATGCTTGTGTGTATGTGCATATGTGTGTGTGTTATGAATAAGGGTTTCTAGTTCAAGTTCAGTTCAGAATGAAGTTTTATAATGTAATACTATAAGAAAAGGATTGGCAGTAGCGGGAAACTGCGGGGTGGGAGGAGGTGGGATTGGCAGTAGTGGGAATCTGCCTGGGGAAGGGGCATACCACATCAACAAGGGGACCTGCATAATGAACATTTGTATACATAACCCTGAATTGTACCCCACACCTTTAAAATTAAAAAAACTGAAAGTTAAAAAAAGAATAAAGTTCTACACTGCTTTTTGCTGTTGCTGTTGTCTTTTATGTGTAAGATTCCATTTGGAACCTTAGGAAATGGTAGCTATAGTAGAATTGTGATATTCCTGCATTTGGTGGTTATAATACCATCTTAATATCATTAAAATTCCATGACAAACTTATTAGAACTCTGTTTGTTAAAACCAACAGAAACCAACCTGCATTAGGCTGCTTTTGAGACTGCCCCAATGGCCCCCTGCCTCCTGGCATTCACCCCTTGTGAGTTCCTTCCCTCTTGAGTGCCGGCTGGACCTAGCCACTTGCTTCTAAGGAACAGAACATGACAAAAGTGATAGGAATCACTTTTGAGAGTAGGTTATAAAAGACTGTGGCTTCTGTCTGGCATTCTGCCCCTCTCTTGGCTGCTCACTTCGATGGAGCCAGCTGCCATGGTATGAACGGCTCACACGGAGAGGCACTGGAGGGTGGCCTCTGACCAAGGCTAACAGCCTGCAAGGAACTGGTAGATCCTGTCAACAGAATTCTGGTAATTCTGCTTTAGTTGAACCTAGAGATGATGGTATCCCTGTTTGATTGCAGCCATTTGAGATACCCTCAGCTGGAGGAGCTTGCGAAGTCATGCTTCTACCCCAAAGAAACCGTGAGCTTATATGTATGTGAGCTGCTTTAAGCCACTAAACTCTGGGGGAAATTTGTCACTCAGCAATAGATAACAAATATACATTCAAAATCTGTCAAGAAAAATTATTTTGGATAATTTTCTTTTCATTTTGTTTTAAATATGTGGGGTACAATTCAGGATTAGGTATACAAGTGGCCATCATACAGGTAAAGTTTGGACCTCCCTTTGGTTCCCATTTTCCCTGGTTTGAGATCAGGTACCCTTATTGGGGTTGTGTTCTCCTCCTACTCCAACAGTATCCTGCTACTGTCAATCCCTTTCTTATAGTATTATGGAAAATGTTTGGGATCTGCTTATGAGTGAGAACATGTGGTACTCTGCTCTTTGTTTCTGTGATAGATCACTGAGTATGATGGACTTTAAATCCATCCAAGTTGCATGAAGTCCATATGTTTATCTTTATGGCTGTGTACTATTCCATTGTGTATATGTACCACACATTTTTTTTATTCAGTCCAGTTTCAACGGGCAGCACGGTTGGTTCCATGTTTTAGCTATTGTGAATAGTGCTATAATAACCATGCATGTGTAGGTATCTTTTCTGTAGAATGATTTGAGTTTCTCTGGGTGTATTCCCAGTAGGTAGATTGCTGGGTTATATGGAAGGTCAATGTCTAGTTCTTTTAAAAATTGCCACACTTTGAATAATTTTCAACTTTTACTTAGGATCTCATTCAATTTTAGTTAAAAGTAAAGAATGGGAAATCTTATGACCTGCAAACAATTTGTTACCCAGTCCTTAGAATCATTTGCTTTCTCAATTTTTGGGAGTCATATCAAGACTTAACAAACAATTATTGGTAATATATACTACTTCAAAATTTAGAAGCATCTTGTTTAAACAAATATATCCAAAATATATAAAGTGATACAATTAGAATATTAATTTTAATGCATCTATTCCAATACAGTACTCCACTTTATCCATAAGGGATATGTTCCAAGACTCCCAGTGGATGCCTGAAATCATAGACAGTATGGAACATGATTGCCATCAACTGTAAAACATTTCTGTTCATGTCTTCCACCCACAAATTTAATGTTGCTTCCATCTTAACTAAACACTCATTATGCACTATGGCCATAACATTTGCAATTTGAGGTGTGATGCCAAAACTAGCACAAGTTTCTTTTTCTTTCTTCACAATTTCATGAATAGATTTATTTTTACTGTAGATCTGAGCAACATGAGAATTTGATCCCACCCTTTCTTTATTACATAAAAAAATTTTACCTTTTCACTTACAGGAAGTACTTTATGGCTTCTCTTTGGCATATACAAATTGTGAGCATTGGTAACCTTGCACTTTGGGGTCATTGTCAAGTAAAACAAGGGTGACTTGAACACAGGCACTGAGACAATGTGAGTGCCTATCCAATAACCAAGGCAGCTGGTGAGTAGACAGCATGGCTACACTGGACAAAGGGAGGAATCACATTCCCGGTGGGATGGAGCAGATGGCACAAATTTCACGCCATGACTCAATAGTGCACCATGAAAAACATATGAATTGCTTATTTCTAGAATTTTCCATTTAACGTTTTGGACCATGGTTGGCCACGGGGAACAAGCTATAGAAAGTGAAACCTCAGAGAGGAGACTCCTGTATAACATGTTCTGCTATATGCATTTTTAAAATTTCTTTTCACATTGTTTTAAATATATTTTCTCAAAAACTTGGAAGTTGCAGATTTATCCCATTCAATTTATGGAAGATATTTGCCCAAATCCTAATTTACAAAGTTATCTTTATGTTAAAATGAATTAACCAAATTGAATTTACTTTCCATCAGAAAAAAACTGACTTTATTTTAAAATTTTAAACATGCTGAAGTGAATTTAAAAATATTACATAAACCACTGAGGAATAGATCATGATGTGTGCCTTGTAATAGTCTATTCAAGAACCAAGAAGAGAGTGTTGGGTTCATTTTTGCCTCCAATGGCAAAGAGATAGACTTTTCTTTTCTTTTTTGGGAGACAAGGTCTTGCTCTCTTGCCTAGGTTGAAGTGCAGCGGGACATGATCATAGGTCATTGTAACCTCAGACTCCTGGGCTCAAGCGATCCTCTTGCCTCAGCCTTCCAAGCAGCTGGGACTATAGGCATGCACCACCATGCCTGGCAAATTAAAGATATTGTTTTGTAAACACAGAGTCTCACTATGTTGCTCAGGCTTCTCTTGAACGTCTGGCCTCAGGTAGCTCCTCCTATCTCAGCCTCCCAAAGTGCTGGAATTATAGGCATGAACCACTGCACCAGTCCAGATTGACTTTTCTGATGTAGGAAGGAGAAGAAACTGTGTTTGCCATGTGTTCACCTGGGAAAAGGAGCTCCAGAAAATATTTCTATATTTGATAATAGATAATGTTAATTTGTTTCCTTATCACCAGTGTTGCAATGTATTATTTTTTGGAATGAAGCTCAAATCTTTCTGGCATTTCTATCTTTGGGGAAAATAAAGTTTCCTAAAATTAATGCTATTAATTTTATTCATAAAAAGAAATTGTTATTGCTATTCTGTGGAGGAAGATAACCTGCCTAGCATAGGAAGATATCCTCCAAAGAACATATACTTTTTTACTCATGGAATTACAGGGATTAGGTGAGATGCTCAATGAGAAAATGCCTTATGTAAGTCCCAACACTTTGTAGATACAAGTCTTTTGTTTTGTTGTTGTTGTTTGTTAATGCATTGATTTAAGGCTATTAGGTTGTGTTCTACAGGTTGAATGGATTTCAGCAAGGGGTTATGATGTCTGGGATGAAAGATTTTGAGCAAAGCTTTGAGATTGCTGAAGATAACCATAGATCAAAATAAACAAAATTATATGGTGTCCAAGAGCTTAAACTTTCTTTCTCTAGAAAGAATGAAATACTGGCCCTTAAAATAATGTGGGAGAAAAAGCTGGCTGATCCAGTAGGCTGTTAAACTTTGGAATGGGCTACTCAGTGAGGTTGTGAAATCCTATTTTCTGGCTGCCTACAAAAGTAGAGTATTTTCTCATCTGTCTGGTATGTTAGGACAGAGATGGGATGGGGTACAGGAAAATGGAGATGACCCCTCAAGCTCCATCCAATCCTAAACTAATTTTTGCAATGGAATGTACAGGGTTGGGTAATAGGAAATAAAAACATCAAGAAGGTATTTAAAAAATTAGAATTTGCAATTTTGGGGAATTGTCTCAGTAACTTATCAGTAAACTATCTATAATGTATTATTACTATTATTACTATTTAAAAATGATGTCTGCAGACAGTTCCCAACTTACCATGGTTTGACTTATGATTTTTTGACTTTTTGAAAATTTTTGAGGCCGGTCTCGGTGGCTCAGTCTGTAATCCCATCACTGGAAGACTGGAACGAGTGGATTGCCTGAGCTCGCGGGTTCAAGATCAGCCCCAGCAACTTGGCAAGACCTCGTCTCTACAATAAATAAAAAAATTAGCTGGGTGTGGTAGTGCACGCCTGTAGTTCTGGCTACTTGGAAGGCTGAGGTGGAAGGATTGCCAGAGCTGAGCAGTTTGACACTGGGGTAGCCACGAGTGTGCCACTGCACACCAGCCTGGGCTATGGAGTGAGACTCCAACTCAAAAAAAAATTATTGTTTCAAAAATTTATTATTTTAAAGTTGTGGGGTACAATTCAGGGTTAAGTGTATAAATGGTTATCATGCAGATAATGTTTGGATCTCACTTTGGTCCCCATTTCACCTGGTTTGGGAGCAAGAACCCTTATTGATGAAATGTGCCTCCCTCTCTCCTGGCAGTGTCCCACTGCTGCCAATCTCTTCCTTCCTTCCATTTTAAAGATGTGGTGTACAGTTCAGGGTTAGGTATGCAAATGGTCGTTCTGCAGGTACCCTTGTTGATGAGGTTCCCCCCCCCATTTTCCCACTACTGCCAATCCCTTGAGTTTTTGACATTTGGGATATTGCCCCATTAAAAGTCGCGAGACATCTGGACTTTTATATCTTGCACATTTTTGTATTTGTTCATGACTTATATAATGAATTTGATTGCATTTATTATATACAAAAACATTTTTTTCTACAAGCCTTGTGTGCCTTCTAGGCAGGTGCTGTCTTCTTTATCTTTAAATTCATAGAAGCTGGTACAGCCTTAGCACATAGTAGAGGCCGAATGAACTTTTGATAGACAAATCTGACCTGGATAGACTTATCCTGAGACTGGTTCTGTAATACCCTGTACCTCTTCTGGTAGAATTTATTTTACTCAGTTTTGGGTCATTGTCATTTCTGTTTACTTTATCTTCAATATTAGGTGTTAATCTTCTTATGACTAAGAGAAATGGTACATTTTAGTGACAAGGCATGAACTCCGCTCGATTAAAAATATGCTTGTGTAGTCTGCTAGCTGTGTGACCTTGTGCAAATTTTTTATTGTCTCCATGCCTCAGTGTCTCTGTCTAGATATTGACAGTACTCACCTCATGGGAGTTTGCAGAGGACTATATGTGATGAAGTATTGCTATGGTTTGAATGTGTCCCCTTTAAATGCAGGCCTTGAAGTTTAATGGCCCATGTGACAGTCTTAAGACGTGGGGCCTGTAAGAGATAATTAGGCCATGAGGGCTTCTTCCTCATGACTGTAACTGAGGTCCTTATGAAGGAGGTTTCATGCAGCGTTTGAATCACTTACCTTTCTGCCATGTGAGGACACAGGAGCTTCCCCTCTGGAGGATTCAGCAACAAGACTCCATCTTGGAAGTAAACAGTAGCCCTAACTAGACAATTGAATCTGTTGGTACCTTGATCTTGGATTCCCCAGTCTCCAAAACTGTAAGAAGTAAGTGCTATTTGTAAATTACTTAATCTCCAGTATTTTGTTATAGCAGTACGAAATGGATAGACCAAGACAGGTATATAATGAGTTTAGCACAATACCTAGCACATGGTAGGTGTTCAACAAATGATACTTATTATTAACTACCTTTGTAGCTTCACAAACTCCTAATACATATTCCTTGTGGGTGGAAAGCATGCAAGACAGGTTGAATTGAAATAAGTCAGGATTTAGGGGAGAAATAGGTAATGGCTGTAGTAGGTAAAGGTTTGTACCGGCTGATCACTACTAAGTTAGCGTTTGACTTCATATCTAACATATTGAGTTCAACATACTTTAATTATTCTTATCATTATAATTATTGTCTTTTTAGAATAAGATGATCTTACCTAAACCCTCACAAATCCTTTCCACATTCTAGAAGATATGTATACTTAATACCATGTGTTTCCATGTACATTTTCTGGAGTTCGTACCTTGTGCTTTTATAAGAAACCCATTCTCATAGGCTATCATGGAATTTGAGGATTTTCTTTCAGAGAAGCATAATCACTATAACATATGGGGTACATTTATGATGCTGTATAAATAAGAACAAATGCTAATGTATATTTTCCCAAAGCTCACTCAGGGAGTTGTTTGAAAACAGTTGTTTTTTTAAAATGGGAATATTTTATAGGAACTACTATTCACTCATTAATAGTTTATAGAAACTACTATTCATTCATTAATATTTGTAAGTTGAATAATTATAGCTCTGTGAATCCTATTGCATTTTATTGTTTCAAAGAACATTAAAAACAAAAGCCTGGATGGTAGGTGAGCTAGTTGTTTGCCTATTTGCTCTTAGGTCCATTTCCCGACTCCCCTTCACCTGTTTCATTTTTTGAGATCTCTTGAAAATGCTTTCTGGGTTTGGCAATAGAAGGTTCTGGGGGTAAGCTGGAGGACAAGATGCCTGGGTATACCCACCCACCTCATTTGCTTGGGTTGAGAGAACCCACTCTGGCAGTGGGTATATCTTGTCATGGTTACAGTTTCTGCAAGACTGGCTCTCTGTCACTGTCCCAGCTACCTCTGGTCAGCCCACTCGTGGTCAGCCCACTCTTGCTACTGGTCAGTTTGGCTTTTGGGCTTGATGCTCCCAATTCTTCTTCTTTTTGTCTCACTGGACCTTGTGTTCCTTCTGTTGCTAATTTCGGGGTTGCCTCACCAACTAATCTTTGGTTTTTCAGCTCTTCCAAACACCTTTCAAATATTCAAGTCTTTCTGTTAGCTTACCTAAAATGGACCCTGACTTTCACAGTAAGTTACTTAGGAATTTTAGCAATTTAAATAGATAAGCAGAAGCATTAGTATTTTTATTTATGTGTGGCAGGTACATAGTAGGAAATACAGAAGTTTCTGATTTATTTTTTCCATTGAGTTCAGGGAGTAACACTTTATTTCTTAGATAACTTCTAAGGATTTAGAAGCTGCAGACAAGAATTTATGAGGTTGTACCACTTCCTTTATCCAAGTTCCAGTGCCTCTTCTCTGTAGCTAGAAATTTGCATAACCATGTTTTTTAGTTATGGATGAAAGGACAGAAGGGAGAGAATGTACAGGCTCTGTATGTCTCTCTTATCAGCTCAGAAGCTCTACTTTAACCTGAAGTACTTCTGAGATAATTTTTATTTTTCATGGAATAAAGAAGAGCTCTTCTTTTAAAAAAGGGGGAGGTGCGGTATGAGTTTTGGTGGACTGGTAAGAAGGTATTTTATAGACTGAGGGGGAAACATGTCACAGCTATGAAAGATCTTTCTCTTCCTGCCCTGATCTTCTCTTTCACAAGGAGGCATATTAAAAGTATTGATTTATACCATGGGCTGTTATCAATAGTGAGCTGCTTAGAATGTTCTGGATACATGTACTACTAATCCTAAGTGAAGAAAATGTCAGGAGCTGTGGCCAAGAACACCAGGTTCTTATTTACTGTTATCTGATGAATGGAGTACCAGGGATTGGATTGAGTGTATTTGCTGCCTTCAGGCTGTACTTTGGATTGCTTCTATTTCCTTTAGGCTCTTTTAAAAGAACAAAAAGTCAGATGACTGGGCAATGATAATTTCAACCCACAGAGGAGTCATTACTTTTGTTTAATAGTATCATTCTTGATAGAATAGGACATTTTTGGGAGGCAAAGGACCAGGGGACCATCTCTATTAATTCCCAAGATGCTCAAAATTCATAGTCCAGGCACCTAAATTCTTGTAGCAATAAAGAGAAACTTGCAATTACAGCAACAAAATTTCCCCAAATTTCATTAAGAGAGTATTTCCTGCCAATAACTTCATGACCCTCACATAACTTAAATTTATGGTTTGAGATAATTTTTTTGAAGGGAAAAATAAAATGATTCTAAATTCTGGCATAGGTCCCATGTTTCTTGGACATATTCTGTAAACATTCTTATAAAAATTATTTAATAAAAGTTATTTACAACTTTTGTTGTATACACATACACACACACCCCATATATATGTGTATATATATATTTAAAACAATTTTCATTGCCAAAATAAATTAGCCCAAGGTCAATATCTGTCTTTCATTCTCAGTCTTTTTTCTTTTTTTGTTTTTGTTTTAAACATTTGAGAGTCTTATCTGGGGAAGTTATCCAGAAGACCAGTGATGGCATTATTGAATTAAAGGCTTAGAAGCCAAAGTTTAGCTTAACAAACATTTGCTTATTATCTACTTTGTGCTAGGCATTTGAGATATTAGGACAGTGGGTTTTTAAATTTTAGCATTTATTATCACATGGAGAACTTGTTATACCTGGATTATTGGGCCCCACCCCCAGAGTTTCTGATTCAACAGGTGTGAGGTGAGGGTCAAAAATTTGCATATCTAAAAAGATTTTCCTGAGATGACTCATGCCTGTAATCCCAACATTTTGGAACACAGGATTGCTTGAGCCTGGGAATTGCAACATAGCAAGACTTCATCTCTACAATATATCAAAAAATTAGCCAGGCGTGGTGGCATGTACCTGTAGTCCCAACTACTTGGGAGGTTAAGAGGGGAAGATTGCTTGAGTCTAGGAGTTTGAGGCTACAGTGAGCCGTAATCATGCTACTGTACTCCAGCCTGGGAGAAAGGTAGGACTTTGACTCTAAATAAATACGCACATAAATATATAAATAAATAAAAAGTTTCCAAGTGATGTTGGTTCAGCCTGTCTGTGGATTACACACACACAGCAACAACAACAAAACCATAAGAGTATGATTAAAATGTGACTTGTATACTTAAGAATACACAAGGATACACAAAATGAGATTAATGAGATATTAAGTCCATTGGGGTGAGCAGGTGATGATTAGGAAAAGCTTCTGGCAAAGGGTGGCACCTGAATATGATTTGGGCGACCAAATAGGAATTCAAAGAGGAACAACAACAACAAAGAGGAATTACAAGGGATGGAGAGGGAATTTTTGTTCAGCCGCAATGTATAGAAACATACAGAAGGATACCTGAGCATGCTTTATTCATTCACTCAACACACTTTAGATGAATATCTATTCCATCTTGGGAATAAAGTGGTGAAAAATACTGTTTGCAGAATCTCTCACTAGCAGATGACTTGGCTGGACCATGAGTAGCAGGGGATGAAATGACAGGAGATGGGTCTGGAAAAAATGGTCAAGGGCCATTAGTGACCCAGATGAGATGTGCCGTGCTAAGAAACTTGGGTTTTATCCTGTAGGTAGTAGCAAGCACTCTGGCAAGGCCACCCTGGCAACAGTGTAAAGAATGCCTTGGAGGGAGACAGACAACTCTGGGGGAGAGGACACCAGGAAGAAGGGTACTGCCGAGATCTGGGTGCGGAACAATAAAGGACCTGGCAAAGTTTATTTTATGTGTGAGTCCTGTGATATTAAAACATAGTATTATGCATGTTCCCTCTATAGGCCCACTACCTGTCTCCCTCTTCCATTAGAATGATGATTGTTGGAGGATAGGTGATTGATCTTAGATCAAATGTTGTATGGTTACACATGGGCTCAATCAGTATAAAGGAAAGTTTATTCTTACATAACCACCTAAGCAGGTAACAGGAAAATAAAATTGAACAGGTATGCTATGAATGTCTTAAAAACCATCTTTAAATAAGTTATTTCTTGTTACATTCTTGTTTCTGAGTTTAGTTAGTGCCAACATTGCATTCTAAATTTGAAACTGTCTTCAGATATTACAGAATTGTTTGGGGGCGTTTGTTAAATTTTATATAGAATACAGAGCACAGAGCCTGTTCTTCCTCCTGCTAAATCCATGGAATATCCAATCAAGGTGATGAGAATCACACAGATCTTTCTCATACCAAATCCTTTTAGGCCGATGCATGTATTTGATTATAATTTTGACTTCTGCCTAGCCAAAAGGGCCCATTTGGTGAAAACACAGCTTCAGTATCTGTGGTGAACAGAATCTTTAAAATGGCCTCTACAAGATGTCCTGCTCATGATTCCATGATCTACCATGAGGTAGATTTTGAACCTCATCATACCACATGAGCTCTTCTAAGTAGAGCTGCTGGTAGAAGAATGAAAAGTCAGAGAGTTTGAAACATGAGAAATATTCAAGGACCAATGGTTGGTTTGAAGATAAAGGGAGTCATGTGAGAGGGACTGTGGGGGTGTCTAGGAGTAGTGAGTGACCCACAGTTGTCAACCATCAAGGAAAAGGAGGGCTACACCTATAAGAGGAAAAAACTAGATTCTACCAGTGTTCTGAATTAGTCTGTGTTATGGGATAATTGTGTCTCCCCCAAATTTATATATTGAAGTCCTAACCCACAGGACTTCAGGATGTGACTCTATTTGGAGATGGACTCTTTAAATGGGTAATTAAACTAACATGAGGTCATTAGTGTGAGCCCTAATTAGATATGATCTTCTTATAAGAAGAGATTAGGATACAGACATATACAGAGGGAAGATTATGTGAAGATATAGGGAGGAGACAGCTATCAACAAGTCAAAGAGGACTCAGAAAAAAATCAGCTGGGTTGACACCTTGAACATGGACTTCTAGGACCTCCAGAACTATGAGAAATACATTTTTGTTGCTTAAGTCTTCCAGGTTGTGAAACTTTGTTATTGCAGCCTTAGCTCTCTAATATAGCTGGGAAGTGGCTTTCTCCCCAGCCAGGCTGACCCCAAGGTTTTAGTCATGGGTGACTATATGTTTTTCTGACCCACAGACCTGTGAAATAGTACATGGGTGTTTTAAGCTAATAAATTCATGGTGATCTGTTAGGCAGCAAGAGAAAACTAAAACAATATCTTAAACTATTAATTTATGAATGTATCATTGAAATATTTTAGACTTATATTTTAAGGTTTGCTTTGAAATCTTGAAAATGTCAATAAAAGTATTATTTACTTAGGGCAGAAATTCATCTGGTTTTAGAATTAATATACTTTTTCAAATTCAAATATATGTTGACATTTTTCTCCAGGATGTGAACAAAGGAAATACCCATAGAATAATACACTCTTTACTGCTGTAAGCCAAATTTATGCTCAGGCTTCTTTTTTTGAGCCAGATTCTCACTCTGACTCCCAGGCTGAAGTGCAGTGGCACGATCACGGCTTACCACGGCCTTGACCTCCTGGGCTCAGATTATCCTTCTGCCTCAGTCATCCAAGTACCTGGGACTACAGGTATGCACCACTGCACCTGGCTAATTTTTTTAATTTCTTTTGTAGAGGTAGGGTTTCATTATGTTGCCCAGGCTGGTCTCAAACTCCAGGCCTCAAGTGATACTCCTGCCTCTATCTCCCAAAATGCTGGAATTGCAGGTATGTGATACTGTGTCCAGCCTTGGGTTTCTTAAAGAAGGTAGTGATGCTAATCTTAAATCCAGTTTAAGTGGGAATAAATAGGGATTGGGGGGGCAGGAGTCAATGGCTGTAGTGGTTAGAGATTTGTATTAGATAACTGTGAACTTTTTTTTTTTAGGATTTAGACATTCATTTTTATCTTCTGAAAATATTTGTATATATACATTTGATACATATATTTGCATATATACATTTGATCTTTATTTCTCAAACTCACATTTAATAGATGGCACTGATTATGCTGGACTGAGTAAAAAACATGTGATACAAATACACAGTGGAATACTACACAGCCATAAAAAAGAACAAAATTATGGACTTCACATCAACTTGGATGGATTTAGAGTCTATCATACTCAGTGATCTATCACAGAAACAAAGAAGAGTACCACATGTTCTTACTCATAAGTCGATCCTGAACAAATATCATAATACCATAAGAAAGGAATTGGCAGTAGTGGGAAACTGCTGGGGGTGGGGGAGGGCACACTTCAACAGTAAGTATACCTGATCTCAAACCAGGTAAAGTGGGGACCAAAGGGAAGCCCAAACTTTACCTGTACGATGACCACTTATATACCTAAATCTGAATTGTACCCAACATCTTTAAAATTTAAAATTAAAGATAAAAAATAGATGGCACTATAGTCTACCATTACAAATCAGAATATTCAATAGAAAGAATTAGTGCTTAGAGCTCATTATGTTATGATACATTTTAAGTGTTTTGCATAAGAAATAAATCCTCATTTTCTTAGCCAAATAGTCAAACCATTCCACTTATCCAGTCAGGTGTCCCGTAGAATTGGTAGTTTAGTTTTTGTTTGTTTGTTTTTATTTTTTATTCTTTTGAGTTGGAGTCTCACTCTATCGCCCACTGCATCACAGCCACTGCAGACTTGACCTGCTGGGCTCTAGTGATCCTTCCTCCTCAGCCTTACAAGTAACTGGAACTAAAGGCGCGCTACCACGCCCGGCTAATTTTTGTTTTATTGTAGAGACAAGATCTCACCAAGTTGCCCGGGTATGTCTCGAACCGGCAGGCTCAGGCAATCCATTCACCTTGGCCTCCCAAAGTGCTGGGATTACAGGTTGAGCCACCAAGCCCAGCCAGTTATTTTTTTAAAACGTTGAATTATCTGTCTTTCTCAATAGATTCTAAACTCTTTGAGGAGAAGGACTATAGAATTAATCTTTTAAACATTTATTTATTATTTTTTAAATGGACAAAAATTACATATATTTATGGAGTACAATATGATGTTTTGAAATATGTATACATTGCAGAACGGCTAAATTGAACTCTTTCATACTTCACATACTTATCTGCTTTTGTCGTGAGAGCACTTACATTATTAGCATTTTTCAAGTATATAGCACATTGCTATTAGCTAGGGTTGCCATGTTGTACAATAGAACTCTTGGACTTAATCCTTCTGTCTAACTGAAATTTTGTGTCTTCTGACTAAACATATCAACCCCTCTCTGACCTTAACATTTAATTCTCCATAATTTGACATATTTTAATTATTATTATTGATTATTACTTTTAAAAGATAAATTTAGTATGTTACACACTCTTGAATGGACTAAAAACAAATAATTTGTACCCTGGAATTTTCATTCCAAGCATTCTAGGAATAGTAAAGTCATGCAATGAACTGTATATCACCTACGACTTGAACTTTCTAAGAATTTCTCTCTGTAACATCTCACAGCCATGAGGACAAATTTTGCCTTTCCTAAATGGTTGACCCAACATTCCAAGTTAAATTTGTATTTCTAGAAATGAAAACCAGTAACCAAGGAGTTGTATGTATTTATGTATTTATGGTACATTTGTAGTGTAAATTGCCACTGCAGAGAAGAGAGAAGGGGTCAAATGCAAAGTTTGTAGGACTATGAAGGAATATTTGAGTTTTGGTCGTATACGTAATTTCCTCTGAATAATTTTAGAGTCTGAGTAAGCAAGTCATAGACATTTATCAAAATAGCATGTCTGCTTCATTTTTCCTAGAAAATGACCTATTTTTTGACTTATATTTGGGAGAAACTAATTTTTTTACTTCCTGACCATTGTTCACATACTCATTAGTTTGATAAATTGTTCACTTGACTATTCCCATATGTTTATCCATTTTGTGAATTATTATGCATAAGTACTCATTTCTCATTCTTTGCACTTTGAGTACTTTCCTGATCATAAACTCTTTTCATCTGATTTCAGGCAAGTAAAAAAATGAAAGTGAAAAATATGAATGGCTATTATGAGGATTAATGACAAACTCTAGAAGAGGTTTGAGATACTAGCAGATCCAAAGTCACTGGCTTACCTTTGTTCATTGATGTATTATTATCACCTGAAATAGCACTTAGGCGGCAGACGGCATTTATTAAACAAATGAATGGGAATTCTGGATTACTTGTAGAGTTTTTAAATTGTTGAACTTGAATAGTTCACCAGATGTATATTGGTTTGTATTTTCTTTCAAGTGAATTTTGTATTTACATTCTTTGCCATTTTACTGATTAGTGTTTTTATTAACCTGTAAAATATTATACACATGTAAAATAGTAAAAGTGTGCCATAAATGTTGCTAATATTTCTTTAAATCTATTGTTTATCACAATGTTCTTTAAATTATAGAACTCTTAGTTCATTTCTTTAAGTCCACAAAGACCCTCCTTATTCAGAGATCAGATATCCACCTATATTTTCTTCATTTAAAATATATTATTATTTTTTAACTTTTTTTTTTTTGAGCCAGAGTCTCACTCTGTTGCCCAGACTGGAGTGCAGTCTCATGCTTGCAGCTACCGCAGCCTTGACTTGCTGACTTAGGTGATCCTTCTGCTTCAGCCTTGCAAGAAGTTGGAACTACAGGTGCTCGCCACCATGCCTGGTTAATTTTTTTGATTTATTGTAGAGATCAGGTCTCACCAAGTTGTCCAGTCTGCTTTCAAACCCTTGGTTCAGGCAATCCTCTTGCCTCTGCCTCCCAGAGTGTTGAGATTATAGGCATGAGCCACCATGCCTGGTATGTTTTTAAATACATTATTTTGTAAACAACTAATGTATTAATCCATTTGGCATTTGTTTTGGTGTATGCTTTGAGGTGTTTAGTTCCAAGAGTTTCATTCTGACTGTTTGAGAGAAAATAAATTTATTAAATAGATATTGGGTAAGTAACAGGATCACCAAGAGGTTGGGAGAACCAGTGTAGAGATTATGTAGATAGCATAGTCCAACACCTTGCTGCAAATCTGTTTTCTGTGAGTCCCACGGTCACTTCTGCTGAACACTAGAACCTGCAGTTCACATAGTGCACACCACTGGCATTGGGCACTGGATGTTCAGCCACCTGGAGTCCAGGACACTTAATTTTGATAAAAAACCACTGCTGTGAGAGAGAATTCTTTATGTTTATTTTTTTTACTGGCAACCAATTCCTGATCCAAACCCCAAGTACCTATGCCATATTGACCCTTAATTCAAAATCTGGGACAAGTATGATATCTTTTTTTTTTTTTGATGAGGTGTACCACCTGGTAGTTTCCTAATACTGCCAATCCTTCCCCCACCCTCCCCTGGCAGTTTCCCAATACTGCCAATCCCTTTCTTATAGAATTACAATAGTTGTTCAAGGTCCACTTATGAGTGAGAACATGTGATACTCAGTTCTTTGTTTCTGCAATATATCAATCAGTATTTTAGACTCTAAGTCCATCCAAGTTGCTGTGAAATTCATAATTTTGTCCTTCTTTATGGCGACATAATATTCCATCATGTATATGAACCACATTTAAAAAATACAGCCTCCTTTGTTGAGTAGTACAGTTGGTTCCATGTTTTTATTATTGTAAATAATGCTGCAATAAACAGGCGTGTGCAAGTATCTTTCATAGAGTGATTTGAGTTCCTCTGGGCATTATTCTCAGTAGGGGAATTGCGGGGTCATATGGGAGGTCGATTTTTAGATCTTTTAGGAATTGCTACATTGTTTTCCACAGATACTGTACTTGTGCAACAGTGTAGAAGTACTCCCTTTTTGCTACATCCTCTCCAGCATCTATTTTAAGCTTTATTATAAAGCTCCAATAATCAAAACAGCTTGGTATTGGTACAAGAACAGGCATATAGACCAATGGAACAGGATAGAGATTCAGAAGCAAAACCTCAATTCCTCAACCAACTCATCTTCAACAAAACCTCCACAACCAACCACTGGGAAGAGGAAAATCTTTTCAGTAAATGGTGCTGGGAAAACTGACTGGCCACGTGCAGAAGATTAAAACAAAACCCCTACTTATCACCATACACAAAAAATCAACTCTAAATGGATGAAAGACCTAAATGTAAAACCTCAAATGATAAGAACCCTATAAAACACAGGAAACACCCTTATGGAAATTGGAACTGGCAACCAATTCCTGATCCAAACCCCAAGTACCCATGCCATAAAAGATAAGATAGACAAGTGGGACCTCATCAAACTGACAAGCTTCTGCAAAGTCAAAGAAACCATTTATGGAGTGGGGAGACAGCTCACAGACTGCAAAAAATAATGAGAATAATGCCCATTTGCTAACTATACATCTGACAAAGGCCTAACATCTAGTATCTACAAGAAACTCAAATGTGCTGAAAAGAAAAAACAAACAGCCACATTACAAAATGGGCAAAAGATATGAATAGACACTTCCCAAAAGAAGACCTATGAGCAGCCAACAGATACATGAAAAAATACTCAGCCTCACTAATAATCAAAGAAATGCAAATTAAAACCACACTGAGATACCACCTAATTCCAATTAAGATGGCCATCATCCCAAGTGTGATATCTAATAGAATCTAGGTCAGGGATTAGGAACTGGCCAAACTGCAGCAGGTGAGCAGTGGGTGAATGAGTGAAATTTCATCTGTATTTACAGCTGCTCCCCATCACTTGCATTACTACTTGAACTCTGCCTCCTGTCAGATCAGCAATAGCATTAGATTCTCAAAGGAGTGTGAACCCTATTGTGAACTGTGCATACAAGGGATCTAAGTTGCATGCTTCTTATGAGAATCTAATGCCTGATAATCTGAGGTGGAGCTGAAATGGTGATGCTAGCACTGGGGAGTGGCTGCAAATACAGATTAACATGAGCAGTGAGGTTTGACTACGCAGAGACCATCATAAATCAATTGCTTGAAGACTCGTATCAAAACCCTATCCATGAGTGGCAAGTGAGTTGATGTACTTCAGCTGTTCAGCTGCATCTGGTAGCAGGCTTTAAGTCAGAATCTGACTCTTATTTTAGTCCTGTGTGTGGCTCGCTCATTATTTATTTGCCACTTCTATCCAAACCTCTTTATTTTTTTTTGATGGTGAGTTGTATAATTATTTCACTATATATTACAATGTAATAATTCTACCCCCTGACCCATGGAAAAATAATCTCCCACAAAACTGGTCCCTGATGCCAAAAAGGTTGGGGACTGCAGTAGGGCATAACTCATATCCTAACTTAAGGGAGGCAGGGGAAGTAAATACCTGCATGTTCAATCACAGTAGTGGAAGGCAGGCTTTTCCTGCCTCCAAAACTTAAATAGTGGATAATTCTCCAAACATGGGGGTGGAATTCAGATACCGCGATTTTATAGTTTTCTTTCTTGAAAATATGGGTCATTGTATCATTTGTTAAATACATTAAACATACATGCAATAAACTCCCCCTAGATTGTGGGGGAAATTAGGTTTTGGGAAATGGAGCCATTGATATGAAAACATTCTACCACTGGTGTAGAGTTAAAAAATAATATTTGTAACTGCTGAATTTGAATTTCTTCTTTGCCATATTCTCGCTCTGTGATCTTAAGCAAATTAACATGTTTTTGTTGACCTGTAAACTGGAGATATCAATATCCACTGGGTTGCTGTGATGATTATGATTAAAATGAGGGTGAAGTGCATAGCACAGTGCCTGGCACAGAATATGTGCATTAAAAAATGTTATCATTATTATCCTGTCTGTGGTCTCTAGTCATCTTCTTTGTCTCCTTTCATTTCAGCAAAAGATGCAGTCCCTATTGTGAGAAACTGGCACCAACTCCAATAGATATCATATTCAAAAATCACCTCATTTGTCATGTTTTAAGGTCTGTTTAGACTTTTTATACCACAAAGGGGCTACCTATTTTTAAATATAAGATATATAGAAATATGAGGTGCATCCAAGTTTTAGGGTGCTTTTTAATTAAGTAATTTTCAAGCATACACAAAATTAGAAAGGATAGTTTGTTGAATCATTCTTTACTTTTTGCCCAGATTCAATAATTACCGGTAGTTTGCTACATTTGCTTCATCTAAGTGAAATTAATGCATTACATTTGATTGGGAGTTATCTCTGGAGGCTTTCATAGATATACATTCAACTTTTTTGGTAACAATACTTCAAAAGTAGAATTGGCTGCTTCATAGTAAGTCACAGCAGTATGTGCACAACATCTGCTCCCACTTTTATGAGGCTAAGAGTGATCAGTGGGTTCAGGTGGTGACAGCCTGATACCTCTGTTACAAAATTCCTCATGAACATTTCATCTAATGGTTTCATCCACTGACAATCTTTTCCTGGCTTAAATATTTTATTAGGAGTTACCAAATGGTGATTTTCTTTTTCTTTTTTTTTTTGAGTTGGAGTCTCACTCTGTCACCCAGGCTGCAGTGCAGTGGCATGTTCACAGCCACCGTAGCCTCG
Organism: Cephalopachus bancanus; assembly: GCA_027257055.1. Lineage (NCBI taxonomy): Eukaryota > Metazoa > Chordata > Mammalia > Primates > Tarsiidae > Cephalopachus > Cephalopachus bancanus. The sequence goes on along the minus strand of JAPVLO010000030.1, from coordinate 3,742,556 downwards.
ACCTACTGGGCTCAGGTGATCCTTCTAGCTCAGTCTGCCACGTAGCTGGAATTACAGGCATGCGTCACCACACCCGGCTAATTTTTGGATTTATTGTAGAGACGAGCTCTTTGCCAAGTTGCCCAGGCTGGTCTTGAACCTGTGGACTTAGGCAGTCCTCTTACCTTGGCCTCCCAAAGTGCTGGGATTATAAGCGTGAGCCACCACACCTGGCCAACAATAGTTTTTCTTAAATGGAACTTAATTTATCAGTGAATGTAGCCTTTCTGAGGCGATGTCTTCACACTAATTCCACCTTGTTGCTCTCTCTCCAGAATCTGTATTGATTTGAGGGCACTGGATTTTCAAACATCCTCCAATGTACAGATCATCACTATACAACAAAATAGGTCATCTTTAAGAAATTGGGTGTAATTTTGCTGAATTCTATTCCTAAGGTAGATGCATATATAGTTTTTTTTAAAAAATAATGCTTAGTGAGTTAACATTTTTCACTGTAAATAAAGTTCTTAGATTGTTTATGAGTAGTTCAGAAACAATAAGGTTTTGTGAGTACCACCTATACTAATACGATTGAAGCATGGAATTTCCTTAATTTTATTAAGATAGACTGGCTTTTTATTCAGTATTTGCTGGATTTGAATGGCCTAGTTTTCTTTCCTCCCTCCCTCCCTCCCTGTCTCCCTCCCTTCCTTCCTTCTTTCTTTCCTTCTTTATTTTAAAGATGTGGAGTATAAGTCAGGATTGAGTACATAAGTGGTCTAGGTACAGGTGAATTTTGGGCCTCTCATTGGCCCTCACTTTGTCTGGATTAGGATCAGGCACACTTATTAATTTTATGTACATCCCCCTCTCTGGCAGTGTCCTGCTATGCCAATTCCTTTCTTATAGTATTATGATAGGTGTTCAGGGTCCACTTATGAGTAAGAACATATGGTGCTCAGTTCTTTGTTCTGTGACAAGTCACTGTGTACAATAGACTCCAAATCCAACCAAGTTTCTGCGAAGTCCACAGTTTTTCCTTCTTTATGGCTATGTAATATTCCATCATGTATATGTACTGCATTATTTATTTATTTGTTTGTTTGTTTTTTGAGTTGGAGTCTCACTCTGTCACCCAGACCGGAGTGCAGTGGCCGCTCTCGGCCACCACAGCCTCGACCTGCTGGGCTCCGGCGATCCTTCCACCTCAGCCTTCAAGTAGCCGGAATTACAGGCATGCGCTACCATGCCCAGCTGATTTTTTGACTTATTGTAGAGATGAGGTCTCGCTGCCCAGGCGGGTCTTGAACCCGCGGGCTCAGGCAATCCACTCACCTCAGCCTCCCAAAGGCGCAGGATTACAGGCTGTGCCACTGAGCCCGGTTTGTACTGCATTTTTAACAATCTAGTCCAGTTTCGATGGTCAGCACAGTTGGTTCCATGTTTTTGATATTGTGAATAGTGCTACAGTGAACATGCATGCCTTGCACATTTATTAGTTGGAATTCTCATATCATTTAGGACTGCTTGACTACTCTGAAATACAGGAAGACCAAGATAAAGGCAAAAAGAAAATCCTCAATATTTAATCTCAATAAGCAATCTTCAGAATAAGGAGTTGTACCCAGTAGGCTTTTGATTGGGGGGGCGGTGAGAGGGAGCAGCTTTCTCTCTTTCACATGGTCTTTTCAACAGTTGATATGTTCCAGTCAATTGCATTCACTATTTTTTTGTTGCTCAGATTGTTCCATCTTTGGCCAATGTGAGCCCCCTGTGTATTGTCTTCTATGCTTTTTTGGTATGAATTACATGGCAGAGTATACCAAAATCCAGTTGGAAGTCATGAATTCTCAGTATACAATACTTTTCAATAAATTATACAAAAGTATAAAATCACATAGCTAAACAGAGATATATTCACGGTGACACATGACAGACAATAAAATAAGAAAATTTACTAGTAGACTGAGTCCCTTACTACACACAGAGCATATATTAACACTGTATCTTAATGAATATTGGCGATGAAAAAGTAATCCACAAGACAATATAAGTGTGGACAAATCTACACAGAACATGCAGGTGATAAAATAGCTCAGTGAACATTGGTCCAAATTAAATAGCAGCATAAAATACATTTACATGAATTCCTGCACAAGTAGCAAAACGATGTCAAAGCAAATCATTTGAAGAAATAACTGGTATAAAACACTAAGCCAAAAAATAATTTGGAAGTAGTTACAATGTCATTTACATGTATACATTAAAGGCAAATCTTCCAAGATATATTAGTGTCTTAGTCCATTTGGACTGCTGTAACAAAATACCATAAACTGCATAGGTTTATAAATAACAAAAATTTATTTTTCACAGTTCTGGAGGCTGAGAAGTCCAAGATCAGGGTGTTAGTTATATTTACTATTTGGTCCCTGGTGAGGGCCTCCTTTCTGGTTCACAGTGGCTACCTTCTTATTGTATCCTCACATGGTAGGAGGAATGATCTGGCACTCTTGCACCTCTTTTAGAAGGGTACTAATTCCACTAACTCCAAGAGACTTCACCTCCTTGTGGTGTCACACTGGTGATTCTGCTTTAACATAAGAATTTTGGGAGGACACAAACGTTCAGATCTTAGTAATGATATTGATGATATTGTCTATCCTCATTGCAGTCTGAACAGAAAAAGGAACCCATTCTAATGGAAATTTTTGTTCAAAGAGGATCATACTATCTAGCAAACAGCAAGCAATCAAGGTGTTTATCACCTTGAAAACCTAGAACACAATCATCTTCAAAAGTATATAAATTACCAATCACGAAGCTTGATGATACGTCATCTCTTTGAGAATTCTGTGGCATTTATTCTCTGGAATTTCACTAGAAACTAAATCATGACCATCTTCAAACTACTTTTTTTTTTTAAAGTACTATTATTGTGTTCATTTGAAAAATCTACATTGATAAACTTGAACCTAATTTTACAGTAATGGTACATTATTTTAAGTGATGAATTATAGAAATAGTAAATAATAAGCCTATATTTAAGAAGAATAAACCCAAATTTAATTCTGATAATTGTTTGATTTGTGGCTTGTTGTTTTTGATAAAAGCAATAATACAAACTTCCCAAATAATGTGAATGTCTTTCTTTGCTGTGGTGTTTTGTAGTACTCTGCTCCATGACTAAAGAGAACACTATCACTACATAGCTTTTTTTTTTTTTTTTTTTGTGAATTAGGGATTATTAGTCTTTGATGATCGTCCCAGACCTGTCAGCTATATGTGGCCTTCCAATCAGAATACAGGCTTTTTGCATGCAGGTAAATTTATAATTTTTGTTGTTGTCAAAAAATCTTTGTTTGAATACAGGAAGATAGGATTATTTTCTTCATAGTGTCCAGGTATAGACATTGTTGGGGTAGTCATATATACCCTAGCAGCATTCAAATTAGCTCTGTATGCAGTGAATTCAAACTTCTTTGTTCTTCAGAACAATATCTAAAACACCTTCTTTAAACTAATGAAGATGGTTTTAAAAATTACTTTATGCCATCGGGGCCCAATTCTGAACCTGCTACATGTCCTAAGTGTTCAGGACTTCTTCATGCTCAGTGCATTTTTTTTTTTTTTTTTTTTTTTTGAGTTGGAGTCTCACTCTGTCGCCCAGACTGGAGTGCAGTGGCCGCTCCCGGCCACCGCAGCCTCGGCCTGCTGGGCTCCGGCGATCCTTCCGCCTCAGCCTTCCGAGTAGCCGGAATTACAGGCATGCGCCACCATGCCCAGCTGATTTTTTGATTTATTGTAGAGATGAGGTCTCGCTGCCCAGGCGGGTCTCGAACCCGCGGGCTCAGGCAATTCACTCACCTCAGCCTCTCAAAGGCGCGGGATTACAGGCTGAGCCACCGAGCCCGGCTCGCTCAGTGCATTTTTGCAAACATGGTATTCTAGGGAAATCCAGTGATTCATCAGCTTTGATACAAGTTGACTGTTTTCAAATTACCACACTATATCTCAGGAACAGTAGATGAAGATTATTTATCAATTTCCTTTCTATGAAACCTACTTCACTTTGGTTTTCAAGTTGCTTTTTCATTTTTGACATATAGAATCTAAAAAGACAACTTTTTTATAAAGAAGATTTTGGTACATGTAGAGAGACAAGTTGCAAAGCAGTTCAACGACTTTGTGTATGTGCTCATATGTATTTTTCTTGGGATGGAGGTAGCAGTATCATACAAAAATTGTTGACCTCTGAGTGGAAAAAAACATGAAAATAGATTCACATTGTGCAAATGAAACCAAAAAACAATTTTCATCCTTCTCAGTATTACATTTCCAAAAAAGTTGTTTTCTTTTGTTTTAGTGGAGTGGATATCAACATATAAGTCATCTTTGACCTCAGATTAATTATGAATATTTATTTTTTAAGGCAAAATTTCTGACAGTCTTGACTTACAGATATGTATAAAAGCAAACAGAATCAAAGCTACTAACATTTTATTTGCCCAGAGCGAGTGAGCAGATGTTAGAGTACAAGGACTAAGTAAGGCTTCTCATGTTGAATTTGGGACACTTCATTTCCTAAGTTCTCAAGGTAGTGGGATCATCTTTGATAAAATGTGCACTACCAATGCCATGTCAGCAAAGAATGTATTTCAAATGCCCATTTCAAGGTCCAAGAAGCTGAAGAAATTCTCTGAAGAGGTCTTTGGGGGTTTCTGACTCTCTTTTTAAGACTGTCTGCCGAGAAATCGACAATGATTTGTCAGTTTCAGCTTCATCCTGTGAAGCACTTCCTTTGGCATCTTGACCAAAAACTGCTTGTGATTTTTCAGGAGCAGGGTTTTGGATCAGAAAATTTACCTCATGCACATGGCCAAAAAACACTTGCCAAGTAAGCGAAGCAGTGAATGAGTATCTTCCTTTCAAATTGTTCTGAGTGGACTTTTATTGTTCTCTTTTCCTCTGAAGTTTACTCAAATGCGTTGGCTTGTTCCCTGGAATGCCTATGAGTGTCCATATTCTAGAAAAAAATTGTACTTTTATTCCACTTTTTGACAACATTTCTTTAAAAGGTGGTGATTCAAGTATCTGGCGCTGATGAAGTTGACAACTTTCACAGCAGCAGAAAACACTTCTTTCAGTGCTGTTAGCCAAGTCTTTGATACCCGCGCAAGCCAATCTGTGCAGCAATGCATTCCAGTGTCATGGGTTGCTTCTTTCTTCATCAAAGCAATACAACTAGATGTATTGCCAAGCATCACAGGTGCTCCGTTTAGCAAAAAAATACCAGAATTTTTTTTCAGCTGAAGTTTTGCTTGGCAAAGAAACAATGTTGACAGCCCTTGCAGTTTCTAAAAGCGGCTCACAAAATAGAAATTCTTACAAGAGCTCATTTGCCCTTACAGATGTAAATAGTTTTATCAGGTTGAGTGCTGAAGGGAAATAGTTTTTCCACCATAATTTGATTCAATACATTAGAAGCAATGTTAGGGACTGGATGGTGGGATTTTACAGTGACACACTTTTAATTTGGTGGTCCCAAATCAGCTCAACAATCTGGATGACACATGTGTAAACAGTCTTTCTAAACATTGCTATGTTTACCTGTCAATGTGACCAGTAACTTTGTAGGCTGCCTTAAGACAAGTTTTGGGGGTTGGAGACAAATTTCTATTTTAAAAATTTATTATTTTATTATTTTATTTTATGGATTAATTTTTTTTTTTTGAGTTGGAGTCTCACTCTGTTGCCCAGGCTGGAGTGCAGTGGCTCACGGCCATCGCAGCCTTCAACCTGCTGGGCTCAAGCGATCTTTCTACCTCAGCCTTCCTAGTAGCTGGAACCATAGACATGCATCCCCACACCCAGCTAGTTTTTGATTTATTGTAGAGTCGAGGTCTCATCAAGTTTCCTAGGCTGGTCTCGAACCCACAGACTCAGGCAATATTCTCGCCTCTGCCTCCCAAAGTGCTGGGATGACAGGTGTGAGCCACCATGACTGGCTCAAATGTATATTTTTTACTATAGGCTCTGAGTTCATCCAGGTTGGTGTGAAATTCATGATTTTGTTCTTCTTTATGGCTGTGTAATATTCCATCATGTATATGTACCACCTTTTAAAAATCCGGTCCTCTTCTGATGGGCAGCATGGTTGGTTCCATGTTCTTGCTACTGTGAACAATGCTGCGATAAACATACATGTGCAGGTATCTTTTTTATAGAGTGATTTGAGTTCTTCCGGGTATATTCCCAGTAGGGGGATCGCAAGGTCGTATGGAAGGTTGATTTTTAGATCTTTTAGGAATCGCCACACTGTTTTCTACAGAGGCTGTACTAGTTTAGTGATCTTTCACAGAAACAAAGAACTGAGTATCACATGTCCTCACTCATAAGTGGACCTTGAACAATTATCGTAATATTATAAGAAAATGATTGGCAGTAGCGGGAAACTGCTGGGGGGGGTGGGGCAGGGAAATGGGATTGGTAGTAGAGAGAATCTGCCTTGCGGGGGCACAACTCATCAACAAAGGTACCTGTATAATGAACATTTGTATACCTAACCCTGAATTGTATCCCACATCTTTAAAATAAAAAAATTTTTTTAAGTTCAAAAATTCAAAATAAAGCAAATTTATATTTTAATAAAACAGCTTCCTTTTGAAACGAAAACCCACTCTGTCTCATATATTTTCAGAATGGAGATCATGACTAACTCTTAGCCTCTTTGTCTAAATATAATGCCTCCATTGGCAAGAACCCTGGCACATAGGACCACCAAAGTTTTATGTTTCATCGAGTTAGGTGCTAATTGTAAACTAGAGGGCATGTAATCTTCCCTTCCCTTCTTCCCTACCTTCTCCCTTTTCTCCTTCCCTCTGTCCCTTTCTTTCTTCCTCTCTTCCTTCCTTCTTGTTTTTAATTAGGCCCATCATTGTCATATTCGTCATCCGTCATCATCACTATCATCATCATAGCAACTGATATTTTGTGAATTCTTATTGTGTCAGGTTCAACCCTCTGTTTTAAATACTATGATTATTCCCATTTTACAGATGAAGAAAATGAGGCGAAGAGATTAGGTTGTTTGTCAAAATCACACGGGTAGTGAGACCAGATTCCAATCTAGGTAGTCTGGTTCCTAAACTGAGGCCCTAAACTCTCTGCAAAATTCTTATCTTGTCATGTATACTACCATACTCTGCTACCCTAAATGTGTTTTTAGATCTTTTAGGAATTGCCACACTGTTTTCCACAGAGGCTGTACTAGTCTAGTGATCTTTCATTCTTTCTTTCTTTTCTTCCTTCCTTGCCTCTTTCTCTCTTTTTCTCCTTCTTTCTGAGAGAGGGTCTCACTCTGTCTCCCAGGCTGGAGTGCACTGGCATGATCCTGACTCACTGCGGCTTTGACCTCCTGAGCTCAGGATCCTTTCACCTTAACCTCTCAAGTATCTGGGGCTACAGGCGTGTGACATTGTGCCCAACTAATTCTTATATTTTTTTGTAGAGACACGGTCTCGCTATGTTGCCAAAGCTGGTCTTGAACTCCTGGGTTCAAGCGATTCTCCTGCCTTGGCTTCCCAAAGTGCTGGAATGAAAGGCATGAGCCACTGCACCTAGCCAGCTCTGAATGTATTTTGAATAAACATTTTAGTAGTATAATTTTTTTAATTTTAAGAATGTGGGGCACAATTCAGAGTTAGGTATACGGATGTTCATTTTGCAAGTACCCTTGTTGATGAGGTGTGTCCACCCTGGCAGTTTCCTACTACCGCCAATCCCTTTCTTATAGTATTAGTAGTATACGTTTTCTTACAAAGTTCTTTTTCTCCCCACAAAACACCTTTCAAAGTAACAGCAAAGAAGAATATTTTTCTTTTTGGTACGGCTCTCCCAATGAACTACAGGTTAAACTTTATATCATAACCTTTTTTTTTTTTCAGAATAGTCTTCCTTGTTGATTGGCTGATACTGAGGTACTAGAACCATATGCTGTTTTGGAATAATACATTTGAACTTCCAAAAATCATGATGGATTACATGTATATTTCCATTGTTTGTGATAGGGGCTTTGTAATTTCTGACCTCCTTTGATTCTCTTTTAAATGTTTTATTTAAAGAAAGGCAGCCTTAAATTTCCTAGCGAGAATCCAGAGGTGTCTGCAGCTTAGAAGAGAGAGTATGGGCGCCTACCTGATGAGCCTGGATGCATATAGCAGTCTTTCTACCTCTTTCTGTCTAGGAAGAAATCCAAAAATAGTGCCACAACCCTTTGACATTTTAATCATATTTTCCATAGTTGACACAATCTGGACAAGAACTCTATAAATAAGTGATGTTCCCTCAAAATGTGTTTGTTTTATTGTAATGATGACAACATGCATTCATTTTAGGGTCATTATATTAAATTAAATTAATTAACCCCCATAAATAATTTCTCCATTTATAGAAGTCCTATGGACCTCCATCTCTTTTTAAATTTCTTTAAATTAGCTGTTACCGAATCTGATAATGATATTTTATAAGTTTCATTCGACTGAGTAGAACTGTATTTTTATTTTTTTTAATTTATTATTATTATTTTTTGAGTCAGTCTCACTTGGTCGCCCAGGCTGGAATGCAGTGCCATGCTCACGTCACCACGACATCCTTCTGCCTCAGCCTTCCAAGTAGCTGGAACCACAGGCATGTGCCACCATGCCCAGCTAATTTTTTTTAAATTTATTGCAGAGACGAGGTCTCGCCATGTTGCCCAGGCTGGTCTCAAACCTGTGGGCTCAGGCCATCCTCCTACCTTCACCTCCCACAGTGCTGGGATGACAGGCCTGAGCCATCATGCCCGGCTGAACTGTATTTTTTAAAACAGTATTTTATCATTTCTTTTATTGGGATTGGCTGATACTCATTTCAAAAGTGAATTTCATAGCTTTTGGTCATTAATCCAGAAGAAATAAAATGTTCAAAAACTAAAGTGTTGATTTTGCCACACTCTTGCTCCTTCTGTGGCCTGGCGTATCTCAGCTGATGACTTTTTGTTTCCTAGTCTACATGTAGTAAATTCTGTTTCCTCCATGCTTTAAGCTCGACCTAGAATCTGATTATTTTTGACTATTTTCACCACTACCTTGAACTAAGTCACCAACATATTTTGACTAACATAGTCAATTTAAGTCATTTGAATTTAAGATGGTCTTCTTGCAATCACCTTTGCCATCCCAAATTTTTTTCTCCATCTAGCAGCAGAATCATACTCTTAATAATGAAAGCTGTATCATGTCAATCCTTTGCTCAAACTCTCCAATGACTTTAGACCTAATTTAGAATAAAATCCGACATTTTTGGCCCGACTTTATATGGTCTTATCCTTGGCTACTCTTTAAATCAATCAGATTCCAACTGCAATATTTATGAGTAGTCTAAATATTTTGCTTTATGTCTATGTTTCATTATTCATTATGTAACCATTTTAACTACAATAACACATCAATTTCAAACCAACTTTAGAATTAAGACTATTGTTTACTACAAGTCCTTTGTAGTGTGAATTCTTCGTTATTGACAACTTTATTTCATTCATTGCAATTAATTTTTTGATTGACTGCAAGTATGTCTTTGGGTACTTTATTTAAGAGGGGTACATCTTACCACAAATGTACGTAACCTTGAATTGTACCCCACATCTTTAAAATAAAAAAGAAGGGTACATCTTTAGTCCATTTATAAAGGTAACAGGAATTTTTTTCTATTAGATTCACACAATCGATATATAATCTGAATATATCTTTGCAGCTCTAGAGACAGTTTTATTGTCTTCTAAAGTATTATTAAAGAGATAGAATGTTATGAAATCTGGAGTGAGATCTGGCTATCTGTTGAGTGTGGGAGGGGAAGAGAGATTTTTAAAAAATCCTTGTAAACTTGTATATAATCAGGGAAATGCATATTAAAACCACAATGAGATGTCATTGCACACCTGTTATAATGGCTATGCAAAAAAACCCTGGAAAATGACAATTGTTGGCAAGGATGTGGAGAAACTGAAATCCTTGCACATTGTTGGAGGGAATGTAAAACAGTGCATCTGTTATGGAACATAATATGAGGTTCTTCAAAAAATTAAAAATAAAACTAGTGTATAGCTCAGCAATCCCATTCCCTGAGATACACACAAGGAGGAACCCAAAATACCCAGGAATTTATTTATAAAAAACCGTGTATTTATTCTTACATGTTGAAACTTCAGTTACCTTCAAAGCACTCTGTTTGATGCAGTACACCTATCAAGACACTTTTTTCCACTGCTCAAGACAGTTTTTGAACTAAATTTTGATGCCCTTTAGTGCTTCTGCTGTTTTTTGTTTCACCTCTTCCACATCAGCAAAACATTTTCCTTTGGTAACTTTTTTCTTCTAGAGAAACAAACAAACAAACAAACAAAAGTCACTCAGGGGGTGATCAGGTGGATAAGGAGGATAGGGCACAGGGATCATGAAGTTTTTGGTTTAAAACTCCTAAACACTCAGCACAGTGTGGGCAGGTGCACTTGTAAATCACCCATCATGAAATGGGGAAACATGTTGAAAGAATCCCCTAAAAAAAAGAAAAAATTCACTGAAGCTGAACGCAGCCTCTCACAACAATGCTACCTGGTACTCTGTGGCTGAATTCCTAGAACACTTACATAGCGGAGAAGCCTGTATTACAAGGGGTTTATCCTCCAAAGTTTAATTTTGTTTTATGGAGGAATCTCCCGCATATATGCAAGGGTATTAAAATCAGAATCTCAAAGAGATTGCTGCACTCCTATGTTTATTACAGCATTATTCACAGTAACCAGAATATGGAAACAATCCAAATGTTCATCAACAGTGACTGCCAAACTTGACCCTAGGATTAATTCTCACTGAAATCTTAGCACTCTTTAATTTAACCATACATGACATCCTGTGTCCCTTGCTCACTGCCCAAAATGTAAACTCCTCTGTCAGCTCTTTTCCTATTTGCTTTTCTTTTTCTTTCTTTCTTTCTTTCTTTCTTTCTTTCTTTCTTTCTTTCTTTCTTTCTTTCTTTCTTTCTTTCTTTCTTTCTTTCTTTGTTTCTTTCTTTCTTTCTTTCTTTCTTCCTTCCTTCCTTCCTTCCTTTCTTTTTCTTTCTTTTTCTTCCTTCCTTCCTTCCTTCCTTCCTTTGTTTCTTTATTTCCTTCTCTCTCTCTCTCTGTCTCTCTCTCTCTCTCTCTCTCTCTCTCTCTCTCTCTCCCCTCCCTCCCCTCCCTCCTTCCCCCTTTCTCCTTCTGGTACTTTCCCAATTACCACACAACTGTACCTTCTGGATGCACTCTTTCTGGGTAGAAAACTTATATGCAATCTCTTCCCTGAGTGCTGGAAAAAGGACACATTCTTTTGTTTTATTGCTTTAATTCTATAGCAATCAGCAAGGCGATTCCGAATGTATCCTATATAAACACACACACACACACACACACACACACACACACACACACACTTCCCATTAGTCATTTATGAACACATGGAAAGGCCCATTCACGCTGGTCATTTCTGTAATAAGGAGTGAGTGAGTTTCATAACCAGAGAAAAAGCCCTGTTTTTCAGCATTAAGATGCACTGGAGGACACAGTGAAAGTTAATGCCATATGAGCCTTCTATACAATTCTTCTTTGAACAGTGCATTCTGGTCCACTTTCACTACTTCTTGTGACACAGGTCAGCATGCATGACGGCACCAGCAACAGCCCTAACTTCTCTTGCCGTTCTGAGCGCAGCTGGGAATCTGGGTTCACCATTATTTATGTGTTAACAATTGCAGGAACACTCTTGTGTAGAGTGCCTAAACAAAAAGTGGTCTGGGACCAGTCCCATAGACTAGCTCTCTCTGCCCCCATGATTATAATCAGGATCTAGCTTATACTCCCTGTGTTATCCTACTTCAGAGTACCCGCCTTTGCATTCTCTTTCTTGACTGTAATCTGGTGGCTGGATGCTGGTTAGCTGACAATTTTATGGAGACCAACTTTGGTCTACATATCCACTTGCACAGAAGAGGAATATGTCTCATCCTTGCAGACACTGTACTTGATGACTGACCATCCTCTCCTTGAAACTCTACTCTCTTGGTTTCTATGATACTAGGTTGTATACCACTCACCAGTAGGGCCATTTTTTCCATGTTGGTGGTTGTTGGGGTTTAGAGAGTCATCATCATGTCTCTTTCCAATGTGGGTTCTGAACCACTGGAGAAGTAGACACAGGAGACAGATAGAGAGTAATGTACCAGCATGATTATAGTAAGATTGGAGAATGCAACCTGAGAGCACAGTTGTGCCTCTGACAGAAGTGGATGACCTTTTTCACCCACTTGTAAGTAGTAAAGCAAAATCCTCTTGGGCCTCCCCTTGCAGGGCATAGCCTGCCTCAGTGGCTTCCTTTGAGAGAAGTAAGAATAAGTGCTTATGCTATACACTGACTAGTCTGAAGGTGAACAAAGATTGGACCTTGAACCATAATTGTGTAGACCCAGTCTTTTATTTTACAGATTTAACAAATCACTCCTCCTTCCTTGAAGACCTTTCGGAAAATGTGTGGGAAATATAGTTTTAGCTTTGCAGGCTGTCCATCCTGATATGAATATATCCTTAAGATAGATGATTAATTAATTCCCTTATTTATTCCACAAAGAATAAGTCATTAGTTCTTTTTGCATTCTAAATGATGGTGACCCCTACCCTAACCCCTTATGCTTATACCCAAACCCTAATGATTGTGTCTTTAGAGCTTTCATGATTAAATAGTTCTCATTTCAGACTTCTATTCATATAACATAAAAGTTCTGGAAAAAAGATATTAGATAGATTCTACAGAATTTTTTTCATTTAAAAAAGTTGACAAAATTATGCATATTTATCATCTGCAACTTTTTTTTTTTTTTTTTGAGTTGGAGTCTCACTCTGTCGCCCAGACTGGAGTGCAGTGGCTGCTCCCAGCCACCACAGCCTCGACCCACTGGGCTCCGGCGATCCTTCCGCCTCAGCCTTCCGAGTAGCCGGAATTACAGGCATGCGCTACCATGCCTGGCTGATTTTTGATTTATTGTAGAGATGAGGTCTTGCCTGCCCAGGTGGGTCTCGAATCCACGGGCTCAGGCAATCCACTCACCTCAGCCTCCCAAAGGTGCGGGATTACAGGCTGAGCCACCGAGCCTGGCTCATCTGCAACATTTTTAATTGAAATATAAACTCATGTTTATTGGCCAAATTGGGCAAATTAGCATATGCATTACTTCACACACTATCATTTTTGTGTGTGTGTGTGATGAGAACACTTAAAACCTATTCTCTTAGAAAATTTCAAGAATACAATACATTGTTATAACTATAGTCACTGTGTACAATGAATCTCTTGAACTTATTTTTAGAAATTTTTTTAGGCTTAGAAAACATATTTGATGAGACTATTTCTTAAGTTTAGGAAGCATGCATTCTCTAAATTTACATATATATTACAGGTACAATAAAGATGATTTAAAAAAATTTAAAATTTTCCTAATGGCCCTTGTGCTAAGATTTTTAATGGTAATAGAATCTCATCAGGCCTCAGGATATTGGTACTAATGTGACCTTGTATTTTGCATGAGTCTGAAGGTTAATTTGGGGAAAGTATTCTGAAATTTGGTAGATTTTCTGAGTTGAAAGTCGGATTAAACTTCTAGGGTATCTTTTAGTATTTTCTGATAAGACTCAGTCATGTTGGGAAAGGATTCTGACGGGCGACAGTCTCTAAGACTGAGAAACGGAATTAAGTTTTAATCTTTTTGTTTATAAAACTTAAACAAACAAAACAAAAAAATACCCAAACCTGAGCCCATCCATGCATGTGTAGGACTTTGACTATTTTCTCAATGTTGAAAATGTGTTTCCTTCTTGTTGGCTTGTAGCAAGGTACAGACCTGCTTTACCCTGGGCAAAAAGGGATGGACCATGAGTACTTTATGGCAGTTCATGCCTGGAAGGCAGGAAAGTACCAAGTGGATGAATCAACATTTAATGAGCTCCTTCTGTGTGCAGAGAATGGTTCAAACCCTGTGGGGAGATACAGAATACTCTGTTAGTTCATATTTTCCTCTTCTTGCCATGCCTATTTTCTGACTGAAAACTTTGCATAAGAAGAGAAATTTGTGTGGGGCGCTGCATTAGTATGTCAAATTCTCAGAGATGGGTTAGTATTCTGACTTCCAGAAACATGTGTCATCTACTCAATCTGTAACACCAGTTAACTTCTTGTGGTACTCAAGGTTTCCTCCTCCTAGATTCATGGATGCATTGTAGATGAGTCATAAGAACAGATAACCCATCTGAGTATCTCTTTTTTCTCTTGGTGGTTGGAAAAATATCTACAATCGGTAGGACTGAGTTTGATTTTCCAATGTCTGACTTAAATCCAAAGTCTACATTTCACTCACTTGCAAGATGCTATACTAGGTTACACAACTCCTCTTTCCCACTCTTTTCCCAAGAAATGGATTAGAACATTGACATAGAGACAGAGGCATTTAGTGATTTCATCATTCATTCATTCAACAGTATTTACTGAGTAATTATGTGTATGAATGTCTGTATGTACAAGCACCAGGGCTGCAAGGGTGAGTAAGATATGATCCTTGACTTTGAAATACTAACTGGATACTGAGGGAAAGACAGAGAAATTAAGAGTCACAAGACAATTTGATGTAAGAATTAACAGAGACATGTCAAAAGGTAAAGGAACCAGCTACCTTAGGATAAGAAGGGAAAAGTGAACATTTTGGCCATGGCTCAGAAAACAAATAGGGAATTTGCCAGATGGAAGGGTAGCCTAGGTAAAAGAACATGTACTAATTTAGCCTGTGACAGTGTTGCTTGTTTGGGGATAAACAACACATATTTAATTTAGAAATTCATAAACATGAAATGGCAGATTTTCTTTCCAGCAAAATGAGATCCCTGAGCAAAAGAAGGGGGAGAATAATTTTTAACCAGGGAGACATTGCAAAATCAAGTGAGCAGAAGACAATTCCATGTTTAATCATTTGAACATTTATTTTTCACATGACGTTTGTTTATCAAATTCTAATTTAAAATTGCATCACATCTCAAATATTCCTTTGGTTATTCATATACTGTTGAACTGGGACAGCATGACTAGTGTAATCTTGGTTTGACCATATCTTTGTTTAATTTTTTTTCCTTCTTCTTCCAGGATTATACACTGAGTACGAGCAGCCAGACCAAAACCTCTGATGTGGCCAAGAACAAGGACTGGGTGAGCCAAGACTAAAGGGGAAAGAGATGTTAGAAGAGTCTGCGGTTAAGCCAACAGCATGCTTGGCCTCATTGCCTCAAATGATCGCTGAATTCTTTAGGGTAGGGGAACTGGGGCAAATGAGCGCTCTTGTACTCAGGGAACCACACTGGAAATTTGTGTGACCACTAGCCTCCACCTATCTTGGATAGACTGAGAACCAAGGAAACCAGAGGAAGCTGAAACTTAGTGCTGCTTTGGCTTTTTTTTTGGTAGAGTGGATTTATTGCTGTTGTTGTGTAAATTTGTTTTTAAATATCTCTCCCTTTCCTGAGGTTTCTCTTCACTTTCCTATTGAAATTGAAGTCCTCCACGTAAATGTGTAGGCCATTGGATGTTGCTCAGGGGAGAATAGCAAAGATTTTCATATTTAATGCTTGTTGTAACATATTAGAATTAATATTTCGGGTTGTGATCATTTTCATTGCTATAAGTACATCAGTTGAGACGGAAACAGAACATGTCAGATTATTCATGAGTTGATTCTATACTACAAAGGTGCTGGTGCACTGCATAGGCAATATCAGCAACAAAAATTTCTACATGAAATATGTTTCAGCCCTTCCATCTTCTATATAAGGTTCTGACCTGTGGCCTATTAGGAATCAGACCACACAGCAAGAGGTGAACAGTGGATGAGTGAGCAAAGCTTCATCTGTATTTACAGCTGCCCTTCATCACTTATATTACCATGAGGTCTGTTTTCTGTCAGATCAGCGGGGGCACTTCTGTCAGATCAGCAGGGGCATTAGATTCTCATAGGAACACAAACTCTACTGTGAATTGTGCATGCTGGTGATCGAGGTTGCATGCTTCTTATGAGAATCTACCACCTGTTGATCTGAGGTAGAGCTGAGGTGGTGATGCTATATATTTCATTATATATTACAATGTAATAATAATAGAAATAAAGTGCACAATAAAAGCAACATACTTGAATCATCCAGAATATATCGCCCCTCCCCACACCTCCTGAGTCCATGGAAAAATTGTCTTCCACAAAACTGGTCCCTGATGCCAAAAAGATTGGGGGCCACTGTTCTGTATCTCAAAGTACATTTTTCTTGACCTTGAATGAGTGTAACGAGGCTCTATAATCCCCTGTTTACATAAACCGTAGTTGAAAATCACTCTCAATAGTTCATGGCACCTTTCATTTAACAAATGGTACATTCTGGCAATTCCTCCTCTTCTCTCTATTAGGACAGCCATTATTGCTACCCCCTATGAAAAAGAGAACGAGAAAGAGGAATCAAGGCACCCAGGCACTTTGCAAGAACTGCAGTGTGATAACATGCTTCTTAGGAAGCACGATCAGATGAGATGCTCTTGGAAAAACTCTGCATTTATTAACTCAATTCTTATAACAACTTTAATCCATAATGTATTTCTTCCAGTTTTTTTTGTTGTTGTTGTTTTTGTTTTTGAGTTGGAGTCTCACTCTGTCGCCCAGACTGGAGTGCAGTGGCTGCTCCCGGCCACCGCTGCCTCGACCTGCTGGGCTCCGGCGATCCTTCCGCCTCAGCCTTCCGCGTAGCCGGAATTACAGGCACGCATTACCATGCCCGCTGATTTTTTTTGATTTATTGTAGAGATGAGGTCTTGCTGCCCAGGCAGGTCTCGAACCCGCGGGCTCAGGCAATCCACTCACTTCAGCATCCCAAAGGCGTGGGATTACAGGCTGAGCCACCGAGCCAGCTTCTTCCAGTTTTTAAGTGAGAAAATGGAAGTTCAGAGATTTTAAATACCTTGCCCAAGACCCAGTGGAGTTGCTGGGGCTTGAGCTCATGTGCCCCTGGCTCTCAACCATGATGCTACAAGTAACTTTTGATTTTAATGAAGAAAAAAAATCACTTTCCTTGGTTGAGTTTAAATTCAATTTTTGTTTTGATTCTCCTTCTCCTTCTCTTTCCCCTCTCCCTCCTCCTCCTCCTTCTTCTTTTTATTTTGTGTTGGAATCTCATTATGTCACCCAGGCTGGAGTGCATGGCTCACTGCAGCCTTGACTTCCCAGGTTCAAGTGATTCTTCTGCCTCAGCCTCCTAAGTAGCTGGTACTACAGATGCATGCCACTACTCTCAGCTAATATTTTAAAAGAGTTTTGAAGAGACAAGTTCTCCCTATATTACTGGGGCTAGTCTCAAACTCCTGGCCTTAAGCAGTCTTCCTGCTCCAGCCTCCCAAAGGTGCTGGGATTAAAGGTGTGAGCCGTTGTGCCTGGCTTAATTCTCCTTATTTTAGAAAGGAAACTGACTGAAGTATGCTTACAGTTACTGTACTTAGTTTCAAGGATATCAAATCAGGTGGTTGTATCTATAGTGAGCTAAGCAACTGTATTAAAGCTTAAATGACTAACACTTGGCTGGACTTCACTTCTGGTACTGGACCGCAATAACCATCTCCCTTTCCCACCGGCTAACCTCAGAAATTCAGACATTCGGTCTGTGCACAGTCACGGAGACCTCCTGTAAGTGAAGTTATGCAAAACAATACAATGAGTGGCTATCACAGCTCCCATAGAAAGAGAATGATAAATAATAAAAGGTGTTATGATTGTTCAAAGACAGTCTGACATTTACTAGCTGTGCAATATTGAAGTTATTTCACCTCTCTGTGCCTTAATGTCTTTGTAAAATGAGGATAATATCTCTGTGCCTTAATGTCTTTGTAAAATGAGGATAATAATGGCACCAATATCACACAGTTATTGTGAGGATCAAATCACATAACGTATCAAAACTAGAAAGTACTCAGCACATACAGCCTCTGCATAAATGTTAGCTATTTTTATTGCATTCTTGAGAATGTGTATTATGGATTGTTCTTTATCTTAAGTGGGCCGTGAGTGAATTCAGCTCGTAGGAACTTATTAATGAGCCATTTGTTTATACTATCAATACTCAACTAATTAAGCTGAGGTGATAGTTGATGTTGTCTATACATGGTTACAAAGTGAATTATGAAGCGTGGTTTAATGATACAAATAAATAGTTATGTCCTCTCACATGAAGTTCTATGACTAGGTGAGCTTAAAACAAGGCCAGAAGAAATCAAATCCATAGGTATAGTAAAGAAATAAGATGATCTGGGGAAAATACAGTTTTTCTCATGTCAGACATTTGCTCAGGGATAGGCTAGTTCTAATCTAGTATTTGTTCCACTGGAAATGCAGGCGTTTTGAGCTCAATGATATTTTGGCTTACATGATGATGACAATTTATAGGTCTTACACATCTGCTCCGAACTGTCCCAGAAAAATATACTTCTAGTTGTGCTAGTAATACATGAGTAATCTATGAGAAATATAGCAGGCTTATTTGCCTGTTAAACCCTTAATTAAAAGTGGATTAGAGGTGACTGTTCTAGAAAAGACTGCCATGTTCCATATTTTGTGCATTGGTAATCAGTCCATTGTCCAACTTCAGAGGCAATTTTAAATGCTGCATATTTTATCTGCTATTTATTAACATTTACAAATGATTACTAAATGAATAAATAAATGAATGAAGAGAATAAAAAGGTTTTATATGCCTCAAGTGTATTCCAGAAAAGCTTGCCGATCTCCAGAAAATTCAGACTACTAATCAAAAGTATTAAAAATAATAAACTTTTATAGAATTCTTGCTTTATTATACTTCTATGACTTTTATTGGAATGCTTGCCACATGTAACTTATTAGAATCTTTGGGTCTTACTTCGTTGATTTTTCTCTTGTGTTAGGAAGTTACCCCAACACCCAGGCAGGGGGTATAACTCCTATTTCCCTGAGTGTCTCAAGATTAATTTTATAGAAGCAGTGGATTTATAACTGTCGGCCAGGTTATAGGAAAACATCTGGGATACAAAAATTAAAGTGATTTCTGTTGCAAAATGGAACCATATATTGGGGGTGAAAGTGGGCTGGTCGCTTGCAGGATATCACCAACTTGAATGTACATCACATGCCTCTCCAGGGTGGCCTGTAGACCTCCTTTCCTGGCCCCACTATTGTTGTGTCAATTTACATTTTAACTGTTGCCATCTTATGGGTGTGGTGTGCATGTATTAATTTGGAGAAGAGAGAAACTGGGAAATCATTCACACTACTTCAGTTCATGCTCTGTAAACAACATTATCCTTAAAAAGAGGGTTGACGGCTAAATTGTACCAAATGGAATTTGTAATGGAGAAAGCATCCTTCCGATCCAATTGTTTGTGTGTGTTTTTTAGTAGACAGAACAGAAAAACGAGACTTTTTTCTTCAATGCTAAACTATTTAACTGCATATGTAACATTTGTGTGAAACACTGACAGTCTTATTTCTCTCTCTCTCTCTCTTTTTGAATTGGGGTCTCAGTCTGTCATTCAGGCTGGAGTGCAGTGGCATGATCATAACTTACTGACTCAGGCAACCCTTCCGCCTCAGTCTCCAGAATAGCCGGGACTACATGGTGGTTCATGCACCATGCTGGGCTAATTTTTTGAATTTTTTGTAGAGAAAAGGTCTTGGTATGCTGTCTAGGCTGATCTTGAACTTCTGGACTCAAGTGATCCTCCCACCTTAGCCTCCCAAAGTACTGGGATTACAGGCACAAACCACCATGCCTGGCCTTATCTTTTTTTTTACAGACTTATTTGCAAAAGGGGCAGAAGCCTAAAGAATATAAATGAATGAAGAAACTGATTCAGAACTGTTGCTTACTTTCAGGGAATTAGTGGGAATATTCTCTTTTTTTTAAAGTAAATCTATGAGCACTAGAAGGGAGAAAGGGTCTTCTTGAAGTCTTAGGGGATTATGATGCTTCTTACCATGTATAATTTTGTATTCTCACTTTGTATGCACACTACCAAAATGGGGTGAGAAGGAGGACCCTACAGTGGAAAAATCAAGGAAAGAAAAAAAACCCCTACTATCTTCCTCCTTTGTGCCAAGCATTGTGTTAAGTACTTTTATCTTCTATTTTAGTATGTTCTCAGCATAAAAGCATATTATCTTTTTAATAAATAGTTGATAGATTAGGAATACTGGATATATATTTTTCTAGGTCAGTTCAGAAAATAATTATTTTATTTTTAATTTTAGAGACAGTCTTGCCCTGTCTCTCAGGTTGGAGTGCAGTGGCATGATTATGGCTCACCGCAGCCTTGAACTCCTGGCTTCTAGTCATCCTCATGCCTCAGCCTCCTTATCAGCTAGGACTACAGCTATTCACCACCATGCCAATCTAATTAATTAATTTTTTTGTAGAGACAGGGTCTGACTATATTGCCCAGGCTGGTCTCAAACTCTTCAACTCCTGGCTTCAAGCAAACCTGCCTCAGCCTCCTAAAGTGCTGGGATTATAGGCATAAGCCACTGTACCTAGCCAGAAAATATTTTCATCAGCTATAATATGAGGTAGAATTTTGACAGGGATTGCATTGAATCTGTAGGTCAATTTGGTGAATGTGGGAGATGGAATCAACCCTCCTCAGTTTTGTCATTAAGGAACAACAGGGAGACTCTGGAGCAAAGCAGCGCTTTAAATATCGTTCTTGCAAGAACAGGTGTCTCTCGGGTGAGCAGGCACACTGAAGCAAGAAGAACCAGCACTTTTATCCCTAAAATGCGGGTCTCCCTCCTGGTTCCTGATTGGCTAAGTACTGCAGGCTTTCCCTTACAATGCCTATGTGACACATTTTGATTGGCTTACAGAATCATTTCATCTGTATGTCCTATTTGGCAATTGGTTTATGGAATCATTTCATTTGCATGTCCTATTAGCTGATTGACTTACAGAATTACCATTCTGATTGGATCCCGCCAAAAGTTTAAACATGAAGTCCGCCAAAGTAAAAAGCCCTTGAAAAGGAAGCACAAAGAAAGCAGGAAGTGAATCAGTAAAAGAGAAGCACAGAGCATTTAGACACCATCTTGAGAACCCAAGATAAACTGGCTCCAATTTGAAAATAAATCACCATTCTCATTTTTCACAGTGAATATTGACATCATAACAATGTTAAGTTTTCTGATCCATGAACTTGGGATGTTTTCCATTTATTTAGATTTTCTTTAATTTCTATCAGCAGTGTATTATGGTTTTCAGAGCATAAATTTTGCACTTGTTAAACTTTTTTTTCCTATTAAGTCATTATAAATAGAATTATTTTCTTAAGTTGTTTATTACTACTGTTTAGAAATTCAGATGATTGGACTGGTATTACCTAATTTATAGGCTTGTGTGAAATTCAGAGACAATATTTTTAAAGCATGTGATAAGTTATTAAACACAGTCTAGAGTTTAAAAAAAAATGGGGCCATTTTGCAGTAAGAATAAACCAGAAACCTTTTCATATGGATGGAATATGTTGTCTTGTTCAATGGAAACTTTTCGTTCTAATTCACAGTGGCCTCTCTAGAATGATAATCGGATCAATCATGGCATTCCCACATTCAAACCCCTCCTCCATTCAGTTTTAGCCTATTAGCATAAAAAAGACCCTTCATGATCTTTCCCACTGCCTACTCCTCTTAATACTCTTCACCTCCTTCTTCATCTATTAACTCATACCAATTTTCAATATCTAGCACTATCCCTACCCAAAATATTTTCTTATCTCCTGTACACTGAAGTTAGACTGGACAGTTAGAGGACTGTGCATCCACAATATTACATTTTTTACTTGTATTCTTGCTGTTTACATGTCTTTCCTTCACACTAAGCTGAGAGGTCTTTGAGAGAAGGACTTTGTTGGACTCATCTGAATATATAGGACCTTGGTTAAGGCACAACTGATGTCAATCAAGATATATTGAAGAGAATTGTAATCACCAGAGCAATTGTAGCCCTTAATCTCCCCAGTTCCCCGAAGACCTCCAAGTCTGTCTATACATTCAGACCTCAACTAAAAGATCACAGCCATCTGATGCCTGAAAATCCTAAATGGAAAGGAAGTGGAGATTTAGGCTGGGAACACAACACCCTCCAAGAATTACGCATGTTCCATATTTCCCCTAGAGGTAGACAAAAGAGAGAAAAGAGGCTGCTATGGTTTGTCCTCACCACAATTCATGTTGAAAATTGATCCCTTATGTGGCAGTATTGGGAGGCAGGGTCTAGTGGGAGGTGTCTGAATCATGGGCGTGTATTCCTCATGAATGACTTGGTACCATTCTCACAGTAGTGAGTGAGTTCTCACTTTCCAAGACTGGATTAGTTCCTATTAGAGTGGGTTATTATAAGGCGAAGGCACCCCTCAAGTTTTGTCCCTTGGTACAAATTCTCGCCCCCCTTTGACCCTCCACCATGTTATGATGCAGCACAAAAGCCCTTACCAGAAGCCAAGCAGATACTGACACCACGTTCCTTGAACTTGCAGTCCACAGAACCACGAGCTAAATAAACATCTTTTCTTTATGAAGAAAAAAGAGAAATCCAGCTGATTTTTATATATTAATCCTGTACCCTGCAAGCTTGCTGAACTTGTTAAGTAGTTATAATTGTTTTTTGGTAAATTCTTTGGGATTTAAATACAAGATCATGTCATCAGCAAGTAGAAATGCTTTTTGTTGTTGTCATCTCAGCATCACAGAAAAATTCAAGCAGCTCTATGTGGCATTTGGGAGTTTATCCCAGTTGTAGGTTGGGTGGCCTGTGGGTTGGACAAACTGCCCAAGTCCAAAAACTTCAGCATTTTCCTTAGTGTCAGAATCGACTTTGGTGATCTCCTGATCCTGGGCTCTTTTCCAGAAACCTGATGGAGATACTTCTTCTGGGGTCCCTGGGAACCATGGCATTAGATGCCTGGCACAGTCTGCTCGCCATCCTGTGCGTGGAGCCTCTTACTGAGAATGATGGTGATTGTGCACACTCGCCTGTTGGCATGGAAGTCATGACCCGGGCGCTCACAGGACTTCCCGCTGATGACCTGGGGTGCGCTCCTCGAGGTTTGGTTCCAATGCAAATCTGAGGTGCAGAGGATGCCTACATGCATGAACAAGCACCAGCTCGCTTCAGGCTGCAGGTCGTGTAAAGTTGCAGGTGGAGGACCATAGAGGAGAGTGACCTGGAGCTTTACTTCTTCATTTCAAACCTGGGTGTCTTTTATTTCTTTTTCTTGCAAAATTACTCTGGCTTATTCCTGAGCAAAGAGAGCAATAGAAGGAAAACATTCAGTCTTTCACCTTTTAGTATGATTTTTAAAAAAATAGATCCTGAGTTTTTTAGTCTTTTAAAATCAGATTAAGAAAGTTCTCTTCATTTCCTAGTAGAATTTTTTTTTTTAATTTTAATTGTGAAGCACTAATGGATTTTGGCAAATGCTTCTTCTGAATCTATGGAGATATTCATGTAGTTTTTGTCCTTTATTCTACTCATATGTTATGTTATATTGATTGACTTCTGGATGCTAAAAAACAAACAAGCAAACAAAAAAAACCCTTTGCATTAAATTCCACTTGGTCATGGCATATAATCATTTTTGTATGTTGCTGCATTCTATTTGCTAGTATTTAAAAAATTTTTTTGCTTCTATATTAATGAGATATATTGATCTGTGGTTTTCTTTTTTTTTTGTGATATCTTTGGTTTTTGTCTCAGTTAATACTGGCCTTATGAAATGTGTTGGGAATTGTTCCTTCCTGTTGTATATTTTAGATGACTTTGTGAATAATTCATGTCAGTTTGTCTTTAAATGTTTGGTAGAATTCTTCAGTGAAGTCATCTGGGCTAGGATTTTCTTTGTGGAATTTTTTTTTCATTACTAACTAAATTTTGTTGTTGTTGTTGTAGAGCTATTCAGATTTTTCTGTTTCTTCCTGAGGAGTTTCAATAACTTGTATCCTTCTGGAAATTTGTTCAATTCACTTAGGTTATCAAATTGTTGGCATATAATTTTTTAAATATCCCCTTACAGTCTTTGTTTCTATAAAATTAGTAATGAGTTTCCTCTTTCATTCCCGATTTTTGTAATTTGGGTTTTCTCTCTTTCCTTTTTTTTCTTGGTCTATACAAGTCTTCACTTTTCACTTTTCTCCCATTTTTTTCTTTTTTCCTACACTTTTCATTTTGTCTCTCCCTCTCCTTCTCCCTGCCACTCTTGGCAGTCCCATTCTCAATGATTGGCCAGTCTTCAGTGCATTCCCATTATAACACAAATACAAATACACTGTGTATTGACTTGTTTTTTCCCAAGATAATCCATGCACTGCAAATTGATATGTAGAAGACTTTTGCAAAAATTGAGAATGTAGCTTCTCAAAGTGAGGATATACAAACTATTCAATAGTTCAAATATCTTATCTTATGTGATCATTTTTCCTTGTATAACCTGATGTTGCTGAGATGAATTTAGTTGACTAAAGAGATTGTTAGGTCAGAAGTTGGATTACTTCCTGTCATGTTCTGCTTAAAGCGTTCTTTAAAGAGTAGAAACGGTTTTAAAACTTAATGTAAAGCTGGAACTCTGGGTCTAAAGAAGTACTTCTATTGTTGATAGACTCCTATGGTCTATGAACTTACAAAATGGTTATAAGGAACATTCAAATATGAAGGAGAAATGATAATGTGTTTGGAGAACTGGAGGGTATTGCTATATAACAGGCTATGCTGAAACTCAGTGACTTAAGGCAGTAATTATTTTTCATGAATCTGCAAGCCAACTTAGCTAGGCTGAGCACAGCTGGATAATTTTGCTTGTCTTGGCTGGGCTTATTTTTGTGTCTACAGTTGACTGGAGGGGACTTTATTCCATGTGTCTCTCATTGTCCTTCTACTATGACCAACAACCAGTCCTAGCATGTTCTTCTCATGATGATTAAAGAGATACAAGAAAGTAATTGGAAATATGTCAAGGCTTCTTGAGGTCCAGGTTTGGAAATGGACATCATGACTTCTATCTCATTTGTCTGGCCAAAATCACCTTGGGCATGAGAATACACTCTTCTTTAATCGAAGGAACGCCAACATCACATAATAGGAAATGCAAAGAACCAGGGACAATAGTGCAATCAATCTATCATAGGGACTTAGGGAGGAAGCTAAGAAGCTAATAGAGTTTCCCTAGTTTGGTTATTTCTGCCAAATGTAAGTTGAGTTTCATTTCTGCTAGACTGCAAGGGAAAGAGATAAATACTTGCAAAATATACCAATTCTGTCTTGTTGAGGGAGTGTGTGCAATATAGAAAACTAGAGAAGAATGTGATGGAGTTCCCTGGCCATCCTATACGCGAGAAGACCGATTCTTACAATATGTGTCCTTCCATGATAACAAAGACCTATTCTGGATTTTCTTAGATGTCATCTTTGCATGGGCATAGAGCAGCGGACTTTGGAAAGTGGATAACTACCTAAGCATTTCTAATTCTTGGGAGGTTGAATCTTTGCTTTTCTCAGGAATGTGCAGCATCAGCACGTTTTGTTTGTCTTTAAGATGGGGAGGATTCTAGTGAGTTGACTTGTTACTCCACAAATATCTTAAAACTGTGGAATTTTCCCTCTGGAATTATTATATGTGAATGGATTCCTACATTTTACAATGGAAAAGCATGAAATCATAGCCGGCTTGGCTACTGCTATTATTCATTTAGCAGATTTTATTCTTTTAACGGTTAAACTTCCATTATGCTTTACTATTTGTTACATACCATTTTTATGTGTTCCATAGTTTTATGCATTTTGCAGTTAACTATTTGAAAGGGCATTCAGTCCTTGAAAGTTGAGTGATTTACCATTCTTGGGCTTTTGTACTTACTAATACTTAATGTGTTTTCTTTCAAAGACAATAATAGATTCTAGTATCAAACAAGTCTAATAACACACTTTTTTTTGCTTGCTTCCAATAGCAAATCCTAGTGCTTTAAATGTGAGTGTATGTGTCTGAGAATGTATATACACACAGCATACATATGTTTAAAAGTTAAGACACGTGTCTCAAAAACACAGACAACAGCAGGTGAAGAGAAATAGGAAGCTGTGGCAATCACTACCTAGATTTTGAAACACAATACATGACTAGGGTGATAAAGGTATTCTGCAGTACAAAGTACAGCAGATAATTTTGGAGGAAATTTTATTTATCTACCAGAAGTTTTGTTCGTTGTTCATAATTAATGGCATACTGGATTTTTAAAAATAGACTAATTGTGATATTAAAAAGCATTTATTTACTTGGAGAATATATACATTGCTATGCATTTGTAGTAATAATTTGTGATATTATGAAAAAGTGAAATGCTGCTTTCTTTTTTAGATATATTTTTATATAGTAATACATATAAGGTATGACTCTAAGGTAATGAGAATATTGCATCAAAAAAAATCCCATAATGTATATTTCAAAATATGTGTCATCCATCAAAGGAAGAAATCAAACCTTTTCTGAAAAACACTTTTTAAATTGTTCCACGAAGAACTAATTTGTAAGTTTTATAATAAAATCACTCTTATTTTCTAGTCCTATTCACAAATATTCTGTGCGATTTTTTTACTCTATTCTTCTGACTTCACTTGACTTGTTAAAAAAATGTTAATTTTTAAAAATTTATTTTGAATAATAATACATTCACATGATTCTCTGACACAGAAGCAACCAAAATTTCCCTTTCTTGGGTAACCTTTTAGACATGTTTAGGCAAATACATACGTGCACTTACCTCTCTTGTGTTTTTTTAACATTAGTAATATGATCATGCACAATTTCTCAACTTACTTTGTTTTATTAAGAAAAATCCTGGAATTTAATATCAATATATAGTTTCTATACTCTTTTTTTCCCACAACTATAGAGTACTCCTGTATATAAACCAGTCCTAATTATGGATTATAAATAGCTTTGCATTCAAATGGCTTATAGCTATTTATAGTTTCATATTTTGTATTATTTTTAAATTTATTTTTTATTTTTTGAATTGGGGTCTCATTCTGTCTCCCAGGCTGGAATTCAGTGACACGATCATAGCTCACTGCAGCCTTGAACTCCCGGGCTCAAGCAATCCCTCTTCAGCCTCCTGAGTAGCTAGGACTACAGATAAGTACCACCATGCCTGCCTACTTTTTGATATTTTGGTAAAAACAATGTCTCTATTGCCTAGGCTGATCTCAAACTCCTGGGCTCAAGCAATCTTCCTGCTGCGCCTGGCCTGCTTATGACTATTTTTAAAACCAAATTTACTTTCAAGAAACAGAGGTTCTCAGCATTGCAGGTATTGATAAGACTGTATTACAGATTCTGAAATGGATGAAACAAAATATTATGAAAAATGATAATACAAAGGCACTTGGAAGAATATAATAATTTGGATATGCAGGTATGTACTTTAAAAACTATTATTTTATTTTACAGTTTATATTTTATTTTGGTAATATGTGGCTTTTTAAATTTTAAAGATGTGAGGTACAGGGCAACCCCTTCGGGTCTGGAGCTTTTCTGTCCTCTCAATAAATCTTGCTTTCAAAAAAAAAAAAGATGAGAGGACTAGGTATACAAGTGTTCATCGTACAGGTAGAGTTTGTGCCTCCCTTTGGTCCTCACTGTGCCTGGTTTGAGATCAGGTACCCTTATTGATGTTGTGTGCCCTGTTTCTCTCCCCGGCAGTATCCTGCTACTGCCAATCCCTTTCTTATAGTATTATGGTAAATGTTCAGGATCTGCTTATGAGTGAGAACATGTGGTACTCAGTTCTTTGTTTCTGTGATAGATCACAGAGTATAATGACTCTTTTTAAATCTGTCCTATCCTTAAACAAGGACACGTGGGAGGAAAACTTCTACTATTGTTCTATTTCTGCCTGCTTTTCTTATGCAATATGAACTGTTTTGTCTTATTATGAGTCTTTTAAGATAGCATGTAAAGTGCTGGTGAAACCCTATGATGTGGGCTTGGTTGTCTTTCCATTTTATTGAAGAGCAAACTATGATTTAGAGAAACTGGATAAATTGTTTGTGCCATGGAGCTAGCAATGGACAGAGCCAGGACTTGAATCCTGCTCATAAACTAAAATGAATTAATATGATGTTTGGTTATTTTCCCCCATAAAATGATTAGAGAGTGACTGATAGGATAATAATATCTAGATGCATGTTGAAACTGGAAATAAATATGGAACCTGGCTTGATGAACTCTCGTTACACTTGGAAAAAGCATGACAAGAGTCCAAAATTTCATTAGAGAGTAATAAGGCTCATTGAATACAATTGATAGTGGAAGAAATTAGGAACATGAATGATCTTGGGTATAATCATCCTGGAATTATTATTTCTCCGTTTCAAAGACTATCAAGATCTATAACCCTCCCCTTTTTATTGAGTCAGGGTCTCACTCTGTTGCCCAGGCTGGAGTGCAGTGGCATGATCATGGCTCATTGCAGCTTTGACCGCCTGTGCTCGGGTGATCCTTCAGCCTCAGTCTCCTGTGTAGCTGGGACTGCAGATGCATACCATCATGCCTGGCTGATGTTTTGTTTTTTTTGTAGAGATGAGGTCTTACTATGTTGCCTATGCTGTCCTAACTCCTGGGCTCAAACAATCCTCCCACGTTATCCTCCCAGACTGTTGTGATTACAGACGTGAGCCACCATGCTCAGTCTCTATAACCCGTTACTCTGTAGGAGACAATAATTTTCTCTCCCTAAATTGAGTAGGATATTTAACTCTAGAATAATTTTGGATTAAGAATACATATGATGAAATAAATCAAACCTATAGCATTAGTACTTTGTGTTCAGTTCAGGATAATTTGTGTTTGTCAAAGTGTTGCTGTGTTTAAGAGGATCTAGTATATTAACTTTGTGATTTTAAGCTTTAAAGAGAATGTGATGTTTTAAAAAATTGAAATATAAATGTATTCAATATAGCTAGTTTAATTTGTTAATTTTAAAAGCTTTATTGAAGTACTTTGGAAAATTTTGACTTGTTAGGATTGTAAGTCTGTCCTGTCTGATACTTTAAAAATATGTCATCACAGAGGTTTCTTCTCTTCCACCACACTGAGACATTACCAGGCCATTTTAATCTAGAAACTTTTCTGAGACATTATCTTTCTTTCTTTTTTAAAAAAATTATTTTTTTAATTTTAAAGATGTGGAGTACAATTCGGGGTCAGGTATACCAATGTTCATTATGCAGGTAACCTTGTTGATGAGGTGTGCCCCTCTCTCCCCTGAAGGTTTCCCTCAACTGCCAATCCCAGCCCCCTCCCCTGGAAGTTTCCCACTACCGCCAATCGCTTTCTTACAGTATTATGATAATTGTTCAAGGTCCACTTATGAGTGAAAACATATGGCACTCTGTTCTTTGTTTCTGTGATAGATCACTGAATATGATACACTCTAAATCCATCCAAGTTGCTGCAAAGTCCATATGTTTGTCTTTCTTTATGGCTTTATAATATTCCATTGTGTATATGTACCACATTTTTTATCCAGTCCAGTTTTAATGGACAGCATAGTTGGTTCCATGTTTTTGCTATTGTGAATAGAGCTGTAACAAATATGCGTGTGCAGGTATTATTTTGGTAGAATGACTTGAGTTCCTCTTGGTATATTCCCATAGGGGGATTGCTGGGTCATATGGAAAGTCAATTTCAGTTCTTTCAGAAATTGCCACACTGTCTTCCAAAGAGGTTGCAGTAGTTTGCATTCCCACCACCAGTGTAGAAGCGTTCCTTTTTCTCCACATCCACGCCAGCATCTGTTGTTGTTTTATTAGTGATGGCCATTCTTATGGGGTTAGGCGGTATCTCAATGTGGTTTTGATTTGCATTTCTCTTATGATTGGTGAGGCTGAGAACTTTGTCATCTGTCTGTTTGCTGCCCGTATATTCTTTTTTGAGAAGTGTCTATTCATATCTTTCCCCACTTTTTAATGGGGTTGTTAGCTTTTTTCCTTTTGGTGCATTTGAGCTCCTTGTAGATCTTACATGTTAGGCCTTTGTCAGATATACAGTTGGCAAATATTTTTTCCCATTCTGTGGGCTCTTTCCCTGCTCTTTTGCTGGTTTCTTTTGCTTTGCAGAAGCTTGGACATTTTCTTGAATTCACTCAATAAATTTCTCCTGTTGTTTGCATTCTTTTTTCCCTCTTATTTTAATATTTTCTGCTGGTCATTTAATTTTGTCTTCTTTTTTCTTCTATTTTCTAGTCTTTGTCTTTTTTATATTTACTTCCTGGAAACTTAACTCTAATTTACCCTCCAACTCCTCTCTTGAGTTTTTCAGTTCTGCTGTCATATTTTTAATTTCCAAGGATTCCTTTATATTTTCTGAATTTAAAAAATCCTTGCAATCTTATTTCATGAATTCCAACTCTTCTCTTATTAATAACTCTCTGAGGGCATTAATAATAAGAATTTGTTTAGTTCATAGTCAGTTTCCTTTATCACTTATTTCTGTTTGGGCTTCTTTTACATTAGTGATCTTCCTCAAATGTCTCATAAATTTTTGCTGTTGCAAGTCTGTTTGCTGTTGTGTGAAGCATTACAGTGCTGATCGGAAGCTTTTTCATGTGGACAAGGCTTATTGATCTGGGTTCCGTTGTCAGGTGATCTAACTGGCACATTTCAACAGAGAACCTCCAATGTAAATATTTTTAGTCCTCTTCTCTTGGGCAGGCAGACTTCCCAGAGAAATTGAACTCACCTGGACAGCAATAATCCTCATTGCCAACAACCAGCATGCCCTGTGACTTGTGTGCCCAGTCAGATAGAACCTTCCAGAGAAGAAACCTTCAGTCTTACATGAAAGAGAGTTGTAAAAGGGATCTGGTGATTTAATTGTTTCTTATATTTTCAACAAATACTTTTATTTTCAGTTTCCACCCCTATCTTCTCATTCAGAGGTATCTGGATGCCACAAAATCCTGAGCATTTTGTGGGTTGTGGTTTCCTTCCAGCATCTACTTCCTTGGGTCTATTAAGGCAGTTATCACTTGCCTGTCTTTTTCTTGCTTTTCCTATAGATTCATCTTCCATTTTTTTTGGTCCTGTGGATTTTTGTTTTATCATATTAATATCATTTTAGTGGAGTTTCATGACTGAGCATGAGCTTACCTAACAAAACTAATGGAAAGTTTTATAGTACTTTTCAGACATGCTTGAATTTTTTTAACAAAGAGATTTTCTATCTAGTTTTGATGACAACCATTTACTTACTTAATCACTACTTGTAAAGGCTACTATTTATTTTTCTGTATAATGCCAACACAATTTGTGCATTTGGCAGAAGCCCATACATCTGTAAACATGCACAATGTATTAGACTTATGTATTATGTCAGTATGATTGATGGGCAGACATATTTAATATATTCATCAGTCATTTGAATGATGGCTGAGCATATGTTGTGCAAATGTGTTAAATCACTCATAGAATGGGCCACTGAGTCTTTGGACAATAGTGTTAAAAAGAAACAAACAGCCGGGCTCGGTGGCTCAGCCTGTAATCCCGCGCCTTTGGGAGGCTGAGGTGAGTGGATTGCCTGAGCCCGCGGGTTCGAGACCCGCCTGGGCAGCAAGACCTCATCTCTACAATAAATCAAAAAAATTAGCCGGGCGTGGTAGCGCGCGCCTGTAGTTTCAGCAACTCGGAAGGCCGAGGCGGAAGGATAGCCGGAGCCCAGCAGGTCGAGGCTGCGGTGACCGGGAGCGGCCACTGCACTCCAGTCTGGGCGACAGAGTGAGACTCCAACTCAAAAAAAAAAAAAAAAGAAGCAAACATATTATCAGTTGAAAGGAGAGGCACAAGACAGAGCACCATAAAAAAGAAAATCATATCCCTATTCATTGATTAGCATACATTGGCTGTGCTTGAAACTGGAAGGAAAAGTCTTGTTACTGATGACACAGTAAGTATGAATCAACAATATATGCATTGTCATATACTTTTAAGCATTAAAACTAGTACATATTTTAAATTTTGTCAATGAGAAAATTATTTGGAAAAAGTTTGTTAATTTTTCTAGAATCAACATTAGTCAGATATTTGTTACAATTTTGTTCAAGGGCCTTGATTTTAGCAAGATGTGGGGGCCTTGTAAAAGAAAGCAGTGAAAATAAACTTTCCAGAGCTAGAGTTGGGAAGGAAAGCATACAAGAATTGCAATCATTTAATCTGGTGAAGGGAAGGCCAAGAAGGGATAGGATAGCAATGTACTACTGAAAGAATTATGTTTTAGGGATGCAACACACTGTTTTATCTGTCTCTTACATTATGGATTGGATAAGAGGAAAATTCTTAGCCTATAATCTCTTAATCTTATTTTGAAATTATGGATGCATAGTTCTTTCAGAGTAAGCAGTATTTAATGAGTTGTTGAATGAGCAGGGACTGCTGGAGATATATGGATGGATCCATCCAATGCAAAGATCGCTGAGCATGAAGTCGAAAGATCTAGATTGAGTTTCTTGTCTGGCATTAACTAACTGATATTTAATGAATCACTTGATATTCCTGCCTGAGTTTTTTTTTCCCTGCAAAGCAAGAAAACAGCTCTGTATCCCAATTTTGGTACAGCATCATTGTGATAAAGAAATGAGATGATAGCAAAGGGTTCCTGTCTCTGTCACCTATTAGAAATGCAAAAATCCAGCCGGCCTCGGTGGCTCAGCCTGTAATCCCATGCCTTTGGGAGGCTGAGGTGAGTGGATTGCCTGAGCCCGAACCCGCCTGGGCAGCGAGACCTCATCTCTACAATAATTAAAAAAATCAGCCGGGCGTGGTAGCGCATGCCTGTAATTCCGGCTACTCGGAAGGCTGAGGAGGAAGGATCGCCAGAGCCCAGCAGGTTGAGGCTGCGGTGGCCGGAAGCGGCCACTGCACTCCAGTCTGGGCGACAGAGTGAGACTCCAACTCAAAAAAAAAAAAAAAAAAAAAGAAATGCAAAAATCCATCCTTTCTTTGAGACAAGCTTTGGATAGACATTTCAACCCATAAAGGTTCTCTCAGCATGGGCAGAATGGTGTGGGCAGCTCAGTGCAAGGACTTTGAGAGCATACCACCTCACAGGCTCATATGCCGACTGAGCTTTTTACTTGATTGATGAGTATCTTCGGACAAGGTATTTTAGTTCTCCATACTTTATTTCCTTATATTAAAAATGAAGATTATAAGAACGATAATGCAGGCCAGGTAGAATTAAATGACCAAAGATACAATGTACTTAAACAGGAGCTGGAACCAGGAAGAACTCAATAAATGTTATAATTACATTCTGAGCTGTAGGACTTCTGCATTTGCACATCTAGAAACTTTTATTTATACATCTCTAGTAGTATTTACTTTTGTATCCAGGAGGTATTTTGTTTTTTTTTTTGTTTGAGCTGTTTGTGTCCTTGCCTTGTCTTTTCCACTGGATTTTAATTTAGCTCCAGGGTAGAAATTATTTTGTTCTGTCTTGATTTTCTATACACCTAGACCTTCCTCATAGTAGCTGCTTAAAAGTACTGGTTGAATGAAATTGAAAAGTTGAAAGTATATGTAAAGTATATCATGTCTAATGAGATAACTTTGTGAAATTCTGCCTCATTACATTATACTTGTCATAGAGTGGTGTCATAGGAAAAGATTCAGTTTTGGAGTCAGGTAGACATGAATTCAGTTCTTAGTCTTTCACTGATTGGCTCTTTGAGAGTAACTTTACTTTCCTGAACCTCAGTTAAGCAAAATTCAGGAAATATCAAATGCCTTGCAGGACCATCATGGGGATTAGCGATAACATATTTAAAGCACCTAGCACCTAGCAGGTACAATAAATGGGAAGCTGTTATTTTTTGTAATTATTTTAGTAACTATCCTGATTATCTCTGCCTTTTTAGAGGCAAACCTCAGCTCCTTGTGATGTTGGTAAGATGACTTTTCAAACAATCTCTGTGATTCATCACCTCTGAGTTTCCTGCTCCTCTCCTGTGGGAGCAGAAGGTTGTACTTCCAAGGACTTCTGTCTTAAATGGTCTCAGCGGCAATCTTGGCTGTAAATGAGAAACTAACCAGTGGCTGATGTTTCTTTCTGAGCTGAAAGAACTGAGAAAAAGAGAAGCGGATTCGGTCAGCCATGTTGGCAGTGGACTAGTGTGGGATGACTGCCTTGATGGTAGCACACAGTTGTGCTCCTTTCCCAAGGCATAGCTTTCTATTTTGAAAGCAGATGGAAGAAATGAATAGTAGCAGCAGAGGCGGGAGCCCTATGTTCCTAGAGCTAATTGGGAATAAAGGGAGACATTGAGGCCTACTGGGATTGAAACTACTTGCCCTTGATACCTTGACCAATATCCCAGTTATTTTTCAAGCTTCAGTTAATGAGGCACCTTCTCTACTGTACTTCAGTAGAATAACCTAATCTTACCTTTTCGTGTCTTTTAAAACCAGTGCATATTTTAATACAATACCTATAGTAGTTTGCATTTACTCTAAAGGTTTGCTTCCCTTTACTAAATTGTAAATTCCTTGAAGGTAGACCAGGTTACTCATCATCTTTATATTCCTAATGCCTAGTGCTAAGTCTACCATATAGTATAGTATGTATTCAATAAAATTTGTTAACTTACTGTACATAGGATTCAGAAGTTGGTAGTTAAAACTCTTAGGTGTCCACTGATTTTCTCTATAAACCAGATGGGACTTAACTTCAGTGGCTCACTTTTCTAGTTTTCCTTTTCTTAAAAGTATTTTAAGGACCAGTGTTGAAAGGGATTTCACGTGCTGGGTGGAATTAGTCCTTAAACATTGACTGTGACTTGACTGTCATAAGATGTTCAATGGTTGTATGTCAAATGCCACATTCACTTTATATTTCAATATTTGTCATTTATGTAACAGAAATTGTATTTTATCATGATGAGAACATAAAGTTTATCAGGAGCAAGAAAACACATTAGTTTCAGTGCTGAGTTTATTCCTCTCATGAATTTGAGGTATACATGGATTTTTGCTTTATGGGAGTATTGTGGAATGACTTTGTAGTTTTAGATATTTGATTCCTCAAGTTACTTTCATTTTCCGTTGTTTCAGATTATATAATTTGGTTAGCCATGAACCATTTTGCCTAAATTCAGGAAAAAATTTTTATTTTAAATTATTTTTTTTTAAGTTGGGGTCTCACTCTGTCGCCCAGGCTGGAGTGCAGTGGCACGATCACAGCACACTACAGACTCAACTTCCTGTGCTCAAGTGATCCCTCTGCCTCAGCCTCCTGAGTGGCTGGAACTACAGGCATGTATCATCACTCTAGGCTAATTTTTAATTTTTTTTGTAGAGACGAGGTCTCACTGTATTGCCCAGGCTGGTCTCAAACTCCTGGGCTCAAGCAATCCTCCCACTTCAGCCTCCCAAAATGCTGGGATTATAGGTGTGATAAATTCTTTAAACTTTCAGAATATAAAGACTAACCTTTGGAATGTATGAGGAAAATAATAATGATAATTGATAAAAATGATAAATTCAATACGTTTCATAAGCACTTATTTTGTAAAAGCCAACTTTCCACTTTGTGAAAAGGAATGCAAAAATCTTTATTAAACTCCTACAGGAAGCTAAATACACATGCAAGAATCAATGCCATTTAAAGCAGCATACCAGAAGTAACATAAACAATGTGTAAGGAGACTAGAATGGGAATTCAGAAGTGACAGAGTTCACAAGTCAGTTATTTGTGTTTGAGAGGAACACACTTTCAAGTCATATCATGTTTGGGATTTGCAAATCAATAACTCAAATAAGAATTAATACAGAAATTAGGACACCTCTTTAATTCTTTGCATTTTTTTTGTTCTTGAGACCTGTGATAAATTTATCCTCTGAGTTGGAGGTGAGGGGCCGGAAATAAGAAGTGTGAGAGCTGCAAATTCTCCCCTTCCAGCTTTTCCCAGGACTGCCAGTAGTCTTGAGACATGCACGGCTAAACAAAAAGGTAAGTAAAACCCCGACCACTGTTGAAGTGAGTAATGGTTCATGTAGGTTCTTTATACCATTCATCTCTTTTTGTGTGTTTAAAAATCCATAATGGAAAAATAAAAGCAGCCACAGGCAGCCTGTGTGTTTGTCACGAGAGGACTCAATTTCTGCTACTAACTACTATACCAGGTTTGAAGCTACTAGTAAAATGATAGGAAGAGAATAGAATTTGCTTCCTTTCTCCATATACAGCCCCAGGAGATGGTAGTGGTCCTTCTGAGAGCTAACTGCAACCTTTTCTGGCCCCTGCAGGTAGGAGACTATTGCTAGTGGATACTTCATTATGTAACTTTTATCTGTAGAGTCAGTGTCATACAGCATAGAAATTATTACACGAGGAACCAGGAGATTTGATTTCCAGGCCTGATTCTGTCACTTACCTCCAAATTTTAGCGAACAGAAAACATTGTATTGAGCACTCATCCTGGGCCGGATATTCTGCTGTAGACAATGGTCATATATTAGCTCATATTTATCATCTGTATAGACATCACCACTATCTACCTCATTAGGTTTTTTTGTGACTCAAGCTAGATAACACGTACATGAATAACTTGAAAATGTATAAATCTTATAAATATATAAGATATAAGGATCATACTAACATGTATGATTTATTAAATGTTGAGTATTAAATGCCTATTAATAGAAACTTGCCAATATATCTTGCTTTAAAATAAATGACATCACATCCTTAAGTTTCCACATGGGCTTTTTGAAAGGGTTTTCTTTTTAAGTCTTGAACTAGTGAGTATGAGTAATTATTGATCAAACCATTATATATTCTAATCAAAGTATCATTACATATATGGGCAGTAAAGTAAATTGAATTAACTAGGAGTTTTCTAAGATTTTCTCCTACAAAATTAGAAGGTATGCTGAATTTGTGTGTAATACGTAATTCTTGTCCCATAGGTCTTGGCTGAAGCCACTGCGTTACTCAGTGATTTTTCCAGATTTGAAAGAAAAAGGAGGAAGGCAGCTGCAGCTTTGACATAAGTAACTGTACCCTGTTCAATAGCAATGGTTATATATGGGCTGTTTAATTTGAAAGCAGCATCAGTCATGCAAATTTCTCATCCATGGAAAACGAAAGAAGAAAATATTTGTCAAATGGGAAAGGATCAAATTGTGAAGGAAATTATTGCTAATATCCTATGAAAGTATAGGATATAATATAGTATTAGCAAATAATATGAAATTAAAAAAATAAAGTATTTAGTGTAGTGTTGTGTTGAAATGATACATAAGCCCTAAATTGGGCTCATTTCCATTTAGCGATTCAGGAAAATCTCATAACACTCTGGGTGGTGTGTGCAGCAATTCTTAGTGAAAATTTTAATCCTTGTTTGGAAAAACACCAGTTGTAATGATGTGTCTCTTCAAATAAAGTTGACTGTGGAACTTAAGGTCTTGAAGCTGGTTAAGCCCACACAGATGTGACATGATTATTTGAGGACATTCCTTTGAGCTCTGGAAGTGGAGAGTGATGGGAGCATGAATTTCTAAACCCAGTTTATACATCTTGTTATACAATTTTTTGTTTGCTTTATTGCTTAAAAAGATAACCATATCCTTCCAATTATATAAATGTCTCTAGTTGGGCTGAGAATATCAAACATATGTCTGTGATCTAATATAAATTTTCTTAATCTTAGAAGATCTCAGGTAATAATAAAAATGACATCTGAGAAATAACTTCCGAGAAGGAAAACCTAGGATGGCTCCATAGCTCAGTCAAGGTCACCTATTCTTTGGTGCTGGAGCTGGGTCTCAAGACGAGAGGTTGGGGCTTCAGCCCCTGCAGGCCTTATTACTCTCTGCTGCATACATACTGAAGTCCTTTCTAGCTTGAAAGTACTGCAGCCCAACCATAATGAGGGATACAATTATGGACTTCACAGCAATGTGGCTGGATTTCGAGTCCATCATACTCAGTGATCTATCACAGAAACAAAGAACTGAGCAGCACATGTTCTCACTCGTAAGTGGATTCTTAACATTTATCATAATGCTACAAGAAAGGGATTGGCAGTAGAGGGTCACTGCCGGGGTGAGGAGGGCACATAATATCAGTAAGGATAACTGATCCCAAACCAGGCGAAGTAAGGACCAATAGAAGGCCCAAACTTCACCTGTATGATGACCACTTATGTATCTCACCTGAATTATACCCACCTTTAAAATAAAAAAAAATAAAAATATAAAGTACTGCAGCTCACATTGTAAAGTTCACTTTCTTTTTACTTCTCTAACATTTTATTTTGAAGAGAACTAGTTTTGAAAGAAGTTACACACACACACACACACACACACACACACACACACACACACAAATTGCCAGTGAAAAAAATTTTTAAAAAAAGAAAGAAGTTGTATTTGTACTGTATTTGCTATAAAACAACATTTTCTTTCTTTACTTAATGAAATAGGTGGAAAGCCTGGTCATAAATTTTGAATGATAGAATATGCAAAAAGCCAGTGTCATCTGATATATTTAGAATACAATAACTAATCAGATAATTCACCATAAATAAGGATATATTGGAGTGACACTAGACTAAAGGAAACTCTAAACAACTTATCATAGAAGTGCACTAGCTTAGGAATATCTGTTCTGGTTCTATAGCCAAAGATTCTGTAACTTTGGAAAATTATTTAAACTCTAAGGGATTTAGTTTCTTTTAGCTTCTAGAGGCCACCTGCATTCCTTAAGCTCATGGCCTCTTTCTCCATCTTCAGATCTTTTTCGCCTGTTCTCTCAGTCCTCTGCTTCTGTTGTCACAACTACTTTGACCCTGATACCCCTGCTGCTCCTCTTATAAGAATCCTTGTGATGACATTGGGCCCACCCAGAAAATCCAGGGTAATCTTTTCTTTTTAAAATCCTTTTATAGCCGGGCTCGGTGGCTCAGCCTGTAATCCCGCGCCTTTGGGAGGCTGAGGTGAGTGGATTGCCTGAGCCCGTGGGTTTGAGACCCGCCTGGGCAGCGAGACCTCATCTCTACAATAAATCAAAAAATCAGCCGGACGTGGTAGCGCGTGCCTGTAATTCCGGCTATTTGGAAGGCTGAGGCGGAAGGATCACCGGAGCTCAGCAGGTTGAGGCTGCGGTGGCCGGGAGCGGCCACTGCACTCCAGTCTGGGCAACAGAGTGAGACTCCAACTCAAAAAAAAAAAAAAAAAAATCCTTTTATAATTTTTTTTTTTTTTTTGAGTTGGAGTCTTACTCTGTAGCCCAGGCTGGAGTGCAGTGGCATGCTCATGGCTACTGCACCCTTGACCTGGTGGACTCAGGTGATCCTACTGCCTCAGCCTTCAAATTAGTTGGAACTATAGGCACGTGCCACCATGCCCAGCTGATTATTTGATTTATCATAGAGACTAGGTCTTGCCATGTTGCTCAGGCTGGTCTCGAACCCATGGACTCAGACAATCCTCTTGCCTCTGCCTCCCAAAGTGCAGGGATTACAGGTGTTAAGTCACTGCGCCTGGCTTTTAAGATCCTTAATGTAATGACATCTACAAAATCCCTTTTGTTACATAAGGTAACATATTTACAGATTCTGTAAAAGTAGGATGTGACCCTTTTGGGGGTCAGGATGGATTTGTATTCTGTCTATCACAGAAACTGTGAGAAAAAAAAGAAATAAAATGTAGACCTTGAATACCCATATTCATTAAATAGTAATACCCTGGGGAAGTAAGGAGAGAACAGATGGAAGAAAATGGTTAATTAAATAAGAGGAAAATATTTACCAGAGCTCCAGAAAGCAGTAAGTCTCCAGGTTGCATGGACTGTATGATACTAAGTAGGATACATAAAGAGAGAGCTACAACTAGACATTAGTGAAACTTCAGATCTCCAAGGATGAAGAGAAATGCCTAAATGCTTTCAGAGACAAACAACAGTTTACATGCAAATGAGTGAGAATCAGATTGCCATCAAGCTTTTATTAAGCAATATTGAGTACAGTAAACAATAGAATAATGTCTTTAAAGTTCTGAGAGGAAATTATTTTAAGTTTAGGCAGGATATGGTGGCTCGTGCTTGTAATCCCAGCATTTTGGGAGGCCAAGGTGGAAGGATCACTTGAGCCTGGGAGTTCGAGATCAGCCTGGGCAACATAGCAAGACCTTGTGTCTACAAAAAAATCAAAAAGTCAGGCATGATGGCGCATGCCTGTAGTCCCAGCTACTCAGGAGGCTGGGGCAGAAGGATTGCTGGAGGTTGAGGCTGCAGTAAGGCATGAACATGTCACTGCACTCCATCCTGGGCAACAGAATGAGACGCGGACTCAAAAGAGAAATTGTTATAAGTTTAGGATTTAATTCCCAGATAAAGTGGAATTTGAAAGTGAAGGCTAAGGATGTATTTGGAAGTGTCAAGAACATTTCTACCCACAATCTGTTTGAGAGAATTACTTTAGGGTGTATTATAGTAAAAGCAAAAAGAAATAAAGGAAAGAGGATGATGAGGGACACAAGTAACACCAGAGATAAAAAATAATGGCAAAACTAAAGTTAGCTAAGTAATTGATGCATTTGTTAAAAAATAATAATCTGATATTTAAAACAACAGATGATTCTAATATGGATGCTGGCAGAGGTTGAGGTTGCATGAATAGGCAGGAGGAAAATAAAATGAAGTGAAGGATATTTTTGTCTTGTTGCGAGTGAAAAAATATCTTAATGTAGTTTATCTTTACATTTTTTTGATTAACTTTTAAAATTAAATTTTAAAATTGGATTGATAGCGTTACGTTCTAATATGTTATGAAAGAGATAGTCTCATATACTGCTGAAAGCTGTATAATTTTGTCCAGCGTTTTCAGAGGGCAATTTGGTAACTTCTTTCCAGTTTTGAAATGAGTGTATTCTTTGCCCTAGAAATTTCATCTCTAAGGATTGATTTTAAGAAATATTTATATATCGGCCCCATTGGTAATTGGTCACTTATTTCTTACTGCTTTCAAGATTTTTTCTTTGTTTAGTGTTTAGTTTTTAGATATGTCTTGGTGTGGATTTTTTTGGGGGGGTTGCCTTATTTGGGATTCACTCAGCTTCTTAAATCTGTAGGTTTACACTTGTGGCTAAATTTTGGAATTTCCAGTCATTATTTCTTTAAGTACTTTTTCAGCGCTGTCTTCTTTCTCTTTGACTTTTTGAAAATTGACAGATAATTGTAATAACTTTGTCATCTCGATGTTGGCATCTATTGATATACTTTCATTCAGAGTAAGATTTCCCAGGTTCTTGGTATGATGAGTAATTTTTTAATTGAAACAACATTTTTATATTATGTTTTGAGGCACTGTTTAAACCTTTTGTCTTTTTGTTTTTTTAAACTTTCTGTCTTAACTGAATTTTTTTTGATACTTCTCTGGCAGAGGAAGCATACTGTCATTTCATGATGTGGTCTCCACTGACTCATTGGTTGGGGTGGAATTCTTACTGCTGTGTGATTAATTGTAAAAATCCTGACTTCATTAGGCCTTCTCTCACATCACCATGGAAAGAGAGTAAGGGATGCCTCTTTATTGCTGGATAGAGATGGAAGTAGGTTCTCCACATGACACTTATTGTCATCATAGTGGGTTGGCCTGCTTCATTACCACTAGCAAGGTGGAAAGTCCCAGTTCCCTTCCTGGCCTTTTCTCCTACCTGATGGAGTATTGGAATACTTCATTACAGTCTTTCAAGGATAGAAACCTAGACTTCCCACTCAACCTTTGCAAACTTGGGTAGGGGTAGAGTCAGAGCTTTTCTATGGTGTTTCCCTAAAAGCAAGTAGTTATTAGCTTAAAGTTTTGCTCTTGATAGGCTACCACTTTCCAGGTTCTTTGACTAGAGAGAATAGATGTTTGTTGGGGAATTTTTTTGTTTGTTTGCAGCCATTAACATTATTGGATGCTGGTTGCTTCTGTTTCAAGTTTGGAATGAGGCAAAAAGCAAATCTTCCACTTCAGTCTCTCAATCATTTGCTGAGTCTTGATGTCCCCACAGTCTGATTTCTTTGCATTTTCCAAATGGAAAACATAGTTTGTTTCTTTTACTTATAATGCACAGGGTTTTTAGTTGTTTAGTGAGAGGAATAAGGGAAAGTATATCTACTTCATCTACTTCTTCAATCCAGAGGCAAAAAAAAAAAAAAAAATTTTGATAATGCCATTTTGTAAACTACTTTTTTTACTCAGTAATATGTTAAGATCTTTCTCTTTCAATGAATGCTGATTGATATCCTTTCAATAGATGAATATTTTTTGTTGTATGACTATTAACCTAATTTCTTTTTAACTAACTTTTTATTAATATACATTTAATGAAATAATAAACAATGCTGCGATGATCATCTCTTAACATAGAGATCACATTCTATTGTCTATAATTCTGAAATTTAAAATACTATATAAGTCAAACTTTTTTTTTCTTTTTTTTATTATAAAGATGCAGGGAACAATTCAGGGTTAGGTATACAAACGTTGATTATTCAGGTACCCTTGTTAATGAGGTATGCCCCTCCCTCCCCTAACAGTTTCCCTCAACTGCCAATCCCACCCTCCTCACCTGACAGTTTCCCACTACTGCCAATCACTTTCTTATCATATTATAATAATTGTTCAAGGTCCACTTATGAGTGAGAACATATGGTACTCTGTTCGTTGTTCCTGTGATAGATCACTGAGTATGATTGACTCTAAATTCATCCAAGTTGCTGCGAAGTCCATATGTTTGTCCTTCTTTATGGCTGCATAATATTCCATTGTGCATGTGTACCACATTTTTTAAATCCAGTTCAGCTTCTTTGGGCAACATGGTTGTTTCCATATTTTAACTATTGTGAATGGAGCTGCAACAAACATACGTGTGCAGGTATCTTTTTTGTAGAATGATTTGAGTTCCTCCGAGCATATTCCCAATAGGGGAATTGTTGGGTCATATGGAAGGTCAATTTATAGTTCTTTCAGAAATTGCCACACTGTCTTCCAAAGAGTTTGCACTAGTTTGCATTCCCACCAGCAGTGTAGAAGTGTTCTTTTTTCTCTGCATCCTCTTCATTCTTACTGGGGTTAGGTGGTATCTCAATGTTTGGATTTGCATCTCTCTGATGACGAGTGAGGCTGAGCACTTTTTCATGTGTCTGTTGGCTGCCCATGTATCTTCTTTTGAGAAGTGTCTATTCATGTCTTTTGCCCACTGTTTAATGGGGCTGTTTGTTTTTTTCCTCTCAGCGCATTTGAGTTCCTTATAGATCCTAGATGTTAGACCTTTGTCAGCTATACTGTTGGCAAATATTTTTCCCCATTCTGTGGGCTGTCTCTCTGCTCTCTGGATGGTTTCTTTTGCTTTGCAGAAGCTTGTTAGTTTGATGAGGCCCCACTTGTCTATCTTATTTCTGAAGGTATGAAGTCAAACATATCTTATAATGGTTGGTGCAAATTTATTTTGTGGCAGAACCTAACTAGAACTGATATAAGGCTATTTATAGTTTGTATTGATCCCAGTTGGTTTTATGCATCATGTTTGCAACAGAAATGTTAAGATGTTTGATTATGGGTTACTGAACAGACTCTGCTGGGGCTGTTATGAAATATATAGCTATGCATCTTATTATATTCTAAGCTCCAAATTTCTGAATTACTGCACACTTCTCTCACATTTTCATAGAATAACTTCCCAGGGGAGTGATTGGCAAATTTTGGGTCATAATATTGTGAATCTCTACTCCTAAGATGCTACATGTCTTTAACAGAACATAGTGTCCATCATTTTTACATGTTCTTGACAACACTGGATATCATCAGGCAGTAGTTTAAACTTAAATTTATTCTTTTTAAGATTAAAAATAGAATCTATAAATGCACATTGTAGAAAAGTCTAAAAAATATAGAGTAGTATAAAGAAGAAAATTAAAACACAATATCTGTTGTCAAGAGTAATAACTCAATATTTTGGCTTATTTTCTTCACGTACTTTTATGCTTCATCACTTCATGCCTAAATAAGCAAGTGACCTTCCTGTAGACAGTTAGGTTATTTATCTACTTTGCTTTCATGTTCACACTATAAAAGCTCCCTACTCATGCTGCTAGGCAGAGCTCTCTAAACCTCTTCTGATTCTGAGTGCTAGTCAACTTAGGAATCATACTTTTCTCAAATAAACGCTGTTAAATATAATATATGTGTATCTATATATACACACACATTTAT
Source organism: Cephalopachus bancanus (assembly GCA_027257055.1). Classification (NCBI taxonomy): domain Eukaryota; kingdom Metazoa; phylum Chordata; class Mammalia; order Primates; family Tarsiidae; genus Cephalopachus; species Cephalopachus bancanus. The sequence goes on along the minus strand of JAPVLO010000030.1, from coordinate 3,698,117 downwards.
AAAATTGGAATCACAAGCATAGTGTATTTTTGGATTTCTTTTTTATTAATGCTGCATTGTAAATAATTTCTTCTGTCTTTAAATATTCTTCTAGAACATGATTTAAATGATTTTTTTGTTAAGGAGATATATCGTAATTTCTTTAAAAAATAAAGTTTAAAAAATATTTTTTGAGTTAGAGTCTCTTTCTGTCACCTAGGCTGGAGTGCAGTGGCATGATCACGGCTAACCGCAGCCTCGACCTGACCTCTTGGGCTCAGGAGATCCTCCTGCCTCAGCCTCATGAGTAGGTAGGATCACAGGCGTGTGTCACCATATCCAGTTATTATTATTTTTTTTTTTGTAGAGGTGAGGCATCTCTATGTGGCCCAGGCTGGCCTCAAACTCCTGGGTTCAAGCAATTCTCACACCTCGGCTTCCCAAGGTGCTGGGCTTTGAGGTGTGAGCCCTTCCATATAGCTAGTTACTTATTGTTGGGTAAGTAGAATTTTTTCTAGGTTTTTCTCATTGTCATTACAATCTTATTGTGTAAACATGATTGTACAAGGGTAAAAAGAAAAAGACTTGGCCATAGCTTGATTTATATACCTTAAAACTGCAGTTCCAAAGGTGTTTCAGTCCTCTCTGATGAAGGTATTGTCATTTTAATGAAGAATGTGACACAGGTTACAAGTTACAAGTTGGGAGAAATTAGTGTTAGTTCCTTCCTCCCTCATTTTCCTTTCTTGTTTTCTTTTCTCTCCCTTGTCTGTCCTCCAGAAGTATTTAAACACAAATAATCGATTTCTGTTGTCAAGAAGCTGAAACAAAAACAAGCAGAGAAGACAGACTTTGGTCCTCACAAGAACCCACTTTGAAACCAGGCAAAATCACTTAAATTTTTTGCCTTTGCTTTCTTCAACTAGGAAGTAAAGGTAGTTGAGTTAGTAGTGGTTATCTTCCTTGCTTCAGGCTATTATAATGTCACTGAGGTGATGTCTGCGCCATTTCCCCAGTTATTTTTCCTGTCCTTTGCACAATTTTTTTGACTGTTGTTTTACTTTCATTTGTTATTATTATTTAAATTTTGGTTGGGCGTGATGGCTCATGCCTTAATCCCAGCACTTTGGAAGACTGAGGTAGGAGGATTGCTTGAACCCAGGAGTTCGAGACCAGCCTGGGCAACATAGCAAGACCTCATCTCTACAAAAAAGTAAAAAAAATTAGCCAGGTGTGGTGGCTCATGTCTATAGTCCTAGCTACTTGGAAGGCTGAGGTTGAAGGATTGCCTGAGTCCAGAAGATCAAGGCTGCAGTGAGCCAAGATCGTACCGTTGCACTCCAGGCTGGGTGACAGAGTGAGATCCTGACTCAAAAATAAAATAAGTTTCTTGGCAAGATAATTTTACTTGTGAAGAATTTGGGTGGGATGTGATGCATTCTTCAAATACTATGTGAAGATTTTCCTATAATCACTTCCTCTATTCTTGGGTGGGTGGGAGAACCAATCACTACTTCAAATTTCTCAATACACTATGCTTACACCATCACATGGAATACGAAATATGTATCAGATCTCTCTCTCTCTCTCTCTCTCTCAGGGTTTCACTCTGTGACTCAGACTAGAGTGCAGTGGCACAATCACAGTTCATTGCAACCTTTAACTTCTGGGCTCCCAGGTAATCCTCCTGATTCAGTTTTCCAAGTAGCTGGAACTACAGGCACGCACCACCATGCCCAGCCAATTTTTCTGGTTTTTTTTGTAGAGATGGGGTCTCACTTTGTCTCCCAAGCTGATCTGGAACTCCTTGCCTCACGTGTTCCTTCTGCCTCAACCTTCCCAAAGTACTGGGCTTACAGATGAGCCACTACACCCGGCTAGCTCTCTCTTTTTAGAGCCATGTGACAGTGTGCAAATAATTTAATCTGTCTGGGCCTCAGTTTCCTCATTTGTAAAACTGAGATCAAAGTATCTACCTCACAGCTTTCCTTAAGAAGTAAATAAGATTGTGAGTGGGAATACCCTCTGTGGTGAAATGAACAGAAAGTGGGGTGCAGAGCCGGAGATGAATTACCCGCTAGAGGGACCTATCACCACTAGATGGCAGGGAGGAGGCGTTGAGTTTGCCCATCCTGTATTGAACCTGGTAGACCTTAGCTATTCTATTCTTATGCCACTCTTTTTCGCTTTTATTAACCCACCCTTCTGGTTCTACCTCATTTGCTCCCACGATCTCCAGACTGACATTTTGAAGTTCTCCTTCTTCTAAGCTTTCAACGGAAGAATTTTTGGCCAAATATTTGCAATGACCTGTCTTCACTCCCCAACTACTTATTTGGCACACTATCCCTGCCTACTCAGGAGGGAAGCTAAGTATCTCAGTCTGGAGTGCTTAACTCCCATTCCTGCCAGGTTGGGAGCCAATGCTGCAAAACTGTCTCATGTGGGCCCATGTGGCTGTTGGCATTTTCAATGGTCTGACATCAAGGGTTGAAGTGTCAAAGAAGCATAACTGTATCTCCAGCAACAGGGAAGTCAGTTTCACATTCAACCCAATCTCACTGGGTTGTGGGTGGTTTCACACCTTGCAACAGACTCCAAAACCTTCTGTAGCTCTATGTGATCAAGGTAGTTGTAGATAGAGTTTCTGTTGATTGGTTTTAGGTAAACTCTCAAGTGGAATCAATACAATCAACGCAAGAATAAATATAATTGTTTTCTTATTTGCCATTGTTAGAAGATATATCAATATGTAGTGGAGCCTCCTATTCCTGGAGTAGGGCTGGACACTGACAAAAGTGCACCAAACCAAGTGCTGTCCTCCAATTAGACAAAGTAGACAAGTCTCTCAAAGAGGTGATCTATACAATATTTATTAAAAAGATTCTTCCTGAAAATATCTTCTTTATAATCTAGCTGGGATACTCAAATGTTCACCATTTGGGCTTAAGGCATTGTTTCCTATTGTATGTCCCATGAAAATGCATGTCTGATGGGGTTATGTTTCATATGAATTTATTTTTACTTACTATGTTAGCATGAGCAACTGTATCCCGGGAAAAGACTGGGTTTCGATGGGATCAGAGAATAGGATATTGAAATATCCTCTGAATAGAGAGAAGAGAGACCAGAGCAAGAGTTAACATTCAACACATATAAGAATATATACATATGTACAGAATGTGCCAAAAAAAGACACATCTTAAATATAATGTTTGCTCAAAAGATGGCATTAATCAAATGAATACTAGCATCACCATGCAACAGTCAGGACAGTCAAAGAAAATGGCAGAAGAAAAGTTCAGTGAATTTCATACTACACATTGCTACCATAACTCAAATCAGCTTTGAAAAGTAATATATAGATAACATCTCTTAAAATGTATATACAAGCCGGGCTCGGTGGCTCAGCCTGTAATCCCAGCGCTTTGGGAGGCTGAGGTGAGTGGATTGCCTGAGCCCGCAGGTTCAAGACCCGCCTGGGCAACTTGGTGAGACCTCATCTCTACAATAAATCAAAAAATTAGCTGGGTGCGGTAGCGCGCACCTGTAGTTCCAGCTACTTGGAAGGCTGAGGCGGAAGGATCGCCAGAGCCCAGCAAGTCGAGGCTGCGGTGGCCAGGAGTGGCCACTGCACTCCAGTCTGAGCGACGGAGTGAGACTCCAACACACACACACACAAACAAAATGTGTATACACATTTTTGGCATCCCTGTATATGATATCTGTCTACAAGGAGAGAGAATAGTGTAGTGCTAAGGGTTATTAGCAGTTTGAATGAGAATGTGTGTGAAGTTTTTAGCCCAGAGACTGTCACAAGGTAAGTCCTCAACCAATACTACTATTCCTGCAATCTGCCTTGCACTTGTCAGATGCTGGGACTACAACAGAGAACAATACAGACATGATTCTTGCTTTCAGAGAGCTAAAAATTGGTAGATAGCAACTAACAAATAATTATAACACAGTATATGGTAGATACTATGCCATGAGAACGTCAGAGTAGGGTGTTTTGAAAACACGGAGTGGAAGCTTGTAAATTTGTATTCTGACTGGAGGACTTTCCACAGAAAGTGATTTTCTTTTTTAAAAAATTTTTAAATTTTAAAATTGTGGGGTACAATTCAGGGTAGGTATACAAATATTCATTGTGCAGGTACCCTTGTTGATGAGGTGTGTCCCCCTTCCCCAGGTAGTTTCCCACTACTGCCAATCCTACCTTGTCGACTCCCTATGCTCTCACAGTTTCCCACTACTGTCATTCCTTTTCTTATGGTATTACGATAGTTGTTCAAGTTTCACTTATGAGTAAGACCATGTGATACTCAGTTCTTTGTTTCTGTGAAAGATCACTCAGTATTATAGACTCTCTAAGTCCATTTAGGTTGCTGTGAAGTTCACAATTTGTTCTTTATGGCTGCCTATTATTCCATTGTGTATATGTACCACATTTTTTTTTTATCGAGTCCTCTTTTGATGGGCAGCACGGTTGGTTCCATGTTCTTGCTATTGTGAACAATGCTGTGATAAACATACGTGTGCAGGTATCTATTTTATAGAGTGATTTGAGTTCTTCTGGGTATATTCCCAGTAGGGTGATTGCAGGATCATATGGAAGGTCGATTTTTAGAACTTTTAAGAATCGCAGCCGGGCTTGGTGGCTCAGCCTATAATCCCGCGCCTTTGGGAGGCTGAGGTGACTGGATTGCCTGAGCCCGCGGGTTCCAGACCCGCCTGGGCAGCGAGACCTCATCTCTACAATAAATCAAAAAATCAGCCGGATGTGGTAGCGCACGTCTGTAATTCCGGTTACTTGGAAGGCTGAGGCGGAAGGATCGCCGGAGCTCAGCAGGTCGAGGCTGAGGTGGCCGGGAGCGGCCACTGCACTCCAGTCTGGGTGACAGAGTGAGACTCCAACTCAAAAATAATAATGATAATAATAATCGCCACACTGTTTTCCACAGAGGTTGTTCTAGTTTACACTCCCACCAACAGTGTAGAAGTGTTCTCCTTTTGCCACATACTGTCCAGCATCTGTTAGTTTTTGAGTTATTGATGATGGCCATCCTGACTGGAGTTAGGTGGTATCTCAGTGTAGTTTTAATTTGCATTTCTTTGATGACTAGTGAGGCTGAGCATTTTTTCATGGATATGATGGCAGCTCATACATCTTCTTTGAGAACTGTCTATTCATATCTTTTGCCCACTTTGTAATGGGGCTGCTTGTTTTTTTCTTTTCAGCATGTTTGAGTTCCTTGTAGATCTTAGATGTTAGGCCTTTGTCAGACATACAGTAGGCAAATATTTTTTCCCAGTCTATGGGCTGTCTCCCTGCTCTCTTGATGGTTTCTTTGGCTTTGCAGAAGCTCGTCAGTTCGATGAGGTCCCACTTGTCTATCTTATCTCTTATGGTATGGGCACTTGGAATTTTGATCAGGAATTGATTGCCAGTTCCAATTTCCATAAGAGTGTCTCCTGCATTTTCTAAGGTTCTTATAATTTGAGGTTTTACATTTAGTTCTCTGATCCATTTAGAGTTGTGTATGGGGATAGGTATGGGCTCCTGTTTCAATCTTCTGCAAGTGATCAGGCAGTTTTCCCAGCACTATTTACTGAAGAGGTTCTCCTCTCCCCGTTGATTGGTGGTAGAGGCTCTGTTGAAGAAGAATTGGTTGAGAAATTGAGGTTTTGCTTCTGAAATCTCAATTCTATTCCATTGGTCTATATGCCTGTTCATGTACCAATATCAGGCTGTTTGGATTGTAGCTTTTTAATAAAGTTTAAAGTCTGGGAGTTTGACACCTCCTGCTTTTTTTTTTTTTTTTTGCTGAGAATTGTTTTGGCTATTTGTGGTTGTTTATGCTTCCATATGAATTCCTGTATTATTGTTTCTAGGTCTGAAAAGAATGTTCCTGGTAATTTGATGGGTATTGCACTAAATCTGTAGCTTGCCTTAGGTAAAATGGACATCTTAACAATACTGATTCTTTCAATCCATTCACTTGTTTGTGTCATCTTTGATTTCTTTGAGCAAGGTTTTGTAGCTTTCTCTTTTTAATTTTTATTAATCAATATTTTTTATTTTGGTATTGTGGGGTACAATTAAGGGTTAGGTATACAAATGTTTCATTCAGGCACCCTTGTTGATAAGGGGTGTCTCCTCCTCCCCAGACAGATATTTACTACCGTTAATCCCACCTCCCTTTCCTCCCCCCCCATAATTTCCCACCACTGTCAATCCTTTTCTTATAGTATTACAATAGATGTACAAGGTCCACTATATGAGTGAGAACATGTGATACTCGGATCTTTGTTTCAGTGAGAGGTCACTCAGTATTATAGACTCTAGTTCCATCCAGGTTGCTGCGAAATTCATGATTTTGTTCTTTTTCATGGCTGCGTAGTATTCCATCGTGTATCTATACCACATTTTTGTTTTGTTTTGTTTTGTTTTTTGAGTTGGAGTCTCACTCTGTTGCCCAGACAGGAGTGCAGTGGACCCTCCCGGCCACCACAGCCTCGATCTGCTGAGCTCCGGCGATCCTTCCACCTCAGCCTTCCAAGTAGCTGGAATTACAGGCATGTGCTACCACGCCCGGCTGATTTTTTTATATATTGTAGAGATGAGATCTCGCTGCCCAGGCAGGTCTCGAACCCGCAGGCTCAGGCAATTCACTCACCTCAGCCTCCCAAGGGCGCGGAATTATAGGCTAAGCCACTGAGCCCGGCTTATACCACATTTTTTTAATCCAGTCCTCATTTGATGGACAGCATGGTTGATTCCAGGTTCTTGCTATTGTGAACAATACTGCAATAAACATACGTGTGCAGGTATCTTTTTCATAGAGTGATTTGAGTTCTTCGGGGTATATTCCCAGTAGGGGAATTGTGGGGTCCTATAGGAGGTCAATATTTAGAGCTTTTAGGAATCGCCACACTGTTTTCCACAGAGGGGGCACTAGTTTGCACTCCACCAACAGTGTATAAGTGTTCCCTTTTCACCACACCCACTCCAGCAGCTGTTATTTTTTGAGTTATTGATAATTGCCATTCTGACTGGAGTTAGGTAGTATCTCTGTGGTTTTGATTTGCATCTCCTTGATGATTAGTGAGGTCGAACATTTTCAAAGGTCTTTCGTGTCTCTAGTTAGGAAGATGCCAAGGTATTTCATGTTTTTTTTTTTCGTGGCTATTGTGAATGGAACTGTGCTTTTTATTTGGGTTTCTGTTAGTTTTATTGGTGTATAGAAATGCGATTGTCTTTTGCACATTTATTTCATACCCTGAGACTTTGCCAAAGTCCTTTATCAATGCAGAAAGGTTTTTGACAGATTTCTTGTGTTTTTGAGGTATAGAATCATGCCATCTGTAAAGAGAGATAACTTGATTTCCTCTTTTCCTATTTGGATACTCCAATCATCTTCTCTTCTCTGATTGCTGTAGCTAGAACTTCCAAAACTATGTAGAACAGGAAGGGTGAGAGTGGGCATCCTTGTCTTGTTCCAGTTTTCAGAGGAAATGATTCCAATTTCTGTCTGTTTAGCAGTTTGCTGGCTGTGGGTTCCTTGTAGATGGCTCTTACTATTTTGAGGTATGTTCCATCTATGCCTAGATGTTCGAGGGATTTATCAAGAAGTGGTGCTGGATTTTATCAAAAGCTTTTTTTGCATCTAATAATATAATCATGTGGTTTTTGTCTTTATGCCTGTTCATGTATTTTATTATGTTTATGGTCTTATGAATGTTGAACCAACCTTGCATTCTGGGGATGAAGCCTACTTGGTTGTGGGGGATGATTTTGAGATGTGTTATTGATCCAATTTGCTAGGATCTTGTTGAGAATTTTAGCATGTGTTCATCAAGGATATTGGCCTGTAGTTCTCTTTCTTTGTTGGATCTTTACCTGACTTGCCTATCAATGTGATGTTAGCTTCATAAAATGTTGTGGGGAGAGTTCTGTCTTTCTCAATTGCCTGGAATACTCTCAGTAGGATTAGTATCAGTACCTCCTTGTATGTTTTGTAGAATTCTGCTGGAAAGCCATCTTTCCAGGGCTTTTTTTTTGTAGGTAGTTTTCATATGACATAGTCAATTTCCTGGATTGTTCTGTCTATTTAGGGTCTCGATTTTTTCTTGTTTCAACCTAGGGAGGTTGTGTGATGTTGAAAGTTCTCCATTTCCTTTAGGTTTTCAAGTTTGTTTACAAGTATGTATACAAGTGTACATAGTAGTCTCTGATAATCTTTTGTATTTCTTCAGGGTCAGTTGTGACTTCATCTTTTGCATTTCTCATTGTGTTTATTTGTGCTTTTTCTCTCTTTTTCTTGGTCAATCTAGCAAGGGGACAGGTCATCGATCTTGTTTATCTTTTCAAAGAACCAACTTTTTGTTTCATTGTTTTTTTTGTATTATCTTTTTGTCTTCTATGTCCCAGATTTAGGCTTTTATTTTGGTGATCTGGATTCTTCTGCTGGTGTTAGGGTTTTGGTGGTCTTGCTTTTCAACTTCCTTAGGTGACTTGTTAGGCTGTTAACTTGTGATCTTTCCATTTTCTTCATGTGTGTTTGTAGAGATATGAATTCCCTCTTACTACTGATATCATGGTATCCTAAAGGTCTTGGTAAGATGTTTCTTTGTTTTCATTTGTTTCCAGGTATCTTTTTTTGGGGGGGGGTGGAGTCTTACTCTGCCGACCTGACTGGAGTGCAGTGGCATGCTCCCGGCCACCGTAGCCTCCCGGCCACTGTAGCCTGCTGGGCTCTGGCAATCCTTCTGCCTCAACCTTCCAAATAGCTGGAACTACAGGAGCGTGCTACCACACCTGGCTAATTTTTTGATTTATTGTAGAGATAAAGTCTCACCAAGTTGCCCAGGCAGGTCTTGAATCTATGGGCTCAGGCAATCCACTCACCTCAGCCTCTCAAAGTGCAGGATTACAGGCTGAGTTACTGAGCCTGGCTTGTTTCCAGGTATCTTTTAATCTCTGCTTTGATTTCCATGTTGACCCAGGAGTTGCTTAGCATCATGCTGTTTAGTGTCCATATCTTTGTGGGTTTTGGGGGAACTTCGTTGGTGTTGATATTTATTTTTATTCCACTGTGATCTGAGAAGGTGCAAGGCAGAATTTCAATCTTATGAAATTTTTTTATGCTTGATTTATGGTCAAGGATGCTGTGGACCTTAGAGTAGGTTCCATGTGATGATGAGTAGAATGTATACTCTGTGGTCATAGGGTAGATTGTTCTGTAGTTATCAATTATGTCCATTTGGTCAAGAGTCACATTGAATTTCCAAATCTCTTTGCTGATTTTTTGTCTCAATGACCTGTCTAGGGTTGTGAGTGGGGTATTAAAGTCCCCCAGCTATGATAGTGTTAGAGTCAATATCTTTTGTAAGTTTGCCTAGAAGCTGCTTTATGAAAGTTGGTGCTTCTATGTTCAGTGCATATATGTTTAAGATGGATATTTCTGGTTGATGGATTGAACCTTTTATCATTATAGTGACCTTCTGTATCTTTTAAAATTTTTGATAGCTTAAAGGGCATTTTGTCTGATATTAAAATCACAACTCCTGCTTTCTTTTGTGTTCCATTCAAATGAAATTTTGCTTCCCATCCTCTTACTTTGAGTCTGTGAGTGTCCTTTCTGTGAGATGAGTCTCTTGGAGATAATATATTGTTACCTCATGATATTTTATCCATTTTGCTGTTCTATATCTTTTCCTTGGTGCATTTAGTCCATTTACATTCAAGCTAATTATTGAAATGTGAGAATTTATTCCTGTCATGATGTTCTTATAGAGTTGTTGTTCCTTTGTTTTTTGTCTTTCTTTTGATATTTGGGTTGATTCATGTGTGTTTTCAATCTTTTTCCTGTACTCTTTTGAAGAATGTTGTCGTTCTTTCTTCCCTTTCTTCTGTGTTTAATACTTTCTTTAGTGTTTCTCATAGAGCTGGTCTAGTGTTTCTTTAGTGTTTCTCATAGAGCTGGTCTAGAGATACAGCGTACGTTCTTAGGAACTGAATGTCTTGGAAAGATTTTAATTTTCCCTCACTGACGAAGCTTAGCTTAGCTGGGTAGATTATTCTTGGTTGAAATTGTTTATTTTTGAGACCTTTGAAGATTGGGCTCCAAGATCTCCTAGCCTGAAATGTTTCTGTAGATAAATCTTCTGCTATTTTAATTTGTCTTCCCCAGTAAGTAGTCTGACCTTTTTCTCTTCCTTCCTTTAGGATATTTTCTTCTATACCTACTTTGTTTAGGCAAATTGCTATGTGTCTAGGAGTTGGTCTTCTCATTTGTTGTCTTTCAGGGGTTCTCTGAATCTCTTTTGTTTGAATGGTTGCCTCACTGATGAGATGAGGAAAGTTTTCTTGAATAATTTCATGGAATGTTTGTTCCAGGGTTGTCTCTGTTTCTCTTTCTGCCCCAGGAAGTCCAATTACTCTTAGGTTTGGCCTCTTGAAATAACCACTCATATCTTGAAGGTTTTGTTTTGTCTTTTTAAACTTCTTTTCTATGTTTTTTACAGTTTTGATGAGTTCTATATTTTGGTCCTCAAGCTATGATAGCATTTCTTCTGCTGAGCTCATTCTGCTTTCCATGCTTATCAGTTTGTTACTTATTTCATTCACAGTATTCTTTACTGCCGTTATCTCAGTTATCAACTCCTTCCTATTTTCCTCTTGTCTCTCCTCAATTCTTTTTATTCTCTCTATTAATGTCTTGCTGAGTTTGTAGTTTGAGACCAGTCATTCTGGGGTTTCTTCATTGTTTGTGTTCTGAAGTTTGTTTTCTCAGTGTCTGACCTCCCAGCAGTCTGTGTAAGATCCATATTCTTCTTTTGGTTTTTCTTCATTTGTGTAGATTTTCCTTCCTACCACCTTTTTTCCCTCCTCTTCTTTTATTCTGTTGTTCAGGGATGGTGGGGTTGTTTTACTTCTGTTTTCTCAGTCTCCTATTCTTCCTTATTTGGATCCTCTGGCTGTGTTCAATTCTGAAGCCGGGTTGTGGGTTTGGGGCAATATTTTTGCAGTTTTGAGATTTAATTGAGGGGGGCACTGTGATTAAAAATCTATCTGCAGGTCTCAGTAACCACCAACAGGTATTTGGGCACCTGGAACCTGCTTCCCACTGCCTTACAATCTGTCCATGCAATGGGAGCATAGGTTTGTTCCCTGGAAGCAAAATGAGGTAATAAAAAGGAAAACAATGGAAAAAGGAAAGAAGGGGGGCAAGAAGAAGGTGGAGAGAGAGAAGGGTAAGAGGGGAAAAAGCCAGATGTACCAACTAACAAATGAAAAGAGGCACAAAGGCAGAAAAGATTTTTAAAAAACTAAAACATACAGATAATCATAAAATCGCACAGTCCAACAAAAACCTGCCTATTAATGTACTCTTCCCATATATAAACAGGAAGTCTAAAGAATAGAGGCAAAAAAATCAGTAAAATAACAGAAACAAAGTAAGTACAAAAATGTTATCAAAAACAGAAAGAATGAGAAAAAACTAAAATGAAAATGAACAAAGCAAACAGACAAAAAATAAAAACAAGGAACCAAACTCGTTCTGAGGTCATTCCTGTAAGTCCAACATCCCTCAGCTTTGTTCTCTAGCCCCTCCCCTCTGCTCTCAGCACAGGCAGTTAGGGTTGCTCACAGCTTGGGTCATTTGCCTCAGGCCTACTTTGGAAGAAGGATGGATCAGATCTGGACTCACCTGGCTTGTTGCCTATTGAGTCTGCCACTCAAATCTGTCCTGCTGGTGTCTGATCCAGGATGGGGAGGGGCTTCTGTCTCTCCTAGTTTGATGCGATTACCTTAGGCCCCGAGTTGGGGGTTGGGTGGATCTGAGCAGAGCTGGGTGGGGCCTGGTCCTAAGATCCCAAGTTGGAGGCTGGGCGAGGCTGGGCAGAACTGGGTAGGGTAATGCAGGTCTCTGCCTGCTCCTGGGACAGAAAATGGCTGCCATCCATGTCTCCTCACCAGGCATGGGGTACCTCTCTAGATCTCCCTGATCCACTCTTTCCACTGATCAGATCCAGGGCTCCCACTGATCTGCTACTACAGGGGACGGTGTGGGCCAGGCATCAAGCCATGAGAATCAGCTGGATTCAGCAGGCTCTTCTCTGAAGAGTCTTGTGAGCAACAGACGATCTTGTGCATGCCCACACTGCTATCTCAGGGTGGTGGGAACTCGCAGTCACCCTCAGACGGGATCCCAGGTGCATGAATCAAAGTCTTCCCTCAGACAGACTTTCACTTTCCCACCAACGCATGCCTATTCATGCAGAGAGTCTTTATGGACACTCGCTTTTGCAGAGACTCTCACAGTCTGACCTGTCCAGTCACCATCTTAATCTCCCAATTGAAAGTGATTTTCTATTCTAAGACAGGATTAAGGAATGAATGATTTAGGGAAGGGAGAAGAGTTTCAAAAACAGGGAGCACATGGGTGCAAATCCAGAAGTGAGACCAAACAGGGTGTGTTTCAGGAGCTTCAAGGGAGCTGAGTTGTTGGGGGATAAGGTACCAATGAGTCACTCATTGAGATGCGGCAAAAAGGAGAGGTAACTTCTCACTCTCCTTTTGTTGTTTGAAGCTGGAATTGACAACTTCAAAGTCAGAAAAACCTTAGCCATCAGCTCAAATCTGCTAATTGTTTTTGGAATGCTGATACTGTAATCAACTTTTATTGAATTTGATACAAAACTGAGCATTCTATGACCATTTTCATGCTCTGAATCATAAGCCACAACTGGAATGTGGTTGCTTCCCTCCTTACAACTTTTTCTTTTCTCTTTCCCTCAGGAGGGTAGAGAGATACAGAGCTCTCGTCACTCCCATTTTGAAATGTCTGTTATATGTGGGCTTACAAAGAACAGGCAAGGACCTCTCAGTATTGAAGAGGACACAGTGGAATAAACAGGAAACTCAAAATCAGTACAAGTTAAAACTTAATCAATATGGAGGTTATTAAATAATACAATTCATCTCACCTCGACTCTTACCCTTTACTAGGGTAACCAATGTTAATAAATTGGTATGAATTTTTAAAATTCTTTCTCTAAGACAAATGCACATAAATTTATTTATACTTAGAGAGCTGCTTTCCTGTTTATAAAAGAAATTATACCTCACATATTGAATTGCAACTTGCATGTTCATTTAATATCTCATGGACAACACTATAGAAATTTAAGTCTTAATTCAATCTTTTTTACAGCTGCATACTATCCCATAGAATAATGTGCTGTAATTTAATCAATCACTCCACTATTGAATTTTCAGATTGTTCTCAAGTGTGTGAGTGTGTGCATTTTTTTTTAACTATAAAAGTGCTGTAATAAATGTGCATGTTTATAAATCTTTTGGGAGTTTCTCTATGGATTGTCATGGTGGGTGCTAAAAAGTGGGTTGAGCGAGTCAGCTGTGGGTAAATTTGAATAATTATTAGATTTTGTCAAATATCTTTGCAAAAACATTGGGGCAAATAATGATAATATTCTATGTTCTTAGTAAGATGGGATATCTTTGCTCTTCTTAGTTGTTGCCAATCTGTTTCTCTTCTTTTTTTATTTTAAAGGTGTGAGGTACAAATGGTCATTATCCAGGTACCCTTGTTGATGAGATGCCCCCATCCTCCATGGTTTCCCACTACCACCAATCCTTCTTTTGTGTGTGTGTGTGTGCCTCCCTCCCCTGGCAGTTTCTCTCAACTGTCAATCATTCCCTTTCTTATAGTATTGTGATAACTGTTCAAGGTCTGCTTATGAGTGAGAACATGTGGTACCCAGTTCTTCATTTCTGTGATAGATCACTCAGTATTATAGACTCTAAATCCATTCAAGTTGCTGCAAAACTCAAAATTTTGTCCCTCTTTATGGCTACATAATATTCCATCGTACATATGTACCATATTTAAAAAATCCAGTCCTCTTTCAATGGGCAGCATGGTTGGTTCCATGCTTTTGCTATTGTGAATAATGCTGCAATAAGCATGCTTGTGCAGATATGTTTTTTCTAGAGTGATTTGAGTTCCTCTGAGTATATTCCCAGAAGGGGGATTGCAGGATCATAATTGTTGCCAATCTGATGGTAGCAATTACATCCTATTGCTATTTTAATTGTTTTGTCCAGTAGGCTGGAACATGTTTTCGCTTGCTTATTTGCCTTCTGTAAATATATTTTTGTGCATTCTTAATCCATATATGAAAGAGACCCCGCCAAAATCCTGAAATCTACTTATTAAGTTATTTATTCTTGCATGTTTAAACTTCAGTCACCTTCAAAGTACTCTCCTTTAGATGCGATGTACCTATCAAGGCACTTTTCCCACTGCTTAAAACAGTTTTTGAACTCAACAATTCTGATGCCTTTGGAAGCATCTGGTTTTTTTTGTTTGTTTGTTTGATTTTTCGCCTCATCCACATTACCAAAACATTTTCCTTGAGGACTTTTTTCATCCAGGGAAACAAAAAAAGAGTGACTTGGGGTGAGATCAGGTGGATAGAGAGTGTAGGACATGGGGATCATGCTGTTTTTGGTCAAAAACTGCTGAATCCTCATCATGGCGTGAGCCGGTGCACTTGTAAATCACCCATCATCAAATGGACAAACACTTTGAAAAAATCTCCCCCCAAAATTCACTGAAGCTGAACACAATCTCTCATGACAATGCTAGCTGGTACTGATGCTGATGGGTTTATGGTGGGGGAAGTCTGTACTACAAGTGGCCTGTCCTCCAATTTTTTGGGGTTCCTCCCTCCTCATATATTGTTCATTTTTTTTCTAGTAAGTACTTGCCTTTTGATTTGTAGATTTTTTATCATGTTTAGAAATTAAACCTTATACACATTGTGCACAACTAGTCTTCCCAATCTACGATTTGTCTCTGATTTTTTTGTTCTTTCTGGGAAATAGGGTAATTTGTTTGGGATATAAGGATGAGCATTTTTAGGGAGTGGTTGTGGTACACATGCTACCTGTTACCCCTAATCCTATGGCAGACTTAATTATTAAGTAAAAATAAATTCTCAATGAAAAGATGTGAGGACAAATGACTGTTTTTGTAAATATTTTAAAATAAGCTAGCCACATGGATTGCAACACTGTCATTCTTCTTAGGTGATGGGGGAAATGTAAAGCATTTATTTTCTTCAGATTAGAATTTTTTTTGTCTTTAAAAGAAGTACTAAGTATTTGTAGGGCAAGAAAATACTTGCTTTCTGCTTTATGGGAGGATGTGAAGCATAGCTGTTTGTAATCAGTTGAATCAATCAAATCATAGTAGAAAAAGTATGTTTTCCAGTTGTGCAACTGGTTGCCTGAAAGCTCATCATCATAGATTGTTCTGGCTTCTGATGTAACATCATGGTGAGCAGAGGCTCTCATCTTCTGTGCTTTCCACTTCTATAGTACACCAACAAATTCATGTATTTTCTCAAGAATCCTTGTCAGAATTGGGGTACTCATCAGGGCTGGATGATCCTTTCAGCAAGGATCCAAGAGGTGGGAATGACCAGGGGCAGAATGGTTGATGTGAGATACTTTTTCTTCCTATGATGCACATGGTGTCCTCTTAGGATATTTTGTTATATTTGGGTGATACGCTGAAGGGCTATCTATCTAGCTATCATCTATCTATCTATCTATCTATCAATCATCTATCTGTCTATCATCTATCAATCTATCTATTATCTATTTTCTGACAAGACTAGGCTATAGGGCCCATGAAACCTGTTACCTTTCAGGCTAGATAATTTGGCAAAGTGCTAAACATGCTATTCTGGGTAGATAACTGAGCTCAAAGTTATAACACTTTCCCTTCCTGTGGAAATATGGATTTACAAAATAATATGCAAATTCTTTTCTAAATTTCTTGAAAATAAAGTCTGCTTTCTTTTCAAAGTTTCAAATTCTTGTCAATGTTGTTCCCTTTCAGTGTTTTCTCTTTCCTGTATTTTCCTAGTGTTCCTTTGAGGCTTCTTAAAAACCTGCCCATTTGTTTTTGTTTGTTTGTTTGTTTTGCTGCATAACCTTTGATCCAACAAAAATTTCAAAACCAAGTGTTGGGGAAGAGACAAGTGAGAAGGGCAGGAAGTTTTTAGAGCCAGAGAATGACACAATCTCAGGGATTTCAATCTGCATGAAGGCACTTTGGGCAACATAAGCTCATGTACCTGCAAATTACCAATTATGCATTGTTTGCACTCTGAGGTTCCTACACATTGCATTCAAATGATTTGGTCACCTGTTAATAATATTTAATTAGACTAACGGGAGAAGGGACCACACAGGGTGGGACAGTGTAATAGTGACAGGAGAGGTTGTGACTCCCTGATCTTAAAGGGTAACTGCTTTTCTCACTCCCTGTGGAAAGGGGGTCAGTCTGCCCTGGAAGGCTCCTCTGTGGGGGCTTTCAGCCAACTCTCATTACACATTATTACTGACAGCTAAAAATCGAACCATAGCAAATCACTATAGACTAATCTATCTTGTAAACAGCTAAACACAACCTTGAAAATAAATATAGTGAAGGAGGGTGAGAGTGAGTGATTTGGAGAGCAGGTTCCATTGATAGCTATATAATATTTGTTATATTTTCAGAATTCTTTAGAAAATAAATGTATAACAGATGCTAGAGAGGATGCAGGGGAAAGGGAACAATTCTACACTGTTATTGGAAGTGTAAATTGGTACAATCTCTATGGAAAACAGTGTGGTGATTCCTAAAAGATCTAAAAATTAACCTTCCATACAGCCCCACTGCGGGGGGGCCAGGCCCTGCAGAGATTGGGGGTCCCTGGTAGGAAAGACAGCGTCAGCAATTAAACTGGAGGGATAGATATTAGAAAGAAGAAAGAGACTGGACAACTGATCAAAGATTGAACAGAAGCCATTTAATGGGACAAACCATAAGCCTTTTATCCTAAAGTTTCGCAGGCAAAATCACAAGACTTTCATGTGAACACAAAGCCAGGTGGGTGAGGGGCACCCCCCCACCCTCCAGATGTTTCCTCAGGCATGAGGAAGAACAATCCTAAAATTATCTTACAGTTCCTTTTTTTTTGAGTTGGAGTCTCACTCTGTCGCCCAGACTGGAGTGCAGTGGCCGCTGCTGGCCACCGCAGCCTCGCCTGCTGGGCTCCGGTGATCCTTCCGCCTCAGCCTTCCAAGTAGCCAGAATTACAGGCATGAGCTACTACGCCCGGCTGATTTTTTGATTTATTGTAGAGATGAGGCCTTGCTGCCCAGGCGGGTCTCGAACCCGCGGGCTCAGGCAATCCACTCACCTCAGCCTCCCAAAGGCGTGGGATTACAGGCTGAGCCACCGAGCCCAGCTATCTTACTGTTCCTAATGCTTGGTTAATGCTCCTCAAAAATAATGCAACACTCTCCACTAGCATCATGATGTTCTAATAGTCAATAACTTCTAAAGCTTATGCATACACAACACCTAAAACGACTAACTTAAATCCTATTACCTTTTCTATTCTATGCTAATTCTACCTACACTATGGAAACTCTTAATTATAGCTCAAACCAGTTCCTAAAGAATGTGGCCCAGTCCAAAGATCACGCTGGGCCATTTCTAGAAACAATTGATTATAATCTCTTAGCAAAATGGCTACTCTAAAATCTTATATATCTATCTTAACTTCTGTAAAAGTTTCTAATTAAATCTCAAAGTATCATGCTCGAACTATCATAATTCCCTGACATTGGCATAACCTATTCTACAACACTTTCTACGAATAAAATAAGTTCAACTTCTATAATGAATAGAGAAAAACCCTATACTGATTGTTAGCTAAAACCAGTTCAAAAGAATGTGACCCAGTCAAAGTACATGTTGGGCTCTTAAGCATGTGGCCCAGTCCAAAGTTCGTATTGGGCCATTTCTTGTGACTACAGATAATCATCTATACCACCTAAAGTTGAAAACAGCTCTCAGTATATTCATATATATATGTATATACTAATTCTACAAATATACTTTTAAATCTTATAAAGAAGCTTGTACCATACTGAAGGCTCCCAAATGTGACCTGAGTTTGAATTATATCTAATACCTAAGCCGAAACCACAGTTCGTGGGAAACAGGAACAATGAGTTTCTAGAGTTAGCCATGCCTGTCACAGTCACAGAGCCTTCAGCTTAGGTCAGCATAGTTCCTTTTGGCTAAGTGGGCTAAATAGAAAAAGGGAGGAGGGAATGGGGTCAACAGCTCCTGAATGCATCCTAGTGGTCTCGGGGTACACAGCCCTCCCTGATCCCTAATGCACAGTGGGCCTCTGTGGCCGGCTCCCAACACCCCACAATGCTCCTTCTGGGAATATACCTGGAGGAACTCAAATCACTCTACAAAAAAGGTACCTGCACTTGCATGTTTATTGCAGCACTATTCACAATACCAAATACATGGAACCAACTGTGCTGCCCATTGAAAGTGGACTGGATTAAAAAAATGTGATACATATAATGATGGGATATTATGCAGCCATAAAGAAGGACGAAATTATGAATTTCACAGCAACTTGGATGGATTTAGTCTATAATACTCAGTGGTCTATCACAGAAACAAAGAACTGAGGGCCACATGTTCTCATTCATAAGTGGACTCCAAACAATTATCATAATGCTACAAGAAAGGGATTGGCAGTTGTGGGAAACTGCCAGGGGGAGAGGCCCACTTCACCAGTAAGGGTACCTGATCTCAAACTAGGTGAAGTGGGGACAAAAGTGAGGCCCAAACTTTACCTGTACAATGACCATTTGTATACCTAACCCTAAATTGTACCCTACATGTTTAAAATAAAAAAATAAAATAAATGTATATGATGGAGTGTGAGAGTGAGTGGTTTCTGGGAGCATGTTTTATTGATAACTACACAATACACACTGTGTTTCCAGGATTCCTAGAAATAGATCTTCACATGTTCCTCAGATGTCAGTGAGGGCTCCTGTACCAACCTCCACCAGCACACATTTCTATTTGCTTCATTCTAGACCACCAGTTTCCACGGGTGACAAACATTTTTTGAGTTTTAGAATAATTATTTTACAATCTGTATACAAAAGTGCAAAGAAATACTTTACAAGAAAGCCACTGCCTTCCTTTCAGCATTTCTTGGCACCATGAACACTTCTATTCCCTACTATCTGTTTGTCTCCTCTGTCTAGGGTTATTCCTAGGATACTCCACATTTTCTCTTTTGAGGATGCCAAGTGCTTTCCTGTCTTCGAAACCTTGGAGGCAGCCAATACTCAGACTATGGGTAGAGGGAGCAGTGATTCTCAGCTTTGATCCTCTTCAATCTTATGAAGACATCTTGTAATTCAGCAGCACCTAAACTTGTTGATCTCAGAACCCTTACACTTTTAAAATTGATCGAGGACCCCAAGAGCTTTTGTTTATGAAATAATACCTATTAATATCTACCATACTAATAATTAAAGTTGAGAAATATTTAAACACATACCATTTCCTTTAAAAATAAGCATAATAGACTGGGTGTGGTGGCTCATGCCTGTAATCTCAGCACTTTGGGAGGCCAAGGTGAGATCATTGCTTAAGTCCAGGAATTTGGGACCAGCCTAGGTAACACAGTGAGACCTCATATCTACAAAAAAAAAAAATTAGCCTGGCATAGTGGCATGCACCTGTAGTCCCAGCTACTTTGAAGGCTAAGGCAGAAGAATCACCAGAGCCCACAAGGTAAAGACTGTGAATCATCATGCATGCACTCCAGACTGGGTGGCAGAGTGGGACCCTGATACTACTGCTGCTGCTGCTACTACTACTACTACTACTATTATATTATCATATATTGTATATGGAATGAAAAGTCTCTATGATTTCCAAAACCAAAAATAGTAAAAGAGCAACATAGTTTTCTCTTTTCACACATTTCTTTAATGGCCAGCTTGATAGATGACAGCTGCTTTTTGCATTAAAAAAAATTTTTGTCTTTCAACATTATATCATATGAATGCTTTTGCATTCTAACATGTTGTTTGCACTGAACTGTACAAAGAAAATTTTCTCTCACACATATATATGTAGTTGGAAAAGAGAAATAATTTTAATAGGATTTTCAGATAATTGTGATTTTTTTTTGCTACCACATCAAAAGTTGACAAAAAGTAGTTTTTTAAAGGTTACTTGTGATGTGAAAATTTGAATCTATATCAATAAACTTGTATTCTGTTGCATTAAAATTTATTATTCTATCTTGCTTTTAGAATAGATCTTTTGCTCATACAATAGTCATTTCAAAAATATTGACTTTCTGAATTATTTAGGCCTTTCAAATGCAGTTATTAATATCACCATCACCAATCTCATAGAAAAGTCTTACAGTAACAGGAAGAAGGCAAGATTCTAGAGGCAAATACTAATTCTTTAAGATCTTAATTTCCACCTGAAAGCTCACATGTTATTATTGGAAATAGAAACTGTTAATTCTTTTCCTTGAATTGATGGTCTTACTTCATTCATGTTGAGTGGGGTGTTTGTCAGATACCCATGTGTGGATAAACATCATTTGTCTACCAGTGTTTCCTTCAAGGAAATGGTGCTCCATGAAAAAGAGGTTTGTTTCTTCTCAGAAGAAGATGTATGAGCAGCCAACAGACACATGAAAAAGTGCTCAGCCTCACTAATAATCAGAGAAAGGCAAATCAAAACCACACTGAGATACCACCAAACTCCAGTAAGAATGACCATCATTAATAGAACAAAAAACAACAGATGTTGGCAAGGATGTGGAGAAAAGGGAACACGTCTACACTGCTGGTGGGAATGCAAACTGATTTGATTCAGTAATTTCCCTTCTGGGAATATACTGGAGAACCTTAAATCACTCTACAAAAAAGATATCTGCACACGCATGTTTATTTCATCAATATGCTACCCATCAAAACTGGACTGGATAAAAAATGTGGTACATATACACAATGAAATATTATACAGCCATAAAGAAGAACAAAATTATGAACTTTGCAGCAACTTGGATGGATTTAGAGTCTATCATACTCAGTGATCTATCACAGAAACAAAGAACAGAGTACCATATGTTCTCACTCATAAGCAGATCCTGAATTTTTTTTTTTTTTTGAGTTGGAGTCTCACTCTGTCGCCCAGACTGGAGTGCAGTGGCCACTCCCGGCCACCATAGCCTCAACCTGCTGGGCTCCAACGATCCTTCAGCCTCAGCCTTCCAAGTAGCTGGAATTACAGGTGCGCGCTACCACGCCCAGTTAATTTTTGATTTATTGTAGAGATGAGGTCTCACCAAGTGGCCCAGGTGGGTCTCGAATCCGCGGGCTCAGGCAATCCACTCACCTCAGCCTCCCAAGGCATGGGATTATAGGCTGAGCCACCGAGCCCAGCTTATATTTACTATAATACAATAAGAAAGAGATTGGCAGTAACAGGACCCTGCAGGGGTTGGGGGGAGGGGCACATGATGTCAATAAGGGTAACTGACCTCAAACAAAATGAAGTGGGGATCAAAGGGATGTTCAAACTTTGCCTGTACAATGACTGCTTGTATTCTAATCCTGAATTACATCCCACATCTTTAAAATAAAAAAATTTAAAAAAAGAAAACAGAAAAGAGAGAGAAAAGAGGAGCTTTGTTTAACTTGTTACTGAAAGAATTTCATGGGTGGTTTTTTTGTGTCAACCATTATACTTACATTTGTATCTGTGATGCTATATATATGCTTATTGATTTTCCTCACAGAATATTACTACATGTGTATTTAATGGTCAATGCTTAAGAAAATCAACACACTTTTTTGCATCAAGGACATTCTTAAATATAATGGTCTTTTTTTCCCTTCCTTGCAAGTATGTAGCAGTGAAGAAATGAATGACTACTTTCAATAGTTTAGTTCTGGTGCCTAGATTCAGGCTGAGGTGACAAAAGTTTTATGCTCTATTGTTTCTATCAGTGCAAGGTGAATGACAAAACAGTAAAAAAGGTAATGGTATTTAATCTTACTTTAAATATATTTGGAGGGGATGTTGACAAGATGGCAACCAGACAGGTTGGACTGTGAGAATCTCTGCAAAAGCAAGTGTCCATAAATCTCTGCATGAGTAGGTGTGTGCTGGTGGAGTGAAAGTTCATCTGAAGGGAGACTTGGGTTCATGAACCTGTGGCCCCCTCAGAAGGTGACTGCAAGCCCCTATCACCCTGAGATTGGAGCCACGGGATGCAAGATTGTCTGTTGTTCATGGGACTCTTCTGAGAAGAACCTGCCAGATCCAGCTGATTCTCATCACCTGGTACCTGGCCCACATTATCACCTGTTATAGCAAATCACCTGGATCCTTGGATCTAATCAGTGGAGAGAGAAGATTGGGAAGAGCCAGAGAGGAGCCCCACCCGGTGAGGAAACACCGACAGTCATTTTTTCTGTCCCAGGAACAGGCAGAGACCTGCATTGCCCCACCCAGCTCTGCCCAGCTCTGCCCAGCCTCCAACTTGGGACCTAAGGTAATCTCACCAAACTGGGAAAGACAGAAGCTTCTTCCCCTTGCTGGATCAGACACAGACAGGTCAGATCTGAGTGGCAGATTTGACAGGCAACAAGCCGAGTAAATCCAGATCTGAATCACCCTCTTTCCACAGTAGGCCTGGGGCATCTGATCAAAGCTGTGAGCAACCCTATCAGCTTGTGCTGAGAGCTAGAGATCAGAGCTGAAAGTCGGACTTACGGGAACAACCTCAGAGCAAGTTTGGTTCCTTGATTTTATTTTTAAATTTTAATTTTTTGTCTGTTTGTTTTGTTCATTTTTGTTTTAGTTTTTTTCTCTCTTTCGGTTTTTGACAAAGTTTTCATACTTGCTTTGTTTCTGTTATTTTACTATTTTTTTCTTTAGACTTCCTGTTTGTGTAAGGGAAGAGTACATCAATAGGAGGTTTTTATTGGTTTGTGTGTTTGTATGATTGTCTGTATGTTTTAGTTTTTTTTTTTACTCTTTGCTGACTTTGTGGTTTTTTTTTTCATTTGTTAGTTGGTTTATCTGTCTGTTTTCCATCTTACTCTTCTCTCTCTCCACCTTCTTCTTGCTCCCTCCTTTCTTTTTCCATTCTTTTCCCTTTTCTTACCTCGTTTTGCTTTCAGGGAGCAAACCTATACCCCCACTGCATGGACAGATTGTAAGGCAGTGGGAAGTGGGTTCCAGGGTGCCCATACACCTGTGGGTGGATACTGGGATCTGCATATAGATTTTGAATCACAGTTTTCCCCTCAATTAAATCTCAAAAGTGCAAAAAGTACAGCCTCCAACCCAAAGTCCAGCTTCAGAATTGAACAAAGTTAGAGGAGCCACACAAGGAAGAATAGAAGATTGGGCAAGCAGAAGTAAAAGCAACCCCAGCATCCCTGAACAACAGAATTAAAGAAGAGGGGGAGAAAAAGGTGGGAGGGAAGAAAATCTATACAAATGAAGAAAAACCAAAAGAAGAATATGTATCTCACAGAGACCCTTGGGAGGTCAGACACTGAGAATACAGACTTCAGAATGCAAACAATGAAGAGCCCTCAGAATGACTGGTCTCAAACTACAAACCCAGACACCAAGACATTAATAGAGAGAATAAAAAGAATTGAGGAGAGATGAGGATACTAGGAAGGAGTTGATAACTGAGAAAACAGCAGTAAAGAATACTGTGAATGAAATAAATAACAAAGTGATAAGCATGGAAAGCAGAATTAGCCAAGCAGAAGAAAGAATATCAGAGCTTGAAGACCAAAATATAGAACTAACCCAAACTGTCAAAAACAGAAAAGAAGCTTAAAGAGACAGAACAAAACCTTCAAGAGATGAGAAATTATTTCAAGAGACCAAACCTAAGAGTAATTGGACTTCTTGAGGCAGAAAGAGAGACAGAGACCACCCTGAAACAAACATTCCATGAAATTATTCAAGAAAACTTCCCTCATCTCATCAGTTATGCGACCATTCAAACACAAGAAATTCAAAGAACCCCTGAAAGACAACAAATGAGAAGACCAACTCCTAGACAATAGTAATTCAACTAAACAAAGTATTTATAAAAGAAAAAAATCCTAAAGGAAGCAAGAGAAAAAGGTCAGACTACCTACCAGGGAAGATCAATTAGAATAGCAGCAGATTTATCTATAGAAACATTTCAGGCTAGGAGAGCTTGGAGCCCAATCTTAAAAGTTCTGATAGATAATCAGTTTCAACCAAGAATAACCTACCCAGCTAAGCTAAGCTTCATCAATGAGGGAGAATTAAAATCTTTCCCAGACATTCAATCCCTAAGAACTTATGCTGCCTCTAGACCAGCTCTACAAGAAACACTTAAGAGTATTAAGCACAGAAGAAAGGGAAAAAAGAATGACAATGTTCTTCTCAAGAGTACAAGAAAAATAATGAAAACACATTAAATCAACCCCAAAATCAAAAGAAAGACAACAAATGAACAGGAACAACAACTCTATAAGAACCTCTTGACAGGGATAAACTCTCACATTTCAATAATTAGCCTAAATGTGAATGGACTAAATGCACCACTGAAAAGACATAGAATGACAAAATGGATAAAATATCATGAGGCAACAATATATTGTCTTCAAGAGACTCATCTCTCCAGAAAGGACACCCACAGATTTAAAGTAAGAGGATGGGAAGCAAAATTTCAGGTGAACACAACACAAAAGAAATCAGGAGTTGTGATTTTAATATCAGACAAAATACCCTTTAAGCTATCAAAAATTTTAAAAGATACAGAAGGTCACTCTATAATGATAAAAGATTCAATCCATCACTAAGAAGTAGCCATCCTAAACATATATGCACCCAACATAGGAGCACCAACTTCATAAAGCAGCTTCTAAGCAAATTTAAAAAAGATATTGACTCAAATATTATCATAGCTGGGGACTTTAATACCCCACTCACAACCCTAACCAGAACATCAAGACAAAAAATCAGTAAGGAGATCAGAATCTCAATGTGA
Source organism: Cephalopachus bancanus (assembly GCA_027257055.1). Taxonomy (NCBI): domain Eukaryota; kingdom Metazoa; phylum Chordata; class Mammalia; order Primates; family Tarsiidae; genus Cephalopachus; species Cephalopachus bancanus. The sequence goes on along the minus strand of JAPVLO010000030.1, from coordinate 3,673,133 downwards.
CACTTGAACAATGGACTTAATTGATACCTACAGATACTCCACCTAACAACCACAGAATATACATTCTACTCATCACCACATGGAATGTACTCTAAGATCGACCACATCCTTGGCCATAAATCAAGCATAAAAAACTTTCATAAGATTGAAATTCTGCCATGCACCTTCTCAGACCACTGTGAAATATTAATAAATATCAACACCAACAAAGTTCCCCCAAAACCCACAAAGACATGGACACTAAACAGCATGATGCTAAGAACTCCTGGGTCAACATAGAAATCAAAACAGAGATTAAAAGATACCTGGAAATAAGTGAAAATGAAGAAACATCTTATCAAAACCTCTGGGATTCCGTGAAATCAGTAGTAAAAGGGGAATTCATATTGCTACAAACACACATGAAGAAAATGGAAAGTTTACAAGTTAACAGCCTAATAAGTTACCTAAGGAAGCTGGAAAAGAAAGACCACCAAAAACCTAATGTCAGCAGAAGAAACCAGATCACCAAAATAAATGCCCAAATCCAGGACATGGAAGACAAAAAGATAATACGAAAATCAATGAAACAAAAGGTTGGTTCTTTGAAAGGATAAACAAGATTGATGGCCCTCTAGCTAGACTGAAAAAAAGGGGTAAAAAGCCAAAATAAACACAATCAGAAACACAAAAGATGAAGTTACAACTCACCCTGAAGAAATGCAAAAGATTATCAGAGACTACTATGTGCACTTGTGTGGAAACAAACTTGAAAACCTAAAGGAAATGCAGAACTTTCTGACATCACACAACCTCCCCTGGTTGAAACAAGAAGAAATTGAGACCCTAAATAGACCAATAACAATCCAGGAAATTGATTATGCCATAAGAAAACTACCTACACAAAAAAGCCCTGGGCCAGATGACTTTCCAGCAGAATAAAAAAAAACATACAAGGAGGAACTGATACCAATCCTATTGAAAGTATTCCAGGCAATTGAGAAAGATAAAACTCTCCCCGTGTCATTTTATGAAGCTAACATCACATTGATACTCAAACCAGGAAAAGATTCAGCAAAAAAAGAGAACTGCAGCCCAATATCCTTGATGAACATATATGCTACAATTCTCAACAAGATCCTAGTAAACTGGATTCAACAATACATCTCAGAAATCATCCACCACGATCAAGTATGCTTCAACCCTTGGATGCAAGGCTGGTTCAACATTCGTAAGACCATAAACATAATTAAATACATCAATATAAATAAAAACAAAAACCACATGATCATATCATTAGATGCAGGAAAAGCTTTTGATAAAATCCAGCACCCTTCTTAATAAAAACCCTTGAACATCTAGGCATAGATTGAACATACCTCAAAATAGTAAGAGCCATGTACGAGAAACCCACAGCCAGCACACTGCTATACAGACAGAAATTGGAACGTTTCCCCTGAAAACTGGAACAAAACAAGGATGCCCACTCACACCCCTCCTATTCAACATAGTCTTGGAAGTTCTAGCTAGAGCAATCAGAGAAGAGAAGGTGATCAGGTGTATACAAATAGGAAAAGAGGAAATCAAGTTATCCCTCTTTGCAGACGACATGATTCTATACTTAAAAACCCAAGAGAATCTGTCAACAACCTTCTTGCACTGATAAAAGACTTTGGCAAAGTCTCAGGGTATGAAATAAATGTGCAAAAGACAATCGCATTTCTATACACCAATAATAAACAAACAGAAACCCAAATAAAAAGCACAATTCAATTTACAATAGTCACATAAAAAAAGAAATACCTTGGCATCTTCCTAATCAGAGACGTGAAAGACCTTTACAATGAAAACTACAAAACACTGCTCAAAGAAATCAAAGATGACACATACAAGTGGAAAAATATTCCATGCTCATGGATTGGAAGCATCAACTTTGTTAAGATGTTCTTTCTATCTAAGACAATCAACAGATTTAATGCAATACCCGTTAAATTACCAGTAACATTCTTCTCAGACCTAGAAACAACAATACCAGAATTCTTATGGAAAAATAATTGATCATGAATAGCCAAAACAATTCTCAGGGAAAAAAAAAACAACAAAGCAGGAGGTATCACACTCCCAGACTTTAAATTTTATGATAAATCTACAGTAATCAAACAGCCTGGTATTGATACAAGAATAGGCATTTAGACCAATGGAATAGAACTGAGATTCCAGAAGCAAAACCTCAATTTCTCAACCAACTCATTTTTGACAAAGCCTCCACCACAAACCACTGGGGAGAGGAGAACCTATTCAGTAAATGGTGCTGGGGAAACTGGCTGACCACATGCAGAAGACTGAAATAGGACCCCTACCTATCCCTATACACAAAAATCAACTGTAAATGGATCAGAGAACTAATCATAAAATCTCAAATATAAGAACCTTAGTAAATACATGAGCCACCCTTATGAAAATTGGAACTGGCAACCAATTCCTGACCAAAACCCCAAGTGCCCATGCCATAAGGGATAAGTTAGACAAGTGGGACTTCATCAAACTGACAAGCTTCTGCAAAGCCAAAGAAACCAGCAAAAGAGCAGGAAGACAGACCACAGACTGGGAAAAAAATATTTGCCAACTCTATGTCTGATAAAGGGCTAACATCTAGGATCTATAAGGAATTCAAGCCGGGCTCGGTGGCTCAGCCTGTAATCCCGCGCCTTTGGGAGGCTGAGGTGAGTGGATTGCCTGAGCCCGCGGGTTCGAGACGCACCTGGGCAGCGAGACCTCATCTCTACAATAAATCAAAAAATCAGCTGGGCGTGGTAGCGCACACCTGTAATTCCGGCTACTTGGAAGGCTGAGGTGGAAGGATCGCCGGAGCCCAGTAGGTTGAGGCTGTGGTGGCCGGGAGCGGCCACTGCACTCCAGTCTGGGCGACAGAGTGAGACTCCAACTCAAAAAAAAAAAAAAAGGAATTCAAACATGCTGAAAAGAAAAAAACAAGTAGCCCCACTACAAAGTGGGCCAAAGATATGAATAAACAATTCTCAAAAGAAGACTTTCAAGCAGCCAACAGAGCCATGAAAAAATGATCAGTCTCATTAGTCATGAAAGAAATGCAAATTAAAACTACACTGAGATACCATCTAACTCCAGTTAGGATGGCCATCATCAATAACTCAAAAAATAACAGATGCTGGAAAGGATGTGGCAAAAAGAGAATACTTCTACACTGTTGGTGGGAGTGTAAACTAGTACAGCCTCTGTGGAAAACAGTGTGGCGTTTCCTAAAAGTTCTAAAAATTTGATCTTCCATATGACCCTGCAATTCTTCTACTGGGAATATACCCAGAAGAACTCAAATCATTCTATAAAAAAGATACCTGCACATGTATGCTTATTGCAGCATTGTTCACAATAGCAAGAACATGGAACCAACCATGCTGTTCATCAAAAGAGGACTGGATAAAAAAAATGTGGTACATATACACAATGGAATATTACACAGTCATAAAGTAGAACAAAATCATGAACTCCGCTGTAACCTGGATGGACTTAGAGTCTATAATACTGAGTGATCTTTCACAGAAATAAAGAACGAGTATCACATGTTCTCACCCATAAGTGGACCTTGAACAACTATCATAATACTGTAAGAAAAGGACTGACAGTCATGGAAAACTGTGGGAGGCGGGGGGGCGGGGAGGTTGGTTTGGTAGTGGTGATTCTGCCTGTGGCAGGGGAGGTACACCTCATCAACAAGGGTAATTGCATGATGAATATTTGTATACCTAACTCTGAATTTTACCCCACAATTTTAAAATAAAAAATTTAAAAGTTAAGAAAAAATTTGGAATCTATTAACTCCCCCCCGCAAAAGGGTCTTAGCTAGCTTCAGGGGTACATATATGTTACCAATGTCGTTGATGTTGAGGACAACTCTTCTATCTCAGTACTCCTCCAATTGTACTGCACGCACAAATTGTCAGAAGATCTTATTAAAATACAGATTTGGATTCAGTAGTCCTGAGATGGGTCCTGAAAGCTGCATTTCTAATGGGTTCTCAGGTGAAGAAGATGCTTCCCGTACGTGGCTACATTTTGAGTAGAAAGTCTGCAGACCTGTACTGTCTAGCATCATAGCTACTGGCTACATGTGCCTATAGAATTTCAGTTTAAAGTAATTCAATTTAAATATTCAGTTCATCAGTCATATTTGCTACATTTGGAGTGCTCAAAGCAACGTGAAGCTGGTGGCTATCATGCTGGGCAGGAAAAAACGTAGATCCTTTCTATCATTGCAGAAAGTCTATTGGACAATGTTGCTCTAGATTAGTTCCATGAAATTAATAACGACATGATAATGTAACTGAATTCATTTAAATAGTTGTTCAAAGATATCCTTCAAAACATATGTGAGACTAACTTATTATGAGTAACTTTGCCATTTTTCTGATCAATGCAACAAAAGCAGACATTTTTAAGGGTATTTTTTAATGCTTTAAACTTAATAGCTTAAAGTTGCACAACTAATTTTTTATAAACTTCCCTAGTGCCATGTCTTTATAAGCTGCATAAACTGATAATGTGATGACTGATGCATGATATTCCATTCTTTGTGGGATAAATGATTCTATTTAAAAGATAAAATAATTAAGGATACCTGATATGGAGATAGAAAAATCCCTTACTTACCATAAATGATTTTTCTATCAAAAACATGGTCCTCCATAAAACTCACAAGGAACAATTTCCACGAAAAAAGTTTCACTGGGATAAATACAATGCTAGGCCTCAAAGGTTAGTAGGCGGGAATACAATGCTAGGCCTCAAAGGTTAGTAGGCGGGATAGTGTTTCTCCTGGGTGCACCAGAGCAGACGGCGTGCTGAGAGGCATTCCTTGGGGTTCGCTTGGGCAGCTCTCACTCTGATGAGAGCAGGCCAAGCTCCGTATACCCCACCTGACTCAAGGAAACATTCCAAGGTAGGCTTTCCCAAAACATTCCTAATCTGCAGAGTTCACAAGCTGAGACGAGCCTACTTGGAGTGAAGATCAAATATAAAAACTAATAAAAATAAGAAGGGGAAAGAGGGAGAGGCCTTTTTAGACTGTACTATGGGCTCTTCTTTAGGATATTTTCTGTCTCTTCTATATCCATGACCATAACTGACTGTATAGCTGTAAGGATTAATTTATGAATGTAGCATACCCGATTGATAGCTTGTCGACTGGGGCTACAAGAGTATCTCAATAACAAAGCCTAAAGCCTTTTTGTCAAGCATGCTGGTTTTGAAAGTGATGTGGAGCCAGATGTTTTTGGAGAAGTGAAAATATCTCTACCCTCTCATTGATCTCTCTTTTTGTACCTAACCATACTTCCATAAAATTTTTCAGTAAAGAAATAATAAGAGACAGAGAGAATGTTCCATCAGTTTCCATTCCTGTTTTGCCAGTATCCAGACACACAAGATTAGCAACTTTTATAATTTCATCCTCCAGGATAGATGTTCTTCTTGTCAGTTCAGTTCTCATTTGGGTAGATGTGTCTTGGCTTTGAAATGTTCAGACATCAGTAAAATTCCCCCACAGAGAACATGCCTATAAACTCCCTTGGAATCTAAATATAAGAAATAGGTCTTCCTGTTGCCATATCAACTGTCACTCTAGTTTTTGAGAGACTGTAACTGGTACCACCATTCTCTCAGTCTCCCAGCTTTCACATGTACAACTTCAGTGAACAACTCTTGACTCTGTGCTCTAAGGCCTTGCAGTAGAGTCCCAGTGATGATCATAATTGTAAGAGGCAAGATTGGGAGCATTGTTTTGATTAGCATTGTTGCTAATCTTGTGTGTCTATATTTAATTGGGACAAATATAGAGACATTTGGTGTAAAAAGTAGGATTTCCTTTTGCTCTTTAGGTTAAAGGTAGGATATGAGGGAAGACAAGTTTTCACAAGGCAACGTTTTGCTGGAGCTCAGTGTGCCATATCTGCCCCTCTTAGGCAGACATAGCCTCTTCGGTGGGCACCAGTGTTTTAAGTGTGCTTTTGTTCCTCTACCAGCCTGGGCTCCACATTTGCTTGTGCGACTCTTGCTTCAGAACCCATTCATCTCTTGTCAGTTTCATTGTCTAATAAACCTGTGGGCATAAGAGTGATAGCCCTTAGCGGTGCCATGGTAAGAAAGGTCAGCTTATGAAGACGGAACTGGAGGCCGAGTTCTCTGCAACTCCTCAAGGAGCAGTTGGCATTTGCTGGTTATCTACTATGTACTAGACCATCACTTAGGTGCCCCCAGAGAGTGGACCCTCTATACTTATTTGTCAAATGAAAGAAAAAAATGGATATCTTATGAATTTTTCACAACAGTCAAATATACTAATGTGTGTTATTGACTAGATAGACTTGATATGAAATATAATGGAGTAAACTCTGAAGCCAAGCATGAAAGATTTTTTTATAATCCTTCACCTATTTCTCCTTAAAAGCAAAATGGTTTGGGTGTTCATGCATTTGCATGCAGACTTTTCTTTTGTTTCTTATTAGATAAGCTTCATTATCTTAAACTTCAATGTGTTTTGAAAATATAAGATTGTGTACATAATGTCATAGATTCTCAGAATTTATAGGTGACGTGGGAACTTTCCAAGGGTAATTTTCTTGATAATCAAGTTTTTCCCTACAATTGAATTGTATCAAGTAGAGAAAACTTGACTATATTTATGAAAGTTTCTAAGTATTGGTGTTACTTTAAAACTGTATTTTAGAGAGAGTAGGCTAGAGTTTTGTGATAAGTGAAATGTTAATCCTGAGTAGTTTGAAACAGGACTGTTAGTCCTTTCTTTTTCCTCTAAAGTTTACATAACTTGATACAATTATTAAATGGGTTGTTTGTTTTCCAGCTAAAACAACTACAAGGACACAAAGACTGTCCTCTACACTTTCAACTAGGAACAAATATCACAACTACTTGAAAGAACAGTTCTTCATCAGTTACAGAAAAACAAAGATGACAGACATGTACCAATGTGTTAAGTGACTATTCCAAAGTCTTCTTACCACAAAAGCAATTTATTCAACTACTTTAGAATGTGTTTTTCAATTAATTAAGTCATCAAAGACAAAGTTCTACCTAAATTTGCAAGTTCTCCAGAAGGCAATACCCAGGTCATCTTGGATGATGTAGTTGTGTGGTAGCAGCTCTAAAAATGCTCTAGGAGAGAAGTCTTCCCTTCCAATAGATTTCAACCAAGTACTTATCTACTGTTTATTCCACTATAAAAGTTCATTTTTGAATGGTGGCCATGTGGGAAGTTGGGGTTAAACTGGTTCTACCTGCAGGAGCTTTTAGAGAACAGCTTCTTGAATAGCCTTTTTCTGTGACCAGCAAAGGGCATGCAAGAAGGATTCCTTGTTTAGATTTCATCATTATCCTTAAATAAAACATACATTTAAATGCACATAATTTAAATGAAAATAAATGAAGATATGTGCCAGACAATTTTACACTTAAATTCTTTTACTAGCCACTACCCAAGGTGATATCAGTCCTTTCTCTTGAAACTTGTAATTAGCTTGTGAATAACACAATGATAGGGCATTGTGTTTTCTGTGATGAAGACACTATTTTGTCTACCATAAACACTTAAATATATATTTTTCAAGCTTGTTTTGATACTGATTTTTAAATATAAGAAACTTCAAAAAATAAGTGACTTGAGCCCCTCTAGGCCTCTGGAAAACCCTGCTTGCAAATGAAGTTTTTTTTTAACCAAAATTTTAGAATATTAGTGTATGAAGTATAATTAGATAATTCAGCCACAAATTAATTGCAATCTAGCTCTTGCTGGAACTCTTTTAAGAGGCAGCCTAATTAACATGTTAAGTCTCTCCTCTATCTGGGACTAGTTTTGTCTCCAAGTTACCTGAGTAATGGTGCTGGTCCTTGTGACATCAGCCAGGCTCTGTTGTCACAGTTCCTGCCGAATTACCGGCCCTGTGCTAAGATTTCCTCTTGGCTCCAGCTTTTGTAGGATGCCAGAGACTCATCATTTCAAGTGTCATTTATTCCAGTTTCTTAATTTTAGAAATAAGAAACCGAGGACCCGAGAAGTGAAATGACTTGCTCACAAATCACAGAGGTGGTGAGTGGCAGAACCAGGACTAGAAAGCCTCCACTGTTTCCTATATGTGGCAATCCATTGGGAATGGCGCTCTCCCTTCCCTTCTTCCACTGCGTATTCTTTCTCTTCCATGTACCTTATCGTAGTTTCTGGTTTGACCACCTTGGGTGAGTAGTGTTGAGTAGAGAACATTCCTTCTGCTGCTCGGGAAATTCTTGAAGAGGACCCACTCATCCATGTTTCTCTTTGCCAACAGCTCTATATGCGTATATCCCCACTGGAAACTTGGCACCAGAGGTCTAGTTTTCATGCCCTGTATTTTATGATTTGCTTCCTTCAACTTTATTTCACAATCTACTATCAACCGCCAATATGCCAAGGACAGGCATCTTTTTGTCTCCCAAAGCAATTCTTCATATGATAACATAACATTGCTAATGTCAATCAAATTTAGTGGTTTAAAGTGCCGATAAGCTTACAACATATATCTCCCATAATTAAGGATTTTCCCCATCAGGCACCAGTGGAATTATCCTGTGGTGATTAGTCATAGGCTGTAACAAGTTACATTGTCTGCTTAGTGGTTAGCATTTTTTTAAATTGCTTAAATCTGAAGCCTGTAATAGCTTTTGTAGTGTCTTTGTTTTTCTACAATGTTTTGTTTATAGATGGAAACGCATCAAAAAGTTATCTTTCTTTTCATATTTCTTAGCTTGTCAGTGGAGGATTTTGCATTTGGTCCTAGTTACCATAGGGAGCCAGAGACATTCCACTGAGGTCTTGGATGTTCCATATGTCAGAGTCCCAGATGGACTACAGATGACAATTAAAATGAAGGTTGTCTTTGGGTAGCTTTCTACTAAAACATACCAAACACAATTTCGTTAGATGATTCATGTTTCAGGGGTTATTTTTCTCAATTGTTATGTGGTTATGGAAGTAATTGAGAGATCTCCAAGATGATAAGCAATTGTGAAAATTCAAATCCATTTTTTATTTGAGTGTCAGTACTAGTATTCACTATCATTTTAAAGGAGGAAAAAGTGCTCATCTAAGTTACAAATGAATGCATTCATGTACCACTGGAATTGTTAGTATGTTTATTTCATAACTTGTTTCAACACCATTTAAAAAAGCAATTATTAAATACTATATTAGGATAGTTCTAAGATTATCTCAAAGTTCACCTGTTATTTTAGAAAACATAATTTGCCTCATATTGTTTTAAAGATTAAAAATATTTTATCTTTCATTAGCAAAGATTCATTTAATTACTATAATTTTAAATATTCTTTAGAAAATGTTAGTTCATCAAACATGCCAAAGGAAAAAAATCAAACAGGCCCATTAAAAAGTGGGCAAAAGGCATGAATGGACACTTCTCAAAAGAAAATATATGGGCAGCCAACAGACACATGAAAAAGTGCTCAGATTCACTAATCATCAGAGAGATGCAAACGAAAACCACACTGAGATACCACCTAATCCCAATAAGAATGGCCATCATTAATAAAACAAGCAACAACAGATGCTAGCAAGACTATGGAGAAAAAGGAATGCTTTTACATTGCTTGCAAAGAGGATGCAAACTAGTGCAACCTCTTTGAAAAATATTATGGTGATTTCTAAAAGGACTAGATATTGACTTTCCATATGACCCAGCAATCCCTCTACTGGGAATATACCTGGAGGAACTCAAATCCTTCTACAAAAAATAAACTGTACATGCATGTTTATTGCAACACTATTCACAATAACAAAAGCATGGGATCAACAATGCTGCCCATCGAAACTGGACTGATAAAAAGAATATAAAATACAAATACACAATGGACTGTAACACAGTCATAAAGAAGGACAAACATATGGACTTTGCAGCAACAAAGATGAATTTAGAATCTGCTATATTCAGCAGTCTATCACAGAAACAGCAGAGTATCACATGTTTTCACTCATAAACGGACCCTGAAAATTTACCATAATACTATAAGAAAGGAATTGGCAGTAGTGGGATACTGCCAAGGTGGGGTAGAGGTACAACATCAATAAGGGTACCTGATCTCAAACCAGGCAAGGTAGGGACCAAAGGGAGGCCCAAACTTGACCTGTACAATGTCCACTTGTATACCTAATTCTGAATTGTACCCCACATGTTTAAAATAAAAAAAGAGAAAAGATGTTGAGAGAGTTCAAAAAGAATGTAGAAGACATAATATACAACTTTCAGGAATAAAAACCAAACACAGAGTTAAAATACTTAGAAATGCAAGTAAACAGAAACTTAGAAAATGTACATGAACACATAGAGTGAGGATCATCTAAGTGTAGAAAGCAGAGAGGGGGTTGGGAATACAGTAAGTTGTGAGTAGTTACTGAAGCACCTAAGTCCAGGTGCTTAAATGATAATGACTTTAGGGTTTAAATGTATTAATAAATACATTTAAGGTCTGGAGGAGAAGAGGAAACACATTTCTCCACCATGGAGGGTTAATATAACCTAAAGGAACAGGAATTGGCATGATGGATGTCAAAAGGCTGCCCTGTCTGGATCTTAAGTTTGAGGAGGCCATAAATACTGGCAGTTAATTTGTTGCTCAACTTGTCAGGAAGGCAGAAGTATCATGAATGTTGACATTCACCTAGAACTGTATTCTCCATTTGGTTATTTAAATGTCATGTTGCCAACAATCGTGCGAGTTGTTCCTAGGTGTTCATAATTAATCATAAATGGTGAGCCAATTTTGTTGGAAAGGAACAATGGAAGCCTAGGTCTCACTTCCAGGACAGTGTGTATGAGGTTAATGTGTCAGCTTGGCTAAGTGATGGGACCCGGTTGTCTGATCAGACGCGGGTGTAGATGTTATTGTAAAGGAACATTTAAGTTGTGATTACACTTTAAATCAGTAGATGCTGAGTAAAACAGATTACCCTCCATAATATGGGTAGACCTCACCCAATCAGTTGAAGGCCTTAAGGGAAAAAAGGCCGAGGTTCCCTTAGGAGGAAGGAATTCTGCCTCCAGACTGTCTTCATAGTCAAGATTGCAACATCAGTTCTTCCCTGGGTCTCCAGCCTGCTGACCTGCTCTGCAGATTTTGGGCTTGCCAGTCCTTACAACTGCATGAGCCAAATTCTTGAAACAAATCTCTTTCCCCCCACCTCCCCTTTCCCTCTCTCTCTCCCTTTCTCTCTTCCCTTCCTTTCCCTCCTCCCTCCCCCCTACAACTGCATGAGTCAATTTCTTTTTTTTTTTTTTTTTTGAGTTGGAGTCTCACTCTGTCGCCCAGACTGGAGTGCCGTTGCCGCTCCCGGCCACCGCAGCCTCCACCTGCTGGGCTCCGAGGATCCTTCCGCCTCAGCCTTCCAAGTAGCCGGAATTACAGGCATACGCTACCACGCCCGGCTGATTTTTTTATTTATTGTAGAGATGAGGTCTCGCTGCCCAGGCAGGTCTCGAACCCGCGGTCTCAGGCGATCCACTCACCTCAGCCTCCCAAAGGCGCGGGATTACAGGCTGAGCCACCGAGCCCGGTTGAGTCAATTTCTTAAAACAAATATCTCTCTCTCTCTCTTGCTCTGTCTCTGTCTGTCTCTCTGCCTGTCTTTCTCTGTACATACATCTTATTGGCCCTGTTTGTCTGAATAACTCTGGTTAATGCAGTATATGAACATTAGTTATTACTCATAGTGACTGGTTTTTCCTCAAGTGTCCAGTAAAATGTTATCTTTCAGTGGCCATCAATACTACCTCTATTCAAGAAACAATATCAAAACTGCAGAGATATAGTCAACTTTAAAAGTATATGTTTCTTAGTTATAGGTTTATATTTATTTGTACATTTCATAAAAATGTATTTCTGACAATTTAAAAAATATTTCTGTGTTGTCTAGGTTTTTGTTACTTTTAAATTTGATTCGCATATATTGGAAGCATTTTGTATTCACATTTTGTTTAATTGTACATGGAACTATAATTTTTCTGTCTTCCTTTCCTTTCCTCTCTTTCTTTCTTTTATCAGCACTATATAATATTTTGAGATTTGTTTATAATATTTTAATGTATGAATCTTCACTTGCTATCAATAGAAAACAACATACTTTAATCACACACTTAATTTTCTGATTTGATGTCTTATTTAGGAAATAATTTAGTGAATGTGGAAACATATAGTCAAGTTTCAAAAATTTCACTCTACTAATAATGCACAAGCCCTCTGATTTTTTACCTCACTCTCTGTTCTTAAATTTGATATTATATGTTAAATTAGTATATTAAACCAGATGAAACTGCTGATATTAAATCATTTTCTGACCTACAGAAGCATCAGTTTTATCACTGAGTCATCAAATCCTAAAGAAATGCCTCTGATACATGGGACTATCTACATCAGAGAGTGGGAAAAGATGACAGGAATCGTCCTCAATAACAACAGACACTGGGGACTCATAAAGTGGGATAGAAGTGATGCGGGGGCAAGGGTTGAAAAACTCTCTCTGGGGTACCATGTTCACTATTTGGGTGGTGGGTTAAACAGAAGCCAAAAGCTCACCATTACACAATAGGCTCATGGAACAAGTCTACACATGCACCCCCTTAAATCTAAAATAAAAATACAGCTTAGGCTGCATAGTAAGACCTCATCTCTACAAAAAATGGGGAAAAACTTAGCTAAGCATGGTGGTGCAAGCTTGTAGTCCTAGCTACTCAGGAGACTGAGGTGGAAGGGTTGCTTGAGGCCAGGAGCTCGAGGCTGCAGTGAGTCATGATTGTGTATTCCAGCCTGGGTGACAGAGTGAGGTCTCGACTCAAACAAACAAACAAACAAACAAAACCTAATATAGTATAAATACTATGTAAAAATTAAAAAAAGAGTAAATGTACTCAAGATCCAAATGCTGCCCAGGCCTTACTGAACTAGCAGAAGAAGCATAATGTTTATAGTTGCTCGAATTTAAGAGAGGTCAACCCTGCAAGGTGATTGAATAGGGAGATTTACTGATAAATGTTAATGGTATAATAAAGAGTCCTATTTTTAAGAACAATCCTTTGGGCGATAAGGTTTACAAAATTTTTAAATTCCAATTATAGGTAGAAAGTAGAACTTTCTATTTTGAAAGTTAGGAAGACAAGAAAGTGATAAACTAAAAGAAGGGAGACTCCTACAAGATATAAGAGGATCAATACTGGGTCATGGATCTGAGATGCACATGAAAAAATAGAATTAGGTTCACAAAAAGAGATCGGCAGTACATGGGATAAAAGTAGGAACAGAGACAAATCAATATACTGCAATCATAAAGTAATTTGGTTCTATCACAATACAATATTATAAGAATTTTAAGAATGATAGCAAATAATGCTTTAGAATAAAGCTATAAACGTATGGCTCATTGTAGAAAACATTTTTGAAAGTTTTATAATTCCAAGTATTTTGCTTTGTGGTAGTTACCTCTACTAATTATTATCATCTTCAATTTATATATTTATTTATTTATTTTATTTTTTGAGTAGGAGTCTCACTCTGTCACCCAGGCTGGAGTGCAGTGGTATCCTCATGGCCCCTGCAGCCTCAACCTACCTGCTGGGCTCAGGTGATCCTTCTGCCTCAGCCTTCCAAGTAGCTGGAACCACAGGCATGTGCCACCATGCCTGGCTGATTTTTTAAATTTATTGTAGAGACAAGGTCTCGCCAAGTTGCCTAACCTGGTCTTGAACTCCTGAGCTCAGGTAATCCTCTCGCCTCCACCTCCCAACGGATGACAGGTGTGAACCACTGCACCAAGCTATCTTCCTCATTGTAAACCTTGTTATTCATTTATACACAAAAAGAATGTTCTAAAGAAAGTTGCATGAAGTAGTACTGAAATAAGAAAAAGATGATTGAAGCATAATATTTTGTTACAGTAAATACAGTATAAGTTTCCTTTTGGGGTCAGACAGGGCTACTGCTCTGAATATAGATGGGTGAGTTACAATATTTGTGTTAAAACAATGGTCTGGATTTAATGTACTAAAACTTGTCATGTAACATGTGGTTCACTGAGGGTCGTTCCCTCAAGTACATGATGTGCTGTGTGAAGTCTGAAACTAGTAATCTTAATGGTACATAAAATGGTAGGATTGAAATGTGGTCTGGACAAGATGCCACAAGACAAAATATCAGAAGAAAAGACGCTGTCACATTGTTGTTTGCCTTATGGTCATTACCATACCTACTGATTTGAGTGTTTTGTTTGCTAGTTTTTAACTCAGCTATAACCTAAACATTTAGGTCAATCCAGTGGATACTTAAAGTCATGCTCTTATTTGATGTTTACAACATAGTCACACATAATAAAAAATGTTGAATGTAGTCAAGGCAATATAGACTAAGGAAAACAAAGAGATAGGAAAGGTATCCTAAATATCTTTAAGTCTTGGGCCCTCTTGCAGAGAGAAGGTTTTCTCCTACACTGCTTTAGACTAGTAGTTTACCAACCAACAGTCTTTAGGATTTGATGCTGCCATGTGGTGTTTTTTTTTTTTTAAATTATCTTTGGCTGGAGTGCAGTGGCACACTCATGGTCACTGCAGCCTCCACCTGCTGGGCTCAGGTGATGCTTTTGCCTCAGCCTTCCATGTAGCTAGAACCACAGTCATGTGCCACCATGCCCACCTGGCTAATTTTTTTATTTACTGTGGAGACGAGGTCTCACCAAGTTGCCCAGGCTGGTCTCAAACCCCTGGGCTTAGGCAATCCTCTTGCCTCTGTCTCCCAAAGTGCTAAGATGACAGGTGTACGCCACCATGCCCAGCTAATTTTTTTATCTGTTGTAGAGATGAGGTCTCACCAAGTTGCCCAGGTTGGTCTTGAATCCTTGGGCTCAGACAATCCTCTTACCTCCGCCTCCCAAATTGCTGAGATGACAGGCATGAGCCACCGTACCCGACCCACGTAGGGTTTTTTAAAATGGAGTTATTTCACATACAGTTCTGCTTCTCAAGCATCTCTTGGAAATTGAGAACCCTTTAGCAACATGAGGACTGCTTCCTCACATGACAACACTCATCAGTTGTGGAACTATAGCTCCCCTTCCAGATGAGGGAAGAACTCACTACTTGCACAGTTCCCGCCACTCCTGGCTGACTTCATGGAGCTGATATCCTCCGCCTGGTTCCCGCAGTCATCAGGACATATTTTAGATCAGCACGACAACTCTATTCTTCCAACAGCAAGGCAGGGGATCTCATGAGGGGGTGGGTACCCTTGCTGTGAAGTATTGAAGGAGGAATTGAGAATAGACTTGAGATTTGCCTAGATGGCCTAGCCTATTAGAAGTCTTTTCATTGCTAAACTCCTTTGATTCACTTCATTAGCACAGAACCATTTTCTGAAAATGTTAGTCTTTACAAAATTCTTTTTATTTAATACCATTTTAATAAAATGATAATTTTATATAAGAAATTAATAAATTTTCTGAAAGTGTTAGTCTTTATAAAGTTCTTTTCATTTATTTTAATACCATTATAATAAGAATGACAATAATTTTATATACTAATAAATGAAGACATACAACTAGCGTATATCTCAGATAATTACTAAAGAGTGTCTATTCCTAAGCTCAGGACCTTATTGTCCAACATACTTATCTGCTCATTTGGCATTTATTTTAAAAATATCTTCTGTGTGTTCAGGTTCCTAAAAATATAGAGCTGCGGTGGTGAATAGGCAAAATACTTTCCTTTATGGGAGTTTATTTTTTGGCATAGGAAATAGAAAATAAATGAGCATATAATTTCAGAGGGTAACAAGTGTTATGAAGAAAATGAATCAGTTTACTTAGGATGATGACCTCCAGCTCTATGTAGGAGCTAAACGGTCACATAGATGGAAATAGTAGACACTGGGGACACCAATAAGGGTGGAGAGGCTAGAGGCTTAGGGCTGAGAAAATACCTATGGAGCACAATGTTCACAATAGGGGAATGGGCCACCTGAGACCCAATCCCCACCACTCTGCAACATGTCCATGTCATGAATACGTGTGTGTACCCCCTGAATCTAAAAAGAAAAAAAAGAAATGAGAAGAGTAAGGCAATCTGTGTGTGCTCACTTAGAAAAGGTGGTCTGGAAATGCTTCCCAAGAAAGAACATTTGAGCAGAGAATGAATGATTAGAAGGGATGAATTATTCAAGGGTATGGGGGAAGAGCATTCCATTCCAGGCAAGAACAACAAAAAAGGGTGAGAGACAGAAATGAATTTGACTTTTTCAAGGTACAACAAGGAGGCCATGGTGGGTAGAGTCTACTGAGCAAGGGAGAACAGAAGAGAAAGGAAGCCAGGTTGTGGGGAATATTTTGAGAACTACAGAAAAATGTCAGAAGATTTTAATCAGAGGAATGATGTGATTGGAGTCAGGCTTTGAAAGATTACTTTGGCTTATCTGTAAAGAATAGCACAGGGACAAAAGGTGTTATAGGGGACTAATTGGAAAGCTGTTTCTATAGCCCAGGACGGATGGCACCAGTGAATTGACAGGAGGGGAGATGCAGGATTCATACGGAAGAGAGCACTGATGGGATTTGTTGATGGACTGAACTGGGGAAAAACAGAGAAAGAGACAAATCAAGGATGGCCTTGACATTTCTCAGTCAAGCAATTGGAGGAATGAATTAAATGAGTGAAGACTGGGAGAGCAGCTTCTCCCAACAAAAAGCAAGTAGCATGTTACATTCTTCCTAGAAAATAGTATAGTGTAGACTGGGCACAGTGGCTCATGCCTGTAATCCCAGGACTGCTTCAGCCCGGGAGTTTGAGGCTAGCCTGGACAACATAGCAAGACCTCGTCTCTACAAAAAAAATACAAAGATTAGCCAGATGTGGTGGCCCATGCCTGTAGTCCCAGTTACTTGGGAGGCTGATGTGGGAGGATGGCCTGAACTGAGAAGGTCAAGGATGTGATCAAACCACTGCACTCCAGTTTGGGTGACAGAGAAGAAAGAAAAGAAGAAAGGAAGGAAGGAAGGGAGGGAGGGAGGGAAGGAAGGAAGGAAAGAAGGAAGAAAATGATACAGTATAAATACACAGAGAAATATATTGGGTACTAGGCATGAATACACAAAGTGACTATGACATGGTCCCTAATCTTTAAGAATTTATTGTCTAGTGGGAAAAAGTACACATCTCAAAAAAGTCAATAAACATTTATTCAACATGAAAGAGATATGAACAAAGAGAAGGAGGAAGGCACTTTCAGGATTCTCATTGCTTTATGATAAAGAGGTGAATAGACAGTTTCAACAATAAGCTTAATTGACTACCTCAGGATGGCTAGCAGCAAAACTTGTGGAAAACATTCTTGCCATTCACCTATTCATTTATGGGGGAAAGACTGGCTTTCCCAGAAAGTCATTCTTTTCACAGAAGTCTTATTTTCTAACTTTTCAATTATCCCAGTAATTCTCTGATTATCCCTTTATATTACATGATGGGAAGAATACGAAACATGAAATAAATGTATTTGTTTGTTCCTCTTTTATCTACAAATTCTCATCTTATTTCTACTCCCTGTCTCTTTCTGTTGCAACAGCAACCAAAATCTAACAAGTATTTCTGGAGAGTCCATTGTGAGCCAACTACTTGTTTGTTGTCACATTTTTTTACTTTCTGGCATGTTAACCTTTGAGTATGTTAAAATTGCCAGCTGTTTTTAGAAAACGTTCTTAGACTTCTTCTCTTTCTTTTCTTCACATCTCCTATTTGTCTTTTTCATTTTGTTCTCATTCCTCTCATTGTGCTTATGTCACAAATAACCTGATCATCTTTGCCATACTTTTTGCTTCTCGTGATTTAGACCAGTCTGTCTTTTTCCTTCATGAATGCTTATTTTCATGTCTTATTCTTCAATTTGAGCTTCCTTATACGAGGGCAGATCCCTCCCCCAAAAATGGAATTATCTTTTGGAGGGCGGGCCCCTTGTAGTACACTCGAAATTTGTTCATCTGGATCAAATGGTCAAGCAAAGTTTTTATCTGGAAGCTTTGGAGAAGGTTGTGCCATGATCTGTGTCACGATCCCCAGTTGTGGCAAACAGATGACTGTTTCTTCCACCATGACAATGCACCTGCCCACTAAGTGATCAACAGTTTTTGACCAAAAACGGCATGGCCCCTATGCCCACCCTCCCTATTCACTCCTTCTCACCCCGAGTGACTGTGTTTTGTTTCCTGGATGAAAAATGTCCTCAAAGGGAAAAATTTTGTCCGTGTGGAAGAGATGAAACAAAAAATGGCAGAAGCACTAAAGGGCATTAAAATTTACAGTTCAGAAATGGTTTTGAGCAGTAGGAAAAGTGTCTCAGTAGGTGTGTTGCATTAAACGGAGAGTACTTTGAAGGTGACTAAATAAACATGGATTAAAAAACATACATTTTTAAATAAATAAATTCCGGGTTTTTTTGGGTCCCTCTCCCACTCCTTAGTTACCATTGATCGTTATATTTCCAGGTTGTTCTCTGCTCATATCACTTAATTTTGTTCTCTGTAACATGCTCTTCAGTCTACCATTCCTCAGTATATCCATTATCCATATTAAACACATTTATCATATGAACTTTATGCAACTTAAAATTATTTGACAACTTGGCTGGATTAAAGCCTTTCTGAACATCATCATGAATGGTTAATCCTGCCAAACAGCTATGTCTGCATTTTTTTCTTCTTGTTGCTCACTGAAGTTTCCATTGATAGTTTTTTAAAAAAATTCTTACAAACAGCTGATCGATCAACTTGGCTGGTTTTATTTGAGTAGGGACTGAGTGAAGACTGTAGCTATTATCCAATAGTACCAAATATGAATCCAAAATAAAAGGTTAGACCATTAGATTTGAAGAAGATAATATGACATGAATGAAAATACACACGAGGAAAAAAAAAAACAAGGAGAGAAACATTTCCCAGGTGCTTACTTAATAAATCTTTAAGAGTCCCTTATTAGAAATTTCTGGCATTATGGGTTCAGGAAGAATTATACTTCTCCTTTGAAACAAAACAGATTTTCTTTTTTCTCCTATGCACTGCTAGAAAGACTGAAGTCAAATAAGGGCTCAAATTAGATTTTCTTTCTTTCTTAAATTGACTGTTCTGTAGACATTTTATTTCCTTATTTACTGCTACATTTAATTTATTATTTTATTTCTTATTATCTGTGTAAGTTGCCTCAATCATTTCTGGTGTGAGTTGGGATATAAACACCCTTTCTTAATATCTCTAACCATACGGGGTCACTGTTCACCCTTTTCTTCCTCAGTCTGACTAGAATACGAGCCATTTGGTTAGAAAAGCTGTCACATTTGGAAAGGAGCAGCCAGTCAGGGCGAAATTAAAAATTGTTTTTCTTTGTCTGCCTGCTGTTCCAAGTCTCTGCTGGCGTTGCCAGTTATTTGGAGGGAGAAGTGTGGGGCTTGTTCAGCTGTCAGTGAGTGTGGAGGAGGGTGGGCGGATTTGTACCAGCCCATTCTTTGTGCCATGGAGTCCAATTACTGAAGGCTGTGTGGGCACTGTGGGAGCTTCCACCAGGTAATCCTCGGTGCCTTCTGAGGAAAGAATGTTTTGTCTGTGTTGTGAAACTGATGGTGCCAGTCTACTAGGCAAAACTCATATTTTCCGTTTTCTTATCTCTGGCAGTAAGAGTCTTTGTGTTCAAAACAACCCCAAAGAATACCATTCACTAAAGCAGAATTTGCCTTAAGGTTAGTTCGGTCATCCAACAGGGGTGCAATGCTGAAGAAGTGAGAATTTTTCTGTGAGTCATTCTCTTGAGATGACCCTGGAGCGTCAGGTCGAATCCCTTTGTGTTTGTTTGACGAATCTGATGTGGGAGATGATAGAAGTGTGACTCTCACATCTGATGGGGGTGAGAAAGACATGGATGGAGTGAATCCACACTTGATTAGGAAAAGTCACTGAGGAAGGAAATTGATCTTATGGAGAATGGTGAAAGATATATGAACCGTGGAGCTTGCTATAAAATATTGAAAGTTAATATGTGATATATAAATTCAAAGGACACTTTGCCAGATACTTAGTGTTAATGCGTATTTGTTTCCAGACCTGTAGCAGAAATCGATGATTTAACTGCTGGGAAATTAGTCCAGTGGTTTTTGAGCTGTGACTATTTTTATGGGAAAATGAGTTAGAAAACTACTATAGGAAGAAATGACCCCTTTTCCTCTTTTCATACTTGTTCAATCATCATCTGTGCTACTATACTAAGAGCTTTGAGTGCATTATATATTTAATACTTATTATGGGCTTATGAGGGCAGCACTATTATCACCTCCAGTTTCTGAGGGAAAAAATTGGGGACGAGAAAATTATTGAAGCAACTCACCCAAGGTTACACAACTGAAAAAAATGGCAGAACCAAGTTCAAAGCCAGACACTGCTCAGTTATTAACTATTATGCTATATGCATTTCATTCATGATATAGGTGCAAAAAAGAAGGTAAAAATTTTCTTACCCTTAAATCTGTTAGTCATAAATAGACCAACATTTGAAGAGATTATTGAGTCATTGATACATTCATTTCTAAGGAACTAATGAGACAGGAAAAAAAAATGCCCCCGGCATAGAACCCTGCAAAACCATCTCAAACATAACTGCAACATAAAATATCTATCTGCAGATGTTAAGTTTAGCAAAGTCATGTATAAAACATTTACTAAGACTACTCATGTACTAGGCCCAGCTTCATCATGTTTCATGGTTTGAAAACAGGCTCTACCACTTACTAGTTGTGTGATCTTATTCATAAGTTACCTCAGTTCCCTGAATTTCATCTTTCTCACTTGTAAAATAAATATCTACCTTGTAAGGTTGTTGTGGTGGTTAAGTGAATTCATATATGTACAAGATGGTCTGACCCATAGTGAATTCTCAATCGTTAGCTACCACCACCCTTAGTTCCCTTTAATTCTCACAACATTGCTTACTACATGCCAGAAAGTATTCTAAATGCTTTATATTGATTAACTCACTTCATACCTATGACCCACATGGTGGGCACTGTTATCATCCCCATTTTATGAGGGAGGATTCTGAGGCAATGCTGAAACTTGGGATGTCTGGCTGTTGAGTAGGCTTTCTTAACTCCCACCTTAAGGCTCATAGCAATCATTCCAACCTCAGACAACTAGAAAGGGCCAGAGCTGAAATTCCTACTGGTATTTTCCCATACTAAGTCTAGACTCTGCATTTTTGGGTATAATTTAGAGACTGATGAAAGTTGAAGAATTGAAAGCAGCATTCTACCTAACAGAGACGTACTAACATTGTACGCCAACGCATGCACACCTTCTAGCTTTGTCAAAATCAGATTTTCTGAAATAGAAGAATTAAATATACAGAAAAAATTAACAAATAAACTGGAAACAAGCAAGAAGATAAATTATATTAATGAAACAACATAAAATAACAGGGTATATAAAAATAAACATGAACAGAAGTGGATTCTTGAAACCCCAAAAGCTCATTTTAACACGGCAAAACAAACCAGAAGCAAGATAATTAAATTATACTTGTTTGCTATTATATTTTGTTCTTCTGGTGATACTGAATAAAAATATTTATCAAATTGTAATCTTTCAAAGAGACAAAGAATTTAACATTTTGAATTATGTGATACTTATATCAGCTGCGGTTCAAATTTAATGAGAGCACCTTTCATCTGCTTGTGAAGATTCAAATCTTCTCTTCAGATCAATTTCATTTATTAGTGTTCAAAAGACTGTGAAAATTTTGTGCCTCAAATATAGTGTCCGCAAAGCCAACATATAAACAAGATGGGTAATCCTTTCCCACCCAGATTCCTGTCTTCCATAGTTTTTGCCGCCCACTCTGCAAAACCAGGAAAGACTGTTCATGAGTTCATTGTTAATGCTGGAGAGCCTGTGGTAAACGGACAAAGACAAACCCAAATCCCTGCTCTCCTAAAACTTAAGAAGAAAAAACAAAACACCAATAATTGCATCTAAATGCAAGACAATAAAGTGATTATACACTTTCTAATGTTGCAACTACTATTGAAAATAGGAATAATAATAGTAATGATAATACATGGTAGATAAAATTTATTGAGGGCTTGTTTCTACAAATACAATGCTAAGTACTTTATATGCACTCTATCTTTTTTATTTTTATTTTACACTCTTGGGGTATACATACATATTCGTTACATGGACATATTGTGTAGTGATGGGGATGGGGTCTCAGGTGGCCCATTTACCAGACAGCGAACATTGTGCCTCATAGGTCATTTCTGAACTCTAACCCTTCCACCCCCTTCCCCCTTATTGGTGTCCCCAGTGTCTATTATTTCCATCTTTGTGACCATTTAGCTCCTACATATGAGTGAGAACATGCAGTGTTTGGTTTTTTGTTTCTGTGTCAGTTCACTTCGAATGATGATGTCCAGTACCACCCAAGTTGCTGCAAAAGACATTACTCACAATTTATTCCTTCAGCAAGTTTTTATTAAGAGCCTACTTTGTGCTAGGCACTCTTCTAGGAGCTGGACCTTCATCAGTGAACAAAACAAGGTGTGAACTCTGTTAAAGTTTATATTCTGCCACAAATAAGATGAGAAAAAAGTGGTACTAAGTGTTATGATTTGGCAAGCTGAGCTAATGGTGACATCAAGGCTAGAAGTAGAGTACTGGGGAAGATCACAGCTAATCTGGGGAAGACATAAGGACTTCAATTTTCCATAGGTTACATGTAGAATCTGAAGTTATAGCAGGTCATCCAAATGAAATGCCCTGAGGCCATTTGTAAATAAGGGAAGAGCAGATGAAATGTAGGAACTGGAGATAGAGATCTGGGGATGACCTCCCCAGAGGATACATCTGAAGCAATGGAGTTTACAACTCAGTTACTGAAAGAGTATGAGAGTAAAGTATGAAGAGCAGAGGACAGAACCTTGAGAAGCAAGCAAGGGCTGGAATGATGAGTAGGTCTACCCAAGGAAAGAGAAACAGAGCAGGCAGTGAAAGAGGAAGCAGCAGAGTCCAAGGGTAGTGAAGACATGAAAACATCATTTTTTTTTCCAAGGCAATTGCTACTGGCAGTGTCAAAAGAGTACTTTAATTAGTGTGGAAGCAAAAAGAGGTCAGAAACCAGGCACTAGAGATGGAAGAGGGTGGGCAGGCAGGAAATGGAGGCAGCACGTGCAAGGATGCAGAGGCAGAACATGAGCTAGAATAAATAATAAACTCAACTCAAGGATAAAGTCAACTCAACACCACTCTGATCCCATGAAGTCTCTCTCCCATGAGACATATTGGTTTATCATCTCAATGAAGCCTACTTACTATGAAATAGTGAAAGAAAATGCACTTTTGTGTGCAGTAGTCAGTCATCAGAATATAACCAAACATCTCAAAGAGACCTCGATATCAGTCCTTGAATATGAAATGGAAAATCTGAGTCCTCCAGCGTACTTAATTTTCCCACCTCTCTTCACATAGAAATATATTTTGCTGTCAGTCAAAAAGGAAAACTCTCTCCCTGGTAGGTAGCAGTGTTTGAAGCAAGGGAGAAAATGAAATATACATGGTCACGAAGTTGCATTTGCATTAGAAAAATATCT
This sequence comes from Cephalopachus bancanus, assembly GCA_027257055.1. Taxonomy (NCBI): domain Eukaryota; kingdom Metazoa; phylum Chordata; class Mammalia; order Primates; family Tarsiidae; genus Cephalopachus; species Cephalopachus bancanus. Next base: position 3,649,409 of record JAPVLO010000030.1, on the reverse strand, counting down.
TTTTTTTTTTTTTTTTTTTGAGTTGGAGTCTCACTCTGTCTCCCAGGTCGGAGTGCGGTGATACGGTCACAGCCACCGCAGCCTCGACCTGCTGGACTCAGGTGATCCTTCTGTCTCAGCCTTCCAAATGACTGGAACCACAGGCATGTGCCACCACACCTGGCTAACTTCTTGATTTATTGTAGAGATGAGGTCTTGTCAAGTTGTCCAGGCTGGTCTTGAACCCTGGGACTCAGGCAATCTTCTTGCCTCGGTCTCCCAAAATGCTAGGACTACAGGCTTGAGCCACCATGCCCAGCCCAGAAAAATATCATTTTGAGAGAAGGGATGCTGTAATTTGTCAAGCAGGTTGGTGTCAGCAGTGGAAAATCCTAATCAAATGGCAAAGACTTTAGTGCTCATATATCTCTTGGATAGATAGGTTGACTGTAGCCCTGTGACTGCTGTGGGATTGAAAAAAACCCAGACAATCCAAAAGAAACTAATAGATGGGAATCATGATACATTTGGAGGATGTATCATTAGATTTGTTCAGTTTTGGCCTGTTTTTACTCTTAGCAATACATCAGAATAAGTACAAAAAATGCTCACTTAGAGTGTAGACTATGCGTACTACGATTACATTCATTTAATCTCTCTATAGGTTGCTTATGGATAGAAAAGTAGAGAAACAGAGTGATTTTTCTTTCTCTTTCAGTCTAAGTATATTATATTTTTAAAATAAGCCAAAAGTAATTGACAGTGATAAATTCAAAACAACACAGATCTAGAATTTTTTTCTCAAACCTATAAATGACATTCTTATCGAGACTATACTTAATGAGAAGATTTTTCTAATTATACTCCAAAATTCCTGTCTCGTTGGGAAAGCCTACAGGAATATTTGTTCCCTGATAGGTCCACAGAAGCTTTGCTTTAAATGCTGGCGCTGCTTCTCCTTGTATTTAAATACCAGAAATGGCGGAAGAGGTAAAGGGCTCTACAGCACTGAGACTCTGGCTTTGATAAGGCTTTATTTGATCACTTCAAGGTTGTTATCAACTTCTGTGATCCCCATGGTATTTTGCAGAGTGTCTAGTGGGTAGTAAATAGTCATAAAGCATAGCTTAGCAAATGAACACAAAGAACACTGCTGTACTCAACAACTGTAATAAAAAACAGTTTAAATGCCCTATAAATAAGTCAAATGCACAGAGAGTAAGAGTTCAATACATATTGCTAATTAGCAAATAATCATTGCCCAAGTTTTTGATGATTTAAGAATCTCTGTGATACAGATTGTATTCAGTGTTTCCAGCTAATCACAGTCAGAATTGACTCTATTTGAATAATGACATTTCCAGGGTGTGGTGGTGGGAGGGGGATGGGGCATGGGGGCGTGTGGGAGGTGGTTGGGGGGTGGGGGTCTATGGAAATACGATACACATGACTAGGTGCTGCCTCCAATGTATATAAACTGCCACTACTTTATCAGATTGTAATATCTCTCCTTTCAAAATCTTAGACAGCTTGTGTGCACCATCTGCTCTTTGTCTGTATTCCTTCTGTGCTTTTCTTAATCTAGAAGAATGGTTCTTGAAATTCTTACAGGGCTCTTTAAAACGTTTGCCACATATTTTGAGAAGCATCTGGTTGGAAAAAGTCCCGCTTTCTGTATTTGTTCCCAGTTGTCTGGTGTGTGCCATGTTTCTTGTGACTCCAGTTTTGTTAACTTTTGGAGTAAATGCTTTTGCATTTGCTTCAGCACATATTTATGGGGAAACTCATCACCTGAAGCAAGTTGTGAAGGGTTGTATAAATGAAAGACTCAGGGTCAGGAAAACTTGATTAATTCACCTGCCATCTAATTTGCACAAGGTTACCTGGACATTGGTGTTTGTTTTTTTTGCTTGATGATTTCAAGATGGACCTTGTCCCTTTAAGGAATCCTAGATACCTTGAATACTTGCTCAAACATCTGCTCTGGTTTCATCAGGGAGCTTTGGGATAGCTATAACTCACATAGCTTTGCTTCAGCAAACAAGGCACCTGCCTGTCAGTAAGACAAATTTTCCAAGGAGCTAAAAAACGGAGAGTGTTAAAAAACAGCTCTGAATCTAGTAGGGATAGAATTTTTAGTTAAGTCAGGTGTGGAAGATTATCTGTTACTGGCCACTTTTTATTATTTTCATAGTTTTGTTTTAGTTTACATTAATTTACATATGCCCAAAATTTGAAAATTTCAAGGTATATCAAGAAGAAAATTAAAATCATACATAATGCCCAGAAATAATCAATAGCTAAAACTTACATGGAACTTACTATGTAACAAGCATTGTTCTAAGGTTTTGCTTATATTATTTCCTTTACCTTCCATGATGATTTTTAATGAGATAGATACTATCATTGTCTTAATTAAAGTGATAAGGACACAGAGGCACAGGTTAAGTTACTTGCTTGCAGTCACTGGGTTAATAGGTGGCACAGTTAAGATTCAGTGCAAGCAATCTAATTCCCAGTCTAATTTTTAGCTGCTATCCTATACCATCAACACTTATTTATCACTATTAACGCTTATATGAAATTCCCTCTAGACAGCTTTCTATTAAGTTTTTAAAACAAAGCTGAGATCAGAGTATGTTTAATTATATGCCTTAATTTTGTTGATTTAGTCTTGTAACAACATTCTTCCTACACTATTTACAAACTGTTGGTGTCTGTCTTAGCCTGTTTTGTGCTGCCATAACAGAATATTCGAGACTGGGTAATTTATAAAGAACACAGAAGGGTGGGGGAAGAGAGCACGTGTGAATGAGAGAAGGCGAGAGAGGAAGATGAAGGGTCCAGACTCTTTCTTTTATTAGAAACCCGCTCCCTTCAGTAATGGCATTCATCTGCTCATGAAGGCAGAGTCCTCATCACCTGATTTCCTCTTAAAGATTCAACTTCTCAACTGCTGAGTTGGTGATTAAGTTTCCATCACATGAGCTTTGGGGGACACAGTCAAATGATAACAATGTCTTTGTAAGAAAGATATTTTAATTCATTAAAGCTTCTGAATCCCCCTACTTTATCCATCATCTATTGACAAAAATTTGCTTTGTCTACTAAGCAGTAATCTAATGCAGGAGGAGGCATGTGAGTGCCAAGTCAGGGCGGAGTGAGTCTGAGTGAATGACCATAGGTAAATCCCTTAGCCTCTTTAAGTCTCCGTTTACTCATCTATAAAGTGGGGCAATGATATTGATAACCTGAAGTACAGGGTTGTCATGACTACTAGAAGATATACCTGTGAAGTGTGCTTAAGAGAGTGGATAGCCACTAAACACGTGTCAATGTTTTTGCAGGCAACGGAGGAGATAAAAGAGATTTATCAAAGCAATAAGCATAAAACTTTGTCAGGAACTATTGAAGAGTTATTTCAGTAACGATGGTGGAAGCACCAGAAAATAAATAAAGAAGATTTTCATGTAATTTCTTCCAGATTTTTTTAATCAAGTTTTTTTCAGCTGTCATTTGGTTCCTTTCTAGTCTAACATCAACAAACTTTGCTAAGTCAATTGCTTGTATTTTTCCTTCCTTTTCAATTTGTTACTTGCTCTTTTCCTACCTCTTTCCCCACCCCCTTTTTTACTTTGTTACTTTCTTCCTTAATTTTTCTCTTTTCTCTTCTTCTCTGCCCTTCCCAATGTCATGGATATTTGTAGACCAACTGTGATAGAACCGAACTGTGGTCCACATGCCAGGCACAGTAAAACCAGATATCCACACTGCGGGTTGCAGTGATAGAAAGAAAGGCTGTTGTTGCAGGTACCAAGCAAGGAAGACCAGACAGCTAGGTGCTCAAATCTCAATGTCTCCCCATGGCTTGCAGCAAGGTTTTTTTTGTTTTTTTTTTTTAACTTGGGGTCTCACTTTGTGGCCCAGGCTGGAGTGCAGTGGCACACGCATGGCCACCCCAGCATCAACCTGCTGGGCTCTGGTAATCCTTCTGCCTTAGCCAAGTAGCTGGAACTACAGGCGTGCGCTACCACGCCTGGCTAATTTTTGATTTATTGTAGAGACGAGGGCATGCCAGTTTGCTTCGGCTGGTCTCGAATCTGCAGACTCAGGCAATCTACTCGCCTCGGCCTCCCAAAGTGCTGGGATTACAGGTTGAGCGACCGAGCCTGACCTCAGGCAAGAGTTTTTAAAGGCAGGTGTAAATTTCAGGAAAGCAGAAGCTACTGGCAAAATCATAAATGAATGGAGATTACACATTAGCTTAAGTTTAAAAGGGCAGGATATCTTGAAGTGGGGGCTTATAGGTCATAGTAGAATTCAAAGATTTTCTGATTTGCAATTGATTAGAAGAGAAACTTTGAAAATTTGCGGTCAGAAAAATATTATTTGGCTAGGAGGAGTGACTCTCTCCAAGACCCTCAGGAAAAACATCCAGAACAAAGGATGATAAAGTGTTCACTTTTCCCTTATCTGAGACCTTCGTGCCAGCAGATATATTCTGTGGGTGATCTTCAGTGGGATTCTGAGCCTCTGAAAGACATATGATAAGACATTCTTTCTCTTTAATTTCAGTATGGAAAACAAATATCTCTGGAAGTTTTAACTTTTGGGCTATTGTTTGAGGCTACTATTACCTTCTTGTTCAACAAGTTACTTCTTTAGTTCTGGGGCTAGCTAGGTGCCTGGAATTTCTCTTGAAGGAATTTTAGGATTTTCCTTTATTTCCATGCTTAGGTTTTGCAGGCTCCTAAAACAAAGTGGATCCGTGCTGTTTCACAACCATGTCTTAGTGGATAGGGACTGGAGGACTGTAGTGGACCTTTGAGAGATACCTGTCCATTCTGCCCCTCCGCCTCCTCACAGGACCACATCCAAGCAATTTCAGAATGCGCATTTGTTATGGAGGCCCACGGGGAAAGGAGATTCTGACCCTTAGCTCTCACAGTATTTCAGCATGCAGACTCTAACCACAAGAATCAACTTGATTAAATGCCTTGCTTTGCAACTGACCTTGTGTAACCACTTTAGAAGGTGATAATATTCCAAATCTAATAAAATGATAAAGAAGTTGAATTGTTTTTTTAAATCCTCAATGTCATCTAAAATGGGTTGGAACTTAGTACAAAAATCTTAGGCAACATTTTATATGAAACACTCTACTCTAATTCTCCAGTTTTTGCCATCTTTGGATATCGTCAGTAGTAGCTCAGCACATACTGACATGTTTTTGTATTTTCTTTTAATTTGAGGTTTGGCACTTGCACGAGAAATCTTAGCAAGACTGAGTGAATACCTGTCTTGTAAAGTTGTTATGGAGATATCCTTGAGTATATGGGAAAAGAAAACCTACATTCTGAGAAGATATCATCAGTTCCTGCCCACTGTCTTGAATCCATGTTGCCCGGCCACAGAGAATGTGCCACAGAAAATTCTGCAGAGGGTAAGTCTAGACAAAATAGTTTTGGATGCTTTGAGCATAGCCCTCCAGATTACATACTGTTGCCAAGGGGTTAATTGGACTCAAAGATCCCTACCCATGAGGTTTGAGAGTCTGTGATATAAATTCCATCTGTTTCTTGAAGCAGTTTATGGGTTTGGCAATATGAGGCATTGGCCTGACAATTGTTTAAAAAATCTCTTTTAGCCTGATACAGGTATAATTTTTTATAGCATCCAGATTTATTTTCTTCAACATCTAATTTTAAATTAGAAACCACTCCAGTCCTGTGTCTGGGATACCAAATTTATTCTGAACGTGAATACTGCATAGCCATCTTTTGACCGAAGGGGTGTAACTTTCATACTGTAGTGAAGGAGTGCAGCATTTTCCTCCAATTTTAATGCTATGAGAATTGGAATGTTATAAATACTGAAAGCAGTCCTGCAATATTTCTTAACTGTACTTCCTCTGTTTCGAGGGACTGTTTATGAACTGTCTTCAGTAGATTATAAGATCTGAGACAATTTTTAGGCTTATGTAGACAGTGTGCACTCATTTTTCATGGATAACGTTCATGCAGGTAATCCCACGTCTGAAAAACAAAAGAGGTAAAGAAAGCTTAAAGGGGAAAAATTGAAAAAAGTCAGTCTGAGGGAGAATGACAGTTGGAAAAAAGGAGAAGTAGTTTCATCTCTCTGTCTTAGTCACGTAAGGGAAGGTCTACTTCCCTCTAACCCCTTTACCCACAGCCTTAGCTTTGAACTTTGCATTTGGATATACTCATTCTTAGATAGAGATTTCCTTCAGGTCTGTCTGCTTCAACCTTCTCATGTTCTATGAAACATTTGCCTTCTTTTTTCTTATATAGACCTATTTGGTCACAATAGGTCTACATAAGATGTGATTTCAGATTATAAACCTTTGTTCTGACTTGGCTCCCCTTTACATTTTGTTTCTAATCTAATAATTTCCCTTGGTCTCACTTACTACTGTTTCTGGCAAGGGACTCTGTTCCTTCAGTCTGTACCAATCACCTGGAAAACTTGCTATCTGGGCCTAAATCAATCCTTGGTCTTAACTTATATGAAGAGGGAGATTGGACAACATACACAAATAATTCAGCTCTCAGAGAAACAAAACTGCTGGGTCAGCTGACTGTGTTTGCACCGGAGAAAGACAGAGTACTTGTCTATAAGTATGCTGAACCCATTTCTGTGCTCTCCTGATCTACCATCAGGAAGTAAGAAGTCTGAGGCCACCCTCTGCACCAATAGAGGTATGTTCCTTAGCAGGCATCTCTCTCCAGAAAAAGATGATGACGCTCTCAAGAGCCTCAGGTAGCTTTTTGGACCAGGTAAATACACCTACAATGTCTATTTCTGGGGAAAATATTTGACACTAGCCTCTTGAAACTACATGGAGGAGTCCTACTAAAGTCTGGGCTCCACCATGCTCATGGCCCCTTCTGGCATTTTAGACCTATCTCTTCTTCTTTAGGGCATAATTGGATACTTAAAATATTTCCTCATCACCTATTCTGACTCCAGGAGTCCAGATTAATAAGTTTGGACTTATCAGAAAAGAAGAAAAGTGTTTTTAAATATATTGATACTATTAGAACCATGACAAAGTCAGTGTCTGAAACTGCTACCTGCTTTTGTGGATGCCTAATCTCTACCCTGGGATGTTTATTCCACTTGCTGTCCTTTGAAACATGCCTCCTGAGAGACATAAAAAGCTCTATGTCTGTCTACCTGTTTTTCCACTCAACTTTCTTTTGACTCTCCTACATCTCCCCCAAATCTCTTTCTTGTTGGCCATCACCAGTCCCCACGTTTTCCACATTTCTCCCTGGTTCCCCTCTTTCTTCACCTCCTTTGAGGTGGTGGCCTACTTTTTCTTTTTAGGAGGGGCTGATAAAGGTGTTTATTCAATAAGGTTATCTCACTCAGGAACAAAAGAGGTAACAATTCCCTCAAAGGTCTGGAGCCGTGTCCACCTCTGGCAGCAGGAAGCATGGCCTGCTGATACGTCAGCTGCAGCTCGGAGTGCCTGATGATCATTGAGAGGTCATAGATAGGGTTCTTTTGCAGAGTGACAAAACTTCCCAGAATAGGGGTAACAGGGAGAAACTCCTTAGTGGTCAATTCTCTCATTCCTTGTGGATCAACAACATGGGGCTTTCACAGGTCTGAAATCCTGTGATGGTCTTAGGCTTGCTGGCCTGGCCTACCACATCTACTGCCTGGCCCACATGGAAAGACACTGGCAATGGCGGCACCTCCTCATCAAACATAACCACCATTCAGGGTTGCATGACAGTGAGGTGGCAGCTTATCTTTTAATTTTAATTTACTTTTAATTTTTTATAGAGATAAGTTCTCACTATGTTGGCTGTTTTCAAACTCCTGGCCTCAAGCAATCCTCCCGCCTCAGTCTCTCAACGAGCTGGGATTACAGGCATGAGTCACTGTATCTGGCCCTGAGGTGACAGCCAGATTTCAGACTAACTTTCTGGCTCTCATCCACCAAGACCTATTGAGGTGATGTTTTGGCAAATGTCTTCTCAGGAGGCCTCAGAGGCAGGAAGCTATAATGATGGCTTTGGTTTCTTCACAACTTTAGACACCAGTTGAATACTGTGTTCTTCTGGTTAGCTAACAAATATAGTGCTGATAGTCTTATGGCAGATTCCTACCATAAGAGGCAGTCTACTCCAGGGCACCTAGTCTATGTGATCAGCTGCATCTGGTTCAAGTAGACATCAAGCTTTTCATCTGTCCATCATCCAGAATACTGACTGGCATGCATAATGTCAATTGAGTGGCTTCTAAATGAATAAACACATCCCAGGGATGGTTTGAGGGCAAATGTGGAACTCTAGACTGACTCCATTGTCTATCGAAATTTCAATTCTGAATTCATAAAAAGATGATAAAAATTTAAGTCTACATTCAGGATAAACATATATATACATGTCAAAGTGACTATGCAGCAAATCTCCATAGTGGCGCTATAATTGTATTGAAATAATAATGCCTGGGTCTTAATTTGTAGAGATATGACTGAGTGATAATGCAAGGAGGTCGGTGCTGTGAGGAAAAGATTTTTATGACATTTCCGGAGAGAAGGAGGGCATGCCGCACCATGCAGGGCCACAGAGGAATCTTCAGGTTTTGGTCAGGAGGCAGAAGCAGGTGCAGGAGGAAAGTCTGTGCCAGAGCCTCAATGGAGGTTTCTTTGGGAAAAGGCAAGACAAGGCAGGCTAAACACCTAAGGCTAGTTTGACCCATGCCAGTAGTGTCAGCGGGCTCTGGTGTACAGAAGTGTAGTTGTCCAGTACTTGACCCTGGGTAACTGAGGCAGGGGAAATAATGGCTTGGTGTATGAGAGTTTGATAAGGAGATGGTTAGGAGTATGGGTTCTGCGTTTATTAGTTTGCATAGGACAGATGTGCTTCCAAGCACGTTGTTTATTATCACTTACAAGTGGACCCTGAACATTTATCATAATATTATAAGAAAGGATTTGGCAGTAGTGGGACTCTGCTGGGAGTGGGGAGGAGACGCATAACATCAATAAGGGTAACTGATCTCAAACCAGACAAAGTGGGGACCAAAGGGAGGCCCAAACTTTATCTATTTGATGACCACTTATCCACCTAATCCTGAATTTTACCTCCACATCTTTAAAATAAAATAAAATAATGTAAAAAAGAAAAAAAAAAAAAGCCGGGCTTGGTGGCTCAGCCTGTAATCCTGTGCTTTGGGAGGCTGAGGTGAGTGGATTGCCCGAGCCTGCAGGTTCGAGACCCGCCTGGGCAACTTGGTGAGACCTCATCTCTACAACAAAATCAAAAACATTAGCCGGGCATGGTAGCGTATTCCTGTAGTTCCAGCTACTTGGAAGACTGAAGCAGAAGGATCCTCAGAGCCCAGCAGGTCGAGGGTGCGGTGGCCGAGAGCGGCCACTGCACTCCAGTCTGGGTGACAGAGTGAGACTCCAACTCAAAAAAAAAAAAAAAAAAAAAGCGAAAACAAAGAAATCAACTAGCCCTGGAAAAAGCAGTCTCTTCCCAGGTCAATAAGGCTCCCCCATAATGTTAAAACATCATAACATATAGAAAATTTTTTTAAATATGAAGAATACAATAATGGAAATGGTTGCTTACCAGTCCTATGAACCTTGGATCCTTCAGCCAAACAAGAGATCGAACAAGAAGTCAGGAAGTCATTTGGGGAGACATTTGTTGGGAGAGAAACTGTTATCATAAAATGGTAGCTCCCTTGCCCCAACACATATGCACACATAAGGGGTGGAAGGATTAAAGAGTTGTACTTTCTTTCCTTCGAGCATAGTGAGGACAGATGCTACGATATCCCTCTGAGGGCTTGCAGAGGGTATTCACGGAAGACTGGTGCCTGACTCATATCTGAGCAAATCCTATGACCAATTTGTCAGTACAGAGAAATGTGTAGACTTTGCTGTGGAGCAGATGTAAGCCAGACGGGAGAGTAAGGGTGATATCATCTTAGGTCCTTTCCAATGAGACCACCTGGAGAAGAGGACTCCAGCTGTGAGATGATCCAGGTGAGCCCTGCATTTTTAGGGGCTGCAGAATAAGTTGCAAGGGACCACTGAAAATAGACATACTTCTGCCCAGATCAAGAGTTTCAGGAGGAGGATCCTGGGTGATGGAAATTATCAACAAGTCCTCAAAACACCACTGGAAAAAAAAGTTTCAAAAAAGCAATTTATGAGAATATCTGTTCAAACGAGACCTTAATTTACTCCTTAAAACTTCTTCCTTTCCCTATTTTACCTTAAAAGTTTCCAAAAATGGGTAGCAAGACAGGCGGAATGGAGACTAAGTACAGAGAAGCAGAGAAGCCCTCCATTTCTTCCCATTTCTGCAGCAGGTTTCCAGGCTGAAGCTTATTAGAAACCTCATTCTGATTAACTTCCTGGAAGAAGATTTCTAATTTCTTTTTACTTTTACTTTTTATATTTAGCATTCTTTAACTGTATATATTTGTTACATTTCTTTTTAAAATTTAATTTTATTTTAGATTCAGGGGATACAAGTGCAAGTTTGTTGCATATTGTGTACTGGTGGGGATTATGCTTTAGATGACCCATTTCCCAGATAGTGAACATTATACTCAACAAAAAGCTTCTAAGCCCCAACTCCCCTCTCTACCTCCTCCCTTTTAGTGTCCCCAGTGTCTATTAATTCCATTTTTTTGGTCCATTTAGCTCCCTATATAAGTGAGAACATGTGGTGTTCAGTTTCCTGTTTCTAAGTTAGCTCACTCAGGACGATCTCCTCCAGCTCCACCAATGTTGCTGCAAAGCATAAGATCTTGTTCTTTTTTATGGCTGCATAGTATTCCATGGTGTTTTTATGCCACATTTTCTTTACCCAGTCAATTGTTGATGGGCACTTGGGTTGGTTCCATGATTTTGCTGTTGTGAATAGTACTGCAATGAACATATAAGTACAAGTGTCTTTTTAAAAAAATATAATTATTTCCTTTCCTTTGGGTAGATACCTAGTAGTGGGATTGCTGGGTCAAATAAGAGTTCTGTTTTTAGTTCACTGAGAAATCTCTATATTGCTGTTTATAGATTGAACTAGTTTACAGTCCTACCAACAGTATGCGAGTGTTCCCTTTTCTCCACACGTGCAGGAACATCTGTTGTTCTTTGACATTTTAACAATAATCATTCTGACAAGTGTAAAATGACATTTCATTGTGGTTTTGATTTACATGTCTCTTATGATTAGTGATGTTGAGCATTTTTTCACGTTTGTTGGCTGCTTGTATGTCTTCTTCTGAGAAGTGTCTGTCAATATCCTTTGTCCACTTTTTGATGGAATTGTTTGTTTTGTATATGTTGAGTAGTTCCTATTAGATTCCAGATATTAGTTCTTTGTCTGATGCATCGTTTGCAAATATTTTCTCCTATTCTGTAGGTTTCCTGATCACTCTGTTGATTATTTCTCTTACTATGCAGGAATTTGTTAGTTTAAGTTCTATTTGTCTATTTTTGATTTTGTTGCATTTGCTGTTGGGGACTTAATCATAAATTCTTTGCTTAGGCTAATGTTCCGAAGAGTTTTTCCTAAGTTTTCTTCTAGGATTTTTGTAGTTTTAAGTCTTATGTTTAAGTGTTTAATCAATCTTGAGTTAATTTTTGTATATGGTGAGAGGTAGGGATTGAATATAATTCTTCTACATATAGCTAGCCAAATCCAGCACCATTTATTGAATAGGGTGTCCTTTCCCTATTGTTTATTTTTGTCAGTTTCTTCAAGGAACCATTGGTTTTAGATACATGACTTTATTTCCAGAGTTCTCTATTGTGTTCCATTAATGTGTCTATTCTTGTACCAATACCATGCTAGTAACATATCCTTGTATGGCCAGGCAATGTGATACCTCCACATTTGTTCCTTTTAACTTGGGGTTGCTTTGGCTATTTAGACTCTTTTTTAGGTCCATATCAACTTTAGGATTGTTTTTTTGTAGTTCTGTGAAAAATTATGTTGGCATTTTGATAGGAATTTCATTGAATCTGTAGACTGCCTTGGACATTATGGTAATTTTAATGATACTGATTCTTCCAGTCCATGTGCATAAGATGTTTTTCCATTTGTTTGTGTTTACTATAGTTTCTTTCATAGTGTTTTGTAGTTCTGCTTGTAGAGATCTTTTACTTTCGTGGCTAAGTACATTTTTAGGTATTTGTGTTTGTGTGTGTGTGTGTGTGTGTGTGTGTATTGTAAATGAATTGAGCTCAATTTGGTTCTTACAAACATTACTTGTATAAAGAAATGCTACTCATTTTTTCCATTTATTTTTGTAACCTGAAACTTTACTGAAGTCATTTATCAGTTCTAGAAGTCTCTTGGAGGAGTCTTTAGTGTTTTCTAGATATACAGTCGAGTCACCAGCAAACAGAGACAGTTTGACTTCCTCTTTACTAGTTTGAATGCCTTTCATTTCTTTCTCTTTGTTGAATAGGAGTGGTACATTCCTAATTGCTAAGTTAAAACTTTTGATAAACATTTGTATACCTAACCCTGAATTGTACCCCATATCTTTAAAATTAAAAAGAGAAAAAAATAAAGTGACTGTAGCACTGTCCATTACCTAAGAGCCAGCTGAAAAGTCACAAGACCAACCCAAGTTTTTATCAAGGGATGGGAAAAAAGCAATAGAGGACACAAGGATATATTCTGCCATATAAAACAATGATAGTGCCTTAATAGAGCTGAGAAACACACAACACACACACACACACACACACACACACACACACACACACACACACACACACACACTTTGGAAAATATTTACCATAGGAAAGAGAAGTTTCTGCTTTGGATCACCAATTAAATACCAAGAAAACATTATCTTGTTGAAAGTGAAAGATGCATTTAAAAAACCAGTAATTTGGGATACAGGTTAAGAGAAGTAAAAAAAATCAATGAAAGAATCAGTTGAATAATCATACAATTAAAATAGCAAAATAACATACATAGAACCACATTTCCAAAGAAAAAAACAGAATCACTGAGGTAGAGGACTTACCTGAAGCGTCTTTGAGGAATGCTGAGAAAAGAGGGCAACAATGACTATAGTTCATTAGTATCTACTGGACAAAAACACAAGTTACAGATGAAGAAACTGAGACTCAGCAAGGTCACCGAACATGCCCAGGTAAACAGCCAGAAGGAAACAGAGCAGAACTCAAACTCTAATTTTTGAGACTCCAAAGCATGTCTATTAACCATTACATTGTGCTAAATATGAGGACTTGATTTGATTAGATTATAAGGAAAATGAATGAAGAGCCAACTCACAGATAATAGATATTTAAAGGGAAAAAAGCAGAACACAAGCGAACATGAACACAAGCGAACATGAGCACAAGTGAACATGAATATAAAAAAGAATAGGCCAGGTGCTGTGACTTATGCCTGTAATCCCAGCATTTTGAGAGACCAAGGTGAGAGGATCACTTGAGCCCAGGAGTTTGAGAACAGCCTGGACAACATAATGAGACATTGTTTCTCCAAACAAAAAACAAAAAACAAAAAACCACAATTAGCTTGGTGTAGTGTCACACATGTGATCCTAGCTACTTGGAAGGCTGAGATAGGAGGATAACTTGAGTTCAGGATGTTGAGGCTGCAATGAGCTGGGACCATGCCACAGTACTCCAGCCTGGGCTACAGAGTGAGATCTTGTCTCCAAAAAATAAAAATAGAATAAAATTTTCCTAAACTGGTAAAAAAATGTTAATTCTCCAAGTGAAACATCTTATACAGTTAGAAAATTGGACAGTGGATCTAAAAACAAAACGAAAGGAACTGGTTCATTATACAGAAGGGGAAAAGGAGAAATTAAAATAAAATAGTTAAACCATTGGCAAAAGTAGTATTATTTACTTCTGTTAATAACGTGGTGATACACATATTCATATGCATGACAGTATAAGTATACAAAAAATATTGATCTTATGAAAATAATCTGAAATGCAGGCAAGAAACACATAAAGGAGGCAGGCATTAATTTTATAATTAGAAAAAACATTAAAATAGATAAAAGTCTTTAAAAGTAAGCAGAAATAAAATAATGTTTTAATATTTAGTATGGATTATTAAAATATAAAAATACTTTCTTATTAATAGAGCCTAGAATCTGAGACTTTTCACTGGTGGAAAAAATTGTGATATTCCCACAAAAATTCTAAAAAGAAACTATGGACACATTTGACAATAAACTAACAGAGTAGGCCTATGTTGAGGTTGGCATTACTCTTTGAATTTTTTGAGGTAATCTGGGAGAAGAATAGGGGAGTAGATGGTAGCTGGTCTCTAATACAGAAGATGTGAGTTCTATCCTGATTCTACTGTTTACTGTTTTGTTTTGTGCAAATGGGTTTCACCTCTTTAGTCCATATGCCTATCCTAGAAGATCTTCAGTAAATTTTTCTTTCCTAAATTAGTCACTCAAAGTCACATAGGCAGTAAATGTTGGAACAAGTAAGGTCTGGTAGAGCCAGGCTTGCTGGAAGATAATCAGAAGATTTAGGAAGGAGGAAATTCTAATTAGAGAGAACAGTGAAAGGAAAAAATATGTCATTCAGACTACATGGTTTTTCCCAGTCTGTACAGACAAAATACAGATAGTATTCATATAATAGTATCTCAGCTTTATATAATGACATATAGTTTTATAATCTAATTACTTATACATTTTCTCATTTAGTCCTCCTGAAGATCTTTGGAGTTTGGAAGAACTGGTATCATCATTTTCTACCCCATCCTTGAATTAAAAAAAAAAAAAGACAGAGGGACAAGGAATGTAAGATATTTTTTCCTAAGCAAGTAGAGGGTATGCATATCAGTTTAAACTCAGCTCTGAAAATGTTGGTGCATTAAATCCATCAAGTTCCTCAGTATCAAATCGCAGAGAAGTGATTGACAGATGAGGAGGTAGTGCGGGTTTATGTAAAAGTTATACATACTTAGGTTTACATACTGAGGCAGGATAATAGTAAAAAGAAAAAGACAGTCCCCAAAGAGTATTCTAGAAACTGGATGATAAATTGGTCTCCCACAGTTCGGAAGCTTAGATGAAACAAGAACCATCCAAAGAGGAAATTGATGTGATAGTGTTTCAGATATTAAAGTCAAATGATTTATATGTTTGTTGACCATTCGTATAGCTTCTTTTGAGCGATCTGTTCATGTTGTTTGCCCACTTTTTAATGGGGCTATTTGCTTTTCTCTAGCTGATTTGTTTGAATTATTTATAGATTCTGGATATTAGTCCTTTGTCAGATGTATAGTTTGTGAATATCTTCTCCCACTCTGTAGGTTGCCAATTTGCTCTGTTGATTATTTTTCTTGCTGTGCAGCTGTTTAGTTTAATTAAGTCCCACTTGTTTCTTTTTGTTTTAGTTACATTTGCTTTTGGTGTTTTAGCCATAAATTCTTTGCCTAGGTTGATGTCCAGAAGAGTTTTTCCTAGGTTTTCTTCTAGGATTTTTATGGTTTCAGGTCTGAAATTTAAGTCTTTGATCCATCTTAAGTTAATTTTTTATATGGGAGAGATAGGAATCAAGTTCAATTTTTCTGCATGTTTCTATCCAATTTCCCCAGCACCATTTGTTGAATAGCATGTCCTTTCACCAGTGTATTTTTTTGTCAGTTGGTTGTAGGAATTTGGGTTTATTTATAGATTCTCTATTAATTCCATCGGTCCACATGCCTGCTCTTGTACCAGTACCATGCTGTTTTGGTTACCACAGCCTTAGAGTATAATTTGAAGTCAGGTAAGGTGATGTCTCCAGCTTTGTTCTTTTTGCTTAGAATTGTTTTGATTATCCTGACTTTTTTTGGTTCTATATGAATTTTAGGGCATCACTCATCATCAGGGAAATACAAATTAAAACCACAATGAGATATCACCTTACACCAGTCAGAATGGCCATTATTAAAAAAATCAAAAAAATAATAGATGCTGGTGCAGATGCAGAGAAAAGGGAACACTTATACACTGTTGGTGGGAGTGTAAGTTAGTACAACCTCTATGGAAAGTGGTATGAAGATTTCCCAAATGACTAGAAATAGATTTACCATTTGATCCAGAAACCCCACTAGGAATCTACCCTAAAGAACAGAGATCATTATATACAACAGACACCTGTACCCCACATGTTCATCACAACACAATTCGTAATTGCAAAGATGTAGAATCAACCTAAATGCCCATCAACCAATCAGTGGATTACGAAAATATGTTATATGGACACTATGGGTACTATTCAGCTATAAATCAAAAAGAATGAAATAATGTCTTTTGCAGCAACTTGGATAGAATTGGAGAACATTATCCTAAGCACACTAACTCAGGAACAGAAAACCGAACACCGCATGTCCTCACTTATAAATGGGAGCTAAACTAAGGATATGCAAAGACATGGAGAATGGTATAATGCACACTGGAGACTCAGAAGAGAAAGACAGGGAGCGGTGGAGGAAAAAAAATCACCTATCAGGTACAATGTGGACAGGTGGAGGTGCTGTGTGTTCTAAAGCCCAGACAAAAAACTACTTGTATCCCCAAAGGTATTGAAATTTTAAAAAAAGTATGATGATTTGAGAGATTTCCCTTGTACCTCAAGGCAAGACCATACCTCAACCATTTTATACAGATAAAAATCTTCCCTAAGAAGACATCAAAAGGCTATTTCTGAACCTAAGACACTTCAAACAAGTCTTTGTTGGGCCAAGATGGATCAGAGTAAGCTGGAATCTGCTTGTGCTGCCTAAGCTCGGCATGAGGATCTTAGAAATCAGCTCAGGCATGGTTAGTGATGGACACCAGACTCCTGTCCAACCAAGAGGATCTTGGTGGAAGCTCCAGCGCAGGGCAAGTTGGTTCCTAGTACCTCTGGTTCCTAGAGGTACAGCTGATACTTTTTGCATATTTGTAAGGGCACCCTCAGATATCTAAGATACCCATTTTCCCAGAAAAGAGCTAATCTTGGAAGGTATTTTAGACACCTGAGTCACATGTGTGGTTGCTTAATTTCACAACTAGTCAGAGAATGCCAGCCAGTATAAACATAATTTGATAAGATTTATTTACATACATATATATTTGTACTTGCAGACAAATATGAACAGAGATCAAATATGTTTTTTAATTTAATTTTTAATTTAGTAGAGATGAGGTCTTGCTGTGTTGCCCAGGCTGATCTTGAACTCCTGGGTTCAAGTGATCCTCCCGCCTCAGGCACCCAATGTGCTAGGATTACAGATGTGAGCCACCGTGCCTGGACAGTTTTAAAAATTAAATTTAATAATGTTAATACACCAACTTATGCAAAAAAGATCACACAGAGATTTACTTGAAAGAGGGCCCATTTTATTTGCTAATTGGGCATGTGCTCAGTGACCTATGGAGTCGCCTCTCCTTTTAGTATTAATTTGGGGACCGGAGAGGGTAAGACCTGTGGGGTCACACCACCCAAGAAATCCTTGCTTAATGGTATAGGAATTTTCCCAGTCTCTTTTACCCATCAGGAGCTCTCCTGGCAGGTGAGGGACTCTTTATACCCTTCATCCAACGATCTCTTGAAACAGCTCTATCGTCACTTAAAAACAACAGTCTCCTTTTGTGGTTCCTGGTGAAGAAATACTCTTCTTAGCAGTAGATCCATTTTGTTTTTATTCTATGCAAAAACCATTAACTTTTTTGATGTTTAGAATTAAGTAGCCAAGCAATAGTTTTCCTCTTTTCTGATGCTCCTTTTGAGCTTTCTCAAGTAAGTACATGTTGTGTCATATTTCCTGAAAAGCACTATATATCCCACATTTGAACATAGTGCAAAGATTGAAGATCTCCTTGGAAGTTCTTTGACTACATGGAAATTTTAGTATTCATTCCTCATTATAATATATCAGTACTCTGAAAAGTTTTGTGGCAGAAATTCTGATGATCAGATAAAAGACTACAAATGGATATACATGTGGGTTTTGTTTGTTGTTTATTTGTTTGCTTATTTCTGGATAACTGCACTTGATGTTGGAAGCAACAGAGTACAATCAGACTTAGAATTCTCTAAGTGTTTGGAGATAGTTTTTATGGTTTCTACTAGTTTTCCCACATTCTTCATTTTCCCCAAATACAAATAAAGTCCAAATCACTAACCAATTAAGCCTCCGCTCTAAGTAAAGAGTCAGTTGTTCATTTTTCCCTTCCTATGAGAGACTCTTTCCTTTCCCATTAAAACTCTTTCAAAGGGCTTGTAAATATTTATGCTGTGTCTGGCTACAAGTGTAATGCTCTGTACAGCTGCATAAGTAGAAGGTAGAGAGACAGTATAAGTTGCTCGGATGTGGTAAGAATGACTGAGGCAGCAGTGGTAGAAGGAGTTCTTATTCATCAGGTAATGAAATAATATTTACCTTTTTTCTTTCTCATAAAGAAACTAGTTCAGGTCAAAGTTTTACTGGGTCTAGTCTGCTTTCCTTGTCTAAGGATCTGAGACCACTGGTTGTGGTTCTAAAAAAAGCCTAAAATATTTATTTATTTAAATAGTGGAGGTACCTCATTGCTTAGAGCATAGTTTTCCTTTTGCAGTGATGACTGGTCAGTATTGGTAGGCCATTATTTTTATTGTGAAGCTCTTCAAGTTTACCCCATTCTTTTTGAGGTCGTACGGTGGCTATGTCATTGATTTATTGGAAATAAAAAGAACATCAGATTTGGAACTGGGGAATTTCAGTTTTCCTTCAGGTTCTGCCATTACCAGTCTAGATGAACTTCAAGGGAATCACTCAACCTCAACTGTCTCAGCTTCCTCATCTGTAAAATGTGGGTGTTCAACTAGATGACTTTTCCAGAAGCCTAATTCTATGAGTGGGCACAATCTCACAATGTCCCTTGTTTCCACATTTTTTGTTCTAGCAAATTTTAAGTCACTATTTAATAAACTGGGATGATAAAAGAAACATACATATTTTGTGGTAATTTCAGAAAATTATTAAATTTTTTTTTTAGTTGGAGTCTCACTCTTGTTGCCCAGGCTATAGTGCAGTGGCATGCTCACGGCCACCACAGCCTTGACCTGCTGGGCTTAGGCGATCCTTCTGCCTCAGCTTTCCAAGTAGCTGAAACTACAGATGCATGCAACCACATCTGGCTAGTTTCTGTGTGTGTGTGTGTGTGTGTGTGTGTGTGTGTGTGTGATTTATTGTAAAGACGAGGTCTCACCAAGTTGCCCAGGCTGGTCACAAACCCCTGGACTCAGGCAATCCTCTCATCTCCATCTCCCAAAGTGCTGGGATTATAGACTGAGCCACCGTGCCCAGACAAAAAATTTTTTAAAACTTTGACTTAAATACTGAAAATTACTCCTACACCAATCAGGGATAGCTATTATTAACATTTATTTTATTGGTTGCCAGTGTTTCTCTTTTGCATATGTACATGTGTATTTAATTTCCATTTTTTAAATATATCGACATGTAATTATAAATATATTTTGTAAGTAAATAAGAATATATTTACAAAGCATGTAATCATACTGTATACATAGTTTGTTGTTTATTTTACTCCATTATATCATGACTGTATTTCTATTGTGTTATATATTCTTCACAAATATCATTTTTAATGACTAGTGTTTATTCCTAGAACAGTGCACAAAGAAAGAAAAGATTCAGTAAATTTGAGCTTTAATTATAATATTTCTATAAAAACTCATTTAGAAATATTTCCTATTTGGATACTTAGATTCCTTCAATTTTTACTATAATAAATGATGCTGTATTTAACATATTTGCACAAGCCTTTGACAGCCTCACTGATTATGACTTTTATCTGTAGCTGTACATATTATTCCAACAGTCAATGTATTGAAATAGTAACAACCATTTATTATCTCACAGTTTTTTGGGAGGAAGAATTAGGGAGCAGCTTATCTGACTGCTTCTGACTCAAAGTCTCTGCTGGCATTGCATTTGAGATGTCAGCTGGAGCTGTAGTCATCTGAAGGCTTGACTGGGGCTAGGGGGAATTTGCTTCCAATGTGGCAGAAAGCCTTCATTCCTCGCTTATTGGACCTCTTCATGGACTGCTTGCATGTCCTTACAGTATGAAGAGTGACTTACCCAAGATAAGTGACTTAGGAGAAAACAAACAGGTTCTACAATGTCTTTTATGACATAGACATAACCTTAGAAGTCATGTTCCATAAGGTTTTTAATATTACATTGGTTGCACAGGTCACCTTGTTCAATGTGGGAGAAGTCTACTCAAGGATGGACATGAACCTAAGGATGTGAGATTCACCAGAGGCCATCTTGGAGGATGGCTGCAACAGATGGATTCCTAGAAATTCCATTATGGGGTCATATTCACAAATTATTTTAGAAGAAAAACTGCTTTTTTATTGATCATATTGTTTAATACATATTTATTAATATGTTGAACAAGTGTGCCATCTTATGTTCTCAAGGTTTCTAGCCTTCTTGGGTCACTTTGCTCATTATTACTTAAAATGAATGGTGGAGTCTCTTGTCCTCAAAGGGATATTGTAAGAAATTCAAGATTTTTCTCTCCTCACCAAGCCAAGGAGTTTATAAATTTTATTGTTCTGGTCATTTTTTTCTATAGTTTTAAAATTTCACTAAATTTTGTCTCATCTCTATATTTCTCTACCTGAAGTTTCTGTTTTCTTCACAGACTGCTTTGTCCTACATGGGTTATAATACCTGTTCTTATTTCAATCCAAATATTTCAAACAAAAGACTGTTGTAGAGAGCAGATTTTTATTAAAAATTTGAAGAGTAAGGAGAGGACTGTAGTCCAGCATTGTATTAAAGCATAATTTGAAGTTTAATTAAATTAGCCATTGTTTTCCAAAGATTCTATCAATGACTCCTCATCTCAAGATATTTCTTGCTGGCTTTTTATTTCCATAAGCCCCATTTTACAATTTTTTTTCTTTCTTATAGCTTACTTACATTTCTTCTCTTTATTCTTTTTTTTCCCCCAAAGGCAGGATCTCACTCTGTCATCCAGGCTAGAGTGCAGTGGCATGATCACTGTTCATTGTAGCCTTGACCTTCTGACCTCAGGCAATCCTTCTGCCTCAGCCTCTCTAGTATCTGGGACTATAAGGTGTGACAGCATGACCGGCTAATTTTTTTATTTTTTGTAGAGATGAGATCTTGCTATTTGCCCAGGCTGATCTCAAACTTCTGGGCTCAAAGGATTCTCCCACTTTCAGAGTGCTGGGATTACAGGAATTAGCCACCACGCCTGGCCTCTTCTCTTTATTCTTGACCCTCTTCCTCAGTTTGTCTGAGGAAACTAAAATTTCCTTTTGTTTCATTATACAGAATAATCCTGTTCTCTTTCTAGTATACCATTTTGATCTAAATTCTCCCATGGGAAGTTGCATCTCTGACACCAAAGGGACCAATAAAATTTTTCCTAAACAAGAATTATCTCTCCTGATATGAATTATGTCTCTCCTTTGGTATGTTAAAGTGGCTTTGATAATTTTCCTTTTCTTTATAGACAGAAATATTACTTTATTTTTCTTCTTGTTTTTTCTTTCTTTTAACTTTTTGTTTTTATATCATTTCAGACCTGAAGAAAAGTTGCAAGAATAGTAGAAAGAATTCCTATATATGTCACCAAGTTTCCCCACATGTTAACATTTTGCCATACTTTTTTTATGTTTCTGTGTAATTTTTTTTCTGAACCTTCTGAGAGTAAGATGCAGACATGATGTCCCCTTATCCCTAAGTATGTCAGTGTATATATCCTAAAAACAAGGATATTCTCTTACATAACCAGTGTACAATGATCAAAATTAGACAATTATCATTGATATACTCTAATTAATTTATTTAATCTATAGTCCTTATTCAAATTTTTTCAACTGGTCCAATAAAATTTTCATTAGCAAAACAAAATTTAAGATCTATGTTTCATTTGTTTGTCAAGTCTCTTTTAATCTGGAACTGTTCCTCAGTCTTTGTGTCTCCCAGCATTGATATTTTTGAAGAGTGCTGGTCAAGTACATTGTTGAATATCTAGTTTGGGGTTGTCACTATTTTCTCATAATTAGATTCAGGTTGTGTGCTTCTGGCAGGAAGTGCAGAAGTGATGTTATATTTTTCTTCCTGGAACATATCAGAAGATACATGCTGTTGACTTGTCCAATTGCTGGTGATGGAGGATTTGTTTCTGATACTTGTGGAATGGTTCTAAATGATTAAAATTAATGGTTTGATACTTTTTTGGAATTTCTTCACAAAGTCATTTTATTATAGTCTTATTTTTGAAAAATAAAATAAGAACTTTCCTGGAATGTTCTTTCTTTTTTCTACTTATTGAAGTCTTTTTAGGCTTAACTCAAATTCTGTGTCCTCCATGAGGGTGTCTTGTTAGCCCATTCAGAGGTAATTTTTTCCCCGAATTGAAATCTTGTAACTATTGAACATAAAGAACCCAGCACAAAGTCTGATATATTGTAAGCACTCAGTAAATATCCACTACTTTCTGCTCTTCTACTTCTCATTTGACATCTTATGTACATTGTATTTTAAATATTTATTTGTGTCATCAATTTTTAGATCTGAAAGGAAAATCAGGCATAAGCAAAACTCATTTCAGTTTACTTTATGAAGAAATTGAGCAGAGAAAGTTTATATAACATCCGATGTTAAAAAGTTAAGCCCTATTGGCACCAGAAATTGTATTTTGAGTTCCTAGAATTTTATAATTTTAAAATTGATAAAGGCTTTTTTCCTGAGAGATGCTATATTAGCAGTTATGACTTCCTGTCACCCAATTCTACAGAACTTCTCTGATTTTACCTGCTTAATATGTTGAATTTTTAATGTAAGAATTTGTATAATAAAGGAGTCAGCTGCTAAAAAGAAAATAATTAAATATATGGAAATAATTGCTGTATCTCTTATCACTTAATGCATAAATGCCCTGCCAGGGGATCATTTAATACATAATTTAGCATGGAGTTTACTGAATCCTTACTCAACAAATATTTACTGAGCACTTTCCATATATCAGGCATTTTGTAGGCATTGAGTATACAGAGATGAATAACTCATAGATAGATGCTACTGTCATGCAGCAGATAGGTTTGACACTTATAAAGTTCTTCTGATATCAAGTTGAAATCTACTTACTTCTACTTTTCTCCTGTGCCCACAAAGAAAATGTCACCTGCCTAATCTATATAATGTTCTTAAAGTTACAAAGGCAGGTTGATAACTATCTTTTCTTCTCCATGGTAAATCTTACTTCCACTTTTTTTAAATGACATGATGTCAAGTCCATACACCACTGAAGAAATTCATCTTTACACCTGTTCCGGTTGACAACATGTCTCTGAAGTGTGGTACCTAGACCCGTATCCAGTACTGTAAAGATATTCAAACCAGAACAAAATGAAATGCGAGTATGATTTACCTTATTTTGCATACTATTATCTTATCGATGCAGTCTAAGATAGTGTTCACTTATTTATCCATCCAATAACAACAAACTTGTTCACAACCTTTATAATTTACAGGAAACTGTACATATTTTATTCTTATTTAGGTTATTTAGGTGTAAATCTCCAGGATTTGTTGTCGTTGTTGTCATCTTTCATCCAAGAATTGTGCAGATGATTTATTGAACCAAAATAAGGACTTTACCATTTAATTATATTAAATTATGTTTGATTTTATTTGCTTCATTCTTTTAATATTACATATATGTTGAGTTTTATTCTGTTTTTTCTTTGTAAACTACCACTGTAAACTATTTTATTTCTTCATGTTTGAGTTACATGCTATCTATAACCTCAAGGGCATTGATTAAAAAAAAGAAACTTAACAAGAACAAGGCTTAGAGAAGAATCTAGTAGACTATCATCAAAGATTTCTTCCTTCTCTCACCATAGCTGACCACATCTAACAAACTCCACACAGTTGTTTCACTGGTACTATTCAATACATATTTTTCCATTTTCCACCATACTAGGACATATCTTCAAGATATTTTTAAAACAGAGATGTACAAGGGAGAACCCCCAAAATGGAATTTATTTACATTTATATTTATTTATTTTTTTGAGTTGGAGTCTCACTCTGTCGACCAGATTGGAGAGCAATGGCACGCTCCCTGCCGCCACAGCCTCAACCTGCTGGGATCCTTCCTTCTCAGCTTTCCAAGTAACTGGAACTACAGGTGTGCACTACCACGTCCGGTTAATTTTTGATTTATTGTAGAGATGAGGTCTTGCCAAGCTGCCCAGGCAGGTCTCGAACCTGCAGTCTCAGGCAATCCACTCGCCTTGGTGTCCCAAAGTGCTGGGATTACAGGGTTAGCTACTGAGCCCAGCCGGAATTTATTTTTAAAAAACTGTGGAGAGTACTTTGAAGGTAAATGAAGTTTAAACATATAGGAATTTTTTTTAAATTGTGTATTTATACTTACATGTTTAAACTTCATTCACCTTCAAAGTACTCTCCATTTGATGCAATATACCTATTGAGATGCTTTTCAGTTGCTCAAAACAGTTTTCTTAAGGAGTTAATTAATTTTTTATGATTGAATTATACTGTTTTTACATCTACAATTTAATCAAGAAAATACTTTTCTTTATTATAATGATGTGGGGTACAATTCAGGGTTAGGTATACAAACATTAATTATGCAGCTACCCTTGTTGATGAGGTATGCCCCACCCTCCCTTAGCAGTTTCCCTCAACTGCCAATCCCACCTCCACTCCCCTGACAGCTTCCAACTACTGCCAACCCTTTCTTATAGTATTATAATTGTTCAAGATCCACTTATGAGTGAGAACATATGGTACTCCATTCTTTCTATGATTGATCACTGAATATGATCAACTTTAAATCCATCCAAGTTGCTGCAAAGTCCACATGTTTGTCCTTCCTTATGGCTGCATAATATCCCATTGTGTATATGTACCACATTTTAAAAATCCAGTCCAGCTTCAGTGGGTAGCGTGGTTGGTTTCATGTTTTTGCTATTGTGAATAGAGCTGTAACAAACATGCATGTGCAAGTATCTTTTTTTGTAGAATGATTTGAGTTCCTCCAGGTATATTCCCAACAGGGGAATTGCTGGGTCATATGGAAGGTTAATTTCTAGTTCTTTCAGAAATCACACTGTCTTCCAAAGAGGTTGCACTAGTTTGCATTCCCACCAGCAGTGTAGAAGTGTTCCTTTTTCTCCTCATCCTCGCCAGCATCTGTTCTTGTTTGTTTTATTAATAATGGCCGTTCTTACTGGGGTTAGGTGGTATCTCAATGTGGTTTTGATTTGCATTTCTCTGATGATTAGTGAGGCTGAGCACTTTTTCATGTGTCTGTTGGCTGCCTGAATATCATCTTTTGAGAAGTGTCTATTCATGTCTTTTGCTCACTTTTTAATGGGGCTATTTATTTTTTTTCTTTTTGGCATGTTTGTGTTCCTTGTAGATCCGAGATATTAGGCCTTTGTCAGATATAAAGTTGGCAATTTTTTTTCCATTCTGTGGGCTGTTTCCCTGCTCTCTTGATGGTTTCTTTTGCTTTGCAGATGCTCGTCAGTTTGATGAGTTCCCACTTGTCTATCTTATTTCTTAAGGTATGGACATTTAGGGTTCTGAATAGGAATTGGTTGCCAGTTCCAATTTCCATAAGGGTGTCTCCTGTGTTTTCTAAGACTCTTATAATTTCAGGTTTTACATATAGGTCTTTGATCCATTTAGAGTTAATTTTTGTGTATGGTGATAGGTAGGGGTCCTGTTTCAATCTTCTGCATGTGGTCAGGCAGTTTTCCTAGCACCATTTACTGAATAGGTTTTCCTCTCCCCAGTGTTTGTTGTTGGAGGCTTTGTCAAAGATGAGTTGGTTTAGAAATTGAGGCTTTGCTTCTGGAATCTCTATTCTGTTCCATTGGTCTATATGCCTGTTTGGCTTAATACCTTTTTAAATGTCTCCTGTAGAGCTGGTTTGGAAGCTGCATAATCTCTTAGAGATTGGATGTCTTGGAAGGATTTTAATTCTCCATCACTGATGAAGCTGAACTTGGCTGGGTAGGATATTCTTGGCTGAAATTATTTGTCTTTGAGGCTGCGGTGGCTGGGAGTGACCACTGCACTCTAGTCTGGGCCACGGAGTGAGACTCCAACTCAAAAAAAAAAAAGAAGGAAAGAAAAACATTTGTTTACAATTGCTGAGTCTAAGAACTAATGTGATTTCACCTCAATAAATGTACTACTCTATTTAAAAGCAAACAAAATACATATACATGGACTTCATGAAGATGTTTTTGAACTTTGGACTCATAGGAGATCACTTTGTGCCATACGAATAAACTGTTTTAGCTCTGGAACTTGTAGGTAGGCTTTTTTTTTAACGTGCACATCTTCATTTTTTTTTTAAAAAGTCTGTTTATTTGTGTTTTTAGGAAACAAGGACAAAACATGGTAGTATAACGTGGTACAATGAAATACTTTGAATTCTTATGTCAGATTTTAAGAATTCTCTGCTGAATAAAAACTTTACAGACTGCCAGCTGTAGGCTTTGCCTCACCACTTCAGTGCCTAGCAGGGCACTGGAACCAAAGGCTGTGGGGGGAGTCCAGAGGCAGAGTCCCACGGAAGAGGACAAGAGAGACACCCCACCATCTTGAAGTGGGGGCAGGAAAGTGCTCCAATTTGCTCATCATGGAGCAACAAACCAGATCTCTGTGACTGTGTATCAACGACTCAGGGATTGATCATGACCCAGAGGGGATATCCTGAAAGCTTCGGAGTGCTGAGTCCCAGGCGCCCCACCCCCACCCTGATTCAGTTTTGGGACAAAGGGTGTGGCCAGAAAAGTACGAGGAAGGACTCCAAAGAGATCAGTGTGAGTCTGGGGCTGACCCAAACCCCCTCCTCCCCAGCAATCCTCTGAACATCAGACCCACACAGCTGGGCCACAACTGAGAGCTACAAATTCAGAGTGTGCTACAAGGGGCCTGCCTTCCAAAAGATAATTCTGATGTTTTTTGGGTCCCCCTTCATATTAAATTTTGGATTTCACAGATTCAAAATACTAAATACAAAATACTAAAAGGTATTTGGGTATTGTTTGTTTTTAGTGAGTCTTTATTGGTTCTTGATGATCAATGCATCTTTTACAAGTTATACATTTTAATAAGCCCTGGAAAATTTTAGAGCACATTATAATTTAACACCTAATTTTAATAATTCTGGCCACTTAGTGTAGCTTTCAAGAGAAAAGATTTCTAGGAGAGGGACTCCATTGTGTAGACATCCTGCATAAAGACCCCGGAGGCTGAAGAAAGACCGTTTTAAATTAAGTCTCATGAATTAAACCTGCGAATCCAGTTTCATGAGTATTACATCATTTTAGCTCTTTGTTGTGCTTTCTCGATTCTTCAACAGGCATGCAAATTGCTATACTATGCTAATATCCTAAATAAATCATTGAGGCTGGATATTCCACCAGATACTAAAAAAAAAAAAAGAGCATTTTATTCTCCTGTTGAAAAAGAAAAATATTGTACACTTGTAGTATCAAGGGATCTTATACATCATAGGAGTGTAAAAATAATTTAAAAATAAATATTTGTTAAAAATATATATTGATGTTGAGTCATGAGGTGTGGGGTTTTGGCTATTTCGACTGGAATCACTATGGAGGCATTTATTCATTGAGGAAAATGCTTTATGGCGATTAGAACACTTCTTTGTCTCAACAGTTATGTTTTAGCTATACATGGGAGTCAAGGTGTTGAGTGAAGTTAAAGGACAAAAATGATTTTGGTAAAACATTACTTGAATGTCTCATTTATCTCTTAATATAGGTGAATAATTTTTGCTGAATGTTTCTTTGAATAATTCTCTTGGAATGAACAAGAGTACTTTTCAACCTGGGTTTGATGGAAGAACACTTTATCATAAATATCTTTTGAGAAATCTTCCTGTATATGCCTGATAAATCATACATACAAATGGAAAATGGCTAAACTTTTATCAGTCTAAAATAAAGACTTTTTTGCACTAGGTGGAAAGAAATGAGTGAGATATTTGTTTTACTTTTTTATTGCTTAAAGGATTCCTATGTTTCTAAAACTGTTCGCTTTTTATGGAAAATATTACATAAATTTTAAAAAATCTTGAAGAAGCCGGGCTTGGTGACTCAGCCTGTAATCCTGTGCCTTGGGAGGCTGAGGTGAGTGGATTGCCTGAGCCTGCGAGTTCGAGACCTACCTGGGCAACTTGGTGAGACCTCATCTCTACAATAAATCAAAAAATTAGCTGGGTGTGGTAGCACACACCTGTAGTTCCGCTACTTGGAAGGCTGAGGCAGAAGGATCACCGGAGCCCAGCAGGTCAAGGCTACGGTGGACGGGAGTGGTCACTGCAATCCCGTCTGGGCGACAGAGTAAGACTCTAACTTAAAAAAAAAAAAAAAAAATTGAAGAAATGCTAAAAGAAAAAATAATCATGGCAGGTTTCTCTTTTTTATTATGTTTTTTAGAGAAAAAGGTTGATAACAAATTTAGCTCCAATTCCATTGACCCATGTTTTGCAAACTCCTTCATACTACTATCTCACTTTTCTCCCATGAAAACATATGCTACTTTTTTCAGTTCAAGCTTCCTCATCCCTAAATATTATGTCATTAATTTCTGCTTGGTAAGGATGTAAGGCAACAGAAACCAAAGAGGGGACTAATACTGGAGTAGAATTCTGGGGTTATGTTATAGGTTGAAATATACTCCCTTCCGCTGCAAAAAAAAAAAAAAAATGTTATAATCCTTGTAACGTTTGGAGATACCAAAAGAGGCACAGGCCAAGGGGCTGGTACAAACCAAGCATTTATTGGGGGGAGCTCCCGGGCGAGGTCCCGTGGTTGGAAAGATGGGCCAGGGGAGTCGTGCCCAAGGAAGGGTGGCTTGGGCTTTTAAGGGTGCTGTGTCTGGGGGAGGGTATCAGGGGTAGCAGCGGGGTGGGGAGGCAAAGTGTTCAATTATCTCTGGCCCCATGTGGCTGTTGCTGGGGCTGCTGGTAAGGTTTTTGGCAGGTGCATCTGGCCTGAGCTGGAGAGTTCCTGTCTGGCCCTTCTTGGCAGTTGGCGGCATGTTCCAGGAGGTTTCAAGCGAGATATATGGATGTGGGCTTGGGGTGGAGGGGCAGATGGGGGTTGGTGGGTGGATGGGCAGATGGGGGTAGGTGGGTGCTGCTTCCCTCCGAACCTAACATCCCGACCTCTTTGGTATAAGGGGCGCTGACTCGATCTGGCTGCTTCAGGCTGAAGGGGGACATAGTTTAAGGGAGGCTGGGATGGGATGGCTTGGAGGGAAGTGGCACATACGGATAGGGGTGCAGGAGTAGCTGATTGACTGCAATGTGAGAAATTTCTCTTATGCGAGACTGCAAAAAATTAAACAGACAGGGTGCAACCATAAGTAAAAGATAGATAAGTAAAACAGGTTCCAAGAATGACATGACCCATTGGGCAATGCCCGAGTTCCACCAGGCAGAGAAGGGCGACTCGTCAGTGTTTTTTGGCAACGTTTGTCTCCCAGCTTTCGGAGGACATTGACATTTTCTTCTACTAGCCCGGTTTCGTTAATGTAGAAACAGCATTCTTCCTGGAGAAACATGCAGGTTTCACCCTGACCGGCTGTGAGGGGATCAAGAGCTCTGTGGTTCTGTAAAGTAACCTGGGCTAGAGAGGTTATTTGTCGCTGTTGAGATGGCAGGGAGCTTGCAGATGCTTCCAGAGCTGGAGTTTGGGTGTAGGGGGATAGTAAAGAAAGTGTCCTTGAGGTTATTGGCAGTGAAATGTGTTGTCTGAGGCGGTATCTGAGATAGAAGAGTGTAGGGGTTAGGAATTACTGGGTGGAGAGGGACCACCGCCTTATTAATGAGACTGAGGTCCTGGACCAAGTGGTAGTCTCCAGAGGGCTTACGAACTGGAAGGATGGGGGTGTTACATGGAGAGTTAACAGGTATGAGGAGGCCCTGAGAAAGTGAGTGATGATGGGTCTAAGGCCCTTACGGTGAGTGGCTGAAATGGGGAACTGGGGTTTAGAAGGGAAGTGAGAGGGGTTTTTTAAAACTATGCGTACTGGGGTGTGGTGTTGGGCTACGACTGGGGTGGAAATGTTTTACACATTGGGGTTAACTGGGTGAGGCGGGAGGGGAGGCGGCAGGTTTGAATCGCGAGAGGCAGAGACTAGAGCAACACGGGTGAGGAGCGGGGCCACTGATTGAACTGGCAGCATTAAAGTGGCCCCTAGTTTTGAAAGGATATTCCTGCCAAGCAATGGGACGGGGCAGGACGGGACAATAAGGAAGGAGTGACTAAACATCCAATCACTGAGAGAACAAGGTAGAGGCGAGGTTTGAAGGGGAACAGAAGGCTGGCCGTCGATACCAATGACCGAGACCTGGGAAGGAGGTAGAGGCCCCAAAAAGGAAGGCAAAATCGAACAGGTAGCCTGCGTGTCCACGAGGAACGAGACTGACTTACCCACTACCAGTAGCAAGACCCTGGGCTCGGCGAGGGTAATTGGGGTCCTTGAGTCCGGGAATCTTCAGCATTCCGCCAGTCCGAGCAGCTTATGGAGCGGAGCAGGCAGCTCGGCTACACCCCTGTGTGGAGGCACCAGGGTTTGGCCAGGCCAAGTGCAATCCAACTTCCAATGGCCCATTTGCTTGCAGATAGGACACGGCTTACTCGCGGACGCAGGTTAGGGCACTGCTTGGCCCAGGGGCCCTTCTGGCCACACTTGAAACAGGCTCCCAGGGGAGCTTTGTTACCCGTCTCTGGACGCCAAGAGACCCCCGTACCCTGTTGCATTGGCCACAGGGCTGCAACCAGGGCATGGGCTTGCAGTTTAGCAGTCTCCTGGAGGTGCTCCTGCCTAGCGGTTTCTGCATCTTCCTCACGGGTATTAAAAACCTTAAAGGCCATGTTTACCAGGTCACAGACAGGAGTTTGAGGGCCATCCTCCACCTTCTTCAGCTTTCTGTGGATATCAGGGGCAGATTGGGTAAGGAAATGGGTAGCAAGAATGGTTGCCCCGGCAGGATTGTCTGGACTGAGGCGTGCGTGGAGAGCCATAGCCTCGGTGAGGTGGTGTAGAAAAACAGCTGGGTTTTTATTTGGACCTTGGGTTATTTCCCTAAGTTTATCATAATTTACAACTTTGCTGTCACCCTAACGGAACTCTTTGGCAAAGGCAGTAGGGTTGGCAGAAAACGACTTCAATCGTTTGTAAATGGCAGATAAGTCGGTCAAGGAAAAAGGGACGTGTACTCGCACAATGCCATCTGGGCCAGCAACCTCTCGGAGAGGACAAATGGTGCAGGAGCAAGGGGGTGAGGAGGGTGGTCCATGCAATGCGAACGGGTATGTGCACTGACCGGAGAGGGGAGAGAGAGCGGCGGAAGGGGAGGGTCGGAAGGTGAAGGAGGAAGATGGGGGTAGAGAGAGGGCGGGTTGTATGGCGGCAGGTTGGAAGGAGGAGGAGGAGGATTTGGAGGACGAGGGATCGGCGCAGTTAAGTTTCACAGAAGATTTATGGGGGGGAAGGCTCTGGATTGGGTGGGAGAGACTTGTCGTTTAAGGGCGCAGGGGCTGGGGCGGACGGGATGAGGGAGGGGTCAGGAACAGGGGTGGGGAGGGGTCCCTCCTTTCGCCGGTGGGATTTGGGTGGTACTGCAACAGCGGCACAAGGAGGGGCGGGAGCGCAAATACTAAAAAGCCTGGGTGTAGGGGATCTCCGACTATTTTCCATTGCGTTTACAGAAATTATGTAAGTCTGTGAGGGAGTTAAAGTTCAAGGTTCCCTTGGGTGGCCATTGAGGCCTGTAATCCAGTGCATACTGAGGCCAGACCACAGTACTGAAATGGATGAGCCAATTAGTTGAGGTTACCGAGGAGACGGCCCAGAGGCGTCTTAGAGTTAAATTTGGAAGACTTATTGCCCATGTCGGCTACCTTCCGGAGTCTGTCTGAGCCTGAAAAGGCATCCCAATTCTGACTAAGACAGACCGGACAGAGAGAAGGTCTGGGTAGAGTGGGCGTCCCCAGGCTCAACCTCTGACTGGCACGGGGCGCGGGGGGGGGTGATCCCTAGCACAGCTGTGACTTCTGATAGGGAAACCCCAGAATGGAGGAAGGAGGCAGACATGGGGAGGGAACTTACCTCACACCGAAGATTGCAATGGAAGGTCGGGTCGGAGATTCGCAGTCTGGGCCGGAGGTCCCTGAGCCGGGAGGTGAGGCCTGTGCGGCTGGTCACCTCTCAGCTTTTGGCACCAAGATGTAACGTTTGGAGATACCGAAAGAGGCACAGGACAAGGGGCTGGTACAAACCAAGTGTTTACTGGGGGGAGCTCCCGGCCGAGGTCCCGTGGTGTGGAAAGATGAGCCAGGGAAGTCACCCCAAGGAAGGGCGGCTTGGGTTTCTTTTAAGGGTGCTGCGTCTGGGGTGGGTATTGGGGGTAGCAGCGGGTGGGGAGGCAAAGTGTTCAATCATCTCTGGCCCCGTGTGGCTGTTGCTGGGGCTGCTGATAGGGTTGTTGGCAGGTGCATCAGGCCTGGGCTGGAAAGTTCCAGTCTGGTCCTTCTTGGCAGTTGGCAACATGTTCCGGCAGGTTTCAAGCGAGATATGCAGATGTGGGCTTGGGGTGGAGGGGCAGATGGGGGTCGGTGGGTGGATGGGCAGATGGGCGTAGGTGGGTGCTGCTTCTCTCTGAACCTAACAATCCTAATCCTTAGAACCTCAGAATGTGATCTTATGTGGAGATAGGACCTTTAGAGGTGCAATCAAGTTAAAATGAAATATTTAGGGTAAGCTCCAGTTCAGTAAAATGGATGTCCTCATGAAAAGAGGAAATTTGGAGACAGAGATGGACATACATAGAGGGGAGATGATATGAAGACACAAGGAGAAGATGACCTTCCACAAGCCAAGGAGAGACTGGAATGCCTCTTTCCCTCACAGCCCTCTGCTGGAACCCAGCCTGCTCATCTCTTGGTTTCAGACTTCTATCCTTCAAATCCACAAGACAATACATTTCTGTGTTTAAGCCACTCAGTTTGCAGTACTTTTTTTACAGCAGCCCTAGAAAACTCATACGGGTTACATGGAATTTTTCACAAGCATAAAAATGGTCATTACAGCTAACATTTACTAAGCTATGTCTATGTGCCAAGTTATTAGAATTATCTACGCAATCTAAATATATTAACTCATTTAATCTTTACAACAACCCTTATGAAGTAGGTACTATTATCATCTTTTTTTTGGATGAGAAAACTGAGTCTCAGAAAAGTTGATAAAATTGTCCTAAGTCACCTAGCTAGTAAGAGATGGTGTGGGAACTTGCATTAAAGCAAATTGGATTCCAGAGTCTATTGTCTTAACACTGTATGGAATACTACACATTGCCCAGAGAGGTCAGCAAATGATGGAATTATGTTTCCAGAATTAGAAAGATTCTTTTTAACAGTTGAGATTTTTCAATGTCAGTGCTTGTATTAGTTTCCTGCAGCTGCTGTAACAGATTACCACAAACTGGGTAATTTACAACCACAGAAATTTATTCTATCACAGTTCTGGAGCCAGAAGTTTGACCCCAACGGTCACAAGTCCTCCAGAGGCTTTAGAGGAGAGTTTGGTTTTTTTGACTTTTCAGCTTGTGATGGCTGTTCAGCCCTTACTGTTTCTTGGCTGCTTTGCTCCAGTCTCCGCCTCTGTGGTCATACTGCTGCCTGCTCTTCCGTCTGTATATATCTTCTCTGTGAATCTTTTATAAGGTCATTTCTCATCGACTTAGAATCCAGATAATACAGAATGACCTCCTCACCTCAAGATGCTAAACTTAGTTACATCTGGAAAGATCCTTTTTCCAAGTAAGGTAACATTTACATGATCCCGGGATTTTAACATGGACACATCTTTTGAGAGGCCACCTTTCAATCCACTACAAGACTATCTTGTATTTTGAAGTCAGTATGTTTTTCTTGTGATCATGGTGAACCAACATCATTTAAATAAACCAATGAAGAAACAGAATGGCAGGAAGGAAGGGAAGAAGAGAGAAGGATAAAAGGATAGAAGAGCTAAAACATATTCCTATGAAGAATAAACATTACAAACCACTATGTATACTAACATTTGCTGCCAAATTTTAACCAATATTGATCTTTGAGAGATGCTTAAAACAAGTGAAAACTGATAATTAGGAGAAATGTGGTTAAGTGCATGAATAAATATATTATGAAAAATAATTTTTAGGGCTAATGATACTACTTATTTAAAAGTATAAGCCCTTCAAGGAAGTATTATCATAAAGAAATAAATTTAAGTCATCATTACAAACATCAACAGATCTGTCCCTCTGCCCTTGTTTCTATGGCAAACAAAATATAACACTTCAGTGTAGTTTTGTACTATTACAAGACTAAGAAACAGTTTGTCATGAGACTGAGAAACAGTTGTCATTGGCAAGCCTTGTGAATACAAAACAATAGTGAGTCTTCTGCATATGAATGTTCATAACTTGCCAAAATCTAGCTCAAAATCCAGATTTATAAAAAACTGTTATTTATAACAAGAAAATTGGAACTTTCTTAAAAGTTTTTCACACTCTAATGATAGTATAGCAATGAATATGAACAGACAATTCATAAATGAAACATCATAAACATTAAAAAAGTTCAAATTCAGTAATAAGCAAAGAAATACAAGTTAAATATTTTTCACCCAACACATTGACAGTTATAAAAAGAATAATAATATCCGGTAATGTAAAATATGTGAATGAACAGGCACTTTCATAATTGCCAGTGGTATGTAAACTTAGCAGTTTTCCCAAGGGCAAGTTGGAATTTTGTATATCCAAAACCTTTGATTTGTGCAGACCAACAATTTCACTTTTAGGCAACAACCCTAAGGAAATATAATTACACATGCTGACAGAGATGCACAAGGAGGCTTATTCTGTTTGTATGAGTTATAAATTGTAAACAATATATGTGCCAACATCAATATATTGGCTGAATAATGTCTATCCATATAATAGAATCCATCCAGCTACTGGGAGTAATGATGCACCTCTAATATCTATTGCCATGCATATGGATTGTGTTCATGACACATTGGCACATGAAAAAGAAGGTTATACAAATATATGATTCTATTTTCATGAAATGTATATTTTATTTATATATTTTATTTTTATCTATGGATATTTCACATATTTTTGCACAGAGAAATATCTGGCACCCCAAAATTAATATCTTTATGATGATATAAATTGCACATTATTATAAATTTATTAATATTATACATAACATTAAAATATTCTCTAGAATGGATCATAAAATTATATGAGACTTTTTTGGTATTTGTCATTGTTTTCTAGTTTTTAATAATGAATTTTATCCACTTGTAAAATAAAATGTTTCTTAGAGGTATTTAAATATTGTTTTTAATGAGTTCTTAATTAATACAATAACTAATGTGTTAGGCAGTGATCGCAAGCACACTTTTGAGATTTGGCTCATTAAGTTTTGCATTGTGGACATACACAATTAATAGAAAACACAAATGGAGAATTTTTAGAGTAAAATTTTGTAATTTGTTACCATAAAGAAAAACTAACTTCCCAAATGAAATATAAAATCTAATATGTTTCTGCTTGTTTCTAAAGGACAGGCATTTAAAATTTACAAGAGATATGCAATTGGCAATTAAGAATATTTAGGGAGCCAGGCTCGGTGGCTCAGCCTGTAATCCCGCGCCTTTGGGGGGCTGAGGTGAGTGGATTGTCTGAGCCCGCGGGTTCAAGACCCGCCTGGGCAGCGAGACCGCGTCTTTACAAAAAATCAGCCGGGCATGGTAGCGCATGCCTGTAATTCTGCCTACTTGGAAGGCTGAGGGGGAAGGATCGCTGGAGCCCAGCAAGTTGAGGCTGCGGTGGCCGGGAGCGGCCACTGCACTCCAGTCTGGACGACAGAGTGAGACTCCAACTCGGGAAAAAAAAAAAAGAATATTTAGGGATCAAAGAAATAAGGTGAAATGAAGAGGAAACAGGTATTAAAATAAGGTAGAGATTTTCCTGTCATTCTTGCTACTGCTTGCTCATATTCAAGAATAAAACATTGGCAGGACACTTATTCACATTCACCTCAATCAATAAATGTGTTTTGAGAGCTCTTAGGAGTCACCATGTTCAAGAATGAAGAAATTAGTAAGCTACACTCACTATCCTGGAGAAGATCAAATCTTGACCTTCTCATGTTCTAGCAATTTCCTGATTCATACAAAAGAGAAATTTCACTAGTAGCCCTTAGAAACGTTACGTAGGCAATGTGACTCCAAGTTCTTATATATATTTGTATTGTATATATGTAATTAGAGTACAAAATGATGTTTTGATACATGTATACATTGTGGAATGATTAAATCAAGTTCATTAACATTAATTTTTTCAAATTCTTATTTTTTGTGGTGAAAAGATTTACAATCTACTATCTTGATATTTTTAAGTACATAGTGCAAGTATAATTATCATGCTGTTCAACATATATTCAGAATAAACTCCTCTTGTCTAACTGAATCTTTGTACCTTTTGACAACATCTCCTTTCTCCCTCAAATCCCCAGTCCCTAGTAACCACTATTCTACTCTCTACTTCTGTGAGTTCAACTTTTTTAGATTCCAAACTAAGTGAGATCATATGTGTCTTTCAGTGCTTGATTTATTTCACTTAACATAACGTCTACCAGGTACATCCATGTTGTGACAAATGGCAGAATTACTTTCTTTTTAAAGACTGAATAATATTCCATTGTGTATATATTCCACATTTTCTAACATTTTTTGTTATTAGGTTTTTTTTATCTGCACATTTTTTGTTATTCGGTTTTTTTTATCTGCAATTGAATGCTATTATAAGCAGAAGTTTGAGGTTAAAAACCAATGCTTTCTCAAAATAAGCATGTACTCTCTGTATCTTTTTCTTCTTTAGTTGCAAATTGCTCAAGAAAAGTTATAAGCATGACAGGTAAGACTAAGGAATAGGCTCTCTCTCAGTGTTGGGTATCTTAGCCTTAATTTACTTTTAGCTTGATTGTCAAGTTGAGGGTGGTTATAACTGTAACATGTTTGCCATCTCATGCTTTGAATCTGTTTATTTAAATATATCTAAAATATTTATTAAATTATCCATACACATGTTAAAAAGTAAAATAGTGTTCCCAAGATTTAAAACAAGTGGAAAACATTGTCCTATTGCTCACTGTTTTCCACTTCCAATGCAGATTTTGTAGAGACAACTATTTAAAATTATTTTCTTGTAGTTCCCACCATGTTACTAAATAATATCCCTAGACGTATTGAATTCTCTGCTGGGATATTGAGGATATACCACCTTACAGTTTCATGTTGATCCATATGAAATAATCATATGCTTTAATTTTAGGTGAATAAATTAACAATATTTGCATTACTAAGAAGAAATACATGTTCGCTGCAGAGTCAAGTAGTGATCTTGGATTGCATTTCTTTTCTGGTCCCCTAAAGTTGCTCACTGTTTTACTTTTTAGTAGAGGGTTTTCTTCTTTTTTTTAAGCAGGATTTATTGAGAGGATAGAAAAGCTCCCACAATGGGAAGGGACCCAAGGGGGTTGCCAGTAGAGGGGTTTCTTATAAACACGATTATATTTCCCAATAGGGTTTATCATAGACATTTTGCAATAAAAACCAAAAATGGAGCCTACTATTGCATGGGCCAGTGGCTCTCCAGGCCATGGAGGCCATCCTGGGAGGGTGATCATAGCTGGGACCTAGCGTTTCTTGGGTCATAGGTCCTTTCTTTCTTGGTGTACTCCTGGTGTAAGGATTACCACATCCTTAAGTACTAATGAATTCACAGAAGGTAAGCATATATAACCCTGAAGTTTAAAAATGTATTCAACCCACATTTATGATAGATGATTTGTTGGAATCTAGAAACAGATAAAGTGTTCTAAAATGTAAGAAAAAAGTTCTACAGAGTAGGCTGCTTCCTGTTTTTCCTGATACCTCTGAGCTAAGGTCTCCTCTGAGGTGCTGTGTCAGTTACCCCTCTTCTACTAGCTTTTCATTTTCCAAAGTTTTGTGAAATCTATCATCCACTGATCACCCTTTTTCTGACTGATGGTTATTCTTGGTTTAACTGCGTGTCTCTTAATCATCA
Organism: Cephalopachus bancanus; assembly: GCA_027257055.1. Classification (NCBI taxonomy): domain Eukaryota; kingdom Metazoa; phylum Chordata; class Mammalia; order Primates; family Tarsiidae; genus Cephalopachus; species Cephalopachus bancanus. The sequence goes on along the minus strand of JAPVLO010000030.1, from coordinate 3,611,144 downwards.
AACATTTATCAAACACCTGCTTTGGGCTTGTGTGTTGTGAGAAGTGTAAGATAACTATAAGAGGCAAAGACTCTGCCCTGCAGAAACTTAGATTTTAGTAATAGATAAAAGATTAAGGCAAATGATAATGAGTAATAAGTAGTATGACACAGCATTGAATTATATGCCACAGTTGTGCAGTGCGGTAGATCAGAGTACTTGGACTGAGCTCTAAATGATAGAAACATTTTGAATTTGTGGAAGAAAGATTTGCTGACAAGTGCATATCATTGATCATTCTGAGTCTTGGCTCAAATGTAGCAATTTAATATGCTATTAAGGAGGCTGACTGGCTAGTGTATAGGTTAAATGAAGAGTAGTGGGAACAGATAATTAGAGGCTTTAAAGTTTAAACTTCATGTGGTGGTAAAGATATTAGTAAAAATAATAAGAATTTATACATAGCATGGCTTGTAGCTCTGTTGTATAGATAAGGAAACCAAGGTGCTGGTAATTAAATTTGACTTTGACTAACATAAGAAGTGATCCAGAAAGACAAGTACAGCATGTAGCATGATCTCACTCACAAGGAGTCTAAAAAGGTTGATCTCATAGAAATAGAGAGTAGCATAGTCTCCAAGAATTCGATGGTTTGGAGTGGAAGGGGTAGGAAGGATGTTGGTCAAAGGGTACAAAACTTCAGTTACAGAGAGGTAAATAAGTTCAAGAGATCTATTGTACAACATGATGACTATAGTTAACAATACATTGTATTCCTGAAAAATACTAAGAAAGTGGATGTAAAGTGTTTTTATCACAACAATGATAACTATGTGAGGTAACGTATGTTAATTAGCTAGTTAGGCATTCCATATTGTATATGTGAGGCTTCAAAACAATATGTTGTACATAGTAAATCCCTATCATTTTATTTACCAGTTTAAACAAATTAAACAATTAATGCATGCTCCTTGGCGTATGGTATGAGGCCTTTGTCATTGCACATGCTCCAAATCTCAACTCTGACAATAATTTTTTTCATTCCTTCCATGTACAAAAATCCTGTGCATACTTGAGAGCTGTTACTAGCTGAACATTATGACGTGTAATTGTGAGACAGAGTGCGTGCTTCATGTAGAATTATTTTGAATAATGTCTCTTTCAGTTTTCATTCACTGATTCATTTATCTGCTCACTAATTTGTTCAATATTTTATTCATTCTTTCCATGCAGGTGCTGAATACTGGAATACAAATATGAATGAGGCACTTCTCTCCAAGAGCTCATTTTGTGAATGTAAAGAGACAACTTCCTGATTATTCAAGTTATTTCTAGCCCATGCTAGTTTTTCTGTTTTGTTCTTTTGTTTACAAGCCACTCATATCTGAAAAACAGAGTGCACTCTTTCTTCTTATTGATAACCCTCAGCAAGAAGACCATGATGGCAAAATACTGGATTTAGCAAACCCTCAAAGTATTTTTTCTAAAATATTTTATTTTAAATATTCTCTAAAGCACAATGTATTGAGAACACTTTATTTCTTGATTTTTAAATTCCAGTGTGTTTTAGTGGATATTTAATCTGCATGTTTCTGGCTCATTTACATATAACTCGGCACAACATTATTTTATGAGAGTGGTTCAGTGTCCAAGAATTTTCATGAGTTTCTGGTATTCACTCTCTTTTAGTTCTAACCCCCACTACCCCACCTCCTCACCCACCTTATTTAAACCTGGAAATCCTATTATATGTGCACAACCCTAAAGATTCAAGTTCTGCTTAAAACCAAAAATTCAGAAAGTCTGAAGTCAAAGTATACGTTCATGGCCGCATTCTGTATGTGTTCCTCCTGTTGAATGAAGTGTGTTTCAGAAAAGTGAAAGGGAGGGAAAGACAATTTTTTTCTACCAGGACTTTGGCACATACATTTTATGCTGGATCTTCCCCACATGCAAGTGTGAACATGAAGACAGAGCAGGACATTCTTTTTCCTTGAAGAATATGCTGGCATGGGTATTTTTGTTGGAACTTGGGCTTAAAAAAAAACTGTGCTGAATCACAAGAAAGCATTGGTGGAAAGTTTCAGCATAATTCTGCCTTCTCCCTTCTTTTCATCCCCAAGAAATAATAATAATAATAAATCCCACTGAGAATATGCAGCACATTCCAGGAGAGTTGATTGTTATAGTGTTTTAGCAGCCCTTAACCTTTATAAAGAAATGCCCAAATCAACCTGGTGGAGCCTGGAGTTTCATATCTTTTGCCTTTCAGTTGCTCCTATTACCGCTGTGGCCATTACCGTTATTATTATTGCAGGCATCTCACTGTGTTTTCAAACAAAAGCCTGGCTCTCATTTCTAAAAATGCCATAAGAGCTAAGCTCCCTGTAAAATTTTAAGGAAACATTTTAAAACTAAATCTGCACAGGTTCAATCTGTACTTCATTAATGGCTTCCTTTAAGCCAAACACAGTCTTGCGAGGCCCATTAGTGTGATCTGGAGATGTTGAAGGCCCACAGAGCTTCTCAGAGTCCAAAAATGTCTCACTCAAGCTGGCATCATGCCCTGAATTGTGATGTTGGAGGCCTTTACTGGGTCCAGGTAAAATTCACATCTTGTTTTTTTCTCCTGATTCAGTCAGCAAAGAAGAAATAGATGAAAATGCTGCCCTGCCAGAGAATTAGCAGTCAGATGAAGGACCTTCTTTATTGGCAGAACTGATAGAACTTTTCTGCATGTGGCGTCTGTTTAGCAGAATGTCCAGATGCTGCTTGGTGGCATCCATTTGTGGTTCCTTAATTAAAATGCTGTGACCATTCTATGACCAAATATATAATAAGCTCTATGGGATATAGAATTCTTCATAGAGCCTAGAATGCATTTGCATCTTCTTGGAGAGGAAAATTTATGAGGGAACTTCCCATCCCTAGGCTTGATGACTAGTCCTAGTGATGAATAGGCTTGTGCTTGAATGGCCTGTTTCCAACTGTAAAAGTAATGGCTTTCATTTACTCATCATCCAGTATTTTATACCCAGCACCATCCTTGGTGCTGGGATTACAATGGTGAATAATAATGACAAAGAGTGGTAGAGGTGGATAACACACAATTTTTCTGTAATGCTTGGAATAACGCTCCTAAAAAAATTAGAGCAATATAATAGGATGGAGAATGATGGAGTGTGTAGATGAGTGGTAGATGTACCAGTTATTTTAAATGAACCAATTAGAGAAGAATTTCCTGAGGGGTTGGAATTTAGGAGGTATCTAGATGCAATGAGAAAAAGAACCTTAGAATAGCCAGGAGAAACTCATTCCAGGAAGAGAGAATAGTAAAAGCTAGTGCTCTGAAGGTGGAATGAGCCTTGATACTTGAGGAGTGACAAAAATCCCAACCTGGATAGAGGGGATTGAAGTAGGAGAAAGTATTAGAAGATGAAGCTAAATTCTTCTCCTCTCATTGTCTAATCAAGGGTGAAATATAGCTCTTGCTCCTTGACTTTGGGATAACCCATCAGAGTTTCTTTGGCTAATAGCAAAAGAAATGGCAGAGACAACAGGTTGCCAGTTCTTTCCATAGTCTTAAGAAGACTGGTCCATTTCCACTTCTGCTACAGGTGTCCACTGCTCCCAGGAGATCGAGGAGAGAGGCACGGGCAGAAAACCCTCTCAACTGGTATAACCTGAGCAGTTTTGCCACAGGAATGATGGCTGAAGCAAATTCATTCAGTCAACTTGCAGATTTATCAGAATAAATGATCACAGTTCTTGAGTTTGTAACTGTTTTTAATGCAGTGTTATTGTGGCAATGGTTAATCAACATAGGAACCGGGTCATTTAAAATCTCCAGGGCCTTGTTAAAATGGTGGATAGTCTTTGACGTATAATGGAGAGTTGTTAGATGGTTTTGAGGAAGAAAATGACACAAATTACATTAAGTTTTAAAAAGATCATTAAGTTTTTAAAACTCTTCACTCTTTGAAGAATAGACTATGTAAAAAGAGTAATATCAGGTAGTTCAGGAGAAAGAAGGTGATGGTCAAAATGCTTCATTGTTCACTCCATCAAAACTAGCAATAGTAAATTCTGATTTCCTAAAACCTTGATAATTGTATGACAGTCAGTAAAATCAAAGGCATTAATTTGTTCTCTGTTAAGAATATATGCTGTGCTCAGCACAGCATAAGATGTTATACTGCAGCTTTTGTATGAGGTCAAGACATCAACTGCTGTCAGATTCCCATCAGCATCTGCGAAGTGGACAGGTGTTCAACCCTTGTGGTCTTGCTAGTTCAGTAAAGACTCCGTTGGAGCAGCATCCTATTTATTTTATTTTAAAGATGTGGTGTACAATTCAGGGTTAGGTGTACAAACATTGATTGTTTCCCTCCACTGCCAATCTCATCCCCCCTCCCCTGGAAGTTTCCTGCTACTGCCAATCCCTTTTCTATAGTATTATGATAATTGTTCAAGTTCCACTTATGAGTGAGAACATATGGTACTCTGTTCTTTTTTTCTGTGGTAGATCACTGAGTATGATCGACTCTAAATCCATACAAGTTGCTGCAAAGTCCATGTGTTTGTCCTTCTTTATGGCTTCATAATAGTCCATTGTGTATATATCCCACATTTTTTTAATCCAGTCCAGCTTCGATGAGCAGCATGGTTGGTTCCATGTTTTTGCTATTGTAAATAGAGCTGCAAAAAACATGCGTGTTCAGGTATCTTTTTTGTAGAATGATTTGCGTACCTCCGAGTATATTCCCAATAGGGGAATTGCTGAGTCATATGGAAGGTCAATTTCTAGTTCTTTCAGAAATTGCCACACTGTTTTCCAAAGAGGTTGAACTAGTTTGCATTCCCACCAACAGTGTCGAAGTTCCTTTTTCTCCGCATCCTTGCCAGCAAGCACCCTATTTTTAAGGAACCAAAGACATATATGGAATTCTCAATAAATTACATTTGGTGTAAGTATTAACTGAGGAATTTTCTAAATAAAACCTACATTTTCAGCACAAGTAAAGTGATAAATCCAGGAAAAAGTGGAGTCTAAACCTTTAGAAATTTATTTTCATATTTAATTATAAAGAATACAGAAAGGAATATAATAACCACCATACACTGACTATCTAGATTAAAAAGGTATCAATGTTCTTCTTAATGTGTTTTTGTTTCTATTATGGATTTGGCTGAAATTGTATGTTTTATACTTTTGTGTATCCATAAACAATACATAAATTTTGAAAAAAAATATGCTGTACTCTACAACTAGAATGACTTTTGCTGCAGCATGATCAGTCAAATCTAGTAGAACTACTTTTTTCCACATGGAAAACAGAAACAACTTGAAGTTAAGAAAAATCTCTTCTAATGAGTTTTTAAGTATAAAAGGAGAGCACAGGGCATGAAGAGAAGAAATCAAATGCTTTTCTGGTCCTGTAACTAAAGGTCTAGGGAATTATACAGATACAATGTAGTAAGAAGGAGAGACAGAAAGAGAAAAAGAGAACAAGGGCACACTTGGACAGTTAGTTAAGGGAACGAATGTTGTCTCTAAAAAATATTGAGCAAGTGGAAGTGTTCGCGCTTCCTTGGGTTTCCATGTATATATTATCCTTCAGAAAAAATAGGATAACAAATGCCTCAGCTGCTTATAAGCTTCTCCTGAGAATTGTATATACTAAAACACTTCCACAAAAAAGTATACACTGCTATACCTATGGAAAATACAATTACAAAACTTGAAAACTGGTCAAGGTCTTTGCTAGTGAAACATAATTAGTACTATACATGCAAGAATTTCTACCAATTTGTCTCAAGTATTATAATTACTAACACATCTAGGGAGTTTCCATTTTGACCAAATAAGGGTTGGATTACATCTGAGTTAATGTGACCTAGCATTCCTGCTCTTATATTTAAATTTTGAGTTAATACAGTCTGACACCCAAACAGACTTTCAAAGTGGTTCATTATTGCAGAGATACTGGGGAAGTTTCTGGCTCTTCTAAAGTTGTTTTTTTTCCCCCTGTATAAAAGGAGAAATTAAACCAGGCAGTGAAATGTAAAGGCTTTTTTCTCTCAGAAAAGAAAAATTCTACCAAAATGACAGCTGCTTCCCCAAGCCTAGGAGTAACTTTACCCATAGCACACGAATTATCTGTTCTGATGTTTGTCCTAAAAGAGAAGACAAGAAATAATGAGGGCTCTCGTGCATGCTTTTTTGATTTCTCCTGCTCACTTCTCTGTAATCCCTGTCATTTGAGGGAAAATTCTACTCCACTTATAGAGACAACTACAAAATCGTCATGTGAACTGACGTTTTTAAACCAAACTGCCCACTTGTATCTTATCATTTGGTCAAAAATATTCTTGGTCTTGTGTTCCAAATTAAACCAAAATAAGACCATAAGTGGGACAGCTGGGTGAGGCCACGAGGACACTGCCCAGAGGAGAGTGAGCGGCCAACTGGTTTCCTTCTCAGGTAATAGGGAATTCCAGACTTCTAGGCAGAGGTTTTTCTGGAAGGCTGAAGTTTGTCTTCCTTTCCTTCATCTTTTCATGTCCAATAAGGCAAAAGGGAGTTCTGGAAGTAGCCTACTCTCCAGTTTGGGATCCAGCCCTCCAATTCGGCTCTGCATTTAAGTCTGTGACTGGAGCTACTCTCTAGGGACAAAGTTGCCTTGTGTAAGCTCACAGTGGATTCTATGTTGGTTCTAATCATCAAACGGTCCCCAAATTCTTCCTATCATTAATTTTCTGGCCTTTATATCATCAGATATTGTGGGAAATTATAGGTGTCCAGATCAAACCTTTTCTATCAGAGTCAAAAGACTGCCCCTTCTCACCGGCAGGGCAACTGGTGTTTCATTCGTTGGCATTTTCTTTATGATATTAATAGTTTAACACTCCTGTGTGGACTGAGTTGTTGCTGCTTATTTCCAGATTTCAAGTTTGGTTTAACAGTTTTTTTACACTAATATTGTTTATAGCACTTCATGAGCAGTGGTCCTTGAACTTGAAAGAATGTGTGCATAATTTTATGTACAAATTAATATGTGTATTGTGGTGGATTGAGAATCAGAAACTTTCGTGGCATGTTCAAAGAGGGGTAACTACGATTACCTTGCTAACAAAGGGATCACTTGCCCAGACAGCTCAACGTGTTAGCCTTAAGCTAACACTTAGCCTTAGGACAACACTGGACCCACCGTCCCATAGGATAAAAATAAAAATTGAGGCAGCTGTCCATCATGCCCAGGGAATTGCTCCAGATTCCATCAGCCAACCGCTTTTGAACTTGAGCTTTATTTTATCTTTTGGATTTCATATTCTATAGTCCTTTGGCTTATGACCCGGAGGCTCTTCAAAAGCATCCTACCTTTCACTGATAGGTCATTTGAACAATCTGTCACTTGGATTTGTACTTTTTTTCGCACCAGAGTCAAAAGAAAGAAGAGAGATGGGGAAGGGCTGTAGAGAAGTTAAAGAGAAGAATGAGAAACTGGAAACCCTTCTTTTGTTCTAACTTAGGCTTCCTTGATATCACTTTCCAGTTCAGAACCATGGATTCCAAGGTTGCAGGGTCTCTCACCACCTAGGAAAAAGAATTGTACGTGTAACGCAACTTTTGGTGGCTCTAAAAATAAGAGGACCTTTCCGATCTGTCTTCCTTCTACTAATTCAAGGACTCCATTCCTACCATCCAAGTCATATGAAGCATGTTTCTTTCAATGTCTAGCAGACCACATAGGTTGCTTTTTTCTTTTTACTTGGTGTCATATTGGAGTTGACTTGATCGGCCCCAGCAGTCATCTGCACCTAGTCTGGCGTTTCCTGTTGTCTGGCTCACTGAAGATGAGCCTTCCTTTCCAGGGCTGTGTGGACTATGAGGATATTGTGTCTTGGCTCTTCTAACTTGCTCATCCTCTTGAAATGCTCCATCAGACAGGATCTCACCCGACCTTCAAAAATATGTTTACTTAGCAGGTTACGTTTTCTTTTCTTTAAAAGGAGTCCAGTGGATGCAAGACCTGAAAAATGTTTAGGTATTTCTTGCCTTTAAACATTAGAAAAATAAGCTGCTGATCATCAATTTAGCACTCCTCAATCTTATTTAAAAATTATAAATACCACAATGCATAACACTAGAATAATTATCAAGTTTTTTTGTGGAGCCAGGAGGAAAGTGAAAATGACTTTTAAAAAATATTACTCTAAAATCTAGGGTGAAAATTTGACCATATAATTTATTTCTCCAAAGAAACATAGATCATATATCCTATATAATGAATCCTCAGACTCTGAAGGCCAAGTCAGGAGCAATGTTGATTCAGATTCCAGTTCTTACTCTGCCAGAATGACTTTGTGGGTCACTTCGGGCCTTAATTTTTAATTATTTGGGTCTCATGATTTTTTGTTACTACTATAACTTTTGTGTCTTTTCAATATTTCTTGACACAGAAACATACTCTTAAACACATAGACAACACCAAACACCCACTATAAAGCATAGAGAAGACACGTTTTGCTATCTTCTGAAAACCGAAGTTATTTTGTAGGTATGAGTTATTTTTTGAAGTTGCATTCATGTTTCCAAGTTTCTGGGCTGTCATTTAGGAGACTAAACCAAGAGTAGCAATTTGATGCCTATACGAAGCTGAAAAACCTGAAAAAAGAGGAAATAGAACAGAGCATATGCCAGTGCTAAAATGAATTATTCTGTTGACATGTTTTAATAAAATGTTTACTTCAGAGCACTCTGTTCAGCAGAATTGAGTCGAAGGTTGCCAACCATAATGCTTAATTAGTGTCTAATCAAGACATCTAAAATCAGTAGTTGGTTCCCATCTCTGAGAACGTCTCGTGTCTAAGGAGTGTTTTAATTGAGTTTGGCCTGCCTGACAGATGTCAACAGTGAGTGGGCCATTTGCAAGGCCACATGAAGTGAAAAGACAGCCCCTGTCTGGGACCTCAGGCTGAACTCATCAACGGAATCAGACGCTTCCATCCAGACCTCAGATCCATTCCTCCTCGTGAGGACCTGATACTCGGAACTGAGGTCATAGATGCCACCTTCAAAACCTTTAGGTTTACTTTAGGACTTTGAAATAGTCCTCAATTTCTGACAGTTTTTAAAGGTAGTCTATTCTTATTGCAGAATTATTATTTAACACTTGGCATCTTTTCTTTTCTCTTTTTCCTTTCTTCTTTCCTCCCTTTCTCCCTTAATCTCTTCCTTCCTTGACTCTTGTTCTTAAACTTTTTATTTTCCAAAGCTAATCTTGTTTTCATGCTAAGGCTAAAGTGTAAGAACCTGTATTAGAGATAAATCATATTTGATCCACTGGGAAGATCTCCAAGATTCAGAAAATAAGGCTGAGAAGGCATACTAAGGAAAAACGTTTTTTAAAAGATGTTTGCATGCTTCTAATAAATAAAATCCTTTTACTTCCCAAATTTATTTTTTCCTTTAGTAATCAAAACCAGTATAGCTCAAAATCCAACATCTGCTGGGGTTCTGTGTTTAATTAGCTGTTTTTTTAGATGGCCATGAATCTTTGTCTTTATGTGATTTTTTTTCCCTTTCTCTTTTCAAATATCCTTGCTAGAATTTTTTCCTCTTTAGTTTACTTTCCCTCTTAAAATTTTTGAAAACAGAATTTTTGATTTTATCTTTTTGCTTACCTGTATTAGCTTTATGCTTTTTTTTCTAATTTACTTTAGCTGAAATGTAGTCCATCCACTGCTTCCAGAGATTTTTTAATTTTTTTTTTTGTAAAATACATGCCATTTCCCCTGTTCAAAAGTGATTAGTGGCCCCTTGCTATCTACAGGATTAACTTTCCTAACATTTATGCAAGGTCCTTCATTAGCCCAGCTGTATTTCCCATTGCACTTGTCATGCATGATCCTTCATGTTTTGTTTATGTTATTTTCTTCGCTGTCTGTTCTTCAGTTCATTAAAATCAACCTTACTCCGTGGAGTTCCTTGCAACTTGCGTTCTCCAGAATGTCCCCATTACACTTTTATATGCTAGGCTGTAACAACTTTTGTTATGTGGCATAGTTTCTTGCTTAAGCTTCTGCAATACAGTGACTGTATCCGGCAAACCATAAAGCTGACTCTTCTCTATAATCCCAATGCTTGGCACAGAGTATATTTCCAAAATAGATACCAATTGATATCCTGAACATCAAATTTCTTTATTCTGTATTCTCATTGTTATAATGTAATAATCAAAGTGATATACTGTAGCTGGCTTATACTAGCTTATAAGAACTGATTGTTAAATTTTCAGAAATGTTGTAAAACTTTGGATGTTCACGATTAAATCATATAGACATAATTAAATAAATGATATTTAAAGCAAAGGTAATGCAGACTTAAAACCCATAGTTATGCAATTATTTTACTACATTTTACGATTATGAATACTTTGGGGACTTATGTATCTGTATGGTAAAAATACTATACAATGATGTGCTACTGTACCTCTCTTCCCAATAATGAGGTTGAAATTGGTTATGGTGGGAATATTGTCATCACTGTTATTGGAAAATACAAATCAGGTTTTAATTTATTATTTTGTTGATTATCTAGACCTAAGAAAGTAGTGAGGACAAAGTTAATAATGGAGATTAAACTTAGACAGTATATTTTGTCTATAGACATTGCAATATGAAATAGTACCAACGCTGACAAAATATTTTCCCAATATTCAAAAACTAGAATCTTAACAAGTTTCTTTCATAATTGATGAATGAGTAAAGTTTCAACAAATTAACATAAATGAAAACACCAAACTTTTGCCAGGATGATGACAATTTGTTACCTAACCCTGAATTGTACCCCACACCATTAAAATAAAAAATTTTTTTTAAAGTTTGCATAAATTAAAAAAAAAGAAAATAACCTTTCAGTCATGTCCAAACAACACTTGCTCATCAGTTGCAATTATAGAATTGGCTACAGAAACAAAAGTTAGATAAAAGTAAAAGAAAACACTCATTCTGTGAGAATTAATTGAACATCCCTTATAGCAATAAGTTTATAATCAATGTATATAAGTATGTATTTATATATACTCATACTTTCTCAGGGATTTCCCCCATATATAAAATATTTAATACTCATATTTCATTTATTTTCTGGTCCTTTTTTTGTTTCTTTAAGTAAGGATTTTTCTTTTCCTTATAATGTTAACTATTAGTATTCAGCCATCCAAAGAGTCAGCTGGTTGTAAGAGTGGCAGTATAATTTTATGATACTTATATAATTTTTGTTGAGATAATTAATATGCCAAATGCCAGTATTTGTGATGATTTTATTTCAAGTAGATGGTTACTTAAAAAAATGTGTATTTTAAGTATGTGTGGTACAATTCAGGGTTAGGTATATGAATGTTCATTATGCAGGTGCTCTTTTTGATGAGGTGTGTGCCCTACCTCAGCAATTTCCCACAACTGCCAATCACTTTCTTATTTATTTATTTATTATAAAGTTGTGGGATACAATTCAGGGTTAGGTATATAAATGTTGATTATGCAGGTACCCTTGTTGATGAGGTATGATCCTCCCTCCCCTAGCAGTTTTCCTCAACTGCCAGTCCCACTCCCTCCCCTGACAGTTTCCCACTACTGCCAATCCCTTTCTTATAGTATTGTAATTGTCCGCGTATGAGTGAGAACATATGGTACTTTGTTCTTTGTTTCTGTGATAGATCACTGAGTATGACTGACTCCAAATCCATCCAAGTTGCTGTGAAGTTCATATGTTTGTCTTTCTTTATGGCTGCATAATATTCCATTGGGTATATGTACCACATTTTTTTTAATCCAGTCCAGCTTCGATGGGCAACATGGTTGGTTCCATGTTTTTGCTATTGTGAATAGAGCTGCAACAAATATATGTGTGCAGGTATTGTTTTTGTAGAATGATTTGAGTTCTTTCAGGTATATTTACAATAAGGGAATTGCTGGGTCCAATCCTTTTCTTATAGTATTATGATAGTTGTTCACGATTTGCTTATGAGTGAGAACATGTGATACTCGGTTCTTTGTTTCTGTGAAAGATCACTCAGTATTATAGCCTCTGAGTCCTTCCAAGTTGCTGCGATGTTCATAATTTTGTCCTTCTTTAAGGTTGCATAATATTTCATCGTGTATATGTACTACATTTTTTAAATCCAGTCCTCTTTTGATGGGCAGCACGGTTAGTTTCATGTTTTTGGTATTGTAAATAATGCTGCAGTAAACATGCGAGTGCAGGTATCTTTTTCATGTGTGATTTGAGTTCCTCTGGGTATATTCCCAGTACAGGTATTGTGGGGTCATATGGAAGGTTGATTTTTAGATCTTTTAGGAATTGCCACACAGTTTTCCATAGAGGTTGCATTAGTTTACACTCCCACCAACAGTGTAGAAGTGTTCGATGGTTACTTTTCAAGTAGTCACCAGCTCCTTGAACTCTCTAAGATGTCTGTGTGTCTGGAATAACTGCATACTTAATTTATTTGCTACCCATTCAGCATAGCATTTTTGTTTAAGAGAGAAAACACAGAAAGTGGATATAGATATATGGTTTTAGAAATAGCAACAGACAACACAGAAACAGTTTCCACTAAACATTAATTTTTAATAATGAATGAAGCAATTGATATTTTGCACTTGTGAAATGAAAGGACAGACCCTTGGTGGCACATATTTGACTTGATATCACACATATTATTAGTTAGAGACTTTATTGGCAATCAGGGGTAGTTTTTAGTTTTATGAGGCCTTAAGCTTATACTACTTAGGGTATGCTCTTTGAAAGTAAGGAATGCTCAATTATGTGTAAAATATTAGTTCACAAAAGTGAATATCCATTTAGAATAAAAATTCAAACAAACTACACATTTTACAAAACTGAACACATGACCACAAACATCACAACATCAAGAAAAAGAACAACAATTCATATCGCCTTTTTGTGTCAGAAAAATTTTAAAGTTACATTTATATAAAAGATAGAGGGATACTTTAATCTTGCTTCTAGAATGGTTGGTAATTTTCTTTCCATGTCATAACTTGTTATTAGAGATGTCTTGTGAATTTTTAAAGTTGTTATCAAATTTGAGAAAGCCTCTCTTATGTTTCTTTTACATATAAGCGGTAAGATTTCAAGGTTTGTGTGTGTAGTGATTAATTGTAGATATGCTTTGAATTGATGATACTCATTAACTAATGTGTTGCTGATGTTTTTGTTGTAGTAACATGGGTTTTATGTTATTTGTCAATGTTAGTTTTGTATCAAATTAGCAAAAAATTAATAAGAACCAGTAAAGTATAAATGGTCAAGGGAAAAGAATGAGAAAAGTTATATTTCAGCAAAGGTAAGGAGTCCAGTTTGAAAGGATACAGTGTGCAGGTAAGACACAAGAGATTAAAAGAAAAAAAAAAAGTCTTGAAGCCAGAGAAGAGTAGAGAAATGCTGTCACACTCCGGCAGGAGCTTGAGGATGAACAATCATCAAAAAATCTGCTGATGATAACAAAGCATGTGAAAAGTAGGTTGACAGAAGCATTAAGAGCATTATACAATTAGACAAAGCCAGATGTGCATCCTAGCTCTGCCATTTACTACCGTATGGAACTCTGCAACCAATAACTTAACTGTACATGGGCATGACTGCAAATCACTTACGTATATCCCGCTAGGAAAACTAAAGCAGTCTTCAAATCTCATAATTACTGTGGCTCTTCCAACACCAGCCAACATGAGAGGAAGCGTGACAGGGAAGAAGCTGGAGTGGAAGGAGTCAGTGAGTTAACCAATTGCAATGAAAATATCTTACATTTGACAGTTAAGATTTCCAGGGCCTTAGGGTGGATTGTGCAAGTGAGTGACCAAAGTTTTATCAGTTTCACAGTAAACAAGCCTCTGCTGGCAACATGGTGGAAATGACATTGTGGGTGCTTCCTACATAACCATGATAACCACAGATTAGATTGAAACTAACTTTACTCTGAAGTGGGTACCACCCTCGTTTTTCCTGTGCACTTACAGTAAGACCCCATTCTCTATCTGGTAATGATTTTTTAAGTAGAACATGAAAAATACTTATTATCAGGGAACGGAAAAGAGTTTCCAGAGGTTATATTCACTCACTGCTTCTAGCAAGTTCCAATTGACTGGAATAGAATGAGGAGCAGTGGAGAGACTACACTAATATATTATCTATACTGTTTGATTATTCTTATAAGCTCAAAACATATTAGGCATGAGATAGACATTTAAAAAATAAAAATAAAATGTCTTATTTTCCAAAAATTAGACAAAAAAGAACTATGTTTTTATAAACGAGAAACATTTTGTTTGCAGTCCATTAAGCTTTTTGTTATTGCATTAAATGCTAACACTCATAAATTTTTGTTATAAAAGGCTTTTGTTTAATCATATTACTGCTTCTCTATAGTCTTGCTTCCTGGAATGTGTTTTTCTTCCCTCTACCAGGCCAGTGGTTGTCAACTTGGGCTGTAAAATAGAGTCACTGGAGTACATTAAAAAGAAACACCCATTTCCTAGGCATACTCCCAAGTATGCAACTTTAAAAAACAACCTAAATAATTTTAATTCACAGTAAGGGTTGAGAACCAATGTACCAAACAAAATTCAAAGCAAGACTTCTCTAGTGTAAGTTTTAGCAGTTCCATTACTGTGAAAGGATTTAGAAAGAGGAAACAGAGTCAGGATTTTGTGTTTTTCAGTCTACAACATTATAGCTCCACCTACTGGGAGGATGGGCCATTAAAACTAATTCTACACTATTTTCCATAAATTGTTTTCATTCCAGCATTTGACCAAATAAATCAATTTTTATTTAACAATAACAACAAAAATCAGTTCTTATCTTAGTCCACTTGAAATGCTATAACAAAAATACCTTAAACTGGGTGACTAATAAACAACAGACATGTATTTCTTACAGTTCTGGAGGCTGAGAAGTCCAAGATCAAGATGCTGGCAGATTTAGTGTTTGGGGTGGTCCTGTTTCCTGGTTCATAGATGGCACCTTCTCACTGTGTCCTCGCATTGCTGAAGAAGCAAGGTATCTTTCTAGGATTTCTTTTATAAGGACACTAATCCCATAAGGGCTCCATTTTTGACCTAATCACTTCAAATAACATAACCTAATACCACTCCACTTCCTAATAACAAACACATGGATTTTGGGTACAGGACACAAACACTCAGACCATAGCAGTTACTAAAAACTGTGTTTCATAAATCAAGCAGAAGTCCTAGTTTCTTGGCCATGGCAAATGTGGACAAACATATCAATGTATTTCTTCAAATTTTTTTTTCAAATGTTGCAGATCACTTGAAACAAGCATTCTATTCTATCTTTATTTCCTATACCAACTTTATACTTATTGCAAGGAATCCATCCAGTACCCACTGATGAAAGAAAATTTTGCCCCAGAAAAATTGTAAATGGGGGATGAAAACTTGTGCTTTGGTTCCTGATCTTCATGACACACCATCTTCTATGAAACTACTTTGAAATAACTACTCTGACTTTGACCTATATTAATTTATGTTTAAGAATTAATTTTAATTAATTTTTCAGCTTTCAAGTCTTCCACTGGGGGAAAGGAAAAGAAGAAATAAGATGATATGCTATCTTTCCTTCTTCTTCTTCTTCTTTTTTTTTTTCCTATCTGGAATATTTCTTTAAAGTGAAAATTTCCCTCCATCAAATATTTGCTTGAAGTTTATGTTGATATACATGAAGAATGCTTGCTTCTCTCTTTATTTCATTGTTTTCACAATAATGAATTTGTTTTCTAGCATTCTCCAATGGTGATCATGTGGGTTTTTTGTAGTATCAAAATGGATGCATGAATTTAAAAGTAATAGATGTGGATAGTCTTTTATAGTCATTATTTTTATTATGCTCAAATTATTCTTATTGTTACCAGTGGGAGATTTTTTCAAATTTATGTCTAAATCCTTCACATTTAATCCTATGAGACTTTTTCTCATTTTGCCTCCTTGCTTTCTGGCATGACAATATGTTCTAATCTCAAGCTGTATATTTTCTGCCCCAAATCTAGAATCAGCCATTTCTCCAAGGAAAGAAATTTTATTTCTTTTATTCCATTTTATTTTGTGGAAAACGATAGAGACAACCGTCAGAACGATAGGTATTCTCTTTGCTGTTGAGTTGCCATTGCTAGGCATGTTAAATGGACAGAACTTGGAAATAAATGCCTTTAAAGAAAAAATGTATTATGAGTTCATCCAGATGTTATCTCAATTGTATTTGGAGCTGTCTTAGCCTGGGCTGCCATAACAAAGTACCATAGGTTAGATGGCTTAAACATAGAAATTTATTTTTTCAGTACTGAGTCTGGCAGTCTGAGAACAGGGTGCCAGCCTGCTCAGATTCTGGTAAGGTCTCTTCCTGGTTTGCAGCTGACCACCTTCTTGCTATGTCTCCATATGGACTTTCCTAAATTGTAACTAGATGGGCATTGGAGTTTGAGATTACCTGTCTTCCTCTTCTTATAAGGGCATTAATCCCATCAAGAGGGCCTACTCTCTGATCTAGTCTAACACCAATTATTTCTCAAAGGCCTTGTTCCCTAATACTACCACATTGGGGATTAGAGTTTCAGTATATGAATTTGGGAGGACACAAGCATTCAGTTATAGGTTTTTTACTAACTTTGTTAATTTTGTAAAAGAATCTTATTTCTTCCACATCGACAATCCTGGTTCTCAGTGACATTAACATAATTATTAATTTGCTATAACAAAATTTGTGAGCTTAAAAGATTTTGGCCTTTCAATTTCAATTTTGCTTCAATTGGTATAAAGTTGCTTCCCTTGAAAACCTTAAACTTGTTACTTCAGTGTTTTCTAGCATAAATAATTTCTTTTAAATATAATGATAATATAATCTTCTTGTTTTTATGAATGTCTTGTCTTCTATCTGGAAGTCCAAAACATTTTTCTTTTCCTTGAAAGTCTAGTATTTTTAGCAGAATATATTTTGGTGTAAACTATTTTGGGTTGGTTTTCCCAGATATTCAGTATGTTATTTCAAAACACAGTTTTAGACTTTGTATCATTATTTCAGAAAAGCCTTCTTGGTTTTCAGTATTGTATTCAAATTTGGGGATTTTTTTTCCCCCTTCAGTTCCCATTTTGTGTGTGTGTGTGTGTGTGTGTGTGTGTGTGTGTGTGTGTGTGTGTGTGATTTTATTTACTTTTCTTAATCTTTCCATTTTTCTTGAATAGTTTTTTTATTCATGCAGATCTCAGGGTATTTGCCATTGAGTTTGTTCACTCTCATAGTCCATATAATTTAGTTTTTATTTCTGAATTAATTAATCTAATTCTTCCTTGGGTTTTGTCAGCTCTTTTCAAATCTTTCTTCAGTTGCCTTATTTCTGAATTTTTCTGATTCAGATTTTTTTGTTTATCATGATATCTGCAATTTTTTTTTTTTTTTTGAATTGGAGTTTCACTCTGTCGCCCAGACTGGAGTGCAGTGGCCATTCCCAGCCACCGCAGCCTTGACTTGCTGGGCTCCAGCGATCCTTCCGCCTCAGCCTTCCAAGTAGCCGGAATTACAGGCATGCACTACCACGCTCGGCTGATTTTTTGATTTATTGTAGAGATGAGGTCTCGCTGCCCAGGCGGGTCTCGAACCCGCGGGCTCAGGCAATTCACTCACCTCAGCCTCCCAAAGGTGCAGAATTACAGGCTGAGCCACTGAGCCCTGCTTGATATCTGTAATTTTTTAGTTTCTTTAAGAAATTAAGAAATTGTTTCAAAATGCAATGGTAAAACTGTGCATATTTCTCATTGACATCTCTTCTTGCTGTGCTTTTATTGTAGGAGCAATCTCTCTCTCTCTCTCTTTTTGGTATAATACTTTTGTTTTGAATTCTGATATGATCATTTTAATTTTAAATGAAATGAATGTTTCTAAATTTTAGGCAGAAATGGGCTCTAGGTTAGTGTCTTAATCTGTTTGTGCTATTATAACAGAAATACCATTTCTATAATGAATAGAAATTTGTTGGCTCACAATTTTGGAGACCCAAGAATGAGGGGCAAGTGTGTGATTTTTGTATTAGACTTTGGACAATGATTATAGGAGGATATAATGTGCTTAATTAATAGAAAGCAAAGAATTCCTTGGTTTGCTAAAGCAAGCTCCTTGGAATGTCCCCAAACCAACTTCCTAAGCTCTTTAGAATTGACCCCACAGAGTTATTTACTTGCTGACAGGTTGCTTGGTTCTCTATGTCTATGCATTCTATCAGGCAATTTAAGTTGGCCAAGAGTCTCACAAGGAATGACGTAGCTTTTTGATCTCATACAGCGAATGAAGATTTATCTGTTACAAAATGTATAAGTAGTCTTGAGCTAGGGTTTCAACTTAAGAAATGTGAAATATGCTCTCTAACATATTATAAAAATATCCAAGATGACTTGGATTTCAAGGGTTTTTGACTAGATGTCACATAGATATTCTTTTGTAAATCTGGCTTTGTCAGATTAGGGCTATCTCAGAGGAAGCAGGCAGGTGTCCCCTGGCCTGGCTGCCTAAACAGCTTATGTTACAATCTCTGGGAACTCAATTAGTCTTTTTTTTTCTTTTTGTAAGACCTCAACTAATATGCTAACAAAATAGTGAAGTAACTTTTTAAAAATGAAGATGCAATATGTCATTTCACTCTGCAGTTCATCATTTTGAATTCCGACAGAGATAAAGATTTGGAAACAGAATAAGAGCAAATCTGGCTATAGTTACAATTACTTGTTAGAAATTTTCCCCTAAAAGCAGTTGTGGAATATAGAGCTTGAAGTGGGGAGGAGGAAAGAGCCATGGCATTCTGGTCCTGCTATAGCTATAATCAAACCCTCTCTTGCATCTGAGTGTGTGCAAATTCTCTGGGCATCATACAATTGGAACTAGCCAATCTCGCCATTTTTTCCCTTTTTTCTTCCACTTTGGTTGCTTTTAGTGGAAGTTCTGGATGGGTAAAGAGGTGTTTGCACATTCCTTCATTCATCAAGTAGTATTACGTGTCTTCTATGCACCATGTACTATGCAGGTGTGGAAAGTTTATTGCGGAGTGGAGATGAGGGAGGTTATTTGAGTTCCCTTCTCCCTTCACAGTTTAAGCCCAGAGGGATGATGACTAAAAAGTTTAATGAGATATTGGAAATGACTCAGACCTAACCATTTCTGTGATAATCTGATCATTTGTTGAAAGAATGAAGATAAAAGAATAATATTATTGTAATGTCTACAGCATATTAAAGCGCCCCTAGGGCAGTATAAAGGGAGGGCTTCCATCCCACTTAAGCCCAACTTGTACCTACCACTGAGATTTATGCAAACACAGGAAAATTTTAATGAGCTAATATAGTGGGTGGTCTGCAGGTATCTGTTTGTATGAATTGATTATCATGGGAGGAAGCTGACTACCAAAAAGAGAATGGGATAAAGTGGGGATGCAGAGGACAGTAAGGTGTCTCTTGTATTTTTCTCCTGACACGATGTGCACTCATTTTGAGATTTATGGAAATGAGACTTTAAGCAAAATCTTGACTTCTGCAATTACGACAGGTACTCAAAGTGGTCACCATCGGTGTCCAGACATGTGCACATCACACACAGGACCATGCATCTCACACTTATCACGAATGCATGCACTTGTTAGGTGTGTTGGAGGTTCTGTTGCATAGTCACATCTCCATTGTCGTTGTACTTCCACAGTGTTCTCACATTTAAAATACCACTTCAAAATGATCTTGTGCTCCTCAAATGATAACCGTGCTTCTGTCATTTTATTTGAATGTCCTGCCTGTTGCATGGCAATGTTAGCATTCATTTGATTAACACCATCTTCTGAGTGAACATACACACATATATAAAATTTCCCTGCCTCTTTTAAAAATGTTCTTTCTCCTTTTCCTTCATGCCTTTGAAGAAACGCCTTTGTATATGTAATATATTTTAAATTAAATGGTTTTAAACTCAGTGATCTCTGGCAAGAAGTACCAAACTATCCTTACTGGTGATTACAAATCTTATCCCCTTTTAAATTTGATTAAACTACCAGTCAGATGTGAATTGTAAAACTATAGTTTATTTCCACCTTAGCCATCCTATGACAATATTAATCACCCTATCTTTTGCCTGCATGGCTAATAAAGTTGATAGAAGTAGCAAGTTCATTTTTCTTACATTTTCTTGTCTTAACAAGGGTAAAGACTAATTTGGTTACTCTTCAGGTGAAATTTCTATCTAAAACAATGAAGCAAAGGGAACATAAACAAAATGCTTACATGTGACTTCAAACACTGTCAGCAGGACATATGAAAATCTAAGAGGTAAATAAACACTGACTATTCATTAATTAAATTACATGAGTCTTATCTGGGGCAGGAGAAGGATGTCACAAAATAGCTCACCACCACAATCCCAAATAAGAGAGGTTAGATGAATACTGTGAGAGACAGAGAAAGAAAGAAACCCAAGCACTAACCCTGGAGGCCATGGCAGATGTCTCCCTTCAAAGATGATTACAACCAGGAAGCAATTAGTGAGAGTAAGGTCCTATGGAGAATTCCCTCATTTAAGCAGATTCTTTAAAAGAACTTATTTAGAGAGGCACAATCGTCCCTGTGTGATACTAAAATTAAGTTAAATGAATTCCTCAAGGAATTGATATAAGGAAGACGCCAGTGAAAAACAGTGTGGGAACTTGAACGTTAAGGGTTAGATAACAGAGATTTTTTTTTAGAGGACAGTTATCCTGTAGTTCATAGAGTTCACCAGAGATAGTGAGGGCAATTCTGGGAGCAGTGGGATAAGGCATCTAAGAGCTCGACTTCTAAAGATGGCTTTTATTTTTGAACATTCACTTTATGTTAGGAAAAAACGTGAAGGTGTTGTGTTCCAAAGCTTCGTTTCTCTGGAATTCCACGCCTCCTTTTTCATTGCTCTCAAATATGTTCACATACACTATCACACACACACACACACACACACACACACACACACACACACACACACATCCATTCACATAGGAAATTGGTCTGCTTTCAAAAAGGCTATAAAAGTTTAGAGTTAAATGTGTCTCTAGATTTAAAAAAATCACTTCCCTCAGATCTCAGGTTCAGTTAACAACAAAAAAAGAGATACATATATCACTTCACTTCCTGAGTCTGTGCAAGGTTTCCATGTGAAGGTGAGAGTAAATGTCATCTTGATCTCATCTCACGAACTTAAGATGGGAGCTATGGCACTTGGAAGGAGAAGCACAAAATGTCTTAATTCTTTGTCTTGTAACAAGGAGGTGATGACCCTGGAGGGTAGGGCACTAAGCCTGGTGATGAAATGACAAGGTACGGTCTTTCTGAAGCAGTGACAGAAAAAGCCTTGCCAGTGGATGACAGTAACTTTGAAATCAGCTCTTTGTTGGCTATGGAAGCAATTGCTGAGGCCCAGGAAGGTCTTGTCAGAGTCAGTGAGAACAATGCACATTGACAAGATGTATATGAGTCCTGGAACTGACTACTGGTTGTCACTGACGCTAAATCAGAGCAAACTACAATAGAGAATTACCTAAGAAATCGGGCTTCCCTACGAATGAGGAGAAAAACTGAACATAGGACATTGTTGGAGCCTATGAGAGTCCCATTTATAAACACCTATCATCGAGAGCATGTGCAGAACGAAAGTCTCCAAGATAGCAGACTTGATTTTTTAAAAAAGTCTTAGATGTGGATCCCTAGCTTTAGCAGGTAACTAGGTTGAGGTTAGTCGTGGTGGTATTATCTCTTCATAGTGATTGTAAGAAACAGAAACTTTTGCTTATGATAGGGTTATGAAAGAAGGCACAGGGACTTCTGAAGCAATGCTGAGGAGAACCCCACTAGGAAGAGAAATGTCAGGGCCTCTTCACTTGCTTATCTCTCTGTTTGAAATGTTCTTGCCCAGGTTCACCTCTGCCTTTCGGTGGCCTGGCCAGACTACATATAGAGGCCTAGTCTGTGGCCTGTCTCCTTCTCTTTCCACGTTGGCTCTGTGTCATACCACAAAGGGTTGTGTGTGCACACAGTTGAACACCTGGTCTACAGGCACAAGCTCTGTCTCAATCCCGCTCCACCAGGCACCAGCAATCCCTTTGCTGCCCACCTGGCCTAGGGGTGCAGAAGCCATTTACTCACAAAGAACGTGGAGAAGAGGCCTTGGAATGGGCCCAGGGCTATTTGAGTATGAAGTGCACCCACCTGGCCCAGGGGTGCAGAAGCCGTTTACTCTCAAAGAACGTGGAGTACATGCTCTGGAATGGGCCCAGGGCTATTTGAGTATGAAGTGCAGTCTAGAAAAGAGAGGCATGGACACTAGTGGCTACTTCCCTTGCCCCTGTGGACTCCTTGCTCAGTGAGAGGGGCAGGTTTGCATGCTGTGTTAGGGGCAGTGGTGCTCTTAAGAGCAGAGTCCAGGGTGGGCACTAGTTGACTGTTGCCTGCTCTTCCCCCATGCATCTTTACAATTCTTGTCCTCTCTTCTCTTACTTTCTTCAGAGTACAAGAAATTGGGATAATTGGTCATTGCTTTTGAGTTTTCCATTTCAACTCTGGTGGCATTTACTCAACTGAGTCATTGTCTACCATGTTTGAACAGTATCAACACAGAGTATGTTTACAATCTATAATAAAATACATCTTTCAAATGTTTTTAAAAAAATGTTTTCTAAACTTTTGAGCATGATAGCAAGCAAAGGAGTATGTGTCAAGGGAAGTTGAACACAAAAGAAGATGATTTGGTGAAAGGAAGACATCTGGGTCTTCGTGGTATGGGCTAACTCGAACAGGGTGAGCACCTTGGGCTATAAAGGCATTTTTCCTATCATGGAAATTTTCCTTGTCCTCTACCCTGTGTGTCAAGGGGTAGTTGTGGTGAGTAAGGAAGAAGAGAAAAATATTCTCTCTCTTCTAGTGATCCAAACTCAAACTGAACCAACTCACATGGGCTGATCGTTAAAGTTTCAGGAATTTTGCATGTTAAACACAGCCATTGTTAAAAACTAAATAATATGAAAGTATAATTAAGTAACATAGTTAAAACAAAGGTAATAAGTACTAGCAAGTCACATATTAATTATTTTACTTATTTTCTAGATTTTAGAAGTTCTTAAAAAGTTTTTAATTTTAAAGATGTGCGACACAATTCAGCATTAAGTATACAAATGTTCATTGTGCAGGTATCCTTGTTGATGAGATGTACCCCCCTCTCCTGGCAGTTTCCCACTACTGCCAATCCAGCCCCCTCCTCACCCCTGGAAGCTTCCCACTACTGCCAATCCCTTTCTTACAGTATTATGATAATTGTTCAAGGTCTGCTTATGTGTGAGAACATGTGGTACTTAGTTCTTGAGTGATCTATCACAGACACAAAGAAATTATTCTATAAATAGTGTGCTTCTGACCTTCTCATCCTAGCTCCATGTTCAGTGACATCACATTGGTTGTTTGAAATTGGATGAGGAGGAAGCATTTACAGCACAGAAAATAGCTGACACTACAAATCAGGCTTTTGTTCCTCCAGAGAACCAGTTATCAAACATTTAGGTTTACTACCAACATTGGACAAGGGCTAAACTAAGGCAGCAGAAGTATATATGGTGTAAAAGGAAAATATAAAAGAACTTAAAAAGTGAGACCAGTAGCCCTTGATCGTTTACTGCACGTGAGAGAAGGGTTGATGAAAAAATGGAAAAATGCAATATTATTCTCAAGTTTTTCACTTGAGTAACTGTCATTAGTCAAAAGAGGGTGTGTGTATGTTTATACACAATATGTGTGTGCATATATCTATAACTACATGTACAAAATGTGAATATATAAACATATATATGGGATTTAGATTAAAAAGTTAGTTTTGCCATGTTGGGTTTACAATCATTTGTCAAATCAAATAGACAATTAGGACTGGAGCTCAGAGGACAAGTAGAGACAGAAAATATGTGTCAATATCATTGGCACCAAAGAATGAGCATCAGTCTTAAGAAGGTAGACAATAAATCAGAGTGAGTGTGTGCAGTATACTGAGGAGAGAAGGAACTGACCCTGGGAAAACTGAAATTCCAAGGGCTGAATGGGAAAGATGGGTCATCTGTCCCATGACCCAAAGTTAGTGCCTGGTTCTCTGCTGCAGAGGGCATGACATAGCTCCAGAAACATAAGGGTCTATGTTATGATGATCCTGTGGGGGCTTACCATGAGCTATACACAGCATCTTTTCTCACAGTGGATACCTTGGGTACCATAGAATCTGCTGGCTGTTTGGTCCACACAACATGGATGCACATATCCAAGCCCAGAGCTGCAAAGCTCTTTTCTGTCTTCAATCAAAGCGGGCAGCCTTCTCAGTCATTCAGTGAGTGGGATGAAGCAGTATTCTCACGTGTAGAATATACTGCCTCAATAAGTTGAACAAGCTTACCAACACTTCACTACTTTCTTTTTAGTAGGAGTTATAAGATGCAACACTTTGTTCTCTATTTTGAGGGTATGTCCCAGCATTCTCCAGGCTACTGAAACCCAAAAGGTCTCTGATAAGTGGGTTTATGTCCTACCATGCATGGAATGGATGTGTCTTGCATGTCTGATGCAGTTACCATGATGTCATTGATAAAATGGATCAATGTATGTAATATTCTAAAGAATATCCAGGCAACTAGAGCTCTTTGAACTATATATATTTTTTACTTTAAAGATGTGGAGTACAATTCAGGGCATTGTGTAGGTGAAGTTTGGGCCTCACTTTGGGGCCTACTTCAGCTGGTTTGAGATCAGGTACCCTTATTTTTATTTTTTTTTATTTTTTGAGTTGGAGTCTCACACTGTTGCCCAGACTGGAGTGCAGTGGCCGCTCCCAGCCACCGCAGCCTTGACCTACTGGGCTCCGGCGATCCTTCCGCCTCAGCCTTCCGAGTAGCCGGAATTACAGGCATGCACTACCACGCCCGGCTGATTTTTTTTATTTATTGTAAAGATGAGGTCTCGCTGCCCAGGCAGGTCTCGAACCCACGGGGTCAGGCAATCCACTCACCTCAGCCTCCCAAAGGCACGGGATTACAGGCTGAGCCACCGAGCCCGGCTAGGTAACCTTATTGATGAGGTGCGCCCCCTTCCTTCCCCTGGCAGTTTCCCACTACTGCCCATCCCTTTCTTATAGTATTATGATAATTGGTCAGGGTCTACTTATGAGTGAGAACATGTGGTACTCTCTTCTTTGTTTCTGGGATAGATCACTCAGTATTACAGACTCTAAGTCTATCCATGTTGCTGTGAAGACTTTGAACTATATTAAGAAAGAGCGTAGGAGAGTGAGCATAGCCGTAGGACAAAATCATAGGTCCACACTCTTGTTCATCTCTTATGAACACAAACTGTTTTTTATCCTCTTTCCAGATAAGGATGAAATAGAATACACTTTCTGGATCAATGGCTGGGTACAGCATGCTGAAACGGTGTAAGTTTTCTCTTGTCAAGGTACCACGTTCAGGGCAAAAAAGTTGAGATGGCTGTGTTTTAAGATTTTATTCATCTGTTTTCATCTGTCAAGATCCATCCGGTTTTTATAAAGGTCTGACTCATGAATTAAATGAGATATGATGGGGACCATCATCATTTATTTAAATCTACAAAGGTGGAATTACTATCTACTATTTCCTTCGGGATGCAGTGGTTTGTAAAGATGTGTTAGCTTTGTTAGAGGGGGCCAGTTTCTGACATTTCCACTAAGTTTTCACTACTAAACTAGTTCTTACTTCACAGGTCAGGGAACTAAGTAGAGATTCTTTGATCTTCCAAAGATGTCCATATCAATGTGCAAACAGATTTCAAAGAAATGTCCACCAGGTAGGTTGTAGATCAGCAGACCTGTTTAGGCTTAACTTGGGCCATTGTATTTGTGATCTAGCACGCAGGTGATGATGGGGCACGGTAGGTTGTACTTTGGATATCTGGGTGTTAGATCAATTGAAACACCATATCTGATAATCCTTGTAACATCTTAGTATTATTCTTTCCCCCATTTCATAGTTACCTGAAAATGCCAGAGACACTGCTGCTTCAGGGTGTTTTCTTACAGAGACTTGACCTTACCTTGACAATATTTTCCAAGCCCAGAAACTAGCTCAGACCTGGAAACTGGATCAGTGATTCTGACTTTTTAAAAAACGTATTTGTATTTTTACTTTCCTTTCCTTTTCTTTTTTTTTTTTTTTTTTGAGTCAAAGTCTCGCTCTTATCATCCAGACTGGAGTGTAGTAGCACGATTGTGGCTCATTGCAGCCTCCAACTCCTGGGCTCAAGTGATCCTTCCACCTCAGCCTCCCAAGTAGCTGGGACTACAGATATGTGCCACCGTGCCCAGTTAAATCTGTTAAAATTTTTTGTAGAGACAGGGTTTCACTATGTTGCCTAGATTAGCCTAGAGCTCCTGGACTCAAGCAATCCTCCAGTCTTGGCCTCTCAAAGTGCTGGGATTACAAGCATGAGTCACTGTGCCCAGTTTGTGACTATTTTTATCAGCAGTTTCTTTCAGTTATCTCTTTTAATTTTTAAATTATATGCCAAGTAATATCTGTGTTGGCTGCCTATCTATCATGCCTTTAGAAAGACTATACATTATTTGAAAATAATAGATGTCGGTTTTTAGAATGACATAGCAAAATTGAGCAGAAGTTTCACAGATTTTCCATATACCCACTGCCCGACAGAGGTCTAGCCTCCTCATTATCAACATTTCTCAACAGAATGGTATATTTGTTACAATTGTTGAACCTGCATGGACACATCATTATTTGTGTTGTACATTCTATGGCTTTGTACAAATGCGTAATACCAAATGCCATGTAGCCACCATTATTGTACCATGCAGATACAGTTTCACTGTCCTAAAAGTCCTGTGTGTTTTGAAGACCGTTTACTTTTAACCATCTTTGTAGTTTAGGCCACCTCACTATCACTTCAATATTGTTTTTCACTGCAGTAATTGCACCTACTTTGTTTCTGATAGTGAAATGCTGTCACTAGATCTCTATTATTATGGAAGCTTAGTTCTATAAGAACATTGCTCCTATCCTTACTCCTGTCCTGCCAAGAACACCAGCACTGAGCTTCACAATAATGCCAGTGCCCCTCTCACCACTGCTTTCCTTATCATGTTGGTAAATTGGGTGTCTTCTGGGTTTTACCACAGGACATAGCTGGCTGATGGGCTTTCCAGCGTTATGTAGCCTAGTGTAGTGTGCCAGTTTTTCTGAGTGTTTCATCCATTTCTCCACACTTATATAGCAGATCTGTACTTATATTTCAGTTATAGTGAGTCATTGATTTTCTCCAAGCTTTTGAAAGCTATGCTAGTTTAAAAAAAAGAAAAGAAAATGTTAGTGAAAAGCCCCTAACCCCTGGGGTTTTTGCCTTGGTATTAAATCCTATATTATGACAATGTTCTCTCATGTCCATGGATGTTCTTATTTCCAACTTAATGTTTCATCCTCTTGATCTAGAACCTTCAAGATACAATTCAATGCATATTTTCCAAGGTCCTTCCAAGAGATGACAAGATATGTCAACCAGATACTACATCGATTGCAATGTAAAGTTTCTCTACTCACATATCCACATTTGGACTAGGCTGAGATTTTATTCTTATTATTGGCTTGGTTGCCAGGAAAGCATATGCACGTAGATATTGAGGGGAATATATATTTTTATGTAAGGCTCCTGCCTTACTTGAGGTCTATGCACAATCTCAAGCAATGGGCTAAAATTATGAACTTCACAGCAACTTGGATGGATTTATAGTCTACAATACTCAATGATCTATCACAGAAACAAAGAACTGAGTACCACATGTTCTCACTCATAAGCAGACTCTGAACTATTATCATAATACTATAGGAAAAGGATTGGCAGTAGTGGGAAACTGCCAGGGGAGGGAGGATGGACACAACTCATCAATAAGGGTAATTGATCTCAAACCAGATGATGTGGGGACCAAAGTGAGGTCCAAATTTTACCTGTACACTGACCATTTGTATACTGAACGCTGAATTTTACCCATCTTTAAAATTAAAAAAAAGCAGTGGTCCTAGTATCTTCATACAGAAAGCAGTAAGCTGTTTCTACAGGCCTAGCATGTTCATGGAAATTTGGGAGGTTAAAGTTCTCAGTGCATCTACCCAGATATCCCCATCCCAAGTCTCGTGTCCTACTCCTTCCTGATTATGGTTTTCACCTTGATATAGTAGGTCTACTAGGGTTGAGAATTCAGTCTTCTGAAGCTTTGCTACTCTTACAATGAAGTCCTAAGTCCGTTTCTTTACTCTGTCTTCCCCTCATCTGCAAGAGATTATGGGCTTCATCAAAAGCTGCCAGAACATCCCCTGAATTGTGCATTTTACCTTGAATTTGATCACACTGCACCCTAATTATCTCTCTTTAATGACAGTGTTCTCAGTAACAGCTGCCAGTTTAAACTAAGCATAGTTGAGGGGTGGGGGCAGGAAAGAGTATGTTTGATTCTTAGAAACACTGAGGTAGCTTTGGTGCTCCCATGCTTGGTTGGAACAGTGATCAACAGAGGACAGCAACCATGACCTGAGATAGGGCATGATAACCTGAAGTTGAGACACCCCAAAGATAAGGGTATAGGTCATCCCACCAACAGAGTGTCCCCTGCAGGTGAGGGAATTTAGAGCGAGTGGTGGAGGATGATGATCATCAGTCACAGGTTGGAGATCAGTTACAGCCTTGAGGAGAAGCTCCTAACCCGGCCAACTCTCTTATTTCTGTTTGCCCAAGAAAGGGGATCAGTCAGCATTCTGGAGAAGTTGTTCCCAAATGAGACAAACTTGCTATAAGAGCAAGAGGATATGAGCAAGGGAATGGTGTTCTTGTGGTGGAAACTGTGATGTCCAACCCAGAGCCACTCTTCAGGGGTGACATCCCTGTCCTCATCTGCTGAGAAGAACAGACTTGTGACTACTCGTAGATGTGTCTCTCCTGGAGAATGCCTCCCAGCTGTTGAGAATTGCTGTGCCCAAGGTTAAGTCCCCTCAAAGGAAGTGACCTGCAGTTAATGACTGGTGTGAGGCGGCAAAAGGCCAAGCTCTTTGCCTCAGTTGGGGACACTTCTGAAAGGTCGTTTCAGTTCCAGGAGTCACTGTGGAACCACCTGGCTGAGGCCTCAGTTGCAGAATCATTGAGAGTCTGCTTCTTCTATGCCCAATCCTAATTTCTTCACTTTTTTTTTACAGATGCATGTCCTGAGAAGATATTCCAATTAATTTTCCAAATGTAGTTCTCCATCTCAGAATCTGTTCCTAAGGAATCCAAGTCAAGACTCTATTTCATTAAACCAGTGTAGTCAGCTTTTTGTTACTGCAGCTGGATGTAATCCTCAGTGGGGATATAGTTTAAGAAAGATTCCTGAGAACTAAGGTCCTCGCTGGTACATTGCAACTCACAGGTACTTAAGTTGTTCTTATTTTAACAAGGTACCTTATAGTTAAAAGAGCAAAATCTCTCTCTCTTTTTTTTCCCTTGAGTGGAGTCTCACTGCATCACCCAGGCTGGGGTGCAGTGGCACGCTCATGGTCACCCCAGTGTCAACCTGCTGGGCTCCAGCGATCCTTCCTCCTCAGCCTTCCAAGTAACTGGAACTATAGCCGTGCACTATCACACCCGGCTAAAGCAAAATCTCTTAATAAGTGACTGGTGATTGGTATTGTTACCTTTGCTTTGGCAAAATTATAGGTAGGAAAAGTTAATTGAAGTATCACTCAAGTAAGGACATAGGTTAAGTATCAGGACAGAGACACAATCTCTTAGATTTGACGTCAACTAGGAGAAAGAACCCATTACTTTGTGTAGATTTCATATAGCCCTGAGCATACACACTTTGGGATAATTCTATTTCTTAATTTTATTGCTTCTATCTTTTTTTTTTTTTTTGAGTTGGAGTCTCACTCTGTCGACCAGACTGGAGTGCAGTGGCCACTCCCGTTCACCGCAGCCTCAACCTGCTGGGCTCCGGTGATCCTTCCGCCTCAGCCTTCCAAGTAACCGGAATTACAGGCATGTGCTACCGCGCCTGGCTGATTTTTTGATTTATTGTAGAGATGAGGTCTCGCTGCCCAGGCGGGTCTCAAACCCGCGGGCTCAGGCAATCCACTCACCTCAGCCTCCCAAAGGCGTGGGATTACAGCCTGAGCCACCGAGCCCGGCTGCTTTTATCTTTTAAATTAAGTAAAATTATTTTTTATTTTATATTTGTAAATTACCTCCTTATTTTTTTTACAAGGATTTTTTTTTCTTTCTAGTTCTCAAGTTGAATGCACAGAGCATTTATTTTAATTCATATGTTTAAAAATCAGAGGTATGCTTTTTGGAAAGCACTTACATTTTATCTCAGAGAACACTAACTTCACTCTTTCAAATATAGCTGAGACAAATTAGATTAGTAAATGTTCAAACAATTCTAAGCCCTTCATTTTTAAAGAAATTACTTTCATGACCTGACCACAATATCATCTCAAAAATATAATATGCTTCATTTGCATTTTTGGCTATTTTTTTGCCCTACTTTTATTCCCACTGCAATTTAAGCAATGTAGTCACTTGAAAATGACTTTCTAGTATATAAGAAAATTATTTCCCAAAGAGTTTGAAACTTGAATATAGAATATAGTAAATTAAATATTTCTAGAATTTTAAAGTTTGGATCTTAGCACAATAACATAGCAGGATGATCAGCTAAGGACAGTATCTCTAATAAGTTTAAAATCTGAAAATAATATTGACTTCAACCCAGGTTGTTTTATTGCTTTCATCAAAGCATTTTTCAACCTCAAGAGAAATTATGAAAATAAAAATATTGAATATAAAATACTTTTAAGAAAAACTTCAGTAAAAATCTGAAGATACTGTCTTACATATTTGTTAGAAAGCCTTCTACACAGCAATGATTGAATTCAAGATGCTTCTTTTGACATATTTAACGAATCCATTTGTTTACATTCTCTGCTTTTCCCTTTCTTGTTTATCTTTTGATTCCAGTTCTCTTCTTTATATTCAGTCTTTTCCAACACAACACATTGATTCTACTAGATGGGGTCTAGCACTGTCATTTCTATATAATTGTAGCCAAAGTGGAGACAAAAGAAAAAGAAAAAAACAACAACCAAGGGAATGATGGAAGTAGAGAGATCAAGATCTCTTCTAGTATATTTTTACTCATATGTGTATTATCTTCACAAATCTCCCCAATATTCTTTTTTTCTGTTGAGATCCTCATCTTCTTGGTTCAAGACCCAAGGAAATGACACAATCTGCAATTCGATGTGGACTAGGCATTGGATCGAACCCAAATATTAAAAGTTAATAGGAATATGACCTTGGGGAAGTTTTACTAACCTTTCTGAAGCCCAATTTCCATCTTTGTTATTGGAGTGCTTGCCTCGAACGGTTTTTGTAATGAGACATATACATGTAACACATTTAGGATGGAGCAACACACTGGCAACCTGGTCCACTATCAGGGGATAGAAGGCTAGCTAGAAGCACGAACTTCATCTGCATGCATGCAATGTACTTACACAATAAATCCTCACTTGTACCCCACAGTGCTAAAATAAAATTACATAAAATTTTATGTAGCTCCCACTTCCTTAGTTATAGTTTTGTTTGTTCCCATTTTATAGCAGTTGTATACATTATTGTAATTATAGAATTTAATTAATTATTCATGCAAATCAGTAAGATCTGAATGTGAAACAGGACAGAGATATTGTTATGAAAATCAGTAAATGATTTGGAATGGCCTAATAAAAAAGAACAGCTGAAAAATGATGTCAAATTCAGGGTAGGCAAGATACTTAGAAAAGATTGTAAAACCATGAAAATCTAAAATAGCATGCTTTTTTTGTTCACCAAAGTATTTATTTTATTTTATTTTAATATTATGGATGTGGTTTTTAGCCTAGAAAGGTCAGGTGAAATTCCCATCAGGGATTCCCAAGGGAATGGCTTTCATCCTACATTAAAAGTTTGGAGTTTTCTGCTGGTGGGAACGCAAACTAGTGCAACCTCTTTGGAAGACAGTGTGACAATTTCTGAAAGAAGTAGAAATTGACCTTCCATATGTCCCAGCAATTCCCCTATTGGGAAGATACCCAGAGGAACTCAAATCATTCTATAAAAAAGATACCTGCACACATATGTTTGTTGTAGCTCTATTCACAATAGCAAAAACATGGAACCAACCATGTTTTTAAAATGTGGTACATATACACAATGGAATATTATGCAGCCATAAAGAAGGACAAACATATGGACTTTCGCAGCAACTTGGATGGATTTAGAGCCTATCATACTCAGTGATCTATCAAGGAAAAAAGGACAGAGTACCATATGTTTTCACTCATAAGCAGACCTTGAACAATTATTATAATACTATAAGAAAGAGATTGGCAGTTGAGGGAAACTGCTAGGGGAAGGAGGGACATACCTCATCAACAAGGGTACCTGCATAATCAACATTTGTATACCTAACCTTGAATTGTATCCCACACCTTTATAAAAAAAAAAGTTTGGAGTTTGAATGCTTATTTATTTACTGTAAGTTAACATAAGATATTTATAATACCTTTAATTGTTTCATTGTTATTCAACTAACTTTTCTGAGGAATCAGTTAACTACTAGACTCATTTGCAATGGTTAAAAACATTTTTATCATACTTACTGCATTTATTTTATTTCATAATATTCAAAGTTAATGAATTTTAGTAGGTGAAAAAGACATTTGGTTTTGCTAAAGAGGATTTATGCCTTCTGGATAAACTTTTGAAGATTTTTCTAAAGATGGGATAGAACTCTGACTTTATCATGAATGTTCCAACAGCCATACTTGCAGGTTTAGTGTATAAAGATATAGTGTGCCCAGGTAAATTTTCTATGTTGGCAATTTTTTACAATGATCACTTTTTCCACATGATTATAACTTATTAGTTATTTCCACAATTATTTGTGAATTTGAAATCCTTTTTACCCCCACATGTAATTAATTTATTCTCATTTTATCAGCAATTGTCTTGTGATTAGCTAGTTGCAAGACTGTTTGCAGCAGGCCTCAGTTTTGCTTTGGAACGTAATAACTATCTTTGCCTATCTAAGGAGGAGGAAGTCTTCTGGAGACCACCCTCCTAAATGACCACTAAATTTTAGTTTGCATGATTTAGGGTGTATTTGTGGGTATTTTTTTTCTGATATAACTCTGTCTTGTCATTTCATTTGAGAGCAGAAAGCATCTCAAATATGGGAGGACTCATTGAATACCTGGTGGCTTATAAGAGCCTGGCATATATTATTCGCAATTCAGAAGATTAATAGCAAGCATGTGGGTGCCATTTGTTCTGAAAATCAAGGGGCTCAGTTATTAAATACACCATAATACATACTTAACCAATTAGAGTATTAGTAGCAAACCTAACTTCAGGAAGGAGGCTACTTCACAGATTTTACAGCCAAGTATGGGGTGAGGGGATTACCAAATGCTAGAGTGTCAGCTCCAGAGTTTAACTCCTAATTTGCCAGGCTGGGAATAGCTTTATCAAGTTTTTTTTTTTCTCTTTCAATTCTATGTTGGTTTAACAGTAGAAATGGTTTCCATATGGCCCGATTCCAGTCACTGCAGAGAGCTGGAGAGCTATAAAAACTGGCATTGATAACTATTTCACATTATCATTTTCTTCTCAACAATTAGCAAATTTGGCTTTACTTCTGATATCAAATTATACCTGGCATAGTAATGACATAGTAATGACTCTTATACAATCCTCTTCTTTTTGTATGTGTACAAAAGGGTAACGTATCCTAAGTAACTTCCTTAAAGGATTCTCTGAAATCTTGCAGATACTTACAATGATTCTTACACAATTTTTCCTTCTGAAAAAATATAAAAAGTTAAAAGTATAAACGTATGCCAGGAGGCCACTTCATCCTCTGCCAGTAGTGACGATGGAGTGAACATTGGCTAGAGGTCAGAAACTTAGGAATTGCAACAGTTACCAAAGACTTAAGGCTATAGACGAATAACTTCACCAAGTGGCAATAAAACTCCAAATATTTGGGGGCCACCAACAATAAGAGGGTATTGCGCTGATAAGTGTGATGGGCATCACTGTCACTAAATAGCCAAGATTGAAAGAATTGTCCTTAGCCAAGAAGTTAGGAACTACGGGCTTATGAAATCACTTAATGTGAGGAAGGGCTGGGGGGGGACTGTAGGGGAAGATGGTTTCTGAAGTAACACATATAAAGTATTTTTTTTTCTTTTTGATTTAACAGCATCTTGAGCACATGTCAGTAATATCATTTATCAAATTATGTCAAAATGACCTAAAGTCTGCATTAGGCTTAAAAGCACGGACTCTGGAAACACTACTCTGGCACCTATAATTTTTCTGTGTCTCAGTTTTCTTAACTGTAAAATGGAGGGGGACGATAACAGTGTTTCTGCCTTATAGACGGAGGTGAGAATTAAGCAAGTTATATGGATGTGTGTAGAACAGACCTGATCTGGCACATGTTACTTACCATCTTCATATTCTTGTTTCTTCCATGAGGGCTAGGCTGTTAGGTCCTTCCGGGCAGCTGCCCTCCAATTTCCCTCCTTTGTGTTCTTAGCAAACTGTCTGGGCATCAAGAAGCTTTTCCTTTAATTGGAGACATCATCTTGTATGGTGGGTTTTCTCTCTGCTTTGGCATTTGGTAGGAAGGGGCGCTGCGGTGGGGATCAGTAGGGGTGGCGTGGATCAGAGTGCCATGGCAGAAACAGGCTGACAGCTTGTCACACACGCTGAAAAGTTTTCTGCTTTCTGTCTTCCTCTTCCGCGTGCCTGCTGTGCAGCTCAAAAAATAAAAATAAAAGAAGCAAAGGAGAAGGACGGTGGCCTCTGGGTTGAGATTGAATGTGTGGGGATATGGGAGGTAATGTGAGAAAGAGAATGAAGAGATTTAGTTGCTAGAAATCTATAAAATGAAGTTTCAGAAGCATTGTAGCTATTGATTTCTAATCTAGCCCCAGGGGCCAAGAAACTTGATGAGATTTCCCAGGAGGTTTGGGGTTAACGGAATTTCACAGAAATCAGACAATCAAATGCCAGGCCTTGGGGGCATCTGTGCTTCAGTCCCTTGTGCTTCAATAGTGTTTACTTTGTCGACACTTCTACTATGTTGCTGGTTATTTTGTACTCATCTGTTGTAATGTCTGTCACAATGGATATTATGGGATCATCATTTATTCATCTTTCCATTCCCAGCATCTGGCATGATATCTTACAAATAGGTACACAATACGTGTTTGAAGGAAGAAATACTAGGAGGAAGAATAGTGAAAGGAAAGGAAGACAGAAAGGCAGAAAAGTAAAAAGAAAGTCGGAAAGAAGGAAGGAAAATTCAGGTTAGTGCTTATTTTCATAGATGTTGTGAATGAATGCAGACAAGTTCTCTGCTTAAAGAGCCCTAGGAAAGAGTATCATATAATTTTCCCAATAATACATTCCAGAGAATAATAGAACTATTAGAATAGACGTGTTATGAAGACCATAGATCTTAATTTAATCTAATTCTGGAAGACCAAGTTTTAGGAATATAAGAAATGTGTTAAAAAGAAGTTAATCTGGTTAAACTCGGGCAGCCCGCATATCTTGAAAAATCATGCTCAGTAGTTAGGGGAGTGATGGTATCTAATACATATTTGGAATAATATAATGAAAAGGTTATTGCATAATTCTTCAAGAGTCTTAAAGGACAAATATAAGCTTTTCCCCTCTTATTTAATTCCCTGGTACATTATGTAAACTAAATCATTGCAATTTTGTTAAACCAGAACACCTTTCCAACTTGTCTTAGCCCCTTGATGTTGATGAATTGTTTATTGTTAAGCAGTTTGGTTGCCAGAAGGAGACATTCTAATGAGACTTTGGAAGCTAAACACAAAGTCTCATGAATTTGAAGGAAAATGGTATACTTATCGAGAAGTGGCTTACTCAGGTTCAAATCTTGGTTCAGCGATGTGCCATTTTTAACATATATTGCTAAATATCTAATAACCTCAACTTACAAGGTGGAGGCAACCAGCGCTTTCCAATATTATTTCTGTCTGCACTAAAAAAAAATCCTTTTAAGAAGAATTTTGATATTGTTAAAGAGCTGCCAGGGGTAAAATGGTGATGAGAGAAAGCACAATTCCTTCATAAATATGCTAATTCAAACAAGATGTTCAGATTTTAATGATAAAGGCAAATATGCCACTCAGTTCTAGTTCCCTTGGATACGGGGGCAGAACAAATGCCTTCTCAAGTTTTTGTGTGGTTTACTTCTAAAATGACTGAGCAAATATGAATGGGCTCTCACTACTCATCAAAGAAATGCAAATTAAAACCACACTGAGATACCTACCTCCTAACTCTAGTCAGGATGGCTATCATCAGTAACTCAAAAACCAACAGGTGCTAGAGAGGATGTGACAAAAAGGGAACACTTCGACACTGTTGGTAGGAGTGTAAACTAGTACAACCTCTGTGGAAAATAGGGTGGTGATTCCTAAAAGATCTAAAAAATTGACCCCTCATGCGATCCAGCAATCTCCTTTCTGGGAGTGTACCTGGAGGAACTCAAATGCTGGGAACACTGGCTGACCACATGCAAAAGATTAAAACAAGATCCCTACCTAACACCATACACAAAAATCAACTCTAAATGGATTAAAGACCTAAACATAAAACCTCAAACTATAAGAAACTTAGAAGATGCAGGAGACACCCTTATGGAAATTGGAACTGGCAACCAATTCCTGATCAAAACCCCAAGTGCCCATGCCTTAAGAGATTAGATAGAAGACAAGTGGGACCTCATTAAACTGACAAGCTTCTGCAAAGCCAAAGAAACCATCAAGAGAGCAGGGAGACAGCCCACACACTGGGAAAAAATATTTGCCAACTCTATGTCTGACAAAGGCCTAACATCTAGGATCTATAAGAAACTCAAGCATGTCAAAAAGAAAAATACAAACAGCCCCATTAAAAAGTGGGCAAAAGATATGAATAAACAGTTCTCAAAAGAAGACATATGATTGGCCAACAGATAAATGAAAAATGCTTAGCCTCACTAGTCATCAAAG
Organism: Cephalopachus bancanus; assembly: GCA_027257055.1. Taxonomy (NCBI): domain Eukaryota; kingdom Metazoa; phylum Chordata; class Mammalia; order Primates; family Tarsiidae; genus Cephalopachus; species Cephalopachus bancanus. The sequence continues at coordinate 3,573,885 of JAPVLO010000030.1, read as the reverse complement.
AAATGCAAATTGAAACTACACTGAGATACCACCTAACTCCAGTCAGGATAGCTATCATCAATAACTCAATAAACAACAGATCCTGGAGAGGGTGCATCGAAAAGGGAACACTTCTACACTTTTGGTGGAAGTGTAAACTAGTACAGCCTCTATGGAAAATAGTGTAGTGATTCCTAAAAGATCTAAAAATCAACCTTCCATATGGCCCTGCAATCCCCCTACTGGGAATATACCCTGAAGAACTCAAATCACTCTATAAAAAAGATACCTCCACACGTATGTTTATTACAGCATTGTTCACAATAGCAAGATCATGGAACCAACCGTGTTGCCCATCAAAAGAGGACTGGATAAAAAAAATGTGGTACATATATACGATGGAACATTACACAGCCATAAAGAAGAACAAAATCATGAACTTCGCAGCAACCTGGATGAACTTAGAGTCTATAATACTGAGTGATCTTTCACAGAAACAAATAGCTGAGTGTCATGTGTTCTCATTCATAAGCGGACCTTGAACAATTATTGTAATACTATAAGAAAAGGATTGGTAGTAGCAGGAAACTGCCAGGACGGGCAGGGAAGTGGGATTGGCAGTAGTGGGAATCTGCCTGGGGAAAGGGGGGCACACCTCATCAACAAGGGGAGCTGCATATTGAATATTTGTATACCTAACCCTGAACTGTACCCCACATCTTTAAAATAAAAAAATTAAAAGTTAAAAAAAGAAAAGGATTGGCAGTAGTGGCCAACTGCTGGGTGATGGGGCACACCTCATCAACAAGGGTACCTGTTTAATGAACATTTGTATACCTAACCCTGAATTGTACCCCACATCTTTAAAAAAAAATATATATATATATATATGAATGGGCTCAAAAATACTTGAGCAAACTCTAAGTATGTTTATTTCTTCAGAGGTTGTGAAAATAAATGCCCACACAAATCCTCTTTTTTTCCTGTTTTAAAAAAGAAACTTGAGGCTTTTTGAGGGCATGTAAATCCTAGCTATGTATGTGTGTATCTTACATACAGAAATTTCCAGCACTTCAGCAGTGCCTGGCACCCAGGCAGCATTTGGTAATTGTTGAGCTGAGATTAGTAATTAGCACTTTAGAAGTGTTATTTGAATAGATGGATGGATGATGACTCAGGAGCAATGCCCCTTTTGATGCCTGTCACAGTTATTCAATCTGCATTAGCATGAAATATCGGAAGGTCGGTCAGTCTTGGAGTCTGTTCATAGAAATTAAATATTGCTTTTTAAATTAAGTAGCTATGCCAGTTTCAGGCACCACAAATATATACCATAAATAGCAAATAGCATTTAATGATCGAAAACCAGAACACACATTTAACCAAGTGCCTGCTTTTCCTAAGCTAAGTGTCTTGGATATGACTTTTTTACATTCATTGAGAGAAAGGAAGTGTTAATTTATCATTTTTATACTGCAGAAAAGTCTATTTCATTTTCTTGGAACTTAAAGACTGTTCAATTGATTTTCCTCACAATTTTCAATAAAAAAAGTGGACAGAGATTTAACAGGGAATGTTTCTATTTAACATGATTTTTTTTCAGGAGTAACAGCCAACTATGCAAAAGCTATGAGAATGGAAATCATTTTCTCACTGCACTTGTGACTTTGTATGAGGCTATCTTGGAGCTCTTCTCTGGAAAAACTTCTTACAGGTGGAATCTTACCAGCTTTGAGGTACTTAGGCTAATAATTGCCTTCATTGAAATTCAGGTTAAGCCCATCCTGCTGACTTCAATTGTACAGCAAAGGCTGTTGGATCCTAATAGTCTGAACTATTAGGAGCAACACTGATGACTATTCAACAAATCCTATAGAATACTAAGCAGGCTAAGATTCATTACTCAAACTAAATTGACCAGCAAACACTTTTTGAAATGGTTTTAGTTTATACCTTGTTTCACATGCCCACCGTCCCCAGGTGATGTCTGACCATCCTGGTCTGTCCTTAGCAAGAATCCTAGTAGGACAGTTCGCCCAGAATCCTCCTTACTCCTGAGGCTTCCTTAGTAATTTTCCATCCACCACTCCCCACTCACCCTGCTCCTTGGCTATAGATGGTTATTCACTTGCCCGTGCTGCATTTGGAGCTGGGCTCAATCTATCTCCCCCATGGCAGAATCCAATTGCTGTGGTCCCTATACCTATCTTGATGGTTATGAAGAAAATTTCCTTTCTTTGCTTCAACATGCATGATTGAATAATTTCTTCTTTAACACCTTTTCCAATTTATGTTACCAGAATGAGTCTAGGAAGACACATGACTTGTCAAACTTAATGTGTGATGAACAGAGCAGGGAGTTCAATTCTCAACTTTATTTTACTTATCTGTGATAAGATACCCTAAATTAGCACAACCTAAGGCATCCTGGAATTTTTAAAGAACTACCTGAAATTGTGTATGAAATGTTTAGTCCGGTTGTGTAAATGGAGCCGCTCTCCAATATTCTAATGCTAGTGATGACAGTAGAGGGAGAAGGAAAGGAGAAAATGGTGAAATTAAAACAGAGACAAAGAACTTAAATCACTTTATAAAAAAGATACCTACATACGTATGTTTATTGCAATACTATGTACAATAGCAAAAACGTAGAACCAACCGTGCTGCCACACAAAACTGGACTGGATAAAAAAAAAAATGTAGTACATATACACAATGGAATATTATGCAGCCATAAAAAAGAACAGAATTGTGGACTTTACAGCAATTTGGATGGATTTAGAGTCCATAATACTCAGTGATCTATCACAGAAACAAAGAAATGGGCACCATATGTTCTCACTTCTAAGTGTAACCTGAACATTTACCATAATACTATGAAAAAGAGATTGGCAGTAGCCGGAAACTGCCAGGGGAGGGAGCTGGCGGGGGGGGCACAAAACATTAATAAGGGGGCCTGATCTCAAACCAGGCAAAGTGGGGATCAAAGGGAGGCTCAAACTTTACCTGTGTGATGATCGCTTGTATACCTAATCCTGAAATGCACCCCACATCTTTAAAATACATTTTAAAAAACACACAGATAAAGAAAGTAATAGAAAAAAGGGACTCTAACACAACTTTTAGGGGAGATGAACTGAAAGCATGCATACAATGAAGAAATGCCTACACATAAAATGATACTCCATATTGTTTTTATAAAGTGATAAATAATTTCGTGGAAATCATAGACATGTAATTCAGGATATTGGTTACATCTAAGGAGAGGGATGGTGATTCAGCCTTGGAGGGGTAACTAGGGTATTTCATTATAATAATATGTTATTTTTCAAGATGGTAATATTATTCTTTAAACCAGTGTGTATATTAAATATTGCATAGTAACTTTTTACAAGGTTGTGCAAGAGCAACCTTCAGTGAATTATGTGGTTGTAGACCTTTATGCACATCTATGCTTCATATATATCCTTTTCCATCCCACCACCCAAACACTGGTGTAAGAGACAAAGATATGTTATTCATGTTGTTTAAATGGTTAAAATTTAGTGTTTCACATCATGAGGTTGATTTTCAGACTTGCTTCTTCTCTCTCACTCCAGTTCTCACTACCTACTTATCTTCACCAAAGACAATTCCTTCCACTTCTGCTTAGGTCCTAGCACTCTTAAGTCCACACCCTATCTTATTCAAACTCAGATTGATGGACTGTCATGCTTACCTGCTTGCCTGCCTTTCTTTCTCAGGGTGGGAGAATCCATTTCACAGATTTCAAACCTCTTCTGGTATAAACTAAATAACTTCTAAGAACACAGGTTTTTTTTTAGCAAGCAATTTATACAATACATCCTCCCTGGTAATTTCAATGCATCTACAGCTAAGGAAATTGAGTAATTATAATTCTGAAATCGAACAACAATAGAAACATTCACAAATGACTGTCTATTTTAGTAAAAGTAATAATTTTTAATTGACCTGGGGTACTCATCGGTACACAGTTTTATTTTCACTGACATCTTCTCAGTCCTCTGGTTCATAAAATCCTATTATATTCATGTTCTGAGAGTATCTGCTATGTACCAACTTTATCACTAAGCCCTTTCATCTAGTTTTTTCATGCCAAGGCTAGGCTGCTTCCTGTCCTCACCACCAGCTCCTACTATATTTGCGCCATCAGAACAGTAGAAGAAAAAATTGAAATTCTAACTGGTTACCGCCAAATGTCCATTCAGATTTAAAGATGTCATAGCACAAATTGCTGTATCAAAAATCTTGTGGGAGCAACCATAAAGTGTGAAGCTATGTGAGGTACTATATTTTCCACACAGACCATGACAGTGGTCTCCCTTCTCAGAAAATACTGTAGGGCATGACTGCAGGAGAGGATGTGGAAGCCAACTTTGCACCATGTCAGGAAGAAGAAAACTTAGTTGCCAACGTGCATTCATTGCATGAGAGACACTAGGCTTAATCTCTTATTTTCTGGCCTCTTCTATCAAATACAACACTGTAGGTGTGTGCTATGGGGCAAGAAAATACCATCTGAAGAGAGGAGTGGTTTAAAAATTTAGCTATGGCACCACAAAGCATGCCCAGTGGCTGTCTCAAACGTCATACACTCTGGAAATTCCCAGGAGCACATGTTCTGCTTTGAGATTATCCGTTTAGACAGGACTTAAAGGGTTTTGGTTTTCCTGACTGGCCCCCAGTGCTAGTCTTGATGTTAATGAAACAACTGTAGATGCCCTCATTTCCCCTCTGCTAGTCTCAGATGCCATTTGAGTGGAGACGATTTTCTTTTACGATCCCATGTATTTTGGCTCAGCAGTCTGTGGCATCATAAAAGTCATTACTCAAAACAACTGGTAGCTAAACCACAGAGGCAGGGGCTTTTTCACATTGCCAGTCGGGAGGGACAGTTGGGAATTTGGCTTGCCATGGACTTATAATGGGATTATGCTGATTGGAATAGGATCTCTCAGACACATAAGCCCAGAAACTGTTTGACTTGAAGCTCAGGAGCATCATTCAAGGGTCGGTAGGCTTTGATAATGAGTCCAATGTGACTGCTCTATTTGGTATCACCTCAAGTTAGTTTTCAGGCAGTAATATTGCTTTTTTAATTTTTATTTTAAAGATATGGGGTACAATTCAAGGTTAGGTAGATAAGTGGTCATTGTACAGGTAAAGTTTGGACCTTCCTTTGGTCCTCACTTCGCCTGGTTTGAGATCAGGTACCCTTATTGATGAAGTAAGCTGCCCTTCCCCGGCAGTTTCCCACTACTGCCAATCCTTTTCTTGTGTATGAAAATTGTTCAGAGTCCACTTATGAGTGAGAATATGTGGTACTCAGTTCTTTGTTTCTGTGATTGATCACTGAGTATTTTAGACTCTAAGTCCATCCAATTTACTATGAAGTTCATAATTTTGCTGTTCTTTGTGGCTGTGTAATATTCTATTGTGTATATGTACATTTTTTTATCCAGTCCATTTTCGATGGACAGCACAGTTGATTTCATGTGTTTGCTATAGCGCATTATAGTGCACAATGCTGCAATAAACATGTGTGTGCAGGTATCTTTTTCATAAAGTGTTTTGGGTCCCTCCAGGTATATTCCCAGAAAGGGGATTGCTGGGTCACATGAGAGGTGGATTTTTTAGATCTTTTAGGAATTGCCACCCTGTTTTCCACAAAGGTTGTACTAGTTTACACTCCTACCAACAGTGTAGAAGTGTTCCCTTTTTGTCACATCCTCTTCAGCATCTGCTGTTTTTTGTATTATTGGTGATGATCATCCTTACTGGTTAGGTGGTATCTCCATGTGGTTTTAATTTGCATTTCTTTGATGCTTAGTGAGGCCGAGCATTTTTTCATGTATCTGTTGGCTGCTCATATGTCTTCTTTTGAGAAGTGTCTATTCATGTCTTTTGCCCACTTTTTAACTAGGCTGTCTGGTTTTTTTTCCTTTTTGGTGCATTTGAGTTCCTTGTAGATCCTTGATGTTAGGCCTTTGTGAGATATGCAGTTGGCAAATATTTTTTTCCCAGTCATATTAACAGAAAGAAGAGAGAGACACTGAGACAGATCCCCGAGAAGTGTATCAAGTGATGGGCTGTTTTTCAAATGGTTCGTGTAGGGACTGTGGGGGGTTTCATGATGACGTTGTGGCATGGTTCAGACCATGTAAGATGTATATTTTTTTAACTAAATTTTTTCTTTTAAAATATATCTGTTTATAAAGACCCATTTGTCCCCATTAGGTTTCTATGCTTTTCCTGTTGATTCAAAAATGTTATGTGCTTGCATATGTGTACTGTAGGTGTGATCCAACATTGCAGTTGTGTGATTCAATACTACAAAACATACACTAATTTATTCTAGGCACATGAATCTTGTATTTCAGTTCTCAAAAAACCCTTTGAAGATGGTAATGCCATCATCACTATTTTACAACAAAAATGGACTCAGGGAAGTTGTTAAACAACACACAGCAAGTGTGTAAAAAGTCAGATTGTAACTACAGGAGTTTAATTCTTGCTTAGTTAAAATTTGTAGCCTTTAAAGAAATTAGATATTTTTGTTCAAATATCCCTCTAAATGTGTACTTACTCCTCCCTTCCCGTAATTGAAATAAAATTAGGTGGTGAGTAAATTGTCTGAAGAATGGATAATTTGAGAATTCTATTTTCTTTCCAGTTTTTGTCTGTGTGTGGAATTTCGCATATAAACATTACAAATAAGCATTTTCCAAGTTATAAAATCTTCATAAACATCTTTCATATGATATTTCTTCAAATAGTTGATACCAGTTACCTATTCATTTTCCTAGTCTGTAAATGTAAATAATTTTGAATTTTTAAACCACAAATAATGGTTCAATAAGTGTCTTAGTGGCTCAATTGTCTATGAACTTATAACTATTTCCTCAGAATAAATCCACAGAAGCAAAATAAATGGGTCAAGGAGTATGAGCATTTTAAAAATCTATTGATATACTTGCTAAATAATTGTCCTAGGCACTACAAAAATAATATGTGGATCTAAGTTAGCTGAATTATCCTTTGTGAATCATTGATATAACTACAAATTGACACAAAATTACAAATAATGTCAGTATATTTTAATTTAACTGATAGAGCCGAATGTCGAATGATAATTGACGCCCATGAAATATTTATCTGATAGAGTTAGAAAATGTTACCTCTTGAAAAAGGGCTCAAAGTAGTTTTAGTAGACAGTCTCTATTAATATTATCTAATGACAGAGTGGCATCCATAGCACCGAACAAGGGTCTAATGGTATCAAATTAAATATTTATGCCATATTGGTAAGTAAGCATATTAACTAACTGCAGACAGTTAGATAAAATTTAAAAGATATTGGAACACAGACCACATAGTGTTTGGGCTACAAGAGACAATAATCTGAGATGAGACAAGAATTTTTAAAATGCTGATCTGAATTGAACCACTGTGGGAGTCATTGCTTAGCATTTATAGCCCTCCCCTTCATCAGCTACTGAACATGCCAGAAGCAGATAAATTCCCATGTATGTGACCTTAGAACTGTCTGACAAACCTGATCATCATCTATAATTCTTATATTTCTAGATGGATGTTTCCCAATAACAAACATAATTCTTGCAAAGCTGTCTTCAAAGATGATGTGTGTCACAGACCTAAATAAATATAGAAACTGAGAGGATCTGTCTCAATAAAATGTCAAATATGTGACCAAGAATATAGATATAAGATGGATAATCTTATGAGTGTTATTTCAACTTCCATGGACTTCAATAAAATAAAAATGAAATACTATTTTCTACAGGTTTTTTTTTTTTCATTTACAACTTCTAAATTTTTTTCAATTTCAACTCATAAAGCTATCAGAGAAAATCAGGTCTGGAATTAACACTCAGCTCAAACAACTTAGTGGTGAGTAAAGTAACAGTCAACAGTTGTCATTCATTGCCAATAAGAAATGATGGGATGAATTATTATCAATCTTTGTATTCATAAGTTACATATTATTATTGCTATAGTTATTTAGAAGAAGGCTCTTTCTTGTTTCTAGAAGATAGTGGCATTTTAAAAATGTTTTCCTGGTTTTTGTTTCGTTTTTTTCCCCTTCGGTCCCAGATACTAAACATATCTTGTTTATCTGCTCTGCTACTATGTTGATAAGCTTTCAAGAACTTTATTCCTTTTCTAGGGCCCTTCCAGGAGGGAAGGGCAGAGTTTGCCCATCCTTCACATCAGCAAACATATTATTACCGAACATATGTGTGTGTTTGGTCATTCCTCCCCACAACACTGTTTCTCTCTCTCTCTCTCTCTCTCTCTCTCTCTCTCTCTCCCTCTTCTCCCAAGGAAGCAGAGTGTTAAGTCCTTTAAGTCCTTCTGTTTTGAACACTAACCAACATTTAACTCTGTTGCTTTCAGTTTCAGCTCTCTATTTTAATCCGTGGCCAATGGAACACTAAGAGATTTCTCTCTCCTTTTCAATACTTTCTAGATTGGCCTTTGTTAGGGTCAGTGAAAGACGTAGTGTGATTCTTGAGTTTCAAGAAAGCTTCTCTTTAGGAAATTTTAGGACTGAAGTTAACCATGGGTATGGTGAAGAGGCATAAATTACCTCCTCATCACCCACATTCTTCACAATAAACTCTATTTCAGATTCATTTATTTTAAATTGACAGGTAAAATTATATGTACTGTTTGTGTACAGCATGAGGTTTTAAAGTATATATACATTATAGAATGCTTAAACCTAGATAATTAAAATATGCATTTACCTTACAAAGTTATCATTTCTGTGGTGAGAACATTTAACATCTGCTCTCTTGGCATTTTTCAAGAATACAATAGATTATCATTAATTGTAGTCATCCTGCAAACCAAAAGATCTCTTGAATTTATTTCTCCTAACTGAAACTATGCACACTTTGATGAGTATCTCCCCAATCCTCTATCTCCTAACTGCCCAAGTCTCTGGTAAATACCATTCTGCTCTCTACTTTCATGGTATCAACTTTTTCAGATTCTCTACATAAGTGAGGTCATGTGGTATTTGTCCTTCTGTGCCTGGCTTATTTCACTTAACATAACGTTCTCCAAGTTCATTCATTTTGTCACAAATGGCAGAATTTCCTTCTCTTTTATGACTGAGTACTATTCCATTGTATATATATGCCACATTCTCACTATCCATTCATCTATTGGTAAACACTTATATTGATTCCATATCTTGGTTATTGTGAATAGTCTTGCAAGAAATACGGGAGTGCTGATATCTATTCAAGATACTGATTTCATTTTCTTTGGATATATGCCCACTAGTGGGGTTGCTGCATTATATGGTAGCTCTAATTTTAATTTTTTAGGAAACTTCATAGTGTTTTTCATAATAGCTGTGTTAATTTACACTCTCACCAACAGTGTGCAAGAATTCTCTTTTCTCTACAACTTGGCCAACACTTGTTATCTTTTGATACAATTAACTCAATTTAAATGCACTTTAAGGGCATATGTGAAGTGGGAAATACATTTTGCTTAGTCGCAAATGGATATTATAAACCATATAGTTCATTTTATAGGCTTTTTTTTGACCACTTTCTCCTTCGACCCCACTCCAAAACCTAACATATCCAACTAACAAATGGATTTTCATGTCAAGCTGACTTTCTCCTCTACACATTTGTAAACACTCAAGGGCAAGAAAGAACTTTATCCTTCTCACTCCTCTATCCCTAGAACCTAGGAGAGTATCCGATCCTCAGGAACATTCAATATATATTTGTTGAATGAATTAATAGGTCAGTTTTTGTTTCAGTGATTGAACTACCTCCATTTCACCTTACTGAAAGCTCCTGTGAATCACTGTAATGAACCTGGATACAGCATAAAAATGCCAGGCAGGTGGACCAGTGATCAGGAGACAGAGGAGGAGGGCTTAGGAATTAATAACAGGATTACATTTTAATTTGTTTTCTTCTCATAAGAAGGTCTAGTTAGGGGTGTGCCAAACAAGAAACAAATTGGTCAGGTGTGTGACGCTACATTAAAAAAAAAAAATCTCTTTAACAATGCCAAGACATAGATTCTTTTAACTATCCATTTGTCATCTATGATACATCAATATTGTCACAAAATATATTAAACTATCTAATTCTTTGGAGTTTAGGTAGCGGCTCTTATGACATTATTAGACCTAATAGTGAAAAGACATTCTGTAATTTAAAAACTTACAGTCAGAAAGGTTAAAGGTCTTGATCACAGCGACAAACTAGAAAGAGGAAAACCTGAGTCTAAAGTTTCTCATTCCAAATATTCTTTCCTCCATGTCTTATATGCAAGACCCTAGGGTGGAGCATTAAAAGATGAGTTGGGCACAGACTCCTCGAGAAGTACACAGTTGAGATTATTGACCATGATTCAAGTTGGAAATGGAAGGTGTCATCAGAAAAAGACATGCACCTTCCAATGAGAGGATAGAGGAGAGAGAGAGTTAATTTCCACCTGAGGGACAAAGTGCATCTTCATGGATTGCTGAATAAACAGGACTTACAGGATACCAAGAATTTGGACATTTGGATTGTAGGGGAAGATATCTTAAATTGAGGAAAGTACGTAAACAAGTTTAGAACATGGGTTGAAGATCAGGGGAAAAAGTAAGTAGCTTAGTCTGGCAGGATCTTAAATGGGTGTAGTGCAAAATATGGCTAGAAAGGTCGGTTGGGGCCAGATTGCGAAGAAAACATGAATTCCATCCTGAGGCACTCAATTGATTATGGAGACAATGATTACCAAGGGTGGAAGTTTTTTGAGTGGACTCCTGAAACCGTGGAACAGGAGGAAGGATACATTTGGACTGTGGCTACTACATACTTCGTTTTTATCAAATCAAATACATGTGCACATGTTTCTTTGACTGGTGTCAGGAAATCCTTTGATATTTCCCCAGGGTAATATTTCCCCTGCATACCCTAGAAGGGGAAACTGAAGATCCTATGAGGATTTCCAAGAAATCGGCTGTCCCAGGACAGTAAGCCCTGACTTCTGCCCGACAAAACAGGTCTGCTCTGAGCAGGGTGTGCACTGCACACATTCAGTTGATAGCAATGGGAAAAGCAGATATTCCATCTGTCCAATGATCAAACACATAAAATCACACAGGAATGTACAGTATGCTGGTTTGAACAACATAGGCGTTTGCCTCAACCAGAGAGAAAAGACCTGCCTGCTTATGTCCCCTGGTAAGGACATTAGTGAGGGAAAGCTTTGATGTTTAAGCAATCATATAATTGACTCTACTGTTGGATCCAGAAGTCCAGGGTTGGTTTCAGGAATGAACACTGAACATTTTTAATGGCACTATGAATAAATGGAGGCATGTGGTGAAATTTCTCAAGCAGATAGACTATTATCTCTGAAATATTCTGATTATGCAGATTTTGAACTTAATCTCTCAAAAGTCACATTGCCAGTGTTGCTGGATTCAGAGTTTAGGTATTATTTGCTAGAACAAATAAGTAAAAAACAAACCAAAATAAAATGAAACAAAAAACTCAGATTCTCAAATATGGTGGGCAAAGTTTTTTGTGCAAGTTTTAGAGGGACAGGATAGATGGAGAGAATTTAGATGATTGCAGGAGGATGCATCTGTTCTAGAATTTATGGTTAAAATTTGAACCCATTTTTCACCCTTTTACTTCACTCCAGATACCCAGTGAATCTTCTCAGACTTATCAACTCATCTTTGACAAAACTGCAACCATCTGCCTCTTTCTGTCACTAGCTTGTTTGGTAACTTAATCTTCTACTTTCTGGATGAGTGTAATGGTTTTCTGGGTTCTTTTTTTTTTTTGCCTCCAATCTCCTCTTTCCTCTGTCCAATTTTTCATACCATCTCCTCTTTTCCCTTTCCAATCTGCAGCAATTCCAAACTAACATTCTTAAAATACTACTCTCCCTCTGTTACTCATCTGTTCATATCACCTTGTGGTTCCCCACTGCCTACTCTGCTGCTGGGCATTCAAGGTCTTCTTGATTAAGCACACAAATAAGTGATACCCCTCTCATCCAGTATGTATCAACACCCTACCTTGTGTTACACTATTCTCATTTTCTTATTTTGCATTTTTCTGAAACTCCACCTCCCTCTGCATCCCCATCCACTAACCTTCCTCTTCATCAACCTGAGTCTCGACATTTTCCCTGGTTACTCAAGTCCATTGTGGCTTCAGAATGCCTTTCCACATTTACATTTTTTTTTTTTTTTTTTTTGAGTTGGAGTCTCACTCTGTCGCCCAGACTGGAGTGCAGTGGCTACTCCCGGCCACCACAGCCTCGACTTGCTGGACTCTGGCAATCCTTCCACCTCAGCCTTCCAAGTAGCCGACATTACAGGCATGTGCTACCATACCCGATTTATTGTAGAGATGAGGTCTCGCTGCCCAGGCGGGTCTCGAACCTGCGGGCTCAGGCAATCCACTCACCTCAGCCTCCCAAAGGCGTGGGATTACAGGCTAAGCCACCGAGCCCGGCTACATCTGAACTTCTAACTCTGGCACTAAGTTCTGGATGGCTTTTTGTGGTTATTTAACCACTTTCCATCTGAATATTGTCTCCCAAAGCAATTTCATGTGCCACAAGGGCAAGGGTTGTGTGTAGGTCCACTTTTGTAAACCTCACAGTGTCAGGAGTTTTATAGAGTTTGATAACTCAAATAAGTTGTAAAAATAATAAAGTTTAGGAAAAAAACATTTTAAACTTAGAATTATTTCTTTTAAACCACATTGTAGAATGTTATAGAAAGGGGGAAAAAGACTGACCACCTGGTCTGTATTTTATATAACAAATAAGAGGAAAGTGGTTATTCTTCCAGGAAGAAGGTTTTAGGTATCCAGCATTGTGAATTGTGAGCAAACATCACTTTGGTTGAGAATTATGTTTGTATAATTTTAATGTGCAATATATAATGTTTTATATGAATGTTATTAAAGAACCTCAGTGAGACTTCCACTTTTTTCTTTCTTGGACATACCTACAGGATGCCTCACTAACAGAGACATTTGGAAAGCAGTTAGGGCTGGTGACCAAAAGTCCCTTAAGAGATCAGTCACCTCTGTGAATGTGCTTTGACCTGAAAACTCTCAGAATAGAAGCAGGGCACTAGTGAGTGTCCACAAAGTGGGAATGAGCTTTAAAAGAGGAAAAAGTTCTATTCTGCTAAAAGACTTAATAAAATTCTAAATAGTTTCAGATGAAGTTGACTTCTGTAAGCAGGGACACATGTGTAGCCTAGTTAAAAACAACACCTTAGAAGTCAAGTGTTTAGAACCAACAATGCAAAAGACTAGTGAAAAATCCAACTATTAAATCATTCATTCAAAAGCAGCCATTGCCTTCAAGGAGTAGGAATATTGAGCAGTATGCCTAGACTCTATGTTCTAGATGCCGGTAGCACTCACCCCGTCCCAGCTGAGATGAACACAAATGTTTCCAGATGTCCCCTCAAGACCAAAATCACCATGCTGAAACAGTGATTCCCAAACTTCTGTGAACACAAGACTCACTTAAGATGATGGCTTAAAATATGGGTCCCTGGACCCTACATTCCAAAATTGAATTCAGCAAAGCTGAGATGAGTACCAAAAATTTGTTTTAAAAATAAATAAAATAAAAGAAGCAAATTAGGGGGTGAATATAGGATTCAGGGTCTTAGAGATACTAAGATGATGTGATAAGCTACTTGACACAATTTCCTTCATCTCCCCAAACTTATTATAGGTATTTTAAAGGGGAATGCAAAGGTGTTTATTCACTTAGTTCGGTGTAGACTGAAGATACTTAGTCTTAATGGTCAGGGAAAGTATGGCTTGTGACAATCATCAGGGACCCTCCAGTGAGCAGTGAGTTTAAACAATTAAAAAAATTTTTTATTTTAAAGATGTGGGGTACCATTCAGGGTTAGGTACATAAGTAGTCATCATATGGGTAAAGTTTGGGCCTCCCCTTGGTCCTCACTTTGCCTGGTTTGAGATCAGGTACCCTTATTGATGCTATGTATTCCCCTTCTCTCCCCCGCCCCAGCAGTGTCCCATTACTGCTATTCCCTTTCTTGTGGTATTATGATAAATGTTCAGGGACTGCTTATGAGTGAGAACATGTGGTACTTAGATCTTTTTTTCTGTGATAGATCACTGAGTATTATAGACTCTAAAACCACCCAAGTTGCTGTGAAGTTCATAACTTTGTTTTTCTTTATGGCAAGCAGTGAGTTTTAATCCAGGGAAAACAGAATTGAGATTGAAGATAAAATCCACAGTGCATCTCATTTGGGCCATCCTTACACAGGACGTGATATCTCTTATTAAATACTTTAGTAAAACTAACTTCCCCAGGAAAGAGTAATAAGATATAGAAGAGGGAATGTTAGGGCTGTTTTCAAATTGTTAGGATCAATTTACTCCCTATTCTGTTCCACCTTTCTCCCAGCCCTCTGCAAAAATTCATAAAACTCAACTTTGTATTGCCTGGCTGCGTGGGACCCCCATGTGAGGGAGGTCATGAAGGTCAGGACCTCCAAAGCCCATCCATTGCAGGTACTGTACATCACACTTACAATCCTTTATATGAGAGAAACAATCCCATTTTTAAAAAATGGTCATACTATAGCAATATTCTCCTTTAAGTTATTTATGTGGTTTTATTAAAAATTAAAACTACATGATATGTCTTTTCATAAGCAATCCAAGTATTCTTGGGGTTGAATATAGCATGAGTCTCCATGTTACGTACAGGGAAACTTACCAAGAGTAGTTCCACAATTTGTTGGTGGTTATGTGGTGAATCAGTGTCCTTGTTAGGATTAGAACCTACTATTTTCTGCTCACAAACCACAAACCCACACTGCTTTTCAAACACTTATTTTGACGTCTTTGGTCCCTCATTTGAAAATGAGTCTTCTGAAATCTAATAGTGCATGCTTGAAATGTCTCTACATTTATCTTTTTATTGCTCAAATGTAAATAAGCATCCACCCAACAATGTAGCATGTCCCCTGTCTAGAGAAATGATGTGTTTAGATTGTCTCTACAGAAGAAAACAATCAGCAGTTCATTTTGACAATGGTCAATTTGGAACCTTATAGCTGACAATATCAGTATAGGGATTATTTTAAATGTAGGCCATTTAGAACTTTTGACAGTGTTGTATTAGTGTGATAAACAAAGTATTTATTTTATAAGGATAATTATGTACAGTATGTATGTTGGCATATACCATGCATGTATTCACATGAATGTATACATACATACAAATAAATCTATAATGTAGAGACTAAAGATATAAAAATTAAGTAAACAATGGCTTGAATAGACTCATTATCTTTCTCTTTCATCACAATTTCTCTCTTTTGATTTTTTGTTTGGATTAAAAAACACCAGTTGTACACACAGACAATAAAGATGGGAACAATAGACATTGAGGACTCATAAAGGGAGGAGGCAGGTAGGGGACAAGAGTTAAAAAACTACCTATTTGGTACCATGCATACCACTTGGAGGATGGGCTTAATAGAAGCCCAAACCTCACCATCACATGACATATCCATGTAACAAAACAGCATGTGTACTCCTTAAAACTCAAACTAAAAATAAATTTTAAAAAACCACTTTTTTGGCCAGATGTGGTGGCTCAAGTCTGTAATCCCAGCACTTTGGGAGATCAAAGCAAGAGAATTGCCTGAGCCCAGAGTTCGAGACAAGACTGAGCAACTTGGTGAGACCTCGTCTCTACAATATATCACAAAATTAGCCAGGTGTGGTAGTGTGTGCCTGTAGTTCTGGCTACTTGGAAGGTTGGGGCGGAAGGATCGCTTGAGCCTAGCAGGTCGAGGCTGCGGTGGCTGTGAGCGAGCCACTGCACTCCATCCTGGGGAACAGAGTGAGATTCTGACTCAAAACAAAACAAAACAAACAAAACAAAACAAAAACACTTTTTAAAAAGCACCAAACTGATGTTGATATGTTGGGACAAAGGATATATGGGGAGTCTCTCTGATCAATTTTACTGTGAACTTAACACTACTCTAAAAAATAAAGACTAAAAAAATTCTCTTTAAAGCCCCCAGGTTGAATACTTTGTGTTGAGGTTCTCTGGCATTTGGATAATGCTTTGACTATATAGCATCAGGAAAAGAGAGTACGAGGATTCATTTACAGTTTTCCTTCTGAAAATAAATTCTTATTTTTTTTTAAAAAAATATACTATTTATGCAGAAACTCTTTAGATGTAACTAAAATGTTACAATATATTACAGATTCCTCTACAACGTCTGTGAAAAATATGGACACAGACTGTATTATTTTTCTTCTTTTTTTAATATTTAAAAAATTCAGTTCTACTTTGTTCAGTCAAGAAGTAAAAATGAGTCTTTTGGAAAGTATTTAATAGCATATAATAACATTTTGGGGAGTGGTCTCTTTCTAACTCATCTTTCTTATTTTTCCTTCTCCTTATCTCCTATATTTTCAAGCATGTTTCATTATCAGACAACTGAATCGAAGGGAAGTAACTTTTAAAAGCAAGGCATCTAAAGAGAAGAAACAAACTGAAGAAATACTAGGCTAATTAATTTGGGCGTTTAATATTTTACTGTTCGTCATTTGGTACAAGGATAACTTTCACTGCTGTCTAATAAAATGAACCAAGAGTGAAAAGTTCAAATATTAGGCTTTCCTGTGGAGCTGTTTCAGGAGGGCCCGAGAGCCAACATCAGCGGAGGGACCAAGGGAGTTCATGTTTCTGTCTAGTCTGTGGTGGACTGCTGAGATGGCTACTGAGGGCAAATAAAACTCCCAAAACCAAAACCTAACCTGCACCTCCGAAGATCAGTGACCTCGGGTTAAAGAACTTTGCTTCAAGTCTCTGCTGACTTCCTCTGCTTTTCACCAACCCTTCTCCCAAAATTGCCTCCTTAAAGCTAAACAAACAAAAAAGGCAAAACCCCAGACTTCTCAACAAAAGACATTTTGTTTTCCACCCAACTGTTGTGTAGAATATATAAAAGTCACAGTCATGGCAGAAGGAAACTTACATTAAATTAACATTCCCCAAAACAACTTCAAATCAATGGATGTGTTTTCCTCCAGAGAAATCCATAATTACCTTGGCTTCAGCACAGCAGAAAATAACAGAGTATCATAGACAGTTTTCCTGAGTTGACTATAGTTCAGATCAAGGGCCACATATGCTGCAAATCTCTGTAATGGCAGGTAACTATAGGGGACCTACCAAGCCATTTTGCAACTTAAGTGATCCATACCAAAATTTCCAAATATATTGGAACAACAAGTGTTCATTTCTCATGAAATACCCTGAAATGACCAGTAAACAACATTACAGTAATAGCCTAGTGATTGAAGCCCATGTCCTGAGACCTGGGTTGCCAGATAAAATACAGGGCATTCAGTTAATTATGCATTTCAGATAAGTAATGTTTTTTAAATATATATATATATATATCCCAAATATTGCATAGGACATACATATACTACAAATTGCTTGTTGTTTATTTGAAATTTTAATTTAACTGAGTATTCTGTATTTTTGTGTTTTATTTACAAAGTCTGGTAATGTCACCTAAGATGATATTTTCCAACTTCAATTTCAAAATTCAGTCATTAAACGCTAAGACAGCTGGCAGTTATATATATTTTCAAATTTAAAAAGTTGCACAAGGTATATGAAATGTAATGAATTAAATGCCAATACTAGAAGACATAATCTGTGCAAAGATAGCTGATTAATTAAAAGAGAGAGAGAGAAAGAGAGATTTCCTAAACTGAGTTATAATTAACCCCTCTCACACACAGGTTGGCTCACTTGGTGCATAATTATGACATTTTAGGTTACTGATGACTCCCTTTCTAGAGGTTATTTGGGAACATTGAATATTGATTTTACTTTTGCTGCCGTAAAGGCATTGGTTAGTTGATCTAAAGCTGGTCAAAGCAGAATCATTTGATAGTTGCAACTAACTAGTTATTCTTGGACGGTGTGTAGTCCCAGAATAACATTTTGTTTCTAGGGGTTCTCAACAATCATAAGATTATTTAATCTCTCTAAGTCTCAGTTTCTTTTGTCTATAAAATGAAAGTAAAATCCTAGCCAGAAATTAGCTGTTGTTAAGATTAAATGCGATAATGTAATTAGAACAGTGACTGACACTTTTTGTTAGCTTGTGAATTGTTTGGACACCATGATCCCTTCTGTCCTATTCACACTATAATATCAGCAGCAAACACAGTGCTTGAGACATGGGAATAGCTCATATATTCATCCTGTTAGTAACAGTAGTAGTAGAAATAGTCTTGGTAATTCACTAGGGTACTTGCTAAATTCAGAAATTCAATATTTTAAGAGAATTGCCTTTTGTGAGTTGCTGAAGGTATTGTGTTTCTGGAGGCATAGAAGTAAACTTTTAAAACAGATATGAAAAAACAATTTAAAAAATCAAAAATAAATAAACATAAAAATAAAACAAAAAATTTAAACAGATATGCCTTATTTTAGGAAAATCACCAGCAAGTGTCTTGAGTTATTCTACTGAAAAACAAATGCCCACTCACTGGCAGGTATTGTAGGGTTGTCTGCTCACTAATCACGGTTGTATGTATCTTTCTTCTGGTTTTGCCTTTGAAAAAAAATAGTGTAATGATTATATCAAACAAATATTTTGATCAAACTGTAGGCATGAAGGATATGGTGCTGTTTCAGGTGAGTAATACTGAGTTTAGGAAATAGTCTATAAACTACTCTAAGTGTCCTCTGTGAGGCCTTAGGTCAGACCACCATATCCTATGAGTTGTGAAGGGTTGTGCCTTCCCTTGAGGGGGAAATGGATATTCTCACTTTTGATTTTGCTGGGGCAGGAGATGAGAGAGTTTTAAAGTAGGGTGGAGATGACCCTTTATTCTGTAAGATTAAGAGTTGCAAGACCAGACTTGGAGATATGTCACTGTCTCCAACACCATGGAAGCTGTTGAAGGTGAATCTGATAACTGCTATGTGGAAGCTGCTTGCCATCTAGCTGGGGAATTTAGGTGGCGTTTAGTTCCTGTAACACCCAAACATACCCGCTGCTATTAGCCATGTGAAACAATGAAATTTTTACTTCTCGTGTCCCTTTAGTGTTCAATAAAGCTTTGTAAAACAATAGGAGCAGTAGGAGCCTACCCACATTTGGAGAATTACCAATGGATCATTGTCCCTGTTTACAGAAAATTGGGATGGGGAGAGAGAGCAGCCCAGTAAGTCAAGTTATGAGATGACGTGATGCGACCTGCAAAAGTTCTGTAGTAAAGACGAAGAGTTCAGACTATCTAGCAGAACTGAAAAGAGACCACCAGTTTTGATTTGTAGAATGTCGAAGAATTCCTAAGGGAGTCCCAGAAATCACTTGGGAAGTAGAACACAATAAAAGAGTGAATTTACTGAAATCCATTTGGATTTTTTTTTTTTTTTTGAGCTGGAGTTTCACTGTCACTCAGGCTGAAGTGCAGTGGCACACTCACAGCCACCCCAGTATCGACCTGCTGGGCTCTGGTGATCCTTCCACCTCAGCCTTCCAAGTAGCTGGAAAGATTTGCTGTAGTGGGAAATTGCCAGGGGAGGGGGGTGGGAAATTGCCTGAGGCAGGGGCACACCTCATCAACAAGGGTACTTGCATAATGAACATTTGTATACCTAACCCTGAATTGTACCCCACATCTTCAAAAGAAAAAAATAAAGTATAACTTTATTTTGCATTACAAAGTGGTAAGATCTTATTACATCATGTTTATTTTGGCAGCAAGAAAGTGTAGAGCTGGAAGTATTGCTTAATTATCATAATTATCTCACTTGGAATTCTTAAAATCATTAAGAGCTATCAGGAAGGCAAATTCAAGTACAAATGCTTCTCTCCTTTTAAATGGTTTATGATGACCTCTTTAAAAATCTTCATTGTTATAAAAAATTTTTGCATTATACCAAGGGAATCTGGTTTGTGTGTAAGATGGAATCTAGACATGCCTGGGCACATGATAGGAACTGGAGGACAGGTTTCCAAGTGTCTGTTCAGATGAGCCACAAGGGAGCCTCTTGAGGAAGACAGAGTCTGTCACAAGTTTGGCCCAATAACAGAACAACTAAGTTGGAAGGGAAGACTGACTCTGTGTATGATCATTTTGTCACCTGTTGTACTGGTTAATTTTATGAGTCAATTTGACTAGGCTAAAGGATGCCCAGATAGCTGGTAAATCATTATTTCTGACTGTGGCTGTGAGGGTATTTTAGAAGAGAGGAGCATTTGAGTCAGCAGACTGAATAAAGATCTACCCTCACCAACGTGGGTGGTCATCATCAATCCATTGAGGAGCCAGATAAAACAAAAAGGCAGATAAAGAGCAAATTCGCTCTTTCTTCTTGAGCTGGGACATTCATGTTCTCCTGCCCGTGTGTTGCCAAGTGGGGTTCTGTGTAATGCTCTGTGAGTTCTTTGGTCCATCACTGAAAGGAATTTCAGAGCAGCCAGTATAGCTTTAAAACAGAATTTATTACACACACACACACACACACACACACACACACACACACACACACACACAAGAGAGAGAGAGAGAGAGAGAGAGAGAGAGAGAGAGAGATCCCGTGCTTGCCTTTGACAAAAAGCTTTATAAACTTTTACAACTATTACTAAGTTGTGAACTAAGAGTGGTGGGCTGCAGTTATCTGTGTTTTGGGTAATACTCTATTGTTTTATTTTATTATTGTGATTTGCAGCACCGGTAAATTCACATTCCAGTTCACAAGGTAGTCAGGTCTGGTGTCTGGTCAGTCAGGTGAAGGTTGTGCACTGATAAGAAAGATATCTGAATACTTCTCTATTTTAAAACTTCCTTCAAAAAAACTTATCTATCGAGTCTAACCTATACTGAAATAAACTCCCTCACTCATCAGAGCTTCTGGTTTTTGGACCTTTGAACTCTAGGACTTACACCATTGGTTTCTTTGGTTCTCAGGCCCTTGGACTTGGACTGAAATACTCCACTAGTATTGTCTAGCTTATAGAAGGGAGTTCCATCTCTCTGAAGAACCCTGACAATACACTTGGATTAGTCATTAATTCTGCCTCCATGGATGTGTGTGTAGGTCTTGTGCAAGAACTGTAAGTAAAATCAGAAAAAATAAATGTTTCATTAAAACTTCTAACTGGGTGTGGTGACTCATGCCTGTAATCCCAGCACTTTGGGAGGTGGAGGCAAGAGGCTTGCCTGAGCCCAGGGGTTCGAGACCAGT
Source organism: Cephalopachus bancanus (assembly GCA_027257055.1). Classification (NCBI taxonomy): domain Eukaryota; kingdom Metazoa; phylum Chordata; class Mammalia; order Primates; family Tarsiidae; genus Cephalopachus; species Cephalopachus bancanus. The sequence goes on along the minus strand of JAPVLO010000030.1, from coordinate 3,552,564 downwards.
CCGAGCAACTTGGCAAGACCTCATCTCTACAATAAGTCAAAAAATTAGCCAAGCGTGGTGGCGCATGCCTGTAGTTCCAGCTACTTGGAAGGCTGAGGTGGAAGGATTGCCTGAGTCCAGCAGGTTGAGGCAGTGGTAGCTGTGAGTGTGCCACTGCGTTCCAGCCTAGGTGACAGAGTGAGACTCGAACTCAAAAAACAAAACAAAACAAAACAAACTTCTGGGTGGAGGGAAGCTGCTTTAGTTATTTTCTAAGAAATGTCTGATTCCTCTGCCTTTGGCCCCTCAAGTACAGGTTGACTATCCCTTACTCAAAATGCTTGGGACCCATAGGAGTTTCAGATTTCATACTTTAAAAGACTTTGGAATATTTACATATTCCAAAATGTAAATAATGAGATATCTTGGAGATGGCAACCAAACCCAAATACAAAATTCATTTATGTTTCATCTATACCTTATGCATATTGCCTGAGTATAATTTTATACAATTTTTTTTTTTTTTTTGAGTTGGAGTCTCACTCTGTTGCCCAGACTGGAGTGCAATGGCCGCTCCCAGCCACTGCAGCCTCGACCCACTGGGCTCCGGCGATCCTTCCTCCTCAACCTTCCAAGTAGCTGGAACTACAGGCGAGCGCTACCACGCCTGGCTAATTTTTTAATTTATTGTAGAGGTGAGGTCGTGCCAAGTAGCCCAGGCAGGTCTCAAACCCACGGGCTCAGGCAATTCACTCACCTCAGCCTCCCAAAGCGCAGGATTACAGGCTGAGCCACCGAGCCCGGCTTATACAATATTTTAAATAATTTGTGCATGAAACAAAGTTTATGTACACTGAACCATCATAAACCAAAGATGTCACTATCTCAGCTACTCATGTGGACAATCTGTGGTTATTTGGTATCACCAGCATTCCTTACTCTGAATGTGTATGCTACCAGTAAGCAATCATTTTCTTATATTTATCTACACATAAGTATCTAATAATGCTTTAAAAAAAAGACATACCATGAACACAATGAAAAATAATGTGTCTAGGTAACTAAGCAGCACAATGACATCACCAACTGTTGAACAACAGCAACAGCAAACTGTGAGTTGTACACCAGCATTTTGACTGTGACCCATCCCATGAAGTCAGGTGTCGGTATTAGAGTCGATGCTAAAAGTTATGGATTTCAGAGCATTCCAGATTTTGGATTTGGGATTGAGGATGCGCAATCTGCACACTCACCATGGTGTCCATTGGGAGACAGTGATGCTTTGTAAGAGATGGTGTTGAGGGTTGGCAGCAAAGATTAACAGGTGGAGAAGGTACAGTTGTGAGAAGCAGTAAGAGTTGTGCCCAGCAGGTACAGAAAGTGGGGCCTGAGAGATGAAGCAATATTCAGCATGAGAAGTAACAATTAGGAGACTGTGGCAGTTCCCAGGATAATGGGTCGTGATGCCCAGAAGCATTGATGTTACTAATACTTTCAAGGGTACCGGCAAGGGCAGATGTGTGTTCTCAGTGTTCGATGAGACAGCTGACTGCACTAGCTGGTGAGCATGTACGAAATGTCCTCTGATAAGTCTTCAAAAGATTCTCTGAAGGAATCTCATCAGGGAGTGAGTGAGAGCAAGAGCCAAAGAAATAGAGATTACATTTCATTCTCATAATACCCGTAGTAGTTATTGTAAATAAAATATCATGTAGTTTTAGACATTCATATTTTTATTTTACAGTTAAGGAAAACCAAATCTCAACAAAGCTAATCACCTTGTAAAGACCACAGTTGGGACAAAACTTTAAGCATTCTAATGCATTTTCAATGCTTATTCTAACTATGATACAGCCATCCTTCATTTCAAATATTTTCCATATAGTTATTTTATACCCAAACCCTTTCAAAAAAATTAGATGATGTATGAATTAACACATTTCTCATTTTTCCATCATCAGATGCAATGTATTCCACTTGCATTTATTAATTAAAATTGTATTTATTAAAATGCATTTAATTTTAGTTAGAGTATACCTCCTTCATCTTTATTTGAAGAAATATTTGCTAAATTTAAGATAAGGATATATATATCCCCAAATCTGCAAAAACTATATACGAATTTTAAATTTAATTGGAGACTTTAAGGAAGCATGAAATAGTCCAATCACTGTTTTTTAAAGCTATCTCTGAAAAGGACATTCAAGCAATATGTCAACATGGGGCTGGATAGGGTCAAGACTATGAAACTTGCCAGGTTAGTCCAGGAAAACTAGAGCAGGCATCAAGTCCAGGCCACAAGTAGAAAGGCAGCCAAGGTCAAGAACTGGACCCTTGCCAGAGGCTGAGCAGGGTGGATGCTAGAGGACCAGCCAAGATAACAAGCCAAGGATGAGTAAGTAGAAAAAACAGCCGAGGAAATAGGAGGCAAGAGCTTAGGAAGCTATGGAGCTATCACAATGGCTTTTGGACAGTGTCTCTTTAGCATGATGATGCCTCGTTTAATGTTCCAAGTGTGAGCTCACTACATAGTGTCTCAAAGGTAATTTTCTACACCTGGTAACACACACCCTCAATAGAATCTTTGACTCCTTAAAGGACAGGGTTTTGGACCAGAGATAGAGGAACACGAACATCTGAGTTATCAGGGTTGTTATTACAGTGTGTAGCAGACTTTCTGATCCATTGCTCAAACCCATGTCCATCCATGTCCCCCAGCCACTGCCTTGGCACAGCAGAGAGCATGACAGAGCCTGGAAAATATGATCATCTTTCTAGTCTATTGTTTTGGAAGCAGGAGAAGTGGGATTCCAGATGGAGTGTGGAGTCCAAAGTTTTATAGATGAAAATCTTGAAGAACACTGTGTTCACCTCAAGCCTAGAGAAAACCAAAGAAAGAGTATCTTGGTATTAAAAACTCCGAATTCAGAATTCAGGAATGATCATGGGGCTTATTCAGTTTTTAAGTGCTCAGGTAAAAGACTATGTCAGAGAATTACTGGATTTGGTTTGCTACTCTGAACAGTATTATGGTATCTGTATCTATAACTGTCATTTGTATGTGTGACTCATATCTGCAATTGTCATTCTTGCAGTGGGAGGTATATGGTCTTGTGTTTTGACAGTCTGTGAAAAGCGGCAGTCTTTTTATTTTGAACCTGAACTATTTTAGTTGACCCTAAAATGAATGATGCTCATAACAAAAATTTTCACAATGTTTTCAACATCTAAACATTTAGACTTTCTTACTCTTGCCAAAAAAGTGGACTCCTCAAGTACAAAAAAAAAAAAAAGGAGAAAGGGGATAAAAGGCAAAGGTAAGGTAAATCGCAGTGGTAAGTGTCTAATTGCTCTGAGAAGGCAGTGAGCACCTTCTGAATCTCTTGTATTCTTTAGAATGGTGAGTGGGGATAAGAGTTGTGTAGGAAACAGCAGAAAGTAAAAAATCTTACGTCTGTAGGGGAAGCATGTGTTGGCCAGCCTTTTAAAGAACTCCCTGGTAGGTTATACTTCTAAAGTTTCTACGGGGGTATGCTGTTGTTTTGTACTTTTAACATCTTTACATTCCTAGCCAAATATAACCAAAATCTTAAATCATTCTTTCTGCAATTTCAGACTCTAAACTTTTTTTGAAGTAAAGAACACATCCTTGAAGCAACTTAAAAATACTCACATAAGAAATCACAGGGTTTTATAGAACAAAAAGAAGCAAAATAAAATAAAGGGCAAGGTTAGTTATCATTCTACACAGAAAGGGTGCTTTAATTTTTACTTTTTATATAATCTGCACATGCCGGAAGGAAGGAATGAAATGCATGGTGTTCAGGCAAGTTTTTGGTTTGGAAACTGACCTGCTCAGAGTTCTGCTTGTCATTTGTTCATTTGTACATTTGCTGGGTCAACATATGTGAGTGGAATCACAATGGAAATGCATCATGACTTTAGCCTGAGTATTCTTGGTGGAGGTACAGTTTTCAATACTGCATTGTAACCCCATAGGGAGGAGGAAGGATGACCAGGTATAAAGCTGACAGGTGTGGCGCTGATGGTGTTGTCTCAGTGTTATGTGTTGTCTATTTATTCTCTGCTTTGAATTGTGGATAATAGCAGAGGACAAGTACACCTTCATCTGAGGGTGCTACAACAGACACAGCCTAGGGTGACCTCCAGTAATTCACATCCTTGAGATCTTCCCTCCCGAGTGTGACCTACGTCTTTTTTTTTTTTTTTTTTTTTTTGGTCGATGATCTTCTGCAGCTCTTCGGGTTGAGGTTCTTGTCTCATGCCCAGGAAGAATGAGGGACATGGAAGCCAGAAAGTGAGAAAGCACGAATTAAGAGGACAGAAAAGCTCCCACAGTGGGAGGGTACCTGAAGGGGTTGCCCCCTATGACCCACTTCTAATCAATAGAACTAAAGAGATTTTTTTTAAAGATATAATTTAAGTTCTTAGGTCAGGCTCAGAGGTTCAAGCCTGTAATCCTAGTACTTTTGGAGGCCGAGGTGGGAGGATCATTTGGGGCCAGGAGTTTAAGATTAGTTTGGGCAACATAACGAGACTCCATCTCTTTTAAAAAATTCATTTTTTAAAAAAGAGATGGGAATCTTTAAAATAGTAAGTTTTTTAAAAAGATGTAAGGTACAATGCAGGGTTAGATACATAAGTGGTCATCGTACAGGTAAAGTTTGGGCCTCCCTTTGGTCCCCACTTTGCCTGGTTTGAGATTGGGTACCCTTATTGATGTTATGTGCTCCCCCCCCCTCCCCTGGTAGTGTCCCACTACGGCCAATCTTGTTCTTTCTTTTTTTTTTTTTGAGTTGGAGTCTCACTCAGTTGCCCAGGCTGGAGTGCAGTGGCACATTCACGGCCACCCCAGTGTTGACCTACCGGGCTCCGGTGATCCTTCCGCCTCAGCCTTGGAAGTAGCTGGAACTACAGGCGCCTGCTATCATCCCCGGCTAATTTTTTATTTATTGTAGAGACGAGGTCTTGCCAAGTTGCCCGAGCTGGTCTTGAACCCATGGGCTCAGGCAATCCACTTGCTTTGGCCTTCCAAAGTGCTGGGATTACAGGCTGAGCCACTGAGCCTGGCCTCCAATCCCTTTCTTATAGTACTATGATGAATGTTCAGGATCCACTTATTAGTGAGCACATGTGGTACTTAGATCTTTGTCTCTGTGATAGATCACTGAGTATTATAGACTCTAAATCCATCCAAGTTGCTGCGGAGTTCATAATTTTGCCCTTCTTTATGGCTGCATAATATTCCATTGTGTATATGTACCACTTTTTTTTACTCCGTCCAATTTTGATGCACAGCATGGTTGGTTCCATGTTTTTGCTATTGTGAATAATGCTGTAGTAAACATGTGTGTACTTTGAGTACATCAAAAGGGTGGGTATACTTGGCGGGCCTAATGTAATGAGGCAAGTCTTTAAGAAAACAAGGCCTAGGCATTCCTTGAAGCTAGAAACTCTAAGCACGGAGTTATTAAGACTTTTCTTATTTTTCTCTTTCTAGCTTTTAAGAAGAAGCTGCAATGAATTCTATAGTCTCAAGAAATGGTTGAAAAAGCCTGAAGACTGATTTTTTCCTAGTCAAATCTCCAAATGAGAGTACATCTTGTTTGACACATTGATTTCAGTCTTATGAAACCCTGCAGAGGACCCAGCTAAGATGTATCCATACTTTGACCTATGTAAGCAGTGAACTAATAAATAGGTATTGTTTTAAGTCTCTACGTTTGTGGTAATTTTCAAAACAAAAATAGGAACCTAAACAGACATCAAAGAAGATCTTCTCAAAGAAAAAAGAAAGCAGAGGCCCACAGTTCAAGATGACCTGGTCTTAGATTAGGGAATTTAAGTTTTTGTTGTTGTTGTTGTATTTTGGCAAGGGACAGCGGGGAGATTTCATGCAGAGAATAGGTTGTCCCTTTTTTTGTGTGAGTACTTTTACAATAAAAGGATGGTAATAAAGCCCTAGTCAATAGTAAAACCCATTGAAAGATGCCCCAGAAAGGTGTACATTTGCAAGGGATGAAGAAGTTTGCTCATTCTACCTTGGAAATCAAGGAGTAGTGGTGAGTACTGGACCATCAGCAGCCCTGGCATATTGAATGGCCAGTTTTATGCAGCCAGGCCCATTTGAGATGTGAGGGTTGGCATAATGTTGCAGTTGAAATGCACACACGTGTGTTCCCCGGCAGGTGGGCACATACATTCACTGGGTCTTCACTACTGGAGGCCTCTGCTAGTGTAAATCTAGGATGGCATAGATTGGTGAGATTCCATGGGCAAATGAGTCAGCCCACTGATAAAAGGAGATTCAAATAGCTAAGGGGCTGAGAAGGAATGACTGTGGATTTTGAAATGGGGCGAATTTTCCCATGGCAGATAAAAGTGATCTGGAATTAAAATCAAACAAAGAGCACTATCTGTGTTAACATCCTAGTTTTGATCTTTCTTTTTAGGTTCTGGACCTCGATGTAGTTGAAGATTTTAGTCTAAGATTTGTTTTTTCTGAAAGGGTCCCCGTTGAGACTATTCAGCACTTCATCTTCTCCAAGATATAGGAAATAAGGACTGTGGCCTGGAAAGCATATGTAGCTCTAACACCTTTCATGTGAATGCTTAGCTGAATTAGGGATCTCGATGTTAATCCTCAAAGCACACAGAGTATCCAAGAGTGTGGTAGGAAGGCACTCAGAACAGTTGTGGGGCCATTACATTACTAATGCCTATATAGTGCAAGATTCTCTCTAGAGGTGAGATTTTCCCACTTACAGGATACACAAGGGAGAAGCAACTGTTTTACTACTAGAGTTCTTGTACAGCTTGGGGAAATAAGCCCTAACATGTGATGAAGAGCCTTTCATAGCCCTGGAGGGGATGCCCTTCACACTGAAGTCTGGAGAATGGCTCCCTGAAGGAGGTAACACATTGCCAGCATGGTTGTATATAGGGACTGGAGTGAAGGTCTAGGTGGTGTTGTAGCTAATGGCTGATTTGGTCGATGTGCAGAAGCTCAGGTTCAGTCTGTGATCTCAAAGGGTACTCATGTTCTGTCTGGCAAGGTTGAGGCTCCGGGATTCCCTTGGAGGCATTTTTAGAGCCTTGCTCGAGAGAGGCAGCTGAGAATCATTGAAAGACAGCAGCCAAAGTCACAAAAGATAGGAATACAGAAAGCAGTTGCTAAGCCAATCTGATTATATCAGATGCTGTCTGTGATCAGTAGACTTGTAGACAGACCAGACACAAGTCATTATCGGACAGATACTATTTCATTTGGTGTATTGATCATACTGTAGATCCATATAAACAATACAAACATTTGAATATGTGTGCATTCATGATTATCACCAATTAGTCATATATAAAACATGGGTGTTAACATTTCTACTATCAGGAAACAATTAAACATTGACAGTACAGTGAATTTATGCTTTCTGATCACAGAATTCAGGAATGTGCTGTTTTTGTAGTAGTAAAAAATGAGAAACTTTCCTTCAGGTTATTCCTGGGAAATAAGGAAACAAATTTTCCTATCCCAACATAAATGTTGTCTTTTATTTAATAAGGTTAAATTCACAACTGATAGACTTATAAAAGCTATTTTGTCCTAGAAATTTTGCCTATAATTCAGATTTTGCTTATAGTAGGTGGGTAGAGCTACTTTGATCTTGGCATGCTACAAACAACCTACAGGTGGGTAGGTTGTCTGAAAAGTCCAGCATGGTTTTCCTTTGATTAATGCTTCTTTCGAAAAATTGAAATGTTATCATAATACTGTAAGAAAGGGATTGGCAGTAATGGACACTGCCAGGGAAGGGAGGGGCGCACATAACATCAATAAGGGTACCTGATCGCAAACCAGGCCAAGTGAGGACCAAAGGGAGACCCAAAGTTTAGCAGTACAATGACCACTTATCTACCTAATCCTGAATTGTATCCCATATCTTTAAAATAAATAAAAATAACTTCTTTCTAATTTTTAAATTTATTTTGTTTTAAAGATGTGGGGTACAATTCAGGATTAGGTATACAAGTGGTTACCATACAGGTAAAGTTTAGGCCTCCCGTTGGTCCCCATTTTGCCTGGTTTGAGATCAGGTACCTTTATTAACATTATGTTCCCCCCTCCCTTCCCTGGCAGTTTCCAGCTACTGCCGATCTCTTTCTTGCAGTATTATGGTAAATGTACAGGGTTCACTTATGAATGAGAACATATGGTACTTAGTTCTTTGTTTCTGCAATAAACCACTGAGTATTAAAGGCTTTAAATCTGTCCAAGTTGCTGCAACATCCATGATTTTATTCTTCATCACTGCGTCAATATTCTATCTTGCATATGTACCACATTTTTTTTTTATTGAGTCCAGTTCTGATGGGCAGTATGGTTAGTTTCCATGTTTTTGCTATTGTAAGTAGTGCTGCAATAAACATGTGTATGCAGGCATCTTTTTTTTAGAGTGACCTAAATTCCTCTGGGTATATTCCCAGAATGGGGATTGCTGGATCATACAGAAGGTCAATTTCTAGTTCTTTTAAGAATTACCACACTGAATATTTTTTTAAAAAGAAAAAATGAAATGTGAGGTCCGTTGCTTAAACAATATCATTAATTATATATATATTTTTAAGATGATACAATTAGGATTAAAATAAATTCTAGCTTCTGAGAATAATTCATAATTATGCCTTTTCCTCTGTTCTTAATGTAAAAATATATATACAAACCACCACCATCTCTTCCTTACCTTAAATAATAATATAGCAAACTTTCAGATGTCCGCAATCCTGCTTAAAAAAATAGAACTTTACCAATCTCTGGGATTACACACTACATACTTCGCTAGCAACTGGCTTTTTCCACTTAACATTCCTTACTGAGATTCATACACATCAGGGTTACATAGTGTTCCACTGCATTAATCTATCACATGTTCACCTAGTTGCCCCTGAGAAACATTTGAGTTGTTTGTAGTATTCTTGCTAATAACTCTGCTCTTATGAACATCCTTATAAACATCCCCTAGAGCACAAATACAAGAAGTTTTCTAAAGCCAGATCTCTCAATCTTTGTAATAGGACATCATACTCAAGAACTTGCATTCAGGTTGTACTAGTTTACACTTCCACCAACAGTGTAGAAGTATTCCCTTTCCCCCACATCCTCTCTAGCATCTGTTGCTTTTTGAGTTAAAAGTCTATAACACTCAGTGATATATCACAGAAACAAAGAACTAAGTACCACATGTTCTCACTCATAAGCGAACCTTGGGCAATTATCATAATACTATAAGAAAGGGGTCGGCAGTAGTGGGAAACTGCCAAGGGAGGGGCGGGTGCACATCTCATCAACAAGGGTGGCCAAGGGAGGGGCGGGTGCACATCTCATCAACAAGGGTGGCATCTGCATAATGAACGTTTGTCTACCACATCTGAATTGTATCCCACATCTTTAAAATATAAAATTATTATACCTACCTGACAGGGGAGATACCAGAATCATAAAATAAAAATTTTTTTTTTAAAAAGAACTTGAGCCAGGCTCGGTGGCTCAGCCTGTAATCCCGCGCCTTTGGGAGGCTGAGGTGAGTGGATTGCCTGAGCCTGTGGGTTCGAGACCCGCCTGGGCAACTTGGTGAGATTTCATTTCTACAATAAATCAAAAAAAATCAGCCGGGCGTGGTAGCGCGTGCCTGTAATTCCGGCTACTCGGAAGGCTGAGGCGGAAGGATCGCCGGAGCCCAGCAGGTCGAGGCTGCGGTGGCCGGAAGCGGCCACTCCAATCTGGACGACAGAGTGAGACGCCAACTCAAAAAAAAAAAAAACTTACATTCATTTTATGGTCCACTGGAGCAAGCGAATGGGGCTGCTCTGGCCACAGGCCATTGCCCAGATCCTCCCAGACATTCAAGCTCTAAGGGGAGTCATAACCCGGCATTCCTGTTGCCTACGGTGTAGTCTCTAGGAAGCTGTGCTCTAGGGGCAATTCGTAGTACTGGAATAGCTGGGACACAGGGCATGCACACATCCAAAGTGTTTTCCAGAGCTCCTTCAACGTATGTTCTCGGGCAGCTGCCAGGCAACAGTGGATGAAAATTCTCGCCACTTGTCAGCATGTAGTATTGCCTGAATTTTAAAATTTTGTTAGTAAAGTGGATTAAAAATGATCCCTTTATCTTGATTTTTGATTCTTGTATTTCTCTGATTGCTTGTTTTTCATGTTATGGCCATGTATTAGTTTCCTAGGGCTGCCATGCAAATTACCACGAATTCGATTGCTTAAAACAACAGAAATATATTATCTCACAATTCAGGAGGTCAGAAGTTTGGAATCAAGGTGTTGGCAGGGCTGGTCCCTGCTGAAGGCTTTAAGTGAGAAAACAGCCCATGTTTCTCTCCTGTTTTCTAGTGGTTGCCGGCAATCCTTGATAATCCCTGGCTTGCATCACTGCAATCTCTGCTTCCTTCTCCTGTGGCCTTCCCTCCACAACTCTCTATGTCTTCACATGGCCTTCATATGAGAATTTAGGGTCCATCCGAATTCATTATTAATTAATTACTTCATCTTAATTAATGATCTTTGCAAAAATCCTATTTCAAAATAAAATCATGTTCTTAGGCTCCAGGTGATGGTGAAATTTGGGGAAACACCATTCGACTCAGTACAATATATGTGGAATTTTTTCCCCTGAAAGTGATCTATTCATATCTTTTGTCCATTTTCTCTGTTGCTATTGACCATGTTCTTCTCAGTTTTAGGATTTAATTGCTCATAAAGAATATTAGAAATAATCAACAGAGCAAAAAGACAACCTACAAAATGGGAGAAAATATTTACAAACTGTACATCTGACAAAGGACTAATAACTAGAGTCTACAAAGAACTCAAGCAGGAAAAAAGCAAATAACTTCATTACAAAGTAGGCAAATGACATGAACAGACATTTAGCAAAAGAAGATACACAGATGGCCAATAAACATATGAAAAAATGCTCAACATCACTCATCATCTGGGAAATGCAAATTAAAACCACCATGAGATACCACCTTACACCAGTCAGAATGGCCATTATTAAAAAATCAAAAATCAGTAGATATGGGCACAGATGCAGGGTAAAGGGAATACTTAATACACTACAGGTTGGAGTGTAAATTAGTACAACTTCTATGGAAAGCGTTATGGAGATGACTCAAGGAACTAAAGGTAGAGCTACCAGCAATCCCACTACTAGGTATCTACCCAAAGGAACAGAGGTTTTTAGAGAAAAAAGATACCTGTACCTACATGCTCATCACAGCACAATTCACAATTGCAAGGATGTGGAATCAACCTAAATGCCCATCAACCGATCAGTGGATAAAGAAAATGTGGTATACAGACACCATAGAATATTACGCAGCATTAAACAAGAATGAAATCATGTCCTTTGCAGCAACCTGGATGGAGCCGGAGATCATCATTCTAAGTGAACTGATTCAGAAACAGAAAACCCAAAACCACATGTTTTCACTCATATGTGGGAGTTAAGCCATCACAAAGATGGGCATAATAGACACTGAGGACACCAATGGAGGGGAAGGGGAATTAGGGCTCAGAAATACTATGGAGTACAGTGTTCACTATCTGGGGAATGGGCCACCTGAGACCAAATCTCCACCACTATACAATATGACCATGTAATGAATATCCATATGTATACCCAGAATCTAAAATTTTTTTTACAATTCTCTTTTTGTGATATTAGTTACTAATATCACACAATGCTTGCTATTTTTCTTTGAACTCTTGTTTATGGTATACCTAGATTTTGATATTAACTCTCAATGGTTAATATTTCACATTTATATCTGATCTCTCTTTTTAACATTTTGAAGATGTGAGATACAGTTCAGGGTTAGGTACATTGGTCATCGTATAGGTGAAGTTTTTGGAAAAAATTTTTGTGTATGGTATGTGGAATGGATCCAGTTTTCTGTATGCCTGTAAAGTTGTCTAGTTATTATTTAAAAATTCATTTTTCTCTAGTGATTTGAGATGGTCCCTTTATTATGTACTATATTTTTACATTCATGTGAGTCAAGGTTTGGATTTCCCATTTGTCTATTTATTCTTGTATTAACATCACACTGTTTTATTTACAGAAGAGGTACATGTTGAAAGGTAGGTACAACTACCTATTTCCATGCATTTATTTCCCCACAATATGCATTTTTTTTCTGGCTATTCTTGCTCTTATTCTTACATTTAAACTTTAAAATGATTTTGTCTTGGACCAGGAAAAGAAAAGCATTTTAAAAAATGGAATTGTGTTACACTTAGAAATTAATTTAGAGATAATTGACCTCTTAATGATTTTGAATCTTCTGACAAGAAGATTTATGTATTTCCAATTTTTAAAGATATATTTTGTATCTTACAGTGTTTATAGTTTTTTGTCTATAAATTTTGCACATTTTGTGTTAGATTTATGCTTGGGTATTTTATTTTATCTTTCTGGTGTAAATGGGTTCCTTGTTCCATTATTGTCTTCTCTATCATACTTTTTTGCATATTTGAAGACTCAATTTCATGTAATTTTGTTTCTTGCTATTTTACACATTATTTTATTGCTTGTAGTATCAATTTATTATTATGAATCTTCTAGATATATAATTATATCAACTGTTAAAAATCTCACTTCTTTGTTTTTAATTATCATGCTCAAATTGCTTTCTATTATTTAATTATATTGGCTCAACCTTCAATATTATGATTAATAGTGAGATAGATGGTGACCATTCTTTATATTGTTCTTCACTTTAGTGAACATATCTCTAGGAAACTCATTAAGTAAGATGCTGACTTTTAGACTGAGGAATAAAAGACATTGATTTTTATTTTACCAAATGTTTTCTTATAAATTGATGCTCGTTTGTGTTAAATGCTTTTCTGGAATATATTGACACGATTATATACATTTTTCCTTAATATAATGTATTTTACTAATGTATTTTCTAATGTTGAAATAACTTCTTGATCTTGATGTACTATTAGATTCTATTTGCTAATATTTAAGATTTCATATCTATATTAATAATGAGATTGTTCTTTAGTTGTGTGTATATGTGTGTTTTTATATTAATGTTAAACTCACCTCATGAAAAGAATTAGAAGTTATACTTTTTTATTTGTTCCCTGGCATAATTTAAGCAGCATGAAGATTGCTTGGTCTTTAAGGTTTTATAGACTTCTTCCTTAAATCCATTTGTCTGGATAATTTGGGGATGGAGTAGAGTGGTTCTTTGACAATTTTTTTAAAATAAAAATTTGACTGTTTAAACTTTCTGCCTCTATTGAAGCCAGTTTTATGAAGTCATATCTTTCTAAAAAGCTATATATTTCACCTAGTTTCTAAAAATTAATTTGCATATAGTTGCACAATAGAATCTCAAAGTTTTTAAAAATTATGTATTTTGGTGACTATCATCTCTTTTTCACATCTTTTTTTATTGTATGTGTATTTGTCCTTCTCTTGATCTTTTTTGGGTAATAATTTTTCTGCTTTGTTTTCTTCAAAAATCCATTTTTTGTTCTCTGTTTTCTAACTCAATGTTTACCCTTAGTTATTTTTAACATGTCTTATTTTGGTTAATTTTGTTGGTATCTTTTTATTGTCTTTGAGTTGCATGTTTTATTTGTTGTTATTTTATTGCTATGTGTTTTTGATGCTATGGATTTTTTTGGAGAGCTGTTTTAGCTATGTTCATAGATTCTGGGCATATCTATGCAGGTTCAAGCTCTATTTCTGGTAACAAAATTATTCATTTGTATTCTATTACTACATAACAAACTAAAACAAACCAGTAACTTCAAACAATATACATTTCTTATCTCACAATTTCTGTGGGTTAGAATTCCCAGAATGACTGAGCTAAGTCTTCTATTGAGGGTCTCTCAAGGCTGTAATCAAGGTGTCAAGCTATGCTGCATTTCTTTCTGGAGTATGGAGTTCTTTTTCAACTTTATGCAGTTAGCAGAATTCAGCTCCTTGTGATTGTAGGACTGAAGTCTGCTTTTTTTTCTATAAGCCGGAGGCTGCTCTCAGCTCTTGTAGGCCCCTGCAATTACTTGTCATGTGACTTTTTACAGGCCCTTTCACACACATAGGCTAGCTTACTTCTTTAAAACCAGCAAGACAGTCTCTCATTCCAGTCTGCTAAGACCAATTCTTGTATAGTATAACCTAATCAAAAGGATAATCGCCTTTGCCATATTCCCATCACCATCATCTTTGTCATATGATACTGGCCAGAAGGAAGTCACAGGTCCAGCCTACACACAAGGGGAGATTATAAAAGATGTGTCCAATCGGGGGACTATCTTAGGATGAGTCAGTTACATATTTATAGATAAATTGACTTTTCTTTGAACCTTTGTTTGTCTTTGGTGTTCTGTAGCTTCGCTATGACGGTTTAGGTGCAGATTGGGTTTTATTTTTTGTGCCGCTTATCCTCGTAACTGTGGATTTGTGTTTTTCAGTAATTCTGAAAAATTCATAGGCATTTTCTTTTCAAACAATGCTAGGGGGTTGCTTCTATGTGGGACAAGATACATGTAATTTCTCAGCTTGGAATTTCCATGAACACATGAGTAATACAAATTTGAATTCCAGATTTGTATATAAGCCATTTTGTGATTTTCAATTCCCGGTAGAGACTATAATTATAACCTTTTTTTTTTTTGGCACCTAGAATTCCAGAGACAATCAGATTTTTTATTTTTATTTCCCTGAGTTGGTGGTCAATTTTTCCCAGTTAACATGTTCACAGAAGGTATAGCCTATTTAGTTGTGCCTGGTATACTATGGGGTTTCTAATCAGCTACACTATTTTGGTCAAGCCTACGCTTTGTTTACTATCCCTCTATGTGCATCCATTGAGTCCTGATGATCTGTGTTTCTGGAATTGTCATTTATTCCCAGGCAAGCTGTGTTTTTCACTTTCACTTACCAAACTGGTTTCAGCTCATGATTTATTTGTTTGGTTGGTTAATTCAATTTTACTTGGTCTTCGGTGATTTTATTTAATTTTTTTATTTTTACGTTCTGTGATTCAAAAATTTATTTAACAATACTTTTGGCACTATTTATGCGGTATCCCATTGCTTTACAGTGGGAGGAAATTTTAGTATATTGTTGATATGGCAGTAGATAGTTCTCAACTGTTGTTAGTCATTACTCTTAATCTATTATTGGCTTTCCTCTAAAAATCAAGTAGAACACTTTTTCTTATTCGTCCTGGGTATTCACTTTTGGCTAAGCTTTCCCCTCAGCTGACCTCTGTCTTTTATATTCCAGCAAGTTCATCATATAACAAAGACCTGTGATTTGTTCATTTTTTCAGAGGAAGCATATCTTTTTGCAAGATTTTTTATAATGGATCCTTTGTTATGGAGTAAGGAGTAGGTAGAAAATTGATTTACTACCATGAGTAGCCAAAAATATTTTAGTAGAAAACAACTTAAATGCTTTCTTATAACTGCAATAAAGATGTCAATGTATTTTGCCACAATTTTTCTTTCTTAGGCTTATAGCAATCTCTACTTTATAAATCTGAAAAATAGAATAACTATTTTTACTGGCTGTCAGGATAAATTTGTCTTAATATAATAGGACTCTATGAGTAAATGACTATGATCTTTTTTCATCTTCTACACCGCAGAGCTCCTTCTACCTTTACAATTAAATAAAGTCCTAGAAGACATTCAAATGTTAGCATACATAAGAACACTTTGGAATGCTGATAAACTGCTAGTTCTCTACTTACATATTCCTTCTACTTCTATAAGGTGAATAAGATGACAATGTCTGCATCTTTAACCAGCACGCCATGTGAATCTGAGACAAGGACGTGGAATCATAAGCTAAGAAATGCTGTACTATATTGGTTCAACAAATCTTTCAGTCCAAATCCCTTCCTTAACTTTTATGTGTGTCTGTCACAGTGCTTTCCAGTTTAGATGTCGGAAGCCTGGCAACGTATTGAACTGAATTAGATTGTAGGTAACTCACCTACATGCTGTTTATTTCCAGGCCTACATTAATTTGTTTCCTGTTCTGGGTCTTTGGAATTTTTGTGACATGCACATTTTTATTCTATTATTTTTTTAAATATTGAAGCTATAAAGTATAATTTTGACATTTGATAGCCTTCTTAGGGATATTTAAATGTCTCCTTTGGCTGTACAGCCTACATTTTATTTTTTCCAATTCACTATCAGTCCTTCAGTTTTTTTCTATTTCCTTTTGTCGTCATGCTATTGACATTATGGATCCCCAGTATTTCCTTTGTTTTTCCTTCTAGTCATGCAACTTAGATATATCTTATTGTGATTTTCTTTAGTTATCTTATAAATTGTTTTATCCATGTCTTCCCATAATACCTCACTTATAATACTGTTATTTATACATTGTCCAAATTTTATATAAAATGCAAGTATTACTAACAAAATTTAGTTATGTATTTACTTTTTGTCATCTGATTTGTCTTTTGCTTAATATAATTTTATAACTTCAATAGGGTATTTTGTTTGTTTGCTTTTTTTGGATTTGTAAATCAAAAAAATCCATAGTGTTAAACTGTAAGGACTATAATTTGCTCTTAGGCATATTTTTTTTCCTATATGAGTAATTTATTATAATATTAGTGTAGAATTTATTATAATATTAGTGTAGAATGTATATTGAATAGGCATCTCAAAGTAAGTCATATTTGGCTACCATCAGGACAATTCTAAAATATCTTGCAGATATGAAAGTTGGATTAATGGGAATAAATTAATAGCACATGGAGTCATTCATATCTTATGCCTTTATTGTTTGAAATTAAGTCTAGGGTGATGATTTGCTAGAAAAACTCAACAGACACTGAAAGAATCAGAGGAGCCTGAGATATTAAATCTAGTGGCTTAAGATGTCATCCTACCGTGGGAGAGATAAGACACACAAAAAACTAAGCATGAGTGAGACGGACCTATGACTGTTTTCTTTGTTAAGGACTTCAAGCAAATTTATCTCATAGTGAAAAGGGAAAATACAACTACCCAGGAGCTTTCTCGAGCCTGTCTTTTTCTCTCCAGTGGCCACAACCAGGTGTCTTGGAGATTTAGCTACAGTACTTAGGCATTTGGGACAAGAGCTCCCCCTCTGTGCAACATAGCAACATATGCCAGAAACATAGGTGATGAAAGAAATAGAACTTCAGACTAGCAGGAAAACAACTGCATTCACAGGATTTAATTGGGAGGAAAAAAAATATGATACACTGAACTGGAAGACTTGATTATTTTTATTAACGTAAAAGTTTATTTCATTATATTTAATGAATATATAGTTCAATAGACTTTTGCACTAGAATTGATCATTCTCATAGCTTATGTGGGTTTTCAAAAAAATTATTCAAAAAATATTCAAGTTTTCATTTGGGTCTAGAAAGTTAAATGTAGGGTATCAATTGGATAATGGGATTACTTAAAATACATTCATAGTTCCATATGTTCATACATACTCCTGGAATCATCGGCTGCCATGGTATTTGGTGCGTTGCCCCCTGCCCGGTATCATTGAAGTCATGATTGATTATAATAGTAGTAAATGTGTTCTTGAAGTCTTTCATGGAGGAAACTGGTCTTAATGTCTTAAGTCTGCAGGATTCCTCTGCAGTACTGTTTTAAAATTGTTCAGTAAAATCCGCTTGCCCTATTTCCTGTATTTTTCACTGAAGGGCATGTACTACCAACATCTCTGGATGTGCCAAAGCCAGCTTACTGCAACTTAAAACTGCATGTATAGGAAGAGAAAAAAAGTATATGTTCTTCAGAAATGTTACTAAGAATGAGAACTCAAATTTAAATATTAAATATTTGAGTTGGATGGTTTGCTTATATTTCATTCTTTAAATGTATTAAGATATATGAGAGAACTTCAAAAGTTTATGGAAGTAATGGAATTAAAAGATAAAAATAAACAATACAAACTTTATTTCTCAGCATAAGCTCCATCAAGGTCAAGACACTTTTGTAAGTGATAGTACCAGTCATTTAGTGCATTTCTAAAGAACTGAGAGTCCCGGGAATTTAACCATGTTAATGCAGCTTTTTTTTTTTTTACATTATTCACTAAAGAAAAATGAGTTCCCTTTACAGAATTTTCAAGATTAGGAAACAAAAAGAAGTCAAAAGGAGCCAAATCAGGACTGTAAGGTGGATGCCTAAGGATTTTCCATCAAAACTCTCTAAAAATTGCCCTTTTTGGAAGAGAAGAATAAGCAGGAGCATTGTTGCGGTGGAAAAGGACACTCTCTCTTTCTGGTGAAGCTTTCCTAGGAACTTTTCTGCTAAAGCTTTGGCTAGCTTTCTCAAAACACTCTTTTTATTTATTTATTTATTTGTTTTAATGTTTTTATTTTAAAGATGTGAGGTTCAATTCAGGGTTAGGTATATACATGCTCATTATGCAGGTACCCTTGTTGATGAGGTGTACCCCAGCCGGCAGACTCCAACTACTGCCAATCCTGCCTCCCTTCTGTCTCTAGCAGTTTCCCACTACTGCCTGTCCTTTTCTTATAGTATTAAGATAATTGTTCAGCCGGGCTCGGTGGCTCAGCCTGTAATCCCACGCTTTGGAAGGCTGAAGTGAGTAGATTGCCTGAGCCTGCGGGTTTGAGACCCACCTGGGCAACTTGGTGAGACCTCATCTGTACAATAAATCAAAAAATTAGCTGGGCATGGTAACGCACGCCTGTAGTTCCAGCTACTTGGAAGGTGGAGGCGGAAGGATCGCCAGAGCCCAGCAGGTTGAGGCTGCAGTGGCTGGGAGCAGCCACTGCACTCCAGTCTGGGTGACAGAGTGAGGCTCTAACTCAAAAAAAAAAAAAAAAAAAAGATAATTGTTCAAGGTCCGCTTATGAGTGAGAACATGAAATACTCAGTTCTTTGTTTCTATGATAGATCACTCAGTATTATAGACTCTAAATTCATCCAGGTTGCTGTGAAGTTCATGATTTTGTCCTTCTTTATGGCTGTATAATATTCCATTGTCTTATTAATATAATTAGCAGATGTTAACATTTTTTAGCCCTTCAGAAAGTCAAGAAGCAAAATGCCTTGAGCATCCTCCAAAACTGTTGCTATGACATTTGCTCTTGACCAGTCTGTGTTTTCTTTGACTGGACAATATCCATTCCTTGGTAGCCATTGCTTTGAGTGTGTGATTTGTCTTTAGCATCATACTGGTAAAGCCATGTTTCATCTCTGATTACAATTTTTCAAAGTAATGCTTCAGGATCTCGATTCCATTTGTTCAAAATTTCCATTGAAAACTCTGATCTGGTCTGTAACTGATCTGAATGTAATGGTTTTGGCACCCTTTGGGTAAAAAATTTGTTACACTTTAATTTTGCAGTCAGAATTGTATAAACTGAATCGAGATGTCTATAATATTGGCTACTGTTTCTGCTGTTAATTGTTTTTCCTCTTCCATAAGTGCATGAACAAAATGCATATGCAAAATAAAAAGCATTTAAGGTGATAGTTAAAAAAAATCTGATGTACTTATATTAATAAAGAAACTTTCCCTAATTCTCAGACAAAGATGATGAGCAAAATAGGTGTAAATCACAACAGACTTAGGAAAAGTGGATAATTTAATAGATCATAGATTTTAAAAGGGTCATACAGACATCAGTTCAAATTCTGTCTCTCTGTGTCTCTGCCTTTCTGTGTGTGTGTGTGTGTTTGTTTATGCACATTTAGGAGATACACTTGAATTAAGGCACAGATTTTACATGATAGGTAGATAGATAAATAGATATTCTCCCTGTATACATTTATAAGCCTCAATTTTCATATCCATAAAAGGAACTATGGTATTATACACCACAGTGTGTTTTAGGAATTAAATTAAGTAGTACTAAGAGGCATCTTACATAACATGTTATTTCCATTTCCTCAATGTATCTCCTAATAAAGCATTTAGAAATCCAAGTTTTGTGGATATTATTTTTAATAAAGTCAGGTGGGCCCAAATGGCAATTTTTGTGTAATTTATTCATTGCTAGGAAACATGAGCAATTTTATAATATATACTGTGAGTTATAAAATAACTATGAGATATTTAATATTTTAATATACTAAAATAAACTATTCATATATAAACAACTTGACAATGAGATGAACATTATATAAAATTATACTGATATAGTAAAGAGCTAAATTACACGTGTCAATAAGAGGGTGTGATGATATGTAAGGTGCTAATTGTTCTGCAGAGATTAAACAGAAATTTACTGCCACATTTGTAGTCTCAGCCATGCAGGAGGATCACTTGAGGCCAGGAGTTCAAGATCAGCCTGGGTAACATAATGAGATTCTAAAAAAATAAAAATAAATTAGCCAGGAGTGGAGACATGTGCCTGTAGCCCCAGCTATTCAAGAGACCGAGATAGCAGGATCGCTTGAGCCCAGGAGTTTGAGGCTGCAGTGAGCTATGATCATACCACTGCACTCCAGCCTGAGTGACAGAGTGAGACCCTGTCTCTTAAAAAAAGAAAGAAATTTAAATCTGATATTTTAATAAATATTATTGAGTTGTGGTGCCTTTAGGGAAAACCTTCAGCAGACCCTGGAAGGCTAGGTGGCCTATATTTATGTAGGTAAGAAAAGGGAGGTAATTTGAGATTAAAAAAAAAAACAAAACCATAACTTTGAATTACGTTACAAAAATAGGAATGGCTTCAAGTGCATGCCATGCATGGCAGAGAGAGAGAGAGAGAGAGAGAGAGAGAGAGAGAGAGAGAGAGAGAGAGAGAGAGAGAGAGAGAGAGGAGGGAGAGAGAGAGAGAGAGAGAGAGAGAATGCATGCATGAGGGCTAGAGCCGTCAGCTTGTCTTGATCATAGTTATTAGCAGTGAGAAATAAGGTTGGATGGGTTTACAGAGGTAGGATTTTGCATTCCTGAACTCCAAGGAGAAGAGCAGTGTTTTGTCACTAGCTTGGCGTGAAGCCAATTGTCTCAAAAATTTCAATCAATAATGATGACATTGGCTAT
The DNA here is from genome assembly GCA_027257055.1 of Cephalopachus bancanus. Classification (NCBI taxonomy): domain Eukaryota; kingdom Metazoa; phylum Chordata; class Mammalia; order Primates; family Tarsiidae; genus Cephalopachus; species Cephalopachus bancanus. The sequence continues at coordinate 3,531,490 of JAPVLO010000030.1, read as the reverse complement.
ATGTACCCCATTTGTGAGTATGAGTAATGGACCAATTTTTCCCACTTTTTTTGCAGATCATATTTTTTTGCAGATGTTTTATTATTATGTTTGGTTCTACTAAAGGTAAATTGTATTCATTCACCTAATCCAACACCAATCTGGAGATAATATGAGGAAATTGGATTAAATTTAAAATATTTTATGTATATTTATTCTGTATCACACACACACACTGAACTAAGTATTGAGGCAGCAGTGAAAAAGAAAGAAAGCCGGGTTCAGTGGCTCAGCCTGTAATCCCGCGCCTTTGGGAGGCTGAGGTGAGTGGATTGCTTGAGCCCGCGGGTTCGAGACTCGCCTGGGCAACTTGGTGAGACATGATCTCTACAATAAGTCAAAAATTAGCCGGGCGTGGTAGCGCGCACCTGTAGTTCCAGTTACTTGGAAGACTGAGATGGAAGAGTCGCTGGAGCCCAGTAGGCGAGGCTGCGGTGGCCGGGAGCAGCCACTGCACTCCAGTCTGGGCGACAGAGTGAGACTCCAACTCAACAAAAAAAAAAAAAAAAAAGAAGAAAGAAAGAAAAATTGTGCCCACATAGAGCTTATAGTATAACAGAAAACACTAATTTCAAAAAAAGTAAGCCGGGCTCGGTGGCTCAGTCTGTAATTCCGCGCTTGGGAGGCTGAGGTGTGTAGATTGCCTGAGTCTGAGGGTTCAAGACCTGCCTGGGCAATTTGGCGAGACCTCATCTCTACAATAAGCAGGAAAAAAAAAAAAATTAGCCGGGCGTGGTAGTGCACGCCTGTAGTTCCAGCTACTCGGAAGGCTGAGGTGGAAGGATCGCTGGAGCCCAGCAGGTCGAGGCGCGGTGGCCGCTCCCGGTCTGGGCGGCAGAGTGGGACTCCAACTCAAAAAAAAAGTATAAGGAGTTTTGAGAAACATAACCAGGGTGCTATCACCTGATCAATAAACCAAGTAAAAATTCATAGGGGAAGAAAAGATCTAGATTTTCTTGTAAAGGAATCATACAACAGTTGCAGTCATCTTCCTTGTTGTTTCCTCACTTATTTGTAGAAAGTACCTAGAGGAGGGGCAAATCTTCACCCTGTTTCTCTGTGTTTTACCTAAGCGCTTTTGAAAAGAGGCAAACACAGCAAGAAACACAAACAGCTTGTAAGGGGTTGTAGGGAAATAGTTAAACACATTTAAGAAGGGCATTAGTGGTGAACGAAAGTAAACTAGAATTTCTTTTATTCTAGACTCAGAAACCATCTAAACTGGGTTCAGCCATCTTCTTAGGTAATGGCTGTTATGAGATGCTCAACAGCAGGGCTCCCGTGTTACACATTAAACCACTTGGAGGCACGTGGACTTTGGTGCTTAAGGGAGCTCAGTGGTGGTGGCCTCTGACTCTCACATTCATAATTAGAGTTCTAGAACATCCTCCATTCAGAGGGTAGTGGTCAGTGACAAGATGCTGCTGAATCTCGGCCTGAATGATAAAGCATTCCGCAGGATTGGCCTTTGGCAGATGTTGCTGGCAGGTACTTCTTCAAAGGTTGAAGCAGGGGCTCTGTTCAAGTCTTTTTACAGAATTCAGGTACACAGACGTTACAATACATTGTGGCTATGATTTCAGTGTTTGATTCCCCCACAACCTCATTTTTAAATTTGATGCCAATATTAGAGGAAAGATCTAATGGGAGGTATTTAAGTCATGAGACTGGATCCCTCACAAATAGTCTGTCCTTTCATAGTGAGTGAGTTTTCACTCTATTAATTCTATTAGTTCCTGCAAGAGCTGGTTGTTAAAAAGAGCCTGACATTGCCACACATCCCCTCCACCCTCCTCTCTAGCTTCCTCTCTCACCATGTGATCTCTGCACATATCGGTGCTCCTTTTATCACTATGATTAAAGCAGCCTGAAGCCCTCACCTGATGAAAATTCTAGTGCCATACTTCTTGTATAGTCTACAAAAACGTGAGCCAAATAAACTTCTTTGTTTCTTTTTTTATAAATTATCCAGCCACAGGTATTAATTTTATTGTCATGCAAAATACCACTCTTCTGCAATCTGTTAATAGGTATTTCTAGGGGAAAAACTAAAAAAAAAAAACCCCAATAAAACCAGACGTGTAAGGAGAAAGGCCTTTTTTTTTTGTAAATATGGGAAACCAGATAAAGACACAGGATTTTTACACTCTGGAATCTGTTAATTTGTGTTGAGGCTCTTAGACTGAGTTACGGTAACAACTTGATACATGACTATTCGTACCAAGATTAGGAAAGTTTACAATAAACTGTAGCACATGATCTTGATTATGGTGAGATTTTTATTTCTTGACATCTATAGGATCCAAATCAGTCTCTCCTCATTTTATATCCTTGACACAGTGCCTTTGGCCTACAGCTGAAACCAGTTCTGGCTTGTCAAAGGAACTGACTGAAGCCAGACAGTGTTTTTTATCAAAGGATGCCACACACAAACTTTTAGAAACTTTACTCTCAGGAAGTCCTTAAATACTATGTCCAAAACAAATTAAATGCCTCATGCGCTAGCTTCAGTCATTTATTTCTTCTTTGGACCTCAGTGGAGATTTAAAGCAGCTGATAACTATTATATAATCATTCTCACATATTTGTTTGCTGTTAGCAAATCACTCCTCAGCTGTCTCTTTATTTGAAATGATGAATTGTCCTAGCTCCTTTCAAAGCTGTCACCTTGAAACACTTGTTTTGTTTCTGACAGATAATTCTACCCATGTCTGCCTGGTGGCATAAGCCCTGTTAGGAATGCAATTGTTCAGAGATGTGTTAAAAAAACAACCTATAAACTTTTTGGCAATAAATTTGCATATTTTTGCAACACTTCTGTGAAGGTTAATTTTATGTGCTAACTTGACTAGGCTAAAGGACCCTCAAACAGTTGGTAAAATACTATGTTTCAGTGTGTCTGTGAGGGTGTTTCTGGACCCTACTGATTAGTTTGCTTAATTAGTAGAGAAGATGCTCTTACCAGTGTACATGGGCATCACCCCATCTGTTGAAAGCCAAAATAGAACAAAAAGGCAGGGAAAGGGAGAATTCTGTCTCTTTCTTTTTGAGCTGGGACTTCCATCTTGTCCTTGGATATCAGAGCTCTAAGTTCCTGAGCCTTGGGAGTCTGAGACTTACTCTAGCAAAACCCTTTAATTCTCAGGTCTTCTAACTTAGATTGAAATATACCACTGGCTTTTCTGGTTTTCCAACTCGCAAACCACGGATGGTAGAACTTCTTAGCATCCATTATCATATGAGTCAGTTTCCATAATAAATCTGTCTTTCTCTCTTTTTCCTTCTCTCTCTCTGTAAATATAATACTGTGTGTGTGTATGTGAGTGTGTGTGTGTGTGTGTGTATATGCTGTTTCTCTGGAGAAACTAATACAACTTCCTTGGCTGCATTTAAACTTCAATCCATTCATGCATTCATGGAATGGCCACTAATTTCTATTACTAAAATTACTGTTTTTACTCCTGAATTGAGGTTGCTAGACAAAATAAGAGATGCTCACTTAGATTTGTTTCTCAGATAAACAACTAATAATTTTTAGGTATAAGTATGTTTCAGATACTAAAAAATCATTTATTGTTTATTTGTGACTCAAATTTGACTGGAAATCCTGTATTTTGTTTGTTTTCCTCTGGCAACTGTAATCGGATAATTTGATGAGCACACATTTATAGAAGTAACAATTAATTCTCTTGATTTTAGTTTAAAATGAGTCACACACCTCTCCTAAAGTAGAAAATATCTCTAAATAATTGAATATCTCTTATTGGCTTGAATGTCAATTTATTACAGACGTCAATGTTTGAAAGCAATTCCTACCTACCACAGGTGTAAAGCTTAGAAATCAGAAATGCCAATGTGACTGTGTAATCTTGGATAAGTTTCTTAATTTCTCTGAATGTCAGATTCCTCACCTGTCAATAGGGATATTAATACCTCTATAATAGGCCTATGACAAGGATGAGAATAATTTAATTTTTGTCATGGGCCTAAAACAGGAACTGGGTTCCTTCCACAACATCCCACAGTATCAACAAAGTGACCTTATGTAGGTACCAGGGACATTAAAGTGAATGAGACAAAGTCCTTGCAGATGATAAACAAGTAAAGAAACAATTAAGCCAGGGAGGTTCAGATAATACTATGAACTATGCAAACACTTTATCAGGTAAATACAAGGGGCCACTAGAAGGGGCCATGTTGCTTAGTGTGAACATAGGGGAATATTACCCTGAGGTGGTAACATTTAGCTTGAGATTGGAATGATGAAAGAAGGAGTTGGCCATGAGGAGACCTGTGGGCAGGAGTTATAAGTGCAAAGGCAGAGAGAGCTTGTATTGCTGGAAAGAAGGAACAGCCAAAGAGGGAGGCAAGAGCATGAATGAGGGGCATATTTCATTTCATAACTACAATTTAAAAAATAACTATATAATAAATGAAGAAAACTGCATACAAAATATAAGCCCATATCTTTTCATTAGGCTCAGCATCGTAAAATCATATTTTAACAGATGATATCAAAACCAATATCAGAAAACAATTACAAAAGCAGTGACACGTTCATTGAAAGTGTGTATATAGGCAAATAATACATCCTGTTCAGTAAGATATGCCCATCCATCATACATGTTGATATAATGGAAATGTAAAATGCTATACAAACTTCTTACTCTTGCTTTCACAGATGGACATTGATCCATGAGCCACATTTTGCATAGCTGGAGTAAGAGAAAGGCAGACATCACACTGGCTAAGGTGAGAAATCAAGAGTTAATTCTAAGTGAAGAATGATAATAACAAAGATTTGTTTTCAAGTCAGCTGTGAATGACAGAATTCCTAGAAGTTTAGGTCTAAGCAAGGTGAGTTCATTATGGAAGATGCCCTTATGGTAAAATGTTAACATATTACCAAGATTTCCACCATTTCCATATCACCAGCAGGTTTTCTTTTCTATAGTTTGCGGGAAAGAGAGGTTTAAGTGGGGAGATAAGAGAACTCAATCCTAGTCTGGCTCTGACTAGAGGTAAATTAATTTAAGCAAGTTTTGTAACATTTCTAGGTGTCCCTTTTCTTACTTGTAAAAAAAAAAAAAGATGGCGGAGTAGTTGATATTTAAGGTATTTTGAGTTCCCAAGTGTATAAATCTATGGTTCTAATTACGTCTTTTTTCAGTAGAATAACATTTTCAGAAAGAAACTTACTAAATTAGAATTGAATTAATCAAATTATTTAAAATTAAATCAGAATAATTTTACTCAAAGTAATCAAAAGAAAACTAAACTTAAAAATAATAATAATCAATATTATCAAAATTATTATTTCATTTTAGTGGAATGGAACTACTTGCAAATATTTGAACAGCTAAAATTTCTAATAATGACCATATCTTTTCTCTGTTTTGGGTTTGTTACCTTATTAGGGAAGAGATTTCAGTGTGCTCTGGTCAAACTGTCTATGGATTCAGAATTATCAGTTCATTTCTAACTCTTTTATTCTTATTTCAGTACCCTTCATCATGCTTCAGATTTCAGGTTTATGAATTTCTGTACAGATACTCCATGATGATTTTGGGAGGTGCCAAAAAATCATAAGCATCCCTTCCTAGATTATTTTAAATGTAAATTTTAAAGTGCACTAAATAAAGATATTTTGGATATTGTCCATTCATTAATCAAATATTTATTGACTACTGAGTTAAATTAAATATTGGAATAATACAAAAATAAATGGTACCCATCCATGCCTATAAGAAGATTATGGTTTGTTGGGGAGAAACTCTCAAAGCATTTACATCTACTGGGTAAAAAAAAAAAAATTTTTTTTTTTTTTTTTGAGAAAGCAGGATTTATTGAGAGGGCAGAAAAGCCCCCACAGTAAGAGGGGGCCCAAGGGGGTTGCCCTGGGCAAAATTTTTTAACTGAGAAAAGTACAAAATGCTATGGAAACCCAAGGGCTGGAGAAGTTAATTCTGCTTGGGAGAGCTAAGATAAGAGTTTGGAGTACTTGAACAGGCTCTTGAAGAATGACTGGAAAAGATATTTTGGTAAAGAAAAAAAAATGTGTGCACAGGTATAGCAATAGAAAAAGGCACATGGAAGAAGACAGGTAGTTCTGAGAGAATTTTGGAGGCAACAGACAGATACTGCCAAGGCTACATTTTGAAGGTTCACTTTCATGTTACCAAGTTTGGAAATTATTTTATAATAGATGGGAATATGCTTTAAAGGACTTAAGCAGGAAAGAGAGAAGAGTCATTGAGAGTCAATAAGTGTCAGGCATTTTACCAATATGACCTCGTTGAACCCTAATCCATCTTTCAGGTAGTTTTGACTTTTCAGCTTTAAAATGAGGAAACTGCGACTTGTGAGGTTAGTTAACTTCCCCAAAGTCACAGAATTAGCAAGTGACAGAATTTGAATTAAATTATTTGACTTCTAAGTAACAAAGGCCAGGCACTTCACCTTCAGCACTTGTCTCCAGAGGGGGCGGATATGTTGTTGGTGGGAAAAGTTCTGTCTTGGCTGTCTGGGCCACCCAACTTTCTGACACTTCCTTCAAAAGCTTATTCCCCAGCGCCTTCGTGTGCAAGAGGATGGGAATTTACCTAACTTGGGAATGTTATGCCCTTCCTTATCAACAATGGCCTCACGGGGCCTGCCTTCAGGCTTTTCATCCCCTTCCAGCAGGTCTGGAGAGCGGTTCACAGGCTACATGGACAAACTTAATTAAATTCAAGTGAGTGTTGTTACCAAGACCTGACAGGCACAGTTGTGTGCAGCTGAATAATTGAGTTGTGCGTTTTTTTTTTCCTTTGCCTTCTTGGTGGTAGGCTTTTTTGGGGGGTTTTGTTTTGTTTTCTTTGGGTTTCTAAAGATGACCCTGACACTTTTCATAAAGCTGTTTTCTAGTAGGAACGCCCCCCATCAAAGAGACGCAGTCTGGTTGCCAGGCTACCGTGAGAAAAGAGAACTCCGAAGTGGCAATGCCGACCTTTTCTTGGAGTATCCAGGGTCTATACTTGTTTAGCACAAAAGTACCTCCCATAGACCTCACAGCTAGAACTCCACAGTGTCACTACCTGAACTCCAGACTGTGAGACAGGGAGGCACAGCCTTGCCCGCCATAAGCTCCCAGAGAAGATTGAAAAACAAACCATGTCAAATTGGTAGTGAGGAAAAGAAAAGGTCACTCAGAGAACCATTTAAAAATTATCACTCATGATAAACACAGACGAAGCTAATTAAGGAGTATTTTTCCAACGTAGCCCTCCTGGACAGTGAAGAAAAATGACGCCCTGTTGATAGAAAGAAAGGAACAAAGGTTTTGCAGCTTTTTTTTTTTTTTACTTGGATCACTTGCAATCTATGCTTGGATTGTAGGAGCCTTCATTAAGTACCTCAGATTTTGACTTTCTGATTTAAAAAAAAAAATCTTTTTATCTTCTGGCTTTTAAAATACCACAGAAGTTACAACACAGGAGTGCCCCAGTGGCTTGTTCTCCTTGTATGGTCAGTAATCGTCCAGTCTTTGTATCAGTTTCCAGTTTTCAGTATTAATTTCCAGTATGAAATACAAAACAGACATAAATGATAAGAGTGAACATTTGAAACACTTCTGTTACTCTTGCAAGTGACTTCCTATTTGAAGGAATGTGAACTGGCAGGAATTTTCAGTTTTTCACCAGTATATATGTTTCTAGAGAAGATGTTTAGCCTGAAAATGCTAGAATGTATTCCACTAAAATAGGTCATGTTGTGGCCCAAATAATTGAAGTGTGTATGCATTAGGGGTGCATAATGTATGAAGTTTCCTTTTTTTGAAGATAATTTGATCTTATGGTTTCTTGCAAACTGACTCTACAGTTCATAACATATTATCTTTCACAAAGATTATCTTCCCTATTTCTTGGGATATAGATTGTGATAGATATTGTTCACATTTTACACATAATGAAATGGAGATTGATTATCCACAGCCTATAATGTTTCTGCCAAAAATGTAATTTTTCTCAAAAAGTCTCTTGACACTTGTGCTAGAGTGAGTAGGGGGTAAATTCTGGCCCTCAGAGGCTTAGTTTTGTCTTCTGCTTTTTAAATTTTAAGTTTTTAATTTTTTAAATTTTAGAGATGTGGTATACATAAGGTTAGGTACATAAGTGGTTATCATACACGTGAAGTCTAGGCCTCCCATTGGTCCTCCCTTCACCTGGTTTGGGATCAGGTACTCTTACTGATGTTATGTTTCCCACTCTCCCTCCCTCCCCTGGCAGTGACCTGCTACTGCCAATCCCTTTTTTTTTTTTTGAGTTGGAGTTTCACTCCATCGCCCAGACTGGAGTGCAGTGGCCACGCCCGGCCACCGCAGCCTCCACCCACTGGGCTCCAGCAATCCTTCCACCTCAGCCTTCTGAGTAGCTGGAATTACAGGCACGCACCACCACGCCCGGCTGATTTTTGATTTATTGTAGAGATGAGATCTTGCCAAGTTGCCCAGGCAGGTCTGGAACCCGCGGGCTCAGGCAATCCACTCACCTCAGCCTCCCAGAGGCGTGGGATTACAAGCTGAGCCACTGAGCCCAGCCCAATCCCTTTCTTATAGTATTATGATAAATGTTCTATGTCCACTTATGAGTGAGAATCTGTGGTACTCAGATCTTTGTTTCTGTGATAGATCACTGAGTACTATAGACTCTAAATGCATCCAAGTTGCTACGAAGTTCATAACTGTCCTTCTTTATATCCATCATGTATATGTACTACATTTTTGTATCCAGTTCACTTTCGATGGGCAGCACGGTTGTTTCCATGTTTTTGCTATTGTGAATAGTGCTGCAATAAACATGAGTGTACATGTGTCTTTTTTGCAGAATGATTTGCATTCCTCCAGATATATTCCCAGAAGGTGAATTGCTAGATCATATAGAAGGTCGATTTAGAAAAGTCCCTTCTCTCTTTTTGTCTGAACACATGAAGATATTTGGGTTTTCTAGATACTTTCTTAAATAACACATGATCTGGCTGCTGATGGCTAGAAATGAGTAATTCTTTCCCAGGTCTCTGTTGTCTTCCTTCTTCAATCAGAGAACATTTCATGAAGTTTTAAACATTTATTGTAAAAAAAACAACAAAAGTGATTAACCCGTTAATTTGCAATTCAGTCAGAGATGTTTTAGTGAAATTCCTTTGAAATTTATAGATTAGTTATCAGATAACTAAAGCAACTCATAGCATTAATTTAACAAAATATTTAATGAGCACTTAACTATATTCCAGACACTGACTCTGAAAGATGGAGTTATAGCAGTGAATATAGTTATCTGCCCTCCTGTATTGATGGCAGTCAATTCCAAACAAACAAATTTGAGGGCAGGACTCTGATTCTGATGATCTACATTTTATATTTGCAATGTAACGCAAGGTTTTCCAAGACATTTCGTTTTGTTTAGAATGGTCTATAGAGTTTTAGAACGTAAATATAAACATTTCCTTTATAAAAACCAATGGAAAAACTTATGGAATATATGAAGCTTGAATGTAAAAATCAGCAGGTATTCTTCTGAAAAAACATTTTACTCAGGAAAGACTTGTGGGTTTTGAAACAGAGCACTTAATCCATGGAATTGATTTACTAGGCTAGGCTAAAGAGGTCAGTGAGGCAGATTAGTAACAAGAAACTGTTAGAATCCCTGACTGGAGGGGAAAAGGAAGTAGATAATTCAGGAGGAACCAAGGCCACACAGTAGAAGCTGGAATCATGGTAGACCAGTCTATTGGGCACTAGACTGGGTGGAGAGACAGCCCAAGGCAAGAAGAGGGAGTGATTCGACTTTCTGCCTTCCTCCAGTCCTCCAATATCCCACTCATATCTCTCACTGGTTAAACTAAGAGAAGAGTCTGACTAACACCAGCTATAGGAGTAAGACCCCATAGGATACAGGGGGAAACAGATAAAGAGAATAAATGGATTTGATAGACATAGACCCAGGACCAGGATATTTATTGACTTTACTTTGTTCAGAGTGAACTCTGGAACCAAACTGCTTGGGTTCAATTCCTAGCTTTGTCACTTACTCTATGCAAATTACTTAATCTCATAATTTCAGCTTTCTTATCTGTAAAATGAGGAACCAAGAGGGCATGACATTACATAATTTGTAAGACTGTGATGAAGATTAAATGAAATAATGAATATAGCACATTATTAGTAGTTTTGTTATTTTTGTGCATAAGGCATTGTGCTAAGTGACATGAGAACTATAAAGCCATAACTGTTCTTAATGCTGTATGTAATTTATTCTTGGAAGGAAATACATTGATAAATAATATAAGGGACTATACCATACAGAGGGAGGAGTGAATATCGAGTATTAACTAAGTATGGAACCACTGTATTTAGCTTTCAAGGTGCAAACTGAGAAGGATGGTACTATGCAATTACTTTCAAAGCCCAGTAGCATGATCAATGTTTAAATGTCTTATCTTAGATTTGTGGGTAAGAGGGTAACTTATTTTTATGTATGTTTTCTGATTATAAAAGCAGTAACATTCATTGTAGGGAATTGATAAAAATACAGAAAAATATATAGAAAAAATAACAATCATTGCTAATCTCTCCATTCAGAAATGGCCACTTATATTATTTTGATATATTTTTTACCAGTCTTTCTTTAGTAATGAATATTTTAATAATGCAGTATTTTATTTATTAAATTTATAGTAATTACATAGAACTGTTAGTCCTGATGTTTTTCATTACCATATTGGAAAATTTCTAAATGTTATGGAATACAGTTTATAAATCAATTTTTATATATAGAATGCTGTCTATTATATCTGGATCTTAATTTGTCTATTTTCTTATATTTAGACCTTTGATGAATTTCAAAATTAGAAATAATTGTGGAATTTTGAAACTATAAACCAGCGAACTCAAGGTCACCCTGCTTCAGGGTGAAGGCAGGTCTACAGAAAGCTAAGTGGAATGGTGAAGCCCATGATAAGTACTGGAAAATTCATCACCCACGTTAAGAGCATTCAAAATACAACCAATACACAATGACAACAGCAACCACAGACAAGAGCAGAATTTGGCATTTGAGCTTCCACTTTGAGACTCCAGGACTATTATTTTTAAAAAGCACAGAAGTAGGCTAGCTGCCTATAATCCCAATACTTTGAGAGGCTGAGGCAAGAGGATTGCTTGAGTCAGGATTCTGAGGCTGCAATGAACCAAGATCATGCTACTGGACTCCAGCCTGGATGATAGAGCAAGACCTTCTCTCTAAAATAAATAAATAAATAAATAAATAAATAAGTAGAAAAGTGTCTAAAAAGTACTTTAGGAAGGTTAAATTCTTGGCCCACTTTCTCTTCCTTTGCTGAATTCACAACCTTGACATGGTTTCATTTTGTGTAGAACATACATCCTTGCTCTTAGAGTTGGAGTTTAGTCTTGTGATTTGCTCTGGCTTATAGTCTGTGGCAGTTCCAATGTGCTAAACTCCTTAGGGTCCAAGTGTAGGTCTTAAGGAATGTGGCGCCTTCCCACTTTCTCTGTGGTGCTTCTGCCATTACAGTGAGAAAAATTTGCCCTGGTTAGGTCATTGGTTTCAGGTGAAGGATAAGTGATGTGGAGGAGAAACCATACCAGCTGGAATTTCAGCATAAAGTAGGATCACCCCTACTACCCCAGAAAGTTGGTATGACTCATATATGCTGAAATAGACTAATAAATGCTTGGTTTTGTATGCTACCACAATGGTAGAGGTTTTTGTTATGCAGCAGAAGCTAAACAATACAATACCAAATTGTTTTCCAGAAAAGTATAAATTTGTATTCACACGTTTTCAATGTGTAAGCTAAATATATTTCATTGTTTTATTTTGTATTTTGTATGCATAAATTTTTAACTTGTATTTTCACTGCTTATTAATATTTTATATTTCTTATTTTGACCATGTCCTTTGACAGTTTTTCTACCATAGTTTTGTTTGCAAATTTCCTTATATATAAAGAGTACAAGGCTTTCTTTATTCATTTAACAAATCTACTATGTACCAGGCACTGTTTTAGCTGTAATTCTGTTAACACTTTTTTTTCTCAAAAATGCTGTTTGCTTTTTAATTTAGTCTAAGCTTGCAGATGTGTCCTGATTTATTAATACAATTAGGTAACCAATCATAAATAGGAAATTTAGTAAGTTGAAAGCATACTTAATACACCAACCTTATAGCTTAGCCTAGCCTACTTTAAACATGCCAAGAATACTTGCATTAGTTTACAGTCAGGCAAAATCATCTAACATAAAACCTACTTTATAATAAAATATTGAATATTACACACAGATGGGTATTTTATAGACATGATGGGGTATGAAAATAAAATACGGTATCCAAAAATCACTGACCACATGGTACACTGCAGAGTATTGGTTCTTTACTCTCCTAATTGCACAGCTGACTGGGAGCTGTAGTTTTCTGAAGCTATCCAGCATCAAGAGAAGGTGTTGTGTCACAAATCACTAGCCAGGGAAAATATCAGAATTCAAACTTCAAAGTACAATTTCTATTTAATATGTATCACTTTTGCACCATTTTAAAGTAGAACGGACACAGGCATAGTTGGCATTGCATGTAGTTTAGGAATAGTTGGACAGGTTTTTCTTAGGCAGGGCTATTTTAGAACAGGGTAAGGATTCTACTCTCTTTCTTATTGGTACATGACCTTCACTCAACCAATCAGTTGTCTCAGGCCTGACTAACATGTGGATTGGAATGTGAAACTACCAGTGTAGTAAATCACAAAAGCAACAGAGATTTATTCAAAACACAGATATGATATTCTAAAAAAAGTTTGCGTCTAGTTAGGCAGTAACTTTCATTATTTAGAAGGTCCTTGTGACTATAAAATGTTGAGAGATGGTTATCAAATTTAAGAACAAATATCTGCAACCTCCATTCCTAGCTTATGAAATAGTTTGCTTACTCATCATTGTAAAATTATGTAAACCTTCTTGTTAAAGGCAAGCATGTGGCCTTTCTCTTAAGACACCCATACTCTCTCTTGAGCATGTTTTTTCTGTCTAATAAATCTTATCTTATATTATACATTGAACTTGCTCTGAAATTCTTTTCTGTGGTAAGTTCAAGAACCCATAGAATGACTATACCCCATGCCACTTCACATGGCAAATCAGGAACAGTCTATATTTTTACCCCATGTGATAAAAGTTTTTTGTTTTTCTGTTTTTTCTTTTCCTTTGTTTTTAATGGCTAGAAATTTAAAGGTGGAGTTTTAATCTTAGCTCCCCATTCTGCTTCACTGTGTGGTTCTCCTTTCTCTGCCTTTCTTTCTCCTACTTCACCTGATTTTCTTTTTAGCTTACCTGTTTTTCTTCTCTTTCTCATTTCCTCCTTTTCCAAACCTTTTTCTCTACAGCAATTTTTTTTTCCTATAAAGCAATATATAAAATCAAGGCCATTTAAAAATATTTTATTATTGCAAATTAGAATTTTCTGCACACATTATATGAATACAGCAATTAAATATTACTTTTTATCTCTCATAAAAATGTTACAGCCTGACCAGGTTCTTAAGGTTGCAGAGCCAGTTTCTGGAGTGGGTCACAGGATCAGTAGAGTCAGTTTCTTGGTACGTGTCATGGTTCCAAATGATGTCACAGGTAAATCAGAGTGCAAAGTCTAGAAAAACTCATACATCATTCTTAGGTTTTACAATAGATGCTATCTATAAAGCAAGTCCTACAGCCATAGACTCCTAACCCCTGAGCAGTAAGTCATCACAGAAAAAGTTTAGAAGGGAGGTAAGCAGGAGGTGGGATCCTCAGAGATTAGAGATGCTCATGCCCTTTGAGTAGTCAAATTTCTGGATGCCATAAAGGAGATTTATGAGGCATCAGGCTCATTATTTAAGGGAAAATATATTTATTTTCACTCCCCAGAGGTCAGTACATGAAGATAATCAGTTGTTCTCTATTGAGGTGAAAGCAAACTTAGAAATAATAGATTTGTTGATTTCTCACCATAGCTGCAACTTTGCAGGGCTTAGGTCTCTTCCACAGCTTTTACCCTGCACCTCTGTGTTAATTTTATATAGACGGTGTCACAAACCTTAACTATATTAATTTTCTTTTAGTTAAATTTGACCCTAGATTAGTTTGTTTAGATACATAAACTTCCCACCTGAAAAAAAGTCAATGTTAAATTCTATTCAATTCAATAAATATGTGATTTCTAGTATATACTCTATGACTCATGAGGGCCTCATTAGAATATTGTAATAAAATGGAAAGAGAGCTAATGTGATCATGGAAATAAATATAGTAAAACATTGAATATGGCAATTGCCCCAGGAGGGTTATAAATAATACAGATTGGGGTTTTTAAAAGTAAGAAACAACATCCAATTTGAGAGATGAAAGACTTCCTTGAAGGGAGGCTATCTGAGATCAACTTCGAAGGACTGTAGATTTTTGACAATGTAATTCCATCTGTGAGCTTTGTCTGCCATTTCTTTTTTTTCTGAGATCATCACTCTGACTTCCCCCTGAGTATAGCCTCTCTTCTACCCTCAAGCTATCTGGTTTGTGTGGGGTTGACACATTCTTGTTTCCTGGATTTGTATGTGGTCCAAGCATCACCAGTAAGGTAACAATTATTATAGCTTGGGTAGTTAGACTTTCCAGCTGCACACGCCAATAAAATGTCCTTTAGCTTAAGTGTTCTTGAATTAAGTTGTAGTTACTAGCTAATGAGAGTCTTGACAGACAGGCAGGAGTAGGGCATGAGGAGCGTTACTCACTGAGTCAACAACATGAGCAAAGACATGAAGATGATAAAGAGGGGCATCGTCAGCAATAACAATCGTCTAAAGTGAATGTAGTGCGTGATATATATGTTGGGAAAGAAAGCTGGAAAATATAATAGATTTTATTAGATAAGCCAAGGAATGTATTCTTAGTTGTCAAGGCCAAAAATATCCAATAGAAATATAATGTTAACCACATATGCAGTTTAAAATGTCTATTAATCACTTCATAAAGCTAAAACTTATTTTCACATTGTACTTTCTTTAACCCAACATATCCATAATATGATCATTTCAACATATAATCTAAATTAATATTATCATGAAGATATCTTACGTTATATCTTTGTACTGTCTTCAAAACCTACTGCGTCTCTTACATTTCCTGCTCAACTCACTTTGTAATAACCACATTTCAAGGGCTCAGTTGCCCCAGATCGTTGGTGGACACTATATTGAAGAACATAGGCCTTTGTAAGGAGGAGTCACTGAGAGTTTTGAACAGGTCTACTCACATTATGATGGCTGCGTTTGAAGCCGTTGAATCTGTCATGATTTGCAAGACGACTTTGGGAAAGAAATACTGAAGCTAGAGGTTATTCATTGAGTTATGTAAATGCTCCAGGTTGTATTAAAAAAAATTTAAACTGATAAAAATTGGAATTAAATGGGGATATATTAAAGACTTCAAAGAGGTAAAATTTATAGAATTTGATGGAGATTTAATAGAATGGTGATAGAGTTAAAAAATAGAAGAAATAACAATGATTTAAGCTTCTGATCAAAAAAATAATGTTGAAAATAATATGTGAGAAGTAAAATGATGACTTCCACTTTGAAAATACTCTTTTAGGTAATTGTAGAAAATCAAAGTAATAATGCTCATTATGCAATTAAGACTTGGGTCTGTGGCTCAAATATAAGGTAAAATAAGGTAAAATAAGGTAAAAAGTAAAATAAGGTAAAATAAGGTAAAAAGTACAGATCTGAAATTAATACATATGACTGTTGAAGTTGTGAAAGATAATACCACTAATGAAAAGAGATGGCACATAATGAAGGGAATAACCCTGCTAATGTCATATATATAAAAGAGTAAAGAAATCAGTGAAGAATGTAGAAAAGGAGAGGTTGGAGAGATAGCAGAAAAGCAAACGGATGCCACAAAAATCAAAAAGGTAAATTTTAAGGAGGGGTATTCCTCAACTTCATATGAGGCAGATACCATAGGGCTGAGGACATAAAGGACTTTTATTGAAAGAACTTGGTGCACTATACTTACATAGTCTTGGCCATTCATGAACACCTGTTGCTTCAGCTTTCCCATCTACACCAAGAGCTTGTGGATGTCTTTGTTCCACAAACTTCTTTATTGGGCTATCATTCTGGATTTGGTCAATAGGCATTCACAAGAGAAATGAATCAAGATTTTAAAGCATTATGACATGAGTGAAGGATAGGAAGGAGAAATAAATATAAATATAATGTTAAAAATATTTTTTAATAAGTTGTTTTTTTTTTTGAGTTGAGTTCTCACTCTATTGGCCAGTCTGGAGTGCAGCATCACAATCACAGCTCACCATAGCCTCGACCTCCTGGGCTCAGGCAATTTTTCCACTTCAGCCTATCGAGTAGCTGGGACTACAGGCACACGCCATTAGACCAGGCTAACTTTTTGATTATTTTGTAGAGCTGAGGTCTCGCTATGTTGCCTAGGCTGGCTGTGAACTCCTGGGCTCAAGCAATCCTCCCTTCTTGGCCTCCCAAAGTGCTAGGATTATTGGCATGTGCCATGGCACTCGGCCTTTTTTGGTAACTTGAAAGATAAGTCTAATTAAGGAAAAGATTCTTCAGATGGAAAAGATCTGAGCAGGTTTGTAGGCAGAAGGTAAAAAAACCTATAGAAGAAAGAACTAAAGATAAGTACCAGAAGAGTGTGGTAAAGTAAGCGAACTGTGGAGGCAGGAGCAGATTCAGTTATAGATTCCATTAGCCTATACTGAAGGTCTCTTCTATACTAAGCAGCTTGTGAGGTGTTTTTGTAGATGACGTTTCATTTAATTCTCATTACAACTCTGTGAGGACAGAATTATTACTCATGTCTTTTACAGAGCCAGTTGTGGTGCTAAGATCATAAGTTACAAAATCAGACCCTCTAGGTTCAAATCCTAGCACCACGTCTAATTCGTTATGAAGTTTGGGCCAAATTTATCCTTTCCTCCTTTATCCTTCCCTCATCTGTAAAATAATATCAATCTCATGGAATTGTTGTGAGCATAAAAGAAATAATGCATTTGAAGAACTTAGTGATGATACACAGTACTATTTTAGAGCAGTGGTTCTCAACGGAGGACAACGCTGCTTCCCAGGGGACATTTGGCAATGTCTGGGGTCATTTTTTATTGCTATGACTGGCACATACTTCTGGCAACTAGTGGGCAGAGACCAAGAATACTGCCAAGCAATATTCAGTTCACAGAACAGCTTCCTGCAACAAAGAATTATCTGGCACAAATGTCAACAGTGCCAAGGTTGAAAAACCTTATTCTATGTGTTAGCTGTTAGAACTACTACCACACGGAAACTAAGGTCCAGAGAAGCTAATAACATAGCTGAGATCACATGCCAGAAAATGATGGAACCAGGCTTTGAACCTCTATCTTCTCATTCCAGATTTGATTCCAATTTCAGTTCACTTCCCATTACATCACAACTGCCACTAACAAGTAAATTGGCAACAAGCATGCAGATCTTGGTTTCTAATACCATTGTCTGATAAAAAGAACCAGAACTCCTGGAGAAGTAGCTGATTCCAGGTTTAGGGCAGGAAATACACAAGGTGAACCGGGTGCGTTTTATAGTACTTGAAAGTAAGGAATGTTTTTTAAAAAACGGTCAAATAAAAATACAGACACTAATGATGGGAATATGTCAAAAGTACACAGAAGACAGCTGACCAATGGCCCAAATGGAAAAACTTTGAGCACAGAAATAATGTAGTGTCATGGTATAATCCAAGGTATAAAACAAATTCCTATGAGTCTGTACTGATATAAATAAAAGATTGACCATGTAAATTAATGAGGGACAATAAAAAATCCCCTGTGCAAGCATTCCAAATAATTTATGTAGATATTATTTCCTCAAAGGAGAGAAGGCTAACTCCTCATTTCTTATACGTGGGCTGTGTCTTTTGTCCAAAGAGTGTAACATGAAAAGAGGGAGAGAAAATATAAATTTATAAGAGAAACCTGAAAATACTACCCCAGTCCATTGATCAAGGTTAACTTCAGTAACAAGTCATATTGGCGGCTTGTATCCTTGATGTGATGTGATAAAAATGACACTTTATCTCTGTGGTCTTCATCTTCACAATTTACAACCCTCGTCTAATCTTTAGAAAAACATCACACAGGCCGGGTACAGCTGTAATCCCAGCACTCTGGTAGGATGAGGAGGCAATGGTTGCCTGGGCCCAATAATTCGAGACCAGCCTGGGCAACATAGCAAGACTTCATCTCTACAAAAAAAAAAAAAAATTATAACCAGATATGGTGGTGTGCACCTGTAGTCCCAGGAACTCAGAAGGTTGAAGTGGAAGGATCACTTGAACCTAGAAGGTCGAGCAGGTGGTGAGCTGTGATCATGACGCTGCACTCCAGCCTGGGCAACAAAGTGAGAACCCAATTCAAAAAATTAATTAATTGATTAATTAATTAATAAGAATAAAAGAAAAACACCACACAAGTCCCATTTGAGAGATATTCTGTAAGATAACCAGTACTCTCAAAACCGTCAAGGTCTTGGAAAACAAGGAAAGCATAAGAAGCTGTCACAGCCAAGTGATGCCTAAAAGTACGTATGACAACTAAATGAAATGTGGTGTCCTGAATGGGATCCTGGAACAGAAAAAAAGAACATTAGGCTAAAAACAAAGGATATCTGGGTAAAATGTAAACTTTCATAACAATATAACAATATTGATCATTACTTGTGACAAATATGTCATACTAATGTAAGATGTTAATAATAATGGAAATTAGCCAGGCTCGGTTGCTCAGCCTGTAATCCCGCGCCTTTGGGAGGCTGAGGTGAGTGGATTGCCTGAGTCTGCGGGTTTGAGACCCGCCTGGGCAACTTGGCGAGACCTCATCTCTACAATAAATCAAAAATTAGTCGGGCGTGGTAGTGCGCGCCTGTAGTTCCAGCTACTTGGAAGGCTGAGGTGGAAAGATCGCCGGAGCCCAGCAGGTCGAGGCTGCGGTGGCTGGGAGCGGCCACTGCACTCCAGTCTGGGCAACAGAGTGAGACTCCAACTCAAAAAAATAAAAATAAAAAATAATAATAATGGAAATTGAGAGTGGGGCTTATGGAAATGCTTTATGCCATCTTTGTGATTGTTCTGTAAATTATAAACTATTCTGAAATAGGAAGTTTTTTAAAAAAATTAATGCATTTGAATAATTGCTTCTGAAGTGGGCACCTTTTTTCTCCTTCCCATTGACAAAAAGCAAGGTCAAGTTGGGCTTTGAGGGAAGATGATGTTCTAGGGGGAGAAATGGTTTTAATGTTTTAAATAAAGTAGACACAAAGTGAGATATTCTGATTTAAAGTAAAAGAGGACATTATATCTTGAAGATGGTGTAAGAGATTTGAAGCGATAAATTCAACAGAGATTTTATAGTGAATATCAAGAGGGTATTGCATAAATTGCTTTAAATCATCAATGTGAAGAATGAAACAAAATGTATTTAAGTGTATGTGAAACAAAATCTATTTAAATGATTATTTAAAGTAAACATAACATTCACTTTGCTTAGATATTGAGAGAACCCATACAATCAACTCATCTGCACTTGGAGAAATCAGATGTTACAGAACTAGTGCCTCTAAAAATACTAGCCACTTAGACCAAGAGGCATCTGTCAGGGAAAGCTCTTTAGCAGACAGTGTCCTTTGTCTATTTAATATCTCTTTATCTCTCTTACTAAAAAATTTCCAGTTTGGTTAAGGGAGGCAACAAGTGCATCTAAAATAATGCAATATCCCAGACAACCTTGAACCTAGCAGTGACCACATGACACAGAGGTGACCACAAGACAAAATGTTTTCAGGGTTCTCTCCTGGGTGGTTCATAAAGAAGGTTTTGTCTTCTTGCTTATAGGTACCAACTGTTCTCCATTGTTCTTTTCCTACCTCCTTACGACATGTATTTTATATCCAGGGTGTAGCAATAATTTTGTGATCATGAGGCTGGAATCCTGAGCCTGAGGTCTATACACTATGGAGAGCAGGATAGAAAGACGGGCAGCCAGTCTCCTAGCTGTATTTTGAGCAGCCACTCTATCCTGGATAGCTGTCTTCTTCTTGCCATTTGCTTGACACATGGTGTCATACTTAGTGGGGTTTTATTCCACGTAGTCAGAAATTTTCCTTACTGATGCAGTTTCCACAACTGCACAGTGAGGGAGTATAGATTTAATGAATCAGATTAGCTCATAATCAGGCAGTCAATTGGATGACTAAGATCAGCACATCATCCTAAAGAACTGGTTACCCAGCTTTTATACAGCCAGTTTCCCCTCTTGAATTAGAAGACGCTAATCATTTCCACCTATAGTTTTCTAGTTATCATTAGGCCTGTCTTTATACCAGAAAATACTGAAAAGAATTCATGGCAAATGCATTTTCTAATACTATTTTATCTATTAGATATTGACTTAGGATAATACATTTTGAAATGTCCAAGTGAGGGAAATTCCTTATACCTGATGACTTCTATTTCCTTGCCAAAGAGTTAATGTAATGTAAATCAAAAACAAACAAACCAAAAAACCAGACAAGAGCATAAAGATAGAGGATTTTTTTTCCAGAATTGTCATAGCAGAGTATAGCGAGTTGATTTATTCATTTTTTTGAGAGTGTATCACTGTGTGTGTACAGTAACTATCTAGAGTTAAATGAGAAATATTTGTATTATTGACTGCATTCACATGAATGTCTCCTTTTTTAATTGCTTAGCAGTATTCAGGTAAAGTTACTTGAAATATTTGTAAGAGATTGGATACTAGAAGTTTAAGAGAGAAAAATTTCTTTGGAAGGAAGCTGAAGATAACATAAAAGAGAATCTAGAAAATATATTTCTAATTATTTTATCTTAAGATTTTTGTCATATATTTTCTTATATTTTATCTAAAAACATTCAACTCATTCCTTAATATTTTACTGTTTTTGCTATCAAGAAATGACGTATCTCTTACAGTAATATTATTTAACAATTTTAATCTACAAATGTAATTGTTCCCTTCATTATAAAGTGTAAAACTCTAGTGTAGTCTACTTTTTAGATTTAAAATATATATTTTTTGGTGCACATTGTGGTGAAATGTATTATTTTTACTCCACAGAGAGAAATATGTCTTCTCTAAGTAAAAAGGCTAAAAGGATCTCTGAAGTGCTGGCACACAACTCTCTTTGCAGCTGTTTTGGAAGTTGCCAGAAGCTGGAAAAATGTGAAGAGAGCATAAGCTTCTATGTGACTTTCCTTCCATTCATGGACCAAAGTAAGTCTAGCATTTTCCCAGATGTCAGTGGACAAACTGACCCAGTTGTTAAGCACTGTTTTCAGAAACATCACAGCCAGGGTAGACATAAAACAGAAAACATGAGATTATATCCTGGGATGGTATTTTAGTGTCCAAAAAAACCTCTTGTGTTAATAAAGATTATTAATTAAGCCCATATGACTAATGATATTATGACTCCAATTGAAATGACCAATGGAATATAAAAGTAAGAAATAACTTTGATCAATTCAATTCTGGTAACCAATGAGCTGTGATTTTTCTCACGTGGAAAACTTAGAGAAATTTCAGTTTGCTTGAATAAACAGAATTGAAACACAGAAATGGTTGATTGGACACGTGATTTTCCATAGGTGAAGTACTGGAAGCATGTGCAAAAGGTCTGGCAAAATCTCCATAAGTCACCAGCCCTTTCCCCTGCTACTTCATCCAAAGCCAGTGTGACAATATGAATCCTATTACTGTTTCTGGGAAATACAATTGGTTCCAGGAGGTCATGGCAAGTGGAGATGCCCAAAGTGGCATTTACTCCCTGCCTACTTGGCCCACTAGGTAAGTAGTGGGCTATTCTTTAATTGGTTAGTAACAAATACAACTGTGCCAGGCAAAGAATGGTGGCCCTCTGCCAGCTAATTCCTGGCCACTACTTGCTATTTTTGGCTTCAGATACTTCCTATTTTCCCCCAGGCCACTGTACCTCTGAACTAGCAAAGTATGATTACAGTAAATCTCAACTTTTTATATGTATGCGTTTTTATGCCTGAAAGGTTTGAACCCACATAGTCTTTGACAGTTCCATATCAGCTACTAATTGTGGCAACAAAATAATTAATTTCTTTTGCCTCAGGTGTGCGGGAGGAGACAGAAAAATCATCAGGCACATCAGTCATTAGAGTACAAAGGAAAGAGGCAGCTCTGAAACATTGGAGCCTACTACAAAAAAAAAATAGTAAGTTTTGAACCTCTTTTTTGTGTACTCAGTAAGATTTAAAGAAACATTACACTATGCAACCAACATGGTCAGTGATGAAAAGAAATTTATTTAAGAATATCTTAACTATAATCTAAACTATTGCGAAGATAAAGGCAAACAGAGGCAATAAAGAAATGTTTGTTTATGAAAACAAATTAAATTTTTAAAGTTTTTTTTTTTTCTTGAGTTGGAGTCTCACTCTGTCACCCATGCTGGAATGCAGCGGCAGGCTCCTGGCCACCACAGCCTCACCCTGCTGGGCTCTGGCGATTCTTCCTCTTGAGCCTTCCAAGTAGCTGGAACTACAGGCACACGCTACCACACCCAGCTAATTTTTTGATTTATTATAGAGTCGAGGTCTCACCATGTTGCCCAGGCTAGTCTCTAATCTGCGGGCTCAGGCAAGCCTCTTGCCTTGGCCTCCCAAAGTGCTGGGATTATAGGCTTGAGCCATTGCACCTGGCCTAAATTTTAAAAGTTTGACATGGTCAACAAATTATCGAAGGTAAGGAGAAACAGAGATAAAAATAATGAAAGAAAAGATGAGATGTAGATAGAAACAAGAAACTTAATATGCAAATGATAGAGATTTCAGAAAAGAGTCAAAGAGAAGTACTAATGAAAAGAGAATTAAGGAAAATTTGAATAAGCTTAAAAAAGTCTGGATCAATTAAAACAGGTTCACTGAACACAAGTCAAAATAAATTTAAGGAGAATTAGTAGCATAAGTTAAAAGAAAATAAATTACACCCAAACAATTATTGAATGAAAGAGATAACTTCCAGATAGTCTAAATAGTTTAGAGACTACACAGAAAATAAGAACAATGAAAATTCAATGAATTGAAGCTTACGGTAACTAACCAAAGAAAGCCATTTGAGAAATGAGAACCTATATGCTTCTATTATTAAACACCAATAAATGAAAATAACTTAAAAAACCCAAAACTTTGAGAATGGGCAGTCAAATTTAAGAAAAGTGGAAGAAAAAACGAATGTATACAAAAGATAAAAAAGCAATTACAAATTAAAATCTATAGACAATCATAAAAGCTAAGAACTGATTCTTTTAAAAACAAAAAATCTATAAGTTTCTGGTAAATCTAAGCAACAATAATAATTAGAACATTAATGTAATGCTATGTCTATAAAATTTAAGAATAAGAGACTGTAGTATAGCTCTATATTAATAATGGCAAAAATCTCAAGTATATATATTATTTTATAGGAAATATAAATTAGGAAAAGTGGGCTCTAAAATAATTAGAAGGACCAATAACTGGAGAAGTAATTAAAAATTATGTGTTATTTTCAAAGGCTCCAGTCAAGATAGTTTTACAGGTGAATTATTCTAAACTTCCAAGGGAAAATGATTATGAAGAGTCTAAGAAAAGAGGAAAAACTTGTAAATTCAGCTAATATGTCTAATAACAAAATCTGACAAAAGCTGTAGTTCTATTTCAGTTATGACCAATAATGTAAACATTCTAAGTCAGATATTAGCACATTTAATATAACATAATTGTAATATAATAACATACCATGATTGAGAAGGAACCATACCAGACAGTTAAGGAAATTTATGAAGCAGTGCCTAGTGACCATAGTCCATGGACGAAAATCTGTATAAATATGTGTTGATCTTTGGGGGTAGGGAAAGAGTGATAAATGACTGTCATTATCCTACTTCCTACTGTTCCTGGAGTTCAGAATCAAGTGAGATGTAGATAAGACTCAAGCAGAGGGAAATTACAAAAACAGCTGTCCAGTTGTTTGGGCTATGACCAGTTTGAAAATTAAATAAAAATAAAAGAACTCATTCACAATAGCAACAAAATTACAAAGTAGCTATGGATAAGGTTAAAAGTAATGGGCAGTAGTGATAAGAATACAATTTATGAAAATTTACTGAAGGTCCTAAAAAAAGATTTAAATGAAAAGGCACATCATAGGCAGGGAAGAAAAGATTTTATTCTGCATAAAGTAGATTGTAATTCCAATTCCAATTCAGAATATAGTTGTACTTTTGTTCTTTTTCTTTATATTTTCTTTTCTTTTTTTGTTTCTCTCTGTCGCTCAGACTGGAGTGCAGTGGCCACTCCCGGCCACCGCAGCCTCAACCTGCTGGGCTCCGGCGTTCCTTCTGCCTCAACCTTCCAAGTAGCCGGAATTACAGGTATGCGCTACCATGCCAGGCTGATTTTTTGATTTATTGTACAGATGAGGTCTTGCTGCCCAGGCGGGTCTCGAACCCATGGGCTCAGACAATCCACTCACCTCAGCCTCCCAAAGGCGCAGGATTACAGGCTGAGCCACCGAGCTCGGCTGCTTATTTCCTTTTGTGAAGTGTGCATAGCAAAACAAGTTTTAGGCACACACACAAAAAAACAACAGTATAAATTATCCTAAGATATTTAAATGCTACATTAATTAAAATAAAATTGCCAGATTTTGTCTCTATATGTAGAAGTAGCTATATATGCAATACTACTGTGTGTGTGTATATATATATATATATATATATATATATATATATATATGGTGTTAGTGTTACTATGTCACAGAAATATTTGGATATTTTATTTTAATTAGCATTACAATATCTTAGGAAATACACACATATGCAAACACATGGGGGGAACAAAAAACTTCAGAATTTATTTAATAAAAAATGTGTATTTATTCTTACATGTTTAAAGTTCAGTCACTTCCATCTGATGCAATAATACACTATCGAGACACTTCTTCCACTGCTCAAAACAGTTTTTGAACTCGTCAATTTTGATGTCTTTGAGTGCTTCTGCCATTTTTTGTTTTACCTCTTCCACATCAGCAAAACATTTCCCTTTGAGGATTTTTTTAATCCAGGGAAACAAACAAGCAAAAAAGTCACTTGAGGCGAGATCTGGTGAGTAGGAGGGGTTGGGCATAGGAGTTATGCTGTTTTTGGTCAAAAACTTGAACACTCAGCATGGTGTGGGCAAGTGCACTTGTAAATTGCCCATCATGATATGGGCAAATAAATATGTTGCAAGAATCTAAAAAAAAAAAAAAATTAACTGAAGCTAAACGCAACCTCTCACAACAACACCAGCTTGTACACTAATGCCAATGAATTCCTAGAACACTTACCTAGCGGGGGAAGCCTGCACTACAAGGGGCCTGCCCTTCAAAAAACAATTCTGTTTTTTTTTTTTTTTTTTGTGAGGGGAGTCCTTCTTGTATATATAATGTTAGTATGATACCATGTTGCTGTATATGTGTGTATGTGCATATAATGTTACACACAAGTAATACTATATCATAAACATCACGCAATAAAATAGGTAAATTAATTTAGAGCTGAGTTAACTAATAATGATAAAGACTTACTATCAGGTTATTTTCTGCCTGGAAGTGAATGTTAGGCTAGGAAACAATTACATATCTGACAGGATAGTGGCTAGAGTTACCATACAGCCCAAAAAAGACTAAGAGAAAGTGAATTTGGCTCTGATACAATCTTTATAGCTTTCATGGTTTTTTCTGAGAGCAGTTTACTGAGATTAATAGATGTTGCATACCCAGATATTTTTATCATTTAGCAAGTTAAGCAGCCTCTGCTTTGCATGATTTACAAGACTATTGCTTTATTTTGTTTTGCTTTCATCAGACTCACTGTATAAAGGAGCTATAATCTCAGAGTATCTGTTAGGGTATCACTGCAGAATGTTTTGCTTATATTAATATGCAATAGCTGTTTCTGAAATCTTCCCCAGATGGCTCATCATTCATATATAGCTTTTTTGGTAAAAGGGAGTCTTCTCTGACTGGTTAAAATGAGATTTCACTTTTGAAATCACTGATACACATAGAAAGAAATATTTGGTAATAGATGCATATGTAATGTAACAACTTAAATATATGATGTCCTTTAATAGCAAATTATAGTACTTGAAGAAGTACAGTTTATACACACAGTTTATGTTATTGAATCAGGCCTAGATTGGGTATTCTATGAGAGACATTGAATCTTTCATGTTTAAACGTCGATTATCTGCTAGTGATATTTTTAACTTGTCGGTACTTACAGGGAATAGAGTTTTGATTAAGAACACGCTCAGCATCATGCACTCATGACTACACAAACTCAAAAGAGAACTGTACAGTGGAAAAGGGAGGAGTGTCTTGGTGCTCCATGTGATAGTGGCTTGAAGTGAAACTCATTCCATATGAACATGCCTGTGAGGAGACTCTCTTCTTCCCAAACAAGAGTTGTTTGGGCCTGGGATTCTGATCAGGAACTATGCTCCTTCCAGCTGGAATTTAAAGTTCCTCTTCCCAGCGCTTTGGGAGGCTAAGGTGAATGAATTGCCTGAGCCCGCGCGTTGGAGACCCGCCTGGGCAACTCGGCGAGACCTCATCCCTACAATAAATCAAAAAATTAGCCGGCCATGGTAGCGCGCGCCTGTAGTTCCAGCTACTTGGAAGGCTGAGGCGGTAGGATCGCAGGAGCCCAGCAGGTCCAGGCTGCAATGGCCGGGAGCAGCCACTGCACTCCAGTCTGGGCGACAGAGTGAGACTCCAACTCAAAAAAAAATAAATAAATAAATAAAGTGCCTCTTTTCTGTCACCACAGAATGAAGAGTACCACATTGCTAAGCAATTGGACTTTTCTCTCAGAATAAAGTCTCCACGAAGGAGAAAATTTCTGGAACTCTAGACAAATCACTCGGCAATGATTTTCTTAAAGGTAGCTATGAACATTTGCAGTTGCCAGTCATGAAAGCTGTTGGTAAAAAAACTCTTGATAGGGAAAACAACTGATCTCTTTGGAATTACCAAGAAACAAATTCAGCTTGATTCACCCAAATAATCAGCCAAGCTTGAACAATAATTCAAGGAAATAAATCCAGGCCCAATTAGAAGTAAGACAATATTTTCTTAGCTAGTCCAAAGATTCTTACAAATCTCTTAGTGCAGAGCAAGTGTCAGTTTATGTTTGAGTTCCACTATATACTCTACATTTGTTTGTGGTTACGCTAACCGCGTGGTGAAATACATCTGGACACTCTATACGTGGTAGAGGGTTGATTTTTCTCAATAAGCCTTTTTTTGTTTTTAATTTTTTAAAGTCTCAACTTAGAGAACTCTCGTAGGTATTGTTATAAATAGAGGTGAACACTGCACGCCTGTTACAATCTCCTGTCTAGATTAGGTTCAGCATGTATGATTTTGCAACCACTATGGTGGGGAAGCAAAGCTTAAGTAATGTTACTTTTCTTTGTTTTATTAAAATGTAATTAAACTATTTTTAATGCTTGGAAGGAAGTTAAACCTCAGTTCCTTGGTCCTGCAATCCTACATTCAATAAAATACAGAGTGATCTCTCTAGGCCCTGAGATGCCCTGTGGCTTGGTGGGAAGCACAGATGCCTGGGTTTTGGTGTCCAGTGGCAGCCTTTGTCCTCCAAGGGCTTGCTGTCTCCATGGACGGTGGCTCCCCAGGCTTTGTGGGAACCTGGAACTCAGTCTCTGTCTTTTTTATCTATCCAAGTCATTTATTTACTTCTCAACCTTTAAGCTTTTGGGGGAAAAAACAAAGATAAACCGTACATGGGGCATTTCTTTCTCATTTTTTTCCCCTTGAAGCAAGAAAACACAAAACTTGGTATATGTGTGGAGGGTGAGGGGTAGAGAAGGATAGTAAAAAAAAAAAAAAAAAAAATAGAGGACAAGACACTAAATATTTACTGCTTCACAGGTCATTAACATCTTTTGCAGAATATTCTCTTGATAAGGCTTCTTTTTATCTGCATAATAATAAAAATACTTTGTTCTCAAAGAGGATGGGAAAACAGCATTTTCTCGAGTGATCAAGGGGATTAATGGGACATTTAAATACCTAGAAACAAGATTTATATACATAGATATAAGAAAACAAAAGGTATTATGAACCTAAGAAACAGTTTATGTGGCCTTGAAATGTGCTAGAATATTAGAATTACTTAAGAGTTTCTTAGACTTGTATCAATCAAATATTTTTATAATTAATCTAAGCCCCTCAAGCTACTACCTTACCTAGGCAGTGTTTTATGGTTATTTTTTCAATAAGGGCATCAACCAAATGGTCCTTTAACTTCCTTTTCTTTGATGAATAGCCTCAGTCAGTTCCTTGAATCTTAATACTTGTTTTGGGTAAACTACTAACGGTCAGCAAATTGTGGGGATCTCTCTATTTTCAGTGCAGGCTTATTGCATGACCAGTTAAAAAATGCAGGGCCTCAAAAGGAAACGTCTGCCGTGCGTTCCTGTGGGGACCAGGCATTCCTGAAGGGATTGTAGATCGTAGACTGTGGTTTATTTTTTAAAAATTAATAATTAACTTTTCTTAAACTGGTTTTATTTAACGTGCGCATTGTGTAAGCAAGCACATGGCTCAGTGACTTTTTTGTAAAACACACATTTAATTTCCTAATCAATGTCATGGAGATACTATCATGGACTGACTCCTACTTTGTTCTGAATTACATGTTGACTGTGGATAATGGAAGTTTAGTAAGGAATAGGGGACAAGAATAGATGTTATTTTAAATAGCGCTTGCTTGATTTGGTGTCACATGGTTCCTATTTTCTGTAATTACCCTTGAATAGCATATCCTATGGCCTGGCAAATCAAAGTGTTTCTCTGAGGTCGAGTAACGTCAGCATAACCTGGGAAGTTATTAGACATGCCCCCCTCTAGATTTACTGAAACAGAATCTGCATTTATTAGGATAAAAATAGCATAAAAGTTTGAGTCGCAGAGTTTTAGGTCACAATTTAGACTGACTTACTTTTGAAAACTTTTGAAAAATATAGATGCCAAATTTCTACAATGGATCTACCAAACCAGAATGACTCACATTTGCACACATTTGCATTTTTTAAAAACCTCCAAAGGTCAACTTCTTATGTGCATTTGACACATAAGAAAACTACATAGTAAATGGTGACATATGCTTTCAGAATGAATTGTTATAAGCAAGCATTTTGTTAAAATGTTAGAACATTTTTTGAGGTACTAAGGCAACAGATTTGGGAGTTAACTGGAGTGCAGTGGCATGCTCACGGCCACCCCTGTGTCAACCTGCTGGGCTCAGGTGATCCTTCTGCTTCAGCCTTTCAAGTAGCCGGAACTGCAGGCTAATTTTTGGATTTATTGTAGAGATGAGGTCTCACCAAGTTGCCCAGGCTGTTCTAGAACACGTGGGCTCAGGCAATCCCCTCACCTCGGCCTCCCAGAATGCTGGGATTGCAGGCTTGCATCACTGCACCCGGCCTGGAATTAATTGATAAAAAATAATTTAAGCTAGAGAATAAATATTTATGATCATTTTTTCCCAAATGTGTTTCCCAAAAGTATTACAATGTTATTAGGACACTTGATTCTGTGTGGTTACAACGTTAACAAATTCTCTTTCTGAAATGTTCATAGTTGTAGACTGAAATAGTTCTATGATTTCACATTTAACCTGTCTCCACTAAGCCCTTATCAGTTGCAGTTTGCCAGAATAATGGTAGCTCCCAGGTTCTTGCTTTGTTTAGTGTGACAGTAACAAAATAAAGACCCTAGATGTAAATCTTAGTTTGTTTTTCTTAACACAAGAAACTTATTGTAATAATGGCCACAAAATAAGAGTAGCACAATTCCTAGCTTGATTACAGGTGTCATCATCTGGCAGAGAATCTATTTAAAGACCAAAACCTTCCAGATCAGAGGTCAGTTTTTGTTTTGTTTTGTTTTTCCTTTTGAAAAGCTATATTCTAAGATTGTGAGCTGTGTTTTCTTAAGGAGACAACTGATTGCTGATTTTGTAATTTTTTCATTTCTTTGGTGAATTATTTTGTTCTGCCCACTTCTCTTTGCTCCTTATAGTTCTAGTCTGGAAAAAGCTCATTGCTACCTTAAAGGATGAATATAAGACCCTGAGAACAAAAACACTGATCTTATTTAAAAGTTATAACTCTCTGTTAGTTCGAATGTACGTCCATGAAGCTCAAAAAATATTGTGCCTCACATGGCAAAACTGAAGTTTACTTCTTAGCTATTGAACTAAATGCCCAGAAGATATCTGATTCTTTTTCTCTGCCTTTAGACAGCATGGTTGAGTTTTTATCCTAATCTCAAAAATCTATAGGAAATTTTGTCATAGAACCTGCTTATTAGCAACTCTTCAGTGGAGGGATTCTCTCAAATATAATTTTAATGTAGCTCCCCCCCAACTAAAACCCATCTCATCTTGTTTTGACTCTGTGTAAATTTAGAATACTTGACTAAGTTTCTGACTTGCATATACTTACACTCTTCTATAGGAGAATTCTGTTTATGAGCTATAACTGCTAGTTTGCTAAATGTCTCTCTCTCTCTCATTGTCATGGAGTCCAACTGAAAATTGTGAATAATACTTTAATTTTTAAATGATAATTAATTCACAGTCTTTGGTACTGTGTTGTATTTCCCAAATATTTTGCAGCATTGAGAATTATAGAAAACAACACATAGTTTCGAAGTTAACAATTGGGTGGCACTTTAAAATACAAGTGTTGGTATAATTAGTAGAGATTGGTTAACTATTTAATTAATTTTATCAAATGTTTATTGAATGACTATGCCACATCCCTGATTTTGGACCCCTGCCTCTCCAGGAGACTGTTAATTTAATAGTCCTAAGAATTCATTTATTTTCTCTAGTTTTCCACTGTGTTAGAATTCCTTGAGATATCAAGAGGAGAATCATTGCATAAATGCAAAGTAATATGACAACAATTCAAAATGCTTTGTTATTAAAACAGTTGTAATATTATAGGTATTACAAAAATATAAAAAACATTTAAAATAATTTTTAGTTTTGATTGCTTCTTTGTTTCTGGGCCCCAGAAAGACTCTGAGCTTCCATTACCATTCAGAGTTTCCAAGCAAAAAATATTTTAAAGGCTTGAAGAAACAGAGAAAGACTGTTAAAAACATAGGAAGGTAGACAGCAATATCTATTTCTGTTAGTTTCATATGAACAGCTAAATATATTAATTGTTAAACCAAACTTTATCATGGAAAGAAAGGAGAGTATTTATGTTGTTAACCATGGTTAAGTGTGCAATGAATAATCCCAGTCAAGAAAAAAAAGGAACTCAGGGAACATGAGGAATAATTTTTCCCTCAAGGTTTTGTCTCACTGTGGAATTATTCTTCTAAAAGCAAATGACTAAAGAATCTCTGACATCCAAATTTATCCTTGCAAGATACTAGTTTTCCTCAGAAGGAAAAGATTGCAGAAACAACACTGCCTCAACCACTAGCCAAAACATGAACTGGATGATCGAACAGGGCTTTTCCATTTCTAATTTCTTGATACTTGTGGTCATACATTTTCCAGTTTAATTTCAAATTTCCCTGTTTAATTTCAAAAAATCTTTTGATAAAACTTTTGAAAACTTCTCTGAAAAAGACCCAAGTTGGAAATAGTGTATTCACTGACAGTAGGATAAAAACAAACAAACAAAACACCTGCATCATTTCACTCAATTCAGTAGAGACAGTAAATGTTCACTCCATTCATTCAGCAAATTCTTGTAGTGCCTGCTGTATGCTGAACTGTATTCTAAGAGTATGGAAGTTGGCATCCTAACTATTGATCAACCTATTGACTTGGTTAAAAAAAATTAGTTGTAATGTCAACATACTTGATTCTGTGACCCATAATTGAAAAAAAAATCAGTATTATATAAATTGGGAGGGTGCTGTGTGAGAAGAAGAATGGAGGATAACTCTTGCACTCAATAAGTAACAAAATAACTGGATGCATGCCACCGTCAGCTCCATCTAGTCGTTTTTGCTTGTTCTGTAGCTAGAAGGTTGTGGAGGCAGGGGTGGGAAAGATGAACAACAGGCCCAACTTTCATGGGCTAGTCTGGTGGGTCCCATGTACCTACTTGAAAGTTCTATGCTCGTTCTAGGTGTCAAGGATCCTGGGACCTGGAATAATGTTCCCCAGCAGGCAAGAGGGGCAGAGGAAAAAAGGACACGATTTTGCCTGAACATGATCAAGCTGTAGTAGCTCAAGTACTCTGAAATTCCACATGTTGGAAATTGCGATAGGAAGCGAATAAAACAGAAGTCAAGTTCCTTTAAGGAACCTGAAATTTAGGGAGGGAGGCGGGTATAAATCTAGCCACTTATGATGCAATAAAAGTTTATACTTAAAACTTTGGACAAAATTAAGTGCAGAATTCGCAAATATATTTGACCATGGGAAGAAATTAAAAACTATAATGTATCTTATGAATATTGAAAAGAGGTTGTTAGAGATATTAAAAGTGTAGATAAGGTAAACAACAACATGAAAACTCTAAAAAATGAGTTCATGAATGAATTCATCGTTCAAGAAATGACAAGAATTTTACTCATCTGTTTACTGCTTAATAAACATTGGGCATCAAAATGTCGTCAAATTATTACACAACATGAAGATGCACAAGCTAAAATGTGCATACGTGAACTGACTTCATGAAACTTGTCTTAAAGGAGATTATTCACAATTGGGGACACTACATATATGTGATTACCTTTGAAATTATTTATATACTTAAAACATATTTTGAAAGGAAACATACTACAAACATTGGTTTCGTATTTTAGCATCCATTAGAATCTCCTGTAATATGATGCTCTTTATCATGTGGACAGGAAGGGGAAGCGTGTTACAGACTAAAAAATCAGTATGAGAGAGAAAGAGACATAGGCATGTGTGGGAAACCACACTGTAGCTGGACCCAAAGAAAAATGAAGGAGAGGGGATTTGACTCCATGTAGGGCTAATAGGGGTCATTTGTGAAAGAAACTCAATATCCCTGCTTTTGATTCCTAATATTATAGACTAAATTAAAGACCAATCACGTTTTAGCTATTTACATTTTCCTACTTTCTTTAAAACTTGCCATATTTCATTAGTAGTGAGCCATCTGTACATATGCCATCAGTTACATCTAAAAAACTTACTTGAGCCCTTCCTATGTTTTAGACAATGTGCTAGGCTGTTTACATGGAAGATCATGTTCATTTCTTTTTTTTTTTTTTTTTTTTTTGAGTTGGAGTCTCACTCTGTCACCCAGACTGGAGTGCAGTGGCAGTGGCCACTCCTGGCCACCGCAGCCTCGATCTGCTGGGTTCCGGCGATCCTTCCGCCTCAGCCTTCCAAGTAGCTGGAACTACAGGCGCGCGCTACCACACCCGGCTCATTTTTTGATTTATTGTAGAGATGAGGTCTCGCCAAGTTGCCCAGGCAGGTCACGAACCTGCGGGCTCCATGTTCATTTTCATGAACATTTTGCAAAAGCAGTATTATTAAACAGCTATAGAGTTCAGAAAACTGACACTGAATCTGCATGTGAATCCAACCTATCTAACTCAAAGCTCATTTTAAAAAATAATTGGGCTTTGTAATGACATTTGCACAAGTGTGTTCCACAGAGGATAAAGTATGAGAGAAAACATTCCATAGTCACGTAAGTATGGGGACCAAACTGTACTCTATCTCTCCAGTGAAGACTTACAATTTGTTGGTGTTATTAAAGTCCCTGTAAAGTCTGGAAGAAAAAGATTCATTGTTATCTTGTTTATCTGAGTATTTCACAAACTTCAGTTGACTGCCAGGGAATTTTTTTTTCCTAGTAAAACATGTAACATTCCAGGGGATACTTTGGGAAATGCTGTCTTAGAGTATATTGGGAGAACCCTATTAATTAGGATTCGTCTTATTTAGAATCAAAGAAATATATACTTTATTGTAATGCTCTTAAATCAATCTTTGTCAGAGTGAGGGTCATGACTCATTGGGCTGCGAAATTAATTAAGTGGGTCGTGACCTGCATTCAAAAAAAAGAAAATGAACAGCAAGAAAATATCAGGGTTGCTGCTTGCAGTACAGGTAAGGACTGAATCATGCAGTTTTTACTGGGTCATGATGTAAGATTTGTCTTTGTGGTCGTGGCCAAAAATGTCTGAAGCCACCGCTTCCCTAAAAGTCGCATGAATTGCTTGCTGTGCCAGGAGTTAGGTGATAACAAATGTTTAAATGTAAAATTAACACAAGAGGAATACTGTAATGTCCTGGCCGAATACATAACTTGTGTGTTGCTTAAAAATCAGAGGATTTTAGAGTTGAAATATAGGGGAGAAACCAAAACAGAGTTTGAATGACTTGTCAAGGTCAGACAGCTGGGCCTAGAACCCAGGTCTCATGATGTATACTCACCTAGTCTTTTACTTGTCAGTGTAAATTGAACATTTTTAAATTTATGGAATGCTTAGGGTTACTTTTTTTTAATTGAATAAGAAAACCAGGTGCAAGGTTCACCAAATCACTCCTGGATAACAAGCCGATTACAGGTTACAAAAATGCCACAGGCTTTAATTGAAGGATAAAAGTAATTTAGAGACACTTCAGTGCTGGGGTCTAATTCTAATTCTAACTACTAACTAACTAATTAGCCTAATACCCTTTGTTACTAAGTGGAGTCATTTAGTTACCTGGTTTCTCATTTGTATATGTAGATGTCCTGGATGTATGATTTTGTGAAGACTTAACAGATAAAACATCATTGAGCATCAATCTTTCAATAGGTAAATTAAAGACAATCATTACTTTTACCTCTTTAGGAATAAGTAGTGAATCAAAGTTACAGAAAACTCTCTAAAATCACACTTTTTTTAAAAAAAAGAACAGGGATTATGACTTATAGAAGCATCTCATAGCAAAACAAACACTAGCTTCTCCACGTTTTATTTTAGACTGGCCTCTTCAAGTCTTTTCCAGTTGAAGTCTTGACGATTACAACAAAATTCGTGCTCCATCACATCTCTCTCATGGACTGTTTTTGGGAAGGGGTGTCGGAGATTGGTCAGTGGAAGTTGGAGCTGTTTTCTTTTCCTCCTCTGCTCTCTGGAGAGCACCCACAGGTGTCTACCCCGGAGGAGGTCCTGGGCCAGGATTCCAGCAAACTTTCAGCTTGGTGTCATCGCCTCCCGGGAAGCTCCAGGCCACAGTGGGCAGAAATCATTCGATAACTTAATGCTGGTGTGAGGAAGAGACCCGGAGGCCTGTGTACTCTAGTGATAAACGGAAGCATCCGGGTGAGTCAAGGGAAAGGGACACCGTATCCTTCAAAACTAAGATAAACGAGTAAGACATCAACAAGAGCTTAAAGGGGAAAACACCCCCTCCCAAAAAGCAGAAGGCGACTGGTATCTGGAGGGGAGATGGCCGCGTCCTTAAGACCCGGAGGTTTCAGGGCTCCTCTTCGGGGAGACTTCCCGGCGGGGAGTGCCCTGGAGGCTGGAGGAGGTGAATTTCCTACAGTCCCGGAGCCTCCCTTGGACCCTCCCCCTTCCTATAATTAACTCACCGCGCGTCCCGCCAGGCGGGACCGGTGGCGCCCCGGACCCTCCCCTCCTCTCGCCCATCGCGGGTGGGGGGCCAGAGAGGCTCCCCGGGTGGGGGTGGGGAGGAGGCGAGCTCTGGCCACACCAGCCCGCGCGCGGTCTCCAGTCCCGACCCTTGGCGGGGGGCGCGGGCCGCGTGGGACGTGGGCGCGCGGCGGGCGGGGCCCCCAGGGGTGGGGGGCGGCTCGAGCCGCCTTATTAGCGGCCCGCGGGTCGCCGGCCGGAGCAGACGGCCGCGGCGCAAGCCACAGGAGCCGGCGCGCGGCCCACTCCTCCCACTCCCCGCCGCCGCCTCCTCCTCGCTCCTCCCGCCCCGCCGCCGCCTCTCCCTGCCTCTTTCTCCCGCGCCCGCTCGCTCGGCGCCCTCGCTGGCGCTTCCCCCGCTGCGCTCCGGGAGCCCCAGCCTTCTCCGCGCGAGCCCCGGGGACCCATGGTGCCCGAAGAGCCTCGAGAGGGCCGCTCGGGGCGGAGATAGTTGGGAGCCCCTTCTCCCCCCGCTCCCCCACCCCCGGCAGCCCGTGCCGGCTCGCCGCACCTTCTGGCTCCCGCACGCCGCGTTAGGGAGGACGGCGAAGGTGAAGCCGAGGGAGCTGCTGAGCGCAGGGGGCCGTCTCCGAGCGCAGGCTGCATCTCCATCGAAGAAAAGCCCGGAAGGTCCCCCCCACCTTTTTTTTTTTTTAACCATTCTGCATTTCCCCTTTTTCTTTCAAGAAACTTATTTTGGGGAGGGGTTTGCTCTGGGCATTTGCTTGGCCCAGGAGTTGGAAAGTGACCTCGACTCGTGATGGTTCTCCTGTCACTTTGGTGGATAGCAGCCGCTCTGGTGGAGGTGAGGACTTCAGCTGATGGGCAAGTAAGTGGAAAATAATCACAAGTAGAAACTCAAACCCAGCCTTTTCCCGAAAAGTTCCTTCTCTGTTTCCCCTCCTCCTCGTCCTCCTCTTCCTCCCCATGCTCCTCTTCCTCCTCCTAGTCCTCCTCCTCCTCCTCCGCGTCCTCTTCCACCTTGTCCTCCTCCTCGTCCTCATCCTCCTCCTCCTCCCCCTCGGCCTCCCCCTCGTCCTCCTCCTTGTCCTCCTCCTCTTCCTCCTCTTCCTCCTCTTCCTCGTCCCCCCGCTCCTCCCACTCTTCCCTGTTATCTCCTGCGTTCAGGAGCGATGTGTGGAGGGCTGCGCGCAGCATGCGGGGTTTTTGGGGGTGGCGGGTTGGATGGCCCCGGAGGTCATGACTCCCACCCCGGGGGCCCAGGCTTGTCACACCTAAGGGCTTCACCCCTCTTCGACAGTCTTAACCATGCCTAGTGACGGTCTGCAGCCAGTTCGCATCCTCGCCGGGCCCTCTGGGTTCCCCTTTCCGGAGGGCGGTCTGGGCGCTTGAATGAAGTTCTGGACTCTGGGTCCCGGATCCCAGGGCCCTGGGGGCTGCGGCCGGAGTCGGGATCGTGGGGCTTTCTCTCCTCCTGACTCACGGTTTTTTCGGGCAGCCGGGGGCGGGGGTTTCAGGAAGCCCTCGGGCGGGACTGGGAGCGACCCGGTAGACACGTGTCCCGGGAGGACCGCGGCCCGGCAAGGGTTTGACAGTTGGGGAGGGGGGCTGGGACGTTTCCTGCCCTGCGTTTTCCTGGGCTGTGGCTGGAGGCGCCGGCCGCCTCCTCCCCTCCCCCTCCGCACAACTCCTCCTCTTCTCGAAGCTAAGTTGAGTGCAGCACTGTTTCTTTTCGGCCCTGCCCCCACCCTTTGGAGGCTCAAGGTGAAGCCCGATGCTCTCGGAAGAGTCCTTGGGAAGGCTCCCCTGGGCGAGCCGGTTGTAGTCAATCACATCCGCACTGGGCTGGTGGGACTTTGGGTACAGGATTTCTCTGTGAGTTTTTGCAGTTCCTCAGATCTGACTGGTCTGGCCATAGGGTGAAAAGTAGGAAATTGTCTGATTGATTCTTGACCTCAAATCGAATGAATCAGCCGCCCCCCTCCCCGCCTCCCTTTTAGGATTCGTTTCGCCTGTTTGAAATTCAGAGAAGTTCTTTTCCAATCCAGACCCAGTACGGGGTTTTTCAAAAGAGACTATTGATTGTTAGTATTTATTTTTTGGTGGCTTCATACATGCTAAGTCAAAAATTAAAATAGGCAAACAACTCCCTTCCCCAAATTGTTACTGAATTGGCTCATGCTCCTGTCTGTCACAAGAACCTTCTGCAAACCGAGGTGCAGGCTCTAGGATCCGATCCCAGTCTCCTGATTAGCCAGCTCCTGAGAAGCATGAATGGTAGGAATAAAACGGGCGCGGTGATAAGATGAAACCCAGTAACTGTTTCTTTTTCTTACTTTCCCCCCTCCTTTCCAGGCTGGTAATGAAGAAATGGTGCAAATAGGTAAGCCTTGTTCTCAGATGTCACTCTTATCTTAGTTGAAAGTAGGAAGAGAAGTAAGCTAAGCAAAAATATTGTTTCTGAAATGTTTCCCATTGGTGGTTAAAACACTCTTTTGTAGTCCAGAAACATTTCTATTCTTCTCTTCCTCTTTCTGGAGGAGAGCCCCATTTGCTTCATGCTAAATGATAGTGATATAAAAATTTGCCTACAGTTGGACTTTTCAAGCATCAATTTATGACTGCCTTTGTACAAACCACTGATATGCACTTGTAACTGAAGATCATGGAGGTGAATAAAATCAAATTATAAATGTGTAACGTTAGGAGGAGTACATCTGATAGAACGGAAAGCACAAAGAAGGGAAAAATGAAGTACAGAGGGTGAACATTTTTCTTTTAAAATTTTTCCTGCTTTGGGTAAATCCTCTGCTGGCTTCTTTTATTCCATATGCTTTAAAATACTTATCTACTAACATGAAAGATAGGCCTTTTGCAGATGTTAGGCCTTTTCAGATAACATCTAAAACTTCATTATTACCCAATGCTGTGGAGAGTCTTGTTCCCATTTTATGGGTGAGGAGACTGGGGTCCAGAGAGTATAGGTGACTTGTAACAGGTCACTCACTGTAGAGTCCATGGCCTTTTTCGAAGCTGTTTAGAATAATGTATTTGTTCTGAAAGCAGAGGCTAAAAGTTATCTGGCAATTAGCCAGGCTACGTTTGAAGTCTCTTTATACACGTTTTACTTGGATTACTTTAAAAGATAACTTTTCTTTTTGGCAGGGTATCAGTGTCTTAAATTCTGTATTTGTCAAGTGATATTGTAAAGCCATCTTTTAGAAGAAACGTTTAAAAATTTTTTTTATTATTGCTGCTGCAAACATAGTTACAGATCATAGCCATTTATTAAATGCCAGGTACAGTGTCAATTGCTTTATGTATGTTATCTTACCTGGTTACCATAGCTACACTATGAAGTTGAGATACTATTGTGTCTATTTTGGAGAAGAAGGATGTGAAGCTTGAGAGGTTGCACAGATCCCTGTTATCATGCATAGTAGAGGTCCAAGCTTGTTAACTCAAGTGGGAAACCCAAGATCCAAGCCCAGAGGTGCACATATGTAGCATGCAGTATATCAGCATATGTCAACGTGTTCCTTCCTGCTCTGTGCTTATCATTGTTGGACCTGTTCCCCAAGCTAAGACCTTTATGGCAAGAGCGAACGGAGAGGAGGAGACTGAGATCTGCACTGCAAATATAGCATCTATGGAGAGATGTTTGCCATTTGTAGTTGAGAGCATTCAGCCATTGGTCCATATCTTTTTACAAGGATTATTTTGTAACCAACCCCTAAACATGTAGGAAAAAGAAAGTGGTCTTATTTTTAATTACATAAGCATTTGATTACTTAAACACCCCAGATTTAAAATTAAAAAGATGTAAGATTACTCATTCCACCAAATGAACATTCACAAAATAAAATATACTGCCTTGGTTAAATTGTCAGTAGAATGAGGATGCTCTCATGTAAGAGGCTCTGGACTGAACTTTGGTCCAATCCTTCTGCTAATACAAAGGACTTTGGTAGCCCTTTTTCGAAGGGAAGAAACTAGTACAGGTGTGCTTGTATGTGGCGGGAAGGAGACAAGTCAGCAGTGTGGAAGAGAGGAGGGCAGGGCACTCTCAGGCTGTAGTGCTAGAGTTTTACTTGCCTCCATATTCCTCTATTTTCTAGGATTTCTTTATTTTATTATCCCTTTTATTTGTCACTTTCAAGTTGAATGAAGAGTTTAAAAGATAAAAAATAGATTTTGGCTCACAAGTGCTATGGTAGCAAGAGTGTAGCTGTCATTTGGTTTTGGGATATAGTCATTTGTGGAACTCGTAAGAAGGATTTTAAAATAACATATTTAAGAAAACCTAGCCGGGCTCATGGCTCAGCCTGTAATCCTGTGCCTTTGGGAAGCTGAGGTGAGTGGATTGCCTGAGCCCGCGGGTTCGAGACCCGCCTGGGCAACTTGGCGAGACCTCATCTCTACAATAAATCAAAAAATCAGCCGGGCGTGGTAGTGCGTACCTGTAGTTCCAGCTACTCAGAAGGTTGAGGCGGAAGGATCGCCGGAGCCCAGCAGGCGAGGCTGCGGTGGCCGGGAGCGACCTCTGTACTCCAGTCTGAGCGACAGAGTGAGACTCCAACTCAAAAAAAAAAAAAAAAAAAAAGAAAACCTTATGTCTAGTAATGAGTTTCACTCCTCTGTCCCCATGTGTAAAGGCACTAGTAACCTGGAGGCTTGGTAATTTCTTCCCCAATAACTGATTTTAAAGAGGTTTTATATAACTGCCCGGAGGTATGATTTGCTCACTAATATATTAGGAAAGACTGGTAAGATTTGTAGATTTTATTTATTTATTTATTTATTTTATATTGCTCTACAAATTGACTAGAGGAAATTTTGTGGCTCCAAATAATTTTCAAATAATTTAATGTCTTAGGAAGAGATACACATACATTAGTGATAATTTTAAAAATGACTAGAATGTAAAAAACACTTTCTGTAGAAATATAGCAGGCATGTGGGATAGTGTGAATGTTGTACACCTTGCTGATTCTTCACCCAGTGAATGCTCCTGTGTAACCAGCACCTGGGTCAATGAGTAGAACTTTACTAGTAACCTGTACCTCTCTCCTGCCACCTGCTTAGCACTGTCTCCTTATGAAAGACAATCACTCTCCTAACTTCTAACAGGATATGTTAATTTTGTCAGGTTTTTAGTGCTCTTTGTAAATAGGATCACGGAATATTAGTGTTTAGTTTAGGGAGTCAGTTTTAAAAAATATATATGCTTTGACCCTGTAGACTAGGGAGGCTTTTATTTAGGTAGGGAGAGGACAGTTTGTGATGGGGACTACTTAGAGTATGTATAGATATATCACCTATGTTGAGTCTCATATGGGAAATTGCTTCTTTCCTTCTCTCTTCAGCCAGTGGAAAAATGCCTTCTTGGTATGTGGAAAAGTATGATTCACTCTAGAGAAGTGGGAAAATAGGTTTTGAACTTTGATCTAGTTCTGTGCCTCTTTGTCAACCACAGAGGAACTACCTGCCTACCTCCATACATAGATACCTATCTGTGCATGTTTCAATGTATTTGTGTATATATGTGCAAGTATGTTTTATAAGACCAGTGACATATTTCTGTGGAGTATCAGGGAGCTCTTTATTTCGGATTCAGAATATGGCCTTAGTAGAATGCCTAGGGTGATTGTGGGCAACTGACTGACTGGTGCAACTGGGTAAGGAGGCTTAGGAAATAATCATAGGTCTGTAGAAATTGGAAAATATGAAAAAGAATTCTGAGTTGTTTTATAAGCCACCACGTTAGGATTTCCTGAGTATCGTTTAAGCAAAAATTATTATGAGGCTTATGTTAAGCTATCTTCCCTCTCTGGCTCTCTCTTGGTATTGGGGCATATTTATCTTTCTGTTCCCTATTTCTGTTCCCCAGTTGCAAATTTCATTATATTTCATTTTAAAAGAAAAATTGCGAATCTTGTCCTTTCAAATATCTTGTTTACTGAGAGATAATTTTTCATCATTTTCAGGTATTTATTTGGTTTTCAGGGTTTAGTGTGGGTCACTTACCTAGTGGTTGGTGAGTAAGCATTGTCACTGGCATAGCCCTCAAAAGGGCAGAGACTTTGTCTTGATGGCAGCTGTATCTCCAGTATATAAAACAGTGCTTGATACCACATGGGTCCTCAAATATTTGTTATTCAGTGAACAGATCTAGCAAGTAGGGTATTATCATTAAGATTTGCCTATGTTCTGAATTGCCAGGTTTAATTGGTGCCTAAGAAAATGATGACGGTGACAATGGCTATACAATTAGTCATTCAGTGTTATTAAGGCTTCTTATGACACCTCTCTTCATCCCACAAAGCACAGGGATCTAGGCCTAGATTTTTGTATACTTTTCTTTGTGTGCTCAACGAACGTTTGGCAAATTGAATTGAATTCTGTGTGCAGGTTTGGAATGCCATCTAATTTTTTTAGTACAGTCTACTTGGGATCATCTGGCCTGTTGCTCATGAGAAATAAGATAAGCTAAGATTAAAATCTATCAATCCAGTTTGCCAGCAGCGGTACTAGAAAAGTGTGGTGGAGGAGTTTTAAAGGGATCCTTTGTAGAATTTAGAATTGTAGCTACCCAAGCCATTATTCTTTTTTGTAACTGAAGATCATGGAGTTGGTCTTACTGACTTAGCTTTCAGCCCCTCCACTGGCCATGACTATGGTGAATGTTGAATACTCCAAGCTTCTTAGATGAAGATTTTATTAAGTGCAGCATGTTTTCTATCACTAGGAATTCTTTGTTGCTGTTTAGCCGAAACCTTTTTTTTCCTGTATTTTTGCTGCTTTGCCTTGTCATTACAGCAAATAATCATAATATTCCTCAGAAATGTTAGAAACCCTCAAGGTCACCTTTGCTTCCAGGATGATGATCTCTAAGCATTCTTTGCATGTGAGTAGCCAACCCAGATTATCTTGGAAATCCATTAGGAACATTTCCAAACTGCCTGGTAAAATCATGTGTGGTTTCAATATGAAGAGTTTGGTTATACTACTTGGAATGGATATATTGACAGTGAAGACTTAGATGATACTCTAATGCTTCCTCAAAGAGGATTGCTATTACAATAATTTGAGAACTCTTTCTTTAGTATTTCTGTAAAGGGACTAGCTTTTATTCTTAAACTATGCTACTTTTATTATTATGCGTTTTTGGATTTTTCTTTTTAATTAATCAGTTTTTCTTTGATTATTGATGTTTTACATGTTCCAATGTTGTTGCATATTTTTTTAATCAAGCATTCTTTTTTCTTTTTCTTTTTTTTTCGAGTTGGAGTCTCACTTTGTCACCCATACTGGAGTGCAGTGGTACGCTTACTGCAGCCTCGACCTGCTGGGCTCAGGTGATCCTTCCACCTCAGCTTTCCAAGTAGCTGGAACTACAGGCAGGCACCACCATGCCCAGCTAACTTTTTGATTTATTGTAGAGATGAGGTCTCGCCAAGTTGCCTAGGCTGGACTTGAATACGGGGGCTCAGGCAATCCTCTCACCTCGGCCTCCCAAAGTGCTGGGATTATATGCATGAGCCACCGTGCCCAGCCTTATTGCATATTAAAAAAAAAATATTTCCACACTCTCCAGATTTTTGACAATTATTCCAAGTAATAAATTACTGTTATAATTTAGCATATTCTTATTGTCTTCTTTCAGTAGACATACTGTGTGTTTTTTAAAAAAAACATTTTTACTTTGTCTAATACTTTAGTAGGATTTTTGCATACTATTATAACCCCCTCGTGAACATCATTTTTAATCCCGTCATGCAAATAAACTCTAGTTTATGGAATCATTTTCCTAATGGTATCTTTTCTTCATGGTGGTGAATGTTTCCACACAGTGTTATATGTAGATTATTGCCTGTATTTAAAATGATTGCTTTAGGAGAAAGCCCTAGAAGTTGGTTACTAAGTACAAACAAGTCAACATGATACACTTTGACAAATGGCTTTTGAAAAAGTTTGCATGATCTGAATTCCTACCAACAACATAGAAAAGTATTGATTTTTAAAACTTTACTCTAGAATTAATTTTGGCTTTATTCTTATTGATATTTGTATATAACTTTTAAATATCTGGTTGTGCAATCTTTAAAAAACAATAAATTCATCACTTTCTAGGTATCAATTATGAGTAATTATAATTTACAAATATTTTTGTGGTCGGGCTCGGTGGCTCAGCCTGTAATCCCAGCACTTTGGGAGGCCGAGGTAAGTGACTTACCTGAGCCCGCAGGTTCAAGAGCAGGCCAGGCAACTTGGTGAGACCTTGTCTCTACAATAAATTAAAAATTAGCTGGGCATGGTGGCATGCGCCTATAGTTTTGACTACTTGGAAGGCTGAGGTGGAAGGATTGCTGGAGCCCAGCAGGTCAACGCTGGGGTGGCCGTGATCATGCCACTGTGCTCCAGCCTAGGTGACAGAGTGAGACTCCAACTAAAAACTATATATATTTTTGTAATTTTATTAGTACTAGGAGAAGATGCATCCACCTTATAAAACAATTTGAGAGTTGTGTATTTAAAACGAATAGTAAAGCATGGGAAGTTTCCTAGCATAGGAACCCCTGCTCCCACATGTAATTGATCCATCCTAATTTTCCACATAAGTTTGCATGACTTTGATGACTAACTGTAAATTCCTAGGAGAGATTTTGTGGTGAAATGTCAGTCTCTTGTTTATAAAAATGATTGCCACAAATTCAGCATGAGGAGTCTTTGTGGAATTTAGAACAAATTGTGAGCAGCCTGAAACAGTATATCTTGCTCTTGAAGTGACTGATTAAACAAAAATAGCTTTTAGGAAGCTAGTAGAGAGCAAAATAGGATTAAATATATGATTCCTCCAATATTGTGGTCTTAGATGTTAAATCACATGTCTTATAACTTTTCTTCATATTTAGTAAATATATTTTTATATACGATGTGCAAACAGATCAAAGGAAAAAGAATGACTGAAGTCATTATTCATATGAGTTTGAGCTCCCCTTTCTTTACATGTAAAAACCTCTGTCTTTTACACGTAAAGTCCATTTTGTAGTCTAAAAACTGTACCTGAATATCCAGTAG
Source organism: Cephalopachus bancanus (assembly GCA_027257055.1). Taxonomy (NCBI): domain Eukaryota; kingdom Metazoa; phylum Chordata; class Mammalia; order Primates; family Tarsiidae; genus Cephalopachus; species Cephalopachus bancanus. The sequence continues at coordinate 3,486,548 of JAPVLO010000030.1, read as the reverse complement.
GAGGACTTATAAATATTCATAGCTTTTCCTCTATCAAGTGGTTAGGAGCACAGATGCTGTTGACTGTGTAGTTTAAAAATTTGACCTCAACACTTTCTAGCTGGGACCTTAACCCCTCAAAGTGTTACTTTCTTATATGTAACACAGGAATAGTAGTCCTATTTACTTCATGTGGTGCTAACACGAGGATTCATAAGGTCCTGACACATGGTAAGCAAGCTAAAATAATAGCTATTCGTCGTAGCAGGATTAGGCTTGTGCTTTAAAAAACAAAAGCATAACACTCACAGAGAGGTGCTTCATTCTAATCTCTACATTTTAGATAGCTCTGCCTACCACCAGGAACCTTAATTTCTTGTTTCCTGTACTTGTAAGCTATCCAGCCACTCAACTCACCATGTGACAGCTCTGTGAGAATTCTGTTTTCATGCAGTGTGGCTGAATTCATTGAAATACAGCAGTAGAAGGTGGGAGTTGAAAAAGGAATGGTGTGAAAACAGTTATTCATTCATACGGACTCCATGCCAACTCCTTGTGTATACCAGACACAATTCTTCCTTCTTTTCACCTGCTTTGTTGTAATTCCCTTCTTTCCATTTCACTGACAGAAAGTTCCTGTATTTGTATTTAAGTGACAGGAACCCAGTTCATATGGGTTAAGGAAAACAAAATTGAAAAGGCAATTAAAGTCAAGTATTGCTGGATCTAGAGTTTAAATAATATTTTCAGGAAATCAATCTCTCTCTCTCTCTTTCTCTCTCTCTCTCTCCCCCTCCCCTTCTCTCTCCCCCACCCCCACCACTTCCTTCCCTTCCTTTTTCTTTCCCTGTCTCTTTCTTATTTTCCCTCTAACTTTCATCCTACTAGACAAGCATCTCTTTTTTGGCAGCTCCAGTAAATCTCCTGGTAGAAATTTTATTAGCTCCTTGGTTTGAGTCATAAGCTTATCCTTGAACCATTCACTGTGGTCAGAGGATGCAGTACTTTGATTGATTTACAAGGACAATGAGTGAAGTGTGGGATGGCTAATCCAAGGGGAAGTTGGGGATGTAGTTAAAGAAAAAGGAGGGATGGATACTGAAGGGTCACACATGTACAATAATGCAACAACTGTGAGGGGTTTCCAGCGTATTTGATGGGAAATGGTGGCTGTGGCAGGCGAATAATGGCCCTCCAAAGATGTCCCTGCCTGAATCCCAGGAACCTGAGAATATGTTATGTTACTTAACAATGTGGGATTACGTTAGCAGATGGTATTAAGGTTGCCAATCAAATGACCTTAAAATAGAGAGATTATCCTGGATTATGTGGGTAGGAATTCTTATAAGTGGAAGAGGCAAAAAAGAGAGAACCAGAGAGATGGCAGCAGGAGAAGGACTTGGCCCACTGTTTCTGGTTGTGAGAATGGAGGAAAGGGACCCATAAGCCATGCAATGCTGGCGGCCTCTAGAAGCTGGAAAAAACCAGGAAATAGATTCTTTTCTAGAGCTTCCAAAGGGAATGCAGCCCTGCTGTTGACTTGATTTTAGCCCAGTGAGACCTCTTTCAGACTTGAACTGTAGGATAATAAATTTGTGTTGTTTTCAGTCACCGAGTTTGGAGTAATTTTACAGCAGCATAGGAAACTGATACAGTGGTCTAGTTGACTGTCCTAGTGTCTCATATTTTGTCAAACCTTGAACCAGGCTATTTTAACTTGGAAAATGTAAGTACCACAAGTAGGGTTTCAGTGAAAATCTTTAACAATGCTATTCACATTTCTTATTTATCTTATTTTTCACCAGCTTTTGCTCCTGGGGACACATTTTAATTTTTATGGCTTCAAATGCTAGACTCAATATTAATCGTTAAAAGTACTATCAACCAAAAAATTATAAGTAGTTTGAGAAATATTAATCTGCAGAATGCCTAATATAGCTCTTGAGTCTGTAAAATTTCGAATGATGTTAAATATAATAAGTAAAGTGCTTCTGTAAAAACTAAGATTGGTATATTACAATTTGGGCATTTGGACCACACTTAAAAATAAAATTTCCTCTACTTATTATTCTTATATTGATTATTTGGTAATTTTAAGATACAGCAAACAGAGAAAAATACTTGGATATTTTTCTTCAAAGCATGCTTTTTCTTTCCTTGAAATATCTTCTCTTACCTGATTTCATGTTCTAGGACACTAAAGAATGTGCTGTTCTTTCCTAAATGACTCTCTTGAACATAAACATTGTGCAATCGCAACAAATATTTATTAAAAAGCCAGATTTAAAAAATGAGAAGAATTTACGATCACAACGACTTGTTCTTAATAATTAATTAAAAAAACCCACTAGCTTTACTTTTCCAAATGTCTTTACAAAAAAAAAATCTTTGACTATGAAAATAGATTTGCAGTTAAAGTGGATGACACACCAAGCAGGGTGTCTGTCTTGTGGTATTAAGAGCCAAGACGAGATGAAGTGAGGAAAAAAAGAATTTGGCTGTGTTTAGAATTTCAGCATGTGTCACAATTAATTTTTAATTGCTTTAGAGAGAAGATGTGTCCCCTTCCCCATAAGTGTTTACAGCCTTGCTGAGCCCTTTGGCACTTGGCGTCTTTTAAAGTCCACTCTTCAACCCGCTTGCATCTTCCTGGAGCAGCTGGCTCCTATCATTTCTGATGAAAGTCATTCTCTTACCCTCGGCTTAGGCTTTGGAAATGTTGTTGTTGGAGCTGCTTCTTTAGCTGATCTTGAAAATGCTTATTTGATTTTAGTCTTGAGGCCAGGTTATTGCATACTGAGAATTTATACCTGATAAAGGAAATTGCCTGTGTGAACTGCCTCTTTATAGTAGATAATCTGCCAATTGTTGGGAGAGAACCTCATTCCTCTAGGTTGGGTAATGGGGCATGGATTGTTACAGTCAGCCTGGATTTAAAACTCTCTGTTGATGTGGATTGCAAGGTCCTTGTGACCACATCAGAAACATCAGGCTGGGGTGGAGTGTAGGGGAATGAGCCTGAGGGGTGCTGAGACATGGAAGGAATCTAAAACTGACTTTCTTCTTGTATATCTCTAGTTAGAGATGATGGTGATAATATCAGCTCATTTTTAACTTATTGAAATATTAATAGGCGAACCAGGTCCTTTATACAGACCTTACCTCCTTTGATCCCCATTTTTATCTTTATTTTTATAGATGATCTCTGTGAACCTTAATTTTCATAGTTTTCTCACAAGGTACCAAAGAACTCATTAGCCAAGAACCAGAATTCAAATGCGGTGCTTTCTCACTCTAGATCATTAGTGTTCAACTATCATACCCAACTCCCTTCCTTGCTTGAGAACTATAAGCCACATCACATCAATCACAAGTATTCCAGTATTATATGTGCCTGGGATAGCTTTGGTATTAATTTGATCACATAAAAATTTCTGTGACGTATGGAAGTCTTGTACTGCAGTCACTCAAGGATCTTGCAATGTTGACTGTACTACTAAAGACTTTTGTTCTCTTATAGTTCTATAGTGTGAGTTTCTTAATGTGTTGGTGACATCTAGTATCGTTTAGGTGATATCTGTGTATCATTCTGCAACACACTTAGAAGGAAACCAAGCTGCTTCTCCTCACTTGTAGCTTGTGTCTGAACATGTAAAGGAGTTAAGATGATCCCAAAGCATGGATCAATGAGTCTCTCATGCTGTGCGTGTGACCAGCCCTCATACAGAGCACACTATCCCAAAAAAACCCCACTTCCAGAAGGAGCTGTTGGTTGGACCTTCCCTCCCCTCCCTTCCCCGCCTGCCTCCTTCCCTCCTGCCATTTAAACATGATGAAGACACTACATATTTGCCCTAGAGAGCTTAAAATTTCTGAAAGGATGAAATATAAGCATATAACTTTTCTCCCATTGAAATTTTTAAAACTTTTATATAGATCATGCTTGATTTGTGTCAAATGACTTGACAAAGAGCTGTAAAAGCTCTGACTATAAGGTCTGTATTTGTGGATGAATTTTCGGGAAAGTGTCCTGGAAAAGATGGGACTTGAGATAGGCTTTGGGGGCTCCATTGGACTTGCCTAGATGAAGAGAAAGTCATGGTCTTCTACCTTGCTGATGCTGCAGAGTAGGGCTGTGAAGGCAGGCATGCTTCAGCTAGGTCTTGAGAACACATTAGAGAGAATGTTTCAGTTGGCTAATATGGCAGATGCTGTTGAAAAGAAGTTAGGGACAGAGTTCAGAGGATCTTAAATGCCAAACTTAAGTTTTGTTTTGTGTTGTTAATCTCTGAGTTTCTGTTTCTTTTGAAGTGGGTGAATTTAATTAGTTGGCAGTCTTTAAGCAATTTTCAGGTCTAACATGAAAAAGATACAGATGTTATGAATCTATATCTTTTATCCTGAAGTAATGGTGAGCCATTGAAGCTTTTCAGAGGGAATAACAGTAATATTAATTATTGATCTTTATTGAGTACTTACTATGTGCCAGACAGTGTTGTAAGCATTATGAATTCATTAGGGCATTTAAATTTTATAACAAGCCTATGGAGTAAATACTATTACCTCTATTTTTACAGCTAAAAACTGACTTAGAGAGTCTTAATGGCCAAAATCACTAAGGTAGTAAGTGGTAGAATCTAGGTATTTGAAAACTAGAACTTTAAAATATATCCTGATGGTAGTTTAGATAGCATTTTGATATACTTTTTTTTTTCTTTTTTGAGTTGGAGTCTCTCTCTGTCGCCCAGACTGGAGTGCAGTGGCCGCTCCCGGCCACCGCAGCCTCGACCTGCTGGGCTCCGGCGATCCTTCTGCTTCAACCTTCCGAGTAGCCGAAATTACAGGCGCGCGCTACCATGCCCAGCTGATTTTTTTGATTTATTGTAGAGATGAGGTCTCGCTGCCCAGGTGGGTCTCGAACCCGCGGGCTCAGGCAATCCAATCACCTCAGCCTCCCAAAGGCGCGGGATTACAGGCTGAGCCACCGAGCCCGGCTTTTGATATACTTTATACAGTATTTAGTAGTGAGAAATTCTATGTGGGGAGTTTAGACTTGGTCCTTGCAGCTTTTCAGGGTGCAGTGATGAGGACTTAAAAGTGATTAGAAGAAAAGGGATTAGTTTGAGAGAAATTTCTAAGGAAAAATCAGTAGAACTTGAGTGATGTTATATGAGGAAAACATTGACATAAAAGAGCTTCCTAGCCTGATTCTGAAGAATCAGCACATCATGAACAGAAATAGTGAAGTCAGGAGAGCAAGCTACATATTCAGGGAAATATTTGTTTTGGTTTAGATATATTAAAAATGAAGAGAGAGTAAGACAGATTATTCTCAATAAAGAACTGACCCATTCAGGATGTGATTTAAGGGAGATTTTTTCTTTATTCTATATTTATTGAGGGTTTATTATGTGCAGTGTATCATGCTAAAACGTGGACATATGTAAAGGGGTAATGAGTACAGCTTGGAAACCATTAAGAAAGCCTAACATGGTTGGTGTTAAAATAGAAAGTCAGGGGTCTTTAAGTATATGGAAATGTAGAACGTTGCCTCTTCAAATCCTTTGACATATGTTATGTGTATTAATTACATGTGTGTCTATAGATTTATACACATATACACATGCACATATACACAGAAATGTGGTTATTTTATGCAGAAGGATAAAGGAGGAAAAGGAAGAAGATATTACATCAAACTCTAGAATGGGAACTTAAATATAAGGAAATTCTCTGAGAAGAAAACTATTTTGTGTTATATTTGGACTGCTAGCAGAGATGTGACAACACCTTTTCTTAGGGGTAATTCAAGTTTCTGAGGATATTCTGAATAAATGCATATCCCTGTTGCCTACCAAGTTTCTGAGCAAGTTGAAAAACATAAAAGCTAAAGATGTAGGTACAAATAAAATACCTTTTACAGAAGAGGCTGAGGTGGAGAACCAGGCTCCCATTTTGTGAGGCAAGCGTCCTGGCTGCCAGTGCACTCCCACCCATGCTTGTCAGGTCTCACCAAGCCCAGGCAGGGCTGCCCCTGGTGATGTGAAAGGGAGCATGCATTCCTTGTCAGGCTCAATCCCAGGAGGATTGAGGAGGGAGGTGCTGAGTTTTGTGAAGTCTTATACTTCCCAGACTTCCCGACCACTCAAGCTATTCTTCACCAGTGAAAGGTGAGATGAGGGGCAGAGAGAAGCCTGGAATTCTGAGAGAAAAACCTCTCCTCACAGAGAGCAGCAGGGGCATAAGGATGCTCTACCACTCACTTAGGTGCAGATGATTTTATGTACTGGAGATGAGATGATTTTTTCAGGGTCTTTTAAATTCTTGACCTGTGTGGTTATCATTCTAAGACTGTTCAAAGGAATTGCAGAGTGGGGACTGATTTTTCTGCTGCCTGCACCTAAGAATGATGGGCTCTCTATCTGCCTTCTAGGGGATCTGTTTTACTTTTTAATTTTTATCAACTCATTTTCTTTTCTTTTTTAATTTTTTTTAAAGATGTAGGGTACATTTCAGGGTTAGGTATACAGTTAGTCACTGTATAGGTAAAATTCGGGCCTGACTTTGGTCCCTACTTCACCTGGTTTGAGATCAGGTACCCTTATTGATGAAGTGTGACCTCCCCCTACCCTCCTCTGGCAGTTTCCCACTACTGCCAATCCCTTTCTTGTATTATTATGATAATTGTTCAGGGACAACTTAAGAGTAAGAACGTGTGCTACTCAGTTCTTTGTTTCTGTGATAGATGACTCTGTATTATAGACTCTAAGTCCATGCAAGTTGCTGCAAAGTTCATAATTTTGTTCTTTATGGCTGTGTAATATTCCATCGTATATATGTGCCATATTTTAAAAAATCAAGTCCTCTTTGATGGGAAGCACGGTTGGTTCCATGTTTTTGCTACTGTGAATAATGCTGCAATAAACATGCATGTGCAGGTATCTTTTTTATAGAGTGATTTGAGTTCCTCCAGGTATATTCCCAGAAGGGAGATTGCTGGGTCATCTGGAAGGTCAATTTTTAGATCTTGTAGAAATTGCCACACTGTTTTCCATAGAGGTTGTACCAGTTTACACTCCTACCAACAGTGTAGAAGTGTCCCCTTTCCCCCACATCCTCTCCAGTATATGTTGTAAGAGATCTGTTTTAACGATTACATCCATTTCTTATTCTTGGTAACTTAAAATGTAAGACCTGGATACTATGGTTGTTTGGAATGTTTGATTTGTCAGTCAGCAGGAACTGTGAGAAATACACACAAGTTTTGCAATCTAACTTCTGACTTTAGAGGTACAGTGACAACTTGTACAGTTTGCCATCATTGATGGCTTGGGTAGTAAGATTACCATTTAGAGAAATGAGAATGCATGCACTTTTAGATAGTTCTTTATGCTCAAACTGCTGTCATTTATTCAGTCATTATTTCTTCATTCACAGATATTTACTGAGTAACCTAAAATTCTGTTTTAGGCAGTAGGGAAATGTGAAGAGAGCAGATAAAATCCTTGCCTTCATGAAGCATATATGCTAGTAGACACAAATAAATGATACACAAATAAACATATAAGTAAACTTTATAGGATGTAAGATGGTGATAAGATTTGTGGAGAAAGGTAAAACTCAGAAGGGGACTAGAGGGTGATGAGACGGTTACTAGTGATCAGGAAAGATCTCTCTGAGAGGGTCACAGACCTGAAGGAATTGATGGGGTGACCCATGGGACTGAGGGGAAGACACTTTGGCAGAGGAAACAGTAAGTACTAAAACCTTGAAATGTGAGAAGAGTGCCATGATCTGACATCTTAATTGTTCTGGCTCTATTTAGAAGGTAATCTCCTTCCAAGGGGAAGAACAAAAGCAAGAACAACAGTTAGGAAGCACATTCAAAACTGAGATCATGGTGGCTTGGACTAAGATAGTAGCAGGGAGGTGGTAAGGAGTGATCCAACTCTGGGTATATTTTGATGTACCCAGATATATACTCAGGTATATATTTATCAGCAGAATTTAGTGAAGATTAGATTTGTGGTGTATAAAGAGTTAAGGGTGGTTTAGTCAAGTTTTTGTTCTGAGAATTTGGAAGGGTAGGGTTGCTGTTTACCAGTATGGGAAAGAAAGAGAAGATTTGAGAGAAGAAAGATTGGCAGTTTACTTTCAGAAATGTTAAGTTGAGATGCCTTGTAAATACCCACATGGAGAGGCTCCATGGGCAACTGGATTTATGAGGCAAGAACTCACAGGTGAGGTTAGGGCTAGAGGATATATGATTGTGAAGGCATCCAAAGTCACAAGACAGGAAAAGCTCACCAGCCTAGAGAAGTTAGATGCAGAAGAGTCCATGGTCAAATTCTGGGGCATGTTAATGTTTCTAGGCCATGGGAATAAAGGGGAGGAGGGATGGGAGAATGAGAAGATAAGACCAGAGGGGTAAGGAGAGAATGAGAAGAGAACAGTGTCCTGGTGTCCTGGAAGTATTTTAAGGAGGAAGGAGAAATAAAGTGGGTTAGGTGCCACTGACAGAACAAGTAAACATTTTGCGTCCTGATCATTGGCTTTAGCAACATGTGGTCACTAGTGACCTCACAGGAGCCTGCATGGAACGTGTTCAAGAAAGAACAAGAATGGGAAGAGTAAAATTAGAGATGTCTAATAGAATCTATCTTTTGAAGTGTTTTGCTGCCAAGGGAAATGAAGGATTAGGGTTTTACCAAGAGGGGATATGGCATCCAGAAGCTTTTATATCTGCTGGTGGGAGTTATCTATTAATGTGGGAAGACTTGATGAAGCAAGAGAGACAGGACAATAGCTGAAACTGTTCTTAAAAAGGCAAGATGGGCTAGATTGTTGTATACTAGTAGAGGGTTTGCTCTTACATAAGATGGTAGTTCATTCATAGAACCAGGAGGAAGGTGGACTCCTTGTGCACAGATGCCAGCAGTGCATAAATCACTGCATCTGGGTCATGCTTGCATATTTAATGACCAATAGTAGAGCTTTACAGTGGCTCCAAGCCCCCCATGTTTGTGGAACTTACAGCCCACAAAAACTTTTGCATATTTATTGCTGTGGTCACTAAGCCATCTCAGCTGACAATGGTTTCTAACTCTAAAATTGAACATGACATTATTTCAATGGATAACTAACTTACATTTAAATTAGTAATAGCCAATATTTACTGAATCCTCTGCAACATCTCTGTAAAACACTCACCACACCTATGAAGTTGGGACTGTTACTAACCTCCAGTTCACAGTTGAGGAAACTGAGCCTAAGAGAAAAATAAAAAACTTGTTCAAGAGCATGAATTGATTCAACTTACTGCTTTCTGACACTGCAATTCACTCTTTAACTATAGACTGAACTGCTTTGTGGAAGCAGTTGGGCCTATAAAATGTGTAAGTTCTGAATTCAATAAATTAACCATTGGACATGGTTTGTTTGTTTTAGTAATGTGAGTTGAAAATGCTTTTGATAACTTTGAGCATCTATTCACCATTCTCATTCCCCTGAAAAGACCCAGAATTTAAGACCCTTTTACAGAAATTATTGATGCTACATTAGAGCAAACTTGGTTGACTGGCTGCGAGTAGGTAGAACATTATCTTTTGTGTGGAGTTCTTTTTTATAAGATCTTAAATTAGAAATTGACTGCAAGATGTTCAATCTCTCTGAAGTGAGTAAGAGTTTAGGAGCCAGGTCTTCAGAGTCAAAAATGATCAGAATTCTAGGAAAAAAAGGTGGTACATATACATGATGGAATATTACACAGCCATAAAGAAGGACAAAATTACGGACTTCACAGCAACTTGGATGGATTTAGAATCTAAAATACTGAGTGATCTTTCCCAGAAACAAATATCTGAGTACCACATGTTCTCACTCATGGACCCTGAACATTTATCATAATACTACATGGAAGGGATTGGCAATAGCAGGACACTGCCAGTGGTGGGGCGGGCATGTAACATCAATAAGGTTACCTGATCCCAAACCAGGCAAAGTGAGGACCAATAGGAAGACCAAATTTCACCTGTACAATGACCACTTGTGTACCTAATCCTGAAATGTACCCCACAGCTTTAAAAGCAAGCAAACAAACAAACAAATAGCCCCCAAATGATGAGAATTGGAATTTTCCTTTGGCTCCTTGTTTGCTGTGTGTCAGGCTTTCTAGATCTGCTTTCTCATTTATAAAATAGGAGCAGTAATATTTACCTACTGCGATGGTCGTACTAGGGATGATATCTTCTCAAGTCACAGAGAAGTCACAGAGTCACAGAGCCTGATGCTTTTTCTCTAACAGGTGGCAGGTGACTGGGTAGTTCCTTTGTCAATTCTGTTAACTACTATCCAGGAAATGTTGTCCAAGGGGTTGTTAAGTGCATCTTTTCCCAGGTGACCTTAATTCCTAACTAAAAAATTAGTCACCCAGGGTTTAATTTCAGAAATGTTTCTTATGTATACATTTTAGAATTATTTATTATTTAGCATCAGAGAACACAAAGCTTTATAGAAATACACCATCCCTATTTTGAATACAAATTCGGAACATATTATCTGACAATGGAAAACCACAACTTCTGAGAGAATCTAGGATGTATGGATGTGTGGTTTACTGTAAGCTGAAAGCTCTGGGTGTCCTCTGGGATATGTGGGTAAGCTCTGAGCATGTAGGGGTCTCCCTGCATTCTTCCTAAATGTTCTTGCTCTCTAGTCACTTAATCCAGGCATCAGTGTATTGTCTAGACTTCGGTTGTATGAATTCCCTTTGGGGGTGATAGAAAAGTCATACATTGAAATTAAGCATTGCTTCCCCTTCCCTTGAAATAGTAAACCGATGGTTAGAGAAAGAGTTATGACTGAGATTATTGTTGTGGCCAGATGCTCATGTGCCTTGGATATGTGTCTTATATGTCAGTGTGTGTAGCAGCACGGACAAAGCAAGGGTTCCTAAATTAATACATATTAAGAAAATCCAACTGACAAGAAACCCTGGCATGCACAAAATCTTGTATTAGATGATATTAGGAATACTAAGTTGACTGGAGAGTCCTTGTCTTCAGGGAATTTATTGTTAATTTGGGTTAGGCTTTAACAGTCTGCATCCTAGGTCTTGATTCATCTCTTACTTTGGAAACTTTCCCCTCCATCACTCTGCACTTGTGACACTTGTGTTCATTCTCTTAAATTTTACATTTTTTTCTCTGAGCCAGAATTTACAGAAGTCTTCACCATGGATTTGGTTGTGAGGGAGACCAAATCTTTGTGTCTGTTCTTACCCTGATGCCTCGTTCAGCAGAAATTGTGCTGCCCTGCTACTAGTGCTAGTGCCAGGCTTCACTTCACTGTGCTGTGTTGTGGTCCAAGAGTGCTGTTTGCTGCATGCATTTAATAAAGAGGGATATTTTGTGTAAATACATTGATCATTGTCAGTGGCATAATTATGATAAACATGTACAGAACATTTCCACGTTGCAAAATGCCTTTATCTGTCTTCAGGTACTTTATACAAATTGAGGTATTTGAAAAGCAGGAAAATAATGAAAACATAGTGATTCTATAAGGATACTTTAAGAGCATAGGTCTTAGATTCATGTATAGATCTTATGCTCTAAATACTTTATTTAATGACAAAAATTTGCAGTTTCTATAGGTGAGTAGTATTGTGAATCTTACCATTTTTTTCAGAGTACTTTAATACATGATAGGACTAATTTGGGGCTAGAATTGTAAAAGTAGGAACTTTTAAATTCATGTTCTGAGATTTTCCTTTTCATGCCTTCTTTTTTTCATCCTTATTGCCCTCTGTGTTTTCTTCTCCAGTATCCATTGTCTTGTGGTCTCAACCTATTTCTTGTAACGGTTCACTTAATGTCTTATCTTTTCCAAGAGGATTTGCATTTAATAGACACAATATTCATATTTGGCTGAGCCAGGGGAATTAAGTTCCAACTGTGAAATTCAGTTAACCTATAAGTGGTCACTGTGTGTTAAGGTGGGCCCCAAATATACTTTTCTATTCACATGGGTATCTGTCCCATGTAAGGAATAAGGTGCGAAATGAGGAGAATGCCATTCCTTCTTAACTAACCAGTACTGTATATTTGAGTTAAAGATTATTATTATTTTCCTCTTTACTCATTCTCTTCATTTTCTGAAAATGAGAATTTATGGAGCATGGCATGGTATAGTAGAATGAGTGTATGGGCTTTGAAGTACAACTTGGATTTATTCTGAGCTTCACAGTTGTTTGACCTCGGACATACACCACCCATGTCCCATCAATCTCAGTTTCCTCACCTGTGAAGTATGGTTGTTATGATGGAAAACAATGTATATAAAATACAGCATTTATAATGACAGTGTATAAATTATAGGCTCATGTAGTGCAACATAAAGTAGCTATTGTAGTTTGTCTAAATTCTAGGATTTCTATATGAAAAAAAGGAAAACAATCAAACCAATTTTTTCCTACATGTAGCAACTTTTCTAAAAGTTTGTATCATATGTTAGTTATGCCAGTTATTAATTAACTGGGGATATGTCTTGATTTTAAGCAAGCCAGATATAGTTTATGGAAATTTGTTATATGTGTGTTATCAGATATATTAATGAGATGTGAATATTCACAATGCCAATAATTTTTTAAAATTAAAAAATGATTCATTGAACACAAGGCTACTTAAGTGCATTTGATAAATGATTTGTGTTTTCAAAATTTAGTACTTATGAGCTGATTCAGGAATATATTTATTATGCAAATTGAGGCATGTTCTTATGAGGTAGGTGCTTTATTAAAGTTTATGTTTTGTGTTATGTCCTCCAGTGTTTTCTTGTTGCATAGGGTTCTACAATTTTATTTTTCACCCCACAGATTCACCAATAAAGGGACATAGAGAGTATGAGCTGGTGACTCCAGTCAGCACAAATCTAGAAGGACACTATCTCTCCCATATTCTTTCTGCAAATCACAAAAAGAGGTCAACGAGGGACGTGTCTTCTAGCCCTGAGCGATTGTTCTTTAACATCACAGCATTTGGAAAAGATTTTCATCTGCGACTCAAGCCCAACACTCAACTAGTAGCTCCTGGGGCTGTTGTGGAATGGCATGAGACATCTCTGGTGCCTGGGAATATAACAGACACCATTAATGATCATCAACCAGGAAGTGCTACACAAAGAATCTGGAAAACAGAGCCTTTGCAGACCAACTGTGCTTATGTGGGTGACATCATGGACGTTCCAGGAACCTCTGTTGCCATTAGCAACTGTGATGGTCTGGTAAGACTCCTTCCCTTTCGTGTGTATGTGTTTACAGATGCTGAGAGTGCAACATGGCTTCAGTATGGTTTGGAAGATAGAGGTGGAAAGGAAGCCTCATTGTTATACTTTAAGTTCAGGAAAAAGCATTAGGAAGGGTTCCACTGTCAAAGATGTGTGCTTTGGCTTAATTTGTGGCATGAAGTTAGCATCTTACAAAAAACAAAAGACAATTATTTTAGAATTTTTTGTTTATGCCCTTGCTTGTATTACATGGAAGATTTTATTTCCTTATTTCTTTCAAAACTATCTGAAAACTTTCTAACGAAACTTAGATTCCTCCAAAATGACAGTATTTCACTCCTTATGTGGAAACTTTGAATATCTTCATAAAGAAAGTATTTTGAAAACATTCTTTAGCTGCCTCACGGAGTGCTAACATGGGAACTGAGCAGATCCTCTGTCAGAATTTGTCCAAATAGCATTCTTGTTTCAACGTGAGATGTAGTTCTCTCGGTATGGTGGCTTTGATTATTTTCAAATAAAATACCTGTATGTTGCTTTTCAGTTTTGCAGTTGAGGCCAATAGTAATCAACCCTTCTTTACACACACTACTGATGTGAAGTATTTTTATTCGTTGGTTGTTGTTTCTTTTAATCTCTAGTTTTTATTTAAAAATTGAGGCTGGGCTTGGTGGCTCAGCCTGTAATCCCAGCACTTTGGGAGGCCGAGGCGAGTGGATTGCCTGAGCCTGTGGGTTCGAGACCAGTCCAGTCACCTTGGCAAGATCTCTTCTCTACAATAAAATAAAAAAATTAGCAGGACATGGTAGCACATGCCTGTAGTTTTGGCGACTTGGAAGACTGAGGTGGAAGGATCGCTGGAGCCCAGCAAGTTGATGCTGTGGTGGCTGTGAGTGTGCCACTGCACTCCAGCTGGGTGACACAGTATAACTCCAACACACACACACACACACACACACACACACACACACACACACACACACACACACACAAATAAATAAATAGATAAATAAAATTGTGTCAGTGTTTAAGCCACTTCCATACACAGTTGACTCAAGTCTTTGTTCAAAAAGAGCAACCGTTTTTATTTCTGTGCTTCTCAGGCCACTGTTCCTTGAAAGTTAAGAGTTATTACTTTTGTTTTTGTCACTGCCTCTGAGAGTTCTCAAAATATGCCTTACATTCCCAATTGTAATGATTCCACTGTGGCTGTTCCTCCCACAATACCTTGCCTGTTCTGCTATATCCTTTGCAGGCATAGGCTCAACCAAATGGCATGATACCACATGTTTTACCCAGCAATGGCGAGTTATCTTGTTTGAGAGTTTATTTTTGCAGTTTTGTACTGACTTTTGATATTCTGTAGGGTTTTAAAAAACCAGTGCAGAAAACTGTATAAGTCCTACACGTAGTGGGACCAGATCTCCAACATGAACTCCATGAGTTTAGAATTCATACCTCACACTTTGTGCTAGCCCATCTTCTGGGGTGTGAAGGCATAAGGAATCTTTCCAATTCTTCTCTTTCTACATAAAAGCCTGAATGGACCTGCATTAAATTAAATCACTGAATTAAAAAAAGAAAATACTTTCTGGAAGACTAAACAGGTTTGATTCAAGTTTTGACTAAGAGAGCTGTGATTCAATACTGATGTAAAAGGAAAGAAATTATATAAAGATACTGTTTTTATAGCACTTTTGAGTAAAATATCTTGAGTATAAATACTAATTCAGGGTTATTGTTAAATTTTATTTTATTTTTTTGAGTTGAGGTCTTGCTCTGTTGCCTAGGCTGGAGTGCAGTGATACCATCACAGCTCACTGCAGCCTCAGTCATCTGGGATCAGATGATCCTTCTGCCTAAGCCTTCGAAGCAGTTGGGACTATAGGCGTACACCACCATACTCAGCTACTTTTTAAATTTGTTTTTTGTAGAGATGAGATCTTGCTATGTTGCCCACAATGGTCTCAAAATCCTGGGCTCAAGCAATCATCCTGCCTCAGCCTCCCAAAGTACTGAGATTATAGGCATGAGTTATGGTGCTTGGCTTGGTAAATTTTATAGCATAAAAATTATTTAATTTTTATTTCCTCTGTTAAAATTTGAAATTTGGGATATTGATTAATCTCATGTGATATAAAGCCATTATCTTGGGAAGTTCTGGGGTTACAATCAAATTCAAGTTGTCCTAGTAAAAAGAACCACTTTATGGCATAAAAATATGACTGGGGAAATCTCTTCCTAGCAAAGTATTGCTAAATCTTTGGAGAAGAGAATGCTTTTGAAGCCCTACCTGCATGGGGAGTTGAATCTCTTTGATTAGGTTAATTTGGGACTGGTAGAGAAGGTATTCATGATCTGATTTTCTACATGTGTCCTCTGAACCTGTTGCACATAGACAGCAACCACAGGTATTTATTCTTCATTAAGTTGGAGGGTTTACAGCAAGACCCTCCCCACGAGTGAAATTTCTTGTCTCTTTTTCTTTTTTACTGACTTGTCAGGCACTATGTGAGTTTGAAATGGGCAGCACACCAGGCAGAATTGATTCCTATTAAACAGAATGCTTCTAATTGCATTAAAAAAAATCAGCACTACATAGAGTGTACTACACAGACTAGGTTTGTGACAAGACAAATACCAACAGTGAGACTAAGTGTTGAGGAACTTTTATAGTAATTTGTCAGTTATAGTGTTTCATTTTATTATTCTAGTAATTTGTTTTTGCTTTATTGTATTTTTATTGCACTGAATTATATTTACTTTATTTGTACAAAAATATCAATCTGAAACTGATTGGGGAGAAAAGAAACTATTTCTTCACCACAGGTAGTTTGACAAACAAGCAGGGACACCACATCAGAAACATGACTGAAATTATCAGGTAAAGTCTACCTATTCCAAGTGACTATATGAAAGGCACTTTAACACAGGCTTTATTGAAGAGGGCAGAAAAATGTCTTGAGTGATGTATGCAGAGACACAGTCTGGAATGCGATTTAGACATAGATATTTTTCAGTGGGTTTCTGAAATCAGAAAGGCCTTCTGCACAAACAAATTGACACTGATTCTTACTCAGTGTGATCTAGAACATTCTGTTTCTGTCTAGCATTGACCCTCACCTGTTCTTTGTCACAATGATCACTTATGAGTGACTGATAATTCTTTACCAGTTACAGATTTATCCTTGCTCTAGACTGCCCTACATATAGGTGAGAATGATTGAGATATTCCATCACTGAATTATCTCCACTTTCTGACAGCATCCAATTTCGAGCAGTGTGGCAATTCTTTAGACCCTCATCAGAATTACGCAACCAGAGTCTAAATCCTGTTACTAATCGTTTCTTTTGAACAGTCTCTGACTGAGATGCTCATGTTTTCCTCTGCTGTATGTTCTCCCTCCCTGCAGCGTGTAATAAACCCGGCTCATCAACTAAAGGTGTGTTTCTGGGGGTCTTTGGAAGGAGGACATTGGTGTGCTTTACTTCTCTGCTTCTTCACCTCTGAAATGAGAGTCCAGTGGTTAGGAGTTCTGGCAATGGCAGGCATTTCACACACTTCTTGGTAGGAAGACACTTCTGGCTGGGAATCTCAGATGAAAATAGATTTCTTCCACAGACTTTTGGCATTGCCTCTGTTACACCATAAAATCTCCCCTGTGAGTAGTGGCAGCTCACAATCATATTTTGTGGTCTACAAATTTGCCAAAATAAAGGGATGTTTGGTTAGTAGGCTTTATGTCATGTGTTTCATAATATAAAGAAACTGGATTTTTCTAGATTTGCTAGAACAATATTGCCTTGCTAATTCTCCTGGACTGTCATCAGAGGCAACTGTTTTGGAGTGGAAGAACTGACTAGTTCGTGGTTCTCCTGGGTTACCCAGCTCAGTAATTTCCTTGGGGGCTGATTTTAAGATCAGGAGGCTTTATCTAGGACAGAGGTTTTCAACATTTTTTCACTTTTGTAATTCTTCCTTCAAATGAAATCACTAGGGGTTATCTAATAAAACGGTATGCAAAATGGATAAATTCAGGAAAGGTCTGGTGAAAACATAGGTGGGGAAGATGCTCTTCTTCTTACCTTGTCCTCAGTTCAGACCACTATTGGACTCCCTGAGGCATCTAACAGAGATCTTTATTGGTAGGGCAGGAGTTCTTGAAAATTGAGGTTAACAATTTGAGAATCATAAACAGAATCTCTCTTCTAAAATATCTATTAGTTGCATCTGGTTAATATCAGAGGTACTTTATTTTTGTTAGATTTTGAGCAGGACCCAATAAAGTCTTTGTGGGCAACTGAAAACTTGTAACAAAAACAGCCCTAGTTCCTTACCTTAAGACTTTTGCTTTGGGATTTGATCCCTTCAAAAACATGTTCTTGCCATGCCTGTTTTAGTAAGTCTAGCTGCAGAGGTACTTTTTAAAAAGTCTGTTTAAAAAAGTCTAATAAACCAGTGTGTCTGTGATTGAGAACATTTGACTGGTGATTACAAGCTATGATACAGCTCAATCTGGTAAATGAAATGTTTGATACTAAAAATAGGTACAGATTTGTAGTCATTTATAGTAGGTTTAGAAAAGAAGACTCTGAGGACTGATCTTGACATGTTGACATTTGCATATCTGCCTTCATGAGAAGAACTTGGTGTCTAAAGACTTGTGTCCTCCCACTTCTTCCTCACATGGAAGATGTCTATGAAAGGTGTTTTGTGTGCAATTGATTGGACAGAGGTGAGAGCTGTGCTTTCATGTCTTATATGCCAATTCATGGAACCTTGGAAGGTCTGAGGAGCAAAGACTGAGGACTGAGCCTGGTTTTTACCTCCAGGTACCTATACTAGGCTATTTTAGCAATGCAGGATTAGGAGAAGCTCAAAGCTCTTATAAACTTTAATTTCCAGAGATAGGGGGAAAAAAAAAAGCAGAGGGCATTGGCCCCTTTCAAAATGAAGAAAGGTGAGAAACCTCCAGTGTAATTAGTTGGGTAGAACCAGTACTGTGACATCATTGCTTCCTTCCTGGGACATGATCAAGCAGTGGTCCTGTACGAGCTGACAGAATTTACCTAGTTTTCTGTGTCTGCCTATGCCAGGTCTGAACTGTTGGATACATCATTCACCATGCTTCCTTTTCAAATAGATAGGCAGCCAGTATGTGCTTATTCAGGATGAGGAAGGAAGGCTTGGCACAGTCTTTGGTCATTTTTACGTCTTGTATCTAATTTTCATATGTCTAGAGTCATATATATGTTAAGGCTCCCCCCCCCTTTTTTTGGTTTTTATTTCTTTCATGTGACTTACTTTATATTATACAAAAAATTGTCCAAGGATATGATTTGGAATAAAGTAGGAAATGAAAAAAAAGTCAAAACTGTTTTCAAATTTTAAAAAATATTTTTGTAATCGTTATTGGTAGTTCATCTAAATTATTCATGTTTATTTGTTTGTACCACCTGGTCACAGTTCATCATTTTACTTGCATCAACCTGATTATTATTTTTTCCATCATCTCTTCTTTGACATAGTAATTTTTTTATTCTTCTGTTTTAATTTTAAATATGTGGGGTACAGTTCAGGTTTAGGTATACAAATGTTTGTTTTGCAGGTATCCTTGTTAATGAGGCATGTAATTTTTTTAAATTAAATTTTAAGATGGTTAAAAGTAGAGGGATATTGCACTTTTCTTTGGCTAGATTTGGAGAAAAAAAATAAAAGGAATATTAGAGGTATTTTATCTTCTACTTGGCTTGGAAAGTTGTGCTTCCTAGTCTTTTCAATGCGATGAAAAATATGATGTCATTATAACTAAAACAGTTTTTTTTTGAGTCAGAGTCTCAAGCTGTCACCTAGGCTGGAGTGCAGTGGCAAAATTATGTCTCACTGAAGCCTCACTCAACCTCCTGGGCCCAGGCGATCCCTCCTCCTCAGCCTCCCGTGTAGCTGGGACTACAGGTGCACATGACCAGCTCATTTTTTGAATTTTTGTAGAGACGAGGTCTAACTATGTTGCCCAGACTGATCTTGAACTCCTGGACTCAAGCAGTTCTCCCGCCTTGGCCTCCCAGAGTGCTGGGATTATAGGCGAGAGCCATCATACCTGGCCTTCAATGTAGGGTTTTTTTTTTTTTTTTTTATCAATCAGTATTTTTTATTATGGTTTTGTGGGGTACAGTTAAGGGTGAGGTGTACAATTACGTTTCATTCAGGCACCCTGTTGATAAGAGGTGTTTTCCCATCCCCAGACAGATATTTGCTACTGTTAATCCCATCCCCCTCCCCCCCATAGTTTCCCAGTACTGTCAGTCATTTTCTTATAGTATTACATTGGATGTTCAAGGTCCAGTATATGAGTGAGAACATGTGATATTCGGATCTTTGTTTCTGTGAGAGGTCACTCAGTATTATAGACTCTAGTTCCATCCAGGTTGCTGCGAAATTCATGATTTTGTTCTTTTTTATGGCTGCGTAGTATTCCATCGTGTATATGTACCACATTTTTTTAATCCAGTCCTCTTTTGATGGGCAGCATGGTTGCTTCCAGATTCTTGCTATTGTGAACAATGCTGCGATAAACAGACGTGTGCAGGTATCTTTTTTATAGAGTGATTTGAGTTCTTCAGGGTATATTCCCAGTAGGGGGATTGCAGGGTCATATGGAAGGTCAATTTTTAGAGCTTTTAAGAATCGCCACACTGCTTTCCACAGAGGTTGCACTAGTTTACACTCCCACCAACAGTGTAGAAGTGTTCCCTTTTCACCACACCCTCTCCAGCAGCTGTTATTTTTTGAGTTGTAGATAATTGCCATTCTGACTGGAGTTAGGTGGTATCTCAGTGTGGTTTTGATTTGCATCTCCCTGATGATTAGTGAGGTTGAGCATTTCTTCATGTGTTTGTTGGCTGCTCGGATGTCTTCTTTTGTGAAGTGTCTGTTCATATTTTTTGCCCATTTTATAATGGGGTTGTTTGTTTTCTTCTTTTCAGTGCGTTTCAGTTCCTTGTAGATCCAGGATGTTAAGCCTTTGTCAGACCTAGAGTTGGCAAATACTTTTTCCCAGTCTGTAGGCTGTCTCCCTGCTCTCTTGATGGTTTCTTTGGCTTTGCAGAAGCTTGTCAGTTTAATAAGGTCCCATTTGTCTATCTTCTCTCTTAAGTCCTGTGGGTTTTGGGTTTTGTACAGGAATTGGATGCCAGTTCCAATTTCCATGAGAGTATTTCCTTCCTTTTCTAAGGTTCTTATGGTTTGAGGTTTTACATTTAGGTCTCTGATCCATTTGGAGTTAACCTTTGTGCATGGGGATAGATAGGGGTCCTGTTTCAATCTTCTGCATGTGGTCAGCCAGTTTTCCCAGCACCATTTACTGAATAGGTTCTCCTCTCCCCAGTGGTAGGTGGTGGGGGCTTTGTCGAAGATGAGTTGGTTGAGAAATTGAGGTTTTGCTTCTGGAATCTCAATTCTGTTCCATTGATCTATATGCCTGTTCCTGTACCAATACCAAGCTGTTTTGATGATTGTAGCTTTATAGTAAAGTTTGAAGTCTGGTATTGTGATACCACCTGCTTTGTTTTTTTTGCTGAGGATTGTTCTGGCTATTCTTGGACGTTTGTGTTTCCATGTGAATTCCTGTGTTGTTTTTTCTAGGTCTGAGAAGAATGGTGTTGGTGATTTAATGGGTATTGCATTGAATTTGTAGATTGCCTTAGGTAAGATGGACATCTTCACAATGTTGATTCTTCCGACCCATGAGCATGGGATATTTTTCCACTTGTTCGTGTCATCTTTGATTTCTTTGAGCAATGTTTTGTAATTTTCATTGTAAAGGTCTTTCACGTCTCTGGTTAGGAAGATGCCAAGGTATTTCATTTTTTTTTGTGGCTATTGTGAATGGAATTGTGCTTTTTATTTGGGTTTCTGTTTGTTTATTATTGGTGTAGAGAAATGCGATTGTCTTTTGTACATTTATTTTGTATCCTGAGACTTTGCCAAAGGCTTTTATCAATGTAAGGAGGCCTTTGACAGATTCTCTTGGGTTTTCAAGGTACACCATCATATCATCTACATAGAGAGATAACTTGACTTCCTCTTTTCCTATTTGAATACCTCTGATTGCCTCCTCTTCTCTGATGGCTCTTGCCAGGACTTCCAATACTATGTTGAACAGGAGGGGAGAAAGTGGGCATCCTTGTCTAGTTCCAGTTTTCAGGGGAATTGGTTCCAATTTTTGTCCATTTAGGAGTATGCTGGCTGTGGGTTTCTCGTAGATGGCTTTTACTATTTTGAGGTATGTTCCCCGTATGCCTAGATGTTCAAGGGTTTTTATCAAGAAGGGGTGCTGGATTTTATCAAAGACTTTTTCTGCATCTAATGATATGATCATGTGGTTTTTGTTTTGACATCTGTTGATGTATTTAATTACATTTATGGTTTTACGAATGTTGAACCAGCCTTGCAAGCCAGGAATGAAGCCTACTTGGTCATGGTGGATGATTTTTGAGATGTATTGCTGAATCCGGTTTGCTAGGATCTTGTTGAGAATTTTAGCATCTATGTTCATCAAAGATATTGGCCTGTAGTTCTCTTTCTTTGTTGGATCTTTACCTGGCTTGGGTATCAATGTGATGTTGTCTTCGTAAAATGATTTGGGGAGAGTTCCATCTTTTTCAATCGCCTGGAATACCTTCAGTAGGATTGGTATCAGCTCCTCCTTGAATGTCTTGTAGAATTCTGCCGGAAAGCCATCTGGACCAGGGCCTTTTTTTGTAGGAAGTTTTCTTATTACATAGTCAATTTCCTTGATTGTTATTGGTCTATTTAGGGTCTCAATTTCTTCTTGTTCCAACCTAGGTAGGTTGTGTGATGTCAGAAAGTCCTCCATTTCCTAATGGTTTTCAAGTTTGTTTCCATACAAGTGTACGTAGTAGTCTCTAATGATCTTTTGTATTTCTTCAGGGTCAGATGTGACTTCATCTTTTGTGTTTCTGATTATACTTATTTGGTTTTTTTCTCGTTTTTTCTTGGTCAGTCTAGCTAGGGGACCATCAATCTTGTTTACACTTTTGAAGAACCAGCTTTTTGTTTCATTGATTTTTTTGTATTATCTTTTTGTCTTCTATGTCCTGGATTTGGGCTTTTATTTTGGTGATCTGGATTCTTCTGCTGAAATTAGGGTTTTTGTGGTCTTGCTTTTCCAGTTTCTTTAGGTGGCTTGTTAGGTTGTGAATTTCTGTTCCTTCCATTTTCTTCATGTGTGTTTGTAGGGATATAAATTCCCCTCTTACAACAGCTTTCAGGGCATCCCAGAGATTCTGGTAAGATGTTTCTTTATTTTCATTTGTTTCCAGGTATCTTTGGATCCATGTTTTGATTTCGTCGTTGACCCAGGAGTTGTTTAGCATCATGCTGTTTAGTGTCCATATCTTTGTGGGTTTGGGGGGGACTTTGTTGGTGTCAATGTTTATTTTTATTCCACTGTGGTCCGAGAAGGTGTTTGGTGGAATTTCGGTCCTTTTAAATTTGCTTATGCTTGATTTAAGGCCGAGTATGCGGTCGATCTTAGACTATGTTCCATGTGGTGATGAGTAGAATGTGTATTCTGTGGTCTTTGGATGGAGTGTTCTGTAGGTATCAATTAAGTCCATTTGGTCCAAAGTCACATTGAGGTTCCGGATCTCCTTGCTGATTTTTTATCCTGATGATCTGTCTAGGGTTGTGAATGGGGTATTAAAGTCCCCAGTCATGATAGTGTTAGAATCAATATCTTTCTTTAGTTTTCCAAGAAGTTGCTTTATGAAAGTTGGCGCACCTATGTTGGGTGCATATATGTTTAGGATAGATATTTCTTGTTGATGGATTGAGCCTTTTATCATTATGTAGTGGCCTTCTGTATCTTTTTTGATTTTTAATAGCTTGAAGGGTATTTTGTCTGAAATTAAGATCACTACTCCTCCTTTCTTTTGTATTCCGTTCGCCTGAAAGTTTGTTTCCCATCCTCTTACTTTGAGTCTGTGGGTGTCCTTTCTAGTGAGGTGAGTCTCTTGAAGGCAATAGATTGTTGCCTGATGATATTTTATCCATTTTGCCATTCTGTGTCTTTTCAGTGGTGCATTTAGTCGGTTTACATTTAGGCTAATAATTGAAATGCAAGAATTGATCCCTGTCATAAGGTTCTTACAGAGTTGTTCCTGTTTGTGTGTTGTCTTTCTTTGGGTTTTGGAGTTGGTTCATGTGTGTTTTTAACCTTTTGCCTGTACTCTTGTGAAGAATGCTGTTGTTCTTTTTTCTTTTTCTTCTGTGTTCAGCACTTGCTTAAGTATTTCTTGTAGAGGTCTGGTGGCAGCATAGGTTCTTAGGGATTGGATGTCTGGAAAAGATTTCAGTTCTCCCTCACTAATGAAGCTTATTTTGGCTGGGTAGTTTATTCTTGGTTGAAATTGTTTCTTTTTTAGAACTTTGATGATAGGGCTCCAGGCTCTCCTGGCCTGAAGGATTTCTGTGGATAAATCTGCTGCTATTCTAATTGGTTTTCCCTGGTAGGTAGTCTGGCCTTTTTCTCTTGCAGCCTTTTGGATTTTTCCTTTCATAGCTACTTTGTTTAGGCGAATTATTATGTGTCTGGGAGTTGGTCTTCTCGTTTGTTGTCTTGCAGGGGTTCTCTGAATCTCTTGTGTTTGAATTTTTTCATCCTTAATGAGATGAGGGAAGTTTTCTTGAATGATTTCATGAAATATTTGTTCCAGTGTGGCTTCTGTATCTCTTTCTGCCTCAGGAAGCCCAATTATTCTTAGGTTTGGTCTCTTGAAGTGATCATTTATCTCTTGCAGCTTTTGTTCTGTCTTTTTGAGCTTCTTTTCTATGCTCTTGACAGTTTGGGTAGTTCTGTGTTTTGGTCTTCGAGCTCTGAGATTCTTTCTTCAGCTTGGCTGATTCTGCTTTCCATGCTTATTAGTCTGTTGTTCATTTCCATCACAATATTCTTTACTACTGTGATTTATGACAACAGCTCCTTCCTATTTTCTTCTTGTCTCTCCTCAATTTTTTAAATTCTCTCCATTAATGTCTTGATGTCTGGGTTTGTTGCATGTAACCAGTCATTCTGGGGACTCTTCATTGTCTGTGTTCCAGAATCTGTTTTCTCCATGTCTGATCTCCCAGGGGTCTGTGTGACACCTGTATTCTTCTTTTGGTTTTTCTTCATTTGTGCGGTTTTTCCCCCTCTCTACTTTTTCCTTCCCTCCATGTCACTGTCTTCTTTAATTCTGTTATTCAGGGGTAAAGGGATTGGTTTTACTTGTGTTTGTTCAATCTCCTATTCTTTATGTATGTCCTCTTACTTTGTTCAATTCTGAAGTTGCACTGTAGGTTGGAGGTGGTCCTTTTTGCAATTTTGAGATGTACTTAAGGGGGGAACTGTGATTCAAAATCTGTCTGCAGGCCCTGGTATTCACTGACAAGCATGTGGATAATGTGGAACCCACTTCCCACTGCCCTGTAATCTGTCCGTGCAGTGGGGCTGTAGGTTTACTCCCTGAAATAAAATGTGGTTAGCGGAGGGGAGAGAATGGAGCAGATAGTGAATTGAAGAGGGGAGTGGAGAGATAGAGGAGTAAGGGGGGGAAACAAATGAGTGTGCCAACAAATAGAGAGAGAGGCCTATACTGAAACAGATAAAAACAATAGACCACAGCTACAGTCGAACCAACTCTCATACAAACAAAAATAAAACATATAGTGATGCTAATATACAAGCTAACCAACCACCTTGTTAGTGTGCTGTTCCTCTATACAAAGATATGGTTTACAGAGAGAAGAAAAGAGAAGAAAAGGAAAAGGAAAAAAGAAAAAAGGGACCAATACAGTAGGAATAGAATTAAGTCATTAAACTGATAGAATTAATGAAGCACACTCTGAGACATTTTGTTTAAGTCCAATGTCCTTTCAGGTCTGATTTCTAGTTTTCTTTTCAAGCTGGTAAATTAGTTTGCAGTTAGAGTCAGTTGCCCCTGATCTGCTATGAAGGACAGTTCAGATTAACCTTCCTTCAGCAGTTTGGTCTATGTCTTTATCAAGCTTGTTTCTCCCGTTTCGGTGTTGTTACCTTGAATTGCCAGCAGGTGGTGCTATCTCATCTGCTCGCCCCAGAGGGGGTGGGGCCGGACAGGAACATGATGGCTGCCTGCCTCAGGGCAGGCAACAGGAGCCCCACAGCGGGCGGGCAGGACAGTCTTGGACGCAGGATAGGTGGCAGTGATCCCAGCAGATCTTCTCTGAAGCGGTTTGTTGTGGATCTCCTCCCAGAGGCCGCGGTGGTGGTGGCGACGGTGACGGCAGTGGCAGTGGCGTTGGGGGGAGGGGCGGCGGCAGCGGGACTCTGCAATGCAGCCAAACTGTCCAGTCATTGAGATGGCAATGGCCGAGCTCTGTCTGGAGAGCAGGCTGTGATGCTGGGGTCCCCAGCCACCCTGGGCGAGAGTCAGAGACCCACTGCAGATCTCCCTTGCAGAGGGCTTCAGACGCCGGGTTGCCCCGTCGCCATCTTGCCGTGTCTCCAATATAGGTTTTTAAAGATACTGAGGAAATACTTTGAGACTGGTGAAAGTATGCTGATCACATCTTAAATATCTTCTGGACAAATTATAATTAAAACAATAAAAAAGCACAGCACAGAATTAATATGATGCCATTGTACATAATCATGCTTTGAGGTCACTGACTTCTTGCAGACTAAACTCAATTTCAAGGTTTGGCTTAATAATTTTTGATTCTGGGAATACCGATCCAAGTTAATAAAGTATTTTGAAGCACTAGTATATGGAATTTGCTACATGGATTGTGACCAATACTGAGAATAGGTATAATCCTTTTCCTCAAAGAGTACTGGGAATAATATATGAGGGCTCAGCCGAAGCACAAGGCAGAATGTTTTAAATGCTGTAAGACTGGAATCAATGAAGTGTGAGCACTTAGAGCAGTGTGGTCCCCAACATTATTGGCATCAGGAACCGGTTTCATGGAAGACAGTTTTTCAACAGACAGCAGAATGGGGATCATCAGGTATTAGATTCTCATAAGTAGAACACAACGTAGATCCCTTGCATGCGTAGTTTACAATGGAGTCTGTACTCCTAGGAGAATCTAATGCTGCCACTGATCAGACAAAAGTCGAAGCTCTGCTCACCTGCTGCTCACACCTCCTGCTGTGTGGTTCAGTACCTAACAGGCCATGGACCAGTATCAGTGCATCTTGTGGTTGGTGGTTGGTGACTCTTGGCTTAGAGGATGGAAAGGTGATTTATGCCTGAATGGATGTAGAAGGCTTCATGGAAGACTCTATTTGTGATATCAGAGAATTGAAACAATAAACATGTATGTTAAAGTAGTCAAGGATGAGGACTGGGATGGGATGTTTGGGAGGACAACAAACCCCTGAGGAAGATAGGAGAGTGGTGGGGTTCACTCATGATGTCCCTCAGAATGGGGAAAGGATAGAGAAAGTTGATTTGATGAACTTTGTAACATCCTCTTATATAACAAATACACTGGGAAGCAAAGTAGTTTTGGTCAGTATTTACCTGAATCTAGTGCCAAATATGATACAAAAGGAGGAGAAAAAAGGAGAGCTAACCCTAGAGGTGAATTTCCAGACAACTTGGTGACTGTACAGTGGACATGGTCAGAGTTGCTTGGACATTCAGACCGAGAGCAAGGCAGAGATTCCTGATCCTTAATGATAATGGTTTTTGCTATAGAAGTTTCTCTGAAGTCATGAGCCTTTTTCTCTGGAGTTGAGGGAGGTATTTCCCAGTGTCTTCATTCATTCCTTCTACTGTAACAAAATACCATAGACTAGGTAATTTATAAAGACAGAAATTTATTTCTCAGGTTTTTTTAAAAAATATTTTTTATTTTAAAGTTGTGGGGTACAGTTAAGGGTTAGGTATATAAATATTCATTGTGCAGGTACCCTTGTTGATGAGGTATGCTCCCCTTTTCCCAGACAGATATTGACTACTGTTAATCCCACCTCCCTTCCCTTCCTGGGCCCCCCCGCCCATAGTTTCCCACCATTGTCAGTCCTTTTCTTATAGTATTACGGTAGTTGTTCAAGGTCCACTTATGAGTGAGAACATGTGATGATCAGATCTTCGTTTCTGTGAGAGATCACTAAGTATTATAAACTCAAATTCCATCTATGTTGCTGCGAAATTCATGATTTTGTACTTTTTGATGGCTGTGTAATATTCCATTGTGTATATATACCACATTTAAAAAAAACCAGTCCTCTTTTTATGGACAGCATGGTTGGTTCCATGATCTTGCTGTTGTGAATAAAGCTGTGATAAACATATGTGTGCAGGTATCTTTTTTATAGAGTGATTTGAGTTCTTCAGGGTATATTCCCAGTAGGGGGATTGCAGGGTCACATGGAAGGTAGATTTTTAGAGCTTTTAGGAATTGCCACACTGATTTCCACAGAGGTTGTACTAGTTTACACTCCCACCAATAGTGTAGAAGTGTTCCCTTTTCGCCACATCTTCTCCAGTATCTGTTATTTTTTGAGTTATTGATAATGGCCATTCTGACTGGAGTTAGGTGGTATCTCAGTGTAGTTTTAATTTGTATCTCCTTGATGACTAGTGATGTTGAATATTTCTTCATGTATCTGTTGGCCGCTCGTATGTCTTCTTTTGAGAAGTGTCTGTTCATATCTTTTGCTCACTTTGTAGTGGGGTTGTTTGTTTTTTTCTTCTCAGCATGTCTGAGTTCCTTGTAGATCCTTGATGTTAGCCCTTTGTCAGACATGGAGTTGGCAAATACTTTTTCCCAGTCTGTGGGCTGTCTCCCTACTCTCTTGATGGTTTCTTTGGCTTTGCAGAAGCTTGTCAGTTTAATGAGGTCCCACTTGTCTATCTTATCTCTTATGGCCTGTGCATTTTGGATTTTGCTCAGGAGTTGGATGCCAGTCCCAACTTCCATAAGGGTATGTCCTGCATTTTCTAAAGTTCTTATCATTTGAGGTTTTATATTTAGGTCTCTGATCCACTAAGAGTTGACAATCTACAGATTTAATGCAATACCCATCAAATTAACAGCAACATTCTTCTCAGATCTAGAAAAAAAAGTACAGAAATTCATATGAAAACACAAACGACCAAGAATAGCCAGAACAGTCCTCAGCAAGTAAAAAACAAAGCAAGAGGTATCACACTACCAGACTTTAAACTTTATGATAAAGCTACAGTATCAAAACAGCCTGGTATTGGTACAAGAACAGACATATAGACCAATGGAATAGAACTGAGATTTCAGAAGCAAAATCTCAATTTCTCAACCAGCTCATCTTCGACAAAGCCTCCACCACCCACCACTGGGGAGAGGAGAACCTATTCAGTAAATGGTGCTGGGAAAACTGGCTGACTACATGGAGAAGATTCAAACAGGACCCCTATCTATCCCATACACAAAAATTAATTCTCACAGTTCTTTAGGTGGAAGTCCAAGATCAAGTTGCCAGGAGGTTTGCTGTCTGGTGAGGGCCTGGTGTCTGCTTCCAAGATGGCACCTTGTTGCTGTGTTTTCTGGAAGGGAAAATCATTGTATCTTCACATGACAGAAATACAAAAAGTAAATAAATAAATAAATAAAAGCAAAACAAAAAAACAATGCCTAGCTGGTTTTCTTGAGCTCATTTATAAGGCACTGACTCGATCCATTAAGGCAGAGCCCTCAAACCTGATCAGCTCCTATGGGTCCCCTCTCTAAGTCTATTGCATTGAGGGTTATGTTCCAATTTAAGTTTTGGACAGGGCACAAGCATTCAAACCATAGCACTCAATAATTTATTTTTCTAGAGTTTGTTCCTAAAATTTTATGTGTGAAATTTGAAAAATCTGAATTTGTCTCTCATCATTCAAGTCCCTCAGCCTTTCAAGTTTGATCTATTAAATACCCTCATTCAGTAAACCTCCTTCTATGACTACAAATTCTTCTATCTGGCATGTTTCCTCACTTTTTCATTATATTTAATCTAGGTTCATATTTCTTACTTCTTTCCAGTCTCCAAGGAGCACTTTTAATGTCTTTATAGTGGTTTTTTTGTTTACAATGCACTTTCATATAAAGTAAAAAAGTAGAGCATGAAGAATAATTTGAATAACGTTCATTAACTCTTAAAAACAAAACAACGCCACCAATAAATGAGTTTATTTTAATAGTAAATTCCATTTTATTTATGTCCTTTATAGTATATATATTACATAGCTTTGTATGTGTATATATGGATATATATGTATACGTAAACACATGTATCTTTGTACACACAGAACCATGCACCTATGTGTGTATATATATATACACACACACACAGATACATGCATAAACATGTGGATATATATACGTACATATATGTGTATTTATGGTGTATATTCTATGGTTATGAATACATACATGCACATAAGTATGTGTATGTATATATGTTTATGTGTGTATATATACCTATCTCCACAGAAAAAATACAATCAATATTTTTCCATCAATCAATATTTAATTAAATACTTTGATTCAAATACTAGTGACAATTTGTGGGTAGGTCACAGAGTTGGTAGACTGGCACATCAGTCTGTTGACAGGAAAACACATGATCTTTCTTTTACCCAAGGTACCTCATTGTTCCTCTTAATGAGGGTTTTTGACAGGAGGCCAGGAAATGAATTGACTTCTATGATTTAATAATGTTAAAAATACAGAGAGTTTAATCAGAAATACAATCGAAAAGGGATATTTTAACTTATTGTCACACTATAACAGCTAAATTGCAAAACAAATTGGAGTAAAAAAAATCAATTGTGCTTTTTATTAAGCTAGACAGTCCAAATTCTCTGCCTCTAAAACTAGGACTTTTAAACACTTGGTATTTTTTTTTTTTTTTTTTTGAGTTGGAGTCTTACTCTGTCACCCAGACTGGAGTGCAGTGCCCGCTCCCGGCCACCGCAGCCTCGACCTGCTGGGCTCCGGCGATCCTTCCGCCTCAGCCTTCTGAGTAGCCGGAATTACAGGCATGCGCTACCACGCCCGGCTGATTTTTTGATTTATTGTAGAGATGAGGTCTCGCTGCCCAGGCGGGTCTCGAACCCGCGGGCTCAGGGAATCCACTCACCTCAGCCTCCCAAAGGCACGGGATTACAGGTTGAGCCACTGAGCCTGGCTAACACTTGGTATTTTTAATGCTTATTCTCAGAGAAGTTGATTAATTGTTGAGCATTACTATACTACTGTCAAATATATCTAGAAATTTTCATATTTCTATGGTGCTTTATCATCCTAAATTGGTTACTAATAAAGAGATTCAAATCTTTCATAGCTGTAACAAATTTCTGAAAATTCTCATTTATTGATTAAAGAGACAGAAAAGTATAATTGAACTGAGATCTAACTTCAGAGTCAGTAATAGTTTTTAAAAAGACATTATATATAGCCTGATAGGTTTTGAGAAACATTATCTAGATTGTTTTATTTATTTATTTTTTGAGTCGGAGTCTCACTCTGTCGCCCAGACTGGAGTGCAGTGGCCGCTCCCGGCCACCGCAGCCTCAATCTGCCCAGCGATCCTTCCGCCTCAGCCTTCCGAGTATCCAGAATTACAGGCATGTGCTACCATGCCCGGCTGATTTTTTGATTTTTTGTAGAGATGAGGTCTCGCCAAGTTGACCAGGCGGGTCTCGAACCCGCGGGCTCAGGCAATCCACTCACCTCAGCCTCCCAAAGGTGCAGGATTACAGGCTGAGCCACTGAGCCGGGCTATCTAGTTATAGCCTACTTTTTCTTTCTATTTTTTGGGGGGTAAAATACACATAAAATTTATGGTCTTAATTATGTTTAAGTGACAATTCAGTGATATTAAGTACATTCGTATTGTTGTGCAACCATCAATACCATGTATCTCCAGAACTCTCTTCATTTTGCCAAACTGAAACTCCATATATATTAAAAAATAGTTTCCCATTTTCTCTTCCAGCTCCTGATAACCACCATTCTACTATGTCTCTGCAATTTTGACTTCCTTAGGTACTTCATATAAGTAGGGTCATAGAGTATTTGTCATTTTGTGACTAGCTTACTTAATTTAGCACAGTATTCTCAAAATCCATCCATGTTGATGCATATATCTGAATTTCCTTACTTTTTAAAGGCTAGATGATGTTTCTTTGTGTGTATGTACCACATTTTGCATATCCACTTGTTCACTGATGGACACTTGAATTACTTGTACATTTTAGTTTTTGTTAATAATGCTGCTATGAACGTGAGTGTAGAGATGTCTCTTTAAGACTCTTTCAATTTGAGTGTGTACCTAGAAGTAGAATTGCTAGATCAGGTGGCCATTCTTTTTCTGATTTTTGGAATAATTGCCATACTGTCTCATAGTAGCTGTACCATTTTACATTCTCACCTATAGTGCACAAGCCTTGCAGTTTTCCCTCATTTTCACCAACACTTGTTATTTTCTTTTTTTTTTTTTTCCCCTAGTAGCCATCCTAATAATTGTGACATGGCATCTCATTGTAGTTTTGACATGAATTTTCCTAATGAGTAATGATGTTGAGCATTTTTGTTTGTGTGCCAATTGGTCACTTGTATATCTTCTTTGAAGACATCAATGTCTACTGATGTCTTTTGCCCATTTTTGAATCAGGTCATTGTTTTCTTTTGTAGAGTTTTAGGAGTTTATATATTCTAAATATTAATCTCTTATCATAGATATTGTTTGCAAGTGTTTTCTTCTGTGTGTTCATTTTTTACTGTTAATAGTGTCTTTTGATACACAAAAGTTTTTAGTTTTCTTGAAGTCCAATTTATTTATTTTTTCTTTTGTTTATGCCTTTGGTGTCAGGTCTATTATCAAATCCAGTGTTGTGAAGGTTTTGTCTTATGTTTTCTTATGAGATTTTAGTTTTAAGACTTACCTTTAGGTCTTGGATCCATTTTGTGTTAATTTTTGTATATGGTGTTAGGTGAGAGTTCAACTTTATTCTTTAGCATGGGATATTGAGTTTGCCAGCACTATTTCTTGAAGAGAGTGTTTTTTTCTCTACTGAATGATCTTGACCCTTTTCGAAAACCATTTGACCATATATGCAATAATTCATTTCTTTACTCTCTGTTCTGTTCCATTGCTGTAGATATCTATCTTTATGCCACTACTACATTGTTTTGATTCTTGTAACTTTATAGTAAGTTTTGATATTAGGAAGTGTGAGTACTATAGCTTTCTGCTTCTTTTTCAGATTTATTTTGGTGATTTAAGTTCTGTTGACATTACATATGATATTTAGGAAGGGTTTTTCTGTTGCTTCAAAAAAATAAAAAAGACAACTGGCTTTTGATAGAAATTGCATCCAATCTGTTGATTGCTTTGGGAAGTATTGTCAGCTTATGAATATTGTCTTCCAGTTCATGAACATGAAATTTCTTTTATTTATGCTTTCTTTAATTTCTTTTATAAATGTTTTGCAGTTTTCAGTGTGTAAGTCTTTCACCTCCTAGATTAAGTTAATTGCTAGGTATTTTACTCTTTTTGATGCTATTGTAAATTGAATTTTTCTTATTTTCTTTTTTGTTTGTCCACTTTTATTGTAGAACAGTGCAACTGATTTTTGTGTATTGGTTTTGCATTCTGCTACTTTGCTGAATTCAAAACTTATTCCAAGAGTCTTTTTAATTTTTTTAATAATTTTAGAATCTTCAAAATTTTCTATATCATATCTGTGAATAGAGACAATTTTACTTTTTCCTTTCAGATTTGGATTAAAAAAAATATTTTTTTCTTGCTTAATTGCTCTGGCTAGGACTTCCAGTAGTTTGTTGAATAGAAGTGGCTATAGGCTTTTTACATGTGATTTATATTAAGGTAAGTTTTTTTCTGTTTCTAGTTTCTTGCATGTTTCTGTCATGAAAGCATGCTGAGTTGTGGCAAATGCTTTTTCTGCTTCAATTTGAGATAATTTTTTTCTTTCTACTCTGTTGTTGTAGTGCAATACATTGATTTTTTTATATGTTAAATCATCCTTGCATCCCAGGAATAAATCCCACTTGGTAATGGTATATTATCTTTTTAATATGCTGCTGAATTTTATGTGCTAGTATTTTGTTGAGGATTTTTATATCTATCTTCATAAGGGATAGTTAGTAGTTTTCTTGTAGTATCTTTTTCTGGTTTTGGTATCAGGGTAATGTTGACCTTATGGAATGAGTTAGGGAGTATTTTCTCCTCTTTCATTTTTGGAAAAGCTTGAGAAGGATCAATATTATTTCATCTTTGAATGTTGGTAGACTTCACTAGTGAAGCCATCAGGTCCAGGAATTTTCTTTGTCAGGGATTTTGGATTACGAATTTAATTTCCTTACTAATTATATGCCTATTCAGATTTTCCATTTTTTCATGTTTTTTTCGTCTCAGTAGGTTTTGTGTTTCTAAAAACATGTCTACTTCATCTAGGTTATATAATTTGTTGTTGTATAATTGCTCGTAGGAATCTATTGTATTTTTTTAAAATTTCTGTAGAATCATTAGTAATGTCCCTACTTTCATTTCTGTAGTAATTTGAGTCTTCTTCTTTTTTTTTCTTAGTCCAGTTAGCTAAAGTTTTCTCAATTTTAATCTTTTTGAAAAATCACCTTTTGGTTTTATTGATTTTTCTCTATTATTTCTATTTTCTATTTCATTTATCTCTGCTCTAATTTTTGTCACTTCCTTTCTTTTTCTAGCTTTGAATTTAGATTTTTCTTCTTTTTCTAGTTTCTTGATCTTCCTTGTTATTATCAGCAACTTTACTGAACTATAATTGATGTATAAAACTGCACACAATGTTTACAATTGGATAAACTTGGACATCTGCATACACCCATGACACATCAGTACAATTTAGGTAATAGGCATATTAACTATCTCCAGAAGTTTTCTTTTGCCTTTTTTTGTGTAAGAACATCTTTTTCATTTTTTTTTTCCCTATAAGGTTTTGTGTTGCACAATGTGGGCAGGGGACTTCGTCCTTTTTGGCAGCCACTTTCCTTATGGCAGCCAGAACACTGCTCAGTTCCTCTTTCCTCTTGGTGTATGAATGTGTTTCCCAATCTTTTCTTGATGAATTTTAGGGCCTCCTGTCCTTGGAGACCTTGAGCAGCTCCATGGAACACTGCTCATAGGGAGCAAAGTCCAACACACCTCAGAGTACGTCCTGCATGAACTTTGTGTGTTTTGTGAGGTGCCTGCAGTGTTGGCTACGCCTCAGCTTGCTCACATTTTGGTCACCTTGCGGCCCTTGTGAAAGCTTATGGTCATGGGATTGTATGGGAGCCATGGCTGCTGGAGCAGAAGCACCAGTGCGGTCTGAGACAGAATCTTTCTCAATCTTTCTCATTTAAATGTAACTGTTTATAGTTGTAAATATCCCCCAGCATTGCTTTCACCTAAAAGTGTGAAAAGGAGAAAAGTGAAGTGTTAAAACAAACAAAAAAGATGCTATCTCTTTAAATTTCCTGGAAGTCACTTCAGTCAGATAAGGAGGTTGTCTTCACTACTGCCTTAATTAGAAGCATCAATCAGCCATTAGGGTATAGATCCCAGGTATTTGGAGAACAGAGTCCTTTTTGCCCACCCTGGCTCCTGCAGGCTGTGTGCAAGCTGTTTTAGAAACACATGCAACAGCTGCCTGCCACAGGGCTGATGGCTGTTAGGACTGGTGATTGCTACTATACTGAGAGCTGAAACTGTTGGAAATTAACTGCATTTTATTATTCAAGTCTTCTCCGGAACTTTTAAGGCTTCATTAGACTCCAAAGTCCCCAAATCCTGTCATCAGACAGATTCTGCCAATGTGATTGTTGTTTAGGGGAAAGACTGGTTCTTGATGCTTCTTACTCTTTAAAAAATCATACCTGTTACATCTTAATTTTATAAAATGTTTAGACTCTATTAAATTTGGAGTAGGAATAATCAATAAACACCAATGAAAAGGAACAGTAGCCAAACTATTTTGAAGTATAATACTTGGGGAGAGTTCAGCTTTTAAAAATGTAAAGACTGTTGATGACAGAAGTCAAATCTTTTATAAAATGGTTGTGGGAATGGCTCCTGTTGGGAATGGTCACAGTGTTGCTTTAGGCAAACCAGGACTCCAGTTTCAACTCCCCCGCTTACCAGATTCCTGTCTCTGAATAGGTTATTTAACCTGATAACTTCAGTAAAGTTACTGAATGTCTCTTTACTTTGAAAAAATGGGGAAAGTAATGCTTGTCAATTACTCAATCCAGTCTATGAACTACTTGTTTTCCTTGAAGTGAGGATGTTGGTAAAAACTCCTTGTAATTTAAAATTACCTGTTGGCACAATGTGTAGGAGTGATGGGAACACTTAAATCTCAGACTTCTTCACCACTGCCCAATATATTCATGTAACCAAAAACCACTTGTATACCTGAAGCTATTAAAAAAAACACCAAAAAATCAATAAACCATGGATTCATATGAATCCCTTTTATGTTTTTTTTTTTTTTTTTTTTTTTGAGTCATAGTCTCACTCTGTCGCCCTGACTGGAGTGCAGTGGCATGCTCACTGCCACTGCAGCCTCAACCTGCTGGGTTCTGGCGATCCTTCTACCTCAGTTCTTCCAAGTAGCCGGAACTATAGGCGTGTGCCACCATGCCCAGCTAATTTTTCTTAATTTATTGTAGAGACGAGGTCTCACCAAGTTGCCCAGGCTGGTCTTGAACCCCTGGACTCAGGCAATCCTCTCACTTCAGCCTCCCAAAGTGCTGGGATTATAGGCGTGAACCTCTATGCCTGGTCCCTTTTATGTTTTTAACCTAAAGCTCCTCTTGGAAATAATATGCTCCATCATTTCTTCATGCTGTCTATCTATCTGTGCTATCCAATAAGGTATTTATGTTTACATTTTTTACAATAAAATAAAAAACACTTTATCTGATTGATTCATGGCTCCTTTAACATCATCTACTCTGAGGAATTACCTAGTCTTTGCTGTCCTGAAGACTTCTAAAGATGGGAAACTTATTATTTTCCATCTTATCTATATGTAGCTCTACCATATAGAAAATTCTTCTGTAGGCTTTACTTGGAGATATGAAGTGAAAATATACTGTTTTACTTATTAGGTTCTTCAAAGTTGATAGAATAACTGCAATTGGCCTCTTAACACTGTTGTCATTTCAATACTTAGATTTTACACAATTGAATACTACATAGAGCACTATGCAGCAAGTGGCCTCTGTTGTAGGAAGCATTTCCCTTCAATGGAAATGTTCACACCCTAGCTGGAATGAAATTAACCAGGTATGAATCACAATTTTAACATTCCTCTCAGGCTTTTCATTCTGGTCAAATATTTTAAATTATGAATCTCAGAGAGACATTTTTGGAAAAGAGATAAAGCATTCTATGGCATCAGATGGTATCTACTCTTGTTCAGTGTTTTCCCAATCTTGTTATTTTCATATCTCTTTTCTTAAGTGATTGTGGTTAATATACTGCCTTATATGTATTTCTTTTTTCCAGTCCTGTCTTCCATGAAAAAAAAAAAGCATCCAGCAAGAGTTTGCATCCTGTATACTTCTGTCAAAGTCATTGAAAGGGATGGAGATAGAGGCAGTGTGGGGCTGCCTAGCTCCAATGTCCAGAAAATACCTTTTTAGACTTGAATGACTTTTGGGGTTTTATGAGTTTTTCATTGGCTGGTAGAACTTTCCAACTCCAATTTAAAATGGCGGAGATTTTTGGAAGGTCTGCTTCTGTCTGGTGATGTACCTAAAAGTAGAAGATGTTTATAGACTTAAAGGACTGTATTGTTAGGTGCTGGGTGTCTTATGTACATAGCAGGACCCAGTGTTAAAATGGATTCCTGACTATATGAAGCCTGAGAGAAGATGAAGAACAGCACTTAATGAGAGAATCTGCAAATTTTAGCCCTGCAAACACAGTGGGAAACGTTTTATTTAGCATTATCTGTGAAACATGATGCTTTTAACATAGTGATTGGAATCTTGGGGTAATACTTCCTTTGGGCTTGCAGGATATTTGATCTTGCTTAGAGTGTGCCAGTATTTCATGTTTCCTGCCTGGCTTCATATAGACCTTCATTTTGCAGACTTGGCCCTGAGAATTGTATTAACTGGCTGCCAGGACAACAAAGCAGTCTAAGCATAATGATTTGGATATAGATAAAATAAGTCACCATGAGATCTCTCTCTCTTTCTCTCTGGTCGGCTGGACCTCATTGCCACCCTTGGCTTCAACTATGTTACCACACCTAGACTTAGTATATAAAAGTGAGGGAATACTCTGAGCTGTAGTGGTCCTACACATTAACCACTGATCTAAAATTTTCAGACTTCCTTTTATGTGGTATGACTGGAAAAAAAATGAGACATGTGTTCATCTATTTGTGAGACTGTTTTGAAATTTGGGCTGTATTCATGGCACCATGTTGTTACCTTTTTTCTATACTTAAGAACTAGGAGCTTGAATTAGACCAGTGATTTTTTTTTTCCATTTGTTGGATTATAAGTTTTAAATTTTTTGTATACCAAACTGTGTAATGAATCATTTCCCCTGCCTTTTAATAATCAAAAGCATACAAAGTTGCTGGTCTAAGTTTCCAATGAGTATAAATTACTCTCTTTCTCTACACTGGTTGATTACCTTTTTCAAGAACACTATTCAATTATTCATAGACCTGTACTATTTTGTTCAGCCTTAAGAAACGGTTGACAGTCATTCCTAGAACTTCGTTACTGCTCCTACTGGTTCTTATAGACCCAAGGATCTAAGGAAACTATTGACTATTAGCTTTCTGAGTTTCCTTCTAGACTGATGCTCTATGCCTCTATAACTAAGTCTGTGTTCTAATTTATTCTTATGGACAATGCATTTCAAGACATCAAAAGTATCACATTAACCATTTTTCATTAATCATAGTCTTGAGTAGAAATTGCATATATGACTCTTTATTTTCCCAAACACTGAGATATGGTTATTTTCTAATAACACATTTTCTACTTTTTAAAATTTATTTTTAATTTACTAAATATGAATGAGTCCCGTGTTTTTGAAGCCTCCAAAGAACCTAACTGTGTGATAGTTTTGGAAGATGTTTCAGTTTGACTTCTAATGAGATGTGGAAATAACCAGTGAAAAGAGAAACACAAATACACACAGTCATGCACCATATAGGGTGCTTTGGTCAGCAACGGAATACATATACAATGGCGGTCTCAAAGATTATAGTGGAGCTGAAAAAAAATTTAGTGACACTGTAGCTATTATAATGTCATAGTGCAACATATCACTTGTGTGTGGTGATGCTGGTATAAATAAACTTATTGTGCTGGCAATTATATAAAAGCATAACACATATAATTATGTATAGTACATGGTAGTTGATAATGATAATGACCTGTTACTGGTTTATTTACTATTTTATACTTTCTAGTCAGTATTTAGAGTGTACTTGTATAATTAAAAAAAAAAGCTAACTGTAAAACAGCCTCAGGCATACCCTGCAGAAGTTATTTCAGAAGAAGGTATTGTTATCATTGGAGGTGACAGCTCTGTGCATGTAATTGCCCCTGAAGACCTTCCAGTGAGAGGAGATATGGAGGTAAGAGATGACTTTATTGATGATCTGACCCATGTAGGCCTAGGCTAATGTGGGTGTATGTGTTTTAGTTTTTAGCAAAAATGTTTACAGAGTCAAACGATTTAAAAGCAGAATAGCTTAGAGTAAAAATACAAAGAAGGAATAAATTTTTGTACAGATGTACAGCATGTTTGTGTGTGTGTGGTTTTTTTTTTTTTTTTTGAGTTTGAGTCTCACTCTGTCGCCCAGACTGGAGTGCAGTGGCTGCTCCCGGCCGCCGCAGCCTCGACCTGCTGGGCTCCAGCGATCCTTCTGCCTCAGCCTTCCGAGTAGCCGGAATTACAGGCACGCGCTACCATGTCCGGCTGATTTTTTGATTTATTATAGAGATGAGGTCTCACTGCCCAGGCGGATCTCGAACCCGTGGGCTCAGGCAATCCACTCACCTCAGCCTCCCAAAGGCACGGGATTACAGGCTGAGCCACCGAGCCTGGCACATGTTTGTGTTTTAAGCCGAGTGTGATTACAAAAAAGTCAAAAAGTTTTTAAAATTAAAAATGTATAAGGGTACAAAAGTTACAGTAAGCTAAAGTTAATTTATTATTGAAGATATAAATATATTTTTCATAACTGTAGTATAGCCTACATGTACAGTGTTCATAAAGTCTACAGGAGTATACATTAATGCCTTGGGCCTTCACATTCACTCACTTCCCATGCACTGACTCGCCCAAAGCAATTTCTAGTCCTGCGAGCTCTACTCATGGTCAGTGTCCTATACAGTTGTACCATTTTTTGTATTTTATATCATAGTTTTTTGTTTTGAGTTGGACTCTCATAGTTTTATGATGTGTTCCTTGTCTATGTTTAGATATAGAAATACTTGCCACTGTGTTATAATTGCCTGCAGGATTCCGTACAGTCACATGCTGTACCAGTTTGTAACCTAGGAGCAATGGGCTATACTATACAGCCTAGGGGTGTAGCAGGCTACACCATCTGGGTTTGTGTAAGTATACTCTGTGATGTTTGCATAATGACAAAATTCCTAATAATGCATTTCTCAGAATGTATCCCAGTCATTAAGCAATGCATGACTGTATTCTGTTAACTAGTGTAAAGAGAAATACACACACACACACACACACACACACACACACACACACACACACACATTCATACAATATTAAAGGCAGAAGCAACTATCCCTTGGACAGACTATTAGGGAAGTGCCAAGTTACCTCAAGATAGGAATGTTATGCCAACTCTCTTGATGCTGCCGTCTCCCTGGAGAGTCCACCTGTGTTGCACTGGAGGAATATGCAGCTAGGGCTGAGAATCATCATTTTCCCCAAGGTGCTTCTGGTCTTAGTGGGCATCAGGATCTTCTGGAGGGCTTGTTAAAATATAAATTGCTGGGTGCCACCTCAAAGTCTTTGATTTAGTAGATCTGTGGAGGAGACTGAAAGTTTGTGTTTCTAACACGCTCTCAGTTCCAGACTCCATAACTCAACTCTGTGTTCTTTGTTTGTGTGCAATGATACTGGATACCGGGTTTTCCCAGTTGTCATCCTTTCTCTGGTAAGATATTTCAACTTCTTCTTCTTCTTCTTCTTTTTTGTAATACTTTCTTGGCCCTTTCCCTCTGTGCAGTTATAATTCCTGCCAGTTTGACTCAGCACCTGTCAGTCCCAGATTGGATTAACTGTGCACAAGTACAACTTTCTCTCTCAGTCCCCTTGCCTGGGAGCTACATGTTTTTTTGAAAGCACCCATGAGCGCCATCTCCCCAGGCCATGTTCTGGCAGAATACATAAACTGTGAACTTAGACTAGCCACCTGATGGTGGTAGAACATGTCTGATCTTTGATTTCCTCATTTGGTTCAGGAATGATTTCCAGATAGTAGGTGGTGCTTTGAAGTGGATATTCATGTTGTTATTTGGTGGCCAGTAGACATTAAGAGGTGCTTATGAGGGTCTAAAGCCATTTTGCATGCACAAATAGGTGGTGGAGCTCTGTCCTGGGCAACACAGTACAGGTTCTTCTGTTGTCCTGTGCTTTGCCTGTCTGGGGGACCATCACTCTCCTTGGGCTCCCAGAGTCAACCAGGTACTCTGTGCATACATCAGCTCTGATGCTTTACCCAACTCTCTTCTGTGTCTCTATTCTCAACCTAGATGATCCTATCTGATTCCATGGTTTCAAGTACCATCTATACAGTGATGACTCTTGTATGTGTCTGGCAGTGACCTCTCCTCTGAGCTCCAGAATTGTGTGTATATTTTGCCTATTCATCGTCTTTACCTGGATGTAAAGATGATGATTTAACAGGCCAAAGATCAGCCCTTAATAGACATACATGCGTGGTTTTTTCTAAAGGGAAAAGTTTGGGCACTGTTTCT
Organism: Cephalopachus bancanus; assembly: GCA_027257055.1. NCBI lineage: Eukaryota > Metazoa > Chordata > Mammalia > Primates > Tarsiidae > Cephalopachus > Cephalopachus bancanus. The sequence continues at coordinate 3,445,231 of JAPVLO010000030.1, read as the reverse complement.
CAGACCAAAAACCTAGATTCTTCTTATCCTAGATTCTTTTTTTCCCCCTCATCTCTCCTGTCAATTCCATAATAAATCTTGATATTTTTCTATAAAATATGTGAATCTATTTATTATAAATCTAGGACTACAGCTTTGGCCCCAACCACTATCATCTTTTCCCTGGACATGACGGTGACCTTCTAATTGGTCTTTTGGGCCCATTCTTGTCTCTCTACATTCCTCAACTGAAGTAACATTTCTAAATTTGATTAACTTTTCCATTTGCAAAGACTTCAGTGACTTTCCATTAAAATCTAAATACTTTACTCTGACTTTTTTTTTTTTAATCAATATTTTTTATTATGGTTTTGTGGGGTACAGTTAAGGGTTAGGTGTACAATTACGTTTCATTCAGGCACCCTGTTGATAAGAGGTGTTTTCCCATCCCCAGACAGATATTTGCTACTGTTAATCCCATCTCCCTCCCCCACCCCATAGTTTCCCAGTACTGTCAGTCATTTTCTTATAGTATTACATTGGATGTTCAAGGTCCATTATATTAATGAGAACATGTGATACTTGGATCTTTGTTTCTGTGAGAGGTCACTCAGTATTATAGATTCAAATTCCATCCAGGTTGCTGCAAAATTCATGATTTTGTTCTTTTTTATGGCTGCATAGTATTCCATCGTGTATACGTACCACATTTTTTTAATCCAGTCCTCTTTTGATGGGCAGCATGGTTGTTTCCAGGTTCTTGCTATTGTGAACAACGCTGTGATAAACATACGTGTGCAGGTATCTTTTTTATAGAGTGATTTGCGTTCTTCAGGGTATATTCCCAGTAGGGGGATTGCAGGGTCATACGGAAGGTCGATTTTTGAGTTTTTAGGAATCACCACACTGCTTTCCACAGAGGTTGCACTAGTTTACACTCCCACCAACAGTGTAGAAGTGTTCCCTTTTCACCACACCCTCTCCAGCAGCTGTTATTTTTTGAGTTGTGGATAATTGCCATTCTGACTGGAGTTAGGTGGTATCTCAGTGTGGTTTTGATTTGCATCTCCCTGATGATTAGTGAGGTTGAGCATTTCTTCATGTGTTTGTTGGCTGCTCGGATGTCTTCTTTTGTGAAGTGTCTGTTCATATCTTTTGCCCATTTTATAATGGGGTTGTTTGTTTTCTTCTTTTCAGTACATTTCAGTTCCTTGTAGATCCAGGATGTTAAGCCTTTGTCAGACCTAGAGTTGGCAAATACTTTTTCCCAGTCTGTAGGCTGTCTCCCTGCTCTCTTGATGGTTTCTTTGGCTTTGCAGAAGCTTGTCAGTTTAATAAGGTCCCACTTGTCTATCTTCTCTCTTATGACCTGTGGGTTTTGGGTTTTGTACAGGAATTGGATGCCAGTTCCGATTTCCATGAGGGTATTTCCTTCCTTTTCTAAGGTTCTTATGGTTTGAGGTTTTACATTTAGGTCTCTGATCCATTTGGAGTTAACCTTTGTGCATGGGGATAGATAGGGGTCCTGTTTCAATCTTCTGCATGTGGTCAGTCAGTTTTCCCAGCACCATTTACTGAATAGGTTCTCCTCTCCCCAGTGGTAGGTGGTGGGGGCTTTGTCAAAGATGAGTTGGTTGAGAAATTGAGGTTTTGCTTCTGGAATCTCAATTCTGTTCCATTGATCTATATGCCTGTTCCTGTACCAATACCAAGCTGTTTTGATGATTGTAGCTTCATAGTAAAGTTTGAAGTCTGGTATTGTGATACCACCTGCTTTGTTTTTTTTTTTGCTGAGGATTGTTCTGGCTATTCTTGGACGTTTGTGTTTCCATATGAATTCCTGTGTTGTTTTTTCTAGATCTGAGAAGAATGTTGTTGGTAATTTAATGGGTATTGCATTGAATTTGTAGATTGCCTTAGGTAAGATGGACATCTTCACAATGTTGATTCTTCCGACCCATGAGCATGGGATATTTTTCCACTTGTTCATGTCATCTTTGATTTCTTTGAGCAATGTTTTGTAATTTTCATTGTAAAGGTCTTTCACGTCTCTGGTTAGGAAGATGCCAAGGTATTTCATTCTTTTTGTGGCTATTGTGAATGGAATTGTGTTTTTTATTTGGGTTTCTGTTTGTTTATTATTGGTGTAGAGAAATGCGATTGTCTTTTGTACATTTATTTTGTATCTTGAGACTTTGCCAAAGGCCTTTATCAATGTAAGGAGGCTTTTGACAGATTCTCTTGGGTTTTCAAGGTACACAATCATATCATCTGCATAGAGAGATAACTTGACTTCCTCTTTTCCTATTTGGATACCTCTGATTGCCTCCTCTTCTCTGATTGCTCTAGCCAGGACTTCCAATACTATGTTGAACAGGAGGGGAGAGAGTGGGCATCCTTGTCTAGTTCCAGTTTTCAGGGTTATTGGATCCAATCTTTGTCCATTTAGGAGTATGCTGGCTGTGGGTTTCTCATAGATGGCTTTTACTATTTTGAGGTATGTTCCCCGTATGCCTAGATGTTCAAGGGTTTTTATAAAGAAGGGGCGCTGGATTTTATCAAAAGCTTTTTCTGCATCTAATGATATGATCATGTGGTTTTTGTTTTGACATCTGTTGATGTATTTAATTACATTTATGGTTTTACGAATGTTGAACCAGCCTTGCATGCCAGGAATGAAGACTGCTTGGTCATGGTGGATGATTTTTGAGATGTATTGCTGAATCTGGTTTGCTAGGATCTTGTTGAGAATTTTAGCATCTATGTTCATCAAAGATATTGGCCTGTAGTTCTCTTTCTTTGTTGGATCTTTACCTGGCTTGGGTATCAATGTGATGTGGCTTCGTAAAATGATTTGGGGAGAGTTCCATCTTTTTCAATCGCCTGGAATACCTTCAGTAGGATTGGTATCAGCTCCTCCTTGAATGTCTTGTAGAATTCTGCTGGAAAGCCTCTGGACCAGGGCTTTTTTTTTGAAGGAAGTTTTCTTATTACATAGTCAATTTCCTTGATTGTTATTGGTCTATTTAGGGTCTCAATTTCTTCTTGTTCCAACCTAGGTAGGTTGTGTGATGTCAGAAAGTCCTCCATTTCCTTATGGTTTTCAAGTTTGTTTCCATACAAGTGTACGTAGTAGTCTCTAATGATCTTTTGTATTTCTTCAGGTTCAGATGTGACTTCATCTTTTGTGTTCCTGATTGTGCTTATTTGGTTTTTTTCTCATTTTTTCTTGGTCTAGCTAGGGGCCCATCGATTTTGTTTATCCTTTCGAAGAATCACCTTTTTGTTTCATTGATTTTTTTTGTATTATCTTTTTGTCTTCTATGTCCTGGATTTGGGCTTTTATTTTGGTGATCTGGATTCTTCTGCTGAAATTAGGGTTTTTGTGGTCTTGCTTTTCCAGTTTCTTTAGTTGGCTTGTTAGGTTGTGAATTTCTGTTCCTTCCATTTTCTTCATGTGTGTTTGTAGGGATATAAATTCCCCTCTTACTACAGCTTTCAGGGCATCTCAGAGATTTTGGTAAGATGTTTCTTTATTTTCATTTGTTTCCAGGTATCTTTTGATCCCTGTTTTGATTTCGTTGCTGACCCAGGAGTTGTTTACCATCATGCTGTTTAGTGTCCATATCTTTGTGGGTTTTGAGAGGACTTTGTTGGTGTCAATGTTTATTTTTATTCCACTGTGGTCCGAGAAGGTGCTTGGTAGAATTTTGGTTCTTTTAAATTTGCTTATGCTTGATTTATGGCTGAGTATGTGGTCAATCTTAGACTATGTTCCATGTGGTGATGAGTAGAATGTGTATTCTGTGGTCTTTGGATGGAGTGTTCTGTAGGTATCAATTAAGTCCATTTGGTCTAAAGTCACATTGAGGTTCCGGATCTCCTTGCTGATTTTTTGTCCTGATGATCTGTCTAGGGTTGTGAGTGGGGTATTAAAGTCCCCAGTTATGATAGTGTTAGAGTCTATATCTTTCTTTAGTTTTCCAAGAAGTTGCTTTATGAAAGTTGGCGCACTTATGTTGGGTGCATATATGTTTAGGATAGATATTTCTTGTTGATGGATTGAGTCTTTTATCATTATGTGTGTCCTTCTGTATCTTTTTTGATTTTTAACAGCTTGAAGGGTATTTTATCTGAAATTAAGATCGCTACTCCTCCTTTCTTTTGTATTCCATTCGCATGAAAGTTTGTTTCCCATCCTCTTACTATGAGTCTGTGGGTGTCCTTTCTAGTGAGGTGAGTCTCTTGAAGGAAATAGATTGTTGCTTGATGATATTTTATCCATTTTGCCATTCGATGTCTTTTCAGTGGTGCATTTAGTCCATTCACATTTAGGCTAATAATTGAAATGCAAGAGTTGATCCCTGTCATAAGGTTCTTACAGAGTTGTTCCTGTTTGTGTGTTGTCTGTCTTTGGGTTTTGGAGTTGGTTCATGTGTGTTTTTAATCTTTTGCCTGTACTCTTGTGAAGAATGCTGTTGTTCTTTTTTCTTTTTCCTCTGTGTTCAGTACTTTCTTAAGTATTTCTTGTAGAGGTGGTCTGGTGGCAGCGTAGGTTCTTAGGGATTGGATATCTGGAAAAGATTTTAGTTCTCCCTCACTAATGAAGCTTATTTTGGCTGGGTAGTTTATTCTTGGTTGAAATTGTTTCTCTTTTAGAACTTTGAAGATAGGGCTTCAGGCTCTCCTGGCCTGAAGGGTTTCTGTGGATAAATCTGCTGCTATTCTAATTGGTTTTTCCTGGTAGGTAGTCTGACCTTTTTGTCTTGCTGCTTTTAGGATATTTCCTTTTATAACTACTTTGTTTAGGTGAATTATTATGTGTCTGGGAGTTGGTCTTCTCATTTGTTGTCTTGCAGGGGTTCTCTGAATCTCTTGTGTTTGAATTTTTTCATCCTTAATGAGATGAGGAAAGTTTTCTTGAATGATTTCATGAAATGTTTGTTCCAGTGTGGCTTCTGTTTCTCTCTCTGCATCAGGAAGCCCAATTACTCTTAGGTTTGTTCTTTTGAAGTGATCATTCATCTCTTGCAGGTTTTGTTCTGTCTTTTTGAGCTTCTTTTCTATGCTTTTGACAGTTTGGGTTAGTTCTGTGTTTTGGTCTTCGAGCTCTGAGATCCTTTCTTCAGCTTGGCTGATTCTGCTTTCCATGCTTATTAGTCTGTTATTCATTTCCATCACAGTATTCTTTACTGCTGTCATTTCTGACATCATTTCCTTCCTATTTTCCTCTTGTCTCTCCTCAATTTTTTTAATTCTCTCCATTAATATCTTGATGTCTGGGTTTGTTGCATGTAACCAGTCATTCTGGGGGCTCTTCATTGTCTGTGTTCCAGAATCTGTTTTCTGAGTGTCTGATTTCCCAGGGGTCTGTGTGAGATCTATAGTCTTCTTTTGGTTTTTCTTCATTTGTGCGTTTTTTTCCCCCTCTCTGCTTTTTCCTTCCCTCCACATCACCATCTTCTTTAATTCTGTTATTCAGGGGTAAAGGGATTGGTTTTACTTGTGTTTGTTCAATCTCCTATTCTTTATGTATGTCCTCTTACTTTGTTCAATTCTGGAGTTGCACTGTAGGTTGGAGGTGTTCCTTTTTGCAGTTTTGAGATTTACTTAAGGGGAGAGCTGTGATTCAAAATCTGTCTGCAGGTCCTGGTATTCGCTGACAGGTTTGTGGATAATGTGGAACCCACTTCCCACTGCCCTGTAATCTATCCGTGCAGTGGGGCTGTAGGTTTACTCCCTGAAATAAAATGTGGTTAGCAGAGGGGAGAGAATGGTGCAAATATTCGTTGAAGAGGGGAGTGGAGAGATAGAGGAGTAATGGGGGAAACAAACGAGTGTGCCAACAAATAGAGAGGCCTATACTGAAACAGATAAAAACAATAGACCACAGCTACAGATGAGCCAACTCTCATACAAAAAATAAAAAATAAAAATAAAATATATAGTGATGCTAACATACAAGCTAACCAACCACCTTGTTAGTGTGCTGTTCCTCTATACAAAGATATGGTTTACAGAGAGAAGAAAAGAGAAGAAAAGGAAAAGGAAAAAAGAAAAAAGGGAACAATACAGTAGGAATAGAATTAAGTCATTAAACTGATAGAATCAATGAAGCACACTCTGAGACATTTCATTTAAGTCCAGTGTCCTTTCAGGTCTGATTTCTAGTTTTCTTTTCAAGCTGGTAAATTAGTTTGCAGTTAGGGTCAGTTGCCCCTGATCTGCTGTAAAGGACAGTTTAGATTACCCTCCGTTCAGCACTCTGGTCTATGTCTTTATCAAGCTTGTTTCTCCCGTTTTGGTGTTGTTACCTTGAATCGCCAGCAGGTGGTACTATCTCAGTTGCTCGCCCCAGAGTGGGTGGGGCCAGACAGGAATAAGATGGTTGCCTGCCTCAGGGCTGGCAACAGGAGCCTTACGGCCGGCGGGCAGGAGTGGTGGCAGCAATCCCAGCAGAGGTTCCCTGAAGGGGTTTGATGTGGATCGCCTCAGGCCCGGGTGGTGTGATGTGCTACGGCTGTCACAGAGGCCGCTGTGGCAGTGGCGGTGGTGGCGGCAGCAGCGGGGTGAGGGGCTGCGGTGGCGGCGGCACCGTTTGCGCTGCAGTGACTGTCCAGTCCGTTGTGATGTCCCAGCGATGGCAACGGCCGAGCTCCGTATGAAGAGCAGGCTGCGATGTTGGGGTCCACAGCCCCCCGGGCCGAGAGTCAGAGACCCACTGCAGATCTCCTTTGCAGAGTGCTTCAGAGACCGGGTTGCCCCGTTGCCATCTTGCCACTTCCAAAAGCCTACTATGAGTTTTAAGACCCTGCGTTCGTGGTTCCAGTAATCATAATCACCTAAAGAGCTTTTTAAAAATATGAATGCCTAGATCCCAAATTCAGAGACATAGATTCATGTGGTCTGGGATAAGGCTCAGCATAAGGAGAATAAATGCTCCTCTAGACGATACTAATAGGCAAATAGGGTTGAGCATTATTGTTCTCTTTAAGAGGCCTCTCAGTGGGCATCAAAACCTCCTGGAGAGCTCCTTAAAATAGATTTCTGAGTACCACCTCTGAGTTTCTGATACACTAGGTCTGCAGAGGAACCTGACAGTTTGCATTCCTTTCCTTTCTCTGTTTCTCTCCTTCTCTTTCTCTTCCCTCCCTTCCTTCCTTCCCTCCCTTCTTTTATTCTTTCTTTCAAGTCAGGGTTTCACTCTATCACTCAGGCTAGAGTGCAGTGGCATGTTCACGGCTCTGCTCAGCTTGCTGCAGCAGTCTTGACCTCCTGGACTCAGACAATCCTTCTGCTTCAACTTCCGAGTAGCTGAGACTACAGGCATGTGCCACCACACTCAAGGTATCATTATGTTGCCCAGGCTGGTTTTGAATTCCTGGACTCAAGCAGTCCTCTTGTCTCAGCCTCTCCAAGTGCTGGGATTATAGGCATGAAGCATGAACCACCATGCCTGGATGAAAGTTTGCATTTCTAGCAAGTTCCCATGTGATACTGCATTTTGAGAACCACTGTTTTACAAGATATGGTCTCGGTGTACTTCTCTGATACCATTTTCCTCTACCTCTTTCTATATTTAGTCACACGTGTCTTCTTTTCATCTTTCAAACAATCCATATATTTTCTGCTGCTGGCCTTTAGGACCTTCTATTTCTTCTGCTCACAGTATTTTTTTTTTTTTTTTTGGGGTTGGAGTCTCACTCTGTCGCCCAGACTGGAGTGCAGTGGCCGCTCCCGGCCACCGCAGCCTCAACCTGCTGGGCTCCGGCGATCCCTCTGCCTCAGACTTCCGAGTAGTTGGAATTACAGGTGGTGCTACCACGCCTGGCTAATTTTTTTTGATTTATTGTAGAGATGAGGTCTCGCCTGCCCAGGCGGGTCTTGAACCTGCGGGCTCAGGCAATCCACTCATCTCAGCCTCCCAAAGGTGCGGAATTACAGGCTGAGCCACCGAGCCTGGCTCAAAGTATTCTTTTTTTAGATTTTTTTTTTTTTTGAGTTGGAGTCTCACTCTGTCACCCAGACAGGAGTGCAGTGGCCACTCCCGGTCACTGCAGCCTCAACCTGCTGGGCTCTGGCGATCCTTCTGCCTCAGCCTTCCAAGTAGCTGGAACTACAGGCGCACGCTACCATGCCTGGCTAATTTTTGATTTATTGTAGAGATGAGGTCTTGCCAAGTTGCCCAGGTGGGTCTCGAACCCTCGGGGTTAGGCATTCCACTCACCTCAGCCTCCCAAAGCACAGGATTACAGGCTGAGCTACTGAGCCCAGCTGAGATTTTTAAATAGAGGTTCCTACTCACCATTTGGATGTCAACTCAAATTTCATTTCCTCAAAGAGGATTTTCCTGGCCATCTAGCTAAAGCAGAAACCTTAATCACTCTACAATATATTAGTGCTTTTAATCTCCTTGAGTAGCCATTATTAGCATCTCAAGTTTATCTTAAACTTTTTGTTTTACTTTTATTGTTGGGGGAGGCATGGCTTCACTGAGGACAAGAACTCTCTTGGGTCTTTAACAATTCTTGACACACTGCGTGTACTCAGCAGATTAATATCGACAGACTGGTTGGTGTGAATATTGAAATGGGAAACTGAATACTACTTTTGAGAGGGGAATAGTAGGCCTTTCTTTGATATTTTTAGTTTTCCCTTGTGTGTAACTTTCACAAAATAGTGTTATGAACTTGAAAGTGTAAAGTTTCTTAGATTTTATAGACATCAACTTTATCCTCCTGAATAGTGTTTTAATGGTATTTTTATGAGTTGTTTTCCTCTCACCTTCCATTTCTTTTGCTTTCACATAAAAGTTAGCAAGGGAGGCACATCATCTGGGTTTTGTTTTTTGTAATTGTCAAACAATGATTGCATATATTTATGGAGTACAAAGTGGTATTTTGATACGTGCATACACTGTGAAATGATCAAATCAGAGGAATTAACATATTAACTACCTTGAATATTTATCATTTCTTTGTGGTGAGAACATTTAAACTCCTCTCTTAGCTATTTTGAAATCATCTTGACCAAACCTACACTTGAGTTCACCTTAACAGTAGAAGTATAGTGTGTCTCTTAAATTAGTTTGCTCTAGTTAAGCTACAGAAATGGACACTAATCAGCATGGCATCCTTTTTTTTAAAGACAGGGTTAGAAAAAGACACTACAGAAGTATTACACTTGAAACTAATTCCTTGGCAGACAAGGAAATATGCTTATATACTCATTTTTCAGTGAAGGTCATTACTACGGCAACCTGTAACTCTCTGAGTGCTGATCACACTTACATTACTTGTTGAATGCCTTCTTCTCTTCTGGACTAAAGTGGAAACTCCATGAGAGTGGGGACTGTATTTGTAATGCTTACTCCTGTGTCCACAAATCCAGACTCCATGTCTTATGTAGTAGGTGCACAACAAATATCTGGGTTACTGAGTAAATGAAGACACACAACATAAATTCCAGGGCACTATAAACCACTCCAAGTTTCAGGAGCCGTAGCTGAATAAATGCTTCCTCCAAATAGGATTTCTCTCCTTCCTTCCCCTTTGGTATCTGGAACTCTGTCTTGTAACCCTGAGTTTTTTGTCAGATTTCTCTTTAATAGAGTGTTAGAAAGATTCTTAAGCCAAGTGTAGAAAGTCATGCCTCTTCTGTTTCTTGGATGGTTTGACTTCTTTTAGGTAAATTTTGGATTTTCTAACTTTTGGATTTTCTAACTCTTGTGGGTAACTTTCAGCTTTATGTTTTTTTGACTGAATTTTTACTCTACTTCTTGGGAAGCTATAAATAGATTGACATCATGATAGAACTTGGCTGAATCATTGATTCATTCAATAAGTATTTATTGAGCACCTACTGTGTACATGATTCTTTTAGTGCTGTGGATATAACAATGAGCAAAAGCAGGCATAGTATTTGCCCTCATAGAGTTTAGATAGAGTGGGAAATACAGGTTTTATGTTTCTTAGAGTCACCCAACTGAATAAATAATGATAAACTGGCATACATGCTATAAAGATGCTGATAATGATAAACTGGCATAAATGCTATAAAGACACTGAAATAAATAAAGGCATCTGACCTAGGCTAGGGGTCAGGGAAGGTTCCTCTAAGAAAACTCCTGTTGAGCTGAGATTTAAGAATGAATAGGAGTTCCCTAGAAAGGTGCCAAGCACATTTGGGGAAAAGGACAAGGATATCACTGGGTCAGATTATCAGGGTTAACTGAGATAATGTTTGATTTTTAGAAGAAAACAAATCTGCCAAAATGGTCCTCTGGAGCTACCATAGATGTTTTATCATAATGCAATACTAGTTAAAATTTATGAGCACTGACTATTGTGTGTCAGGCACAAATCTGTCATTTATGATCTGAGTACTATATATACTTGCTCATAAGCAGACCCTGAACATTTATCATAATACTATGAGAAAGGGATTGGCAGTAGTGGGACATTGTCAGGGCGGGGGGGAGGGGGGCTGCACATAACATTATTAAGGGTATCAAACTTTTCCTGTATGATGACCGTTTATGTACCTAATGCTGAATTGTACCCCACATCTTTAAAAAAAATAAAGTTACAATTCTCTCCCCAAAACCAAAAAACAAATTGTCCTTTATAAAAATCATCTTCATCTTGTCAACACTTCTTATCTATCCAGAGAAGTATCTTTTTCTGTGTGTCATGGAAGACCCAAAAACCTGCATCAGAAGCTGTGCTTTTGACTGTTATGCTATCCTGGTTCCCAGTGGTGGTGGCTAATATTTCAGGTAGCTTGGGCAGCTTGAACACAAACACAGAGACACATATGGATCTCTGTGCATATGTATTCCCTATCTATTTACATATATAGTGTATACAAAGTTGTGTGTTTGTGTATATGTGTGTTTGTGAGGTTCTAAAAACAGTCCAGGTGGGTATTATTTTTGTACACACCAAAATACCAACACAGACTGTTTTGTGTGTGTGTGTATGTATAGTATATTTTACCAATTACTAATCAGTAGACTATATATATATATTATATATATACATATATTTCATTCATATAGTTTGAGGAAAATTGAATAGAAGGATTTGCAATCAAGCAATGTAACTATGAAAAAAGTTTCCAGATGGGATAGCTAAATGATACCAGGAATTAATAAGTGGAACAGAGATCTTTTAAATTTTAAATCAAATTTGGGTGCTTAACTTCAGCAGCTGAGTAAATTCCATTAGGGCAAGTGAAAATCATATGTGCCTGGCCTTATCCTCAGCTGCTAAAGCAGCTCATCTCCATCCACAGTAGCTGCTTATAGCTTTAAATAGCACAACCCTGGACTCTCTCTGCCAACTTTTCAAGCCAGCCAGGGTTACGGTGGGGCCAGGGTAGCACTGACTGTGCCGTCTGTGCAAGGCCAGAGAAGAGGCCAGGGAAGGGGTTAGCGCCTTGGCCAGCTGCCTGGGCACCGATGTAGGGAAGCCATGGAGCAGCACAGCAATTTCCTGCTTTGGGTAAAGTCCTAGAAGGGCTAGCGCTGGCTAATCCCAGACTTCTAGATTCTTTTGTGATACCTCACTGCCCCCTCCCCACCCCCATGTTTTTCTTAAGGGAGAATTTGATGTGTGCAATTCACAGGTACTTGGAATGATTGAAGGGGTTTATAAGCCTTCCACCCACTCCTCAGTTCATAATCATTTTGCCTGAAATTTCCAGTGTTAGAAAATATAAATATTGCACTCTCTGGTTACGAATTTCTAGCTTAGATCAAATCACATAAGTAATTGAATATTAACTTGCTCCGGAAGGAGATTGAATGGACAGAAGACAGGACAGGTGAGGTGGACTATGAAAGTGAAACTTAGGTCAGGAAGGGTGTAAAAAATAGGGCAATGCCTGGGAAAGTAGACTGTCAGGAAGGAGATAAGCAAAAGTGAAAGACCACACATTTTCTGTTCTCCACAGTTCTATTTAAGTTTGATCTTGACTTTGACCATTTCTTTGGAGGGCGAGGCTAAAAGAAGGTGAGCAAATGTATTCCTAAAAGTTCCCGTAAGTGTCACTTTTGTCAAGAGGCTCAAATTATTCTATCCTAAAATATGGCTGACTTCTTTATTAGCTTCTTTTCTGAATTATCCTAATCGTGTTAGTGTGGCTTTATTTTATTTTTAACTTCAGATGCCCCTCTGATAATTGGTGGAGTTTCAGGGAGAAATTTGAGGAAAGTTGTTTTTTTTTTTCCCTAAATTACATCAGTGTGGTGCAGCACTTCTAAAGGAAGGAACATCTAGTCACTGCTTACTTCTGGGTCCTCTAGATGCAGGTGCTTATCTTGAGTTTGTCTAGCATGGAGTATTCTTCCTCAATGAAGTGGGATCTCTCACAGGAGAAAGGTTTGTCTGTTCTGACTGAATCAGAGTGGGGTCTCTAGACTCCGCCTGTCTTGACCCTAAATAATGTAAAGCAGATGCCCTTCTCTGTGTGCTTCTTGGGCCATTTTGGACCTGTGAATACACTTAACAGGAGAGTGGAAAGACCTGGGGTTCAGTCGTAGAGCTGCGGCATCTTTGACTGTTATAGAATCATTCCCATTGTTTTACAGATGAGAAAACTGATGCTCAGGGAAGTTGAGTGATAGAGTCAGTGTCACACATTTCTAGTTATCAGTAGAAAAAGAATTGGAGTCCAGATATCACAACTGCTGTCTTCAGCATTTTTCCTACCTAGCACCTGGTTATGAATCCAGAGTGCCTCAAAAGATTTTAGGGCAGCTCTCTACTCTGTCCAGTTCTATTTTTTTGTTCTCCTCAGCTAACTCAAATGCTTGGTTTGGCAAAATAAAATTCATATCCATTTCAGTATTTTATTTGAACTGGCTGCCCTATGCCTAGTTCTCATGAAGCAGAGTGCTTCAAAAAAAAAAAAATATATATATATCTCAATGAAAATGCAGATTTTATTTAATAACAATGAAGAGAGCATCTTGGTTAAGTGATGGATTCTGGAGTTAGCAGCCTGAATCCCAGACTCACCTTATACTGTGTATAAAACCATTCTAACTCAGTTTCTTCATTTGTAGAATGATGACAATAATAACTAATAATTTAATAATAATAATGTAGCCTGCTTCATGGGTTACTGTGAGCAATAAATAATCAAACAATTAGTACAGTGCCCAGGACTTTTAAACATTTAGTAATTTATTATTATCATTATTCTTTTTAGATGTGCTCAGTTTGTTGCTTATACAGAATTGTCATTGCTTCAACTGAGATCATCATCCTACGGAACTGACTCAGAAACAGAAAACCAAATACCACATGTTCTCACTCATTTGCAGGAGCTAAATGTTCACAAAGATGGGAATAATAGACACTGGGGACACCAATAAGAGGGAAGGTATGGAAGGTAGTTAGAGTTCAGAAATTACCTATGGGATGCAATGTTCACTCTCTGGGGAATGGGCCACCTGAGACCCTAATCCCTACCACTACACAATATGTCCATGTAACAAACATACATGTGTATCCCTTAAATCTACAATAAAAGTGGGAAAAAAATTATAGAACATTTCCAACATGTACTTGTTTAGAAAATGTCTAGTGTGGTCTGCACACAGAGAGCAGCAGATCTGTGACAATTCTGAGGATCAGATGAGGGTAGGTAGCTACATACCTTCCTGCCTTCCTCCTGCCTGTCTTCCTTCCTTCCCATCATTCTTTCTTTTCTCCTGTTATTGAAGGCTCTCCTTTTTACATATTTCTGAAAGGTCTTAAGGAGACTACATGTTAGTACAATGCCAGCAAAGTCATGTAAGGAGAGATCTGAACAAAGACCATGTGAAGGAAGCTCAAAGGAATCTTTTGAAGCATAGGAACAGAATAAAATTAAACACTTGGGAAATAAAGATTGTGATAAAGTTTTTGGCAGTTAACGCTTAAAAGGGAAATACACTAGGTTACATGGTTTTATTTTCCTGACAATAGAAAACAAAAAACATGAAATCTTCACAGGCAAATTATTAATTTTTTTCCAGTAAGGCTAAACTTAATAAGACTAAAGTTATAGCCGTTGGAAATCCAACTTATATATATATTGAACTTTGACTAATAAGCCATTTGATAAATAGCACCATCTTTGCATTTATAAGTCACATTTTTAATGTTATTTTCATCTTCTAGTGTGATCTAATAACAATCAGGTCATATGCTAAGATATTGTTCACATTATACATGGAAATAATTAGATGTCACAATGAGTCATTTCTGAGTGGGTTGCATATCAGCAGGTTCACTAATTTTTTGAACTAACAGAGGCAATAGAAGTGAGTCATAAAATTATTTTAAAAGCTGTCTAAAAGTTTTTAATAGAGTCTCTTGATATTCAATCTTAGTTAACACTTAATGTAATGTGTACAGTTGTTTCACATGTTACACGAGCAGTGAGTTTTCTTTGTATTTCATTTTAATTTGACATTTGCATACAGTTTTGCTGTCAGGTTTAATTTTTTTCACAATTCTGAAAAATAAAATGCTTATAAAATATATACTGAGGTGATTGGATTGCCTGAGCCCGCGGGTTCGAGACCAGCCTGGGCAGCGAGACCTCATCTCTACAATAAATCAAAAAATCAGCCGGGCATGGTAGCGCATGCCTGTAATTCTGGCTACTTGGAAGGCTGAGGTGGAAGGATCGCTGGAGCCCAGCAGGTCAAGGCTGCGGTGGCCGGGAGCGGCCACTGCACTCCAGTCTGGGCGACAGAGTGAGACTCCAACTCAAAAAAAAAAAAAATATATATATATATATAGACTAACATTATTCTCAGGGTTTTTCTTTTTTGTAATGTTAACAGTGTAAACAGGTAAAAACCCTAGATTCTGTGCTTTTTGAAAATAAAAAAAAAGAGCTGTTACTCTGGGCCTGTGCTACCTTTGTTAAGATTTTTAAAAATTGCCTCACAATTCACTGGGAATTTAAAGTTTTCCTTTTTTTTTTAATGCAGGTGTCAAATGGAGATTGAATATACATTGTGCCTACTTGTTTCTCTTTCACATTTAACTTTTGGCATAGTTATTTGTCAGCTGTAGATTGGATGTACACTGTGTCTACTTATTGTTTCTTTTCACATTTAACTTTTAGAATAGCAAATTCTTAACTCTTTGCAATAGAAGAGATTATTGGGTAAAATCCAAGACTCTTACAAAAATTAAAAATTAGGTTATTAAGTTCAGGCATCATTATTTTCTCCCACTTATTTTGATAGAAGAGATCAGTCTGAAAATAATATAAGAATATATTATTTTATAACATAAGAATATATTAGTCTGGTGGGACTAAGGTTGGGATTTTATGTTTTTGTGACTTAAAACAATGATTCTGTTCAATAGTTGCTGGTGTTAGGAAACTAGTTCTCTTTGGTAGCCTTAGGTATTTTTTTCCCTTTTTAAACACATTGTCTGAAGTTAACATTGTAACTTTTATGATAGTTATAACTTTTCAAAAACATTTTAATGCTTTGCACATTTTAACATTGTCAGAAATGAAGATTTTTCTTTTTTTGGTGGGATATGATTCATTTCTATATCCGTTTCGAAGAAAGCTGTTACACGAAGTGTAGTGATTGAGAACAGAACCTGTGTGTGGGAGACTCAAGTGTTCCATTTGAAGGTGAGTGTAATCACCTTGTATTTACTCTAAAGTTGATAATGAAAATTGTCTCATTTCAGAGGCTTACTGCTTTTTCAGTACAGTAGCTGAGAGAATTTGTATACTTTATCTTTCTGTTTCTGGTCTCTGAGTTTCCACTCACCTTGACTGTTTTGTGAAAGTGTCCTCACTAAGCACGGATGCTGTTTTCTCATGATTGCTGTAACCAGGAGGACGTGGTAGGTGGAAAGAGGGCATTTTGTGGAAGTGAAAAGTTGACTGGAGAGAAACTAATTGCAGTGCTTTACTTAGTGACTTTGCAAACTCGACAGGTGCTAAAACGATCAGATCTGTTGTGAATCCTGAAGATGAAGTTTGTCCTGCCACACCTCCTCAAAGGTCAATGGTGGGAGGAAAGGTTTTCGGTCTTTTTTTTCAATTATGGATTTGTGTGTAGGAGAAAGGATGTAACATTTCCGACTGGATTGTGAATGTCCTTCCCTTGGGATCCATCTTCTTTCATTGTATCGGTGCCAGCCACTTAACCTGCCATCTCAATTAAGCTTCATTTCTATAGACGTCTGCCATATTTTTACTTGAAATTCTTGAGTTCTCCTTGGTTGTTTGGCTAAGTGGCCATATACAGCTCTGTGTTTTCAGTGGAAAGTTTTGGAGGCATCTAAGTTAGAAACCTAGGTATTCTGACCCAATTTCAGAGATCTAGGTAGAGCAATACTGTAGTTAAAAAGCCTGGACATTTGTTGAAATCATTTTATTTGCTTACTGAAAGCATTCCTTTATATGTGGTTACAATGGCTTGACTTTCCTTTAACTGCTCTTTATTATAGTTATGGAGGTAGATAATTAAAAGACATGACAAACTTCAATTAAACTAGAAGCAACTATTAACAAAAAATAATTTAAATAAGCTGTAGGTAATGTACAATATTTGGGATGCTTTGTGTATAATTTAAGAAATAGTCACTTTTGAGGATGTTTCTTTGTAGAACTTGTTTTTTGGAACAATTGCAAATAAGCTTACCTTCTATTATGAAAATATTATGAACTAACTTTTACTGAGAGCTGATTATATTCCAGGTACTATGCTAAGAACTTTTTATGTATTATGTCATTTAATCCTTACTATAACCCCATGAGCTATGCACAAATTTCTCACTGTTTTTAATACTTTTTGAAACTGATTTCAAGAAATTTCAAGAAATTTTTAAAGGATCCATTATGTTCAGCTATGAGTGTTTGTGACTCAAGTATTGGTATTATGAAATTTTGCTTGTTTATGATTGAATCAGCTGGCTGATATTTCAAAAAGTTTCTTTTTAAAAAATGTAACATTTTTCTTAAATATCAGAAATTCATTTATCCTTTTTGACTCATCTTTCCATTGTAAAATATGACCATACTCATTGTTTTCTACAGTTGCTTTGAAAAATACCTTAGAAAAGGAAGGTAAAAATAACGTACAGTTTTTCAGTCCAGGAGTTATTGGTGGGAGATTTTAACCCTTCCATTCAGCCTGCTTATAGTCTTCTTCAGAATCATTACTATGCATGCACCATTGCTGATGTACAGAATGGAATCTAACACCTCAAACCCTTAGAGAGGAGATTTGGAAGGTGAGTGGAAATGTATTTGTGTAAAGGGACTCCCATGTTTGACTTTAAAAATTTACGAATATTTTACAATGTGCATATGTTTGTTAATTGTTTTTCATAGATGTGGTTTTGAATTGTGCATGTAACTATGTATATTATTATGCATGGTGAATACCGTGCACAGCTCATGTTATTATGTATGCTATAATGTATAGTCTAAGTCCATGGTCCCCACCTTTTTATCATAAGGGGCTGGTTTTGTGGAAGATAATTTTTCCATGGTCTGGGGGTGGGAGGGGAATGTGCAGTCAAATCTCACTGCTAAAGTTAATCTGTATTTGCAGCCACTCCTCAATGCTAGCATCACTGCCTCAGCTCTACCTCAGATCATCAGGCGTTAGATTCTTATAAGGAGTGCACAACCTAGATCCTTCACATGCACAGTTCACAATAGGATTTGCACTTCTATGAGAATTTAATGCCACCACTGATCTGACAGAAAATGGAGCTTAGGCAGTAATGCAAGTGATGGAGAGTGGCTGTAAATGCAGATGAAGCTTTGCTGTCTCCCCCACTGCTCATCTCCTGTTGTGTGGCCTGTTTTCTACCGCCATGGATAGGGACTGGTGGGGACCTCTGGTCTAAGCACCACCAGTCCTAACTAATTTTAAAAGTTTTCATAGAGATGGGATCTCATTGTGTTGCCCACACTGGTCTCAAACTCCTGGCCTCAAGCAATCTTCCTGAATCTGCCTCCAAAATCTTCCCACCTCTGCTGGGATTACAGATTATGCTTGGCCTGTACTGGACTTTGATAACAGGAGATGTCAAACCTTTAGGAGAACAGCGTATGGAGAGTTGTGTGTTATGCTAGCAGGGTAAGTGCAAGAGTGACTCTTGATTTTCTATTAATCCAAGAGGGTTTCACAGAGGAAGTGGTGGGATTTTTGTTGTGATTTAAATGCTCATTGGGAAGCAGTACTCTACAAATAGTGCACCCAAACAAGATGTGTCCTCAGCCTTTCCCTCCCTTATTGGTAGGGTTTTTGGGGTGGTTGTTGGCAAGAGAAATAGTATCTAGCTAACATGATAAAAAATGGAATATACTGAAAAAATATGAGGTGATTCCTAATGGTATAGATAAGATGGCCCTTCTCTAGATTTACATTTTCAGGAGTGAGATTCTGATTGGACCATCCATGTCCCAGGGCATTGTAATTAATAGCCTGTCAGATCTACTGAGACTGGTGAGGGGCTGCTCTTCAAAAGAGACATAAGGTGTGGTTGCCACAGGAGAGAGAAAGTTGCTGGACAGGCAAA
This sequence comes from Cephalopachus bancanus, assembly GCA_027257055.1. Classification (NCBI taxonomy): domain Eukaryota; kingdom Metazoa; phylum Chordata; class Mammalia; order Primates; family Tarsiidae; genus Cephalopachus; species Cephalopachus bancanus. Next base: position 3,426,683 of record JAPVLO010000030.1, on the reverse strand, counting down.
CACAATAGGTCTGCCATAGACAGTGGTGATGCTTTGTAGTTCTTTTAAAAAAAGTTTTTAAAAATGATCTTGAGTAGTCTCTGAAACTAAATTTATATTTATACACACTTACATAGGCAGACATACATGCCCACACATACATATCTTATATACTGTTTGTAGATAATCCCTGAAACTTTTTCCTTCATTTACTACTCTTGTGCTTGATACATTGAGTAGCATACTACTTTTCTCCCCTAAAAGAAGAAATGTAAAGAAATTCCTGAACCCTCAAAGAGACATTATTTTAGAGTGTAATATATGGCATGTGTTTGAAGTCAGCTTAATATGAAAAGTTGATTTTTGATTGTGAATAAAGATAGTTTACTTTCAAATTGGCTAAGAATTATTTTCTCCTATCATTTTGTTTGAGTGAAATGTGTACTGACTTGCATAAATATTATCTACCAGTAGAAGATTATCCTGCTGAAATAATCTTCTTATTCTGATGAACTGTTTAGCTTCTGTTCCAGAACTTTATTTGCTATAATTAAAAACATGTACACACGCAGGGCTGTCAACAAGCACCTGAAGCTTGCATGGCATTTGTAAATCGATTTTTAGGTAGATACTCACTGTACTTTAGTAATGGGAAGAAATTTCTCATCTCAGTTTACACATTATGGATAAAACAGTAGAAAATATCTTCTGAATTTACAGACCTTTCAAGTTCCAGAATGGTGGTTCTCAAACTTCATTTGGTAAGAATCTCACCTGGGGTGCCTGCTAAAAATACAGATGTCTGGGTTGCCCCTCAGAGCCTTGAGTTTGGCAGGACTGGTGGAGGCTTAAGATTCCAGTGTTACCAAGTATTTCAGATGATTGTGATGCAAGTCATCTGTTGAATACACTTTCAAAACCCTATGCCAGGTGATTTTATATTAGCTTATGAAAAGTGTCAGGGATATAAGAGTTATGTTTCATTAGTTTAAAGGTTTGGACTTGATGTACTGGTACACTGAACATTCAGATCAATGATGGTGAACCACCTTTCCACTACAGTGGTCAAAAATTCTGTCATTACTGAAACCATGAGGTACCTTTATGGGGAGGTTAAAGAGAAAGGAAAATTTGGGTATGAATCCTGTATTCTCAGATAACGTTTTAGTTCTAGATGCATCTTACATGCCAACAAGTGTGTGTGTGTGTGTGTGAGAGAGAGAGAGAGAGAGAGAGAGAGAGAGAGAGAGAGGTTGGTCTAGGATGAGTAAGAATGTTCTGCTTTTCTTGTTTTGGTTTGGAACACGTAAGTATTCTCTGATACTGTAGTATAGTGGATGCCACAAGCCTGTAGTTTCACCCTACCTTCCCTTGAAAGTTATATTCTCATTCACATACTTCTGAAAACAATTTTTGCAGGCTTTTTTAGTAAAAATATTTTATCGCTTCCATTTACCTAAATATAAGATGGTTTGAATTCTGTTGTCTTCTATTTATTTTTAAAAAATAACCATGAGTGGCACTAAATTGTCAGTGAAACATGTTGGGAAACCTGATTTCAATTTTTAAAGGCAACGAAGATAGCTTAAAAAGCTACAGGAAGCTGTTAGACCAGAATAGAGTGCAGAAATCACAAAGTGTTTACTTTTGAGCAAAATTATGAACATTGCCAACCACTACATATAGTGCAACCTGTATAAGGCAAAGGACACATTTTACTCTATGTAATATGGAAAACACTTGGTTCCTTATTAGTCTTTTTAGTTATGCATAAACATAGGTATAATAATCTTTAGAAGCATCTGAATGTACAAAGAGAATCTAGACAGCTAAGGACCAAATTTCAGCTGATATCTACATCTTATAAATAGCCATAGCCTTTCAAGTCTTAAGCATGAAAAGCAAATCTTTGTGTCTTTTAACTGAGCTGAGAAAAGGTCCTTGAAGCACAAGTACTGACTCATCTTTAGTGATGTAAATTCAGAAGTAGTGTTTAATTGTTCATGTGTTTGAATGATTGAAACATATTTCTGGATAATCTTAAAATTAGGCTAGTCAGATTGAATGCAAATAGATATTATTCTTCTGATGATGACCATTTACCCATAACAAGAAAAGTTGTGATATTAGTGCTTTAGTTACAGAGCCCTTGAATTTGTCAATCTTTCTATATATTTAGAGTATAAAAATATAATTTCTTTAAAAAGATTCAGCTAATATTGTATAATATTCTGGGTTAATAATTTTATGGGCTATGTTTTGATAAAATATTTTAAACACTTAACATAATATTGAATTAAAAGATTCTCCTTGCTGTCTCTTTAGTTATATTTTATTTCCATAAGAATGTAAGAGTTGGAATAGAAAAGTTTTTTATAAGTTTCCCAAAAGAATATATTTATAGGTGCATTCTATAGAACAAAAGTAGTGATGTGCTAAACTAGAAAATAGAGTGCTACTTCTATTGTATACTGAGGCCTTGCTTACTCTATATTTTTAATCATTATACAAGATATATTATGGATTCTGTGGTAGTGTCTGTATACTCATTTAGAAAATAGAGATTCTTTTTAAACCTTGAGTGATATGATAAAGTACGTTTGCATTTGTTCTTAAAATAAAGCATTTCTTTGTCTTCCTTCCATTTTAAATTTGTGGATCATGTAGGAAAGAGGTCTTCAATTAGTTGGTGCAGACATTAAAGATCTGATAACTTCTGTCTAGATGAGTAGAGTATGTTTTGCATTAAAGACTCTGGAGGCTGTCAAAGGTGGGAGCTGGAGGAACACCTGGAAGAAATCTTGTATATTAGAAAGGATCAGTGTGTAAAATAGATGAGAGGGAAAAAGGTTTTTTAGATTTTTAACTTTCAAAATATGACATCAAAATGGAAGATTTTTCCTAACATGTGGCTGAATGTTTATTCTTATAATAGGTTTTTTAAAGGTATATTTTATTTGAAGTATATAGAATTATAATTATCATCCTCAGAAGCCAAATAGGAGAGGGACAAAAGTCCACATAAAGTGGGGAGGATTGGATTACAATTCTCTTTTAAAGAACCTTCTCCATTATGTTTAAAATCTTCTTTCTTAGCAATTGCAATGGAATTAAAAGTGAACAGGGCCAATATAATGAATGACCTCTGACACTACTCTATATTGGTCTCGGTGGGCTGAAATATCTAGGCTCTTTAGTGGTGGTCAAACTGGTGATTCTGGGAGTGGCAGGCAGTTTTATATACCTGTGTTTTACAGAGGGATGCTTGCAAGGATTAATATTTGATAGGAAACAAGCATTCCACAGACTGTGAATGTTGGAAGGAATCGGGCTGATGTTAGTCCTGTCTTTAGGAAATTAAAGAAGGAAGGTGAGATCTGATTGCCATAATCAGGACAATCCACAAGATGGAGTTATTTTACACTAGTAAAACATCTCCAAAATGAACACTTGATTTGAGTGATCTATACTGTTTTCAACAAGATAAAGCCCAAAGTATGAGCACATGGTTTATCACATTATAAGGTGTAACAAGAAAACCACACAAGAGCTACTGATTTGATGACCTGTTAATCATTCCAGATTTTATCTGTTTATTTTGCCAACCCTGTAGGTTGAAAATTTCCTCTTTAAAATTAAATATGCTCGTTTCTTGATGCCACATTTCCAGGAGCTAGAAATGAGAAAAGTCCAGTGAACTTTCTTTACAAAAGCAGAACTCTTTTCAAAAAAGTAAAAGGAAGAAATGACAAAAAATGTTTCCCCATTATAGTCCTCTTTGATACCTAGAACTTAGTATAGTGATTGGCACATAGTAGGTGCATACTATGTTTGTAGTTGAACAGGATTGCTTACATGGGAAGATGTAGGCTAGAAATAGTGCTGATTAGGAAATAATTTGTGAATTTGCCTCTATGCAGAGTCCTTGCTGTTTAGTAGGCTTGTATTATGGTTCTGTTTTTTAAAATCATATATAAATATACATTCCCCCAAAAATCCTTTTCCAAAATTGTAATGTTCTAAAAATGTGGGTTGACAGCATATTTGATGTACATAGGTTTTTGTAAGAAAGTTTATTTTTTTGCTACAGGTAGCTAAGTAATAAATAGATAAGTAGGTGATTATTGGATTTTGGGGGAGGATTTGTTCTCTGTTAATGAATTAAGCTTTATATTCTCTCTCTCACCCTCCCCTCTAACTTTCTAAATAAAATACATTTTCCCATCTAAAAAAAATTAAGCTTTATAACCCTGTGTATTTTTTACAAAACAGAGGTTTAAAGGAGTTTGACAAATAATTTCCCTTCTTTTTTCCATTTTATACAAAGGTAGTGAAGGTCACCTGCATTCTTTCTAAGCACATAGCTAAGAATATCTAAAAATGTATGCTTATTAATAATGCAAACATAGCTTTTCAGTTTGAGTAATAAAGAACTGATTGAGCCCACCTCCCACCTCACCCCCGCCCCAGGACCAGAGACATCACAGCTGCACCTTTCCCTATCCTGCTGTGCCTGCTATTCTTCTCCTTTCCGGCAAGAGCTGCCACCTTCCTACCATGACTTTGAAGACCCCATGGACCCTGTGACTACTACACACACTTCCATACCTTGAACACTGATGCCACAACTGCAGAGTGTACCTGTATCCTGGTTTAAGAACCGTGGTAGTTCTGCATGCCCCCAAGCCTGGGACCCTGGCTCAGCAACTGCTTAGTACCCTTTGTGCTTTGTACACTGGCAGCACCAAGTGGTAGGTGCACCTGGTCCCTGACCTAGGGCTGCTACTATTACCATGGATCCCCTTGGTCATAACTTTCCCCAAGAAGAAAGGTAGAACAGGAGGTCCTCAGCAACCATTGCCGTCAATGACACCAAGAGCTCTTGTTACTGTCACATATACCTACAGCCTTGGGTGCTAAGGACTCTCATAATGTTTAAATACTGACCTAGCTGATGAAACCCTGTGGAGATAACCTGCTGCACCTTCTTGAAGCCAGAATTAACTACTGACAACTCCCTTTCCCCCCAGAGCTACCACATCCTACTCATTAGGCATTCTCACACCCATCCTTTGGTGATGATCTTTTTGAAGCCAGTCCATAAAGACTGAAAGAGGAAACTATTTCCTCAAATGTACAGATGTCAATGCCCAGCTACAAAAAAACTTGAAAAAAATCAAGTAAACATGATATCACCAAAGGAACACATACTTTTCCAGCATCTAACTGGAAAGAAATGGCTGATAAGGAACTGCCTGACAAAGAGTTCAAATTGATTTTTTTAAGGAAATGAAGTTAGCTGAAAGGAAACAGGTAGAAAACTAAACAAATCAGGAAAATAATACTATATATATCCAAATTGAAATTCTGGAGCCAAATAATACAATGAATGAAATGAAAAAAAGCAATAGAGAATGTCAGCAGCAGACTTACTCAAGCAGAAGAAAGAATTTAAAAATTTGAAGACAAGTTTTTTGAAATTATCTAGCGAAGAAAAAAGAAAAAAGGAATGAAGTCTTATGTGATATATGGGATATTGTCAAGAAAACTGAAATATGGAATATGAGAGTTCAAGAAGGAAAAGAAGTAGAGAAAGAGGCAGAAAGCTTATTTATGTAATGTCTGAAAATTTCTCAAATCTTGAGAGGGAAGTGGGCATTTATGAAAATCCAAAGAAAACTATGCTGAGACATATTGTAATCAAATTAACAAATCAAAAACAGAATTTTGAAAGCAACAAGAGAAAAGCAACTCATCATATACAAGGCAATCTCCATAAAACTTAGCGTTTTTAAAATTTTTTTCTAGAAGACTTGCAGGTCAAGAAATAGTGGGACAATGTATTCAAAGTACTGAAAGAAAAATACCTGTCAATCAAGAATATTGTACTTTGGAAAATTGTTCTTTAAAAATGAAGTTGTCTATTCCTACATAAACAAAAACTGAGGAAGTTTGTCACCCCTAGATCTGCTTTACAAGAAATGCTTGAGGGAATTTTTCATATTGAAATGAAAACATGCTAAACAACAACAAAAACATGAAAGCATGAATATAACAGGTGAAGCTAAATATGTGAACATGTACAAATTAATGTGACACTGTAAAGGTGGTACATAAATTACTTTTAATACTAACATGAAAGTTAGCAGATAAAAATTTGTTAATGGATACACAATATAAGAAGAAACAAACTCTGACTACAATAACGCGAAGTGTGTGTATAGGGTAGTAGAGTATAGTTTTCTTTGTATAATTTTGAAGTTAAGTTGTCAACTTAAAAATGGAAGGTTATAATAGAGACGCAAAATGCAAAGAGAAAAAAACAGAGCAAGTCACTACAAAAAAATCTTAGAAAAACAAAGGAATGTGGCAAAAGACAAAAAGAGGGACAAAATGATAGCAAGACAAACAGAAAACGACTAACAAAATGTCAATAGTATGTCCTTAACAACAATTACTTTAAACGTGAATGGATTAAACTCACCAAGCAAAAGACATAGAGTGGCTGAATGGATAGAAAACAAGATTTAGTGATATGTTATCTATGAGAGACTCAGAGTTAAAGACACACATGAGTGAAAGTGAAGGAATGTAAAGTGGCATTTCATGCAAATAAACAAAAGAATGCAATGATGCCTGTAATTATATCAGTCAAAATGGACATTAAGTCTAAAACTCTCCAGAGGCAAAGAAAGTCATTGTATATTGATAAAATTCAATCCAACAAGAAGATGTAATAATTATTGCTATATACACACAACATCAGAGCAGCTTGAACAGAGCATCAGAACAGCAAACACTGATAGATTAGAAGGCAGAAATTGATAGCAACATAATAATACTCAGGGACTTCAGTACCATACTTATAATAATAGTTGGAACATTCAGATAGAATATCAATATGGAAATAGCTGGATTGAATAGCACTATAGAGCAAAAGGGTCCTAACTGATATATACAGAACTTTTCATTCAACAGCAGAAGAATGCACATTCTTCTCAAGCACACACAGAACATTCTCCAGGATAGATTACATATTAGATCACAAAACAAGTTTTACCAAATTTAAGAAAATCAATATCATTTTTTTCTGACCAAAATACAATGAAAGTAGAAATCAGTTACAAAAAGATAGTGCAAAAAATTCACAAATATATGGAAACTAAACACCACACTGTTGAGCAAACATTGGGTCAAGGGAAAAATTAAAACAGAATTTCAAAAGTATCTCAGAACCATGAAAATGAGTACATAACATACCAAAACTATGGAATGCAGCAAAATCAGTAATAAGAGGGAAGTTTATAGTGATAAATTCCTATCTTGAAAGAGAAGGCCGGGTGCAGTGGCTCAAACCTGTAATCCCAGCACTTCTGGAGGCCGAGGTGAGAAGATTGCCTGAGCCCATGGGTTCTAGACCAGCCTGGGCAAGTTGGTGAGACCTTATCTCTGCAATAAATCAAAAAAATTAGCTGGGCATGGTAGCGCATGCTTGAAGTTCTGGCTACTTGGAAGGCTGAGGTGGAAGGATTACCTGAGCCCAGTAGGTTGACACTGGAGTGGCCATGAGCGTGCCACTGCACTCCAGCCTGGGCAACAGAGTGAGATTCCAACTCAAAAAAGAAAAAGAAAAGAAAAAGAAGAGTTCTGAAATAAACAAGCACAAAATCTTTACACCTCAGGGAGCTATAGAAACAAGAATAAACTAAACATTAGCATAAGAAAGACAACAATAAAACATTTTTAAAATGAAGAAATAGATGACTAACAGTTTACCCTGTACACCTGCTAAAGAACATGATAATAGCAATTTAGAAGCATATTATTAAAATTTGCTTGTTGTGCTGAATCAATCAAAATATTGTTCCCAGTTTCCCTCTAATGGTTTTACTAAAGCAATTTAAATGTACTGCCATCAGCCATTCATCTTTGATACTTTCTTCCTTGAAACTACAAAATAATTTTAAATTTAGGTATGGGCAGAGATATATGGAGTCACATACATAGAAATTTATTCTTATTTTCAATAAAGCATTTTTATTAGCCTTGGGGGGAAAAAAGAAGAAATAGAGAATAACAATAACAAAAAAGAAATAATAAGACTAAAGGTGAAGTTTTTTTTGAAAAGATAAATAAAATTTAAACCCTTTTAGATGGACTAAGAAAAAATGTGAGGAAATTCATATTCATAGTGAGAAATGAAAGAGGAAAAATTACAAATAGATTCTTCAGAAATAAGAATTTTTAGGACCAATTATGTGCCAACAAACTAGATGATGTAAAAGAGGTGAATAAATACTGTGAAACTTTCAAACTACCAAAACTTCTTCAGGAAGAAATAGAAAGCCTGACAAGAGCAATGACAAATAAAGAGATTGCATTAGTAATCAAAAATCTCCCAATAAAGAAAAGTCCAGAACCTGATGCCTTCATGAATGAACCTTATCAAACATTTAAAGAAGAATTAATATCAATCCTTCTTAAACTCTTCCAAAACAATAAAAAAGAAGAAAGAACACTTCTAAACTCATTTTATGAGGCCAGCATCACTCTGATATAAAAACGAGGTAAATGTGCTACAAGAAAAGAAAAAAATAGACTAATTTTCCTGACGCACATGGATGCAAAAATCCTTAATAAAATACCAAGAAACCTAATTCAACAAACTGAGTGGCATTATCCCAGTTATACAATTATTGTTTTACATATAGGAAATCAACCAATGTGACATACCACATTAACTGAAGGAAGGGCAAAAAGCACATGATCATCTCAATCGATGCAGAAAGATCAACTGACAACATCCAATGCCCATTTATGATGAAAACTGTCAATAAATAGTTCTAGAAGGATCATACTTCACCATAACGAAGACTATATGGAAAGCTCACAGTTAACATTGTAATAAATGGGGAATATTGAAAACTTTTCCTCTGAGAACAAGACAAAAATGCCTACTCTCATCACATTCCAGAAAAAGACAAAGATGCCTATCCTGCTCATGTCTTCTCAACATGGTATTGGAAATTCTAGCCAGAGCAGTTAGGTAACAAAAAGAAGCAAGAGAAGAATAAAAATAGTCTGTTTGCAGACAACATGATCATATACTTAGAAAGCCCTAAGGAATGAATAAGAAAACCGTTATAACTAATATGTCAATTCAGTAAGGTTGAAGAATACAAAAGCAATCATACAAAATTAATTAATTTCGTGTTTCTATTTACAAGCAACCAACTATTTGAAAAGAAAATTAAGAAAACAATCTCATTTTCTGTGTCAACAAAGAGAATAGAATACTTAGGAATGAACTTAACCAGAGGCAAAAGACTTACACACCAAACATTATAAAACATGAATGAAAGAAATTAAAGAAGATAGATCAATGGAAGATATGCCATGGAATAATTAATGTCATTAAAATGTCATTACTACACAAAGTGGCCTACAGATTTAATGCAATTTCGATCAAAATCCCAATGGAATTACGTACGGAAATATAAAAAATCCTAAAATTCATGTGAAATCATAAAAGATTCTGAATAGTGAAAACAACTTTGAGCAAGAAGAACAAACCTGCAGGCATCACACTACTTAATTTCAAATTATGTTGCAAAGCTACAGTAATCAAAACAGTTTGGTTTGGGCATAAAAATGGACATATAGATCAGTGGAACAGAAAAAAGAGCATAGTCATGAACCCATGAACATACAGTCAACTGGTTTTTAACAAAGTTTCTAAGAATACACAATGTGGAAAAGATAACCTCTTCAATAAATTATATTGCAAAAACCAGATATCCACGTGCAGAATAATGAAATTGATCCTTATCTTACACCGTGTGTGAAATTCAGTTCATATGTGTTAGAGTATTAAATCGAAATTTTGACACTCACACTACTAGAAGAAAACAGAGGGAAAGCTTCATGAATTTGATCTGGGCAGTACATTTTTGGATATGAAAGCAAAGGCGCAGGTAACAAAAGCAAAGCAGAAACAGACAAGTAAGTTTGCATCAAATTGAAAAGTTTCTATGCAGAAGCAAGCAACAGAGTAAAGAGACATTCTACGGAATGGAAGAAAATAGTTGCAAACTGTATATCCTGTGAGGGGTATCCACAATATATAAGGAACTCAAGCAATTCAATAGCAAAAGACCAAATAACCTTTTTAGAAAATGAGCCAAAGACTTGAATAGATACTACTCAAAAACAGACAACAAATGGCCAATAGGCCTATGAAAAGGTATTCCACATCACTCATCATCAGAGAGGTGCAACTCAAAACCACAGTGAGATATCACATTACCCTTGTTAGAAAGGCTAGTATGAGTGTTGAGATGCAGAGCAAAGGGTACCTTTGTACATTATTGATGGGAATGGTGCAGCTCTTAGGAAAAAAAACAGTATGGAGGCTCCTCAAATAATTAAAAACTAAGCATAGAATCATATGATCTAGCAATCCTACTTCTAGAAATAGATACGTTAGTCCCTCCATATTATATGTGGATACCTAAAATCTCAGATGGAACCATACCTTGTATCTAAATTTTTTTCCTGTGCGTACATACCTATGATTAATTTATAAATTATGTATGATAAGAGATTATCAACAACAACTAATAATAAAGTAGAACAATTATAACTATATATTGAATAAAGGTTATGTGAATTTGGTCTCTCTCTCTATGTCTCTCTCTGAATATCTTATTGTGCCATGCTTACCATTCTATTTGCAATGATGGGAGCTGAAAAAATGCCTCCATGATGAGATGAAGTGAGGTGAATGTTGTAGCCACTGTGATATAGTGTTAGGCTACTATTGATTTTCTGATTATACCTCAGAAAGGAGATGATCTGCATCAGCTGACCCTGGATCTTTGAGTAATGATGCTGTCAGTGGCTGAACGTCTGGAGCAGATGATGTTGAAGACTAGCAGGTGGTCAGCATGTGCAATGAAAACATGCTGAACAAAGGGATAACTCATGTACTAGGCATGGCAGAGCCAGACACATGAGATTTCATAGCACTATTTAAAATGGCAAACAATTTTTAAATTTAAGAATTATCTGTTTCTGGATTTTTTTAATTTAACATTTTTGGATTGCAGTTGGCTGCAGGTAACTGAAACCATGGAAAGTGAAACCACAGATAAGTGGGAGGGACTACTGTATAAAGGAAATAATATAACTGTCTCAAAGGAATATCTGTACTCTCACATGCATTGCAGCATTATTCTCAATAAATGAGGTGAGGAAACAAGTGTTTGTCAGTGTATGAATGGATAAAGAATCTATGATATATACATATAGAATAGAATATTTTTCAGCTTTTTGAATTAAATTTTATTTTATTTCAGAGATATGGGGTACAAGGAAGGATCAACTACACAAGTAGGCTGCATGCAGGTCACTTTTTTTTTTTGAGTTGGAGTTCTTCCCTGGGTCTCCAGCCTGCTGACCTGCTCTGCAGATTTTGGGCTTGCCAGTCCCTACAACTGCATGAACCAAATTCTTGAAACAAATCTCTTTCCCCCCACCTCCCCTTTCCCTCTCTCTCTCCCTTTCTCTCTTCCCTTCCTTTCCCTCCTCCCTCCCCCCTACAACTGCATGAGTCAATTTCTTTTTTTTTTTTTTTTTGAGTTGGAGTCTCACTCTGTCGCCCAGACTGGAGTGCAGTGGCCGCTCCCGGCCACCGCAGCCTCGACCTGCTGGGCTCCGGTGATCCTTCCACCTTGGCCTTCTGAGTAGCTGGAATTACAGGCATGTGCTACCACGCCTGGCTGATTTTTTGATTTATTGTAGAGATGAGGTCTCGCTGCCCAGGTGGGTCTCGAACCCGCGGGCTCAGGCAATCCACTCACCTCAGCCTCCCAAAGGCACGGGATTACAGGCTGAGCCACCGAGCCTGGTTGCAGGTCACTTTAAAAAAAAAGAAGCCAGACACAGAAAGACAAATATTGCATGCTGTCATATGGGGAGTCTAAAAAAGTGTAGCACATAGAAACCGAGAGTAGAAAAGGAGGTACCAGGGGTTGGAACGTGGACAAAACAGGAAGATATTAATCAAAAAGTACAAACTTTCATTTATAAGATAAACAAGTTCTGGAGACTTGGGTTCTGGTGGCTATACTTGTTACATTTTATTATATACTAGAAATTTGCGAACAGGATAGATTTTAGGTGTTCTCACCACAGAAGAAAAAAGAAAAAACATCAATGACTACCGGAGGTGGTAGATATGACAATTAGCTTGTGGTGATAATTGTATAATATATGTCGTTCAAATCTTCAAATTTTATACCTTAAACATAGATAATAGTTGTCAATTATAAATAAGAAATCTTAAATAAAATAATCTCTATCTTAAAAAATAAGATTAGCTTGGCTAAAATGTGAACCATCCAGAGAGCAGGTGGAAATGTTGGAAGACCAGTTAGAAGGCCCTAGAGGGAGTGCATCTGCGAGACATCCATCATCTGGGCTAGGGTAGAAGTGGTGGAAGTCGTGAGCAGTGGGTTGTCTGAGACACTTCCAAAGTGTTTTAAAAAAACTGATGGTGTGACAAATGCCAGTATTTCACCTAGATTTTTGACATTAGAAAAGTAAATCTGGATACAAAATGTGAAACTGTTCAATCTTGAAATAAGTCATTATAATCCAAGAACCAATAAAGTAAAAATGGTAGGGTAATCAGAAATAAAGTCTACTTTCCACAGAGGAGTCCCTATTCTGAGCAATTTCACTTGTCCAAGGGACAGTAGTTGCCAACCATGAAAATGCAACTCTTGTGTATTAAATATATTTAATGTACAATATTAAATCAAGATTACAAAGCATAGGGGCTAAAGGTCATATTTGTAATTCAGTAAAACCTTGGTTTATTAGTCTTAGTTAAAAAAACTTAGTAAGTTAACTTTTCTTGTTCTTATAATATGCAGAGATATTTATGCACTCATATACAACGTGCGTAAGATTTAGGCAGTGATGTATATTTTTTTCTCCATTTTGAACATGGCCAATAAAATAGGAAAGACCAAACCTTTTATTTCTTCAAATCAAGCTTTATAAACTTATCAGAATCCTTACTATGTCTAGCAAGACATCACATTTTATGTCTTAAATATATACAGTGTTTATCAATTATAAATAAGACATCTTGAATAAAATTATCTTTAAAATAGGCTTAAAATGTTATCAAATTGAAAACATGATAATGTTTATTTTGAATATTAAACTCTTTTAGCAAAGCAGAGAGAATATGATTATATTTGATCATAACTACTCCCTTTTTTCTGCCATCATTTTATCAACTAGTTACCAGGTTCATTCAGGTCTGTGCTTGTCAGCATATAGAACCCGACTTTATACTCATCGCTTTGGTGTATAGTAAAGGTAATAAATACAACATTGATTATGTAGGAGAAAAATATTGTTAATAAGAGAATAGAGTCACTGCTCTATATAAGACTTCACACACAGTAGATAAAAAACCAGAGGTGATAGTTACAGAGTGATGTAACTGATTGCCTAGTTATGTTGGGGAGGGCCAATGGAGATTGCATCAGTCTCAGCAGTAGCTATTAAAATTTTGGTTTACTGGTTGGTTCTGTGACTCTCTTCTTTACTCTCATCTAATGAGTTCTTCTTGGCTCCAAGTCACCTCTTAAGAAGGTCATTCTTGTGAAGTCAGATTATTTGCTGCATATTTTTAAAGAAATATTTTAACACAGGCATCATTTTTTTTTCCTTAAGGGAGAAGAAAATTCATGTTAGTTTTTTTTTCCCCTTCCCTTGTTGTCTTCTATCTGCTTACTTTTCTGAACATTGAGCCAGTATAATTTTATTAATGTGCAAATTTATGATGAGTCATGTTTTCTGCGATGAGTCATGTTTCTTCCTTCCCTTCTTTTCTCTCTCTCTCTTTTTCTTTTCTTTTTGTAGCGATGGGGGTCTCACTTTGTTGCCCAGCCTGGCCTAGAACCCCTGTCCTCAAGTGATCCACCTGCCTTAGCCTTTTTCACAGAAAAAGAGGCATAGTTTTCATCAAATTCAATCAATAATCAACAGTTGAGTACTATTTGCAAGGCTCTCTTTTGCCCTTCTACCTTTTTAAACAAATGTTTTTAGAGAGGGAATAAGGAAATGATGGAGCAGATGGGTAGAAAGCCAAGAGAGTAGGGGTGAGGTCTTCTATCCAAACTGGCTGCCACCTGTTCTCAACAGTGCATTGACTCTCGGATGCCTGAACTCCTCCTTTGATAATAGAGAGAATAGAGTCGTAGCATTTGGCACTTTTTGTCCTTTCATTTGACAATACAATCTGTTTTGGAGAAGAAGCTTTTTTTCCTCTTATATTTAATTCAACTTCTTGTTATCAGCCATCTGTCTATTTGGAAAGTTGATTTTTGTCTGGTCTTTGGTTTTCTCTCTTTTCTTTTTCTTTTTTTAGAATGAATTTCACTCTGTTGCCCAGGCTGGAGTGCAGTGGCACAATCTTGGCTCACTAGAACCTCGAACTCCTAGGTTCAAGTAATTCTTCTTTTTCAGCCTCCAAAATAGCTAGGACTACAGATGTGTGCCACCACACTTACCTAATCCATCCTTCCTTCCTTCCTTCCTTCCTTCCTTCCTTCCTTCCTTCCTTCCTTCCTTCCTTCCTTCCTTCCCTCCTTCCTTCCTTTCTTTTCTCTCTCTTTCTTTTTCTTTTCTTTTCTTTTTTGTAGCGATGGGGTCTCATTTTGTTGCCCAGCCTGGCTTAGAACTCCTGTCCTCAAGTGATCCAACTGCCTTGGCCTCTCAAAGTATTGGGATCACAGGTGTGAGCCACCACACCAGCGTGGTTCTCTTGAAGCACTCTAAAAATAGAATGTGTGCAAAGCACTGGATTAGTTTTAGACTGCTGTTGCTTCAGAGAGTTGGAGAGCTGGGTTACCAATTGTCTTTATGAAATAGACATAGAACTTCTGATTCAAAGACTTTTAACTTTAAATGAGAGTCAGATAGACTTCTGTGTACTGCACCGAGGAGAGATTTAAGTAAAGTGTATAAACATCCAAATGTGATAGTTTAACAAAGGTGATCTGAGAACTTACTGCAATGATGAAACTACATTTGGGTTTGAAGTAAATTAGAACTGGATAAAACCCTTCTTTGCCATCTAGAAAGTGTTAAATTGGGCAAGTTTAATTGATTTCTGTAGGTCATAGTTTCCTCATTTATAAAACATAACTAATACTTACTGTAGATGTCTTTTGGCATGGCTTAACTAAGAGAACATGTGTGGATCTCCTACTATGTATAATGCTTGCATGAAGGAACATACTAGTTTTATTTTTTTTTTTTTTTGAGTTGGAGTTTCACTCTTGTCGCCCAGGCCGGAGTGCAGTGGCACACTCATCATCACCACAGCCTCGACCTGCTGGGCTTAGGTGATCCTTCCGCCTCAGCCTTCCAAGTAGCTGGCACTACAGACGCACACCACCATGCCTGGCTAGTTTTTGTGTTTTATTGTAGAGATGAGGTCTCACCAATTTGTCTAGGCTGGTCTCGAACCCCCAGGCCCAGGCAGTCCTCTTGTCTCTGCTTCCCAAAGTGCTGGGATTACAGCCATGTGAGCCATTGTGCCCGGCCTAGATTGATGTCTTAGACCAACCAGTTTGACTGCTATAACAAAACACTTTAAATGGAATAATTCATACACGACAGAATTTATTGCTCATAGTTCTGGAGACTGGACAATCCATGATCAAAGTGCTAGCAGGTTCAGTGTTCAGTGAGAGCTCATCCTCTGCTTCAAAGATAGTACTTTCTTGCTGCAGCCTCTCAGGGTGAAAGGGGCAAATAGACTCCCTCAAGCCTCTTTTATAAAGCCATTAATCTCACTTGTGAGGGCAAAGCCCTCATGACCTAATCAACTCCCAAAGCCCACCTCTTAATTTTATCACCTTGGGGGTTAGGTTTCAGCATATGAATTTTTTTGGGTGGGTGCAAATATTTAGACGAGAGCAGTTGTTATTTCTATTATAAATCTAGGTAGTATTATAAAGCGTAAGTATGGTTAGGAGCAGCAAACGTATCTCAGGAGAGAAAAGAAAGGAAATTAGGAGTTGGAAATTAAGGGAACTTTAAAAATGGAAAGTTGGGAAGCAAGAGGATTTAAAGAAATATATTTTTTGAATGGTTTTATTATAATATATACGTATAATATAATATAAGCATATTATTCCAGTGATCTTAAATACCGAATGACTCATTAAATCAGAAATAAGTAATTAAGGCTTGAAGATGATACAGGCAAACTTACTAACAGCCTGCATTTGAATAGACATGTTTGATGTATTATTTTCCATGATCTGATCACAAATTAGAAAAAAAAGCTCTGAAATAACTACTTGACAACTGAACTTTAGTCTAAACTATACAAATTTTAGCATAAGCTTTTTGTGAATGAATTACTAAGATTGACATTTTTTTGTGGAAGTTTCAAGAAACCTCATGAGTTTTCGAAATGTGCAAAATGTGCAAAAGCAGTATATTGGGTTATGTGGATGAATGTTGGAAAACTGCATTTCTTTGAACTACAGATTTCATTCCTCTGTTTTAGTGTTTGTTGTCATGAAAATAATCACAAACCCACATGCCTGAGTCTTAATGAAAACCTCATGCCCATAGAAATAATCAGAAGTGTACCATGCTTTATTTCTTTTAGCCAGTTTTTTCTAACTTACAATTTACACGGTATTTTCAAGGAATTTTGAGCACACCAATCCCATGCAGATGACTAAACCTTTGATTTTTAATGTGGGAAATAGAAAAAAAGGGTGTATGGTTGAATTGCAAACTGAAGAGAACTTTGGGGACCTTATACTTTAAAAAATTTCTTTCCAAGGGTGTTCTTCATCATTGAAGAATTTCACACTTGAAAGAAACTAGGATTGTGCTCTAATATGTAATGTGCACTGTGATTGTGTGTTAGGTTTTTAAATTTGTTATTATTCTTTTGTTTTTCCTTTTATATATTTCTATAGTACTAATGTGTTTAGAGAAGAACAATTGGATTGGATAGATTACATGGGACTGGAGAAGGAGCTAGGGTTATTTTTAAATGTCCAGCATTTGACATTTGCCTGTTACCTGAGTATCTTTTAGCTACCCCTCTTTAAGGTAGGCTGTACTCACAGCAATAGTAGCAACCCTCACCTCCACTCTACACACTTTCTGCTGCATATCTTCACTCTCCAGGGAGGTTTCCCAGCTTTTCCTATGTGAGAGATGGGAGTACTGCACATTTACTGTGAGTAGTCTGAGGGATCCATTCCGTTTTTGCTAAGGTGAGTATATACATTTAAGGGAACTGAATTTTCCTGACTTTATCTTTGGTCTGGTGTGGGAATGTAGATCAGATGCAGTGAGTCAAATGGAACTCCATCTGTGCCTTAATGAGATGCAGACACACGCATCTGTCTTGATCTTGTGTTCTTTTGCTTTAAGCCTGCTCCACACAGGGAATATTTGGGTAAGATACAGAGGGTCAGGATCCCAAGTTTTGCAAAGGTAAAGATATTTGTTTGTGTTATGAATGATAATGGAAAAATATATTTTACAATGTAAAAAGGAAGGCAATCAGCTTTCAGGACATCATTGAAGAATTTCACACATGAAAGAAACTAGGATTGTGCTCTAATATGTAATGTGCACTGTGATTGTGTGTTAGGTTTTTAAATTTGTTATTATTCTTTTGCTTTTTTCCTTTTATATATTTCTATAGTACTAATGTGTTTAGAGAAGAACAATTGGATTGGATAGATTACATGGGACTGGAGAAGGAGCTAGGGTTATTTTAAAATAATCATAGCAAAAAAATAACAAATGCTCTCTTAATGAAGGTTTGAGTTTGTCTTGGGTTTTTTGCCTCTACTTTTTTCATACAATTATATTTTCTTGCAATGAGGTTGGACATTAGGAGAAGTGAAAACTTCTCTGAGACCATAGTTAAATTTGTCCTATACCTGACCCTGGAACAAACCAAGAATGTTATCTGTTTATCCTGGGGACAAATGAAGAATGAACTTCCTGAAATTTGTTGTTGATAGGCCATCATTCTTTTGGAAGAAGATAAATAAAAGAGATTGAGGAGGGTTGCCACTAACAGAAATGAGGCTAAAACATTTATTATAAGATACTACTTTAACCAAGGCTAGAGTATTTAGTTCAGCTATAGAGTTTAAAAATCATATTCATTGAGATAGAACTTAGACACAATGAAATTCACCAATTTTGGTAAGTACAATCTGTATATTTCCTTGCATCTTGTGGTTTTATAGTTTTAAATTTTTGATAGCTCACTTGGGATTTTCTCTATAGGCTATTATGTTGTCTGGGAAAAAAGAGTTTTACTTCTTCCTTTCCAGTATGAATGTCTTTTTTCTTTTTTTGCCTCATGACATTAGGATATCTAGTAATGCTGAAAACAAGGCGAGAGTGGAAATCTCTGTCTTGTTTCTAATATTAGAGCAAATGCATTGTCTTTCATTGTTCCTATAATATTTTTTTTTATTAGTACTCTCAGTTTTGGGTAGTGGCCTTCTTTTTTAGTTTCTGAGGAGTTTTCACTTAGGGATGTTACATTTTATTAAATGCCTTTTAAAAAATCTAATGAGATAGTCATGTGATTTTTATTTTTAATGTGTTAGTCTGATGAGTTATGGTGTTTAGGTCTCCAATGACTTACTATTCCATATATGGTCCCCAGGTAATATCATCTGCATTACCTGGACACTTGTTAGAAATACAGAATCCAGAATCTCAGACTGTACCTACAGTAACAATCTACATTTAAAAAAACCCCTTTTATTTTGAAATAATTATAGATTCTCTTGCAGTTGTAGAAATAATACAGAGAGCTCCCATGTATTCTTTTCTCAGTTTCCCCTGATGGTACCATTTTATAATACATTAGTGTAATATGTTATATAGTGTAATACAACCAGGATATTGAACAGACCCAGCTAAGATGCAAACCAGATCCATCACTGAAAGGATATTGTCCTTTTATAGCCATGCCCACTTTCCTTTTACCCCACCCCTTTCTTAAGCCTTAAAAACCACCAATCTGTCCTTCATCTCTTTTTTGCATTTCAAGAATATTATGTAAATGTAATAATATAGTATTTAACATTTTGGGATTTGACTTTTACTACTCAGCATAATTATCTAGAGATTCATTCATAGTGTTATGTGCATTAATAGTATATTCCTTTTTTATTGATGAGTAGTATTTCATGGAATGGGTGTGTCAGACTTTGCTTAACCATTTACCTGTTGAAGGACATTAGGTTGTTTCCAATTTTTGTCTATTATGAACAAAAGTGCCATGAACTTTGTGTACAGGTTTTTTTTTGTTGTTGTTGTTGTTGTTGTTTTTTTTGAGTTGGAGTCTCACTCTGTCGCTCAGACTGGAGTGCAGTGGCCGCTCCTGGCCATCGCAGCCTCGACCTGCTGGGCTCCGGTGATCCTTCCGCCTCAGCCTTCCAAGTAGCTGGAATTACAGGCATGCGCTACCACGCCTGGCTGATTTTTTGATTTATTATAGAGATGAGGTCTCGCTGCCCAGGCGGGTCTCGAACCCGCGGGTTCAGGCAATCCACTCACCTCAGCCTCCCAAAGACGCGGGATTACAGGCTGAGTCACTGAACCCGGCATGTACAGGTTTTTAAAATGAACAAAACTCTTTAGTCCTTGGTATAAATGTCCCAAAGTGCAGCTTATGGATTGTATCATAGTTACATATTTAATTTTTTAAAAAATTGCTAAACTATTGGAGTGGATGTAGCATTCTACATTCCTGCCAGCAATGTGGGAACGTTCCAGTTTCTCCACATTCTTACCAGCATTTGGTGACGCCACTATTTTTTAGTCCTTCTGATAGTGTGTAGTGATAGCTCGCTGTTCCTTTAGTTTGGATTTCTCTTACAGTTAATGATCTTTTCATGTACTTATTTTCCCTCTGTATATTCTCTAGATATGTGAAATGTTTGTTCATGCCTTTTCCATTTTCTAAACTGACATTTTATATAATTGCCCCTCAGATATGTGGGATTGCAAATATTTTCTCTCACTCGTTCATTATCTTTTCATCCTTTTAATATGGCTTTTCACAAGGCAAACATCTTTAATTTTGATGGAGTCCAGTTAATACAGTTTTATGACTTATGTTATAAGGGTTCTTTGCCTAGCTCTAGATCCTGAAATATTTCTTTTATGTTTTTTCTAAATGCTTTATGATTTACATTTAAGTCTGTGATCCATTTTGAGTTAATTTTTGCATAGATGTAAGTAAACCTTAGGTCAGAGTTCATTCTTTTGTCGATGGATGTTCAATTGCTCTATTTGTTGAAAATCCTCTCTTTCATTGAAATGTCTTTGCAACTTTGTCAAAAACAAGTTGGACATATCTGTATGGATATATTTCTGGGTTATTTATTCTGTTCCTTTGGCCCATGTGTTCACCAATACCACACAATCTGGATTATGATATCTATATTAGTCTTGAAAATATGTGTAGTGATAACTCCTGCTTTCGTCTTCTTTTTTTTTTTCAAAATTGGTTTAGATATCCTTTACCTTTCTGTATAAATTCTAAAATAACCTTGTTTATATATATGAAAAGTCTGACTTGGATTTTTGACTGGAATTGCATTAAACGTATTATATACATTTGGGGGAATTGACACCTTGACTATGTTGAGCCTTCCAATTCATGATGACAGTATATTATCCCACTTATTTAGATCTTTTTTTATTTCTTTCATTCTTACTGTGTAATTTCCAGCATACAACCTCTGTACTTGTTTTCTTAGAGTTACACTGATATTTCATTATTTTTAGTGATTGTAAATGGTACTGCATTTTCAATATCGGTGTCATGTTCATTATTGATATTAAGATACAATTGAGTTTTGCATGTCTATTTTGTATCATGCTACCTTTTAATAGATTCTTTGTGATTTTCTATGTAGACCACTGTATCCTCTGGAAATAGAAGCAGTTTGATTTTTTTCCCATTTTGCCTGCCTTTTTTGCCTCCTCTTGTCATATTTTGAATAAGAGCGCTAAGAGTAGATATCTTTGCTCCCAGTTTCAGAAAGTCTTGAGTCTTTTTCCACTACGTATAATATTATCTATGGGGTTTTTGGGAAGATGCCCTTTATCAAGTTGAGGAAGTTTCCCTCTATTTTTGTTTTTCTGAGTATTTTAATAAATGAGTTTTGACTTTTCTGCATCACTTGATATAATCCTGTGAATTTAAAAAAATCTTGTTAACGTGGTAGATTACATTGATTGATTCTCAAATACTTAATTAGTCATGCATTCCTGAAATAAACCCTTAGGTCGTGTTGTGTAATTATTTTTATATTGTTATATTGTTGAATTTTGTTTGCAAGATTTTGTTAAGGATTTTGGATCAATATTTATGAAGAATATTGATATGTAATTTTCTGTACCATTTAATCATTATACATCTCTCTGTTTCTGGTATATATATGTGTGTGTGTGTATATATTTGCTCTGAAGTCTACCTGATATTAATGTAGTTGCTCTTGATTTTCTTTGACTGATATTTGCATAATATATCTTTTCCCATTCTTCTACTTTCAATGTGCCTATTTAATGGTATTTTGAAGTGAGTTGCTTGTAGATAGCATATTCTTGGGTCATATTTTAAAATTTTATCTGTCAATCTCTGTTTTTAAATATTATATTTAGGCCTTTTACATTTAATGTAATTATTAATATGGTAGGTCTTAAGTTTGGCATTTTATTTTTGTTTTCTGTTGTTTTATTCTCTCTTTCTCATTTTTTGGTTTTATTTTTCCTGCCTTGTGAATATTACTTGAACAATTTTTAGAATTTCATTTTGATTTATCAGTAGTGTTTTTGAGGCATATTCTTGTGCATTTTTTAGTGATTGTTCTAGGTATGATAGTATATATATGTAACTTATTGTGTTACTGGTTTTGTCATTTTACTTGAATAAAATATAGAAACTTCACATGACATGAATGTTAGATTTTTTTTTAAACTGTGCCCCATGTTTCTGTGACTCTGTTTATCTTATTTGGGGTATTTTCTCTTTTTTTTCAGACTAGGTAATATATATTATTTTGTCTTTCGGGTCACTGATTGTTTTATCTGCCCATCCATTATGCTGTTGAGCCCTTCTAAATGAGCTTCTCATTTTGATTATTATATTTTTCAACAAAATATTTCCACAAAATATTATAATATTTTGTTTAAAAAATATTTTCTATTTCTTTGTTGATACTTCTCGTTTTTCATTTCAAGCATATTTGTGGTTGATGATTAAAACATTTGTATCATTTTGCTTTAAAATCTTTGTCAGATAAAGTTATTATCTGTCTTCTCAGTGTTGGTATGTATTGATTGTCATTTTTTATTTAGTTTGAGATCTTTCAGATTCTTGATATGATGAGTGATTTTTGATTGATATCTGGATCTTATTTAAACTTTCTGTTTTAACTAACTTTTTCTGACACTACTTTGGCAGAAGAAATGGGAAAGGAATTGCTTTATTACTTCCAGATGAAGATACAAATTTATATTTCCCAATTGGCCTCTATTTACACTCGAGGACAGGAGTGTCTCATCACTGCTGGGTGGGAGTGGGAGTTTTGACTTCCCACGTGGTCTCTACTGACAGCTTGTTGGGGGTGACATCCAATAAAAGATAACCTTATTGCTAGGCAATGATGAAAGTTCCAGCTCTCTACTCTGCGTCCTTTGATACCATCCCATTGGAGAGATTACTGATGGACAGGTGTTGGGAGATTTGTTTATTCTTATGGTCCCACTGATAGCTCACAGTGTACTAGGTAGGGAAGGACTGGTTATCAACTAGTAGCAATGAAAGTCCCAGTTTCCCTCTTGGCTTTTTCTCACACATCAGCAGGGGTGTTGGGGTGACTCACTACAAACTTGAGAAGGTGGTGGTCTAAGCTCCCTACTTGGCCTGTGCTAGTATGAGTTTGGATGGGACCATACTTTTTGTCTGTGGTCTTTGGTTGGGGTAGAGCTGTTATCGTCTAGAAGTTTTTATCTTTCTATACTGGCTCTTCTGGTCCTTTGGCTATAGAGAGCATGCTTTTGTTAGGGGTTGCTTTTTGTTTCCTCCTGTTTTTGTTTGCATTTATGAATTGTCAGCTTTCTCCATTTAAAACCCGGGATATATGGAGCAAAAAGAAAACCCAGCATCTCATCATAAATCTTAGGTCTCTAGCCAATCTGCCTTCTTCTTCCCACCTTTGGATTCTTCTCATGTTTGTAGGATATATAATGCCCAGTGGGAAGGATCCCTGGGTGGAGTAGAAATATGCCTACCTTATCTTCTTAGACATGGAAGTCCATAATCTGAATTTTAACAAGATCTCTAAGATCTGCTGCTTTGGCTACACATGGTGAATAGCAAGACTGCATAATTAAATTATCATTAGTTTTTAAAATATTGATTTTTCGTTCTTTTTAGAAGTTTTATGATGAGTACCAAGTTACCTTTCTTGCACATTAAAGATTTTGCTATACTTTATGCTAACTTTTAGATGAATTTATCTCTCACACTGCAGTTTAATTTGAGGCATCTGAGACTGACCTGTGTCTTAACTTGAAACAAATCGTTAGCAAAAGTCCCTTCGGCACTTAGGGCATTCTACAGTTGTCAACCTGATCTATTTATGAATAAAGAATTAATTTTACACTTCATCTTGACTATCTTATGTCTGGCATTTTCAGTAATTATTTCCAGGAGAGCACTCATTAGTACAACTCTGATTTTTCTGTTATTTATTGGGATTCCACAGAACTGCAAAGTGAAAGAGGCAATATTTCTTTTGAACAGAATCCAATTGAGTGCCTTCTTTTAAAATAGATGTTGGGGAAAAGACAAGATAAGATTGTTAGATTCTTATCTTAAAAGCAAGTCTTACATGAACTATTGGGTTAATTGGCCTACTTTGTCAAACAGTAAGAAAACAAACTAATTTTATGGAAGGAAAACTTTTGAGTTACTTTAATGTTCAAAAACACTGTTTATGTATCTTTAATATACTGTATAAACCTACAGTGAATTGCTTTGCATCTTGTTAAAAGATATTTCACCAGGGATCTTTCTGTATTTGGAATGTACTCTGCTGTAACAGAAGTTAATATTTTATTTTCAGAAGAAAAATGATCAGTATGTAGTTTGTTTTTTATAGGCTTCTTTTCTCCTATGGGGCATGAAATTTTGGCTTTGGCAAAAATAAGAGATGCAGTGGAATTGAAAATGTATGAATATCCGAATATTTATAAAAACATTATTGCTCCCTCTATTTGTCATTTATATTGTCAAGCCCTGTCTCATTTTTCTTGGACCAGGATTTCCAGATGTTAAACTCAGTTCTCATTTCTAGGTCTTCCTTGTATTTATCTCAGGAATTCTAAGTATCTGCTTTATGTTGCAAGGCTTCTGACATTCTGGCTTCAAACTGAGGAAGAAGTGATCATCACTGATAGGCTTCTTCAGTAAGAGAGCTTGGTTTCTCTCAGGCAGGGGTTCTCAAGCTTTTTGTCCTCGGGATGCTTATGCTCTGAAAAATCATTGAAGACCTCAAAGAGATTTTGTGTATGTAGGTTATATCTATATACATTTACCATATTGAAAAATTAGAGCTTGGAACAAATTTTTGAATACTGATTTTAAAAATGTTCACAATGGCAATAATAGACTTGGCATATGTTAACATAAAGAACTTTTTTGAAAATAATTATATTTTTAAAAACAAAAAAAATTCACAAGAAGAATGGCATTGTTTTTCATTTTCACCACCTTTTTAATGTCTAGCTTAATAGAAGAAAGTTTGGTTTTCGTATGTGCTTTTGTATTTTTATATGTAGTTTTAGTTGAAATATATGAAGAAAATCTCATCTTGCAAACATGCAGCTGGAAAAGAAATAAGTATTTTAAAAGTCTTTTTATATAATTGAGAATATTATTTGATTCTATAGCAAAACCCAACAAAAGGCAGAATTCTAAATGTTGCAATGTGGGATTTGAAACCATAGCAAATATTTTTCTCTATTACACTAAAATCCTTGTTACACTTTTGTGGATCATTTATCCATGTGTGATTTTGTAATTTCATGAATTAGCCATTTGGAAAATATGCCACTGAATTATGGGATATTACATTATTGACATTTGTTAATATATTCACAGATCAAATGAGAAAAAGTATTTAAGTGTCGAGAGGCTGTCAAGCTCACAGTAGCAGATACAAGTACTTAAAAATTCTAATTTTTACTTGAAAGCGGAATTTTATCATTGGCAACAAATCCTGTCAGTTTTTGTTTTTTTTTTTTTTGAGACAGGCTGACTTTATTCATTTTCAAGATGTTTACCAAATACTCAAGTTTGAATAAGTGTAAGATATTTGTTGTTATTTCAAGGAAAAATGGTGTTTCATGAAAAACACTGACTAATTCAACTCTTATCTCAAACAATCGCACAAGTGATTTTCCTTGAGATATCCTTTGTAGTTTAGGATCCTGTAGAAGTGACATATGATTGTGTACTTTCCTTTTATGTCGCATAGGATATTACTAATTTTTTTGTACTTGAGGCTGAAGATTTAATGATATGAATAATTTTTACTGCTTGATTAGGACACTGTTCATTGCAACTGGCTTTGAACAATTATGAGTATTATAGTAGGCATGTGGCAGTGAAGAGTATGGTGACTCCTAGTACAGTTGGGTGCCGCCGCCTTGGTTTATGCTAAAGCCCAACAGTTTCACTCACCATTCAGTGTGCAAACCATTTCACTGTGCAAACCTCAGCACAGTGAAAAAGTAAGCACATTTTCATGTTAAGGTGAGGACAATTTGAATCTTTCAGACCCCTTTAAGAGAACGAATCTCAGATGTTGCCAGGGGCTCACAGCTCAGACTTTGAGAACTTGGGAAAAATATGTAAGAAGACTTGTTGACAGGGCTGGAATCGTGATTCAGAAGGAAATCAACAGGAGAGCCAACATCAGCCTGGACCAAAACGCTATTGGACAGGAGCTTTTCCCATTCTTAACTTGTCTCATCTTGTACACAACTATGAAGTCTTCTTGAAGAAGAGTATTTAAAAAACTATGGCACATCAGGGCAATATAGTGGACTCTTGAGCAATGTGAGGGTTAGGGGCACCAACCTCCTTGATCTCCCGAAAACTTGGCTATGAATGGCCTACTGTTGACTAGAAGTCTTATGGGTCGATTAACATATACTGTGTATGTTATATGTATTATATACTGTATTCTTACAGTAAAGTAAGCTAGAGAAAAGAAAATGTTATTAAGAAAATCATAAGGAAGAGGAGCTATATTTACCAGTCATTTTAGTAGATCATCATCAAGGTCTTCATTTTTGTCATCTTTACATTGAGTAGGCTGAAGAGGAGGAGGAAAAGAAGGGGTTATTCTTGTTGTTTCAGGGATTGCAGAGGAGAGAGAAAGTCTGCACATGAGTGGACCTGTGAGGTTCAAGCTAGTGTTGTTCAAGGGTCACCTGTGCTTGGAAGGAGCAGGTCTGAGAGACCTGTTAACAAATGAGATGAGGACTTAGATAACAATGAGGGGAAGGGGTGCTGGCTTTATTAGTGGTCTAATGTCAGATACTGTGCACTATAGTCATGTATGTTGTCTCTTTTAATTCTTTTTTTTTTTTTTTGAGTTGGAGTCTCAGTCTGTCACTCAGCCTGGAGTGTAGTGGCATGTTCACGGCTACCACAGCCTTGACTTGCTGGGCTCAGGCGATCCTTCTAAGTAGCCTTCCAAGTAGCTGGAACTCAGCCTTGGCCTTCTAAATAACTGGAACCACAGGTGCACGCCACCATGCCTGGGTAGTTTTTTAAATTTATTGTAGAGATGAGGTCTTGAATCCCCGGGCTCAGGCAATCTTCTCACCTCCACCTCCCAAAGTGCTGGGATGACAGGCGTGAGTCATCATGCCAGGCCTCCTTTAATTCTTACAACAACCTATAAAGTCACTATCTTAGCCTTATTTTAGAGATGAGGAAGTGGAGACTCTGATGTTGAACAACTAGCCTGAGACAGCATCACACCAACGGGTTGGAGTTTGAATTCAGACCATCTCTTTTGACTGTAATATACTGTCTTCATATCAGTATTTGTGAGCCTCTTGGGTGCCATTATTAATTGGTTTACTGTTAATATATTTATCTGTCTAAACATATTTCTGAATATACATGTGTATAGTCAGTCAGGGTCAATTTTTACCTTTCTGGGAAAAACAAATACAATTTTGTATTCATTTATCCACTAGGGGGCACAAGAGTGCTAATTTGTTAAGTCAATAATGGTAGGATTTAAATTAAAAAGATTGTAGTATGATTTATAATAAGTATGCACTGTAGGAAACTGTATATGACAAAATTTTGAATAACTATCTAATTATTATTCCTGGTAATAAAGATAATGTGCTATCTTTTTGCCAAAACCAGGAGATGGCTTTCTCTGCAAAATCTGAAAAATAAATGAGATATAGTTTAACTTAGAAGTGTGATTGGAGGTTGAAGGGAGAGATCATGTGATATACATTGGCCATGAGCCAAGTCCCAAATCTCTGCATTCTAGTCTCAGATTTTTCTTGTTGTTGCTGTTTTTTTTTAAAAAAATAATATATGTCAGTATAAATATTATTATTTAGCTTGTGATCTGTTTTATGCAGTGGTGTCTCATGCAGTGGTGTCTGAAAGAACTGATATGATTTACCTAAGACATGAATTATTTAAGCTTTAAAGGAATATATTATATAACTTTTTTGTATTTGGATAATGCTTTTGTGAATTATTATTTATTACTTCAGATTTGTCATTTCCATGTGGCTAGGTATGGGAAGAGTCCCTTAATCTAACTGACATATCTAGTTCCTCATTTATATAATTATCACATGGGTAATTTCCAGTAAAATTATGAAGGGCTTTAAAAACAAAAAGGCTTTAAAGTGAACTAATTGTATAATATCTGCCATGAAAGTATTTACATTGGAAATAATTTTTGAATATTGACCTCATTTATGATTCTTAAGATTTCTATAAGCTTTGAATGATGATTACTGTGAAGAAATGAGAAATTCCATTAGCAATCATATCCTTGGTCATTGTGAAATTTTTCAGCCAGATTTTTACTCTATATATTACATGTAACTTTTTTGTTTAGAGTTAGAGTTTGTCACCAAAGGGTTCTAAAATAGTTTTTATTATGTGACTATTTTTAGATACAATGAAGAGTGTTCTTAAGTATGACATAAAGGGATTTTTTTTTCAGACTGAAAATCTCTGAAGCGTTATTAGAAAATTCTATTTTTATGATTCTAATTTTGAGAAGTATGGCTGTTGGAGCAAAATGGGCCAGAGTTTATAACTGTCTTTGCCCTGATACATACAGGTTATGTGTGTGTATGCTCAAGGAGACAGTTTGATCTCCTTGAACATTTGTTGACTCTTCTATATAATTGGAGTACAGGGTTGATGTAGGATGATAGGTGTTGGGGATACAAAGGTGAGTTGTGAGTAGTGCTGTCTTCAAGACCAGCAGTCTAGTGGGGGCATTACACAAATGAGTAAACAATTATAATGTGGTGTGTCGAGGGCAGGGATAAAGTCATGCCAAATTGCTACTGTGGCATCCCTTAATTAGATGATAACTTAGACTGGAAAATACTGCAGGAAGATGCTTCAGAGGAAGTGAGACTTGGACCTAAAGAACAAGTAGGCAGAGAGCTTTAGGTGCTGGGAGGAAGGCACATATCTGAGGCAGAGGAAATATCATGGGATAAGTCTTGGAACAGGGCAGTAGGCCCTTTAAATTGTAAGAATATGGAGTAAAGATGGGATCATGTGGGAGAGGAAATTGGAGATCTAACATAGGGCTGCCACCATGTACCGTGAGTACATATTAACAAGTTCAGATCTTCTTTAGATGTTAGGGAGCCCTTCACAGGTTTTCAGTAAGGAGTGATATGATCTTGCCTTTTAGGAAGACTGCTGGGACGGTGTTCTAGGAAAGTCATAGGGTACTGCAATAGGTAGTGTGAAAAGTGGTGCAGCTGGGCCAAGGGCATAGAGGAAGACTTGATATATAGTGGTCAGCAGAGTCTGGGAGTACCTAAGTATAGGATTAACAGGAGGGGATGGAACCAGAAGGTACTCATGATTTTGAACCACAGACTTGGCAATTAGAAATCGGACCTGAAAAGATGGGAAGAACCAAAGGTGACCCTTAGGCTTCAGGTTTGGGTGACTATGGCAGATGAAGGCGAAGACCAAACTTTTTTGAGGGGGCTTTTAGTGGAAGATGGAGATTAAAACAAAGTAAAAATACAACCTTGAAACAATATTTGAGTATGTTCAGTGTTCCAAGGACATAGTGAGGTTTTAAATATGATACATTTAATGACCTCAGTATCTTCTTGAGTTATTACTATCTCTAATTGACCAATGAGGAAGCAGATTCAGAGAGATCATGTATGCTACCTAGGATGTCATAACTGGAAGTGGCAGAACTTGGAATTGATGCTAGATCTATCTGACCCTGAAATACAACCTTTACACTCTATTAATATGGCTATTATCTCATATAGCTACAATTGAAGCAATGGGCATAAGTGAAAATGTTGAAAAGAGTATATAATCAGAAAGGAGAAGATGGCCAAAGATAGAACTTGGGCAAATAACATTAGATTAAATGGAACCCATCAGGGATCTATACAAGATGCTATACCAGAACAGTAGGAAGGAAACTAGAAAAAGCATTGCATCCAAGAGAAAAACATTAGAGTCATCCTTGAAGGCTCTTATTCTTTCCCATCCCACATCCTGTCTACTAGCAAATCATTTTGACTCTGCCTTCAGAATATATCCAGGATCTGACTATTCCCCCCAGTCCAAGCTACTCATGTCTTCTGTGCTCTAACAGGATTTTCCATATCTAGCCTTGTTGCCCTGCTGTCTTTTCTCCATACAGTGGTCAGATGATCACTCCTCTGCCTAGAGTGACCTTTCTTGTCATTCAGAATGTAATCTACTCATTGCCATGGACCACGAGGATGCACTTGACTCTGCCATGGGTCACCTCTCTCACCTCCCCTTCTGTGTCCTCCCCTGGGCTGCAGTAGCCAGCCATGAGCTGCACAGGCTCTCTCCCCAGATCTTTGCCCTGATTGTTTGCCTGCCTGAGATGTTTTCTACCCAGATCTCTGTCACTCTATCAGAGTGACCTCTCTGAAATATTAATAGCACCTTCCATAATCACATTCCACTCTTAGTTCTTTTTTTCATATACATTATTATCACTTGGAACATTAAGCTTACTTGTTTGCCTTCTGTTAATTGCCGCTACACCTTCTGTGCTGTGTCGAAACTTCCTGAAGGTTGAGATCTTGGTTCCCTCCTGTGTCCTCAGTGTATAGCAGGGTTCCCCAGCCTCTGGGCTGCTGACGGTACCGGTACTGGGCTGCAGCCTGTTAGGATCCGCTGCTGCTTCCCCACCCCTGCACCCGGGCCACACAGCAGGAAGTGAGCGGCAGGTCAGCAGAGTTCCCTCTTGCTGTCGGATAAGTGGTTGCATTAGATTTTCATAGGAACTCGCATCCTACTGTGAACTGTGCAAGCAAGGGATCTAGGTTGCATACTACTTAATGAGAATCTAATGCCTGATGGTATCCCCCCATCCCTCCCCCTACTGTCTGTAGAAAAATTGTCTTCCATGAAACTAGTCCCTGATGCCAAAATGATTGGGAACCGCTGGTGTATAGGGCATAGTAAATGCTCTATAAATGTTGGAATGAGTGACCACAGTCAGAGAGGACTTTAAAATAAGTAAACCAGATCCTTTCACTCCTATGTTTAACCCTCCCCCTGCCCCCCAATATCTTCCTATCACTGTCAGGATAAAAGCCAGACTCCTTACCATGGTCTGCAAGGCCTCACGTGATCCAAGCCTTGACTGAGACGGGTCTCCAGCCTTGATGTTTCTCTGAGTGACTGCATTTTAGCCTTATTGGCCTTCCCGTTCTTCCTGAAGTTTGCTAAGCTCATTTTTCCCTCTTGCTGTTCCCTTTTCTGGCCACTCTTTCTACATGGTGTGCTCATTTTGATCTTTCATATCTTTGCTTGAGTGTTCCTTCTTTAGGTAAGCTTCTCTGGGCTACCCTTTCTTAAAAACAATCCTTCTAATGCCTGCTTCTCCACCTCAAACCTTCCCAGGACTCAGTCTAGTTTTTAGCATCATAATTGTTACTCACTAAACAATAGTGTTTATTTATTTCCTTATTAACATTCTCTCTCCTGAAATGGATTGTAAATATCATGAGGGCAGGGCTTTGCTCCCTCACTGCCATCACATTCCTTGCATCTAGATGGAGTGCTTGGCCCATTGCAGAAGCCCAGTGCTTAGAGGATGAATGGAGGAAAGACCTCTGTCCTTCCTCTGAGGGTGGCGCCTTATTATGGCAAATGCTTGAGTATGCTTTATGTGACACACAGTTTAAATGAATGCCTAAACCTTCTAGGATGAAGGCTATGCACTTTGAATCCTAAGTTATGAGACTATCTTTCCAACACGGTTCATGGAATTCTGGTACATTTCTTTATAGAGACTCTTCTTGCACATTCTTAGGAGTTTAAATCTTGTGAACTTTCAGGATGTTGCAGTTTTTATTCTTAGTTGTTACCAACACTACTTGACTGAACTAGATTGCCATCTTCTCCAAGATCACGAGTGTCATATTCTCGTTCATATCCCTACTCCTTTTCCAGAGTTCAGCGTAGAGTAGATGTTCAATAAATGTTTGTCAGTAGATGTTTTTTGAAAAGTTTGGCCGGGCATGGTGGCTCATGCCTGTAATCCCAGCACTTTGGGAGACCAAGATGGGAGGATTGCTTGAGCCCAGGAATTTGAGACCAACCTGGGCAACATAGTAAGACCTCATTGCTACCAAAAAAAAAAAAAAAATTAGCTGGACATAGTGGTGCACACCTGTAGTCTCAGCTACTCAGGAAGGTTCTCCTGAGCCCAGGAAGTCAAACCTATGTTAAGCCAGGATTGTGCCACTGTACTCCAGTTTGGGTGACAGAGACCCTAACTAAAAAAAAAAAAAAATTACAGTTAAAAATTTAGAATTTATTTTACAAAACTTTAGGTGTATCCATAGTGCAATGGATAGCACATTGGACTTCTATTTTGTAAAACTTTTTTCATTTTTATAGATTTAAAAACTGAGCCCCACTGACCCCCACCTCCAAACGCCTTTTAGAAATGTTTGGTTACTGACAAACACTAGAAAGGGAATGAAAAAGTGATATCCCCATACTAAATTTAAATTCTGTCCACCAAGCTAGAGAAACAGAGGCTACCCTATATGCATTTATTCACCTAGTGTACCTCTCTGTTTGGATGGGGTTGGGGTAGGCCAGCATCCTTCTTCACTCTTATTTTCTTTTTTGATAAAACAGTCAGTGTTCAGTGCGGCTCCAAAAGTTTTGGTTTGGGGATTTAAAAAGTGAGCAGCAGGTAGCTGTGACGCAGGTTTTGCACAGTCACTGAGCTGCACACACCTTAAGCCAACACAACCAGTGAAAGGTGGCAGTGTTTGAACTGAATCTGTGCTTTTTAGATGGAGCAGCACCTTTTCAATAAAAGCACGTTTATATGGACTCCTTAAGAAGTTTAGACTAGAGGGCTGTCTCCAGAAATGGGCCCCCCTTTAGCCAAGACCCATTTGTTTGTCTTGGCAGGCTGGCTGTGTCTGCTTGGCTGGTGCTAATGCTGGGATGTTAAATTGATGAAACACAGAGCTTTTGATCCCTTTCAGTGAGGCTTCTATTTGGTTAATGGCAGGGCAGAGCTCTTTGCTGCTAGCCACCTGTAACTGGCCAAGTTAAAAAAAAAAAGGCAGCAGCAGCAGAAGAAGAAATTGATGCTGAGATGTGGAAGAGGAAATTTTTCTTTAAAAAAAAAATCTTACCAAATGCTTTATTTATTTGTTTGTCTGTTTTAATGTCCAAAATATATTTAAAAATACTGGAAAAGAAAGTTTAAAAAAATCACCTAAATCCCACCATTTTTGGACAGTGGCAGTGGTTAGGGGAGGATTGGAGAATGGATACTCTTGTAATATGGTTAGGAATTTGAGGAGCTATGGGCAGATACGTCATTAGAATAATTAACCTTTGTTTTCAATGTGGCTTTTATTTTTTCTTTCTTTGATTTAGATAGAATTATTTTCTTCAAGTGATTACAGTGTAGGCTTCTGCTTGGCATAAATACCGTAACAGAGATGACCTGATAAAAAATATGAAGGGGTTTGGCTTTTTGAGAGTTTGGGCATTTCAGAGCTATGTACCCATTATAGTCATGTGTTGCTTAATGTCAGGGATACATTCTGAGAAGTGTGTCATTAGGCGATGTCATCTTTGTGTGGACACAAAGAGTGTATTTACACCTAGATGGTGTGGCCCGCCACACACCTGAGCTACATGGTATAGCCTGTTGCTCCTAGGCTACAGACCTGTACAGCGTGTTACTGTACTGAATAGTGCCAGAAATTGTAACACAATGGCAAGTGTTGGTGTATCTAAATGTATCTAAACATAGAAAAGAAACAGTAAAAATATGGTGTCAAAGATAAAAATGACACTCCTGTGTAGGATACTTAACTTGAACAGAACTTGCAAGACTGGAAGTTGCTGTGGGTGAGAAGCTGTGAAGGCTTTTTATTGTACACTCCTGTAGACTTGAGAACATGTACACTTAGACTACAGTAAGGTTATAAAAAATTTCTTCAATAATAAATTAGCTTAATGTCACTTTTTGAACTTTATAACCTTTTAAAAAACTTTATGACTCTTTTGTAATAACATTCAGCTTAAAACATAAACATACTGTATGTATAGCTATATAAAAATATTTTCTACATCCTATCCTATAAGCTTTTTTCTATTTTTAAAAGTTTTAAATTTTTTCTTTCTAAACTTTTTTTGTTGTTGTTAAAAACGAAGACACAAACATACACAGTAGCCTAGGCCTACACAAGGTCAGGATCATCAAGATGTCACTAGGTGATAGGAATTTTTCAGCTCCATTATAATCTTTTGGGACCACCATTATATATACAGTCTGTTGTTGACTGAAATGCCATGATGTGGTATGTGACTGTCCACTTGTGTAAAATGCACTTATGTTTGTTTGGTGTGCTTGGGATTGGGCTACCCCTGGTTTGTCAGTCTTCATGACTGTACATGTTTCAGGGGCTATGACAAGTCTTTTTAGAACAGATAGCACAAAAAGGAAACAAATATAAATTATATTTCTGGCTTACATTTTTCAAAAGAGATTAATAATGTTACTTACATCATTGCTGGTGTTAATAGTCTCATGAGTTTGTGGCTTTTTTAACCCCTCACTTTATTCTGGCTTCTGCTCCAATGTCACCGTCTCAGAAGAGGCAAAACAAATGAAATTAACAGATGGAATTAACTGAAGAGAATGTCTCCTGTCCACTAAAGGAAAAAAAAGTTTAAAGAGGGTGTTTGACACATGACAGATGGCATGAGAAATAGCCTGTCAAATTAAAATCAGCAAAAATGGATTAGTCAACAACCTATAATTAACTACCAGTTGCTCTTCTCGTGACTATGTTTCTTTCCACTTTATGTTGATATTTTACACAAATTAACTCCTAATATTTCATATTTTTCTATGTTAACTTTTACCATAGGGATTTATCTATTTTTTATATTCTTCTTAACGGTTTTTTCCTTTTATTTCATCAAGTTGACATGGTGGAATGAGACCAGCACTACTATGTCAGTAGTTTTTGTATGCTTACAACTAGCTATGTGCTTAGCATGTAGAACATGTCCAATTCATGCCTATTGAAGTTAATTGAATATTCCAAATACATTTAACCTTTGCTTTATTACTGAACATTTGGCTTCTTTCTGGTTTACTGATATTGTAGGTGGTGATGTGGTGACCATCTCCCTGAATGCCTGTATCTTCATGATTCTTTTGACTCATAGTCTTGTGATGAATTCCAAAAAGCGATTTCTCAGTCAAAGGTTGTGAACATATTTACACCTTTTAACTTGTAAATGGGTGATACCGCTTTATAATTTTATCTTCAGTGATTGAATATTTCTTTGCTCGTATAAAATAACTAAGGATATTCTTGAGCTTGTCTAGCATTTCTTGTGGCTATTTATTCTTTCTGACACAAATAACCAAAAGTATTCCCAAATTCTAGATATAGGTGTCACCTATTTTTGTTATCCTTGCAATTCTAAGCCTGTTTTCTTATATATCCATTGTCAGCGTATTTATGACTTTTATTAATATATTATTTTTGTCATAAATTGTGCATTTCATTAATTTTTTTCAAGGAATTTTTAGAGGTCTTTGCACTTAGACATTTCTTAATTATTGTTACAAACTTAATTTTCTTAAATATTCTTATTTGAGGTGGGATGTCTGTAAATTTGACACTCCTGAAGCTCTTTAGTTTTTTTCTTTCCTCTTCGCTCTTTCAAATTTTGAAATGTTAGTGGCTTTTGAAGTTGCTTTCGAATTGTTAAAGCGCACACACATGTTCATATTATATATAGTAACCTTCCTTGGCCCCTTTATTGTCCCTTCCTTGGTTTTGTTACTTTCCAGAAGAGTAAGAGAAGCTAGAAAATCCATCTTAAGCAGCTCCACCAAAGAGATTAAGAAATCTGTGACTATTTAGAATGACCAAGTCTTTGGTTAAAATTTGACTAATGGCCATCTTAAAAAAAAAGGAGCTATTCCTAACATTTTGTTTCTTGGTTCTGTTTTTAAATTTGGAGTACAGGTTGGGCATTCCTTTCTAAATTAAATTTTATTTTATTATAGAGATGTGTGGTACAAATAAGGATTAACTATATAAGTAGGCTGCATGCAGGTGAAGTTTGGGTCATTCAGTCCTTACTCCCCCTGGTATAGGACCAGGTACCCTTTGTGTTGTTACATTCCCTCCTCCCTGTTTCCTAGCAGTGCCTAGTGACTGCCAATCCCTCCCTTGTGTTAATGTGATTAATGTTCAGGTCCCACTTATGAGTGAGAACATGCAGTATTCAGTTCTTTGTTTCTGTGATCGATCTTTAAGTATAATGGTCTTCAACTCCATTCAATCTGCTGCAAAGTCCATGATTTTGTTCTTTACTGCTGTGTAAAGGTACATTGTATATATGTACCACATTTTCTTTGATTAGTCCACTTTCAATGGGCAGTAGAGTTGGAAGAGTAATGATTGAAAGAGAAGTATTAGGAGTTAACTAAGTTCAAATCTAGGCTCTTCCTGTATATCAACTATGAAGGACGTCAACAGCATAAGTGGAGAGTTTTTAATGTAGCTTGCATATGAGAGAATAATAATGTACCAGTGTTAATTTATCTTATTTATTTTTTGTTTTCTTCTCTTCCTAATCTTGTTTATTTATTTTAAAAATTTTATTATTATAGATTTTATTTTAAAGATGTGGGGTACAACTCAGGGTTAGGTATACAAGTGGACATTGTACAGGTAAAGCTTGGGCCTCCCTTTGATCCCCACTTTGCCTGGTTTGTAGGTTGGGCATTCCTAATTAAAAAATCCCAAATCTGAAATGCTCCAGAATCCAAAACGTTTTGAGCACAGATGAGACACCACAAGGGGAAAATTTCGCACCTGCTCTTATGTGACATCTACAGTTAAAACTATGTTTTTTGCACAAAACTTAAAAAAAAATGTATAAAAGTACAGGCTAAGTGTGTAATGTGCATATGGCCACATTAGTGAATTTCATTGGGGTTCCATAGCCAAGATGTCTCAATATGTATATGCAGGTATTCCAAAATCTGAAAAACATCCAAAGTCTGAAATACTTCTGGTTTCAAGCATTTCAGATAAGGGATACTTGACCTGCACTAAAATCTTCCTCTGACTACATAAACCTAAGATAAGAGTGTTGCTTTATTGATATTATAATAGGATTATAGCTGTTAGTAGTAATAGCAATACGTTGAGATTTTTATATGTGCCAAGGTACTAGATTTCTTATGCATTTTTTCAATCCTGATATTATCCATTTTCCACAGGTGGTGGAACTGAGGCTTTGAGAGGTTAAGTAAAATTAGCTCTTGAGGTAGAAAAGTGTTCGACTTGGGTCTGCCTAACTATAAAACTCCATTCTCTTAATCATGATTCTATGCCAAATACATTGGTTTTTGAACTTGTATTGATTGTTCATAATTTCTTTTTCAAAGACTCTTTATAATTGTGGATTTATATGATCATCTCAGAAATGAAATATTAGGCGAATCAGTGTTTAACTTTTATCCAGAATGTTTTTGACAACCATGGATTGATCTGTACTGGGAAAGCCATCTTCAAACAGCTCTGCACAGAACAAGCAGTTACTATTTGCTGTAGGCTTCACTTTCTGATATCAGTCTGTTTCCCAGTCTTAGGAGTTTTTTTTAAACAGATCCTCATCCTTCACCTAATACCAAACTTGATCAAGATAAAATCAATTCTGTTCTGAAACATTTCTGATACCTTTATTGTCTAAGAGTAGTTCTTATACTTGATGGTTTGCAATATAAAATTCTCTTGAGCAGTAAAAAGGACTTTTTGTATGCAGGATTGTTTTTCATTAGCATTTTTCATTAATATTGTCTATGCTTTGCCAGCTTCAGTCAATTGATGCCCTATGGGCAGTTAACAAACTGAGCTTGATAAAATTGGGTCATTTGTGGTCACCAGTTAAATAGAATATTTAAATGTTCTTTCAAGTTTATTGTAACATTCACCCCTGCTCTCACTGAAAATGGTGTAATATCAGTAGAAACCTTTTTTGGTATCTGGAGGTATTTATAATTATGATCATTATTTACCTTAGAAGTTTTTAAACTGAGAGCCATGACGACTGCTTCAAAGTATATTAGCAAACTCAAGAGTAGTATGTGAAAAGTGATATTGTTTTTTGAGTTCATAATTTTTGTCATTCCCTCAGTTATTCATTGAATTATCATTCAAATCACCTTTCATTCAAATTCCCAAGAAGAATATAAATTTCTAGACTGAAAGAAAATTTTAAGACATAACTATTCTCAAAGCTTTGTCATCTGCATTTATTTAACCACTTATACTTAAATGCCAGACCTTTTAGATGCCTATTTGAACCATTTTTTTCTGGTCCCATACAATGTTTTAAGAGTGTGTGTGTGTGTGTGTGTGTGTGTGTGTGTGTGTGTGTGTGTGCGCGCGCGTGTGTGTGTGTGTATCTGTGTGTGTTTTCTTGCTATTTTCTCTGTTTTTAAACAAGGAGAACATGGGCATTTGACTTTGTTTTAATTAGCATCACAATCACTTAGTCTCTAGTTGAATACATGGTCATATTTCAGAGACAGAGAAATAAAGACAAGAATTTGGAGAAGTTTAGGTCTCTGGAATGATTGGCTGGTGTGAACTGACTATTTGAAACCTGTTAATTTGGTGATGCATATACTATACTTTAATAATCTAGAACGTAATCCTAGCATCTCTCTTCCCTCCTGACAATAAAATAAAAAATGAATTTATCAGTTTCTTGTCTCTTCATTGTCACCTAGGCTACCACCTTCACCTCTATTTTATTTTTAATTTTAAGTGAGAAAGCAGGATTTATTGAGAGGACAGAGAAGCTCTCACTGTGGGAGGCGGCCCAAAGGGGTTGCCCCACATCCACCTCTAAATATTACCAGGTCTAGACTCACTAATGACAACTCTGCTCTCTTGTCAATCTGGAATAGACTTTAGTCAACTGCTGAAGAAGAGAAACCGTAAGTCAGTCCTAGGGCCTTTCTGTCCTGTATTCCTCCACCCTTTTCACTTTGCCTCCTCTTCTGCAAAGAGGAGTCACAGCGTCTTGCCTTCCTTATAATTGTCTAACAGAGATAATGAGTTTACTCCATGAACTGAAAAGCAGAAAAACTATGATAGAAGGGCACAGAATATTCTTTAGGTTCTAAGGATAAAGGTTGGTAGGTGGGTTCTGAATCAGTCCTTCATGATTCCAAGTGAAAACAGTATGGTGTAGTAAGCACCCCAGGCTGTGGAATCTGTCTACCTGAGACCTGATGCTGGTTAGCTGTGTCACCTATACAGAGCAGGACAATGGGAAAGTTGTGAACCTATGTGTCGAGGACAGAGTGGGTCAAGTTTTTAACACATAGTAAGGTCTTTTTTGTTTATTGGTAATATACAGGCATCTTTTGGTGTCTCCTATTTTTAGTAACTTATCTAGAAATGACTGCATTTCATTTAAAGTAAAACAACCACTTCTATTTAAAATAAAACATTCAAAAATCAATTTAACCAATTCAAAGAGACATGTAATACTGAATTTGGAGCAGTTCTCATTCCTTTCTGCCTAATACTGAATTGTTAAATATCCCAAACCTATGGAGATTTTACTCCTTTGTCTGGCAAGTTAGTTAAGGTGATATGACTGTGGTTTATATGTTTAGTGCTTTTCACTTATAAACGTAAAATAGTTTATCTTTAATCTTTGCCATCTTCTGCCAGTTTCTTTTTTTTTTGAGTTTTTTATTTTATTTTATTTATTTATTTTTTTTGAGTTGGAGTCTCACTCTGTCACCCAGACTGGAGTGCAGTGACCGCTCCCGGCCACTGCAGCCTCGACCTGCTGGGCTCCAGTGATCCTTCCGCTTCAGCCTTCCAAGTAGCTGGAGCTACAGGCGTGCGCTACCACGCCCGGCTAATTTTTTTTTTTTTTGATTTATTGTAGAGATGAGGTCTCACCAAGTTGCCCAGGTGGGTCTCGAACCCGCGGGCTCAGGGAATCCACTCACCTCAGCCTCCCAAGGCGCGGGATTACAGGCTGAGCCTCCGAGCCCGGCTTTCTGCCAGTTTCTTATAGGTAATGCTTATGAACAACCTGAGCCTGATGAAATTCTCTTAGTGAGCTAGGACACTTCAGGTTGCTGGAAAAAGCTTACTTTATTAACTTTTTCTGTCATAAACATAGCATATCTTTATTTCATTTAGTGTTTAGAAATGCTGAAACATACTTTAAGCACAAAAGAAGAAAAAGATGTTCATAACCCCACAACTCAAGGTCTCTATTATTTACATTTGGGGTGATTTTCTTCCATAATTATACAAATTTAAGACTGTGATCATTCAACAAATGCCATTTTAAATATGTTCACTTTTGTAAGCTTCTCAAGACCTTTCTTCTTCTGCTTTTTTTCTTTTCTTTTCTTTTAAGTCAGGGTCTTATTCTGTCACCCAGACTGGAGTGCAGTGGCACAATCACGGTTCACCGCAGCCTCAACCTCTTGGGCTCAAGCAATCCTTCTGCTTCAACCTCCCAAGTAGCTGGGATTATAGGTGTATGCTACCACATCTGGCCAATTTTTTGATTTGTTTGTCAATACAAGGTTTTCCTATATTGTCTAGGCTTGTTTCAAGCTCCTGGGCTCATGCCTTGGCCTCCCAATGTGCTGGGATTACAGGCAGGAGCCACCACACCAGATCCTCTGTCTTTGGATCCTTTTGTAGTTCTTCTCTGTGTTGACTTGTACACTACATGGGGAGTGCTCGGTTTAAAAGCAGAACAAATGAATGTGCAGACACACACACATAGGTAATACACTGACAATGCAAGGGAGCCCACTGTTGTTCTGAGAGCCTGGTGTTCAAGTTCTCTTACAGTTTCTCCTTAAGTGGCAGCTGATTGGAAAGGCAGGGATCGTGAGGAATGGACTCTGGTAGGAATGAGTGGGTAGTTGTGTCAGTGCCTTAGGTAGTATTTTTAGGAGATGTATGTATTTTCAAAATCATTTAAAATGATCTAAAATGGATTTATCCTTTGACTATAGGACACAGCAGATATTTAAACAACTCAGTCAAAGATGTTGCTGGTGAAGGTTAGATTATAGTCAGGAGTGGATTCAGGTTTCGTGGGGCTAGAGATTTTAATTTTTCAGACCATATTTTAGAAAAACAAATACACCATTATAAGTATAAAATCAGATGCAATAGTGAACATTTATTTATTTAACATAAGAAAA
Organism: Cephalopachus bancanus; assembly: GCA_027257055.1. Lineage (NCBI taxonomy): Eukaryota > Metazoa > Chordata > Mammalia > Primates > Tarsiidae > Cephalopachus > Cephalopachus bancanus. Next base: position 3,385,503 of record JAPVLO010000030.1, on the reverse strand, counting down.
ATGTCACAAATTTCATCAAGCTGACAAATATCACTAACATCACAAAATCCAAAAGAAATGTAACCTTCTTGTTAAGTAACTGCATAATATATTTATATACATTTTTCCACCCATAGTTTAATTGCTTTTTTATTTATCAGTAACTTTGCAATATCATTTTTGTAGAAAGAATGGAAAGTTAACTCAATTGCTTTTCTTCTAGCATGGTTAATCAGAATTCAGTTTTCTTCATTGATAATTGAGATACATAAAGCATGTACATGTAGTCATCTTCATTTGTTTGTAATACCGCTATTGTTTTATATCTTACTAACAGAAATTCCAATAAATTTTATCTCAAAAATACCAATACAGGGTGTTTTACATTTGTTGTTTGTTCATATTAATGTTGAATTATCAGATACATTTTTGACAGGTGTGAATTTCCATTTTGTATAAGTATTGGTGAAAACCAGTTCCTTCACTTGCAATTTTAAAGTGAAGATTGGAAGACTTTTCCTTAGCCCAGACTCTGGTTCCCCACATTTCAAACCCTGTTTCTCCTCCACTGTCCAAGTACTTCCAGGCTGGGTGCTACTTAAAGTTTCTGTCTTTGATCCTCCTGGTGCTGTTAATACCCTTCTCCTGGTCTTCTTCAATCTTTTATATTTTATTGAGAGAATTTTCAAATTAAGATGATGTGGTCTAGGGCAGAGCATCCTAACTGACAAAAGCAACAACAATAACGTTAACTACTAGTAAGTATCAAGTGCTGTGTGTCAAGTATGTGCTAAACATGTACCATCTAATCCTTGCAATGACTTTCTGGTGTAATTACTGAGCTGATCTCAGTTTTATAGATGAGCAAACATAACTTGTTGGGATTTCTCTTTAGGCCTCCAAAAGCTTGTCAGACTCCAAAGCTTGTTTTCCAAACCACTACAAACAACTTTTCAGCAATTTGTGCTTGGGGTCGGGTGGTTCAAATTCAAACGTGGCCCTGTGTTTTACTTATACTAATGATTACTAGATAATTTCTAATCACAACTTTGTATTAATTTATTAGGTATAGTCCTTTCAATGGCAAATCATTGCAGAACTAAATTGACTTAAAAATATTTAAGCCAAAGGTCATTATTAGAATAAAGTTTAGTATTTCAGAACTATGTGCAATACTGTGTTACTTTGCAATAAAAAACCCAAAACAATTAAAAAAAAGTGCAACAAAATAAAATCAAGTCTTTGTGAGTCTGAAATATGGCATTTGACTTACTTCATCAATGTGTTTATTCAAATTGCTTTTTAATCTTTGAGAGTGAGTATAAAATATTATTTTTACTGATCTTTGGTATGCAGTTTCAGAAGTGTGTGTGTGTGTGTGTGTGTGTGTGTGTGTGTGTGTGTGTCTACTGGCATTCCCACTTTCAAGTAAATTGGCAAAGGCAATATAATTATAAAGTCAAAATGTGTCTAATTCTTTTCTTCACTGTTGAATACATATATATGTATGTGTATATCACTTGTATATACCTATGTACCTGTGTGTGTGTATGTGTGTGTGTGTGTGTGTGTGTGTGTGTGTGTGTGTGTGTGTGTGTGTGTGAATCTTTTTTCTTTGGCAGGGGGGTAGTATGTAGGGGAGGAACCTTTTATCCTTTTTAACTCTTGGTGGGGGTCAACTGCCACTTTACTTAAACTCATCTGTCTTGACTTAACCACTTTTAATGAATTTGATCTGTTTAGGTCTACTCTCTGATCCTTGTTGTAAGACACTTTCTCACAAATAAAGGGAAAGAAATCAACAAATGCCAATTCTGAAGATGGCCAATTATCCTGGGACCATGACACTTTTTATTTGTGTTACTTATTTGCATGTTCTCCACATGGCAATTATCTAACCAAATAAATGTATATAATTTTAAAACTTTATTTGAGATGTTTAATAAGCAGAGTTTCTGGAATCCTATTGCTTGGATTGAATCCCAGCTTCACTGCATACTGGCTATGTTATCTATGGCAAGTGATATAGCATTTCTGTATCAATTTCCTCATCTGTCCAACAGGGATAGCATATAATATCTACTTACTGGATTATTGAGCAATTTGCATGTGTTAATATATGTAAAGTGCTTGAAACACCAAACATTACACAATGGAACTCTCAATAAATATTAGCAGTTATTTTTAACAGTAGGCTGACTATGTCATTATTAGGAATGATTCAAGGTGGGTCAGGGTAGCTTCTCTGCTGACAACTCTTTTTATTACCACCAGCCATAGTGTCTGGAATGACAGTATCAAAGATTAGTCAAGAACTTCCTAATAAATGCAGATTCTCCTTGGAGGGGCAAGGGTTTGTGGCCACATATGTGTGGGGGTGCACCTGGTTAAGCAATAAGGTTTCTTTTCTAGTAGAACTCTTAAGCTCTTTTGATATGCAAATGTAATAGTAAATCTCTAAATGGAGACAGAGTGCCCACCAATGGAACCCAGGGCACTTCTCACACCCCTACTCCAACCTTTGCATTTGGGGGGGGGCGTAGGGGCATGGACTCAGTGTTCCCTCAATTCTTTTTTTCTTTTGAAGACGTGGGCTGCAGTTCAGGGTTAGGTTCATAAGTGGTCATTGTACAGGTAAAGTCTGGCACTTTTATTGATGTTTTGTGTCCTCCCTCCCCACCCCCTGCAGTGTCCCTCTACTGCCAATACCTTTCTTATGATAAATGTTCAGGGTTGGCTTAAGAGTGAGAACAGTAGTACTCAGATCCTTGTTTCTGTGATAAATCAATGAGTATTATGGAGTCTAATTTCATTCATTTTTTAAAGAACAGTCTTCATGCTAAGTGTTCTTTGAGATAGACTCTGATACAACTCTTTGCGATCATCAGTCGGAAACCGGGTAGAATCATCTTTGACAATTCATCAAGGACAAAGTGGTTGGAACCAAGAGAGTGGTTTCAGTTTGTGGAGGAGATGCTTTGAAGGACTGGTGGGAGGATACCAAAGGCAAGGGGCCCTGCCCAATTCTGTAGGACTGTGTGGCTAAGACCAAACGTACTGTAAAGACTCCATCAGCTCTGACACACGAAATCGGCTCAGGTCTGCACACGTATGATGGGAACCGTGGTGACCCAGACCAGTGCCAAATGTTGTTTATTAAGAAGCTTAGGTGAGGGATTGAGGCTGGTTGCTGAGGCAGTTTCAAAAGAAGGGTAGTGGACTTCTCTGCTAACTCTGCTCTTCCCAACCAGACCATGGCCTCTCAAGCAAACTATTTAGAAGCAATTTGAAATGTAATTCACCTGAGTTCTAGCTTGTTTTCCTTGAGGTAATTGGGACAATTTTGTTTTTAAGAAAGGAAAGGAAAGATCAATTTTATGAAAGTAATATCCTACATATGTTCTTTGACAGTATACATATCATTAGCAAACCTATTATACTATATTGTCATATTATATGATATTATATTGTGCTCATTATAATATTAATAAGTATAATATATTGTAAATATATGTCATAGCATGACTGTTGCTATAGATAACATATTTTGTAAGGTTTAGATCTGGCCAAATACTTTTTGTAAGGCACTAGCTTTTGTTTTTTGTGGTCATTTTTGTTTTTATAAATAGAGAAGTTGCCAAGAAAATGTATACACATTTTAAGAACGGAAAAAGCAGTATTAAAATTAAAAGATGAATGCAAGTCATGTTTGACTTCTGGAGTTACTGGAGGTACTCAAAGTGTTTACCATCAGTGTCCAGGCACTTCTGATTACAGTGAGTTAAACGTAATACATAGATAACACCGCTGAAAATGTATATATATTTTTTGGCACCCTGCATGACTCCCTAAATAAAAGGAAAGGAGCCCCCAGACTTTAAAGCTATTGTTTTACTGTTTGCAATCTCCAATAATACCCCATTTACATAGAAGCATACGGGTAGGTTCTATTTCCTTCAAAGTAAGTAATTTATTTATAAAAATCTTATTGGTAATATATTGGACTTTGGTTTTGGTCTTTTTCATTACTTTGAAATTTTGAAAAATTTTTGGAGCCAGTTAGTAAACATTTTTCCTCTTTATTGCCATTCTATTGCTGTGTCTGTAGTTACAAATTTTGGGTCTGAAAAATGTTCAATTTACGTCATGAAGTGGAGCTGACTTTATTTCTAAATACGTTGGCCTTAAACCAAGGATAGCTTTTCCACTGGTGCTTCCATGCTTATCTTTTAAAATGTAGGCTTCATATATTTTCTTTTGATTTCCAGTCAATCTATTAAAGTCATAGTTTGCTTCCATTTTGAAATCTGCTAGTGAGAAATGATCTCAGACATTACTGAGAAACCTGTGTCGTTCTTTTCCCATTATCAACTTTTTTTTTTGACATTTATTCTGAGTAGCTCAGATCCATTCTAGCCAGACAGTCATTTTGTGCTGAATGTTACTTGACCTTCAAGAATCCGAAGATCCAGCCAGGATTGGGTCAGACTTGATCCTCTCCAGTTTTAGATACCTGGCCAACTTCTCTGGCCAGCATTAGGCTTCGACACTCCTCAAGGTCTGTAGATGATTTCATGAAAGGGTATGCTATCCTTTTACTTTTCTTCTGTCTGTCTCTACAGTGAAAATAATGGAAATTGTGTGTTAGTGGTAAAGATTTTCTTTTGGAACAGTTTATCTGTTACAGTTTTTTCTCTCTTCTCTCTTTCTCTCCCTCTTTCCTTCCTTCCTTCCTTTCTTTTTTTTTCTGTCTCTCTCTCTCTTCTCCCTTCCTATTTTATTTCTATTCCTCCTCCTTATCCTTCTTCTGTTCTTCCTTCCATTTCTTCCTTTTTGCTTGTAGTGGTGGGTGGAGTCACTGACATGCTATTTTTGTATATCTAGTTCTTCCTCCTGGTACTCTTATGAAGGCATTTCCAGCAAGGCAGGTGAGAGAGAGAGTCAGGATGGCACAGGTGTCCAGCTGGAATGAACTTGCAATATTTATTGAAAGAAGTTTCATGGAGTCTACACTTTTGCGGTGATAGGATGTTTGCCACAGATTGAAGCTTACCATTGACTTTCTTAGATGGTGTAGACACGGCAGATCTTATGTTTATTGGTGACGTTGGCACCAGGGAGAGCATAAGAAAAGGTTCTCTAAGACAAAGTAGTTGCTACCTCTACACAGGCATAGTAAAATACTAGCTTGTGAAAAAGCAAGGAACAGTAATTTGGGAATAGTCATATAATGGATTAAACATAGCTTTTTGCCATTTTGATGCCTCTTATGCGGCCACAATAAGCAAGTCTTACTGAAAAACAACATGGGATGTCTGTTTTCTAGCATAAGAGCGAGTGCCTTGCAGTCTCTGCATGCTCTTCCATGGTGCCAGAGCCTGGTTGTCTCTTGGAGCACATTATGATCACAAAAGCCAAATATCCTGTTCACTGTCTCTGTGAAGTGAAAAAAATGTGGTTTCAAGCAGAGGCCATGTGAAGAAAGGTGTGGTATCAGTTTTGTTCACTCTCTTTTCAAACCAGTGTACCAAAACCTTTGAAAGATATGCCTGGAGGGAGCTGGGGATACTGATATTACCAGTGTCATTTTCAAAGATATGCACTGAGAAAGTGTGGTAGGTGCTGTTCCTGGTGGTCAGCCATCCTAAGGGAGATGTCAGAAGAGGGTTCTAGGGAGAGACAGATGGGAAACTAATAAACACACAGGAAAACTCTAGGATTAGCAGAGGTCTAAACATTATGATGAGAAATGAAATGCAGTGATGTGACAAGAAGTGATTGTGGCATTCTTAGAGAATGTGAGGAAAGGATGATATTTAGAAGGAAATCTGAAAAAGCAAAAGTACTGCCAGATGTGGGAAAAATCAGGAAGCAAAACATTTCAGGCAGAGGGAACAAGTAGGAGGATAAGTGAGCAGTGGGGAGGGCCCTGAAAGACAAAAACAAAGAGATGGAAATAGACGTTGTGACTTTGTAAGGCAGAGTCAGTCATTTAATTGTGGATGCTAGGGGAGCTATGAAGGATTTTAAGCAGAACATTGATTTTCCTTTTAAACAGAATCACTTTACTGTGCAGAGAATGGGATGGGGAGGGGAAAGCATCTATGCAGAAGGTGCTTGCTTTCCAGGTGAGACATGATGGGGCAACATTAGGGCAAGTGTGATAGAAATGAGGTGAAGTCAGAGAAAGCCATCTTAACCAATTGAGGTTAAAATACATTATTTTTTGTAAACTTTTGATAAAACTCATCATGAAAATGTTGTTAGGGCCCTCTGCCCTCCCTGGGCCTTAGAAGTGGTCTGTGTGAATAAAGGACCCCGGACCTTAAACTTACTCAGCTTGCTCTAAGTGTAAAGAGTAATAACAGTGCATATAAGACAGGTACAAGATCAAGTAAGGTAGAAACAGAGCAGTCTCCATTGGATTTATCCTAAAAATATATGTATTTAGTGCAAAAAAAATGTCTGAGATCTTTGGTGAAAAGTTCTAAGTAGCAATATGATGTGCTTTGGCTGATAAAATATTGATGAAATCTCCAGGTTAGCAAAAGCAAGTGGTCACATTTTTAGACATGAGCTAAATGGGGGTGGCTTGATATTTTCCTCCCAAAAACAAAGGAAAATGAAAAGTTTATCTGATGTTTGCTGCATTTAGGTCACCAGTTTACTTTTTAGAGTTAATGGTACTTCATTATGTTTGATTATCTGCTATAAAATGAATAGACAAAGAAGATGAAGAGGATTAAGATGGGGTGTGGGTCAACAAAAGACTTTTCTCAATTAAATTTAGGTCCTTTATGTCAAAGCCTCAAAAACTTAAGTAGTTTTCACATCTACATTTTGTTCAATTTCTTCTCAAATGTGACATTAGGGAGAAAATCCTGACTCGAATTTGCTGTAATTGAATATAAAATGAGTAACTTTTCTTGCAGTTGACTTTCTGTTCAGAAAGTCAAATACATTAGGGTTGAGTTCATATTATTTGTCTAAATAATGATCAATATTGGCTGCATGAAAATAGGTCAGCATGGAAATTGGAAGGTAAGGCTTGGAAGAGAAGAGAGATGTGATTGGAAATAATAGGCTCTTCCCATGGTATTGATGGCAACTTCTTTAATTGCTCCTTTGCTTGTTCATGCTGTCATTAGAATAACAGTGAAGAAGGGCATAAGGAATTTTCAGATATTGGGATTTATTTAGTCAATGCTGGCTGAGACTAGAGCCCTTGTATAATATGCAATCTGTTTTTCTACTTAGACCAACTGTAAGAACAGTTGCCCATTGATAGGAAAGGAACTGGAACTGAAGAATATGAGAAAAATGAAAAAAAAATTGATGCTGATGTTTAGAATTGCTTTAGATCGCTCTGAATTTTTAAAATTCTATTTGCTCTGTTGCATGATTCAAGAAAAGGCTGTTTGACTTACGAAAAATCCTTTTGTTGTTTCTTTTCTTGCCATTTAAAAATATCAATTTTAGGTTTTAAATTTGAGTTGGCAGATTTGCAGGAGGATGAGGGAGGAGGTTATGGGCAAGTTTCCTACAGTCATGATTCAGGCAAACTACAGAAGGAATACTAAAAAATCTTAGATTAGCTAGTTCAATGTTCTGTTCAAAGAGTATATGCTCCCCTATAAATAATGATTTAGCCTCTATGTGAATTGTCTAATGACTGCTCTTTCGTGAGTTTGCCCTGAACATATTGTTGGAAAGCTGTAGTCTGTAAGGCCCCATAATAAATTAATCAGAGATCTTCTCTTTCATCTGGGTGTTTGAAATTTTTTTACTTATTTGAAGACTGCCTTATAATCTTCCCTCTGTGTAGGTTAAACATTCTTTTTACTGATTCTGCATGTAAATTGTGTCTGTATCACACATGGATCACTTTTTTAATTTTTATTTTGTATTTTTTGGTGAGTGGTGCTCACCCTTCTTCCTGAAAGAACTCTGAATTTGTTCATTGTTCTTCCCTCCTAGTTGATTTTGGGAGATAACCTCTCCTGTCCCAGGATCAAACCATGATTAGCATGACTTAATCACTATAGTCTCATTCCCCTTGCTAGGAATTGGTTTAAGCATGGTCGTGTAATTCAATCCTGCCTTTGAGATCTGAAAAGAACTTGGTCAGAAGATGTTTGAAAAGGCTTTTTCCCAGATGAAAAGATCGAAAAAGGACTGGATTAAAAAAAAAAGTTTTACATATACATGATGGAATATTATGCAGCTATAAAGAAGGACAAAATTATGAACTTCACAGCAACTTGGATGGACTTGGAGCCTGTAATACTGAGTGATCTATCACAGAAACAAAGAACTGAGTATCACGTGTTCTCGTTCATAAGCGGACTTCGAACAACTGTCATAATACTATAAGAAAAGGATTGGCAGTAGTGGGAAACTGCTGGGAGGGGGCGGGATTGGCAGTAATGGGAATCTGACAGGGGAAGGGGGGAAACACCTCATCAACAAGGGTACCTGCATAATAAACATTTGTATACCTAACCCTGAATTGTACACCACATCTTTAAAATAAAAAATTTAAAAAAGAAAAAGAAAAAGAAAAGATACATTGAGAAATTCCTTTTCTGTCTCTGTCTCTGTCTCTCTCTGGATCTAGAACCGTCGGTAGTTGATACCCACAACTGCTGCAGTTGGCTTGAAAACATCAAGAGAGCCATCAGTGGAATACAGGGCTGCAAGGTAGAACAGTTGAAAGTCCTGGAGTCCTTAAGGTCAAGTTGAGTACCTGAGTCAACCTGGGAGCACTCCTTCCACTCCTTCTTTTATAGGAAGTGATTACTTTTTTCTACTTTGCTGCTGCTGCTTTTTTTTGTTTGTTTGCTCTTCTGTTACTTGCAACTCAAAATGTCCTGACTGCTGCATACTCAGTCTCTTATGTTGTTTATTTCAATTTACCTGCAACTTCTGCCAATCAGTGATATTGTTTCTAATATCTTCTGTCTGGAATTATATTGAACTAAAATCTTTCTTTACTGACTCATAAATATTGGCAAAAACACATGCAATGATTGATATGCTAGTCACATTATCTTCTAAAATTTTAGACTGGAGTTATGGTAGCAGCACTTGGCAGTGTTTTCTTCCAGTGGGCCTAACATTGAATTGTGCTAGTTTGGGTCTATTTTTTTTTCTTTTTTTGAGTTGGAGTCTCACTCTGTCACCAGGCTGAAGTGCAGTGGCATGCTCATGGCCACTGCAGTCTCGACCTGCTGGGCTTAGGTGATCCTTCCACCTCAGCCTTCCAGGTAGCTGGAAGTATAGTTGTACAACACCACTAATTTTTTTGTTTGTTTATTGTAGAGATGAGGTCTTGCCAAGTTACCCAGGCTGGTTTTGAACCCCTGGACTCAGATAATCCTCTCACCTCCACCTCCCACAGTGCTGGGATTACACACGAGCCACGTGGCCCAGCTCCTATGATTTTTTTTAAGTGAAGCTCCTCCAACCCATATGCTTATACAGTTGTTTAGCTAGTTATTTTTCACAACTTCATCTTGTTGATAAAAGTAACAATTTGTTATTTTGTTCTTGCTGTTTTTGTTCCCTTTCAACTTTGAAAATAAGTATATTAAAAACTTCTGTTTTACCCTTGTAGAACTGTTTTTTCCAAAGTACTCATTATTGAGGACAGCGTACTTAACTGAAGTTTGAATCAAGTTGAGAAAGTTTGCAATAGATTATTAAAACCTGCCTGTAAATATACTTGTTGACTGAGGTAATGCTCAGCTCCTGGCATTAGACTCAAAAGGAGAGCTCTTTCTCCCAGTTTTGCCTCCCTCTTTATCCTCTCAGGTTTATGGACATGGGCAGTATTTATTGCATGTACTCTTTTTATACATAAGGTAGATGCCTGTTTCGTGTACTGTTACAAAGTATTTTTGAATGGCTTCTTTTTTGAGATGTAATTCATATGCCATATAATTTGTCTATTGAAATTCCAACGGTTTCTAGTGTATTCATGGTGTGCAACCATTACCAGAATTAATTTTAGAACAATTTTTATCATCTCAGGAAGAAACCCTGTGCCCATTTGCAGTCATTCTCCATTTTCTACCATTCATTTTCTTTTCCTCTCAGTTTTAGGAACCCATTAGCCTATTTTTTGTCTGTTCTAGACATTTTATGTATATGGGATCATACAATATGTGTTTTTTTGTGACTGGCTTCTTTTATTTAGCATGTTTTCATCCACGTTGTGGCATGCAGTAGTTCTTCATTCCTTTTTGTTGCAGACTTGTGTGCCATTGTATAGCTGTACCACATTTTATTTATCCATTTTTCAGTTGAGGGACATTTAACTTGTTTCCACTTTTTAGTGATTATGACTTATATTGTAATCTGAATTTATGCTTCTCTTCTTTCAGTTTGCATTATAGTTCACAATGTCAAAGAGATAGCTTATGCTATTTCCCTCCAATTATAGCCAGTATTTTGATATGCCCTTTCCATGTGTTGAGACTTTGTTTACTGACTACTTAATTCCTTCAAATGTGTTTATAGCTTCACACAGAAAAAGAATGAGAGAAAGAAAACTCGTCACACATAGAAACAAAAATGTCCGTACACATAAATCTCTGGATTTAAAAAGTTAGAGAAATTCACATGTGAATACATTATTTCTAACACAGACAGTAATTGTAAACCTGGGTTTAGATTTAAATTGGAAAAAAAAACATCCCAAGGTGTTTAATGTTTATCCTTAAATGTCCAGGATAAGACCTTGATGACAGCTACCAACTTATTTTTTATGTTCTTGGAAAGACATAAGAGGAATACATTTTTATCATGCGTCATACCCATGGATTTTTGTACCTCTTTCACCTCCTTCTTTAGATTTTGGTGGGGGTAGCAGGGAATTCTTTTATTATTTGTTTTTCTAGGAACAGGAGAAGGAACTGTCTGTGCATTTATGTGCTTGTATTTTCTCCTCAGAAGGGAAGTGCTCAGAAGCACTGGGTCCAGTTGTGCACAAACACACACAATAGGTATGCAGTGTGTTTCCTCTTGCCTGCTGCCATTGTTGCCCATATTTGAGCTAGTTTTTAAGTTTCCTGCAGCATACAATGATAAATACAAGGACTATTCATAAGAGTGATTACTTATCTGTTTACTTCAGGCCCCATAAATATTTAACCTTGTCTCCAAGGAGAAAGTCTGTGAGGACCTTGGATAGCCATTCTGAATGAATGAATGCATAGTTATAACAGGGTATTCATGTGCTGTAATGGAATATGAGGGACACAGAAGGAACTGACTTTGCCCTGGTGAGGGGGTAGTTTTTGTAGACATGTTTTTTGACTGGGTTGTGATGACCAAATAGGATTTCATTAGGCAGTTGTGAGCAGGGAACTGAATTATGAAAATGACTCCCATGTTCCAGCTATCATGAAGGATACATTATTTAACACCCCCATGAATCAAGCAAAGTAGTATTATTATTCCATTATTATTATTGTAGTATTGTAATATATATAATAATAATAATATTTCAATTATTATAGCATTATTATTATTATACAAAAGGGTAAACTGAAGTTTGGTGACATTGGGTGACTAGCCCAAGGTTGAAGAGCTTTCAGTGGTGAGTCAAGTTTTTTAACTCAAGGATACCTGTCACCCCTTTTTATGTGAATGACAAGTAACTTCCTAGAGATTTAATTTCAAACTAAAAAATCTAGTAAACTGCCTGTCTCTTTCTTGCTACTAGTTGAAACGCATCAGTCAGCTTTTTCATGTATACTGCTTCTCTTGGTACTCTGAGTGCCTCCTTTCAAAGTAGTCCTTCTCAGAATAATCCCTCTCATGTGCTCCCCATCTGGGCAGACTGTTGATAGAGTCTGGATATTTGTCCCCTTCAAATCTCATGTTGAAATTTGATTCCCAGTGTTGAAGGTGTAGCCTAGTGGGAGGTATTTGGGTTATGAGGTTAGGTCCCTGATGAAGGACTTGGGCCATCCTTGAAGTGGTGAGTGAGTTCTTGCTCTCTTAGTTCCAATGAAATCGAATCATCAAAAAGAACCTGGTACCTTCTCTTCTCTGTCTTTCTTTCTTTCACCTTGTGATGCCTGTTCTCTTCCATCTTCCACCCTAATTAGAAGTTTCCTAAGGCTCTGCCAGAAGCAGATGCCAGAGTCATGTTTCTTCTACAACTTGCAGAACCATGAGCCAAAGAAGCCTCATCTTTATAAATTACCCAGCCTGGGGTATTATTCCTTTATAGCATTGAAAAACAAACTGAGAAATCTTTGGTGGGTACTCCTCTCTGGCGCTCTCGCCTAGTGCCCTACCACCATGCTGTGAGAGATCTTACCCACATGGAGAGGCAAGTCTTTGAGATATCCTAGCTCAGATATCAAATATGTGCAAGAAATCCTCTAGGTGTTTCTAGACTTCAGTCATTTGAGTTCCTTCTAGCCCCTTAAATCCTCCCAGCTAGTCTCCAGCCATTGTGGAGTAAAAGATAAGCCAAATCATTGTGCTCTCTCTCAAATTCTGATCCACAGAACTCAAATAAAACATGATGGCTGGAGCTGCAGCAGTCATATAGTGACCATGAGAGAAAGGTCATAAGAGTTGCTTAGATGGCAGCCTTGATGTCCTTAAGTTTCAGGACCAATATATGAAGCCACATACTGGATTTCTTTTTTAAGGCCTCTATTTCATTTTAGTGTAGTTGGGGAACACCCAGGGTGGTTGTGTGTGGGGAAAAGGCTGGGAATATTTAAGCTAGTAGTTATGGTATTGAGTTGACTGATGAAGAAAACAAGTCCATTTCTGTTTAACCTTTTTTCTACAACAAAGATACAGTCTCTGGCTGGAAAGCCATGTTAACAGGAACACAGGGTATTTTTGATCTGTAGAGAAATGCTGGTACATGGAATGAATCTTTGGGGTAGACAAATACTTCTTCAACAGGGTACAACAAGCACTAACCATGAAAACCGTAGATGAATTAGACTTCAACAAAAGTAAAAATTCTGCTCATCACAAGACACCATTACAAATAACAAATAGACCACACAATGGGAAAAAAATTTCATGACATTTATATCTTACAGACAACTTGCATCTCAAATATTTAAAGAAAACCTATAAATCATTAATGAAAAGATGAACAATTTAATATTTTTAAATGAGCAAAAGAGCTGAACTGACACAAAGGAAGATATACAAAATATCTATAGATACATGAAAGGTATGGTGTATTTATATAGTGGAATACTAGTTAGCAGTAAAAGAAGAAACTACTGTTTTGTGCAACAATGTGGGTGAATCTTGTAAACATGATGCTGAATAAAAGAAGCCAGATTAAAAAGCCTGCAAATACTGTGATTTGATTTATATGAAGTCCGAAAATAGACAAAACAATCTGTGATGTTAGAAATCAAAATGTGGCTTCATGGGGAAGAGAGAAAGAAACTGACTAGAAAGGGGCAAGAGATCTTTTTGAGACTGACAGATAGGTTTTATATTTTGTTTTCAGTGTTGGCTACCCAGTTGTTTGTAACTGTACAAACTCGTGGTACTGAACACTTAAGATCTGTGTTATCATATGTTAATTTTCTTTAATTAAAATTTTCGCCTTATCATATGTTAATTTTCTTCAATTAAAAATGATATACACAAAACCAATAGTAATTTTCTCATCGTAACTCTTCTAGTAAAAAAGTGATCCAAACTGAAGAAATATATTTCACTTGCATGAGTTGTAATAAGGTTATTTTGGTTTTAATTATGGATGGACAACATTCATGCTGTGAGACATTTTAATTTTCTTGAATTGTTCCTCTCACGTAGAGTTCCCACTTGCACTGTGCTGTATCTTCACCAGAAGAAGGATATGTGTGTTCAAAGGCACATGGGAATGTGAGCTCTCAAGGCAGTTGCTGTGGCTATTGCAAAAGGTGTGATTGGACATCTGCTGTGGGCCAGGTGCTGAAGGCACTCCAGGCCTGCTTGTTGAGGAATGAATTGGCACAGGGCGAGGTGGCTGAGGCCTGAGTAAGCATCATATGCTATGCTGAAAAGTTCAGACTGTGTCTTTTAGGAAACAGATGCCCATGGAAGTTTTTAAGCAAGGAAGTTATTTTTTTCCCCCTTCAAGAATTTGATTGGCTTTGTGGAGAGTAAGCTGAAATAAGAAGAAATCAGTGGCAGGGATATTTGGGTATGGATGTAATGTTTTTTTTCTGTAGAGAAATCCATCAACATTTAATATACCCTTTAGAAACTAATATTTTATCAAATTTTGATGCCTGCTAATAATAATAAAATGGAATTCAGATCTTTGCCTCTTTGTGTTTGAAAAATACTGTGAACTTCATCTTTCACTTGCTGATTTTGATTCTTTTTTGTATAATTAGTATTATATAATTATCATCATTCTTATGGGCAATCACAAGTAACTTTTATCAAAATTGTGAAGTTTGAAATATTAGTAGTATTTTAATGTAAAATATTTTGCTTTTCTTTTTCTATTTGAAGTAGAAAAGCTGTTAATAATGTTCTGCACATATTCTAAAATTTTGCATGGATTATTACATATATTTCTTTAAAAAATTATAAGTATCCTCCTTAGTAAACTTGTAGATAATTGAAAAGTGAAAAAGACCCCCAAAATTGGAGAAGGAAAGCCACATTTTTAAAGGGAATTATTGCTTTTGGAAATATATTTTAAAGTTTCAACAAACACCTTTTCAGAAAATGATTTATTTAAACAATATTGCTATGCCAAGGTAAGGCTTATACCCGTAACATAGCAACTGTAGGTACACATTTAATTTTGTGAGAAAGATGGCAAGAAAAATGTCTTGAGCTTGAAATGAATGTCTGTTGCCAATTCAATAATGTCAAATATCTCCCATGAAGGAAAACCACTTGTTATGATGGTGATTTTTTTATAACATGTTAATCTAAGTAATATGACTTTTATCATTCATGTTTTAACAAAAAGAACATTAGAAATTATTAAAACATTATACCACTCATTGCTAGTTGCCATATACATATAACATTTAAGAAATGCTTCATCTAAAAAAAAAAAGAAAAAAGTATGGAAACCGATGACTATTATTTGACTAAAGGCTTACTCATATGCAATTTCATTTAAAAGAAACTAAAGGTGATGGAGGAAAAACATGTGGCTTGGCACTTAAATGTCATAAAGCAGAGTTAATATACTTTATTCAGTAAATAAGCTAATTCTCAGGAAGCTAAATACTTTTTTTGTTGTTGCTCAAGGTAATTAGTTACTATAAGAGTAAAGCTGCAGATTACATTTTGTGTATAAAAACTGAAATGATATGTACTACTTTTCTTTTAAAAACTAGTTATATTTTAATGGTCACTTATTAAGTTACATTGGTTCAGTCCCAAGTTCTCAAACCACCAAGAATTAAATATAGCTTAATTTTTACTTTGCCTAATATAGCATCAAACTTTGACTTTGGGTATGCTTAGGTATATGCTACTGAAAAGATTCCATTGATTTCAAGTAGTATGTTACTGTAAATTAACGTAATAGTGGATATATGTGAATAGATCATCCTGTGATTTTGAAGGCACAGTAGTAGTTAGTGGATGTTATGATCTTAAACAAGTTGGTCTTTTTATTTTGTCTTAGTACTGGAGTTCTCAAAGTACAGTACAGAGAGGGTGACCAGTTGTCCTGGTTTGCCCTGGACTGAAGGATTTCCTGGAACATGGGACTAAAACCAGTTTAGTCCCAGGCAGACCAGGAAACCAGGAAGGTTGTTCATCTTATGTCCTCAAGACTCTTTTACGAGGTCTGTAAAATAAGCATGATTTTCATAATAATACTATTTTTTTTTTGCTGTCATATTCAGTCAAGTGTACAGTGGAATTTTCTAGGGGATACAAGAGGTATGATATTATTATGGACAGCATATTGAATTCAGAAGCAGTTAGGAAAACCTAACTGTCTTCTGTTAAGTCAGACAGAAAAAAATTGATGAAAATGGAGCGGGGGATGGAAGGGTGGGCAGAAAAAGACACACAGCAATCCATTGGTACATGTCCACTAAGAGGGGAGAGAGGGCTCGCTGGAAACCCAAACCTCATCTGCTCACAGTTTACTTATGTAGCAAATCCTCATGTACCCCAGAACTCTAAAATCAGTAAAATTTTATTTTTTTTTGAGTTGGAGTCTCACTCTGTCGCCCAGACTGGAGTGAAGTGGCCGCTCCCGGCCACCGCAGCCTCGCCTCCTGGGCTTCGGCGATCCTTCTGCCTCAGCCTTCCAAGTAGCCGGAATTACGGGCGCTACCACGCCCGACTGATTTTTTGATTTATTGTAGAGAGGAGGTCTTGCTGCCCAGGCGGGTCTCGAACCCGCGGGCTCAGGCAATCCACTCACCTCAGCCTCCCAAAGGCGCGTGTATTCACAGGCTGAGCCACCGAGCCCGGCTAAAATTAAATTTAAAAAAGTAAAATAATGACATTCTTTTTCTTTTTTGAGTTGGAGTCTCACTCTGTCACCCAGGCTGGAGTGCAGTGGCACGCTCACGGCCACCCAGCATAAACCTGCTGGGCTCAGGTGAACCTTTCACCTCAGCCTTCCAAGTAACTGGAACTACAGGCACAGGCTACTATGCCCAGCTAATTTTTAGATTTATTGTAGAGGTGTCGCCAGGTTGCCCAGGCTGGTCTCGAACCCTTGAGTTCAGGCAGTCCCCTCACCTTGGCCTCCCAAAGTGCTGAGATTACAGACTTGAGCCATCGCACCCAGCCAGACATTCTTCTTAATAAGCTTTTTGTTTTGAAAGATATTTTATATTAAAAAGTTTATTTATTTTACCATGTAATGGACTCCTTATTTTTGTTTTTAAATAAATATTTCATACAGTTTTATTTTAATTTCTAATATAATAGGTATCAGCAAATAGCCTACATACACACAGACTCCTAGGGGTCCTTAATCAATTTAAAGAGTATAAGAAAGTCCTAAAGTCAAAAAGTTTCAGAAACTATTGGGTTGATGCATAAGTTTGTAGCATTTTTTGCTTGCCCATGGAATGCAAATGTCGCATGATGTTTGGTCACAATTCATCACATTTGCCAATTCCCAGGTTGAATGACGTGAATCATCGTGGATTAAATGGTCTTCACCAAAGCCTGATGGTCTTCCTGAACTTGGAGAATCACTCAGGTCAAAGCAGCCCTCTTTGAAAGGATAAAAGCATTTCCTTGCCATGCCCTCCCTGATGGCATTCTCTCCATCCCATACACAGCACAGATGTTTTGAGCCACCTCCGCTGCCTTTACTCCTCTGTTAAACTCAAACAGAAGAATATGTCAGAAGTGTTCATTTTTTTCCACTTGACACTCCATTTTCTTTAGTCCACAAATAGCACAAACTTTCTTCAAAGCTGCAAAATGCAAGGTGTATTCACAAAGCACAACTTTGTCATCCCAAAGGACAAATGATAAACTCCCAGCACTACGGTGTTGCCATGACAGACATAAGTGCCATGAACTTATGCATCAACCTGATACTTCAGACTATTTCTACCTGAAAGCAGGAAATTTACTTATGGACAGTGTTACTTATTGGAACTTTTGGCAGACTGTGGGACCAAGAATCTTTGTCTTACTACACTTCTGCTGGTAATCATGCTGCTTCCCTGATCCCCAATTCCCATACATGTAGCGTAAAAGGAGGTTGAATCAGTTTATCCTGGCTTAGTATTACTTTAAATCACAATACCTAAAGTTATGAGGACTCAAAAGGAACAACAATAACAACAAAACATTTATGGGAGCTTAAAAGGACAGAAACAGTTTCATCAAACTAAACATCTATCTCATTTAAGAGGAAGAAACTTATTAATAGTGACAATATCTTTGTTTCCCCAAAATCGCTTCTGTATTTGCCATTACTTTTATTAAGATATTACCTCTTGTTAATTTTAATGAGCAACAGATATAGTACATAACTCTACCTACCAGTTTTGAGACCAGAAAGAATTCTTGTTTTCTTCACTTTATGGTAAACAAAGCCACACAGGTCTGAAGAGCTGAGCTCACCCTAGTATTGCTTCTGTTGTCATGACCCCCTGGAGATTTGGCTGGTGGTGGATTAATATAGAGGCCTGGCTGAACGTTGTGGAACTTGTGAATATTCTTACCACACAACCTAGCAGAGTGTCCTCTGTGTCAATTTTTCTGTAAAACACTTACTTGAAAGTGATGAATTGTGATAGAAATGGGACTATGATCATGTTTATAAAATCCTGGGTATCGACCAAGGAGGATACAGATCTGTGGGCAAAATACTAGGTGTTTGATAATCTTTGTGTTGCATTAAATTAATGCAGAGTCTGCTTTTATAAACATTCAGTTAATTTGAGTGTATTTTAGGCAGTTGGTTGAAAAACTTGATGTAGATGGTTCTAGTGGTGCAGATTATTTTCATGCTGTTTCTTATTAAAAAGACTCATTTTTAAATCTGTGTAACAAAACTGCACTTGTACCTCTTCCATTTATTTTAAAGAAGACTCATTTCATTTTTCAAAGACTTGCCTTTCCTGGTGAGGGTTGGTGACAAGTGGTCTTTTTTGGGCGAAATTTTGCAAAATACCTATGAGGGAGGGATTCAAAAAACCTGAAATTATCTTTCAGAGAGCAGACCTCTTGTAGTACAGGCTTCCCCCACTAGGTAAGTATTCTAGGAATTCATTAGCATCAGTGTACCAGCTAACATTGTGAAAAGCTGCATTCCACTTCAGTGAATTTTTTTTGGTGGCAGACAGGTGACTGGTTCTTCTTCCATGACAACACCACACTGAGATTCAGCAGTTTTTGACCCAAAACGGCAAGACCCCCATGCTCCACTCTCCCTATTCGCCCAGTCTCAACCAGAGCAACTTTTTGTTTGTTTGTTTCCCGGATGAAGAAGTCCTCAAAGAGAAATATTTTGCTGATGTGGAAGAGGTGAAGCAAAAAACAGCAGCAGCACTAAAAGGCATCAAAATTGACGAGTTCAAAAACTGTTTTGAGCCATGGAAAAAGTATCTTGACAGGTGTATTACATTAAACAGAGAGTACTTTGAAGGTGACTGAAGTTTACACTTATAAGAATAATACACAATTTTTAAATAAATAATTTCTGGGTTTTGGGGGCTCTCCTTGGTATGTCACAACTTTTAGATCTACCCTTAATTGTTGCCATAATGAAGAATGTCCTAAAAACCGAACAGTTTGGGGACACTCAACATTTTAGGAAATTCATCCATTTAGTCAGCATTTATCCAGTACCTCCCAAATGCTTTGTACTGCCTTTGTACTGTCTTGAAGGAATTGACATTCAATTAGAGGATTTAGAAGTAAACATGCATTTTGGGTTTACATAGCCATCCATAGGTTAAACCAAAGGTGCAACATTTGCTTTGCCTCAGTTGTGAAATTTATTTATTTTTTTCAAAATGGAAAGTTTTTTTTAAAGAAAGTACATCTTTAATATAAAAATTCAAGAAAAGGGATAAATGTAATGTCAGTTAATATTTCAGTATGCAGTTGATACCATTATTTATGGTTTTTATAATTTGCAAACTTGTCTACTCACTGAAATTTATTTATAACCCCCAAATCAATACTTGGGAGATTTTCAGTTGCCTAAATGTACACATTCCCAATGGAGTTCAAACAAGGCAACAATCTGTCATCTTACATCAGTTCTCAAACTATAAACAAGCATCCTTTTCAAGGCCTACTTAGTGCCACATGTCTCACAGTTTTGTGTTTTTTGTTGGTGATTTCATGTTTAAAATGGCCTCAAGCATCATGCTGAAGTGCTGCCCTGTGGTTCTAAGAGCAAGAATGCTGTGATGTGCCTTACAGAGAAAATATGTGTATTAGATAAGCTTTGCTCATGCATGAGTTATAGTGCTGTTGCCATGAGATCAAATGTAATGATTCCACAGTATATTTATATAAGTTGTCTTTAAATAGAAACACACTTAAAACAAGATTAGGTACTGATTGGTTGATGAAAATATTGTGACCAGAGTCTTGCAGAAGCCAAACCCTGTATATTCCCTAGGATAGAGGTCCCCAACCCCTGGGGAGATCTGTTAGAAACCTGACTGCACAGCAGGAGGTGAGCGACAGGTGAGTGAGCAAAGCTTCATCTATGTTTACAGCTGCTCTCCATTGCTTGCATTACTGTCTGAGCTCTGCTTTCTTTCAGGTCAGAGTGGCATTAGATTCTTACAGAAGCACAAACCCTATTGTGAACTGCGCATGCAAGGGATCTAGGTTGCGTGCTCCTTAGGAGAGTCTAATGCCTGCTGATTTGAGGTGGATCTGAGGCAGTGAGGCTAGTGATATATTTAGCTACAAATGCAGATTAACATAAGCAGTGAGGTTTGACTGCACAGAGACCATAATAAATCAATTGCAGACTCATATCAAACCCTATTAGTGAGTGGCAAGTGAGTTGATGTGCTTCAGTTGTACAGCTGCATCTGGTGGCAGGCTTTAAGTCAGAAACTGATACTTATTTTAGTCTGCATGTGGCCTGCCCATTATTCCCATTATTTTCTTTACAGCTTCCATCTGCACCTCTTTTTATTAATGGTGAGTTGTATAATTATTTCATTGTATATTAGGATGTAATCATAACAGAAATAAACTGCACAATAAATGTTATGCACTTGAATCATCCTGAAACCATATCCCCCTCCCCAAGTCCTTGGAAAAATTGTCTTTCAGGAAACCAGTCCCTGAGGCCAAAAAGGTTGGGGATCGCTCTGCTAGGAGCAATAGTTTAGCATTTTCTAGTTCAATGTTTGTGACATTGAATAAAACTATGGTGAATGATGAAAATCCACTTTTTTAAAAGAGATTTTTATATGCATATTTACACATAATTTTTTAAAACTAAAATAAGATATAACAACTCCCATGGAATTTTGCTATTTGTTAAACATTAGAGCTTAGCATATTTCTATAGCAATAAGGATACATCAGGAATCTAGTTTTAATATGACTGTGCCATAATTAATTTACTTAATCCCTATTTATTGTTTCTACTTTGCTCTATTTTCAGCAATACTGTAGTACCTGGTTGTCATGGGTACATATAAATTTCTAGAAGCAGAAGTGCTGAATTGAAGGAAGTACTCATTTTTAAAGAATTTTTACTCACATTGTAAAATTATCCCCCTGAAAAGATGTGGTAATTCATAATTCCTACAGTATTGTTTAGGAATGTTTGTTTCCCAATAACTTTGAAGACCTGAGGGCTACCTTTCTTTTAAATCTTGCTAGTCAGGTGGACACTACTGGGCACTTAAATCATTTACTCTTTCTGCTTCCAAGTGTGGGAACCACCATCAATATAACACTCACCTTTGTTCTCTCTGCTTCCTCTTCACTCCTATCTATTTCCTGTTTTCTACTTCCTTTCTACTTTTACTTTTTATTTCCCAGGAAGGAATTTGAGGTATCTCTTTGGTATCTACACACCCAAACAAAACATATATTACCTGTTCTTCAAGTCTTAAGTTTCTCAAGGCAAAGCTGCAGTGGGGGTGGCCTGAGGTTGTCTAGCCCTGCCTGAAACTAGGTAAATCTCTCTACTTCAGTGATGGGAGTATGGTGAATCCAGTTGGCTTTCAGATCCAAGACCACATTCTCCTTACAATTTTATCAGTCAGAAAGATGCTTGACTTTTAAAGCTATGTAATTAATTTGGACCTAGGCTACTCATAGAAATATTAATTATTGACCCACTAACACCTCAAGAGTAGTTAAAGTATGGCAACCTGTTTTTACTTATTGTTGTTGTTGTTAGCTTTTACTAGTATAGTTGTCCACCTGTTCATGACAAAACTTTTTGATGTCAGGTGTCATAGTATATATACTAAACTACCTAAAAAAATCAGAATTTTGGGCCTATATTAGTTTTTTATTGCTGTGTAACTGTTAGCAACAATTTAGCAGCTTAAAAAAATTCCACTTACTATCTCACAGTTTCCATGACTTAGACGTGTGGGCACAGACATGAATCCCTGCTCAGCATCTCTAAAGACTGAAATCAAGGTGTTGGTGGGACTACTTTCCCATCAAGAGGCTTTACTTGGGAAGAATCACTTTCAAGTTTGTTCAGGATGGTAGCAAAATTCATTTCCTTGTGGCTGTATAAGTGAAGTTCCCATTTTCCTATTAGATGTCAAGCAGAGACCAGTCTTTTCTTTTAGAGGCTTACCACTCTCAGATGCTCACCACGTGACCATCTGCATAGACAGTTCATTTCATAGGTGCTTACTTCTTCAAGGCCAGCAAGGGATTCTCGAACTTCAAAAAAAAAGATCCAACTCTAATTTTAAGAGCTCTCACCTGATTAAATCAGGTCTACATGGGATAATCTCCCTTTTAATTCATTCAAATCAACTGTTTAAGGACCCTAATTGTATCTCCAGAATTCTTTTACCTTTACTCTACTTGTAACCTAATCACAAACATGATATTTTATCATATTTTCAGGTCCTGTCCACATTCCAGGGAGAGATTATGCAGGACATGCACACTGGGGGCTTGAGTGTGGGAATTTGGAGGCTACCTTAGAATTCTACCTATCACAGGACTCCACCTCAAAGGTTTTGATTTATTAGATCTACAGTAGAGCTCCAGAATTTGCATATCCTACAGGTCGGAGACCTTATTCTCACTCTATAAGAGTAGAAAGAACATCAGTTAAGAGTTAAAAGATGTGTGTTTAAGTCAGGTTTGTTACTCATGATGTGACCTTGGGCATACCCTTTAACTTCCCTGAGCCTGAGTTTTTAAAATTTTTTATTTTATTTAAAGATGTGGGGTACAATTCAGAATTAGGTGCGTAAGTGGTTATCATAAAGGTAAAGTTTGGGCTTTCCTTTGGTTCCCACTTTGCCTGGTTTGAGATCAGGCACCCTTATTGATATCATGTGCCTCCCTCTCCTTCCCCTTGCAGTCACCCACTATTGCCCATCCCTTTTTTATAGTATTATGATAAATGTTCAGGGTCCGCTTATGAGTGAGAACATGTGGTACTCAGTTATTTGTTTCTGTGACAGATATACCTGGAGGAGCTTAAGGCATTCTATAAAAAAGATACCAGCACACACATGTTTTTTGCAGCATTACTCACAATAGCAAAAACATGGAACCAACCATGCTACCCATCGAAAGAGGACTGGATAAAAAAAAAAAGTGGTACATATACATGATGAAATATTACACCGTCATAAAGGAGGACAAAATTATGGACTTTGGAGCCCTAGTTTTTAAATAGCACAAAGTTTTATAGACTGAATGAGTAAATGAACGTTGAATGGGCTATATAAGTGTAAATTGGCAGTGATAGTACCATATATTTGGACCTAAAAGATTTAGATGCACAACTACCTTCTCTTGAAGGCAAGTCACTCCATTTTGCTGCAGCATTTGAATCTCAGATACAGATCAACACCTGTCTCTTTACTCTGTTCTCAGGTAGCTGTCTAAAGAATGGAATGTGTTCAGGTTTGAAGGTTGGAACTTGTGATTTATATTTCAATATTAGCATATATGGCCAGCTATTGATCAGCTACTATTTTAATGGAACTTCACCTACCTCGTTAGTTTGGTTGATTTATGTACTGGAAAACAAGAAAGCAAGAGAGGGCAGCTATTCCGTTAAAACACATCCTTCGTTGTTTAAAACAGTTTTTCTCTTTTTTTTTTTTGAGTTGGATTCTCACTCTGTCGCCCAGACTGGAGTGCAGTGGCCGCTTCCGGCCACCGCAGCCTTGACCTGCTGGGCTCCGGCGATCCTTCTGCCTCAGCCTTCCGAGTAGCCAGAGTTACAGGCATGCGCTACCACGCCCGGCTGATTTTTTGATTTATGGTAGAGATGAGGTCTCGCTGCCCAGGCGGATCTCGAACCGCGGGCTCAGGTAATCCACTCACCTCAGCCTTCCAAAGGCGTGGGAATACAGGCTGAGCCACCGAGCCCGGCTTTCTCTTTTTAATTTTTAAAATTGCGGGGTACAATTCAGGGTTAGGTATACAAATGGTCAGTTTGCAGGTAAAGCTTGGGCCTCCCTTTGGTCCCTACTTCACCTGATTTCAGATCAGTTACCCTGATTGATGAAGTGTGCCCCGCCCCACTCCCCTGGCAGTTTCCCACTACTGCCAATCGTTTTCTTATAGTATTGCGATAATTGTTCAGGGTCCCTTTATGAGTGAGTAGATGTGGTACTCAGTTACTTGTTTTTGTGATAGATCACTGAGTTAATTACAGACTCTAAATCCATCCAAGTTGCTGCGAAGACAAGTTTTTTTTTTCTAATCCCAACTCATATTCCTGTGGTATATGTCTGCAACTTAAAGAGAACAAAAGCATTAATCAACTGGAATGCATAACAAAAAGCACACCTTGCTATTCTTTAGAGATTTTGTATGAAATGACAAATATAAATACTTGGGAAATCGTTTATAAGTAAGCATACTGTTCAGTCAAGATTATGACATGAAAAGACATATTTTGGTAACAGTGTATTATTTTAAAAAATTTGTTTTAGAACCATACTATATTTGTGTGAAATTTCATTTTCATACAGCAGAGGTGTGGGAGGAAAGATTCAGGAGACTTAAATAAAATGTGGAAATGTGTGAAATACACTAGACTCTGCCTGACAAGCATTAGATCCACAAATGTAGCTATTCAAAGTAACAAATGCTTTAGCCTCCTATTTCCTGTGACAAAGTGAAGTCTTTGTTGGAAGCAAGGAATAGGTCTTTTTATTTATTTTATTTTTTATTTTTATTTTTTTTGAGTTGGAGTCTCACTCGGTCATCCAGACTGGAGTGCAGTGGCCGCTCCCGGCCACCGCAGCCTTGACCTGCTGGGCTCCGGCGATCCTTCCGCCTCAGCCTTCCACGTAGCCGGAATTACAGGCATGCACTGCCATGCCCGGCTGATTTTTTGATTTATTGTAGAGATGAGGTCTCGCTGCCCAGGCAGGTCTCGAACCCGTGGGCTCAGGCAATCCACTCACCTCAGCCTCCCAAAGGTGCGGCATTACAGGCTGAGCCTCCGAGCCTGGCAAGAATAGGTCTTTTTTTAAAAAAAGTTATTTAGCCGGGCTCGGTGGCTCAGCCTGTAATCCCGTGCCTTTGGGAGGCTGAGGTGAGTGGATTTCCTGAGTCCACGGGTTCGAGACCCGCCTGGGCAACTTGGCGAGCCCTCATCTCTACAATAAATTAATAATTAGCCGGGCGTGGTAGCGTGCGCCTGTAGTTCCAGCTACTTGGAAGACTGAGGCAGGATTGCCAGAGCCCAGCAGGTCGAGGCTGCGGTGGCCGGGAGTGGCCACTGCACTCTAGTCTGGGTGACAGAGTGAGACTCCAACTCAAAACAAATTTTTTTTTTATTTTAAAGATGTGGGGTACAATTCAGGGTTAGGTATACAAATGTTCATTATGCAAGTACCCTTGTTGATGAGGTGTGTCCCCGTCCCCTGGCAATTTCTTACTACTGCCAATCCTGCATTCCCCACCCTCCCGGCAGTTTCCCACTACTGCCAATCCCGCCTCTGTCCCCTGACAGTTTCCCAATACTGTCAATCCCTTTCTTATAGTATTATGATAGTTGTTCAAGGTCCGCTTATGAGTGAGAATATGTGGTACTCAGTTCTTTGTTTCTGTGCTCGATTGCTCAGTATTAGAGACTCTAAGTTCATCCAAGTTGCTGTGAAGTTCATAATTTTGTCCTTCTTTATGGCTATGTAATATTCCATTGTGTAGATGTACCACATTTTTTTTTTGTATCCAGTCCTCTTTCAGTGGGCAGCACAGTTGGTTGCATGTTTTTGCTGTTGTGAATAATGCTGCAATAAACGTGTGTGCAGGTGTCTGTTTCATAGAGTGATTTGAGTTCCTTCGGGTATATTCCCAGTATGGGGATTGCAGGGTCACATGGAAGGTTGATTTTTAGATCTTTTAGTAATTGCCACACTGTTTTCTACTGAGGTTGTACTAGTTTACACTCCCACCAACAGTGTAGAAGAGTTCCCTTTTCCCCTCATCCTCTCCAGCATCTGTTGTTTTTTGAGCTATTGATGATGACCATCCTGACTGGAGTTAGGTGGTATCTCAGTGTGGTTTTAATTTGCATTTCTTTGATGACTAATGAGGCTAAGTATTTTTTCATGGGTATAGTTCTTTTTTATGGCTGTGCCTCCCCATTTCTTAGAATTGTCCATACTACGGTTGCATCTCAGAAAAAGAATGTTCGAAGAAGCTCAAGATATGAGATGGGTACTGCAAAACAAGGACAAATTTAGAGAAAAACAGGGGAAGCTAGAAAAGTCTTTATCCTTGGAGCCTGATAATGGACATTTGCCATGATGACTGCTCTTCTCGCTGGAGAGATGCTTTCAGCATCTTAATGTGACTTGCAGACAAGGTGTGGCTTTTGATCGGGGCTGACCTTAACGATCAGAGTTAGCTTTGGTTAAAGCTTGTTTTTTCCATCATAAGAAGATCATCAGGGGAAAAAAGTCAGCATATTTTAATACTGTAAACTGTTTGGGGCTGCTTCAGCCATTTGGCAGCCCTATAAACAGAGTAGGATTTCATTGAAAGAATGAGAACTGAGAAGTATATGTTCTTTGCTTTCCAGCTTAGGTGGATGCTATTCCAAAGTAGAGCTAGTTTCTGAGTGTTAATTTTAAGAATTGGATCTTGTTACTTTTTTCTTGAAAATATTATAAATGTCATAGATACATATTCTAAAATTTATGAAAAGTTTAATCTACATATTCTAAAATTTATGAAAATATATAAGACACACTTTCTTTTGGCATGCGCTACATATATAATGGTTATGCAGAAAACATAAAAGGGAAAAATCTTAGTGTCAGTTCCATTATTGGTCCTTGATACCATCAATATAAAATGAAGACAGTGGTCTTAAGGTGTTTCCCAAGAGCATTCTTAGTTCTGAAGTTCTATCATTTTTATTAGTTTTCTTTAAATACTTAAGAGTCATTATTTTTATTTTAACTTTTCATGAGGAAATGTGATATAGCTCTCAGGATTCTGGCAGGAAGCCAGAATGTTCTTTAAAATGTTTAACTGAGAAGGGCTTCATGAAGGAACCCTCTACAGAGTTGTAGACATTAAGAACCAACACGGAATGGTGAGTTCTTCAACTCTAGATAGGAGATGGATGCCTTGTTATTGTCCCTAGACCTCAAGGGGCAAGCCACAGCTAGCTACTGTAGGGGAGTAGCTGCTGCTACTGTCAGATTTGCAATGTGATAGGGAGGAAAAGTAGAATCAAACCCTTGTCTTCTCTCTTCTCCCATCTTGTGATCTGGGGGATGCTGTGGGAGGAGCTTATGGGCCAGCCTGAGGAGTAGCATACATCTCTTCCACTCACATTTCTTTGGCTAGAATCTGGACACATCTAATTGTAGAGGAGACTAGGAAATGCAGTTGTCCTATGTAAGAAAAAGAGGAAAACACAGGTATTGGTGAGTACCAGCAACCTCTGCTAGAGAGGATCAAGAATGACTCCCAACTTTCTGACTGAAACATCTGGTGACTTGTGGTTAGGAGCTGTCGGGCTTTCTTCTCATTTGTTGGTAACCCTTTTATCTCCAATGATGCCGAACTTTTTCTCCTATTACTACTTTTCATAGTTTTTTTTACTACTACTATTATTACTGCTATTTTACTACTGCTGCTATTACTACTACTACTGCTACTACTTTTTCATAGGCTCTTTCTTGGTTATATTTAGTGTATACAGACCTTATATATCTCCTACTTTCATTTATTTCCCTTTACTCTGGTTTATTTTCTTCATAATACTTATCACTACATGAAAGTACACTTTGAGTATGCCTTATCTGAAATGCTTGAGGTCAGATGTGTTTTAGATTTAAGATGTTTTTCAAAGTTTGGAATACTTGTATATATATATATAATGAGATCTCTTGGATATGGGACCCGAGTCTAAACATGAAATTAATTTATGTTTCTTACATAACTTATCAACATTGTCCAAAGATAATTTTATACAATATTTTTGAAAATTTTGTGCTTAAAGCTAAGTTTTGAGTGTTTGTGACCTGTCACATAAGGTCAGGTATGGAATTTTCCACCTGTGGTGTTATTCCAGTCCTCAGAACGTTTTGGATTTTGGACCATTTCAGAGTTTGGATTTTTGAATTAGGACTGCTCAGCCTATCAGTTTCTTTACCTGTTTATTGTTCTCACTAATATTTTAAGCTTTATGGGGCAGTGTCTCTGCCCAGTTCTTCACTATATTCCCACTTCCTGGAACAGTGAATGACTCCATTGTAGGGTTTTAAAAATATTTGTTCAGTGGAAGCATCACCAGATTCTATGAACCATTTTAGCCATTGTACCATAATTCTTTCTTCTCACTTCAGTTTGTGTCCTGTGAGTGTTCTATTTGCATTGCTTCTTTTTCTCTCCTTACAGCTTTTCCTTTGCTGTCTCTAGTTTGATGAATGTTTTTTTCTATGGGTGTTCTAGTTAGTCCAATGGAAGAAGTCTCACTGATAGGACAAAAAGCAACCTAAAGTCTTTTTAAAAATTTTATTTATTATTATTTTATTATAAAGATGTGGAGTACTATTCAGGGTTAGGTATACAAACATTGATTATGCAGGTACCCTTGTTGATGACGTATGCCCCTCCCTCCCCTAGCAGTTTCCCTCAACTGCCAATCCCAACCCCTCCCCTGACAGTTTCCCATTACTGTCAAATGCTTTCTTATAGTATTATAATTGTTCAAGGTCCGCTTATGAGTGAGAACATATGGTACTCTGTTCTTTATTTCTGTGATAGATCACTGAGTATGATCGACTCTAAATCCATCCAAGTTGTTGTGAAGTCCATATATTTGTCCTTCTTTGTGGCTGCATAATATTCCATTGTGTATATGTACCACATTTTCTTTATCCAGTCAAACTTTGATGGGCAACATGGTTGGTTCCATGAACCTAAAGTCTTAACAGTCTATGTTCCATTCTCAAATTTTCATCTACTTTGTTACTATTTATTTGTCACTGTTGTCGTCAGAGTCCCTTTGCAATTTTTCCCATTCAATTTCTGTTATTAATCTCTTGTCTCATTTCAGAACTCCTCTTCTATTCCAGCCAGACTTTTCCCTTGAATTCTTTTAACTGTTTTGGATGCTGTTTGGATCACCAGACCTTCCTTCTCTTAATGACACAACTTTGTCTAAACTATTAAAAAGCATATGTAGCGTCAAGTTTTTGCTTTCATTCGCTGAATATCCCTTTCCCACCTTAACTCTAACCTCATTATTTCACTATTCCATTGTTGCATAACAGACCACCTCAAACTTAGGGTATAAAGCACAGCTACCTAGTCCTCCAGCTCCTGGATTGTATGTGTTTGGAATTCAGAGAGGGTAGGTGTAGATGATTTGTCTTTGCTCCAGGTTGTGTGAGCCCTCCTCTGAGAAGGCTAAAAAGACTGGGAGTGATTTGAATCGCTGAGTCTAGGTCTCACTGGAGGTCTCTTTGTTCACATGTCTGGTGCCTAAGCTGAGCTGATTCTAAAGATTGGACGTCACCAGAGCTCCTACACACAGCCTCTCCACATGGCTTGAGTTTCTCACAGTGTGACTTCTGAGAGGAAGTTCTGAGCAAGTGTTCCATGAGATTGAAGCACAAGCTGTGAGATTTCTTCTCATCTAGATTCAGAAGTCATGCAGTGACATTTCTTCTACATTCTTTTGGTTACCAGTGAGTTATGAAAGCTGATCTGGATTCAAGGGGAGGGAAATTAAACTCTACCTCTTTTTTTTTTTTTTTTTTTTTGACTTTTCAAATTGACCTCTTTTATTTAGTAATATGCATTTATATTTCCTCCATGTCTTTTCCTTGATCGATAGCTCATTTCTTTTTAGTGCTGAATAATATCCCATTTCTTGGATATACCACAGTTTATCCATTTGCTACTCAAGGGCTTCTTGGTTGCTTCCAAGTTTTGGAAATTATGAATAAATCTGCTGTAAGTACACATAAGTTTCTGGGTGAATGTAAGTTTTTAACTCCTTTGTTTTTTTGTTGGTTTTTTTTTTTTTTAGTTGGAGTCTTACTCTGTTGCCCAGACTGGAGTACAGTGGCACAATCACAGAGCCTCAACCTGCTGGGCTCAGGCGATTCTTCCACCTCAGCCTTCCAAGTAGCTGGAACTATAGACGGGCACCACCACGCTCGGCTAATTTTTTTATTTATTGTAGAGATGAGGTCTCACCAAGCTGCCCAGGCTGGTTTCGAACCCCTGAACTCAGGCAGTTCTCTTGCCACTGCCTCCCAAAGTGCTGGGATTACAGGCATGAGCTACCGCGTCCAGCCAGCTCCTTTGGGTAAATACCAAGGAGTGTGTGATTGTGAATCTGAGTACAGATAAGAGGCGATGTTTCGTTTTCTAAGAAACTACCAAACTGTTTTCCAAAGTGGCAGTATCACGTTGTATTCCCACCAGCAATGAGCGAGAGTTCCTGTAGCTCCAACATGTCTTTCATTGTTCTGGGCCCTAGCTACTCTGATGGATGATATCTGAGTGTTGTCTAAATTGCATTTCCCTGATGACATATCATGTGACACATCTTTCCTCATGCTTATCTCCCATCTGTATATCTCAGTGAAGTGTCTGTCAAGATCTCTGTCCCATGTTTAAATCAGGTTGTTTTCTTTTTGAGCCTTAAGACCTTTTGTATATTTTAGTTAACTTCTTTTTTTTTTTTTTTTTTTTTTTTGAGTTAGAGTCTCACTCCGTCGCCCAGACTGGAGTGCAGTGGCCGCTCCTGGCCACCGCAGCCTCAACCTGCTGGGCTCCGGCGATCCTTCCGCCTCAGCCTTCCGAGTAGCCGGAATTACAGGCGCGTGCTACTAGGCCCAGCTTATTTTTCGATTTTATTGTAGAGATGAGGTCTCGCAGCCCAGGCGGGTCTCGAACCCACGGGCTCAGGCAATCCACTCACCTCAGCCTCCCAAAGGCGTGGGATTACAGGCTGAGCCACCAAGCCCGGCTTAACTTCTTTATTGGATGTCTTTTGCAAATATTTTCTGCCCATCCATAGCTTGTCTTTTCATTCTCTCGGCAATGTCTTTTGCGGAGCAGAAATTTTTAGTTTTAATGAAGACCAGCATATCAATTCCTGTTTTTGCAATAAAACTGACTTTGATTGTGATGTATTCCTGTCATAAAATTCTCTACAGGCAATACACCATTTTGTTGCTTGGGAGAAACCTGGTCCCTTAAAATGTCCATGGGCTCCCTGATATGCCATGGGTTCAGGTCTCTAGCTCTTTCTTTGTGTAGTTGACCTAGTATTTTGAGAGGATCGTGTTAAAAATGTCAAACTAAAATTGTCAGTTTCTCTATCTCTCACCGCAGTTTGATCAATTCAGTGGATCATATGTACTTCGAGGCTGTGTTAGAAGCCTCTATGCTTACAACAGTTATATCCTACGTGCTGTTGTTTCTTTGAGTTCTTTATAATGTATATAACATCTCTTCGTGTTTTATGATGTTTTTGTCTCAAAGTATATTTTATCAGTTATTAAGACTATTGCCCAACTTCCCTTTTTGACTACATGGGCCTCTTAATTTTATATTTCTGAACTCTCCATATTTTATTCATTTTAAGTATCGCTTATTCCTTTCATGGATAGTGCCTTTGGTGTTATATCTAAAAAGCCATCCCCAAGCCCAAGGCAACCAGATTTTCTCCTGTGCTAACTCTACCTCTTGATGAAGGAGTGCCAGGGTCACACTTAGAAAAACATGTGCATAGGAGACATTGTGTATGGTCATCATTGGAAAATACAATCTGCCACAGTGACCTATATTTAATTTATGGGATTTCCTCATTTAACTCCATGTGGTTGAAATGTCCTGAGGCCTTGCTATTCAAAGTGTTGGTCAGAGACCAGAAGCATCAGCCTTACCTGGGAGCTTATTAGAAATATTGAATTTTAGGCCACTGCATCCCAATCTGCATTTTGACAAGGTCTCCAGGTAACTCACTGATACTTTAAAGTTTGAAAAATACTGCCCTAGGAGGCATTGACCATGGTGTGGACTTTCTTGTATCCATCTAACAGAAGAAAGAAAGTGGCAAGTGTGGAAGGAGTCATCAAACCAATCTGGATTGAATTTTTATGTGTAAGCAGAATTTCTATATTTTACACTATACCTGTCATTATTAATTTTAGCTCTATTGTCTGATTGTGAAGTGGTTTGTCTTTATAGCTGCAATGATTGCATCTTTAATAGGTATCCTCAAAATGTAGTATAATGCACAATCCTAGCTTTTAATAATTATTAGTCACTAATCTCCTTGACTCAAGAAGACTTTGGAATGTCCATGTACTGTGGCATGTATAATGATGCTTTTTTGAATAATTTTTAAGATAAAAAATTAGGTTATTTTGGATTTTGCATTTCTCTTAAACTATTTTTTAATTATTGGAATTTCTAAAGCTTTCCCCTTTTATGACAACTGACTATTGGTCAATAACTATTTTCTACTGAATGAAAGAATTTTTAATTTTTTATAACTGTTAAGTCACCTTGACTCTTGCAAACCTGTAAAATGTATACGGTATTTATTATAGCTTTAGTAGATGACTATTATGTATTATAATTAACACGCAGTGTTTAATTCATAGGTTCCATTTACTCGTGTTTTCTTTAAATAGACATCTTAAAATTTATTTTAGAGTAAGGGAATAAACATCCAAAAATTCATTTTGATTGGCACATTATTTTTAAGTCAGTTTTTTCAAACTGTAATTTCCAGGCAATTACTATTCGCAGCATCTGAAGTGCTTGTTAATATTACAGATTTCTGATTCCCATCCTAGTCCTTTTGAATCAGACTCCCTGGAGTTGGAACATGTAAAAGTCTCTGAGGTTGGGACCTAAATTCTTTGGCATACTGAAGTTTGTGGCCTACTTTCTTAAGGAGTTAGCTATATTAGTCTTAAATCATATTTTAAATTATTTATTGTGAAAATAACTGGGTCTCGGGATATTGGCAGGGAGCAGCTTTTCAAATTCATGTCTTTCCTGGGCGCTCTAATATTGGAATATGATTTAAATAATAGAATGACTGAATTGGAAGACATCTTAGAGATTATCTAGTTAAAATTTCTCATTTTTTTAGATTATGAAACGGAGTCCCAGAGATTTTAAATGACTTTTCAAAAATAATATTAGCTGATAGCAATGCTGTTACCAGAACTCAGTGCCTGTGTTGACCAACGTAGGGATCCTTCTTCATGCTAAGATGAGGTAGCTTCACCTTATCTTTAAGTCTGGCAATTAGG
This sequence comes from Cephalopachus bancanus, assembly GCA_027257055.1. NCBI lineage: Eukaryota > Metazoa > Chordata > Mammalia > Primates > Tarsiidae > Cephalopachus > Cephalopachus bancanus. The sequence continues at coordinate 3,352,114 of JAPVLO010000030.1, read as the reverse complement.
TATGCTAATGGAAGGAGCATAAAAGAAATAATGAACATTTGATCAGAAGGTATCTCTTAGTTTGCTGAATTGACCATGTTAATAAAATTAAGGTTTGAAGCCTTGGATCCTATCATGGCTTTAGTCATCTAAGTCTTATCTTAGAGGTTTTCTCATATGTGCTTGTAAAACTCTTCATGACTGAGGAAAATTGCTGGGTAAAATGCCTAAACATGAGAGAGAGAATCCAGAACAAATACACTGGGTGACAATATATGTTCTTTATGAAGAGGAGCCAAGGTTTTCTCTAAATGAATAAAATATGTTGTATGCCTTCAATTCCATACATATCAAATGCTTATGAAAATCATTTTACTAAAGATTGTTAAGATATTCTGAAAATTAAAGTAGGTGAAACCTCTCCCCAAACTCATCTCCAAAGTCAGTTCCCTTGACACTGTTCTTTTTTTTTCATATCTTGTGTCCCAGACTTTCCCCCTACAGCTGTATAAGCTAAATAGCTATGGGTGAGCCACAGCACACATCATTTTTTTAAGGCTTTCAGTTTATAAATGGAACAAAAGTTGCATCATTTCAGTTTTTTGACTTTCTATTTTCTTCCACGAAAGAAAAAAGTTCAACTTTTTTTGTGTAATATTTGATCTTTCTCTATGGAGTATTAGCAGCAAATTTATTGTGTCTGTTGAGGCACACCTATTATGAGGCATGTAACATAGCAGGAGATACAGAAGGGTCAGCAAGGGTATTTACTGTGCACTCAGGGATGGGAAACTCCTCAGAAGTTCACGTTTTGTCTTTGTGCCTCTCACTTGTGTCCTTTGGCTATTTCATTTTGCCATGTATGGAGATTGATTGGACTCTCATTTATTCTCTTCTCTCTTTTTTTCTGCTTTTCTCTGTTTTTTCCATTCATATCTTCTAGTTTTGAGTTGCAGATTGGCATTCTTTACTCTTGCCATTCCCTGTGCCTCTTGGGTGAGGTGTAACATAGGGCCCTGGCAAATGCATGGTTGTGCTTTACCTCTGTTCCACATAATCTCGTCAGGCATGGGACAGAGGAGCATCCAGGGAACCTCCTACATGGTCAACTGAGTAAAAGGAGGCTTGCCAGAGTTGGCTGTGGTAGGTAGCAGCAGAGTCTTGGAAAGAAGTGTTTCAACCCAGGAGGTGAATGTAGTGGAATTTCTCAGACCTGACTCTCTTACCTCAAGTGGGAAGTTTTTGCAATGTTCAGCTTAGTCTGTTTCCGGTTACCTTAAAATCAGGAGGAATATGGCTTGGGAACAGGTAGGGAGCCCATCAGGTTCTAAGGGATGCGGTAGGGAATGAGATGTGTGAGAAGCAGAGCTGGAGGGAATAGTACCAGCGCATTTAGGACCTTTGAAGATTGTTCCTGCTAACACCCTCACACCAATCAGACTTTTCCTCTCCAAAACTGAAAGATAAGCGTGTATTGTTTTGACCTTTACACTTGTGGCAATTTATTACAGCAGCAGTAGGAAAACAATACTAGGCTGCTTCTTTTTCCAGGTGCCTAATTCAATTTTTAGGAAAAAAAATCACACTAGAAAGAAGTAGCTGTGTATGACTTCTTTGATTTTTTATGTTGTTGTTTATTATACTTAGATACTTATATAATTTGTGAAATATTGGATACTGCTAAAATCATGAATACATTTAGTCCTACAGTTTACACATTTCCAGAGAATGTGATTTCTTGTTTTAGATTAACTAAGCACATATGTTGTTTTAGATCTAACTGGAAGTATAGGACTTGCACTTCATTCTGCAAGGGTCTGCCTCCTTCAAAGTGACATAGCACAAATGGCAGTGTATATGCATTCATACAGTCAGTAGAATGAAAACAGAACTAGTAAGAGGAGAGTATAGGAAAAAGAAAATGATGTCCAAGAAAGAGTCAGTTACCAAAGAGTTGATGGCACAAGATTGTCCTAAAGGTGAGATTCAGATTTGGTTGTGAGTTTTCTCACAGATACTGATTTGTTACATCATGTGCAGTGTTTAAAAAATAAAAATGAACCAGCCTCTCAGGAGAAGCAGAAGGATTCCTGTTACTGAATTTTGTGAGATTGATGTTGTTGGATTCACAACTAGCAGAGTATGATATTGAGGAAGATCCTCAATGATGAATTTGCTGTCATCACAGTAGTGACCTTCTCAAGACTCTTTTTGTGTCATCATTCTTCTCCTATGCCAGTATTCTTTTTAGTTTTAAGAGTTGTGGGGTACAGCTGGGGGTTGACTACATAAGTAGGTTGCATGCAGGTGAAGTTTGGACATCTAGCTGGCCCTCTCTCCCCTAATAGTGGACTAAGTGCTAAGTGAAATATCACAGAAACGAGCTGTATATTGACTGCATGTTCTGACTCATAAGCAGGACCTGGTCATAAGCCAGGATTTTAACACTTTACTCTAGGTGAATGAAAGCAATCCTATTAAGGGCTCAAGTAACTGTGGTCTGGCTTAATGGAGCAGGAGCTGGTAGTGGAGATTAGGGAAACTAGAGAGATTAGACTGAATGTATAGAAAGTCCTTTAGCCTTCAAGAAATCTTCTTAGGATTTTATTTCGTGCCACTTATATTTTGGTATGAATCAGGCAGCATGGGGCTGGAAGTTATGCTTTCTAATTAAGGAACTGAAATGGGATGTCTGATATACCTGATTAAGGATAGATCCACTTGCTTTGGCAGCTAATTGAACTGTGGGTTAAGATGGCATAATCTTTTTTATTTTTATTTTTTGGTTTAGGACTCCGACCATTTGGAGGAGATTATGTTAGATGCTGTTGAGATACAAAAACATTCAGAAAGATTTATTGTTGAATGAAATGCCAGCCAAATGCAAATATAAATTTGGCATTTAATCAGATGTATATTTGGGTTCAACTGACATCTTATTCAACATCTCTTAATTTCCAGGCACTAGCACAGTTAACATAAATACTTGTAATACAAAGTTGACAGTGATAAGTATCATAGAAATATAGATAAAATGCTGAAATCCAAAAGGGATAAAAATTCCTTATGACTTCGAAATAAGGGAAAGCTTTATGGAACTTAATGGCATGGCTTGAGGGATATTTTAGCTACTTCTTTTCTGTTTGTTTGTTTGTTTTTTTTGAGTTGGAGTCTCACTCTGTCACCCAGACTGGAGTGCAGTGGCCGCTCCTGGCCACCGCAACCTCGACCTGCTGGGCTCCGGCGATCCTTCCGCCTCAGCCTTCTGAGTAGCCGGAATTACAGGTGTGCACTACCACGCCCGGCTAATTTTTTGATTTACTGTAGAGATGAGGTCTCGCCTGCCCAGGCGGGTCTCGAACCCGCCGGCTCAGGCAATCCACTCACCTCAGCCTCCCAACGGTGTGAGATTACAGGCTGAGCCACCGAGCCCGGCTTTTAGCTACTTCTTATTCTTCAAAATGTCTGTCTGAATGCATCCCAAACACTTGGGTTTCTCTATTTTAAATGAAGAAAGAGTACCTTTAGTGTGCAAATAAAGCTTCACATCAGTACTTTTTATTCTACTTTTCAGCCCTTTTCAACTACTTAGCCTTTTCCAGTGTCTCCTTTGCAGACATTCTGGAGAGATCACTGAAATACCATGTGAAATTCAAGAAGCATTTAGAAACCATCTTTATATGATAACATCTGTCCATAATAATGGTAACATAGGATCCAGACAATGTGTTTTCTTGGTACATTGACAGATGTTTGAGGAAACAATATCGTAAAATGATTATTTTCAAAGTGTGTTTTAATGGGACCCTAGTAAACTAAGATGAAGTTGTTATACCACTTAAGTACAATGATATCTTTCTTGAATATCATATTTACCTTTATGCTCTCTTGCACATACAAGATTAATATAATTTTGCTCAGTGTCTTTTCCAGACATTTAAAACTTATTACTACTCTCCTATATTATGTCCTGGGTAAGATTGTAAGGAATTTAGCACAAAATGATGTTTAATTACCTTCAGCTGTGATTGCATATTAAATATTTTGTACATATTTTATGATGTACCAGAAAGAGCTTACCTAGCTCTTTTCTTCTTCTCTAATAGATTTGAGAAGAACTCAGTAAAACAACATTTAGGTGTCATAATTAAAAATGGAATGTTTCCATTTTTTAGAATATGTGGCATAGAATTTCCAAGAAAATCTTACAATTTTTGATGGAACGCTTAAAAAAATGTCCTTTAGACTGATTTTTGTCTTAAATCAAGTTAAACACAATTTAGTCTTTTTTTGGTGACTGATGTTTTTATTAGTATAGACATATAAAGATTAGTGTTTTACATTTGTTATTGGACTTTATAGTTCATAAAGGACATTCATAGACATTATCTCATCTGAAACTCCCAATACCCCACACCCCTTCTTCTCATTTGCCATTTACACTCTGACGAGAATTAGAAAACCGTATAACCTTGTTTATTAGACTTGGGTGTCAAATATGGCTATGGGGACCCCTCCTAGTGAGTAAGGAGTGCGGCCTATGTGATGGGTATTTCTATCCTCCAAAGCTATCTGACTTAATTATGGTAGTGTTTGAGTTGAGTGATGTAGCTGGAAGAGCTGACCAGATGAGAAGAGAATTTTGCAGCTGGCTTTTAAATATAGGTCATTGTTTTATAAAAATCTTCTCCAAAATGCTGTCAAAGGTCCTATATGAGGAATTTATCAAAACAATGTAAAATCCATTTAACATGATGTGCTTATTGTACTCAAACTAATAAACACATTTTAAAAAGTCATTGTTAAATTTTGGAAAACAGTTTGAGAAACCCAATAAATATTTCCTGTATGGTTGTGTGGGACAGGGCCTTGTGTTATAAAGGGAAATTTATAAAATATTATTTTATCATATGTCAATTAATTAACATAGAAATGAATTAAAAATGACTGCATTTGTTAAAACAGTATCCCTTCATAGCATATACAATCTTATATGTAATATTTCTAATAATTTCTAAATTGTAAATTTCTAGAAGCATTATAAATAATATTAGTACTTAGAATATTACAGACTGAGACTTTTACATTTTATGCACATTTAGTTTTATTTCTGAAAGTCATTTCATTATTGTATGTATTGAATGTATCCTGTGAAATAACAATGTGGGGATCTGAGAGCATGGGTGTGAGTTATTTATATTAGAATTGACAATGCATGGTCCTTCAGCTGCCAAAAACATTTGTTGAATTCATTACTTTTTTTTCTCTGATAAGACCCACTGAAATGAATTCATGACTATCTAAATGAGTATTGTAGAGGTTAGAAGAAGCTTCAATATTTAATTATTAGTACTGATGATTTTTCCCTCTCTCTGGTATGCATAGGACTGTTTTTTTCTGAAAACTCAAGTACTTTTTTTAAGCAGTCATTCCATTTTTGGTAGCTCCTGAGAGAGAAAAATCAATAGAGTGTGGTGGGAAGAGGTGCAGAAGGATCTACCTCAAATGGCTATGAATATTCTAAAATCTGAAATACATGTGATTTTATCATCTGCTCTTTCTGTAACTCTTTGTAATATCACTACTCTAATGAAGTGCTTTTGTTTGTCTAGTTTCTTTCTCATGGTCTTCATTGTCTGTGTCTTCTTCACTATAGCTACTTTTGCTTTGATAAAATTCTCTCCTATTTAGGTGAGCATGACACTCTTTTTGATTTTTCTCCTATGTATCTTGCCATCCCTTTTCAGTTTCCTTCCAAGATGTTTTATGTATATTACATTAATTTATTCTCCCATTCTCCCTCAAATGTTAGGCAACTACCTTGACCCTGGCATTGTTCTGGACCCTGGGATATGACAACGTTGTGAATATGGTGAAGTCAACACCCATATGAACCTTGTGTTCCAAATGGGCAAGAGACAATCATCTAGTAATGCTTTGAAGGGAAAAAGGCAGGGATAGAGAGTAAAGGGAAGCTAATTTGGATAAGCAGGGGTAATACCTGTGGAATTAGGACTCGTGGCTAGCACAGAAAGAGCAAGGTGTAAAACATTAGAAGAAGCCAGAAAGATAGACAGGGAGGCCTTGGAGGGCCTTGAAGACCATGGTCTGGAGTTTAGGTTTTAAGAATTCCTACATGGTAATTTCCTAAGGTTAGGTGGGCATTTCCTAGAATTCTCTATTGACCGTCCCTAAAATCTCTTTATGAACTTTTCTTCTTCATTTCTTTCCACAGCTTTAACTGTTGCTTCTGAGAAGATGTATCCCAAATTCATTTGTGGCTATGACCATTTTTCTGAATAACGATACTGTATATCTCCACTGAATGTTGGAAATTTTCATCACTACTTCAGGCAAATATGATTAAAACAAAATGAATTAACTTCTCCCTGCCTTTCTGTTAGATTTTTTCTTTTCGCCTTTTTGTTTCTGTGAATGGAAGCATTGATTTCCTAGACACTCAACTCCAAAACTAAGGAGTGATCTTGAATTTCCTCTTCCTTCTTCCTCCCTTCTTATTGTTTTTTCTTTCTTTTCTTTTTTTTTTTTGAATTGGAGTCTCACTCTGTCACCCAGACTATAGTGCAGTGGCTGCTCCCGGCCACCGCAGCCTCGACCTGCTGGGCTCTGGCGATCCTTCCGCCTCAGCCTTCCAAGTAGCTGGAACTACAGGCGCACATACCACACCCGGCTAATTTTTTGATTTATTGTAGAGATGAGGTCTCGCCAAGTTGCCCAGGCGGGTCTCGAACCCACGGGCTCAGGCAATCTACTCACCTCAGCCTCCCAAAGCGCGGAATTACAGGCTGAGCCACTGAGCCCGGCTTGTTTTTTCATTTAACAAGCATTTATTGAGCATCTGGTTTGTACCAGGCACTGTTTTAGACACTTAGTATACATAGTGAATAAAACATTCAACTGAAAGTAATTTCCGACTCACAGAATAATGGTGGAATATGGACAGTGAGTAGTGAACACAATAGACAGTTATGTTATTTAGCTGTGAGAGCAGTAAGTGCAAGGAAAACAATGGAATAGGGAAAGAGGTGCTGGACTGGGAGGCAGGTGGGCAGTTGGGGGCTGCTGCTTTGAGAAATAACACTGAACAAGGACTAAACAAGGTAAAAAGTTAGGCATATGGAGGTCTGGGGAAAGAGGATTCCAAGTAGAGGAAGGAGCTGGTGCAAAGGTCTTAAAGAGGGAACATGCCCGGAGCTTCAGGAATCAGCAGGGAACCCATCATGAATGGAGACGAGCCAGCAAGGGAGAGAGTGAGCAGATGTAACCCCAGACGTGATGGAGGCTTGAAGATCATGGTGCTGAGAGCAGGGAGGGGCTGGGGGGGACTTGTAACAACTTTGGTTATTAATCCAAGTGAGAAGGGGAGATCTTGGAAGGTTTTGAGTAAATAAGCGTACACTTTAAAAGGTATCAAATATTTACTTTTCCCTGTAATTAGTTTTAAATCCATCCCTTCCCATACTTTTCATTCTCCTTTTTCTCTTCCCATTGTCACTTGTGCCACCTCGTTTAGCTTTTTGCTTATTTCATTCTGGCACTTAATCATCAGGTAACTCTAAAGACTTTACTTTGTTCTAGTTCATCTGATCCACATTCTCTCCTTTTTTTTTGGTTCTCCATTTCAGACTCAAGGTAGTACTCATCTCCTGTAGCCTTGTTCCCAGAGCTGCTAAGCACAGTCTCTTCTCTGAATAAATAGCTTGTTCACCATCCTCAAGCATATCATGAGCTTTCCCACCTAGAACCTTTGCTCTTGCCCCAGCTGCCTCGCCTTTGATGCCTTGTCTCATAGCACCAGTGTAGCAATACTCCCATCTTTGAAAAACCCTTAAAAGTCTCTCAAAATTCTTTATCCCTCACTTACACCATTCACTCATGTAGTTTTTCATTAAAAATGTATTGAATATATGTTTTGTGCTGGCAATTGTGATGGATCTTGAAGATTCAAAGATGAATTAGGATCAATGCGTGGGCCTCAGGAATCAAGAGTCCCATGGTAGGGTGGGGGACACAGAATGATAAATTCAACATTCAGGAAAACACAGCCCTGAAGTTTGTGTTAAGGACAGAAGACAAAAGAACACATTGCTCTGAATTAGAACAATTGATAAGATGAGAACTAATTTAGAGGGAGGGTGCCTAATTTTTGTGGGATGAGTGAGTGAGAAAATAACTTTAAGGAAATAACATTTAAGCAGAGAACTAAAGAATAAAAAATAGAGCCGGGCTCGGTGGCTCAGCCTGTAATCCCGTGCCTTTGGGTGGCTGAGGTGAGTGGATTGCCTGAGCCCACGGGTTCGAGACCCGCCTGGGCAGCAAGACCTCATCTCTACAATAAATCAAAAAATCAGCCGGGCATGGTAGCGCATGCCTGTAATTCCGGCTACTCGGAAGGCTGAGGCGGAAGGATCGCCGAAGCCCAGCAGCCCCTGCAGTGGCCGGGAGCGGCCACTGCACTCCAGTCTAGGCGACAGAGTGAGACTCCAACACACACACACAAAAAGAATAAAAATTATCCAGCTCAGGGAGGTGTGGCATGGTGAAAGTTGTACCTTCTGGGAAGAATGAGCAATATTTTGAAGGCCTGAGCTATAAGGGAGCTTGAGAATACCAAAGGAAAAATAAAACTGAACAAAATTCCCAGAGGCTGGTGCCTCCTGAGTACAGTGAGAGTGGCACTTCTTGAGGTTCATGAGCATGGCCAGGAGATGCAGGGCCTTGAAGGCCATAGTGACGAGTGGCATTTTAAGTGCAATGGGAAGCAATTGAAGTGTTTTAAGCAAAAGAATGTTATGATCTTATTTGAGGTTGAGACTTCTATCTATTTATCAAAACCCATTTGTCCCTTCTCCCTGGGCATACAGCCAGATTACATTTCCTGACCCTCTTTGCAGTTGGCTGTGAGCCATATAACTGTATCCTACCCGTGGAAGTAAATGGGAATGATGAATGCCACTATTAGGGCTAGCTCATAAAAACTTCCTACGTGGGGGCTTCCTCATACTGCTTCTCTTTCTGGCTGGGCAAACATGGAGGGTTATATTGAGATGATAGAGCCACTGTCAACCTGGACCCTGCATGGTTGTGTGGAGCAGAGCAGAAACCTCTCCTGGCCCTTTATGTGAGAGAGAAAGAAGCACCTGATGCTTCCCTTTACATGTTTGGTCCATTAATCACCACATTCTAGTTTGTTCAAATTAACACGATAATTTGAAAGGGAAATTTTGACTGCCATGCTATGTGAAAATGTGACAGTGTAAATAATAGCAGTGGCCGAAATGAAGGTTTATTGTGATGTGGATTAGGATCATTTCAGTTTAAATAGATATTAGATAATTGTGGCTGCAGAAACGGCAATTGCTACTGATAGTTTGCTGTGCATAGTGACATTGTGGAGGAAAAAAATCTTACTTGATTTGACTATCAACTACCATATCAGTTATTTTTTGGACTTTCTATAGTATATACCATTGAATACCCAAGGCATGTATTTGATTTAATCAAATTTAATTAAATGAGGACAAATGAAGTTTGTCTTTAAAATTTTGTTTTTATTTCCTATGCGGTCTAGTATAGTGCTTTATATAAGATACTTTCTTTCAATAAACTTTTCTTAAATTAATGAATAAAAGTGCAGACTCTCAGATTTCCTGTCCATGGAGTTATTGGCAGTTAGCGGCCCATATCTTACCTTGTCACTAATGTTGCTTCTACCTGACTTAAATTTTCGTTGCTTTCTAAGTGAGATGTTTAGTTGCATTGCATTGTATTTCATCTGTGGCCTAGTGAGAGAAAGTAACATTATGGGGACTAGGATTTATAAGTTTGCTAAAGAAAGCATGGAGATGTTTTTCATATTTTCATTTTATTTTCTTTACATAGGCATGCAGATTTACGTGCCAAGTGGCAACTGGGATACAGCAGGCCTCTAAGTCACTTTTGTATTGCTGGGTTGTGTGATATGGGTAGTATTCTTTTTAACATGTAAAAAAAGTTTTAGCATATTAAAAAAGTACATAGCTAAAATGTAATATTCATTCCAAATTTATATCCATTCAACTGAAATTGATTCATCTATGCTTCCTTTGCTAGATTTTATTTCAAATTTTAAGTGGAAGTGTCGCTTTGATGCAACACTCTCCAACTTGCCAGTAGAAGATGCTTTGTAACATAAAATTGTTTCTGAACTGAAATGCACTATAAAGCTCATTACAACCCACTTTCCTGGAAACGTAAAACTAATTTATCTAATGCACTCCAAAATTCTCCATAAATGTATCACACAATGTGAAATAATGTTAATTAGGAGGAGAGACAAAACATAATACATTTTCTTTAAACTATGCAATTAGCATAACTTTCATTAAGATAGTATAATAACTGCAATTATTTTCATTTGTACTTTTTGGTAGAATTTATCTTCATTAGAAGTGTGTGGTCTTGTAGTCTAAAAAAAAAAGCATGGAGAAATGTTTTCAAAGACATTTGGGCTAATCCTCACTGTCCTCCCCATCACTCTCAAGTGACCTGAAGAGCAACTGCCCATTGCTCAGGGTTTCTGAATGCTTTAGTGGAACTATTTTTACCCAAAGTCAGGCACTCATCTGGGAGAATCATTATGATCCATGGAAAGTCTTAAGATAGGGAGTTTGTAAAATCAAAATGAACAGCGATGAAGTTTGTAACTAAGGAAATGTTTGTGGAAATAGGATGGGAGAAGAATACAAGAGACTTTACAGAATGTGGTAACTGGATTGATTTGGAACAAAGAAAAGACTGGAATAAAGATGAATACTGGAACTCCCATGTGGATGCACTTCAATATGAGGGGGACCACCCCAAAACTCAGAACTTATTTATAAAAAATTGTGTATTAATTCTTACATGTTTAAACTTCATTCTTTTTTCAAAGTACTTTCTGTTCGATGCAGTGCACCTATAGAGATGCTTTTCCCACTGCTCAGAACAGTTTTTGAACTTGTCAATTTTGATGCCTTTTAGTGCTTCTGCTGTTTTTTGTTTCACCTCTTGCACATCGGCAAAATGTTTCCTTTTGAGGATTTTTTTCATCCAGGAAAATAACAACAACAATACAATGTTGCTCAGGACAAGATCAGGTGAACAGGGAGGGTCAAAAATTGCTGAACACTGAGTGTGGTGTGGGCAGGTGTGCTCCTAAATCACCCATAAGGAAATGCGCACATGTGTTGAAAGAATCTCTGGAAGAAAAAAAAAAAATCCCTGAAGCTGAACGCAGCCCCTCACAGAAATACTAGCTGGTACACTGATGCTGGTGGGTTCCTAGAACACTTACCTAGCAGCAGAAGCCTGTACTACAAGGGATCTGCCCTACAAAAAAATAATTCTGGGATTTTTTGGGTCACCCTTTATATATATATCAACAGACCTATGTTTCCAAGATAAGATAATGCCAGTTCACACTTCTTGCCACTCATAGATAGTGATAGTGATTTTGAGAAAAGGCATTTTAGCATTGGACATTTTATTAATGTGTCATATGTCTACTGTGTTTATGCCTAGTTTGGATATATTTTATTAAAATTATTAACCATCTATGTCTGAGGAAGCCAAAAGCAGTGAGTGTTGAAATTACTAGTAACAGGAGATAGAAAAATATGACTATGATGTTAAAGAGATTAAAACAAAAATTGAAGATCATGAGAAAAATGTTAGAAACCATATTTGTAGAAGAGATGAATTCATTGACAGTAGGAACAACTGTGGGAAGAGTTCATCATGCCACTTGTGAAGATTACTCTGTATTTCACAGTACCAGAATAGATAAAAATTAAATAGCCAGATGAGGGGGGGGAAAAAAGAAGAAAAATGATTATTGGAGTGTGTGTCTGGAAGATTAGTATTACTAGTGAGTCCCCACTAGCTCAGTGTTGTTTTAAGTGAAGTTTAGAAGTTGTCTCAGATGGGAAGGAGCAAGAATATTGGAAGAGCTGAGGTAATCTTCTTTATTTTTTTTTTTGCAAGACATGGCCCTGTAGGTTCAAGGACTCTTTGTATGTACACAGTATGAAGGTGATTATAGACATGGCATGTGGAGATGCCATAGCTTTTATGCATTCCCTGTGAGGCTTAGAAAGGGGAAGGAGGGAAAGAACATACCCAGTGGCAGAAGTCAGAGTAGAAAGGAAGGTACTGGGAATATGCCTAGAGGAACTCAAATCATTCTACAAAAAAAGACCCCTACAGATGCATGTTTATTACAGCACTGTTCACAATAGCAAAAATTTGGAACCAACCATACTGCCCACCGAAACTGAACTGGATAAAAAAAAGTGAAAAGTGATACATATACACAATGGATTATTATGCAGCCATAAAGAAGGACAAACATATGGAGTTCAGAGCAACTTGGATGGATTTAGAGTCTATCATACTCAGTGATCTATCACAGAAATGAAGAGCAGAATACCACATGTTCTCACTCATAAGCAGACCTTGAACATTTACCGTAATACTATAAGAAAGGGATTGGCAGTAGCGGGATGCTGCCTAGGTGGAGGTGGGGACACAACATTAATAAGGGTACCTGATCTCAAACCAGGCAAAGTGGGGACCAAAGCGAGGCCCAAACTTTACCTGTACAATGTCCACTTGTATACCTAATCCTGAATTGCACCCCACATCTTTAAAGTAAAATATAAAAATAAATAAATAAATAAAACTAAAAAAATAAAGAATAGAAAGGAGGGGACAGATTTGAATGCAGAAAAGGTACAGTTGGAGACATAGTTGATGAAAACGTGTGCTCTTTGGTAAGGGGTACCTCCCTCTCCTTTCTTTGTTGCTTGATACTATAATGGCAGAGACATGAGAGCCAGTGACCTCATGTGTGAAAATATAGATTAAGGACCTCAGAAAAAAATATGACTTATCTCTAAATATAATATATATTTTAAAAAATAATTACAACTTCCATGCTAACACATTATTCAATTTTATTTTAAAATAAACATGCTTATATTTAAATTAATACTTCATGTTATTGTATGATTTTTAAAGTGAAAATGTGAATCACAGCTACTTGACTGTAATGTGGACTTGATATTTAAGAAAGAACATATTTTAGACAAAAAATCATTTGTCTTCAACTGTAGTTCTGGCTATAGCTCTGGTGTTTTCTAATAATCAAAAGATGAAACAGAGTCAGAGAAACAATAAATAGGGAGATGGAAGGAACTGAATGTAAGAATAAACTTTTTAGATGAAAAGAATGCATCTTGAGGAGGAAAAAATAAATAGCCACTAGCCAGGCTCAGTGGCTCAGCCTGTAATCACGTGCCTTTGGGAGGCTGAGGTGAGTGGATTGACTGAACCCGCGGGTTCGAGACCTGCATGGACAGCGGGACCTCATCTCTACAATAAATCAAAAAATTAGCCGGGCGTGGTAGCGCATGCCTGTAATTCTGGCTACTTGGAAGGCTGAGGTGGAAGGATCGCCGGAGACCAGCAGGTCAAGGCTGCGGTGGCCGGGAGCAGCCACTGCACTCCAGTCTGGGCGACAGAGTGAGACTCCAAAAAAAAAAAAAAAAAAATATTATATATATATATATATATATATATATATATATATATATATATATATATATATAGCCACGAAGTTAGACTAAGCTAGGACTAATATGAGTCAGTTCTTCAAATTAATAAATATTAGAAATGTGAGATTTCCATAGAAGCTTAAAGAGGGTGTTTTAAAGACAGAATTAACTTTATTTACTGAATGTAACATGGGACTCATTACTCTCATACTATACTGTTATGGAAGAAAACTGTAAATGAGTTTAAAGTATGTAACATGCATGGACAGCAGCTCTACAATAGGTTATTATGGGAAATTAGAGATTTCTTTTTAGTTTACATGTCCCTTAAGATTTCTTTTAGATATAAAGTACCAAGTAGAATATATAAATGCACGTATTTTGCAGTCTGCTGAAATTTATACATTGTATAATTTCCCTAGTCTTACCTTTTATTTATATAATTTCTCTACCATAATATGAATTATTTTTACTCTTATCATATATGTTTTGCTACCTTACATGAGTTATTGATAATGCTATTTAGTCATTTAAAATTTCTATCTAGAAGTGGAAAAGAAAAGCATTAATTTTCACAAATTATATTCTTGACATTTAAAAAGATATACTTATGATCTGAAGATGATAGATATTTCTTTTTAAATTAACACATTTTGTGCTTTCTCTAGGCTGGAATGATAAAAAGTGATAATGAAGAGTATTTCATTGAACCCTTGGAAAGAGGTAAGCAGATGGAGGAAGAAAAAGGAAGGATTCATGTTGTCTACAAGAGATCAGCAGTAGGACGGGCTCCCATAGACATGTCCAAAGACTTCCACTACAGAGGTAGGCATCTTTGATGGGACTTAGTAATTAAACATAATTTTAAAATATGATGAAAACAGCTCCTCTACCATTACTTAAGAGAACATGATTATCATGTGCTCTTGTATAATGTCAAGGGGGAAAAAGAAGATTTTATTTATATATCATGAAATATGGCTTGCCTTTTAAAAAATGCTTAGAGTATATGCTATAACTATTTATCATGCATTATACTATCTTTAATATGTTTGTTGTTTATGATTTCTTTATTTTTTTATTTTTCTGAGTTGGAGTCTCACTCTGTCGCCCAGACTGGAGTGCAGTGGCTGCTCCCGGCCACCGCAGCCTTGACCTGCTGGGCTCTGGCGATCCTTCCGCCTCAGCCTTCCAAGTAGCCGGAATTACAGACGCGCGCTACCACGCCTGGCTAATTTTTTGATTTTTATTGTAGAGATGAGGTCTCGCCTGCCCAGGCGGGTCTCGAACCCGTGGGCTCAGGCAATCCACTCACCTCAGCCTCCCAAAGGCGCAGGATTACAGGCTGAGCCACCGAGCCCAACATGATTTCTTTTAAAAAAACTTTACATTGAAAATATCTTTCCTCTAGCTTATATTAACATTTGCAAATATTTGTGCTTTTCAGAAGTCCCTAAGTATGAAATATTGTTATTTAAACCTTTTAAGGACCTATATTGGCATGACAAAGAGTTGCATTTTGTTTTAAGACCAGTATGATGGATATACTTGAAAATAATTATACTATTTGATTGCAAAGTCTGTTTTGCAAAACTTTTTACTTTGTCGGAGACAATGAGTCAAATTCTTCTATAGAATTTTATTTCAAAGTAGATGGGAATCACTGAAGTCAAGTCAGTCATGGCACATGAAAGTTTTCTGTTTTGTTTGTTTCAATGAAATCTGAAAGTAACTTGGTATTAAGGAGATATGCTTATAAATTAGATACAGAAGATTCCTTTATGGAAAAGAAAGGCAATCTAGGGATAGATATATCTATCTATCTCCAAATCTCAAGAAGTTTGTGCTACTTTTGCCAGGAAAATTTTCTTATTTAAGAATAAAGAAATTTCCTTGATTGAAATGCCAGGGATATAAATAATGTTAATTTAGCAATAATATGCCTTCCAGATTCGTTTGATTTTTCAGATGCTATTAGCTTTCCTTAATATGCTGCACTATTGAAATAGTATTACAGCTTAAAATAATTTTAAAGTTAGCACAACCAAAAAACTTTTAATGAACTTATGATTTGAAACAACAGGACTACATTAATAAATAGAGTCTCATGAAATGTATATCTAACTTAGAGAGTCACTCTGATATAACAGAAAGGGAATGAGTTTGTAGTTAGACTTAATGTGATTAATCTCTTTGCAACATCAAGTTGTTCTGTTGCCTTAGATGAACAATTAACATTCTGAGCCATGATTTCTTTATTTGTGAATACAGAATTAAAATATATCCACAATCGCAATGGCTATTAGACAATATATGCAAATTTCTGAGTGTAGTGTTCAACAAGAGTAGGTGCCTAGTCAAGGTAAGCTGTTGTTAACTATTGATATTAAGTATCTTTGCAAGAGATTTTCATATTAGTTTTGTTTAAGCGGACCAATTAGACATTGTTTGCCTTCCTGTTGTGAATACATTACTCTTAATTCTCCCTTGTGTTTTCATATTCTAAAAATGTCATTCTAAATTAGAAGATTGATTATGTTGAAAAATAGATGTTAGGATACAGTGCCTTTTCTATAAGTCTTGGTTGTTTCATATTACTAATATCTAATTTTAGGAGGGGGATCACCAAAACACCTGAAATTTATTTATAAAAAATTGTGTATTTATTCTTACATGTTTAAATTTCAGTCACCTTCAAAGTACTCTCTGATGCAATACACCTATCAAGATGCTTTTTCCACCGTTCAAAACAATTTTTGAACACGTCAATTTTGATACCTTTTAGTTCTTCTGCTATTTTTTGTTTTACCTCTTCCACATTGGCAAAACATTTTAGGACTTTTTTCATTCAGGGAAACAAAAAAAGTCACTCAGGGTGAAATTGGGTGAATAGGGAGGTTGGGGCATGGGGTCATGCTCTTTTTGGTCGAAAACTGCTGAACACTCAGCACAGTGTGAGCAGGTTGTTTATGTAAATCACCCATCATGAAACAGGCAAATGTAGCCGGGCATGGTGGTGCATGCCTGTAGTTCCAGCTACTTGGAAGGCTGAGGCGGAAGGATCACCTGAGCCCAGCAGGTCGAGGCTGCAGTGACTATGAGCGTGCCATTGCACTCCAGCCTGGGAGACAGAGTGAGATTCGAACTCAAAAATAAATAAATAAATAAAAAATAAAAAAAAGAAAGAAAGAAAAGAAAAGAAAAGAAATGGGCAAATGTATAGAAAGAATTGCCAAAAAAATTCACTGAAGCCAAGCACAGCTTCTCACAACAACACTAGCTGGTATGCCAATGGGTTCCTAGAACATTTACCCAGCTGAGTAAGGGGCCCTCCTTCCAAAAGATAATTCTTGGTTGTTTTGCGTTCCCCTTGTAAGCAAAGGGTAAATATCTTTTAGAAAAGCATGGGCCACATGTTATGGAATTGTTCAGGATAACTAAAAGCCACTTCAGTTGCTGTGACTGTCCGTTCTCGCATTAGCTCTGTCTGTCATAAGTATAGTTTCATCAGGCTGTACCCTATTACTACATTTCAATTCCTGGAGCTATTTATATAAATATTAGCCCTGGTACTTTCTGTTAGTCTGATATTTACAGGGAGGAGAAAATATTTATTTTTTGGAATAAGAAAATTACAAGAAATATTATATTTAGTACCTATTATATTTTTAGATGATAAAATAGGGAAAATAATTTAAAAGCCAAGGTATATACACTTAAAGGAACTGGGTGGGATTAGGAAAATTCGGAACATTATTTTAAAAAATTGTTCAAAATATCAATTCCAGTAGAATGAGCATCAACATCAACACACTTAGTTTACAATAAGTTGTTTTTAAGAATGCAGACACTGAAGACTCTTTATTTTGAGTTTTTCAGTTATGAGTAGAGAATTGTATTATAGAAGTAGGCCACAAACTAGAGTAATACAATTTGCGAAGGGTTTTAGTAGTCATGGGTCAAAGGAAAAGGAGTTTCTTTGCTACCTCCTGAATACCTTAAAACCTGAATCAAAATAGAACTATTCAGTTCTCTTAGAATGTTCCATGATAAACCTTATTATGAGCTTAAGGATTTCTACTTATTTATGAAGTTCTGATTGAATTGAGTTATGGGTGATATCAGTCTACCTCCTTTTGAGTATCTTAAATTATAACCATATATGTTAGAAGTGTAACTCTCTTCCCTAGGGTAAAAAGTGATTCAGATTCAGAACTTTCAAGTACCACACTGTAGCTCTTAAATTCTTCTTTTAACTTCTTGGTCACATGACTGAGAGCCATGTTTTCTCATAGACTAAGTGCTTTCCAGTTGTAAGTTGAAAAAATATTTTTGTAATGTATTTCATCATTCTGTGATATAAAATTGAACAAATTATAGGATTAGAAAGGTATATTAATTTATAAATGAAAACTAAAGTGCCATATAAGGTAATGCTTTTTCTGAATTAATTCAAGATGTTATTTTAGGAGACATGTGAAGTTTTTCTTAATGAGTTATATAGGAAGAGAAATACAATTCAGAAGCTAGAACTAGTGAGAAATGTGTTTGAGAACCGTGGTTTTCATGCATTTCTCTGACAGCACATCATCAGTAGGAGAGTTGATCATAAGGAAGCCATTTCTGACCCTTCAGGGTTTCATCAGCAGGGCTTCTGTAAATTTTCTACCATATCTTGCTGGTTGCACAGTAATTGCCTGGCTACATTTCCTTTTTTGACGGTGTAGTACCTCAGAACTACTATTCATTTAAGTTCTATAGTATGTTGCAAGTATTCTACATTAAAATCTATTAGGACTTGGACTAGGTGAATAGTAGTAAGATGTAGTAAGATAGAGAGATGGAACCACCTTGGGTAGAAATTGAAGTAAAACTGAAGGGGTTTTGTGATGGAGTAGATGTTGGTGTTGGGGGGAGGAGAGAGAGAGAGAGAAAGAGAGAGAGAGAGAGAGAGAGAGAGAGAGAGAGAGAGAGAGAGAGAGATCTCAAGCATGACTTAGAATTTTAATCTAGAAGACTAAGAAGACTAGAGAATTCTCTTTCCAGAATTCAGATATATAAATTGAGAAACAGAAATGGGCTTGATGAAGGATGGCATGTGAATACAACTCTGGGTGGATTAGGTTAGAAGATCTATTAGAAGAGAGTGAATTAAATAAAATGCATAGCAAATTTGCATAATCATGTCCTAGAGTCAATCCACGAGTGACCTTATATATGTGTTGTGGTAGGGTTGGAAAGAGATTAGCCGGGAAGTCAGGTGGCAGCTATTGGCTTGTGGAAGGTTGGAATGTCTCTGCTTGCCTGTACTCAACTGTATCAGAATCTGCCAATGAAAGGTATACATTGCACAGCATTGGGAGCTCATGAAAGACATTTGCAATAGATGAGGATATTATGTCCTCAAAAGCAAAACTGAAACTAGAATCAAAACATACATTATGCTTCTACTACACTCGAGATCCCCAAGCTATTCCACTTGACCAAATGCAAACATCCATTTGCATTTCCCATCCCCTAGGAATATTCACCTCAGTTTCCAGTAAATGTCACAGCTTTCAAACTGTTGAAGTATATCAAATGGTATGATTCAACAACAACAAAAACCTCTTAATTATTCCCTTATATAGCAGATTTTCCTTCCTTGACTCTCAGTAGGGAAATTGTATGGTTTTTGCAATATGAAAAAAAATGAAAAGCTGTTTAAAAATATATTGAACTAACTAGTAAAATCACAGATGCAGTACTTCGTGTCATCCCTTTCATTAAACAACAAAAATAGACGTGGTATGCTTATGATATAAAGAAACGTGTCTACTTCATCATGGTTCTTTCTGGTTATTCTTTTAAGAAGTCCTAAAGCAGTTTTACATTTGGTAATATAAATAATGGTCTCTCCCAGTGCAGAACTAGCAGATATTCATAGCATTGCCAGTTTCTAGAAAATAAATGTCATCCTTTTCACTAAACAACAAAAATAGACTTGGCATGCTTATGATATAAAAAAAGTATCTACTTTATAGTGGAGGGCACGTTTAATTTGCTTCTTTTTCATATTTCTGTTTTAGGGGTATGGAGCTCACATCAAGTTCTGGCATCTTTAGTTTATATAAGATTGTGTTATATTTAAAATTCTAATTGGTGACTACATGCTTAATTGAATATTAGGGGGTTATATTTAAAATTCTAATTGTAACAACATGCTTAATAGAATATGAAGGAGTCATAAAGTTCATCTCCACTATTAAATCCATCATTTGTCTAAACTCAAATAAAAAACAAGATATACCCGTGACTGTCTCTTAAGAACGTTTACTATGTCATCATTAAGGACTTTGCTTTAGGCTGTTTACTTTTCAGGGGAGAGTGGCTACACTTGTATGACATCATTCAGCTTTTTACATTTTTCATTTAATCCCTAGGCCCTAGGCTTCTCCCCTCAAATTACAAACCATTCATTCATCAGAAGCTTTGTGTTAAAGTAATTTTTGTAATTACATCCTACCAGTGGGAAACAAGGAATAGTGTGCCTTTATCTCCTAACTTCCTTTCAGGAGTTTTATTTTCCTGCATGAACCCAAGTGCTTGTGTAGCTGGTGTGGTTGTCATGGTGTTGTGAAGATGTGTTTTTGTTCAGGTGGGAAACATGTTGAAGTCAGAAATGATTTGGGGGTTGTTCCTGGTTGCTGGGGAATGAAACTATGAAACAAGATAGAAAAGTGGGAAGACTATTCCTTATTTTATTGATGCTAGGAACTTTCTAGGCTCAGAGTCCTTCCTTGAATCTACAGACACATCAGTAGATGCTCTAATCCTCTGTATTAGAGTTCTCATGACCTATGCCCTGATCAAAGAGAATTGTTGGTGGGCTTTGTAGTCCACACATACAAACATCGAACAATAGATGTTAATTTTAGCAGATGCTTTCTTGGTAAATGAAGCATGGAACATAGTATTACTAAATTATAAGCTATGTCAAATAGCCACCATTCTTTTAGGTAGGTGTTAAATTATACATTTTTCACACTTACATCTTCTTGTTTAGGGTCAGTCATTTGTCAAGGCCACTGCTATTGGACTCATAGGAAAATATGAATCATATTTATGGAATTTATTGTGGGTCAATTTTGTATTTTACAGTGGGATATTTATAACAATTATTGACAAAAATGAAGGCAATATGAAGATTGAATTATTACATAAAATCAGGAAGCAGAGCCAGTATTAAAGAACTTTCAGATGTGAAATATAAAGGTTAATACTTTATTTTCTTTTATTAAGATAAAAGAAATATATTGGACCTCTTCGATCTCTTTATGAATAGCCTCCATAAAAGATGCTCACTTATGAGATATATAGACCAGGATTAAAGTATTACAAATGTAACTCCATATTTTTTTCAGTAATTAAATATAAAAAGACACAAAATGAATTGAGACTTTAGAGTCCTGGATAACTTTTTATTTATTGATGTGGAATTAATGGAGAAAGAGAATTGAAAAGTTTCAGATATATTTGAGTGACCAAAGTGAAATTAAAGGAAGTAAACATATATTAGGGTAAAGCTAATTCAGATAATTTGGGCCAGATCTTGATTCTCAATTCAAATGCTTGCCTACTCAGAAACAATTATATTGGTTATTGTTTTATAAGGGAGCAGTCCATGCTAAGTAAACGTTTTTCTAGTTTTAAAAATATATTTGCTCTTTTTGACTATAAAATATATTGCTATCAAAATATACTTTTGGAGTTTGGTTTCTCTTATGCCCACTACTTTTGCTTAGGAGGGATAGACCCTATTTTTAGATAAATACTAAATAAATTTTGACTCTGCCCATGCAAAGTGTACCTCCTTAAACATATTTAAAACTTGTACTTTGTTTAAAGTATAACAATTTATAGGCTTTCATGTTAGAAAGTGGGGCGCATTTGTGTAAAGAATCTACATATTTCCTGAAGGTTTATCAACCTTTGTTTCATTGTTTCTATTTACAACTTATGTGATTGATATTTTTTAAAAGAATTATTTTTTGTAAATTTTATGTTACTTATTTTTCTGTCATTGTTTGTTTGTTTGCCGGATCATCATCACACATTATATCCATGTAACAAATCTGCACATGTATCCCTTGAATCAACAAAAAAAAAGAAAAAGAAAGTACCACTTTCAAAGGTTCTGGAATGACATGGAAAGATCTGATTTATAAGACCTACTCTTATAATGTCAATTCTCCCCAAATAAATATAAAAATTTAATGCAAGTCTAATTGGAATCCAGAGTCCAATTTTAATTGTAAAAGTATCTTAACATTTACGTGGAATAATATAGCATAATCAGTTGTCCTGAGAGAAAATAAAAGTGGGATTCTCTTTTACACTACAAACAAGAAATCAGTCTAATTGTATATTAAATAAATAAATACATAATACCAACATAAATAAAATTTATGGAAATAATACTATGCTCTCCTAAATGTGTTCATTTGGTATTTTGCAAACTTTTTTGGTGTGCATGTGGGCTCCTTGCATCTGTGTGGAGGCTTCTGGTGGGTTATTCTCAGTCCTCTCTCTCTTCATGGGAACTTTTCATCTCAGTTTCCCCATTGGACACATTTGGTATATGGGTTAGAGGGTCATAGTATCTGTTGTAGAGAAATAGGAAAATAGAATAAAATGAGTGTAGCACAGAAATGATGTTCATTTGAAAATTGAGTTTATATTATGAGGATTATGAATTGAAATGTGAGAACAACACTTTGGTCAAAAGAAATGATCCTTTATTGCATAATTCTGTAGCGGAACTGAATCCTTGGTTTTGTTCTTTCTGGATACCAGAAATTTTACTCTGATTTCTAACTGTAATCCATTTAGTCTAAAACATCTAAAGTTTTGAAAAAGTGTAATGTAATTTTCTTAAATTGGGAACTATAGGCTTGAAACATTTGTTTCAAGAATGATTGGAGCCATTTCCCTCAGTAAGGTTGTATAGAGGTCATTGCAGACTACCAATTATATAGGGACTGTTTCTGTATCACTTTCTAGAACTGAGTATCTGAAGAACAAATTGAAAATCTAAATGAGGCATTAGTTCAAAAATATGTTTTCATCTTTCAGAACCATTGTAACCCCTTATATGCCCCTACATTAACTTGTTCAATGCTTTTTGGCCTGAGATATTTCTTATTTGAGAGTTCTGACTGACAATGTAAAACACCTTAAGCTTTTATGTGTATTCTTTTTCATAAAACAGTCTTTATTTCCAAGTATTTTTTATCCAACACCTGTGGAAGGCATTCGTTTTCTTCAGTGTTCTGTACACATTGCTATGGATTTTTTAAATGTTAAGTACGTGTGGTACTTGAATGTTTTGCTAAATTCAGTCCTCTGTAACAGCACTTTGGCAGGTTTTGTTTTCATGTTTTCAAGTTTTGTCAGGTTTTATCCCATGCACTACAGAAGTAGAAGTAATGCCTGAGCCCCACATTTAGGTCCTTGTTTCACCAAAAGGTGAAACAAATGAGTGATAAAAACAGATTTTTTTAATGTCCTGTGTGATGATACTTGTGCTAATAAAATGCTACTACACAGTCTTCTACTAACAGAAGTTAGGATATTAGAACCACTTTTTAATTTCTTCATTCCCAATTTTGGATGACATATAGGTAAAGCCAATAGGGGAATTTGGTGTAGTTATGCATTCTTTCCTCATTTCAGGAGTCTGACCTCTAGTGGGCAGTCCTAGCGGAAATCACTGCTAGATGTAATAAATGAATTTACCTATTTGTGTTTAAAGGAGGTAGAATTAAGTGAATCAGGCTGCGGAATGTTTTTATCTCCTTGTGACAACCCAGCATTTGAAAAATCAGTTAAAGCATATGTTTGGTTTGCATCAGGTTGTTACCCTCTAAGTTCCTCTGGACAACTTTTCATCACACTTTCTCCTATGGAAGAAACATTCTAAAATGCTGTCAGCTCAGACTTACGCAAATTATTAATGAATATTTCTGATGTATATTAGGATTATTTTTTATAAATTTTCAATTTGTATCATAGACATTGGATAAAATACTGATTATAGTCATCACCAGGGTTCTTATTATTTAATAAAAGTCTCCTTTTTCTTGGGCTTGTCATCTTTCTTTGTGATATGGCCCCATCATATGGAGACTCAGGACCTCAACATTGCTTGGTGCCCCTCGCTTTTTACATGTGCATCTTCCATTTCTTTCTTCCTGTCATGACCTTATGAAAGCTGTGATAAAGCAACCAGATAGTTTGAATTCACTTCAAATTTTGTATTGCCAATAGGAATTAGGTAAATGGAAAGCCAAAACTTACTCTAAGTAGTAGGAACTACCACATGGACATTCTTTTTCTTAATAATATGATTGCATTATAGCACATATAATTCATTACAAATGTTCATGGAGAAAATATACAAACAAAAATATGGAAAAAGAAGTTCAGCTATTGTACAATGTAGAATGCATCACATTTCTATTTTGCATAAAATCCTCCGTGAACTATGGTATGGGTTTCTTTGGCTGGCTGAGTAGGCACCTCTGGGCTGATGATACTTTTCTACCTGGTTGCTCCCAGTCTGCTAGTGTTTATTGCCAACTTGACTAAAGTCTGTTCTGCAGCAAACCACCCTGAGTGCTGCCTGGACCTCCTATTTATCCAGCCTGTGTGATCCACTCACCACATCACCTATGGCAACCCTGGCTCAGCAACTCTCTCTCACAGGCTCCCCAAGGGACTCAGATATTGCTGTTCTTGTTACACAGGAACTGAGGAAAGTAACAAGTTTTTTTTGTTTGTTTTTTTGGCTACAAGCAGACTGATGTCCTAGTCACCCATGAAGTATTCTGCTTCCAGAATTCCTAAAATAGGGCAGTACAAAAGACTTGACCCTTGTAATTCTTCACTAATTTGTATGTTTCAATCCCTTTAGTCCAGATTAAAGGACCTGTCCCTGGTCCTTAACTCTGTATGTAAAAATCTTGTATTTTAATCCTTTATGTTTAATTTCATCACTCCCCATCTGAGACTTGGCCTTCAAGGGAGCTGGGAAGAAATTAAAACCACTGTCTTCTCATTCCTATCTGGTCCATTGTACTAGAGGCAGCCTAAGATCCAAAGGGCAAGGCTTTCTTTTCCTTTCTCTAATTAAAAGCTTTTTTTTTTTTTTTTTGCTTCACTACTCCAGACTCTTGACTAAGACTCATGTCAGTAGCACTTTCTCTACACAGAAGGAAAACAAAAACAAAAACCAGCAAATCAATGAAAACTTTGTAACCTGGTCTCCCGGCCTACCATTGATGTATTATGTGAGAGCTAAGAGTGTTTAGAAAACCCTTTTTCTCTTCACACAGCCTGGCTTACAATTTTCTGTCAAAAGATTTTATTTGAATTATGGAAGTTGAATATGGAGTGCCATTATATTCTTTTTTATATTGTGCTAAGAACATTTAACATGAGATCTACCTTGAAAAATTTTTTAAGTGTATAATACAGTCTTTTAACTACAGGTACAATATTGTACAACAGATCTCTACAACTTTTTTATCTTGCATAACTGCGACTTAATTTCAGGTTGAATAGCAATTCCTCATGTGTCTCTTCTATTGGTCCTTGGTGACCACCATTATATTTTCTTATTGTATGTGTTTGTTTTAGATACCTCATGTAAGTGGAGTAATATGGTATTCTTTTTCCTATGTGGTTGTTTTATTTCAGTTAGCATAACAACCTCAAGTTTCATTCATGTTGCCACATATGACAAGATTTCCTTCTTTTTAAAATATGAATATTCCATTGAATGTATATACCACATTTTCTTTGTCCATTAATCTATCGATGAACATTTAGGTTATTTTTACATCTTGATTATTGTGAATGGCACTGAAGTGAACATCAGAGTACAAGTATTTCTTTGAGATAGTGATTTCAGTTCTTTTGAATCTATACCCTTGAAGCAGGATTGCTAGATTATATGGTAGTTCTCCTTTTAAAAAATGCATCTAGGAGCTTTTACACTGTTTTTTAAAAAATTGTAGTGGCACCACTTTACATTCCCCCCAACAGTGTACAAGAGTTCCCTTTTCTTCAATGTCACCAACACTATCTTTTGTCTTCTAACTGCCATTCTAACAGTTGTGAATGTCACTATGGTTTTGATTTGTATTTCCCTGATGATTAGTAATTGTGAATATCTTTTCATATATCTGCTGGTCAATTGTGTATCTTCTTTGAAGAAATGTCTACTAAAGTTCTTTGTCTATTTTTAATTGGATTATTTTTCTATTTAATTGAAAGAGCTCCTGTTACATGTTGTATATTAGTCTCATATCAGAGAGATGGTTTTTAGTACTCCCGCCCACTCCACAGGTTGCCATTGTTCCCTTTGCTGATACAGAAGCTTTTTAGTTTGATGTATTCCCACTTGTCTATCTTTGCTTTTGTTGTCTATGCTTTTGAAGTCATATCCAGGAAATCATTTTGAAGACTATTATTATGAAGCTTTTCCCCTATGCCTTCATCTAGGAGTTTTATGATTTCAGTTTTTACATTTAAATCTTGGATTAATTTTTGTTGTGTGGTGTAAGTTGAGGGTTCAATTTTATTTGATATCCAGTTTTCTCATTATTGCTTGTTGAAGAGTCTCCTTTTCTCATTCTGTATTCTTGGTACCCTTGTGGAAAACCAGTTGATCATGTATATTTATCGACTTGTTTCTGGGCTCTCTATTCTGTTCCATTAGCCTATATATTTGTTCTCATGTCAGTACTATATTGTTTAAATTATTTTAACTTTGTAATAGATTTTGAAATCAGTTAGTGTGAAACCTCCAGCTTTGTTATTATTTGTTAAGGTAGTTTTAGTTGTTTGGGATCTTTTGTGGTTTCATAGAAATTTTATGATTTTTTTTCTGTTTTCTTAAAAAAATGCCACTGAGCTCTTACTAGGGATTGCATAAAATATGTAAATTGCTTGGTATTATGGACATTTTAACGATATTAGGTCTTCTAATACATGAACATGGAATGTCTTTTTATTTATTTGTGTCTTCTTTATTCTTGACACAAAATCCCCATGTTCAGTACTCTCCTTTCTTTTCCCTTCCTCTCCATTCATTCAAGGCCTCTCAGCCATTTCTTAAAGATGATTATTAAGTAGGCCATCTGTGTACAAAGTCAGGGAGGAATAAACCTTATATTTTCCAAAATTATCCCATTGCACAAGTTCTCACATTTCTGCTGTCAGTCTGTCGTAGCTTTGTATTGTTGTAGTTGCAGAAACCATATGAGAGGACTCTTTCTAGGATTCTTTTTTTGCAATTTTTTATCTGTAATTTGGCATGTGGCATGATAAGATGTCAAATGCAAATAGCAAAAAGCAAGGTTAATAGAATTAATACTAGAAAAAAATAATTTTCATCTGCATAACTTAAGCACACTTGACCACATGACTTTTAATCTAAAACACATCACAGATGTAGCTTTGACATCCTGAGTAATTAGGATCATCTTGGAATTTTCAGTTTTCTAATGTCTATATGTCTAAATTTGGAATCTTAATACTATTTGACTATTATTTTTTCCTTCTAATATCTGAGACTATAGAGTTCTATCCCGAATTACACATACTTTTACATGTGATTTTAAAAGAAATAAAAATTACTTTCCAAGTGAGTATAAAAGCATGATGTTTTATTTATTATATTATTAAAGCAGCTGAGTGATATTCAAGCATCTCAGAGAATATATAGTATTAATGTAGTCATCATGGAGCCATGCACTTATTTTTGCAGATTTTTCTAATTTTTTTGAAAAGTGACAGAGGTAACATGTCCTGGCCTCCTTCAGAAGAAATAAGGAGATCATCTGTTTTAGTCATCAATTCTTGGCAATAACAAAGGAAAAATTAAGACCAACCATGATGGCAGTTCCTTACCTTAGGTACCCAGATCCAGTGACTAAAGCTTAAAGAACAATTTGAATGTGATATACAGCAGAAAAATCTCATAAACTAATGGGAATGGGAAACCATAAGTGTTCAATGTTTAGTCCCTTGAGAATACCCCTCATATTTCTGGATATAAGGACCTAAAAATAAGACCTAGGTATAAGCAATTATTTCAGAAAACATTTTGATTAATGTAAAAGCATGTTGTAATGACGTGGAATCACACACAATTTCTGTTCAACTGCCTTTCCATACTATCCTTCTAGATCTTTTATTTTTTATTTTAAAGATGTGGGGTACAATTCAGGGATAGGTATACACATGTTCATTATGCAAAGTACTCTTGTTGATGAGGTATGCCCTCTCTTCCCCCTGGCAGTTTCCCACTACTGCCCATCCCACCCTCCCCCCACTTCCCCTGGCAGTTTCCCACTACTGCCAATCCCTTTCTTATAATATTATGATAATTGTTCAGGGTTCGCTTATGAGTGAGAACATGTGGTAATCTTTGTTCTTTGTTTCTGTGATAGATCACTCAGTATTATAGACTCTTAGTCCATCCAAGTTGCTGTGCCCTTCTAGATCTTAATGGACATTCCTATAAAAGGTGTTTCATAGCCAAAGGAAGACAGTCTAACTGTGTTGTTTCTTCAAGTTAGCCAAGGATATCCTGTAAAAACAGACTCAACCATTTGAATTTAAACTATTAAGTCAGTTTTTAAATTATATCTTCAATCTAGGTCTTTATAACACTAAGGAAATAGTAAATCTAAGCATTAACTTTTTTGATGCAAGAGTATCTAACATATATTTCTGTAATGATCTTTATAATTCCCTATCTCAAGGAGAAGAAAAAATTCACACTTCAGCTGATTTATAAGAAAGCTAAGACATTTATCTGAGATAGAATGGGTGTCTATAGTTTATGTCCTCAAAAATTCTGAAGATATAATATTAAATTACTAATGAGAAATTTTAGACAAACATCTAGAGTATTATTGGTGTAAGATATATTGTTATTATCATTGGTGCAAGATACATTATTATTTATCATCAAGTGCTTAGTATGTGCTCTTTTTATCAAATAGTATAGTATACATTAGCACAGATTGGTTAAGAAACACTACTAAAATCAAGCCATTGTGCAATTAGAATTATAATGAGTGATCTTAGAAAATATATGTTATGTACCTTTGGAGACATCAGTGAAGGTTAGAGTGTTTGAAGGACCTTGGTTGGTTATTGAAGGATACCTGGGTTTTGAATCGAGATACAGTGACTGGGAGAAAGAATGCTATTTCTAAGGAAATAAGACAAAGTTTAGGCAGAGACCTAATGGATATAATATGGTGATAATATTACTATCAATAGCTCTTACTAACTAAAAATAAAAAATGACACATAGAGATACTATTGTCATATTATGTTGATATTGTTTTTTAATGGATTCAGTGTCTTAGCTATTTTTGATATGGTAAATATGTATTTTCTTTTATTAGTGTTTTATGTCAAGGACTTACCATTAAGTAGCTTTGTGACCTTGACCAAGTTACTTGTGACCTTGGCCAAGTTGCTTAACCTACCAGAGCCTCACCTTCTTCATCTATAAGGTAGATAAAGTAATGGTGTTTACTTCAAGGATTGTTCTTTGGATTAAATCTAATATTGATGTAAAGCACTTAATTTCTCATACTTTTTAAGCACTCAGTAGAAGCTCTTAGTATTTTTTTTATTATGACTGCATCATTCCTTTGTGGTGGTTTTACAAACTTAAAAAGAATCATCAGTCATTTTTCTTTGAGCATGTGGTTTGTGGTACGTTTTCACTGGAGTATTACTTGTGTTTTAACCATTGCTGTCATGAGGATGCTCCCTCTTGTGTTTCTACTTCCAACTTTTAGGAAATTGCTGTCCAGTCAAATTTTCTGTGATGGTGGAACTGTTTTACCTTGGTGCTGTCTGAAATGGTAACCAGTAGTCATATACACCTACTGAGATGTGACTAGTGTAACTGAAGAACTGAATTTTTAATTTTAATTAATTTAAATTTAAATAGCTGCATGTGACTAATGGCCTATATATTAGACAGTATAGGTCTAAGATTTGCACCAGGGAATATATCTTCTTGGCAGTTTTCTATGTTTCTTCAAAAGCCTTATTTAATTTGAATCGCCTAAGAATTATATGATCAAATATGTGAGATTGTCCTAATTTTCCATTTTTGTTCAACATTGCTTATTCAGGGTCTAGCACAGTGCCTAACATAGAGAGTAGGTCTTCAATAAATATTGATTGAACAAATGAATGAGTGATTCTAATGCTCTGAAATGTTAAGTAGCTTGCCTAAGAAAAATATTTAAAAATTCTCTCCACACTTTTAATTTGATGACAGAGTACAAACTTTGAAAGTACATTTAAAACGGAACAAAGTAGTTCTCAACTGAAGTTTCTCAGGAAGGTCAAACATGAAGTAGGAATGTCAATGTAACAAAAAAATCCACAGTATCAAAGATTCTCTGTAATTCTTAGAAGAAATTACAAAGAAGAGCACTTATCACTGCAGATATCTGGTTATTAAACCCAGACTGTGTAACGAAGTCTCCTGGGGATGATCTCATTAATGTCAGAGGGCAGTGGTTGAATGGAGTTCAGGGATGGGATACACAGGACAAAAGAGATTGCTTGTGGATTCTCCAGATGTATGATGTAGAGCTTGCTTAGTCACTATGGCATCTGTCAAACATTTCTTTCTCTCATTCTAAAGGTACTTTTTTCATCTTAAGAATTTTCATAATGATGTACATGACTTTCTAAGATGATTTCGGTCAGCTCTGTCTTCATAAATACTTGGCTGAAACTTGGCCTCTTTTACCTTTCATAACTACTTTTATTTTTCATCACCATTGTTGCCACATTTCTCTAGAGAACATATTTTCTTTAGCTCCCTTCTTGTCACTTAATCTCTGATCCAGCTCCTCCTCAGTGTGACTCTCATCCTCAGCACTTTACATAAATCATTTCCTCCAGAGACTTAAAAATGTCAACAGATTTTTTTCCCCAAAACTCATTTTTTTAGCCTTCTTTATGATATTTTATAGCACATTGTTTAAGTTTTCTGTTCTTTTGTCTTCTGACACAAACAATGTAGCTTCCTTATCCCTTTCTATATTTGATTAGTTGTTTTGAGTCTTCGTATGATCACTGAATATCCATAGTCTTTTCTAGTATGGGTTTTGTAACCAGACAGAACTGGGTTCAAATAGTTGTTCTGCTGCTGATCAGCCTGTGACCCTTGGTACCTTCTTCGGATATCATTGCCTCGTCTATAAAACTGAAATTCTGCCTGCCTCAAGATACTGTTCATGATATGGTGCCCCATACAAGACGGGCAGACAACTTATAATTGTTTTCACATCTTTCCTGTCTTACCACTGCCAAAACTATAGTGTATATCCTTTTCGTATATTTGTCTCAGGAAAGGCCTGTTAATGCCAGATTATGAAGAATCTTATTTTACAAATTTAAAAAATATACTCACAGGAGTTAAATACTGTGATACGTATTTTAGAAAGATCTGTCTTCCATCCATGTGGAGTATAGAATATATTTGTGGAGTATAAATAGAGAGGGGCGACAAGTGGAGGCAGAGAAAACAACTTGGAGTTGACTGTAGTAATTCAGGCAAGAGGTGATAAGGACGTGTCAGCTCCAATGTGAAAAAGTAGGGGTGGTTTAGCTTAGTGCATTAAAAGAAGAAGGACAGAACATTTTTACAGGGTCACTTTAGCATGAGGCTGTTCGTGACCATTACATTTTTAACTTTTAAAATTTTGAACTAACAAGCACCACAGAATTCCTGACCCGTACCCGATCAATCTCTGAACATAGGATCCAGGTATGGAGCAGAGATAAGGGATCTCCATTATATAGATGACTTAGTATTTTGTTTTTTAATTCAGAAGGAATAATTTTAGAATTTTGTTTTTGGAATCATGAAAATACAATTGTAACTATCCCAACATGGTGTGCTTCAAAAGTAATGTCATGCGTCCATCCATATGGAAGCAGAAGAGAGAGCATGATGCCTGCTGAGATGTGGGTTTGAGATGTAGTTAGTTGGGCTTCCTCACTGTCTCTGCTGCTTTTTATTGCTTCTGAAAACTTAGTCATATTCTCTTCTGCATCTACAATACCTTCTTGGCACCTCTACTTGGTGTTCTTTATCCAGGATCGAGTGTCAGTTATTTTTTCCTTGAAAGTGTTTTATTTTAATCCCTAAACATTCATAGTTCTTATGTTATATTCATTTTTATACTTTGTTATATACCACATTATAACGTGAGATATATTTTTACCCCTTAATTCATTGAAACCTGGTTTTCAACTCCTGCTCTCTCTTTTATTTGCAAAATAAATAACAAAACCATTTGATGGGAAAACTGTGCTGATACATTTTGCTGTGTCCTTACCTTGTCTCTCGTAAGGCTCCCACTCACCCTGACTGACATTGAGTTTGTTTGGAACCATCAACCGGTTCCTGGATTACTCCTTGCTTCTCCATGTATATCCTAGTTTTAGTAACAACATCTAAGCAGTTAATTCCTCTGACATTCACATCCCTCACCTACCTGGTAAGCAAGACTCACAGATTTTATGGTCAGAATGCTCTCAAGATAGTCACTTCAGGCTCCGTTGTTCTACTTTTGTTTGTGAGCCTAATAATTTTTTGTTTCAAATACCGCAACTGCCTCCTGTCTAAACCTGTCTCCCTCTTCTCCATTTTGAGCTAAAAGGTTACCAATCGTTGTGAATTTTATACCCACGCTACACACGTGTATATGCACAGAGAGACACACTCATAACTGTCTTTTCATCATGTATACATTATGGAATTAAAATAGGTAAACCACATGTGCCAGAAATTTAAATGCATTATCTCATTTAGTTCTCAGTATGAGACAAATATTATTACCTCCATCTCCCCTCCATGCATGTGCTAGGTATATGGAACATACAGAGGGGCAGAAACTATAAAGAATGTATAAATGATAACTGTAGAAATTCTACTTTTTCTCCATGATTTGGTAAATGTTTTAGTTCATGTTTATAATATAAGAACGCTGCTTTGAAGATTGCTGCTTTGGATTGAAGCTATAGTAATCTTTGTAAACTGAAATACTTACACGTCATTGCTTAGTCTAAATTTTTTCCAGTGGTTTCTCATTTTCTATTTAATAAAATATAAAAATTTTAGCATTGTTCTCCATTGTCTAAAACTTCTCTATCTTATATTATTCATTAGTGACTTCTACTCCCCACTATACATTCTTTATTTTAGTTCTACTGAACTCTACATTTCATAAATACACATTTTTTAAACTTGTCCTTTTTTGTCCTTATATGTGATTGATTATATCTCTTTCTCTCTTTTTTAGAAATTTGAAATGTATTTATGTATCTTATTTTATCTGACAAACATTAGATCATTTTTTAAAAAAGAGAATCAATGTCTGCCTTGGATTTTGTAGGATCTGAAAGGTGGAGACAATATTTACATCATAACTAGAACTAAATGAGATATGGTTTGCCTATTTTAATTCATATTCACCTTTTATATTTTCTAAACTTATTTAATATTCTCCTGTGAGCATAAAAATGAAAATTTTGTTTCCCTTCAAGTTGCTTGTTTGTAATAATTTAAATGAGATCTACTTTTTTATAAATAATATAGAACTGAAGAAGAGCATATTATAAGACAGGTTAGAGGGGAAAATTAGAACATACTTTGAGAAATGTCAATCTTAAGAAGATTATTGTTCTACTAAATACTTTCCAAAGAGTCCTGGACAGATTTTTTTTCCTAATGAAACTGTTTTCTGTAAGGTAGGGTTTTGTTATCTGCTGGGATGTCAAGAAGTCTACAAACTCCCTGAGTTTATGGACATAATTTTCTATGTATGTACATATTGGAGGCACCTTTTCTCTACTAGAAAGGTTCCATAGTTTTTAAAATACTTTCCAAAAGTCCATAACTTTAAAAATAGAACAGCTGTCCTCAAATTATTTAATGTTCTTTGGATAATGTAATTTGCTTTTTTATAGGTGCACATATATCAGGGCTTAAAAGGGTGAGAAATGGCTTTTCTTCATGTTGTACCATGTGTTACCTACCAAACTACTTGGACTTCTAGTATCAAAATATTAATTGAATAACATACATGTATCCAATAAAAAGCATACTTTTTGCTCCTCTTTTAAGCATATGAATAAACTCCTCTAGTGCAATAGTACTTACTAGTTAAACTTTTAAAAAAATGCTTGATGAGGGAGAAACATACTCCAATATGACTTCTTTTGAATAGTGCAGACGATAAATACACCACCCCTCCCTAGGAGTAGGCTACTTTTTTGTTTGAAATTTTAGGAAGTGTATACTGCAGAATGGTAATGTTGTGGGTGAAGAGGTCTTCATTATCTCAGCCAACAGTGGTCTTCAGAAGCAATGACATCATTGTTGCTTCACTGACTTCAGAATTCAGGAGGGAGACAGAAGCCTATGAACTTAGCTTCTTTGCCAGACATGGTGTAGAAAGGAAGATACAAAGAGCTTCCCGTTGAGTCATGGCAGGCTTTGCGACTCCTTTCTTGACCCTTTGTGAAAGCACATGACTGGACTTGTAGAAGATTAACCTTCTTAACATTTGTGTAAAAACTTAAACAGATGCAAAGCAGCACCATCACTTTTTTTCCTCTCTGTTGTGAATTCAGTATTCTGGTGGGCAGTGAATTATGTTGAATTCCCTCAGAGAGGCCAGGGCAGTCAATGGGGACTGTGAATGAGGCCCTCTGAAGGGCTCAGTTGTGGGTTTTCTTGGGCTTTCACTGTTCTTTATAGCATTATTCCTCTGAAAGAGTTCCCTGTAAGAGTGGGGTCAGTCTAGAGACCTTTATAGTGCTTGAAGTAATCCACCCTTTAATCTGTTCCTTCCTGTGGGAAAATCAGTGTGGAAAAAAAAAAGAGTGAACTAGTATTTACATCGAGATATAGACTGTTTAGACTGTTTGTATTTAGTTTCCCACTATTCTTTCTATTCTATGTTACAATATAGCTTTCTTTCAAATTCATTTTCTTAATTTAAAACATTAAAAAATGCAATACATGATCTGTGCTGATGATTTAATCTAATCATAGATGCTGAAAAGTTGTTCTTAATCCTGTTTTCTATCTTGGATTAGCATTTTATTAATCCAGAAGATAATACATATTATAAAAAAATAATATACTACTTTATTGTTATAGTGAGATAAATGATCACTATGACTTTTTTATTTTCCTGGTTCTGATTTTGCTTACATATTTTGTATATAGAAGGATTGATTATGTATGTTATCATTACATGTCAAAATATTATATCTGAGGGTAACAAGTTTAGCTCTTCACTTTTAATGACAAAATTGATGACAATAATGGCACAAATGATGATATCCTTTGGGAATAGGATAGTAATTGAGAGATAGGATGGTGAGGGAAGACTTTTGCTTGTTTTTTATTGCCTGTTTTAAAAAATTCAATGATGTACTCATGTATTACTTACATATTTGAAGAAAAATTAAAGCTACATAGAGAAAATATGTTAATCTGAGAGATGTAGTAAGCATTTGAGTCCAGGTTTTCTTGTCTGTTCTGATTTTAATTTTAAAGATGGTGACTTGGAGCAGATTCCAGTTTCAATCTCTAGATCATAAAGAA
Source organism: Cephalopachus bancanus (assembly GCA_027257055.1). Lineage (NCBI taxonomy): Eukaryota > Metazoa > Chordata > Mammalia > Primates > Tarsiidae > Cephalopachus > Cephalopachus bancanus. The sequence continues at coordinate 3,316,822 of JAPVLO010000030.1, read as the reverse complement.
GGAAAGGAGATAGAGACTAATATTTCCATTGCAAAATATCTGATGGACAGAAGAAGAATGTGTTTTAGGCACCCTCTTTTGAAGACAAAGAGTGCATCAAAATTTGTTGTCTTGTTCTTATTAAAATTAAGTTACTGTGAAGTCCGTGATTTTTTTCTTCTTCGTGACTACGTAATACTCCATTATGTATAATGTACCATCATACTAGATGAACTATCACAGAAGCAAAGAACTGAATGCCACATGTTCACACTCATAAGTGGGTTCTGAACACTAGTCATATTAGCATAAGGATGGGCAGTCGCTGGGCATTGCTAGGAAGGGGAAGGAGAGATGAGAGTGAGGGGCACGTGACAACACAAACTTCTAACTTGGTCTATGGGGCTGGTTAGAAGCCCACACTTCACCTGCATGCAGCCTACTTATGCAGTTAATCCTCACTTGTACCTCATAACTCTATAATTAAAAAAAAAAAAAAAACCGTAAACATTACCTGCCTCCGATTATCCTTAAATTAACTTCGAGTAAAAAAAAAAAAAAAAAAAAGAAAAAGAAAGAAAAAAAGAGATACATTGATTTTAGGCAAAGAAGTCAATGAAATAATTTATATTCCTTTATCCCCTTGAATTCTCTTCTGTTTGTGGTGGAGTAGGGTGGTGATGGTTGGGGGTATATGTGGGAAAAACAGATGTAGAAACGTAACGGCCCAGTGCTCGTGGATCACAGGGCTACCTCAGTCGGGGACTGATGGAAAGGAATGATGCCATGATTTGTTATACCTGTGCTTGCTCCTTTTCTTGTTTCTAGATGAAGTGTTGAGGCTAAGAGACACAGCTGAAACTGCCTGACACAGGTGAAGCTTATAAAATCTGAGCAAGACAGTACAGGGGAAAGGGCTGTGGTCTCCAAGAGTCAAGGAATGTGAGTCCTGGTACTCATTCTGCCATCAGCAGTGAGATGTAAGGGCTTCACTTCTCTGTTGTGCTTGCGACCACCATCCAGATGAGTACAGCAGGCTTTAAGCTCCTTGAAGCTTCTTTATTCTCATGGTGCTTAGCATAGGGCCTGGCACCTGGAATGTATAAAACACCTTTCAAGTGAAAGAGTGAAAATACAGCATTTTTCTGACTGTAAGAGTTGGTTGTCATTTTTTTAAGGTTTTTTTTTTTTAAAGCTCTTGAACTAAGATTTTAGGTCATCTTCTTAATTTTTTTTTTCTACACAACCATCCCACCTGTGATTGCTTTGACTGAAGCTGTCATCCAGTTTCTTTGCTTCAATAACAGTATTTTCATGAAAATTATGTTGTTTTTCCGGGGGTTTTTTTGTTTGTTTTTACCTGCACTGTTGAACAGTTTCCTGGTTTTCTAGTCCTGCTTCTTTTTAGGGAGGTTCTAGTGAAGTTGAATAATAGGTAACTGCTATTTCTTTTCTTTTTTTAATTTAAAGATATGGGGTACAGTTCAGGGTTATGTATACAATGTTGATTATGTAGTTACCCTTGTTGATGAGTTGTGCCCCTCCCTCCCCTGGCAGTAACTGCTATTTCTGTAGACGGTTGAATATTGACAATTTCAAATGGCACAACTAAAGCTCATTATCCACCCTGTAGTCACAGAGATACGGTCTCTGGTAAACTTTTCACTGGCTTCTCATTACTCCCCTGACCTCCTATTCAGCTCTTCTTGTCCTGCCTGACTCACAAGGGCTTTCATTTTCCGACACTTGTTTGTTAGTTGTCCTCTTCTATTACCAATATCTTTCACTGTCTACACTCCAACGGCACAGGTGAAGCTTTCTCTTCAGTATGGGTCTTTGGGTATTTCCTTTGCCAGAAATACCCTCCTCTTCCTTCCCTTCTTCTCTACTCCTCAGTTCTGTAACTTGATTGGTCAACACCCATTTGAGAAATGGGAGAGAGACAATATACACATAATAAATAAACATAAATGGTTTAGATTTTAGAAGGAAAAAGTGGTATGGAGAGAAATATCCCCTTCTCTGTCCCCCGTAACTATTCCTGCCCCTGTCTTTTGAATGTCCTAGTTCAGCAATGGTTCCCATAACTAAACATAGTAACACTGATGTGGTCTGAAGAGAAGACTGCAACGGGAAGATGGTTTTCCTTGTTTGGGGCCTTCAAGTTCTTTCAGCAAAATCTTCTAAGGCAGTCCACTCATAATCATTTTCCATTGCCCAGCATATAAAAGTTTTAAAAAATGTTTAGCCAGAATTTCTTTTTTCTAGGAACCCAAGAAAAAGGGGTTACCATTAAGAAGTTAGGAAGGCATAGAAGGTATCAGGAACGGTTTTTTATTTTTATTTTTAAAAATTGCTTCCAGGTATTTATAGGAAAACTAAGGAAATGAAGTGCTTTCTCAGACAGGTGTTTTTGCTAAGCTTTGGCATACTGGTAGGAGAGAAATGCTACTGAAACCATCTCTTAATTCATAGGAGAAACATACGTTTTTGCTCCTTCCTGTATAATAACATCTGCTTTGCCAAAATTATGAGTAATAAGTATAGGAAATGTAGTTATTTTTAGTTGAATATTATGTTTTCATAAAGTATGAGATAATAGAAAATGAAGTGGGCAAAGTAAGTAAAGTTAAAAATACAAGCTTTGGCTGTAGTCTGCCTGGGTGAGTGCAGGTTCCATCTGAGACTGTTTAAACTTTCTGTGCCTTAGTTTCCACACATTTAAAATGTGGGTAAATAAGTATTATCCACATTGGGTTCTTTTGGGAATTAAATAAGATTAATTACTTACAATAGCATTATCACCACCACCATCATAAATAAATGTACTTATTCTTTTAAATTAAAGTAATCATGAAGAATCACAGGGGCTTTAAAAAAAGTTGTTTAACATGGCCAATATTTTGTGATGTCATTTTTTTGCTATCCTCCTTAAATTCATACTATAGAGCTGTCATAATTCTGTAAATCTTTCAGTGCTTCTTGCCTATTTAAACATGGTTTTATTTTGTGTGCATGTGTGAAAGCAGAACTATTAAATTATGTATAAGCTGACTTTTGTCAAACATCTTGCACAAGTATGCCCATTAAAGACATGTGTACACCTCTAGTACACTTTTGATTTGGAAATATCTGAATTCGTGTTGGAGACCAGAACTATATTCTCGCTCATTCCTTTTTATTCTCTTCTCAGTTCTGCCTTCCCTTCCTCCTTTCTGCCTCATCTTTCCTTTGTTTCTGTCTCACTCTTGCACGCATATACATAGTATATATATATGTACATACATCTAGGCTTTCACTTCTTTTTCTCCTCATCATTAGAAAAATATAAGCAAATTGTAAACTAACTATTGTGCATTGGCGTTCTATATAATTTAACCTCTTATTTTGCTGTAAATATTGTTTTTAGTATATGTAAAGAACCTTTATGACTTTATTGTTAGGGTGGTGTGTGAAGCATTCTGAGTGAGTGACTGATTGATGACTATTTAAATATTGGTATAAACACAGATTTACTTTTTCATCGTATGCATCACTTTTACCATTCTAAAATATTTTTCAAAAGATTTTTTAAAAATCACTTAATTTATGACATACTCAGATGGACTTTACAACTTTCTCTCTTAACCTTGATATTCCTAGGCGGGTACACAGCTGTTTCTCCACTACATAGGCTTTTCTAAAAGTTATTAACCACATGCTTTCTTGAGAGAGTTTCCTTTTGATACGACTTTTGGTCATTTTTGGTCAAGTTTTTGGTCATTTTTCTTGCTTTCATCAATTAATTTAAATGAAACATTTCACAGTTATAAAAATAAACAAAAATAAAATTACAGACGATTATAAATGTATCATACTATTAAACAGCTATCAGTCTTTTTCCATATTTGTTTTGGGTTTTTCTGGCTTTGTTAAAGTAAATTATTGCTGATATAGCTAATACCCCACAACTCATCCCTCTCCACTCCCTTTGATATGAATTATTTTGTGACTGTTTTTAAGTTTTTACTAGCTCTATATAGAAAATCAGTTAGGATATATGTGACAAAGAATTAATACAGCGGTCTTGAGGCTGTTATCTTTGGAAAGGCCTGCTTGCAAGGTTGGTCCTTGGATGGCATCTGAGAAATTGGGTTTTAGGAGGGCTCCCATTTCTAGAACAGATAAGAGTGGATCACTCTGGCTAGCCCGTGCAAACAACGTGGGTGATGCTGAACACCTGCTTTTATTCTTGAAAGCTGAACTTCTGTTTTGTGCTAGGCAGTGGGTGCCTACTCGAACAGCCCCCATCAAAAACTTTAGACACTGAATCTCTAATGAGTTTCCCTGGTAGACAACATCTCGGATGTTTTGTTAAAAATCGTTGCTGGTGGAATTAAGTGTGTCCTTTGTGACTCCACCGGGAAAGGACTTTTGGAGGCTTGTGCCAGCTTTCCTCTGGACTTCACCTCATGTGACTTTTCCCTCTGCTTACTTTTCTCTTTGTATCCTTTCATTTAGTGAATCACAGCCCTGAGCTTGTCTATATGCTGAGTCCTGTGAATCTTCCTAATGAATCATCAAACCTGTGGGTGGTCTTGGAGACTCCTGAGAGCATATAGCCTTTGCATGGATTGCAATAAGGTTAAACTGCTGCAACAAAGAGACTCCAAAAATGCTGACTGGAACAAGACATTTATGTATTTATTATTTATGTGTTTATTATTTTTTTTGATTCAAGGTCTCACTCTGTCTTCCAGGCTGGAGTGTAGTGGCATGATCATGGCTCAACACAGCCTCCAGCTCCCGGGGCTCAGGTGATCCTTCTGCCTCAGCCTCCCGAGTAGCTGGGACTACAGGCATGCGTCACCACACTTGGCTAATTTTTAAAGATTTTTGCAGAGACAAAGGCTCACTATGTTGCCCAGGCTGGTGTATTTGCTTTTCTAATGTAACAGTCCAGAAGTTGAAAGATCACTGGGCTGAGAAGGAAGGGTACATGGCCAGGCAGCCCACACAGAAGCTACTGGAGCTTATTAGGGATAACTTACGGAGAAAGTGGCACTAGGCACAGGGACATAGCACCTTTGCTGATCTTTTGCATTCTGAAGCAGCACAAATAACTTCTCCAGCACGTTTTGATGCCAGATTTGGGGCTCAATATGAGGGTTTGGGTACTCTTAGGCTGCCTGAGTAAGGAAGTATCATTTCCTCTCCTGGCCTGATCATTGACCAAAATATGATAGTGTTGTGACCTGGGAGCACTTTGGCTCCAGCCTCACATGCCAAATGAGGACTTGAGGTTGGGAGAGCACCAGCCTTTCTTCTGGCATGATCAGGGGACTGGGGTCCAAGCCTCACAGCCATGACTGTGACTCGACGAGGTAGCAACAGGATTTGTCACGACGGTATCCATGGTGAAGAAACCCTATTTTTTCCCCTACGCTAATGGAAAAGATTATTCTCTTCTTCACAGAGCGATCAGTCTTTTATCCTTACTTTATCCAAGTGTCTCTATGCCCAGGTTATTTTCTCCTGTCAGCCATGTTTAACTGAGATAGCTATTATTCTCATTCCATGCCTGGCTATTTAATATTGCCTTATATTCAAAGAAAGTATTCAATTCCTTCGTTTCTGGCACTGCTGTCTTCTCCTTTATTAAAATCTTATATTTTAATTTAGAAGAATGTTGGTTATATTTCATGCAACATCTCTAGATATTTTTTGTGTAGCTTTTTTTAGTTGGTAACTTTCCTTTATTGTTTGATTATAACTAGTGCTTTTTTGGTAAATATTCAAATTGAAATGGTATTTCAGAATTTTGTTGTTTTGAAAGTAAAAATTGGTCAATCAAGTAATTAGATGCTTCCCATTTGACTAATTGATAATACAAATTGGACTTGTTTATTAGATGATGAGTGAATTGACTTCATCTACTATTTGTTTTTTTTTTTATATCAAGAATAACAACAGTTCTGGTCCTTTCTTCCCTCCCTCCTTCCTTCCCTTCCTCTCTCTCTCTCTCTCTCTCTCTCTCTCTCTCTCTCTCTCTCTCTTTCTTCCCTGTTTTTCTCCATCTCTTTCTCTTTGACCCTTTTCTTTTGGTGATGTTTTTTGGCTGCCTTAGTATTCTGATTTTGACTTTGTGTCTAAGGGGTTCAAGATGAGCTGGTCATTGGTGAACCATAAAGCAAGTTTAAGAGAGTTGTTTTTATAATTTAACCAGATATGAGCACTGCAGGTCATTCTTTCTTTTAAATATACCATGCCCTTCCAAAAACAGTTTTACAGTCACATGGAGGAAGGCCACAGAGGAAAATGTTGTTATTCACCAGTAAAAAAGACACTTAGAATTGTACCTATCTTATCTGGTATAAACACATGATTAAATAAAATACCCTAGCTGCTTTTTATTTAAGAACCATCTCCTTCTCTCCCTTTTCTCTCTTCTTCCATCCCATCATCTGTTTCTTCATTCCTCTTTTCTCCCTTTATTCCTTTCATTTAAAATTAAATTTGGAGTTGCTTAATGCCAGCTTTGGATAAGACCATTTCTACACTGTAAACAAATTACTTAGAATCTCTTCTGTGAGCATTGTTTAAACACTGACATTGACCAGATACCTTTCACATTATTTCTATTTGTCCCAGAGAAATAGGAGCATGATGACACAGTTTGGATAGAGCAGAACAAGAGCCTTAATTGTAAAATAAAAATATACCTCAGCAAGGGTACATAACTAGTCAATGGTTGATGTTAATATTCTCTCTACATATGATGAACAACTTACTTTCTCAATAGTGAATAATATGTTTTCAGTTTTTTTTTTTTTATCTTACTGACAAATGAGACAGAAATTGGCTGCTAGTAATTACTTGATAATTACCTGGATTTATGCTTTTATACTTTGATGTTAGAAAATTACTTCTTTAGTGTCTGATGTTGCTAAATAGCACATTTTTGGACTTGCAACAGACAGTATTTTCATCTTTTGTTAATTATATACTGTGGAACAGCAATAAATAGCATTTCTTTGAGCCTAAGCCTTTTAATCAACTATAAAAAAGACTGACCCCATTGTGTGGGACTGATAACAGAGGAAAACTGTCTTACCTAATTCTTATGAGGACTAAATAAAATGTTCATATGAAAAGCATGAATTTTAGCTATCTAAAATACTTTATATCTGCTATGAATTTAGACCTCTAAAGGGAGTGTACTCAGAATGTAATAAAAATTTCTAATGAGTAATTTCTTTCTTGATAATGTCTACTAACCTTAAGAAATTTGGTACCTTTTTTTTTTTCTTTTCCTAAAACTTCATTAACAGTCAAAGATGAAGAACAGATTTTTGAGATTTTGGATAGCATTAGCTATTAAAAAGAACTTTTACTTTTGTAAATGAACTCTATTATTTCAACTAGATATTGTGTTTTAATTTCACATTATTTGTTAAATAGGGGAATTAGTGGGTAAACTTTCATAAAAAGACATGCTAGTTCAACATAGTGAGGATCAATTTCCTTATAACTCTTAAAAACATCACAGTGGTTTTAAATCTTTGATTATTTTTGATGAAATGCTATAATGGGCTGAAAGGGCGGGCTCTTTAGCCAGAGGATGGATCCGACTGCTTGATTTGAATCTTGACTTTGCCTGGGTTTGAATCCTAGCTTTACATCTAATGGTTGTTGAGTGTTGGAAAAGTTATTTGCTATTTCATGTATGGATGGCTTATGAAAATATTTTAATGATGCTCTGGGTGTTTGTCTGGTTTTCTCCTAGGTTTAGCAGTGTTGGTCAGTCTCTCTCTCTCTCTTTCTTTCTTTCTCTTCCCTTTTCCACCCTTGACTTTACTTTAAAATTTGATTTTTAAAAATCAGATATTGTCTGCTCTTTTATTGTACAGATCATATGGTTAGTTTTTTCTTTTTCTTTTTCTTTTAAGAGAGAGGGAACACAGGATCCTTGCTTTGTGTTGCTTGATGTGTCTTTGCAAAATGTTCTTTGCCAATAATTTTGGCTAGGCAATTTAATTTCAGTATTGCTAGAGTGATACAGATGGATGAAATGTGCTTTTAAAAATACGAGTGTGTATACATATATATATATATATATATATATATATATATATATACACATGCCTATATATATGCATCCATACCCATAAACACAAACATAAATTTGGATGGAAAGAAAAGAAAAGTGAAACTCTTATTTTGGTTACTTATTTTAGAAAATAATTTAGTCGATAAATGATGCATTTTAGGGAGATTGCCAAGATCTGACTATGAAGACTTTCAAGGAAGTTTAATATGAGAATTTATTGGCTTTGTGGTATAACCTCATAGCAAGTATATATCGATATAGAGGATGGCTGCAAATCAGAATTGTTATCTTCTCTAACTTTTGGGTTATAGAATTCTTAACAAGCATGAAAAAAATACATGGACATCACTTAGCTGAATGAAGTTTGAATGCAGTTAAAAACACAAATATTCACTGATCTTTATGTCATTATGATAAATTTGGAATATACAAATTATTTTTTCATTTAATAAATAAACGTATTATTATGAAATTTCCAAATGTAGCTGTTTTTCTTTATCTGTTATTATCTTATGCTTATTTTGTATTTTATACATACTCTCTTTTTCTACATTTTTACTTTGAACTTGTCTATGTCTTAGTGTATACCATGGCTTAACTTTTTTTCTTTTAATCCATTTTTATAATCTATGCCTTTTTTCTGGAGCAGTTTGCTTAATGTAATTATTGATATGGTTGGAGGTAGGTCTGATGATTTACAGTTAGTTCTTATTTGCCCTCTCTGCTCTTTGTCTCTATGTATCTCGTTCCTTGCCTTCTTTTGGATTAAGTGAATATTTATGTAGTTTTAGTTTAACTTATCTGTCAGCTTTTTAACTCTATCACTTTATTTTTTAATGGTAACTGAGATAATATATATAACTTTTTAAGACTGCTTAGAGTTAATATTGTACTAATTCATGTAAAATGTGAGAACATTTTATATCACATAGGTCCATTAACTGTCCCCTTTTCCTTTGTGCCATAGTTATACCAGAGATGACCTATAAATATGTTATAAACTCCACCTTATATTTTTGCTTTAAACATATGTATTTTAAATAACTTATGAGTAAGAAATAATATTTACTCAAATGACTATATTTTTAACTCTTTTTAAATTTTATTTTAAAGATGTGGGGTACGATTCAGAGTTAGGTATACAAGTGGTCATCACACAGATAAAGTTTACCCCTAACTTTGGTCTCCACTTCATCTGATTTGAGATCAGGTACCCTTATTGATGTTATGTGCACCCCACATCAGAGTCCTGCTACTGCCAATCCCTTTCTTACTGTATGATAATACCAATATTTTTAATGCCGAATATCGGAATTTTATTCAACATCATTTTTCTTCAGTCCAAAAAAACTTTTTGTAGTAGTTTTTGTATTGGAGATCTGTCTTACAATTTAACTTTTATTTAATTGAAGATGAGTTTATGCGATCTACATTCTTTAAGGCTGACCTTTTAAAATTTGAAATTCAAATGTGACAGGTTTTTTGTTTTATCATTATTATTATTATTTTAGCACTTGGTGATGTTATTCCACTGTCTTCGGGCTTCCATTGTCTCTAAGAAGTTCATGATAATTTATATCATTGTTCTCCTATAAATACTATGTTATTTTTCTCTAACTGCTATCAAGATTTTCTATTATCTGTGATTTTAGCAGTATGACTATAAACTGCCTATATGTTGTTTTACTTTGCTTGTCCTGTCTAGAATTCACTGAGCTTTCCAAATTTGTAAATTTATATCTTCCACCAAATTTTGGAAATTTTTGGCTTTAATATTTTCAAATAATTTTTCTTTTCATTCTTTGTTTTATACTTTTTCTCAGAGCCCATTTATATTTATATTATACCTTTAGCTATCGCTATTCAGATCACCAAGACTCTGTTTGTTATTTTCAAATTGACTTCTCTTTGTTATTTCTGGATGTCATCTGTTGATCTGTCCTCAAGTTCACTGACTTGTTTATCTGTCATCTTACATCCATGTTAAACCTATTCACCTGATTACATATAAATATATATACATATATATATATGAATACACACACATATATATATAGTATTTTAGTATTTAGTGTTACATTTTTAGTTGTCTTTTATTCTCTGTTGGGCTTTTCTACTTGTTCATTCATTATGAGTATCTTCTTTATATCATTGAGAAATTATACGATCCTTGCATTCTAATTCTAGCATTTGGTTTGTCTCAGATTCAGTCTCAATTGCTTTTTCTGATGGTGATGGATCACACATTTCTATTTCTTTATGGAAGTAATAATTTTGAATTTTATCCTGGACATTTTGAATGATACACTGTAGAGACTCTGTTTTCTGTGGTAGTCCTCCAGGTAATATTGTTTTTTGTTTTGTGTTGCTTGTTCATTTTAGACAGACAGAGCTTGGCTGATATCAAATTCTGAACTGTAATCTCTCTGCATTTCTATTAGCTTAAGCCGGGCTTCTTAGAGTCTGTCCCAAACACATATAGCTCAGTGGTTAGCCAGAAACTTGAGCAAAGTGCATTTGCAGAATTTGGGGTCACCTTCTAATGGCTTACTATTTTCTGTAATGATTGCACTTACCTACTCCTCCACTTTCAGATGTTGTGGTACCCAAATTCATTCTTTAAGCCAGGATTGGCAGTAGCAGGATACTACCAGGGGAGGACAATAACATCAACAAGGGTAACTGATCTCAAACTAGGTGAAGTGGGGACCAAAGGGAGGGAGGCCCAAACTGTACCTGTACGATGACCACTTGTATAGCTAAATCTGAATCGTACCCTACATCTTTAAAATAAATAAATAAATAAATAAATAAAATTAAAAATACAGGTTCCAATTCAGGTTTCAACCACCCATGTAGATCTACCCTCTGGGAAAAAAACCGTAAAATCAGAAACCTCACCGATGTTCCTTTTCATTCTTCCACATGACAATTCCCCTCTAGTTTGCCCCTACTATTGCTCATTCTTTGGTGACTTAGGAAGCAGTTTTATCTATTTTTATTTCGTGTTTATAGTTGTTTTGTACAAGAGGGTTGGTTGAATGTCAACTATCCAGCCGTACCAGAAGTGGATTGCTGTCATTTATTCTGGAATGTGGAAGATGCGACCAGTAGTAAATAAAAATAGTGAGGAAAACATTTCTTCTTGGAACTGAAAAACCTTTCTAGTCACAGGATATTCATTCTGGAAGGTTATCAACTTTGCTTCCAGGGATCATTTAAGTAAAAGTTAAATGACTCTAAATTCTATTGCAAAGCCCCGGGGTACTTTGAAATAACTACCAAAAAAAAGAAAATGTTACTTGGTGGTGGTGCTCTTTGGAGGCAACTTTACTATATTCACTCCTATAAATTGCATAGCATTTCTATTTTCGGCATTTACCAAACTAGATGTTATTGCTCTCTTAACCCTTACTTATTTGGAGTTGGAATTGAAGGAAGTTGGAGGAAAGAATAGAAATGTCCAAAGTAGATATGCATTATAAAAATGAAGGTGTCAAAGTGTTCTTTATATCTGGGTGATATCTGAAAGAGACTCAGAAAGTTAGATGAAGAAAGGGTAAATGACTGAAACATAAAGAGAATACAGTGCTATGTGTGAGGGGGAAGGGAGCAGGGCCTGAGGCAGAGAATCAGAATTTCTTATATGAACCACAGTGATTTATATGAATAACATTTTGATGTAAAATACTTGCAGGGCTGGCTCATTAATGGCACTTCTTTACCTGGTTGAAAAGTGTATGCATGTGTGTGCACGTGTATGACAGAGCAAGAGACAGTGAAAATAAGAAATTGAGAGGATACAGAAAAAAGAGAGTGCTTCTACACTGTTAGCAGGAGTGTAAACTAGTACAACCTATGTGGAAAACAGTGTGGCAATTCCCAAAAGATCTAAAAATCAATATTCCATGTGACTCAGCAACCTCCCTTCTAGGAATATACCTGGAATATCTCAAATAATTCTATAAAAAGGATACCTGCGCATGCATGTTTATTGCAGCATCATTCACAATAGCAAAACCATGGAACCACCCGTGTTGCCCATTGAAACTGGACTGGATTAAAAAAAAATGTGGTACATATACACAATGGAATGTTATACAGCCTTACAGTAGGACAAACATATGGACTTTGCAGCAACTTGAATGGATTTCGAGTTGATCATACTCAGTGATCTATCACAGAAACAAAGAACAGAGTAGCACATGTTCTCACTCATAAGCAGACCTTGAACAATTATCATAATACTATAAGAAAGGGATTGGCAGAAGTGGGAAACTGCCAGGGAAGGGAAGGTACACCCCATCAACAAGGTTACCTGCATCATGAACATTTGTACCCTGAATTGTACCCCACGTCTTTAGAATTAAAAAAAAATATATATATATATATATAAAGAAAAAGAAAAAGAGAACCACAGCATGGATGACATCTTGATTTTAGCTTTGAGAGAGCCTGAATTAACAACAAAAACAACAGTTGAATCCTGCCTAGACTGTCATCTACAAGATTATGAATTCACAAATGAGTATTGTGTTAAGCCCTTAGCTTTATGGTGATTTGTTTCATGCAATAGAAAGCTAAGACAGTTAGCATAGTGCTAATCATTGTAACTTCTGTGACTGCCAAAAAAAAAAATTCAAGTCATGTTGATGCTGGTTTGGAAACATCAAATACAGTTATGTAAAAAGGAAGCACCTATCAGGGTTTAATGAAAGCTACCTCTTACATAGTGTCTCAGGTTTACTGTTAATAGCCCATCTATAATGACTTCATATGACTCCACTCAGAATTAGAAATGGAAGGTTCTACTAATAGTAATAACAATAATAATATGATAATTATGAAAACAATATGATAATACAATAATAAATAATATAATATAAGGTGATATAGGTAGGTGAATAAAGTGTTATTCTTTTGTTATATTATGTTGTTTGAGAATTCTCCTTAGGAAGGGAATACCCTCTATTGGGGGATCAGAAAGCCTGCTCGATTCAAAAGATGAAATCAGACTGGACTCATGTATGAGGAGAACCTTTCTATTTGAGAAAAGTGGATGAATTTGCTTGGGGCACCAGAAAAGGCAAAGAGGGAGGAAAAATGATGGGGTTGAGCACACTGAAATGGTAGGACATTGTGGGCTAGGTCACCCTTTCCTGGAAAACCTCAAGAAAGTAACTACGCTCATTAAATATTATTTACAAGAGGATCTCCCTTGGGAGCCAGGGAGGGGAATGAAATGTGTGTTGTAGTCAACAGAGATGTAAAGGAGACATTCTGCAGAAGCAAGGAGTGCAGGGGCCATGAAGAAGTGGTCAGTTTTTGGAACTTTGCTGAAATCACGGAGACGGCTCCGGACCACCCACACATCCCTTAGATATGGGGAGGTAGAGCTCAAGTGACATCAAGAAACATATATGTCTACTGCATTGTATGCCAGGCACTATGATAAACTATGATAAACACTTTATAGCTTATTCTTCTGAGGGTAGATACTATCTCTGTCTTGTTCTTTGTAAATTCCGAGCACTTAGCACAGTGCCTAATATCTTAGGTGCTTTATAAGGATTTTCTTACATTTATACCCCAAAGCTCTAGCATACAAGTGTGTTACATACAAGAAACAAAGTTTATAATGATGAACTTAAGAGGACTTGGTTTCTGCCCTCCCAGAGCTTACAGTCTAGTGAGTTAGTGAATAAATGAAGGAGTGACATGTATGAAATGGATTCTGTTAGTACCCTCATTTTATTGAGACATTGCAAGTTCAGTGACACGAAATAACTCATTTATTCAACTGGAATTGGAGAAACCAATGATGATATCCCTTTGTCCAGTTTGTGATGTACTGCCCCAGTTCAGTACTACCTATCACCTCCCATTAGTTTGAATTAAATTATTTTGAATGCCATTGTTTTAATCTAAGTGTTTTTCATAAGAAATACTGACTATAAACATCTAGAACGGCAAGTATGCATCTTTCGGAGAAACTGGTATCATTATTTGTAATTGATCAGTTTCAAGATACATGGAATTTTATTTATAAAAGACAAATATTGATGAGTCCATTCAATACAGCTGATTCAAGGTTCAGTTTCATATAGGTAGATGAGTTTGGGAAAAATCTCAGGTTTTTTTCCGGATAAAAGTAAAAGAACAACCGTATATTTACCTCCATGGTGTCCCTCCTTCTCCTATACCTGTTTTGGTGAATGGTCTCCTTTTTTTTTTTTTTTTGTGAGTTGGAGTCTCACTTTGTCACCCAGACTGGAGTGCAGTGGCTGGTCTCGGCCACCGCAGCCTCGACCTGCTGGGCTCCGGCGATCCTTCCGCCGCAGCCTTCCAAGTAGCTGGAACTACAGGCGCATGCTACCACACCCGGCTAATTTTTTTAATCTATTGTAGAGATGAGGTCTCGCCAAGTTGCCCAGGCGGGTCTCGAACCCGCGGGCTCAGGCAATCCACTCACCTTAGCCTCCCAAAGTGCGGGATGGCAGGCTGAGCCACCGAACCCGGCTAAGTGCTCCATTTATTTGATTAGATTGAAAAGCTTGCTAAATCATACTGAAAACCTCCTCTGTCACTAAGACATTAATATCTGCTCTTCCTCCCTTCATCCTTCTCTGGAGACCATAAAAGCATTGTGATGTTAAGAACCACAGATATTTAATGAGCACTGGTTAAAACAGCTTACACATTTGTGTCATAAAGACAGCCTTTAAAAGTGTGCATCACTTTTGCCCTCTTATTTACTTCCCTTGTGTCCCCCCTCCACAAATATGTCATATTTCTGAATTGCTGTTTGCAGCATCTTATTACTTTATTTTCTAACAATTATGTACTAACAATTTTATAATAATAAATATTATTATAATAATATTTATATAATAATATATATAATATATAATATATTATTATTTATTATTATATTATTATATTAATATATTATTATATATCAATTATATATATTATATATAATATATTATATATAATATATTATTATATATTATATATAATAATAAAGTAATAAATATTACTTTATTTTCTAACAGTTATGTACAATTATGCAAGCAACAGTTTCATCCTCTCTTTCCTTTCTGAATGTGATAATCAAAACATTAAACAACCAGTGAGGCAAGGACACACACCGATCAGAACAGATATTGGTACAGGAACTCTAGCAGAGTGATGGTGATCCCTTTTGGTTGCCAGTATGAGTGTGTACTACTCAGGCTGTGGTTCAAGTACAGCAGCTATTTGCCAACTGGGATGGAAGCATTTCGATATGTTAACATCTGGTCCAACCCTGCTAACAGTGCTGGCTACATAACTTCCCAGTCCTCTCTCTTTTTCTGTATTCAAATTCCTGTTTATCTATGCTGTTTTGTTGAATACCACTTATGAAGACTTCTTAGATTTTTTATCATTACCATCTCATACTCATAAAATATCATTTTGTTAACAAAATATAGCCATTCAGCCATTCAAAGATACCATCCTTGGCAGTTTGATACAAGAACAATATGATGAAACAGTTTATATTCTCAAAGGGTACTGATTTTATTCAACAACTTTGTGAGGTGGCCCTTGGAGGCAATAATGTCTCATTTTGCAGTTGAGGAAAGATGCCCTTAGAGCAAGGTTCTCAGAATGTGGTTCCCAGTCAGCAACATCATCATCACCCAGAAACTAGTTAGACATTTAGTTCTCAGGCCCTGATCAAGACCAATTAAATCAAAAACTCTGGGAATGGGACCCAGAAGTTTGTGTTTTACCAAGCTTGCCACATGATTTGAATGCATTCTAATGTTTGAGACTCACTGGCTTTGAGGTTCAGTGACTCAGATCTTCAATGCATTTCAGTCAGAGCACAAGTCCTGGGGCCTTTCCATCTTACCTTTCTGCCTCCACAATGATGGGTATTTATTGAATGGCCATGCTTGTTCGGAAGAATTGTGTGTCTGTGTTGGTTAACACTAGTGATTAGTGCCCTTGTAAAAGAGGCCCTGAATTGCTGCCCTTTTCTCCCTCCATGCTTAGAAGGCATCATAAGGAGTGAGCTCTCTCACCAGACATTGAATCAAGGCACCTTGATCTTAGAACTTCCCAGCCTCTAGAACTGTGACCAATAAATTTGTATTGTTTGTAAATTATCCAGTCTATGGTATTTTGTTATAGCAGCTCAAACAGACTAAGACTCTTTGATATTTTCCTTATATTTAAAAGTATATAGCACTTACATATAATCTACTACATATGGCTGAGTATATATATTTGAAAATTTCTGACTCTAGTTGTAATCACCTGATGATACTCTTTTTTTTTGAGTTGGAGTCTCACTCTGTCACCCAGACTGGAGTGCAGTGGCCGCTCCTGGCCACCGCAGCCTCAACCTGCTGGGCTCTGGCGATCCTTCCTCCTCAGCCTTCCGTGTAGCCAGAATTACAGGCATGCGCTACCACGCCCGGCTGATTTTTTGATTTATTGTAGAGATGAGGTCTCGCTGCCCAGGCGGGTCTCGAACCCGCGGGCTCAGGCAATCCACTCACCTCAGCCTCCCAAAGGCGCGGGATTACAGGCTGAGCCACCGAGCCCGGCTGATGATACTCTTTTGATGTTCAACTTATTTATCCTAGATTTCTCCTGCTACTAGTTTCCGTTTCTCCATAGAAATTGTTTTCTGGCTTTGCAGCTGCTCTCTGTGCCATCAGTACTTTCCCTTTTAGAATTTTATGCCATATAATGCCCTGATCATAGCTGTGGGTCCTTTTTCTATTTCTTAAAAAAAAAAATACACAAGAATGACTCTTGGCAAAATTCAGGATAAGTGTATTTGTTTTTCTTCTTTGAAGTAAAACACTCCTTGTACTAGAATACATTTTAATTTTGTTCCCCGTGAATAAATTTTCGAGTTTCCCCCCATTCTCTTACCTTTTGGTTAATGATTTAATAATTTTTCAACAGAAAGGACCTCCTCTTTTAAGTACACAGATCCTTATCCTGCTGTGGAAGTTCCTGCTTAATGATCATTTTTTAGATCTTGGCTGAATGTCACTTCCTTGGAAGTCTTTTCTGACTCTGCAACCTGGGTCAGGTCAAGCATCTTATGCCCTCAGAGTACCAAGTACTTTCTCTTCCCAGCACTCATCACCGTTTATAATCATATATCTGTGCAGTTATTCATTCAAGCCCTGTCTTTTCCATTACATTGTAAGTGCTTGAAGGGCCAGAAGCCTCTCTGTTTTACTCGTCATTTTCTTTTCAGCACCTGGCAGAGTGCTGGGCACGTAGTAGGCACTCAGAAAATATTTGTGGAATTGAATGCATGGAACTCCCAGAAGTGCATTGGCTGCCTGGGGGGCAATTCCTTGTGGTAAAGTGGGGTTTGCTGGGCCAATTTGCTACCTCACAGGGAGGAAATAGAGTGTTTATTTAGGGTGGCCAGAGGGTGGTTTACTGAGTCACAATTGTGGGGAAGAGAGGCAGTCCGAAGGGTAAGATAAAGCTAGAAATGAAATGGAGAAATTGGTAATAAAATAGGTAGCCAGGAAGATCAAAATCAGGAAGAAATATAGTGAGAGGAAACATTTCAAGGCAAGCAGCTCAGAACAAAGACTGTAAAGTGATCTGTTTCATGTAGTAACCTGTGAAATGGAGAGGGGTGGCATTTCTTCAGAGTATACAGAAGAACCAAAACAATAAAGCTTAGCTTGTGGCTTTTGGAGTTTCTTAGAAATACCTTCTTTTATTTAAAAATAGTAATTGCTTGTATCAAGGGCAAAAGATTTTGAATGATTATCATTACTAGAATTAAAGGTGCTGTTAAGAGTATTTTTTTGCTATCCGTTTCTGTTGTTCATTTTTTGATGCCATAGTAACAGGTTCCACATTTAAAAATACATTCCTTTTGCAGCATTTTAAACCAAGAAACTATGCAAAAATATAATCAGTCACCTCATTCTCTTGAAATATATAACTGAAATAGCAATAAATAATCCACCAATGTGGACAGGATGGAAGAAACAGAAGTGGAAGAAAATTTAGTATAAGGAAAAAATATAAAAATCTATTTATGGAAGGGTTTATTTTCATATTGACTAGTTAATAATTAGTGACATCTTTTACTTGCTTCTGTTCATAACTTTCATCTTCCTTTTGCCACATAAAATTATCCAGTTTTTAAAATAATTCACATGTGTAATAATTCTAGTACAGTCCTGAAGGAGATAATCCCTTGTGACGGGTTTTCTTTGCTTCTGGTTTAGCTGCGTAATGCTAAAAACAACTCTGGGCTTGAATGATTCAAAGCATAGCAAGAAGATAATAATAGAGAATTCTGCACCAGCAAAAAGCAGAACTATTCCCAAATGTGCAGTAGAACAAATAGGCTGCCATTCAGTTTTTTTAATTAAATAAATACATGTTTCTCAAAATTTTGGGCTTCACGGCAACTTGGATGAAGTTAGAGTTTACCATACTCAATGATCTATCACAGAAGCAAAGATCTGAGTACCACATGTACTCATTTATAAGCAGACCCTGAACACTTATCATAATACTATAAGAAAGGGATTTGAGGGTGGGCACAGTGGCTCAAGCCTGTAATCCCAGCACTTTGGGAGACTGAGGCAAGAGGATTGCCTGAGCCTGTGGGTTTGAGACCAGTCTGGGCAACATGGTGAGATCTCATTTCTACAATAAATTTAAAAAATTAGGTGGGTGTGGTAGTGCACGCCTGTAGTTCTGGCTACTTGGAAGGTTGAGGCGGAAGGATTGCTGGAACCCAGCAAAGCCTATGCTGGAATGGCCATGAGTGTACCACTGCACTCCAGCCTGGGCAATAGAGTGAGACTCCAACTCAAAAAATAAAAAGCAAAAAAAAAAGGCATTTGCAGTAGTGGGACATGAGACACTGCTGGGCATGGGGGGTGGGAGGCTGCAAACAACATCAATACGGGTACCTGGTCTCAAACCAGGCGAAGTGGGGACCAAAGGGAAGCCCAGACTTTACCTGTACTATGACCTAACCCTGAATTGTACTCCACATTTTTTCAAAAAAGTCTGAATTTTCATAGACCATAAAATAAAGAAAAACATGTTTTTAATGTCTCAATTAAAAAAAAGTTATAGAATGACATAAAATGTGCACTTTTTCTTTGTATTGATTAAAAGACTATAAAGCCTTGAAAAATTTTTTTAGATTATTTGTACAACATTCTGTCTGAGGAAAAGAAGAAATAGGCAATAAGATTATTGTAGCATATTATTCATTAATCTGGGGAGAAAATCATCAATATTTGCATGGATACTCATACCACTTTATATTTTACTAGGATGCCAACTCTTAGACTTTAAGACCTAGAACATTATCGGCATCCAAACACTTTCCCCATCACTACTTTGACTTAAATATTTGAGCACTAGAAGTTCGCTTTGGCTTATTTTGAACTTTACATAATTAAAATCGTTTGGTATGGGGCCTTTTGTTTATGGCTTTTTTTATTCAAAGTTATTTTTGTGATATGCATTCCTGTGTGTAGCTATAGTTCATTTATCCTTATTGCTGAATAGTAATCCATCATGTGGATATACCCCAATTTCTTTACCCACTTAGTTGTCAATGGACTAAGTTGTTTTTATTTTTGGCTGTTGTAAATAAGGCTGCTTATGAACATTTTTGTACACAGTTTGCTGCAGATTCATAGACATTTCTGTTCATGTATACCTCTAAGTGAAATGTCTGCCTCATATATTCAGCTTTAGTAGATATTTCCAGTTTTCAGAATGGCCTTCTCAATATTTGCTCCTATCAGAAACTGCATGAGAAGTCTAGTCATCCACTCATCAACACTTTGTACTGTTGTTGATGTTGAATTTGAGCCATTCTGGAGGTGTGTAGCGATCCCTTACTGTGGTTTTCCTTAGCGTTTCCTCAATGACTGATGAAGTTGAGCATCTTATCATGTTTATTAACCATTTGGGATATTCACTTTGGAGAAATGCCTGTTCAAGTATTTTATCCATTTTTAAAAATTGAAGCATATGTTTTAGTTATTGACTTGTAGGACAGGAGCTTTTTATCCATATATGAGTGCTTTTCAGATATATGTATTACAAATATATTTTTCACATGGTTGTGTACCTTTTACTTAATGTCTTTTGATAAACAGATGTGACTATTGAATTTATCAAAATTTTCCTATGGTCAGCACTTTTCATGACCTCTTTAAAAATTTTGCCTATCCTAAAGTAATGAAGATAGTCTATGATTTCATTTAAATGCTTTCATGTTTTTTTCTTTAATATTTAGATTTGTAAATCTTTTCCAATTGATTTTTTGAGTTTGGCATGAGGTACAGCTGAAGATTCTTTTTTTTTTCCTCCCACATCCAGTCAAAACAGTGCTGTTTATTGCAATGGCCATCCTTTTCCCATTGCATGGCAGTATTGCCTTGTATTTGAGGTGAACACATGTGTGCAGGTCTATTCTTAACTCTGTTCTCTTCCATTGGCCTCTTTGTCAGTCTGTGTATCCATGCTGTACTGTTTTAACTATTTTAGCTTTATGGTAGATTTTGATATATGGTGGTAGAAGTTGTTCAAATCTGTGCTTTTTTTTTAAAGATTGCCATAGCTGTTTTTGACCTTTTGCATTTCCATGTAATTTTTAAAAATTATCTTTTTATCTTCGACAAAAAAAACACTTAACGAGCATTTGATTGAGGTGTGAAAACCTACTTATAAATCAACTTAGGAAGAACTGGCATCTGTATAATCATGAGTCTTCCAAATTATGAACACGTTTTGTGTATCCTTCCATCTATTTAGGTTTTTCTTATTTCCTCTAAATAACATTTGATAATTTTTCACCATATAAAGGTTGCATACATTTTGTTAGATATATTTCTAGTTATCTGTTGTTTTTGATGCCATTGTGAATTTTTTGCAAAAAATTATGTTCTTGGCATATAGAAAAATAATTTTTATAGTAACTTTATACCACTCTTCCTTACTAATTCAGTTATTAATATTGATAGATTGTCAATAGACTCCTTTGAAGTTCTGGTAAGATTTTAAATTGCACATTTAGTTGTTTTAATAGATATAGTACAATTCATATTTTGTATTTATTTTAGTATCATTTTTAATAGATTTTTTAAAGGAATTTCTTACTTCTTATGAATTTTAAAACCAATTAGCATAAAGTTATTTACGATATTATTTTATTTATTTGTAGAATCTGTAATAATATCACTTTTTTCATTTCTTTTATTGGTAGTTTATACCTTATCTTGCATCAGTCTTTATAAATGTCTTCTAATATAATTATTCTTTCCACAGATTCAATTTTTGCCTGTGTTGTTTTTTTTTTCTATTATGTGTTTCTGTTTTATTTTTGTGCCTCTCCTTATTATTTTATCTAATTTAATGACTATTTTTTCCTGTTCTAATTTCTTGAGATGAATATTTGGGAAGTTGTTCATCTTTTCTTCTTTCATCATTCAGGCATTCAAGGCTATACATTTTTCTCCTAAGTACAGCCTTACATGCTCCATAAGAATTCGAATATGCTGCTATTCAGTTCAAAATATTTCCTAACTTTCCATGCGAAGTCTTCATTGATAGCATGGTTTATGACTGTTGTGCTTAATTTTCACATATGAAGATTTTTGAGTTGACTTTTTGCTTTTGATTTCTTATTAATTCCATTGTGGTGGGAGAACACCAAATGACTGGTTGTCTCCAAAATGTGTGTGGCTTGCTTTATGGCCCAGCATAACATGTTATCGATCAGTAATAACCAAGCATTTCGTAATCACTTGAAAAGAATGTGAGTTTCGTCATTGTTGAATACAGTGCTGCTTGTTACCAACTCCTCTTTGTTGTTAATTGTGTTGTTCATATTACCTAGAGATGTACTAATTTTTAAAATCAGGTTGTTCTTTAGTTTGTTGTGTTAAAATCTTCCACTAAGATTACAGATTTTTTTGCATTTTAGTTTAGTTTTAGTTCTGTCAATTTTTGCTTTATTTGTTGTGCAGCTATAGAATTAGTTGCATACAAATCTAGAGTCTCTGTATCTTCCCAGTGGATTGCGCTTTTTAATTTTATAAAAACCTTTGTTTTAGTAATGCTTTTTGCTTTGAAGTCTAGTTTATCTGATAGAAATATACCCACACCAGGTTTATTTTTTTCAGTATTTGCTTGGTGCATCTTTCTTTGTCCTTTCATTTTTAACCTTTCTGCATTTGAGTATTTAAGATGTGCCTCTTGAAAGCAGTGTATTGCTATTTTTAAAATTTTAGTTTTCTTATGTAGCATGGCAGTCTTCATTTTTAAAATGTAAATATATAATCAATTACCATTTAATATAATTGTATTAGTTTCCTAGAGCTACTGTAACAAAGTACCACAAACTGGGTGTCTAAAAACAATAGAAATCTGTTCTTTCATATCTATAGGCTGGATGTCTGAAATCCAGGTGTCAGCAGGTTGATTCTTTTGGAGATATGAGGAAGAATCTGTTCCATGCCTCTCTGAGTTTGTGACAGCCTTTTCAGCTTGTAGACACAGCACTCCAGTCTCTGCCTCTCTCTTCACATGGTTCTGTCTGTGTGGCTATATCCAAATATCTCTTTCCTTATAAGGACATAGGCATTGAATGAGGGCCTCCCCTAGTTCCATATGACCTCATCTTGCCTGAGCCCAGGAGGTCAAGGCTGCTGTTAGCATTGATTGTGCCACTGCACTCCAGCCTGGGTGACAGAGTGAGATACTGACTCAAAAATTAAATAAATAAACAAATAAATAAAAGTACTTAGTAGTACATGTAAATAAGACTACATAATATACACAAATATGAAAACCTGTTTTAACATTTTGAAATTTGGCAGTATCTATGTTAAACATTTATGTGTGTCTATATTTTTGCTTAAAATATTTTGGTATTACTAAATATATCATAATGTATATTAAAGTCCCATTGTTTACTTACGTTATGCATATAATATCCAAATAGTTTAAAACATGTAAGCAGTAACATATAAATAAGCACCCTGACATTTTTCAGACATTTTTCATTTTTCAATTGTAACACTTAATAAACTTAATTGTAACACTTAATAAACTCCTAGTTAGAGTTATTTAATGATGTATATTGAAGATTGATTGTGCTACTCATTTTTTTTTCTTTTTTCTTATTTCCCTCTAAGCAGAGGGAAAGATTAACTATAGGTACTTTTTATATATGTTTGATAATACACAATAATATATATTTCTTTATCTGTTTTGACAAAACGTATTACTGACAATAGAATTATACTTTTTCATTTGAAATAAAGCTATAGAAAACACCTAACGGTATAAGTAGTAAACTATAGGCTAACTAACCAAATTCATTTTCTAGTTAGAAGACAAAAAAATCACTTTATTGCCTCTATGGATACTTGAAGAATGCTTGGGCACTAAAAGGAGCTTATCAAATATACAGAAATATCAGAAACTTAAAGTTAACTACTTGGAATGTACAATGTGAAAATTCTAAAATAGGTATTTTCAAAACTTGAAAGTATTTGAAAACCAAACTGCCAATCCCTTTCCATTAGGGAATATAGTTTCTTAATACAATCTTGAAGGCAGTAAAGATTATCAAAAAGATGAGAGCGAGAGAAGAGGAAGGAGGGGGAAAGAGAGCTGAGGAGGAGAGGGAAGGAAAGAAAGATAAGCACTTACATAGAGCTGATATGAACTTTGCTGCAAACTTTCCCTTATTTCCTCAAGGATTTCAATTATGATGTTAATTAGTGAGTCATTAAGCAGAAAAATGAAAAAGGTCTGGGGCTTTAAAGTGCCCTTTTGAACTTTCCTGGTGAGGATGCAGTTTTCTAGAAAATTTTGGCATGTAAATAGTATTTTTCTGAGTTACAACACATGTTAAATGCAAAGGGAGTTTACTGAACACAATCCTAACAAACATAGTTTGGGGAAAACAAATACATCCCTATTCCCTTGTATTCAAAGCAGGGCCCAGCTGAAAACGGATTAAACTACATTATTAAGTTCTAATTCTAGCCACCTAGGATGAGATTTTAACACTTCACATTGTCCAAGTTAGTATCTTCTACCATAACCTGAGAGTGAATATCACTATACTGAAAAGCTATCATCTTGCAAAGGAAGAAGTTTAGTGACAGGAATCTGCCTGAAGAATGCTAGTATTCAACATAATAGTCTATACAAAGCAAATACTCAGAAAATACTGGTTAATTGAAAGAAGAGAGAGTCAGGAATTACAGGCTATTTTGTTATTATTTTTGTCAATGCCTCTCGTTCTATTTTTAAGTCTCTAGAATACAGTGCCCTTGAAGACCTGAAAATGAACACATCATTTGTTTAAACCTAAGTAGCTTATCATGCTATGTGACGTGAAAGCTTTGCACCCGTGGGACAATTCAAGTTACTAGACCCAGTGCCCCATGATGGTAGCTCTAATGAGTGTTGGAGTGAAATGGTAGAGCTTCTGATTTTCTCTTTAGAGAGAATTTGCTTTGCACGTCCTCAAGCCATACAATTCATGAATATTTGTTTTACCACATTTTTTTTCTTTTAAAGATGTGAGATACAGTTCAGGATTGGGTATACAAGTGGTCATCGTACAGGTAAAGTTTGAGCCTCCCTCTGGTCCCCACTTCACCTGGTTTGAGATCAGGTCATATTTTCATGTGTATTTTTTACCATGTTGAGTTTATTTTTCTGCACATGTCAACTTGAAAGAGAAAACTAACATTCAGTACATTAACTTTTGTGTGTTAGATATTGGCTCAGTTATTGCTGTGTTTATGTAATTATTTTGAGTACTTGTCATGTTCTAGGAATTTTCCATATTAGAAAATAAAGGATTCCCTCTTAAAGATATGTTACCATTGTACATCAGAAAATTGACATTATAAATATACCAATGTGTGATATCCATGGTGTGTGCGTCATCTCTTTAGACATAGTGCCCTTGTGCAGTATACAACCTGCAGAACTGTATGCAGTGGTTCTGCATATTTCTTGCTTTCAGGGATTTCCCAGGGTAGCCAAAAAAGTTAGTCACAAATAATACTATAGTGCATCTCTGTTGTACATATAATAAAGGAATGTATGAGGAGTTGTGGAAAACATAATAGACATGATGGTGTGAAAGGTTTCCAACAAGAGGTTTTCAAGTATGAGTAAAATATTTACTGGAAATAAAGAAGGTGGAATTAAATGTGAGTAACTGCCCATCTGTGCTGGACATATCTGGTCATTTCTCTAGCTGATAATGTGCTGTATGTCATGACCACACAGCTGCATGTATCTTTATGCAACTAGAAGGTCATATCTGGCAGGTATTAGTCGCTGAAACAACTTTGTCATATATATGTAGTAGAAGACAGAGTTGTCTTGGTTCTTTACTCCTGCAAGTGTGGAATCCTTCCACCATCACTTATTGAGTACCTCTTTACATGCCAGTCCATGCAGTATGTAACATGGCCAATTCCTCAGCAAAGTTACAGAATTAATAAGGAGGCAAAACAAATAGAAACTTGTAATATAGTATAGAAAGTGCAAGCTAGGTGTAAATTGCTATATTAAAAAACAAAGCTTCCTAGAGGTGGTATATATTCTTGTATGCGTTAAGTAACATTCTTGAGAAGTTGCCCATAACTCTACTTATTTTCTTTATTTTCTCTTGAAGAACACTTGTTGATTTTTTTCTAGTTATAATAGTACTCTTAAGATTTTTGGAAAAGTAAACACAAAGAAAAAATCCTTTTAGTGTATATCCTTATAAGCTCTTTTTGTACATGTGTGTGTTTGGGTCTGTGTTTTGAATTTAGACTTTTTCATGTTTATTGACTTCTGTATTCATTCATTCGTCACTTGAACTTGATGATTCCTAGATTCTTTGGTTTTCATGTCCTGCTCATATTATTGCAATGGAAAAATTCTTTTTATAGTTTTTTAAACACAAAAAACTAGCCATTCTAATGCAGTATGTTGCATATCTTTTTGAGACTTTTGTTTTATTAAGTTGTTGTTCATCGTTATCATCATATTTATGTAGCATGGTCTCCCTGAATTACTTCTTTTTTTTTTAAGATTGGAAAATATAGTTTGTTTAAAAAGTAAGTGAGAGAGAGAGAGAGAGAGAGAGAGAGAGAGAGAGAGAGAGAGAGAGAGAGGAGATTCACCACCCCAAGGTAAGGGAGGGGACCAAAGCTAAGAAAACATGGTGGCCCCAGTTCAAAGAGAACATGACCTGGTCAGTACTTAGCAAAGTAATGCTGAATTACTTCTTGCTACATTTCTCTGCTTTGGAAGATGTTTTCTACCCCTTCATTTTTGTCTTTTCACATTTAGGTCTTTAAATAGGTATGTTTTATTATAATTTTTAATGTGAGACATCTTTTGCTTATCAAATAGTATAACTTTCCCTATTGTTTACAGCTATCCATTTATTCTATAACACATTCTTGTACATAGGTCTGTTGTGTCAGGGCTTTCCAGACTATTCTTTGATCTTCAAAAAACAAGGCAAACAAAAAATCCATATGATTACTCTTACAGATTTATATTTACACATAAATTTTAAAATCACTTTACCAGATTTTTTAAAAATTACCTTGCATCGCATTTACTTCTATGCGATTTGAGGAGAATGGCCTTTTTATCTTTTATTTTACAATATTGAGCATTCTAATCCAGTATATAGTATATCTTACTATGTAAGTTTTGACACATTTTACAAATCTGTTAATTTATACCCTGTATATTTCAAACAACAACTATGTATATCAAATGCATGCTTCTTGTTTCTTAAATTTTCCAACAAGTTTTAATAAGTGTTGATGTTTAAGTGCCATTCTCTTGTAGGGAATCTTCAGTGGTATATATGTTTTGCCACTTCTTTATATGAAATAATCTGAGACAATGTTTAACAACTTCTACTCTATTTACCTACTTTTTTTTTTTTTTTTTTTGAGTTGGAGTCTCACTCAGTCGCCCAGACTGGAGTGCAGTGGCCGCTCCCGGCCACCGCAGCTCCTCGACCTGCTGGGCTCCGGCGATCCTTCCGCCTCAGCCTTCTGAATAACCAGAGTTACAGGCGCTACCACTCCCGGCTGATTTTTTTATTTATGGTAGAGATGGGTCTTGAACCTGCGGGCTCAGGCAATCCACTCACCTCAGCCACCTAAAGGTGCGGGATTACAGGCTGAGCCACCGAGCCCGGCTTTTACCTACTTTTAAGACAATTTTATACTACTTATTTTGTATTCTCATTATTATTCCCAAGAATGACTGTGAATTGTACACAATAGCATGCCACATTTTTTTTTTTTTTTTTTTTTTTTTTGAGTTGGAGTCTCACTCGGTCGCCCAAACTGGAGTGCAGTGTTCGCTTCCGGCCACCGCGCCTCAACCTGCTGGGCTCCGGCGATCCTTCCACCTCAGCCTTCCGAGTAGCCGGAGTTACAGGCGCACGCTACCACGCCCGGCTAATTTTTTGATTTATTGTAGAGATGAGGTCTCGCTGCCCAGGCGGGTCTCGAACCCGCGGGCTCAGGCAATCCACTCACCTCAGCCTCCCAAAGGCGCGGGATTACAGGCTGAGCCACCGAGTCCGGCTAGCATGCCACATTTTAGGTACTGTAGATCTTAACCTTATGGCTGTTACTGTCATTCCTGTACCTGGTATTTTTGAGGCTTGCTTACTTCTTTTCTTGTAAGTTTAAAATGTTTGGTTTAATCTTATTTTCAGTGCAGCATCTCCTTTCGCCCTCTTCTGCAAAACAATTTATGGACATTTGGGTCATGAGTTATAGAAGTTGTTTGAATTTCCTGAGTTGAGAGCGTAGGACTTATTTACCACTTCGAGGCCTGTTTGATTTTTTTCTCACAACTCTTCTTAGAAGTAAAAGGTGAACCCTGTACTTGATTTCTCTCAAACAGTAGTTATAATTAAGGTTTTCTAATACATCTGCCTTGATTATCTTAGGAAAGAAATGTTAGAAGGAACATTTCTAGTATCATCAGATTCATATTCTAGTATCATCACTTGAAATGTTCTACACCTGTCTGCAAATCCAGCACTTTGGGAGGTCCATGCTGGAGAATTTCTCAAGGCTAGAAATTGGAGACCAGCCTGGCCAACATAGCTAGATCCCATCTCTATAAAAAATAAAAATGAAAATAAATTAATTGGGCATGGACACACATCTATAGTCCTAGCTACTCAGGAGGCTGAGGTGGGAGGATCACTCGAACCCAGGAATTTGAGGCTACAGTGAGCTATAATGGTGCTGGTGCCACTGCACTCCAGCCTGGGTCATAGAATGAGACCCTGTCTCTAAAAATAAGAAGAAAAAAAAGAATGATATCAAGACAGTAAGAGTGATTACATGAGAATACAGCTTTAGTGCAGTGAAAAATAATGGGAGGAGTGAGGACTGTCAACATCCAACATTAGCAGCCTGGTAGATGAGCAGGCCAGAACTGCCATCTCCACATGGGAAGCTGGGATGATGATTTGCTCTGCCTTTCGGCTCTCCTCCTTCTTAGAATAATTCTCCCTAATCCTCTGTAATGAAAGTGTGCATGATATACACATTAATCCTAATGCTGATCTTACTTAATATTTTAATGATCAGTTTTGCTTTCTTAAAAATAAAAGATGAACTTATTTTTACCTATTGATGATGTGTTTAGTACATTAAAGTAATGATGTGTATTCATAATTGACATAGTTACTAATAATTAGGGTATATGTATTTAATGAACATTAAGTACTTGGTAGCTAGTATGCATTTCATCAACATCACTGTTGTCATATCCTGAAAATAAATGTTGTTAAACTAAATAAAGCGTTTCTAGCAATTTCAGATTCAAATTGAGTCCAGTGCCTAAGGGAAAAAGTGTTGTTTCACTGAAAGATTTAGAGATTGTGTGTGTGTGTGTGTGTGTGTGTGTGTGTGTGTGTGTGTGTGTGTGTTTCATGACCTTTTTACCATACTCTATTTTCACTATAGCATTTTTTTTAACTTTGCATGCACATGACACTAAATGTTGTTAAAATGTCAACTCATGACTTCCTTAATTAATATGTATCAAATTATATACTATATCTTGAGGAGTTAAAACACATTCACAACCTTTGGTCTATGATTTGTATGATAATACCTTGAGATCCAGGGTAGCTCTCCTGGGTAATGTCTTCAATTTATACAGGTACAGAAGCAAGCATTCAGGATCACTTCTGAAGATTCATAATACAATCAGTAGTTTGTTTGGTTGCTTATTTAGGAATTACTTTTTTCTTTCTTTTTTTCCTTTAAACTCAGTCTTTCTTTTTTTTTCTTTTGAGTTGAAGTCTCACTCTGTGGCCCCAGGCTGGAGTACAGTGGGATGTAATTACAGTTTTAAGATTATTTCTTCAAAGACAGGAAATTATTTTTCTGATTGTAAAAATTAATGATGCTGTATGTTACATCTTCTATTTTATGCCATGAGTTCTTAGTAGGACTTTCTCACTTAAAACAATGTGGATATTTTGCTTTTTATGTAGTCACTATCCAGTTTTAAATAGCAGATTATTTGTTCTGCTCTAGTCTGTTCAGCCTTTTCTCAGATTTTTCTTAATTTTGTTTCTGTTTTATTTTCTCTGTCTTTGTGTTTGTTTCTTTTGGAAGACCTCACACCTCTCTGCCTTTCACTCACTTTCATTTTATCACTTCATAATTTTTCACCTGTGTTTAGATAATGCACATTGGCCTTTAAAATAATTGAATTCAACTGATCTTGAATTTGTCTGCTAACATGTCCTATCCAAGTCTGAGGTACCGCTATTAAATTAAGAGTTTACCTGGTGAGGAATTACTTTATGTATATGATAATTCTTAACTAATAGGAAAAGTCACTGTTTCATTTACTTTTCTTCTTGAATTAGTTAATAGGTTAATGTTGCTACATTGATGGGACTGAGAGAAATGAAATCCAAATAGGAGATAAAAGATTTGTAATGTATTTAAAGGAGAACATGTATAGTTTATTGTTTATTGTATTAGATTCTATCATCTAAGCTAATTAACATCACATAAAGACATCATATTTTTTAAGTAAGCAGAACAATGGGAAATGAATAGCTCATACTATAGTAAAGGACAGTATATTGTAAATCACACTCCAAACCAAATGCTTCAATATAACCTGGAGTGCGTCTTGAAATGCAGTCTCCAGACTTCAAAAGTCTTGGTGCAGACCCTAAGAATTAGGTGATTGTTATGTACATAAGAGTGTTGTAGACAACTGTTGCTTTTTTTCCCCTTCAGGTTAACTAGGTTGACAGCTAGTTTTATTTAAAGACCTATAAAGTACACTAAAGGAGCATCCAACATACATAAATATCAAAGTAGTTTATAACATGTCAGTGGGACAGAAAGAGTGGCCTTTTGAAGAATGATCTCATAGTGATCTTGGCAAAAATCTGGCACATGTCCTGTGTACTCTAGTGAAGCTTATGTTTAGCAGACACTCCACCCCCAGGAAGTACATTTTACGGATTGATTTATAGTGTTTTTGTTATCAAATCACTTTTTGGAGAGCAGAGGAGACAATCTTTGTGGGAGGCCTTTAGCCACTCTTGCATAAATCATTTCTCATCAATTTAGATTGCTACATAATGTTTTTGTGAAATTTTTATTATGTTCTACGAAGTTTTCTATTTTTGTTCATGTGTCAAACAAGAACATTAGACTATGCTAGAATATTTAATTTTGGGGGGATAATTTTTAGATTTTTTTCTTGATCTATAATATACCTACCACAAAGTTTATAAATCTTAAGTCTTTACTGAATTTTTTTTTTTTTGAGTTGGAGTCTCACTCTGTTGCCCAGGCTGAAGTGCAGTGGCACGCTCACGACTACCCCAGTGTCAACCAACTGGGCTCAGGCGGTCATTCTGTCTCAGCCTTCCAAGTAGCTGGAACTACAGGTGCACAAGGCAATACCATGGCCGGCTAATGGTTTTGTTGGTTTGTTTGTTTGTTTTTGGATTTATTGTAGCGATGAGGTCTCGCCAAGTTGCCCAGGCTGTTCTTGAATCTGTGGACTCAGGCAGTTCTCTCATCTTGGCCTCCCAGAGTGCTGGGATTACAGCTTTGCTGAATTTTTATAAATGCTACCATCATGCATATTGAATTATAGAATTTTCCATCATCCCCAAAGCTTACATTGTACTATCTACCCCACCAAAGATAATTATTATTCAGAAATCTTTTTTTTTTTTTTTTCTTTTGAGTTGTAGTCTCACTCGGTCTCCCAGACTGGAGTGCAGTGGCCGCTTCCGGCCACTGCAGCCTTGACCTGCTGGGCTCCGACGATCCTTTTGCCTCAGCCTTCCAAGTAGCCGGAATTATAGGCATGCGCTACCACGCCCGGCTGATTTCTTGATTTATTGTAGAGATGAGGTCTCGCTGCCCAGGCGGGTCTCGAACCCGCGGGCTCAGGCAATCCACTCACCTCAGCCTCCCAAAGGTGTGGGATTACAGGCTGAGCCACCGAACCCGGCTCTATTCAGAATTCTAACAACTTAGTGTAGTTTGGCCTTTTCATTATACATATTTATAAATATGTATATGTTTATATATATATTTATAGAAATTGAATCATACAGTATTTGTTATTTTCATATGCTGATTTTAACTTTGTATCTCTGTATCTATGAGGTCTGTCCATGTTGTTGCATACAGTAGCAATTTGTTCTTTTGTATTGCTTTATACTATTCCATTGAATGAAATTACCATATTTTAGTAACCTAATCTATTTTTCATTTTCACCTGTATAAATAACTATAAATATTTTTGTCAATGCATTATGGTGAGTATTGATATGTATTCGTTTATGTTTGGTTTTTACATAGGTGTAAAATTGTTGTGTCATAAGGTATGCATATATTCAACTTTAGTGGAAAATCCAAATGGTTGAAGTAGTGTTCCGCATACCTTCCCACATGCAGTGTAGGAGAGTTCAAGTTGACACAAATATTCAATGTTTGACATTGTCTTTTAGCTACTCTAATGAATCTATTTTATTAGCTTCAATTTTTTTTCTGATATCTAACAATGTTGGAAAACTTCATGTATACTTATTTGCTGTTAGAATGTTATTTTTTGAAGTACATATCTATGAACATTTTTAAAAATTGGGATGTCTGTCTTGAGTTCTTATTGTTTGGTAAGAGTACTTTTGTATTCTAGATGTGAATACTTCCTCAGATATGTATTGTGAATATTTTTTCCAGCTCAGTGGCTCAGTAATGTTTGATTTTAAGTAATGTTTATTGTTTTAAATGTAGAGGGTTAGCACATATTTGTCAGAGCTTTCCTACGAAATGGTATTGTTTTTCTTCTTGTTTACTGCTAATATTTAAAATGTAAGTGATTTTACATATTGACTTGTATTCAGTGATTTACTTACTTTATTTTTCAAGAGTTAATCAATGGATTCTTTTGAATTTTCTATATAAACAATTATATCATCTGGAAATAGGAATGCATTTCTTTTTCTGATAAGACATACTACTTAAAAAAAATTTTTTTTTACCTTACTGTGTTTTGTTTTGTTTTGTTTTTACCACTTTGTGCATGTCTATGGATGACTGTCTTCACTTTGAGAATTGGTTTGGAGGTTGCAAAAAAAATGTAGTGAGCAGATGAATTCACAAATCCAGAATCCATGAAAAATGAAGATTTACTGTTTTTAATATGTATGTATATGAGGTAGAACATAACATGTAATATAACAGTATGTGCCTCTATATATTATGACAAGATGCAGTTTATGTAACTGTACTCCTACTTTTGAGTGTTTAGATTGTTTCCAGCTTCTCTTTGATATTATCACTTCCAGTACTATTAGAAACCTTGGTGACAGCTTCTTCATTCTTCCACATTTTGCACTTTGGCACATTAAGCTCCATTTATAACTTCATTTTCTCTAAACCCAAACTATTTATCTATGGATTTGTTCACTCATTTATTTGTTTGACAAATATTTATTGATCACTTACTGTGTTTCAGGCTCTCTGGAGAACTTTTTAATATGTTTTCCTTAAATACCAGATTTTGTAATTCATGAAATTGTTCTGCAGTCAAGAATATTTATTTATGTCCCTCCCTCTAGAGTGCAGTTAATATAATGATTAGCCCATGAAGATAGGAGGAAGGCATACTAATTCTCATGTATCATAGGCAACTTATATGAGTATGATTGTACTATTGCAAATACTATGGATGGCATACCTGGCTTTCAGCCTTGTTGTTTGTCTTTGTCTGTTTGTACTGCTCTAACAAAATATGACAGATGGAGTAATTTATAAAGAACAGAAATGTATTTCTCACAGCTCTGGAGTTGGGAAGTCTGAGATCAAGGCACCAACACCAGTGTCTGATGGGGACACTACTTCTGGGATGGTGTCTTGGTGCTGCGTCTTCACTTGGTGGATGGGAGAAGGACAAGAGGGGATGAATGTCGACAAACTGTTTAAAGCCCTTTTTTTGTAAGGGCCCTAGTCCATCCAATGAAGGAAGAGCCTTCATGATTTAATCTGCTCAAAATACCACCACAATTGGGCACTAAGTTTCAATGTGAATTTTGGAGAGGACATCGTTATTCAGACCATAGCACTGTTATATGAAGCTATGTGCTGTGATGAGTTTAATTGCCTATGACTATTCTTTACTCCATCAAGAACTTACTCTTGATGTCTGTTGAACAAAAGGAAAAACATCACACAAGAATTTATCTTTGAATTCCCCTTTTCTGAGGTTTTTGGCTTAACAGGATTTAGTGGAAAGTGCTTTGGTATTACTAAACATATTTATTAGATTTCAGTGAGGTGCTGTAAGCTGGTCCTTGGGCACAGGGAAGACTTTGAACAGTTTCTTTAAGAGCTCTTTGAGATATTATTTTGTTTAGGTTTAACTTCCTATAGTGATGAAGTAAGTAAAATAGCAAAAAAATGAGTAGACTATCATGAAAACTACTTAGGTTAACTATTCTAGAGGAAGAATAAAACTAAGATACTATAGGAGATATATTGTTTAGGTAGTTAAATGTGTGGCCAGTGCCAAAAGATGGAGATTTTTGCAGTACCGAAAGCTCTTGGGGTAATATTTAAAGAAGATGATTTAAGTGGCAGAACATGGGATAGGTGTAGAAGACAGAAAATGGAGAAAGCGAAGACACAGTTCGATGTCTAGAACCTGATTCGATGAAATAAGTATATGGAACAGTAAGCTAGAGACTAGATTGGAAGTAGTTCCTGAGGGATGTAGGAGAGAAAACTAGAGGTATTAGGCAAAATTCTACAAAACTGAAGAATCACTGAAGTGGAATTTTAGAGGTAGGAAGGGTCCTGCAGGTCATTGGAGTGCCCAGCTCTCCTCTTATGTAGGTGTATATTTGAGGCCCAGTTTTGTTAAAGGACTACATTTCTGAATCCAGAAGTGTCGATAGTATGGCAAATCTGAGACTCTAATGCATCAAGAATTATGAGAATTTGGTAAGGGCTTGATGAGACAAGCAAAGTAAAAATGATTTCAGAGTTTTGAGTGTCTGGAAAGGTAGAAGATCGTGGAAGGATGTATTATGTTGAGATAAGTTAATGCTTTGAGAATATTAAAGAGAGAAGACATAGGGACTTCCATGTAGAAATGTCTTGTAACACAACATATATCATTTAGGATAATAAATGCAGTTGAAGTCTACGATTGAATGATTTGTCTAGGGGGCTGCTTATAAAAAGCAAAGGACCTTTGGAGTGATTCTCAGCCAGTTGCTGAAAAGTACAGGATCTTGCAAAGGACCACCTCAAGAGACATTTGGCAAATGCAGAGTACAGAGGAATGAAATACCCTGTTGAATAAAGGAAAACGGGCTAGGAATGGAGACAAATAGTCTAGAACAAAAGGAAAATAAATCCTGTTTTGACTCAGGTCAGTATTTGTAAAGAAGCAGGATACTGTCAAGCTTGGAATGGCAATAGGGAAAAGTATCCACAGGTTAGGAATATTATTAAATTGCAAAGCAGAAGATCAGTGTAACTACAGGAATGTCTCAACTAATGCTTAAACTAGGTTGAGTGAATCAATTGTTTCTTGAGAGCATTTGGCACATAGTAAATGCTCAATAAACGTGTATAGAATGAACGATTGAATTCTCATCCCTGCCTTGTACATATCCTATGCCTTTGGTACATTTGCTGAATACTATATTAATAGGTGATTTAGTGAAATGATTATATGGAACACTAAGCTAGATTGGAAGTAGTTCCTGAGAGATGCAGAAGAGAAAACTAGAGGTATTAGGCAAAATTTCACAAAAGTGTAGAATCATAGAAGTAGAATTTTAGAGGTAGGCGATATCCTGCAGGTTATCGAATAGCCCAACTCTTTTTTACACAGATGTGAATTTGAGGCCCAGTTTTGTGAAATAGCTTACTGTATACATGTCAAAGTTCAATTTCAGGAAATTGAAACCATACTAGCTGTTTTAAGCATGAAAGATTTTAATGTAAAGAATTAAGGGCACATTAAATTTTTAGAAGGATTCAGGAATAGCCTGTAGGCTTGGACTCTAGGACTGATTCCCAGAACAATTCAGAAGATTGGCCCACCCTGGCAGCTGCTATTTATGCTTAAGTTAGAGAATGAGATAGCTACTGGGCCTGCTGGCCCCCACAACTTGCCAGCGAAGAGATTGTGAGAGGATAACAGACCACTCTGACTGTTACTGAGTCTTCTCAGCATCCACACAGGTAGCAACTCGATCTAGAACCCTGCTGTGGAAAATCCCCTCCTCCATATATCTCCATAATCACCTTTGCCGCTCTGAATTCCAGTGCTCACATTAGTTCATACCATGGGTTTCAGCAGATTCTCACTTGGAATCCTAACTGAAAGCACACTGGGAAATGTAATTCCAGCTTCTGCAGGAGTGCACAGCCCAAGGACGTCAGAATGGATGGCAACTCCCAAATAACCATATTCACCATTCCAGCTTCTGCAGCCAAGAAAGATAGAACAGAAGCCCTGGTGCTAAAGTCTCTCTGTTATCATTAAAGACAAGTACACAAAAATCAGCTGTATGGATTAAGCTGTGCCTTGTAGAAATTACATTCTGAAACCAAAAGACCTGTAAGTAGGGTGACCACTTTATTTGTTGTTCAAACTAGGACACATTTGAGGATGAAGAAAATATTCCTAATATTGATTCCAGGTTAACAGGCATGACACAGAACTGCCCCAGGAAAACTGGCCTGAAGCCTGTTTGTAAACTAGTTAAGATTTTTAATAATCTGGCTTCAATCTCCCTTAGTAACCACATCTCCCAACACAAATATTCACTTACTTTTTGCTCTATCTTCTTTGAAGTGCTGTTCCCCCCGCAGGTCAGGGCTTTTCAGGTCTCCTGCAAATGTTGTGCCCATTGCCTGGAACTCAGTTTTGTGTACTTGTCTTCAGTGATAACAAGAAGATTGCAATAACCAGATTTATTTTATTTCATTTTATTTTAAAGATGTGGGGTTCAATTCAGGATTAGGTATACAAGTGGTCATTGTACAGGTAAATTTGGGCCTCCTTTTGGTCCCCACTTCACCTGGTTTGAGATCAGGTACCCTTGTCGGTGTTATGTGCTGCTCACCTCTCCCTCCCCAGACAGTTTCTGGCTACATAATTTCTTATAGTATTATGGCGAATGCTCGGGATAATAACCAGGTTTCTGTCCTACTGTGAATGGGATGGTCTGTCTTAGTTGCAGAAGCTGGAACTATATTTCCCAGCGTGCTTGCAGTTAAGAGTCCAGATGAGAATATGGTGAAACTCACTGTATGAACTCATGTGAGATTTGCAATTTAGAGTGGTATAGTCCCTGGAATGACCCTCCTTATTTCTCCATGTGCCTAATTTCTGTGCATCTTTTGAAATCCATCTCAGATATCTCCTGCTCCATTGACATTCTCAGATTCTTCCAGGCAGGAAGGCTTATCCTTCCTCAGTGACACACGTATCTTGTATGAAAGTATTTGTTTACATATCTTTCTCTCCTATGAAGCTGTGACCTCCTTGATGACAAGAACTGGGGTTGTTCATGCTTTGCATAGAAGCTAGATTAAGTTCGGTGCTGAAAAGGTGCTCAAAAAATATCTGGAAATAAATGAATGGAAGGAAAAGAGGACGAAAAAAGATAGGAAGACGTGATTAGAGCAATAATGCAAGGCAGATGGGAGAGAAGAAAGGGAAGGAGAG
The DNA here is from genome assembly GCA_027257055.1 of Cephalopachus bancanus. Classification (NCBI taxonomy): domain Eukaryota; kingdom Metazoa; phylum Chordata; class Mammalia; order Primates; family Tarsiidae; genus Cephalopachus; species Cephalopachus bancanus. The sequence goes on along the minus strand of JAPVLO010000030.1, from coordinate 3,279,417 downwards.
GGAAGGAAGTAATTAACCTTTTCCAGTAATTCTAACATTTTCATTTGTGAAGACTTTCCTTGTATTGCCAGTCAGTTAGGTCTTTAAAACTACGAAACGATGTGAAATCACATTTTTTTTTTTTAGAAAGTAGGATTTATTAAGACAGAAAAGCTCCCACAGTGGGAGGGGACCTGAAAGAAGTTGCCCGAAATCATATTCTTGCTTAGAAATAGACTTACTGCCTGTAGTCTGAATTTCCCTTTCGGTATTTGAAGAAAATATACATATTTATTGACTCGGATGAAAGTGGTAGAATGTTTTCTCTACCCCAGCATAACCTATCAATTATGTCATTACTCAATTTGAATTGAACATATAAATATTTAGGTTTCTTGGACTGAAAATGCCTAAAGAATCTTTAAAATCAAGAAATATTAATTTAGATTTAATAGGACCTACTGAATTGCAAATCATTATTGTGCCAGTTTCCTTAACTTATAAAATGACTCTTTTTATTTTGAGTGAGCCATTTTATCCTGGCCACTCTTGTTGATTTTAAGAAATGGTAGACAATGAACCCTCATTTACAGAATTTAGACAAGAGCCTTCACCTCTGTAACATGACTTTGTGAAATGTACCCCAGTTTTCTATTATCTAAATATGATTTTTTAAAACTTAGTTTGTAATTCTCTGAAAAAATCAGAGCAAAACATATTCATTGAATATTTCAAACATCATGTTCTTTGGACTGTAAGGCGATATCTGTGTTTGCTAAGGTTTTACTTTTTTGAACTTCCTCCATGTTTGTGCTTAGTAACAAGCACGAATTTTTTCTTTGCTACTCTTGGAAGACAGTTTCTTTCTGTAAACACATTTACAGTACCTTTTGGCTCACACAGTTTTTCAGGAACAAAAAATTTCACATTCTTTTATGAGAAATGTGGATATAACTTTTTTTGAGATTTACTAAATGCTGCTCAACCTTATTTGCACTTTCTTCCATATGATCCTGTGTGTTGCAAGGATGTATTCAAGAAGATTCGGTGTCTCATAAAAGTTTTTTTTTTTTTTTAAATTAAAGGGACATTGTTAGGGTTCACACTTAACATTTCACTACCACCTAATGACCTCAAGTCCAAGTAAATGTGTACAGAAAGTCATTCATGGGAAGCTGAATGGACACTGAAAAGTTTAAGTCATGTCGCAGAGTAACATGCCTATAAATCCAAACCTCTGAGCCATCATATGTTCTTAGCAAAACCAAAGTAAGTGAACTGCTGCTCCTGGCCACAATAGAATAACAGAGACTAGATTTACTCTTTTGCTTTAAACAACCAAAAATGGACAATATGTATGAAACGCCAGTTTGCAAGACATTGGGTATTAGGCAATGAATGACAGTAATCCTGAGAGATGAGAAACAAATGAGGTTTGCCTAAGAATTACTCTAGCTTAGGTCTTGAGGGGCTTCTGGTCTGAATCTCAGGAAGGGGTTGACAAATTCTCATAGTTGAAAAGCCAGAGCTAAATGCCTGGGGCCATGAAGGTGGCCAGAGTTCACAGAACTGAGAATGGAGGAGGGGAGAGCTACACAGAGACAGAACTCTAAAGATCTGCAGAGATCCCTCTAGGATTCAACTGAGTCATGGATCAGTACATGTAAATGAGAAAACTATGCTGAGCTAGAAAAGAGCCACCTGAAAAAATTAGAATAACGTACCTGGCACTTATATAGGACTAGGAATGGTGCTTGTTTCCACTAGCTGAACGGTACTGTCTTGTAATTCACATCACATTCGAGAGCAGACGGAGGGTCTGGCCTTAGTAGTGGTGAGTAATTAGCTGTAGATGAGCACTGCTCTGAACCTGCCTAAACTTAAAAGCAATAACTAAAAGGAGCAAACTGTTGTCATGTAATTGAACTGCATTTAAGAACAAAACTCAAGAGTATTTATAAGAATTTATAAGAATACAAATATATCCAGCAACCAAAAAGGTAAAATTCCTATTATCAGACCTCCTTTCAAAAATTACCAACTGTGCAATGAAGCAGGAAAATGCAACCATCATGGGATGAGAAAAATCAGTCTGTCGAAACCAACCTAGAACTGACAGCAATATTAGAGTTAGCATATGAAAATATTAAAATAACTGTTAAGGATGTATTCCATATGTTTTAGAGAACATGTAAGATACAAAAATACCACTTTTTGCATCCAGATGATCCACACTGTCTGGGAGAATGAATTACAATCATACATTTTTTTAAAATGAGTAAAATGCAAGTACAGCAATGATTTTCTCCTCTGGCATATTTTATTCCTAAGACTAAGAATAGTTTTATTTAGCATATAAATATCTTAGTGGAAATTCACTTTAGGAGTGGCTCAATCATTTTATTTGAATGCAAAAAAAATGCTATGTTATTAAATTTAGTTTGAATAATATTATTTGTAGATTAGAAATTGCACCATTTCATTCATAGTATTAGATAGCAAATGTGGTTCTGTCATAGATTTATCTTAAATTTGCAATAATGACTATGGCTTAAATATGTCAACTATGTATGATATAATTTTTAAAACTGACCTTCAATCTGAACATGAGTCAAAATTGTTTGATCAGTATTAAATGAGCATAGCCACTTCAGATTTCTTAAAATGTAAAATGGCCACTTCTTCAATAATTTAATGTTATAATAATATACATTTTTGATTCCATGAGTATGTAACTATGCTTTAATAAAATTTTATTGCAAGTGGCATGCATATTTTAGTGAAATTTTACTGTATCACAACAAAAAGACAAAGTACCTTTTAAAAATTCTGGTCTGTACTGTGGTTATATAATTTCTTAAATAATCTAAGTGTTTCCTTTTAGAATTGAGGTTGTTTATGAAATCTGGAAACGTAGATAACATTTTTATTTATTTTATTTACTTATTTTATTTTATTTTTTAATCAATATTTTTATTTTGATATTGTGGGGTACAGATAGGGGTTAGGTATACAAATATGCTTCATTCAGGCCCCCTTGTTGATAACAGGTGTCTCCCCATCCCCAGACAGATGTTTACTACCATCAGCCCCCCCCCCATAATTTCCCACCACTGTCAGTCATTTTCTTATAGTAATACGTTGGGTGATCAAGGTCCACTATATGAGTGAGAACATGTGATACTCAGATCTTTGTTTCTGTGAGAGGTCACTTAGTATTATAGACTCTAGCTCCATCCAGGTTGCTGCGAAATTCATGATTTTGTTCTTTTTTATGGCTGCGTTGTATTCCATCGTATATATGTACCACATTTTTTTAATCCAGTCCTCTTTTGATGGACAGTGTGGTTGGTTCCAGGTTCTTGCTATTGTGAACAATGCTGCGATAAACATTCGTGTGCAGGTATCTTTTTGCTAGAGTGATTTGAGTTCTTCAGGATATATTCTCAGTAGGGGGATTGCAGGGTCATATGGGAGGTTGATTTTTAGAGCTTTTAGGAATCGCCACACTGCTTTCCACAGAGGTTACACTAGTTTACACTCCCACCAACAGTGTAGGAGTGTTTGCTTTTCGCCATACTCTCCCCAACAACTATTATTTTCTGAGTTATTGATAATTGCCATTCTGACTGGTGTTAGGTGGTATCTCAGTGTGGTTTTGATTTGCATCTCCCTGATGATTAGTGAGGTTGAGCGTTTCTTCATGTGTCTGTTGGCTGCTTGGATGTCTTCCTTTGTGAAGTGTCTGTTCATATCTTTTGCCCGTTTTATAATGGGATTGCTTGTTTTTTTCTTTTTAGTACGTTTGAGTTCCTTGTAGATCCAAGATGTTAAGCCTTTGTCAGATCTGTAGTTGGCAAATACTTTTTCCCAGTCTGTAGGCTGTCTCCCTGCTCTCTTGATGGTTTCTTTGGCTTTGCAGAAGCTTGTCAGTTTAATGAGGTCCCACTTGTCTATCTTATCCCTTATGGCCTGTGGGTTTCGGGTTTTGTTCAGGAATTGGATGCCAGTTCCAATTTCCATGAGGGTGTGTCCTTCATTTTCTAAGGTTCTTATGGTTTGAGGTTTTACATTTAGGTCTCTGATCCATTTGGAGTTAATTTTTGTGTATGGGGATAGACAGAGGTCCTGTTTCAATCTTCTGCATGTGGTCAGTCAGTTTTCCCAGCACCATTTACTGAATAGGTTCTCCTTTCCCCAGTGATAGGTGGTGGAGACTTTGTCGAAGATGAGTTGGTTGAGAAATTGAGCTTTTGCTTCTGGGATCTCGATTCTATTCCATTGATCTATATGCCTGTTCCTATACCAATACCAAGCTGTTTTAATGATTGTAGCTTTATAGTAAAGTTTGAAGTCTGGCAATGTGATACCACTTGCTTTGTTTTTTTTTGCTGAAGATTGTTCTGCCTGCTCTTGGTCATTTGTGTTTCCATATGAATTTCTGTGTTGTTTTTTCTAGGTCTGAGAAGAATGTCGCTGGTAATTTGATAGGTATTGCATTGAATCTGTAGATTGCCTTAAGTAAGATGGACATCTTCACAATGTTGATTCTTCCAATCCATGAGCATGGGACATTTTTCCACTTGTTTGTGTCATCTTTGATTTCTTTGAGAAGAGTTTGTAGTTTTCATTGTAAAGGTCTTTCACATCTCTAGTTAGGAAGATGCCAAGGCATTTTATTTTTTTGTGGCTATTGTGAATGGAATTATGCTTCTTATTTGAGTTTATGTTTGTTTATTATTGGTGTAAAGAAATGCAATTGTCTTTTGTACATTTATTTTATATCCTGAGACTTTGCCAAAGTCCTTTATCAGTGTAAGGAGGTTTTTGACAGATTCTCTTGGGTTTTCAAGGTACACGATCATGTCATCTGCAAAGAGAGGTAACTTGACTTCTTCTTTTCCTATTTGAATACCCCTGATTGCCTTTTCTTCTCTGATTGCTCTAGCCAGGACTTCCAATACTATATTGAACAGGAGGGGTGAGAGTGGGCATCCTTGTCTTGTTCCAGTTTTCAGGGGAAATGGTTCCAATTTTTGTCCGTTTAGGAATATGTTGGCTGTGGGTTTCTCGTGGATGGCTTTTACTACATTGAGGTATGTTCCCTGTATGCCTACATGTTCGAGGATTTTTATCAAGAAGAGGTGCTGGATTTTATGAAAAGCTTTTTCTGCATCTAATGATATAATCATGTGGTTTTTGTTTTGACATCTGTTGATATATTTGATTACATTTATTGTTTTACAAATGTTGAACCAGCCTTGCATCCCAGGAATGAAGCCTACTTGGTCATAATGGATGATTTTTGAAATGTATTGTTGAATCCGGTTTTCTAGGATCTTGTTGAGAATTTTAGCATCTATGTTCATCAAAGATATGGGCCTGTAGTTCTCTTTTTTTGTTGGATCTTTACTTGGCTTGGGTATCAATGTGATGTTAGCTTCATAAAATGATTTGGGAGGGTTCCATCCTTCTCAATCGCCTGAAATAGCTTCAGTAGGATTGGAATCGGTTCCTCCTTAAATGTCTTGTATAATTCTGCTTGAAAGTCATCTGGTCCAGGGCTTTTTTTTGTAGGCAGTTTTCTTATTACATAGTCAATTTCCTTGATTGTTATTGGTCTATTTGGAGTCTCAATTTCTTGTTGTTTCAACCTAGGTAGGTTGTGTGATGACAGAAAGTCCTCCATTTCATTGAGGTTTTCAAGTTTGTTTCCATACAAGTGTACATAGTAGTCTCTGATGATCTTTTGTATTTCTTCAGGGTCAGATGTGATCTTTTGTGTTTCTGATTGTACTTATTTGGGTTTTTTCTTTCTTTTTCTTGGTTAGTCTAGCTAGGGGACCATCGATCTTGCTTTTTCCTTTCGAAGAACCAGCTTTTTGTTTCATTGATTATTTGTATTGTCTTTTTGTCTTCTATGTCCTGGATTTGGGCTTTTATTTTGGTGATCTCGATTCTTCTGCTGAAATTAGGGTTTTTGTGGTCTTGCTTTACCAGCTTCCTTAGGTGGCTTGTTAGGCTGTTAATTTGTGATCCTTCCATTTTCTTCATGCGTGTTTGTAGGGATATAAATTCCCCTCTTACTACAACTTTTAAGGTGTCCCAGAGATTTTGGCAAGATGTTTCTTCATTTTCATTTGTTTCCAGGTATCTTTTGATCTCTGTTTTGATTTCATCATTGACCCAGGAGTTGTTTAGCATCATGCTGTTTAGTGACCATGTCTTTGTGGGTTTTGGGGTGACCTTGTTGGTGTTAATGTTTATTTTTATTCCACTGTGGTCCGAGAAGGTGCATGGTAGAATTTCAGTCCTTTTAAATTTGCTTATGCTTGATTTATGGCCAATTATGTGGTCGATCTTGGAATACGTTCCATACAGTGATGAGTAGAATGTGTATTCTCTGGTCTTTGGATGGAGTGTTCTGTAGGTATCAATTAAGTCCATTTGGTCTAGAGTCACATTGAGGTTCCGGATGTCATTGCTGATTTTTTGTCCCGATGATCTGTCTAGGGTTGTGAGTGGGGTATTAAAGTCCCCAGTTATGATGGTGTTAGAGTCGATATCTTTCTTTAGTTTTCCTAGGAGTTGCTTTATAAAAGTTGGTGCACCTATGTTAGGTACATATATGTTTAGGATAGATATTTCTTGTTGATGGAGTGAACTTTTATCATTATGTAGTGGCCCTCTGTATCTTTTTAAATTTTTGATAGCTTAAATGGTATTTTGTCTGAAATTAGGATCGCAACTCCTCCTTTCTTTTGTGTTCCATTCGCTTGAAAATTTGTTTCCCATCCTCTTAACTTTGAGTCTGTGCATGTCCTTTCTAGTGAGATGGGTGTCTTGAAGGCAGTATATTGTTGCCTGGTGATATTTTATCCATTTTGCCATTCTGTCTTTTCAGTGGTACATTTAGTCCATTCACATTCAGGCTAATTATGGAAATGTGAGAGTTTGTCCCTATCATAGAGTTTTTATAGAATTGTTCTTCCACTTGGTTTATTGTCTTTCTTTTGTTTTGGGGGTTGGTTCATGTGTATTTTATTCTTTTTCCTGTACTCTTGTGAAGAACATTGTTCTTTTTTTCCCCTTTTCTTCTGTGTTTATCATTTTTATTTTTTAATGAAGACACTGGTGATGCTCTTAAAGAATTATATAAATACATATATATATTTGCCTATATCTCTAGACTTTATGGAAAATCTGTGCTCTTCCTTAAATGGTGAATGAGAAAATTTTTTTTATGTAATAACTTTTACTAGACTTCTACATTCTTAGGAAGTATTTTATATTATAATATAGTTTCTCTTAAAGTGTAGCACATATGTTTTCATGTAAAAATATGTTTTAATTGTGTTTATATTTTTGACCAAGGAATGGCATCAAATAAATTTTAAGTATGACCAATCATATATGAGCAAAAAAGCCATAACAATAGTAACCACCTCTAGTAATTTAAAATAGTGAAATCATGATCAATTATTAATTATGAAAAGTTAAGCCTGAAAGGAAACTTCTGTGATCCTCCAGCACAAACTATTTATTTTACAGATTAAGAAACTGAGGCTTAAATCAGCCTAGCCTTAAGTTTATCTGTGAAATAATTTTCTTTCCCAAAGTCATATAGTTGGATCATAGCAGAGCTGGAACTGGAACTGGAGCTCAGATCTCCTTGTATTATTTTTCTATTGCTGCATAATAAACCATAAGCATAGCAGGTTAAAACAACACCATTTTTAGCTCACATTTCTGTCTATCAGAAATCTAAGGTGGCTAAACTGCTTCTATGCTTAAAGAATCCAAGGCCAATAGCAAGATGTGAGCCAGGTTGAACTCTTATCAAGAGGCTCTGGGACAGAATTCACTCCCAGGCTCATTTAGGTTGTTGGCAGAATTCAGTTCCTTGCCCTTATAAGCTGAGGTCCCCATTTTCTTGCTGACTGTGGGCCATGGTTCACTGACCGTCGCTTAATGGCTCTTGAGGATAGATCAGACTCACCTGAATAATACCTCGACCTCATGGCCAGTTGTACCATACAACACAGTATAATCACAGAAGCAGTATCTCATTATATTCACAGGTTCTGGGGATTAGGGCAAGGTGTCTTGGTGAGACCATTTTAGAAAGTCTGCTTGCCATACTCCTGAACCTGTTCTGGTTTCCTTTATATTATACAATCTCTCTCTAAAGAGTCTATTATATAAGCATGTATATACTCACTGCATATAAAAGGCTACATGTATCTCATACAGATATAACTTTGATATCCATGCAATTTGCTCCACCACTTTGCAAGACCTCTGCCCATTTGCTGTCTTCTTTTGAGCACCGTGTCTAAAATTATACCTTCCTTACCTCATCCCTCTTGCTTCCCTCCTCCTGCTTTATTCTTTTTCCCCTACTTCATGGTTCTTCTCACTGGGATGTTACTACCTGGCTCCCATGTACTTAGAGCAGTGCTGAGTTAAGTGTCCATGTTCTTTAAATATTTATCTGAAATAATAAACGTCAAATGTTAATATTAATAGTTTGGCTGTAATGACTTGTTTAAATTGTTATTAATCATTTTCATATGCCTTTGGAGAAAAAGTTGGTTATGTTTATATAGAGCTTCTGAGTAAGTTTAAGGCAAATAAATTTTCTCTACTTAGTAAATTAACATATAGGAGGCAACCGATGGAAATAGCATGAGCTTTGAAAGTAGCATAGATGAAAGGGAATCTTATCTCTCCTCTATGTATTTGAGCATATTTAGAAAAACTTAACTTCTAGCTGTCTAACATTACTAAGACATAATCTAGTAAACTGGATATGGTGACCTCTTCCTCTTCTCTCTCATTCCTTCCTCAATTTAGTAGAGCTGAACTACAGATACTATAGATAAGAAAGAATAGAATTTAGTCCAGAGGAGGAGAAATGTTAACTAAAATGATATGAAATATTTGAATAGTGAAATGTGAAAATTAAAAACTATACTGTCTTTCAGATTTAACTTTATGATTTAGCTGAATAAGAACAGAAGAAATAAGCTAAAAAGTTACTGACTAGTAATGAAGTCCTTCATTTAAAATAGAACAGAGAGAATATTTAATTATTTCAATTAAATATGGAAATAAAAGAAAACATAGTCTTGTTCACAGGACTGTATGAAGTGGGACCTTCCCCCCAAAAAAAAACCCCAAAATTATTTTTTGGAGGGTGGGCCTCTTGTAGTACAGGCCTCCCTCACTAGGTAAGTGTTCTAGGAACGCATCAGTATCAGTGTACTAGCTAGCATTGTTATGAGAGGCTGTTTCTGAAAGCTGAAACTGAAAGAAATCTGAAATAAGCCTATTTTATATCCTTCCTGATAGTCATCAATAGTTTTCATCTTCCTTTCCACTTTTCTTTTTTAGTAGACTATCCTAAGGCTACATGAAAGGGCACCCCCCAAAAAAAACCCAGAATTTATTTATAAAAAATCGTGTATTTATTCTTACATGGTTAAACTTCAGTCACCTTCAAAGTACTCTCTGTTTGATGCAATGCACCTATTGAGACACTTTTTCCACTGCTCAAAACAGCTTTTGAACATATCAATTTTGATGCCTTTTAGTGTCCTACCGTTTTGTTTGTTTGTTTGTTTGTTTTACCTCTTATACTTGGGCAAAACATTTCCCTTTGAAGGCCTTTTCATCCAGGGAAACAAACAAACAAAAAATAAGACGCTTGGTGGGAGATGTGGCAAATGCCATTTTGGGTCAAAAACTGCTGAATATTCAGTGTTAGTGTGGACAGGTGAGCTTGTAAATCACCCACGATAAAATGGACAAACACATAGAAAGAATCTCCAAAAAAATTCACTGTGTCATCTGTAGTCTCCACTTTCTTCTTGTGTTAAACTTTCTTCTTGTGTGTTAAACCCACAAGATGGGTTCCTTCTTGTGTCAGAACAAGACACTATTCCTTTGCTAGCCACAAGCACCTACAATGCTTTATTTTGCTAGTTTCAAGCTTAGTAGAGATAACTTCTCTTTTCTAGAAGCTCCAAATATAAGAAGTACCAAATCATAGTTTCATTAGCATAATTTAGGACATTTGTCTATCCATTAACCAATTGCTGGAGTCAAGAAAATGGTATATACTAATTGACCATGCTTGGGTCAGTGTTCAGACTAGAGCTAAAGACAGAGGGGAGTAGAAAAATATGAAGAGGAGGGTGTCAGTCCAGGTAACTATACAAACTGCCTGGAGAAAAATAATCCCCCTACACCTAGAGTTGCTAGATTTAGCAAATAAAAATACAGAATTCTAATTTAAATTGAATCTCAGACAAACAATGAGTAAGTTGTAGTTTTAAGTATGTCTCATGCAGTATTTGGGATATACTTTAAAAAGTATTATTTATGTTCAGTTTAGATTTAACAGGGAATACTATATTTTATCTGACATCCTTGCCCACACCCAAAGATTTCCATGATTCATTCAAGAAATAGTTGCAGTGAGGCTGAATGAGCAACAATAATGAGAATCTGCTATTATGAAAATGAAGAACTCTACCTTTCAAAAGACATTAACAGTTCAAAAGCATGCAGAGATGACCTCTAGAGAAACAGATTGCGGTAGGAAAAGTTAAGCATAGCATGCATTAATGAAAACGAAGAGTAAAAGAGCTTAGGAAGACTACTAAGGGATGAGGGAAGGGGAAGCTCTAAGAGAATTCAGCAAGGTGGGTTGCTTGCTCAACATCCATCTCCTCTTCTTTTATTTCAAGCCCATGCCTTTTGTTTTTTTGGTTTTTTGGGTTTTTTTTAAATAGGACTTGGTATTATTAATGAACTCACACTTCTGAATTTGTGCTTCAGAGAAGGCTGGCCCCAGCCACAAGAGTTGATTTCTGTTAAACCATCTGAGACAGACATGAGACTCCATTATGAGAATAAGAATCTGTGGATAATATGTAATGTGGCTCATTATACAATAAGAATCTGTGGATGATTTTTACATGGGCATGTGATTCAATTCTGGCCACCAAAACATATAGTTAAATGTACCAGATGGCATCTAGGAAAGGTTTTGACCTCTGTTGGACCTGGTCATGATGCTAGAATTGGTGTTGCCATTTTGAAATAGTAAAGGGGTTAATCTGAAGACAAAGTTTGTATACCAAAAATGGCAGGATATGAGAAGAACTAGATCCTTGATCTGTTGATGGATTAACCCAGGAAGCACTGTACCTCTGGATCTCTTGTTACGTGAACTAATATGTTTCTTTATTGCCTAAGACACTTTAATTTGAATTTAATAATTTACAGCTAAAAACATTCTAACTGATACACAGAAGATTCTTATTGAAAGTCAGAGTTCATATTTGAGGACTTTGAGGAGAATTTTTAAATGTTATTTGCCAATACTCACAAACTTAAAGCATATAAACTTTTTTTTACTTTTTCTTCTAAAAAATGTCATATGTTATTCCTTAAAAGTAGTCGATAAAAACAAAAGCAAACACATGTATTTCAAAATTAGAACTTTGGGGGGAAGAAATCATGGAAACTAATATTCATATACTGGTAATGTCTTTTTCTTTTTTTAAGCATCAATTACTTAGTGAAACTTCTGATTGATATCATAAATTGGCCTGAAAGAGTTATTTGCACTATCATTATGGAATCTCCCAGTTTGTGAGGGATACAGCTACTTTTCACAGAAACATTGTATATCTTGGTAGACTAGTATCCCCTTAAATGTAGAGATACTGTTATTATATCCTTCCAACTTTACTAAAAGGCTACAGTAATCATAACTGCCTGATGTTGGTACAAGAACAGGCATATAGACCAATGGAACAGGATAGAGATTTCAGAAGCAAAGTCTCAATTTCTCAACCATCTCATTTTTGACAAAGCCTCCAACAACAACCCCTGGGGAGAGGAGAACCTATTCAGTAAATGGTGCTGGGAAAACTGGCTGACCACATGCAGAAGATTGAAACAAGATCCCACCTATCATCATACACAAAAATTAACTCTAAATGGATCAAAGACCTAAATGTAAAACCTCAAACTATAAGAATCTTAGGAAATGCAGGAGACACCCTTATGGAAATTGGAACTGACAACCAATTCCTGATCAGAACCCTAAGTGCCCATACAAGAAATAAGATAGACAAGCGGGACCTCATCAAACTAACGAGCTTCTGCAAAACGAAAGAAACTGTCAAGAGGGCAGGGAGACAGGCCAAAGAATGGGAAAAAAAATTTGCCAGTGGTATATCTGACAAAGGCCTAATATCTAGGATCTACAAGGAACTCAAATGCACTGAAAAGAAAAAAACAAATAGCCCCATTAAAAAGTGGGCAAAAGACATGAATAGATACTTCCCAAAAGAAGATATACGAGTAGCCAACAGACACATGAAAAAGTGCCCAGCCTCACTCATCATCAGAGAAATGCAAATCAAAACCACATTGAGATACCACCTAAGAGTGGCCATCATTAATAAAACAACAACAGATGCTGGCGAGGATGCAGAAAAAAAGGAATGCTTCTACAGTGCTGGTGGGAATGCAAACTAGTGCAACCTCTTTGGATTACAGTGTGGCAATTTCTGAAAGAACTAGAAATTGACCTTACATATGACCCAGCAATCCCCTGTTGGGAATATACCGGGAAGAACTCAAATCACTTTACAAAAAAGATTCCTCCACATGCGTGTTTGTTGCAGCTCTATTCACAATAGAAAAACATGGAACCGACCATGCTTTCCATCGAAGTTGGACTGATTTAAAAAATGTACAAATACACAATGGAATGTTATGCAGCCATGAAGGAGGGCAAACATATGGACTTTGCAGCAACTTGGATGGATTTAGAGTCGATCATACTCAGTGATCTATCACAGGAACAAGGAACATAGTACCATATGTTCTCACTCATAAGCAGACATTAAACAATTATCATAATACTATGAGAAGGGGATGGCAGTAGTGGGAAACTGCTGGGGGGTGGGGGAGCATTGACAGTTGAGGGAAATTGCCAGGGGAGGGAGGGGCACACCTCATCAACAAGGGTACCTGCATAATGAACATTTGTACACCTAACCTTGAATTGTACCCCACATCTTTAAAATAAAAAAATTGAAAAAAAAAAGAACTAAGGGAGATTATTATCTTTGATATTTTTGAGAAACTGAAAAAGGCACACGAAGCACCACTGTACCTAGCACAGGGCTTTCTTTCTTTCTTTTTTTCTTGAATGTTTGGTTGAGAGCACTCCTGTTAACCAGCTCTGTGTAGCCTAAATTTTCCTGTTTTTCTGCTAATTCTATTATCATATCAATCATTCTCTGTTGCCCAACTCAGCCACCACTTATGTAGCAGGATGCCAACAGGGTGCCACTAGGGCTGCATATTTTCAAAAACCAATCACTCTTCTTTCACTTCTTGAGCTTGCCTAATGTTGGTGTGTGATTCTTCTCAGCCTTTCTAAGCAGTAAACAGAGAGTGTTGGGACATGATTAGCATGATATTTATCTTTGCTTGTTTCTTTTTATTTAAAACATTTTTTTAAAGCCAGTCAAATTTAGCAGTAGAGAATTGTATACCAACTTTAGTGACACTAATGTTAATAAGTTATGATAACTTACTACCATCGGACCAGCCCTCTTTTCTTGTTTCTATTCCCATATCTATTTTGAGAGGCAGACATAATGGCAGGATTAGAGACAGAGGCATCTAAGATTTTGTCAAAGAGTATATCATCGTTTAAACTGGGAAACTTTATGGAGGTGTGAACTATTACTAAAAGGCATGTTTTAGTATCTGATTAGGTCTGCCTAATCTAGCAATTATAAAAGTGATTCAGGCCTACGTGATTGCTTGTTATGATATGATACAAAGTCAGCTCCATTCGGAATATAATTCCAACACAGCTGTGTGGTCTCAGGGTTACCACTTAGAGAGGTGTGGAGCAGGCCTCTGCCTTCTCAGGGTCTATATAGGTGTGGATACTCAATACATATGTGTTGAGTGAAGATGAAGGTTGTCTGTAAGCTAGCTGTTTCCAATTTTGTATTAGGTTTTTAAACTACTAAACAATCCTGTGTCATTGGGTTCAGTCTTAATTTTAACTCAAACATTCTAGATTCTTCTCTCCTTATATATTCATTGTGGTCTACAGCTGAAGTTGTTACTCTCATTCTTTCTAATGTGATCAGCAGTTTAGAATGTCCTTCACTGATTCCAGATTTTGTCTTACCTGTTTTAACATAACTGTGACTATATGACTTGTAGTATATAAAACAAAATATAAAGAGCTTTTTAAAATGGAGACTTCTTTTGATGGAAAATTATCATCATTATCATAAGTAGTAATAATAAATACCATTTGTAAAACACTTGCGTCTGTTTACTGTGCACAGTGTTTTTGCCATTATTAACTCATATTAACACATTTGCTATCAGCAATTTTTTCACTTTCCTATTACCGGGAGCGGGTGAAAAAAAAATCTGAAGCTGGTTGCTGCAAACTTCTGTCATTAAGCACAAGTGAGGTAGTCCTTTCTAACTTGTCACCTTTTTCACAATACAGCTGAACATTGCAGGACATATCCAGTATTTGCCTTAGATGCCACTCTGACTAGCATTCCATACTTTGTATTTTTATTTGGATTATAAACTAAATATATACATTTATATGTTGTATATAATATTGAATATATATGTTTCTTCATTTACATTACATCATTACATCACTATCTGTCCCATTAATAAGTTCACTGGGTTAATCTTCAACCTTGGAAATCTCATCAGCATATATTTCTTCATTTTCTATAATTATGGTAAATTATTTTTACTGTTGAAGTGTCAAAGCCCTGAAATATCAAAATAGATATCAAGTAGACAACACTAATAGCAACAAAATAATGGCCAACTTGCAGTTTTTACCAACCACGTAAATCAGTAACAACATTGTGCTGTCCATATCAGATAATTATCTCAATTAACTTTCTCTCTCCTTGCTTCATTATTAATTTTCAAGCAAAATATAATAACACATACATATGACAACATTGAGGCATTCAGAGACAGAATTTACAAAGATGTAAGTTCACGTCAATGGAAACCAGGAATAGAATCTGGAATGACGTAAATTGTCATCAGCAAATGGGAATGAATTAATACAACCACTCTGCAAAAATTGGTATTATCCCATTTTACAGATAAGGAAACTGAGGTTCAAATAGATTAGGCAAGTAAAATCACACTGTTAAAGATGTCATATTACCAAGATTTGAAGCCATGTATGTTTGGTTACAAATTCCATGTTACTATCATGTGACCATTACATTACAAAGTAGCATACTAAGTATGCATTCATTGTGTATGAAGGTATTTCACAGCCTCAGAGCTGTCAGAAATTATGATATGCATGTATATAAAGTGCCAGAAGCTATCCTTCTCTCTTTTTTTGAAACATTTGGTGTTGACTATTTTAGGAAACATGGAAAAAACATAGCATAACACAAAACAGGTACAAAAGTGTTCTTAATTTAGGACCCGACATGGATCCCACTTATGATCCCAGCACTTTGGGAGGTGGAGGCAGGAGGACTGCCTGAGGGTTCAAGACCAGCCTGGGCAATGTGAAAAGACCTTGTTTCTACAGTAAATCAAATATTAGCCGGGCATGGTGGCGTGCACCTGTAGTTTCAGCTACTTGGAAGGCTGAGGTGGAAGGATTGCCTGAGCCTAGCAGATTGAGGTTGTGGTGGGGGGCAGCATGTCACTGCACTCCAGCCTGGGAGACAGAGTGAGATACCTACTTAAAAAAAAAATGTATTCTTGATTTAAAAAGGCTTCCTTCTTTCTTAGATTTCTTATCAATAAACCAGGAGATTCTCTTCCTCTACTAGAAAACAACCTATTTAAGGAGGGATGCAAAGGTGAAACCAAAGGTGTGTTTAGAACACATTGAACTGTCTTTCTGAAATAGGTATTCAGCTTCTCTCATTCATGCATCAGTCTTCATAATATGATGACATTGCTAGTATATTTTCATTGGACGTTGTGTCTGAGAGTTCTGCCAAAAATGCCGTTTTTAGAATGGAGAGCTCATGTCTGAATTTCCTATTTGTACACCAGCTATCACAACCCTTCACATTCTTAAGTGTGTGAAAAGACTCAAGGTTGAATAGTAAAGCTGTTTGCAGGTGAAGTCTCCTGCCCTCAGTGTGGGTTTGCAGCTTTTGAAAACAACTTTTGAGGAGAGCTTTCTGTTTGATGTGGATTATGGTAAGGGTTATTTATGTATTGTGGTGCCAATGTGATTCCTTGGTGAGCAGAAAATTCTCAGCTAATGAGCTAGCTGTTGGGCTCGGGTCAAAGTGAATTACAGTGTAGCTTTCAAACCTGAGTAGTCACATTCAGAGCTTGTGCTTCTACTTGCGGGGAAGGGTGTTAGGGTTTCTAGATATTTTTTAAAGGTAGAAAGAGCATGAGTATGATCTGTACCTTCACTACTTCTAACCTCATGTGGCTAGGGCTTGGTCACCCATCCTTCTGGCCAAGACACTTTTTTTTCTCTCCTCAACTTTATTAAAGCCGCAGAGGTGGAGAGGAAAATATCTATTCATTAATGTTAAATGCTGATTCAAATGATTTGCAGGCCCCAGTGCAGCATTAAAGAAACCTTCATGTAAAGATGAGTCACAGTTGGTTCTGTCAAACTTGTTTTTAGATATGTGGTTGCTTTAGACATCAAGGCAGTTTATAATATAAAATCCTTTCTGAGTTTTATGTGTTTGAAATGTAAATGAATATATTTTCAGTTTTTAGGTAGTAGTTCTGAGTAATCTTTTTAATTTTAGTATCAATGATAGATTTTATTTTTCAGTTCATCAAAACATTTTTCTCCCCAAAATCTGGCCACCTGAAGGGAGATAATCTGGGTCATTAAAATCTGAAAATGTCTCTTTCACTCCATATATATATATATATATGTGTGTGTGTGTATGTGTGTATTTGAATGTGTGTGTGTGTATGTGTGTGTGCATGAAATTTGCATTTAGAAAGTAAAAATTGCATTTCTTGAACCGCATAAGAAATTACTTATATTTTTATTTGAATGTAGGTCATTTTCTGACTGACTTCTTACTTTAATATCTCAGCTTCAGATATATAGCAACTGAAATGACCTGCTGTCCAAATGATGGCGGGTACAAATGTGGAGGACTATAGTTTTAAGTGGATATACCCTGTACATGATGAATGATAATCATACCGCTGGATGCCGTTGTGTCACTGTGCTATAATCTGATTTTTAAGTTAAGGCCACTGGAGAGAAGCACAATTTAAAGTTTTATGACACAAATTCTATACTTCATGGTCATAATAAGTTAACCATCGTAAACATATTGATGTGTGATTTTTATTGATAATCTCAATTTATTTAATAACTACTTAATCAGTGTGTATTTTCTACTCCACTACCTTTGCTCAGCACTGGGAAGATTGCTGGGAGAAACACTGAACCACTCTGATGCTCACAGAACAGTAAGTCTGCCATGATGGCACTGGTCTCTGTGCAGTACTCTTATCTTACCTTCGACATCATTGTTCTGTGTTGAATTTATAGGAGGTCTGTCTGATCATATGCACATGCATATTACTCAAGGAATAAACTGAAACACAGCATCTCAGTGATCTTGGATTAATGGTAGATCCCTGAGAATATTCATTTTTTTCCAAGACATTAGTAGACAGTCCATGGGGGAAACTGAAATTCCTGGGTTCCTTTTGTGTCTTAATAGAGTCGGATCTGGAAGGCCTTGACGATCTAGGTACTGTTTACAGAAACATTAACCAGCAGCTGAATGAAACAGTGCGACGCCGCAGACATGCAGGAGAAAACGATTACAACATCGAGGTACTCCTGGGAGTGGATGACTCTGTGGTCCGATTCCATGGCAAAGAGCACGTTCAAAACTACCTCCTTACCCTGATGAACATTGTGAGTAGTGGCTCCTTGAGGAGGCTCTTTGATCTTTCAATTCACTTCTCTTATTTTGTTAGTGTCATTTGGAAACCTATGTGAGAACTTCATGACCTCACCCCACAGACAAAATGTGTGTACACTGCATGAAATATTAGTCTTCAATTTAAAATACAAGAACATTAAAATGAAGGAAGCATGAAACAAAAGTTTCTTTTAGTTGGTTTAGTTTTTCATGATCATCAAGGGAAAATAATAAATTTTAAAAGCCGTAATGATATAGAGTTATGACATGAAGTATTATATATTTTTTATATATTATATTTATTTTCATTTTACATATTTGTTCTAAAGATAACCAAAACTCTCAGGACCAGTCACAACAACATAGCAATACCCTGTCTCTACAGAAAAATGTAAAAATTAGTGCAGCATGATGGCACATGCCTGTAGTTCTACTACTTGAGAGCCGAGGTGGATTGCTTGAGCCCAGGAGTTCGAAGGTGCAGTGAGCTATGATCAGTCCACTGCACTGCAGCCTGGGCAAAAGAGCAAGAACTTGTCTCAAAACAAAACATACAAACAAACAAAAAGCCTCTTAGCCCATGAAAACTCAAACGGTTCTTTCCAGCAGTATCCCAGGATGATACAGAATGATTATAACAGATAGTTCTGCCTATTCTTGTTACACCTTTAGAGCAAGTGTAATTTTTTTCAACATTGTAAAACGGCAAGCAATATGTTCAGAAAGCACACACTATTGGCACACTGCTGTACAGCTGTCACTGAAGGGCTGCTTAAATCTGTTCTTTATTTTCTTTTATGAACCTTAATCAGATTCTGAAGAAGTTTTGTCAGTATCCCCTAACTGTTGGGGTTTTTTTTTTTGTTTTGAATTGTCAGAGAGCGATTGAGGAGAAATAATAATATATAAACCATGCATGCCTCTAAAAGAGAATTGAGGTATTAGTGTACTCTTATATATCTCATGCCAATATAAAATACATATGATATTGATCTTGCTAATGTATTACCTGAGACTATTCTCTCATCTCTCTCTCCACCCCTCCCCTCCTGGCTTTTGATTTTTAACTTAATTTTTTGGTGTATCTATATTATTTACCTTTTTTCTCCCGTGCTTAAGATTAGATTTCAAATAATTATACTAAATAAGAAAAATTATTAATTTCATGAAACATGATCTTGTTTATACTAATATTTAAGTCTGTTAATTATATTTTGGTTCATTGAAATGTCAATGTATAAAATAATACATATACCATATCTCTATGAAATGGAAAATGAGTATAGAAATTCAAATATACTTTTGTTTATTGGCAGTAATTCCTGTTATGAAGAACAAACAACACACTGAAAACAAATTATAAGCCTTGAAATAGATGTGCTTAGATGATCATCATTTATGAATCATATGCTTATTTTCACTTCTTTGACTATTAACTTTTTGCTAGTTGTGCAACTTTGGGTATGTTATTTAGACTATGCTTGCTTCAGTCTTATCTGTACTGAGAAAAATAAAAGGGATGTTTAGAGGATTAAATGAGTAAATACATGCATTATTTATGGTGCCATATATGCATGCATAAATTGACAATCACATTCTAGTTTCTCATGTCAAATTTTACTTCCTAAGTTAGCTAAAACTTAAAACTTCCTATGGAGACGTCATCCTCACGCCTTCATTGTGCCCCAGCGCTGCTTTGTCTTACCACCTGAGAGGGAAACAATCGGTATAGGCTTACTAGGTCCCTAACTGAACTACAGAATTACAGAAATCTCTTGGAGTAATACAACAGTGATTTGATACAGTACTTGTCCTCACAGAACTTATAAATAGTCAAGGAGAAAAGATAAATACATGGTAAAATTAGAAGACAAAAAGAAAGCAAGAAAAGGTATCATATCATTAAGACATATTGTAGGTACTATATAATAAATGCTATGTAATACTTTAGAATACAGAGATATGGCCACAGTCATCCAATCTTGAAGTGGTTAGATATTAAATTGGGACTTAGGAGGGTGAGGCTTTAGTTCTAGCTCTGCTACTGGTTGGTTTTGTGACCTTAGACAAATCATGTCCCTTCCTAGGACTTAGTTTCCATGTTTAAAAATTGAAAGATTCAACAAGATGTTCATACATTCTGTAATTCATCAAGAAGTTAGGCGTTGAACTGTGTTCTTAGAGATTTGTTTTCTGTTGTTTTTTGGTTTGCCTTGTTTGTGTGTTTTGATGGGTATGAAAATGTAAAGGATTTCTAGGTAGAATTCTTTCAACAAGAGAGTAGGGATGGAAATAGCATATTCGCCAGAGAGTAAGTATATTTTAGAAGGTATCAAAGAAATAAAGTGCTTCATGTTGTTTATAATAGTCAGAAGGACTTTTGTTTTTAAGTTCAGTTAAAAAGTTAGATAATAGATTTAGCTTGTCTCAAATAGCAAATTATTTAAAGTAAATAGAGTATAAGGGAATAGAGCTGCAGGAGAGAAAATATTTTTTAAAAATTAAAACATTCATTGCATCTGAAATAATTAATGTGGATAAGGTATTTAGAGAGGCAATAATAACACTTGTATTCTTCCCTTACACAGTTCATAAACATCTCAAGATGGATGTGTAAATCACACAAATGAAGAATAAAATAGTTATATTACTGATGAGAGCTGAATTGCACATGATTTAAGTGTATAATCACAAGGTTTTCATTATTCTAAATCAGTGGCCCTCAGCTGAGCATAATTTGTCCCCGCCTCTGTTCTCATGGATATTTGGCAATATCTAGAGATATTATTGATTGTTGCCACATGGTGGGGAGGATGCTACTGTTACTAGTGGGAGAGGCCAGACATGCTGCTAAACATCCTTCAACACATAGGACATCCTACACAATGTAGAATTATGAAGTTTGGGACCCAAAGTGTCAACAATGCCAGGGATCCAAAACCTTGTTGTAATTAAATAGTCTTACTCCCAACCCTCATCCCTCTCCAACTGGATAATTTCAGGTTTTTTCTCTAGGATCAGGCAGACAGCTTTAGGCAAGGCGAACAGAAGACTGAATTGCTCTTTCTCCTCCCTGCTGCCTCCCACTGCCCTGTTGTACACTGTTAGATCCTAAATACTGGCCTGAGCATGCTCTTTACCCTTCCACAAATTCATCAATTGGATGAGAGTGAGAGACAGACAGAGAAACCATCACTAATGAAACTACCTCATAGAATTCAGGGCCAGGAAAATTGCATTTTTCTGTAACTTGTCTTCCCCCATTATATTCATATAATTATCGCCTATGCTAACCATGCTTTATGACTTCTTATGGTTATCTAAAATCATGACTCACCAAACTTGAGACCCCCAGAGGTCTTCCTGAAGTGTCAGATAGGTTCAGGCAGAAACTGTGGGAGAAAACTGCATTGATTCAATTGCATTGATTAATTCAATGCAATTAATTCAATTGCATTCATTAGGGGAAAATGATGTCTCTATGGTAGAGAGAAGAACATGGTCTCATTTGGTACCTTGCCTTAGTTGAATAGTCAGCTCTTCCTTTAGTTTACTGGGTTGTCAATTTAGTTTCCATATCAGACTCAGATGATATTTACTACATAGTTCCTGAAGTAAGAGACCAAGTGGTTTGCTTCATGGTATCCTTTAAATGTAAACTGAGCTTCCTTATAAAGGGATGCTTGTATTTCTTATCTAATGCTTTTCTTGAAAAGAATGATTATATTATTCAATGTTAAATGTATTTTAATGAAAGAAAAACTAAATGAACAAGTGAATATTAATAATATGGAGGTAGGTTGTGAACTATCTTGGAAGTCATAAATTTTGGACTCAGATCAAGAAGATATATATGACAAATGCAATGATATAATGTAAGTACTGTTTAAGAAGTAAATTAATAATTATTGGATATTGTATTTTTCAACTATATTTGTAAGATGGGCATTATTGCCATTTTATCTTATAAAATTGAGATAGTTGTTAAAAGATTATTCGCAGCTTGTGAAACAGTCTCAAATAATGATAATGAGATCATTATTACTAAAGACAGGGTTATTGGGAGAAGAAACTGGCTTAGAAAATTCAAGTTACATTTGATTTTAACTCAATCATAATTCAAATATAATCAAGAAAAACACTTAAAATGCAATACATTATATATCAGGAGTAGTGTGAAATCGTTTGGTTTATCTGCTATTTTAAATTGGCCATGCATATTGACCACCTTTTGAACACAAATATATTTCATCTATTTCAGGCCATATTTCCTAATGCAGTATTGATTGTAGATATATATGTGGTAAAGTTTGGTATGTGATTTACCTGCAAATCTAAAGGTTTGGATGCTGGGAAGGTACCTCACTAGGCTAGCACTTTTCTCTGGGGGTGTAAGGGTCAAGTGAGCAAGTGTGAACAGGTTGCCAACTATTTTGATGTGGTTCTCTGAGAGAGGAGGGATACCCTCTACTCATGCCCAACTCCGTTGTGAATCAGTAGGAAGAGAATCAGATGCCTTTTATTTTTAACTCTTTCTATTTTCTAGATTTTGAAATTTCTCCAAGCTTCATTTATAAAGTAGAAATAAACAGATCTAAATATATACTAAAAGAACATGACTATTGACCATTTTTAGATTCTTCACAAGCTTTTTATGCTTCAGATAAGAGATTTAGTATATGTTAAGCCTTTGTTAGGATCTCATATCTTGTTATATCAAGAAATGTTTGGTTTTATGATTTTGTGAAATGACTGACTTTCTGGGAAAGTATTTCTCAGCTATGGGGCCTGTCTCCTCTACCAATACTGACCATCGCCTACCATGTATAAGGCCTATTTTAGTCACAGGGAATATTCCAGTGAGCATGATAGAAAATTCTTGACCCTTTTGGAATTTACCTGTCTCCTCCACTAAGCTTCAATGGAGTAGAAAATTTTTAATTTTTTGACTTTATCCATAATTGTCAGCCTTAACCTCAATGAGAACAGTTCTCTAATAGGTTGTTTGTTCCTTGAGTGCAGTTACTGTATATTATTAAACTTCGTATTTACAACATTGAAAAGTGTTTGCTGTATAAGTAGACATGCAGTAAAATTTTGATTGATTCAGTCTTTTAACAAATATTTTAATGCTATCATCAGGTATACAATGGTGAACACAAAAGAAACTTATTTCCTGCCCTCAGAGAGATTTGGGGGAAATAAAATAAACACATGATACGTTATATAAGACCTCTGTAGGGCACCAACAATTTTCCAGGGAAGAGTATAACAGGGTAAATGGGTGATAAGAGGTTATGCATAGATATAATAGTTAAGGAAGCCTTCCCTCCAGATGTGATGATTAAATTGAGATTTAAAGTAAAAGCCACAGACCGAGGGCATTGTGGCTCGAGTTCAGTGTGCAAGAAGTCAGGTGAAGCTAAGAGAAGGCAAGCATCTTTCAGGTCATGAGGAAGTTTGAATAGAATTTCAAGTGTAATAGAAAGCCAAAGAAGGTCAGTTCCTGTCTGTCTCTTCTTGTAACAAAAATTTCAGAGAGACCTAGAAACAATTAAGACAGATCAATTAGAAAACACTTGTAGATGTCTAGGCAAGAGACAATGGCTTGTTGGACAATGGGGATTGCAGTAATAATAGAGGATTTATGGTAGAATCAATAAGATTTGACACTGGATCAGTGTGCTGAGGGAAAGAGAGGAATCCACAATAATTTATCCTTTTTTTTAGCTTGAAAATTCTGCTGGATAATGGTGCCATTTATGTAGATGAGGTGGTCAGTGAAAAAAACAGGTTATGTGAAATCAAGGTTAGTGATGAAATCTTTTAAAGTGTTTGAAATCATCTAGTTTGGGATCTAGGTTTAAATGAAAGATTTAATACTGTTAAGGATGAAAGTTTATACCACTGACATTCTCTGTGCCTGGTTATTTGCTAAGTACACGAATTATTTTATGTGCTACAATCCTAAGGTGTGTTCAGTTTAGTCACAATTTACAAATGAAAAGATTGAAATATAGAGAAATGAGGTGATTTTCCCAGTGTCAGACAGCTAGTATGGCAGAGGCAGAACTTGAGCCCAGACAGATCTGTGCCTTCTCAGCCCAACATGCTCCCTCCCTAAGTTTTACTGCCTTTCATTACAAAACTGAGGTAGTTTATATATCTCTTGCCAGATAAAACTCTGATGTCTTTTCTTTCTCTGCTTCTGTGTCTTGTTATACCATTTAAGTCTTTGAAATGAAAATTTAATTACTTGCCTGATGGAATCTAACCAGTTAACAATCTAGTTTAAGATTCTAACAAGATTTTTTTCTTTTCAGCACGTTTGAGTTCCTTGTAGATCCAAGATGTTAAACCCTTGTCAGACCTGGAGTTGGCAAATACTTTTTCTCAGTCTGTAGGCTGTCTCCCTGCTCTCTTGATGGTTTCTTTGGCTTTGCAGGAGCTTGTAAGTTTAATGAGGTCCCACTTGTCTAACTTATCCCTTATGGCCTGTGGGCTTTGGGTTTTGTTCAGGAATTGGATGCCAGTTCCAATTTCCATGAGGGTGTGTCCTTCATTTTCTAAGGTTCTTATGATTTGAGGTTTTTACATTTAGGTCTCTGATCCATTTGGAGTTAATTTTTGTGTATGGGGATAGATAGGGGTCCTGTTTCAATCTTCTACATGTGATCAGCCAGTTTTCCCAGCACCATTTACTGAATAGGTTCTCTTCTCCCCAAAAGATATGAACAGACACTTCACAAAGGAAGACATCCGAGCAGCCAACAGACACATGAAGAAATGTTCAACTTCACTAATCATCAGGGAGATACAAATCAAAACTACACTAAGATACCACCTAACTCTAGTCAGAATGGCAATTATCAATAATTCAAAAAATAACAGTTGCTGGGGAGGGTGTGGCGAAAAGGGAACACTTCTACACTGTTGGTGGAAGTGCAAACTAGTGCAACCTCTGTGGAAAACAGTATGGCAATTCCTAAAAGCTCTAAATATTGACCTACCATATGGCCCTGCAACCCCCCTACTGGGAATATACCCTGAAAAACTCAAATCACTCTATCAAAAAGATACCTGCACACGAATGTTTATCGCAGCATTGTTCACAATAGCAAGAACCTGGAAGCAACCATGCTGCCCATCAAAAGAGGACTGGATTACAAAAATGTGGTACATATACACAATGGAATACTATGCAACCATAAAAAAGAGCAAAATCATGAATTTTGCAGCAACCTGGATGGAACTAGAGTCTATAATACTGAATGACCTCTCACAGAAACAAAGATCTGAGTATCACATGTTCTCACTCATATAGTGGAGCTTGATCACCCAACATATTACCATAAGAAAATGACTGATAGTGGTGGGAAACTATGGGGGGGGAGAAGGGAGATGGGATTAATGGTAGTAAACATCTGTCTGGGGACAGGGAGATACCTTTTATCAACAAGGGTGCCTGAACGGAGCATGTTTGTATACCTAACCCTTAACTGTACCCCACAATATCATAATAAAAAATATAGATTATAAAAAAAAAGATTCTAATAAGACAATGAGGCAGATTTTTGTGGTTAAGAGGATAGGTTGTTTTCTTTCAACGTGCCAAGTGTTCCCCATCAGTAAAACTTTCCTGCCTGTGACAGGTGACAGTTATCTTTGTCATTTGCTAAGATCCATGAAGTAGTCTTCTGAATATAGTGCCTACTGAAACTTTCAGTGCTCTGCAAAGAAATAAGTCTATGCCTTAATCTCAGGATTTATCAAGTGAAAAGAAAATAGTTCATTTAAAAAGGTGCCTCCCAGTACAAAAAAAAAAGGAAACTAGTCTTGTACTTCTAAGAAATCATATATAATTAAGAGAGAATTTGTTAATTTTTTTGTATATTGAAATTGACTCCTTATGATGGTCACTAAACCAATAGCAGGATAGATATGTTATCTGGACATGGCAGCCTGCCCTGTCTAATATTTTTGCAAGAAAATATAAACTCCAGAGAAGTACTCTCGTCCTTACAAAGCATTAATGGACTTATTCAAGGGTTAGTAGGAAGTATGTGTGGTTATTGGTTTCTTGATGATTAAGTCAATGTACTACTTTTGAAGTCTTAACTAATGTTTCTGAAAATATTGACTATGAGTATAAGGAAGCTTTATCTGGGAAGTATATGTGTTCAGACAACATAAGCAAATCATGTAGCAGTTTTCTATTTGAAGTTATTATCTGTAATTCATTTCTTACATTTGAATTTACATCAATCCTCTAGGCAATTATTCACCTCGCATACATACTCTTGCATAAGCTAAGTCCTTCTAGATTCTTGGGAGGCAAAACATTAAAAAAATTTAGCTCCTTTCCACAAGGAGTTCATTCTAGCAGGCGAAACAAACCTGCTAGAACAAGTAATAATGACAACAGGTGATAGTTTCTCCAAAAGATTTCATTGAGTAGGAAGTGATGATGCCAGTGCCCAATGAAGCCTTCATAAGAAGATGTGCCATTTCCCAAACTTTACCTGTACAATGACCATTAATATACCTAACCCTGAAGTGTACCCCACATCTTTAAGATAAAAATTTTAAAAATCTATTAAAAAGATGTACCATTTGAGTTGAACTTCAGAGAATAAATTAGTATTTTCCTGCTAGAAAAAAAGAAGATGACTCTTAAAAGATGCTGAATAGCTCACAAGATACTAAACTCATGGTGTCTTTGGAGCCACTGTAGGTTGGTCCGCATGAGAAAATTGAAGCATATTTAGGGGAGTTGGCAGATAAGGAAATTGAATAGAAAACTAGGAACTAACTAACTGGGGCTAACTTCAGAAAATTTTATGTGCTATCCTAAGTAGTTTGAATTTCGTCTTGCTAATGAAGAGCCATAAAGGGTTTTAAGGAAGATTAGTGACTTGATAGATCTACTTTTTACAAGAGAACTCTGGGTGCATTAAAATGACTTGAAAGAGAAAGGCTCTGTTAGACTCTGGGCTATGAACATACTCACAGAATCTTAGTGCTCGATCATGGACCCGTGGTCCATTTGGGTCTAACCATCTTGCTGTGTGCACTACACTTCCCTACCTCAGCAAACTGTCTTAACTTCCCTAATAGGAATTGAACATATCTGGTCACAGAGATAGATTGCTGAAAGCACAAGTTGATTCAGCCGCCCCTTATATGGATCACCTTCCCAGGAAAACCCTGAACCCATTATTCTGGAGACCTTACATCACAGGTTACATTAACATAACACAGCATTCACACAGTGCCATTGTCTAAGAAGTTCCTTTGATTTTTACTGAAGCATTTCCGTTTCCTTTTCCTTTTTCCTCCTTGTTCTGCAGCCTTAAATCCCCTTCTTGAAATGTACACATTCTTCTTTTTTATGCTAGAGATATCAGACTGACCTTATCCTTCCATGGTTTGCTCCAGTCTTTATTTTTCCCAGGGTGCTAACATACACATACAAAAAAGGTTTATAGCTCGCTGAGAAAACGATCTTTCTCAATCTTGGAGGAAGGAGGTATGCCATGTGTCCATTGTTACAAAGGCCCAAAGAGTCTGTAGGGCCTTGCAGCTGACTGCCTATATTCTTGGTCCTTCCAAAGCTTCTTTGATACTTAAATGAGTTAAATAATTAACGTGAAAAGCATAGACTTGTGCTTATTGAAATAACAATGTGACCCTTAAAGTCTTTTTTTTTTTTTTGAGTTGGAGTCTCACTCTGTTGCCCAGACTGGAGTGCAGTGGCCGCTCCCGGCCACCGCAGCCTCGACCTGCTGGGCTCCGGCGATCCTTCCGCCTCAGCCTTCCAGGTAGCCGGAATTACAGGCATGTGCTACCACGCCCGGCTGATTTTTTGATTTATTGTAGAGATGAGGTCTTGCTGCCCAGGCGGGTCTCAATCCCACGGGCTCAGGCAATCCACTCACCTCAGCCTCCCAAAGGCGCGGGATTACAGGCTGAGCCTCTGAACCCGGCTTTTAAACTTTTTTTTTTTTTTTTTTTGAGTTGGAGTCTCACTCTGTCACCCAGCCTCGACCTGCTGGGCTGCGGCGATCCTTCCGCTTCAGCCTTCCAAGTAGCCGGAACTACAGGCATGCGCTACCACGCCCGGCTGATTTTTTGATTTATTGTAGAGATGAGGTCTTGCTGCCCAGGCGGGTCTCGAACCCGCGGGCTCAGGCAATCCACTCACCTCAGCCTCCCAAAGGCGCGGGATTACAGGCTGAGCCACCGAGCCCGGCTTTAAACTCTTTTTTTAAACATATTTTTTATTTTAAAATTGTGAGGTATAGTTAAGGGTTAGGTATACAAATATGCATCGTTCAGGCACCCTCGTTGATAAGAGGTGTCCTCTCCGTCCCCAGACAGATATTGACTACCATTAAACTTTTTCTGAGAGCTACTGGAACGCATCCAAATCACCCCAATACAAACATTTACAAAAGTTTCAACAAGTAATTACAGCAGTCCAAGTGAATTGGATGGGTACCAAGTTGTTGGATGTGTGGGTGGACAAATTTGAGGAATGTCTATAGGATGTGATGATGGATTGACTCTAATACTTGAAGAGGAGGAAGGAGTCAAGGATGATTTAGTCTGTAACTGGGATAGGGTATTTAGAAGAGAAAAACAGGTTTGAGGGAGAAGACAGATATACTTTGAGGTCTCTAGGTATACTTCTAAATAGGCCTGTTTCTAGAGTTGAACAGATGACTGGGGTATGAGAGAGATGAATCAGTGTTTGATATATAAACGTTTAGAATTTATCAGCCTACAGATATTGGTTGGAGAGACAACAGTGAGTGGAATATTGCTGGAAAAGCATGTGAGAAGAGAATAGAATAGAGTAGAACAGCACAACCTTGAGCAACACTAACATGTATGGGCTAAGCACAAAAAAGTGGTGCTGATGTTGCTAAAGGAACACGATGATATCATCGATTAATAGGGTGGTTAGAACAGTACTAAATGCTGCAGAACATTGCAGGTGAATCATTTTTCATGAAGGAAAGTTGAGAATGTTAGTAAAAGAAGAAGAATGTCGCCCAGGAAGAGATTAAGCAAGGGGCAAGGAGAGTTGATTTTTTTTTTTTTTGGAGAGAACGTCCTTAAGGAAGTAGGAAAGAAGGCTTAGAAGACAGTAGAGACTCAGGGCTTCCATTATGACAAAAAAGAAAAAGACAAAGCAGTTGTGAAAAGAGAATGGGCTTTGGCATCACAAAGACTTAAACTTTGGCTCTGCTAATCATTTGGGAGCAATGTTGTATAACTTCTCTGGGTCTCAGTCTCTTAATAGACAGCAATATGGATATCTCTTTTCTGTAGAGTTCTATGATAGTTTCTATTTTTTTGTGTCAGGGTCTCACTCTGTCACCCAGGTAGGAGTACAGTGGCACGATCATGGCTCACCATAGCCTCGATTTCTTGGACTCAGGCAATTCTTCAGTCCTAGGAGTTCTACCAGCCTGGGCAACATAATGAGATCTTTTCTCTACAAAAAAATAAAAACATCAGCCAGATGTGTTGGTATAGTCCCAGCTACTCGGGGGACTGAGTATGCTAGAGATATCAGACTGAACTTATCCTTCCCTGGTTTGCTCCAGCCTTTATTTTTCCCAGGGTGCTAACATACACACACAAAAAAGGTTTATAGCTTGCTGAGGAAACCATCTTTCTCAGTCGTGGAGGAAGGAAGTATGTGTCCATTCTTACAAAGGCCCAAAGAGTCTGTAGGATCTTGCAGCTAACTGTCTATATTCTTGGTCCTTCCAAAGCTTTTTTGCTACTTAATTGAGGTAAAAGTATAATTAACTTAAAAGGACAGACTTGTGCCCTAGCCTTCCAAAGTGCTGGGATGGCAAGTGTGTGCCACCACGCCTGCTGAGTCCTGAGCTTTCTAATAATATGTTGTGCTTTTGCCCTTGCTCTTGCCTTTGCCTAGACTGCTTTTTCCCCAGTCCCATCACCATCTTTTTCCTGTTCATGGGTCCCCTTTCCTGACTGCCCAATCTCGAGCAGTGCCCAGTCTCTACCTCTTTCTGTTATCTCGTCACTCAGATTTTCTTCATAGCACATATTCTCTTCTGAAATGGACCTTGTCTGTGTCTCTTTGTATTCATTTTGTTGTTCATGCTTATAGCCTGTTTTGCCCAATAGAATATATGCTTGATAAGAACAGAGACTCAAATTTATTTACCATTTCATTCCACCCTCTAAAATATGAGGGCACATAACACCTGTTCAATACATATTTGATGGGGAGATTATGTTATGAAATCAGAGGGGAGGGTGATGGAAGCGAGGGAAGAAGAGTTGGAAGATTGAAAGACAGCTGTGTTTCCTGAGTAAAAGGAGGATGAAATATGGGCTGAGAATCCAAGCAGGTGTTTGCCACTTGAAGCTGTATAAGAGACAGTTGTAGACAGAGAAATTTTTTTTCTTAGTCCATTTCAGAATTATTTTATGTCCAGTCAGAATCACCCAGGTTATTGTGACATTACCGTTTACCTTCAGCTAAAGACTCTTTTTAAAAATTCATACATATGTGGTATTTATTTACTTCTATGTGAACAATAGCAGTAATTATAGTTAACTTTGTTTTGCATTTGCAAGGGCCAGGCACCATTTCAAGCACTGTATATATATGGACTCATTTATTCCTTTCAATAATCCTGGGAGGAAGGTACTGTAATTATCCCAATTTACAGATGAGGAAACTGCAACACAGAGACAAATAACATGCCCAAGTTCACATAGCTGACATCAAATCCAGGCAATTCAGTTGCAGAACCCATGCCCTGAACCACTAAGCTACACTGCCTCTCAAGACCTAATCCACCCATCTGAACAAAAAAACGAATGTTGCTTTGTTGAAGCCAGACAAAGTTGTTCATCAGCTAGTCTGACAAAGCAGGTCAGATTGTCCTGCCAGGGAAATGTCCTGGGAGAATTTGTCCTGTCCGGGAACAAACCTGGAAGGAATTTTCATTTCAAGGAAAGGAATACTTGATTTGATTTTTACCTTGCCACCCCCACTCTCATCATTGGCAACCTCTTCTGATTTAAAGTCATCTGAAAATTGAATTAATGTCCTGTTTACCCCTTCTTTCAGGCAATTTAATAAAGACTCTGAGCTCAAACCTGAACAGCTTATAGAAAATCTACCCATGGTCCAATGGGTTGGCTCACTTGATAAAAAGACACTCAGTTTTGCATAGATGTACTTTGTTTTGCATGATGTAGTGTCAAATATGTGACTTCTTACAATGTGCATGCTTCATAATTTTTCTTAAAACCCCAAACACCAAAGGTCTCTTGGTTTATCAGTGGCCTAAATTTTCTTTTCTTATTCTATTTTTTTCTCAGATCTACTTGAACTCCTCTTTATTTTTTCTAATATTTTTTAGAATACCCTTGTATTGATCATTAAGAAATTCTTGTTTATATTAAGTTCTGAGCCCCTCTTCATTTTCTTAAAATTTGCATGAAGGAAGATCATGAAAAGGCACAGAAAATGTTAAGTTTTCTCTTTCTATATATTTGTACCTCATAACTCAGAGTAGTGAACAACTATGGATGGTTTTAAAGCCAAATCTTTTTGGCATATATGTATAATGGCAGTGTATAATGGCAGTGTGGTGATCTGCAGGGCTATGGAAGTATAGCAAAATAGTTAAAACCGCTGACTCTGGAGTCAGACTGCCCAGGTTTTCATCTCTTCCTCTGTCTACTAGCTGTGTGTCCTTGAGCAAGTTACTTGACTACCCTAGGCCTCAATTTATTTGGATGTAAAATGGAAATAATAATATATCTAAAGTTGTTGTGACGGTATTTAAAATAGTGCCTGGAACCTGGAAAGCTCTCTGCAATATTAGCTGTTATTTTTGTTTGTTGCTGATGTTGCTTTTACTTAAAAAAAATTGCTTTGCTTTTCACCAAAAACTAAACAAATACGTTGTTAACAAATATTATCTTTGTCTATCCTTATGGTTTCAAGTTGTTAATTCAGTGTGAAGTGCTTTTAGTTCTTTCTGCATATCATGTATTGAGTGTTAGAAACAGCCAGATCAGGAATTTCTTTATGCCTCTTATATAATGTCATCAGATGACATGAGAAAAATCTAAATAAAAATATTTTCAATATTTTTCTTTGCTTTTGAGAGTCAAATGAGTAAGCATTCAAAGTGTAGAATTTTCCTCAGGTTATTGTATGTTATTCTTCTTATTTAACTTTAAGGAATTATTTTATTTATGTGTAAATTCAGGAAAAGGAATGTGTTCATACAACTGACTGGTTTGTGAGTGCGTTCAGGTGTATTAAGCGGCTTGCCCTAGACTCCCTTTAAAATGTGCACACTGCCATCTGCTGGAAGGAGCTTTTCTACCACGAAAACTAAATTGTCCTATGACTTACCCATTTCAAAAAAATAATTTAAACTAGATTCTATTGCGATTTAACAAATTTCAAATAGAAGAGTCTTGAGGTTTCTTTCAGTGAAAACCATGATGGGGGGACAGTTGTTTTTCTTGATCTTTTCAGGTAGGTTATGAAAATGCACCTACAATTTTTTTAAACTTTGTGCATGGATAGGTGGATGGGTGCTGAAGTGCTTTGTATCTTGCTGAGTATGGTTGTGTGGCATCTTGCTTGATTTGAGCAACAGCCCCGTGAAGCAGGCAAAGCAAGTACGGTTATGATTTTCCATTGAGAAAATCAAGGCTCAGAGAGGTTAAATGGCCAACCTGAGGTCACTCAACCTGTTAGTGACCAGGCTGGAACTAGAATCCATGGCTTTGGCTATCTAACCATGTGATATTGTATTATTTCTCCAACTCTTATCATGCCCCATGTGTTTTGGAGTATAAAAACATTACCTCCCATGCATTGCATAAGGCCTGACAGAATGAAAATCAGCCAATTATTTTTTATTTTTTTAAAATTTATTTTAAAGATGTGAGGTACAATTAAATACTAAGTAAATAAGTGGTCATTGTACTGGTAAACTTTGGGTCTACCTTTGGTCCCCACTTTGCTTGATTTGAGATCAGGTACCCTTATTGATGAAGTGTGCCTCCCCCTTGCCTCCCCTAGCAGTTTCCCACTACTGTCATTCCCTTTCTTATAGTATTATGGTAAGTGTTCAGGGTCTGCTTATGAGTGAGAACATGTGGTACCCAGTTATTTTTTTGTGTGTGATAGATCACTGAGTATTATAAACTCTAAATCCATCCAAGTTGCTGTGAAGTCCATAATTTTGTTTTTCTTTATGGCTGTGTAATGTACCACATTTTAAAACTTCAGTCCTATTTTGATGGACAGCACGGTTGGTTCCATGTTTTTTGCTATTGTGAATAATACTGCAATAAGCATGTGTGTACAAGTATCTTTTTAAATAAAACGATTTGAGTTCCTCCAGGTATATTCCCAGAAGGAAGATTGCTGGGTTGTATGGAAGATCAATTTTTAGATCTTCTAGAAATCGCCACACTGTTTTCCACAGAGGTCGTACTAGTTTATGTTCCCACCAAGAGTGTAGAAGTGTTGCCTTTTCCCCACATCCTCTAGCATCTGTTGTTTTTTGTTATTGATGATGACCATCCTGACTGGAGTTAGGTGGTATCTCAGTGTAGTTTTAATTTGCATTTCTTTGATGACTAGTGAGGCTGAGTGTTTTTCATGTATCTGTTAGTCAGCCAAATTATTAAGGATGTTTTACAAGTGAATAATACGTAGAAACCAACTTTTTTTAAGCCTTGAAAAGCAAACTAATAAGTAAGATCCAGCGCTTTGCATACTATAGACACCCAGCACTTATTGACTTGACACATTGGAAAAAATACTTTCTGCTATGTAAAATATTTCCTTATATTTGATTATTTCTACCCATAATAATTTAGGTATACTTTGTGAGTTTCAAAATGTGTGCTCACTCAGAACATTCTATAACTGATTTTGGTTTCCACTGGAGTGCCCTATTATCTAATTAGCTTGACATAGTAGTGAGTTTTATTAAGCAATAATTTTTTGTTGAGTGGTAAATATAACTTTTTAAAGTATTCTTTTATTCATTTTATAATGCTGTTGGGAACAATAATTTTGTGTATTTGTTTTCTTGGCACTGTGTTAATTTTAAATTTTACTAAGTACAAATGAATTTAGTAATTTAGGGTGATTATGTGTACAATTTATACCAATTCCAATATCACAAGCTATTTGTCATTGTTGCCATCTCTTCTTCATTTTATGATTCTAAGACTTTCTTATGTAGGTGTTTTCTCTAATACTTATGTATATATTACAAATGCTATAGTATAGTTGTCATTGCTATTATACACTGGCTGCAAGTGCCTCTTACTCTCTCTCACTTCTCCAGAAATTAATTCATTCTATCTGCTTGACTTAAGTTTTAAGTTTTATTGATCTTCGGTTTTGTTTATTTGTTAACATTGCTTTCAATCGTTTTAAAAAACAGCATATGCTTTTACATTTTATCTACGTTTAACTAAACACATGTTATAACTCGTGTGCAAAGCCAAGTGTCTAATTTGAAACATCTGGCATACAAAGAAGCCTCTTGAGATATCAATGGGTCTCTGAATGAATGTGTTGGTGACAAGACTGGCTTTGGACTTTTAACTTTTTTTGGAACTATGAAGATAGGAATTTGGTTATCAGATAATTAATCCAGAAGAGAAGAGTGGGAGGGCTGGTTCAGTCTTCAGTTAGGTAATATGAGGTATGGTATAAGATAAGTGGATCTGCCTTGCACTAAAAAGACCAAAAGAAATCACAGCTTTTTTTTTTTTGGTCTAATGTTCAATTTTTCCTTATATCAAGCTGAAATTTGTCACTTTAATAATGTGACTTACTTTGAGTTTTATTTTCTATAGATAGATATACAGAATAAGTCTAGCTCCTTTTCAGATGAAGACTATTCAGTCTTCTTTTTTAGTTTTTTTTTCTACTTTTCATACTCTAAATGTCCTTGAAAACCTCTCCCTCTCTCTTGCTCATAAAGTTTTTGAGCAATATGTTTGCATGAGTTAAATTTTATAATTTTTCCCCAACCATACAATATAAGATTTGTATTATGTCCATTTGACTGAGGCTAAGAAAGATGGATTTATCTGAGACAATGTCTGGCATTTAGACTTTTAACCACTATGTTTAACCCAAACATTTATTTATAGGACACATTTTCTTGGCTCCTTCCTCTTAGCTGTTCTTTGGATATAGTCATGTTTTGTCAAACACATATGTTATAGCACCAAAAAATTACGCTCGATACTTCAGGTGTACTCTGTCTTACAGTGGGACAACCCGGGTATGAATGAACTACCCGACTGCATACATATGCAATGCAAGAGTACATTGCAGATTTTTTTGCACATCTTGGCTTATATTGTGCAGGTACTAAATTGGTTCTTACTATTATATGCGCATGTGTGTGTGCATGTGTGTGTATTTATAATTTATATATGTATATAAATATATACATGCATCCTTCCATTTAAAAGGACTTTACATCTTGTTAAAGTACACTTTGTCATCTTCAGTATATTCCAGCTTAGTTAGATTTTACCTCCATCTTTGCTGTTCTTTCCTTTTTTGTGCCTTCTACAAATTCAGTAAGAATACCTTCAGTCTGCATTTGGGTCCTTAATATTTTTTTAAGGTGTTTTGTGCAATCACGATGGATTCTTGAGACATTTCAACCGAGATTTCTTGGTCTGTTTCTCGGTCAGTGCATCAAGTCAGAATTTTGACTTGTTTATTTCTTTTTTTAGAACATTTTTCTATCATTCTTGAGTTATATTTCTTTTTCTTTTCAGGTTTCAGGTTCACAATGCCTGCTCTCCATATCTCTTGGA
Source organism: Cephalopachus bancanus (assembly GCA_027257055.1). Taxonomy (NCBI): domain Eukaryota; kingdom Metazoa; phylum Chordata; class Mammalia; order Primates; family Tarsiidae; genus Cephalopachus; species Cephalopachus bancanus. The sequence goes on along the minus strand of JAPVLO010000030.1, from coordinate 3,243,556 downwards.
TCTCATGTTGAATTGCCGTTAGTTTTCCATCCCCCTTTAGTCATTGTGACAAGGGTTGAGTCCTTGTTCTTTGGAACAGCTAAGAACTTTGTATTCTAGCCTGATAGCTTCACCTTTGCCATTCCTGCTAGCATTTGCCAAGTTGTTACACATTTTTAATCTGTACTAGTTTTGCCCTGCTTAATCAGAAGATACAATTACAGTCCACTTTAGATTCATATCCACCGATAGCTCACTGTCTGTTTTGGCGTGTAAGTTCATCCCACAGGCTTTCTCCTCTGCATCTGTACAAAACAGAGTTGACTATGACCTTTGAGACTGCATTCAATCCAGTATCTGGGATTTTAAAGTACTCCAAATCACTTTTAGGAATTTTAGCCTAACTTTAAAAATTAAATTAAAAGGAGTGACTCAACTTTGCTCTTCTGAGCTGCATCCAGGGCTAATATTCATCTGATAGACACTTGTACAGTCTCCTTAGTAATTTAAATATTGAAGGACTTCTATCCTGTAGGACATCAAAACAATCACTGCCCAACTGTCCTACTCTTAGGGGGCACTGGGAGGGCCACCACAGCTACTGCTCCCATATCCAATGGCCATGGGCTTTCTCAGCCAGACATAGCACCCCTGGTGGCCACACAGACACCCCAGTCTGTTTCTCTCTAGCATGGTCGCAGCCAAATCACAGGCTAACAGATAATTCGCCAGAGTGACCCTTATCTGGTTGCTTTTTGTGAATGTTGTTATATGTAGATGACATCACACACAGGCTCTTCAACACTATAGTGGTATAATGAAGCCCCTTTTGAACATATTCTCTATGTTCCTATGACTATGGAATTTACAAAATTAGTAATTCGCATACCCAAAGATAGTCTCAAAGCTAAAAGTAAATGACTTCATTTCAGAGTTCAGCTTAAAGTCAGTTTTTAAAAAAGTTATTTGACTCCAGTACTTATGATGATTACTTGGCTGATCCCTTAAATGTCATGCATCTCATGAAATACTTTCTTTTGCCTTTCTCTTTGCAATTATCTTTTTTGTATTTCCAGGTGAATGAAATTTACCATGATGAGTCCCTTGGAGTGCATATTAATGTGGTTCTGGTGCGCATGATAATGTTGGGTTATGCCAAGGTAAAATGCCTTTAAAGATGTGAACTATAAACATTAGGGACTGTGTTAACAGACAAACTAAATTGCTGAAGCTATAGCTAGCGTGTACATAGATATGTCCCATGTAGACCCCTGGTTGCTGGGAGTTGAGCAAGAGAAATTAACACAATGAGTGGAGACTTCAAAAGTTGAGCAGATAATGAATGATGATTGTGCTACTGCCATTTGCGTATTTACTGTTGTTTAAGGAAGGTATAAATAGTTACTCTGACTTTAGGCATGACTCAAATGGACACAAATGGATACCATGATGAGGATAGAATTTCCTTAGCCTATCATTATCCTCAAGTTTGTGATTCATTTATAAATTCGAAATATCGATATTGGGTGCCTACTAAGTGGCAGACACTTTCTAGGTTGCTTGAAATAGATCAGTGAAGGAAAAAGACAAAAATCTTTGTCCTCTTTTGATTTGTTAAAAATAGTATTTTACATGTATATTTATCCACTTAAGAAAAGTGAGACACAAAGTGATTTAGGTTTTCATTTTAAAAAGCTTTTACTCCTTTCAAAAACAAAAAGTTAGATAAAAATGTACTTAGTAGGCATTTCGTGTAATATAATTGAGGAGGAAACATAGGAGAAATGGCTAATGATACTTTTCTTTTTCTTTTCTTTTTTTTTTTTGAGTTGGAGTCTCACTCTGTCACCCAGACTGGAGTGCAGTGGCTGCTCCTGGCGATCCTTCCGCCTCAGCCTTCCAAGTAGCTGGAACTACAGGTGTGCGCTACCACACCCAGCTAATTTTTTTTTTTTTTTGAGTTGGAGTCTCACTCCATCGCCCAGGCTGGAGTGCAGTGGCACGCTCACGGCCACCCCAGTCGACCTGCTGGGCTCCGGCGATACTTCCACCTCAGCCTTCCAAGTAGCCGTAACTACAGGTGCACATTACCACGCCCAGCTAATTTTTTATTTATTGTAGAGAGGAGGACTCACCAGGTTGCCCGGGCTGTTCTCGAACCCATGGGCTCCACTTGCCTCGACCTCCCAAAGTACTGGGATTACAGGTTGAGTCACCAAGCGCGGCCAGTACTTTTCTTGATGTTTAAAATTACATGTCCCTCTCCCATTATTAATCCCCTGATTATGAAATACTTATGAATTGTGCATTTGAGGAAACAGAAAAAATCCATGTGTTGGCATTCCATTATATGTTTAGCTTCCAGTTATCATTTTCTAATGATAGGGTGTCACTGATCTTCAGTTTATTCTATAAACCTGACCTACTTTGGGTTGCCAACAAGGAATGCTAGTTAACTCCAGCTGGAGATAATAGCCTTTAGTCAGTTGTTAAAGCATTTGTTTTGAAAAGTATGTGATTAGTATATAACAAACCAAGCTAATTTTATTAAAATATAAACACTGATAATAACATTTGTGGAACTGTAGCAAAACTCTCATCCTGTCAGCCAAATAGGGACTAATTTTGGGTTCCAAGTTCAAGTTCTCATTCTATCAGAAACACTCTCGGAAGTGTGGCTCCTGGGTTCTTGAAGGATGGCCCTTTTCTTTCTGAGATTTTAACTCCCAACTGTAATGTGATAGTAGCAACTTCCAAGAAACTTACATTCATCTACTCAAGCTTCAGGGTAATAGTCCTCCTCTCTTTATTACTATGAGATTTTTTAAAAAGGTAGGCTTTTTTTTTGCTTTGTTTTATTTGTTTTTATTGTAAGTTTAATCTAATTTGACTGCTCTGCGTAAACTGAGATTTGACCAGTTTTCACAACTCATGGAAGAACTTATATTCTTCCCACCTGTTGATTAATTCTGGGCCAAAACACAAAACCAAACAAAAATCTAACATAGACCTTTTTTTTTACTTTTACATCTCTGCCAAAAAGTCTCATGACAGAATCTTCCCAATATTTTTGTTCTTAATATCTATAAAACTCAAATATAAGCTGAGTCAGAAAATATTTATTTATCTAAAATTCTTACCTAAATAGTTAATAATAAATTGCCTCACAATAGAAGACCCCAGCATTAGACATTCTCATAAACAGTGTCAGTTAACTTTCACACAGGTCATATTGATCATCATAAAGATATCCTTCATGGGCATATAGAATTCCTAAACCAAAGTGGCAGTCTAAAGAAGCCCCATAAAATATTACTGAATCATTGTAATCCCAAATTTCAACTTAGGAGAAAGTTATAAGAGGCAACCTTGGAGAAATGTCATGTGTGGCTTTAGCATATTGTTTCCTCTCAGTCCATCAGCCTCATCGAGAGGGGAAACCCATCCAGGAGCTTAGAGAATGTGTGTCGCTGGGCTTGCCAACAACAGAAATCTGATCTCAACCACTCTGAACACCATGATCATGCAATTTTCTTAACCAGGCAAGACTTTGGACCTGCTGGAATGCAAGGTATTGCCATCAATATGTAGAAGAAAAAACCTTCAGGGCATGGCTTTTTAAAAGTAATCCTAAATCAGGCCGTCTGTTCAAATGTTCAGCTCTCCACCATCACTTTCCACCACACACCAGCCAAGCATACATTTTCTTTCTATTGCTTCCAGTGACTTCTGTGGAATTCACAATGTTAAATGCCACTTAAATACCATAATAAATTATACCTGCCCTTAAAATAGGGATTGTGCATTTGGGGTACAAAGGGGAGGCTGTCAAATGCAGTGTGATTTCCACTAACTGTTTGAAATGAGAAAAAAGGTGCCATGAGAAATGACTTGTGCCAAAGAACTTTCTTCCAAAGTCAGCTTACATGTATTTAATAAAGTCTGATGTGGACTTTGGAAAAAGCAGACTGATGATTTTCTTTTCAACATTGATGGAATTTCTGGCTGCTTTCATCAGGACCATGATATGAAGGACTATTTACTAAAACAGAAAGACACAAGGCTTAGCTGGTGGGCAGAAAAGAATGGTAACTCTGAGCAGTTCCTTCCTTCGGAAAGGAGAAAACACAGACCCGAATGAATTTTTTTAGAGATCATTACCTGTGGCTTTCCCGAGAGAATGTGGCACAATGCTAGTAGGGAAATAATACTTCTCCTGTTTCCTGAAAAGCTGCTTTTTTCCCTCAGGCAAAGGTCCAATAGTAATCTTTAATGGGTTTTCTCATAAAATGAAAATAAAAGTAATTATTATTCTCTACAGGATATGCTCCAGTCACAGGCATGTGTCATCCAGTGAGAAGTTGTACCCTGAATCATGAGGATGGATTTTCATCTGCTTTTGTAGTAGCCCATGAAACTGGCCATGTGTAAGTCACTGTTGACAGCTGTAAAGCCAAAGAAAGGTCTTTTCTTTCCTGCTTCTCTCAGTATTGTTCCCTCTTTGGGCAGAATGCATGCCAGCATGCAATTCGTGTCCCTTGCCAAGTGTGAGGCTCTGCAGACAGCAAAGAGGTCATGCACTGAAACGAAATGAGTGACTCTATAAACTAAGAAAGGCATTTCTGTCATTTTGCTCTCAATTTCCATTTTGTGATTTCTCCAGGAAAGCCACGTTGACTTAAAAATACATATTTTCCAGTACTTATTTTCTTTCTTTCTTTTTTCTTTTTATATTTTATTTTAAAGATGTAAGGTACAGGATTAGGTATGCAAGTGGACATTGTACAGGTAAAGTTTGGGCCTCCCTTTGGTGCCTACTTTGCCTGGCTTGAAATCAGGTACCCATATTGATGTTGTGTTCTCCCACCCTTCCTCCCAACCCTGGAAGTATCCCGCTACTGCCAATCCCCTTCTTATAGTATTATGGTAAATGTTCATGGTCTGCTTATGAGTAAGAACATGTGGTATTCTGTTGTTTGTTTCTGTGATAGATCACTGAATATGATAGACTCTAAATCCATCTAAGTTGCTGCGAGGTTCATATGTCTGTCCTTTTCTATGACTAATAGTTCATCGTGTATATGTACCACATTTTTTTATCCAGTGAAGTTTCAATGGGCAGAATGGTTGGTTCCATGTTTTTGCTATTGTGAGTAGTGCTGCAATAAGCATGCATGTGCAGGTATCTTTTTTGTAGAATGATTTAAGTTCCTCTGGGTATATTCCCAGAGGATTGGTGAGTCATATGGAAGGTCAATTTCTAGTTCTTTTAAATTAGAAATTGCCACACTGTTTTCCATAGAGGTTGAACTAGTTTGCTTTCCCACCAGCAGTGTAGAAGCGTTTCCTTTTTTCCGCGTCCTCACCAGCATCTGTTGTTGTTTGTTTTATCAATGGTGGACTTGTTTTCAAAACAGAAATTAAACAAGAACTGTAGCCCCCTGATGCTTATCAGGGAGGTCTCCTTTGTATTCCAGGTTGGGAATGGAACATGATGGACAAGGCAACCGATGTGGTGATGAGACAGCCATGGGGAGTGTCATGGCTCCCTTGGTACAAGCGGCATTTCATCGTTACCACTGGTCCCGATGCAGTGGTCAAGAACTGAAAAGATATATCCAGTATGTGTCCTGCTGCGTGTTGGGAGAGTATTTATGTTACAGCCTTCAGACATATAACTGACACTTAGGACTTGATCATAACAAAATTCTCAGGAAATGGAAACTGTTGTTGATCACAAGCATTTCTTTATGACTCAGAGCATTTAGCACGACAATTTTATAATGTAGTCACAATATTTGAAGTCATAGAAATCATTAGATTTTAAGTGAATTTTAAACTGTAATATAATTTTCCTTTAGTAAATTCCAGATGGAATTGTTGGCTAATGGTCAGACATGAGTTGAGGATGAGGAGATGATGATCATGTGACTTTTGCATATTATACCACCTATGCCCTATAGTACAGGTGTCAGGATATACATTGCCACACCATGTGGGCATTTAAATTTGTGACACAAATAGTCATGGTTCGACTACATTCCTAAGTCATGCTTGGTTTACTTTCCTGGCATTCATATGGGTGAAGGGTCTTTTTCTAAATGGAACTGAAACCAATATGTTAAAATATATACTTTTGTGAACTTGCTCTATGATCTGATGAAATTATAAAGTATGTAAGCTAAGAGTACTTTTCTATTAGGACATGATTTAAAAATGAACATTTGGGCAGCCCCTTTGGGTCCTCTCCCACTGTGGGAGCTTTTCTGTCTTCTCAATAAACCCTACTGTCTTTTTTTTTTTTTTTTTTAAAGAACGTTTACATGCATTTTTTTCCTACAGTTCCTATGACTGTCTCCTTGATGACCCTTTTGAACATGATTGGCCCAAACTCCCGGAACTTCCTGGAATCAATTATTCTATGGATGAGCAATGTCGTTTTGATTTTGGTGTTGGTTATAAAATGTGCACTGCGGTATGTCACTCACCATTGATATAGATTTTGCATCTTGAAATCTACTTGTATAGCTCTTGCTTAGTGAGCTTTACAGACCCAATGGTACAAGTATAATAATATCTACCAATTATTTTGTCTATGTTATATTGCTATGTGCTAAAGTTAAATGCTTTAAATATACTATCTTATTTAATACTCATGACAGACTAGAAAGGAGCTGATATACTTCTGTTTTACAGAAGAGAAAGCCAAGACTTACAGAGATTAAGCAACTTGCTTAAGTCCCACAGCTGGTAAATAGGGGAGCTAACTTTGAAACCAAGGCTGTCAGACTCAAATCTCTATTCTCTGTTGCTCTTTCCTGGTTTTTGTTACTTTAGAGATGACTCAAGTCTTACATATGTTGCTTTTTATTTGACTTGAAGGTAAGGATTACATGTATGTGTGACCATAGGGAAGGATTGTGCTAATATATTATCTCTTACAAGAATTGTATGGCATGGCATGAGGATCAGGAATGTGGACCACAATAGTCATACTGGGTGGGTCAAGTCCTGGATCTGACACCCACTAAATGTGTGATTTGGGTTGCCTTATTTAGTCTCTCTGGCTTAGTTTCCTCATGTGTAAAATGTGGATAATGAAAGTATTTATCTCATAGGATTAGTGTGAGGATTAAATTTGATATGTAATAAAAGTGCTTAGCACAACATAGACACATAGCAAATGCTCAATGGAATCCATTAAAGCCAGTCTTCCCTATAACTATACAGATTAGAGGTGTGTTTCCTTAAATGTTCATGTTGATCTTTAGTTAAAAAGAAAAGGAAGAATTTTTTTATATGTTGAAGCAAGCTTTGTATGTTGGAGCAATAAAAATAAGTATTTCATTGTTCTGAAAAGAAATTGAGCTGTTGTTTGAAAGCTTCCATGTATAGCCATTTGGTCCATCTGTAAGGTGTAAACTGTGAGCTCCCAATGACTTGCATTAACATTTTAAATCTGAGAATTCTAAATCTAATAGCCAGACATAAGTTGAGGATGAGGAAAAGTACAAATTCTACATGGAATGGAATGGAAAAGTAAAATTTCCACATTAAGCAATCAAGATTAGAACAAAAACTCCACATCTAAAAATGGGCATTAATTTTAAAGACTCTCTGCACATAAGGCTATATATAGGTGACTAGTAGTGTAGGCAGTGGATATACAGATTAATTGTTGCTTGATATTTTAAAAAATCTAAAGAATGGTATGATGTTTATATTTTGAGCAAAAAGGAGCAGATGCACAAAGAACACAAATAAATGTGTGTGATTATACAGACATTTGGATATTATAATGTGGAGGATGTTTTGGGAAAATAAAAAGCATTTTGAAGAATGTGAAAAATAATATTCTAGTCTAGCCTTGTTACTGTCTTACTTGTAACCATAACTGCAACCATGACTTCAGCCTTGACTTCTAACCCATATTTCCCAGCTATGGCTTGGTATGAGGATCAGATGTATGGGAAGTATTTAATAAAGTACATGAATGTATTGTGATATTTTGTTATGCCTGGAATATCTTATATGGAAAGTTGGACAATTTAAAAAATTCTTTTAGTCAACTGATTATTATGAGTCTTTTTATTATTTGTATCTAACTAGTTGTAACTATAGGGATAAAGAAAATATATTTTTGATAGTTTGAGAGCTGCCAAACCAGTATAATATATTTCCATATTTACAGTGTTCATAATAGCTACTCTTTTTAAAATTCCAAGATTGTCTATTTGAAAACCAGAAAGTATAAATGACATGCAGAATCTTTCAAAGTCAGCCAGATAATTTCAAACATACTATTGTTTATCATTGTTATTTTAGAAAAGCAGAATAAAAGTATTATATTCTTGGGATTCCTATGCAGTGTTTTGTTTTCTTAACATTTTACAGCTTTGGCTATTAACTTGAAATAAAAATACCCAAGAAACATGATGTCAAGAAATTGTGTATAGAATGTATTATTGATGCATGTCATTTCTGTCTGAGAGTTCACTGAGAGCTTGATTCTTTCTCTTCCAGTTTCGAACCTTTGACCCATGTAAACAGCTGTGGTGTAGCCATCCTGATAATCCCTACTTTTGTAAAACTAAGAAGGGCCCCCCACTAGATGGGACTGAATGTGCTGCTGGAAAAGTGAGTGTGTCTATTTACATAATGAAGATTTAAGATATGTCACATGTTAATCATCTTTAAAATCTAGAAAATGATGAACATAACTGTACAGTCATTTTTATGAAAGCCGTAATATGAGAGGTTTAATTATGGTAGTACACCAAGGTAGTGTGCACCTGTGGCTGCTGCAACGTTTATCACACATTTGGTGGCTTAAACAACAGAAATTTATTCTCTGACAGTTCTAGAGGCTAGCAGTCCAAGATCAATTTGACTGAGTTGAAATCAATATGTGGGCATGATCATACTCCCTCCTCTCTAGTGGAGACTCTGTTTCTTGCCTCCTCCAACTCCTGGTGGCTACCCACATTCCTTGACTTGTGACTGTACTACTTCGATCTCTGCCTCTGTGGTCACATTATCTTCTCCTGTACCATGTGTGTCAAATATTCCTCTGCTCCCTCTTTTGTAAGGATACATATCATGGTATTTAGGGCCCACCTAGATAACCCAAGTCATTTTTCCATTTAAAAATTCTTCATTTAATCATATTTGCAAAGACCCTTTTCCCAAAGAAGGTAACATTTACAGGCTCCAGGAATTCAGACTTGATATTTTGGAACCACCATTCACCCCACTACTGATAGAGTAGGAAGAAGCAACTTAGCAGAATTGCGGGCCCCCTGCTAGTGGGATCTGATTTACTTGCCGGCATCCCACTCCTTGTGAAAGCTGCCCAGAAATGGGAAAGTCATGTGAACTTATACAGAAGATTTGGCCTTGTTCCTTGGGGAAGGAGGCCCAGAAGTTTTAAATTGTGTAGTCAGGATTGAATGCTCAGAAACTGGCAGAATGCCAAGCTATGCTACTCATGAAGGCAGAGATCCCAAAAGAAAGGCATGTTGAGAACTCAAGTTGAAGAGCCTTGAATTGTTTAGAAATAAGATATTGTGGGCAGAATCGAAAGCTGGTGTAGAAGATTTATATAGCTTTTAGTTCTTTTAAAGTGCAATTTCAAATGTGTATACACTGTACCTGTGATGAGAATTATGTGCATATTAATGGTAAAACCAGTCTTGATGAGTGTTTGCACTATGTTAGACACTATGCCAAGTGCATTATATATAGTGTGTTGCTTTGGGAAAATTTAGTATTACAAAATTCTCACTAAAACCAAGCCATAGTGAGTTGACTCATTTTTGCTTTATAAAATATATAGCCTTTAGTTAGCTCTTTAACATTCAGCTTCTCTAAATATAATTGCATGATACTTAAACTTATAAAAGCTGAGTTTTAAGAAACACTTTTTATTGTATGTAGTATGAAAAAGCAAGTCAAAATGTTGGAAAGGAAAATAACTAACATCTTTTGAGCACCTGCTATATACTGGGCACCATAAGTTAGGTGTCCTCATCGTATGAGGGTTTAGTATAGTCCACTCAATTACTTTTTGGTCAGGTAACCTTTATGATTTATGAACCTTTCTGGACCTCAATTTTTCTCATCTAAATGATGGTGGTGATGTATCTGACCTATCTCTCTCAGGGTCATTGTGAATAAAAGTTATTACAAGAAAGCTGCATATGTTTTGAACATGTTAGGTTTTTTTCTAAGTCGAGACATACCTTTTCATGTTATCATTTTAAAAAAGGATCATACTTCAAAAAATTCTGATCTCAGTTGTGAGAGATGAGGGGTAGGTAAGTATTTACTGTGCAAATTGGTGCTCAGAAACTCTTTATTGATTAACAGTGTTTGATTTTCACTGACTAATGTGTCTTTTAAAAACCTGTCTGAGTGAATGCTATTTTTTTTCATTTTAATTTTATACTTGGAATATGCAAATCTAAGTTACCCCCTAATAGGGAATCTTAAAGATATAATTGCTTCTGAGTAATTTTAAATGCATCTTTACCTGAGGGAACAAAGGTAAAAGTGAAGCCCTTCCAACGGGTGGTTCTTGTCTAACGACTTCAGCTTTAGTGAATGTATGATTTTCATCTTCCCTCTTGTCATTTTTCTAAGTGGTGCTATAAGGGTCATTGCATGTGGAAGAATGCCAATCAACAGAAACAAGATGGCAACTGGGGGTCATGGACCAAATTTGGCTCCTGTTCCCGGACATGTGGAACTGGTGTTCGTTTCAGAACACGCCAGTGCAATAATCCCATGTGAGTATAATCCTTGTAATTCTTACTACTTTTGGATAGGCCGGAAAGTACTTTAATATTATGTTATTGGCATTCTGTTTCATGAAGTACATGTAAAATACAGGGCACAAAAAGAAACTGTCCACAGTTCATAAATCAGTGAGTCTTTTGGATAGATTTTCATTTATCGATCTTGTGAAGAATAGTCAGTGATGGAGATGAGCCACTCAAATGAAGCTTGGAGAGTTTTAAAGAAATGCTGTTCAGGAATATTAAGGAGCTGAGCAGAGCAAGTAGAACACTTTTCTTTGGGCCTGGTCACTGTGAGCTGTGAGATCTGCAAGAAGAAAGGGAGCCACAGGGAGGAAACAGGGCGAGGCACAATGGTTCACCCTTTCCAGGGCTGGGACGTGATTGCTTCAGAGGAGGACAACAGAAAGATTTATGCTCGAAGGCCAGGTGACTATTGGGGGAAAGTTATCCATTCATTTACTCAGTCTAAATTTATTAAATCCCTACTGTGTGCTCAGCAGGCTTTATTTTATGAAAAAAAACATAATGGAAATATTACACTCAGGACATTTTTCCTTGTCCAGGGTTTAATATGTGAACAAGCAGCTTTTCCCTTGTTTCTGGCAGTAGGATGGCTCTGAGTGTGTCTTTTGTAAAGGCCATTGGAACCATATACCTGTCTTTATAGAAAGAGGTGATGGTAGTATTAGTAGAAGTAACAAAATCAATAAAAATTATAAGAGAAGCTAAGGTTCCCTATCAGCCAGGGTCTGTTCTGACTATGTTAAAGATGCAGCTCATTTAATCCTCACAGTTTTTCTCTAAGAAATATAATATTGCAGTTTGTATATTACAAATGAGGAGACGGAGGCATAGAACTATGATCAAAATTTCTTTGAGTTGCATCTATATGTTTTATACATGGTAGAAAATGTAATTTTTTTGAGTCCATATCCATGCTTTTGTATTTCTTTATATACTTTTGTCATGCATTTAAAATATACTGTTTGAAAAGCCGATTTAAGTTGAGCTTGAGGTTTTTTTCCACCCAGCGGGAAGAGAAGGGTGCTTTTGGAGAGGGACTGAAATTAGGAAGTATGAGTTCATTCACTTTGTACCAGCAGCCCAGAAGCTCTGGCTTTCTGCCCTCAAGCACTGTCTGCTTCAATGGCTGGACTGAAGCCAAAAGACCTTTTTAAATGTTGTCTTTTCTTTAGGCCCATCAATGGTGGTCAGGATTGTCCTGGTGTTAATTTTGAGTACCAGCTTTGTAATACAGAAGAATGCCAAAAACACTTTGAGGACTTCAGAGCACAACAGTGCCAGCAGCGAAACTCCCACTTTGAATACCAGAATACCAAGCACCACTGGTTGCCATATGAACATCCGGACTGTGAGTGTCCTCCCGCTCTCTTTCCTGCTATGTGGATGGCTACTTAGGGTTTAAGCTTTGCCAACACCAATCCTGTGGACTCTTGATTCCTACTTGGTAACTTTGAAAACTTGGTACTTATAGGGATGAGTCTTCCTGGGTTTCCAAGAGTAAGACTAAAGTGTTCCTTTCTCTAGAGAGGTAAGAATTGTGCAGTAGTTCCTGGCAAGCGACACCATTACCATCACCAATGAAAAGACCTGTGGAAAGTAACACCTGGGAGAGAAGTTGAATTTTCTGATTCAACTGAAATCTCTCTACTAGGAAATGCTTCTGGAATATTGTGATCTTTCCTTTCTGAACAACTGGAGAAAAATTGAGCTCTTTGACAACTGAGTCAGGACCAAGAAAAAGGCACTTTTTCAATAACAAAAGGCACTTCATAACATTTTGCTTTTGTAGTGTTAACTAGCTTTTTAAAAGATAACACTTGGAAATTCTCTTTTGATGTTTTACCTCTTACCTATGAGTTTTGGTTAATTGTGTCCATATTTCGTCTTTGACTTCATAAAAGAAAAGTAGGTATATGATTATTATGCCAGATGATAATGCACTACTGGATTGAGTCTAAAGCTGTTTTAAAGGAAAGATGAATACATGTAGGAATTCACAGTTGTGATATATTAAGAAGAAATGCATTTATTTTTATCTATTTTGGTGAAATGAGTTGCATCCTGTAAGAGGCAAAAACCATGGTAATGATGGAGTCAAGCCAAAGAGACATTCTTTCAGTGCTCTAACATTCCCAACACTAAACTGGTTTTGAATTAAAGTTTATTAAAGAGTGGTGGTAAAATCTAGAGTTGCCTGAGGCACTCCTAGTTTATTCTTGTTGTTCCTGCTCAGTTGTGACTAGAACTTCTTTTCACTCGTAAAAGTATTTCAGTTTAGATGACAATTTATATGGTCACCCCTAGCTAAAACAAATATGCCAAATATGCGTACTTTTTTCCTGCTCTTTATTTTATTTATTTAGACAGTATTCCTTCTGTTTTCAGGAAACCACATTGAAACTTTATATTGAAAAATAAAATAAACTTTGCTGTTCCAACATTCCATTTTATGGAAATAGTTAATCTTATCCTCCACCTTCTGCAGCCAAGAAAAGATGCCACCTTTACTGTCAATCCAAAGAGATGGGAGATGTTGCTTACATGAAACAACTGGTGCATGATGGAACTCGCTGTTCTTACAAAGATCCATTTAGCATATGTGTGCGAGGAGAGTGTGTGGTGAGTTATGATTGCTTCCCCAAAGCCTTTCTACAGGATTGTGCAATTCAACATTTACTAACTATCTTTGTCTACATATATTTAGTTTCAAAACGATTTCTTATCTGTAAAGTCACATTACATTGTGAGTCTATGAATAGTTCAGTAGCTAAAATAAATTTGGGAGAAACTGTTCTTACTCAAATCAAATTGCGGTCAATGGCAGAATCGAGGTTTAAATCGTTTTCCTAATTTCCAGCCAAATGTCATTTCTAAGTAATTTTGATGCCTCCAGGTTGCAAATACAAATTGGGAACAATGCTTTTGCTTCAAGTATTTTACCAGTAGCTATCTACTAGTAAAATACAAGGGCTTTTTAAAAAAATTGTGTGCTTGATATGTTTTATTTGTTGTTATAAAGATAATGAGATATCTCTCCCAATTTCACCTTCCAATTGGTTCTAAGTTTAAATGCTAAATTTCACATTAGAATAAAGGTAGTGGAGAAGCAAAAACAGTGTTTGGGGTTTTCTTTTCCCTCCATTTAATCTCTTGTTTAAAAATGCAGTTTATTATCTTGTTCATGTTTATAGTTAAATTGATATGAAATTATCTTATTAACAGAAACACTGCACCTAATGTCTACTTCCTTTCCACCTTAGCAAACTGAGGTGGTTTATTAATAAGTCTCAAGTACACAGTGTCTCATCATGGAACTAAAATTTCTCTGAGAGTAGAGTATTTGTCTTGCTCATCTTTTACCTCCTGCAGTATCTATGCATTCAATGTATGCGTTGTTATCATTATTTTCTTTGCTCACTTTCCTCCCAAACTTACAAGTGCAGAGGTGTGTCATGTATCATTATCCTACTCTGGTTTATGTTAAGGACCTGCCTTAGTTCAGAAAACCTTCAGTAGTTCTCCGTTAAATTAATGTGAAAATGCAAACTCTTCCTGGTGTTCAAAGCCTTCCACAGCCTGTGCCATGCAGATCTTTGAGTACTCTTCTGCTGTCTTGCAACTCTTACCTTCCACTGGCTCAAATATGGGCCTAAATATTAATCTCTGAGCCCACGTTTCATGAACATACAACTTCCATAGCTCTGTTTTAAACCTTCTGCATCCCTGAAGTGCCTTTTCATTCTCCTTATGTTCATTCAGGTCCCTGTGAAGGTCTCCACCACTTTTGTGAAGATTTGTCTCACATCCTAACCAACTTTTAACTAATGTATGGCTCACTGTATTATTATTCATCTTTGTAAATATGAAGGCAACAAGGGAAAATTACCATTTTACTGTTTTTAAAATCGCCCCAGCATCAGCTGTATCTGTGTTCAATAAATTTGTGTTTGATGATTAATAATTTATAATATGGTAAATATTTCATTAGACTGAAGGAAACTTATATTTTATTACCTAGAATACAAGTCATTTAATTTCCTGCTATTTCCTTAAAAGACTAGCTAACCGTGGACCATGATTGAAAAATTGGTTCATCATTCTCTGGCATGTTGACCTCCACTTGACACATTAAAATTAGCCACATTTGATATCTTCTTTCCCCAGAAAGTGGGCTGTGATAAAGAAATTGGTTCGAACAAGGTTGAGGATAAGTGTGGTGTCTGTGGAGGAGATAATTCCCACTGTCGAACTGTGAAGGGGACATTTACCAGGACTCCCAGGAAACTCGGTGAGATGAGATCTCGTGTGAATTTAGTATCCTTCTCTATGACTTGTATTTTTTGAGGCTTTTTCTTTTAGAAATGAAGCATTTTCTCCATAAACATAACCAAAAATTCACTGATGATTTATTCAGATTATCTTTTTAAGGAACTAAAAAAAAAAAGCCCCAAACTTTGAATTCATACTCACTAGCATCAATGATTTTAGAATCTACTAAATTTAGATAAAAACAAATAAACTCAACATCAATTATAGTAGTTAGATAAAACCTGTGTTCTATTTTATTTTGCATTTTTAATTAAATGCAAATCTAATTATTACAGTGGATGCCTATTTGAATTCCTGTTGCATATAATTTGTTGCCCAGGAGTTAGAAAAAATCATAAAACTTTAGGTACAACTTCTCAAATGTTACATTGGTTTTGCATATTTTAATTTAGTTTAAAAGTGAACAATTTTATCCAGTTTACAAATCTATAAATCTAGGATCACATAATTTTTAAAACTTTACTTTAAACAATATTGAGATACAGCCAAAAAAATAATAACCTAAAATATAATTGTTTATCTGTGTAAATTTTTGTGCTTGTTAGAGGCAATAACTTGAACTTAGACATAAACTAGAGGTTCAAAGAACAAAGCCATCCTTGTGCAACAAATAATATGCAAAATTATCAGTAGTTGAATAAGATTCATTGGAAATTATATGAATTTGGATGTAAACACTTATTACTGAATAATTTCATGAGTTTGTAACAGATATTATTTACTAAGAATTTATTGGGCAAATGTTTCTGAGAATTCAGCATTTAAAGGTACATTTGATGTAGTGCTTTCTTGAGAAGATTCTCTAATATCTTCCAAAGAGCTGTCAGTATAGTCTCTTACACAGTGATAGAAAACAAAACAAAACAAAAACAAAGAAAGATATTTGATTTACTTTATATTTTCTTCCATGGAAGTATAAAAAGTTAGTCTTCATTCAAATGGAATAATTATCTTAGTTCTTTTTTAATCCCGTAATACCCTAGTCACTTAACTCAAGCTAATTCCATATAACAAACAGCTTTGTTCTTCGATACATTTGTGGTGGCAGAGGGGCAGAGCTGGGTGACTGTATTCTAATGTGTTTCTCTTAAGTGTTTTCTACTCGCGTTACTAATGTCTTCGCTATTCCTGTGTGATAAATTACCATGTTTTGTACTTTGAAAATTGTTAAAAAGCAAATATTGCCATTTCTGGCTGACTGCATTATTTTAATAAAGCAAACAGAATTATAATTATATCCATATGTTATCGTTTTGGTAGATCAAATGTAATTTTCTCCATCTTGCTGTGAAATAATATACCGTGCTTCTTTAATAGAGTTATATTTTATTCTTTTCTTTTGGATATAAAATAACTCATTTTGTTTTTTTCCACAGTGAATTAATGTAAAGGAAAAAAAAGGTTTTGCTGTGATCACTTATTCCGTATTATATGTAATATAAGGTAGTGACACTGCTTTTCAAATACTTCAAAAATTATGCTAAACCTGCAAATCAAGGTCAAAAGAACATTAGAAAATTGTCATCATTCATACCAATTCAAGCAGTTCAAAGACAATCTAACGTCCATTTCTTTGCACTAATGTTATTATCATAGTCATTCAATAGACTAATTAACCTTTTCCAACAGGGAAACATTTAAGCAAGAGGTGCCATAAAGAATTCAAGTTGCTGGAAAATGAAATCTGCAAGTATTCAACTTCAAATCACCTACATTATTTTGCATTCATGCTTAGTCTTACTTTCATTGACTATTAAGTTTGTTGGCATTAGCTAACAGTTACAATGCATTTTGACCTCAACATATAAAATTATAGAACATATTTTATATCTTTCTTAATAAAATGCACAGCTTATGGGATAGTCAATGAGAGAGTAAGACTTTGATAAACATGAAATCTCCACTAATTAAAGACATTCTATTTAAGGGAAGACGAGAGGCGCTTTCACTTTACCCAAAGGAGCTCGTAATATTTCTCTTGCTGAAACAAGAGAAGCTAAAAATGTACTGGGTAAGTTGTAGCAAACTGCAGAAAGATGGGCATCCATAAATGGCATCAAGCTGTTTTCCTATACTTGGCATCTTAAGCTTGTTACTTCTAGCCATTGCATACTCAGGCAAACATGGTACGTTTCATGTGTTGGACTTTATCCCAGGCAAAAGTGCTGCAAACCCTGATCCTAGAATGACTACTCTGTGTAGCTAGAACACTAATAAATAGTGTGAAAAAGTTGGGTAAACCTACCCATAGGTACATGTTATTGTACCTATGCAAATCACAAAAAACACATTTTTTTCTGATCCCATCAAACATTGTGTATTGATAACTGATTTTCTGTCAATATTTACCTCTAGAATATGAATTGGATATTTCATAGTGTACTATAGGCTCAGGCTGCATAATTTTTCTATGTTAAGTTATTTTTTATGGTAATGAGATACATCATGTTCTCTCTATATGACCTATTGTTGATTTATAGTTTTAGCCTTAATTCTAAGTAATTGTAAAATAACTTTTAAGACATATGACAGCCGGGCTCGGTGGCTCAGCCTGTAATCCCGCGCCTTTGGGAGGCTGAGGTGAGTGGATTGCCTGAGCCCGCAGGTTCGAGACCCGCCTGGGCAGCGAGACCTCATCTCTACAATAAATCAAAAAATCAGCAGGATGTGGCAGCGCATGCCTGTAATTCCAGCTGCTTGGAAGGCTGAGGCGGACGGATTGCCGGAGCCCAGCAGGTCTAGGCTGCGGTGACCGGGAGCGGCCACTGCACTCCAGTCTGGGCAACAGAGTGAGACTCCAACTCAAAAAAAAAAAAAAAAAAAAAAAAAAGACATATGACAATATTAAGAAGAATTGTGGTATAAGACATTTATAGTAATAAGAATGATATCTGATTTTAAGACTCAAAGTAACCAATTCAGCATCTTGATTTTATTATTTCTGGCTTAAAATGTTTTGAGGTAGCTGGGCTCGGTGGCTCAGCCTGTAATCCGGTGCTTTGGGAGGCCGAGGTGAGTGAATTTCCTGAGCGCACGGGTTTGAGACCCCCCTGGGCAACTTGGTGAGACCTCATCTCTACAATAAAAAAAAAAAAATGAGCTGGGCGTGGTAGCCCATGCCTGTAGTTCCAGCTACTTGGAAGGCTGAGGCGGAAGGATCGCCGGAGCCCAGCAGGTCGAGGCTGCGGTGGCCGGGAGCGGCCACTGCACTCCAGTCTGGGTGACAGAGTGAGACTCCGACTCAAAAAAAAAAAAAAAATGTTTTGAGGTGAGGGTGCCCATAAAAGCAATTCATGACACGACTTGCACAAATTTTCAACCAAATAGGCTGGTCAAATCTACAACAATAATTTTAAAATAGTCCCATCATAAAACTTGTTTAAAGATTTAAAGTGAAGACTGATCACAATAAAAATGAAAACACTTTTTTTCTTTATAATTTCTTAAGAATAAAATAAGGCTTTTAAGTATGAAAATGTTTCAATCATGAGAAGTTGAGCTATCTACCTGCCACTTAGGCTTTAAAACAAGATAGCGTAAGATAAAATAACTCAAGAAATGCACTGCCTAAGTGAACTTTCACTAAAAGTTGGCCCCATTTCACCAAGGTGGTTTAGAAAACTAGAGTCACAGAGAGGGACACAGAAAAGTATAGTATTTGCCTGAATTGTTGTTGACTCCATTTGTAGGTCAACACAATATAAGTGACTAATAAGTTGGTAACAAGATTAACTTTTGTATTCCTTTAATTAAAAACATTTTCTTCTAATCTTATACTGGATGCCACAAAAGCTACCAATGCTTTAAAAGTTAATTTCTGAAACTGCTTCTTTAAATTTATGGATGCAGTCTTCTGCACGCAGGAGCAGTAAGAAGGTAGCGCTCGACTAACCATGGTTGTTGCTTTTGTTTTCTTCTTTGCTTCCTACAATCTTTACTACACATGCAAAGGGTACCTTAAGATGTTTGATATACCCCCTGGGGCTAGACATGTGTTAATCCAAGAAGACGAGGCTTCTCCTCATATTCTTGGTAAGTGTTTCTGTCTGTTTGCTCTGCTTTAATATGCTTTTTAATATGCACTCAGACATTGATATGTCAAAGAAGTCATATATATATATGAGTGTATGTATATATATGTATGTATGTTAAGAATCAAAATCTATGTAAATGCATTCATTGAATATTATATTATTTTTGTTGGTCATTTCTCCCAACTATTCTTACTTTAAAACAAGAAATACCCAAATAATTTTGGGTAGAAATTGGGTTTGGTCATAATTACATGAAGGAAAATCATTTGATATGTTTGTATTTGTTGTGCATTTTTTGCTCTATAATAGGAAATAAGAAAAATAAATATGTTAATAAATACACTTAATTAAGAAATATAAGAAACATTTGTCATTTATTTTTACAAATGAGTTCTGATATTTTGATTGATATCATACTGTATGCACTCCCTTATTTTTATTGCATTTTGTGTTATTTGACTGAAAAGTAACCACAGGTGAATTTTACTTACCCTAATCTTAATTTTTTCTAGTATCTGACATGTGTCAGGATTTTGAATGGCACATGTAGATCTATTTGCATAGCTGATGATAATTTCTAAAGAAGGAATTATTTTCTTCCTTATTTTCTTTAGGAAAGGATTATGTAGAAATGTCACTTTAGAGAATTTTGTATTGAAAGTATATATACCAGTGTAAGAATAGCTTTCACATATTTCTTGGCCTATAAAAGCACTAAGAAGATTTCTGAAACTAAGGCATTATCAATGAACCCCTGGAAAATCTGTAGTAAACTGCTTTCTTGTGTGACTTAAAAAAAAAAAAAAGAATCAAAGTGTTTCATAGGGTTTTTTTAAACATTTAAATTATATTTACTGCTAGATACTAAGTCTAGCAGTCCGCTATAGTTCCATCACCAGTATTTTAATTTTTTTATTCTTTATTCTAAAATTCAATTTATTATCCTTGGAAAAATTAGACTAGTTTAAAAACTCAAGAAGAATAAGTGTATTTAATTAAAATTACTTATGTTTTCCATACATTTTCAATAATGTTAGTAACTTATGAAATTTTGTTTTCTAACTTACCATTATATACTGATAAACACCTCCAACATTTAAAATCCCCCTTTATTAATTTTACCCACTAAAGAAGTACTTTATTTCATAATATATAGTATATAATATATTAAGAATTCTATCAGCAGTAGGCAGCTTTTTAAAAATTATATAAGTAATTGATATGGCTTTGAAATTTTATAATCATAAGAATAAAATTATTGGCCTGAAAAAATACTTCAACTGTGTTGGGTAGCTGTAAATATTTTGACCAACTTTAAAAAAATACACATAAAGAAGCCATTACATACTATCCTAGCACAAATTGTTTGTATTAATTACTGGTTAAGTATCTATCATTTTCAAAATGTTTCCAGTTTTCTGAGGAAGTTTATAGGATACACGAGTTAAAACTGTTAACCTCTTTGACAATGTTTTCAAATGGGGATATTTGCAAACATTATTTTCTCCTACTTAACCATCTTGCCATTGTTTTTGACAAGTTAGGGATGCTTCTTAAAAGTTTTGAATGCCTAATGAAGAAAATAGGAGGAATATCAGAGCTAACCCTCCTTTTGATTGCTTGATGCTAATAAAGGAATGTGGTCACTGATATATAGAAAGTAATATACTTGCTATGGATCATCAACACTATTGTATGATCAAATAAGAAGTATACTGGTTACTCATTTTTCTTCCTCTAGCTATTAAGAACCAAGCAACAGGACACTATATTTTAAATGGCAAAGGGGAGGAAGCCAAGTCACGGACCTTCATCGATCTTGGTGTGGAGTGGGATTATAACATTGAAGATGACATTGAAACTCTTCACACTGATGGACCCTTACATGATCCTGTTATTGTTTTGGTATGTGGCATTACAGGCTCATGAGTGATAATTATCATGGATGATAATTATCATTTTATAATTAATTTATCTGAAAATGCTTTCACCTTGAACATGTATTTATTTATTTATTTTATTTTTTGTTTGAAGATGTAGGGTACAATTCAGGGTTAGGTATACAAATGTTCATTATGCATGTACCCTTGATGATGAGGTGTGCCCCCTTCCCCTGGCAGTTTCCCTCAATTGCCAATCCCACCCCCCCCCGGACATTGAATATTTTGTTGCTTTTTTAAATCATTCCATTATCTTACTGACTCTTTATGCAACATTGTCATGTAACTTATTTTATGTACATTTCCAACTGAAGAGTTCATGATGATTTATTTGACTTAAGTAATTAGTTATTTTTTAAAGACAAGAAAAGAAAAAGTATATTTTAATATTTACCCACATGTTTATCATTCCTGATGCTCTTAATTCCACCTTGTAGATCTGACTTTCCATCTAGTTTCACTTTCCTTTAGTATATAAAGATCTTCCTTTAGCATTTCTTGGGATGTGGTTGTACTCGCAAATAATCTCTCTCAGCTTTCAGTTATCTGAACGTATTTTTATTTCACTCTCATTTTTTAAAGGATAACTTAGCTAGATATGGACTTTGGGTTGCTAGTTTTGAGTTTCTTTCAGCATTTTAAAGATGTTTTTACCATCTTGTAGGAAGTTTAACGAATTTGAACGAAGAAAAAGATGACCACAAGGTGGCAATAGAACACACAAGCTTGATTTGGATGAGGCCTTAGCAGGTTTGCAAATGGGGAAGAAAGGAATGCAAGAGGTGGCCTATGTGCCTAGGTGATGTCATCCAGCAGCACAACAGAGGGAGCGTCGTGGGTCGCAGGATTCCAAGAGCAGCAGCAGAGTGGGCTCCTTATAGCTGCAGAGTGGTCTTATACCTAGCAGCTGTTGGATGAAGTTTCCTAAATGTACGCAAAGCATGCTTGTGCTGAATAGCTAAATCTCTTCTTGTTTGGGGCTACTTTAAAAATAACTGGATGAGCCGGGCTCGGTGGCTCAGCCTGTAATCCCGCGCCTTTGGGAGGCTGAGGTGAGTGGATTGCCTGAGCCCGCGGGTTCGAGACCCGCCTGGGCAGCGAGACCTCATCTCTACAATAAATCAAAAAATCAGCCGGGCGTGGTAGCGCATGCCTGTAATTCCAGCTACTTGGAAGGCTGAGGCGGAAGGATCACCGGAGCCCAGCAGGTCGAGGCTTCGGTGGCCGGGAGCGGCCACTGCACTCCAGTCTGGGCGACAGAGTGAGACTCCAACTCAAAAAAGAAAAAAAAATTGGATGCGTAAAAATGTGTTTGGTGTCAGTGGGCTTTTGAGCTAACAGATCTCAGCCTCTGTGAAGAAATAAACTGAGGGCCAATATACAGGAGCCATACTAACGCATCTAATGGTTGTCTTCTAGAATCCATCATGTCTGACAAGAAGCCTCTTTTATATTGCTGCTCTGTGTGTAACGTGCCAGTTTTCCCTGGCTCTTTTGAAAGGTTTTTCTCTTTATCTTTTTGTTTTGTTTAGTGGTTTGTCTATGATATACTTAGTTTGTGGTGTTCTCTGTGTGTCTTATGCTTGGGGTTCATTCAGAATCTTGGTTCTGGAAGTTGATGTTTTTCACCAAATTTGGGTCAGTTTTCTCCATAATGTCTTCAAGTTAGTTGTTTCTTTTCCCTCTCATCTCTCTCTTCTTTTCTACCGGAACTCATTTACATTTTTATGTTAAATTAGTTGAAGTTGTTCCACATGTCTCAGCCTCTTTCCATCTTTATAATCTTTTTAAAAATATGTTTTTCAGATTGGATAATTTGTATTGTGCTCTGTTTAAGTTCATTGTCTGTTTCTCTTATGTGATCTCCAGTCTGTCCCTGAGCATATCCAGTGAATTTTCCTATCATGTGGTGTACTTTTCTTCTCTAGAATTTCTATTTGGTTCTTTCTGTGATTTCCATTTTTCGGCTGAAATTTCCATATACATTCACTCATTACGTCTAACTTACCCTTTAAGTTCTGGGTCTTTGTGTTTTCTGTTTCTTTTTTAAAATTAGGTCACATTTTCTGCTTCTCACAGTTATTTTCTTATCCACTGGATATTATGGATGATCAACTGTACAGTGTTAGGTTTTGCTCTAGCAGGCAGTTAAGTGATTGTCAGATCCTCCTGATCCTGTGAGGTCTGGTTTTATCCTTTATTGGGGCTGGTCTGTTTCAGTGTTGTTCTGCTCATTTACATGGCCTTTCTGGTGCCTTAAACTGAATGCCCTAAGTGTTAGTGTGGCCTCTCGACTCTGGCTCAATAAGAGCCTGTAGGACTCAGCCCCACCTGGCTTCTGGTATCTCAGTCCCTCCCCTAGCAGACCTTCATACCTAGTGCTTGGTCAGGACATGCCCAGACTAGCCCTCCATCAAGAACTCATGTGGATTCCGAAGCTACCCCTCTCTGCAGCCCCATCTTCTTTAGTGCCCTTCCCTGTAAGTTCCAAACTCTGATCTCTTGTCTCCTCAGCTCAGGGAGACTGCTAGGCTTGGCTTGGGCTCCTACTTGTTGTGCCAGGGCCCAGACCCTATCAGGAAGCAAGACCTGGTTTGTTTAGCTTCTCACAAGGATTATTGTCTTTTACCATGTTACTGCTAGGCTTGGCTTGGGCTCCTACTTGTTGTGCCAGGGCCCAGACCCTATCAGGAAGCAAGACCTGGTTTGTTTAGCTTCTCACAAGGATTATTGTCTTTTACCATGTTATCCATTGCAAAAAAAGAAAGAAAGAAAAAGAAGAGAAAGTTCCCACATATATCCTTCCCAGTTTTATAATTTTTACTATTAGGAAGGCAGGAGAAGAAACCTACTTGATTTGAAATGCATCATTGAATCCTGTTTTTATGCATAATATATATTTGTTGAATTCCCTATTAAAAATTATACTAGTCTAAAGTCAAATTTTCCCACCCAATTTTTAAGTCTTTTTTTCTTGAAAATTATTTCTCTTTTGGAGTGTCTGTTTGAATATTTTGCCCATTGTTAATGAAAGTTGGTATTTTTTCTTTTTGCTTTTTGGGAGTTCTTTTTATACTCAATATTAGACCTGTGTGAAATACATGATTTGCAAATGTTTTCTTCTAGTCTGTAGCTTGTCTTCTCCTTTTCTTAGTAGTTTCTTTCATAGAGCAAATATGTTAGTTTGCCTGAAGTCCAATTTGTTAAATTTTTTATAAATTGAGATGTTGGTGTTACAAAATAATTTTTTGTCTAATCCAGCATCAAAATATTTTCTCCGACTATTTTTTGGTAAAAGTTTTCTAGTTTTGCATTTTAGTTTTAGGTTTATTGACCATTTTAAGTTAATCTTGTATAAAATGTTAGGTTCTTATTTCTGCTTATGGATAACAATATTATTAGTTTGCTATGGCAGCCAAACAAATTGATCCCAAACACAGTGACTAAACACAAGCAAAATTTATCTCTTAGTCCTGTGGATCACGTATCTGGAAGCAGTTTAACTGGCTAGTCCTGGCTCGGGTGATCTCATGAGGTTCCTGTCAGCTGTGGCTACAGCCAACTCAAGGCTTGATGGGGGGTGACGCTGTTTCCAAGCTCAGTCACATGGTTATTGAAAGGCCCCTGAAGATTGTTCACAATCTTTCCCATGTAGTGGTTGGCATTCTTCAGTTCCTCACCACCTGAACTTCTCCATAGGCTGAAGTGTCTTTACAATATGAAACTAACTTACACCAGAGCAAGTGCTTCAAGTGGCAGAGAAAGTGAGACAGTGGAACCAAGAACAAAGTCGATCTTTTTAAACCTAATCTTAGGCATATTTTTGAAACCATCGCAATGTTGAGTTGTTTCAGCACTATTTGTTGAAAAGACTGTCCTTTCTCCATTAAACTGCCTTTTCATTTATGTTAAAAATTAATTGTCCAGGTCAGGCTCAGTGGCTCACAACTGTAATCTCAGCACTTTGAGAGGCCCAGGTGGGAGAATCTCTTGAACCCAGGAGTTTGAGACCAGCCTGGGCAACATAGCAAGACCTCATCTCTTAAAAAAAAAAAAAAGAGGAAAAAAAATTAATTGTCCACATTTATATGAGTCTGTTTCTGGACTCTTCTCTTTCATAGGTTAGATGATTCTATAGAAAAATATATGCTAATCAAAATGTTATTTAACTTATTTTAAGTGTGAATGACTGAAGGTCAGAAGCTTTACTTCACATAAATTGCCTTCTTCTCCAGCGATGCAGGTATCCGGTTTCCCAGCCTTGTAGCCTAGCCACAATGACAGACTGCCTCAAGTCTCAGCCCCGGTTGTGATCTGGCCACAGGGAATGGTGTGGGCTGGAGATTTGTAGCTAGGAGAGTGGAGTGTGGACCAGCAGTACTCTGTCTTCATGATGTTTATTTCCCTCTCCCAAGAACTGAGAGCCCAGGTTTGGAGCCCTGGAGTATGGTGACTTGCCTGTCTGGGACTGAAAGAGTGCGCTGTCTGGCCTGAGTCCAAGGGCTAGTGCTTGGTTTTTTAATACTGTTTTCAAAGCAAAGACTAAGAGGAAAAAAAGAACAGACCCAGATGCGCAGGTCCTTCACCTCAATGGGTTTAGTATTATTTCACTTATTAAATAGAGGTTGTACCTAGAAGTTTAGTTTAGCATACCAATGAATTGTATGTGTCTCTCCCTTTGTATAATTGGTATAAGCCTATGAAAGCTACATGAAGATTAATTTTTAATTTTTTTTTAAAAAACTGCTTTGCCCAAAATAAAATTAAACGACAAATAAAAACTCAGGAAGTATGTACAATTCTTATTACAAAAAAGAATGAATAACTTTAGTACCCCCATTACTTAGAAGAGAAAAAGACTAGCAGTCATGCAGTATACGGTAGACAAAATGTAAGTGAGTAATAAACTTATAAAAGTCAAATTCTACAAATAATGATCTCCTTATCCAATTAACGAAGGTGAAAATTATGTAATATGTGGTGTTGAATGGACACTTTCATTTATGCTCTTTATTGAATCAACAATTGTTCTAACCATTCTGGAGGGCCATTCACCAGTCTATCATATGAACTATAAAAAGTGCTTGTACACCTCATAACCTACTGAGAAAACCAGAAACCCCACAAAATGAGGGGAACTTCTAATTAATACAAATATTTGTTAATAAGTGAATATAACCACTTATTAACAATAGTAATTAGCACCTTTAGGATTAAGACTGCGCTGACATTTAAAAGCATGTTTCAAAGAATATTTCCTATCTTGGAAAATGTGCATGACACATTACATGAAATATGCAAGGCAGGAAAAGGATATATGTCTGAACACACACATCTACACCACACACCACGCACTGCACGTGCACACACACACCACACACCCACCACCCACACACACCTCACACATACCACACAACACACACAGCACACCACACGCACTATACACACACACACACACACACACACACACACACACACACACAATATAAGTATCTTGAGGGACTATCCCAAAATAACAAAAGGAACTGGTTTTCTCTATTTAAGTAGAATTATGGATGATTTTTATTTTTTATACTTTTTATAACATATGTATTTTCTGTAGAAAACATTATCATCTTTATCATCGTAAAGAAAATTTATTCTGAAAAGTAATCTTAAAATGAACTAGGGAGATGGTATAATTTAAGGAAACCTATAGTGACTCTTACAAAATTATTATATTAATAATACAAAGTTTTACTCCTCCATGTATGAGTCTTTTAATATTTTTATGTTCAAAGAATGGTATATATTTGCATTTTTTTCTTAAACAGGGCATACTTATACTTCAGCTGATATGAGTAAAAACATTATAATTTGAAAAATTGCTTGGAAATTTTTCAGTTTTAATAAGAGCAGTATTCTGAAATATTTGAAATTTTACACTCAATACTTAAATACTCTCAGGTGATTTACATATCGATTTCATGTGTGTGTTAGATTATACCTCAAGAGAATGATACCCGCTCTAGCCTGACATATAAGTACATCATCCATGAAGACTCTGTACCTACAATCAACAGCAACAATGTCATCCAGGAAGAATTAGATACTTTTGAGTGGGCTTTGAAGAGCTGGTCTCAGTGTTCCAAACCCTGTGGTGGAGGTAACAACAAACAGATTTATTATATTACAATGTAATTCATATAAAAGCCAATCTTGCTTCTACCTTAAGAATTGTCTCTAATTGAGGATACAACCTGAAAAATACCAAGCATAACAACCAAAACACAAATATAAGGCACTTTTTACCAAAATCTCAGAATCAGCAAAAGATAGGATTCTATTCATAACAATGATATACCTTACCCTGGGCACGGTGGCTCATGTCTGTAATCCCAGCACTTTGGGAGGTGGAGGCTAGAGGATTTGCCTAAGCTCAGGGGTATGAGACCAACCTGAACAATATGGGGAGACCTCGTCTCACAATAAATTTTTAAAAAGTTAGCTGGCTGCGGTGGTGCGCGCCTGTGGTTCCAGCTCCCTGGAAGGCTGAGGCAGAAGGATGGCCTGAGCTCAGCAGGTCGAGGATACTGTGGCTGTGAGCGTGCTCCTGCACTTCAGGCTGGGTGACTGAGTGAGACTCTGGTTCAAAATAATAATAGTAATAATCCTTAAAATCATCTTGCCCTTTTCTCTCCAGTTCTTTATGTCATGCCTTCACTCTAGTTACTTTAATCACTTTACTCCTCCCAAACTCCAGAGTGCTCTCAAATTCCGTGTACTCTGCTTCTCCCCTTTCTTCTCCACCTTTGCTTTCTATATCTATACATTTCCATCAGTGTTAATAATAGAAGAGCTATTAGTTACGTGACTGTGTAACTGACTTTGCTATGTATTTGGAACCGGAGGCTGTTCTGAGTGCTTTCTGTATCCATGCACGAATACTCGCAATGGCCTTTTGATATTGGTACTGCACTTATCGCTCTTGTGCTGGTGGCCAAACTGAAGTACAGAGAAGATAAGCAATTTATCTGAGATCACTGGGTTCAAACCCAGGTAGCCTGGCTTCTGAGCACATGCTCTCACTCCCCACAAGATTCTGCCTCTCTGCCCTCTCTAGAGTAAATACACTAAACTGGACTCAGAGTTTCTCAGTTTCTCCTGTCATTTCTCCTCTTGTCTGAACAAGTGCTGCAGTAGCAACCTGACCTAGACACAATGATCTCCCATGGGCAAGAGAAGGCAAGGGGCTGTCACAAAAATGGCGGTGAATAATTGAGAATGACAACAAAAACAAATGTTCTCAGTAGAGAACCCCTGTGTAAACCATTTATTTTATAATTTTAAGTTCAAGGACACATCTCTAAAGTGTTTTTCTGAAGGCGCATACAATATATTTAGTTAATTATTTTAAATGGTACTTCTTTATCCATTACAAGATGCTTGTTGAATTTGGATTTTCCCTCTGCTGTACTCACCTCATCTACTTGGTCACAAGATTTGTGAGCTACATCTCCTCCATAGCTTCCACATCTGTTCTTTCCTCGCCAGACTTCCTTCACTATTTTGGAAGGGAAGATGATTATAACAGCCTTTTAATTAGTCAACTCACCTTGATGTTCTTTTCTTCCTTTATTTCCAGTTTAATCTTTCTTGAAAGAATGCATGCATGCATGAATGAGTAGAATTATGTTATTTCCTTGATTAAAATCCTTCTGTCTCCTAATGTGTTGCCTTGAAGATATGACATCACTTTAGGTAGTATTCTTGCCAAAAGTGAATACTGTAACCTGAGTCTTGTCATTAGGACACAATTAAATAGACCCCAATTGCAGAATATTTTACAAAGCAACTGGTTTATACATTTCAAAATTAGTAAATGCCATGAAAGACAAAAAGAAGTTAAAAAATCATTTTCAATTGATGGAGGCCAAAGAAGCATGACATTTAAATGCAACATATGATCCTTGATTGGAAAAGCATTTCCATAAAGAATGTTATAAAGACAATTGAACGTTTTTGAATATGGTCTGTATATTAGATAACAGCATTATGTTAAATTTCCTGATTGTAAAAATTATATTGCAATTATATAAGAGAATGTGCTTGTTATGAAATATGTGCTGAAGCATTTAGAAGTGAAGGGTAGGATGTCTGACACTCTCAAATGGTTCAGCAAAATTATATATATAATATATAAAGAAATATAGCAAGTGTGGTCACGTGGTAATAAAAGATTAATCTAGATACAAGGAATGCAGATTTTCATTGTGCTTTTCTTACAACTTTTTAATAAGTTTGAAATTAAACATATATGGCTAAATTGAATACATACATCATATATTTTAGATTATCTATACACTATATAGCATTTTATATTCTATAGAATGAATTAATGTATAATATGTAATAAATAAATATATATGCTATATATATAATGCACTTATAGCTATGAAAGTTGATGGTTGGGTGACTTCCTTCAGTCACTCCCTGAGACTTTCAGGATAACGTCTGAACACTTGTCTGGCCCTGAAGGTTTTCAAAGTCTGAGTCTTACCTGTCTCCGGATGTCTTCACATGTGATATTTTATCTATCTGAAGAACTGCCGTTTTCTATAGGTTATTTTCTTTGTTTGGAAATAATTCTGCTTCATTTCCTTGACCCTACACTATTTGAAGGCAGTACTGAACCTATGAGCTTTCCCTGCCCCTCCTCCAAGTGAGAGGTCTTTCCCTCTGTGTCCTTTGATGCCTGCTACAGAAAGTTATTTGCACAACTCTGTAAACACCTATGTCCCTAGATATTGTCATGGTGGTCTTTATATCTCTCTCACACCAGACTGTGTATAGTGTCTAGTATGCAATTAAAAAGTAAATGTAGGCTCTGAAAAGATACGGACTTTTGTTGATTTCATTTTAAATGTAGGCTCTGAAAAGATACGGACTTTTGTTGATTTCATTTTCTTTGGGACCTTCAGTGCCTATTGAAGTTCCTGACTTATTGTATGCACTCAACATGTAATTTATTGGATGAATGAACGAATGAATGCATACATGAGTGAGTGAGTAATAAAATATATAATAATTGATTAAATCCAAAGAAATATATTTCCTTTTCCAGGTTTCCAATACACTAAATATGGGTGTCGTAGGAAAAGTGATAATAAGATGGTCCATCGCAGCTTCTGTGAGGCCAGCAAAAAGCCGAAACCTATTAGACGAATGTGCAATATTCAAGAGTGTACACATCCACTGTAAGCATTTATTTTAACTATCAAATCCTGAGAGCAAAATAATGACTTCAAAGTCTTTAACTTTTTCTAATTTTAATTGTATGTCTTGTCAATACTGCACGTGTACCAGGTTTAAGTAGTCAAATCACTTCATAGTAATTATATAAAACTGAAGTTCCTTGCCTTTTACCATAATCCTGGTCCTCCAAAACAGCCACTTCCAAATGTTAGGTTTCTTTCAATGTTTGGTAATTAATTGTTTTCATCTCACTAAGTAAAATGTTCTTGCTTCTATTCCTTGACTTTTTTGGGGGGGAGGAGTTAGATATTATTTATTGAATTTTCCACTTAAAATCTTAGGATTTAACATTATTTTTTGACCCCTCTCCAACGGCACACCCACAGCCCACACTTGTTCTTCCCTACTACTTTCAATATTGCTCTAACGTACCCTTTACTGATGTTAATATTTAGGGTTTCTACTAACATGTATATCTTTTAACACATAGCATACTCTGATTATTATGTTTCCTTTCATGTAAAATTTTATTTCTTTTAGAGTAAATGAATGTCTTGATTTTTATGTTTTTGTTTTCTGCTACTTTTCACTGATTCATTTCCATATTCTCTTCCTGAGTATTAATGGCCTCCAAATACTAAACATCCAAGTATCCTGCCACTTTCATCTTCATAGCGATAGAAAGGTTCTTGAAGAAGAGGGAGAACTCTGTGTTCCAGCTCCATCCTGGACTATTCACCAGCTTTCATCCTGGGGGTTCTTTTCATCATATTCCTAGGGATTCCCACAACCTCTCTCTTCTATGGTATCTCTTGTTTCCTGGTGTTGTTGTTGTTGTTGTTGTTGTTGCTGCTGTTGTTTTTGTTTTTTATCTCTTGGTTCATTCATTTATTCATTGTGGTAGGTCTCCTCTTCCAGCAGCTTCATTAAAAAAGTTACATACAAAGTAAAATTTTACATATGAATTAAAATTTTAGACTTCTATGAAAAGAATATAACTGGTAGTAAAAGCATATGATTATATAAGAAATATTTCTTTTCTCACTTTTGATCATTTGGACACAAACACATATTTATATACTTCCAAATTATGTATTATCCCTCAGAATCTCAAAAATTTTGTTTAATTATTTTCTAGACTCCAGTGCTGCTGTTGAAAAGTCAGTTGCCATTCTGATTCTCAGTTCTTTCTATATGTTCTGTTTTTGTTTGTTTGTCTTTTAAAGTTTGTAGGATCTTATTTTGTTCCACCTGTCCTGAAAGTTCAGTGATGAAATTGCCGGTGCTCACCTTTACTCATCCATCGTGCTGTGTACTTTTAGACTTGTGTAAATTGAAAAATAATAATTGTGTGTATTTATAGGGTACAATGTGATGTTTTCATATATGCCGATACTATGGAATGATTACATCAAGCTAGTTAAAATTACCATTATCATATTATATAATTACCATTCTTTTGTGGCACAAGCATTTAAAATCTCCTCTCAGCAATTTTGAAATATATATTCCGTTATTGTCAACTGCAGTCACCATGCTGCACAACAGATCTCAAAAACATCTTTCTGAAACCACTTCCTGAACTGTGGTGTGCCCCCAAGAGGTTGCAAGTCACTTAGAGAGTGGAAAAGTCTTCACAGCATAGGAAGGCTCACACTAACCTTCCAATGATGGTGTTCAATCTTAACCCTCTCTGCCCACAGCTGGGTGGCAGAAGAGTGGGAACACTGCACCAAAACCTGTGGGAGTTCTGGCTATCAGCTTCGCACCGTACGCTGCCTTCAACCGCTCCACGATGGCACCAACCGCTCTGTGCACAGCAAGTACTGCTCAGGTGACCGTCCCGAGAGCCGCCAGCCCTGTAACAGAGTGCCCTGCCCAGCCCAGTGGAAAACAGGGCCCTGGAATGAGGTGGGTGTGTGAATTCTATGAGTGCATGGAAAGTGTACATATAAGCATGTGTAGCATATTTTAATTTAGCTTACACATCAGGTAGACTGTGTGTGAACTGAGAAACTGTTGCATATTATGTAATCACCTGGAGGTGTTAGGAAAAATTAATAGTTTAAAACAGTATGTAGGCTGGGCCTGGTGGTTCACACCTGTCATCCCAGCACTTTGGGAGGCAAAGGCAAGAGGATTGTCTGAGCCCACAGGTTTGAGATCAACCTGGGCAACTCGGCGAGACCTCATTGCTACAATAAATACAAAAATTAGCCCAGTGGAGTGGCATGTGCCTGTAGTTCCAGCTACTTGGAAGGCTGAGGTGAAAGGATCACCTAAGCCCAGCAGGTCGAGGCTGCAGTGGTCATGAGCATACCACTGCACTCTAGCCTGGGCGACAGAGTGAGATGCTGACCCCCCCCCAAAAAAAATACTGCTCTAAATCCCAATGTGGTTCCAAATGTTTTAGGAGAAAAAGTCTTTTAATAACTACTATCTATTCAGGCCAGGTGTGGTGGTTCATGCCTGTCATCCCTGTACTTTGGGAGGTGGAGGTGAGAGGATTGCCTGAGCCCACAGGTTTGAAACCAACCTGCGCAACTTGGCGAGACCTTATTTCTACAATAAATCAAAAAATTAGCCCTGCGAAGTGGCATGTGCCTATAGTTCCAGCTACTTGGAAGGCTGAGGAAGAGGGATTGCCTGACCCCAGCAGGTCAAGGCTGCGGGGGCCGTGAGCATACCACTGCACTCCAGCCTGGACAACAGAGTGAGACGCTGACTCAAAAACAAAAAGAAACCAAAAACAGTACGTGAATTTATGATGAGTTGGTAAGGGAAACCAGGTTTGGTGGCATAGAGGAGTTTGAAAGGTGTCTGTTCTGTCTAATACCTTTGTTGACCTCCACATTCCTACAGGAGAAATCATAAACCCCTGACACTGAATGCTGGGACCTGCTCCACTTGCACTGCCCTAGCTCTTTTTCTTCTGCCTTTCTTCATTCCAACGCGTTGTCCCAGTTTGAGTACACATCTCACTGTTCCAAACAGACCATGCTTGTTCAAGCCTCTTACCGCCTCACTCTTCCATCTAACAGTCTCTCCCTCATCCACCAAGGCTCTCGATGACCACCTTCTAGGTGGTGCCTTTCCCAGCACTTCCTCTTCTGCCTGCAAAAGACCCCACAACTCACCTTTGGCATTGCTGTTCATGTCAGAGCACTGTGTCTGAGTCTGTACTTGTCACTAGTGCACACATTCCTCAGAACTAGTGTGCTTTGCTCCCCTAATACTTAGCCGGTGCCTGGCATCTGTCACGTGTCCAGGTGACATCTGTTGGGTGACTGGCTGACTCAGTGTTACATTATCTGCATTGTCACTTGTCTTGAGTATTTCTAAGGACTCAAAATAAGGAATCAGGGGACATGGGAGGAAAGGAGATTATATTAGCCACAGTAGCCTATCTGTAAATGTTGCCACCTGTTAGGAAGACGAAGTAGAGATCTCAGTACCATAACTGGCTCCCAGAAAACATGCATTACTACTGTATTTAGGAACCACAGCGGGCATTACCATCATCTGACAATGTTTTTAGACCTCAAAAGGCAGCTTTTCTTTCAGAATATGATATAGAATTTACTTTTACTTATTGACAAGTAACCAAAGGAAAACACCTGTAAAATATGATCTCATATGGTTCTTTAAGATCAACATTAGAGGTAATGTCCTATACAATATAACTATCACAACCACGGCAGCCCTGATATTTCTCTTAGGTGGTGATGCTGAAGTGAGGGCTGTGGTGTGTATACGTAGCTCCTGGCAATTTGGGTTTCTAGTGGGGGCTACTTATATTTCAACATAGTGCCTTCTTTCATATAGAATGCCCAGTAGGTGCCAATTTTTTTGCTGCGGATTTGCATGTCTTGTTTCCTTTGCCTCTGTTTAATTCTCCAACAGTCCTAGAAGGCAGGTATTATTACCCCAGCTTTCCATTAGATAAGGAAGTGGAGGTTCATAGAGAAAAAGCAATGTGTCCAGGCTGGTAAGTAACGGAGTCGGGGTATAAACTCAGTATTGCCTTGTCTTTCTTCAAAACCACTGTGCAGCATCACTTCAACAGAGAAAGAACCCCAGGGCTGCGTCTTTGTGTGTGTTTGTAGAGGTGTGTGTGTGTGTGTGTGTGTGTAGGGATGTTTGTGCATGGTCTTGGTGGAATAAACGTCTGTAACTGCAGCCTTTGTTTCTGCAGTGCTCCGTAACCTGCGGTGAGGGAACAGAGGTGAGACAGGTCCTGTGCAGGGCGGGGGACCACTGCGAAGGCGAAAAGCCTGAGTCGGTCAGAGCCTGTCAGCTGCCTCCCTGTAATGGTAGGTGTGACACTGATGGACTTCACTGCTCTGATAATGTTTTTAAACCTCAAGAAGCAGCTTTTCTTTCAGAATACAGTGTGGAATTTACTTTTGCTTATTGACAAATAACCAAAGGAAAACACCCATAAAATATGACCTGATATGGTTCTTTAAGATTGGCATCAGAGGCAATGCCCAATAATACTTAACTCTCATAACCACTGCAGCCCTGATATTTCTCCTAGGTGGTGATGCTGGAGTGGTGTGTATATGTAGCTTCTGGCAATTTGGGTTGCTGGTGAGGGCTGCTTATTTTTCCTGCCATGTTCTTCCACCATAACTTCACATCATTATTCATTTGCAGAAGAGTTTGAAATATTGCACTAAAATTATTCAGTTCAGACATGTCACTCAACTCAAGCTATTTCCAGTAACTGTCTGTCCTTATCAAGTGACTTCAAAATAGACACCTCGCACATATGCTAAAATGTAGCATTTGTCTGACCTACCAATTTGCTGTATTGCAAAAGCAAAACATGCTTTCTAGAGATCACTTTGCTGTTTTAAAATGAACAAGGTCTGTTGGACGGCTTCAGTCTCTATCACTCTGCCTCTTGCCTTCTCTGTTGTTCTCCATTTGCCTCTGACTCTGTTCCTCTCTGTTTTCTCTGTGTCGCCATTTGCCCTCTCCTATCTCTCCTTTATTTTTGGTGTCTGCCTTGCTCTCTGTCTCTGATGCGCTGTCCCTGCCGCCTGTATGTTACTTCATGGTTCTGTGTCTGTCACATATGCTTTCTAGTCCTTCATCTTTCTTTGAGCTTTCCCTTTCTCTCCTGAGTCTCCCTGACTACCTCCTGTCATTCTCTTTCCCTCCCATCTTCTCTTTCTTCTCCTGTCACTTCTTGACTCTGTCCTCTTTCCTTCCCTCTCTTTCTCTTCTCCCTCTTTCTCTATTCCATTTTTCTTTCTTTTTCTCCCTATTTTCAGTGTCCTTCCTTCACCCTCTTTCTTTCTCTTTCTCTCTCTTCACCCCCTGTCTTTCCCACTCTCTGTCTCTGCCTCTTTATCTCTCCCACCTCTCTGTCTCTTCCTGTCTCTTATCTCCCCCATTGTCTTAGTCTATTCCAGCTGCTATAACAAAATACCTGAGACTAGGTATTTATAAAATTCAGAAATGTAGCACTCACAGTTCTGAAGGCAGGGAAGTTCAAGGTCAAGGCATCAGCAGATTTGATGTCTGAGGAGGGCTTCACGGATAGTGCCTTGTGGCTTTGTCCTCACATGGTAGAAAGTGCTGGGGAGCTCCCTTGAGCCTCTTTTATTTTTCTAAGGTACTAATCCCATTCACTGGGGCTTTACCCTCGTAACCTAGTCACCTTCCAGAGGCCCTACTTCTTGGGGGTTAGGTTTCGATATATGAATTTTGATGGGACACAAACATTCAGATCCTAGTGCCCACCTTTTTCCACTCTTGTGTCCAGCTTCTCTGTGTGCTCCATCTCTTTTACTTCCTGTGTCTGTCTCTTCCTCTCTTATCTCTCTCTCTCTCTCTCGCTCGCTCGCTCTCTCTCTCTGTCGCCTCCACTGCTCTGTTTTTTTCCTCTTCCTGTGTTACTTTTTCCAGATCTCTCTTTCTTCATCTCCCTCTCTCCTGTCTGTCTGTCTCACTCTCTCTTTCCTTGTCTCACACTTTTTCTCCCTCCTTTCTTTTCTTGGTCCTAAATCCATGCCCTGACAACTGTAGGTGCTGCTTTGACACACTAGAAGACCCAAGACTCAAGGAGTTGCTTTTTCCTTGGGCCTCAACAGTATAAGTAAGATATTGATTGAATATTACATCTGCTGAATGATATTTCTTTTTGTCAAGAAAATTGGCAAGGCATTATGTTATCAAATGTTTTATGTGTTGAGGACATTTCAGACGTCAAAGCTTTACACCTTATAAATTATTTCATTATGTGTTCATTTGAAATGTGTAAT
Source organism: Cephalopachus bancanus (assembly GCA_027257055.1). Lineage (NCBI taxonomy): Eukaryota > Metazoa > Chordata > Mammalia > Primates > Tarsiidae > Cephalopachus > Cephalopachus bancanus. Next base: position 3,206,942 of record JAPVLO010000030.1, on the reverse strand, counting down.
GGCAAGAACAAGTATGACCATGCGGGGGAGACATAGGACCTATATATTGAATCATTTTACTTTGGAAAATATACGTCAAAACTCAAAACTCAAGTCAAAGCCAAAAGAACACATTGTACCGAATCATAAGTTTTAAAATATACTGTCACCATAATATTTATTCTTATGTTGTCATTACTGTTGGGAGGCTAAACACTTTGTGAGTAAGCTTTATTGATTTTAATAGCTAGTGTAGCTGTGTTTTTCTGTAAACATGCCCCGTGGTCAGCAATAATTTTCTTGATTCTCCTTCTTTAGCCAGAAGAAAATGTTTTTTAAATTATAAATCCAAGGAGCGGTAAGAGAGCATAACTACATTAGTGATTCCACATTTCTTTCAGCTTCTCTGACATCTAGACCCAACGACCAACTCCAAGAATACTAAAGGGTGACATATTTCTACTGTATTTCAGTAAAATAAGTAATGCTTGCTATAAGAGTCTCAAACTGCTATTAGAACCAAATGACCTTTTGATATCACATGTTAACTCTTTTTCAGAACTCTTTAATATGATTTGAGGCTGAAAATTTCCTCAATTATAATGATTGATTTTTTTCCATGTGACTCTGTGTCATTGGCCCCATTTTTTTGTTGTTGTTCTTTGTTTTATTTTAAAGATGTGGAGTACAGTTCAAGGTTAGGTATACAAATGTTCGTTATGCAGGTACCCTTGTTGATGAGGTGTGTGTCCCCCCCGCAGTTTCCCAGTGCTTTCAATCCCTTTCTTATAGTATTATAATTGTTCAAGTTAGGTTTGAGTGAGAACATATGGTACCTATGAGTGAGAACATATGGTACTCTGTTCTTTGTTTCTGTGATAAATCACTGAGTATGACAGACTCTAAATCCATCCAAATTGCTGCAAAGTCCATATGTTTGTCCTTCTTTAGGGCTGCACAATATTCCATTGTGTTTATGTACCACATTTTTTAATCCAGTCCAACTTCAATGGGCAGCATGGTTGGTTCCATGTTTTTAGTATTGTGTATAGATCGCAACAAACATGCATGTACAGGTATCTTTTTTGTAGGATGATTTGAGTTCCTCTGGGTATAATCCCAATAAGGGGATTGCTGGGTCATGTGGAAGGTCAATTTCTAGTTCTTTCAGAAACCGCCATGCTGTCTTCCAAAGAGGTTGTATTAGTTTGGATTCCCACCAGCAGTGTAGAAGCGTTCCTTTTTCTCTGCATCCTTGCCAGCATCTGTTGTTGTTTTATTAATGATGGCCACTCTTACTGAAGTTAAGTGGTATCTCAATGTGGTTTTGATTTGCATCTCTCTGATGATGAGTGAGGCTGAGCACTTTTTCATGTGTCTGTTGGCTGCCCATATATCTTCTTTTGAGAAGTATCTCTTCATGTCTTTTGCCACTTTTTAATGGGCTGTTTGTTTTTTTCCTTTCAGTGCGTTTGAGTACCTTGTAGATCTTAGATGTTGGGGCTTTGTCAGATATACAGTTGGCAAATATTTTTTCCCATTCTGTGGGCTTTCTCCCTGTTCTCTTGATGGTTTCTTTTGCTTTGCAGAAGCTCGTCAGTTTGATGAGGTCCCACTTGTCTATCTTATTTCTTATGGTATGGGCACTTAGAATTTTGATCAGGAATTGGTTGCCAGTTCCAATTTCCATAAGGGTGTCTCCTGCATTTTCTAAGATTCTTATAGTTTGAGGTTTTACATTTAGGTCTCTGATCCATTTAGAGTTAATTTTTGTGTATGGTGATAGGTAGGGGTTCTGTTTTAATCATCTGCATGTGGTCAGCCAGTTTTCCCATCATCACTTACTGAATAGGTTCTTCTCTCCGCAGTGGTTATTGGAGGCTTTGTCAATAATGAGTTGGTTGAGAAATTGACATTGGCCCCATTTTGACTGTACTATTTAATTGTTTATCTTTAAGTTCTTCCCTTCTATCCCTAGACAGATTACCACAGGGTTGATGCATTCCCTTGCATGTACTTGTTTTTTCTCAGAATATTTCACCCTTTTCCTTCTCTGCACAGAAATATACTCAGGCTCCAATGAGGCCCAGGCTGTGAACAGAACTCTGTAGTGCCATAGATAGTCCTCACACTTAGAAAAAGGAGCCTCTTACATGGACTCCTGAATGGGGTTCCTGAAGGCAAGGGGTCTGAGGAAAAAAGAGAGTACGGGGTCAGATAAGGACTTCTCATCCCAGGGCCTAGAGCCATAAGCATACAGAAAGAAGACATTTCCTTATTTTAAGATAGGTAGGAAAAAGTACCTCACAAGTGAAGAGGAATTGATAGTTGAGGTGATACCCATTAATGTAATTCCCAGGCATTCATAGCATAATTAGATGATGACCTTAGCTAATATGAAATATTCAGATACATTATACTATATAATAGACTTGTAAATGTCAAGCAAATGTGAGTCATTTCACAAATTGGAAAGTGGACATAGTATTAAACTCTAACAAAGTTGGTAATTTTAGTCTTCTGTTGGTCTTGCCAACTGACTCTTTCTTTTTTAAACTTCAGAGAAAGAATTTTTCACTTTCCTTGGAAGTTATATCGTAGGTTCTTACCTAGCAATATAATATTACTCAATAATACATTGTAGTTCTAAGTGATTCTATGATATACACGCCAAGATTTACAATTTGTGTGTTTATTAAATGAACATGGGGCCAGTCTTTCTGTGTTGCACATCTGCATGGATGCTACAGTGTGCACCAGTTCTGCATTTAGAGAGCCATAAGATATGGCACTATTTTATAGGATATGCCCTAAGATGACTAAAAATAGGTACTAACTAATAACATTTTTGTGAGCTTAATATTTGGGTCTCTATAATCTAGTTCTTGTAACGTGCAATCGATAGAATTTTAAAGTAAAGTGTAAAGTGTTTTACAAGTGTTGCCTTAGATGTTATCAAACATTTTATGAGTGTTCTTTTAGTACCCTTTATATATAACAGTACTGTTAATTCAATGAAATTAATTTTCATGGATGTTATTTAGTACCCTTTAAACAAAAAGTGCTATTCATTCAATGAAGTTAAAGAACTATGAATTATTCATGAGAAAGTTGACACACTTTACCCAAATCTGTACTGTCAAATAACAAATAATCTGAGAATATTCCATAGTAAATATGAAACTATTGCATTCACGCTGGTGAATATTCTTTTATTCAAAATGTTATTTTCATTTTTCTTTGGGTAATACATTTTTAAGATTTATTTAGTTCCAATAGGCCTTTAGTATTTATTTTATTTTAAATTTGCATTAATATAGAGAATACCCTATAAGAAAACCAGAAATACCATAGCATTTGAGAGCGCTGAATCCTAACCAGTAGACCACCAGGGAGACACAATATTATAACATTTGAAAAAGATGCCCCTTTGTATCCTAAAATGTCAACTATAAGGCTAAGCAAATCCCCTTTTCTCAATCTATAATCAGATATGTGTGTCGACTAGGAGAAAACATACCCTTGGTGGTCTGAAGACTCCTGATGGAGATACTAAAATAGTGAACATCACAAGTAGTGTGAAGATAAAGAACTACTTCCAAGGCTTTCAGTGAATTCATCCTCATGTTCATATCTGTAATGCAAAGACTCACTGATGTCAGATTTCACTGAAATCTTTTTGCATTCATTAACCATTTTAATTTCTTCCCTCCTTTTACTTTATGTTTCGATGATGTGTTACTTTGTTTTCTTTTGATTTTTGCAGATGAGCCATGTTTGGGAGACAAGTCCATATTCTGTCAAATGGAGGTGCTGGCCCGATACTGCTCCATACCTGGTTATAACAAGTTATGTTGTGAGTCATGTAGCAAGCGCAGTAGCACTCTGCCACCACCATACCTTCTAGAAGCTGCTGAAACTCATGAGGATGTTATCTTTAACCCTAGTGACCTCCCTGGATCTCTAGTGATGCCTACATCTTTGGTTCCTTATCATTCAGAGACCGATGCTGAGAAGAAATCTTTGGGTAGCATCTCTGCTTTGGGAGGTCCAAACACATATGCTGCTTTCAGGCCAAACAGTAAACCTGATGGTGCTAACTTACTCCAGAGGAGGGCGCAGCAGGCAGGAAGTAAGATGGTGAGACTGGTCTCAGTACCGTCATCCACGCCCACCAAGAATGGCCACTTCCATTCAACTTCACCTGTGTCTGCTGCTTCCTTCCTTGCAACCCATGATACAACAGGTGCTTCTTCTCAGGCAAGAACCTCAAAGAAAGATGAAAAGAGTATTGACAAGAGACGTCCGATAAGATCATCCACCTTAGAAAGATGAGAAACACGAACCAAAAAAGACTGGAAATCAGAGGGAAACCTGGACAACATCCCTCTCCCCATGGTGCATATGCTTGTTTAAAGTAAAATTTCCATAGATCATCAACCCATTTTAGCTGTAAGTGGAAGGACAAAAAGTGCTGGTTCACTTTCTAGTTGCTTTCATCCTTCTTTTGTTCTGCATTGACTAATTTACCAGAATTCATTGGAAGAAAGCACCAAAGATTATTAACAGAAGAAAAATACATTGCTAAGTGTTGGTCACTCTCTGAAGCAGAAAAGGGACTGGAACCAATTATGCGTATCAGCTGATTTTTTTTGTTGTTTTTAAAAAGTACAGTAAAAATAAAAAAGAGATACCAATGGTTTACACTTTAACATGAAATTTTGAAAAAGGAGCAAAGAATTTTTAGACTTGTATTCTTATTTATCTATATTAGAAATATTATATGAGCAAATTTGCAGCTGTTGTGTAAATACTGTATATTGCAGAAATCAGTATTATTTTAAGAGATGTGTTCTCTAATGATTGTTTACTATATTACATTTCTGGATGTTCTAGGTGCCTGTCATTGAGTATTGCCTTATTTGACATTCTATAGGTTGATTTTCAAAGCAGAATATTACAAAGGAGAAGTTAGAATACAGCTACTGATGATACAGAAGGTTTTATTGTATGGTTTTGTTGAATCAACAATGTGAAATCTAAATTACAGAAAAAGAAAAAAAGAAAAACTACAGACATACAGATCTTAGCTTACTTATTGCCTTCTATTCTTATAATTAAAAGGAACATGACTGATGTTTTAATATACTTATGGTCACAGGGAACAGTAAATGAGCCTGTGCAAGATAAGAGTAAAAGTCTTATCAAGACCTCAGTAGGTGCCGTTGAGGTGTCCTATGTTTTTGTGTTTTTGTCTTTTATTTTCCTGTTGCTGATATATACAAACAGCTATGCTCAATGTACTGTAATAATCACAAAGGAAATTATTTTGAGATAACTTGTTTGTATGTTGTTAGCTGAGCAAAGTATTACCAATCTAGAATTGACATTCAAAGATAGTAAGGCTTCAGGGCTTTGGAAGCAAGTTCAAGAAAGCATTTGTCAAGGTTGAGGTATTTATTTTCTGCATGGTTCATATTCAAATGTTCACAACCACAATGCATTTGACTGCAATAATGTGCTAGTAATTTATGTCAGTGATCACCTTGCTCACAACCAAGCCAGAAATGCTCTCTCCAGGGAGTAGATGTAAAGTACTTGTATATAGAATTCAGAACCGAAGATATTTATTAAAAGTTGTTTTTTTTCATTATAGTATTTTTATGTACTAAATACTTAACGCTAATAGCAATGACATATTTTGGTAAACTAGAGAGACAGACATGATTAGAGATGCATGCTTTGTTCTGTGCATAGAGGAAAAATTTATTCAAACTACCACAGCCAACTTGGAAAGCTAAAATTGAACAAATCTGGTGTTATGTGAACATTTTATATTTTTTAAGTAGTTGATATTAAATTGGTGACTTGTTCCCCTACAAGGAAACATTAAACTGTAAGAACTCAGCTAGCTGTTTAATAAAATAGTGAATTAGAACCATTTTAAAAAGTTTGTGAGAGAAATAACTTTGTAAATTACACTTAGAAAAGAAAGATGAGTGTTATAAGCATAATGTTTTTGAAGTCAGTATCTGAGCTATCTAAAAATATATTATGCAAACTTATATGTAAATATGTTGACCTCCCAAAGTACAGGAAGTCCAAGAACTTTTGCATTTTAACCATTGTAAACTAACAGCTTAACCTATTGATTCTATACCTCTAAAGAATCGCTGCTACTTTGTGCAAGAATTTTTGAAGGTCAAATGAATTAAGTGATTCCAGATAGTAAAACAATCCCAGAGTCTTAAGTAAGTCTTTTTTTTTCCCCTAAAATTTTTCCTTTAATGAAATTCTCTCTAGTTTACTTGCGTGTGCATACATCTGGTCCACAAGGGAATATGGAGAAAGATGGTCTCACACATACACCTCCCATAAAGATGTACATATTCATTATCTTTCTGACCCTCGAGCTTTCTTTCCTACTAAGCTAAAAATTCCTTTTTATCAAAGTGTACACTACTGATGCTGTTTGTTGTATTGGGAGCACATAGCAATAAAAATGTTAAGAAAATATAGATCTGATTCTCTCTGAATTGTATCATTAGATTCATCACAGCATTAATAGAATGTGTTCTTTCATTCTAGGAAGTAAATTGGCATAAAATTCTTTTGCTACTTGTGCCTTTTTGAAAGACTAAAGTTAAGTGACAATGTCTCCTGTTTTCATACTAGGTATGAATTTTTTAAAAAATCAAAGAAAGGCCGGGCATGGTGTCTCACACCTGCAATTCCAACATTTTGGAAAGCTGAGACCAAAGGATCACTTGAGTCCAGGAGTTCAAGACCAGCCTGGGCAACATTGCTAGATCTTTCTACAAAAAAAATTAAACAAATTAGCCAAGCATGGTGGTGTATACCTGTAGTCCCAGCTACTTGGCAGGCTGAGGTGGGAAGATTGCCTGAGCCAAGGAGGTCAAGGCTGTGGTGAGCTGTGATTGTGCCATTGCACACCATTCTAGGTGACAGAGTGAGAACTTGACTCAAAATGTATATATTATATACATGTTATTTACATGTATGTATATGTTTGACTCCAAATATATACATTATACACATATTTACATATATGTACCTATACATGCATATTTACATAAATATGTTTATATATACATAATAAAGTAAAAACAAAATAAAATTGTGGTAGGTGGCTTTCTGCTAAAGTCTGTCCCATAGAATCATGAAAAAGATGAGGAAAGTTTGCCATAATGTTAATATTTACGAGAAGAAAGAGAGGTGCTTCTGTTTTTAAAACAGACAATCTCAGAATGATTTTTAAATAAAAGCTGACTGCAAGTCTTGAACCCTGATTACTTGAGGATTGAGGGAAACATTACTTACGACTCAGGAGTCTGGGGTGGAAGGAACATCACAGTGGAAGGCTTTTGCTATGTCATAGTGCAGTGGTTTCCAGTCTGAACTATGGTGGCAGACTCCGTTTTGATCTCTACCTGTCACTTCATACCTGAATGACCTTGCACATCCTCACTCAGTTTCAGTTTCCTCATCTGTACATGGGAGCCAAAAATCATTACACAACATTGCATGATTGCTAGAAGTGATGAGATCACATAGTAAAGCTGCTAGCACAGGGCCTAACACATAATAGCTCACAATAAATATTAAGTATTAATGTTAAGTCTTTGTCCTTGTCCTCATCTTGTTAGATAACTAAACCACAGCTTTCCTCTTGGATCCCCACCTAGTTTGAATCATGGTCACTATATGTCATTCAGGAATCTAAAGAAAAAGTTTAGCTTAAAAATTGAATAGGATAAACTCATTAAGAATAATCTCCAGTCATTGATTTTGAAGAATTTTAGTTAATTATGCCTACTTTCCTTTTGCAAGTAATAGTCAAACTAGGGGGCTTGATATTAACTATATATTTCTGCACAGGTGGTCAACGGGACAATAATATCCCAAACTGTTAGCAAATTGTTTCTCGTCTGTTTACATTATTATACTTTGCAGAAATATCAGCAAGTCATTCCTCCATACATATCTTAGATTTTCCTTACGAAGAAGCTGCTTAAATGTAGTTTATGAAAGAAAAAAAGTCAATTGAAAAGTGATAAAAACATAAATAAGCCAAAGAAGACATCATTTGTTAAAGAAGTATTAAACAAAGAAAAAGTAACTGTTAAAGCTACTTAAAATGCAGTAAAATGTAAAAACAACCCTAGGGTACACAGACATTATCTCAACACATCAACCAATATTAGGAACATTCACCTTGGGCCCAAATACTTTTGGATTATTCACTTAAAGCCCGAGGCAAAATTTTAAAATTCATTACAATACCACCTACTAAGCAAAGAAAGTACAATCTACTAAAATGAATTTAACATCAAAAACAAATTTTGAAAGAAAACAAGGTGCTATAACTTCTGTAAAATCATCACAGAATTGCCTAAAAATGAGAATTGCCTCCAAAATCCCCCCATCTTGCTCAACGGCAGGTGCATAAAAAGTTAATCATCTCCTTTGTGGATAAACTTGTTACTACATTAAAACTGTGGCTTGGAAAGGTTGCCGTTATTCAGTTAATTCATAGTGGCAAGCAAATGGTTGATTTACCCAATTCGCTTTCAACCACTGGGTTGATAACAACTAGTGTTTTTTTTTTTGTTTTCAAACCCATGAAAATTCCCGAAGTAGTCTGATGACAGAGAAGAGTACAATTATACACAGCCAAGTGCTGCTTTTACGCTTATTACCCTTTTCTGTAAGGTCTCTACAGAAGAGGAAAACAAAATAACAAAGCTCTTTCACAATCTGCTATCGAATAAATAAGTGGTGATAAAACTACAAATACATCCACACAAAGAACAATTCTGCCGTATGAATATTTGGGAGACTCACAAGAAGAGATTCCCACAAGTAGTTCAAGAGTGAAAACATACTTCTCACAGTGCATGATATAGGGGCAGTAGGTCTGCTTCCTAATGCTGTGACAAATTGATAGAGTATTAAACTTCTCAAGAAGTTATGGTGCCCTGGTTAAGAATGTGGACGCCAGTCAGAATTCTGGTTGACATCTTAGTTCTAAAGTCAACTAATTGTGACTTGGAGGCTCACAATTAGTTGACTTTAGAATATGCCTAAGCCTCCCTTCTTTTATCTGTAATATGAGTGTGATAATAGTACATAATTCATGGGGCTGTTTAAGCAAAAAAATGGATAATTCAAGAAAAGCAATGAACACAGTGCCTGGAAGACATTAAGTGCTCCATGAAGGTTTCTAATTGTTATTTTCTCCAGAAAATTGATTTTTAAAAATATTTATCTTTTTATGGGTGATTGACAGATCCCAAAACCCTCAATTTGAATATTTCAAACCAAGGTCACAATTTTCACAAAGTCCCATCTGCTCAAAGTATCCTGTGTACACAAAATAATGTGAAACACACAAATAGAAGTAGAGAATTGTATGAAATATATATATCAACAGTCCATAGTAGGCATAACCCTGTAGGGATAGCTCAGGCATAGAGCCTTTGCACAGTAGGAATAAGCAGGCAAGTGACTCCAAATATTAAAGCAACTGCTTTTCTATGGACTTGCTGCCACCATAATTCTCTTCTGTGGATGACATACTTTCCCTGTAGCCCAGACAAGGGGCTTTGGCTATTACTTGCCAAGGAAAGCAGGATTTTAGTTGTAACTGAACTATACATTTTGTCCCTGGGCAAATAAAAATTTTCTATTTCTTTTGTATTCTTCATTATTGCCTAGCATTCATCTTCTCTCATTGTACAAATTTCACAATACATATTACATTCTATAGGACTCTGATGCAGAACACAGAGCTCCTAGAATTATGACTGTGGTCTCCTTTCTGTTTTTAGCTTTTCCCTCCCTCCCTCTCTTCCTCCTTCCCTCCCTTTTTCCCTTCCTCCCTCCCTCCCTCTCTCTCTCACCTTGTTTGACAGAAATAGGAACTAACTGATGTTGAACCAGAAAGAATCTTCAGATATTATCTGGCACTCCTCATTTTGCAGGGATAAGATTAAGATACAAGGATGACTCTTCCACAACCTCATCTCTGAATTGGAATACGACTGGCATTACAACCGAGATTAGTATTCCAACTCTTAGTTCAGTCCTTCTTCCATGGCCACAATAGATCTATTCTGTAAAAATAAGGGATTCCAGTGAAAGAGAAGTTCATTATCCCTGGATCAGCAAGTATCTAAACAAGAGAGTCAGCGTGTCCATTTTAAGAAAGAAAATCTGAAGTTCTATTTGGAACTTTGCACTTTCAGAGGAACTTAATGAAACCCGCCACACTACCCAGGAATGTGTCTAGCCCTGTGCTTGGGACATCTTCATTTGTGTCTATTGGCAACTGTAATGAGTCACATTTATCTAGGCTTTTCAGAAGCTCTGTCCAAAATGATGTAATATTCTCATTCCTTTTTGGGGTTTTAATAGCCTATTTTTTATATCTCAGATGTTGCATGACACTTGAAGATGGCAACATAGCCTCTGGTATGCTTTGATATCTATATTGTTTCCAACATGGTGCTCCAGTTGTCAGAAGAAGAAGCCACTCAGCTTCTTCTGTGTTAGTTTACACAGATTCCTCAAACTTAAAGTCATTATACAAGGAAGGATCAAACTCCTGCTTGACTCTGCTTCTGCCTCATTACCTACCTCCTGATCTCTTTCTTCACCACCACACTTCTCAGGGGAATGCCCTAGTTGACCGCCCCTCCCCCTTCCCAGGCCTACTGGCATTCACTCTGGAGCATGCTGCAGCCTGCATTCTGCCCAGGCTCATAACAGAAGGTCATTCCCAATGGCTGTTCTTCAGCCAGAATTCTTCTTGGATTCAGCAATTTTTTATTAAACTCTGATTATGCACCAGGCACCGGTCTAGGTACTGAAAGTACAGTAATGGGCAAAACAGTAAAAATTACTGCCATCCTCCTGGCTTACATTGTAGTGGAAGAATCATGCATGAGTTTGTTATATAATATGCTAAATGGTGATACTGAATGGCATATTGTCGTATTAAAAGTAGGATGGTGGTGGTAGGACTCAGAAGATGACAAAATAGAAGAAATTGGCAGAAAATGAGAGTTATCTATGCAATTTCTGGAGGGAATAAAATCACTTCTAGAAAAATCATCCAATACAAAGGCCCTAAGGCAGAATAATGTCTGGCAAATTTAAGGAATGGCAATGAAGTCAGATAGGAGGAGATGAGTGTTTAATGGGATGGATTGTAGAAAACGATATCAGAGAGGTAAGGGGTGAGTGAAAAATCACATAGCATTTTTGGGTCAGAATGAACTTTACTTTGCCTTTATTCTTCTAAGGTTCTCTATGGTATTACGTGGCCTCCGTGAAAAGAATCCGGGATTTGATCTCAGACAATTTGGTTTTGAATCTTACCCACCATTCATGAACCATGGGACTAGTCTCTTTAGTTACCTTGTTTCTGCCATCCACAAAATAGAATGAAAACACTATCTCACAGACTTCTAGTGTAAATCAAATGAGTTTATGTGCCCAAATATGTATTTTTAAGGTATTATTGTAATTTAAGAAATAAATAAACATTGATTTTTTATATTACAAACTTTACTATTATACAATCTGTAATTTTACAATTTCAGAGTCAGAAGTGACTTTGTAAGACCTACAGGGAACCACTCTCTGACCTCTCTTTCTAAGTCCCATTGACTGGTTCCTCTATCTTTTATGATCATTTATAAATAATTCCCAAGTCTCCATATATAAGGCTTCACATTTATAACAAATTATAAACATATGCACACATATCTGCTGAACATCTTACCTCTGCTGTCACAAACGTACCTCAACATTTTAAAAACCAAGTAAATATTGTTTTTCCAAGAAACCCAGTTCTAAGTCCTATGTTCTATGTCCTTCACTAGACTCAGCCTCACAGTCATGCTTTTCTTTTTTCTTCCTTCCTCCCTCCCTCCCTCCCTTCCTCCCTCCCTCCCTCTCTCCCTCCCTCCCTCCCTCCCTCCCTCCCTTCCTTCCTTCCCTCCCTCCCTCCCTCTCTCCTTCCTTCCTTCTTTCCAAGACAGGTAGGAGCACAGTGGCATGATCATAGCTCACTGTCCCCTAACCCCTAAACTCTAATGATCCTTCCACCTCGGCCTTCCAAGTGGGCAGGACTACAGGCACAAGACACTATGTTAGGTTACTCTTATCCTTCTCTTTGTCTTTTACTCTCTATATGGAATCAGCCCCCTTGTCTTGTTGATGTTACTTCTAACAGGTCTCTTTCATTGGTTCCCTCTTTTTGATCCTAATAGTCTCTGCCTGATTCACATCAGGCTCTAACTGAAACTATCACAAGGACCCTATGGTTGTCTTTCTCTCTTTGGGGTGTCACCCATTTTCAATATTATACTCACCCTGCTATCAGAGTTCCTTTTATGTATGTCACTGTCCTTTTCAAGCTATGTCATGCCAAAACAAAGTACATCTGTGCTGTCTCTCTCTCTCATGTCTTGGAATCTTTCCTCAACTTGTTACACTTCTAGCTCACAAACTCCACTTGATAACTTTCTATTTGTACATCCTTGTTGTCCCACACAAAACTAACCCTAGTCTTTTAAGCCCCCATTAAATGAACTTTTTTCTCCTTTATTATCCTTGTGAATTTTATTTTAGTGAAGGAAAAAACTATTTCTCAATGTTTGTATACCTGGAGTCCTGCACCCTTAGTAGATGTTTCTTGAATAAGTGACCAAATAATTTCTTAGCCCTTCCTCATAGTAGGCACAATTTTCTTTCATCTCTTGTTTTTACTTCTCTATTCAGAGCTTCCCTCTACTTACAATATCTAAGATTTACTTGACCAAGGATAATTATGAAAAGCTTGTTGATTCCAGTTAAGATGGTTATTTCCAAGGGGTTAGCTAAAATAGTTAAGAAAACTAGGGGCCATATTACATGAAAATGTACAACCCTTATTTTGATCACATTATTAGAAAAAGAAAAAGAAAAATATACATACTGCTGAATTCACTTGTATATGGCTAGAGTCAGGATGATTGGAATAGAAAAAATTTAAGGATTAAATTGTAGCCTGGCAGAAATCTCTAAATGGAGTAAGAAAGTGTGGTGATCTCTAGTTTCCTGTATTTAAATGTCATCTTTTGGCTGAGAACTCCCAAATTTAATTCTGTAGCCCATATGTTCTCCTGAATTCATATTTACAACTACTTTCTTGACATTTCCACTTGGATGACTAGCAGACATGTATAACCTAAGAAGTTGAATTTGGACTTCTGTTTTTCCACCTCCCTGGTCCCCAACCTGCTTCATCTAGAAGTTTTATTCCTTCTAATGTCTCAGGACCAAACTAGGGAGTTGCCCATAAATCTTTGTATTAGTTTTCTATTGCTGCTGCAAATTACCACAAACTTAGTGGATTAAACAGTACAATATGATCTTATAGTTTGATAGGTCTGACACAGGTCTGAGTGGGCTAAAATCAAGGTGTTAACAGGGATGCTTTCCTTTCTGGAGGCTCAAATGGAACATTCATTTCCTTACTTTTTCCAGGTTCTAGCAGGTACCCACATTCCCTGACTTGTGGCCCCACCTTCCATCTTCAAAGCCAGTAACAGTGGATCAGAACTTTTCATGTTGCATCTCTCTATTCCTACCATCTCATTTTTGTCTCACCACAGTGGCAAGATGGTCTTCATTTTTAGGAACTCCTGTGGTTAGGTCCACCATCCTGATAATCCAGAAGAACTTCCCCATCTCAAGGTCAGTTAATTAGTTACTTTAAATCTATTTGCAACTGAACTTCTTTTTTGCCAAGTAACATAACTTTTTAGCAGATCCTGGGGATTAGGATTTGGACATCTTTGGGAAGAACATCTTTCTGTTTATCAGCGTTCTCTTTTCTCCTCACCACATCCAGGTCTTCAAGAAATCCTACTTGCTCTAACACACATGCATGTGCACACACAAACTCACACACACATAATCTGACCACTTGTCACCACTTCCATTCCTATTACCCTTGTCCAACTTGCCATAAGTTCTCATCCACTATAACCTCTCTCATTAGGGAACCTCCTTATTTTACTAAAAATATTTATAATTGTATCACACACCCCAACTGTTACCTCAGAAATCTCATTTTCTCTCCCCCTCTTCTCTCTCTCTCTGACTCTGCTCCAGCCGGAATAGCCTCCTTCCTATTCCTCAAACTTTCCAGGTATGCTCTAGTCTCAGCCTTTGTACTAGCTCTACTCTCAGCTAGTGATGCCCTTTCTGGAGATAATCACTGAGCTAAATTCCTCACCTTCTCAAAAACCACCTACTCAATGAAGCCTGCCTTCAAAGGCAGAAACACTTAATAGAAGAAATGGCATATACATATTGTCATCACTACAGTGAAACAATTAGGCACCAAACTTTAGCATTCACAGAACGCATCATAACAGTGAATTGTATGACTGAATTGAAGATGATAGTCCTAGTAGAAACCCTGTTAAGAATAGACCAGCTGGGCTGATGGCTCACGCCTCTAATTCCAACACTTTGGGAGGCAAAGGCGAAAAGATTGCATGAGTCCACGGGTTCAAGACCAGCCCGGGCAACTTGGTGAGACCTCATTTCTACAATAAATCAAAAATGTAGCCAGGTGTGGTAGCACATGCCTGTAGTTTCAGTTACTTGGAAGGCTGAGGAGGAAGGCTTGCCTGAGCCCAGCAGGTCTAGGCTTCATTGGCTGTGAGCATGCCACTACACTCAAGCCTGGGCCACAGAGTGAGAATCTGACTTAAAAAAAAAAAAAAAAAAGGAATAAACCAAAAGACCAAAACCATGCTCATTTGAATGGGTCTTTATCATTTATAATGCAAAACATTTACTTTCCCAAATCAGATATACCATGTGAATATCCTCATTTGAAAAGGCGTGCAGCTTTTCAAGGTAACTTCTTATAGTTAGCGACAGCATTTTGTCATGTAAAAATATACTCGTTAGGTTGACTATAGCCACTCATTAGAGCATATTCCTTTACGTGTTATTCCATGATTGTATCTTAAACTTTGAGAATATGCTGGATAAATTATAAGCCCATGAAAGGATTTTGAAGTTTGTAATAATATTCTAAGCTTGATCATTAACTAAAAATAAGTATAAATTAATTTCTAACATTATAGATTTGTAAAAGTTTTTTTGAAATTTACAATTGCATTCCTCAACATCCACAACCAAAGTAAATAATCATAGCCATAATGAGCAATAAACTCTGAAAAATATTTTCAAACCTGAGGCTCCTATTTCAGCATGTGTATAAGTATGTATTCATGTTTTCACCTTCTTCACCCTGGATTTTCTGTGCCAACTTGCCCATTTCCTGTTTTGCTGTTTAAAATCCTAAAATGCTCTTAAGGTCCTCCATGGTTCAGAAGATAGTGAAAGTGAATAAATTATGGTTCTAGGAAGTCAAGCATTTCTAAAGTGAGCTCTACTCTATTTCCATACATCTCAAGGTTAAATATCTTGGAGTTATCATACCATTTTAAAGAGCTAGGATTGCTCCCCAAGGAGTGTGTGCTTTGGTATTCATCTTGGTCTTCATTTTCCAAAGTGTACTGCACAGAACACCTTTATGCTCAAAGTCATCTACACAGCTTTCTGCAGTGGTCCTCTCCCACAAGGGTGTGAGGTTTCCTGAAGGAGAGACGGGCTAGGCGAAAGACTAAAATAATATACTTGAACACCTGCTTGCAGGACAGATGTCATTTAATGTTAGTTAACAGAAAGCTTTTATACCATTTGTAAAGGGGCAAGACAAAGAAAATTCCTTCATGTACATATCCTTTAAAAGTTACCACCATCTAGCGGTCTTAGAAGCAACAAACAAGCCAAAAACACTAACTACTTTCAGTTAATGAGTCTTAAGATAAGTTTAAAAGCAGTTTTACTTAAACTAAACATAATGCATCACTTAATTTACAAGGTTTACTTTGATTTCTGTTCCACATCACTTGTCTAATTAAAAAAGCCTTAAAATCACTAAAACAAAACTATAGATTGTACCTAGTGATAGTAGGAATATGAAGCCCATTAACTTGACCAAAAAACAGTGGCTAACATTTAAAGAATAACTATGAAAGTGACTTACTGTGAAAATACATACACTAATCTTTACTCTGAATAAGCATATAAAGTGAACTAAACATAATGAAATGAAACTAACACAACTAAAATTACTATGATTGCATAATAGCTAATGAGCTTTTAAGTTTAGGATAATGTGGTTTGGGGGGGGTGATTTGGCTGTTTTCCCTTATGCTTGGCAACCTCCTGGAAAATATCTTTGTCTTAAGATAGGCACTTGAGCAATTATTATTATCTTTAAGGCACCAATTTTATCATTATGTGAACTTAAACTTATGAACCAAAAACAATCTTCAAAGTAATTATAAAACACTAAACTACAGCATTAAAACTTAATAATGCTTCAAAGTAAAAACCTTGTTAAACATAACCAGAGCCTAATAATTTTTGTCAACTCTCATATATATGCATATTGATTATATAAACTAGCATGATATTACATTTACCAATTACATTTAATACATGGATAAAACAATTATCATGTCTAGAATAGCACTACCAGCAACTCTTTTCAAAACAGTCCCAAATTATAGTCCTTGAAGTGCTTCAAGAAAGTTTCCAGGTGCACACTTCTCTACGTATCAGGAGTTTTCTCTCTGGGGGTTCTATGACCTTCAAAGCTTCATAATTGCCTTTCTCGTCCAGGTGTCTTCATTACTTTTCTCTTATCCTGCAGTGCTTATTTCTAAAGAAAACTCAAAAGAAGCTTTTAGTGATGTTTCCCAGGCCCCCAAGGTTGCTCTCTGTATTTAGTTAATTTATCATAAAAGTATCCAATTAGTATATTATGAATTCAGTAAAAACCCACCTATAAACATTTACTTAAAATTTTAACTATAGAATTAAGTAAAACCCTTAACGATTAATCTTCATCCTAAATCTATGAAAATGGTGTTATAAATCACCTACATAACTCCTAGATAAGTGTTAGAACTTATAATGAATTCATAATGAACTTACTATAAACTCGTGCTTCTAAAAAACCTTATGTCTAAACACTAAACTACATAATTCTAAATCAAATAAAGAGTGAATATACTTGTATCACTTATTATTCAAGCAATATCTAGTAACTTATACCAAGTGAAAGAAAGCATTCTTGATGTGCTTCAGAGTTTAACCCTTGCATATGTTAGAAAAGGCCAAATGGCATAGTGGAAGATGGAAAAATGAACCAGGACATTCCCAGGTTAGGTGTGAGTACTTCACATAACATGCCATTTTCTTCTTCCATGACTGCACAGAATTCTTCGGCCATACCAACAGTAAAGGTGGAAGACAGAAGGGCCTCAGCTTTCTGAGCTCACCCTGCGGCCAGGGGTCTTCAGCGCACCTGGACTTTGTCAATCAGGTGGGCCTCCAAGGCTGGCTCCCAACAGCTTTTCCTCCACCTTCTCTTCTGTCTGAAACCTGCCTCCCACTGAGGACATGGTTTCACCTACCACTCTTAGGCAGGTTGTTGTTTTTCTCTTCCACATGGTTTTGTGTCACAGATCCTGGAATTAGATTGGTGTCTTCCAAGACCTTGTTGCCACTCCCAGGTTCTTTTAGCCTCTTCTGCTATGAAATACCCAGTTGTAATTTCTGTTGATTTTAATAGCCTCATTGACAATTCTTCCTGTATCTTGGTCTCTCCATTTCTAGATCCTCTCTACTTCAATGATCTCATCCTGCATCTTACTTCAGACTATTGTCTCTAAGGGCTCCTTGTTTCATGACTTTTCCTAGCTTTTAGTGGAGGTCACCAATCCTTGGCGTCCCTTGTCTTGTAGATGCATCCCTCAGATGTATGCCTGTTTTACATGGTCTTCTTCTGTGTGTTTCTCTGTCTCTGTTTCTGTGTTTTTGACACCAGTCATTGGATGAAGGCCTACCCTCATCCAAAATGATCTCATCTTGAATAATTATGTCTGCGAAAATCCTATTTCTAAATAGGGTCAAATTCTTAGGTTCCAACTGGACATGAATTTGGGGGATACTTTTCAAACCAGTAAACCATTCATGCCTTCTCCAGGGTCTTCTTTTATTTTCCTCTTTCTCCCATTATTAGTCTTTCCTCTTATTACTGCTATTATCAGAGAAACACATTCTATTATCTTTCATACTGAAAAATTTACTTGATCCCACATTTTCAGCTCCATCTATCATCACTTTATTTACCTGCTCTTCTTTGTAGCCATCTTCTCAAAAGAATTGCCTACACATGTTTATTTGCTCATTTCCCAGTTCTCTGCAATTTATCATGCTTCAGTCTCTACTCCAAATCTGTTCTGAAATTGATTATATCAAAAGGTTCCCAATGACCTCTTGTATTTGACAGCATTCTCCAGAGAATGCTGAAAAAATAGAATAGAATAGAATGTTTATTCTTTCTCTCTCCCTCTCCCCCCCACACACATTTATGTGAGAGAGAGAGAAAGAGAGGGTGATGGAGGAGGGAAGAGAGAGAGAGAAAGAGATTCCTTATAAGGAATTGGCTCACATATTTATGGAGACTGGCAAGTTCAAAACCTGCTGGGTGGTCTGGCAGGCTGAAGACCCAGGAGAGTCAATGCTACAGTTCATCTAAAGGCAGTTTGCTATAGAATCAGGAGAAATGACTTAACATTGTAGATGAAGTCAAGTTGTTGAGAATTCCCTCTTGCTTGGATCATTCAACCGATTGGATGAAGCCCATTTGCATTATGGAAGGCAGTCTGCTTATCTCAGAGTTTACCTATTTAAATGTTAATCATACCCAAAAATACCCTCACAGAAATGCCCAGAATAATGTTAGGCCATATATTTGGGCACCCCATGACCCAACCACATAGACACATAAGATTGACCATCACACCTCCCTATTGCCAAATCTAATGGTTACTTATATTATGTATTGTGCATTTTAGCATAGTTGACTGCTATCTGCATTATTCCTCTGTTGGCCTCTATGACACCACTCTCCTGGTTGTTTTCTGAAACCCTCTGTTGCTCTTTCTTGCTTTCCTTTGCTGGTTCTCCTCTTCTACCCAACATGTTGTTCCTCAGGCCTACGTTCTTGGGTCTGTTGAATCTTTCTACCTACTCTTTCTTAATAAACTTCATTCCTATGGTTTTAGGGGTCCTCTCTAGGCAGATGTCTTCTGAATTTCTATCTCCAGCTCAGACCATTTCTCTGAGATTCAACCTCACATGTTCACAACTGCCTATCTGACATCTCCACTTGTATGTCTTGTAAGCATAACAAAGTGAGCTTGCAAGCAGGACTTTTGATTCCTTCCAAAACTGTCCTTCACAATGTCCTTCCTGACTCATTTCTTCCATATTTTAGAAGTGGTAATTCTTCTATGCCGTTACTTAAATCAGAAAGCCTAGATGCCAAACCAATTTCTTTCCTTTCCTTCACTCTCATCCTCATACCATGTCTGGAATACAAGAAAAGCAACCTTTTAAATGCAGCTGCTCAAGGCTACATCCACTGCCACAACTTCAGGCTGCCATCACCCCTCACTTGGACTACAATAACTATTTTTCTCATTTCTACTCTTAATTGCATTTAATCCATGACAAAATAATTACTTAAGATGCGGCCCTGCTTAAATACATTCATGGCATTCCACTGCACTCAGAATACAATTCCAACATGTTCCTCTGCCCTATGACCTGACTTCTGTCTAGTTATTCCACCTGGTTTTATTCCACATCTTCACTTTTTCTCATTTAGCTGCGATGATCTTCTTTGATTTCCTTAAGTGTAATGTCTTCCCACCATCTGTGTCTTTGCATATGCTGTTATTACTGCTTAAACTCTTTAGCATTCCCCCTACTTGTTATGGGACATGTAAAAGAGAGAGCAATCTGTTTTGAGCAGATTTTAAAGTTATTTTAAAGGATTTTAAAAGAAGAAACAAGTTCACAAAGTAATTTTTTTTAAAAAAGGTCTCAGAAAAAAATAAAGGCTTTACCAGGTAAATGCAAGAACAGGTTTAGGGATATGCTGAAATGAAAATGGTGGTATACCTCTTTCTAGAAATTGCAAATAGCCCCATATGCCTTGAGCTTAGTGCTTGTGAAGATAGTGGGTCCCTCTTCCCAAATCCAATTCTGCTGGTATGACTTCACCTCTGAAGATGGTGGGTAGAATTACACTTGGGCCTGGTATGAAATTCTGACATGTAACCATATTCCTTCAGGATCTAGAGGTGGACATGATTTGCATTTTAAGTTACCCCAGAGATCCTGAAAACTTACAGCTAAGAAATCTAAACTTTAAATTAAATTTATCTGGAAATGGTAAGCTTGATTCTATTACACAAAAGCCTCTCCTATATATTAGATAAACCAGGGACCCATTTTTTAATGTCAAACCTTTTCCTTAGCGAACAATTTTCTTATTAACTTTATGTCACTTATCTTCATTAGTAGCTTAAAATGCCTTCTACTTTCTAAAAGGCATATTCTATGCCTAAAGTAAAACCTACCAGTATATGAGCAAGTATTATTCTTAACTCCTAAAATAAAAGCTAAATGAAATTTTCCACATCTACTTAATACCGTCTGAAAACGAAGGCACATACTCTCTGTTTATTGGGCCAGGGTAAGACTAGCTGGTGTGAGAAACTGATCAAGTTAAGGTTCTGTTGCAATTCACACATTAGATTAAATAAGTGCTCTTAGTTCTCTATTAAGGGTCAGTTCCCATACCAGCATCACCAAATTTATGAACTTGATCACTGAGGAGTATACGGAACTAAGTCCACATTTTTGGAGGTTTTCAATAAGCTGTTCAATTTGAAATCCTGAGTTAGTGACTGATATTCATATTTCTAATCTACTCTTTTTTCTATTTCAATATTTTGGCTGATGCTACATAATCTCTTTCTATATGATTGTTCTCACCCTACTTTTCCAAACTCCTGTTCCTAATTTCCATTCAATGGCTCTCTTCTAATTTCTGAATGACAAGAGAAGAAGAAAATTGAAGACCTATCAAAGCCTTATTAAAAGGGAAACATAATAAACTCAACAATATGATTACACTTGAAAAAACTATTTGCTATATCCATGATGTACAGTTATTAACAAATGGGTTCCTGAATCAAACTGCTTGGATTAAAATCCTGACACTATAATTTTCTAATCTACAAAATGAGGATAATAATTGTGCCTACTTCATATCATTACATGAAGATAAATCAGATAATACATTAAGTTTTTTTAACACTATACTGTGATGGGGTAAACACAATAAGTGTATATATTTTTATTTGTTAAGAGAATTTTATGATTACATTTTAATTTCTTGACTTATTTACTTTTTCTAGTACTTTTATTCATTTATTTAATATTTAATTATTTATTCCAAATAAAAAACCATCAAGAATAGAGAGAGGTATCATTACTGAATTGAGCAATGCTTAGTCCAGTTTTTATGTAACATAAAATAGATATAGACATAAAATACTCTCTTTTAAAAGAACAATAAAATATGTAATTTGCCATGCTACATAAGATGTCTGCCCCATATTAAGTAATGTAAATGTAACTTAAAAATAGTTTTGGTGGTATCTCAGTGTGGTTTTAATTTGCATTTCTTTGATGACTAGTGAGGCTGAACATCTTTTCATGTATTTGTTGGCTGCTCATATGTTTTCTTTTGAGAAGTGTCTATTCATAACACCTAACTACAGTCAGAATGGCCATCATCAATAACTTAAAAAACAACAGATGCTGGAGAGGATGCGATGAAAAGGGAACACGTCAATACTCTTGGTGGGAGTGTAAACTAATACAAACTCTGTGGAAAACAGTTTGGCGAGATCTAAAAATCAGTCTTCCATATGACCCCACAATCTCCCTACTGGAAATATACCTGGAGGAACTCAAATCACTCTATGAAAAAGATACCTGCATATGTATGTTTATTGCAGCATTGTTCACAATAGCAAATTATGAACTTCACAGCAACCTAGATGGAATTAATCTATAATACTGAGTGACCTATCAAAGAAACAAAGAACTGAGTATCACATGTTCTCACTTATAAGCAAACCTTGAAAAACGATTGTAATACTATAAGAAAAGGATTGACAGTAGTAGGAAACTGCCAGGGGAGGGCGGGGGCAGGATTGGCAGTAGTGGGAATCTGCTGGGGGAGGGAAGCAATACCTCATCAACAAGGGTACATGCCTAACAAACATTTGTATACCTAACCCTGAATTGTTTCCCACATCTTTAAAAGAAAAGACAAGAAATATCCATAATTAGAACAAAAGCTGTCACAAGGCTTGAAGAAAACCACAGAGAACGGAAGATTGTCTCCCAAAGGTTTTGTGCTATATGTTCCATACTTCATTAAAATTATGTATTTTAGGTACTTCTGCACTGTACCTAAAATAAAGGTGTTTTAAGAGAGTAAAAAAAAAAGAAAATAGTTTTGCTAAGGGACAGGATTAACACATCAAGGAATGGGTTAAGAATATATGTGAAAAAAAGAGAAAAGACTATATGATATCTAACTTTGTTTCTCTCTTTTTGATAAAAATAATTAGTAAAGTTGTTTCCAATGGTTATAAGGCATTTAGCACTTTTATATCTATTTTATAGGAATTGAAGACCCTGGGTACCCACAAGGTCCCAACAAATTTAAGGCAAAGCAATGGGACCAGTACTATGGTCATGGCAACAAAGATGAACAAGAGGAGGAACCACGGCAGGGAGGGAGCCCTGCAGTCTTCTTAGTGTGCAAACACATCTCAGGTGCATAATACAACTCTGCTGAGCACACCCTGGGATCATTCTGAACCACCTATTTGATGAACAGTGGCAAAATTCAAAATTACTCATTGAAGACAATCTCACTGATAAATATGAGGGTGGACCCTCCAAAATGGAATTTATTTATAAAAAATTGTGCATTTTATTTTTATGTATTTAAACTTCAGTCCCCTTCAAAGTCCTCACCATTTGATACAATACATTTATTGAGACGCTTTTCTGCTGCTCAGAACAGTTTTGAACTCGTCAATTGTGATGGCTTTTTGTGCTTTTACCGTTTTTATTTCACCTCTTCCACACTGATAAAACATTTCTCTTTGAGGACTTTTTTCACTGGGTAAATAAAAAAAATGTCTCTCGGAGTAAGATCGGGTGCATGGGGCACGGGTTCAGGTTGTTTTTGTTCAAAAATTGCTGAACACTCAGCGCGGTGTGAGCAGGTGCGCTTACAAATCACCCATCATGAAATGGACAAATGCCTGGAAAGAATCTCCAAAGAAAAATTACTGACTCCAAATGCAGTTTCTCACAACATCACCAGCTGGGACACTGATGCTGGTGGGTTCCTAGAACACTTACGGAGCGAGGGTAGCGGGATCCAGTACTTCAAGGGGCCGGCCTCCGAAAGTAATTGATTATTTTCAGCCCCCCGAGAATATATAAACAAGGGAGACTCATAAAATGAAGATGCTGAATTTAAGAGACAGTAGTGAAGGAACAGGTAAGTTCAGTCACAGATGCCACTATTCTATTGATTGCCTTCGGCCAACTGCTGCCTTCCTTTTGTCCTTGTTCCTACTTCACTGTCGAGCTCGGGCAACCAGAAGAGCATTCACATCTCCAGATGCAGGAGAAAAAGGTGATAAAACCACAACTGTAATCCGTGGTTTGTAAATTACAGGATTTACACGGTGTTTAATTTGAACAACAAAATAACTATGGAGCTATAGAGCCAACATTGTATTCAGGACAAATGGTAGAAGTTAAATGTGGCAGCACAGACACATGTTATTGGAGCAGAATATTCAGAATTTTAGAATATCAGGTCAGCTGCACCAGTTACAAGAGTGGAAAGAAATAAGAGGCAACAATTATTTTTTATCAGTGACAGCAAGTGTACAAGGATACCGAATCCGTGAATGATGCTTAGAATGCCACACGCCATTAAAGCACATTTATTCCTTAGCTTAGACTTTCAAAGTCTTTAAATGTTTCCTCATCAGTAGACGAAGATCAACTTCTATTCCAGCTTGAAATCTAAAACTGCATTTTAAAATATCGCAGAGTTTTATCTTCAGGAAATGCTTGTTTTCTTCCACATTCATCTACTGGCAATCTAATTAAGCCACATTTCAAAATTTTCTCTTGCAGTAATCTGAGAAAATTCCATTTGTCTCATTTCTTTGCTCATTTATCTCACTATTTCTTTTTATCCCCATCAATGTGCAAATTTCCTGAACTACACTTCACTGTAAATTTTCTACTAGAGAAGAAAGGGGTAGCAGAGTTCCTCTCCACTTTTAAGACAATCTAGTCCAGTTACACACATATTTAGAGAACAAAATTGAGTCCATTTAATTCAAAACAATTGTAATACATAAGCAAAGTAAGCAGAGAATGAGAATACGTTTGGGTTAATTAAAAAATCTTCTTGAAAGATGTTCATTTTGAACAGAGGCAAAATGACCACAGAAAATGCAGATCTGAAAGTTCAATACAAAAGTTTAATACAATTAGTTTTTAAATGATTATTTACTCTTTAAAGGCATATTTAAACACAGGTTTTTTGCGTAATACTTCTGAGTCTTTAACTTAAAATAGTATCAATATGTGTAAAGCTAAAAATGATAAATTGTTGCCAAATTTTCTAATTTAGGAATATTTATAAATGTGACTTCAGGGCCTCCATGAACCTGTTAAAACTGTATACAGCCGGGCTCGGTGGCTCAGCCTGTAATCCCACGCCTTTGGGAGGCTGAGGTGAATGGATTGCTTGAGCCCGCGGGTTCGAGACCCGCCTGGGCAGCGAGACTTCATCTCTACAATTAAAAAAAAAAAAAATCAGCTGGGCGTGGTAGCGCAGGTCTGTAATTCTGGCTACTCGGAAGGCTGAGGCAGAAGGTTCACTGGAGCCCAGCAGGCGAGGCTGCCATGGCTGGGAGCGGCCACTGCACTCCAGTCTGGCGACCGAGTGAGACTCCAACTCAAAAAAATAAAATAAAATAAAATAAAATTGTATGCAAAAGGTTGTATGTAAGTGGATATGAATAATTTTTAAGAGAGATTTCATTGTATTTGTCAGTTATATAAAGATAATGCGAGCCCCCTAAAGTATTTAAGCTACTCTTTTAGAACCTAAGTAACATTTTAAGTCAAAATCTGCATCTGTATCCATATCTTCACATATAGTAATTAGGATGTGATAATTTATTACATATGCCTATGGTAGCATGCATTATCATATCAGAAGTTTCCCTGCAAATTTGGGGGCATTTTTATTTTCTCATTGGATAGTCAGTCATTTTCAAATTTTAATGCACTTCTGCAAAATCTATTTTATTTCATATTTCAAAATAGAAGTCTAAATATGTAAGGGACCATACCAGATGATATGAGCCACCAAAACTAAAAGAAAAAGTGTACAAGGTCTTTTACTGGTTAGTTAATTTCATTATGGAATGGTTTTGATCCATAATTGCCACTGTGGATGTGCTCTTTGTCCGAGTCTCTGAGTAATAAATTTCATGAAAATTGCGTCTAATGGTAGTTTTTTCCTCACATCCTTCCGACACTTGAGAATATGAGCCAGGAATTTCTGCCAACCCTCTTGATAACAACTTCACTATAAGATTGTCAGAACAGAAGACAAATCATGCACATGAAGCATTTCATCAGTAAATGCGTATGGAAACTAAACGTCCCATACTTCCATTTAAATGCATCAAAAGCCTTTCCTTTGTTTCTGGTGTCTAGACAAAGCAAACATCTTCTCACTGTCTTCCAGCCGGTGTGTTTGCTCATGGAGTTTTTTGTGATGGTCTCATTTTCTTCTGGATATCAGCTGTATTACTGACATCTTGAATTCTATTGAAATCACTGCCCACATACAAATACATGTTTATAATCAATGGAAGCAAGCAGTTAGTGTGAATTTCATTACATGATACCATCATTCTCAACTGAGTGCTACTATCTTGTTCTTCTCTTTGTTTTTTCTTTCCTTTGTTGGAGAATCTCTCTTTTAAATAAGTAACCAGATTTCTGCATTTGGTGGTAATTATATCTTATTTTATAATCAATGGTTAGAAAGTGTCATTTGCAGAATCATATTGATTTATGCTTTATACGCAGAATCATAATTATATGTTTACATAAAAGATGCAAGTAAATATAATTCTATATAATATGGGGATATAATGTTGAGCTAATCCACAAACGTAATTGTATGATTCTTAAATAATTTATAAACATTGAAAACATGACAGTTTCCCTTAACCGCCTTGTTTTTGAGACTCTTTAATTTCTAAAATGTCATTTGAGTACTAAAGAGTAGTATAAAGTCTTTCCACTAAAAACAAATATGTTAGGTCATCAACTCTTATTTATTTTATATTTATTTTATGTTTATTTATCTGTTCACCAAGCATAGCATGTTATAAATTTTAAAAACCTGAAGAAATTATGAGTAATGTCAGAGTGATTTTAAAAAAAGACAAACTGTAATCTAATCACATTATCTTCTTTTTTAAGCTTTTTCAGCAGCTCATAACTCTGGGCCCTTACACATGCTCCTTATGAAGTCTGTTCTTTCCCAAACACCATTCCCACTTCCCTCTTCTAACTCCCATTTTATTTAAGACGACCTCAACCTTTTTCTGATTCTCTCCATATTGACTCCTCTTTGGTATTTCCATTGTATCTTGTGCAGATTTTTAACTCTTCTTTTAACAACAAAATGCCATCTTTATTGCTTGTCTATATCCCTCACTAAACTGTAAAATTTTTAAGTCATCGACTTTTATTTTTTTTCCACAGTACAGCGATATATGCTATAAATGTTGAATAATGAATCAATGCACAAATAGACTGGTAAATGATTGAAGTAGACACAATAACAAAAATAATGGATGATGGTTTGGCATTGATGAAATAGACACAAAAATTAAATTTTAAAATTCCTCATAGCCAAATGATAAATGTTATTGATTAAAATCATAGTATGATTTAACTTATGTCCCATCTTTTCTATTTAAAGAGGGAAGAAGCACTTAGGTTATGAAAGAAAAATTTAAATAAAATAATTAAATAAGTGATGAATTTGTTGGTGAAAAGGTAAATCCATCTATGTGCAAAATTTATCTTGCTGTCCAACGATTTTAGATAAGTGTATACAGAACATATGTTGATATAAAAACTTATTGTGATGCTTGATCTTATGACATTTGATAGGTATTAGATGGGGGTGCCATATCTACTGTTATGCTAGATAGCAGTTAGACATGAGAAGGAGGACCCTATCCCTGAGGGTACTTTGTCTCCAGCCACACCCTAGACCACTTTGTCGAAGCCCAACCCCAACTCCAAGTCCCTCATTCTAGATAGAAAGTCCCTCTGTCTTGTGGTTGCAACATCTCGCCTAGTGCAGGACTTTGTGCACCCAGACCTGCACACTTGTGCACTGGAAGTTTAAGATTGTGCTGTCATAACCTTGAGTTATTTCCATGGTATAAGCATTTATTAGCATTTTGGCTTTGATTCCCCTCCACCTTGGGGTTCACTTAGGTACTCACGTGAAGCCTCATGTGCTGTCCCAACAGGGTTATATAACATAAGACCTGTCCATCAAATTACAGGAAATGCTGATTGACAGGAGAAAAGCCAGGAAAAAGAAAGTAAAAAACTCCACAACACAGAAACCCACAGTTAGTTCAAGGATGTTTCTCTCTTGAACAGCTTGCTCCAGTTTTCTTCCTACACAAAGGGTGCCCTTGCTTTCAATAAAACTATTGCTTACCTCGGCAGTTGTTCATCTTGTTTTTTAACTCTTGATCAACCGGACACAAGACCTGAGAACCACAATGCAGATCTTGCTAGCCCAGTAATATAATTTTTTATATTTTATAAAAGAGATTTTGGCTGGTGAATGGACTCTTAAAGCAGAAAGATGTAATTTTAAAAATCACCAAGAGCTCATTAGCTAAAATATTTTTTTCCTTTCCTTGGCATTGATGTTTTACATGAGAAGAGAGCACACTCAGAATATGTACCATTCCTTATGTTAAAAAAGTATTATTCTTGACAACCCTAGATAGATCATTAAGACAAAAAATCAACAAGGAAATCCAGAACCTAAACTTGACACTTGACCAAATGGATTTAATAGATACCTACAGATTATTCCACCCAACAACCACAGAATATACATTCTACTTATCACCACATGGAACATACTCCAAGACTGATCACATCCTTGGCCATAAATCAAGCATAAACAAATTCCATAAGGCTGAAATCTCGCCATGCACATTCTCAGACTGCAGTGGAATAAAAGTAAATATCAACATCAACATTTCCCCAAAGCCCACAAAGACATGGACACTAAATAGCATGATGCTGAACAACTACTGGGTCAACACTGAAATTAAAGTAGAAATTGAAAGATTACTGGAAACAAATGAAAATGAAGAAACATCTTACCAAAACCTCTGGGATGCCCTGAAAACAGTTCTCAGAGGGGAATTTGTATCTCCACGAGTACACATCAAGAAAAATAGAAAGATCAGAAGTTGAGAACCTAACAAATCACCTAAGGGTGGTGAAAAGAAAGACCATCAAAACCCCAGCTATAGCAGAAGAATCCAAATCACAAAAGTAAGAGCCCAAATACAGGACATAGAGGACAAAAACATCATAGAAAACATCAACAAAACAAAAAGCTGGTTTTTTGAAAGAATTAACAAGATTGATGGGTCCCTAGCCAGAATGACCAAGAAAAAGAGAGAAAAAACCCAAATAAACACAATCAGAAATACAAAAGATCAAATCACAACTGATCCTGAAGAAAAACAAAGAAAAACAAAAGATCTTGAAGAAAAACAAAAGATTATGTACACCTATATGGAAACAAATTTGATAACCTAAATGAAATGGAGGACTTTCTGACATCACACAACCTCCCCAGGTCAAAGCAAGACGACATTGAGACACTAAATAGACCAATAACAACCCAGGAAATTGGCTCCATCATACAAAAACTACCTACTAATAAAAGCCCTGGACCAGATGACTTTCCAGCAGAATTCTACCAAATGTACAAGGAGGAGCTGACATCAATCCTACGGAAAGTATTCCAGGCAATTAAGAAAGATGGAATTCTCCCCAAATCATTTTACAAAGCAAATCTCACAAAACAAACCGGTTAAAGAGCCAACCAAAAAAGAGAACTACAGGTCAATAACCCTTATGAACATAGATGCAAAAATCCTGAACAATATTCTAGCAAATTGGATCCAAAAACACATCTCAAAAATCATCCAACCATGACTAAGTAGTCTTATCCCCAGGATGCAGGGCTGGATCAACATTCCCAAGACCATAAATGTAATTAAATACATCAACAGATATAAAAACAAGAACCACATGATTATCTCATTAGATGCAGAAAAAGCTTTTGATAAAATCCAACATCCCTTCTTGATAAAAACCCTCAAACACCTAGGTATAGAAGGAACACATCTCAAAATAGTAAGTGCCATCTACAAAAAACCCACAGCTAACATATTGCTAAATGGACAGAAACTGGAAACATTTTCCCTGAAAACTGGAACAAGACAAGGCTGCCCACTCTTACCCTCTTGTTCAACATTATGTTGGAAGTCCTAGTTCAGGCAATTAGACAAGAGAATAAAATCAGAGGTATCCAAATAGGAAAAGAGGAAGTCGAGTTATCTCTCTTTGCTGTTGATATGATCCTAAACCTTGAAAATCCAAGAGAATCTGTCAAAAACCTGCTTGCACTGATAAAGGACTTTGGCAAAGTCTCAGGAACTTGCACTGATAAAGGACTTTGGCAAAGTCTCAGGGATAAAATAATCATGCAAAAAGCAGTTGCATTCCAATACACCAACAACAAGCAAGCAGAGACCCAAATAAAAAACACAATCCCATTCACAATAGCCACACACACACAAAAAAATGAAATACCTCGGCATCTTCCTAACCAGAGAAGTGAAAGATCTTTACAATGAGAGCTACAAAATGCTACTCAAAGAAATCCAAGAAGACACAAACAAATGGAAAAATATTCCATGCTCATGGATAGGAACAATCAACATTGTTAAAATGTCCATCCTACCAAAGGCAATCTACAGATTCAATGCAATACCCATTAAGTTACCAACATCATTCTTCTCAGACCTGGAAATGACAATACAGAAATTCATACGGAAACATAAATGACCATGAATAGCAAAAACAATCTTTAGCAAAAGAAACATATCACACATCCAGACTTCAAACTTTACCATAAGGCTACAGCCATCAAAACAGCCTGATATTGGTACAAGAACAGGCACATAGACCAATGGAACAAGATAGAGATTCCGGAAGCAAAGCCTCAATTCCTCAACCAACTCATCTTTGATAAAGCCTCCAACTACATCCACTGGGGAGAGGAGATCTATTCAGTAAATGGTGCTGGGAAAACTGGCTGACCACATGCAGAAGATTGAAACAGAACCCCTACCTATCACCATACACAAAAATTAACTCTAAATGGATCAAAGATGTAAATGTAAGACCTCAAACTATAAGAATCTTAGAAAATGCAGGAGACACCCTTATGGAAATTTAATGGCAACCAATTCCTATTCAGAATCCTAAATGCCCACACCTTAAGAAATAAGATAGACAAGTAGGGCCTCTTCAAACTGATGAGCTTCTGCAAAGCAAAAGAAACCATCAAGAGAGCAGGGAGACAGCCCACGGAATGTGAAAAAATATTTGCCAACTGTATATCTGACAGAGGCCTAACATCGAGGATCTACAAGGAACTCAAATGTGCCAAAAGGAAAAAAACAAACAGCCCCTTTAAAAAGTGGGCAAAAGACATGAATAGACACTTCTCAGAAGAAGAGATACGGACAACCAACAGACACATGAAAAAGTGCTCAGCCTCACTCATCATCAGAGAAATGCAAATCAAAACCACATTGAGATATCACATAACCCCTGTAAGAATGGCCATCATTAATACAACAAGCAACAACAGATGCTGGCGAGGAAGTGGAGAAAAAGAAACTCTTCTACACTGCTGGTAGGAATGCAAACTTGTACAACCTCTCTGGAAAACAGTCTGGAGATTTCTGAAAGAACTAGAAATTGATCTTCCATATGACCCAGCAACTACCCTATTGGGAATATACTCAGGGGAACTCAAATCATTCTACAAAAAAGATACCTGCACACGGATGTTTGTTGCAGCTCTATTCACAATAACAAAAACATGGAAGCAACCATGTTGCCCATTGAAGCTGGACTGGATAAAGAAAATGTGGTACATATACACAATGGAATATTATGCAGCCATAAATAAGGACAAATATATGGACTTCACAGCAACTTGGATGTATTTGGAGTTGATCATACTAAGTGATCTATCACAGAAACAAAGAACAGAGTACCATATGTTCTCACTCATAAGCGAACCTTGAACAATTATAATACTGTAAGAAAACGTTTGGCAGTAATGGGTAACTGTCAGGGGACGGGGTTGAGGTTGGCAGTTGAGCGAAACTGCTAGGGCAGGGAGGGGAATACCTCATCAACAAGGGTACCTGCATAATCAATGTTTGTATACCTAACCCTAAATTGTGCCCCACATGTTTATAATTAAAAAAAGAAAACAAAATAGTTTTTAAAAGTATTATTGGTTTTAAATGAAAGTATTCTAGGACATGAACCAAATGAATGTAAATTATGAATGGTTCTAAATGCCTTTAACTAGACACTTGATTCTTATTTGGAAAAGATACGGCTCCTAGAGGACAAAAAGTTTAATGACATCCATGAAAGGGGGCCACTTTTTTTTTTTTTTTTTTTTAGTTGGAGTCTCACTCTGTCACCCAGACTGGAGTGCAGTGGCCACTCTCGGCCATTGCAGCCTCGACCTGCCAGGCTCTGGCGATCCTTCCGCCTCAGCCTTCCAAGTAGCTGGAACTACAGGCATGCGCTACCACGCCCGGCTAATTTTTTGATTTATTGTAGAGATGAGGTCTCGCCAAGTTGCCCAGGCGGGTCTTGAACCCGCCAGCTCAGGTAATCCACTAACCTCAGCCTCCCAAAGCATGGGATTACAGGTTAAGCCACCGAGCCGGTCTAGAGGGGACCACTTTTAACGTTTTCTGTTTTTTGTTGCTGTTATTGTTAATTTTGTTCTCAGAATGCAATATGCAAAGAAACAAAAATTTGATAAAATAAAATACAGATTTTGCCGGGCTCGGTGGCTCAGCCTGTAATCCCGCGCCTTTGGGAGGCTGAGGTGAGTGGACTGCCTGAGCCCGCGGGTTCGAGACCCGCCTGGGCAGCGAGACCTCATCTTTACAATAAATCAAAAAATTAGCCAGACGTGGTAGCGCACGCCTGTAATTCCGGCTACCTGGAAGGCTGAGGCGGAAGGATCGCCGGAGCCCAGCAGGTCGAGGCTGTGGTGGCCGGCAGCGGCCACTGCACTCCAGTCTGGGCGACAGAGTGAGACTCCAACTCAAAAAAAAAAAATTAAAAAAATAAAAATAAAAATAAAATACAGATTTTTACCTTGCTTTTTTACCTCCAAGTTTTACTTACAAAAGCACATTATATGTAAATTTATCTTTATATGGGTAAGTATAATTATATTAAAATTTTGCGAAGTTTTGAAAAAACTAAACACAAACAAATTAGAGCCCCAGGTCTTAAACTACTTGCCTACAATGTACAATAAAAAAGAAAAGCTGAGATTTATTCGGTGACACAGGCAAAAGCATTATCCAAGATGACAAATGTTGGAAAATCTTTATTAAAAACAATAACAAGAAACAAACAAAAAAGGAAACATTTGCATGAAGGACACAACACAATTAAAAAATAAAATGTCAAGCTGGGTGAGGAGGCTCAAGCCTGCAATCCCAGCACTTTGGGAGGCTAAAGTTGGGGGATTGTTTGAACCCAGGAATTCAAGACTAGCCAGGGCAACATAGGGATACCTCGTCTCTATAAAAAAATAAAAAAATTTAGCTGGGTGTGGTGGCACACCCCTGTAATCCTGACTATTCAGAAGGCTGAGGCAGGAGGATTGCTTGAGCCCAGGAGTTTGAGCCTGTGGTGAGCCATGATTGTGCCACTGCATTCCAACCTGGGTAACAGAGTGAGACTCCGACTTAAATAAATAAATACATGAAAATAAAAAGTCAAGTCTTTTAGTTTGTGCATTTTCTGCTAAAAATTTAACAAATCAAAATTTGATTGCATGGTTGGGAGAGGGTTGAAAATGTCTAACAAGCAAGAGGAGATCAACAGTCATTTAGTGTGCAGTATCTATCTTCACTAACAATGGTGTAGCAAACAAAGAGAGCAGTGACCTCCAGAGCGAGATTGCCTGGCTTTGGATTTTTTTCTACAGCTTACTAGCTCTGTACTCTGGACAATTCATATCATCAGTCTTGCCACTGTTTATCCATTTGTAAAATGTAGATACTGCCAATATGTCGTGTATGACTACCAAAATGCCAATAATGTTATTATGGATAAAACACACTGAATAGTGCCTGACACCCTCTATACCTGTGGCTGCTATTAATTTAAGGCATATGAAATGTTATCAGGGCAACCCCCTCAGGTCCCCTCCCACTCTGGGAGCTTTCCTGTCTTCTCAATAAATCCTGCTTTCTAAAAAATAAATTAAAGTAAAATGTTATCAATGTTTTGTATTTGTTGAGCTTCATTGATTTTGTTTTATTTGTTCCTTTGTATGGATTATAGGGGGCCCTATGCTTCTACCACAGTGATAAGAATATCTGAATACAGATTTCACCAGTGTTGTATAGCACTGAATTTATGCAACTTTTTATCTTATGCAAAGAGGCATTTACATATTTGAGTTCAAATTTAGGAATGGACAAAATGTTGCAGCACCAGGTAGGTTAGTATTTGGTTGACCATCATGGAGTAAAGAGCACGAAGCAGAAAACAGTCATCACAACAAAGCATTTCTTCTTCAGCCTCCGTGAATTTCTGTTACCATGTACATTCTTATGATTCCATATTCAATGCATTATTCAATTTTTTAAATTCATTTTTAAAAACTTTTGAATCAGGATCTCACTGTATTGTCCCAGTTGGAGTGCGGCGGCATGATCGTGGCTCACCTCAGTCTCAATTTCCTGGACTCAGACGATCCTTCCACCTCAGGGTCATGAGTAGCTGGGACTGCAGGCATACACTACAATGCTGGATTAATTTTGTGTGTGTGTATATGTGTGTGTGTGTGTGTGTGTGTGTGTGTGTGTGTGTGTGTGTACAGATGAGGTCTCATTATGTTGCCTAGTCTGTCTCAAATTTTGGGCTCAATCGATCCTCTAGCCTAGGCCTCCCAAACTGCTGGGATTATAGGCGTGAACCACTGTGCTTGGCCTATCCCACTATTTATTACATGACAATTTATCTCTCTCTTCTCAAATACTCTCTCTCTCTTTCTCTCTATCTCTCCTTCTCTCTCTCTCTTCCCTTCCCGTTTCTGCAAAGTGTTGTATTCCAAAGATTCCAAAAAAAAGTTGTGTTTCTTGTTTTGTTTTGTTTTGAATGATGTCTCCTGGAAAGTGTATGGGTGAGAGGGGAAGGCTGGGAATTGTCATGCAACAAATGGCAAACATTTTTTTCAAAACTCCTTTTTAGATAAGTCTCTCCCTGAAACTTTGCAATTGCTAATAGCTGCTTGAAGATCTCTGTTCTACCCCTCAAACTCCTGGCTCCCGTGCTGCCAGTCTTCTAATTTTTTCCTCTGACAAGAAGCATTGTGCACTTTTCTATGGAACTCTTCTATCTCATCTGGATGTCTTCAATTCTACCACCAAGAGGCTGCTGCAGTCGATCCTTAAAAGAGATGATGGCAATTATAGCTATGATACTGACATCAAGGATGGCAGTAAGTGATAGATGAGTTATTCAGAAGATGAAATTTGTCTTCAGTTATTAACAGAATATGAAGAAAAAATATGAGATTATTATTATTTATTTATTTATTGAGTTGGAGTCTCACTTCGTCGCTTACGCTGGAGTGCAGTGGCATGCTCACAGCCGCCCCAGTGTTGACCTGCTGGGCTCTGGTGATCCTTTCGCCTCAGCCTTCCAAGTAGCCAGAACTACAGGCGTGTACTACCATGCCCTGCTAATTTTTGATTTACTGTAGAGATGAGGTCTTGCCAAGTTGCCTGAACTGGTCTCAAACCCGCAGACTCAGGCAATCCACTCGACTTGGCCTCCCAAAGAGCTGGGATTACAGGCTGAGCCACCGAACCCGGCCAAGTATAAGAATATTAAGCAGGATTCTAGCTTCACCCACATTGTGTTAAGTATATTAAAATGTAGCCACTGCTTGCATTATATATGTTTTGATATAAAATATATATAAAACTTGATATCAATGATATTTATAATATTGCTTTGAAATGTATTTGGCTATGCGCAATTCAAATACAGTAATTTATATTTGATATTAATTTCTCTCAAATCACCATGTACAGGTAGAAATTATTGTAAAGCACAGAGATCTAATGTACAACTAATTTTTAAATGTAATAGAAAGATTATGAACACTAAATTTAAAAATAACAAGGCTAATATAAATTTATATTTTGTTGACCATTTAAAATTTACTAACATTTATTTTTGTAGTTTTGTTTTTCTATTGCTGAGCAAATAATATTTTTTATGGTTTCAAAAATTTTAGAGACTCCCAAAGCACATAGTGTCCCTGGGCGCTGTGCCTCTGGTTCCCAAAGAATAAAACAGACCCAGTTTTAGCAAACATCAAGGACCTGGTGTCATCCATAGAGGTTTCATGTAATATTTAGGAGATGTGCATTCAGTAGACTGTGCTGTATTTTTGTTGACTTATTGATGCCCTCAGCACTCTCCTTTTGAAACTTTCATAAAGAAAAATATAATCTTGAAAGATATTAAATTATCATTTGTTGTTTTATTTTATTTTAAAGATATGGGGTACAGTTCAGGATTAGGTATACAAGTGGTCCTCATACAGGTAAAGTTTGGGCCTCCCTTTGGTCCCCACTTTGCCTGGTTTGAGATGAGGTACACTTATTGATATTGTGTCCCCCCCCATCATTTGTTATTTAAAGTTAGTACTTACATAGGAAAATGTTTCATTTGGGAGAAATTAGTTTAAATATATATGACTAGGCTTCTGTCTCCCCAAAGTCTCAAAAATCAGGTTTTCATTTAAGTTTAGATATATTTCACCTTAAGGAACATCTGTTCTCTGGCAAGAAGTTGCCTTTTGAAAGACCACAGGTGAATAATACAAAACCACCCAACTCATTTCTGGTCAAATATCAGATAACTTTAAATTTGAAGGTGGAACACAGAGCTACTGGTAATTCTTTTAAATGTGAGTTAGGAATTGCCTTACAATTTCTGATGGCTCATCATTTATACCAAGGATAACAGGTTAAGGAAGAGAAGCTGTATACACACACACACACATGCACACACCCACATACACACATGCATGCACACACCCACACACACTCTCATTCAGGCAAATGGATGTGACAATAATTATGAATGCAAAATTTGAATTGCCCAGGAGAGTTTATAAAATACTTTCTCAAGTATAATCTCATTTAATTCTCTTTCTAACCAGGTGATGAAGGTAACACTTAAGAAATTTCTAACCATTTTTGTTAATGTATTTAAATGACATTCAAAACAGAGTTAATCCAAGTTGTTAAGGCATTATTCATATACTTACATAACAGGATATGTGATCTGCAAAGTTTTACATCACCATAGAAAATGAGTAAGTAATTATCAATATTTTGAGTGAAGATAAATGAAAAGAGTTGCTGTGATTAATGCGGAGAAGAAAAAAATTTATAAGATTTTAAAAAATTAGTTATCTTATGGTTTTTATCAGGATGAAAGCTACTTGAAAATAAGATTTTACCTCTGCTTTATATTATTTTCTAATTTTTCTAATTTAGATATGTGTTATGATAAACAGAAACAAAAAAATTCATAGAAGCACAGTATGTGTACATCTATGGTGATGTTAAATATATCAGTTTGGCATATCGAGTAAGAATAATACAATATGATGGATCTAAATGATACAATAAGCCCAATTTATTTAATAAATATATTTTGAACAGTACCCTTCTATTAAAGAAGGTGCCTTTCTTTCAGCATCTAAAGAATATGCATTCTTTCAACAGCTCTACCCACTAAGGACATTTCAACAGAATTTGAGGAAGAAGGATAGTGATGTTGGGTGGATGAGTAGGGCTTTGGAAGTTTCTTATTAATATCTGAAATTATTTTTAAAGCATTAACACATATGAATACATTAAAATCTGAAACTCTTGCATTTTGGAAGTCAAGCAAAAAATTAAGAAAATCAGTAATGATATTTATGACAAAAATACATGATATATTTTATATTCTTAAGACATTTAAAAAATCTATAAATCGACTTCCCATTATTTTTTTCTCCTGCATTTATTCCTTCCACAAGTGGAAGGAATAAATGGTTTATTTTTCTAAACCAGAGTTTGGTAAACTTTCTTCGATTAAAAAAAAGATAGTAAATATTTTCAGTTGTGCAAGCCGCAAAGTCTCTGTTGTAACTGCTCAACTCTGTGTTTTAGTGTGA
This sequence comes from Cephalopachus bancanus, assembly GCA_027257055.1. Classification (NCBI taxonomy): domain Eukaryota; kingdom Metazoa; phylum Chordata; class Mammalia; order Primates; family Tarsiidae; genus Cephalopachus; species Cephalopachus bancanus. The sequence continues at coordinate 3,169,144 of JAPVLO010000030.1, read as the reverse complement.
AAATAGCCACAGATAGTACATCCAGGAGTGAGTATGGCTGTGTTCCCAGGAAACTTTAATGAAAGAAACAGGCTGCAGACTGCATTTGACCCATATGTTACTGTTTGAGGATTCTGGTCTAGAACCAGGAATAGAAAAAGCTATGAGGAAAATAAATACCCTGCTCTCAGAGAACTTTTATTCTAACAAGACAGGCAATACAGAAGTAGATGTAAAGATGTAAAATGTAACGTGATGATGAAGAGATGTTATACAGCAGAGCAAGGAAAAAACAGAGGAGAAAAGATTTAAAAAAAAGAGGAGAGAAGATGAAAAACAGATTTGACAAATGAGAAAATAGATAAAAGCTACTGGAATCTATCTATCTATCATCCATCTTTCTGGAACATAAGATGCTGAAAGATTTGAACATCATTAAAATAAAAAAATTAAAACAACAGTGAGGTATGATTTTCCACTTATTGAAGTAGCAATGACTGACTGACAACTCATAATATTGTCAAGGATGGTAGGAAAAAACCATAAAAATTCATTGCAGGCCAGAATATAAATTGGGGCAATTCTGAGAACAATTAAAAAATGCCATTGACATTACAAATAAGCACTCTTTTTATCCAATATTGTCACTTCTTAGAATACCACCTACAGTAGCAAAATTGAAAGATATAAAAACAAATGTGCTAGGATGTTTTCCATGCAACATGTTTAATGACAACGAATGAAAGCAATCCTCTTATCTATTAATATAGGATTATTTAAATAAATTGTGGCAATTTATTTCACTATGTGTCATAGACATTCAAGAAAAGCCTATTAAGCACTTAACATAAGGATATAGGTCTTAATTTTTTGATATAGAAATTTTCTGGGATAGATTTATATTTTAAAAGATTGTTTAAAATAAAAATAAAAAGCATAGATGAAAAAGTCCTGTTTTTCTTAAAAAAAAACTAAACTAAATGCATTGCATTGACAACTGGTGGGTAAAGAAGAGATTTTTCAATAAGTGGCGTTGAGGTAATTTGACATACAAATAGAAGAAAATAAAATAAAATTCCTACATCACATCATCAGGTGGATTGAAGACTAAAAGGAAACAAGTAAAATTTTAAAACTTATGAATTTAATAAAAATAAATATCACTATGCTTCAGAATAGGGAATACACTATTTTGCAAGACATAAGAAGATTGATGACTTTAAAATTAAGAGCTTTTTAAAAAAAATCAAAAGATTTGTGGAGAAAAAGACATTAAGGCTCAAATCGACAGGACGTACTTGGAAGATGTACAAGCTAGTAATGGTCCCTAACCTTTTGGGCATCAGGGACCAGTTTCTAGGAAGACAGCTTTCCCACTGACTGGGGTGAGGGGCATGTGCAGTCAAACCTCACTGCTAATGTTCATCTGTATTTACAGCCATCCCTCACTGCTGGCACCACAGCCTCAACTCTACATCAGATCACCAAGCATTCGATACTCATAAGGATTGCACAACCTGGGTCCTTCACATGCACAGTTCACAATAGGATTTGCACTCCTAAGAGAATCTAATGTGCTACTGACCTGAAAGAAGGCGGAGCTCAGGCAGTAATGCTAGCCACGGGCAGTGGCTGTAAATACGGATGAATCTTCCTTGGATTTCCAGCTGCTTACCTCCTGCTGTATAGCAGGCCAACAGGCCACCGGCTGGGGCGTTGGGGATCCCTGATTAGGATTTATTTGCTGGAATAAAGTATTTTTTCAAGTCAAGAAGAAGAAGATAATCAACTAAAAATGAAAAGAAAAAAAAGGACGTCATTTCACAAAAAATAGGGATTCAAATAAACATATAGAAATACTTAAACTGATACTGATGAAAATTCAAATTAAAGTCACAGTCAGATATCATTTTATATCCAACAGATTGGCAAAACATTTAGTGACTGACAGTTCCAACTGATGGCAGAATATAGAACAATACAAACGTTTGCACACTATTGCTGAAAAGGAATTTGACTTTTTATATTTTGAAAATCAGCATTCTAATAATAATGAATATAAACCTGTGAATATACCTGTGACCAAACTATTTTGTTCCTCCATATCCTGGAGAAATCCTTGTATATTTTCATTAGGAGATGTGTCCTTAAGAAAATCGTTTATAGGACTAAATACAAGAAAATACAGAAAGATCGTCTGCAGTAGAATGGATACATTTATTGTGATAGAGTCACACAATGGACTATTACATAGCAGTGAAATTGATGAACTACAGTTGCATACATCAAAGCAGTAGTATAGCAAAATGAAAGGGCTAATACATTTCTTCCTATTTTCAATCACTGCTAAGGGGAAATTTTACCAATTGGCTGTTTGGGTTGCTGCTTTCCTTAATATTTAAGTAATATGCTTTAGCTGTGAATTGTCAAAGAACAAAAAAGAACTAATTGCAAACTTTGCAGAAGCTCTGGAAGAAAGAAAGAAAGAAAGATATATATTTAAAAATAAAGCTTACTTATTGGCCCAAATCCACATTACCTGTAGATGCAAAGTTCATGCACAAATATTCTTCCCATTTAAAAAATATATGTATTGGCATCCTTCTACTGATTTTTGAACAATGCTATGCTTTCTGTTAGATTATAATCTCAGACTCCCAGAAATCTATCTATCTAATCTGTCATCTATCTATCATCTATATCTATCTATCTATCTATCTATCTATCTATCTATCTATCTATCCTCAAGAGTAAGAACAGTTTCTAGCTCCACGTTTTCTGAAAATTTTCCTAAATGTTTGATCTCCAGTATTAGATGTAAAATTCTTTGGGACTGCTGATAACCCTCCTCTTTACCCTATTGTACTATCTCACACATGAAAACTGTAAGACATATAGAAAAGTGATTCAATACAGATTTGTGATGGCAGGATTTTGAAAGCTTGCCACCCAAATCCCTAAAGATCAGAGGATAACTTTCCCTTCTTTTTGATATGGTCTTTCTTTCAAATGTATTCATTCTGGAGAAGATGTAAAAACTATATGGCCACAGGCACAGATTAAAAATAAAAATGGAGCTGGGCAAGGTGGTTCATGCCTGTAATCTCAGCTGTTCAGGTGGCTGACGTTAAAGGATCATTTGAGCTCAGGAGTTTGGGACCAGCCTGGGCAAAATAGCGATATCTCATCTTTACAAAAAAAAAAAAAAATCAAAAAATTAGCTGAGAGTGGTAATGCACACCTGTGGACCTAGCTACTTGGGAAGCTCAGGCAGGAGGATCACTTGAGCACAGGAGTTTGAGACTGCGGTGAGCTGTGATTGAGCCACTGCACTCCAATCTGGGTGACAGAGTGAGACTCCAACTCAAAGAAAAAAAAAAAGAAAAGAAAAGAAATGAAAGTGGACTTAAAAGACTGTAAACTCCAAGAAAGTAATAAAAGAGAGAAACAGAAATGAATATTGGACCAGAACTACCACTGCATATCTTTGTGTTACTGTTTCTCCCTGTCATCAGCCTCTGTGTTACCCTGCAGAGTCTACAGTGATTACAGCTTAAAGTAATGCTTGCTGAAATGCTTTAAAAAATCACTGTGTGAGACCGGGCTCAGTGGCTCAGCCTGTGATCCCGGCAATTTGGGAGGCCGAGACGAGTGGATTGCCTGAGCCCACAGGTTCGAGACCCACCCAGGCAACTTGGCGAGACCTCGTCTCTATACAATAAATTAAATAAAAAAATTAGCTGGACTTGGTAGCGCGCACCTGTAGTTCTGGCTACTTGGAAGGCTGAGGCGGCAGGATTGCCGGAGGCCAGCTGGTCCATGCTGGGGTGGCTGTGAGCGTGCCACTGCACTCCAGCCTGAGCGACGGAGTGAGACTGCAACTCAAAAAAAAAAAAAATCACTGTGTGAGAGAAAAGGAGGTAAAAATTAAGCCAAAATGTTAAAAACTGTAACATTTTAATCCCCCCCAATGCAGCATCTTTTACCTCCTTCAATCATTATTTTAAGCTACAGTGACTATGTGCACACAATATATTTATATACTACAAAACCACTTAAATAAGTATCTTTTGGAATATTTTCTCTGCTCCGTGGGGTTTTAATTGGAAAAACAGTAAATGGTCAAACTAATTGGACATGAAAGTGCTGGGTAAAACAAAATTAAACTGATGTCTTAGCTATAAGACTTTGCAGAGCTTTTAACATGTTAAAGTGAGTTATGACTCTCTAAAAATGCAATATACATTAGATTCAAGTAACAATAGAAATACTTTCCCAAAACACAAGAATTTAGATATGGCAAATTTTTAAATACCCTTAATAATGTTTAAGATGAGCACAAAGTTAGCAAAAATAACTATTCTTAAATTGGAAATTACTGGTTGGTGCCTTTGTTACTCATACCATCTGGGTGCCATCTCATAAATTAAAATGTTGATTTAAGAACAATGTTTCTTCACAGAAACAAAGAACTGTGTGCCACATGTTCTCACTCATAATCGGTCCCTGAACATTTACCATAATACTGTAAGAAAGGGATTGGCAGTAGCGGGATGCTACCCCAGTTGCGGGAGGAGGAACACAGCATTATCTCAAACCAGGCAAGGTGGGGAACCAAAGGGAGGCCCAAACTTCACTTGTACGATGTCCCCTTGTATACCCAATTCTGAATCGTGCCCCATATCTTTACAATAAAATATATAAAAATAAAAATTCAAAAAAAGAACAGTGTTCTATAATGCTTGTTCTAGGTACTAAAATTGGCTCTGATAATATGTGTTTTCCTCCAAACTTATTTAATTACAGAACATCTTCCTCCCACTATTTTGAAGAGTATCTAATAGGATTAGTGTTTTTCAGAAAGTACTTTGTGAAATACCATCATAATATGTTGTCTCTAAGTGCATGAATAATATATTTTAGCATAAATATTTACATGATATCAAACTCTCCAATTATTTTAATTTTTTTCTGACACAAATTCTTACATAGTTAATTTTATAAATAGAACTAGTTGGTGATTCATCAAATATGGCACAGTTCTCATCTATTTTGGATGTTTAAATGCATATTCCTAGGGCGATCATACACAATTTCATCAAGTACAGAATTTCCTTTTTTTAATATTTAACCAGTTGTCAGCCCCTCCCTAAAATTCCCTTATGAAGTTATTAGAAGTAAAGAGGAAAAATAGCACATTATTCTTTCTATAAGTCTAAGAAACATTTGCGTCACTGCCAGCTGAGGAATACATGGTTTTATTTGTAGAACCAGCGCACCAAAAATTTCCAGAAAATACTTTGTAATGTTTTCCTGCTTTGACTTCTGACTAATACAAATAATTAGCTAAAAATATTTTACACATTTTATTCTAGATACTCATCTTCCACTGTGTTTTCCCTATTCATTTCTCCAGTATTTTTTGAGGACCCACATGCTGATGGGATTTCTTCTCCTCCCTCACTTAGTCCACCTCGCTCTCATTTTTCCTTTCCCTGTCCTCCCTTCTTCTGTCTCTTTTCTTCCCTCCCCATGTGTATATCTTCAAGGAGGGAATTGTATAAAATTTTCTCTGGCATTCAAACCCAATTATAAAACGATGAGCATGATTTGGACTTGACACAGATTCATTTTTAAAAAATTTTTTTTTAAAATGTGGGGTTCAAGGTTTATTTATTTTTAATATTTAGGACTGCCTTGTGTTGTTTCATGTTAGTTCTATTAAAAACTATTCTTTTTAGAAATTTGGCACTAGATGAGAACTATGTTTATTAAGCCCAGTCCCCTGAGTTGACATTTTTTGTCATTGTCCTCACTGGCCTAGAATACTTGTTAGCTTTAGCTTTTCCATGATTTTTCTGACAGACATTAAGCAATGAGAAGACACTCCTTGATAGTTTGTCTCCATTTTAAAAGAAAGTTGCACCAATTTTTTCCCTCTGCCTCCACATAATTTGAATTTCAGTTTTTTATTCAGACACTTTTGGGAAAATGATTTTATTTTCTGAATATCAGGACTAAAACCTGCCTGCATTCCCCAATCTGTATTGCAAATACCTGTGCTTCTATGTGGGCTGGCCTCTGTGACTACTTGGAGAGTGTGTTTATACCCAATGTGTCTTCATTTCATTTTTTTGCAACACTGAATACTGATTATTCAAAATCTCCCTTGAGTGCCAATCACTTCTACCTTAGACTAATATTTTTTGTAATCATAGATTATCTGATTGCAACTGTTTTTCCTCTTATGAGCAATGATCATCACCTTGGTATGCTGGAATATTTTTGAAGAGAAGTTTTGAAATTATCTCCTTCAAAGATGGAAAATTTAATTTTCTAGAAAGGCATAGTAGGATTTTAGATGAGAAGAGTTTGAAGAAGTAGAATGAAACAGAAGAAGATGCAGAAATAGAAGTTTAAAAAAATTAGTAGGAAAAGGTAAAATACACACTGCCATTATTTATAGTAAGAGAGGAATAAGTGTCAAAGATCAGAGTCTCAGAGGTAAAAGGCTGTAATTGGTGGTCAGAGGTTATGGTAAGCCATTTAATCAAAAACATTTACTGGATATTATGGTCTGATAGGTATTCTATACCATGGGGATGCGATGATGAATACGCCAGAGACTCTTTCTGAAAATATCTTGATTTTCACTGAAGGGAGAGAAAAGGTAAGTTAGTAAAAGGAATTACTCATTTATGTAAAACCATGAAGAAAATCAAATGCTGATTGTTGGCAAGAATGCAGAGCAATTAAACTCTCAGACACTGATGGTAGAAATGCAAGTTGGTACAATCACTTTGACAAAATTTTTAGCATTAACTAATTTGAACCTATGTATACTACCTGAACTAGAAATTTCACTCCAAGGTATATACGCAATACTCATACATCCGTACACCAAAAGACATAGAGAAGACTGCTCACAGTAGCATTATCTGTAATATCCAAATACTCGAAAAAACTTTGATGACCACCGATACCAAAAAAGATACATAAACTGTGATCTATTCAGAGAATAAAATAACCACATGGCAATGAAGATGAATAAACTACTGCCCACACAGCAACTAGATGCATTTCAAAAATATTGCATTCAGAAAAGAAACCAGAAATAAGAAGAATGTACTTGTATGAATTTATATAAAGTTCAAAACAACAACAAAATTACTGTAGATGTTAGAAATTAAGATTGTAACTACCTCTGGGGAAAAGGGAAAGAGGGGACGAGGATAGAAGAGACACAAAAAGGGCTCTGGGGTCCGATGTAGTGTTCTTTCTCTCTTTACGTGAGTCATGATTACATGACTGTTTTTACTTTGAATTGCTTAATTAAGTCACACACTTATGACATATATACTTTTCTACATGTATATTATAATTCAAAATGAAGGTTTTGATTTTTAAAGTATAAATGTATTCATACAAATCCTCTGTTAGAGTTTCCAAAGCTTTTCATCAAAACTCCCTTACTTTGAATTACAAAAGTTGTCCTTAACCTTGTCTTTTTCTTTTATAATAACAATGATGGTATCACTGAATAGCATATCTTTATATATTAATATTGATACATATACACATATAATTTCTTCATGGGGCAAGTGAGTTTTATAATGACAATTAGTGACTATTAGATATTTAGTTGTTATGTTGAACAGGCAGTTGAAACTTGAATCCTGAGAAGTCTATCCTGGAGACATATATTAGGGGTTATCAGATTATATAGCAAAAAGGAAGGATGAAGACAGGATCCTATGATATTGCAAGATTAAACAACAACAACAAAAACCTGCTAACAACAGAGAAGCCTGCAGAGACTGAAAATAATAGTGGAATAGTAAGAAAGCCAGAAGTGTATGACTAGAGCCTGAAGGAGAAATTGTTTCTACAAGAAGAAAGTTACCATCCATAGCAAATTATACTGTAATGGTTCATTTGATGTGTCAACTGACTAGGACATGAGATGCCTAGATAGTTTGTCAAATATTATTCTGGGTGTTTTTGTAAGAATTTTTTTCAGGATATTAATGTTCAAATCAGTAGGCTCATAGGCGTGAGATGAAGCAGAACCTCTGGACCAGAAGGCTGCAGGTAGACCTGGGGAAACAAATTCTGGAGATAATGAGAATCTAGGCCCACAGGTCGAGGGCACTCTCAGTGCCCTGAAGATATGTGTGGCTTCCTGATCTTTGCTCAGTAAATGTTGAGGTAACATGGAGAAGGCACAACAAATTGTAATTGAGTCAGTATGTTGTGGGAATATCGTTGTCTTTCTTTTTGGGAAAACCTGGAACAGAACTCATCCTCTGTCATCTATGAGACAATTTTCTTAAGAATTTTGAATATCTGTTTCCTCATCTTTGAAATGAATTTGATTATGTCTACTTCATAGTCCTTGTGTAAGAATGAGTGAAACACTGTAGGAAAAGGTTGTGCTGAGTTCCAAGCAGGTGTTCTCAAGAAATGTCAACTTTTGTCCTGAGCAGTCAGAATAGATTCAGCCACAAGAATCAATCTTTATGACAGTATTTGTTTATTTATTTTTACGAGTATATTCATTTCAATGTAATTGATTTTAATAAAAACAATGAATGCATATAGTTAAAAATATTTAACAGTACACACGCACACACGATTCTTGCCTAAACCCAAGACCTAAAATCTACTCATTAGAGATAATAATTATTAACAATTCCCATATCTACATAGCATACTTAAAAAATGCAAAGGTTTCACTATTCATACATTTCTGCAAGTTGCCTTTTGTTTTGTTAAACAATATATAGGAAGCCTTTTCATGTTGAACCAAAACATTCCATAACTTTTTTCAGCTACTTGGTTTTCCATCATATATTTATGGCATAATTTTAAAAAATAGTATGAATAAATGTATAGTTTTAATAATCTATCTTATTACAATGTTCTATATGCAATTATTTATATCTTTGTTTTGCCCAGTTTTTCTGCCAGATAAATTCCTGAAATGGAAAGTCTGTGTCAAGATTATATGCATTTCAGATTGAAACTGATAGTTCCAAGTTTGTGCTGTGTGCACATATTCAGCTTCCCTCATTACTCCCAGTACACTCTTGTCAACACTGAGTATTATATAAGTATGCAATCACTGTTAAATGGAAAAGTGCTGACCCATATCTTATTTAGTGTGTTTTTTTAAATGTGGAAAAGGCTATACATTATGTCTCACAAATGAGGTGTTATCCATAAATAGCAAGTTCAAATACTTATTCTGACATGAATGATTACACAGTAATAGGAAGTAATTGTCCATACTTATGAAAATTTTATTAATTATTGATTTTTCCTAAATCATTAAGATCTCATCATTTTTCCAAAAATTTGGGACTCCCCTAAATCAGTGAAGAGTTCTGCCTCAATGTTTTCTTTCTGCTATTGAAGCACATGTTCCAAAGTACCTGGTCCTGACAACTTGATTGTTAAACTAGACTTGTCTGTTGGTAGCACAGCAATTCACGCATCTTTCCTGCCATCGCTTACTGAATTGCTAATCAACATAAGACACCTGAGTCTTGGTTACTTTCATCACTCACCTGGATTGTGAAATAACCCCTTAAGTGTTCTCTTGACAGTTCATATTCTACTGTTGAGTTATAGTGATTCTTTTTTTTTTTTTTTTTTTTGAGTTGGGCTCTCACTCTGTTGCCTAGACTGGAGGATAGTGGCATGATCATCTCACAGCAGCCTTGAACTTCTGGGATCTTCCCTTCTCAGTCTTCTGAGTAGCTGGGGTCTTCTGGCATGCACCACCACACCTGACTAATTTTTATTTATTTGTAGAGACAAGGGCTTTCTATGTTACCAAGGCTGATCTTGAACTCCTGGGCTCAAGCAATCCTCCTACCTTCAGCCTCCCAAAGTTCTGGGATTATAGATGCTAGGCACCTCGTCCAGCCAAAAGTGATTCTCTTATGTCTCAAGTTGGAGTAGTATTTTCTCCCAATTTAAATTGTCAGTTAGGTCAGGCTCGGTGGCTCAGCCTGTAATCCGAGCTCTTTGGGAGGCTGAGGTGAGTGGATTGCTGAGCCTGCAGGTTCGAGACCCACCGGGGCAACTTGGAGAGACCTCATTCCTACAATAAATTAAAAAATTAGCTGGGCATGGTAGCTCGTGCCTGTAATTCCAGCAACTTGGAAGGTTGCGGTGGAAGGATCACCAGAGCCGAGCAAGTCGAGGCTACGGTGACCGGGAGCGTGCCACTGCACCCCAGTCTGGGCGATGGAGTGAGACTCCATCTCAAAAAAAAAAAAAATTATCAGTTACTTCTCATTGCATTTAGAATAAACCTTCAAGTATAACCTGCAAAGACCTCCATGGTCTGGTCCTACTCATTTCTGCGAGTTCATTTTTGTTCATTCCTATCATCTCTCACTATCCTTCAACTGGCTGGGTGTTCTTTTGGTTCCTACAGCATGGTAAATTATCTCATACCCCAGGCAAATAGTAAATGTTGCTCTCTGCTGGAACTGCACATTCTCAGTATTTCCTTCTCGCATTTAATTCTAGGCATGAGAAAATGTTAACTCTTTCCTTATCATCATAACTAAATGAAGTCTCCTTTTACTTTTTTTGTTATATTATTCTACAAAGTACGTTTGTGTCATTTTATTGTTTTGTTGTCTGTTGTTACTTATATTTTACAGGAGGGCAGGAACTACAGTCTTGTTCACTTTTGAATCTCTAACACAAATAGTCAAATTATCTGAGTGGTGGGTGACACATATATATGAAACTCATGTGCCGTAGGAGATACGCACACTGGTGTTATAGAAACAAATAGCCTGCTCCTCATTTGTCTGTGATCACAAAAACTACATCCAGATGCTAGCTTGGATGGAGGATGAAATTCAAGGTGCATTGAAACTAAGTAATCTCTTCCCAATCCGGTTCCTTATTCCTATATCCTAGAACATTTCTTCTATACGTAAGTGTGTTTCATGCTTAATGAAGAAATAAATAGACCCAGAAGATATTTCATTGAAGTCTAAATTTTATACCTAACATTCTGATGGCCCCCGTAATCTAGCGTTGGTTAAGAAAGTCTGAATCTGTGTATAGCCTCCCATTCTCTGGAAAAAATTCTTAACCCAAATCCCCTAGCCCCCTGCCATCCTGCTTCTTATTCCTCCAGGTCCAGAGAAAGAGGTTAAATTAAAATCATCTTTGCTTCTAAGGCAAAACTGGCTTCTACAAAAGTAAGACATTATGTCAACTCTGCTTCTGGGTAGAGAGTGGCCAAATGAGGCAGGCACATCCACACAAGCAGCCCTAGTAACTTTTCTTTCTCTACAGATCACATAGCTCAGCAAATCTGAGGGGAGACTACATGTCAGGGCAAATAACAGTGTTCCTATACATACAGCCTTCTAAGCACAGCGAACAATATTCAATTTGATGTAATTAGATGCGCAAAAACGAGAGTTCTTAATGAATAGTAACAGAAGTTAAATGATGCAAATTCTGGCTCAATAGGAAATAGTTATTGACTGGGTATTAACCAGCATGAACTATTAAAATACTTATCCAACTAATTAAAATGAATGTCTCAAATTATATTTCAAAAGGTTTATCTCAAGTCCCAGGATTCTACATTTACTTTAGGTATTCTATTAAGGGAATATTTTTAGTAGACAAAAAGATTTTTCCTTAAACAGATATAATTACTAAAAGAAGTTGTTTGCACTGGGGTTAACATTATGTGAGACACTGATTTTATTGCTACTTTTATCAGTCTTCTACCTCCCTTGGTGAGAGATGTATTACCCACACAGGTCAAGATAGCAGCAACATGAAGTTGTTCAGGTACCTTTTATGCAAGGAGCAGTGTTCCTTGGAGAAACAAGAGCTCAATAGCCCTCAGGGTTGGACACCAAAGGATGATCTGATCGCCTTTAAATTGTGTTTTCCATTGAAAGGCAGTTTGGGAAAGTGCAACATAGACTTTTAGGTCACACAGATTTGGGGGTCAGTTCATGGATGATCACTCGTTAGGTATTTCATACTTGTGCTTCTCTTTTTCTTCTATCAGGATGAATGAATACTGTTTACTTTATGGAATTATTGTGAAGTCTAAAAGAGAATGTATGCATACCTAATCCTGAATCATTGTAATTAATGGTTTTCTGCTTTTATTCTTGAGATAATAGAATACTTGGGAAATGAATGAACTAATTTAGGTAAGATTATGAAATAAAACAATGCTTTGAGCTACTTGTTTTCCTGTTTATAGTTCAATGCCTTTCTTCTTTCCACCTTTATCCTGACTACCTTACTTCTTTTTTTTTTTTTCCAGTCAGAGTCCCACTCCATCACCCAGACTGAAGGGCAGTGGCATGCCTCTGGCCACCGCAGCCTCAACCCGCTGGGCTATGGCAATCCTTCTGCCTCAACCTTCCGAGTATCTGGAACTACAGGTGCGCGCTACCACACCAGGCTAATTTTTGAAGCCTGGGCGGGTCTCGAGCCCGCGGGTTCAGGCAATCCACTCACCTCGTCCTCCCAAAGTGCTCGTATTACAGACTGAGCCACTGAGCCTGGCCTCACTTCTTGTCTTCATATTTAACACTTAAAACTTACTTTCTGTCTGATTTTCAATTTAGAGTTCCAGGAATGTTAATTTACATTTATTGGCTGACATTTTGCTTCTATCATGTCCCCCATTTTAGCCACCCTAACATACAAAAAACTCCTATGATAAATAATCAGAAATGTATCTTGCTTTGACAATATTTGCAATCAACTTAGAAATACATCTAGTTTAAGACAGATGTGTAGATTTTATATGGATATATTACTAACCTGGCTAGAATTTTCTTCTAGAATATCATATACAAAATTTATAGTATAATCTAAAAATTATTAAAATTGCAAATAAAAATGTTAGAAGTTTTAATAAAAATGCATGCCCAAAGAAAACAAACCCACTACTACATGAAACATTTATGGAGTCACATTATACACCAAGCTTTTGGTTAAGCCTTTTTCATTTATTGTTATTTAATTCTCACAATAACACACTGTGAGGTATGTACTATAATTGTAGCAGAATGATAGAGGAGACTAGTGGAATTTAGACTAGCAATAGCTTTATTAAAGTCCTACAAAGGGAAGATCTAGGACTTGAGTCTGGACATTGACTACTTTCCAGTTCCTTCTCTTAATCACTAAGTACCTTCTCCATGTTACTCATGCTATGCTCACAGTTTATTGTCTCCACTCCTATGACTTAAACACATATGTATACATAAGTTATGTACTTAGTTTTTTTGAGTTGGAGTCTCACTTCATCGCCCAGGCTGGAGTGCAGTGGTACACTCAGGGCCATCCCACAGTAGAATTGCTGGACTCAGGTGATCCTTCCACCTCAGCCTTTCAAGTAGCCAGAACTAGGCACGTGCTACCATGCCTGGCTAATTTTTTGATTTATTGTAGAGATGAGGTCTCAACAAGATGCCCAGGCTGTTCTAGAACCTGTGGGCTCAGGCAGTCCCCTCACTTCAACCTCCCAAAGTGCTGGGATTACAGGCTTAAGCCACTGCGGCTGGCTGGAAGTTTTATACTTTTGATGAATAGTATTACTTGACTCTAGCTGAGGGCCTGCTTAGTATTCTTGTCTATCCATTTAAAATATCATTCCCTTACCCACATTTTTAAGTTTAACACATAATTAAAGGATTGATTGATTGATATAGTGATATTTGCATGCTCTCATATTATGGCTTCAATTTTATTTTTATTACTAGTGAATTCGATTGTTGGTTCATATTTTCTACCTGTTTGAGGTTTCCTTCTCTGCACTATTCCCTTCCTTTGATAATTTTCCTGTTGTTTTCCTGTTTGTTTTATGCTATGAAAGAGTTCCTTGTATTAGGTCAAATCATATGTGATGACATTTTTCTATGTCAAAAAATGACAGTTTAATATATTGAAATATAATTACCGTAAATATTAAACCTTTTTGAGTTTCAGATGTGTAAATATCTTTTTTCATTCTGTCATCTATGTTAACATTGTGCATTTATTTTTAACAGAGATTATTGATTTTTTATATAATCAAACTCACCAAATTTAAATATATGGTTCAAATAAAAACATATGATTTCAATTTAGAAGTTCACCTCTAATACTGATCTCACAGATATAAAAAATTTTATTTCATTTGTTTTCCTTTCTTATTTAGGCCATCAATCCTTCTGAATTATACTTTTGCATATGATATAAAATGAGACTTGGCTCTATTTTTCTACATATAACTAAAGAGTTTTCTCAACAGTGTGCATTACAATCAGTTTTTTCCTCTTTGATTGACAAGATTGCCTTGATCATATATCCATATTTTATATAATCATAGTGCTATTTCTGTGTTAACTGTTTATTAGCAAATACCATACTATTTTTATCTTAATGCTATGACTCTTCCTTTTCTTTGCTCTTCTTTTGCAAAACTCAAATTATCTTTTCAAATCTTTAGCTCTTCTATATTAATTTTAGGACACGTACTTCCTATTATTCAAAAAAGCCCAGATATTTTTTTAATTTGGAGTGTACAGAATTAGCAAATTAATGAATTACTTAATATCAAATTAACATAAAATATGATAGTAAACTATTCATATTTTATATGTTTATAATGTGAATTCATCCCATTTATGAATATGGCATATCTCCCTAGTTCTTCAGATCATTTAAATTTAATATCTTTTATTAGAGCTTGAAAATGTTCTCTTTAAAGGTTTTGTGCATTCTTTGTTAATTTAATTCCAAACTTAAATGATCATGAAGTAATTTTTTATACATCCAATATTGGCAAAAATTATAAATGTGGATAATATCACATTTTATCACACAAGTAGTGAAATAGAGATTGGAATGTGCTGTTAATGGGAGTGTAAGTTGGTACAGTCATTCCAGAAAGTAATCTGGGGATCTTAGTAAACTTAGGTATGCACGTACTCTGTGACCAAACACTTCGCTTCTGGGCAAATTAATGTACAAGTCAAAGGAGAGACATGACACGTATAAGAACATTTACTCTAGTGTAGTTTGCAAAGATGAGGAGCAGAATGCAAGCAAGAAATACATAAAATGTGGAGAAGGTTCATTATAGAAGATAATGTAGCAGTTATTCATACACACATTTTTAAATCAACAACATAGCTAGATTTTTTAACACATGGAAAAATAGAAAGCCAAGATGTCCACATACACAGCCTTACTTATGTAAATTAGTGAAACGCACATATAAAATAACATTAACTGTTTTATTTAGATATTCTTTGAGAACATATGTGAAGCACATAACAGAGATCAAAGATTAGAAAAGAAAAACAATACAAAGAAGAAAGGGGTCTTGCATGTGTTGCGATGATAACGCGTATTGAATTGGAGCATAGTTAATCCATCCTTTGTGTTTAGGCTAAAAAGAAAGAAATTTTTGATAGGTTGTACAAATTCTATTGGGACGAGGAAGATATGCTAGTTAGTTTGGAGCTTCAAAAACATAGTAGTGAGAGTTTCTATTATTATTATTATTATTACCAATACTTCATAATTAGGATACCTGTTGATCTCAATTTGAATTACAATTTTCACCACAACTTGTGGGCAGAATTGTACTAACATGGCATTCGAATGCCAGGTGATTTGGGCAGAGATATTTTTCCCAAGTCTCTTCTAATGTACTATCAGGAAAGCTGCACACATTCTTTTTAGATTTGCAAGTTCTAAATGCAAATGAAGTCAGTCCTTCCAAAGCAGGTTCAGAATATGACTCCTACCTTAACAGATCTGGTCCTGGACCAAACTATTGGCAAAGGCAGCTTATTATCTGTGACAGGTATTTTAGTCCAAGTTTATTTATTGTAATTAAAAAAAGTTTTGAAGGGAAAAGGTAATTTGGTGACACATTAGCAGATATAAGATGGGGTGGATTGTTATGTAAGACTCAATCACTCCCCACTTGCCACTAATGTCCCTGCCTGACACCCCATTTATACATATGCCATTTTCCAAAAGTTGCCCTAAATTGTAATATCCACACAGTCAGAGCCATTTCTGTGTTGTTTGCTATTTTTTAATCCATAGAACATTGCTCAATGCCCAGTGCATAACAGGCTCACCTCAAATATGTATTAAAATGGAAGCAATTAAATAATTGGGCTAGGTTAAATGTCTAGAACACCTTCACACAATATAGCCTTATTACTTAACCTACATTTACATTTTCAGTATCACATCTTATTGTAGACGAAAATATGCTAAAGTCATCAATTTAATAGTTTCAAAAAGTTTATAGTACCAAACATTGAAGTAATAATGCAAATGGAAGAAAAAGGGTGTATTTGTCATTGGTTAGAACCTCAACCCTTGGCCACTTTGGTGTTGCATAATGAATCTCTCAGTTGTCAAATCTGTGTGGTCATCTAAGTCTAAACAGAGCAAACCCATGTTGACAAGCAATATCAGAACTGTTTGGCTAATGTGCTCATAAGATTTGATATTGCTAAAATAAGGAGCAAGTAATTAATAGGAACAACAACAATAAAGAAAAACATTAATTAATATATAGACCTTAGATAGCCAGGTGTGGTGGCGTGCATTTGTAGTTCCAGCTACTTGGAAGGCTGAGGCAGAAGGATAGCCAAAGTCCAGCAGGTCGAGGCTGCAGTGACTGTGAGTGTGCCACTGCACTCCAGCCTGGGCGACGAGAGTGAAACTCCAACTCAAAAAAACAAAACAAAAAACCAAAATACACCTTAGAGAATGAGATGCTTTCATTAATCACTTTATTGAGTCATGGATTTATTTATCAGGTATTTGGGCACCTGCCACATGTTAAGCATTGTTCTACTTACTGGGAATACAGAAAATGAACAGCAAGATGGTGTCTATCATACAAAAATTATGGACTAGATGAAGATACAGTTAACCAATTACAAAAATGTGTGACAGGCACAATTTTAGGAGGAAAAAAATACTGTAGTATAAATAGTTCAGGTGTCTAATCCAGTATGTGGGGTTATAACAATCCTTCTAAAGTACTCAGTAAAGGAGACTTGGATGTGGAGGCTGGCCAGGTAAAAAGAAAAAAAAGGAGCAAGAAAAACGTTCCCTATGGCTTGAAGACAAAAGAGATGTGACTTGTTTAAGGAAATAAAATTCACACCTTTATTACTTTGTTAAATGACACTAGATAAAGCATATATGTCTGAAACTAAATAGTGCTATTTAGTTTATGCAGAACAAACTATTCAGGAGATGCAGAACAAACTATTCAGGAGATACATGTGTCCACAATTCTGAGTAGCCACTCACTTTCATGCCTAGTTAAGCAAAATGAATCCCAAGAGGAAAAAAATCATCTCAACAGCTTGCTGCATCTTCCTAATTCCACATTATTTATTTGCTCGCAAATTTGTTCATGCTAGAAGAAACCAAAATGTAACATTTCCTTCCTAATATACTTGATCCATTTGCTAGCTAAGAAAGGACTACTTGGTTCCTTACCTATGGAATGTGTTGGAAAGGGGAGTTGTTTTGATTGTATGAAACTTTCTGTAAAGAAAAAAACTGAACTGCAAGTAATTCTCTTATGCTGCTCTTAAAGCTTCCCAAGCCCTTCATTTACCAGTAGGCCTAAGCATTATAAATATAACAATGACAGTGTGTCTAATCATTGAGGTCATATTCATACGATATGAAATATTAAAATATAAATGCAGTACATCACTTTTTATAATAGTTTTGTTAGCTAGTGGAAAGGCATATATTGGAGTTTTTCATTTCAGTCTAATTTATATTTATGTGCATGAACAAAAGATTACTTTCTGGCAAATTACTTACATAACAATTGTTTTAAATGAGCAAATATCATTCCAAAATTCATCTGACTCTTATACTCAGTACTATAATAAATATGTTTACTTTTTGACATCTCATTAATTTGAGCAAAGGTAGATACTTGCAAGTGGTATTATAACATAAATGCTATAAAGTTATTTCAAAACCAAGAGTGAGTTGTTTTCAACTATTTTACACAGTTATGATAGCCCTGCCTCAGAATTATAGTCTAAAATCTGTTTATTTTTCTTCTCTACTTCTACCCACTTGTCCGAACAACAGCCCAGGACTTACTTGTTTAAGCAAATGTTTTCTCATTGGTTTAGGACTGGAGTGTTCTTCAAGATGTTCTAGGCGCACAGAAGTCCCTAGATATTTACAAGACCGCATCTAATATCACCTCCTGGGAGAGATAGCTTGTCTCCTGCTTATATAAATTTGCCCAACCAGTCACTTTCTTATGTGTTGTTCTGTTTCCTGTTCATGATTGTATACGTATTTAATCTTGTTTAATACTATTTATTTTCTCTATCCCCATTACTAAAATGTAAGTTTCATCACAGAAGTGGCCTCTGTTTTGTTCTCCTTACCATTGTATCCTCATTGCTTGCAACAGATTAGGGGAATATTTGTTGCAGAGATAAATGCGAGTTCAGGCCTAGTATTACCCTAGACAAGTCAATTTGCAATCTCTGAACCTTTAGACCCCACGTTAGACAAGGTTCTTTTGTAAATAAAATGACCACAAGATATTAGATTTTATAAAAACTTCTAGTATGTTCATGGGAAGAAACAAATAAAACACTTCAACTCTCTTCTACTGCAACAAAGTACATATACAAACAGGCGTATACATACATGTTTATGAGCTCACATGCATGAATGCACTATCAGATACTGTCTCCTACTTAGACCCACAAGTTGTTAGGACTGAAAATTGAGTTAAATTGTCACATTGATGGATTCCCAGGATACGAAGGAAGCATGCAGTTGGATAATTTGTTGATTCTGTGCATTTGTTGATTTTGTGTATATTTTTAAAAAGATAGCTTCATAACTGGGAAAACAGGCAAAGTTCTACATGAGTATCCATCCCTGCTTACTTTTGTCCTCATCTACTCATCATTCTTCTCAAAGAAAAGGGATTACTACATTGTTTAGTCAGAGCCAGAAGCATGATAGGGCCAGAACTCATCTTTGATGGACAGATCACTGTATTTTAAAAATAATGGTCCTATACTCTATATTTGTTCTGCTTCTTCTCTTTCAGGGTCCAGGAGCTTAAATAGCCTTCAGGAGGGTGTGTTCCTATGTCTCTCTGTTTCTGTTCTTCTCTGTCTGTATCTCTCTCTCTCTCTCTTCACTTGCTTGAGTATGCTCTACATTTCACTGTAGAATGGAAAATGCCAAGATTTAGATTCATAGGAAGGTTAGAGACTCTTAGTTGTAAGACTCTCAGGTGCTGTCATCCAGCCTTGCCACATTTTGTAGTGAAGGGGAATTTAAGGCACAATCTTTGCTCTGACTCTTCTTTGATGTTTCATTGTTCTTTTCGTGTGTGTCACAAGGAAATTCTGTGGGCAGCAGGGGGAACTGGCAGAGGATTATTTAGAATTTTTGAGCCTGTAGCCTCTAAAATCCCACCTCTACCCTAATGCATAGCCTGCTGGCACTGTATTTCTGGAGATATCCTTGAATTGCACATATTTTAAAAGAATTGTAAAACCATATTTGGTTTAATTCATTGTTTGCTTGTTTGTTTAGTTTTCTAATTTATTTCAGGAGAAAATATTCTTCTAGCAAAAGTGATTCCTTGCATAATCTAGGTTCTCCCATTGTTGTGGCTCAAATCAACATTTAGCTGCTTCTCTCGTGGTCAAATACCAGAGGCAGAAAGCTGGGAGAAGTAAGGAGTTTTATTCTGATACCATGGGATTAGGGAACAGGCTGTGTATCCACCAAAAACCTATTCATTGAAGCAGAGCTTCCATCCAATATTTATAATAAAGCATAGTTTCTTATCTTTTCCCAATGATTGATTAATAATGACTATGTATCTTATAACCATTACTCAGTTTCTTTACCAGTGTTTAGACCCCAAACAGTTACTTTCATGAACCAGTGCTCAGATTACAACAGTCCTGCCATTCTTCTAAGTTAAAATTACCTTGAACAATTTGGAGCTTAGTACTTTCTAGTTGGTTACAGTGTTTTGCTTATATCAGGAGTTCTCGTTCATTAGGCTTAATTAGACACTATACATAAAATTAATATGTAGATATGAAAGAAAGCTGTCATTTAGAGACTAAGAGAACTGATAGACTTATGGGTTTTAGAAAGTTTCAGCAGAGTCCATTTCTTAGCTAGGTCTAGCGGAGGCTTTTCCAGGGATGTGCAGTTTTGTGTGTGTGTTTCCTGCTTATCGGGGGGCTCAGTGAAGATGGTTGCGTTCCCTTCAGTACCAGCAACAGTTACTAGATCTAAGGACAGGGATGGGGGTGCAATAAAAAATGTTCACTTTAAAAAAATTTTTTATTTTAAATATGTGGGGTGCAATTCATGGTTGAGGTATACAAATTTTCATTATGCAGGTATCCTTGTTAATGAGGTGCACCCTCCCTTCCCTGGCAGTTTCCCACTACTGTCAATTCCTTTCTTAGCGTATCAGGATAATTGTTCAAGGTCCACTTATGAGTGAGGACATGTGATACTCAGCTCTTTATTTCTGTGATAGATCACTCAGTATTATAGCCTCTAAGTCCATCCAAGTTGCTGCGAAGTTCATAATTTTGTTCTTCCTTATGGTTGTGTAATATTCCATTATGTTTATATACCATGTTTTTTTTTTTTTTTTTTTTATCCAGTCCTCTTCAGATGGGCAGCATGGTTGGTTCCATGGTTTTGCTATTGTGGATAATGCTGCAATAAACATGTGTGTGCAGGTATCTTTTTCATATGGTGATTTGAGTTCCTCCGGGTATATTCCCAGCAGGGGGATTGTAGGGTCGTATGGGAGGTCACTTTTTAGATCTTTTAGAAATCTCCACACTGTTTTCTTCAGAGGCTGTACTAGTTTACACTCCCACCAACAGTGTAGAAGTGTTCTTTTTTCACTGAATCCTCTCCAGCATCTTTGTTTTTTGAGTTATTGATGATGGTCATCCTGACTGAAGTTAGGTGGTATTCAAATGGTTTCTATGTTTAGTCAAACTCAGCTTAATATGTTTTAAGTCTTTTCCAAATGACTGTTTTAATATAACCAAAATGACCTCTTTTTATCCTGTAACACCATGAGACATTCTCAAAAGCAATTTTTCTCCTACTCATTTCTTTCTATGCTTTCTTATTATAGAAAGGAGATAAAAAGGAAAGAAAATTTCAGAATGCACGTGCCTTGTTTTGAAATTTGGTTATATTATGTATAGTGTCTAAATTTCTTCATGTAACTCTTACTAATTTCTCTTTTGTCTTACTGTCCCAAATTGTCTTCAGATAAATAAAAATTCCCTTATTCTTTCAGCTCCACATTGTTACTTACCCTGACTGCACCAGTCTGCAATCTGTCCAAAGGATGTATTCTGTTCCACTGCTACTTGGAATCCATGTACTTTGTTTCCCAATTCAGCATTTTGAGGTTCAATGATTCCTTTTTCGACTGGAAATTGACCTTCTTAGTTTCTAAACATCTGCTAACCATTAACAAAAGTATACAATGGTTTATTTTATCAAGATATCCATCCCTCCCCATCATCCCTCACTTTTTGTTTGTTTGTTTATTTGTTTGTTTGTTTGTTTTTTGAGTTGGAGTCTCTTTCTGTAGCCCAGACTGGAGTGCAGTGGCCACTCCCGGCCACCGCAGCCTCGACCCGCTGGGCTCTGGCGATCCTTCCGCCTCAGCCTTCCGAGTAGCCGGAATTACAGTCATGCGCAACCACACCCGGCTGATTTTTTGATTTATTGCAGAGATGAGGTCTCGCTGCCCAGGCGGGTCTCGAACCTGCGGGCTCAAGCAATCCACTCACCTCAGCCTCCCAAAGGCGTGGGATTACAGGCTGAGCCACCGAACCCAGCTCATCCCTCACTTTTTACAAAAATGTTTACTTTAAAATAATTCATTCTCCCTTTCTTAGTATAGATTACCCCTAACTATAATACATAAGAGTTTTGTTCAAAAACAAGTTTCCAGTTGCATAGGCTACATCGTTCATGATAGAATGTTGCTTTTTAATAAAGTTCTATCATTACTTATTTTATAGGAGACCATTTTCAGTCTTTAAGTTTTGAGAATATTCAAAGACTTTGACATCACCTCAACATCTGGCATGATTGAAGCATTGATTTTCAGCTTCTAGACTCCCTAGTCGCTGGGACATGTGAGTGAAGAAAATGAGATGGTTGGTAGGTTTGACCTGGGCTGTAGTACAACCTGCCCTGCTCACATGGATACAATTATCCAACTATGAAATCAATCTGAAGATTCTTTCTCTTTTTTTAGTACCCCAGAGAATATGAATGAAAGACACATGATTTATTTATAGGTTTGATCGTCTCTTCATTTATTTATTTATTTTTTATTGTAAAGATGTGGGATACAATTCAGGATTAGGTATACAAGTGGTCATGGTACAGATAAAGTTTGGGCTCCCCTTTGGTCCCTACTTTGCCTGGTTTGAGATCAGATACCCTTATTGCCCATCACTTTCATTTTCACTGTCTTAAAATTGTTACATGCATTCCTTACTTTTTTTCTCATGACCTAAGAGATCCTCCCAAGTATTACATTCAGTTGCATTCAGTTCTTACCAGTCTGCCCAGAGAGATAAGTATCTAAAAATGAGTCAACATCTTGCGTTTCTGAAGAATGATATTCATTCCTTTTTCTAAAAACAAAAGCCATGATGTTATGTTTATTTCTTTCCTACCCACTGTGGGGATCATCTGAAATACATCTGATGCTCATTCACAGCATCTATACCAGCTTCTGTGATGAGCAGTTACCTCCTCCTGCTACTTTTGTTTTATGTTCTATTTATGTAGCTGCTTTGATATCTTTAAATATATATATGTACTTTAATGCAAGTTATTTCAAACTGTTACTGAAAATTTTGGTACACACAAATGATATTGTGTTTAAGATAGTTTCAAAGTAGAAAGGTTAAGAATAAAATTGTTGGGTTGAACAAAATGCAGGGAGTAAATGTGAAATCATGTTACTACGTCAAGTCCAAAGTTTCCTTTCATTTTCCTTAAATGTTAAAGCAGCATGATATAAACTGTGTGGTATAGCATTTGCCAACTTAAAACAAGATTTTTTAAAAAAATGTTTATTTCTGTTGATTTCTAAATTTCACTAAAAACGTTACTTTTTGTCCCCCCTAACTTGAATGATTTTATTTCAGTGACTTTGGGAACAGCTTGAGAATTCAAAACTTAATTTGACTAAATTGTCCCTTGGTTATTTATATGTTCCCCCCTAAATCATCACTTTTTACATCAAACATTAAAAGGAGGAAAATAGGATCATTACTGGTGTGTAGGGCAAGTAAAGGAAAAAATAGAAGTTATACCTACGACTCATATTTCTATTCTCCTCGTCTGGTGAGGACACTGTCATGATCTAGGTGTTCTTCCTCAGGATGGATGGGGCTAGAAATGGATGTGTTGCTATTAACTCCTCTTGGAAAATAATTTGGCTGTCCAGGTGCTCGCTTTTCACTGTTGGGCTTGTGATTATGGGAAAAAATCAATAGTTTGCAAAGCATCAGGTGAAGAGGCAGAACGTGTCCCACAGTAGTCCTGCTCACAACCTAACATTAAATGCTAACGTTAAATGCTTCCACCAGGCTTTTACTTCCTTCCTTCAGAGCAAAACAAAACAAAAAACAAACAAAAACCTCACTTCTCACGCATTTATATCTCTGAAGGCTGAAATCGGACATTTTTTTACTTCCTTATAGAGAAGTGAATCTCTAAATCCTGATTATTGGATAAAGAGCTTTATCTTAAATGAGGGAGAATTTGGCTCATATTAGAAACAAAAACTTTCTGGGGTCAGGTTTGCTGACTGGTCAAAGTTATCATTCATTTGTAGTACCATGAAAATTTGAAAAAATACACAATTTCTAACTTAGATCATAGTCAAAGTGACTTTGTTTTCTTTTCCCCAAGTGGAGATCATTAACACAACATTATTCAGGAAGGTTTCCATATATGGATTGGAAACTGCTCTTCACTTGCTCCTATTCCAAATTAAGGAATCTTCTAAAAAATCTTCAAGACTTTAGATTTATAAGTAGGCAGGATGTATAATATACATAGAAAGTTACATGAGACATAGTGAAAACATGGGCTCTGTGCTACCCCACAGTAACTGGGATCACCAACTCAGCTATTTTGGATAAATAGCATAAACTCTGCTTTAGAGTTCTCATCGATGAAATAAAATAATCAAGCATATAGTTCAAGGGATTGTTGTGAAAAGGAAATAAGTCAATATATGCCAGATCATTTATTGATTATAAGCAATCAAAAGATGTTAGCCATCATATTGTAACCGCGGTTGATAGAACAGGCCTGAGACCAGACAACCAGTGGTCAGACGTGATTTACCATTGGTAAAGTGTTGACTATGAATAAGTATTTTTATTGCTCTGTGCTTTGGACTACTCAGTTATAAATGAGAACAATTGTGGTACCTAATTCCTACAATTGTGGGGACTATGAAATAAGATATGCAAGTGCAATGTTTAATATAGTTTGTGGCAAATGGTAACTGTTCATTAAATATCAGCAATATTGACTGGGATTATGTTGAATTTATATATAAATTTCAGGTAATTTATATCTTAAAAATATTGAGTCTTTGAATCCATGAATACAATATATTTTTCATTTATGTAGCTCTCATAAATTTCTTTCAGATTATTTAGAATTGTTTGTCATTTTTCAGCGTATACTTTCCTCATGTATTTTGGGGATAGCTGGACAAATTCCAAAGAAAGTGAATTGTACATGAACTTATGAGGTAAATTGATCTTTAGGTGTTCCGGTGTGCAATGAACTGGCTTGAAACAAAATGACTGGTTATCCCTATAACATAGAATTAAACATATAAGGGGGAGGATTCATTCAATGAATGAGCACTATATCAATAAAATTATTTTCTTATGATACATTTTCATCATAATTTTAAACATCAAATATTTCTGTACCATGCCTAGTTATGTGTTCAAAGCATCCTGCAACAATCATAATTTGATTACATTAAATTTTTGAACTGAGGCCGGGCTCGGTGGCTCAGCCTGTAATCCAGCGCTTTGAGAGGCCAAGATGAGTGGATTGCCTGAGCCCGCAGGTTCGAGACCCGCCTGGGCAACTTGGTGAGACCTCATCTCCACAATAAAAAAAAAAAAAAAAAAAAATTAGACGGGTGTGGTAGTGCGTGCTGTAGTTCCAGTTACTTGGAAGGCTGAGGTGGAAGGATCGCCGGAAATGAACAGGTCCAGGCTGCGGTGGCCGGGAGAAAAGAAAAGAAAAGAAAAAATTTTGAACTGAATAAGACTTCAGAAGTAATCCTTGTTATTTGATTGAAAACACAACACTCAGAGATTTTATGGTGCTGCCCAAGATCACTGAACTAATTACTGATGAAAATGGATCCAGAACTCAGGCTCCCAGTGCAGTCTTTCCTGCAACACAAAATCAAAAAGACCTAGCTTATGTATTTGTTTTGCAATGAGAAGACAAGAAAGATAAAAATGCAGCTCGCTCTGGACTGTGATCCTACAAGTGATATCTGTATCCAAACTTCAAAAAACAAAAAGCTTAATAATTTCCCCTAAGTAATAGTTAACAAGTATTTGAGCTATTTTATTCAACAAAAAAAATCTATCTCATTATTTCTACTCTGACTTCTACTGTCTGTTTCACTCTTTGGTCTCAAATTAATTTACACAGAGCACTCTGTGATTAAATCACATCCCTGATCAAACATCACCGTGGTTCACCAAATCTAGGGAGGAGAGTTCTGACTCCACAGTCTGGAATTCAAGACTTTTACAATCTGTTTCCAAATATCTTTCCTAGTTTTATTTCCCACGGGTCCTCTCTGTGTGTAAGCCAAAATGTTCACCATTTTCTGAATATGTCTTTCACTTTTCTATAGCTGAGTTATTGATTGTACTGCTGTTTTCATTTGGAAATTTCTTTCTTTTACTCATCCAATTTGGAAATAACATTTCTCTGTACTGAAATCAACTGCACTTTGTCTATACGTATTTTATGACAATTGTTTTTCCCCCCATATTATAGTTATTTATGTACATTTTTAAACTATTCTGTATGTTCACCAAGGACAAGATTTCATTATATTCTGATGCACACTTAGTGAACTGTGTTTTGTTGAACTGATTTCAGTCAAACTCATTAAGACCTATGGTAATGTTTATGATGCATTCTGAAATAAAATAAAAAATTTATGAACTAAAATGATTTCTTGAAGACATGTTTTTGCAGCATTATTCATAGTAGCAAAAATATGTAACCAACCATGCTGTCCATCAAAAGTGGACTGGATTTTAAAAATGTGGTACATATACACCATGGAATATTACACAGTCACAAAGAAGAACAAAGTTATGAACTTTGCAGCAACTCGGATGGATTTAGAGTCTATCATACTCAGTGATGTATCACAGAAACAAGGAACTTAGTGCCACATGTTCTCACTTATAAGCAGACCCCAATCATTTATTAGCAGTGGGACACTGCCAGGGGATGGGGGGGAACATAATATCAACAAGGGAAGCTGATATCAAACCAGGCAAAGTGGGGACCAAATGGAGGCCCAAACTTTACCTGTATGATGACCACTAATTGATCTAATCCCGAATGGTACCCTACATCTTTAATATAACAACAACAACAAAAACAAAATTAAATGTTGATACATGCTACAGGAATGAACCTCAAAACACTGGTCTAAGTGAAAGAAGTCAGATGCAAATGGTCACATGTTATATGATTACAATTTTTATGAAATATTCAGAAAATAAAAGCTATACATTTAGAAAAAATAAAATAAAATAAAATATTATTGCTGAGGCATGTCATATAACAGAAAACTTTTAGCAAATAAAGAGGTTATAATTACATTCTCACAAGAATACTACATAGGATTTTAGCATCTGAACAGTTTGGTGTAGGCTGAATTGGTCAGAGAAAGTTGGAAAAAGAGATTTTAAACAGATGTTGAGAGATGGGTAGAATTGAAAGGTGAAAGGGTGAATTATGGCCATTTTGCATGAATTCACTCAGTTATGTTCCATTTGCTCTTTACAAGAAAACATAAACCAAACAGCTTGAGACCAGGTAGCCAACTTTTGTTGTGGAACCAAACCTATCCTGGCAAGTATCATAATCTTACCTTCTATGGGGTTAATATTCTAGTGGAAACATCATGAATGTGTATATGTGAGTGTGTGGGTGTGTGTGTGCACGCGTGTGTGCATACAAGCTGTCTACTTGAGGAGGAAAAAGTTTTTTCTGCAGATAAGAGAAAATGGTCCCTTTGAGAGGTGAAGCTATGTCTTCAGAGAGTCTAGCATATGCTTTGTACCCAGTATTGTTGATTTATAAGGCATTTAAAGGTTCTCTAAAAGATCACAGAAATCAAGTGAATAAATAATGTCCTTTTCCCTTTATCTTTAGTTAAAGGACGTAGGAGCAAGATTCAGTGGAGGCCATTGTGGGCTGAAAGAACACGGATAACCAGGTCATAAACCAGAAAAAGGTGGGAGAAGTCAGTAGAATATAATTTCTATTGTATTTTGCCCATTCCTTTTCGTTTTATTTATCTCTTTCCTTTTTCCTACTTCAGACACTAAGTTATGACTGACTAAAGGAGATACGCATGTGTATGTAACTGCCTGTCACATACCGATAGTATACTTACTAGAATATGTGTTTTATTAAGGTAGGGATTTTGATTCATTTTGCTCACTGAAGTATCCCATGCGCTGCACCTGATCCATAATAGGTGCTCAACTAATATATATAAGAATATATGTGTATCTATATGTTACTATACAGAGTATATGTGTGTGCATATATAATTTTTCATTATTATGAGTACATAATAGATAATATATAATCATTGGGTATACGTGATGTTCTGATATAGGCATACAATATGAAATGATCACATCAGGGTAATTGGGCTACCTATCACCTCAAGCATTTATCATTTCTTTGTGTTAGGAACATTCTAATTCCACACTTTTACTCATTTACAAACATACAATATATTATTGTTAACCATAGTCACCCTGTTGTGCTATTAAATACTAGATGTTATTCATTCTATCTAACCGTATTTTTGCACCCATTAACCTCTTTTCTCCCCTTCTCTGATACCCTTCCTTGGTAACCATCATACTACACTCTATCTTCATGAGTTCAATTGTTTTAATTTTTAGCTCCTATGTATGAGTGAAAACATGCAAATTTTTTCTGTGCAGCCGGGCTTGGTGGCTCAGCCTGTAATCCCGTGCCTTGGGAGGCTGAGGTGAGTGGATTGCCTGAACCCACAGATTCGAGATCCGCTTGGGCAACTTGGCGAGACCTTATCTCTACAATAAATCAAAAATTAGCGCATGCCTGTAATTCCGGCTACTTGGAAGGCTGAGGCTGAAGGATCGCTGGAGCCCAGCAGGTCGACGCTGCAGTGGCCGGGAGTGGCCACTGCACTCTAGTCTGGGCGACAGAACGTGACTCCAACTCAAAAAAAAAAATTTTTTTTTCTGTGCTTACTTCACTTGATGTTTAACTATTATTTGTTGGATGAAACCATGAATGTCTTTCTATAGAGCTTGAGTGTATGCAATGTAGGTCTGCTTTAAGTACACGTCTGTACCTCTGTGCACTCATTTGTGATCTGAATTCCAACAAGTGCCACCGTCCTATAATTAAAGCAAACCATACTTGTAGAACATCTGCAATGGTCAAGACTATATTTAAGGTATAGTTGAAAAAATATTTTAAAAGGAGTGTAAAATAGATTCTTCCATTTTGTGAGTACCTAATATGTTTCAATATTGAGCTTAGGTGACTTTAACTGTGTTATCTCATGTGATCTTCATAACCCATTAGAGAAATGAGTATTTTTATTATCTAGGTTTCACAGATGGATCAAGAAAGCTGAATTTTCAATAAATCCTACCAAATGATTTGAATATAGTGTGTCCATAAACAACATTTTGAGAAACATTAAGAAAGGTTTAAAATGTTTCCAAAGCCAAATAAATATTATTTTTATCCAAGGTGCAGAAGACATTATTTTTCAATGATCAAGTTCAAGGTGGTACCTCACTCTTAATGGAGGAGGAAGAGCCACTAAGTGTATAACAAAGTATTCAACATCAGCAAAATGTGTTTATTGTGTACATATCTTTCTTGGTGTTCTTAGCTTCTTGGCTATAAAATTTACAGAGATGAATTGTCACCATATAATGTTTGGCTTTTGTTTAATCTATCAGAGAAATTGAGTAAAATTACTCAGAAACATTGTAGAATTTGTAATATAGATGCAGAAAGAAAAATATTTTGATTGGATATGATCAACATTGGAATAAAAAGTCTAATACTTTCAGTAAACCAAAGACACATGTGCATATCAATGAAAATAAGACATGAAGCAAAAAATAATCAGTTTTTCAACAATTTAGATCCAAAAATTTCTAACAAGGGAATGATATCTGACTAACTGGTGATCAAAAATGTGTTTCTAAACATTCTAAAGGTTTTTTTTACTTAAAGCACAGTTAGAGTTTGGTAGCATGTGGCACAGAGGAGTTGATTTATTAATATAATTTACTATCTTATTCTTTAATTATGCACTCATTCATTAATTCACTTATTCAAAAAATTTACTGCTAACCTACCATAAAACTGACACTGTTTAAACCCTAGGAATCAATAAGACAGTCCTTGTGTTTTTCATGGAGATTGCTTCCCAGTAGAAATAATAAATGATAACTATACAAGTAAATACATAGTAATCAAAAAAGAAAATATATAGTAAATGGGGTAAGAAATAGTGTGATAAGATGAGAGGCTATCTGACAAGGTTTCAGGATTTACTGCAATAAAATATTTTCAGGATTTAAAAGTATTAGAATCTTCCATATGACTTAAAATTAAGGATAGTTTGAAAGATAACTGCATTGTAGTCTGGAAATTCTGTAGAGACTGCTAAAGTATTAAAGCAAATTTGAAAAAAATTTCCTCTTGGCTTAAAAAAAAATCTAGATCCATATGAACCTATTGAGGAACACAGACCAATTTAATTCAAAATTGGCGCTCTCTAGTTGCTGACAACTTCATCTTTGTCCTACTTCTAGAATTAGCAAGAAAGGTGATGAGTTGGAAATATTTTATCTATTCAAACAGCTGACTTAAACACTGTACTATAACGTTTATGAAAATTTGTGTTGATTCAGTTTCTCAAATTAAAATTTAAGTAAGTCATAGAGGAATAAAACAATTTTAAAAGTATGAGTTAGTATTTAAAAGAAAACTTAAGCCGGGCTCGGTGGCTCAGCCTGTAATCCCGCACCTTTGGGAGGCTGAGGTGAGTGGATTGCCTGAGCCCGCGGGTTCGAGACCCACCTGGGCAGCGAGACCTCATCTCTACAATAAATCAAAAAATCAGCCGGGCGTGGTAGTACATGCCTGTAATTCCAGCTACTCGGAAGGCTGAGGCGGAAGGATCGCCGGAGCCCAGTAAGTCGAGGCTGCGGTGGCCGGGAGCGGCCACTGCACTCCAGTATGGGCGACAGAGTGAGACTCCAACTCAAAAAAAAAGAAAACTTAAAGAATTTCAAGTAATAATCAAAATTGGTCAGTTCTACAACAAAAAACAGTCTCTCATTATTCATGAATTCTATATTTGCAAACTCACCTGCTTGTTAAGATGCATTTGTAGTTCCAAGATCAGTACTCACAGTGCTTATATAGTAATTCAAGGGCATGCACAGAGTAGTGAAAAGTTTAAGTCAAGAACTCATTCCCAGGTCAAACAAAGTGATGCTCTGCTTTTTTGTTTAGCTCTCATAAGGCAGACAAATTTTATCTTCACAATCTACTTAGTGCCACTTTTTGGGAATTTTTGTGGTTTTTGTTTATGATTTCACTGTTTGAAATAGCCCCCAACCATAGTGTTGAAGTGCTGTCTAGTGCTCCTAAGTGCAGAATGCTTTAACATGTCATATAGAAAAAAACATATGTTAGATAAACATAAGTTGTATCGCTAATGGCAATGAGTTCAATGTTAATGAATAAACAAGTATAAAGTTCCTTTGAACAGAAACACATATAATACAAAGTTATGCCTTGACTTGTTGATGCAAATGTTGTGACCAGGAGCTCACAGGAAACTAACCCTATAGTTTCCATAGGAACCATGCTTTGGTATTCACTAATGCAGTGTTTCCAACACCTTTATAGAATAAGCTACAATGAATAACAAAGATCAACTGTATCCACAATCTAATAATCCCACATTACCTCTACCGTGACCATTCTGCCCTGATAGCAATTCATTAGCCTTTCTTCTTCTATTAATGATCATTTATGTTTCTCTACATAGTAGCCAGATTTATATTTTGAAAAGATTATCTGGGTCTTATTCTTTTGTTCAAAACCTTCCAAAAGTTTCCCACTATATGATCTTAAAAGGACTATAAGGTTCTGTAGAATCTGCTCCACAATCTTAAACACAGAGCTTGTCTGAACTCATCTTCTGCTACACACCAGATCACTACCTCACCAGTTTCCAGCCATATTGGCGTTTGTTCTGTTCTTGAATCCTTGACTGGGTCAAACACACATCTGCCTCAGGACCTTTATTCTTCTCTTCCTCTGCTGGAATGCTCTTCCCACATGAATGGTTCATGTTCATTTCTTTCAAGTGGTGTTCTCTAACCACCTTTCATAAAATAGCTTATTCTACCAAAAAGGAGCCTGAATAAACAAAGCAATCTTGAGCAAAAAAGAACAAAGGTTGAGGCATCGCATTACCTGGCTTCAAATTATAATACAAAATTGTAGCAATCAAAACAGTATGGCACGAGTATTAAAATAGACACATAGAGCAATTGAACAAAATAGCCAACCCAGAAATAAAGCCACATATCTGTAGCCAACTGACCTTTGGCAAAGCTCACAAAAATATGCAAAGGGGAAAGGACACCCTTCTCAATAAATAGTACTAGGAAAGTTGGATTGCCAGATGCAGAAGAATGAATCTAGATTCCTGTCTCTCATCACATACAAAAATGAACTCAAGGTTGATTAAAGACATACATGCAAGACCCAAAATTATAAAAACAATAAAAAAAGCCTAGGGAAAACTTTTTAGGATATTGGTCTCGGAAAAGAATTCATAACTAAGACTCCAAAAAGCACAAGCAAAAAACCAAAAATAGACATATGGGACTTAATTACACTAAAAAATTTCTGCACAGCAAAATAAATAATAAACAGAGTGAACAGACAACCTGCAGAATGGGAGAAAATATTCACAAGATAAGCACCAGACAGGTGACTAATATCCAGAATATACAAGGAAATCAAACAGCTCAGCAACAGCAGCAGCAAAAACAACAACAACAACAAAAACAACAACAACAACAACAACAACAAACCCAAACAGCTCTATTAAAAGGAAGGTAAGGGACATGAACAGACATATTGCAAAAGAAGACATGCAAACAGTCAACAAGCATATGAACAAATGCTCAACAGCACTAATCAGAAAAATACAAATTAAAACGACAACATGATTTCATCATATACCAGTTTGAATAGCTATTATCAAAAAGTCAAAAAAATAGCAGATATTGGCAAGGATGCAGCGAACATGGAATGCATGTACACTGCTGGTGAAAATGAAAACTAGTAAAACCTCTACAGAAAACAGTAATCAGATTTCTCAAATAACTAAAAATAAAACTACTATTTGATCCAGCAATCTTACTACTGGTCATCTACCTAAAGAAAAAAAATCATTATATAAAAATGATACTTGCACTCATTGGTTTATCACAGCAGTATTCCCAGTAGTAAAGATAAGAAATCAACCTAAGTGCTCATCAGTGGATAACTGGATTAAAAAAATGGAATACATATACTTAATGGAATACTATTCATCCATAAGAAGAATGAAGTCACATGTTTCACAGCAACACGGATAGAACTAGAGGCCATTATCGTAAGTGAAACAACTCAAAAACAGAAAGTCAAATGCCATATATTCTCATTTATAAAGAATGTGTACATATGAACATAGAATGTGGACTAATAAACACTGGAGACTCTGAAGGGTAGGAGGAGGGGAATGGATGAGAAATTACTTAATGGGTACAATGCACATTATTGAGGTGATGGTTACACTAAAAACCCAGACTTCACCACTATACAATATATTTATGTCAATAAACTTGTACCCTTTAAATTTATACAAATAAAAAAGCCCATCCCAACAGAACAGTTTTTGTTTCACCATTGAACTTGTTGTTCCATTGCATGTTACATTTTTTATTTTGTGACCTGTTTAATGTGTGTCTTCCTCCTCTAGGATGTTAACTCCGTGAGGGCAGATTCAAGGCTGTATAAAACAACACCTGACACACAGCAGGCAATAATGGATAATAGTTGAAACAATGAATTGATACATAAAATTGTTCGAGAAAAAGAGTTAACCACAATCCCGAAACAAGATCCAGCTCTCATGTTTCATAATAATGTATAGGGAACCAGAGAATCGTTGTGTGTAAACAAACCTTTAGCATTTGTGTGGAACTTCTTGTTTTATTCACAAAACAATTACTTTTGAGGCTGATGCTGTGAGGACGCAGGGATTGCAATGTTGAATAAGGCAAGGTTCCCTACTAAGGACCTTGTACTCTAGCGGGAGAAAAGATGCTTCCTACTCCCTTTTGTTGAAAAATAAATCTTGCTTGGTTTCTAAACTGACAGTCTCTAGTCAGGCACAAATGTGAGATTTTCTCCAGACTGCAAAGTGAGAGCAAAAGAGAAAGATAACAGTCCAGAATTTATGCTGTCAGAAAGATAAAATATGTCTTCAAAGATAATTAAAATATGGAGCTTTTTCACAAATACCAACTAATGAATACAGCTGAAATAAAAACGAAATCATTGGTCAGAATATCTATGCCAACTGCACATTCATAGCTAGCTTACTAGTGATAGGGAAGTAAGTCCAGGGCTGGGGAGCCTGAGTACCATTCCCCAGCACTTGGTGCCTGGGTGGGCCTCCTAAATCACATGAGGCCTCTTATTATACCAACTTGCAACAGTTTCTCTCACTGACTGCCCTGTAGGAGCTGCTACACTAAGCAATGTGTATACTCTTCTGTAGCCTTATGGACCCACAGGACAACAACTGTCTCTCCACAGTGTGTATTTTAAACAATACTGAGCATTACTGTGTCTTTCTCTCCTCCATCCACCCTCTTATCTTGTAAACCTTTTAAAACTTTTTCTTCTGGTCTTTGGCCATACACAAAATTATCTTCCTGTGCCTTTAAAAAAAACCAAAAAGCAAAAGAAGAATATTAATTGCTTTTGGGGAGACAGTGCTTTAATCTTTGGAAAATATGAGCATAGAACAGTGAGGAAAAATGAAGATGACTATCCAGTCTGCAAAACTAATACACAAAAATATCTAGCCATCAGGTAAATAAGAATCACCAATTTTATAAAATCTTGAGTTGGAAGAGAAAT
Source organism: Cephalopachus bancanus (assembly GCA_027257055.1). Classification (NCBI taxonomy): domain Eukaryota; kingdom Metazoa; phylum Chordata; class Mammalia; order Primates; family Tarsiidae; genus Cephalopachus; species Cephalopachus bancanus. The sequence goes on along the minus strand of JAPVLO010000030.1, from coordinate 3,134,488 downwards.
CAAGAGTATCATATTTCTTGGACTTTGACGGTTTTTACTGGGTGCCAATTAATCTGAAACTCAACCATCCATTTATAGTATAAGTGAATGCACGTGTGTTGGTATGCATGTGTGTGTGTGTGTGTGTGTGTGTGTGTGTGTGTGTGTATATGCACATGTGCAGCAGAGCTTGCCAATAGCATGCTGTTATGCTTAATTTACATTGTGTACTCAATTGCTTGAGATGTGAGAACTGAAAAATACTTCATCATTTGGAAGCTTCTAGAGAGAACCACAAGTTGTGACAGATTCTCTGGAAAGTTATGCAAGTCCTTTATGCTACAGGATTGTCTGGCACAAGAGCAGCACTTATTTGATATGTAAACACAACAAAGGAGGTTGTCATTTAAGATGAATCTTCTATGCTGATACTTTGAAAGGAAACAGTAAATTTTCACTTCCAGCCTTGATTGAAGTGAATTTCAGATTAGAATACTTTTGTATTTATATTTCATTTCTTACAAGAAGATTTACCTTTATGATATTATCTCTCTCAGATATCAGTTCATTAAGGCTTTGACTGAGTGTTACAAATCAAGTCCAAGGACTTCTTGTTATTTATAGCGGTTGAAATGCTCTGTTGGCATATTAAAGAGAAATTGAGCATAAAATGTGAGCTTATTGAGTTAGAGGAATAGCACTGAAAATTCAGTTCACAAATGGATACACTCATGATCGCATCCTCTGTAGTTCAACTGATATAGAAAGTCTCAGATGAGTGCACATAAGACAGCTTGGTGAATTTTTGCCTTTCCTACTCTGGAATACCTTTTCTGTCTTTGCGTATTTCAAAATCACACTTTCTTCTATCCAGTTTTCTATGATTTTCAAGAGAAAACAAAAGATCAAGGTCAAAGTAGTTGTCTTTGTATCTGGAAAAGCCAGATTCTTCTGGTTATCTATGAATATAAGTTAGCTTAAGAAAAATTATTAATTTTTTTTCTCCAAATGGACATGGAATAAGTTAGGAATAGAAATTTGTAATGAATAGTAATTTGTTATAATAATGTTTTTAGAATTATTGTGAAAATAATTATGATCTAATTTCTCCTTATTTTCCTAAATCATACAGATAGATATGCTTTTATGCTCTCTTTTTTCATTTAACCACAGAGTAGTATTCTATTTTTATCTGCATTTGGATTGCTGGAGCTGACAATCTATTCAATTTTTTAAAAGATTTAATCTTGATTTTCAAATGGAGGAGTTCTCATTCACATGAATAAGAAAAACTTGTAGCTCTGTGACATTTTCAATTTTCTTTGACATTTTTCTTTCTGCAATAGGAAGTAATGAAGTGACAGCCATTTGAGACATATCTACAAGTAGATATTTATATTTACTTACTGAATGTTATTTTTCAATTGAACACTAATAGTTTTAAACTGAGTATCAACCTCCAGCTTGACTCCATTCCCACTAGATCTTAGTGTTGTTTAATTGGACTGTTTTGCTCATTTATATTCTCTCTCTTGTCCATATAGGCAATTAAGTCTGAAAAGCTTATGCAGAGCTTTGAGGGTTTTTTTTTTAAATTTTGTATTACTTTTAAGACTGGGCTTTAATCATAATATAGAAGAATATAAGAATCATTTTGACTTTAAAAAGCTTCTCTCATGACTATTTTTGACATCAAAGAAAAAACATGGAAAAATATATCATGCAGTCTGAAGTATTCTTGTAGTCTGAATTATTCTTGTAGTCTGAAGTATTCTTGCAGTCTTCAAAATGACAAGATCTACTTATTACAACCAAAAAAATTAAAACCTCTACTAATCTCTACTTTCTTTAAATATGAGTTCTAAAAAAAGATTATAAATTGAGGTGCAAGATATTCTACTTAGAAAATTATTTTATTCCCCAAATTTCAAGACATAAAACTTATTCATTAAACAAAAGCATCTACTATGCTCCAGGTATGGTGAGACATTGCCCCTACTTTAAAGACCTTACACTGTAGTGAGAAAAGATAGCCAATAAACAAAAAAATGGTAATCTTAAATATAAGATAATGAAGTAGGGCACTGAGATTGGAAAGCAATTAGTGATGCGACTCTTTGGTATAAGATAATCAAGAAAAGTTTACCCAATGAGGTTACATTTGAACAGAAATCTAATTGAGTTATTTTAGAAAGATGAAATGGTAATGTAAATGGGATAGGTCTTTTTATCTTGTCGGCTGGTTGGCGAGCTGGGCCCCCCAAGAATGTTGCCGCTTTCTTGATTCAAGGGAGTCAGTGAGTTGAGTCCCGAGGACGGTCACAGTTTCATTGGCTGGATGGGCCACCAAGCCAGGTCCTGAGAAGTGTCGCAGCTCTGTCGGTTGGGTGGCCACAATGGGCCTCCTTAGCTCCGTGAGCCCTGTCACCTCCATGCGCTGTCAGCTCTGCCGTCAGCCCCACCAGCCCTGTCGAGGTGTGGCCTTCACTGGCTCCCTCCTCTTTGCCAGCTCTGCCAACCCATGACCAGGCAAGCCAGGAGCTGGCATGTGTAACTCTTCAAGTCCGGCAGTCTTCAGATCCCGCGATCTTCAGCAGCTGTTCTTCGGGGTCTGGGTTATTGCCTTGCACCCAGGAAGAATGAGGGACACGGACAACGGGAGGATGAGAAAGTCGTTTTATTAAGAAGACAGGAAATCTCCCAGCAGCGGGAGGGGTCCCAAAGGGGGCTGCCAGTGGAGGGCCGGGAGGGCTGATTCTTAGGGGTTTAGATTAGGGCCTAGGAGTGAGTTGAATGGTTAGCACATAGCACCAATCGGCTAGAGGTACCATGGTACGGTCTTGGAATTTCACCAACTGGGAGAGCATTGGGGAAGGCCAATCAGGAAAAAGCGCGTGAAGGATGAAGTTTAAGGACTTAGAAGTGGATGTGTTCACTTCAGTCCTTAGGGCTTATAGGCAGTTTACTACCGGGGGACATGCCTTATCTGTCTGCCTATCAGATTTCTAGCTATCTCCTCTCTCAATTGTACATACTTTGCAGGACATATGCTTTATGTGTTTAAGAGTGAGCACAGAAGTTTGTATTCATGTACAAATGTGTATGAGGTTAGGGTTAGGGTTAAGGTTAGGGTTAGTTGAAAGCGAGAGAATTACTTAAGTCCCGGGGAACTTGGTGTTGAGACTTGTCTCTACAATTAAAAAAAAAAAAAAAATAGCTGGAGTGGTGACGCTGGCCTGTAGTTCCAGCTACTTGGAAAGGCTGAAGTAGAAGAATCGCCTGAGAGCAGCAGGTGGAGGCTGTTGTAGCGACAAGTGATAAGCGTTGCACTGCATTCCAGCCTGGGCGACAGAGTGAGACTCTGACTCAAAAAATTAAATAAATAAATAAAAGTGTTACTGAGGCTTCTGGGCAAACTATAGTATAGCAGAGCAAAGACTGAAGTAAGTAGCCTGATTAGAGGGTTATTAAAATAGTTGAGGTGAAAGACTTGAGGATACCAAAATGACTGGGTAAGCCTGAGAGCATATTATTTATTATACTATATGCAATTTATATATAAAATATAGTATATTCTGATTTTATATATATATATTTATATATATATTCTGAAGTTATTGCTGATAAGGTTTTCTGATGGAATAGAGGTGAGACAAAGAGATGAGTCAAGGGAGGTGTCCAGACTTTTGAACCAAACAACTGGAAAGAAAGAAGGGTCACACATTGAGAAGGGGAAAAGCAATGGAGAAGATGGCTGAAAAGAGTGCAATTCAGTCTTGTTTGATATGTGTTAAGCTTGAGTGGCCTGGTCTAGGTACTTAAATCACAGTCTTTTAAAATTATGTAGGTGTGTGTGTGTGTGTCTGTGTGTGTTTTTGTATAAGGCCGGTCTGGAGCACAGTGTCTCTTCACAGGTACAATCATAGTGCACTACAACCCCAAACTCCTGGGCTTAAGCAATTCTCCTGGCTGAGCCTCTACAGTAAATGGGACTACAGGTGTGCACCACTGTGCCTGTTATAGAGACAATATTTTGGTACAAGACAAAGATTTTTTAAGAAATTGAAACTTTGAGTAGCGATCTAAGAATTGGGACCTGGAGCACACCAAATCTTAGAGATTGACAATATTTTAAAGAAGTAACACAAAAGATTGAAGAGGAGTAGCCAATGAGATTGGAGCAGAACCTAGAAACACGTTTCAATGAAGTCCGAGTGAAAAAGGAATTCAAGAACAGATAAATGCTGATAATAGGTCAACGAAGAGGAAGACTGTTAGTTTTGGTAACTTGAGGTCCACGTGTGATCACAGTGAGAATGGTTTCAGTGGCATGATGGGAAAAAGCGCTAATTAGAGTGGTTCTAGAGAGAATAAGACAGTAAGAAACAGAGGCAGCAAGTTCAGACAACATTTTCAAGAAGTATTTAAGGAAAACTGAGAAGTTGGTGGCTACATGAGCGGAAGTGTTGGCAAGAGAAAATCTTCATAAACACAAAAGATGTAACAGCACACTAACGGGAATGATCCAGTAGAGAGGGGGGAAGTGAGGCTACAAGACAGAAGGGAGACAATGTTAGGTGAGAGGATGAGATCCAGCCTACAGGTGGAGTGGCTGGTCTTAAGTATTACAGGTCATATGGTTCATCCAGTGTCACAGAATGAGGGCAGATTATGGGTGAAAGTTTTGGAAAATTAGTAGATATGGTGGTAGAAGTGAATTGAAGCTTTTACTTTCTCAATTAAAAATAATCCTCAGAAGTTATTCAGTTGCATATAACAGCATATCTAAAACACATATGTAAGCTGGGCTCGGTGGCTCAGCCTGTAGTCCCACGCCTTTGGGAGGCTGAGGTGAGTGGATTGCCTGAGCCCGCGGGTTCCAGACCCGCCTGGGCAGCGAGACCTCATCTCTACAATAAATCAAAAAATCAACCGGGTGTGGTAGCGCGCGCCTGTAGTTCCGGCTACTCGGAAGGCTGAGGCGGAAGGATCGCCAGAGCCCAGCAGGTCGAGGCTGCGGTGGCCTGGAGCGGCCACTGCACTCCAGTCTGGGCGACAGAGTGGGACTCCAACTCAAAAACAAACAAACAAACAACAACAACAAAAAACCACATATGTAAATTTTTTTAGATATAAAAATTACACAATGCATGTTAAATACTAATAATGTGAGTTGAATTGAACATTAAATGCTTAATGGTAAAGAGGTTATATAGTCCTCAAAATGAATTATATAAAAGAATGATAGAAATAATATTTTAGTATTTCAAAGTGATGAAATGAAATAATAGATTTTACTGATACCTTGGCTTTACTAGTAAAAATGTATCTATTTTAGTATTTTATATATCATTTTTTGGTGCAACAAGCATTCTTATAGCTACATCACACAGATCAATGGATTTTTATTTTTGCAATAACTTCATAATATACCTAAACATGTTACAGTAAGAGGAGATACATTTTTAAAAGTGGAGTTTGGGTTTTGTGCTGAATTCTCTTAAAACTTATTACACAATGCCCTTGTCCATTAAAGCATATTGTCTTCAAGCTCATTACAAGCAGAAGAAAATTCTATTAAAGTATCAGTATTGTGGATGCAGTTGACCTCAAAATTTCTTAGTCTTGTCACTTTGTAAATTATATAAAAATATTTCCACTTTGGCATCAATAGTAGCAGCAAAAATTTGAATAAGTTACATGTTTCCAAAAGAAAAAAAATAGAAATGCTTTTTCATAAAATTATACAACTATTTATAGACAGATTAAATCTGGTTATTATGATTAATACAGATAATGTTTATTTAACTTTTTTACTTTTTAGATGTATAATTAGATTAGAATAATCCATTAGAGATCAAAAATAAAAATATAGTTTTCATTGAGAATGAAACAGCATCATTTCCTTAAAGTTGAAAGATAGCATATTATATATAATTTCTGCAAAATTAGAAAAAGTGTTTTTAGCATTACATTAAATTGGCAAAGGACTTAGCAACAAATCAATCTCTTTTGCTCAGATGAATCTAATAACATATTTAGGGTAATGAGAAAAAAGAAACACCATCACAAATTTAATAAGAAATCTTTCTTTAATTCATGATTCATCTGTTTTTTTGTTTGTTTTTTTTTTTTGAGTTGGAGTCTCACTCTGTCGCCCGGACTGGAGTGCAGTGGCCGCTCCCGGCCACCGCAGCCTCGACCTGCTGGGCTGCGCCGATCCTTCTGCCTCAGCCTTTCGAGTAGCTGGAACTACAGGCGCGCGCTACCACGCCCGGCTGATTTTTTGATTTATTGTAGAGATGAGGTCTCGTTGCCCAGGCGGGTCTGGAACCTGTGAGCTCAGGCAATCCACTCACCTCAGCCTCCCAAAGGCGCGGGATTACAGGCTGAGCCACCGAGCCTGGCTGATTCATCTGTTATTGAGACTTCTTTTTGCTGAGTTATCAGCAGGCATCAAATGTCTTTCACTTTTTTTTTTTTGACAGGGTCTCACTTTGTTGCCCAGGCTCACTGCAGTGTCACCCTCCTGGGCTCAGGTGATCCTTCCACTTCAGTCTCCCTTGAAGCTAGGATTCCATGTGCGTACCATCACCCTGGCTAATTTTTGTATTACTATTATTATCATGATCATTTTAGAGATGAGGTCTCACTATGTTGCTGGTTTCTAACTCTTGGGTGAAGCAATTCTCCTGCCTCAGCCTACCAAAGTGCTGGAATTACAGACATGAGCCACTGTGCCTGACCCAAATGACTTTTTTACATGATGCAATATTCCCTTCAATCTATAATCTACATATAGGCGTAAGTTCACTAACATTATTTGCAATAGTCAAAGTAAATAAACCTTACTTATGTGAAAAAATATTTTAAGTAGAGAATATACACAGATATTAATAAAAACAAAGTACTGTAGAAATTGATGGAAACAAATTAAAAACATAATACTCACAGAAAGAACAATCACAGTGATATAACAGCAATTCAATTCAACATCAACTTACTGAGTACTGACTGTGTCAGGCACTATTCTTGCGCTGGGGATTAGTACAGTTATAAGAAATATAAGGAACGAAACAAGGAATGTTTCATGAAGAAAGTGCCATTTGAGTGCCTTCTTTTCCTCTTTCTTCCTCCTTCCCTCCCTTCCTCCTCCTCTTCCTCCTCCTCCTCCTCCTCCTTCTTCTTCTCTCTCTCTTTCTCTCTCTCTTTTCTTTCTTAGATTTAGAGCTTCCAAGTGCATGTTTGTTACACGGACATATCATATACTGTTGGGGAGATTGGGTTTCATGCATTCTATTTTGACAGATAAAAACAAAAAAAAGATTAAAATGAAAAATTATTAATTCACTGTTAAGTAACGTATGGCTATTTTTAGTACACTTTTTGCCAAGTGTGTAGGTAAGTGAAGTCATTGTCTTCAGGTTACCTTCCTCCCTAAAACACACCTTTCCCCAGCCTACTTGTAGACAACAATTAAAAGCACCACCTCTGAGCAGACAAACCTAGGTTCAAATTGGTTATGACATACGCAAATGCTGTAACCTTAGACGAATACCAATGGTTCTGATAAGATTCATTTTCTTCATTTTTCATTAGGGGTAACTATTTCTATTTCAAAGAGTTGTAATGAGGAATAAATGAAAGAGTATATGCAGAGCACTTGGCACTGTGCCTCACATGTAAGCACTCAATGATACATAGTAGTACCTGCTTTCTTTTTTCTTTTTAGAATTATCATTGTTGTTATTATCATTAGTCCGAGGCTTAGACAGGTGTTGTGAGTCACATAATAACTTTTATCAAATCATAAACTTCCTTCTACTGCTTGTAAAGGTCTCAGATTTTTTTATTATAACATTTTATGATTACATTGGAAGACTATTTTGACAGATTACATTAACTTGCAATGGTTGGCAAATGCTCGGCTCAGTCTTCTGCCTTTATTTCTGTCAACCTGTCCCCACACTCATTTGCAGGGTAACTTGGGAGTGTAACTGTTCAGCATCTCCTAGGACTCAAGACCTGTTACTTAAATTCCACTACTGTATCCTTTTTCATGGCCTTGTACTCTCTTCTCTGTTGCTGACATACTCCTATCTTCTGATCACAGACTACACACCAACTTCTCAACATTAATTAGGAACTGGACTGTAAATTCCCTCTTCAGTTTTAACTAGCATTTAGCTAACAAACCCAGAATGATAGTGGACACAATAAGAACATCAATAGATACTGATGAGTTTATATAAATCAACAGCACTCTTCAATCTGTGATAATGCAACCTCAAGATATGGTTTGGTAAAAAAGAAAGGTGTTATGGTGGCTCACTGAATGAAGACCTTTTCAGTTTCTGGAAACAGTAAATATCTTTCCTGGTTTTGATGTCCAAATCTTCCTAAAGATCGAGATTACATTTAACTTTTAACTTTCCTGCCCCATGTATATGTGTAATATACACACTCATGTACACACACACACACACACACACACACACACACACACACACACACACTTACTTAGCTTTCACTGGACCAAATTCCAATTCCCAGCCTCCAAATGTAAGCCAGTCTTTCATCTGAAACTTCTCAGTGCATGGGTGGGATTCAAAGTGATGGAGGAGTACAGAATATGTGACTTTTTTTATCATTTAAATTTAATTATTACAATGAAGTGAAATTCTATCATTGTAGCTATCATTTAAAAATATTAGGATAAATTATGATTTACATACTATATTTTCACTAGAAGAAAGGCAGTATCTTTGATAAATTATCAGTATATTTGTAGTCATTTCGATTCTATTATAACATTTTTTTATACGAAGGGGGACACAAAAAAGACAAGAACTAATTTTTGGAGGGCTGGTCCCTTGTAATACAGGCTTTTTCTGCTAGGTAAGTTTGCAGGAACCCATCGGCATCATTGTACCAGCTAGCGTTGTGAGAGTCTGATTAGGCTTCAATTATTATTTTTATTTTTTAAGATTCTTTCAGCATAGTTGCTCATTTTGCGATGGGTGATTTACAAGCACACCTGCACACAGTGCACTGAGTGTTCAGAAGTTTTTGACCCCAAACAGCATGGTCCCCATGCTCCTCCCTCCCTATTCACCCACTCTCACCCTGAGCGACTTTTTTCATTTCCCCTGGATAATAAAAGTCCTCAGAGGGAAACGTTTTGTCACTGTGGAAGAGGAGAAACAAAAACAACAGAAGCACTAAAAAGTATCAAAATGGACTAGCTCAGAAACTGTTTTGAGCAGTGGAACAAGCATCTCAATAGGTGTATTGCATAAACAAAGAGCACTTTGAAGGTGACTGTGTTGAAACATGTAGAATAAATACACAATTTTTTATAAGTAAATTCCATTTTTTGGGTCCCCCTTACATATTCATCCTCACACTGCTATTATATTAACTATTCAGGAGTTTTGGAAGAATGTATTTTAGACCAATAAATCTGCAGCAAAAAACACTCTTTAGAATGTTTAAATATGTATTTTAAAAATAAATTATCTGCAATTTCCAAAATTTCTCTTTTATTTTCAGCAGATGAATTACCTAAAGGTCAATATTAAATTGTAAGAAGATGAAAATAATACCAATATCTATGTCTAGCCTTCTTTTTTCTTTTTAGCTGCAAAATTTAGTGTAGCACTCTCTGTATTTGGTTAATTGATTGATTAATTCATCCTGTATTTATTGAATACCTGACAAGGACTGTGCCAAGCTCTGTAGAACATAGTGAATAGAACAGAAAAGTTCTTTGTCTTTATCAAACTTCGGTTATAACTTACTCCTTTATAAGCTGGGTTGCTTAAAAAAATTTTCAAACCCCAATATTGTGCCCTTTCCCAATAAATATTCAATTAGTGGATCAAATTAATATGGCTGAAAAGGTATGTTATAAAGAGAAAAGGCAGCTTGCTTTTCAGGTGAATTTTCAGTGATGGCAGCTATATCTTGGAGATGTCCCTGAATTCAAGAGTTAACTCCTTAGTTTAACAGTTACAAAAACCTAATTTAACCAAAAATCTAATCTGGCAGTTAATTCAGCATGAGTATGGCTTGGAAATTATGTACTTAGGGTCTAAATTCAATGATTGCAGGATGCCAACTCAATGCTTATCAATGGAGAACTGCCAATTTTGTATATTTCAGCAGTAATGGAAACTAATTCTGCAGCATGAATTAGCAGCACTAATTCATACTTAGCACTTAGGAGTGTAATGAATGGCCTGAGTTCTTTTGAAAGCATTGATTATTTGCTAATAGCTATTCGCACAGTCATTGACCCTGGACATGAAAAACAAAGAAATTCATGCTTATTTCCACAACTCTCAATATTGCCTGTTTGGAGTCATGAGATTTTCTTGCGGGCTATTGATGTGATAAAGAAAACCAGTTTTAAGCAGTCCCCAATATTTTTGATGTAACCACAAAATGTAGGTCTAGAATCTAGATGATAAGTCCAGTATTGGGAAGACATAATTGATAATCAGAGAGTTAGCTGGGGGTGCCTGGATTCAGTGCAAAAAAAGTTGAACCATTCAAAGAGATATTTTATTAAACCCTAGAATAACTTGAGAAATTATTATTGACATGCAATAGAATGTTCCTTTCCTCTAATTGAAGCATGACTTTTCACTAGATATAGTATTTCTATATCTATTTAGACAAATAGTCATTGATTCTTGAGTCATCAAAGTTATCTTGGAAGATAAATACTAACATACTTTCTTTTCTATGAGAGTCTGTCAGATATTAAGCATCATCAATTTAGTAACATACTTTTTATGGATAGTAGGTTTGTAAAACTTCCACAAAAATGTATACATCAATTAAAAGTCACATTCCTATTTCACACACATTAAAATAGAAATGAATGTGACTCTTAGAATCAAAGTTCTATTATATAGCTTGATTAATAGAATGTTAAATAGGTTAGTTAAAGGAAGATTATATTGAGTGGTTGGGTCATTTGTTCTGTGACTACTCAGCAGTATTTGACTTTCAGGATCTCCTTAGAGACCCTGGTGTTAGTCTATTAGCTGGACCATATAATAAAAACTGGTTTGAGATTGAGGAAGTTTGAAAGGAGTAATTTTGGCTTAACTGGGTTATGTTATAGGCTAAAAGAGGCCATTTTGGTTATATTAGAATAATCATTTAGAAAAGACTTAAAAACTTGTATTAAGAAACTGTTCTGGGACTTCCGGCAAGATGGCGATGGGGCAACCTGGTCTGTGAAACCCTCTGCAAAGGAGAACTGCAGTGGGTCTCTGGCTCTCGCCCCGGGGGTTGAGGACCCCAAAATCACAGCCTGCTCTTCATACAGAGTTTGGCCGTTTTCACCGCTGGGACATCGCAGCAACTGGACAGCCACCGCAGCACAGCCGCCACAGCTGCCGCCAGTAGCACATCGCACCACCCGGGCCGGAGGTGATCCATGACTTCAGTCCTTGAGGCCCCTTCAGGAAGATCTGCTGGGATCGCTGCCACCTCTCCCACGACCAAGACATCCTGCCCACCGTGAGTCCCCTGCCTGTGCCCTGAGGCAGGCATTCATCTCCAATCTCTGTGGTTCCTCTCTGGCCCCACCACCTCTGGGGCAAGCAGCTGAGATAGCACCACCTGCTGGCGATTCAAGGTAACAACACCGAAACGGGAGAAGCAAGCTTGAAAAAGACATAGGCTAGAGTGGTGAACGGAGGGTGATCTGAACTGTCCTTCACAGCAGACCAGGGGCAACTGACCCTAACTGCAAACTAATTTACCTGCTTGAAAAGAAAGCTAGAAATCAGAACTGAAAGGACATTGGACTTAAACGAAAAGTCTCAGAGTGTGCTTCATTGATTCTGTTAGTTTAATGACTTAATTCTATTCCTACTGTATTGTTCCTTTTTTTTCTCTTCCTTTTCTTCCCTTTTCTTCTCTCTGTAAACCATATCTTTGTATAGAGGAACAGCACACCAATAAGGTGGTTGGTTAGCTTGTATGTTAGCATCACTATATGTTTTATTTTTTTTTGTATGGGAATTGGTTCATCAGTAGCTGTGGTCTATTGTTTTTACCTGTTTCAGTATAGTTCTCTCTCTCCATTTGCTGGCACATGTTTGTTTCCCCCCTTACTCCTCTAACTCTCCAACCCCCTCTTCAACCTACTGTCTGCTCCATTCTCTTCCCTCTGCTAACCACATTTTATTTCAGGGAGTAAACCTACAGCACCACTGCACGGACAGTTTCCAAGGCAGTGGGAAGTGGATTCCACATTATCCACAACACCAGGATCCACACATCAGTGAATACCAGGACCTGCAGATAGATTTTGAATCACAACTCCCCCCTTAAGTAAATCTCAAAACTGCAAAAAGGACCACCCCCAACCTACAGTGCAACCCCAGAATTGAACAAAGTAAGAGGGCATGCATAAAGAATAGGAGATTGAACAAACAGAAGTAAAACCAATCCCTTTACCCCTGAATAACAGAATTAAAGAAGATGGTGATATGGAGGGAGGGAAAAAGTAGGGAGGGGGAAAACCGCATAAATGAAGAAAAATCAAAAGAAGAATACAGGTCTCACACAGACCCCTGGGAGATCAGACACTGAGAAAAGAGATTCTGGAACACAAACAATGAAGAGCCCCCAGAATGACTGGTCACATGCAACAAACCCAGACATTAAGACATTAATGGAGAGAATTTAAAAAATTGAGGAGAGACAAGAGGAAAATAGGAAGGAGCTGAAGTCAGAAATGACAGCAGTAAAGAATACTGTGATGGAAATGAATAACAGATTAATAAGCATGGAAAGCAGAATTAGCCAAGCAGAAGAAAGAATCTCAGAGCTCGAAGACCAAAACAAAGAACTAACTCAAACAGTCAAAAGCATAGAAAAGAAGCTCAAAAAGACAGAACAAAACCTGCAAGAGATGAATGATCACTTCAAGAGACCAAACCTAAGAGTAATTGGGCTTCCTGAGGCAGAGAGAGAAACAGAAGCCACACTGGAACAAACATTTCATGAAATCATTCAAGAAAACTTCCCTCATCTCATCAAGGATGAAAAAATTCAAGCACAAGAAATTCAGAGAACCCCTGCAAGACAACAAATGAGAAGACCAACTCCCAGACACACAATAATTCGCCTAAACAAAGTAGCTATAAAAGAAAAAATCCTAAAGGCAGCAAGAGAAAAAGGCCAGACTACCTACCAGGGAAGACCAATTAGAATAGCAGCAGATTTATCCACAGAAACCCTTCAGGCTAGGAGAGCCTGGAGCCCTATCTTCAAAGTTCTAAAAGAGAAATAATTTCAACCAAGAATAACCTCCCCAGCCAAACTAAGCTTCATTAGTGAGGGAGTATTGAAAGTTTTTCCAGATATCCAATCCCTAAGATCTATGCATCCACCAGAACACCTCTACAAGAAACACTTAAGAAAGTACTGAACACAGAAGGAAAAGAAAAAAGAACAACCATATTCTTCACAAGAGTACAAGCAAAAGATTAAAAACACACATGAGCCAACTCCAGAACCCAAAGAAAGACAACAAACAAACAGGAACAACTCTGTAAGAACCTTATGACAGGGATCAATTCTTGCACTTCAATTATTAGCCTAAATGTGAATGGACTAAATGCACCACTGAAAAGACATAGACTGGCAAAATGGATAAAATATCATCAGGCAACAATCTATTGCCTTCAAGAGACTCACCTCACTAGAAAGGACACCCACAGACTCAAAGTAAGAGGATGGGAAACAAACTTTTAGGCAAACAGAATACAAAAGAAAGGAGGAGTAGCGATCTTAATTTCAGACAAAATACCCTTCAAGATATTAAAAATCAAAAAAGATACAGAAGGCCACTACATGATGATAAAAGGCTCAATCCATCAACAAGAAATATCTATCCTAAACATATATGCACCCAACATAGGTGCGCCAACTTTCATAAAGCAACTTCTAGGAAAACTAAAGAAAGATATTGACTCTAACACCATCATAACTGGGGACTTTAATACCCCACTCACAACCCTAGACAGATCATCAGGACAAAAAATCAGCAAGGAGATCCGGAACCTCAATGTGACTTTGGACCAAATGGACTTAATTGATACCTACAGAACATTCCATCCAAAGACCACAGAATTTACATTCTACTCATCACTGCATGGAAGGTATTCTAAGATCAACCACATAATTGGCCATAAATCAAGCATAAACAAATTTAAAAGGACCGAAATTCTACCATGCACCTTCTCGGACCACAGTGGAATAAAAATAAACATTGACAACAACAAAGTCCCCCGAAACCCACAAAGACATGGACACTAAACAGCATGATGCTAAACAACTCCTGGGTCAATGAGGAAATCAAAATAGAGATCAAAAGATACCTGGAAACAAATGAAAATGAAGAAACATCTTACCAAAACCTCTGGGATGCCTTGAAAGCTGTAGTAAGAGGGGAATTTATATCCCTGCAAACACACATGAAGAAAATGGAAGGGACACAAATCAACAACCTAACAAGCCACCTAAAGAAGCTGGGAAAGCAAGACCACAAAAACCCTAATTTCAGCAGAAGAATCCAGATCACCAAAATAAAAGCCCAAATCCAGGACCTAGAAGACAAAAAGATAATACAAAAAATCAATGAAACAAAAAGCTGGTTCTTCCAAAGGATAAACAAGATCGATGGCCCCCTAGCTAGACTGACCAAGAAAAAGAGAGAAAAAAATCAAATAAGCACAATCAGAAACAAAAGATGAAGTCACATCTGACCCTGAAGAAATACAAAAGATCATTAGAGACAACTACGTACACTTGTATAGAAGCAAACTTGAAAACCTTAAGGAAATGGAGGACTTTCTGACATCACACAACCTGCCTAGATTGGAGCAAGAAGAAATTGAGACCCTAAACAGACCAATAACAATCAAGGAAATCGACTACGTAATAAGAAAACTTACTACTAAAAAGAGCCCTGGTCCAGATGGCTTTCCAGCAGAATTCTACAAGACATTTAAGGAGGAGCTGATACCAATCCTACTGAAGGTATTCCAGGTGATTGAAAAAGATGGAACTCTCCCCAAATCATTTCATGAAGCCAACATCACATTGATACCCAAACCAGGTAAAGATCCAACAAAGAAAGAGAACTACAGGCCAATATCTTTGATGAACATAGATGCTAAAATTCTCAACAAGATCCTAGCAAATCGAATTCAGCAATACATCTCAAAAATCATCCATCATGACCAAGTAACCTTCATTCCTGGGATGCAAGGCTGGTTCAACATTCGTAAAACCATAAATGTAATTAAATACATCAACAGATGTCAAAACAAAAACCCCATGATTATATCATTAGATGCAGAAAAAGCTTTTGATAAAATCCAGCACCCCTTCTTGATAAAATCCCTTGAACATCTAGGCATATGGGGAACATACCTCAAAATAGTAAAAGCCATCTATGAGAAACCCACAGCCAGCATACTCCTAAATGGACAAAAATTGGAACCATTTCCCCTGAAAACTGGAACAAGACAAGGATGCCCACTCTCACCCCTCCTGTTTATAACATAGTATTGGAAGTCCTGGCTCAAGCAATCAGAGAAAAGCAGGCAATCAGGGGTATCCAAATAGGAAAAAGAGAAAGTCAAGTTATCTCTCTTTGCAGATGATATGGTTGTGTACCTTGAAAACCCAAGAGAATCATTCAAAAACCTCCTTACACTGATAAAGGCCTTTGACAAAGTCTAAGGATACAAAATAAATGTACAAAAGACAATCGCATTTCTCTACACCAATAATAAACAAACAGAAACCCAAATAAAAAACACAATTCCATTCACAATAGCCACAAAAAAAATGAAATACCTTGGCATCTTCCTAACCAGAGATGTGAAAGACCTTTACAATGAAAACTACAAAACACTGCTCAAAGAAATCAAAGATGACACAAACAAGTGGAAAAATATCCCATGCTCATGGATTGGAAGAGTCAACATTGTGAAGATGTCCATCTTACCTAAGGCAATCTACAAATTCAATGCAATACCCATCAAATTACCAGCAACATTCTTCTCAGACCTAGAAAAAACAACACAGGAATTCATATGGAAACACAAACGTCCAAGAATAGCCAGAACAATCCTCAGCAAAAAAAAACAAAGCAGGTGGTAACACATTATCAGACTTCAAACTTTACTATAAAGCTACAATCATCAAAACAGCTTGGTATTGGTATAGGAACAGGCATATAGATCAATGGAATAGAATTGAGATTCCAGAAGCAAAACCTCAATTTCTCAACCAACTCATCTTCGACAAGGCCTCCACCACCTCCCACCAGGGAGAGGAGAACCTATTCAGTAAATGATGTTGGGAAAACTGGCTGACCACATGCAGAAGATTGAAACAGGACCCCTATCTATCACCATGCACAAAGGTTAATTCCAAATGGATCAGAGACCTATGCAAAACCTCAAACTATAAGAACCTTAGAAAATGAAGGAAATACCCTCATGGAAATCAGAACTGGCATCCAATTCCTGAACAAAACCCGAAATCCACAGGTCATAAGAGAGAAGATAGACAAGTGGGACCTTATTAAACTGACAAGCTTCTGCAAGGCCAAAGAAACCATCAAGAGAGCAGGGAGACAGCCTACAGACAGGGAAAAAATATTTGCCAACTCTAGGTCTGACAAAGGCTTAACATCCTGGATCTACAAGGAACTAAAACATGCTGAAAAGAAAAAGACAAACAACCCCTTTATAAAATGGGCAAAAGATATGAATAGACACTTCACAAAAGAGGACATCCGAGCAGCCAACAAACACAGGAAGAAATGTTCAACCTCACTAATCATCAGGGAGATGCAAATCAAAACCACACTGAGATACCACCTAACTCCAGTCAGAATGCCAATCATCAACAACTCAAAAAATAACAGCTGCTGGAGAGGGTGTGGCGAAAACACTATTGGTGGGAGCGTAAACTCTACACTATTGGTGGGAGCGTAAACTAGTGCAACCTCTGTGGAAAGCAGTGTGGTGATTCCTAAAAGCTCTAAATATCAACCTCCCTTATGACCCTGCAATCTCCCTACTGGGAATATACCCTGAAGAACTCAAATCACTCTATAAAAAAGGTATCTGCACACGCATGTTTATCGCAGTGTTGTTCACAATAGCAAGAACCTGGAAACAGCCACGCTGCCCGTCAAAAGAGGACTGGATTAAAAAAATGTGGTACATATACACGATGGAATACTATGCAGCCATAAAAAAGAACAAAATCATGAATTTCGCAGCAACCTGGATGGAACTTGAGTCTATAATACTGAGTGACCTCTCACAGAAATAAAGATCCAAGTATCACATGTTCTCACTCATATAATGGACCTTGAACATCCAATGTAATACTATAAGAAAATGACTGACGGTACTGGGAAATTATGGAGGGGGATGGGATTAACAGTAGCAAATATCTGTCTGGGGAAGGGCAAACACCTCTTCTCAACAGGGTGCCTGAATGAAATGTAATTGTACACCTAACACTTAACTGTACCCCACAAAACCATAATAAAAAATATTGATTAAAAAATAAATAAATAAAATAAAATATCTGTAAAAAAAAAAGAAACTGTTCTTTGTAATTAATTTAAGTTAAATGTAAAAGTCATTTAAAGTTACAAGTGTACATTTTTCCTATTCCCCTCCCCATTTCTTCTCTCCTAGCATGGCCTTATCGACTGGCCAATGTTATCTAGTGAACTGTTGCTGATGCTGAAAATGAAACAGCCAGCAAACCAGACCACCTAATGATTAGGTATGGGCACTTCCCCTCCAGTGTGAATATGAAGACATCAGACTATTATAGGACAAGGTGTAAAAATTTGTTATAATTATGTTTTAAAACAATTTAAAGCTGTCCTTTTAAATATTGTGACTTTCCCTTCCTTCCAAAAAGTTACAATTGTCTGCCCCTTCCTATGAAGAAAATATTGTTAAGTACAGAATGTTATCTAAAATATCAGCATGACCATAAGACTCTGAATCACGTCAGTGGTCACATATCAAAACTTGTTAATGTAAATCTTGTCATGCCAAAAAAGCACATAGGTTTCAAACTCAGGATAGGTGAAGGGTTATGGATTTGGGGTGTAAATACTAGAATCAATTTGCATTGCTTGGAGGTCTTTTTAGTAAGGATGTTGACCCATCTCCCTATAACCTGGTTATAGAAATTAAACACTCCCTTTTCTCCCAGTCTCTGTCTCTCATCTTTCACTGGCAGCAAAAGATAGCAGCAGATTGTTATTCAGACTGTTTCAGTTATGTGTACTTGGTTTCACTTGTAAAACAGCTAATAAGTTTTGGTTGGCTGTACAATAGCCCTCTCAAAAGATTTCCATGTCTCAAACCTCGTGAATGCTATCTTACATGGCAAGAGAAAAGATCTTTGTAGATGTGATTAAATTAAGAATATTGGGATGGAGAGGTTATCCTGAATTATCGGGGGAGATAGACACAGGATTAGGCATCCATGAAGGTGTAGATATGGCTCCATATTGCTTCCCTTTTTACTCATGGAAATGCATCTGGGAATAGCTGTTCTTGCAACGTAGAGGTGTAAGGAATTCAGGTGAGTTACTATAAAAGCACATGTCCTTCTCTCTTTTGTATGAATTTTTAATGTGCAGTTAAGAATATATAGAAAAATAAATGACATGGTAATTTTTATTTATTTATTTTCATTAGATAAATAAGACCAAGTATAGGCATAATATTGCCTTGAGACTGTGTTATCATATGTTAGCAAGGATACTGTTTCAGAAAGGATGAGAAGGGTTGACTAAGGCAAATCAAAATGTCCTGCAAATTTTTCCTGAAAATTCTGGCATGGAATTATCATAAGCAAGCTAAAACTACTTAATCTTATTCATAGATGTGTAAGAAAAGACAGTTGTAGAAGTTCATTGATGTGTTTGAAGTGTCTGTCCCTAATCATCCTCTTCCCCTTCACCCAAGACTATCCTGCCTTAGTTACCTTGGATGCCTGCCATATATTAATTAATATTACCCCATGTATCTTCTATTAAAGGCATTCATGTTAGTTCATATCTCTGGAGCAACAAAGCCTAATCTTTAGTTGAAACAATCTGATTACAATATAATATATCAAAGGATAAGAGTTTTCTTATATTTTAAAACTGAGGATATACCTAGTGACCTTACTTGGAAGTCAGTCAGAGTCTTTCCAGTCTCCAGCACCATGTTAAACTATAAATACTACAGCTCCCTGATGTCTTTTTTTTTTGACATATTTTTTATTTTAAAATTGTAGGGTACAGTTAAGAGTTAGGTATACCTTGTTGATGAGGTGTGCAGTTTCCTGAACTCTTGTTGCCAGGGGGAAGAAAAGTAATTGGACAGTGGAATTACCAATATTCCTGCTTTCCCTCATATGCCCTTCTCCCTTATGATGGTTATCTGTAGCCATACAGTAAGCCACATTTCTCTAAGTAAATTGAATTAGTCTCCATCTTCTGAAACTCAAGGAGATTTTACCAAAAACACTGCTTTTAACATAAACAATGCAGAGTGATTGCTATTTAAAATGAATACTCAGGCCGGGCTCGGTGGCTCAGCCTGTAATCCCGCGCCTTTGGGAGGCTGAGGTGAGTGGATTGCCTGAGCCCGCGGGTTCGAGACCCGCCTGGGCAGCGAGACCTCATCTCTACAATAAATCAAAAAAATCAGTCGGACGTGGTAGCACATGCCTGTAATTCCAGCTACTCGGAAGGCTGAGGCGGAAGGATCGCCGGAGCCCAGCAAACGAGGCTGTGGTGGCCGGGAGCGGCCACTGCACTCCAGTCTGGGCGACAGAGTGAGACTCCAACTCAAAAAAAAAAAAATAAAATGAATACTCAGAAACAAAACTAAAACATGAAACAATTTCTATTCAACCAAAATTTTACAGTTGTACATAAAACAATTCAGCTCATGCTTTTCATTGACTTTATAAGAAATTGAGAAAAACTGTTCTCTATATAAACATTTATCATATGTATGTGTATACATATATACAAACACATATATATGATAGGTAGCATATGCAATAGTAACCATTAGAACTTAATTTATATATACTGTCTTTTTAAGAATTCAATAAAAATGTTTCAAAATTGTTGATCATTTTATACCATATTTGCTAACACACACACAAAAAATGATGCCAGTGGTCTTCACAGAATAATTTTGCAAAGATAAAATGTTTTTTTCTGTTGAATTGTTTAGTACTGGTAGACATTGTCGAATATATATATATATAATTTTTAAAAAGATGATTTCACATTCCCTTGAAATTGTTATTTTAGTAAGTAATCAATTGAAAGAAGATTTAAGTGGAAATATTTAATTCACTATAAGCTTCCCATGTTTAAATGTTGAAAGATCAGACTCAAAATGTTAATCGTGTGTTTTCAAGTTAGATCTTATTTGGTTAGCAATGTCTGGAGCTAAATTTGTGAGGATCTGAAGTTCGTTGTATAAACAGCCTTGATGGAATTGTCATAATCAAAACAAAGTTGATTCACACTTTTAGGTTCTTTTTGAAACACTAAGGTTTAGGTTTCTTGTTTGGGAATAAAAATGAGAAAAGCAATAAATTTGGGGAAAAAATGGGCCTCAATAACTGATGAAATTAAGACTTTTTAATGAATGAAAAAATGCATATAATTGATCAGATGTTAAAGGCAGTGTTTAGTGTGGTAGTTAAACGTATGTGCTTTAACATCAGACTGCCCTATCCTATTTCCATGACAAGCAACCTTTGTTGTTTTAGTTCTGTATGCCTGGTTTTCTCATTTCTAAAATAAGGATGATGATAGTAAAATATCCACATCTTAGGATTGGTCTGAGGATTAACTGAGGCCATCCATAAGAAGCATTAGCAATGAGTAACTAATGTTACTGGCTTACTGATTGATTGATAATTCACCCATTGGATGCACATTTATTAAACAACTATTCTACTTCAGCTACTGACAGGCAGATACTTTGACCGTGATAAAAAAATCAAGCAGTAGATTCTGAAATATAGGGAGAATGTAGGTTAAAACAAAAAACCTAAAGGTTTTAATATAGGTTTTATCTTCTTTCAAATAGAGTACAATTGTGGATCAGTTTTTAAGCTCCACATAAGAGAACACTAAAGACAGAAGAACTGGAATTCTAAGAGGAAAAAAAGAATTTACTCCATCAAAGTATGAGTGCACAAAACAAAAGGGACATTGTGTGGCAAGTGAAATGAAAATATATAAACCACATTGTATTTCCTATTGCTTTTTTTTTTCTTCTGGAGTTGAAGTCTCACTCTGTCACCCAGGCTGAGTGCTCTGACATGATCACTACTCACCTCCTGGGCTCAGGCAATTCTTCTGTCTCCCAGATAGCATGAACCACCATGCCCAGTTAAATTTTTTTTTTTTTGTAGTTTTTCCAAAGATTTATTGAAGCAGAAACAAGTTGGTCGGATACTTGCTGGAAAAAAGCAGTTTTAATGGTATTCAAAATTACTTTAAAAAAAAGTATTCTAGCACAAGACTTCTTCGTAAACTAGATTATGTTGTAAACATTTGTCTAAATCGCTTAGGATGTCGGTTGTTAAGAACTAGAGTTTATTCCTATTCCAAATCTATCTTGCGCTCCTGAAAAACTGCAGAAAGGCACTTGAAAGTTGTTTCTTTAAGATATGGATTTCTTTTTTATTCTTGCTGGTAATTGCTGCACTGTGTGTATGCAATTTTCATTCAAGATCATCGTGATGCTGAGAAGTTTCATTGATAACCTGTCCATCTCTAGTTTCAACTGTCTTAATCAGAAGGGTCCTTTTTGAGTGAGTATCAACCAGAGGGAGTGAATCCAGGTTAGTTTCCCTCAGGTTCAGGGAGGAAAAGTTTGGAAGAGGCAGAGAAATCCTGCTCTCCTCGCCTTCTTTAGAGAAGAGGTCTGTCATGCGTTGCCCAGGTTGGTTTCAAGTTCCTGGGCTCCAGCAATCCTCCCTCCTCAGCCTCACAAAGTGGTGGAATTACAGGCATGAGCCACCATGCCCAGTCTCCTGTTCTCTTCTTTAGTGTCTATTATTGATGTCTATTGATAGTTCGGTCGGACATAAAGAAAGTGCATTTCACCTTACCCAAAATGAATTATCTCTGCTTACTTTTATTTGCCGCCTAAAAGTAACCGCCATTACTAAAATTACATGTAGCATTTAATCCATTGATGATAGGGATTTGAAATATCATTTCTAGATCATGGACTTAATTGAAGTACTGCATGTGAGAATATGATATAATCTATGAAGCACCACATAAATGTTAATTGTTTATACTTTTAAAAGTTTATTCATAAAGATACCTGTTCTCCAAAACAAGAAGTCTTCTTGAAGACATAATTATGTGTCATTCACTTTCATTTCCTTAATACTTTCCCCAAATCCTATGAATATTTGATGAATACGTGAATAAGTTCATGCTTCCAGCAGTGCCTAAAGAACTCTGAAATCTCATTGTCAACTCCACCTTTTTAGCTCTGTGACCTGTGTCTCATGCAGATAAATTAATTTAAGCATGACTGCTTTGAATGTGAATGGAATTCATTGGCAGGATAAGTACCCAGCATTAATAGAAAAAAATCAGTTCTATATTTCACCAAGGCAGTGTGGATCAGGGTGAGAAGGATGTCTCTAACACAATTCCACATTAGCTGCACAACCAATAATCAATTTTTTAGTTGAAGTCTCACTCCGTTGCCCAGGCTGGAGTGCATTGGTACGCTCATGGCTACCCCAGTGTCGACCTGTGCTCCGGCGATCCTTCCGCATCAGCCTTCCAAGTAGCCTGAAATACAGGCATGTGCTATCGTGCCCAGCTAATTTTTTTAATTTATCAGAGAGACGAGGTCTCGCCAAGTTGTCCGGGCTGGTCTTGAACCCGCAGGCTCAGGCAATCTACTCGCTTAGCCTCTCAAAGTGCTGGGATTACAGGCTGAACCACCAAACCCGGCCAATAATCACTTTTTAAACCCTCTGCTGCTGCCTTCCTGGGTCACAGTCAAACCATTTGGAAACTCTGGGATATTGGGGATTGCACAGAGGACAGGCATATGTGAGTCACACAGTAACATTTCCAAAATACTCATTACATTTATCTTTATAGAAAATAATGTCTACCTTTTTGAAACATAAGACTGAATAAAGTGATTCTTTTATTTAATGGTGAATTTGAAAAGATGAAAGCTAAACAATTATGGGCTTATTTGATTGGTGATTTGTGAACACTTTTCACTGTTAATTCACTATAATTTTTCCCCCTAAAAAAGCCTGTAAAATGGTTTCTGATAATACATCTCTAATTGAAGATATACCCCAGGGTAAATGACTTCATTAATATAATTCTGGAATTATTCAATTCAGTGTTTTAGCTTAATAAATTTGTTATACAAGTTCTTTGACTAAAAAAAAAAGGTCTATTTTTGAGTAAGAAAAAAATAAGACTTGACTTTAACTCTGTAAACAATTCTAGGCCAATATGGTAACCTGCTTGCAAGGACTCATGTGTTTACTGCAACATTTTCATTAAAAGTTCTAAAGTGATAAATGCAATACCATTTAATATCAAAGTCAATGCACTTTAAATAGTGGGAACAAGGAGACATTTTCATTACAGCCTTCTAATTTTGGATTAACTAAGAAACATAAACTAAAACTACACACTCAAAGTACTCATCTAGGGAAATAATTACAGGCTTTGAGGTTTTCCTTTTCTACCTAATAAGAACTAGCTTGTAGCCAGCTAATCGTCCCACTTAAAACAAGTGAAAAACTAGAAAATACAAGGGGGAATCCCCTCAAAAAACCAGAATTATCTTTTGGAGAGCGGATCCCTTGTAGTACAGTCTTCCCCATCAGCATCAGTGTACCAGCTAGTGTTGTGAGAGAAAATTTGCAGAAGAAATGCTCCAAGTTGTGGCAAACAGGTGACTAGTTCTCTAATATGACAATGAATCTGCCCACACGATGCTGAGAGTTCAGCAGTTTTTGACCAAAAAATGGCATGACCCCTCTGCCCCTACTTCCCTATTCACCCGATCTTGCTCTGAGTGCCTTTTTTTGTTGTTGTTGTCCTAGGTGAAAAAAGTTCTCAAAGAAAAACATTTTGCTCATGTGGAGGAGGTGAAACAAAAAACGGCAGAAGCACTTCAAAGACATCAAAATTGACGAGTTCAAAAACTCTTGTGAGCAGTGGGAAAAGCATCTTGATTGAAGTATTACATCAAACAGAGAGCACTTTGAATGTGACTGAGGTTAAACATATAAGAATAAATACACATTTTTAAATAAATA
Organism: Cephalopachus bancanus; assembly: GCA_027257055.1. Classification (NCBI taxonomy): domain Eukaryota; kingdom Metazoa; phylum Chordata; class Mammalia; order Primates; family Tarsiidae; genus Cephalopachus; species Cephalopachus bancanus. The sequence goes on along the minus strand of JAPVLO010000030.1, from coordinate 3,110,080 downwards.
AATTCTGGTTGTTTGTGTACCCCTTGTACAAACAATCAAGCAACGCATCTGTTTGAATGCTTTGGAGAGTAACTAAGACAGCCAAGACTTAAGGAGTCAAGATTCCAGAGGAAAATGAAACTCTTGAGAGGAGTTTGACATTCTGTACAGAGCCCTCTTCTTTTGAAGCAGTTGCTAATTCATGAATTGCCTGAGTAGAGATGCTTTGAGGTTAGGCAGAAAGTGGTTATTAAGAGCTGAGGAAACTGAGCTTGGAGAGCTTTTAGCAATCTCATGGGACTGTGAGCAAAGATTATGTTCGAAACTGACAGGCAACAAGAACAAAAGAGGTTAAGAGGCAGAAACACTAAGCTGGTAGTGACTGCATATAGGTTGAAAACTTCTGTCTTGGAAAAAAAGGAGCTGATATAAGCAATTTTATAAAACAATTTTTTTTTTACTATATACTGTAGGAATAATGCCAGAAAGAACTGCTTATGAACAGTTGGTGAGTTTGTTTCCCACAAAGATGTGGATTACCAATTCCAAAATTACACATATACTGGGTCAGAACAAATAAGTAAATGTAATAAAGATAATGTGAGCCAAATTTCTTCCTGTCAGAGAATAAAGTTATAATGAGCAAAGAGAGAATGCTCAAATAAACCCAATGGTTTTGTCTTAGAGTGTGAGATATGTGTCTAAATAGATGGCTTAGCCAGGTGCAGTGGCTCATGCCCGTAATCCCAGGATTTTAGGAGACTGGGATGGGAGGATTGCTTAAGCCCAAGAGTTCAAGACCAGCCTGGGCAACATAGGGAGACCTCGTCTCTCTCTCTCAAAAAAAAAAAAAAAAATTACCCGGATGTATTGGCATGTGCCTGTAGTCCCAACTACTTAGGAGGTTGAAGCGGAGGAATTGCCTAAGCCCAGCAATGAGTCATGAATCATGATCATGCCACAGAGCCTGGGCAACAGAGTGAGACTCTGAATGAATAATAACGACAATAAAAAAAAATATATATGGCTTAAAACAACCCACATGTATTATATTATAGCTCTGTAGGTCAGAAGTCCAACATGGATGTCACAGGACTGAAATCACGTGTCAGCAGGGCTCAATGAGAGGCTTAAAAAGAGGACCAATTTCCTTGTCTTTCCCATCTTCTAGAGGTCTATCCCTAATTCTTGCATGTAGCCCCCCTGTCTTGCAGATCCAGCACAGGGTATCAAACGTTTGTCACTTGGTATCTTTCTCTGACAAGAGCTGGGAAAGATCCTCCACTTGTAAGGGTTCTTGGGATTACATTGGGTTCACCTTTATTAATCCAGGATAATCTTCCCATCTCGAGGTCCCTAGTATTAATCGCATCTACAAAGTTGGAACTGGCAACCAATTCCTGATCAAAACTCAAAGTGCCCATGCCATAAGAGATAAGAGAAACAATTGGGACCTCATCAAAATGACAAGCTTCTGCAAAGCAAAAGAAACCATCAAGAGAGCAGGAAGACAGCCCACAGGCTGGGAAAAAATGTTTGCTAACTCCATGTCTCACAAAGGCCTAACATCTAGGATCTACAAGGAACTCAAACATGCTGAAAAGAAAAAAACAAACAGCCCCATTACAAAGTGGGCAAAAGATATGAATAGACAGTTTTCACAAGAAGACATATGAGCAACCAAACGATATATGAGCAAATGTTCAGCCTCACTAGTCATCAAGGAGATGCAAGTTAAAACTACACTGAGATACTACCTAACTCCAGTCAGAATGGCCATCAACAATAACTCAAAAAATAACAGATGCTGGAGAGTATGTGGCAAAAAGGGAACGCTTCTACACTGTTGGTGGGAGTGTAAACTAGTACAGCCTCTGTTGAAAACAGTGTGGCGAGTCCTAAAAGTTCTAAAAATCGATCTTCCATATGACCCAACAATTCCCCTACTGGGAATATACATAGAAGAACTCAAATCACTCTATAAAAAAGATACCTGCACACGTATGTTATTACAGCATTGTTCACAATAGCAAGCACATGGAACCAACTGTGCTGCCCATCAAAAGGACCAGATTAAAAAAATGTGGTACATATACATGATGGAATATATGCAGCCATAAAGAAGAACATGAACTTTGCAGCAATCTGGCTGGAATTAGAGTCTATAATGCTGAGTGATCTTTCACAGAAACAAAGAATCGAGTATCACTTGTTCTCATTCATAAGTGGGCCTTGAACAACTACCATAATACTATAAGAAAAGGATTTACAGTGGTGGGAAACTGCAGGTGGGGAGTAGGGGAGTGGGATTGACAGTAGTCAAAATCTGCCTGGGGAAGGGGGGGCACAACTCACCAACAAGGGTACCTGCCCAGTGAATATTTGTATACCTAACCCTGAATTGTACCCCACAATTTTGAAATAAAAAAAATTTAAAGTTAAAAAAAAGTTCACTGAAGCTAAATGCAGTCTCACAATGCTAGCTGGTGCACTGATACTGATGGGCACCTTGAACAGTTACCTAGCAGAGGAAGCCTGTACTACGAAGGGCCCGCCCTCCAAACAATATTATCAGTATTTTTAGGGTCCTCCCTCAGACACTAATATTAACTATAGTCATCATTCTGGGTAATAGATCACCAGATTCTATTCCCCCTGTCGAATTGGAACTTTATACGCTTTAGCCAACCTTCTCCTTTTCCTGCCCAGTTCCCTCACCTCAAGCTTCAGGTAGCCATTCTGTTCTCTACTTCTGTGAGATTGATGTTTTAGATATCCCATATAAGTAAGATCATGCAATATTTTTCTTTCTGTTCCTGGCTTATTTCACTTAGCATAATGTCCTCTAGATTCACTCATGTTGTTGAAAATGGAAGAAGTGCATTATTTTTCCAAAGCTAAACAATATTCCATTGTGTGTGCATATGTGTGTATGTATATAAATTTTTAAAAATCCATTAATCACTGATGGATACTTAAGTTGTTTTTATATCTTGACTATTGTAAATAAAGCTGCAATGAACATGGGGATGCAGACATCTCTTTGACATAATGATTTTCTATCCTTTGAGTAGACACCCAGAAGTAAATTGTTGGAGTATATGATCATTCTGTTTTTAGCGTTTTGGGGAGACTTCATACTGTTTTACAAAATGATTCAACTAATTTACATTCCTACCAAGAGTGAACAAGGCTTCTCTTTTCTCCACACCATTGCCAACACTTGTCTTTCATTTTCTTGATAACAGGCACTCTAACAAGTGTCAAGTGGTACCTCCCTGTAGTTTTAATTTACATTTCCCTGATGATTAGTGATGTTTGGCATTCTTTTGTATGTCTGTTGGCCATATGTGTGTCTTCTTCCGAGACTTGTCTATTCAGGTCCTTTGTCCATTTTTAATGTTTATTATTTTCTTGTTATTAAGTAATCTGATATATTTTAAAATATATTTTGGATATGAGCCCCATATCTGATGTATGGATTTGCAAATCTTTTCTTACCTTCTCTGGGTTACTTTTTCATTCTGTTAATTGTTTCCTTTGTTCTGCATAAGCTTTTTAGTTTGATAATCAACTAGTCTATTTTTTCTTTTGTTGCCTGTACAAGAATCATTGCCGAAATCAGTGTCATGGAGATTTGCCCTATGCTTTCTTTCAGTAGTTTTATACTTTCAGTTCTTTAAGTCTTTAATTGCTTTTGAATCGAATTTTGCATGCTATGAAATAAAGTTTTAATTTAATTCTTCTCTTTGTGAATGTTCAGACAGACAAATAAGGAAACAGCATCGTACTGTCTCTATGAGGGTAAACAATTGATGCTGTGCCATGATATCTGGAATGTGGTATCTTTGAAAACTGACTATGGTATTTGTGTATGGTTTCTGTGATTGTGTCTACAAACCAGATAAACTACAGAAACTACTGAACAATGTCCTCTAGTCACTCGGGATGTATGACACACAGAAATGTTGCTTATTTGGGGAATTAAAAGACAATTTTAATCAAGTTATGATATATCAGCATCTCTCTACTATAGCTTATGGTGTAACACAGCCATGTCCAAAGCCTTGGCTGCCCCGCTGGCCACATGCGGCCCAAGACAGTTAGTAATGCAGTCCCACAAAATCCTTTAACATCATATTTTTTTAGTGTTTACATTTTCCTGACCCCATGAATAGTTCCATTTTTGAAGTTCATAATCACACCTTATTCATTACCTTGTTTTGTGGCAGTACATACATTTGTGAGTATCTGTTTTCAGCCAAGAAGCACATGATGAGCAAAACTTGAACAAACATTCCTGATGAGCACCTTGAGAACTCACTAAGAATTGTGACCACTTCCATTGAGTCAGACATTGATAGATTCATTTTACAAAAAACAAGGTCAAATTTCCCACCGTTTTATATTGTTTGCATTTTCCCAAACTTTATAATAGACACTATAAAAAATTAAAAGAAATCATATTATGTATGCACACCAACTATATTATATAATTTATGTTCGGCCCAAGATAGTTCCTATTTATTTTTTAATTTATTTTATTTTAAAGATGTGGGGTACAATTTAGGGTTAGGTATACAAATGACCATTGTGCAGGTAAAGCTTAGGCCTTACTTTGGTCCCCACTTCACCTGGTTTGAGATCTGGTACCCTTGTTGATGAAATGTCCCCCCTCCTACACAGTGATTTCCTACTACTGTCAATCTCTTATTCCCCTTTATTTGATGCGGAACACGGAAACTAAAATTGGACACCCCTGGTGTTACAAAAGCTATGTAAGTGCATATGTAGACAATGATTTTTCAGGATAAAACATTTGGAGAGGTTGATTTGAAGATTCAATTTATGAAATACTTACAGAAATGAATTGGGCAGACACAGAAGCAAATTTTGTCTTAAATAAATACGCACTTGATACAATTCCTTCATCAACACATGGAAAATACTCAAACTAGTATGGATGATGGAGGCAGAAATATAATTGAACTAGCAAAAGAATATCAACATATCTGTGGAAAGCTATAGTCATGATTAACATACTTTGAAGAGGGAGTCCAGTTATAATAAAATATTGCAGAATATGTTACAGGACAACTAGTGAAAATATACCTGAGAAATATGCGGCAAGGAGCTATTTATGCAGGTAAATGAATGAACTGGAACATAAACGGCCCAAACTCAGGTTTGCCTTCCATTATTCCCCATTTCTAGGTGTACTGGATTAAATAATGTCCCTCCAAACTTCATGTGTTCCTGGAACTTGCGAATATGACTTTATTTAGAAACAGGATCTTTGCTGATAGAATCACAATGTAAGTTAGGATGAGATCATACAGAATTAGTTACTGATGTCCTTACAAGGAGACACAAAGACACATAAAGAGGAGAATACCACATTAAGATGAAAGCAAGTTGGAGTTACACTGTCACAGACTAAGAAATGCCAAGGATGTTCAGCAATCACCAGAAGCTAGGAAAGAGGCATGGAACAGATTCTCTCTCAAAACATCCAGAAGGAACCAAATGTGCAAATTCCTTGAAGGAATTTGGGGGGGAAATTCTTCAATTTAGGGGGAAAATCCATAGATTTATGGATTTATGGATTTATGGGGCATGGATCTCTGGGTAATATAATATAGGCTTTGTAATTTTGTGAGTATAAAATGGAGATGTTTCATGACTTAAATATTTCCCTCTGTGTAAGTGATATAATCACCCACATCAGTTAGAGATCTTATATACTAATTTGAGGCCACAGTATGTCTGGATGTATAATAAAGGCATCAAAAGTTGCATTGTAAGTCCTGGTCCTCCTGGTCCTCTCTTGCTCTCCTGGGCCTCATGGTTACTTGTATCCTTAAAACTATTAGTAAATCTTGACAATGGGGAAGATCTGAGTCATGGGTATCTGGTCCAATAATCCAATCCTTTGTGTTATTTCATATCATATCTTAAAAATTATCTAGCTAAAACTCATTTGGTTGTAAATGAAGAAATATAAGTCACAAGATTTTTTTTTTGCTTCATTAGAAGCTTGACTTCCTGGTGCATTATTTATTGTTGCACATGAGTCATTTTATTTATTTATTATGAACAGCCCACATTCAATCTATGGTCATATTGTCATTTTAAGTTCAATTTCATTATTGCAGTGATACCAGTGACCTATTTGCTACCATATGTAATCAATCCAAATTCAAGTTTTCTTATTGACCATGTGTAAATCTGACCTTATTTGGAAATAAGATCCTTGCCAATGTAACTGAGATGTAAGTGAAGATGAGATCATACTGGATTAGGGTGGGCCCTAAAACCAATTACTGATGTCCTTATAAGGAGACGCAATGACACATAAAGAACATCATATTAAGATGGGAGCAGATGTGAACTGGCTTATAGCCCTCTAAATACAAACTATTCTTCCTTGTACTGGTTCCTCGGTTCCTAGTTTCCTACTGAGAATCACCTGGAGAATTTTCCCCCTATACTCACTCGTGCTTGTTGCTCTCCATAGTGTCCATCTTACAGTTTTATCCAAATGTTTTTATCTCATCTACAAGTTTCATTTTGTTGCTTTATTGATCATTTTGACAATTCTGCAAATAACATATTTGTGAGAGAACAGCAAGTATAACACATATCCAGCTCTATGGCATAGCACTCTTGGGGGAATATTCCAGAGAAATTAACAGTATGAAGTGTCTGAGGGTATACTGTTGCTGATAGAATTCTGGAATAGCACACAGAAGTCTAGTTACAAGGTATCAGACTCCAAGTGAGAGGAACCTTCTCTCATGCTGTGCAACTTTAGATGCATGATTAGGGAAGGAATAAATTCTGTCCTACCAGTTGAACCTAGTCCAACTCGGTCATCTCATAATGTGGAAAGGGGCTTAAAAAGACATCTACAATGTCAAAAATTAGGCTAAGCATAAACTCAGCCTTTGCACAGTTAAGCATGTACTCAGCCTTTGCACAGTTAAAAAAGTTCCCTTCCTGGAAACTAGCAACCGCACCTGCTGGTTAGGTTTTTAAACTGTTTAACAGTTTGTTTTTTTTTTGCTTCTGTGAACCCTGCTAGCATTTCTTGAAAAGTACCTAGGCCTCCAGGATGTTGCAGTTTGGCCCACTTGGAAAGTCCCAATGTGGTTTTGCCCAATTTAAGCAAGCCCCGACAGCAAATGGGGGCCCTTGCTGTGGGACTGGCATGTCCAGCAGGCAAGTGGCCGCCGGCCAGCTCTTGGCTAATAAACCTCTCCTTTTTATAACTTGTACTTTTGGTGTTGGTGTCTATGAATTAAGCGCTCAGTCCCTATTTCATTTGGGGGCTCATCCAGTACATCTGAGAGCTTAATCCCCAGCCCCAATCACCAACTGACTTTGTGGGTCTGCATACCCGTGAACCTCAGTGTTCGTCAGGTCTGGTGAGTCTGTGAACTCACAAACGGCTGATTGTCATCTCTGGCAGACTCACAACGCCCCAGAGCCCTCTGAGAGGTGAGTCAAGTTCCTGTTCTGTTTGTGCACACTTCTGGTTGGACTCGCAGGAAAGCTGGATGCAGCACTAATTCCTGGGTCCGAGGTCCCAGTGAGACGTCACTGGGCCCTCTGGTATTGCCCTTGGGCAGTTAGGTCTGTCTATTCAGTTTGTGTTATTGTCTTTATTTGTTCAGTGTTAGTCACTGTTGTGTCTGTCATTGCTATCGATATTATTATGCTGACACCCCTCTGCAACTGGTTTTGTGCCACTTCAAGGATTTCCAAGAAGCGGCATAGCAGTTGGGTTATCAGGTAAACCAAGGAAACCTAACCACCTTTTTTCCCTCGAATGGCCCACATTTCCTAATTGCAGCTAGCCACCAGAGGAGACCTTCAACCCTGCCATAGTGGGGAAGCTCTGACAGTTTGTCTATCGAAGCCACCCAGACCAGATCCCGTACATCACTGTCTGGTACCTCCTGGTAATGCAGCAACCATCATGGCTGAAGAAAGCTGAAAAGAAAGCTAATTCTTCTAATGTTTTAGCCCTACAGGAAACTCCAAAAGCCATACCTCCAGTCCTCCAGAGCCCACCAGAGGATGATGAAATTTCCCCACCCTACTCTACATCTGAGCAGGAGCAGGGGGCCCACAAGGTTCTCAGCCTGTCACTCACCAGGAGTGGGTCCTTTTCCCTATGCATCTCCCGAGGGCCCAACCGCCCCTGATAAACCAACTATCCCTGACTTGTCTTCAGGGAACCCAGAACCACAAACTTCCACAGTCCTCCCCCTGAGGCAAGCCCCGGGACTAGATGCGGGAGGTTCGGGAGGCCAGCCCTTTATGGTTTATGTCCCTTTCTCTACTAGTGATCTTTACAATTGGAAACAACCTCAGAGCCTCAAAGGCCTTTTAGAAACTATTTTTTTCACCCACCAGCCCACTTGGGATGACTGCCAACAGCTCCTCCAAGTCCTTTTTACTGTGGAGGAAAGAGAATGAATCTGACAGGAGGCAAAGAAATTGGTCCTGGGACCGGACAGCAGATTGGCAGAGTAGGACCGTGTGGACCGTGTCTTCCCTGCTGAGAGGCCTAGTTGGAACCCGAACACTGATCACGGTAGGGAGTGTCTCACCACCTATTGCTGGACTCTAATGGGAGGTCTCCGGGCCACCGCCAGGTGGCCCAAAAATTTGTCTAAGGTAAGTGAGGTAACTCAGGGTTCACAGAAATCTCCCATGGCTTTTCTGGAACACCTTATGGAGGCCTATCAGACATATACTCCCATAGACCCAGAGGCTCCAGAAAACTGGAGGACTTCAGTTATAGCCTTTGTCTCCCAGTCAGCCCCTGATATAAGAAAGAAATTGCAGAACATTGAAGGATTTGAAGGGAAAAGTTTATTAGAATTAACTGAGGTAGCCCAGAAGGTCTATAATAGCAGGGACTTGCTTGAAGACCAACAAATCAAAAAGATGACCAAAGTAGTAGCAGCAGCTATACAGGAAGTTAAACCCAAGCAGCCAACAGGGAAAAGAGGAACCAGCACCAGGTGAAAACCCCCCCCCTAGCAAAAAATCAATGCACCTACTGCAAAAAAAAATTGGGCACTGGGTAAAAGACTGCCCAGACAGGCCATCCTGACCACAAGAGTGCCCTCCGGTGGGGGGAGTGCCCACCGAAATCTACTCCTGTGCTTCAATTACAAACTGACTGATGGAGCCAGGGCTCTGTCAATTCCCCCCTGGAACCCAGGGTGAAACTTACAGTGGGGGAAAGCCCTGTTCACTTCTTAGTGGATACAGGGGCTGAGCATTCAGTTCTCCAAAAACTATAACGGCTAGCTTCAGATTAAGCATTCCCTGGTTCAGGGAGCAACCAGGACTCAATTGTGTCCCTGGACTACCAAAAGAATAATAAATTTGGGAAAAGGGGAAGTAACTCATTCATTCCTAGTAACGCCAGACTGCCCATACCCACTCCTGGGATGTGACCTCTTACACAAGTTTAAGGCCAACATAGGTTTTGAGGAAACCATGGCAGCAGTAAGCCTAAACCCACCAGGGGCATGAACAATTCTTGTTACTGTTCCCCTAAGTGAGTTATACATGCTAACAGAAGGTGGGTCCCCTCTTGACTCTTCAAAGACCATACTGCTGGCTCAGCTGCAGACTGAGTTTCCCCAAGTCTGGGCCGAATTAAACTCCTCTGGGCTGGCATCCCATCAACCACCAGTTGTTGTACAGCTCACAAGTCTGGCAACATCCATTAGGGTAAAACAGTACCCTATATCCCCAGAGACCTGAAAAGGCTTAGCAATCCACATCCAGCGTGTCCAGGAAGCTGAAATCCTAGTGCCATGCCACTCATCCTGGAACACCCCACTTCTTCCTGTCAAAAGGGTGGGCACAGGAGACTGCTAGAACCTCAGGGAGGTCAACAGGTGAGTGGTGGATATCCATCCCACAGTCCCCAACCCGTACACCCTCCTCAGCGGGTTAACTCCAGAGAAGCAGGTATACACTGTCCTGGACCTTAAGGATGCTTTCTTCAGCATCCCATTGCCTAAGCAGAGCCAACCCTTGTTTGCCTTTGAATGGACAGATCCTGGAAAAGGGGAAAATGGCCAGTTAACCTGGACATGACTCCCACAAGAATTTAAAAACTCTCCCACACCGTTCAATAAAGCTCTCCTCCAAGACCTCCGAGCTTTCCAGCAACAGCATCCTGAAGTGACTCTGCTACAGTATGTAGATGATCTGTTAATCATAGCTACATCAGAAGGTGAGTGCTTGCGTGCCACCAGGCACCTGCTTAAAGAACTTCAGACTCTGGGGTACTGGATATCAGCAAAAAAGGCTCAGCTCTGTGTAACTATAGCCACATACCTTGGGTATAACCTCGAAGGAGGTAAAAGATCCCTAACTACCCAGCGCATTCGGGCTATAGCAGGCATCCCTGCCCCAGTAAACAAAAGGCAAGTCCAGGAATTCTTGGGAACTGTAGGATACTGCTGACTATGGATCCCTAAGTTTGCTGAACTTGCAAAACCCCTCTATGAAATAACCAAGGGGTCAGAGGCTAATTTTAAATGGACACCAGAGGGTGACAAAGCTTTCCAAGCCTTTAGAAATGCCCTGGTCTCAGCTCCAGCCCTGGCCTTGCCAGATATTGAAAAACCTTTCCACCTTTAGGTGGATGAAAGACGAAGCACCGCCCAGGGGTCCTAACCCAAAAGCTCAGCCCACAGAACAGGCCAATCACCTACCTGTCAAAAAAACTGAACCCGGTAACCTCGGGTTGGCCGCCTTACCTGCGGGCTATAGCAGCCATTTCCACGTTAGTAAAGGACTCAGACAAACTAACATTGGGGCAGAATCTGACTGTCACGGTCACACATGCAGTGGAGTCTTTACTCCAAGGGGCCCCTCACAAATGGATGTCGAATGCCCGAATAACTCATTATCAAGCACTGCTTTCAGATCAACCCCACATCAAGTTCCAGCATACCCACAGCTTGAACCCTGCAACTTTACTACCGGAAGAAAGTCCCACGGGGCCGCCGCATTGTTGTTATGAAACAACTGAGTTCCAGAAGCTGCGCTGGGACCTAACTGATGACCCAAGAACAAACCCCAACCTAACGCTTTTCTTGGATGGCAGCAGTTTTATCCAGAATGGGGTAAGTTATGCAGGGGCAGCAGTGGCCACTCTACAGGGAACTATTTGGGCTGAGTCTCTTCCACAGGGAACATTGGCCCAAAAAGCAGAACTGATTGCCTTAACCGAGGCCCTAAAAGCAGGTGAAGGAAAAGTTGTCAACATCTACATTGACAGCAGGTATGCATTTGCAACTGCACACAATCATAGGAAAATTTACAGGGAGTGGGGATTGCTCACTGCAGAGGGGAAAACTATAAAAAATAAAGTGGAGGTCTTAGACCTCCTGGCAGCAATATGGGTCCCCAAACAAGTCACCATCATCCATTGCCCAGGCCACCAAAAAGGAAACGCAAAAGAAGCAATAGGAAATAGAAAAGCAGATCAAGCAGCCAGAGATGATGTTACCGCAGGACCACCTGCCTGCTGGTGCTGCCTCCTCCGGTTCTATGTGAGCCACCAAAATATACAGAAGAGGATCTTCTCGCTGCACAAAAATTGCAGACAACCTCAAACCCAAATGGATGGCTTCAACTTCAGGACAGCAGAACCTTCCTCCCTCGAGTCCTGGGACAACAAATCCTAAGGCAGTTCCACGAAGGTACTCATTTGGGAAGGATAAAACTAACCAAACTTGTGAGGAAAGAAGTCTATCTCCCTCATCTGGACCAACTTGCCCAGGAGCTCATTCAAGGCTGTGTGTCATGCCAGCAGACTAATAATGCTAAGGTCAGTGTATCCACCCAAAGGGTCCGAGTTAGGGGACTAACCCCTGGGAGACATTGGGAATAGACTTTACAGAAGTCAAACCTGGGCAATATGGATATAAATACCTATTGGTCTTGGTAGACACCTTCTCGGGATGAGTCGAGGCATTTCCTACAAAAACTGAAACTGCTTTTGTAACAATAAAGAAACTCTTAAACGACATCATACCAAGATATGGTCTACCTATCTCAATAGGCTCAGATAATGGCCCAGCATTTATTTCTAAACTTACTGAAGGTATTGCAAAAACCTTGGGGATAAATTGGAACTTACATTGTGCTTATCATTCCCAGAGTTCAGGACAGGTAGAAAGAATGAATCGGACGCTTAAAGAGACCTTGACCAAATTAACCCTGGAGACCGGTGAAGGTTGGGTAACACTCCTTCCCTATGCCTTCTTAAGGGCCAGGTATACCCCCTACATCAAGGGTCTAACCCCCTTTGAAATTCTGTTTGGACGACCCCCACCATTACTTCCAAAAATTGGACTGGAAAAAGCACTAGAACTGTCTAACCATAATTTGCTTCAGTCACTGCAGGCTCTTCAAAGAGTTCATCAAGCTGTCACTGATACCATGCAGGCAGCCTTCTGGAAACCGGTTCTGGAACATCCACACCCATTCTAACTCAGTGTCCAGGTCTGGATAAAATGGCACAAAGCTGAGTCTCTCACCCCAAGGTGGAAACAGCCCCACATAGTAATCCTTACTACTCCTATGGCCATCAAAGTCAGCAGTGTTTGCCCATAGATTCATCATTCACAAGTAAAGACAGCCACCACCATGCCCCCGGAGACACAGAAAGTCATCAAATCAGCTACTGGAGAAGATCCTCTAAAGATAAGACTTTTGCTCGGTATCTTAATCATATTCCTTGCATACTTTCCCCAGCTTGAGGCCTATTGGACTAACCCATGTAATCCCTATACTCCAGGGAACTATTCCTGGGAACTCAGAAATACCATCACTGGGACCGTAATTGGCACCTACAGAGGAAGCGGGCAGCCTGTCTTTAATTTTGACCTTTGTAAATTATGGCGGGTCTAACCCTTGGGGGCACACACACTGATGAATGTGGCACCTTAGCTTATGAAAAAGGACTTAAATCTGTTGGTTTTTATGCTTGCTCAGCATTGGGACCAGCCCGTTGCCACAAAGCAGGACAATACCACTGTGCTGCATGGGGATGCGAATCTATTGCTCCTTGGAAAAACCAAGATCCATACATAAGCCTACGCAGGAGAAAGCCTGCTTCCCAATGCCACCAAATACAAACATACAACCCACTTAGACTCACTATAATACTTTTGGATGCCCTCAGCATCTGCCAGGTATGGGAAACGGGTAAAATGTGGGGGCTCAGAATGTATACTGAAGGACCCAATCCTGGCATGCTGTTTACTATTCAAAGGCAGGCCATCCCCCACACCCTAAATCCTATGGGTCCCAACAGCAACTTGATTCTCCCAAAACCTGAACCTTCTGAACACCCCCCAACACAACTGCCCCAGGCATCTGGTTCTACCTACCCTACAGTTTTGGCGGCAGGTCCCGCTCCCCTACCCACCGCATTAGCGCCCGGAAATGAAAATCATTTCCTCCCTATGCTATCTGCTGTTTACCAGTTTGCAAATGCCACTCGTCCTGAAGTAACAAAAGACTGCTGGATGTGACTAGACCCTCGAACCCCTTATTACGTAGGAATTGCAGTGAACTCCTCAATAGGCAACACCGAAAAGCATGTATGCATTCTTGACCTCGCTACAGCTCAGTCCTTAGGACTATGTCTCTGGGGACAGAACTCAGCCCTTACTCTGGCATATCTTCAAGGACGTGGATCTTGCCTTTATTCCCCCTCTTATAATATAAGTAATTCTCCCTACCAAATGTCGCATGATACCGCCTCTGTAATAAGTATCCCTAATCCAAAAACCTCTAAAAACCTTCACATGGCTGTTGCACCCCCACCACCTGGTTTGCTTGTACGCAAGGTATAATACCCTGTATTGCTTTAGAATTCTTCAGGAACACTGCAGAAATCTGTGTCGTGTGCATATACTACTCCAGGTATATATCTATGAAAGAATGGAGGGACGAGAACACCTTGGACTCTCAGGCCTTGGGCGATCCAAGCGGCTCCCTATATTAGTGCCCCTCATCATTAGCCTAGGAATTGCAGGGTCCACAGCAATAAGTACAGATTCTCTGATCATTGGGGACCAAAACCTCAAAGAGCTAAGTAAGCATTGTTGATAAGGACCTAGGACACCTGGAGTCAAGCATATCCCGCCTAAAGCAGCAAGTTAATTCCTTAGCTGAGGTTGTGCTCCAAAACAGGAGGGGACTTGATCTCCTCTTCATGAAGCAGGGAGGGCTATGCATGGGCCTAGGAGAAATGTGCTGTTTCTATGCAAACCAATCCAGGGTCATCCGAGATACTCTTGCCCTGGTAAGAGACAATCTAAAACAAAGAGAGATGTAAAGACAAGCCTTGGGAAATTGGTATCAGTCCCTCTTCTCTTGGTCCCCCTGGCTCACAACCCTGATCTCAGCAGTGGTGGGGCCTCTCCTCCTCCTCCTAATAGGTATAACAGTAGGGCCTTCCTTAGTTAAAAGCCTCCTTGGTTATGTTAAAAATAGTGTGTCATCAATAAAATTAATGGTCCTCAGAACTCAATATAATCCCCTGTATGAAGAATCAAATCATTGACTCCAGGAACAACTGAAAGGGGGGAATGTGGAAGGGGGCTTAAAAAGACATGTACAATGTCAAAAATTAAGCTAAGCATAAACTCAGCCTTTGCACAGTTAAGCATGTACTCAGTCCTTTGCACAGTTAAAGAAGTTCCCTTCCTGGAAACTAGCAACAGCACCTGCTGACTAGATTAAACTGTTTAACAGCGCTTTTTTCGCTTCTGTGAACCCTGCTAGCATTGCTTGAAAAGTACTAGGCCTCCAGGATGTTGCAGTTTGGCCCACTTGGAAAGTCCCAATGTGGTTTTGTCCAATTTAAGCAAGCCCTGACAGCAAATGGGGGCCCTTGCTGTGGGACTGGCATGTCCAGCAGGCAAGTGGCTGCCAGCCAGCTCTTGGCTAATAAACCTCTCCTTTTTATAGCTTGTACTTTTGGTGTCAGTGTCTGTAAATTAAGCGCTCAGTCCCTATTTCAATAATCATTGATTGCAAGATCGCCGGTCCCACTTCTGGTGTGATCAGAAGCCTAGTGTTCAAGTCTTGCATTTTTAGCTATGCAGCATAGTGGGCCAGGGGCCTGGTCTACTATCTTGGTACTCTTCTTGAAGTAATTGCTTTAAATATTTGGCTATAATTGGTTTCTATAGAACTCTGTTGTGGGCCAACGTCTCCTCTGAGTAGGAAACCTGGAGGGAATCAATTATAGAAAAATTAAATTATAGACAAATCAATGACAGACAAATCTACCCTTTAAAAAAAGTTCATCCTTCATGAATTTCATTTATCCATGACTACAGTGCATAAATTTGATTTTATAATCCATGATCTGGTCATCAAAATCCTTTGAAACTATCTTAAAAAGTCATTTACATCTTCATTTTTCACAGTTAATGTTTTCTTCTAGTCAGCCACTGACTTGTCAGATGAGTTTTGGCAACTTCAGACGCTTACTTCATGTTGCCAGCACACATTCCATTGGGACTTGTCAGATATCTATAAAGTGACATGCACACTTTTTACTAGAGTATCTCAGTCATTAATCATAATACATAATCTTCCCCAGGAGGCCAGCTTGAAATGTGCCTTCTGTTGGTTTATGCCTGGGAGGCCTTGTTAGTTTTCTTGAGTAGAGGGTTCTATTATTTATTTAGAATGATAGTTTTTATCCCTGACTGCATATTTCAATCCCCTGGAAACTGTCAAAGACTATCAATGTTCCATTATGGACCAATTAAAAGAAAATATCTGGAGATGGAGGCTGATTATCGGTATTTTGTAAAATCGTCCAGGTCATTGTAGTGGATCGCCAGAGTTGAGAACCATTGCTTAGGCAAAGCATTCCTCAAACACTAAAGATAAAATGAATCATCTAGGCCTCCTATGGAAATGCATAAGTAGAAAGGATTTTGAAGTTTTTGATTCCCTCTCAGTGGTTGTAAAATCACACTGAACATATCCTTCTAATTTTTATGTTTCCTAATCAATATTCATCAAGTGCACATTTTAGGAAATAATGTCTCTCTCTCTTTTGCTCATCAAATAGTGACGCTTGTTTTTGAGAGCAATTGTTTGAGCTTTCTATCTTTCTGCTATCTGAAGTTAAGAGTCAAAAAACAAAACAAAGCAAAACAAAACAAAACAAAAAATCTTCAGGATGATCTGATGGGGGAGTTTCAAGTGGTGTTTCCAAGAGCTAGGAGGCCTCTTCTCTATTCTAATCAGAAAATTTCACATTTTTTGTTTGTTTTATCTTTAGATGTGATATTTCATTTGAAAAGACATTTCAGTTGGAAAAAAAGTAAGACCACACTCATTTGTCCAACACCTTCATTGACCCACAGGTTATAAAAGGAGTGCCCCTGATCAGAAAGCACCAAATAAAACTCTCCTCCCCCTCTCCACCATTCACTTGTTTACACTTCACACTGAGTTCTGTTGGCAACATTTATATCTTATCTGCTAGGCTAAGCAGCCTTTGACTTCACCACCTTGAACTCATAGCTCCACGACTCTTTATATCTATCAAATGCTTTTATTATGTGAAGTCAGAGTCCTTATAGCCTCTTGTGGTTATATAACATTTACTTAATCTAACCCTAGACAATTTCAAGATTTTATTTAATAGGAAACCTAATTCTCATATCCCCCCTTTTATAACAATGGGTATACATGGAGAGGCTTTCATTTATATTATTTAACTAAATTCTATTCTGAAATTAGCTGTTGTACATCATTTAATTTGGCACACATTGACTCCCAAACATATGCTCAACATGGGCTATCCAAGTAGTATACACCATAAATATTAAGTCAAGAAGTTTACAGTTTTCACTAGGGAAACAGGAAAAACCAAAACAATGGTTGAGAGCCAACATATGACAGCATATAATAAAATTCTACCATATCTACCACACACAATGCAAAGTTCATGAAATGCAAAGATCATTTGTTTCTGGGTTTCTCAGGAGAGGCTTTAGATGGAGTTGGGTATGGAGGGGGAGGATGAGATTAGACAGAGAAAAGGGTAGACTCCATTGAAAAAAGGAAGGATTGCCATGAATCCATAAAACATGTGCCCACTGTATACTCATTTTACACTAGAAGAAATAATTATTTCCCTTACTAATTTATGTGGATTGGCATGGCATTACCCAAAGTTTAAAGAAAAGCAAGGGACCCTGAATTGAGGGCCGAGACAGAAATCTTATAGAAGTCAATATATTCATGAAGGAGGGATAGTGAAAACCTGTTGTATCTGAAAACAATGGAGGACCACTAACAGGCTGCCCTGTTTCTTCATTCTCTAACTTGGAAATAGAGATGTCAATAGACGTCAGACTTAATGCACTTCCAAAATGCAGTCCAAAAAATGACAAATGATTTTAGAATAGTCCTTGATACTCAAATTAGTTTGTACTTAAAAACTCTAATACCAGCCAGGCTCAGTGGCTCAGCCTGTAATCCCGTGCTTTGGGAGGCTGAGGTGAATGGATTGCCTGAGCCCACGGGTTTGAGACCTGCCTGGGCAACTTGGCGAGACCTCATCTCTACAATAAATCAAAAAATTAACCGGGCATGGTAGTGCGTGCCTGTAGTTCCTGCTACTTGGAAGGCTGAGGTGGAAGGATCTCCGGAACCCAGCAGGTCGAGGCTGCGGTGGCCAGTAGTGTGCCACTGCACTCCAGTCTGGGTGACAGAGTGAGATTCCAACTCTAAAAAAAAAAAAAAAAAAAAAACGAAACAAAAAAACTCTAATACCTGGCCTCCTCTGGTGTACTGAAAGGCCACTTTGTTACTTCTGCAATGCTCTTCAATCTTAATTTTGTCCTTTGTCAATAGCAGTTACTTTCTGTCAGAATTTCTTTCACTGTCTGCCTCTAATTGAAAGCTGATGCAAGACAGCTTCTAATTAATTCCCCCACAGAAAACAGAGAAGAACAACCAAGACTATTGTGTTGTTCTGAAATTCAATCAAGTGTTGGAGATGGCCAAAATAACACAGTGAGTAAATTTACAAACTGCTGGGCTCACTATAGGCTTAAAATGACAGAAATCATAACAATAACAAATGCTTATTTTAAAAAATATAAAAGACAATGTGGGCCTCAATAGCAATAATTTTCTTTCTATTTCAACCTAATTTATTAGCAGTGTCATCTGCAAAAAAATATTGCAACCCAAGTTTCTTCCACAAACCATGGTATGCCAAGTTGTGCTATTTAATTTGTGACTAGAGTCCTGCTTGACTTTGGTATTTTTATCTTACAAATCATTTGCCCAGATTACTGTCATCACTATAAATTACCAAATAGAGTTTCTGTTGCTTGACATATGAAACTTAACTCTCAACAAAAGGATTTGAGTTTCTGTTTTGAGACAGGGACATACTGCAAATAAAGTAGTAGAGAAACTCTTTGGAGTAATAATGTAAAAAAAGTCATTTTCAAAATGAGGCCTGAATCACTGGCAAAAATGCTGATGAGAGGTCTGGTAATGGAAGGCCTCATAATTGACCATTGGTTAGCAACATGTTGGTAACACTGACTTGACCAGAGCACTTTAGGTAAAGTGGGAGGAATCAAAGATTAATTGAAGTGGGTTCCGTGGAGAATCACTAGAGGAAATGGAGATACCAACTTTTAAAAACTCGAGGGTTTTGCTGTAAAGAGACGCAGAGGAATCTGGAAAGACATGAGATGCCAAGTATTACAGTATGTTTAAGTCTGAATATATCATAACAACAAAAAATGATATGGGAGGGATTTATGATGCAAAAGAGAGAGTGAACAATCCAGGAGAAATGTCCTGGAATGGGTGAGGAGGATGGTAACCAGCGCACATGAGGAACATTTGCTTTTAAACTATTGCGCATGGGCAGTGAACGGTAGTAAAATTGATAGATTCTTTGGTCACTGCATATACAAAATCTTTTTTAACCTTCTCAATTTTGCCTATAATATAGAAAGCAAGTTTATCAGGAGAAAATTTCATGGATAGAAAAAGAAAAGTGTGAGGAGAGAAGTCAAATGGTTTACTGAAAGAACTGGATAGTGGGGAAACCCTATTCCATATGTTTAAGTTCTGTTATTCTCTCACTTTACTTTCTATTGTTCCTGTGCTATAGTTGTTTTAGTAATAAAAATAACTTTCTTGTTGAAGCTTTACATGCACTGAGGAAAGTGCACATATTGTCGGTACACAGTTGAATGAATGACAACAAAGTGAAAAGGCTTGTGCGGGTCTATGGTCTGAATATTTGTATACCACAAAATTTATACATTGAAACCTAGTCCCTGAGGTGATGGTATTAAGAGGTGGGATCTTTGGGAGATGATTAGGTCATGAAGGATCTTCCTTCATTAATAGGATTAACATCCTTATACAAGAGCCTTGAAGGAGCCCTTTGTCCTTACACCATGTGAAGACCCAGCAAGAAAGTGGCATCTGTGAAGCAGAGAGCCCTTGCTAGACACCCAATCTGCTGGCTCCTTTATCTTGGACTCCAGAACTTCTTAAATAAATTTATGTCATTTATAAATTACCCAGTCTAAGGTATTTTGCTATAGCAGCCCAAGTGGATTAAGATATGAGGCCAACATTTAGATGAGGAAATGAAATATTGCTAGCACTTTAGCAGCTCATCTCATGCTCATTTCCAGCTGTAACTGAACCTCCTCTCCCCTAAGTAGCTACTATCCTGACCTCTGTAATCATAAGTTAGTTTTGCATTTTTTAAATGGACTGAAGTATAAACCATGCACATATTTGCTTTCAAGTTTTTCTGGCTCAATTTTGTGTTTGTGAGATTTATCCATGTGATTGTATGCAGCTTCAGGTCATTCATTTCCTTCTGTATAGCAGGGCTTGGAAAACTCTATCTCTAAAGGTCAGATAATAAATATTTTGTGTTTTTCAGCCCATAGGATCTCTATTACAGTTCTAACAACTCTGCCTATGTAGCAAAAAAGCAGTCACATATAATATAAAAAACAAATGAATGGACTGTATTCCAATAAACCTTGATCTACAAAAACAGGCAGTGGGCTGTATTTGATCTGCAGGTTGTAGTTGCAACTATTGTTATGTTGTATTCCTATTCTGAATAAACTGTAATTAATTTTTTCTGCTGTTGTACATTGGGTTGTTCTGGGTCATTGTCTATTACAAAAAGTTCTTCTATAAAGCTATTGTGTATTTTTTTGCACTTATGCATATATTTTTGTTGGGTATGAAGCTAGTCATGAAATTGCTGGGTCAATGAGTAGACATAGTTCAACTTTATTAAATGTTACTAGTTTTCCAAAATGGTTTTAACAAATAATATTCCTATCATCAGTATTTGAATATTATAGTTGCTCTATGGACATTCTAAACTTTTATTATCAAACTTTAAATTTTAGCCATTCTGATGAGTATGTCGTGTTATATCATTATGGTATTAACTTGGATTTTTATAATGGTGAATTAATTTGAGCACCCTTTAATATTAGCCATTTGGATAGTCTCTTTTGCAAAATATTATTGAATTCTTTTTATTCATTGCTGTGGGTTGTCTTTTTTGGTACATTAATTTCATGAATTTGTTTATCTATTAAGATTAAAATTCCTTTGTTGAGTGTATTGCAGATGTCTACTTTATCTCTATTACTTTCCATTTCACTCTTTTAATGGTGTTTATTGGTATTTTAGGATTAACAGAATTTCCTAAGTTTAATATAATTTGATGTATTGATGTTTTCTTTTATGGCTTGTGTTTTTGTGTTCTGCTTGGAGATTTTGACAATTCCCAGGACATAAGATACTTTTCTGTTATCCCCTGGAAGCTTTATTGTTTTGCATTTTGTATTTTTATTTGCATTCTATATCACCTCTATAGTCTGTGATTATACAAGGTAGGAATAAGATTACATGTTTTCCTTTAGAAAAATTAATTCACCACTATTTATTGAAAAGATTATTTTGCCACTATTGTTTTGTCATAAATAAAATTTTTTTCATATAGGCAAAAAATTCTTCTATAAAACTATTGTGTATTTTTTTGTGCACTTATACATATATTTTGTTGGGTATGAAGCTAGGCATGAAGTTGCTGGGTCATTGAGTAGACATAGTTCAGCTTTATTAAATGCTACTAGTTTTCCAAAAGGGTTTTGATAAGTAATATTCCTATCGATAACATTTGAAGATTATAGTTGCTCTATGGACATTCTAAACTTTTATTATCAGACTTTACATTTTAGCCATTCTCTTTTGGCCAGACTCTTTTTTATTCTGGTGTATTCACCAATACCACATTCTGTATTACTATAATAGATTTTTATGTTTTAATATCTAATAAAGTAAGTCCTCCCATTTTGTTCTTCTTCAAGATTGTTTTGGCTACTCTTGGCCCTATGCCTTTCCATATTTATTTTAAAGTCAATTCATCAGTTTCAAAAATAACTGTTTAGATAGCATTGACTCTATAGAACAATATGGAAAGAATTGACATCACTACAGTATTATTCTTCTAACTCTTGAAGTTTCATTTTTTTCATGTATTCAGTTTTTTAACTTCATTAACATTTCATTTTTTGTAGAATTCTTGCACATCTTTACTATTTTTTTATGGTATTTAATATTTGTGATACTATTTTAATTGTAACTTTTCAAAATTGTGTCTTCTACTTTTTAGACAAGTTTAATTTTCTGTAAATTGAAACATGTTTGAATGCCAGGTTAAATTAATTTTGATAATTTTCCTTTGAATTATTTTAGATTTTCTATGTTGATAATGACATTTCTTTAATTAAAAAGTTTCATTGATTTCCTCCAATCCTTTTATCTCCTTACTCCTGTTCTTGCTGATTAGATTTCTTGCTGACTAGAACATACAGCACAACATTGACTCAGTGATAACAGTAAGCATCGTTGTCACCATTAAGGACTGTATTTGTTACAAGATTTTGATAGATACCCTTTATCAAATTAAGAAGGTTCTCTCCTATTTCTAGTGATTATTTTTTATCATGAATAGTGTTAACTTGTTAAATATTTTTCATTATTATTTAAACAATTATATGATTAAAATTGATAACATATATGATGTTTCTCTTTTATTATGTTCATGTTTCTAATAGTATACCAAACTTACATTACTGAAATAATATCAAACTGGGTCAATATAGAGTATAGTCATGCATCACTTAATAATGGGGATACATTCTGAAGAATGTATTGTTAGGCAATTTCATTGCTGTGTAAACATCATAGAGTATAGTTACACAAACCTAGATGGTATAGTCTACTACATGCCTAGGCAATGTGATATAGCCTACTGCTTCTAGGCTACACATTTATACGGCATGTGATTGCACTGAATACCGAAGGCAATTGTAATACAATATTAAGTTTTGGTGTATGTAAGCATATCTCAGTAAGTAAAAGGTACTGTAAAAATGCAGAATAAAAAAAGCTTTTAAATGGTATACTTGTATAGGGCACTTACCATGAATGGAGCTTGCAGGATTGGAAGTTGTTCTGGGTGAATCAGTGAGTGAGTGGTGAGTGAGCGAGTAGGTCTAGAACATTACCACATAGTACTGTAGACTATATAAACAATACTTTAATGTTCATTCTTTTCATATTGTTCTATAGAGTCAATGCTATCTAAACAGATATTTTTGAAATGGTTGGGTAGACTTTAAAATAAATATGGAAATGTATAGGACCAAGAATAGCCAAAACAATACTTAACTATATAAGTATTTTATAAGCATACTTAGCCTACACAAAATTTATTTTAAAAATTTATTTCTTCAATAATAAATTAACCTTAGCTTACTATGCATTTTTTTAGTTTTTAAGAATTGTTTTGCTCTTCATCATAGCACAGTTTAAAATACAAGCACATTGTAAGCTATACAAAAATATTTTCTTCTTTACAGTATATTCTTACTCCATGAGCTTTTCTCTATTTTTAACTTTTTAATTTAATTTTTTTAAACTTTTTAGTTATTTTGTTAAAAACTAAACTGCAAACACACACATTAGCCTAGACCTGTACAAGGCTAGGGCCATCAATATCACTGTCTTAAACCTCCAGCTCTTGAGGTATTCAGGGGCCATAACATGTAGAGCTGGAATACTCCTGAAGGACATGACTGAGGCTGTTTTACAGTTAACCTTTATTTTTTTTAAAAAATTATTCTATTATACAGATGTGGGGTACAAGAAAGGATTAACTACCTAAGTAGGCTGCATGTAGGTGACATTTGGGCCTCCAACTGGCCCTCACTTCCCCTGGCTTGTGGCCAGGTACCTTTGTGTCATTACATGCCCCTGGCAGTGTCCAGTAACTGCTGATCCCTCTCTTGTGCTAATGTGATTAATGTTTAAGTCCCACTTATGGGTGAGAATACATGGTATTCAGTTACTTGTTGCTGTGACAGATCACTAAGTATGATGGTCTCCAACTCCATCCAATTTGCTGCAAAGTCCATGATTTTATTTAGATGATATTGCCTTTCAAGATCCCTTAGGTATGATGCTAGACTGACTACTTGTGATCTTCCTGTTTTCTTAATAAGTGCATGTAATACTTTCCATTTGCCTGAAAGGTCATTTTTCAGCTTCCAGCCTTGAGTTGTGGGTGTATTTTGTGGTGAGAGAGTTTCCTGGTGGCAGCAGATTGTTGATCATGTTTTTTATTTTTAATACAGTTGTCTATTCTGTGTCTCCTCAGTGGTGCATTTCATCCATCTACATTCAAGTTGATTATTGAAATGTAAGAATTTGTCCCTGTCATAGGGCTCTTAGGGGGCTTCTTTTTTTTTAAACTTTTGCCTTTATATATATGTATGTATATTCTTTTTTGTGGGTGCCCTGCATGCTCTGTTAACTCTATGTTTGCCTGTACATTTGTGATATGCATGACCATTCTTTTTCTTTCTTTCTTTCTTTCTTTCTTCTGTGCTCAACACCTTCTTAAGCATTTCCTGAAGGGCTGGTGTGCAGGCGGTATATTCTCTTAGAGATTGGATGCCTGGGAATAATTAATTTTCCAACATTGATGAAGCTTAGCTTGGCTTGGTAGAAAATTCTTGGTTGGAATTGCTTATTTTTAAGAACATTAAAATTTTAAATCCAATTTCTTCTGGCTTGTAGTGTCTCCACAGATAAGTCTGGAGTGATTCTGATGGATTTCCCCCAGCAGGTAGTCTGATATTTCTGTCTTGCTACCATTATGATTTTTTTATTTCATGCTTTCTTTTGGAGATGGGTTACTATGTATCTTGGTGATGGTCTTCTCATGTAATATCTTGCAGGGATTCTCTGACTCTCTTGCACTTGGATGGTAGACTCTCTAGCAAGATAGGGGAAGTTCTCATGAATGACTTCTCATTTTTCCTTTCTGCTTTGAGGATACCAATCAGGCATAGGTTTAGTTTTTGACAATGTAACACAGCTCTTGGAGATTTTGTTCCTTCATTTTGAAGTGTTTTTTTTCCCCTATGTTTTTAACAGACTGTGTATATTCTATGTTTTGGTCTTCAAGGTCTGAGTCTTTCTTCTACTTGAATGAATCTGTTCCCAATACTTGTTGCCTTGTTATTGATCTCAAGGATGAAGCTCTTTATTGTCATTGTTTCAGAATAAGACTTTTTTTAAGTTGGCTAATTTCCCTTTTATTTCCTGCATGATTTCTTTGAGTTTTGTTTCATGTTTCTCTTGATTCCTGTTCATTTGTGCCATCCATTCTCTGATTTCTATGACTGTCAATTGGGACAGGTCATTTTGAGGGGTTTCCATCTGTTGTGCTCTGATGGTTGTTTTTTTTGTGAGCTGTCTCATTAAAATTCTGAGAATCACTTGAGTTTCTTCATTGATCCTAACATGACAGATTTCTCTTTATTCAGTGAGAGAGGGAGAAACTCTGCCCTGTGGCAGATTCTTGTTACTGCAGATTTTCTATCCTGCTGCTAATCCTGGAGGGTCAGTTTTCAGTCCCTTGTTTCATGAGGCTGATGGCTAATGGGGAGGGGATGAACTGATCCAGTGCATCCCAGAATCAATCATCCCCTCCCTCACCCAGTGTGTTCTTAGCTCCTATACACATCTTGCTCACAGGTGGAGTAAGGTGCCTAAATTCCTGCATCTGCCTTTTTAGTCTCTGTGTGTTCAAGGAGATCCCCACTGGATGCAGTGAGTTTCACCCTTCCAAATGTGTTCAGAGTGCCTCCTTTAATTTGCAGCTGATTGCCCACTCTCTGCCCTGCTCTGCAAGAGAGGTGCCAGTCTGTTGCTTCTCCAGGTGCTGGTGGCAGGTGTGTCAGTCAGATTCACCCCACAGGTGAGCCCCTCCAGGCAGGATCCGCTCTCCATTTCACCCAGGCTCTGGCACCCACCACTGTATCCCAACCAGGTTTCCTCCTCTGTGAAACTGACATTTAATGCATTGTTGGGAGGGGATGAACTGATTCAAAGCATCTTATAATCACTTATCCCTCTCCTTATTATAACATATCTTTCTTTTCTGTGTATGCCTGGTGCAGGGTAGGTGGTGGGGCACCCAGAATCTTGTGGCTGCTATGGCTTTCTGGATTTCAACATTCAGAGAGAGCTTTGCTGTGTCCAAGATGGTTAACATATCCAAAAGTGCACAAGGTATTGCTGTCTAACAGTAGCAGAATTCCTACTTTCTGTCTTGTTAGGTGAGACTGGCACCGATTTGCTATTCCACATTGGCATCTTGGCTCTGCATCCTAACTTTTTATCATACATAGGAGGAGTAAACTCTAAAACAATAAAGGCATAGTATAGTACATACATAAACCAGGAACATCATTATTTATTATCATTATCAAGTATTTTGTACTGTACATCATTGTATCTGCTATTCTTTTTTATGACCAGCAGCACGTAGGTTTGTTAACACTAGCATCATCACAGACAATAAGTAATGTATTGTGCTATGACATCATGATAGGCATAATGTCACTAAGCGGTTAGAATTTTCAGCTCCATTATAATCTTATGAGACCACTGTCATTTAAGCAGTTACTCCTTAACCAAAACTCCATTATGTGTCTTATGAAAATAGTCTTTTACATACTCTTGGATTGTGTTTCCTAATATTTTGTTTAAGTTTTTCTTTTGTTCATGAGGGAGCTTGTCCTATTATTTTTCTTTCTCTTAATGTCCTGATTAGGTTTTGGCAACAAGGGTATGCTGGCTTCATAAAAAGATTTGAAAAATATTTCCTCTTCCCATTTTATGACACACTAATTATGTGTATGATTAGTGCTACTTCTTTTTCAGATATTCTTTAAGTATTTGGTAGAGATAAACAGTGAGTCCAAGTGACTTGGGGTTTTCTTAGGGAGAAAACTTAAATTACAGATTAACTTAAAAATAGATATCAGACCATTCATATTTTTCTGTGGAAGAACTCTGTCCAACTGATGTGCGGTTTTCAAAAAATCTGTTATTTCTATGCTGACTACCAACTTATGGTATAGTTCAAATAGTTATTTTGTTCTCTGTAAATTTGACAAATTGACAGTTCAATCCAGAAGTCTGACTTTAGTTTGGTCTTTTTTGGCAAGAGTGTAAGTAGAGTCTAATTTTTTTTTTTTTTTTGAGTTGGCATCTCACTCTGTCGCCCAGACTGGAGTGCAGGGGCCACTCCCAGCCACTGCAGCCTCTACCTGCTAGGCTCCGGTGATCCTTCCGCCTCAACCTTCCAAGTAGCTGGAACTACAGGTGTGAGCTACCACACCCGGCTAATTTTTTTGTTTTTATTGTAGAGATGAGGTCTCACCAAGTTGCCCAGGCGGGTCTCGAACCCACGGGCTCAGCAATCCACTCACCTCAGCCTCCCAAGTTGCGGGATTATAGGCTGAGCCACCGAACCCGGCTGAGTCTAATTTTTTTAAATCAGGAGGCACATATTGTCTGTTATCATTACTTTTTAATGTTAGCAATATCATTAGAGGTTGTGAAAGATTGAGAGTCTAATTTTTATCATTGTTTTATTTGTTAGCTAATAATAGGATACTCCTTTAAGTGGTTCAGTTCACATGGGAAAGCAAGATAAATATTTAATTCTTTCAGTTATTTTCCAGTTTTCCAAGATAATTACTTGATTTTCTTTTATCTACAAGATGTAACCAATTAGCTTAAAAGTGTTCTTTTAATAATGGACATTATCTTTTTGTCACATAAATTTCAAGTATAGTTACTGATCTATTGTTTAACTTATACTTTTGTTCATGACACCTTTTGTCACATCAAATTTTTAAAATATGTATGTTAATTATGCTATATATTCCTAATATCTTTTGTTAAAAATAATGTATATATTAGTTTTAGTCATCTAAAATTTATTTCTTACATGATAATAAGATGGATGTCCAAGTTTGTTTTTCCTTGATTCATAGAGTACTGTCCAGGAACAATATATTAAATAAGCTATCTTTTCCTTATAGTGTTGAAGTGTTACATTTATCATATATTAAATCCCAAGATTTATTTTTGTATTCTTTATGGTATTCCATTGATTTATTTTTATCTTTCTATGCCAATATCATGGGTTTTTTTAGTTCAGTGGTTTTATAGTACATTATTAAATTTTGAAAGACAAGATCCTTAATTATCTTGTCTTTCATAATATGTCTTGCTACTTTTGGTATAAGAATGTTATTATAGTTTTTCCAGTATCAAAATTTTTTTAAAAAATGAAGTCTTCACCATTCACTGACAATCTCTATTTTGATTCTCATTAGAATTTTGGCAATTTATTTATTAGTTTTGGGAGCATGATCATTTTATGATATAAATGCTCTATCATCTAACCTCCTGTGATGACCTCTCTACCTAGCTATCTACTAAAATAACTATTTGTTTTAAGATTCAATTAAAATAAAAACTTCAGCAAGAATGTAAATGAGAAGAAAATCATTAGCAGCAGCACTTCATCTCATTCTCTCCTTTTACTGTGGGCTGCCCAGGAAAGAAACAAGGAGACTTGGTCAAATCTCCAGGTAAATGTGGTAATGACAGAATTCTTGGCAAAGATACTAACGGTATTTGCTAGTAAGAGAGTCCTGATCTATAGACTTCTAGCAGAATGTACAGAGTCTGTTAAGGTTTGCTCATGATGAATAAAACTAGAAACTATGTAGTTAAGGGGCATGGGTCCTGGGAAAATGTCATGTAAGCTATGTAACTATGAGACTATAGGGATGGAAGTGTTCCATGATCAAAACAGCCCCTTTTGTGTGAGTATGCAGTTACCTGCATTACTTAGAGGTCTCATATGTCAATCTGGTTAAAGTGAGTGTTGATTCAGCTGGAATGTACTAGAAAGCTGTTTTGGCTTTCTAAATTTCTCCTTTTCTTGTGCCTTGTGATTGCTTGCATCCTTAAATATTTGATACTAATTAAGCTCTCTGATTCTATTTAGTAATAAGATCCTTTGTTATCTTAGTAAAATATTTGATAAAGCTTCAATAATTAATCATCCCTTAATCTGTGAGTGCCTTGCACTTTATACATATTTTAATGCAGTACTTATCACATTGTATTAGAGTCCAATTTTTAGCAGGTTAATCTCCAACTTTAAAAGATAGCACTTTGAAAGCAGGTGATGTGTTTAACTCATTTCCAGATCTCTAACTCCTTACTATATAGTGTTAGATTTTGAAATGGACACTGATTATCCTTTTTCTATGTGCCATTCTCCAGTTTCTTTCTTTTTTTTTTTTGAGTTGGAGTGTCACTCTGTCGCCCAGACTGGAGTGCAGTGGCCGCTCTGGGCCACCGCAGGCTCGGCCTGCTGGGCTCCCGGCGATCCTTCCGCCTCAGCCTTCCGAGTAGCCGGAATTACAGGCACGCGCTACCACGCCCGGCTGATTTTTGATTTATTGTAGAGATGAGGTCTCGCCAAGTTGCCCAAGTGGGTCTCGAACCCTCGGGCTCAGGCAATTCACTCACCTCGGCCTCCCAAAGCCACGGGATTACAGGCTGAGCCACCGAACCCGGCTCATTCTCCAGTTTCAATGTGTATTTTCTCTAATGATCCATACCTACCACTCAGTTTTGGGAAACTCCCTTGGACTTCCTGGCCTGCTTTGTCCAGGAAGCCAGAGTTCTCTAGCAATTAACATTCCCTGGTCCTGTGGTTGCTAGGAAATGATTGACAAGTAGCAGTTAAAAGTCTCTACTGGGGTTCTGAAGCATAATTTGCATTCTCCACCTTCCTGAAGGGCTAGGCTGAGGCTGAGACTGCACCTGAAAGGGTTCCTTACTTCATTCACTCTCTTTTCTAGCCTCTTCTTTTCTCTCTTGATGGTTTCTCTTAGGAGAATTTTCTTCATGAGTCACGTGTATATGAATCTTTGTTTCAGGGTCTACTTCTTGAGAACCTGACCTAAGGGTATATCTAATTAAGGTTTGAGGCACAGCTAAATGAATGTATAAAAGATTAAGCAGTTAAAGTCTTAAATTATTGTTATTATTTGTGCTTCCTACAGAAACAAATAGCTTGTCTAAGAATTTTTGCATTTATGATTACGGAATAGAAAATCATAATTAGAAGAGAAATTAAAAACTGACTATAAAGATATTATAAAATTTTTTAAATGTATGGAATCAAATTCAAAGAGCCAGCTTTATGCAGTGGAAAAGGCACGAACTTTGAAGTCAAGTTTATCTGGGTTTAAATCCTACTTCTAAAATGTATCATGTCTTCATATGCCCTAACATTTAAAAAATTATTTTTCCTAATTTATCTATTTATCTATCTACCTACCTATCTATATCTAACTATTGGCAGAAACCACATCATGAACAAAAATACAGGCATGTAAAAGAGCTCAAAACTGTTCCAGGAAAACTTGAAGCCTTTGGGGCTAGACGAATCTAGTACATGGCAAGAAACAGTAAAAGGTGAAGCTTGGAAAGTGAAACATTGGTAAAGTGAGAGAATTCTTGTGCGAGTCAATGTATGGCAACCTTGAGTTTTATCATTCAGATGCTGGGGACTTACTGTTATCCATTAAACAGGAATATAGCCTGACTGAATCTGTATCTTTAAAAGGATTTATAGAACAAATCAAACGTAGAAGAAAATCAGATGATAAATCAGATTGAATGTATGTTTGGTAATCTCACATAAAAGTCTTTTCATATGAAAAAACCAATGAGCCGGGCTCGGTGGCTCAGCCTGTAATCCTGCGCCTTTGGGAGGCTGAGGTGAGTGGATTGCCTGAGTTCGCGGGTCCGAGACTCGCCTGGGCAGCAAGACCTCATCTCTACAATAAATCAAAAACTCAGCTGGGTGTGGTAGTGCATGCCTGTAATTCCGGCTCCTCGGAAGGTTGAGGCGGAAGGATCGCTGGAGCCCAGCAGGTCTAGGCTGCGGTGGCCGGGAGCGGCCATTGCACTCCAGTCTGGGCGACAGAGTGAGACTCCAACTCAAAAAAAAAAAAAAAGAAAAAAGAAAAAAAACCAATGAATTATTTACCTTGGGAAAGCATGATAAATCTATATTGTTCTAAATGTTTACTTCCAGCAAATGTACCAGTAGGCATTTGGGAATTTTATAGAAGAACACGTGTGTAAACACAAGCATACAAGAGAGAAACGGGCAGAAAACATTGCGTATGATTTTGAATCAACTAGGTTCAATGAAATCACCATAATTAGATCAACATGTCCTATTATAGATTCTCAGTAAAGCACCACATTTTTTTTTAACTTTTAAATTTTTTTATTTTAAAATTGTCAGGAACAATTCAGGGTTAGGTATACAAATATTCATTGTGCAGGTACCCTTGTTGATGAGGTGTGCCTCCCCTTCCCCAGGCACGTTTCCACTATTGTCAATCCCACCTCCCCACCCCACCCCCCACCCTACAGTTTCCCACTACTGTCAATCCTTTTCTTATAGTTTTACAGTAGTTGCTCAAGGTCCACTTATGAGTGAGAACATGTGATACTTGGTTCTTTGATCTGGGAAAGATCACTCAGTATTACAGACTCTAATTCCATCCAGGTTGCTGCGAAGTTCATGATTTTGTTCATCTTTATGGCTGCATAATATTCCATTGTGTATATGTACCACATTTTTTAAAAATCCAGTCCTCTTCTGATGGGCAGCACGGTTGGTGCCATGTTTTTGCTGTTGTGAACAATGCTGTGATAAGCATACATGTCAGAATTATAAGGGTATACCTAACTTAGAGCATGAATTATTATTTTTTTATTATTATAAACATGTGGGGTATAATTCAGGGTTAGGTATACAAATGTTGATTATGCAGGTACCCTTGTTGATGAGGTATACCCCTCCCTCCCCTAGCAGTTTCCCTCAACTTCCAATCCCACTCTCCTCCCCTGACAGTTTCCCACTACTACCAATCACTTTCTTATAGTATTATAATTGTTCAAAGTCCGCTTATGAATGAAAACTTTTTTATATGGTACTCTGTTCTTTGTTTCTGTGATAGACCACTGAGTATGATCGATTCCAAATCCATCAAAGTTGCTATGAAGTCCATATGTTTGTCTTTCTTTTTGGCTGAATAATATTCTACTGTGTATATGTACCACATTTTTTTTACCCAGTCCAGCTTCGACGGGCAACATGGTTGGTTCCATGGTTTTGCTATTGTGAATAGAGCTGCAACAAACATACATGTTCAGGTATCTTTTTTGTACAATGATTTGAGTTCCTCCGGGTTTATTTCCAATAGAGGAATTGCTGGGTCATATGGAAGGTCAATTTCTAATTCTTTCAGAAATCGCCACACTGTCTTCCAGAGAGGTTGCACTAGTTTGCATTCCCACCAGTACTGTAGAAGCATTCCCTTTTCTCCACATCCTCACCAGCATCTGTTGCTGCTTGTTTTATTAGTGATGGCCATTCTTACAGGGATTAGGTGGTATCTCAATGTGGTTTTGATTTGCGTTTCTCTGATGATGAGTGAGGATGAGCACTTTTTCATGTGTCTGTTGGTTGCCTGTATATCTTCTTTTGAGGTGTCGATTCATGTCTTTTGCCCAGTTTTTAATGGGGCTGTTTGTTTTCTTCTTTTCAGCACATTTGAGTTCCTTGTAGATCCTAGATGTTAGGCCTTTGTCAGATATACAGTTGGCAAATATTATTTCGTATTCTGTGGACTGTCTCCCTGCTCTCTTGATGGTTTCTTTTGCTTTGCAGAAGCTTGTCAGTTTGATGAGGTCCCACTTGTCCATCTTATTTCTGAAGGTAATGGCCCTTAGAGTTCTGAATAGGAATTGGTTGACGGTTCCAATTTCCATAAGAGTGTCTCCTGCATTTTGTAAGATTCTTATAATATGAGGTTTTACGTTTAGATCTTTGATCAATTTAGAGTTAATTTTTGTATATGGTGGTAGATAGGGGTTTATCTTCGCATGTGGTCAGCCAGTTTTCCCAGCACTGTTTACTGAATAGGTTCTCCTCTCCTCAGTGGTTGTTGTTGGAGGCTTTGTCAAAGATAAGTTGGTTGAGGAATTGAAACTTTGCTTCTGGAATCTCTATCCTGTTCCAAAGGTCTATGTACCTGTTCTTGTAACAATACCAGGCTGTTTTGATGACTGTAACCTTATAGTAAAGTTTGAAGCCTGGAAGTATGATACCTACTGCCTTGTTTCTTTTGCTAAAGATTGTTTTTGCTATTCATGGTCATTTATGTTTCCAAATGAATTTCTGTATTGTCATTTCCAGGTCTGAGAAGAACGATGTTGGTAACTTAATGGGTATTGCATTGAATCTGTAGATTGCCTTTGGTAGGATGGACATTTTAACAATGTTGATTCTTCCTATCCAAGAGCATTCAATATTTTTCCATTTGTTTGTGTCTTCTTGGATTTCTTTGAGCAGTGTTTTGTAGTTCTCTTTGTAAAAGTCTTTCACTTCTCTGGTTAGGAAGATGCTAAGGTATTTCTTTCTTGTGTGGCTTTTGTGAGAGGAATTGTGCTTTTAATTTTGGTCTCTGCTTGTTTGTTGGTGTATAGGAATGCAGCTGTCTTTTACATGTTTATTTTATACCCTGAGACCTTGCCAAAGTCCTTTATCAGTGCAACCAAGTTTTTGACAGATTCTCTTGGATTTTTAAGGTCTAGGATCATATCATCAGCAAAGAGGGATAACTTGACTTCCTCTTTTCCTATTTGGTTACCTGTGATTTCCATCTCTTGTCTAATTGCCTGAGCTAAGACTTCCAACACAATGTTGAACAAGAGGGGTGAGAATGGGCAGCCTTGTCTTGTTCCAGTTTTCAGGGGAAATGTTTTAGTTTCTGTCCATTTAGCAATATGTTAGCTGTGGGTTTGTCGTAGATGGCACTTACTATTTTGAGGTGTGTTCCTTCTATATCTAGGTGTTTGAGGGTTTTAATCAAGAAGCGATGCTGAATTTTAACATAAGCTTTTTCTGCATTTAATGAGATAGTCATGTGGTTCTTGTTTCTACATCTGTTGATGTATTTAATAACATTTATGGTCTTGCAAATGTTGAACCAGTCCTGCATCCTGGAGATGAAGCCTACTTGGTCATAGTGGATGATTTTTGAGATGTGTTTTTGGATCCGATTTGTTAGAATCTTGTTGAGGATTTTTGCATCTATGTTCATAAGGGATATTGTCCTGTAGTTCTTTTTTTTTTGGTTGGATATCACCCGGCTTAGATATCAATGTGATGTTAGCTTCGTAAAATGATTTGGGGAGAATTCCATCTTTCTCAATTGCCTGGAATACTTTCAATAGGATTGGAATCAGCTTCTCCTTGTACATTTTGTAGAATTCTGTGGGAAAGCCATCCAGTCCAGTGCTTTTTTTAATAGGAAGTTTTCTTATGACAGAGTCAATTTCCTGGGTTGTTATTGGTCTATTTAGTGTCTCTATGTCTTCTTGTTTCAACCTGGGGAGTCTGTGTGATGT
The DNA here is from genome assembly GCA_027257055.1 of Cephalopachus bancanus. Lineage (NCBI taxonomy): Eukaryota > Metazoa > Chordata > Mammalia > Primates > Tarsiidae > Cephalopachus > Cephalopachus bancanus. Next base: position 3,076,051 of record JAPVLO010000030.1, on the reverse strand, counting down.
CAGAATGTCCTCTATTTCATTTAGGTTATCAAGTTTGTTTCCATACAGGTGTGCATAATAATCTCTGGTAATCTTTTGTATTTCTTCGGGGTCAGTTGTAATTTGATCTTTTGTATTTCTGATTGTGTTTATTTGGACTTTTTCTCTCTTTTTCTTGGTCATTCTGGCTGGGGGTCCATCAATCTTGTTAATTCTTTAAAAGAACCAGCTTTTTGTTTTGTTCATGTTTTCTATGATTTTTTTACTATGTCCTGTAGTTGGGCTCTTATTTTGGTGATTTGGATTCTCTGCTAAAGTTGGGGTTTTGGTGGTCTTCTCTTTCCAGTTTCCTTAGATGATTTTTTAGGCTCTCCACTTTTGATCTTTCTGTTTTCTTGATGTGTGCTCCTAGAGATATAAATTCCCCTCTTAGAAGTACTTTCATGGCATTCCAGAGGTTTTGGTAAGATGTTTCTTTATTTTCATTTGGTTCCAGGAATCTTTTATTTTCTGCTTTGATGTCAGTGTTGACCCTGCAGTTGTTCAGCATTATGCTGTTTAGTGTCCATGTCTTTGTGGGCTTTGGGGAATGTTGTTGATGTTGATATTTATTTTTATTCCACTGTGGTGTGAGAATGTGCATGGCAAGATTTCAACCTTATGGAATATGTTATACTTGATTTATGGCCAAGGATGTGATTGATTTTAGCGGACGTTACATGTGGTAATGAGTAGAATGTATATTCTGTGGTTTTTGGGTGGAATAATCTGTAGGTAGCTATTAAGTTCATTTGGCCAAGTGTCAAGTATAGGTTCTGGATCTCCTTGTTGACTTTTTTGCCTCGATGATCTATCTAGGGCTGTCAGTGGTGTATTCAATTCCCCTTCTATAATAGTGTTAGAGTCAATATCTTTTTTTTAGTTTATTTAGTAGTTGCTTTATAAATGCTGGTGCTCCTCTGATGGACGCATATATGTTTAGGATGAATATTTCTTGTTGATGTATTGAAACTTTTTTCATTATGTAGTGTCCTTTTGCATCTTTTTAAATTTTTGATAGCTTAAAGTTTGTTTTGTCTGATATTAAGATTGCAATTTCTGCCCACTTTTGTGATCCATTTGCCTGGGAACTCATTTTCCATCCTTTAACTTTGAGCCTGTGTGCATCCTTTGTGGTGAGATGAGTCTCCTGGATGCAGCAAATACTTGGTTCATCTTTCTTATCCACTTTGCCATTCCATGTCCTTTCAGTGGTGTATTTAGTTCATTCACATTCTGGCTCATTGTTGAACTGTGATTGTTCCTCCCTGTGATGAGGTTCTAATAAAGTTTTTTCTTTGTTTGCTTATTTTCTTTTGGCTTTGGGATTAACATATGTGTGTTTTTTTAAGTTTCTTGTTGCCCTGTATTCTCTGTTGTTTCTGTGCTCTGCTGTGCTGTTATGAAGTGTGTGGTCATTCTGTTTTTTTCTTTCTTCTGTGCTTAATACCTTTTTAAGTGTCTCCTGTAGAACTAGTCCTGAGGCCGCATAATCTCTTAGGGATTGGATGTCTGGGAAGTACTTTAATTCTCCATCACTGATGAAACTGGGCTTGGCTGAATAGGAAATTCTTGGTTGAAATTGTTTTTCTTTGAGGCCTTTGAATATAGGGTTCCAGTCTCTTCTTGCTTGTAGTGTTTCTGCCGATAGGTTTGCTGCTATTCTGATTGGTTTTCCCTGGTAGGTAGTCTGAGCTTTCTCTCTTGCTGCCTTTAGGATTTTTTCTTTTGTGCCTACTTTGTGACAGTGAATGTGTCTAGGGGTTGTATTCTCATTTGATGCCTTGTAGAGGTTCTCTGTATTTCTTGTGCTTGGCGGGTCACATCTCTGGTGAGATGGGGAAAGTTTTCTTGGATTACCTCCTGGAATACTTGCTCCAAGGTGTTCTCCATTTTCCTTTCTTATTCTGGGATACCAATCAGGCATAGGTTTGGCCTCTTGATATAATCACACATTTCTTGTAGGCTTTGTTCTTTCTTTCTGAGTCTTCTTTCTATGTTTTTTACAGATCAGATTAATGCCATGTTCTGGTCTTCAAGTTCTGAGAGTCTTTCTTCAGCTAGATTAATTCTGCTTTCCATGCTTGTCATCTTGTTATTTACTCCCTGGATGAAATTTTTTATTGCCAAAATCTCTGTTGCAAGTTCTTTCAGTGTTGCATCTTATCTTTCTTGATTCTTATTCACTCTTTCCATTCATTCCCTAATCCCTACCATATTTTAGGGACAGTTGTTGGTTACTTCCATTGCTTGGGCACCAAGGTCTGATTTTTTAGGAGTTTTGTCTTTGCTACACTTGAAATTGCCTGAGGCCCTCCTTTGGTTTTTTTTATTTGTGACAGATCTCTTGTTTTTCTCGTTAGTTCTGTTATTCAGTGTCAGTGGGAGAGACTTTCCCTTCTGATGTTTGCTCAGTCCTCTGTTCTTCCCTGATCCAGGCTCTGGATTTGTTCTATTTTGAAATAGGATGGTGGATGGGAAGCTTTGTGTCTCTTGTAGTTTTTGAAATTTGGATAAAGTAGGGGATGGAGCACTAGGAATCAGAAACGACTTGCAAATTAAAATGCTCACTTATTATGGTATGTGTTCCCTGAGATCCACTCCCTACCAACACTCTATATGATGATACTAAGTAGAAACCAATGCAAAAGCAATTGAACACATACACATATACTGCAAAACAAACTGGAATGACAACAAAGTGAAACAAAACAAACAACAACAAAATAAACCCCCAATAAAACTAAATACACACACGCATGCCTAGCACAAAGTGTACAGAGAAGAAAAACAAAAAGACCAAGCGGAAATTTTAAAAAAAGGGGAAGGGGGTGGATCTGGTCAAACCCTCACACATATATTGACACACACCTTAAACAATAAAAAATGAATATTAAAAAACTCAGAAGAGCAAAAACCAACAACAACAACAAAATCAAAAGATGAACACTCAATTATTCACATACACACATAAACAGAAAACGACAAATAAAAGAAGAAAGAAACAGAAAAAGAAAAGAAAAAATATTTTGGGGGGATGCCCATCAAATCCTCACATACACATTCATGCACAAAGGAAAAACATTTTTTAAATAGATGAACTAACAAAAAGTCAACAAAAGTTTTAAAAATTTTAAAATAATTGATAATAAAAAAACCAAAACAAAACCAAAAAAACCTGCCCTCTTGTTGCAGGCTCTGTAATTGTTTCTCTAATCAGGTCTCTCGTGCAAAGCCACCTCTTTCACTTTTTCCTCAGGGAACAAAGCAGGGAGGGAGGAGGGGCAGTGGAGGTGTGTGGGACTACAGTCCTCCCCTCCCACTCTCGTATGGTCAGGGAGCTCTCCTCCCCTGGGAAGGTACAGGATTTTCTCTTCTCCAGGTATGTACTCTCACTGGGGGTGCCCCAGCCAGGCCTATCCTGGAATGGAGTTGTCCTATTGTGACAGACATCCAGGATCCTCCTGGGTTTGTCCCTCTCAGTAGTGGCCCAGCTCTGTGGGTCTGATGTTCAGAGGATTGCTGGAGAGGAGGGGGTTTGGGTCAGCCCCGGACTCATCACTGATCTCTTTGGAGTTCTTCCTGGTCCTTTTCTGGCCACACCCTTTTCCCCATGGCTAGATTAGGGTAGGGGGTGGGGTGCCTGTTACTCACCACTAGTCAGGTCCCTCTGAAGTATGTGCTCTTAGTATATTTCCTCTGGGTCATGATCAATCCCTGAGTAGTTGATCTGCCAGTCACAGAGATTGGGTCTGTTGCTTCATGGTGAGCAAACTGGAGCACTTTCCTGTCACGCCTTCAAGATGGTGGTGGGGAGCCTCTCCTATCCTCTTCTGTGGGAACTTGCCTGTGGACTCTGACTGCATGTAGCCCCTTCCAGAGCCCTGCCAGGTCCTGAAGTGGTGAGGCAAAGCCAGGAACCGGCAGTCTCTTCCTGCTTCAATGGTGAGTGGATGATACTTTCTCCCTGCCACTTTTTCAAAGGAAAACTTCTGCCTGTTTAAAAAAAAAAAACATTAGCCTGGCTCGGTGGCTCAGCCTGTAATCCCGCGCTTTGGGAGGCTGAGGTGAGTGGATTGTCTGAGTCTGCGGATTTGAGACCCGCCTGGGCAACTTGGCAAGACCTCATCTCTACAATAAATTTTTAAAAATTAGCCAGGCATGGTAGCCTGTGCCTGTAATTCCGGCTACTTGGAAGGCTGAGGTGGAAGGATTGCCGGAGCCCAGGAGGTCGAGGCTGCAGTGGCTGGGAGTAGCCACTGCACTCCAGTCTGGGTGACAGAATAAAACTCCAACTCAAAAAAAAACAAAAACAAAACAAAACAAAACAAAAATTGATGCTCCACTTCTGCAACCTGGGAAGAGCCAGGGACGAAGTAGAGAAGCTGCAGTACCAGCTGTTGCACCAGGGACCTGGCCATCCGCTCACGAGCACCACTTTGAGAGTCTCTTCCAGCATTTTCTTCCTAAGGAGGATTTGTTGATTTTAAAAAAAAGAAAGAAAAAGAAAATAGCACTTGGCTTTTGTGTCCTGGGAATCGCCAGGGTCCAAACCCGGTTGCTGTGGCTCCAGCTGCTGCACCAGGAGAGCTCAGCCACCGGCTCCCTAGCTTTCACTCACAGCCAGCCACTCACAGGCTCACTCACTCACCAGCGTGTACACAAAATTCTCCACACACTCACTCACACAGAGACTCACATAGTCCGACTGGCTGAGCCGCCATTTTTCCGACTCCCCCTCCCAAGCACAATATTTTTAGAACCAAGTTCTCTGTTAGTGTTTTAGGACAAATTTCTACCTTTTCATTTCAATAAAATGTGTGAAATATTAGATTGATTCTCTTGTACTCTTCTTTTGAAAGTTTTAGTATTGATTTTGGTTTATTGTGTAGCAAATGATATCAAAGATGAGATATATACATCACCACAAAATCTGAGAAAATTTGTAAACACTTTTTACAATTTAGTTTAAAAGTAAAATCATTACTTTTTTTCCCAAACCAGTTAGAAAAACATTTAAAGTTAGTGTATAGAAGGAAAACTTGTTTATATTATTCATTTACTTACTCAGCATACATGTATTGAGTGCTTATTTTTGTGGCACTACTGCAGAACTGTCATGATGGATATGCTAATATAGGATTGAAAATTATCACTCTGTATAGAAGAGAATTAGAAAGAGACTTCATTTAGGTTCAGTGAGGGTCTGGCATACAAAAGTCCCTAAAGATTCTAGTTCTTTAGTAACTTAGCTGGGGAAGTTGTAATGAAGTATGGAATTCAGTTTTGATGTCTCCTGGGAAAGAGTGGCTATAAGTGGGGAATTTAACTAAAAGGCAAGGAAGCAAACCATGAAGTTCCAAGGGATGGAAAGAGAATAGTAAGTGTCGATGCCTGAAGGCTGGAGTATGGACGTTTCTTTTTCTTTCAAAATGTCTTTAGTCTATAAACATATATTTGTAACAGGAAGTTTTGTATGAAGGTAATCTGTTTTAATTTGATTAAACAAATATGGGTTTAGTGACATCATGCTTAAGAGTACTTCCTAACAGGAGCAAACAACCTTGGTATTAAAGAGGACAGAGTGTAGGGCCAAACACAGAAACTGAGGGTATATAAGATGGCCTGAGGCGCAAGGCCTCGCTTTAGCCAGTGAACAGCCATCTGTATTCTCTGTGAGGATGAATTAGCTGGTAACTATACATCTGCCCCAAAGAGGGAACATGATACCAGATGACAGTCCCATCACTTAAGAACTTTTTGGTTTCCTCATGCCCCCTCCTTCCTCCACGTGCCCATTCCTTTATGCTTGATTCTGGAGGCGTCACAAATAATAGCTGGCAGGTGAGGGAGATGTAAGGTGAAATTAACAGGCTAATCATGCTTCCCTTGTTCACTGTAGGTTTCTCTGCCTTGGATGCACTTGAGGTGGGATGGGAATGGTTTAATTTTAAAAGGGCTTAAAATCACACTTGATTGAATTAAAGTTGTATTGCCTAGAAATCTGGGTCATTTATTAACTAAGAATCATAGAGAAACGGTGGGCCTTCCTAGAGGCACTCTCAGGGAAAAGAGAGAAATGAGTCCGCAGACTGTGTCTAGAGGACATAGAGCAAACAAAAATTCTCTTGTTATCACACTACTGAGTCCACCTCATTGGTTAAGCCTGCTTGAGTTTTCTTCAGCTGCCACTACTTGGTGTAGATCATGGTGACTACATATACAGCAATATGTGTTGTAAACTTCAGCTGAGAAAAGGTTTACTGATGATGGTTGCGCAAAGGCAGCAAGTATATTTTTACTTAATCAAATCATCTAAAAAAGGAATAACAGAGCTAATGAAATGGTCTTCTAGTGCATAACTGAAAATGATCTGATCTTCAAGTTACTCTTCAATCATGAAAGAAGGTGCTTTGAAGGAAAAGTCTTATATTAGGAAAAATTCAAGTTTTTGAAATTTTCTCTCTAGAGGACTACTTCTATTTCCTCTTCCCATTCCTGTCTTCCCTCATCCATAGAATTTATCTTTATCACTGCTTTATCTTTCTTTAAAATTAGGACTATTTTTTTCCCCAAAGGATATAAGGGCTTTAACTCAGAAATTTGGATGTGTAAATTATTTATACCAGCTTGGATGTCTTTGCGGCTGGAATTGAGTCTTAGGGAGGTGCAATGATACACAAGTGGCACCTGTGCTTGTGTGAACTGTCAGGCTGGAGTGAGTATTTTTTTTTTTTTTTGAGTTGGAGTCTTACTTTGTCACTCAGGTTGGAGTGCAGTGGCACACTGACGGCCACCCCAACGTCGACTTGCTAGGCTTCAGCGATCTTTCCGCCTCAGCCTTCCAGGTAGCCAGAACTAACAGGCACATGCTACCACACCTGGCTAATTTTTTATTTATTGTAGTCACGAGGTCTCACCAAGTTGTCCAGGTTGGTCTCTACCCCGCGGGCTCAGGCAATCCACTTGCCTCAGTCTCCCAAAGTGCTGGGATTACAGACTGAGCCACCGAGCCCAGCCTAAATATCTTCTTAATTACACTTTCCTCTACAACTTTGTAGTCTCTCCCTTTAATCACATGGTTTAAAAAGGTTGTGAAGGTCTCTAGTGTTTGTTTTTTAAAAGATTTTTAAAGCTATAACATGCTCAGAAATTACTTTAAAAGATATGAAAAAGTCCAGTAACTTTGGAAACACCATCGATATTCTAGACTAAATTGAAAATTCATTTTGCTGATTAAAAACATCTTATTTTCTATTCTAACTTAACAAACTTCAATATTTAGAGAAATTTTATTTAACTAAAATAGGCTATGTTGCAATTTTAAAGTATTATTTTCTGTCTGTAAAGTGCATGTAGAGTTTAAACTATGAACAACATATTAACCCTGTCAGATTCCAATTCATCTAAGCCCTGATTTACAAACTAAAAGCCTGCCTTTTCCATGATATTTTGTAAATTACAATAACATATGTACAAATAATTGTAATACAACAAAATACTATAGGAAAGTAAATTATGGTTGGTACCATGGTCTTTCTGAATTAACTGAAACTCAGTCATTTTCTTTAAAAAACAAAGAAGCTATATTTTTTGTTCTCTAAGCTACCTTCAGATTCTATTCTGTGACTCTGTTTCTACATTTCAGTAAAAGGAGATATTGATTATAAACAACACTGGTAAACATCCCAGGGGGTCACAAAGTCATACAATTTTTCAGTGGCACAGCTGGAATCTGAGCCCATAGTTTCATTACAATATATCTTTTTCCACTCTTGATATCATATCACTGAGATAGTTTCATTAAAATTTTCATTATTTGAGCCATTTCACTCAATTTTTTTTTCTGTTAACTCTGGAGTGTGGTGAACATAATTCTTTTATATGGAAGTGAATGTTTACGCACATGAATCTCACATTTAAAACTATATATTCTGCCACAAATAGCCGCATTTATTTGGGTAATAACATAATAATTAAATTTATATATAATGAATGTCACCAAAGTTAATTATTATGAATCATATGAGGGCATGTTTAATCTTTGAATTAATGGTCTATTTTCTAAAGTTGGTTTTATCTTGTTTTACTTAAAGACATGATTTTTTTTCCTTAAAGACACTAGATATTTGTTTTTAGTATTTTAGATGCCAGTTAGAGTAATTTGTATGTAGTTTTATTTCTGATAATTTTAAGTAATTTTAACAATATGAAATTTATATAAAATGCTTCCACAATAGTGAGTTTGCTTCCACAATAGTAAGTTTGCATGGAGATGACCATGAAGTATTACTGTCCATGCTACCCCAAAATTGTCTTCATAAAGAGTACTTTAGAATACTTAATGACATATATGCTTCTTATGACTTGAATATGAATCACATAATAACAACGGAATGCAATATACTCAGTCCCAAAAAGGAAAGAAATAATCTCAACATACAAAGCACCATTTTCCTTCAGAAAACTGAAATTTCGTAAATAGAAAGATGTAAATTTTTTGAATAATTACAAGATATGCTCTAATAGGACTATAATTGATTTCAAGTTCGTAAAACTGGAAAACATTTACTTATGCTTCAGTAAGCCTATTTAAGACTATTAAATATTGATGGATTTGGAAGACTATCTTTGCACTACCATCTCTCATCTTTGAGCTTAAATAAAAAGGTGCTATAGTTTTATACACATACAAACTCAAATATTTTAAGTTGTTTGCTACTTATCCTGATAACTGCCATGATTTTATATATGTGCCAGACACTGTGTTAGTCTCTATAAATAATGTAATAAGTGTATTACTTATCTTTCATCAATTAGAAAAATGAGTCATAGAATAGCTTTGTAAATATTCTGTAGTTGTGCAGCTAACAAGTTGCAGTTAAAATTCCAGTGCTCTCGGTGGCTCAGCCTGTAATCCCGCGCCTTTGGGAGGCTGAGGTGAGTGGATTGCCTGAGCCCGCAGGTTCGAGACCCGCCTGGGCAGCAAGACCTCATCTCTACAATTAATCAAAAAATTAGCCGGGCGTGGTAGCGCACGCCCGTAGTTCCAGCTACTTGGAAGGCTGAGGCGGAAGGATCGCCGGAGCCCAGCAGGTCGAGGCGCGGTGGCCGGAAGCGGCCACTGCACTCCAGTTTGGGCGACCGAGTGAGACTCCAACTCAAAAAAAAAAAAAAAAAAAAAAATTCAGTGCTTCAATCTGTGCCCTTTATCTAAACTAAACTGCCTGGAATAAGTAATGATGTTGTTTTTACTTCAAATGATTTGTTCACCCACAAACAAGATTTAATTAATTAATTAATTATTTTTGAGTTGGAGTCTTGCTATGTTACCCTGGCTGGTCTTGAACTCCTGATCTCCCTCTGTGACCTCCTAGGATGCTGGGATTACAAGTATGAGACCCTGTAACCATAGAAAACAAGAATTTTTAAAGAACTTTTATTTATTTATTTATTTATTTTTGAGTTGGAGTCTCACTCTGTCGCCCAGACCGGAGTGCAGTGGCCGCTCCCGGCCACCGCAGCCTCGACCTGCTGGGCTCTGGTGATCCTTCCGCCTCAGCCTTCCGAGTAGCCGGAATTACAGGCATGCGCTACCACGCCTGGCTGATTGTTTTATTTATTGTAGAGATGAGGTCTTGCTGCCCAGGCGGGTCTCGAACCCGCGGGCTCAGGCAATCCACTCACCTCAGCCTCCCAAAGGCACGGATTACAGGCTGAAGTAGTTTCCATTGGTTACATGACATGAAGGTCCATGATCAAACATTAATCACATCACTAAGATAAAGACCTGGAGCTGGATTTAGTAGCTAAATATGAATTTTTGTTTTCTCATTTTAGAAGTGGCTTAGGGATGTCTTACTTGTATGTGTCAAGGTTGTATTTTATTAGATGGGGAAATTTTTATAATTAAGTGTTTGGGAAGAAGGCCGACTGAATTCTGCAAAGGTATTGATAAACTGAAGTTTACTGAATTTTGCCTTCTCAATGTCAGTTTCTCTCCTTTGGATAACAATATCTTACTGCCTTACTATTTATGTTTGTTGTTGTTGTTTTTAAGAATGTCTTACCTGAGCTCATGTGGTGTGGGATAGAACTTCTCCTTCTTTTTCAGATGTGGCCACATGACCCTTATCTCAGTCTTAGTGTTAGTTTAGTGACATGACATGTGATTCAGTTCTGGGACTCTGATTGGCTTCCACCATTTTAACCTATTTAGATGTGAGTTTGGGTCTTTTGGCAGCCATCTTCTACCATGAGGAAGATGAGAAGAATGCAGAGTAATAACATTGTAAAAGGGAAGAGCAGCCTCTGCCCCTGGGATTGTAAGGGAGAGGAGTGAAAGAAATAACTTCAGCCTTGAAACAGGCATTACTCCCTTCCTGGAGGTTTTTCTTTGAAGGTTTCTCCTCTGTAAACATTGCAAGATAAATTGTATCTTTACTGGCTACACTAGTCTAAATGCACATCTGTTTCTGTAAACTCCCTAGCTTGCTGATGTCAGCAGAATATTGTGATAAGAATTCTGGAAAATGTCCAACCCTAACTTTAGCTAACCAAGATGTAAGCTAGGATTACTTAAGGGAGCTCTGAGCCGGGGGTCGGGGCCATCTTGCTTGAAACTCTCTTCCTGCAAGCGGTGACCAGCTGGCAGAGCCTTGACTAATAAACTTCTCCTTTGTTAAAATTAAGTCGGTGGGCTGTTATTTAATCGCTCGGACCCTACTTCAACATAAAGAGAGATCCTTTGCATAATTGGACCATTGGCACCCTGTTACACATTAAATCAAATCTATCATTGTACTTTAGTCATGCAAATCCATTCATTTGGTGGGGGGGGGAGATTAAGACTGTTCGATCGACATTTCTGTCACTTAGGAAGGTAACCTGACAAAGGTGTTATTAATATCCTGAAAATGTTTTCAAAGTTTTACTTTATGGTCTGTGATGAATACTTTTTTGTCTGACTGTACAACTATGTGCAAGATTTTTTTCTTTTACACTAATACCAGTGAAGTGAATTTATTTGAGGGCAATGATGAAAAGTGCTGACTCTTGCTTTAAGGTTGGCATAAGACAAGGTTCATATACAGGGTCCTAGTTATATCTGGATTATAATAATCTAGACTTGAACTAGGATAGAGGTAGTCTTGATTCATTGCATAACATTTGAATCTTGTGCAAAAGAAGCACTGGCCAATATTTGGCCATGTCTAAAATTTCTGGAGACCTTCTCTATACATTGCTTTGCTTGTTCATCACAACACCTGTAGTGCAAATGTCATTTTCAGAATTGATCTATACATGAGATATCTGAGGGTCAAAGAGATTAAATCACCTACCAAGGGATGTCCATTTAGTATATAATACACCAGAAATTTAAATTGTGATCCGAGCAATGACTCCAAAGTATGACTCCTCTCTTTAACATAATACTTGGAATAATTGGGGAAAGGTTATAAAATTTGGAATAAAAATAACTGAAATATGTAGTATCAGTTCATATTTTGGATAGTGCTTTAAAAATTATCCTAATTTTTACTTCACATTTACTTTTCTATTGTGTGCTATCCAGCATTTTGTTATCATTCTGAAACACTGCTCTATTTTTCCACTGACTTTGAATGTAAACACTAGAGAATTTCCTGTTCAACAACTTGAACTCTTCAGAATAAGAAACAATAAATCTGACAATCTATATTTTCCACGGAAAGCCTGTGAAAGAAATAGGGTTGGGATATTTTTTTTAAAAAGTAAATATTTATTTGAAGAAAGTATTGCTTGAGAAGCTAAATTAACGAGAAATAAGAAGAAAGCAATAAAGAAGATAGTGACTATGCATATTTTTACTTTTTTCTTTCAGGGAGGCCATTTTAAGATACCTAAGGCAAACCACACTATAAATTAAGCTGTAAACTAAGCAATCTGTTTTGAGTGTGTATATAGTATCCAGGACATCAAACAGAAACAAACATTATTCAATATTTGTCACAAAATGTTCTGTGTCCATGATTATCATGAGTAATTATCTCAGTTTTAAGGAACATAATGTTAAAGTTAATTATTTTGTATTGGTAATAAAAAATTTTAAAGGCAATAATATCTATCTCAAACGGGCCTGTTTGACAGTACTTTTGTGACAACCATCTTATAATTATAAGGCAAGAAGTCAAATATATCAAGGATAAAATAGTGGAAGAATAAAAAAAAAAAACTTTGATGGCACTGTTGAAGAGTTGCACCAAATGTGACAGTCATAATCTAGAAAGTAAACCCTAAATGTGAATCAATGCAGTCCCTCATCTTTACAGAAAAGATAACTCAGCATACATGCTGAATCAAGCTATAGTGGCAAAGTGGTGCATCAGCAAATATGAGAGGCTGAGAGATACCAGAATAGATGGGAGATGTATGATGTTTTAGTGATTATCTTGATGTTTGTCTCTCCAAAGACTTAATATATCCATAATATCAATATAAAAAGACATTTTTCTATGTCCTAGTGAAAGAGCTAATATAGGGAAGAATACCTATATGCCTAAGAATGCCTATGTGAATTTCTTGTTGCTGCCATAACAAATTACCAGAAAACTTTGTGGTTCAAAATGACACATTTATTCTCTCATCATTCTGGAGACCAGAAGTCCAAAATCAAGGTGTTTCTTCCAGAGGCTCTAGGAGAGATTCTGTTCCTTACCACTCTCAGCTTCTAGTAGTTGCCTGCATTCCTTGGTTTGCAATTACATCACTGCAATCTTTGTCTCTATCTTCACATTGTCTTCTCTTCTTCCTTCTGTGTTTCTGTCTTCTCTATGTGTCTGATCTCCCTCTGTTTCTCATATGGACACTTGTGATGGCTTTAGAGCCCAGATAATCCAGGATTAGCTTCTTCTCTCAAGATCCTTATGTAAGACACTTTTTTTTTTTTTTTGGCCAAATAAAGTAATGCTTACTCTTGTCATATAAAACAGTATTCACAGTTTTCAGGGGTTAGGAGATTAACATATCTTTGTCTTGGGGTTGGAGAGACCACTATAGACCCAGAGGCAAAGAAGCCAGCAGATAAATTTCAGGAGATTAAGTGTGCGATAATGTCCAAATGCATGTGTGCATGCATGAGGTAACTTCTGGGTAAGAGAATGTTCTTAAATTCTGCACATGCACAGATTTAGTCTTGACTGATTTTATGGTAGTCAAGAGCATAAGGTTTGGGATTGGAGAGCCGTAGATCTTAGTCACTGATTTATCCATTACTAGCTCAGTCATCATCATGGGCAAGACACTCATCTTTATTATTTTCAGATCTTAATCTATATAATAAATACAACAGCACAAGAACTTATCGGATTCTTGTGAATATTAAGTTAGTGTAAGTAAAGCACTTAAGGTCTACTGTTTATTGAAGCTTATTGCATGTGAATTACTGTATTGTTACTGTTTTACATGCTTAAGCAAAATAAGACCTTATAAGAATGATTTGTAACTGTTAAACTAATCATAAACAGATTTCAAACAGTTGTTGGCTTTACAATGTATGATTTCTTTATTTGGCAAGAAAAATGACAAATAATTGAAAGAAATATGTTCATTTGTAATAAAGAGAGCTTATTGTCGGAAAGGCAAAAATATAGTTTTATATAAATTGAACTAACTCTTTCTTAATTAGATCAATAGAATGTCATCTGGAAGACTTCTGGAAATATTTGTTATCTGAATGAGTTGGACAGATATTGAGGGCCTATCAACTACTCTTTCTTTCATGATAGCCATTTTGTGACCATGATTCAATCAACCTGAGGAAAAAATGAAAATATATCAAGGATGGAGTGGAATAACAAAAAGAGTCTGAAAATTTTGTGGCAGTGTTGAATAATTGCACCAAAACTCTGTTAATGGCCGCTAAAACTCTCCTAATTAGATGTCTATATAGCTATTATTTGTTGTCTAGATATAGCTTCTGGTTTTACGTTTATACAATAGTGTTATACCTTTAATATCATTCCATAGATTTTTGCGTTCAAAATTGTGTTTTTAAAATCTTTCAATGCTATCAATATATATCATCTATTTTGTGAACCATATCTTATGTTTATATTCTCTATTAGATAGGTACAAAGTGTTGGATTGTCAAAATGAACTCAAAAGCATCAGAGATATTATTAAGTATTCAACTGTCCTAATCATTTTGGGGATACATTAATTGCAAGTTACAAGCAAAGTGGGAAGTCTAGCACCACTTCAAAGATCAACCTTTGCCACCTTAGGGTATACCATGCCAAGCTTTAACATGCGGGGTCTCTAAGCGACAGTGTGGCATCACAGGCACAGAGAGCAATTTCAGTTGTGAAAATGCTGCATTTTATTCTCCAATAATCTTGCAACATATGTGACATATTCCATTGAACCATACCCTATATAAATAAAGTTATGTAAATATGCATTAAATAGACAAAGTATGACCTCCTAAGACGATTCCATAGATAAGGATGCTTTTGCTGGTGAAAGCACTGGTGCTTGCCAAGAGATCTGTCGTAGCATGCTAACAAGAAGATATTATGGTCCATCTTTTCTTTTATCCAATAGAGGCAGCAAATAGATCTTAGGTCTATTGCTAATCTCTTTGATAATGTGCTATTTTCAATGTTTTAAAATTGCAATAATGAACCGGGCTCGGTGGCTCAGCCTGCAATCCCATGCTTTGGGAGGCTGAGGTGCGTGGATTGCCTGAGCCTGCGGGTTCGAGATTCGCCTGGGAAAGTTGGCGAGACTTCATCTCTACAATAAATCAGAAAATTAGCTGGGTGTGGTAGCGCATGCCTGTAGTTCCAACTACTTGGAAGGTTGAGGTGGAAGGATCGCTGGAGCCCAGCAGATCGAGGCTGCAGTGGCCGGGAGCGGCCACTGCACTCCAGTCTGGGCGACAGAGTGAGACTCCAACTCAAAAATAAATAAATAAATACATACATACATACATACATAAATACATAAATTGCAATAGTGCTGCAAAGACACTCCTTAAATGCTTGTGCAAATATTGAAGACACTGTCTGGCATATATAACTAAAAATGAAATTATTGTGCCCTAATGGTATCCACATCTTTCACTTTTCCAAATAGATCCAAATTGCTCTTAAATGTGGTTGTAACCAATTTGCACCAACACTAGCACTTCATGAGTTTTCAGTGCTTACATTGGTTTGTTTGTTCTAGTAGTATGGACTTTTTTACATTTAGTATTAAATTACATAATTTATCTGGAATTTGCGCAGATGGAATGAGATAAGGAACACTTTTTAACTTTGAAAGTAACTTTCTGAACACAGTTTATTGATTTGTTTATCTATCCCTACTCCAATGCAAACATGTTTTAATTACTCTAGTTTCGTATAATTCTTAGAATCTTTCTTGCTCTCTTCTCCTAATTTTTCTTTGTAAGAAATGTCCCAGCTTTCCTAGATACTTTCCCACACATTCATTTCAGAATCACTTTGTCAAGTTTCATAACAACACTCCTGGGATTTTGATTTATTTTGAAGTATATTTTAATTTGAGAATAATTGGCTACATTATGATGCTGAGGCTTTCTATCCATGCACCTAACATATCTATCCCTTAATTCAAGTCTTGTTGAATGTCCTTCCATTACATTTGGTATTGCCCATCTTCTTCTAGATCTATTATTTAATAACAAACAATGCAGTAAGTAGGTATTGAAATCATTCTTTTTAAACATAAGACATACTTAGATATGAGGAAAAACAACAATAATAATAATAATTATTATTATTATTTTGTTTTTTGAGTCGGAACCTCACGCTATCACCCTGGCTGGAGTGCAGTGGATGACGATGATGGCTCACCACAACCTCAACCTCCTGGACTCAGATGATCCCTCCACCTCAGTCTCCCAAGTAGCTGGGACTACAAGCACTACCTTTATTACTACAACCAGTTAACTTTAATATGTTTTGTAGAGACTAGTTCACGCTATGATGCCTAAGCTGGTCTCAAACTCCTGGACTCAGGTAAGCCTCTGCTTCAGCCTCCCAAAGCTCTGGGTTTAAAGGTGTGAGCCACCATACCCAGCCAGGAATGAAAATTATTAAGATGAGCAAAATGAGAAATGTTTACTAATATATAAATTATGTGACTAATCAAAAGATAGATTTCAAACAATAAATGCCTTTGCAATGTATAATTTATTTATTTGGTGAGATAAATGACAAACAATTGAAAGCAATATCTTTCATTTGTGATAAAGAGACATTTATTTTTAAATGGTGCATAATAAGTATCTAATTGGAATTTTCTCATAAAATCAGAGTTTCCTCATTTGCTATGCTTAATGCAATTTTATCTTATGATTTTTCTTTTCTGTTTCAATTAATACTTAAACATAATAAATAGGAGTGCCACTTTTAACACTTATGAATGTAGTTATGTGATTCTCAGAAAAGATAAAAATTAGCTTAGCCACCACATACATGATGAAAACAATAATTGCTTCCACAGTAGAAAATAATCAATTGTGCATCACTTCAGTCAAGGATAATGTCAAAGGTGGCTGAACTTTACCTTATAATTCTAGATAGTGTTTAAAAAGTTGAAGAGTGAAGGAAATAGTGTAGATAACTCTTCTCGGCAAAGCATGATGACAATATTTGTGAGAAAAGTATTAGTAAATTTTTCTAAATCAGAAGATTAGTGAAATAAATAAGTGGGTTTATGTTTAAGGACAATTTGGTGTCAGACTACAGAGGATCCTTCATAGCCTGAGGAATATGGATTAATTTCAGGATGGAAAGTACAGGACATAATTGTTGCTATGACTTCACCTAAACTCATGCAAAGACATCACTAATAAAGGAGTTTATGCCATTCATTCTTTTGCACCTGGACCCAAAACTTTTGCTACATCTGTTTCCTAAGGTAAAGAATGAGCAGTTGATTGAGTTTTGGATTCAAGTTGAAAGCTATGTACCTTAACTGTTTATAACAAGAAGAGTCATTAATGGTGGTTGGACAGGGACAGAGTTGTGAACAAAACTGATGTTTAAAAAAATAACCAAGCAACATTTGTGCACAATTAATCTTAAATGAAAAGCCTTTGAAAATGGCTTATAAGACTAAGTATAAAGTTTTGAGGTCCTAGACCAAGGTTCTAAGGGAAAGAACATGAAGCAATAAATATTAGATGTTAGGAAATAAAATTATCTGTATCATCTGCATCATTAACTATCATTGAAGGAAAAGTAGGAATCTAACCATACCTTCTCCTTGGAAGTGACAGTGCTTTTAAGAAGGCAAAAACTAAAGCCGGGCTCGGTGGCTCAGCCTGTAATCCCGCGCCTTTGGGAGGCTGAGGTGAGTGAATTGCCTGAGCCCGCGGGTTCGAGACCCGCCTGGGCAGCGAGACCTCATCTCTACAATAAATTTTAAAAAAATCAGCCGGGTGTGGTGGCGCATGCCTGTAATTCCGGCTACTTGGAAGGCTGAGGCGGAAGGATCGCCGGAGCCCAGCAGGCCGAGGCTGCGGTGGCCGGGAGTGGCCACTGCACTCCAGTCTGGGCGACAGAGTGAGACCCCAACTCAAAAAAAAAAAAAAAAAAAAAAAAAGGCAAAAACTGGCCCTTGGGAAGAGTAGTGAAAATTCTTATATATTATAATGGCTGCTGGTCCCTAAGAGACCACAATATTTAAATAGTTATACAATATATCTGTGACGTTAAAATTTTAAGGGATAGGGATTAGGAAAAAAATCTAAAAGTCATCTCTAGAAGGACAACAATTTTTAAAAGATTGAGAAACTCTAGGCCAGACTAAATGCCAAGTTTTTATATTAAAATTCTAATAGCATTTATCTTAAACATTTAATATGCTTGAAGTAATGTCATTGCTTCAAGTTCACCGATCTCTTCTTTTGCAATATCTTGTAAAAAACTAAACAAACCAAAACAACCTACAGTCCTTTCCCTTTGCCTTGCCTCAAACTCTAGGGAGAGGGGATCGGTTTTTATAGGCAAAGCATTATAGTATTTAAAAAACCCCACAAGATATGCAAATAAACATGAAAATATGGTCATAAACAGGAGACAAAAGCAGTTAATAGAAACGTTCCCTGAGTAAAATAATGCTCCCCTGCAAAGTATCCATGTCCTAATCTGTGAAACCTTTGAATACATTATCTTACATGACAAAAGGACTTTGCAAATTCATTATGTTAAAACTCTTGAGATAAGAAGATTATCTGAATTATCTGAACGAGTGCAATATAGTCACAGGGGTACTTATAAGAGGATGGTAGGATTGTCAGAGAGAGAGAGACGGGGGTGGAGGGTGGAGAAAGCAGAAGAGAGAGAGAGGAGCTGCCTGGCATATATAATTTTGAAGATGGAGGCAGAAACCATAAGAAAGGCAGGTGGTCTCTAGAAGCTGAAAAGGCAAGAAAATAAATTTTCCTCAAGAGCCTGCAGAACAAATGCAATCCTACCAATACCTTAGTGAAGGCCATTTTAGACTTCTGATCACCAGAAATGTAAGATAATAAATATGTGTTGTTTTAAGGCACTAAATTTATGGGAATCTTTTAACAGCAGGATTGAAAAGTAATATACCCTAATAAAATATTTGCATCTTATACTACTTCTCTGCATCTGCTTCCAGAGAACCCAACATGTACTAGGAATAAGACAGTAAAAGAAATAAAAGTCATATAAATTGAAAAATAAGTAATGCTCTTTATTTACAGAGATAAAATTGTTCATGTAAAACAAATCATAGAGAAGGAATTCAGAAAGAAACATACCCCTACTGAGTTTTATCTACAGAGAGCAGAAAAAAATAGACATTAACAGTTTTAATTAATGCCATTGCTTCAAGATCACTGATATTTTCTTTTGCAATACCTTGTAAAAAACCAACCCTCATGCCCTTTCCCTTTGCCTTGCTTTGATTCTGAAAGAGGGGTTCTGATTGTTTCTCAAGAAGGAAACGCTTTTTTAAAGCTGAAGAATGTGAAGTGTCTTGAGTTAACTATTGCTACATAACAAACTACCAGGAACCCAGGAGCTTAAAACAACAAACATTTATTATTGCACAGTTTTTGTGTGTTGGAAATTCAGGTATATATGACTTGACTGGGACCTCTTCTTAGGGTATGAATAGACTACAGTTCAGGTGCGGGCTAGATTCTCATCCAAAGGCTCAACCTAGGAAACCCAAGCATCCTTGTTTGTGTGGGTGTTGGCAGCATTCAACTCCTTGAGACCGTAGGACTCATGGCTGTTTGCTCCTTCAAAGCCAGCAAAGGGAAAGAAAGCAGATTCACTAGCAAGATCGAATCTTATATAGTGTAATATCACAAGAGTGGCAACCTGTCACCTTTGCTATGTCATTTCGGTTTGAAGCAAGTCAAAAGGATGAAATTATACAAATGAGTGAATACCAGAAGGTGAAAATCATAAATGCCAATTTAAAATCTGTCTACCATATCAAGGAGAAATAAAATATAATGCCCTAAAATTTTCTACAGGGAAAAATGTATTCAAAAAAAAATTAGATGAAGAGCAAACTTAATAGCACTATTGGATTCTAGAAGTTAAAAGAACAATGCCTTCTAAGTGTTGAGAGAAAATGACTTTTCCTACCAAAATGACTTTTACTCTGTAAAACTGGGAGCTAATGGGAGGTTCTGCCAAACGCTAAGTATTTCAATCTCACATATGCATTTAGGAAGGAAAAATGACCACAGAGTATTTCCACAGACTCATTATAGCCACTATAAAGTGGATGCATCCCTGGATTCTGTTAATTACTTGACCTTCATCTGCTTCAATGTTAACTAGGAATCATGATGACAATGTTAGCCATTACCACATATTTCCATGGATTAATGGATTTCTGTTGCCACTTTGCAGTTTCTTTTTATTACATGTGCCTTTACCTCTGATTCCTAAGAGTCCACCACATGGCTTTGCTGTTTGGAATTTCATCATTTCTGTGGCAGAATGGTCAACTGGCCTGCAGAGGACATCTCTACTGAGTGCGACTGAAAGACATGCCTTTTTTACTGGCATTCTTCAGGGCCTCTGTCAAGGGAGAACATTTGTTGTCTCTGATATAAGATCATAAATCTGCTTTAATATGCCTACCTCTCTGAGGCTTTTTACCCCTTCCTGAACACTCCATCAGGGCAGTTCTGGCATCTCTATCTCATTTGATACTGATCGTTGTCTTAACATCTCCAGGCATTTGTGAGGACACTAAATCCTGAGTCAAGGGAACTTGCTACTAAGTCAATAAGCCCTACCCTACCATACCTTCTATTCTAGTTGATCCAACATCCTCAAAATCCATTTTCAATTATGGTTTTCTTGATTTCCCCTGATGCATATTAGCCACAAACTGCAACTTTTGAATAATTAAAAAACGCATCCCCTCATTAGTAATAGTAACTCCCTAAGTCTATACTGAGACTTGACCTCAGTTATTCATCTTCAGCAATGAGGAAAGTGGAAATGGATCTTGAAGGTAAGCATTATCTTGGAAGACATCTTCCTCAGATGAGTGAGAAATTTTCATGGTCTTCAGACATTGAGAAACTGCTCTTTTCTCCAAGCAGCAGGAAGCTTTTTCTGCTAGCCCAAGATGCTTAATGGTATCAGAGTACAAGTCTTAAATGTATCCACCCAAATTAGTATCCCAAATCTCATGGCCCTACTCCCTCTCTATGCATATGGGAAACCTGGCAGGGCTACACATTCAACTTTTGGTTACTCAGTAAAATTTTTAATAAAACCTCAGGTCTGATTCTTAGTATAGCCTGTCTTTCAGCTAGAAAATGTACAGGATTTCTCTATAGGCCGCCATGGAGGCCTGGCTTTTGCAGCAGGTCTTGAGTTGATAGTTATCTGACTCCTTGTTTATTCTCATTTTTTAGGGCTTTGAGATCAAAAGCCAGCCAACTCCGCAATCCTTATAGTGGCCATTACCTCCTTACTGCTCAAGTAACAACTCTCCTGCATAGTCCAGGTTTCTTCTTCATCCTATACCTCATCTCAGTCTATCACAA
Organism: Cephalopachus bancanus; assembly: GCA_027257055.1. Lineage (NCBI taxonomy): Eukaryota > Metazoa > Chordata > Mammalia > Primates > Tarsiidae > Cephalopachus > Cephalopachus bancanus. The sequence continues at coordinate 3,054,963 of JAPVLO010000030.1, read as the reverse complement.
TGACAGTCTTAGACATTATGATGACACTGTAAGGAAAGAGTTACTACCATTTTTGCCCATAATTGGGCATCCCATCAGCAATGAGATCTTTGTTACCATCTGAGTTGGATAGTGTTCTCATTCCAGAATTCTGTCTTGAAATTATCCTGAAAAAAGATTCTCCTAGATATCCATTTGGATCTTGTCCTTTTCAGATTCTAGAGGTCATCACACATTTGGGTGGAAGAAGTTTATCGAGGAGGTGATTCCAGGAAGAAGGAATGAAAGAGTGGTAAGAGAGATAGGGACGGAAGGAAAACTAGTACAAGGTACATTACTGTGCTCATTACCATGGGTCAGTATCACTACAAACCCTCTGAGAAACAATTTAGGATGTATCTTTAAATTAAATTAAATTGAATTAAATTAAATTACAGGGTACAGTGACTCAAGCCCATAATCCTAGCACTTCGGGAAGCCAAAGTGAGAGGATTGCCTGAGCCCAGGAGTTCGAGACTAGCCTGGACAACTTGCAAGACCTTGTCTCTACAATAAATCAAAAAATTGGCTAGGTGTGGTGGTGCATGCTTGTAGTTCTAGCTACTTGGAAGCCTGAGGCGGAAGGATAGCCTGAGCCCAGCAGGTCAAGGCTGCAGTGGCCGTGAGTGTCCCACTGCACTCCAGCCTGGGGGACAGAGTGAGATTCCAACTCAATAAGTAAATAAATAAATACATAAATAAATACATAAATAATCCCTCTGGAAAACAGGAAGGTAAACATGTATCAACTGATCTCTGACCCCACTAATTGGGCATTAAACTAAATTGAAAATGTACCTACTTAGATTTCAACTATACCTCCAAATGTCTATTATAAAGCCACTTAATTTTTTTTCATTTCTAAACTCTCTCAGTTTTTGTAAGAAGTAAAATGGCTATATGGAAAAAATTGGTCTAAAATATGCTTTCAAATGAAATGTCAAAATGGTCTGAGATTAGTTATACATGGTTCATCATTGTGTTCTCCCTGCTACAATTTTGAAGAGAAAATGCATTATCATTTGATGCATCTTCCTGGTAACTCTACTGCTAGTGGGTGTTTATAAGAGAAATTGAGAATTAAAAATTATGCTTGATGTTTGGACATTTAAGGAAGCTTCATTTAGAAGTACAGACTGATGAGCACAGGCTTTCAGACCTTCCTCAGAGCTTGGATATACAATTTTTGATGTCACTTGCTGTCTGAGTTCTAGTTTTAACACTGATTAAATGGGGATAAACAATACTTATCCGATAGTTTGAAGTCAAATAAAAAATTATATAAAATGTTGGCACATAAAACTCAATAAAGCACTTAATTTTAGTATGTTATGGTTATTGTCCAAGTGGCCAATTTAGAATAGGCATCTAATTAGCACTGTACTTTATCTACATAGCACTGAGCCTTTCAAAAATAAGTAATTGACAATAGACAGGTATGAACTATGTTTTCTCTTGGTAAAAGAGAACTAGGTATAGCTCCAATCTATTTACATATAGTATTGTATCAAATTTTCAAATGTTCCTATTTTCATATCCATTTACAGATGAGAAAACTGAGGTATTAAGAGTTTAGCAGTGGTTTCTTTTGCCCATGCCAGCATGTCTCTCTTTCTTTTCTCTCTTCTTTCGCTAACAAACTTTGAAAACTTAAAAAGAAACAACAAGAGTTTTAGCAACTTATATCTAGATGGCAGAACCAGGGCACCAAAGTCAGACAATCTGAATCCTTAATAAACATTTTTTAATTACTTCCTTATTCAAATACTTAATACTCCTAAGATTAAGTTCTGTGTCTGTCTGAAAAGATGGCTAGGGATAACACCTACCTCATAGCTTGTGGAGATAATAATACAATGACTGTAAAGAGCTTAGCACAAGGCCTGACTCGTGATAAGTGGTCATTAAATGCCCATGTGGGTTAGAGTTTGTCTCCATTGCTCACTTGTTTTGTTACTTTGGAAAATGTCCTCTACATTTGTGAGGCCAGATCATCATCTTTAAAATGGCAATACTAACAACTACTGCATAATGATACTGTGAAGACTTAAAGAGCATCAGCAGTTCATAGCCTTATTAAGAGTGGTACCACTAAGGGTTTGGGGCTTGATTTTCTTAATTTGACAAAGTTAAATGATAAAACTATTTGACTATGTATGAAACCTTTTTACATTTAATAAATAATGCCTAATGACTACAATTTTAAAATAAGTAATATGAAACTAGTATATTGTGATATTTCAAAAATAATTTTCCAAAAAGAGATTCCAATTTTTAAAAAAATATTTTAGAAAATTAGAATCCATATAAAATACCTAATAGAATAAAATGTTAGTATATAGTTGCCAGAAAAGTTCTTTATCTGAAATTTTACTAATTATTATTATGCTTTGCTAACAAGAAAAGTAAAAAGAAAAGCAACATTGTGAGGCCTTGAGTAATACAAATATATTTGTTTAAAAGAAATACTTAATAGAAAAATCAAGAATTCTTATTAGGAAGATGTTTTATTCATTTTATTCCAATTCACAATCATACATCATAACATTTTATAAGAAACAATTATAACATTAGAATAACAAGTTCGTAAGTAACAATACTTGTTCTGACTTTCAATTTATTAAATCAATTACTATTTACCTATATGTTTAGAGCAACATGCTGAGCACTAAAGATATACAAAGAATTGAAAAGCAGACTCTTTGCCCACCAAAGCCCAGAGCACACCAGAAGAAAACAATAAATTAAAAAAACCCACATATACCATATATGCAACAAAGTGACACATAGCTCTTGTCCATTTTGAGTCTACTGTCATTTCTCTGGGATTGTGATTTTCACTTTAATTTCTTTTATTCCTTTTTTTCCATTTTAGCCTTAATTAGTATGTATGTGATACAGATATGTCATCTTCTATAACTCAGTCAATATGTGACATGGATAAAAGCTTATAAAATGTCACTACTCAGGGTTAATCTAGCAGGTCAAGAAAATTACTTTTATTTTCTTATCCAATTTTTATAAAATTGACTTACCCCCTTAATATGTGGTTGCAGACATAATTATATAAAGGACAATTTTGTGAATAAGTACTATTATCACCCCATTTTGCAGATGAGGATGCTGATGCACAGGTGAAAGTACCTTGCACATAATCACACAACTGGTAACAAGCAGTAAATCCTTGATTTCAATCTCCGTCCTGCTCCAGTACCTGTAAGTCCTAACTGCCACACTATACTGCCTATGTTCCCTGTTAAGCATTAGCCAAAGGAAAGACTATTGTGATCCTCTTTCCATATTATAGTAAAAGCTATAAAACATAAAGCATATCTATTCTGAAATTCACGCAGCTTCTTCTGTTCTTCAGATTGTGACTTTCTATGTGAGTTAATTGAAGCTGAAATGTGGATATGTTTAATGTATTTGTTTAATGTCTATTTTGCTGAACTGAACATGTGCTTAATCTGTGCATGGTATAATCCACATTCTACTATCCCCCAACACTCACTGCTCACAGAAAGGAAATGCACCACAGCACAATCCCTGGGCAAGAAAGTGGTACAGGTAACTACCAGGTGAGGTTAGCTAGCTGGATGCTTCATAAATGTATCTAAGAAAAAAGGCATTTTCTAACTAGAATTCCTTAACTAGTTAGAACACAAGCCAGGCAGACATATCATTGAATGGAAAAAAAAAACTGATTAAAAAGTATAAAAATTCTACTTTTGCCCTTACAAAAAAATACTTCAAAGAAATCAAATAATTAATTATAAAAAAGAAAATAAAGTGTATTAATTTTGTATGGTTGCCATAAAAAATTTCCACCAACTTGTGATGCTTAGTGGCACAATTCCTCTCTATCTGTGGACCTATAAAACTAAAGGAGCAGGTTACTTGCTCCTCAAATACACTTGGTAGGACAGGCAGAGGATGACAGTTATGGACATTCCTGCTCAAAAAGGGGAAGAAAGTGAAAGAAAAGAAGGTGTCACCAATCTCAAGCATTCTTTCTTTTTAAATCCAGTTAAGCAAATTCCATTAGATTTCAAGCCCTAGGAACAGTCCTCTGTGACTGTTTTGGCCTCTGGGCTTTCTGCTCAAGCTTGAGCTTGTGACTCTTTCCCTTGGGCTCTCAGCTGTCCTGGGGGCCCATGACTCTCCCTTTTGAGATCTTGGCTCTGCCTCATTGCCATCTTGCCTTGTTCATAAAGGGTATCTCCTGCTTACAAGTCAATGGTTTTATCAGCCTGTTTCTTGCCTACAGAACTTCAGAGGTCTGACGGACTTCTTTCATTTCATACCCTCTCAGTCCCTTTCAGTCTAATCCTGCGTGCTTCTGCTGGTATAACATTCCCCCAAACGTTGTGAGTATCCTATGTATGCCATTGGATACATCCATTACACAAAGGCTCCTCAACAGACTTTTCAAAGATAATTCCATCTACATTTTTGGCTTCTACTAGAATGGCAAGGAGAGCCAAGAGTCACATGCTTACTTTCTGATTACTCTGATCTTTTGTTTACTTTTGAAATATTAGCTAAAGTTTGTCCAGCCATACCCTGTTTATTTCCACATAGCATGATTTTTCTGACAATGAATCCCTTAATAGTATCACTTTTTACAATCTGGACAGGCTGAGAATTTTCCAAATCATGAAAACATGTTTTCTAATTGTTGTTATCTGTTTCCTTAATTTAACTCTTTCCTCTTAAATGCTACTATAAACAATAAGAAGCATCCAGGCCATGACTACAACACTTTGCTTAGAAATCTTCTCAGCTAAATACCAAAGTTCATTGTTTACACATTCTATTTTCCACCTAATTGCAATTCTACTGAGCTTCTGTCACTGCATAGCAAGAATATCCTTTCCTCAAGTTTCCCATAACATTTCCTCATTTCCTTCTAAGCCTGTACAAATAATGTCTCTAACATCTATATTTCTAACAACAGTCTTTTTATGGCAATGTAGGTATTCTCAAGGTGATAAATGTTTTTCTCTACTGTGTTTCTCATTTTCTTCTTGGTCCTCACTAACAGAATAGCTAATATCTATATTTTTACTAATAGCTTGCTTAAGGAAACCTAGGCTTATTCTATCACACTTGTCAAAATTCTTCCAACCTCTCTTCATGGCCATATTTCAAGTCATTTATGTGTATTTAAGTATTTGTCACAGAAGCTTCTCGCTTCCAGGCACCAGAATCTGCATTAGTCTTTTCTAAGTGACCACAAGAAGTGACCACAAACTTAGTGGATCAAAACAACACAAATGTATGTTCTATGCTCTTCCAGTCCTGCAAATTGTAAGTACAATTCAGGTCTCACAGGACTAAAATCAAGTCATTGTTAGGGATGTGTTTCCTTTTGCTGAGTACGAAAGAGAGTAGGCACCCAGCTGCTGATAGTGGAGACACTTTGAACACTTTCAGATGGGTAAAACATCCTGCACCCACCAATGTTCTCTTTGAACACACAGAAACCAGAAAGTGATGGCAGATGCTAGAATCCAAGGACCCCATCCATCTCTGTACACCAGGCTCACACAAAAACTGAGACCCTGCCAGTGAATGAAAGTGGGTGTGTGAGCCAAAGATGCTTTGACATAATTCATCCTCTCCCAGCTGTGTGCGAGTCATCAGTCCCACATGGGAGGAATCCTGGGCAGGGTACAGCAGCAGGCAACTGCAGCCCAGGGAGAATAGGAAAAAGCCTTTGCCAGCATGGCTTCCTGCTGGGCTAGTGACACATGGGCAGGGATGGCTTGCCTGCAGAGTAAACCCAGCTGATATGTACTGCCAGTGGCTGGTGGCCATCTCCTCAGCCAGATCAGGAAGAAACACCTCCAAACCCTGCACCTTTATAGGATGAGCCCACCCCCTGCTACACATAAGACAGCTCACTCTATTTCAAGAGCAAAGTGCACACATGAATAGGGAAGGAGCAACATGAATACACTACAGATAGCAGATGGGAGACCCATCCTCCCACTCATTCTCCAAGTGCAAGCAGCAGGGGTTGAAAACTGGTCTGACCAGTTTAGCTGTAGAAAAGAAAATGCACAGAAATGGAAACCTACCACAAGGTGGAGGAGGAAACAGAAGTGAATTCCCCTTCTTCTCTCACTGAGTGACATACATTGAATCACAGAAAGGACCCTAGAACAGAGGATAATTGATTATCTTTAGACTAACAAATCAATATAGGAATTATAGAAAGCAAAGAAAGGCCTATCACAAATGAGAAAAAAAGTCAATGAAAAATTACAGACAGCTTTCAGAGTCCTAAACAAGCACCTAAAAAAGCACTGTCAGAGCACAAACAATGGAAACCACCAGCACAATTTACCCCAGATGACAGCTGCAGAAATCAAAGATTGGATGGCAAAAATGAACAGAAACCAAGAGAAACTGAAAGCCAAACTCACTAAAGCTGTATAGTAAGTTTAAGCGGAGGCAGCCAATTTCAAAAAAATCCCATTCTAAAATAATAGAGATGAAAAAACTTTATCCTGGAAATTAAGAGCACACTAACACTCACTGGAAGTTGTGTCAACCTGGCAGAGGTAAGAATCTCAGAGCTTGAAGACCAAATGTGGAACTACCCCAGTCTGTTAAAAACATAGAAAAAAGCTCATAAAGAAGGAGTAAAGTCTCTGTGATGTTACTATGTTGAGAAACCAAATCTATGCCTGATTCGTAACCATGAGGCAGCACAGTAAATGGAAAGCACCATGAAACAAGCATTTCACAAAGTTACTCAAGAAAGCTTCCCATATCTTGCAAGAAAGGAGGTCATTAAAGCACAAAACATTCAGAGAACTCCCCCCACAAGGTATCATATGAGAATACCATTCCCAAGTCACATAGTAATCCACTTCCACAAAATAAGCATGAAAGACAAAATCCTAAAGGCAATGAGAGAGAAAGTTCAGACTATCTACCAGGGAAAACCCACCAGAATCACTCCAGACTTATCTGCAGAAATACTACAAGCCAGAAGAGACTGGAGTTCAATTTTTAATGTTCTTAAAGATAACAAATTCCAGCCAAGAATTTCCTACCCTGCCAAGTGAAACCTTATCAATGACAGAGAACTAAAATCATTTCTAGACATCCAGTTCCTAAAAGAATACACTGCCTCCAGACAAGCCCCTCAGGATTCACTTAAGAACACAGGAAAAAAACAATGGTTATACACACCACAAAAGTACAGGCAAGCACAGAGTTAACAGCGCATACAGAATACTTGCAAAAATAAAAATACACATATATAAATATAAAAGTAAAAAGGAGACAATGGAACCCCTTAAGAGCCTCATGACAGGGATAAACTCACATTTCAGTAATCAATTTGAACACGAATGGACTAAATGTGCTACTGAAAAGACATAGAGTGGCAAACTGAATAAAGAAGCATGATCCTACTGTATGCTGTCTCCAGGAAACTCAACTCACTGCAAACATCACACACAGACTCAGAGATGGAAGCTGGGAAATAATCTTTCAGGTGAACAGAAAACAGAAGCAGGCAGATGTAGCCATTATGATGTCTGACAAAGCAGTCTTCAAACCATCAAAAGACAAAAAGGACACTACATAAAGATAAAAGGCTCAATCCACCAGCAAGAAATATCCATCCTAAACATATATGCATTCAACACAGGAACACCAGGTTTTATAAAACAACTACTAAATAAGGTAAGGGAGGACATTTACTTTAGCTGGAGACCTAAATATCCCACTAACGATAATTAGAGGCAAAAAAGTCAACAAGGAGATCTGGAGCCTTAACTTGACACTCTGTCAGATGAATTTAATAGACATCTGCAGAACATTCCACCCAACATCAACAGAGTATAGATTCTACTCATCAGCACATGGAACATACTCTAAGATCTATCACATTTTCATAAATTAAGCAAGAGAAAATTTCAAAAGATTGAAATAATATCTTGCATCTTCTTAAATCACAATGGAATAAAACATAAATATCTCCACCAACAAGATCCCTCCAAAACACACAAAGACATGGACACTAAACAACATGCCACTGAATGACTTCTGGGTCAACATGGAAATCAAGACAGAAATAAAAAAATTTTTGGAAACAAACAAAAACAAAGACACATCCTATTAGAATCTCTGGGATGCCATGGAATAAGTATTAAGAGGAAAACTTATAGCACTGCATGCACACATCAAGAAAACAGAAAGATCACAAACAGACAGCCTAACATCACACCTAAAGGAGCTGGAAAGGCAAGACCACCTAAATTCAAACTTCAACAGAAGAATCCAGATCACCAAGAGAAAATCACAACTGTAGGATATAGGAGACAAAATATCATAGAAAAGATAAACAAGGCAAAAATCTGGTTCTCTGAAAGAATAAGATTGATGGACCATGGCCAGATTGGCAAAGAAAAAGAGAAAGTCTAAATAAACATAATTAGAAATGCAAAAGATAGAAAGCTGAGGCAGAAGGATCCCCAGAGGCCAACAGGTCGAAACTTTAGTGGCCAGGAGCAGCCACTGCACTCCAACCTGGGTGACAGAGTGAGAATCCAACTCAAAAAAAAAAAAAAAAGAAAAGAAAAGAAAAGAAAGAAATGCAAAAGGTTAAGTCACAACTGACCCTGAAGAAATTCAGAAGATTCCTATGAACAACGTTATGCAAATAAACTAGAAAACCTAAAGGAAAAATGGAGGACTTTCTAACATCACACAAACTTGCAAGGTTGCAATAAGAAGAAATTGAAACTAAACAGAACAATAACAATCCAGGAAATCGACTCAGTCATAAGAAATTTTTCCACCAAAAAAATTCCCAGACCAGACAGATTTCCAGTTGAATTCTATAGGACTTGGAAGGAGGAGCTGACACCAAACTTATTGAGAGTATTGCTGGCAATTGAGAATGATAGCACTCTCCCCAACTCATTTTATGAAGCTAACATACTGGCACTCAAACCTGGCAAAGACTCAATAAGGAAATAAAATTACAGGTCAATCTCCTTGATAAACATAGACGCAAAAATTCTCAACATGATTCTAGCAAATCAAATTCAACGACACGTCTCAAGGATCATCCACCATTATGCAGGACTGGTTCAACATTTGAAAGACCATAAAAATATATCAGCACATTAACAGATGTAGAACAAAGAACAACATCATTATATCATTAAACACAGAAAAAGTTCTCAGCAAAATACAGCATCCCTTCTTGATAAAAACCCTTCAGCACCTAGTTATAAAAGGAATATTTCTCAAAATAGTTAAGATCCATCTGTGATAAACCCACAGTCAACATTTTGCTCAATGGGCAGAAACTGGAAGCACTCTCCCTAAGAACAAAACTAAGACAAGGATGCACACTTTCGTCTCTCCTGCTCAACATAGTGCAGAAAATCTGAGCCAGAGCAATCAAGCAAGAGAAGGAAATCAGGGGTATCCAAATAGGAAAAGAGAAAGTTAAGCTTTCCCTTTCCATGCAAGATATGATTCTATACCTTGAAAACTCTAGGGAGGCACTTTGGGAGGCCAAGGTGGAAGGATTGCTTGAGCCTAGGAATTTTAGACCAGGCTGGACAACATAGTGAGACCCTGTCTCTATATATTAAAAATAAAAATAAAATTTTAAAGAGTCAACCAAAAAAAAAAAAAAAGAAAAGAAAGGAAGGTGGAGTTTGTTAAAAGCCTCCATTCACTGATAAACGACTTTGGTAAAGTCTCGGGATACAAAATCAATGTGCAAGAGGCAGTTGCATTTCTATACTCCAGCAACAAGCAGGCAGAGAACTGAATAAAAAGCACAATAGCATTCACAATAGCCACAAAAAAGTGAAATAGTTTGGTATCCACCTAACCAGAAAAGTAAAAGACCTTTATAATGAGAACTACAAAACACTACTCAAATAAATCAAGAATGACACAAATGGAAAAAATTACATGCTCATGGATTAGAAGAATCAATATTGTCAAGATGTCTATCCTACTCAAGGTAATCTATAGATTCAATGCAATACCCATCAAATGTCCAACACCATTTTTCACAAACCTGGAAACAACAATACAGAAATTCATATGGAAACAAAAAAGAGTACAAATAACTAAAACAATCCTCAGCAAAAAGAACAAAGCTGGAGGTATCACACTTCCAGACTTTCAACTTTATTTCAAGGCTACAGTAACCAAAACAGGTTATTGGTACAAGAATAGGCACAGAGACCAATGGAACAGGACAGGGATTCCAGAAGTAAAAACACAGTCTCTCAACCAAGTCATCTTTGACATAGCCACCAATAACAACAACTGGGGAAAGGAGACCATATTTGGCAGATGGTGCAGGGAAAACTAGCTGACCACATGCAGAAGAATGAAACTGAACCCCTACCTGTTACCACGTATAAAATTCAACTCAAAATGGATCAAGAACCTAAATGTAAAACTACAAACTATAAGAATCCTAGAAGAAAATATAAGAAATATCCTTATGCACACAGGAGTAGGCAGAGAAGTCGTGACCCAGTTCCCAAAAGCAAATGCCATGAAAGCTAAGATAGACAAGTGGGACTTCATCAAACTGAAAAGCATTTGTGTAGCAAAGGAAACCATCAAGAGAGTAAAGATACCCACAGAATGGGAGAAAAATTTGCAAAGTATGCATCTGACAAAAGCCTAACATCCAGGATCTAAAAGAGACTCAAATTAGGTGAAAGAAAAAAACCCAAACAACCCCATTATAAAATGGGCAAAGGACATGAACAGACACTTCTCAAAAGAAGCAGCCAACAGACATGTGAAAAAATGCTCAGTCTCACTAGTCATCAGAGAAATGCAAATCAAAACTACTGGGAAATATCACCTAACCCTGGTAATGATGGCTATTATTTATAAGTCAAAAAACAACAGATGCTGATGCCATCGCAGAGAAAAAAGAACGCTTTTACGCTATTGATGGGAGTGCAAAATAGTTCAACCTCTATGGAAAGCAGTGTGGCATTTCTTAAAAGAACTAAAAGTTGACCTTCCATCTGATCCATCAATCCCTCTTCTGGGAATATACCTGGAGGGACATAAATTACTCTACCAAAAAGACACCTGCACATGCGTGATTACTGCAGCACTATTCACAATAGCAAAAACTTGGAACCAATCTTACTGCCCATTGAAAGTTGGAGACCATCATACTAAGTGATCTATCACAGAAACAAATAACTGAATACCACATGCTCTCATTCATAGGTGAACTCTGAACATTAGTCACACTAACACAGGTAAGGATCATAGTCGCTGGGCACTGCTAGGGGAGGGAGGGAAGGAGGAGGGTGGGGAGCACATGACAGTACAAAGCGTACCTGATCCACTACTAGGGAGAGAGAGAAACTTCACCTGCATGCAGCTTACTTATGGAGTTAATCCTTATTTGTACCCTGTATCTTTATAATAAATGTAGTTTTAGATTAGAAAATAAAGTTTATTTAGAAGGTAAATTAGGGAGAGAGAAAGAAAGAGGAGATTCACTTACCCAAGGTAGGGAAGGGGGCCAAAGCCAGGAAGCATGGCTACAGTCAAAGCTCAAAGAGCACATGGCCACACCAGAGTCTAGCAAGGCAATGGAGGCAGTGGTCTGGCCATGGTCATGAAATAATATTTAATTAAAAAATAAAAAGTTTTTTCGATGCTAAGGTACTCTCATACTTATACACATCCATGTGCTCATAGGCACATGCTGAATAGGGGAAAATGTTGAAATCTGCCATTATAGACAAGGATTAATGTTCCAATTTAGGGAGTGGTTATGCAAATTGCTAAGAAAAAGAAACAAATGGAAATATGGGGAAAAAACATGAAGAGGGAATTGATTAAGGCAGAAATTAAAGTGAATACAAATGAATCAAGTTGAATATAGGTTATTTTCAATGTTCAGTTGTATAACAATGAAATGAAAATAAGTATAGGTATATAAGTTCTCTCATCAAATTGGTAAGAAAAACTAGTTTTATAGAATGCTATTTGAGAGTATGGGAGTGAATGTACTCTCTTGTAGCACTAAGGGAAATATTACATGTTAAAAACATTTTTAAGAGACATTTGACAATGTGTATTCAAACATTAAAAAGGGAGCATGCATTTTAGACAAGCGATTGCATTTCTTGAAAGTCTGTTCTAAAATGGTTATAAATATGCCCCCCCAGTAATAAATACTGTATAATAGCTGCATGATTTTATAAGGTATAAGAAACAACTTACACATCCAGGCACAGATAATAAATTTAATAAATAATGGAATGCCATTAAAATAAATAAAATATTTTGATGACTATTAAACAACATGGAAACATGTCCTTGGCACACTAAATGAATAAAAATACTGTAAAGTATATGCCGCAGGACCATAGCTTTATTAAAGAAAGAAAGTACACATATCCCAAAATTAAGGCAAGAATGGTTATAAATAGGTGACTGCAGAATAAGGAATAATTTTCATTTTATTTCATCTGATTTTTGCATTATACAGTGTTTCTTTCACATTCTGAATTATTTCAGTATCTGAAAATAAAATAAAACTTACATTCATAAATCAATTATAATACAAATTAAAAACTGGAAAATATTTGTAGTTAATTAATTTGTTCAACAAATATTTATCATGTGAGACTGAGCATGTACCTCACATCTTTAAAATAAAATAAAATAAAATAAAATATTTATCATGTGTCCTTTATGTGCCAAAAACTCTCTTAGACACTGGAGATGTAATGATCAACAAGACAAAAAGCCCTTACAGAATTTACTTCTTAGTAGGAGGTATAGATGTTAAACAAGTAAATTAATAAGTTCTGAAGATAATTACAGATAATGAGAAGTGCTATAAAGGAAATACACAAGGTTCAGGTGGACTTTTAGTTGGGCACTGAAGAATGAGAGGGAGTCAGCCTGTGAAGAGAAATGGGAAGAATATTCTTGGCAGAAAGAACATAGGTGCAAAACCTAGGAGCAGCAAAGAGCGTGGCATATGTCAGAAGAATAGGCAGGCAGTCAGTGTGGATGATGAGTGTTGGGTTTAAGATGAGGTTGACCTAGGCAAGGGCAGAAAAAGTAAAGGTGTGTGTTAGAGTTTTTTTTATTTTTATTTGAAAGAGAACTATTGATGGCATTAAAACAAGGAAGTGATATCTAACTTGTTTTTTTAAAAGATAATTCTGCCTGTTAAAGAGGGATGATATGTCTTAAATATAAAAAGTGCACAGTAATGAATAAAAAGCAAAAACAAAAAATACACAGGGCGATTGGTCAAGGAATGGGAAGGAGAAACATAAATTAGTAAGAAATATAGAACAATTACTACTACAGTAGTGAGCAAAACAACAAATGTAAATAATTTTTCACCTATTAAAGTACAAAAGTAGAAGAAAAATTAGTATGTGTTAAGGATACCACGAGATAGGCAACCACAAAGTTGGGATTTTAATATATTTTTGGAAAATAATATAATGGTACATTTCAAATGTGTTACAAAGGTGCCTTTCTGGTGATTTCCCCTATTAGGAATTGACCTTAAGGAAATAATTGCTATCAGCAAACATATACGTATAGGGTGCTGATCTAAGTGTTAGTTAAAATGTTTTTTAAAAAATTCTTTTTGGTAAAGAGATTATTTGCAATTTTGTTCTCTTCTTTGTACCATTCTGTGTTTTTTAAGAATTCTACAAGGAGCAGATTTCTACAATCACAAAAATGGTGATTGAAGACATGGTTAAGAAGTAGTACAAAGCAAATTCACCATGACACAGATAATATCGTGTAGAAGAAAAAATAAAGTTTTGGAATTATATGTACCTAAATTACAAATTTTTTTTTACCGCTTTCAAGCTTCATGACTTTGGGTAAGCCAACTTCTATTAGACTTCGTACTCTCATCTGTAAAATAGGGATAATAAATGGCTCAGAGTGCCCTTATGAGGGTTACCAAGCATATAAAATATCACCTAGCACGGCATTAAGACTATTATAACTATTACTCCTGTTAATACTTCCAGGTATTGTCAAAACACCAGCAACCATTCGATCTTTACTAAGAGACAGCTACTTTGCATTTCATTTACAAAATCCACCACCATTATTTAATACAGCAAACCAAGAGGAAGAAACTACTGTTATTCCTGTCTTACAGATAAGAGTATTTAGGCATAGAGAATCTACTTGTTCAAAGCACCAAGCTAGCAGCAAATCTTGTATGATTACAGAATCCAAATTCTTAGGGACTATACATGTTCAAGACATTTTAACTGTCTTCATCTTGTACCTCTGGTGTTTCAATGTTTAGAAAAGCTCTCTTTTGTATGTAATAAGTTGCTAGAATCTGTATGCAGAAATCTATTTTTTCAGCATTAGATATTCCTCTTAAGCAAACTGACAGATGACTTTGCCTGTAACAATTGTCTCACACGTATGTGTCGACTGCCTGCTACTGCAATCCACTCTGCATGGGGTCTAAAGATGGGTAAGGCCTAATTCATCATGCCCTTGAGAAATTTATATTCTAGTTGCAAGTATAAGACAGAACAATTACAATACAAATTAGGTTGTCATATAAGAGGTACTTAAGGCTAGGGAAGGGAGTAATAATTTTTGCTATAAGAATGCAGACAGACTTTCTGAAAGAAGTAGTTTTTGAGTAGATCTTGGACAAAGAATGGGAGGCAAATAAAGGAGAAAAGCAGAGACTGATAAGTAAAAAAAAGCACCACAACCTAGCTGACCATCTCTCACTGGGGTTTAGAAAACAATATGTGCCCAAGAAGCGTCAGAAGATGAGGGCCAGGCCACGATGGGCTTTGAGTACCTGTACATCTTTTAATAGGCAGAAAGTTTCTGTAGGCTTTTTAGTAAGCAGAAAAAAATCAGTCTTCTACTTCAGAATATTATTTTGTCAACTGTAGAAAGAATTGAAGAAGGTACGACTGAACATCAGGATGAGATTCAGTGAGGAAATATTTGCAACTATTAGGTAATAAGGGATTGAAAGTAATAGAGAGCAGATGGATAAGAAGTAAAAGGCAAGCAATTTAGTTATGAGTTTCAGGTGCTGGTAGATACGTTTATCCACCAGGAGGCCCATCAGAAAGTGATAGTCTCTACCTGTTCTTGCTCTCTATATGAGAGTCTTATGATGATTGTGAACTTCTGTGATTAAACATTTCAAAAGAATGGTGTCATTCCTCTACTAAATGCTGCATTATTAAAGGACTTGCTTCTTTATATCAGAGATTCTGTTAGAAATGGGGGTTCAAGTTGGGATTCTGAATCAATTCTCTAACAAATGTGGGTACAACTAGGGCATGCATGTCATTTATTTAAAAAGCCAACAATACATCCTTTGTACTCTTTTTGAAATAATACAACTTTTAAATTTAAAGATATATGTGTCTCTGTATTTGCTACTGAAGTTCTAACACACAGGTGAGGTCCTCTATGACACAATTATCCATGGACCTACAATATCTTGCTTCCTCTAGATTAATCCCATTCAATTAATGGAGATGAAGAAACAGTAGCAAATAACTTCATGGCATTCAATACACTTCCTAGAAAACTAGTACATATTAAAAACACAAGCAGATTAATAATTCTGTAGCCTAAAATGTCAAACCCAAAATTAAAGGGAGAATTGACAAAATGCAGTTTCATGCAAAGCCTTGCTCATCTATCACAATTTGCAGAAAAACATATATACACACTCTCACACACCTGCTTGATTTGTTTGACTCATACACGAATGATTACGTTGGGAAAGGTCAGGCTTTGAAAACTGTTTCCTAGAAATGAATTTATTTATGCCAACTCGTATGAGTCATTGTACATATTTTGTACCCCATAAGATTAGTTATGATCATCTGACCATTTTTGTTTACTCATATTTTTCTTGCCAGACAGGGCTCTCAGTAAATATTTTCTTTAGAACATTCTTAGAAATAATTGAAGTACAAAGCCACAAAAAGTGATGATATTAAACATAAAACACATGGTAGAATTAGGATTCTCACAGTAGCTCCTTTTAAATCTCACTGCTATTGGTAGCTTCTCTCAATTCTTCCGTCACTAATTCCTGCTTGGATTTTTCTGCGCTTTGCCTATAAAGCAAATTTTCTCCATGTGGGTTTTGAAATGTAAGTTCCTGGGCGAGTTGATTAGATGTGTTTATGATCATGTTGTTTTTAGCTCTTAGGGCATAGGCTTCCTCAGGTTTTGCTCTTTTTTGGCAGAGCTGGAGCTGGAAAGCATCTTGGAAACCACGGCGGAAATTCTCATTGAAGAAACCGTAAATGATGGGGTTGATGCTGCTGTTGCCAAAGGCCAGCCAGTGTGCGAAAGGGTAGACGTAGATGTTGATGACCTGCAGTTCATTCGGAGAAAGGTCAGCATAGTCTGAGAGCATCATTAGAGTCCACAGGGGCAGCCAGGAGAGGATGAAAAGGAGGGCCACGATCAGAAGCATCTTAATGACCTTCTGCTTCTTCTTGGACACCACGTGCCACTGCTCCTGTTTCTGCCTGCCTGTGTGGGGCACTGCGGTTCTGAAGAGTGAAATCCCAATCCTTGCATACATGATGACAATGAGCGATAGGGGGGCCAGGTAGATGTTGGCGAACAGCACAGTGGTATAGATCTTCCTCATTTCCTGATTTGGCCAGTCTTCCCGGCACCAGTAGACTGGGATCGTTTTATTCTGGTAGTTGAGTTTCACCTGGTAATATTTTTCTTCTTGTACATGTAGCATTACTGCAGATGGAGACATAATGGTGATGGCCAGGACCCAGATGACCACAATAATGACAAATGCAGTCTTGATAGTGAGCTTTGGTTTGAAAGGGTAGACAACACATCGGAACCTGAAATTGAAGGCAAACATCAATGAGGCACTGCCCCATAACTTCTGACCAAGTCATGAATAAATTACTTATCCATGAAAAATAGATTACTTAAATTATTTAAGTAATTATGGGCCTCCCATCCATAGTCCTTTCACAGAATTATAGTAGAGAGGCATGGCCATTTTCTGTAACTGATACATGAGAAAAAATTAAACTCAAAATTTGAATAAGCATAATATATCAGACACTATGAATAATAAAAAGTAACAATGGTACCTAGCATATATTGAACAGGAACATTTGAAACCCTGTTCCATTGGTTTGCATGGACCGTCTCTTTAAGCCTCCCTATTAAGGATGGCAAAACAGACTTAGGAAAGGTAAAAATCTGGCCCACAGTTACATGGAATTTTTTAACACAAGTAGTTTGGCTTTACAGCACTTACTCTTAACTTCTACAGTGTGCTCAGTAGACTGCTAGCTCTATTGTAGTGACATAGACTGTAAAATTAGTAACAATCAATAAGCTGTTAATTTGAACTCTTCATTTGAGTTCTTTCTTCCTAATGCCCTTGTGTGGTCCCCTACACATTATATGTATGCTTGGCTATGTCACTTGCTAATATGACATTAGCAAGCACAAGGCAAGCAGAAGCTTTTAATGCTCTTGCACACTGGGACTTGTCCTTTTGGAATGCTTTGTCTTAAAAGACAGCTTCCAGGTTGCAAGGAGCTTAATTTAGATGAGAGGCATGTGGAGAAAGACCCTTAGGGATAACGGCGTGTCCATTTTGGGTGTTTCTGTCCCAGAGCAATGCTGCAGCATGAGTGATTCCAGCCATGACAAGTGGAGCCCTTAACCCATGGGACCATGAGAAGTAAGTAACAAAGCAATGTTGTCTAAAGTCATTAAGCATTTGGGTGATTTGTTTCACAGCTATAAAAGTCTGTGAGTTTTCATTATGAGTTCTGATTATGATCCTTCCTAACATTCAATGTCCTCTGGTGAGCATGAAAATTCCACATCAGTATGTAGAGTAAGCTTGATTTATCTTACTACTATTTTGTTATTGTGGCTCTTGTTATTGTCATTATTGAAGTTCATTATGTTAATTGTAAGATAATCATACTAATATGCAACTGTGTAACATTTTATATTTCTTCAAAGTACTCTTATTTATTTAATCTCTGATCTGTATAATACCTTTATAAAACTGAAGTGCTATAAAAATTGTTACTTTCCAGATCGGCAGATAAGAAAATGTAGAGCTTTAAGTGCCTAAGCAGCAACTCCAAATTAACTTATCTGACATATCTTCATAGAAAGATTAGTTAGCTTGAGCTCTGACTGCTCTTTGGCATTCTTTGTAACTCCTTCTTGTGTAAGGTCTTCTCTCTTAACATCCAAGTGTCCCTCTGGTCTTCTAATCAATAATGCTCCCATTCACCCACCTGAAACGATGGGTAATTTCATAGGCAAAATTTTAGGTATTTTGTAATTTTTGTAAACAAACTAATGAAGTTTTAGATATTTTTTATTTCTTTATTAAACAAATATATATGCACACAGACACATTATGTGTGTGTGTGTGTTATACACACACATATATATATATATGTATATTCAGGAAAACAAAGACCAACAAAATAGAGAGTGGTTCCTACTAAAAAAAACAATGGAAAGAGTAAACACAGTATAGTAATTACTAAAATTGTGCTAAATAGTTTGGAGTTTATTCAGAGAGTGATAGGGATTCATTGAAGGATATTACATGGCTAGAGGCAGAACCATTTTTACAATTAAGGAATTTAGGAAGCATCTGAGTGCAAGTGCAAGGAATAAAGGTGTGGTGGTTTTAAAACATGTCCAAGTTCTTTGACATTTCTCCCAAATCCTATTCCTTTCTCCTTGACTATGGGCTAATGACTCAGTTCTCATGAAAAGAGTGCAACAGAAATGCTACTGCATGACTTTTGCTGGTACCCTCTCAGACACAGCTCAGGACACAGGCTTCAGAGCTCTGAACGGACAGACAAGAAGTCCAGGTGCCTTGAAGTCGCTATGCTGGAGAGCCAGTGTGGAGACACCAATACAGATAGAGTGCCTGAGTACCCCCTGTTCTTTTAGCCCCCACCTGTGCAAGTCTTACCAAGATAAGAGTGGAAGAGGCTTTAGCCTTAACCTTGAAGCTGAACCACCTGATACCAAGTAGAGGAGATAAGATGTACTTGCTGAACGTGTACATATCACAGATGCACGACCATAACAAATATTACTGTCATTGTTAACTCCCTAAGTGGTTTGTTTTGGGGGTGGCTTATTATGTAGCAGTAGATAACTGAAAGTATAAAGAAGTGATACCTGGAAGGGAAGGTAGGTAGTAAAGGATGTGTATCAAGTCGTTAGTTTCAAAATTATCTAACCTGAGAGGAGAGAAAACTGAGTATTTCTACACCGACTCCCATAAAATTTTAATTGAAGACTGTTTCTAGGGGTATTAATTTCCTGACACTTCTGACCTCTTCTCAAGAACAGAGAAACTTTGCACAATTTGGATGGGAAACATAGAGATGAAAATACTAGCAATTGAATGTAAAGCAGAACTCACTGAAAGGTGCCAGAGACATAGGTACTGACAGCATCTTCTATAGGAGTGTCAACTTGAGTGGGCTAAAGGGTGCCCAGATTGATCTTATTTCTGAGTATGCCTGTGAAGATCTTTACAGATAAGATTAGCATTTGAACCAGTGGGTTCAATAGAGTAGATTGCCATCCCTAATGTGACGGGGCATCATCCAATCTGTTGAGGGTCTGAATAGAACAAGAGGCAGAGGAAGAAGGAATCTGCTCTCCGTTTTTTTCTTGCCTTTCAGCTCAATCTAGAAAATCTGATACTCTCTTCTTCTCCCTCAGAATGGCATTTACATCATTGGCTTTCTGTAGTCCTCAGGCTTTAGACTTGAACCGAATTATATCACTGACTTTTCTGGATCTCCGATTACAGACAGCATACTATGGGATTTATCAGCCTTCCTAATTATGTGAGCCAATTCCTTCCAATAAATCTCTCTCTCTCTCTCTCTCTCTCTCTCTCTCTCTCTCTCTGTGTGTGTGTGTGTGTGTGTGTGTGTGTGTGTGTGTGTGTGTGACTATTGTTACTGGTTCTGTTTCTCCGGAGAACTCTGACTAAAATATGGAGTCATTGGCATACAGATGGTTTTGAACACTTTTGAATCATAGTATTACCTGTACCATACTACTTTAAGACTGATAATTTCTCAAAAATGCTGTCTTAGGTTAGTGATTTTTCCTTTTCCTCCCGTAGTTGAGATAAGGACTCCAAGATTTCACAGTATATGAAAAGATATTTATTTTGTAGAAGCAGCATTAAAATATTTCGTACCTACCCAGCTCTAAACAATTGCTTAGTATAGTTTTCTCCTCATTGATATAAACTTATAATAGAAAAAGAAACAGAACTGTCCTTATTTCAATCAAACTAAATAAATACTGAAAAATAGAGTTCTGAAATTCATAAATTTGAGTATAAGGTTTAAATATAAGTATGAACTTCGTAGCAACTTGGGTGGACTTAGAGTCTATAATACTGAGTGATCTATCACAGAAGCAAAGAACTGAGAATCACATGTTCTCACTCATAAGAGAACAATTGTTCTTCTCACCTTGAACAATTGTCATAATACTATAAGAAGAAAAGGATTGCAGGTAGTGGGAAATTGCTTAGGAGTGGGGCAGGGGTGGATTGGCAATAGTGAAATTCTCTCGGGGTGGGGGGGCACTCCTCATCAACAAGGGTACCTGCATAATGAACATTTGTATACTTAACCATGAATTGTACCCTACATCTTTAAAATAAAAACTTAAAAAAAATTTAAATATAACAATGAAGGGTTGATTGCTATGCAATGAAATAAATAAATAATTCCTATATTTCTTTAGTGGTATCTCTTTTTCAAATATTTCAGTCATATAAAAAAAGAAAACTTTTCTTTGAAACTTCCATAATAAGCTATTTATGCCAATTCTTGAATTAAAATAATGTTTATGCCTTTTAATTTTAAGATGATATGAGGAACATTTTTTATCAAGCCAACTGTTTTCTTGCCTATAAAGATATTTTCAAATCAAGTACTTCTGTTTAAATGAAAGATACAGCTATCTGGTTATCTATGCATTTTGCTATTATCAATATTTTTTAAATGCACATTTATCAAAAAGAACATTTTAGTATTATTTTATTTTACTGGTGCCACCTCAGAACAATTAAAAACGAATGCAAACAAAATTACCTCATTGAAGCAAATCAGACACATGTAAAATACATGTGTCTAAAGTAAAGTATCTCTCTAAAAAAGTAACACGCTCCATACAAAAAATAAAAGTAATCCCTATATTCATGTACTGATTAATCTCACTTTTAAAGTTTTTCAAGAATTTAGAAAAATTTAGAAAATTCTTGAAAGGCAATGCATACCTGTGTTATTGATACCCAAATGCAACAAATGTTAACTATTTGTCATATTTACATGGGGTTTTTAAAAGAAATAAAACATTATATAGTTGAAATATTCTTGGTTAATTTATTCAAACCCATTCTTCCTTTCTCCCCAGACATCCCAACATTGCTATGTATCTAGTCTGTTCATGGTCTTATGCTTTTACAGTATGTCATCATCTATGATTTAAATTTTACATATAACATCATATTGTATGTATCATTATGCAACCTTTTTCTGAGATGCTATGCTTTCCAGGTGTATGCATGTTGATTTATTATGACCTAATTCATTCCTCTTAATCACTATAAAATTATCCATTAAAAGTAGCATAAGCTATTTATTGATTCGAATCTCACTTACTTTTCAGAATGAAGATCAACGTCTATGTCTAAATCTATGTTCAGGAGGCATGATGGAAACAGCGAGAAAAGAGCTTAAGGATATTTAAGTACTAAACACAACGAGGAAGTACACATGACTCAAGATTCAAATAGAAAATGCAAATAATATTATAGTACTTTATTCATTCTAAATATATGCAGTTATATAACGATAGTATAGAATTTATTATAAACACTCACATAAAACAATATTTTAGTGGTGGCACTACTTATTGGTACTAATACTACAAATAAATAAGTGGTATATAAATAAAATAATTCAGTATAGCAATTTTGGAAATCATTAACCCCCCCAAAGTTTAAGCAAATCTTATATCTTTGGCATATGCTTAAATTTTACTCTTTTTGCCTGTAAACCAAATAAATAAAGATCTACATGATAGATTCTTAGGAATAGATTAAACCATTAGGCAAATAATAGATTAATATTAAAAATAGACTCTATCAACTTGTGTCTTTGATGTCAACAATTTCATTGCATTTTATATTTTTAACATCGCTATCTCTCTCTTTACACACACACACACACACACACACACACACACACACACACACACACTGTTGTCTGGTGGTTGTTTCCTTAAACCCGTTCCACTTAGGGAGACATCTTCCAGGTCATTGCTCAGTTTCCCACTCAAGTGTCCCTTCCCTCCATTGCCACTGACTCAGTAGATGTGTCCATCCTCTCCTACCTATGTTGTTACAGACGCTGCTGTCCTTGTCTCTAATCTCACATCACTCCAGTCCATTTCATTTACTGCTAGTTTTTCTAAAGTGAAAAGTTAGTCATAATTCTCCTGTTTAAACGACTTCCAGTTCCGGTAACATGGCAACGGCACAGGTGGGACTGTGAGATTCTTGGAAAGTGAGTTCCCATAAAGACTCTTGCTCTCCCCCAACCCCTCGGCCCCCACCAACCACAGTGTTCCAAGACCTAGAGGCCCTCAGTTCCATGCACCACCCGGCTACCATGGGCCACAACTGCCACTGTTCTGTTCCAGGTGGTCCCAGTCCCCAGCCACGTGGAGCTCCCGGCCCCCTCCCCTGCTACACTGCCTCACTTGGCCCCAAGTCGCCACTGCCTGTGGATACCGCCTTGTGGAGATCTGGGTTCCCTCACTGGCTACACAGCTCTGCCCGGCACCCAGCCACTACTGGCTCCCTCCCTGGCTCCCTCCCCAGCCCTGCTCAGGCCACCACAGCCCATGGAGGCCCTCTGCACCCGCCCCTCTTCGAAGCTACCAGCTCCATCCCTGGCTGAAGTGCCCCGCACATGGCTCAAAGCCGCTGCCAGCGACCACCCCTCGGAACTCCAGATCCCCACCCTGGCTAAAGGCACCCAGCCCCATCTCAAGCTGCCATTGCCCAGGGAGGCCATAGGTGCCTGCCCCTTGGAGATACCGGCTCCATCCCTGGCTGAAGCCCCTTGGAGCTCTGGGTCCCCGCCCTGGCTGAGGCGCCCAGTCCCATCTCAAGCTGCCTTCATCCAGGAAGGCCATACCCCGACTCCTTGGAGCTATCGGCTCCATCCATGGCTGGGGTGCCCCGCCAGGCCCAAGGCTGCCGCCGCCTGCATAAGGCCCTATGCCTGCACCTGCACCTCGGAGCTC
The DNA here is from genome assembly GCA_027257055.1 of Cephalopachus bancanus. Classification (NCBI taxonomy): domain Eukaryota; kingdom Metazoa; phylum Chordata; class Mammalia; order Primates; family Tarsiidae; genus Cephalopachus; species Cephalopachus bancanus. The sequence continues at coordinate 3,031,527 of JAPVLO010000030.1, read as the reverse complement.
TGGGCCCCCACCTGGGCTGAGGCGCCCAGCCCCTCCTTGATCCACTGCTGGCCGTGGAGGCCCTATGCGCCCACCCCTCAGAGCTACAGGCTCCCCCCTGAATGAAGCGCCCCACCAGGCCCAAAGCCACCACCATCCATGTAGGCCCTCGGTGCCTCCCCTCAGAACTCCAGGCCCCTGACCTGGCTGAAGTGCCCAGCCCCTCCTTAAGCTGCCGCCACTTGCCCGTGGAGGCCCTCGTCGTATGCCCTTCAGAGTTCCAGGCCCCCTCCCAGACCTAAGCGCTCCACCCTGCCCCAAGCCAGTGCCACCCATGGAACTCCAGACTTCCTCCCCAGCTGTAGGGCACAACCACGCCCCAAGCCTCCACCACCCAGGGAGGCCCAAGTCTCCTTCCCTGTTGAGTACTAGGTTACACCACCCCACCCCCAGCCAATCTGACCACTACACTGACCAACAACGCCCAGCAGTCTCGCACTCTACCACCCCTGACTGGACCCTGACCACCCCACCCCCAGCCAATCTGACCACTACACTGACCAACAACGCCCAGCAGTCTCGCACTCTACCACCCCTGACTGGACCCTGACCACAGCAGGACCAGAGAACAGCTGGAGCTTGAGACCAGTCAGAGTCCTGCATTGCCCCATGAACTCCAACCGGCTCTGCACATCCTCCAGCCTGGGATCTAAGAATAAAGAAAAAAAAGAGGCCCAAGCTGCATGTGACATTCCGACCTACAGCACCAGCTGTCTCGCACTCTGCCCCCCCCCCCAGCTGGATCTGGCTTCAGTAGAATCTGGGATCATCTGGAGCCCTGTGACCAGGCAGAGACCTGCAGTAACATGCCCACTGAGCTCTGCCCAACCTCCAACTTGGGAGCTAAGGCCTCATGGTTGTGTAAGGGAACAATACATCTCAAGAGGGAGCAAACCAATACCCCTGCTTCATGAACAGATTACAAGGCAGTGGGAAGCAAGATCCAGCATATCCATAACCTGTCGGTGGATACTGGGAACTGCAGATAAATTTTGAATCACAGCTCCCCCCTCAAATAAATTTCAAAGCTGCAAAAGGTATGACCCTCAGCCTACAGTCCAGCCTCAGATATGAACAAAGTCAGAAGACTGACATGAGGAAGAATAGGAGATTGAGCAAAGAGAAGCAAAAAGCAACTCCACCACCCCTGAACAACAGATTTAAAGAAGACAGGAGGGGGGTAGTGGGGAGGCAAATCAACACAAGTAAAGAAAAATCAAAAGAAGACTATAGGTCTCATACATAATCCTGGGAGATCAGATATTGAGAAAACAGACTTCGGAATGCAAACAATGAAGAGTCCCCAGAATGACTGATCACAAACTACAAACCCAGATATCAAGACATTAAGAGAGAGAATAAAAAGAATGGAGAAGAGACAAAAGGAAAATAGGAAGGAGTTGATAACTGAGAAAACTGTAGTAAAGAATACTGTGATTAAAATAAATAACAAACTAATAAACATAGAAAGCAGAGTTAGCAAAGCAGAAGGCAGAATCTCAGAACTTGAAGACCAAAATATAGAACTAAACCAAACTGTCAAAAACATAGAAAGGAAGCTTAAAAAGACAGAACAAAACCTTCAAGAGATGAGCGATTACTTCAAGAGAATGAATCTAAGAGTAATTGACCTCCCTGGGGCAGAAAGAGAGACAGAGACCACCCTGGAATAAACCTTCCATGGAATTATTCAAGAAAACTTCCCTCACCTCATTAATGATGCAAAAATTCAAACACAAGAAATTCAGAGAATCCCAGAAAGACAACAAATAAGAAGACCAAATCCTAGTCACGTAATAATCTGCCTGAACAAAGTAGGTATAAAAGAAAAAATCCTAAAAGTAGCAAGAGAAAAAGGTCAGACTGCCTACCAGGGAAGACCAACCAGAATAGCAGCAGATTTATCTACAGAAACACTTCAGCCTAGGATAGCTTGGAGTCCAATATTCAAGTTCTCAAAGATAAACAATTTCAACCAAGAATAACCTACCCAGCCAAGCTAAGCTTCATCAGTGAGAGAGAATTAAAATCTTTCCCAGACATCCAATCCCTAAGAACTTATGCCAACCCTGCAAGAAACTCTTAAGATAGTATTAAACACAGAAAAAAAGGGGAAAAGAACAATTTTCTTCACAAGAGTGCAGGAAAAAGATTGAAAACACACATGAACCAACCCCTAAAACCAAAAGAAAGACAACAAACAAACAAGTACAATTCTATAAGAACATCATGACAAAGATAAACCCTCACATTTCAATAATTAGCCTGAATATGAATGGACTAAATACACCACCAAAAAGACACAAAATGGCAAAATGGATAAAATATCATGAGGTAACAATTTATTGTCTCCAAGAGACTCATCTCACCAGAAAGGACAGTCACAGTCACAGTAAGTAAGAGGATGGGAAACAAATTTTTAGGCAAATGGAACACAAAAGAAAGCTGGAGTTAAAAATACCCTTTAAGCTATCAAAAATCAAAAAAGATGAAGAATGAAAAATATAATGATAAAAGTTTTGATCCATCAACAAGAAATATCCATCCTAAACATATATGCACCTAACATAGGAGCACCAGTGTTCATAAAGCAGCTTCTAGGCAAACTTAAAAAAGAGATTAACTCTAACACTATCATAGCTGGGGACTTTGATACCTCACAACCCTTGACAAATCATCAAGACAAAAAAATCAGCAAGTACACCCAGAACCTCAATGAGACCCTTGAACAAATGGGCTTAATTGATACTTACAGAACACTCCACCCAATGACCACAGAATATACATTCTACTCACCACCATATGGAATATAGGATCGACCACATCATTGGCCATAAGCAAAATGTAAACAAATTTCACAAGATTCAAATCTTGCCATGTACCTTTTCAGAACACAGTGGAATAAAAATAAATATCAACACCAACAAAATTTCCCCAAAGCCCACAAAGACATGGACACCAAACAGCATGATGCTGAACAATGACTTGGTCAACACTGAAATCAAAGAAGAAATTAAAAGATTCCTGAAAACAAATGAAAATGAAGAAACATCTTACCAAAACCTCTGGGATGCCATAAAATCAGTTTTAAGAGGGGAATTTATATCCCTACGAGCACACATCAAGAAAATGGAAAGATCACAAGTGGAGAGCCTAACAAATCACCTAAGGGAGCTAGAAAGAGAAGACCACCAAAACCCCAACTTTAGCACAAGGCCCCAAATCACAAAAATAAGAGCCCAAATACGGGATATACAAGACAAAAATATCATAGAAAACATCAACAAAACAAAAAGCTGGTTCTTTGAAAGAATTAACAAGATTGATGGGCCCCTAGCCAGGCTGACCAAGAAAAAGAGAGAAAAAGACCAAATAAACACAATCAGAAATACAAAAGATCAAACCACAATTGACCCTGAAGAAATACAAAAGATTATCAGAAATTACTATGTACACCTATATGGAAAAAACTTGATAACCTAGATGAAATGGAAGACTTTCTGACATCACACAACCTACCCAGTTTGAAACAAGAAGACATTGAAACACTAAATAGATCAATAACAATCCAGGAAATTGACTCTGTCATACAAAAACTACGTACCAAAAAAAGACCTGAACTGGATGACTTTCCCAGCAGAATTCTACAAAACGTGCAAGGAAGAGCTGATACCAATCCTATTGAAAGTATTCCAGGCAATTGAGAAAGATGGAATTCTCCCCAAATCATTTTGCAAAGCTAAATTACACTGATACCCAAACTGGGTAAAGATGCAACAAAGAAAGAGAACTACAGACCAATAGCCCTTCTGAAAATAGATATAAAAATCCTCAACAAAATTCTAGCAAATTGGTTCCAAAAATACATCTCAAAAATCATCCACCATGATCAAGTAGGTTTCATCCCCAAGATGCAGGGCTGGTTCAATATTCGCAAGACCATAAATGTAATTAAATACTTCAACAGATGTAAAAACAAGAACCACATGATTATCTCATTAGATGCAGAAAAACCTTTTGATAAAATCCAGCATCTCTTCTTGATAAAAACCCTCAAATACCTAGGTATAGAAGGAACATACCCCAAAATAGTAAGTGCCATTTATGACAAACCCACAACTAACATATTGCTAAATGGACAGAAACTAGAAGCATTTTCCATGAAAACTGGATCAAGACAGGCTGCCCACTCTCACCCATCTTGTTCAATATTGTGATGGAAGTCCTAGCACAGGCAATTAGGCAAGAAAAGAAAATCAGGGTTATCTAAATAGGAAAAGAGGAAGTCAAGTTATCCCTCTTTGCTGATGATATGATCCTAGACCTTGAACATCCAAGAGGATCTGTCAAAAACCTAACTGACACTGATAAAGGACTTTGGCAAAGTCTCAGGGTACAAAATAAACATGCAAAAGTCAATTGCATTCCTATATACAACAAAAAGCAGGCAGAGAACCGAATGAAAAGTACAATCCCATTCACAATAGCCACCAAAAAATGAAATACCTCCGCATCTTCCTAACCAGAGAAGTGAAAGACCTTTACAATGAGGATTACAAAACACTGCTCAAAGAAATCCAAGAAGACACAAACAAATGGAAAAATATACCATGCTCATGGATAGGAAGAATCAATGTTGTTAAGATGTCCATCCATCCAAAGACAATCTACATATTCAACACAATACCCATTACGTTACCAACATCATTCTTCTCAGACCAGGAAGTGACAATACAGAAATTCATATGGAAACATAAACGACCATGAATAGCCAAAACAATCCTTAGCAAGAGAAACAAAGCAGGAGGTATCACACTTTCAGACTTCAAATTCTACTATGAGGTTACAGTAATCAAAATAGCCTGGTATTGGTATAAAAACAGGCACATAGAGCAATGAAGCAGGATAGAGATTCCAGAAGCAAAGCTGCAATTCCTCAACCAACTCATCTTTAACAAAACCTCCATCAACAATGACTGGGGAGAGGAAAATCTATTCAGTAAAGGCTGTTGGGAAAACTGGCTGATCACATGCAGAAGATGGAAACAGGACCCCTATCTATCACCACACACAAAAATCAACTCTAAATGGATCAAAGACCTAAACATAAAACCTCAAACTATAAGAATCTTAGAAAACGCAGGAGACACACTTATGGAAATTGGAACTGGGAACCAATTTCTTCTCAGAACCCTAAAGGCCAAAACCTTAAGAAATAAGATAGATAAGTGGAACCTCATCAAATTAACAAGCTTCTGCAAAGCAAAAGAAACCATCAAGAGAGCAGGGAGACAGCCCACAGAATGGGAAAAATATTTGCTAACTGTGTATCTGACAAAGGCCTAACATCCAGGATCTACAAGGAACTCAAACGCACCGAAGGGAAAAAAACAAACAGCCCCTTTAAAAAGTGAGCAAAATACATGAATAGACACTTCTCAAAAGAAGATATATGGGCAGCCAACAGACACATGAAAAAAGTGCTCATCCTCCCTCATCATCAGAGAAATGCAAATCAAAACCACATTGAGATACCACCTAACCCCTTAAAAATTGCCATCATTAATAAAACAAACAACAACAGATGCTGGCGAGGATGTGGAGAAAAAGGAGTGCTTCTACACTGCTGGTGGGAATGCAAACTTGTACAATCTCTCTGGAAAACAGTCTGGAGATTTCTGAAAGAACTAGAAATTTACCTTCCACACGACCCAGCAATTCCCCTATTGAGAATATACCTGGAGGAACTGAAATTATTCTACAAAGAAGATACCTGCACACGTATGTTTGTTGTAGCTCTATTCACAATAGCAAAAACATGGAACCAACCACATTGCCCATCGAAGCTGGACTGGATTAAAAAAATGTGATACACATACACAATGGAATATTTTGTAGCCATAAAGAATGACAAGTATATGGACTTTGTGGCAACCTGGATGGATTTGGAGTTGCTCATATTCAGTGATTTATCACAGAAACAAAGAACAGATTTCCATATGTTCTCACTCATAAGAGGACCTTGAACAATTATGATGCTATAAAAAAGCAATTGGCAGTAATGGGAAACTGTTGTTGGGTGTGGTGGGTGGGATCGGCAGCTGAGGAAAATTGCTAGGAGTAGGAAGGGCACACCTCATTAACAGGGGTACCTGCACGATCAATGTTTGTATACCAAACCCTGAATTGTAACCCACATCTTTATAATAAAAATTTTTTAAAAAAAGACTTTCACAGGTTTCTGCCATGTTCTGAACAAAGTTTACACTCCTTAAAGTGGAAGATAAGCCTGTTGAAAATCTCTGCTTGCCTCCTTTTGTGGCCCAACGTGCCACTCTGCCTTTGCTGTTCCAGTTGAACTACCTCTCTGCACGTCTCTGGACAAGTGCTCTCCATTTCAGGTGCTCTATGTATATGTTCATCTTCCAAGATACTCTTCCTCCAACTTCTTTCCAAAACAAATTTCTGATTCCTCAAGATTTAGACTGGTCTTACCTCTTCTGTGAACCCACTTATTTGTCCTGACAGGTAGAATCGATTATTTTCTCTTTTGTGTAGCTGTTATTAACTGGACCTGCATGCGGTAGCATTATTCATAAATTTTTTTAAAGAGTGTGTCTATGCTACCAGATTGTAGACTTCCTAAGGCAGCATCTCATCTAATTTGTTTTAGATGTTACACACTTGGCTTGTCATAAACTCTCAACAAAGTGTCTAGATGAATAAATGGATGAATGTTTTTCAATTTTAAAATCTAGATAAAATTTCAGAGTTATTTCAGCACATTTGCATTTCCATTTAGAAAATTCTAGATTCTAATGTGAAAATAGTAAAATTGTACCATACCTAATTATTTAAATTTTAAATGTGAAGAATAAAAATTCAGTAGTTTTATTTTATTACCAAACCTTTAGTAGGTATGTACCATGCTCTTAAAGAGGTAGATATTAGTAACACATTTTGGAGAAGATATGTGAATATATAGTAGGTCACATATTTTTCTGGTGGATTACTTGCAGACATGCCCATTTTTCTGGATTTGGAGTTTGCTGCTGACTTACCTATCCACTGCTATTGCAACTAATGTAAAGACGGAAGCTGCTACTGATATTCCCTGGACCAGTCCACTAATCTTGCACATTGTATTTCCAAATGGCCATCCTGAAAGGGAAAAGAAACAGTCTTTCAAAAGATTATATATTTTTTAAATCTCACTGAAAATATAAGACTGAAAAGGAACAGTCTTTCAAAAGATTATATATATTTAAAATCTCACTGAAAATATAAACAGAAGGTGTGAAATCAAGATCAATGCAACTGTTTACTAAATGAATGCCAGAGGACAATGTTCTTAGCATTTTTCCCTAATATCTCTAGAACTCTGTTTTTCAATACACTAACAGTAATGTCAAAACTTATATGGCAGTTACCACATTCTAAGCACTATAATAAGTGGTTTGTATCTATTAACATTTCTAATCTACATAACATGCATTCAAAGACTTTATTATTCTCTTGCAATACAGACAACGTAACAAACAGACAAAGACCACATATCTTACCACAGATATTTACCAGCATATTAAGGACTTGAACCTTGGTTGTGGGTTCCAGATTACAAACTATTGACCTTCATACAATAATGACTTTTATTGAAATCAGGAGTTATGTACAAAATAAATAAACTATATTGGTTTACATAGAATATAATTAGTCAGTTTACCTCAGAGGCACTTTCAGATCAAAGAGTAATTTGTATGAACAAAAATAGTCTATTGGAATTACTTCCTAACTAAACCTTAGCTACTACAAAGTTTATGAAAGAAATTAGTAAAATTACTATCGCAATTTGATATTCTAAGCACTCATCTGCTAATATGGTAAAGTAACAAGGTTCTTCCCTAAGTAAATATTCTATTTTCTCAAAAGATGAATGCCGCACATTTGTCTGACTTTTAATATTTATCTTTTTTAAAATACCATGCAATTTATTTCAATTTTTCAACAATGAAATATTCCCAGCTAATTTAAAAGATCTTAAATAACCTAAATAACCCAAATATATATGTTTTTAAAACCACCTATCTAGACCATTTTAAAATAAGAGCTTGGGTGACTCTACTGAAAGAAAACTAAAAGAGAATATGTTTTCCCAGTCCTAAAATTTGTTAGGTTGTGTCAGTATTGTTTTTCAACAAAAAATGCAAAAGGTGTGTGTAGTCCATGGTGGAACATGGAAGAATAAGCATATGTTTCATGGTATCTCCCTCATAAAACCCCACTGAAATGACAACTCTAGGACAAAAGAGTACGAATCCACAGAAACTGAGGCATCAGGTACTGCTGAATGAGAATTTGGGAGGACAACATGATTGGTGGAAAATTATGTATAAATCCAATCAGATGCTGCTGATTTTTCTCCCATGCCGACAGAGGAATGGAAATTTACTCTCTGGGAAGGTGGACTCCACGTGCTATGACTATAAGTCACCAGAAGCAGGGGTGATGAGTGTTAGAATGACACAGAAGGATTGCGTGAAAGTACCTCATTCCCCTGCACAGCAAAAGTGAAGGTACATCACCCTTGCACAGCAAAACCCGCCCAGAGACCCACTCAACTCCAGAGTACAATGCTGCAGCTGGCCTTCCATCCCCACAGCAGGAGATCAGAGAATTTCCTTCTGGGGAAAGTGGCCTGTTCAAGAACACTAACATGCAGATTTTGACAGTGATAGATTATTCAGTGAACAGCCCAAAGTAACGAAGTGGCTAGTTGTCCTAACCTCAATCTCAGGCATGTATAACTTCCAGGCAGCCACATAAGTGCAAGCAGCTAAGTAGCAATTACCACTAGCAGAACCTCAAGTACTAGAAAAGGAAGCAAGAATAAACAGACACTTCTGGGAAAACTGATAGGCATCAAACAGATGAAAAAATGGAAAACAAACAGAAATATTGCAAATAACCTCAGAGATATAACATATTTCACCTATAGAGCTCGTGATATGCATGGTAGTATAAGAAACATGCAGAAAATAAAAAGAACTCAAGGAATTTAAGATATGATGACAAAAATGAGGAATGCAGCATAAAGTTTGGAAGGAAGTTAAGAAAATCTTTGAAAATAGAACAATAAGGGGCACAAACATGGAAGAGAAAAGGTTTTATTTAAAAAAAGGCAACTCAGAATCTCCAATATCTGACTCATATGAGTAGAAGAAAGGAAAACAGAAAAGAATGCTACAAGAAAAATCTCCTGGATTGAAGGGCATTCATTTTCTGATGGAAAGGGCCTAATTTGTGTCCTGCATGATAAATGAAAAACAAAAAGACTAAATCTAAGGCATACTTTTACGAAATTCAGAACACTAGGGATAAAGGAAAGCTCTAAAAGCTTTCAGTCCAAAAAAACAAAATATAGATTATAATCAAAAGAAGCAGGAATTAAATGGCATGAGACTTTTCAGTAGTCGCATCACATTTCACAGCAGTCACAACATCGAAATCCCTTCACAATTCTGAGGGAAGAAAATTGCCACCTAGAATTCTCCATGCAGCTAACTATAATAAAATATTGAGGATAGAATAAAGATACTTGCAGGTGTATAAGACCCCAAAATACATTTCATTCCAAAGTCTGTTTCACAGGAGAAAACAAAACAAAACAAGAAAGAAGATATAGCATCCAGAAAGTGGGGCAAGGAGTACATGAAGAGGTGAAGACAATTGTTAGTGTATCTGTGAAGGAATATCCCAGAGCAGTAGCTGAGTTCCACGCTTGGAGAGTAACGTGTGCGAAGAGGAACAGGAGGACAGAAAGCACCAAGAGAGGTACCTCCAAGAAAAAAGATGCATTTTATAGGTTGATATGTTTAAAGATATTGACAAGAATATAACACTCCTGAAAGAGAGTTTGAGGACATATTAATGATAGGTACACACCCACAACTAAGCCCATCAAAATATACCCTTAGTAAATCTAGGAAAACAAAAAAAAAAACATATGAGAGAAATTGATATCATAGCATTTTTCAGGACTCAGCAGAGGTTAAATGCATATAAAATAGGAATGTATGCTCTGAATATTGATTTCAGCAAAAATGATGGTATAATTATAATGGGAGAATGAGAAAAGCTGAAGAATGTGAATGTATGTTCGTGTTTATGTGGTGGAAGAGGATTATGAGAACTAAATTTATATCTACTACGGTTTGAAGACAATATATTTTTTAAATGTTACTAAGAAATATGGTAGCAATTACCAAAAATGAAGGCAAAAAGTGCTGACAGTGGTTGCCTTCTGAAATTGAAAACCAGGAGGCAAGAAGGAGTAATTTATGTGCAAAAATTGTAAAATAACAATTTAATTTTAAAATATTTATGGGAGAAAATATTGAGAGCACTTCTTATTGGCAAAATAACTCACTTGAGAACAATAACAATAATTTTTATCAATTTGTACACCCTCTCCTTGTCTAGCACAGTATCTTGAGAATGTTACATTCTCAATAAATACCTTTTTACTTGATTATTTGTTTAGGAACAAGATCTCACTTTGTCACCTAGGTTGGGGTGGAGTGGTGTGAACACTAGGGATAAAGGAAAGCTCTAAAAGCTTTCAGTCCAAAAAAACAAAATATAGATTATAATCAAAAGAAGCAGGAATTAAATGGCATGAGACTTTTCAGTAGTCGCATCACATTTCACAGCAGTCACAACATCGAAATCCCTTCACAATTCTGAGGGAAGAAAATTGCCACCTAGAATTCTCCATGCAGCTAACTATAATAAAATATTGAGGATAGAATAAAGATACTTGCAGGTGTATATTCCTGTATATTCCAATAGCTCCATAGCTCACTGCAGCCTCAAACTCCTGGGCTCAAGCAATTCTCCCAGCTTGGCCATCCAAAGCACTGAGATTACAAGCATGGGCCACCACCCAGCCAACAATTTTTTTGGGGGAGAGAGGATCAGTCTCACTCTGTCACCCAGGTTGGTGTACAATGTCATGCTCATGGTCACTGTAACCTCAACCTGCTAGGCTCAGGTGATCCTTCCACCTCAGGCTTCTGAGTAGCTGGAACAACAGGCGTCAGCCACCACACCCAGTTAATTTTTTGATTTTTGTAGAGACGAGGTCTTGCCAAGTTACTTAGGCTGGCCTCAAACCACTGAGTTCAGGCAATCCTCTTACCTCCACCTCCCAAAGTGCTGGGATGACAGGTGTGAGCCACTGCGCCCAGCAACAATTTTTTTTTTAATGATAAGTATCACAAAACCTTGGCTCTATATAGTACATGACCAACAGAACAGGCACTATGAACTCTCCCTGACCCCACTCTAGAGGAAGGAAGGACACCGAAATTCCAAAGAGAAACCTCTTTTCTTATTTTAGTAAACTGATGCAGAATGCTACAAAAAGAGAAGAGCTATGTTAGGGCTCATAATGCATGATGCTCTAAATATATTTGATAGGCTGTTATTTCACTTTTGTGTGGATTTGGAGTGTGAATATCTTGACTACCACTCATTAACTAAAACAACCAATATTCCCAAGCTGGTGCTGTGCACTCAAACTGAACTTGAAGTTGGAGATAAATTTTTCCTGCAATTCTGGAGCTTGTAAAGAAGTGCTAACAGTCGGGCCCAAGTCTGTAATCCCAGCACTTTGGGAGGCCGAGGTGAAAGGATTGCCTGAGCTCAGAAGTTCGAGATCAGTCTGGGCAGAGGTTCAAGATCAGCCTCATCTCTACAGTAAAACAAAAATAAGCTGGGCGTGGTAGCCCATGCCTGTAGTTCCAGCTACTTGGAAGGCTGAGGAGGAAGGATCGCCTGAGCCCAGCAGGTCAAGGCTGAGGTGGCCATGAGCATGCATTGCATTCCAACCTGGGCAACAGAGTGAGACTCCGATTTGGAAAAACAAAAAAGTGCTAACAAAGGAGTACTGTGGACCCAGAAGTCTATAGGGACATTCCCTAGCTCTTGTAATGTTAACTTATCTATGGTGTACATGTAAACTGCTACTTTTTGAAAAAAATCATTAAGATTGTTCAATTTTCCCTCAAAATTTGTGAGAAATCTCTTTAGCTAACCACAGGAGGGCCTAAGTTTCTTTATGTTAGATAGAAGATATTGTATCAGTTGAAACCGGATGTATCCATTCCTTGAACATTACAGTTTATAGTAATATTTCTTCCATATTAAGTGTGTTCTAGACATTATTAAGCAAATTCAAAGGCTTCAGGTGAGAAATGCTAGATTTCATTCTCTGATGATCGTTAGTAAACACGCCAAAAATAACAGCCTCCACTTTTCATTTCGGTCCCTTTTATTTTCCTTCATAATTCTTTTCATTCTCTGATGAATTATATACCTGTTTGTTGTCTGCCTTCTCCTTCAGAATGTAGACCCCATGAGGACACATGCCTAGAGCAATTCCTGGTAACCTCTGTAAATATTTGTTAATGAGTGAATGAATGAATGGGTGAAAGAACGACTTTGCCATGATGACAGGGATATTGGACAAACATTTCCTCATATCATCTTTATACTGCATACAAATCAACATACCTGCGATTATATTGTCCAGCAGTGTGATAGGCATGCAGAATATGCCAACTAGTAAATCACTTATGGCCAGGTTTAAGATGAAGAGATTAGTAACTGTGTGCATATGTTTGTTTCTCATTACAATAAAGCAAACCACGGTATTTCCCACCATGCACAGGAAGAAGATCAGAAAGTAGGAAATAATGAAGATCGCTGCCACTTGAGGCTGGTGAAGATAGTAGTTCACATAGGTAATATTAATATCTGAGTACAGGTGCTGCTTTGTGTCATTAACACTCCAAATGGGATGCCAGCTTTCTGAAGAGTTTGAGTCCCATGTCTCACTCATGATGAACCTTAACAGAGGAGAGGCAGAGAAGAAACGTGTCATTAGGAATGAGCAGAATATGAATTCTGTGGCTGAGCTTAAGAGGGATACTTTCAAAATGCCGTGGAATTTTGAGGGACCTTCAATAATAATTCATAAATTTTGCATTAAAACCATTCTATATACAAGGCATTTGAATGATTAGAATTTACACCAAGATCATTAGCAAGTTCTGCTTTGTGCCACAAATAACAATTATTATTATATTTTGTTTCTTAATAGACTCTATATTTCATTTTTGGGGAACATATCCTCTATATCTGCAATATTTCCCTTATCTTTCGAAATTCTCCATCCCTCTGCTTCCAGGGATTGTAATCTAGTACAACTCGCCTATTATTTTAGGCTTATCTACATGTCTCTAGCTTTCCTGGTAATCTGAACAAGATGGGGTGCCTACATCTTCAAACTCCTGAAGAAATCAGCTTATTGTATTTGCCTTATTCTGCTTTGACTCAGGCAACTGAAAGCTCTTTTTTATACACTTCTATTGCAGACATAGCCATCATGTGTTAAGTGTCTTAAAACACTTCTAGGCTTAATTGTCTTGATTTCACTTAGCATAATTCTATTACCATAGAAAGTCTCAATGAACTATTTAGAAGCTATATGTTTTAACGTGGACATCTCAATCAATCCTTGTGTGTCATAGGAGAGACTCACAGGACTCAGCTTATAGTGTATTCACAAGTAATATTCAGATGGCAAAGGATACAAAGCAAAGTTAGCAATGGGAAAGGTGCATATGGCGAAGACTTCAGGAAACTAGGCACAAGCTCCCATGAGCCTACTCTCAATGAAGTCACAATAGACATGCTTAGTTCCTCCAGCAACAAGCTGTGACAACATGTGTGAGGTGTTGTCTACCAGGGAAGCTCATTAGAGACCCAAGACTCATGATTTTATTGGAGAATGGTCAAGTGGGAACCTTATCTCTAGCATGTATCAAAATCCTGGACTCTCAGATGGAAAGAAGTTATTCAACATAAGCCATGTTGTTTGTACAGTGTAGGCATAGTGAGCTCTCCTTATCATTTAAGGAAACTTGAATATTAGTCTAGAGAACTGTTTCCTATTTAAGTTTCCAGACTCAAGCAAATGGTCAAACTGGCAAGCAGGCCTTTCTAAGAACAGCAGCCTCAAGCCTGCTTATCATTTCTGCATTTCTTGTTGATTGGACAGAAGGTTATATGTGCCATAAATAAAAAGCAATTTGACAGTGAAGTTACACAATTGATCTCCCCACACTGTTAGTGTGATCCAGAAAACAGTTAAAAATGACTACTTAATGTGGACAAAAGTTTGATAAGAAACAGCATAGTTATAGAGTCTGAAATTACCTACTCACAATATACTTACTAATTTCAAGTAAAAAGTGTAACTTTCCAGTGGAAAACCTGTCAATACTACCTTAGTTAAATGATAAAGGTTGACATTTCAAGTTGTGGGGCAAAAATGTATCATATGCCCATTGATGTAATACATGAGAACTCACATCATTATAGCAATATTTTTGTCAAGACATGTATATCTAATAAGTTTATAATGTATAATCTTATGGTAAGGAAATATCTTATAACCTCCAAATTAGGACAATTATATTTATGTAAAATATTTCTATATTTATCTGCTTCTGAAATGAGTGAATACTTGTCCTTAGCTATAAAACTTAAACCTTCTACTACTTATGGTTAACATTATGACTTCCCAAATGTCACTGTCCTAATTTCTTGAACTTCTAAATAGCTTAGGTTACATGGCAGATGAGAATTAAGGTTGCTAATCATCTGATCTTAAAATGAGAGATTATCCTGGACCATAGGAGGTCCTTAAAAGGGAGAGAGAAACCTGGAAAGTCAGTACTAGAGTGATTCCATATGTGAGAAAGACTTTGATGGATCATTCCTGGCTTTAAAGACAGAACAGGTGAGCACAAATGTGGAAACAACATAAAAGATCTAAAAATTGACCTCCCATGGACACTGCAAACTCCCTGCCAGGAATATACCCAGAGGAACTCAAATCATTCTATGAAAAAAGTTAACTGTGCACGCATGCTTATTGCAGCACTATTCACAATAGCAAAAACATGGAAAACCATGCTACCCAACGAAAGTAGACAGGACAGGGCAACCTCCTAGGATCTCCTCCTACTTTGGGAGAAAGAAAAAGAAAGTAGACTGAATTTTTAAAATGTGGTACATATATAAGATGGAATACTACACAGCCATAAAGGACAAAATTATGAACTTCACAGCAACTTGGTTGGATTTAGAGTCTGTAATACTCAGTGATCTATCATAGAAGCAAAGAACTGAGTACCACATGTTCTCACTCATAAGCAGACTCTGAACAATTATCATAATACTATAAGAAAGAAATTGGCAGTGGTGGGAAACTGCCAGGAGAGGGAGGGCACACCTCATCAATAAGGGTACCTAATCTCAAACCAAGTAAAGTGGAGACTGAAGTGAGGCCCAAACTTTTCCTGTACAATGACCATATGTATATCTAACCTTGAATTGCACCCTACATCTTTAAAATAAAAAAAAAGAGGGGAACAACAGACTCTGGATACTGCCAAAGGACGGAGGAAAGGAGGGGGATAAAGGCCCACAACCTCCCATTGGGTACCAGGTCTACTACCAGGGAGAGAGAGAGTTCACTAGAAGCCCAAATCTTGCCTGCATGCAATCTACTTATACAGTAAATCCTCACATGTACTCCACAACTCAGTATACAGTAAAACAAAACAAAATAAAATAAAATGACAGAAAAGGGCAATGAGCCAAAGAATGTGGGAAACCTCTAGAAGCTGAAAAAGAAAGGCAAGAAAATGGATTCTTTCACAGAGCCTTAAGAAAGAAATGTGGTCTCGCCAAACCTTGACTTTAGCCTAGTGAAGGCCATTCAGAATTCTGACCTTCAGAACTACAAGATCATAAATTTGTGTTGTTTTAAGACACTAAGTTGTGGCAGTTTGTTATAGCGGCAGTAGGAAACCAATTGTCTTACCACCTTTCTTCCTTTTCCCAATTTCTGTAGTATTCTCAGATTTTTTTTCCTTGTACTTTCTATATATATAGTTGAGAGGTTGAAAGCTTTATTTAGTAATTATAACATTTATTTTCTATTTTACAATTGTATTTGCTCAAACATAGAGCTCTATTCTACATTTAGATTCACTCAATGTTTATTTCAACCTTTTCATAAGAGGGTTTCTCCATGCACTAAATTGTTATATTGTATTTAATTGTATTATAAATAATTAAAATGTGTATATGATAACAAAATCAAGGAGTTTCAAAATTGTTATATCTGCTGAGTCATTACACATATGAGACAAACCCCTTATTCATGTGAATTACAACCAATGTCCATACTATTTTGATCCCACTGGTTTTGTTCAAATCCCTGAAGACATATTCTACTATCAATTGGGAGTTTTGGTATAGAAAACTCGAATCCAATCCAACATTTTTGTTCACATATGAGTGCTGTGTCTTTCCTACATATTGTATGAGAGAGATTTTAAACCTCTAATCATATTAATTGTACCAGCACATTTATTTTCTACTGATTTTTCTTGAAAAATATAAATCCTCTTAAACTTCTCAGTATTACCATCATGTCAAAAGTCATTAACTGCTCTACTTGTCATATTCTCTACCATGGTTACCAATTTTCCATATGTTGATATACTTTAGCCCTCCAAAATTACTGACTTTTAATTATATTATTTTATTTTATCTTAAAGATTTTTGCTACCTTCACCAGGCACATTTTCATTTTGTTAAGTCATTTTACACTGTGTTAGAAAATGAATTCTGTGAGAGTAAAGACTACTTGGTTCAGAGCTGAGTTATCAGTAGCTAAAAACACGACTGAATCGTACCTGACACTGGAAAAATATTTATTGAATTGATTTATTAATATCTTCATTCCATTTTTGTTTCATAGATTGTGGGGTTTTTTTTTTTGTAATTTTCTGGTTGTAAAGCTTTTGTTGTCTAAAATTTTCTTCTACTACAGGTACATACATGTCTTTTTGTAATAGATTAGTGTTTAAGAGCATAGGCTCCAGAGTCTAATTGCTTGCACTCAAATGCCACATCTTGTTTTCTACTAGCATTTCTTGGAAGAAAATAACTGTGTGATTAATACCTGTGTGACCTTGAGTACATTATTTAATCTTTCTGTGTTTCAGACTTTTCATCTAAAAAGTGAAAATAATAATTCTACAAACTTCACAGTGTCATTGTTAGGTTTTCATAAAATAATTGTGGCTAAAATTTGTTAGGTACTTACCACATGTCAAACTCAGTACTAAGCATTTTTTAGATATATTTGCTCATTATGGTCTTACCATAGAACAGTCTGGGGAGGAAACTGAGGCAACAGCCAAAGTAAGTAATTTACCGAGATCATATCATGTATGTAAAAAGCAGTAAAAAGCAGAGGTGGGATTTTAAACAACCTGACTGCAGAACACATTTTCTTAAGCTTACAATATAATCCATGTAAAGCGCTTAAGCAGGTGTAGAACACAGCATAGGCACTTATGTATATTTGTTATTATTTTCCTTTCCTTTCTTCATATGTTCTTCACTTTCTCCCTCTTGTCTTTCCTTCCTTTATCTCTTCCTTTGTGCCTTTCTTCCTCCCTACTTGTTTTTAATAGAATTGTAAATAAATCTTAGGGTTTTTTTTTATTACCTTATTCATACTGCGTTTAGGGCCAGTGCAATGAAAACACAAACCAAGTATGTGTGGTGTACTCTTTATTTGTTTATTTTTTATTCATTAACATCATTTTATGATTGTTAACATCATTTTTTTCTAAAGCTGATCTCAAGGACTGGGTACTGAAATTGTTTATGTTTTGTTTCATCTTCAGGTTTCTGAAAGGGAAGGGGAAAGTCCTAGTATCACACAGACATTCCATCACGGAATTTTACTTCACGCTACAATTTCTTGGAACTGAGATCTTTTGTTCATTCATTCATTCATTTAACAAATATTGATTGTGTTGACAATCTGCTAGTTACCATGCACTGAGAATATAACAGTGAAATGAACCAAGCCTCAGCCTTCTGTATAATGGGAAATGCAGATAATAGTATACTCCAGCCAGTTCATAGTGACTTGTGAGAGCCAGCTGTACACATCTCTTCCCAAATGCATATTCAGTGATGTCATGGTAACTGCTTAAAAGCAACCACGGTAGCAATATTTACACCATGAAAATCAGCAGCTCTACAGATAAGTGCTTTTTAATTTTTAAAAAATGTGGTTATTAAACATTAATTAGTATGCCAGTGGATCAAACAAATGGCATCTAAAGGAGAAAAAGAAATATAAAAATGAAGATAACTATGAAGGTGAGAAAAAAAAGAAAAATTGCCTACAACAAAACAAAAAGATAAGACAAATAATAGAAGTGCAGAAAATGAAGCAATGTAGGAGATCGATGGAGAATACCATATATAATTATAAATATATCTGAACAAAAGGCTTAATAAAACTAATGTTCATAAAAGAAATAAGCCTGTTAATTAAATGGCTGATATACTTTACACCTCAAGTAAACTGTTTACAGATTTGTCTTTAATTTTGTAGCATGAATAAAATATTTTTCTTCTTGTTTTTCATTTTAAAAGTCCTAATTTTTAAGTTTAAGTCCATTAGCTTTCTTACTATGATAATATTATGGAAGAAAGCACATGATTGTAATTAAATAATTTGCTTTAAGAGTGGAATGCTACATAAAAGTAAGATAAATTAAGAATATAATCTTTTGAAATAAATATATCTGTAAGTAAAATATATAAACAAGTATATTCACTGCAACTTGATACAGAAAAAGATCAAAAATTTTCTTTATTAGACACATTAGTCAGATTTTGATATTTGCATGTAATATACACAATAATTTCAAAACAATAAACACAGGCAGTAGAATAAGTATGTTGCTGTGAATAGCCTACTCTGATGTCCTTTTATCCTCATTTTAATAAGTGTACAAATGAAGAAATAAAATGATTAAGCATTTGTTCATCAGAATATTATAATTTTATTATCTTAAAACGATATTTTAATATTTGTCCCAAAAGAAAAAAAAATCAATTTTAGTGGCATGTTTGAAAATAAGAACCACTTTAATTAAAATGTAATTAAAATTTTGAGAAGTACAAATTTGAAGTTCTAAAAAAAAATTCAAAGTCTAAAAGAAGAAATGTATAGCTATCTTAGAAAGCCAGAGAAGAGTCCTCTTGAAAACCCAGAAACTTTAAAAAATTCCTTGACACAGAATGTTGTTAAGTTTGAATAAAGAGAGAAATGAGACTCATGAGAGAATTTTAGATTAAAACACAATCAAAAAAGAATTGTCAAGAAAACGGAGGGTTTGAGGACCACTCCAAGATCAGGATCAGAATATAAAGAAACAGTAGACAACTCATAGGGAGTTATTTGAGGTAAACTGGGAAACTGCTGTGGTATCAACTGAATTTGGCAGTACCCACTTCACCTCCACTTGGGAAATCAGGCGTGTGCATGCCCAGAAGACCTGGTGCTGAGACCTTGTGTAGAAGCAGGTATTTCCCTTCTCACTCAGTCACAGGGAGCACACCCCCATCATCAAAACCCACATCCATAATGCTAACATTTTTGGGGTTTTTTTTCTGAGTCGGAGTCTCACTCTGTTGCCCAGGTTGGACTGTAGCAGCACACTCATAGCCACCACAGCCTTAACCTGCTGGGCTCAGGCCATTCTTCCACCTCAGCCTTCCAAGTAGCTGGAACTACAGGCACATGTCTCCATGCCTGGCTAATTTTTTGATTTGTTGTAGAGACGGGATCTTGCCATGTTGCCTGGGTTGATCTCGAATCTCTGAGCTCAGGCAACCGTCTTGCCTCCGCCTCCCAAAGTGTTGGGATTACAGGTGTGAGCCACTGCATCGGGTACTGACAAACATTTTACAAAAAATTTAAAGGCTAATGATATCTGGTGTTGACAGACAACAGATGCAGGGAGATGGACATTTTTATACAATGTTACTAAAGGATAAATAGATAAGCCTTTTGAAGGAGAATTTGCAATGTCAATAAAATTAAAATGTACATCTTTTTCTACTTTACCTTTTATTTCTAGGAACACAACCTATTGAAATAAATACATCCATGAGTAAAAATCCATGAAAGTATTATATTCATTGCAACTTTGTCATAGGAAAAGTTTAGAAACAATATAATTGGCCACAAGTAGACAAATATTTAGGTACATTATCAATATTAATAATCAAATATACAGTATGGTTATCCTAATAATAACAAACCTATCTAATACTTGATCTCTGCCAGATTCTATTATAAAATATATGCATATAAACTCACTTAGTTCTTTAAGGAAGTCCTAAGGTTATCACTGTTCCTATTTTCAGGTGAAGAAGCTGAGGGAAAAACAATTAAGCGACTGACCCTAGGTCACCAGCTGGAAAGTACCAGGGTCAAGAATTAAAACCAGATAGTCTGACTCAGTAGCCTTTACTGCAGCCTCTATAATAAAATACAGCCATTAAAATGAATATGGACTGTCTAATTAGGACATATAACAATTTATAACTTATATTGCTTGTGTCAAAAGCAAAATTCTGATTAAACATAGAAAAAATTTGCTAATGGTATTTATTTCTGGAAGTAGATGTAGGTTGTAGTGTGAGGTGATGGGGAAGCTTTTACATGTTTCTATTCTTCACTGCTTGAGTTTTTTTACAGAATATATAAATATTTTCTCATACTCAAATATGAAGCAATAAACAATAGGATCTGTGCACTACTTTCAATCACCTAAGACAACTTTTGAAAGCAACATACTTAGAAATCTTCCTATTTTCACAGACAGAAGTTAGACTCTATCCTATACTTCAAGAAGTTACTATCTACACATGTGCCTATATGTATCTGCAAATGAATTATTATGTGAATACCAATCAACTACCTAAAATGACATATTTTCTAATCATGAAATTATATCATGAGGATTGGTTGTCCTTGGGTGGAATTAGTGACTTGAAACAAGCATGAAGAGAGGCTTCAGGGGTGCTGAAACTGTGATATTTCTCAATCTGGCTGCTGGTTACAATTTCAGTTTTTGAAAATTCACTAAGTTTGCATTTATGCACACTTTTTTAAACAAGAAGGAGTTAAAGCTGCTTACTGGCTATCCATTTTTAACCCTGGGAGAAAATAAGAAGATAGGTGACAAAGTCCAATCTCCTTGTCAACATAACTAAACCTATAGACTTCACATCAACTTGGATGGATTTAGAGTCTTTCATACTCAGTGATCTATCACAGAAACAAAGAACTGAGTACCACATGTTCTCACTCATAAGCTGAGCCTGAACATTTACCATATTATTATAAGAAAGGGATTGGCAGTAGCAGAATACTGCCAGGGTGAGGTAGGGGGAGCACATAACATCAAAAAGGGTACCTGATCTCAAACCAGACAAAGTGGGGACCAAAGGGGGGCTAAACCTTACCTGTATGACATCCATTTGTATACCTAATCCTCATTGTACCCCATATCTTTAAAATAAAATATAAAAATAATAATTAAAAATTATCAAACTTCTGAGTAAACAGACTTCATATTTCTAGAAAACTCCTTATCTATGAAACATTCTTAACAGAGTGCCCTTGGTCGAGGATTGCCTATAAAAAATACATTGAGAACCTAAGGATTTATGATGCTGTGTACCCTGGAAAATGTCCCTTAAACTGGGGTATAAAATGGAAATATTCACAGTCTAAATATTCCTCCTGCTGCTTGTGACAACCAAGTAAACACAAACTAGAGACTTCATCTTCCACTTGAACCAGAGACCACCTCTCAAACACCTCTTGATGTCCCAGACAACTCTCCTGGATGATCTGAGTTTCTTGGTTGCCTGTGTCCATGAAATTATTAGTATATTTTCATGATGGATAAGGCTTTTGGATCATGTTTTGTTGGTACTGGGACTTCATGATAGCACAGATTGGCAATGAAAGCAGGACTGTTTTAGTCCCACACATCATAATGGCTAAGGTGATTTTTATCAGTAAAAAGTAAATGGGAAAAATATAATGAAATTCTAATTAAAGAATGAATGCCAACTATCGTTGGTAGGGCATAGCAAAGTTTTGAGGTGATGGAATGTGGAGGGAGTAGACTTAGATCGAAGGGAAATGGCTAAGAAGATTATTAATAAGGGGTGGCTGGAAGAAGGAATCATAGAAAAATTTATATCCCCTGGCTAGTGCTAGGGACCTCTGGTAAAGTGAAACCTTTAAGAGAATGCTGTGAAATTGGCTGGATTTTTGTTGTTGTTGTTGTTTGTTTTTATGGAAGACCTACTCATGCTTCTATGGCTACTTGGAGTGATGTCTTACTCCCTCACAAAGTAACATAATTAAGGCCATTGATACTCAAAAAACTACATACATAGCTAGAGGACACGGCCAGGTAGCTTCTGAATCCCAAGGATATTCTGTGAAAATTTTCAAACATTTTATAAAAAAATACCAGCAGATGCCTGATGAAGCATTATTTGTAGAGATTCTTAAACAGTGTAGGACACTTCGCTAATTTTAGAGATATGTAAGTTGAAGGACAATATTCAATAGCTGCAAATATCTGTGACCAGGTAATTCATGATGTATGACAGCTAATCTACTACAATTGGTAAAAAGTAGAAGCAAAGCAAACCTATCCTAAGAGGGGTAATTTCCCTTATCACTCAATCACAAATGTCATTCGCCCTCAGACACTATAGGCTTGCTACAGGTGACCACAAGCAGGTTTTGTGACGACCATAAAGATACTCTCAATTTAATTTTCCTGGCACAGATAATGAAAAGACACACTAATACAAAAAGCCCTCCTGTCTTGTGCTTCTTATACAATCTTGCTCTTGGGAAGTCAAGAGAATATTCATGAGACAATGGATGGACCTGCTGGTTTGGTTAATGCACAGAGGGCTGTTGATGACAAGAAATCTATGCTTACAAGGGGGGGCATGAGGAGAGAAATAAAAAGACATTTGGAAGGTAAAGCGCTGTTCTGACCCTTCTTTCCACCTCTTAAAGTATTACTGCAAGTTCACCCTAAGTATTGTAGTCTGCAAGAAGTTAAATCAAATGATAATAATCTCAGTTCAAAATAGAAAGTACTTGAACAGCAGCCTGAATGCATTTTCATGAATAAAACTATCAAGTTTGAAAAAGATTGACTGAGAGGTTGAAGTACACTTACACATTCCCCAACAAGGAAGATTCGGCCTTTTGCAATGATTTGGGTAAAAGAATCTGAGACTTGAAGGCAAAGTTTCTTAGTATCATAGCTAGAGGTTTTCAATGTTCAGTAGCACTTATGGGAGATAGAAATGGTGCTCAGAAGGGCCCAAAGGTGAAAGTTGGAGAATTTGGAGACATGATATTGGAGGGACCAGGGTCTTCACCGATTACATGGCCTTTAACTGAATGCATAATTGGAACAGATATTATGCGTCAATGAAGAATGCTGCCTTTATCCTTTTTTGAGAAGACCAGGGTAATATTGTCCAAATCACTCTTTTTTTTTTTTTTTTTGAGTTGGAGTCTCACTCCGTCGCCCAGACTGGAGTGCAGTGGCCGCTCCCGGTCACTGCAGCCTCGACCTGCTGGGCTCTGGTGATCCTTCCACCTCAGCCTTCTGAGTAGCTGGAATTACAGGCATGTGCTACCATGCCTGGCTGATTTTTTTATTTACTGTAGAGATGAGGTCTCGCCAAGTTGCCCAGGCGGGTCTCAAACCCGTGGGCTCAGGCAATCCACTCACCTCGGCCTCCCAAAGCGCTGGGATTACAGGCTGAGCTACCGAGTCTGGCCTAAATCACTCTTTCTGGAATAATTGGCCATGATGAATGGGAACTTTTGGCACTTCCTGTGTTCACTCAGAATAAATTGTAAGTGATATAGAATGCCAGGAATGTATAAGAGACTATTATCCTGATTAAGGAATAGTTGAGGTGTGATTACTGGTTCCTGCTAGCTCTTCTTTTAACAGATCTGTGCAGCCAGCACATCGAGCCTAACTAGATAATCAAGCTTTCAGCAAGTATTTCTCCTGGTAGTTTCAATTGTGCCTGATGTGATAAAGGCTATACAGAAGGCACAACAGGCCAAGGAGGACTGGAATGCCATTATAAACTCAGCTTGTGCTTTCTTCTCCATTCCCATTTCTAGGAAACGGCCAGGCCAATTTGCATTTTCACAGAATAGAACTCAGTATACATTTACTGTATTGTCAGAAGTATGTTTGAAGTTACTGACATACTTGCCATAATTTTATGATGTGAGACTTGGGCTTAATAAACATTCAAACAAGTTAGTAAATTACATTGATTATATTAACTGTTTCTCTGAGAAAGAAATCATGAGGAGTTAAAGACTATAGTGACTCACTTGACATATAGAGGCAGGTTGATAAATTCAGCTGAAATTCAGAGACTTGGAAATCACATGGACTGGAGCAAACAGAGACATTCCTGAAACTGTTTTTTATAAAAGCTATCTATTTGAGCATCTGTCAATGAGCAAGCAACTCATAGACAAATAGGGCTTACTTTGATTTTGGCAGAAGCTTTTTAAAAAATTTTTCATCTAAGAATCCTAGTGGCCCCTATTCACAAAATCACCAGAAAGATAATTTAATTTGAATAGGGGCCCTGAGCAGAAACAATTGCAAAAGGATTTCCAGAGGGTGATGATAGAGGGAAGTCTATTTGGGTTTTATGATTTGATGGCTCAGATAATGTAAGGTACATCTGAAGCCAGAACATACACAGACTGGAGCATTCAGCAGGAATAAAATAGTTCAGTGAAGACATTTTGACTTTTGAGCACAAACTCTGGCCAAGATAGCTAGTCCTAATAAACCATATGAATGACAACTGATAGCCAGTTACTGAGTATTGGTCAAAGTTGCCCACACCACAGAAGTTGCCCACACCACAATGGTCAAAGTTGCCCACACCCATCAGAAAATCCTGAAGCTAGCAATAACAATTTTGTCTTGGATGATGTCAGAGACACTGATATAAGGATCAAGCAGCACAACGAAAGGTTACTCATAAATTGGAAGTAAGATATTAAAAGCCCACTTTGGAAGGAGAACAAGTTCACAAAAGGGAATCGCTGCACACAGGAGCAGGTTACTTCACTGCCACAAGAGCTAGCTGCACACAGGAGCAGGTTACTTCACTGCCACAAGAGCTAGCACAAAGCCTTCAGAGGACTTCTCCAACCCATTACCGAGGTGCTGTATGTCTCATGAATTGCTCCCAACTGAAGCAAGAGAAACTGCCTGGCTCACTCTTGGGAGTTCTGGATTGTGACATCTTACTTTTTGGAAATCAGCAGAAATACATTCTGCAGATAAGAAAAGCTTGATGGAACAAGACAAGGGTAAACCCACTCAGTGAACTGAGAGCAGAGCTGTTCAAAAGTTCTTCAATATCCCTGTATAGTCAATATCCCTGTATAGTCAGGGAAATAAGCATTCATTTAAAAAAAGATCCTATGGTAATTTAGAGGAAGTATTAAGGGGTACCTACAGTTGTTGTCTCAGAAGGTATTTGGAATAAGAAAGATGCTTTAGCCAGATTTCAAGAACCATTATCTGGTTCCTGAAGGGATCAGGCACTGAGTTCTCAGGTCATGTACTGAAGGGCTAATAAAACAGGAATCTGTCCCCCAAGGTTAGTCAACAGGGAAAGAATCACTTTAAAATGTCTGTGGAAATCCTGCCATTTCTGACAACATGGATGCCTCTGTAGGACACTGTGCTAAGTAAAGTAAGTCAGCCACAGAGAGACAAATACTGCATGATTCCACTTTTATGAAGTATCAGAATTAGTTAAGCTCATAGAAGCAGAAGATTGAATGGTTATCATCAGGGGCTAGAAGGAGAGGGAAATGGGAGTAATTCAACTGATATAAAGCTTCAGTTATGCAGATAAATAAGCTCAAGAAATTTGCCATACAACACAGTACCTATAGTTGACAATTCTGTAATGTGCACTGCTATGGTTGAATGTTTGTGCTCCCCAAAATTCATATATTGAAATCTAATGCCCAATGCAGTAGGATTAAGGGTCTTTAGGAAATGAACAGGTCAAAGGATCAGAGGCTTCATGAATGGAATTAGTGTCTTTACAAAAGGAGCCTACTGGAGCTTGTTTGCCTCTTCCATCATGTGAGGACACACACAGCCAAAGGTGCTATCTATGGGGAAGAGGGTCCTTTCCAGACACTGACTCTGCCAGTGCCTTGATATTGGACTTTCTAGCCTTTAGAACTGTGAGAAATAATTTTTTGTTGTTTATAAGTTGTGCAGTCTAAGGTATTTTGTTGTATCAGCCCAAACAGACCAAGACACACACTTGAAAATTTGCTTTGTGCATCATGTCAAGGTTTTCTTATGGTTTCTATGCAACTCCTTTACCAAGTGGCAGGACAGTTTTATGATTCATTATACACCAAAACTTACCAATTTCCCTGGAGGCGTGGCAAGAGGGAAGTACTAGCAAAGTTGCTGTTATTGCTGGCTCTGTGGTAAGTTACACGCCTGCTGATTTAGAAAACTCAGCTACTGGAAGAAGGATGTGGGTTTGAACAGATCACAGCAAACAGTAAAAGAGCTTGTAAGTAAATTTAAATCCCAGGGAAAGAGACAACTATGTTATTTCCCTGCCAACACATAAGGGCAGAGAGAATAACACTATAAGACATCCCTTTCAGATCTGGTGCTAATGACCAATATTGAAAGACATCCCTTTGAGATCTGCTGCTGACTAATGACCAATATGGAAAAAAAATCCTTAGACTTCTTTTCTCTAGAGAAAGAAGATTGGGTTCCCATTAATCTATAATCTAAAGAAAAGAAAGGACGCGTTGTCCTGATTGATAATGTAAGCTTTACTAATGTATGGTGTGTCAAACATTATATTAATCTCTCTGTCAAATAGCAACATGATGTATTAGAGGGTCTGTAATTCCATTGATGTAGTTAAATGAAAAGAAGACTTATGCAAATAATGCTTCCCAGGACAAAAAAATGCTTTGAAAATCTGAATTGAAGCTTCCCAGTGGTTAAAAAAATGTTGAAGTGTATTGTCTAAAGGAAAAAGTGAATTTGACTTTAGAAATTGCATATTCAATTAAATGTCTCCTTTAAATAACATTAAAAGGTCTAAATAATTTTGTGCAGTTGAAGATGAACAGTAATTAAGATGTAATGAATATATCAAAAGACCTTTAAAGAAATAAGTCCATTATGAACATACTTTATTCATACTCCCCACTGAGTGGTTCAAATCTTGTTAGTCATTGAGATATTGGATGCCTTATTCTTTTCTTAAAATACAAGAAGACAAATAATAATAACCAAAGAAAAGTTTACCAAGAATATATTAATTGAGCTCAGACAGTTAATTGGTTGAAGGTGCTAAAGCAACTGGCCAGTAATCCATTTCTCCCCAGCTAGTAGGAGAACGCACCCAGGAAAATAAAAGAAGACTGACAATTCAGATTAATGTTCTTATGGACATAATAATTAGCCTTCTAGAAAGACTAAAGATATTTTTTAGGATGTCTTATTTATTTAATGTCTTCATAGGACATTAAATAAATAAGTATTGCTTATAGTAAGTAAATATAGAATATGTGGATTTATGAGGCATGTCTTCCTGGAAAATGTCATGCAAACTGTGGTATAAAATGAAAATATTTCATAGACTGAACACTCACTCTGTTGTGTTAGATAACACCACAAAACCCTACTTGGAGGCCTCATCAATTACTCTGGGCCAAAGGTTTGTATACAATGCAAGAGAAAGGGTCTAAGGAATACACTCAATGTCCCAGAACTTCTTTGATTGAGTTCATTGATTGCCTATACTCATAAAATTATTAATAAGTCATGATCACATGTAAGATTTCTGAATTTTAGAGAAGCAATACAGGTTTCCTCTATAAAGTAAAATATTCATAAAAATAAACTTTCATAACCTTATATCTAGAAAGACACGTATATATTATTTTAGTGTATTTCCTACCAGTTTTTTAATTTTATATTTTTACATACACATTCTAGAGAGGAAAATAACATTATTTTCAAGGAGGTAACACATTGTATTGGGGTGAGGATTGTTTCACTTAGGAAAAATGAGCACTTTGAGGAGTGCTCTTCAAATGAGAAAGAAACTACTCCCATCCTACCTTACCCTCTAGGGCATACTTAGGATGAATAGAATAAACAAAAAATAGTTGAGTATCTTATTAAATATTGACTCTGTATCAGGTACTAAGCTAATTGCTTTACATGTGTCAAACCAGTTAATTTTTCTAGCAATTATATGAAGCAGCTATTAAGAATATCACAATTTAATAGATAAGGAAATTAAGATGGAAGATAAGTAATCTGACCCAGGCCCCACAAATAGTAACTGGCAAAGTTGGGAAACATATAGGAGGATATCCTCGAAGTGTGGAAGTCATCAACGTAGCTGGAGAGTGAGCAACTTGAGGGTTGGAAACTGACCAGAATGAAGTTAAAATAAGTAAGACCAAGGAATTTCTAAAATCTAGCATAACTTGTATTTAATTTTATACTAACTTCTGTGCTGTGCAGAAAATTAAACCACTCCCAACACTGCTATAATCCCACATTGCCAGCAGGAGTCTACTACATATAACTGCCTTTGTGGGAGATATTTTTCAAACATCAAGGAAAAGGACCTGTGTTCTAATATTTGAATTAGCATAGAACAGGGAGAAAGAAGCAGCTATAAATGATGACAAGGACCAGGAGAATTCCCAAAGTCTGTGGTGGCAGATAGAGGTGCATGCTGAATTCTCTAATGTACATGCAATGGAGACAATTGTAGTTAAATATAACAGCTGCATTGTCAAGCATGACTTGTGAGATTCAATGTAAAAGCAACTATATTTGTACTCTGCTACCTATTTAATTTTATTATTTGACGGTAATTTCTCCCTTGCCCCTGGATGAAGTTTGAAAAAAGTCTTATTACGTTTCTAACAGACTTATGCTATCGAATATTGCCATAGTAATTAATATTTTCAGTCTGGTATAATAAACAGAACTTTATATTTTCAACAAAGATGGCCCTCTGGCTTCTTTTTTCTTTCCTGCACTTGTTCTGCAGCATATCCCTTTCCATATTGTCAATCTGAGTTTCCATCCTCACCAGAGTCATGGGCAGGAATCAGAGTTTAGGAAGGTAGAAAAGCACAAGAAAAGATTTACTTCTCTTCTGGGGTTGTCTTAAGGTATTCCTTGGACTGACCCGAGTTTTGAGGGCACTTTCCTGGGTCTTCAGAGACACTAACCTGTTGCTATGGCTATCACCTAATGTTCTCTGCATGTGGGGAAATTCACCTCTGACTGCTGCTGGCTCTTTCCTCTGCCTTGAGAAATCTTATGGTTTACCTGACTGTAGTGTCACAGTTAACCTTCATTTACATATGCCACTTATCCCTGACTCATCATTAATACGAATGCATCTGTAGTATAGAAAGAATCTAGGCATGTAAGCTGGCCAGAGTCACCAAACTTTCCTTCTGTCAGAGAAACCAGCCAGCTAGGCCCTTTCACTTTAGCTATCTCAGGTGTGAGGCAGACACGAGTCTCCACTGTGTGCTCCAAAATACTAGGCATGTATGTTAAACTCTTTGTATTTCTCCTTTAATTTCTTTTCCCACATTTGATTCGAAAGAAAAGTGTACTCACTCCTCCATCTTATAAGTGGATAGGACTCACCACACACCAACAAACTGCTCGCTCAAGGCTCTCCTAATGTCTAACCCTGGGTCTTTTATCTCCTCAGCCTGAGGATCTGTTCCTTGTTACCCTCCTTTATGATTCCTGCATGGTGGCCCCACAAAATAGTCTTAGGACTTTAGCTGAAATGAGAACCAGAATAGCTGCATATAAAACTTCTGTTATGTAATTATCAGAAGGATAAACCCAAAAGGTTTGAGACCCTAAGAATAGTCTAGCAAGTGACAATCATGTCACTGAAAACTTTTGAAATGGAAATTGTACTAAAAAAAGAGTTTATATTCTTTTTGTCATTTAAGGTGTTGTTCATATCAAGGAATACTCTTTCCAAAGTTAATATAGAGAAATATTCTTTCCTTTTAATTGGTGACTACTGATGTGTTATAAGATGGACAATTATAAAATTTTTGTCTTTTGATATTAATGTAATATTTTGATATTTTATCTTTGCTTATATTTGTTAGTGTTTTCTATATTCTATTAGAATATTCTTAAAATGAGAATAGATCAAAAGGTATGATCATTTTTCCACTCGACAGATAATAATAAAAGTATACTAGAAAGCTGGTCCATGTATTTATCCCAGAAGTGCTTAAAAGTGCTTTCTGCTTATCCTTGTAAATAGTAGGTGCTAAAATTCCCATTGCCCATTTTAAAATCTTTGTCAACTTACTATTTTATTGTAATATTTTATTCAACCTAAGATATCCAAAATGCTATTATTTAAATTAAATGTGATCAACATAAAATTATTATTATTTATTTTATTTTAGATTCAGGGGGTACCAATACATGTTCATTACATGGACATATTGTACTATTTTAAAGTATATCACATAGTATATGATCTTCTTATTTAATGTATGTTTAAACAATATTAATGAAATTGAACTTTAGCTTCAGATTTTGGAAATTTGTATATTTTAAGTGAATTGTTAATTTCCTTCGTTATATTTCATATTGAAATGCCCATTTTTTGGTGGTTGTTAATGATTCATAACAACTCCTTTTTTTTTTTTTTGAGATGGAGTCTCACTCTGTTGCCCAGACTGGAGTGCAGTGGCACACCCCCGGCCACCGCAGCCTTGACCTGCTCGGCTCTGGCGATTCTTCCACCTCAGCCTTCCGAGTTGCTGGAAATACAGGCGTGCGCTACCGTGTCCGGCTGATTTTTGATTTATTGTAGAGATGAGGTCTCACCAAGTTGCCCAGACGGGTCTCGAACCCGTGGGCTCAGGCAATCCACTCACCTCAGCCTCCCAAAGGCGCAGGATTACAGGTTGAGCCACTGAGCCTGGCACAACTCCTTTCTTATTAAAGATTTTATCCTTTGTCACATAGGTTTCACATCTATTTTCCAGCTAGCGATTTGACATTTAATTTATGCAGTGTTTTTAGTTAAAAATATTCATATTTTTATGTAGTAAAAGGCATTATATCCTTTGTGTTTCTTATAAGATTGTCTTTCTGGAATCATGTTAGTATTTTCATATATTTTATGCTATTTGATATATTTTTATGTTTTATGACTTTATATATTGCTTGTAAATTGCTTTAGACTTTAAGCTTTCTATAAAGCTGCAGTAATCAAAACAGCCTGGTATTGGTACAAGAACAGGCATATAGACCAGTGGAACAGGATAGAGATTACAGAAGCAAAACATCTATTTTTCAAACAACTCATCTTTGACAAAACCTCTGCCACCAACCACTGGGAGAGGAGAACCTATTCAGTAAATGGTGCTGGGGAAACTGGCTGACCACACGCAGAAGATTAAAGTAAGACCCTTACCTATCACCATACACAAAAATCAACTCCAAATAGATCAAAGATCTAAACATAAAACTTCAAACTATAAGAACTTTAGAAAATGCAGGAGATACCCTTACGGAAATTGGAACTGACAACCAATTCCTGATCAAAATCCCAAATGCCCATGCCGTAAGAGACAAGATAGACAAGTAGGATCTCATCAAACTGACATGTTTCTGCAAAGCCAAAGAAACCATTGAGAGAGAGCGGAGACAGCCCATAGACTGGGAAAAAGTATTTGCCAACTGTTTATCTGACAAAGGTCTAACATCTAGGTTCTACAAGGAACTCAAATGTGCCGAAAAGAAAAAAACAAATATCCCCATTACAAAGTGAGAAAATGATGCCAATAGACACTTCTCAAAAGAAGACATATGAGCAACCAACAGATACATGAAAAAATGCTCAGCCTCACTAGTCATCAGAGAAATGCAAATTAAAATCACACTGAGATAGCACCTAACTCCAGTCAGGATGGCCATCATCAATAACTCAAAAAATAACATGCAGGAGAGGATGTGGCAGAAAGAGAACACTTCTACTCTGTTTGTGGGAGTGCAAACTAGTATGGCCTCTGTGAAAAACAGTGTGGCAATTCCTAAAAGATCTAAAAATCAACCTCCCATATGACTCTACAATCCCCCTACTGGGAATGTACCCAGAGGAACTCAAATCACTCTATGAAAAAGATAACTGCACACGCATGTTTATTGCAGCATTATTCACAATAGCACAAACATGGAACCAACCGTGCTACTCATCAAAAGAGGACTGGTTTAAAAAAATATGGTACATATACACAATGGAATATTATGCAACCATAAAGAGGAACAAAATTATAAACTTTGCAGCTACTTGGATGGACTTAGAGACTGTAATATTGTGTGATTAATCACAGAAACAAAGAACAGAGTATCACATGTTCTCACTCATAAGCAGACCTTGAACAAGTATTATAATACTATAAGAAAGGGATCAGCAGTAGTGAGAAACTGCCGGGGAAGGTGGGGCACACCTCATCGACATGGGTACCTGCATAATGAACATTTGCATACTTAACCCTGAATTGTGTCCCACATATTTAAAATTAAAAATTTTTTTAATTTAATTTTTCAAATAAAAATGATGTTGCCACGTATCTGAGATTTATCCAAATTCTCTTCATATAATTATTTAGCACTACTCTAATGCATGTGCTCTATTGCACCCTGGAGAAATTTAGCTGCTTTTTATTTACTTTATAAACACCTAAACTTACTTCTCAAAATGTATATATTTTGTTGAAAATTAAGTGGAAGATTTTGAATATGTCAACTATACATCCCTAGAAAATATTAAATATAAATCATACCACTTGCATTGTCAGTACTTCATACATCTCTAAAATTTGACAGAAAATTTGTCACTATACTGCAGTTGTTTATAACTATTTTTTATGTTATATAAGTTTCTATAATTAATTCTTAAATATTTGGACTACGGAAAGATCACTTAGTATTTCAAATTTCCTGTGTCATCTATCAATATACTATGAATGTATATATTTCATATGAATCCTTCTGGAACTTAAATATTCCTTTAATATTAATAGTCACTTCTGGCTTTATGCCTGAAACAATTTTAAGGCAAGAATTGATTTCCAGAAGTTAATAATACCTATATCTTTTGTAAGGACTCTATTAAAAGAAGAATAAGAAAAACACCATATAGAAAAATTAGTTCTGTGTCCTTTCTAACATGGAATATAACTGATTCTAGGTATCCTCAGCCCACTTTACTTCACGCCTAGCTCTGGGAATTATGACTTTTGACTCTTGGATGATTTCAGAAGGCACAGGAGTATTTAAACGAGGTAGTTTGCCTCTCTTCAGAAATGTACCAAAAAAATACACATTTTTTTTTCATTTTTTTAAAATAATTAATCAGTATTTTTTATTATCGTTTTGTGGGGTACAGTTAAGGGTTAGGTGTACAATTACGTTTCACTCAGGCACCCTGTTGATAAGAGGTGTTTTCCCAGTCCCAGATAGATATTAGTTACTGTTAATCCCATCCCCCCCCATAATTTCCCAGTACCGTCAGTCATTTTCTTATAGTATTACATTGGATGTTCAAGGTCCATTATATGAGTGAGAACATGTGATATTCTGATCTTTGTTTCTGTGAGAGGTCACTCAGTATTATAGACTCTAGTTCCATTCAGGTTGCTGCGAAAGTCATGATTTTGTTCTTTTTTTATGGCTGCGTAGTATTCCATCGTGTATATATACCACATTTTTTTAATCCAGTCCTCTTTTGATGGGCAGCATGGTTGTTTTCAGGTTCTTGCTATTGTGAACAACGCTGCGATAAACATACGTGTGCAGGTATCTTTTTTATAGAGTGATTTGTGTTCTTCAGGGTATATTCCCAGTAGGGGATTGCAGGGTCATATGGAAGGTCAGTTTTTAGAGCTTTCAGGAATCGCCACACTGCTTTCCACAGAGGTTGCACTAGCTTACACTCCCACCAACAGTGTAGAAGTGTTCCCTTTTCACCACAGCCTCTCCAGCAGCTGTTATTTTTTGAGTTGTTGATAATTGCCATTCTGACTGGAGTTAGGTGGTATCTCAGTGTGGTTTTGATTTGCATCTCCCTGATGATTAGTGAGGTTGAGCATTTCTAAAGGTTAACTCCAAATGGATCAGAGACCTAAATGTAAAACCTCAAACCATAACAACCTTAGAAAAGGAAGGAAATCGGAACTGGCATCCAATTCCTGTACAAAACCTGAAACCCACAGGACTTAAGAGAGAAGATAGACAAGTGGGACCTTATTAAACTGACAAGCTTCTGCAAAGCCAAAGAAACCATCAAGAGAGCAGGGAGACAGCCTACAGACTGGGAAAAAGTATTTGCCAACTCTAGGTCTGACAAAGGCTTAACATCCTGGATCTACAAGGAACTGAAACGTACTGAAAAAAAGAAGAAAACAAACAACCCCATTATAAAATGGGCAAAAGATATGAACAGACACTTCACAAAAGAAGACATTCGAGCAGCCAACAAAAATACACATTTTTAACCAGGGAGTTCATCATATACCATCTTGTAAGTGTTTGTGGAAAATAGACAGCTGTAATATAGTTGTTCTGGCAGCTACAAGAAATTGAGATCCTCCTATTTATTATGAAACAGGATCTCATGCCTGAAAGAAAATGAATAAAAGCCAAAAATAGAGTTTTCAGCAAGGGAAGCTTAGGTATGATAGGGCACCCAAGAGTTTTTATTTTCCCGGTAGCTTCTCTATTTCCTGTAAAAGAATATTTTACCACCTGCAGAAATGAAAAGACTCAAAATGGCTGAAGACTCGTGTGGATGTAGCAGAGATCCTGCTGAGCAGGAAATGTGAACTTTGCCACTTATCTTCTCAAGGTTTGCACCATTCATGGACCTCTTCATTCTGCTAGGGAACTACAGAAAAACTGCAGAATAAATATTCCATCAACAGTGCTAATCATCAAAAAACATTACCACCTTTTGATAAAATCACTAATTTTTTAGAACAAGTTCAAAATTTTTGCCTGATATTTTTCTTGGAAGACAGATGATCAGAACAACACCTGCTACTTATAATAGCTTGTGATTAGAACTGCTTCAATTTCTTATGCAAAATAAGATGCATTTCTTGAATAATTTTTGATAAAATATGTTTAGAAGGTAGATTTTTTTTCTGATGAAGACAACACAGACTATTAATGGGTAATATTTTCTATTAGTTCAGGTTAGACATGACATGGCAAAATAACTAGTTTATTGTCACTTTTTATTTATTCAGAGAAAAACCTACAGCTTTCATACATTTTTCTATAACTGTAAATAATTCTTAAATTTTAAATTAGTCATTATGGATTCCAATGAAGTGGGCTCTCAAATCTTCAAGAAATAGTCAAAGACAAGAGGGCTTGTCTCCATTCATTTGTGCTGCTGAAACTGAGTAATTTATTTAAAAAAAGGAAACAAAAACAAATTTATTTCCTCAGAGTTCTGGAAGCTGGGAAGTCCAAGATCAAGGAACTGACATCTGGTGAAGACCTTTCTTCTGCAACACATAGAAGAAGGTCAAAGAACACAAGGGAACAAATACACTCCTGAAAGCCCTTTTTATAATGGCATTATTCTATCCCTATACTCGTGACCTGAACACCTCCCATTTATTACCTCCTGTCAACATGGTCACATTGAGGATTAAGTTTCCAACACATCGATTCTAGGGGGCACATTCAAACCATAACAGGACCCGAACAATTTTTGTAAATCAGATAATAGAACTGGCTCTTGAAATGATGCAACTGTCTTAATAAGTCCTTTGTTTACATACTTTAAACTGATTACAGCATACGAGGGGAGACCGCAATAAAACTGGAATTATTTTTTGGAAGGCAGGCTTCTGATAATATAGGCTTCCCCCACTATGTAAGTGTCCTAGGAACCCATCAGCATCAGGGTCCCAGCTAACATTGTTGTGAGAAGCTGCATTCAACTTCAGTGAATTTTTTTTTTTAAGATTCTTTAAACTCATTTGCCTATTTCATGATGGGTGATTTACGAGCACACCCGCATACGTCATGCTGAATGTTAAGCAGTTTTTTGATCAAAAACAGCATGATGCCAATACTCCTGCCTATTCACCTGAACTCACCCTGAGTGACTTTTTTTTCCTTTCCCAGATGAAAAAGTCCTCAAAGGGAAACGTTTTTTCCATGTAAAAGAGGTAAAACAAAAAATGACAGAAGCACTAAACAGCATTGAAATTGATGAGTTCAAAAACTGTTTTGAGCAGTGGAAAAAGTGTCTTGATAGGTATATTGCATCAAACGGGGAGTGCTTTGAAGATGACTGAAGTCTAAACATGTAAAATTAAACACATAATTTTTTATAAATTATTCCTGGTTTGTGGGAGTTCCCTCCTCATATTATCTCTATTCATTCACCCATCCTGTATATTAAGTTGCCATAGTAATTTTCTAAAAGACTACTTCATATTTCCCATTACTTAGCATTCTTTGAATGCTTCTCACTCCTACTATGAAGTCCAGACTCAATAATCTGGTATTCAATTTCCTCCATAAACATAACCCAATTGATCTTATCAGTCTTTTCTTTTTCAATTCTTGATAGTCTGGTCTTGGCACTAAAAAACTCAAATAGTTAAGACGAATAAACCCATACCCATGATTTTTAGAGGGATTTGCTAAAACACCTATAAGATTCCAATTTGTATACATCAGTTTTCAAAACAAAAATCATATTTAAGTTAAAGCTCCCACCTAAATATAATATTTCAGAAAGATATGCTCCATATCCTGTGGCGTTTTGGAACTCCTGGCTAACAACCTAACTCATGAGTCCCAGTTGGCAAATATGTTAGTTTTCCTCAAGAACAAAACTCTCTTACAGCTGATTATTTTTCACACATTGCTCCTCAAGGGCATCTTTTAGTTTCCCACTCCTTTGCTTTTGTTCATGCTGTGACCACTTCCTCCATCTTTACCCAGGAGCATTCTCCTTCTCTTCTCACCTTCTTTAAACTCCCAACACAAATCTTATTTCACCTAGGAAATTTTTATTGACGAATCTCATGTATAATATATATTCTTTATTTAAATTCCTAAACACCTGTATTTTATGCCATGTATTTGCTTCTTAGTCATTGACTATTATATAGTATCTCCTCTATTATATTATAGCAATTATGCTTTAATATTTTATTTAAATATTTGTGTACCTATGTTCTATTCCTATAATTGAATGTTAATATCTTGAAGGAAAAAGCATATAAGTATCTTGTCTGCTTGTAGTGCCTATTCATCTATTCTAATCTTTTTAGAGTTGGTATTCAATACCAATATGTTTATTTTGATTTATCTTTGAAATCTTAGATTGCATACACTTAGGTATATCTTCATCAAGCAGCAATGTGCAGGAGTAGGTGAATTGAATGGTATATGAATTACCTCAAATGTGTTAAAATAAAATGAAATGATATGCAGACCAATGATAGATTTTGAAACCAAGTATTTTGTTTTGTTTCTTAATGTAACTTTATTATTTAATATGTAGGTGAGTGAAAATAGCATAAATATTTATTTTTCCTTTAAAATAAATTCTAGCTCTTGAAGACTTTCTAAGTGATTATGTTTTAGCTATAGATACTACAATTGAAAAGAAACTAGAACCATTTTTCTCAATATGAATGAGGATGGAAAATTCATACAAAGATACTTCGTTAAACTTCTATCAAGGTAATCTTAAATAATAAGAGTCCTAAAATAAATCAACTTTACCTTTGTGACTTACCAGAGCATATATATTCTGGCCTATTCCAACAAATATGGTATCAAAGTTATTTCTGTACCACCTTTTATATTTTTATGTATATTTAGCTTTTGACAGAGAGGGCTTACATCTTACTAATATGTGTAATCTTCAGCACATAATATGGTGCCTAACATATTATTCATTTAAATTGATCCCATAGATTTCACAAAACATCATGTAGCTTGTATAATTGTTAAAGGACTATCTATTCTATCCAATACACATTATTAAACTCCTACTTTATGTTCACTTTGTCATCTAAAACAACCAAATAATGAAAAAAGAATACATTATAGCCACACAACAGTACTTGATGATTCAAGCATTAACAATGAATCATTAGTTAAAATGTAAATTGTATAAGCTTAAGAAGAAAGAGATATATGGAATGTATTTCAGGAAAAAAATTACATGATAAGCAAATAATCCTCTTGGGAAGTATTGATTCTGTTTAGTGAAAATTTCAATTATTTAGAAAACTAAAATGTGGGAACATCTAACCTTCTATAATACTTGATAAAGTTTTTATTACTGTGATTACTATTGAAAGTATTATTTTATGTTTCAACTTTTCTACACAACAGTTAAACTTTTAATGATGTGATTTATTTATGGAAAAATATTTATTTGTATTATAAAGAAGGTTCCTGACAAGATGATTTGACTTACAATTTTTTTATTTCATAATGTGTTTATGGAAATGTTAAATGTGTTTGACTTGTAATATTTTGAGTTATGATGGGTTTGCCATCATAAGCCAAGCAACATCTGTATAAAAAAATTGTTGACTACATGAATATATAACTGAGCACAAATCTCTAGTGTGTATAAATAAGATGCTAATTAGTTCTTATAAAATTCCCAGGCTAGTAAACTTCATTAAAATCATACAT
Source organism: Cephalopachus bancanus (assembly GCA_027257055.1). Taxonomy (NCBI): domain Eukaryota; kingdom Metazoa; phylum Chordata; class Mammalia; order Primates; family Tarsiidae; genus Cephalopachus; species Cephalopachus bancanus. The sequence continues at coordinate 2,992,591 of JAPVLO010000030.1, read as the reverse complement.
TTCTAAAGAAAAGAGATTTGGCTGTTATTGACATAGTTCTTTTTAGACAATATTAAAAATAGATTCTCAAGAAGAGTTTTAAATGAGATAAGCATTCTGCTCAAAACAATATATTCAACAGTATACAGTCATCAAATTTCATATAAAAATCATTTTATCTTGTCTTTTAATGTTTTATCCAATCTACATTTCAAAATAAAACAGTAATTCAACAGTATTTATTGTGTTTACTCTTCATTAAACATTGTGTTTGATTATGAATGCACGTTATGATAGAGTATGCATTGTTGTCACCTTAATGGAATATAAAGGCTTATACACTCAATGAATGTCAATACAAAAGTAGAAACATAATGGTCACATTTAGTTTCAAACAGATTTTACATCTCATTCTACTATCAGAACATATGTATGTCACAAATCCACAGACCACCTTTCTTAAAATTTCCCATATTTATTTGGCACCTTTTATTTTATCAAGACTTCACCATCTAATATTTTGTTGGCATGGCTCCAACCCTTTTAAAGGTAGAAGATGCTCAAGCCCAGGGGTTCGAGACGAGCCTAGACAACTTGGTGAGACCTCATCTCTACTTGAAAGGCTGAGGCGGAGGGATCGCCTAAGCTCAGCAGGTCGAGGCTGCAGTGGCCATGAGAGTGCCACTGCACTCCAACCTGGGCAACAAAAGTGAGACTCCAATTCAAAAAATAAAGGTAGAAGATTATCAGAAGAAATGCTAAATTCTCCACAGTATCAACACAATTTGAAAAAGACCTTATATAGACATAAATATCAAATTAGAACTTCTATCCCAGATGAGATAATGAGAACTCAATTCACTTTGTCATCTGAAATGACCAGATAATGAACAAATGTATTGACACAATAGTTTCAAAAACACTGACTATCAGGTGGTAAGGATAGTCATCACTGAGAAATGGGAAATGAATGAGGGTAACCCAAAGAGTACCCATCCAGCTGACTGCCTTGAGAGAGTTCTGGGGTACAGAGAGAAGAATGAGCAGAGTCCTATAGACTTTCTGAACTAAGTAGGAAGTTAAAAATCCAGGGAGACCCAAGGCAGCCAGAGTCCTTCAGGGCAGACTCCTGAAAAAGTAGAATTATCTTCCCTCTTCCCAAAGGATAAGAGAAAATAATACAGGGTTTACAGAGGGCCCATGATAGTGCCTCCTCCACCCTCCAGACTTCAGCAATTCCTTTAAATTCACACCTATTTCTTCTAAAATTTAAAAGTAATTTAAAATTGAATACATATTATTAAATATTGTGGAACATGAGGTAATTTCCATTTGACTCTGTATAGAAATTTTTATCTTTCAAGTAATATGTCTAGTGGTGGGGGGCTTATAAATGTTTAATGATTGGCTCACAAAACAGCAACACCAAAAAAAAACTTTCAGTGTAGCCTATTTCCATGGTGTGAATACTCCCAACATGACTGATTTCCATCTACTAATGTAATCTCCCTGAAAATGGAACTGGGAAGAGATGCATACAGTTAGTTCTGACAGACCAAGCTAGCTGTAGTATGCATTGGACATTTCTATAACTATGTTCATCAGATGTTAACAATGTTTGCTTCTGAGTACTGAGATTTTTACTTCATTTTTTTCTTACTAACCCTTTGAAAATTAATATTATGGTAAACATGCTTTTGTTCATTTATTTTATCAAAAAAAATTATTCACTAAAGAGAAAATTGAAAAAGAAAGGAAAGCCTCTGAAGAGGGAAGATATGGAAAAATAATCTTTATTAATTATCATATTAATCATTTATGTATAAAATATTTTTAAAAGATGAATAAAGATTTCTTCAAAAGAAATGATGAATAAAATATTTCTTCAAAAATACATATACAAGCATAAATATAAGTACATATGTCTTTACATTTTCCCTCTCCATATAGCCATATCTATATTTATATATTCATATATACTATACAAATAGTATGTAAGCTATCTTTAAAATGTAAATCATACTACTTAAAGTGATTTTTCATCTGTTCCTTGAAATTCATCTTCCTTTAAATGTAAAAAACTAGACATTTTCATTAACATATTAGAGACACTCAGATAAGACAATAAAAGAAGAATGCTACAAATATGCAACACAGTTCACAAATTATGCAGCCTAAGAAGTTCACCTACTAATTACCTAATTGAGTAATAATCACACAAAAATACGTGTACAATATTTTTACTTTTCTTTTTTTTTTTGAGTTGGAGTTTCACTCCGTCGCCCAGACTGGAGTGCAGTGGCCACTCCCGGCCACCGCAGCCTTGACCCACTGGGCTCCGGCGATCCTTCCTCCTCAGCCTTCCGAGTAGCCGGAATTACAGGTGCGCTACCATGTCCAGCTGATTTTTGATTTATTGTAGAGATGAGGTCTCGCCAAGTTGCCCAGGCAGGTCTCAAACCCGCGGGCTCAGGCAATCCACTCACCTCAGCCTCCCAAAGGCACGGGATTACAGGCTGAGCCACCAGAAGACTTTATGTAAATGCCTATTTTAAATGGCTACTACCCTGGTCTGTGGTAAATCCAGTTCTTGTTCTCTCTCTCTTTCTCTCTCTCTCTCTCCCCTCTCCCCTTTCCTCTCTCCCTCCTTCTTTCTTTCTCTCTGATTCTCGCTCTCACTAAACTCTTCCCTCTTTTTGCCTTTTTTTTTTTTGAGTTGGAGTCTCACTCTGTCACCCATACTGGAGTGCAGTGGCCGCTCAACCTGCTGGGCTCTGGCGATCCTTCCGCCTCAGCCTTCCCAGTAGCCGGAATTACAGGCATGCGCTACCACTCCCGGCTGATTTTTTGATTTATTGTAGAGATGAGGTCTCACTGCCCAGGCAGGTCTCGAACCCGCGGACTCAGGCAATCCACTCACCTCAGCCTCCCAAAGGCGCGGGATTACAGGCTGAGCCACCGAGCCCGGCTTCTTTTTGCCTTCTTGACTGGTCCTCTTAATATTTTAAAGTTCACTCAGGTATAGCTAATTGATTGGGGATGATGCCAAGGAAGGACAGCAGAACTAGAAATGGAACAACCTTCAACTAAACTATAGATATCATTTTTTATAAAGTCTCTTAGCCATTGCTACCATGAAAAAATAATGTTTTCCTCAGGAGAAATTATTTTCTTTAATTTCAGCCTACGGGGAACTGCTCTCACCTCCACTATTTAATTCCTTCACTTTTCTCTCTCCTTCCATCAGTCCTAGTTACTTCTTTCCAGAAACCAGTCAAACTCCTTCATATGCTCAGCCTTATCTAGGAAAAGTCTCAAATTTCTGTTAAATTTATTACCCAGAAAATTAGCTTATTTCTTTAAATTATTGTCCTCAAATTCTTTTTTTCCAGGTTCTTTACAAGAGGCCCTCACTCATCACAACTGAAAAATAATCACCTACACGAGTGTCATCTATTCATGCTTAGATCCTTAGCAAGCAAAATAATTAGCAACATTTAAAATGTTAGTTGCCTTTTCCTATATTTTATTTTTAGTCAAATCTACTGTATTTGTAACAGTCTCTGTAAACAGAATGCAATAGAAAATTGCACTATCTGCATTTCCAAGAGAAACAGGAGGGCCATGGAAGTTTATTTTTGTATATTTTGTTTGGATTTTCTTCCACATTAGCAACAATATTAAACAACCAGGCTTTTAGTAAAGCAATTTCTAGTGGGTCTTAATTATACTTCTAGCAAGCTGCTATGTAGACCATAATTCAGATTTTTCAGTGCTCCGAGGAGAATGTTGCTCGAGCTCTTACAAGCTGGCATGTACCCTCAAGGCCCAATCCTCACATCAAATACTCACATACATCACTGAAATAATCTTAGTACAAAAAAGTCTCTTTCAACACCAGTAGGTATTTCTACTAGTTAGAATACGACAGAATGAGACTCCAACTCAAAAAGTCTACTACTTTTCTAATGCTGAATTATAAAATATTATTTTCTTTCCCAATTTTTGTCAGAATGTTTATGGGAAAAATACTGATCTGAAAACACGTTTACTCATTTTATTATGATTAAACATACAGATCAAAGTTTATCAACATCTCAGTCATCTAGGATATATATTTTGATGTTCCCACAAGAAGCATAGTCTTTATTAAACTGTGTCATCTTACACTGTTTATGTGCACTCAGTCTCTACCAATAATTATTTTCCTATTTATTCTGCACTAGCAATAAATTGTTAATACTCTTCCATTTTTTTTTTTAATTTAAGAGGATCCATTACGGAAGAATAGCATATAATATGGTTAATGCAATTTTAAAGTATTCTGGGTATTAAACAGAATTAACTAATGTAAACCATCAATTTCAACGTTTTTTCTCACTTAACCAGTTTACAATGTTCAAGTAAACAGACGTAGAGTTATTTCCTTATAATAATGAAGACTATCAGAAGAAACATATCGATTATTTTTCTGATCTCTAAATTTCCAGTATACCTTTATATAATTAAGACCTAACTTTTAATTGTCAGTTTGTTAGCTTACCTGTTAAGAGGTTCTAAACAGAATGCTATAGGAGGCAAAAACAGCATAAGATAACATAACCTACTTAACAGACAGAAATACAGAGTTGTGAATGATGTCCATTTTCTGAATGATCAGACTTCTACCTACTTGAAAGACTGCTACCTACTTGGAAGACAGCTACACACTTAGAAGACTGCTACCAACTTAAGAGGGCTTTAAAAAGATGACACCTTTACCACATTGGAAAAAAAGGGGATATAACCTTTTGTATCCTACCTAAGCCAGTTCACGTACAATTTTTTAAAATTACTTTTAACCTTTTATAATAGTCAATGATTTCTACATTGATCACCAAACAAGAACAGGGGAGCATTTGATACTCAGTAATCTTATAGCCATTGTTTAATATAAAGAATGCTTAATAATGACAGACCTTGACTGACCTGTGGTCATGACTGAACTTCTTCTTGGTATGTGTCAAGCAAATCAGACAAAGTTCCTGCTCTCTTCCAGTTTATATGATGAAGAAATCATTCTACAGTTTCTTTTTAGATTTTGGCTTGCTTAACAATATGCATGTATGTCTTGTCTTTACTTTTATAAATTATCAAAGAAGTTGTATAATTTTTAGCCATTAGTTTTATTTCAATATTTAGTTTTTCTCTCCTAAAAAAAACCTATGCTGCAGAAGAGTAGCCTGTGTAGATAAAAATTAGATAACTGTGAGTGGATTGCCTGAGCCCGCGGGTTCGAGACCCACCTGGGCAGCGAGACCTCACCTGTACAATAAATCAAAAATTACAGCGCGCGCCTGTAATTCTGGCTACTTGGAAGGCTGAGGCGGAAGGATCGCCGGAGCCCAGCAGGTCGAGGCTGCGGTGGCTGGGAGCGGCCACTGCACTACAGTCTGGGCGACAGAGTGAGACTCCAACTCAAAAAACAAAAAAAAAAAATTAGATAACTAGCATTTTTTAAAAATTAGATAACTAGCACTTTTTTTTGCATCTAGACTGGTCCATTAACCTGATTAATTGAATCTAATATAATTCACTTGCCTTCCTTAATCAGTAATGATGTCAATAAAAAGTGAAACAATTTAATAATAGAGCATCATTTGCCTGGGAAATAATGCAGAAACTACTCTAGAATGAAATGTTTCCTTCTATGGCATACATCTAGTTGGACAAAAGAAAACATAGATTTAGGCATGCGAGGGAGAAAAAAGAAAGTAAAAAAATATGCTGCAAAAAAACAAAAACTGGGCCAGGCTTGGTGGCTCAGCCGGTAATCCCAGCACTTTGGGAGGCCCAAGGCGAGTGGATTGCCTGAACCCGTGGGTTCGAGACCCACCCGGGCATCTTAGAGAGACCTCGTCTCTACAATAAATCAAAAATTAGCTGGGCGTGGTAGCACATGCCTGTAGTTCCAGCTACTTGGAAGGCTGAGGCAGAAGGATCGCCGGAGCCCAGCAGGTCGAGGCTGCAGTGATCATGAGCGTACCACTGCACTCCAGTCTGGGCGACAGAAAAAAAAAAAAAAAAAAAAGACTGGCTGAATATTGAAATGCAAAATACAATAACGCAAGAATCTAAGTTACAAACACTTTGTCCTAGTAGACTTTCTTTTCTCCTTTTTTTGTAGTTAAAGGTTATTTCGTTTTCATAGAAATTTGAAACTGCAATGACATAAGATATAAAACTGAAGGCAAATAATAACTCCATGTTCAGCTGAGCACCAACTCATGTTAGTTTAATAACTACAAATAATGATAATAATAATAATAATATCAGCTTTCGAATTTGGAAAATACTATTCACATTTGTTGGTGTCTGTCTTCTTTTCCATCCCATAGATTCCTAATTTTACTCTTAGAGGACCTCCCACTATCTTCTGAAATTTCTTCTTAATGACTTTGATTTTTTGGCACATTGCACATTATTCTCAATTAATAGTTCTTGAATAAAGAATAACAAGACCGTTTTTCATTTTTAGATTCCAACTAAAGCAAAGCCTAAAGCAAGGACTTTGGTGCAGATAGTTTATCTGGAAAGCAATTTCAGGAAGTGAGTGAGCTGCATAAATGAGAAGCAAAAAAATAAAAGCCAATAAAAGTGAGTTATCCAGCTGGTAAACACTATGGGCAAAGGAGATCATCTGAGTTAATGTGTCAAAATTATAAAAGGCATCCAGGACATTTATCTACTGACTCCAGACACCTTCGGGGCATTAAATGTCCTGCACTCCAGGCTGAAGCATCTGCTACTTCCAGGAAAGCACTGAGGTAAAAACGCTGGGAGTGAGCTACTTTGGAGTTTAAAAGCTGGCATTATGAATGGAAACTGTCTCTTGCAGCTGTTGCTACAGTCAGACAAGGACTGACAAAATGGGTGAATCACCTAGAACATCTGTTGCAAAGATGGTTTGAACCTTTGGTTATCATTATTTGAGGCAAAGATTAGCTTAGTATCAATCATTTGGTCTTAACAATGCTCATGCAATTTTTGATCTACTCATTTTATTGCCCAAATTCTTTGAAGAATATCTGAATGTTTAAGTTTCTAAATTCTTCTCAGGACTCAGGTTGTATTTGTGCTAAGATGATCTGGTCACCCTCAAGCTGGCCTTTTCCTCTAGTCTCGCTCTTAATCATCCTGAAGAAGGATGCTCTCTGCCTTTAGCCCTCAACCTCCAGTCAATCTTCAGAGCATGACAACTTGGCTTCTATCTCCACTTTCCTCTGAATCTGTAGTTGGTAAGATAACTTGCTAACCAATGGCTTCTTTTCTGCCCAAATCATGACATCTTCCTTGTACACTCCAAACCATTTGACACTCCTACTATTACGCTTGGTGGTATATACTTATTAAGGGAGTAGTTTATACTCAGTTTTATTAAAATGAGATATAAATGCACATAATGAAGCAATTTTGTTAGAATATAACAATTTAGATATAATATAGGTGATATAATATAGATATAATATAGGTGAAATAATAAGTTTTTCTCAAATACCAAAAGTGTGAAATATTTTACTCAACTCTCTTGCAATACATCTTTCCAGAGTGTTTTTTCCCCCAAGATATAGATAAAATAAGGTCATTTCATTATTTTAATCCTAAAATGTATTCGCTTTAAACTATGATTAAAAAAAAAAACAAACTCCATACCATAGCATCCAATCATTTTCTAGATTTGGCATTTTTCTTCCTAGACTTATTTCCACCACTTATGCCTTTTAGCCTCACTAGTTCTTTATATTTCCTAAATACATAAAGAGCTTTATTCCTCTCTGCCTTGGCTATGTGCAATGTGTATCAGCGATGTGATCATAAAAGATAACTAAAGAAGCAGTTTTCACTGTCAGTAAAGCATAGCATTTAAGTGCTTATTCAATGTCACTGCCTGTAGTCACCAGCATTTCCAAGTGCTATCTGCTCTTTGTGTGTGCGTGTGTATATGTAATTTATTCATTTATTTTTATTATATTGATCATTTTTAAGTGTGCAGTTTAGGGGTATTAAGTACATTCATATGGTCCTGCAACCATCACCACCATTCATCTCTTAAACTCTTTCATTTTGCAATTCTATCTCCATTAACCAATTATTCCCCATTTCCCTCTCTTCCCAGCCCCTGTCAATGAAACCAAGGGGTTAATCTTATCAGGTCTGCCAAACCTACCCTGGTCTGCTTGCTTTTGGTTGCTTGCTTTTGTTATTTTTTTTCCCACAAAACTGAAGGCCTCAATAGCTGAAAGCTGTGCTGCTGAATGGTAAAACTTAATCATCACTGGCTACCTTATAGACAATATGTATGTCACCATGGTGATGGGCACTTCAGTTGATTTCAGGAACTTGAGATAGTTCCTGACCAGTTTAAACTGGTTGAACCCCTGATCCGACAACTGGGCCTGCTCAAATGGCCCAAGGTGGCCTTTGGACAGCTAACACTGCCATTTTCTGAACATATGTCCTATAAAATGCCATACACCTTGACTATGCTTGTCCAGATCACTGATTGTTTCATTTTTTTCTCCACTGCCAATTACCTTTCTCCATGGCTTAGACCACCACATTTCTCTAACCCGTAAATATTCTTAAGCATTTTCTTCAGGGAGGTACACTTTGAAGTAGAGCTCTTCTCCTGCCTCCTAGCTTGGCAGTCTTGAGAAGGAATCTTTTCTCTCTTGCAAAAACTTGTCACAGAGATTGATTTACTGCTTGCAGGCAGAAAGGACCTGGGCCTGGCCAATAACAGCAATAACTGTTCTACTTTATGTTTCTGTGATTTTGACTACTTCAAGTACTGCATATAAGTAGAATCACATTTCTGTGTGTGTGACCAGCTTAAGTACTGCGGACACTTGAGAAGAATGTGTATCCAATTGTTGTTGGGTAGAATGTTCTGTATACGTATGTCAGATGTAGTTGGTTTATTGTGTTGCTTACATTCTTTATTTTCTTACTTATATTCTGATTAGTTGTTATTGAGAGTGGGAAATTGAAGTCTCTAACTGTTATTTAGAACGTTGTATTTTGCCAATTTTTGTTTCATGTATTTTGATAATCTATTATTAAATGTGTAATGTTTATAATAGTCTCCTTTCTATATTGACTCTTTCATTAATATATACTATCCTTGTCTGTCTCTTATAACATGTTTTAAGATGTAAAATCTATTTTGTCTGATATTAGTTTAGCCATTCATCTCTATTTTGATTACTATTTGCATAGAACATGGTTTTCCATCCTTTCACTGTCAATCTATTTGTGTCTTTGGATCTTAAGTGTGACTCTTGGAGACAGCATACAGTTAGATCATGTTTTATTTAAATCCATTTAGCTGATCTCTGTCTTTTGATTGGAGAGTTTAATTCATTTTCATTAGAAGCAACTACAGATAAGTAGGGACTTCTGTCATTTTGCTATTTATTTATTTATTTTTTTTTTTTTTTTTTTTTGAGACAGAGTCTCATTCTGTCACCCAGGCTGGAGTACAGTGGCATGATCTCAGCTCACTATAGCCTTGACCTCTTGGGTTCAAGTGATCCTTTTGCCTCAGCCTCCCACTTCAGCCTTGTGAGTAGCTGAAACTACAGATGTGTGACACCACACCCAACTAATTTTCATATTTTCTGCAGCAATGAGGTCTTGCCATGTTGCCTAGGCTGGTCTCAAACCCCTGAGCTCAGGCAATCCTCTCACCTTTGCCTCCCAAAGTAATGGGATTACAGGCTTGAACCATGAAAGCCTGCTATATTTTTTAAACAAAAGTCCCCTCTTATCCATATCCCATGGAAAGCCCACACTGGATGCCTGAAACTGTGGATAGTACTGAATTCTATACATACTATACATACATACTATGATTTTTTTCTATACATGTATACCTATGATAAAGTTTAATTATAAATTAAGCAGAGTAAGAGATGAACAACAATAACTAATAAAAATAGAACAAATATAACATATAATGTAATAAAAATTATGTGAATGTGGTGTCTCTCATTTTCTTTCAAAATATTTTATTGCACTGTCTTCACTCTTCTTATTGTGATGCTATAAGGTGATACAATGCCTGCATGATGAGATGAAGTGAAGTAAATGATGTAGGCATTGGGACATAAGTGGAAAAATCAAGAAATAAATAATTCATAAGTTTTAAATTGCCTGCCATTCCGAGCAGCATGATAAAATCTTATATATTCCCACTCCATTCTACCTGGATTGCCATTGGTTACTTACTAGCCATCTTGGTTATTGAATCAACTGTCATAACTGCAATGTTTATGTTCAAGTAACTCTTATTTTACTTAATCGTAGTCTCAGAACACAAAAGTAGTGATGATTTGTGGCAGGAAAGTGAAACCACAAGAAGCAAAACCTCCAATAAGGGGGATCTCCTGTATGCCTTATAGCTTCTTTGTCCCTCATTTTCTGCATTACTGTCTTCTTTTCCATTTAGTTAATTTTTTTGTTGTGAAATGTTTAAATTACTTTCTCATTTCCTTTTGTGTATGCTTTTTAACTATTCTGTTTGTAGTTACTATGTAGTTACTATGGAGATTGCATTTAACATCCCACAATTTTAACACTCTAATTTGAGTTTATACCAGCATAATTCTAATGACACCCAAAACTTCTGCTTCTTTTAACAGTTCCATCCTCATTTTTTTTCAGTTGTTAATGTCACAAATTATATCTTTATACATTTTGTGTTCAGGAGCAAAAACTAATTACTTCAATGCATTAGTTTCTTCCATTGTGTTGAAAACAAAATGTGAATTTACAAACTAAAATACATTAATACTAACTTTGAGACAAATAATTATTTTTAAATATATAAATTTATTAAATAATGTAGACAGCAAAAAGTGAAATTAAAGATCCCAGTTTCTGCAATACTAGCTTTTATAAATGCACATATATTCACCATTACTGAACTCTTTATTCCTTACTACCCAGTGCTCTTTCACTTCAACCTGCAAGACTCCCTTTATTAGCATTTCTTGCAGGGCAGTTCTAGTGGTAAGCTTTTGTTTTATCTGGGAATGTCTTAATTTTTTTCTCACTTTTGAAGGATAGTTTTGCCAATTATAGAATTCTTGATTAACAATTTTTTTTTTAGCAGTTTGAATATATTGGTCTGCTTTCTGGCCCCAAGATTTTGATGAGAAATATGCTGATAATATTATTAAGAATCCTTTGTATGTGATGAGTCACTTCTCTCAAGTTATTTTTTTATAATTCTCTGGTTTGGGATTTTGATACTTTGGTCATAATGTATCTCACTTTGGGTCTCTTTGAGTTCATCCTACTCAGTTCATTGAGGTTCTTGGATGTTTATTTTCAGATCTTTTATAAAATTTGGAAAATTTTCATCCATCATTTCTTCAAATATTCTCTCTTCCCCTTTCTCTTTTTCTTCTCTTCTGAAATTTCCACAATATCTACGCTGGTCAGCTTGATAGTGTCCCATGGGTCCCTTAGCTTCTGTTCACTTTTCTTCAATTATTTTCTATGTTCCTTAGACTTCATAATTTTCATTGTCCTATCTTCAAATTGGCTGATCTTTCTGATTGCTCGGATTTCCCTTTGAATCCCTCAAGTCATTTTTTTCAAGTGTTGTTTTCCTTTTCAGTCCCAGAATTATTTTTATCTTTAGGCTCTGTGTCTCTTCACTGGTTTTGTTTAATTTTATTTTATTTTTATACATTGATCTTTTTTTTTTTTACTTTAAAAAAATTTTTATTGTAAAGATGTGGGGTACAATTCAGGGTTAGGTATACAAACATTGATCATGCAGGTGCCCCCCTTAATGAAGTATGTCCCTCCCTCCCCTAGCAGTTTCCCTCAACTGCCAATTCACCCCCCCAACAGTTTCCCATTACTGCCAATCACTTTCTTATAGCATTATAATTGTTCAAGATCATCTTATGAGTGACAACATATGGAACTCTGTTCTTTGTTTCTGTGATAAATCACTGAGCATGATAGACTCCAAATCCATCTAAGTCCATATATTTGTCGTTCTTTATCATCCACTTGTTTTCTTTTTTTTTTAATAATCGATATTTTTTATATTGATATTGTGGGGTACAGTCAAGGGTTAGGTGTACAAATATGCTTCATTCAGGCCCCCTTGTTGATAATTGGTGTCTCCCCATCTCCAGACAGATGTTTACTACCATTAGTCCCATCTCCCCCCCATAGTTTCCCAACACTGTCAGTCATTTTCTTATAGTAGTACATTGGATGATCAAGGTCCACTATATGAATGAGAATATGTGGTACTCAGATCTTTGTTTCTGTGAGAGGTCACTTAGTATCATAGACTCTAGCTCCATCCAGGTTGCTGCAAAATTCATGATTTTGTTCTTTTTTATGGCTGCATAGTATTCCATCGTGTATATGTACCACATTGACATACCCTCATGGAAATTGGAACTGGCATCCAATTCCTAAACAAAGCTCGAAACCCACAGGCCATAAGGGATAATAAGATAGACAAGTGGGACCTCATTAAACTGACAAACTTCGCCAAAGAAACCATCAAGAGAGCAGGAAGACAGCCTACAGACTGGGAAAAAGTATTTGCCAACTCCAGGTCTGACAAAGGCTTAATATCCTGGATCTATGAGGAACTCAAATGTGCTGAAAAGAAAAAAACAAACAACCCCATTATAAAGTGGGCAAAAGATATGAACAGACAGTTCACAAAGGAAGACATCCGAGCAGCCAACAGACACATGAAGAAATGCTCAACCTCATTAATCATCAGGGAGATGCAAATCAAAACCACACTGAGATACCACCTAACCCCAGTCAGAATGGCAATTATCAACAACTCAAAAAATAACAACTGCTGGAGAGGGTGTGGCGAAAAGGGAACACTTCTACACTGTTGGTGGGAGTGTAAACTAGTGCAACCTCTGTGGAAAGCAGTGTGGCGATTCCTAAAAGCTCTAAACATCAACCTCCCATATGACCCCGCAATCCCCCTACTGGGAATATACCCTGAAGAACTCAAATCACTCTATAAAAAAGATACCTGCATGCGAATGTTTATTGCATCATTGTTCACAATAGCAAGAACCTGGAACCAACCACGCTGTCCATCAAAAGATTTTTTTTTTAACTTTCTTCATGCTTTGTTTTGGTTTTTTAAGGATCTTCAAGATTTTTTTTTTTTTGAGTTGGAGTCCCACTTTGGTTCTTTAAGCATCTTGAAGATAGTTGTGTGTGTTTTTTGTTTTTGTTTTTGAGTTGGAGTCCTACTCTGTTGCCCAGGCTGGAGTGCAGTGGCAAGCTCACGGCCACCCCAGCATCCACCTGCTGGGCTCTGGCGATCCTTCTGCCTTAGCCTTCCAAGTAGCCAGAACTACAGGTATGTGTTACCATGCTTGGATAATTTTTTATTTATTTATTTTATTTATTTATTTTTTTTGAGTTGGAATCTCACTCTCTCACCCAGACTGGAGTGCAGTAGCCACTCCTGACCACTGTAGCCTCGACCTGCAGGGTTCTGGTGATCCTTTCACCTCAGCCTTCCAAGTAACTGGAACTCCAGGCGCACGCTACCACGCCCAGCTAATTTTTGATTTATTGTAGAGATGCGATCTCGCCAAGTTGCCCAGGCAGGTCTCGAACCCACAGGCTCAAGCAATCCACTCACCTCGGCCTCCCAAAGTGCTGGGATTGCATTTATTTATTGTAGAGACAAGATCTCATCAAGTTGTCCAGGCTGGTCTCGAACCTGTAACTCAGGCAATACACTCAACTCAGCCTTTCCTCCCAAAGTGCTGGGATCACAGGCCTAGCCACTGAGCCTGGTCCAAGATGATTTTTTTAAAGTCTTTGTCAGGGAGAGTCAGGAAGATGGCAGTCGAGCACGTCAAACTATGTGAGTCCCAGTGTGAGTAAGTGAGTATATGGAAAATTTTGTGTATGTGCTGGTGAGCAAGTGGCCATGTGTGTGGCTGACTTAGTGAGGGCTAGGAAGCTAGCAGCCAGGGCTCTCATGGTGCAGCAGGCTAGTGCCACAACTGCTAGGCTTGGACCCTAGTGATTCCCGTGATGTAGAAGCTGAGAGTCATTTTTTAAAAAATCAACAAAACCCTTCTTGGGAAGAAAATGCTGCGAGTAAGTGGGGGCTTGTGAGCAAGTGACCAGGGCCTTGGTGCAATAGCTGGTGCTGCAGCTTCTCTGCTTGGTCCCTGGCTCTTCCCAGCTCACAGAAGCCAAGCGGCATTTTTTTTTAAACGGACAAAGTTTTCCTGTGAAGAAGTGGTGGGAAGAAACTACTGCCCCAGACTTTGCCTCACCTCTGCAACAGGACAGACTGCTGGCTCCAGGTATTGCCTCACCACTTCAGCACCTGGCTGGGCACTGGCAGCAGGAGCTGCAGAGGGAGCCAGTAGATAGAATCTCACCAAGCCGGGCTCGATGGCTGTAATCCCAGTGGTTTGGGAGGTCAAGTTGAGTGGATTGCCTGAGCCTGCAGGTTCAAGACCCGCCTGGGCAACTTGGCGAAACCTCATCTCTACAATAAGTCAAAAATTATCCAGGTGTGGTAGCGCATCCCTGTAGTTCCAGCTACTTGGAAGGCTGAGGCAGAAGGATTGCTGGAGCCCAGCAGGTCGAGGCTACAGTGGCCGGGAGCAGCCACTCCACTCCAATCTGGGTAACAGAGTGAGACTCCAACTCAAAAAAAAAAAAAAAAAGGAATCTCACCAAAGAGGACAAGAGAGACACTCCACCACCATTTTAAAGGTAGGACAGGAAAATGCTCCAACTTCTTCACAACAGAGCAACAGATTTGACCTCTGTGACTGGCAGATCAACTACTCAGGGGTTGATCATGACCCAGAGGGAATATCCTGAAAGCACAAACTTCAGAGGGACCTAATGAGTGCTGAGTCCCAGGTGCCCCACCCCCTACCCTGATCCAGCTGCGGGACAAAGGGAATGGCCAGAAAAGGACAAGAAAGAACTCCAAAGAGATCAGTGGTGAGTCCCCGGCTGACCCAAACCCTCTCCTCCCTTGCAATCTTCAGAACATCAGACCCACACAGCTGGCCCATGAGTGAGAGGAACAAACCCAGGGAGAGCCTGGTTGTCAGTTGCAATAGGAAAACTCCATTCCAGGATAAGCCTGGCTGGGTCCCCCCCCCCCCGGCCCTGCGAGTACATACCTGGAGAAGAGGCAATCCTACACCTCCCCACTGGAGGAGATCTCCCTGACCATACGAGAGTGGGAGGGGAGGATTGCAGCCCCACCCACCTCCACTGCCCCTCCTCCTTCCTTGCTCTGGAGACTGAGAAGAGAGTAAAAGAGGTGGAAGTTCTGTAGGAGAGACTTGATTAGAGGAACAATTACAGAGCCTGCCACAAGAGGCCAGGTTTTTTTCATTTTTAATTTTCTTTAAAAAGTTTAAATTTTTATGTTATTCATCTATTTTAAAAATATTTTTCCTTTGTGAATGAATGTGTATGTGAGGGTTTGATCTGCATCCCCTCAATATCTTTTTCTTTTTTCTTTTCTTTCTCTATTTCTTTCTTCTTTTGTTTGTTGTTTTCTGTCTATGTGTGTATGTGAATGATTGAGTGTTCATCTTTCAATTTTGCTGTTGGATTTATTTTTGCTCTCTTGTTCTCTGTTTTTTAATCTTATTTTTATAGTTTAAGGCATGTGTCAATATATGCCTGAGAGTTCAATCTGGATTCCTCTTCCCCCCCCCAAGCTTATTGTTTCTCTTCTCCATTCACTTAGTGCTAGGAACATGTGTGTGTTCAGTTTTCTTGGATTTTTGTTGTTATCTGTTTTCTTTTACTTTGTTGTTATTCCAGTTTGTTTTGAGATGTGTGTGTATGCCTGTGTGTGTGTGTTCAATTGTTTTTTACATTGGTTTCTGCTTTGCATCATCATATAGAGTGGTGGTGGGGAGTGGGTCCCAGGGAACACATACCACAATCAGTGAACATTGTAATTAGCAAGTAGTTTCTGAATTCTAGCGTCCCATCCCCTACCTTATTAGACTTTCAAAAAATACAAGAGACAGCAAAGCTTCCCACCCACAGTCCTATTTCAAAATAGAACAAATCCAGAGCCTGGATTAGGGAAGACTAGAAGGCTGAGCAAACATCAGAATGGAAAGCCTCTCCCATTTAGCCTCTCCCAGAACTAAAGAGAAAAGCAAGAGATCTGTCACAAAGGAGGAAAACCATAGGTAATTTCATGTATAAAAAAGAGAAAACTCCTGAAAAATCAGACTTTGGAGTCCATACAATGGAAATCACCAATGATTGGCCCCAGAATACAAAGGTATAAGGGAATGGATGGAAAGAGTGACTAAGACTCAAGAAAGACAAGATCCAACACCAAAAGAACTTGTAACAGAGATTTTGGCAAAAAAAATGTTCATCCAGGAAATAAATAACAAGATGATAAGCATGGCAAGCAGAATAAATCTAGCTGAATAAAGAATCTCAGAACTTGAAGACCAGAACATGGAATTAACCCGGTCAAAAAAAAAACATAGAAAGAAGATTCAAAAAGAAAGAGCAAAACCTACAAGAGATGTGTGATTATATCAAGATGCTGAACCTACACCTGACTGGTATCCCAGAAGAAGAAAGGGAAATGAAGAATACCTTAGAGCAATTATTCAGGAGGTAATTCCAGAAAGCTTTCCCCATCTCACCAGAAAGTGACTGGCCAAACACAACAGACACAGAGAAACCCCACAAAACAACAAATGAGAAGAATAACCCCTAGACACATAGTAATTCCCCTACACAAAGTAGGCATAAAAGAAAAAATCCTAAAGGCAGCAAGACAGAAAGGTCAGACTACCTACCAGGGAAAACTGATCAGAATAGCAGCAGACCTATCAGTAGAAACACTACAAGCAAGAAGAGACTGGAGTCCAATATCAAAGTCCTCAAAGATAAACAATTTCAACCAAGAATTTCCTACCCAGCCACACTCAGCTTCATCAGTAATGGAGAATTAAAATTCTACCCAGACATCCAATCCCTAAGAGATTATACAGCTTCCAGACAAACTCTGCAGGAGACACTTTACAAAGGGTATTAAGCACAGAAGAAAGAATAAAAAGAATGACCACACACTTCCAAAGAGAACAGCAGAGCACAGAATCAACAGAGAATACAGCGATGAAAACTTGAAAACATACACATACATCAACACCAAAGACAAAAGACAACAGGCAAACAAGGAAAAATCTTTATAAGATCCACAAAACAGGGAAAAATAATCACATTTCAATAATCAGCCTGAATGTGAATGGACTAAATGCACCACTGAAAAGACAGAGTGGCAAACTGGATAAGAAACCATGACCCAGTTATTTGCTGGATCCAGGAAACTCATCTCACCACAAGAGAGGCACACACTCTAAGTAAAAGAAGGGCAGATGAGTTTCCAGGCAAATGGATCACAAAAGAAGGCCAGAGTCACAATCTTATTATTAGACCAAACAACTTTTAAGCTATCAAAAATTTTAAAAGATACAAAAGGATACTGCATAATGATAAAAGTTTCAATTATCAACAAGAAATCTCAATCCCAAAATATATGCACCCAACACAGGAACACCAGCCTTTATAAAGCAACTACTAAGTAAACTTTAAAAAGATATTGACTCTAACACTATTATAGCAGGGGACTTGAATGCCTCATTAACAGCCCTAGACAGATCATCAAGGCAAAAAATCAAGAAGGAGATCTAGAATCTAAACTTGACACTTTACCAAATAGACTTAACAGATACCTACAGATTATTCCACCCAACAACCATAGAATATACATTCTATGCATTACAACATGGAACGTACTCAAAGATCAATCACATCCTTGGCCATAAATCACCATAAACAAATTCCATAAGGCTGAAATATTGCCATGTACATTCTCAGACCATAGTGGAATAAAAATAAATATCATCACCAATAAAATTTCCCCAAAGCCCACAAAGACATGGACACAAAGCAACATGATGCTGAACAACTACTGGGTCAACACTGAAATCAAAGCTGGAATTAAAAACTTCCTGAAAACAAATAAAAATGAAGAAACACTTTACCAAAATCTCTAGAATACAATGAAAGCAATTCTAAGAAAGGAATTTATATTTCTACCAGCACATATAAAGAAAATGGAAAGCTCACAAGTGGAGAGCCTAACAAATCACCTAAGAGCTAGAAAGAGAAAAAGACCAAAATCTCAACTTTAGCAGAAGAATCTAAATCACCAAAATAAGAGCCCAAAGATGGAACACAGAAGACAAAAATATAGAAAACATCAACAAATCAGAAAGCTGGTTCTTTGAAGAAATTGACAAGATTGATGGGCCCCTAGCCAGTATTATCAAGAAAAAGAAAGAAAAAGTCCAAGTAAACACAATCAGAAATACTAACGATCAAATCACAACTGACTCCAAAGAAATACAAAAGATTGTCAGAGATTACTAAGAATGCCTATATGGAAACAAACTTGATAATCAAAATGAAATGGAAGACTTTTTGTCATCACACAACCTCCCCAGGTTGAAACAAGTAGATATTGAAACACTAAATAGACCAATAACCCAGGAAATTGGCTCTGTCTTAAGAAAACATCCTACAAAAAAAATTCCTGGACTGGATGGCTTTCTAGCAGAATTCTACATAACGTACAAGCAGGAACTGATACCAATTCTATTGAAAGTATTCCTAGCAATTGAGAAAGATGGAATTCTTCCCAAATCATTTTATGAAGTTAACATCACACTGATACCCAAATTGGGTAAAGATCCAACCAAAAAAAGATAGCTACAGGCCAGTATTCATTATGAACATAGATGCAAAAATCCTCAACAAGATTCTAGCAAATCAGATCCAAAAACACATCTCAAAAATCACCCACCATGACCAAGTCGGCTTCATCCCCAGGATGCAAGGCAGGTTCAAAATTTGCAAGACCATAAATGTAATTAAATACATCAACAGAAGTAAAAACAAGCACCACCTGATTATATCACTAGATGCAGAAAAAGCTTTTGATAAAATCCAGCATCCCTTCTCAATAAAAATCCTCAAACAACTAGATATAGTAGGAACATACCTCAAAACAGTAAGTGCCCTCTACAATAAACCCAAAACCAACATATTGCTAAGTGAGCAGAAGCTGGAAACACTTCCCCTGAACTTGGAATAAGAAAAGGCTGCTCCCTTTCATCCCTCTTGTTCAACAATGTGTTGGAAGCCCTAGCTAGGGCAATCAGTCATGAGAAGGAAATCAGGGGCATCCAAATAGGAAAAGAGGAGGTCAAGTTATCCCTCTTTGCTGATGATATAATCCTATACCTTAAAAATTCTAGAAAATTTGTCAAAAACATGCTTGCACTAATAAGATTTTGGCAGAGTCTCAGTGTCCAAAATAAATGTGCCAAAGACAGTTGCATTCTTATACACCAACAAAAAACAGGCAGAGACACAAATAAAAAGCACAATCTCATTCACAATAACAACAAAAAATGAAATACTTTGGCATTTTCCTAACCAGACAAGTGAAAGACCTTTACAATGAGAACTACAAACACTGCTCAAAGATATCCAAGAAGACACAAACAAATGGAAAAATATTCCATGCTCATGGATAGGAAGAACCAACATTGTTAAAATGTCCATCCGACCAAAGACAATCTACATATTCAACACAATACCCATTAAATTACCAACATCATTCTTCTCAGACCTGGAAATGACAATACAGAAATTCATATGGAGATATAAACAACCACAAATAGCCAAAACAATCCTTAACAAAAGAAACAAAGCATGAAGTATCACACTTCCAGACTTCAAACTTTACTATAAGGCTACAGTAATCAAAACAGCCTGGTATTGGTACACCAACAGGCATAGAGACCAATGGAACAGGATAGAGATTCCAGAAGCAAAATTTCTATTTCTCAACAACTAATTTTTGACAAAGCTTTCAGCAAAAACCACTGGGGAGAGGAGAACCTATTCAGTAAATGGTGCTGGGATAACTGACTGATCACATGCAGAAGATTGAAACAAGACCCCTGCCTATCACCATACACAAAAATTAACTCTAAATAGATCAAAGACCTAAACGCAAAGCCTCAAACTATAAGAATCTTAGAAAACGCAGGAGACACCCTTATGGAAATTGGAACTGTCAACCAATTCCTATTCAGAACCCTAAGGGCCCATACCTTAAAAAATAAGATAGACAAGTGGGGCCTCATCAAACTGACGAGCTTCTGCAAAGCAAAAGAAACCATCAAGAGAGCAGGGAGACAGCCCACAGAATGGGAAAAAAATATTTGCCAACAGTATATCTGACAAAGGTCTAACATCTAGGATCTACAAGGAAATCAAATGTGCCAAAAGGGAAAAACAAACAACCCCATTAAAAAGTGAGCAAAAGGCATGAATAGACACTTCTCAAAAGAAGATATACGGGCAGCCAACAGACACATGAAAGAGTGCTCAGCGTCACTCATCATCAGAGAAACGCAAATCAAAACCAAATTGAGATACTACCTAACCCCAGTAAGAATGACCATCATTAATAAAACAAACAATAACAGATGCTGGTGAGGATGTGGAGAAAAAGGAACACTTCTACACTGCTGGTTGAAATGCAACTAGTGTTATCACTTTGGATGACATTGTGGCGATTCCTGAAAGAACTAAAAATTGACCTTCCATATGACCCAACAATTCCCCTATTGGGAATATACCTGGAGGAACTCAAATCATTCTACAAAAAAGATACCTGCACACATATGTTTGTTGCAGTATATTTACAATAGTAAAAGCATGGAACCAGCCATGCTGCCTATTGAAGCTGAATTGGAATTTTTTTTAATGTGGTACATATACACAATTGAATATCATGCAGCCATAAAGAAGGACAAACATATGGACTTCAACGGATTTATAAGGTGGGCTCAGTGGCTCAGCCTGTTTCCCGTGCCTTTGGGAGGCTGAGGTGAGTGGATTGCTTGAGCCCACGGGTTCGAGACCCACCTGGGCAGTAAGACCTCATCTCTAAAATAAATTTAAAAATCAGCCGGGAGTGGTAGCGCATGCCTGTAATTTCGGCTACTTAGAAGGCTGAGGCGGAAAGATGGCCGGAGCCCAGCAGGTCAAGGCTGCGGTGGCTGGGAGCAGCCACTGCACTACAGTCTGAGCGACAGAGTGAGACTCCAACTCAAAAAAAAAAAACAGCAGAATGGATTTAGAGTCGATCATACTCAGTGATCTATCACAGAAACAAAGAACAGAGTATCATATATTCTCACTTCATAAGAGAATCTTGAACAATTATCATAATACTATAAGAAAGGGATAGGCAGTAGTTGGAAACTGCCAGAAGAGTGGAGGATTGGCAGCTGAGGGAAGCCACTAGGGGAGGGAGGAACATACCTCATCAATAAGGGTACCTGCATAATCAACATTTGTATACCTAACCTTGAATTGTACCCCACATCTTTAAAATTAAAAAAAAAGTATTTGTCTAGTAGATACATCACCACGTTTTTCAACGAGTTCTGTTGTTTTATATTTTTCCTTTGAATGAGTCATACATTTCTAGTTTTTTATGTTTTATAATTTTTCTTGAAAACTAGATATTTAAATCAAATGATGTTGTAACTCTGGAAATAAGGCTCTCCCTCATCCCCAGGGCTTGCTGGGGTTTTTTTGTTTTTATTATTGTAGACTGTTTCTATGTGAAAGATCAGCTGGAGGGGTAAGCTTAAAGTCTTTCTTGGTCTTTTCTGAACCTGTGCTTTCCCCTGGGTATGAGTGGAGACTTCCCAATTTCCTTGTTATTTGTTTCCTAATCTTCAATGTGACAAAACTTTGCCTTTGAGTATTATGGGGTCAATATGGAGGGTGGGGTATGAGAGTCATGCTGTTTTGGTCCCAAAATGCTGACTCCTCAGTGCAGTGTGGACAAGTTTTTTGTGTAATTCACCCAGCATGAAATGGACAAATGCATTGAAAGAATCTCTAAAACAAAACTCACTGAAAAGGATTCTTGGGAAGTTGGTGGAGAAGCCAGTCAGACTAAACAAGCCCCAGTGTGTGTGTGAGTGTATGGAAAATTGTGTGTACATATTGGTGATTAAGTGGGCATGTGAGTGGTTGACTGAGTAGGGACTCAGGAGCAAGTGGCCAGGGAATCTCCTGGTGAAGCAGCTAGTGCTGCAGCTACTCTACTTGGTCCCTAGTGCTTTTCAGGGTACAGAAGCTGAGCACCACTTTTCTTAAATCAACAAAACACTTTTCAGGAAGACGTTGCCAGGAGAGACTGCCGGCTCCAGGCTCTTCCTCACCACTGGCAGCAAAGGCTGCAGAGGAAGGACAGTGAGGAAGTCCAGAGGCAGAGCCCCACTGGAGAAGATGAAAGAGGCATTCTGCCACCATCTTGAAAACTGGGCAGGAAAATGCTACAGCTTGCTCACCATGGAGCAATAGACCAGACTTGATCTCTGTGATGGGCAGATTAACCACTCAGGGATTGATCATGACCCAAAGAGAATATCCTGAAAGCACAAACTCCAGAGGGACAGGACAAGCGCTGGGTCTCAGGTGCCCCAACTCCTATACTGATTCAACCAAAGGACAGAGGGTGTTGCCAGAAAAGGATGAGGAAGTTCTCCAAAGAGATCAATGATGAGTCTGGGGCTGACCCAACCCTCTCCTCCCCAGCAATCCTCTGAACATCAGACCCACACAGCTGCGGCACAATTAAGAGGGATAAACCCAGGCAGAACCTGAACTTTAGCCACAATAAGAGGACTCCACTCCAGGATAAACCTGGCTGGGACGCCCTCCACCAGTACCTGAGGAAGAGACAATTCTGTGCCTCCCCACCAGAGGTGATTCCCCCTGACCATACACGAGTGGGAGGGGAGGACTGAAGACCCACCCACCTGCACTACCCCCTCCTCCTTACCTGGGTCATACACTGGGAAGATTGTGAATGAGGTTGAAGTTCTGCCGAGACAGCAAATCAACAGCTGAGAGGAACAACTACAGAACCTGCCACAAGAAGGGAGGGCTTTTATTTGTTTTTTTTAAATTATTTTTATTTTTCCTCTGTGTATGAATGTGTATATGAGAGCTTAATCTGTATCCCACACCCTCTATTTTTTCTCTTTTTTTTTACTTTCTTCGTTTTTTATTTCTTTATTCTTTTGTTTTTTGTTTTCTGTTTATTTGTGTACAAGAAAGATTGAGTGTTGATTTTTCAGTGTTTTTTTCGCTTTTTTATTCTCTTTTTTTAATTTAATGTGTGTGTGAATACATGTGTGAGGGTTCGATTTGAATTCTTTTTATCTTTTCTTTTCTTTCCCCCTTTTCTTTTCTTTTTTCCCTTTTTCTTTTCTTTTTTCCCTTTTTCTTCTCTTTTCATTCTGGGTTGGGCATGTGTGTGTGTTTGGTTTTCCTGTTTTTTTGTTTGCTTGCTTTGTTGTTATTCCAGTTGGTTTTGGGGTGTGTGTGTGTGTGTGTGTGTGTGTGTGTGTGTGTGTGTTTACTTGTTTTTTTGTTTTGTTTTGGTTTTGGTTTCTGTTTTTGTTGTTTTGTGTTATTTTATTTTTTAAATATTTTGTCCATCTTATTTCATTTTACTTTTCTCTATGTTTTCCTCATTGCTGTTACCGTATCTTGGACTCAGTAGTACACACACATACCCATTGCCCTGTCATAAAGAGTGGTGGTTGGGAGTGGGTTGCAGGGAATACATGCCACAATCTGAACATTATGATTTGCAAGTAGTTTCTGAATCCTAGCTCGATATCCTCCACCTTATTCAACTCTCAAAATTACAAGAGACAAAAAGCTTCTCACCCACAACCCTGTTTCAAAATAGAACAAATTCAGAGCCCTGATCAGGGAAGAACAGAAAACTGAGCAAACATAAGAATTGAAAGGCTCTCCCATTGCCACTAAATAATGGAACTAAAGAGAAAAGGAAGAAATCTGTCACAAATGAGGAAAAATCAATGGAAGAACAAAGGTAATTCCTAATGTTACAAAGAGAAAATGCCTGAAAAATCAGACCTCAGACCCCTACAATGGACATCATCAATCACTGACCCCAGAATAAAACAGGGATTAGGAAATGGATGGAAAGAATGAATAAGACTCAAGAGAGATAAGATGCAACACTGAAAGAATTTGTAACAGGAATTTTAGCCATAAAAAATTTCTTCCAGGAAATAACAAGACGACAAGCATGGAAAACAGAATTAATCAAGCAGAGAAAAGAATCTCAGAGCTTGAAGACCAAAACATGGATTAATCTTATCTATAAAAAACATAGAAAGACAACTCAGAAAGAAGGAACAAAGTCTCCAAAAGATATGTGATTATATCAAGAGGCCGTACTTTGCCTGATTTGTATTCCATAAGAAGAAAGGGAAAGGGACAACATCTTGGAGCAAATACTCCAGGAGGTTATCCAAGAAAACTTTTTCCAGCTCACCAGAGACATGAGCATCCAAACACAAGAGATACAGACAACCCCTGCAAGACATCAAATGAGAATAGTAATCCCTAGGCACATAGTAAATTGCCTACACAAAGTAGACACAAAAGAAAAAATCCTAAAAGCAGCAAGAAAGAAAGATCAGCCAGGCTCGGTGGCTCAGCCTGTAATCCTGCGCCATTGGGAGGCTAAGGTGAGTGGATTGCCTGAGCTGGCGGGTTCGAGACCCACCTGGGCAGCAAGACCTCATCACTACAATAAATAAAAAAATCAGCCAGGTGTGATAGTGCATGCCAGTAATTCTGGTTACTTGGAAGGCAGAGGCGGAAGGATCACCGGAGCCCAGTAGGTCGAGGCTGTGGTGGCCGGGAGCGGCCATTGCACTCCAGTCTGTGTGACAGAGTGAGACTCCAACTCAAAAAAAGAAAAAAGAAAGAAAGAAAGATCAGAATACCTACCAGAGAAAACCAATCAGAATAGCAGCAGACCTATGGGCAGAAACACTACAAGCTAGAAGGGACTGGAGTCCAATATTCAACGTTCTCAAGGATAAACAATTTCAACCAATAATTTTATACCCAGCCAAGCTCAGCTTCATCAGTGATAGAGAATTAAAATCCTTACCAGACATCCAGTATCTAAGAAATTATACAGTTTCCAGATCAGCTCTAAAGGAGATGTAAAGAAAAAACGTTATATGGACCTCATCATGGAGATAAACAATCATATTTCAAAAATCAGCCTGAATGTGAATGGATTAAATGCACCACTGAAAAGACACAGAATAGCAAACTGAATAAAAAACTATGATCCAATAATTTTTTGCATCCAGGAAACCCATCTCATCATTAGGGATGCACACAGACTCAAAGTTAAAGGATGGAAAATGAGTTTCCAGGTGTTGGATCACAAAAGAAAGAAGGAATTGCAATCTTAATATCAGACACAACCATTAGGCTATCAGAAATTCAAAAAGATACAAAAGGATACTATGTAATGATAAAATGTTCAATCCATCAACAAGAATTATACATCCTAAACATATATATCCCCAACACAGCAACACCAGCATTTGTAAAGCAACTATTAAGTAAACTAAAAAAATATATTGGCTCTAACACTATTATAGCTGGAGTCTTAAATACCCCACTAACAACCTTGGATAATTCATTGAAACAAAAAATCAACAAAGAGATCCAGAATCTCAACTTGATGCTTGACCAAGTGGACTTAATAGATACTAACGAAATATTCCACCCAACAACCTCAGAGTATACATTCTATTCATCACCACATGGAATGTATCCCAAGATTGATCACATCTTCAGTCAAGAATCAAGCAAAAACAAATTTCATAAGATCAAAATGCACCTTTTCAGACCTCAGAGGAATAAAAAGAAATATCAACAGCAACAAAATTCCCCCCAAACCCCAATACATGGACACTAAACAGTATGATGCTGAATGACTACTGGGTCAACACAGAAATTAAAAAATTGCTGGAAAAAAAATGAAAATGAATAAACATCATACCAAAACCTCTAGGATGCAATGAATACCGAACTAAGAGATGAATTTAGATCTCTATAAACACCCATCAAGAAAATAGAAAAATCACAAGTTAATAGCCTAACAAATCACCTGAGGGAGCTGGAAAGACAAGACTACCAAAACCCTAACTTTAGCAGAAGAATCCAGATCACCAAAGTAAAACTCCAAACACAGGACACAGAAGAAAAAATATCCAAGAAAAAAATCAACAAAATAAAAAGCTGACTCTTTTAAAAAATAAACAAGATTGATGAACCCCTAGCCAGAATGACCAAGACAAAGAAAAAGTCCAAATAAACACAATCACAAATGCAAAAGATCAAATCACACCTGACTCTGAAGAAATACAAAAGATTATCAGAATTTACTACGTAAACCTGTATGGAAACAAACTTGATAACTAAAATGAAATGGAGGACTTTCTGATATCATACAACCACCCAAGGTTGAAACAAGAAGACATTTCAACACTAAATAGACCAATAACAACCCAGGAAATTGACTCCATCATAAGAAAACTACCTTCAAAAAAAGCCCTGGACCAGACAGCTTTCAAGCAAAATTCTACAAAACATACCAGGAGGAGCTAATACCAATCCTACTGAAAGTATTCTAGTCAATTAAGAAAGATAGAATTCTCCCCTAATCATTTCACAGAGTTATCATCACACTGATACCCAAACTGGGTATATATCCAACAAAAAAAGAGAACTATAGCCCAATATCCTTAATGAACAAAGATGCAAACTTTCTCAACAAGATTCTAGCAAATTGGTTCCAACAACACATCTCAAAAATCATTCATCATGACCAAGTAGGCTTCATCCCCAGGATGCAGAGCTGGTTCAACATCTGCAAGACCATAAATGTAATTAAATATATCAACAGGTATGGAAACAAGGACCACATGATTATATCATTAGATGCAGAAAAAATTTTTATGAAATCCAGCATCTCTTCTTGATAAAAGCTCTCGAACACCTAGGCATAGAAGGAGCATACCTAAAAATAGCAAGAACCATCTACAATAAACTCACAACCAGAATTTTGTTAAATGGACAGAAACTAGAAACATTTCCCCTGAAAACAGGAAAAAGACAAGGCTGCTCGCTCTCACCCTCTTGTTTAACACTGTGTCGGAGGTCCTAGTTTGAACAATTAGAGAAGGAAATCAGGGGTATACAAATAGGAAAGGAAGAAGTTGTCACTTTTTGTTGGTGATAAGATTCTATACCTTGAAAACCCAAGAGAATCTGTCAAAAACCTGCTTTCCCTGATACAGGACTTTAGCAAAGTCTCAGATTACAAAATGAATGCTCAAAAGACAGTTGCATTCTTATACACCAACAATAAATAGATAGAGAACCAAATAAAAAGCAAATCTCATTCACAATAGCCACACAAAAAAATGAAATACCTCAGCATCTTCATAATCAGAGAAGTGAAAGACCTTTACAATGAAAACTACAAAGCACTGCTCAAGAAATCCAAAAAGACACAAACAAATGGAAAAATATTCCATGTTCTTGGACTGGAAGAATCAACATTGTTAAGATGTCCGTCCTACCAAAGGCAATCTACAGATTCAATGCAATACCCATTAAATTACCAACATCATTCTTCTCAGACTTGAAAATGACAATACAGAAATTCATATGGAAATATAAACAAACATGAATAGCCAAAACAAATCTCAGCAAAAGAAACAAAGTGGAAACTATCACAGTTCCAGACTTTAAACTTCATTATAAGGCTACAATAATCAAAACAGCCTGGTACTGGTACAAGAATAGGCATATGAACCAATGGAACAGTATAGAGATTCCCAAACCAAAATCTCAATTTCTCAATCAACTCTTCTTTAACAAAGCCTCCACCAACAACCACTGGGGAAAGGATAACCTATTTAGCAAATGGTGCTGGGAAAACTGACTGACCACATGCAAAAGATTGAAACCTATTATCATAAACAAAAAATCAACTCTAAATGGATCAAAGACCTAAATGTAAAATCCCGAACTATAAGAACCTCAGAAAATGTAAGAGACACCCTTATGGAAACTGAAACTGGCAACCAATTCCTGATCAAAACCCCAATTGGTTGCCAGTTTCAGTTGCCATAAGAGATAAAATAGACAAGTAGGGCCTCATCAAACCAAAAAGCTTCTGCAAAGTTAAAGAAACCATCAAGAGAGCAAGGAGACAGCCCACAGAATGGGAAAAAATATTTGCCAATATTATATCTGACAAAGGTCTAACATCCAGCATCTGCAAGGAGCTCAAACATGCCAAAAGGAAAAAAAAAAGTCCCATTCAAAAAGTGAGCAAAAAAACATGAGTAGGCACTTGTCAAAAGAGGATAGATGGACTGCCAACAGACACATGAAAAAGTGCTCAGCCTCACTCATCATCAGAGAAAGACAAATCAAAGCCACACTGAGATACCAGCTAACCCCAAGAATGGCCATCATTAATAAAACAAACAACAACAGATGCTGGGGAGGATGCAGAAAAAAAGGGATGCTTCTACACTGCTGGTGGGAATGCAAACTAGTGCAACCTCTTTGGAAACAATGTGGCAATTTCTAAAAGATCTTGACATTTACTTTTCATATGAACCAGCAATCCCCCTACTGGGAATATACCTGGAGGAACTCAAATCATTCTATAAAAAATATACCTGCACATACATGTTTATTGCAGCACTATTCACAATAGCAAAAATGGAATCAACCTGCTGCCCATCGAAACTGGACTGGATTAGAAATATGTGGTAAATATACACAATGGAATATTATGCAGCTGTAAAGAAGGAAAAAACATATGGACTTTGCAGCAACTTGGATAGATTTACAGTCTATCATACTCAGTGATCTATCATAGAAACAAAAAACAGAGTACCACATATTCTCACTCATAAGCGGACCCTGAACATTTACCATAATACTGTAAGAAAGTGATTGGCAGTAGCAGGATAATGCTGGTGGGGGAAAGGAGCTACAGCAACAATAAGGGTACCTGATCTTAAACCAGAAAAAGTGGGGACCAAAGGGAGTTCCAAACTTTACCAGTACAATGACCACTTGTATATCTAATCCTGAATTGTACCTCATATCTTTAAAATAAAAATAAATAAAATAAAAAATTCACTGAAGTCAAATTCAGCCTCTCATAACAACACTAGCTGGTACACTGATGCTAATGGGTTACTAGAACACTGACCTATCAAGGGAAGCCTGTACTACAAGGGATCCATTGTCCAAAAAAATTTTCATTTTTTTAGCCCCCTCTTGTATATAATGTACTAGGGTACTGTGAATCATACTGTATTATTATCCATTTTAATACTGTAGTAACACATTCTCTACAGGGATTTTTGGATAAAAAATTTATTTTAGAATGATTTTAAATTTGTAGAAAATTGAAAGGATACAGCAGAAAAGAGAAAGGAGAAATCAAAGAATGTATATAGTTTTAATTTCAATAAATATGTGTGATTACTCTCTAAAAATTGCAATAATTCCAGTTTCAATAGCAATATATGAGAAGGACACTTTCTCTATACTGCTGACAGCAATGAGGAAATTTAGTGCAGTAGTTAAAGGGACAATTTCTGAAGCCAAGCTGCTTGAATTTGATTAAAGTTTTGCAACTTTTCACCTGTGGGACCTTGAACAAATTACTAAACTGTATTCCTCTGCTTAACTGAGTGTAAAATAGGAATGATAATACAAGTACTGAAATATTAGACTAGTATTAGTTTCAGTCATATACTTATGATGAATAAGTGAGTTAATATACATGGATCATCAGAACCCTCTCAAGTATATAGTCAGTACTTGATTACAAATGTCAACTATTATTAAGGGAAGTGGGTGTGATCATAATTTTTATATTTACCAGACTGATATTTTTAAAGTATTATATATAAATCTCAAAAAGTTGAATTTTTCTCTAATCTATAAAAAGATTTTTCAACCCTATTGTATATTGCCAACATTGTTTTCCTGTCTTATTGCAAAGGCTTTTAAATGCTCATATTGAGCAATAGTAACAGCAACACTTATAGTAATCATGGACATACCTATCTGACTCTTATTTAAATAAAAATGACTTTAACATTTCACCTCATAGAACTTTTTCATTTGAACTTTTGTTAATATCTGTAGTTAAAAAGGAGATTTCTCTAGTTAAAGGTGAGGCTTGACTAGTCTTTATAAGGGTTAGCGTTACTATTACACCATTCTTATCTTTTCCTCATCAGAATAGCTTAAATAGTATTGTTATTATCCATTCTCCAAAAGAGCAAAAGAACAGTAGAATACTTACACATTAACTACTGCTCTACATGCTTTAGTCTTTTTTTTTTTTGAGTTGGAGTCTCACTCTGTCGCCCAGACTGGAGTGCAGTGGCCGCGCCCGGCCACTGCAACCTCGACCTGCTGGGCTCCGGCGATCCTACCACCTCAGCCTTCCACGTAGCCGGAATTACGGGCATGCGCTACCACGCCCGGTTGATTTTTTTATTTATTGTAGAGATGAGGTTTCGCTGCCCAGGCGGGTCTGGAACCCGCGGGCTCAGGCAATCCACTCACCTCAGCCTCCCAAAGGCGCAGGATTACAGGCTGAGCCACCGAGCCCGGCTTCTACATGCTTTACTCTTATTAAGACATTCAATCTGCTTGATGTTTCTTATATAGTAGAAACTATGATTATCTTCCCAATCTCATGATGGATAAAATTTTAAATAAAGGCATCAAATGATATATGTCCAGAACATGCAGCAAAACAAGAAGGATGAAAGAAAGGAAGAAAGGAAAGGAAGGAAGCAAGAGAAAGAAAGAGAAACCTCAGACATGAGCTTAAGGCCGACATATTTTAGAACTTTATACTTAACCACTATTAATGTCTATGCTATGGCATAGAGCTACTATTCTATGATGTCTCAGATGGCCCCATAAACTAATCCCCTTCTCAATTTATTCTATGGAAATTGGTCTGTTTTAGTTTTCTACTTTGCTCATTTATTCATCCATTAATTGGTTCATTCAACAATTATTTGTTGAACACTTGTGGTATGTCACTCTTTGTCCTAAGCCAGGGATAGATATAGCAGTAAGCCAAACAGGAGGGTCCTGCTTTCATAGAGACAGTACTATGGTTTGAGTGTGTCCCCTCCAAAACTCAAGTTTTAAAACTTAATGGGCAATGTGGTAGTATTAAGAGGAAAGGCTTTAAGAGGAGATTAGGCCATAAGGGTAACTTCCTCATGAATGGGATTAAGGCCCTTACAGAAGACGCTTCACCCAGTGTTTGGCCCTCTTGCTTCTACCTTCT
Source organism: Cephalopachus bancanus (assembly GCA_027257055.1). Classification (NCBI taxonomy): domain Eukaryota; kingdom Metazoa; phylum Chordata; class Mammalia; order Primates; family Tarsiidae; genus Cephalopachus; species Cephalopachus bancanus. The sequence continues at coordinate 2,961,162 of JAPVLO010000030.1, read as the reverse complement.
ACCATGTGAGGACACAACACTAATCCCCTCGGGAAGATGTAGCAACAAGGTGTCATCTTGAAGGCCGAGAGCTAACCTCATCAGGAAACCAAACTTACTAGTGCCTTAATCTTGGAGTTCCCAGCCTCCAAAAGTGGAAATAAATACATTTCTATACTTTAAAAATCACCCTATCTGTAGTATTTTGTTATAGCAGCACAGTTGGATTAAAACAGAAATTGGTACCAGAGAAGTGAGGTGTTGCTATAACAAATACCACAATATGTGGAAGCAGCTTTGGAACCAGATAATGGGTAGAGGCTGGACCAGTATGAAAGTGAATGCTGGGGGAAAAAAAGCCTGTATTGCCATAAATGAAATTTTAAGGGTGATTCTGGTGATTGTTCAGAAAAAGAAAAAAAGAGTTGTAGGGAAAGTGCCATCCTTCTCAGAGAACAAGTGGTTGTGAACATAAAACTGGTAGAAAAATGGCCAGTGAAGATTACTCTGAAGAGGTTTCAGAAGGAAATGAGGAACAAAGTATTGAAAACCGGAGGAAAGGTCACCCTTGTTATAAAGTGACAGAGAACTTGGCTGAATTTTCCGTGTCCTAAGACTTTGTGGGAGGCAGAATTTAAGAGCAATAAAGCAGGATATTTGGTGGAAGTAATCTCCAAGCAGTAAAGTGTTCAGAATCCTATATGGAATCTCCTAGCTGTTTATATAGTAAAATGTGAGAAGAGAGAAACAATTTAAAGAAAGAATTTGTAATTAAAAGGGAAGCATAACATAAACATTTGAAATATTCTCAGCCTGACCATGTAAAGAGTAGAAAAGCCTGTTTAGGAGAGAAAACCAAGGATATAGTCAAGAAACTGTTTGATGAGATTAGTATGCCTAGAAAGAATCCAGGTACTATTCATTGAGACAATGGGAGAACGACACTGAAAGCATCACAGAGGCTGACATGTCCATCACAGGCCCAGGGTGCCACACTTTGTAAGGTTATTTCCATGCTTCATAACCCCAGCTGAAAAACTTTGCTTGGTCCCGAGTTAAAGTGAGGTTACTGAAAAATAACCGCTCTTGCTTTTCTCAAGCAAGTCTGCAGGGCTTATTTTTTACTCATGACAACTAAGACTTTGTTTTGAAAACCTGCGTGCTGAAGCCTTGAAACTTTGCTTGCTTTCTACTCAACATTTCTCTTTCTTATCCTCAGAGTAGCTCCACAACCTTAAACTACTTATAAAAGATTTTTCCTCTTTCATCACTTCAAAACAATTTACTTAGAGGCTGTCTTCTCTGTTGTACTAAAGTATTAAAGAAAAATCATATTTCTTCTTCAAATTGCCTTATTTCAACATATGCAGCAAATAAATGTAGGAAGCAAAATATATAAGGAATAAATAAATTATTCTGGCTTGTATGTTTTGCCAAATAATTTTGCCATACAAAATGCATTTTGCCTATGAATAAAATCCTTTTGATACAGGAAGAAATAAAATTGTGACCATTTTTATAAAATATGACTATATGTCTACTTTTGAAGGGGCCTAAAACATTACAAAAGTATAAACTTAATTAGCAGAAAGCTTAACTGATTATGCAATAATTAATGTTTCTAGAGAAATTTAAATTGGAAGATCATTAGTTTTTGTTTTATTACTTTAGGTAAGGAGCAAATCTCTAGAGGTATTTTAATTATTTAAAGGTCTCTAAGCTGGACATTTTTTTAAAACATACACATTTGTAATCCTACTCAGAAGAGTAAAAAGAGCTGGGCTAAAAATATTAAAATTCCTTTGGTCATCATGAAAAAGTAAAACATCATGACTTAAGTATCTTACCATGAGCCTTCAGATGGGTTCCCTTGCCTAAAAGCAATGCCGATTAAATAAAATCTAGTTGCTACTATATTTAGCCCCAAACATCAAGTAAACCCAGGGAAGTTAAATTATTATAACTCATATGGAAATAAATACCCCCCCCCAAAAAAATTCCCGAGTATCAGAGAGTTTCAAACAGACTATGCAAGGCCTGATCATTCTTTTTGGATTTTGGCAAAACCATTTTTCACGTTTATATATTTAAGTAATAATTTCTTAATGCACTGAACCCCACTACATGCCAGACACCGTCATATGTACTAACCTCAACTCTCTGTGAGGTAGGGAGATTAGCTATGTGAAATTACTGGCAAAAATGAGGCACAGAGAAGGGGGGTGGCCTGCCAAAGGTCATGGAATGAGCAGGTGTGGGACTCAGGGTCTGAATCCCAATAGCCTGACTTCAGACTTCAGCACCTCTCCTCTTAACCACCATGTCAATTTGTCTTCTGATACATGAGCACCAGTCTCACGCTTTTCTATACTTTCACTGTATCACAAAGGCTGGAAATAAAGACATTTCTTTTGTTCTAGAAACAGCAGTTAAAGACAGTTACATGAGATCCAGCAGTTAAAGGCACTTCGTGAGACATGGAAGGTGAAAGATGGGCAGATATACAGGTCCTATTGTTCCCCTCTAAGAGTGACAGGCAGACATATGGACTTTGACAGATATAAAATCTTTCATTAGACTCCAGATATTGGCAAATCATGGGTGTCAGTGCTACTGTCTCATGGAATCATTGGTTCCACATCTTCCTAATGTCCTAAAACCTAGTAGAGAAACTTACAACCAGCAGCAGTTTTCCCTGATCTTTTACCCTCCAGAACATTCAATACTTTTGTGAACATATAATTCCCTCAATTAAATATCTTTCTGCCAATGCAGGAGACACTCTTATGGAGATCGGAGTAGGCGATCAATTCCTGATGAAAACACCAGACACCCATGCCATAAGAGATAAGATAGACAAGTGGGACCTCATCAAACTGAAAAGCTCTGTAAAGCAAAATAAACCATCAAGAGAATGGGGAGACAACCCAAAGAATGGTCAAAAATATTTCCCAACTGTATATCTGACAAAGGCCTAACATCCAGGATCTATAAGGAATTCAAATGTGTTGAAAGGAAAAAAGCAAACAGCCCCATTAAAAAGGGGAGGAGAGCACACTTCATCAACAAGGGTACCTGCATAAAGAACATTTGTATACCTAACCCTGAAATTGTACCCCACATCTTTAAAATTTTAAAAAAAATTTTAAGTGGGTAAAGACATGAATAGAAGATAGATGGGCAGCCAACAGACACATGAAAAAGTACTCAGCCTCACTAATCATCAGAGAAATGCAAATCCAAACCACATTGAGCTACCATCTAACTCACCATTAATAAAACAAACAACAACAGATGCTGGTGAGGATGTGTAGAAAAGGGAATGCTTCTACACTGCTGATGAAAATGCAAACTAGTTCAACCTCTATAGAAAAAAATGTGGCACTTTTTAAAAGAACTAGAAATTGACCTTCCATATGACCCAGCAATTCCCCTTCTGGGAATATAACCAGAGGCACTCAAATCATCTTACCAAAAAGGTATCTCCACACACATGTTTATTGTAACACTATTCACAATAGCAAAAACATGGAACCAACCGGGCTGCCCATCAAAACTGGACTGGTTTTTAAAAAGTGGTGTATATATATATATATATGGAATATTACATAGTCATAAAGAAGGACAAACATATGGACATCGCAGCAACTCGTATGGATTTAGAGTCAATAATACTTAGTGATCTATCACAGAAACAAAGAACTGAGTACCACAGGTTCTCACTCACAAGTAGACCCTTAACATTTACCATAATACTGTAAGAAAGGAATTGGCTGTAGCAGGATACTACTGGGGGTAGGGGGGAGGAACACAACATCAATAAGAGTACCTGATCTCAAATCAGGTGAAGTGGGAACCAAAGGGAGGTCCAAACTTTATCTGTATGATGCCCACTTATGTATCTAATCCTGAATTGCACCCCACACATTTAAAATATAAATAAATAAATAAATAAACAAATATGCCTTTCTGCTATTGAGACTCTCTTCTTTTGAGAGAACTAATATTGTGTAGGGTACATAAATTGTTCAAGGGAATAGAAACTCAAAAATGACAACAAATGATTGGTTATTTTACTTGGCTTGAGTTAGAGCACTGATGAACTCATTACCAGTGAAAAATAGGATATTTGTAATCTATGTAATCTAATCATGCAGTGGCAACCAAAGTTCCTTAAATTATCACAGGATTTCTAACAGAATGAAGTATCTATTGAAGGAAAGGGTTAGAACAGCCAGGCAGCTATTATGTAAGGATTTTATTGAGGGAGTGATGATGAAATAGGACTCAGGGGAGTTGGCTTCAGACCTGATTGAAAAATGTCCACATAATAATGAGCATGACAAGGTTTTAAAGTTCAAATCAATATATTTTCTTCCCAAAGGTTCAGAATTTACTATATTAGTCTGACAAGCTAGAACAAACCTGTTTATTTGATTAAATTCAATGTTAATTTACATTAAATTCAGTTGTATTTTTTAACATTTTTAACATTTTAACAATATTGCGGAGGAAATCTACCTTCTCATTTTATCTTTAGGGGAGCCCAGAAAACTTTTCACTTACTAAAGCATTAAAAATACATTAGTCAAGTACCAGCATCCTTGAGTATGTGTATGTTCTGAAAGCAGGATTCGGTATGATAGCTAAAGATATTTCCATTAATACAAGCAGGTTTCTTGATTACAAGAAGCATTGTGGAATCCCAGAGGAACAGAGACCAAGGGTCATCACTTAACTGCCAGATAAAAGTGACTGTGCTTATCTCAATGTAGATTCAATAAGGTAGTAAGAATAGCTGACCCACAGAGATTATTGCAAAATGCCACTTACTCAAGAACCAAAGTAGGTGAACCTCCTACTAAAGTCATACTTTAGGAAGATTGGGTATCTGCTCTAAGTCATCGCAGTAGAAAACTATAGTCTCTCACCCAAGTTTTCAGGAGAGAATCAGTTTGGAGACCTAAAGTTTCTTTAATGAATGGGAAGTTTGATCTACTTAAGAAAGCATCACACATCACTGTCTGAATACTTCCATAAATATTTTAATAAAAAAGATGGCAGTAATTGGCAAGGTAATGATTCTCTGGAGAAAAAAAATAATTGAGGCTCTCAAAATTTCTGATCATTGCTAATGTGTAGATTTCCCCCAAAGAACTCTGTGAACCATAGGTCATAATAGGGGAGGCTTGCAGAGGTCAGGTAATAATGGAATTTCAGCTCAAGTCTCACATTGGAACCAGTAGGTCTAGAAAACACCATGACTCTTTTCACCCCCCCAGTTATTAAATATAAAGAAGAAATAGATACACTCAGCAACTAGAAGAAACCCCACTTTGGTTCACTGATCCATATCATAATACTAACTATTAGAGTAAAAAGAACCAAGTTAAAGACCCTGTAACTTCTCTCTTCCAAAAGCAACCACCATATCCCTGGGGCACAGCAGAGATTAGTGCCATCATCAAAATCTTCAGACACAGAATTGTTGATTCCTCTTAAATCCCTGTTTAATTATCTATTTATGATGTGAAGAAGACAGATGGGGATTGGAGAAAAAGAGCATTTTATTCTAAGTTTAAATCTGGTAGTATGGAAGCCTCTGGAACCTAGTATGCAGCTTTTTGTCTGACAAATATATATTTATCCATTCTTGCTGTCAAACTAGTCAAAGAACTAGTTTGTTTTCACTATGCAGAGACAGGACTGTATCTTCACTCCACTCCTTTATCTCAGGGGTATATCAAAATTTTTCATCTCTTCAGCTCTGTGTTACAACTAGCTTGCAGAAGCGGTGATCACCTTGCCATTACATGGGTCTACTAAATTGATGAAATCACATTAATCAGACTTGGTAAGCAGAAATGAGCTAATTAATTAAATATCTTAATAACACACGAGTACCAGAGGAGAGGAGATAATTCCCACAAAACTCAGAAACTTGCCACCTCGGTGAAGTTTCAGGAAAATAATGATCTATGACAAGAATAGTTATCCCCTCCAAAGGGAAACACAATCGCTGTATCATGCACTCTTCAACAACTAAAAAAAAAACCACAGCTCTTCATGAGCTTATTTGACTTACATAAACAATACTTACTAATAGATTTACTGATGTATCTGCTAAATAACCCCTAGAGCTAGTAAATTTGAGTGGATACCAGACAAAAGGTTTGGCAGCAGGTAACTCTGTGATATGAGCTGCTCTGCTCTTGGGCCTTGAAATCAGAGAGATCTAATTGCACTTGAAAGGACTGTGACAGACAGGTCACTGAATGAAATTTCTGGCAACACTAAAGTGAGAAAAACAGCCAGTCTCAAGGGTTTTATAGCAAATCCATGTTCTCTTTTGCAAACAGTGAATTTCCTTTCAAAAAAGTCTTCTAACTTGCTATTGTGCTTAGGTTGGAACAGAATTGCTGACAATGAAAAAAAATAAGTGATTGTGTGACCTGATTTGTTCACGTTGTTCCAGGTGTTTTCTGATCTGCCAAACTTTGTAGTGGAATTGGTATATAGGTGATCACACTTGAGTAGATCCTGAAGTTACCATCAGTTACAAAGGTAAAGAGTTCAGACTCTTACCACATCTATTTTTGCTATATCACCTCCTCTCTCCCTCCATCCAGACTTCAGGTTTCGTGCACAATTCCTTCTGACAAACTAAATGGTTCCACAAGATGTAATAATACTAACCAGAAGAAGACAGCCGAAGCACGCAGGAGTGATCCCAAGGGGCATCAGGACAAGAAAATCATCCTGGTGGACAATGAGTTGATTACTGCATCTGGTTGTGCTATTTGTGAGATTGTCAAAGATTTGGATATATAATTATTCATTAGCAAAGCCAATATTGGAGGACTTGGTGACATGGACTCTCAGAAAGAAGGATACAGATTGAACAATTGAAATGAACACACATTATGAGCTATGTTTCATGTGAATGCCCACCAATGGAAACTCTCAATACTCAAGCATATAATATAACCTATTCGAGGTTGTTAGCCTTTTCCAAGCTATCCTATACTTACTTAATGGGTTTATCAATAAAGTATCCATGGAGATTATGTGTGAATTCAATAACATAAATTTCCCTTCATCAGAGCTAATCTAACATCACTGAGAAAAGTTTGTTCCTTAAAAAATAGACTCTATGGATATAAATTTGCCGTTCCTTCCTGCAATGTTTTTGTCAGTATCACCATCTAAAGACTTAGTGAATGCGTCATTCATTTTCACAGCATAGTCGCCATTTGCTTCTAATCCAGAAACACTTTACAGGTAAAGAAGAAAAGCAATCATATGATACCCAAGGGGTTCACTGGTCTTTCCATAGAATCTATCACTCAGAAGCAGCAAGCTTTATAAAACAGTAGACTGGGTCTTTGAGAAAACAAAACAAAATCTTTCAGAATAAGGTCAGTTCTATAAATTCCTCTATATTCTCTGAAGCACAACCAATATATGCGTCCCCCCTCCTCCCGTGCCCCACTGCAGAATACACAGGGCTAGATATCAGAAGATAAGATAAGAGAGCGGTTCCTTTCCCTATTGCTCATGATAATCCACTTACAAAACTTTTCCATTCTGGCTACATCTTTAAACTCTTCTGGTTTAAGAATTCTGGTTCTTGAGGAAAAGTGTACTACCAGGGAATACAAAAATGGCTCTAATGAACAGGGAGTTGAGATTGTATCTCATTACTTTATCATAATATCTTTGAACCAACAAGATTACTGTACCAGTTGAAGTGATTTGCCAGATTTTCTAGGGAGAATAGGATTATTACTTTATACAATGAGAGTTATTTCTGGGGCCTAGAGGATTTTTGTAATACTTCCGGTAGAAAAATTGAATGGATCTACAGCAATGCATGACAGGTAGAAAACCAAAAATAAAGATCAACTTGGTAAAGAATTACAACCAGTGAATATATTTACTGAGATCAAATGGATATGGAATTAGTAGTGGATGAAGTTATAAATGATCTAATTACCAACTACATAAACAAAAACTATATTAACAATGAATAGACATCACCACACTGTTTTCCATAGAGGTTGAACCAGTTTGCATTCCCACCAGCAGTGTAGAAGCGTCCCCTTTTCTCTGCATCCTTGCCAGCAACTGTTTTATTTATTTGTTTGTTTGTTTATTTATTTATTTGTATTTATCGACTTTTTTTAATTATAAAGATGTGGGGTATAATTCAGGGTTAAGTATACAAATGTTGATTATGCAGGTACCCTTGTTGATGAGGTATGCCCCTCCGTCCCTTAGCAGTTTCCCTCTACTACCAATCCCACTCCTCCCTGACAGTTTCCTACTACTGCCAATTGTTTTCTTATAGTATTATAATTGTTCAAGTTCTACTTATAAGTGAGAACGTATGGTACTCTGTTCTTTGCTTCTGTGATAGATCACTGAGTATGATTGACTCCAAATAGATCCAAGTTGCTGCGAAGTCCATATGTTTGTCCTTTATGGCTGCATAATATTCCATTGTGCATTGTGTATACATACCACATTTTTTTTATCCAGTCCAGCTTCGATGGGCAACATGGTTGGTTCCATGTTTTTGCTATTGTGAGTAGAGCTGCAACAAACATACATGTGCAGATATCTTTTTTGTGGAAAGATTTGAGTTCCTCTAGGTATATTCCCAATAGGGGAATTGCTGGGTCATATGAAAGGTTGATTTCTAGTCCTTTCAGATACTGCTACACTGTCTTCCAAAGAGGTTATACTAGTTTGCATTCCCACCAGCAGTGTAGAAGCATCCCCTTTTCTCTGCATCCTCACCAGCATGTGTTGTTGTTTGTTTTATTAATGATGGCCATTCTTAGTGGGATTAGGGGGTATCTCAGTGTGGTTTTGATTTTCCTTTCTCTGATGATTAGTGAAGCTGAGCACTTTTTCATGTGTCTGTTGGCTGTCCATATATCTTCTTTTGAGAAGTCTATTCATGTCTTTTGCCCACTTTTAAATGAGGCTGTTTGTTTTCTTCTTTTCTGCACATTTGCATTCCTGAATGTTAGGCATTTGTGGGGATTTCTAAAAGAACTAAAAATTGACCTTCCATATGATCCAGCAGTCCCTCTACTGGGAATATACCCAGAGGAACCCAAATCGTTCCACAAAAAAGATATCTGCACACGCATGTTTATTGCAGCACTATTTACAACAGCTAAAAACATGGAACCAACCCTGCTGCCCATCGAAACTGGATAGGATTTTTAAAATGTGGTGCATATGCACCATGGAATATTATGCCATCGTAAAGAAGGACAAACATACAGACTTTGCAGCAATTTGGATGGATTTAGAGTCGCTCATATTCAGTGGTACTCACAGAAACAGAGTACCATATGTTCTCACTCATAAGTGGACCCTTATGAGTGAACAATTAACCATAATACCATAGGAAAGGAATTGGCAGTAGCAGGACACTGCCAGGGGTGGGAAAGAGCACAACACAAATAAGGGTACCTGATCTCAAATCAGGCAAGTGTGGATCAAAGGGAGGCCCAAACTTTACAAGTATGATGCCCACTTATATACCTAATCCTGAATTGTATCCCACATTTTAAAATAAAATAATTTTTAAATGAATATTTTCTTCTTGATTTTATGTAATTTGTATATGTGATCAGTTTCCTTTTACCTTCTCCCTCTTTCACCAGTATGTGATATAAGATGTGTTGGTAGTGGTTACTTATAATTAGTTTTCAAATTACTGAGTATCAAAGGGAGATTGTAACTTCACTCAAAGAGGAATGAGTGAAGTTCATAGTGATGTATACAGCCACCTATAGGTTTCCTAATTTGGGCAGAGGGTGATCACACCTTCATTTTTGTGAGAGGTGTTCTCATTAATTTAGATGAAGGCCTGACATGACTATTCCCAGTTCATCAGTATTTTTATATCCTTCAGTGCATTTCGTTGTATCTAACCTTGCCTGCAGAGTACCACATTGGCAACGGGCAACACAGATGAGGATCGGGAGGCAGAAGAGAAGTAAAAACAATGCCACTGTTCCCTGTCAGCACATGGAAGTAGCATGAACTTGGCAGAGGAGGCATTGCAGCAGACTCAGAGCATTCATATAAGTTTTGTACCTCCTGTGAGAGGGAGCTATGATCACTGGTGGCAATGTTCGTGTCCTGCAACTTCAATCCTTCAACAAGAAATACCCATCCTAAACATATATGCACTCAACAGCTTCCTGTTTTTTCTACTGTTTACAGTAAACCTGAAATCCAGCAGTAGCTTTCTTTTGCCTTCATTCCTCCAGTTCTCTCAGTAAAATTGCATGCATCTAATTATTTGTATTAAATCTCTTCTTGCTTGAAATATAAGTGTTTCTGGGTTTTTTGTTGTTGTTGTTGTTGTTGTTGTTTTGGTTTTTTTTTTAACTGAAACCTTACTGATAATGCCCACTGGGTATCCTGCCTCTATTAGGTAGCCCATCTCAAAATGAATAATATTCCTCTTCCATGTTGATTATTCATTTGCCACAGAAAAATTGTAAAGCATGGCAAATTTTGATTTTCACAGAGATAACTTATATAGTTCTGCCTTACTAAATTGTGGTCACATAAAAATAAAAAATTTCTGAAGATTAACCAAAATATCTGGAAAAAAGCCTTGAAGTATTTTAGTAGCTATTTTACCATGAGCAAATTTTAATACTACAATCAAAACAATGAGTAAATTAAATGTTCTATTATATATTCGAAGTTGGTGCTTGTGGAATCCTAAAATATTACCCTGCACAAACTGTTCTTTAAAAATCTTTGTATTATGTTTTAAAATCATTTTTGCTCTTTGATATTAATTTGGTTTAATTTTTCACATCCTGAAGTGTCCTACAAAAGTTGAGCAAATACCATGTTGAAATAATAAATTCCCTGTATGCAATTTTTTTAGGTTAAAAGCTACCACTTGCCATGACACTAGTGACCATGAAAACAAATTCAATGGGAGTTCGGCATTATTTTGTCTTTTGCATAGCTTTTGTCTAGTAATTCAGTAAATTTCATCTAAGATAATAGTTAATCTAACAGGTCTTCCATATTCTATTCTTTAGCATTTTTTGGAGAAAAAGTAAAGCTTTTTTTAAAAAAAATTGCAATAAGAAATAGTTTACTTATACAAAAAAAGAACCCACAAACAGTACACTTCATTACAGATATTTAAATCCACTTAAGCATACTTCATTACAGATATTCAGACTAAAAATAAAAATAAATACTAATGTGGTATGAAAAGAAGTCATGTTGTCTCCCTTTGAAGTTTACGTATCATCTATTACCACTTTTTTCCCCTCCAATTGAATTTATTTTATTAATAAAAATTTTAAAAGTTATTTGGAATATGTCCATTTTATGTGAGCCAGCCCTGGAAAAAAGAGTTGGAGAGAAACAGATTGTTTTTCATGTGCTGATACCCTAGAGAGGCATCTGATACATGTCATCTTATGGGCCCTGAATATTCTTCACCATCTTACTTTTATGTAAATGTGTAAAAAAAAGAAGATAATTCAGGCTAAGAATATTGATTTATTATAATGTTATTTTTTAGATTAGGGCTATCATTTTACATCATGTCAAGCATGTTATATAGGGAAATATTTTAATCAGTTGGTGGCAATGAGACAGATACCTTAGTTTGTTTCTTAAAATTAACAGTTCATTTTGTTCTACTTTCAAGTAAGAGAGTATAAGTATTGTTTTGTGGAATATATGTATTATTTAAAGGGACAGTGGACTATCTTTGCAGAAAAACGGACTCACTTTTAGTTTTTAAGAAGTTTTAGTGATAGCATTCTTAGATTCAGTCGCCCTTTTTACACTGTCAGTGATGAAAGGAATTGTACCGGTCAAAAAGAAAATAAATCAGCAAATTTTACTGTTCAACAACTTTACCATAATCTGTAAAGTACAGTAGCAGTTAAAGAAAAATTGAATGTTTTTAAAAAGTTAACACATTGATTTGCTTTATGACAGCACATGTTTAAATTATGTGAAAACTTACCTATTGCACTTGAGTATGTGAGGGCTACAACAGCAGGAAAACCAGAACATGAGTTTTTGAAGTAGCTTGACTCTGTTCCAGGACTTTCATGATTCACAGTATAGGCAACCAGTAAAAATATCAGGTACTGCCAGGACCTTATTGGTTTTGCTTGTTTGTTTGTTTTAGAATATACAAGTTTAAGCAACTCAACTTTCCTTCCCCCAAAGTTCCACCATAACATTTTTCCTAACTTTAATTCGGCAACCGCAGCCAGTTCAAAACATACTCATGAAAAACCCTAGTCAGATTACACCAGAGTATCAGCAGTTTATGACAACTCTCACTGCCATAAAATAATAAGGTAATAAATGTAGAAGTACATAATCCCACTGCAACAAGGTTCTTTCATCTGTCGGCAACCTAGATATCATCTCTTCTGTTAAATACACATACCGCCTTCACCACAGCACCAGAGGACAAATTATCTTAGACATCAACATCAATTAACATGGCACAAGGTAACCCATATGTCTAGAAAGAGACATTGTCATTGAAACACTAAGATGTGATGGTAGCACTCTGTGACCTGTGCGGCAGGTAAAGGATTGACATACTTTGCTATTGACCTGGTCCTTGTACTTCAAAGTAATTGAAGTTTAATTGTGCAGCAGAGTTAATCTTTATCAAAACAGATGAAACTCTAACTAGAAAACACAGTCAGTAATTCAAGTTAAATCATAAACAGTCTAGAAGTTTTCTAATTCTCCCTAAGCCCGTTCAGAAACTAACAAGGAAGAACCATCATAAAATTCTCTAGATAGCCACCGCTACTTCAGAAAACCAATCAATTTGTTAGCTCTGTTGCCAGAGACCAGCTTATATGGATCAAGACAGATAGCACATCAGTATGCCAGTCATGCTGACTTTTGGGGACCAGACTCCTCTGAGGCAACTTGATATTTTTTCAAAGTTTTATTTTTCTAACTTTTTAGTTTGAAATAATTTCAGACACACAGAGGAGTTAGAGCAATTGTACAAAGAATTGCCATATGCTTTTCAGATTCCCTAAATAATGACACTTTACCATGATTATTCTAGTATTATACTTCTACATATACATGATATTTTCTAACTCTTTGGGAATAAATTATTAATATAATGTCCCTGTGCCCCTGAATATGTCAGTATGCACTCTCCATAAATTAAAGACATTCTCCCTTCACAACCACCGTACAATGAACAAATCAGGAAAGTATCACTAATAAAACACTATGTACATCCAAATATCTCACTCAAATATTATCTTCTCCCAACAATGTTTTTTAGAGCTGAAAAAATGTTTCTTTAGTCCGATTTGCCTCTAGTCAATCTCTCCATCCTCCTTTCCTATTTGAAATAACCTTGACATTTCTGAAAAATATCACAGAATGTCACTCCACTTGGGTGTGTGTAAGTTTCTTCAGAATTAGATTCATGTTATACATTTTTGACAGAAATATCACAGAAATGACATTGTACCCTCCGTAGTGCATCACATAAGGAAGAACACAATATAGATCTATACTGTTACTGATGAAGTTGACCTTGATTTGCCAGATTTCTCCACTGCGGAGTTTTCATTTTTCCCTTGGCACTTATATTGTAGGAGATACTCTGTAAATATCCCACTTTCAATGAGGTGGGTTGAATTTTGACTCTCCCAGATATATGCTCACTTGGAACTTGTGAATGTGACCTTATTTAGAAAAAGTATCTTCACAGCCATAACTGGGGATCTGGAAATGAGATTACTCAGATTAAGGGTAAGGCTTAAATTCAATGACAGGTGTCCTCAACAGAGGAAAATAAAGGGAGACTCTGATGCAGCCAGAGAGAAGGCCATATGAAGATGGAGGCAAAAGTTACATTGCTACAAGGATGAACACAATATAGATTTCCATATGGAAACCACTAGAAGCTGGAAGACGCAAGGAAGAATTCTCTCCAGAGCTTTCAGAGGGAGGTTGGTCTATTCTACCTCTTTATGTCAGACTTCTGGCCTCTGGACCTATGAGAAAATAAATATCTATTGTTTTAAGCCACCAATGTGGTAGTATGTACAGAAGCCCTGAGAAACTGATATGATCAGCAAACCTTCACCCACCAGTTTTAACCTTCACTGATGTTTTACACTTGAGTGAATTATTATGATGGCAATTGCCAAATAATAATTTTTTAATTCCATGATTTCTTTTATATTTATTAGTTGTCAATCTACTATACAGAAGAGCTTTCTTCTATTTATTTATTTCGGTATGGACATATAGATTATTTTATCATTCAATGTGCTACAATGTGTTTGTTTTTTGGAGTTTTATTTAGGCGTAATTTATATACAAAGCTATTCATCTTTTATAAATGTATAGCTTGGTACATTTGGGCAATTGTTTATAGTCATGTGATCATCACTGTAGAAAAATACAGAATATTGTTGTCACTCCAAAAAGTTCTCTAGTTTCATTTTCCAGTAAATCTCCTCTCTCAAACCCAGCCCCAAGCAATTGTTGATCTAATACTATAGTTTTGGGGTTTTTAAAAAGAATTTTATAGAAAGATATACATTATAAGCATAGCTTAAATATACTGAAGTTTCAGTTCTAGACAACCACAATAAAGTAAATATCAAAATAAAGTCCCACAGATTCTTTGGTTCCCCAGTGCATATAAAAGTTATATTTATATTATACTCCAGTCTATTAAGTGTGCAATAGCATTATGTCTAAAAATGTACATACCCTGATTAGAAAATACATCACTGCTAAAAAGTACTAATAATCATCTGAGCCATGTTCCTGTCGTGATCTTTTTCTTGGTGGAGGGTTTTGTCTTGTTGTGGATGGCTGTTGACTGGCCAGGGTGGTGGCTGTGAAGGTTGAGGCAATTTCTTAAAATAAGATAATGAAGTTTGCTGCATTGTTGATTCTTCCTCTCACAAAATATTTCTATTTGAAGCATGTGATGCTGTTTGACAGCATTTTGCCTACAGTAGATCTTTTCAAAATTGGAGTCAATTCTCTAAAACCCTGCTTCTGCTTTATCAAATAAGTGTAAGTAATATTCTAAATTCTTTATTGTCATCACAACATTGTTCACAGCATCTTCACCAAAAGTATATTCCATCTCAAGAAACCACCTTCTTTGCTCATCCATAAGAAGTAACTCATCATCTGTTCAAGTATGGTTATGAGATTGCAGCAATTGATATACATCTTTGGGTTTCACTTCTAATTTTAGTTACCTTGCTAATTCTACCAGGTCTGTAGCTATTTCCTTCACTGACGTTTTAAACTCCTCAAAGTCATCCATGAGAGTTGGAATCCAGTTCTTCCAAACTCCTAATAACATTGACATTATGACCTCCTCCCATGAATCATGAATGTTCTGAATGGCATCTAGAATGGTGAATCCTTTCCCAATGGTTTTTAATTTACTTTGCCCAGATCCTTCAGAGGAATCACTATCTATGGCAGCTATAGCCTTAAAAAATGTAGTTCTTAGCTGGGCTCGGTGGTTCAGCCTGTAATCCCGCGCCTTTGAGGCTGAGGTGAGTGGATTGCCTGAGCCCGCAGATTCGAGACCGGTCTGGGCAGGCGAGTCCTCATTTCTACAATAAATCAAAAAATTAGCTGGGTGTGGTAGCGCGCGCCTGTAATTGCGGCTGTTCGGAAGGCTGAGGCAGAAGGATCGCCCGAGCCCAGCAGGTTGAGGCTGCGGTGGCCGGAAGCGGCCACTGCACTCCAGTCTGGGTGACAGAGTGAGACGCCAACTCAAAAAAAGAAAAAAATGTAGTTCTTAAATAGCAAGACCTGAAAGTCAAGATTACTGGCTGCAAGATGAATGTGGTGTTAGCAGGCATGCAAGCAACAATCATCTCCATGTACATCTCTATCGGAGCTCTTGAGTAATCAAGTGCATTGTCAATGAGCAGACATATTTTGCAAGGAATCTTATTCTGGTAGTAGGTCTCTGCAGTGGCTAAGACATTCAATCTTGCTCTGAGCAGATATGCTATCATTCCAGCTTTGTTGTTTCGTTCACAGAGCATGGGAAGAATAGAGTTAGCATAATTTTTAAGGCCCCTAAGATTTTTGGGCTAGTAAATAAGCATTGGTTTTAACTTAAAGTCGCCAGCTGCTTTAGTCCCTAACAAGAGAGTCAGCCTGTCCTTGGAAGGCTTGAATCCAGACATGGACTTTTCCTCCCTAGATTTTCCTCTCTGAGCCTTCTCAATGGCATCTTCTTTTGATTGAAGAACATTTCATCTACATTGAAGATGCATTGTTTAGTGTAGCCATCTTTGATTACCCTTGCTAGGTCTTCTGGATAACTTGCTGCACTTTCTCTATCAGCACTCCCTGCTTCACCTTGCATTTTTATGTTATGGAGATGGCTTCTTTCCTTAAACCTCATGAACCAACCTCTGCTTGAAATAACTATTAGTGACCTAACCAAGGGGACTGCATTGTATAGTAGTTCTTCCATCTTGTTCCATGTAGCTACCCTAACCATTCTAGTAAACAGTATACCACATCTTGTTGGCAGAACTCCAGGGACTTTTCATTCACCAGCTGTGCCCAGGACATAAAGTTAACTGAAACTCCCTAACAGCCAAAAGTTCCCATTTTGGTTGCTAAGTTACTAGTTTATGGTTGCTAAGTTGCTATGCATCCTTGTGGTTTTTGCCTTTATAAACCCCTTGCTTGCTTCATTTAGGGTCGAGAGTTTCTTTCTGGCAGAAACCTCCTCTCTACCATTGACAATAAAGGACTCAATACTTAACTCTCAGTGTGCGGCTACAACATGCTAACTTCCGATTTTTCTTTTGCAGCTTCCTCACCTCTCAGTTTTCATTAAGTTAAGGAGAATTAGAGCCTTACTCTGGATTAGGTTTTGGCTTAAAGGAATGTTGTGGCTGATTCAATCTTTCCAGACCACTGAAACTTTCTCCACACCAGCAACAAGGCTGCTTTGCTTTCTTACTATTCATGTGTTCACTGGAGTAGCACTTTTAATTACCAATAAGAATGTTTTCTTTGCATTACAACTTGGCTAACTGTTTTGGGCAAGAGGCTTAGCTTTCAGCCTATCTTGACTTTCAACGTGGTGACTTCCTCACTAAGCTTAATCATTTCTACCTTTTGATTCACTAAGAGAGATAGACTACTCTTTCACTTGAGTACCTAGTGGCCATTGTAGGGTAATTAATTGGCCTAATTTCATATCACTGTATCTCATGAAATAGGGAGGCCCAAGGAGAGAGAGAGTGAGATGAGGGAGCATCCAGTTGGTTGAGCAGTCAGGACACATTTATCTATTACTTTTGCAGTCTTATATGGGCTCAGTCTATAGTGCCCCAGAATAATTACCATAGTAACATTAAAGATCACAGGTTACCATAACAGATATACTACTAATAATAAAGCTTGAAAAACTGCAAGGATTACCAAAATGTGACACAGAGACATGAAGTGAGCACATACTATTGAGAAAATAGCACTGACAGATTTGATTAGCACAGGTTTGCCACAAACCTTCAATTTGTAAAAAACACAATGCTGGAAGCACACTAAAGCAAAGTGTGATAAAATGAGTTATACCTATATGTGGTTATTAAGATTTGATTTGTTTTACTTAGCATAATGTTTTTTAAGGTTCACTGATATTTTGCATTTATCAGTAGTTGATTCCTGTTTATTAAGTAGTATTCCAAAGTATGAACATAGTATAATTTATGTATGCATTCATCAATTGAGAGACATTTGAATTGCCTCCAGTTTTTGTCTATTATGAATTATGTTACTATGAACAACATGGGCACATTTTGTATAGTAAATACATATTTACATTTATCTTGCATAAATAGCTAGGAATAGGAAGGTTGAGCACATGCTGAGTATCTTTACATTTACTAAAGTACTACATTAATTAATTAAATGTACAACATAATGTCAAACTGTTTTCCCAAATGGCTAATCCAAGGTTCATTTTTTCCAGTAATTCACGAGTAAGTCCCTTTCCTACACATCCTCACCAACCATTACTATATCAGTCTTTTTAATTCCAACTACCTGAATGTTTCAGTAAATTAGTGTTTCTTTTGTTAGTTTTACACCATTTTCTTTTTTCTTAGTTTCTCACTACAAAATTTTAATATTTTTTAGATTCTCAACATGCAATTTTAATACCATCTGTTTTGTACTATGTGAATGAAAGGGTGAAAAGCCAACATAGAATGACTTAATGAAATAATCTTAACTAAAGTATAGCCATTTTATCACTGTCTAGTTCTATCATGTTTTCTAATGGTTCACTTTAATTTACCCTCTGATCACTAGTCAAGAACAAAACCAGTTTCTCAGAGGTAGCTATTGATAATTGATTTATAACCCCTCCCCAACTTATTTTGTACTAATTATTAGCTTTTCTATTCCAAGTATTTGCATAAGAAACAAGTTAACCTAATCAGCCCTTTGTGACACAGACCCCATCATCAGCAGTCATGTAACTAACCAACCAACCTACCTGCCACTCATCACCTGTGCTCACCCATCCCCTTCTTGGTAATGTGAAATGGACTACCACCCAATCACCTTAATGACCCGCACCCCATCAAAAGGAAGTTTTAAAAGCATTCAGCTTCAAGCAGTCATTTACCATTGTTTTGCTAAACTCTGGTCCGGCCACCTGGTTCTTTGCACTAAGGCCGCCATTGTTTTCCTAAACCTTGGCCCCCTCCCCTACCTTGAGGAGGTGACTCTTTTCTCCCTCTCTTCCTCTCCCTCTCTCATTTACTTTCTACATAAACTATATTTTCCAATCTAATTTCTGTGCAATTCTTTGCATCTTTCATGTAGCACCACATCGTAGACCCCCATCTAGTCTGACCTAACATTTTGAAGGCCCCAGTAAGATTTTGACCTAACAATGTATATCTATATATCTACATCTATATATGTGTTTTATACATAACCAGAGTAATATTTTTTCATCTCTACCTAAGAACTAATTTTTACACACTTAAGAGTGATATCGCCCCCATTGAGAATGTATGATATACAGGTGTCTCATTGTTTTTCAGTTTATTTTTTCATTTAGACTTGGGATTTGGGGTATTGTTTTATTAATATTAGTCATTAATATATCTTATTTTATGAAGAGATTCTTTGTGTGCTTATTATTGAGTTATGAGGACTGAGAAATATCTCTGCTAGAAATCAATGTTGCTGTCATTGTTGTTTTCTAGTTACAGATAACTTGGTTTGTAGCTGTCTCATCACTGTCTTCTGGCTAATGCCAATGGGATAGGATTTGGGTGCCATTATTTATTCCTGTCTTGTAGAGTTTGAAGATTCAGTCTTACATGCAACCCTCCATGTGTTCACCAAGCTAGAATTTCTCAAAACCCATTTGGTTATTCACATTTGAGTTTATGTTAATGAGGTTCTTATGGAGGGTTTATTACATAGGCACAATTGATTAAATTATCAGTCATTAATGATTAACTCAACTTCCATCCCCACTCCCCTCTATAGAGGTCTGGGGTGGGTGGGGAGGAGCTGAAATCTCCTCTAATCACAGAATTGGCAACCTTGGCAACTGGTGATCTCATCCTTAGAGGCTTTCCAAAAGTTACCTCATTAACATAAAGTCAGATGTGAATGAAGTGGCCTTATTATGAGTTTTAAAAGATTTCCTTCCACCTTTTTAGGAACTGTTTCTAGAGCCAGGAACAAAAAACCAATTATGTTATATTAAAACATGTTTCTATAGCTTTTAGCACTAGCATTTATAAGGGCTTCAGGAGCTCTGGCCAGGAGCTGGGAAAGACATCAAATTGTGTATTTCTTATTCTTTCACAATTGATATTTGAAATTGTTAATCTAAATATGAGCTTATCTAAAAGCACTGCTTGTGGATCATAGCTTTGGACAGGTGATCTCTTAGTTGTCAAATCTTATCATGCCTATGGCTACAATTACAGCAGATTTTTGAAATTCTCCCATCAAACATTTCCCAGCTGTTTAAAATAAACACCAAACAACATATTCTGCAAATCAATAGCAGCCTGTTTTCTACAGCTTTGGCTACAGCTTTAGGCTCTTTCATAAAATTTTAGCAAAATAACCATCCTCTAAAAATTCTATTGCACTATATCTTGGCAAGTTAAATTAAAATATTGTTTACGCCGAATGCATTGGAACATGTGTATTTTTTATGGGAACGCTAATTTGATACTCCTTTGTAAGTCTACTAAGAGGCAACAATAATAACAAAAACAGGCATTGAACCTGATTGCAAAAAATTATTGGCTCTTGTTTCCAAATCATAATTTAAGAGGACAAGTTCTCTTAATAAAAACAAGCTCTAAGTTCAAATAGTTCTATTTTTAAATTTTTATCCTTGTTATTTACTTGCATAGAAAACAATTCAATTATGCTGTGCAGTACAGGACTAAAACCATCAAACACAAGGTTAAAAGGTACGTTTTAAAAATATTTGAACATAACAGATGTATATTTTCAACTTTAGTAGCATGTTCGACAGAGAACAGAACAGCTGACGCTGCAGAACTACCCATAATTCTTTACTCAAAAAGTTTTCAAGGGAAAGGGAATTTTTTTCCTTTTCTTTATTGGAAGGTATATTGCCATTGATTTTCCTACATATCTTCCTTTACAGGATCTTCAAAAGTTGTGTACTGTGTTAGATAGTAGTATTCTGCAGCAGATAATACATCAAATGGAAAGACAACAAACCGGACTCCTCGTCATGCCTCTTCCTGAACCATATGACTAAATATTTGTATATTTTAATTTGATAACCTATTAAATTAGGAAGAAAGATGAAATTTGCATCAGATCTTTCTAGTTCTAAAACTTCACAGTAACGCCAACAAAACTCATGCTTACTTGCAGCTAGTAGAAAAATATTGGGGGTAAAAAAAATAATAAAAGTTCTCACAATTTGGCCACATTACTGTTAAGCTAGACAGGCAGTTAGGTAAACATAAGTGGGCTAAAGAGGAGTGTCTGGAGGATGGCACCCATGAAGGAATGTCCCAGGAATGTCCAATAATCATTCATTTCTCGGCCACAATTGTCAACTTGTGGCTGATAATATCCCAGGGAGGGTGAAACAAAAACAAAAGAGAAATTTCATGGAAATGCACAGGGGCCCTAAATACCAGTTTGTCTGCTATATGACCTTCCTTGGGGGAGAGGAAGTAATGAGTAATGCTGCCATTAGGTAGGATTCATATTGATTATCAGGCCTCACCTCGGTTACTTAACATCCCAACCTTGGGTGGAGACAATGAAAAATCAGAGAGGACACCAGGGAGCATTATTGTAAATAATGCTGCAACAAAAGAAAAAAGTTAGAAAATATAAAAGAACACAGCACAAATGCCCTGGGGACTGATCCCAGCTGGATCAATCTCCATTCTGTCCTCTTTAAAAAATTTTTTTTTTATTTTAAATATGTGGGGTACAATTCAGGGTTAGGTATACAAATGTTTGTTATGCAGGTACCCTTGTTGATAAGATGCACCCCCTCTCCCCTGGTATATTCCAGGAGTTCATAATTTTGTCCTTCTTTATGGCTGCATAATAGTCCATCATGTATATGTGTCACATTTTTTAATACAGTTCTCTTTCCATGAGCAGCACAGTTGGTTCCATGTTTTTGCTATTGTGAATAATGCTGCAATAAACATGCATGTGCAGGTATCTTTTTCATAGAGTGATTTGAGTTCCTCCCTGTCCTCCTTCTAAATGTAGTTTTTCCTGTCTAAATAAAACTTCTCTTTGCTTTGCTGTTTTGTCTCTTGCTTGAATTGTTTTCTCCAAGAGGACAAGAACCAGGGAAGCACTGCTGAATTCCCAGGTCAGTAACACTACCAAATATCAGTACTTATTTCTCTTGGCGCCAATCACTTCATTTACAACATAGGTTTTTCATGCAAAAGGCTAGCCCCATGTAATTGTAAATAGTTAAAATAGATATTTCTTTTTTATGTATTCTTAAGCAGTTTTTTCATTTTCTGCATCAGGTACTTGTCTTATTGCCACATGAGATCTAAAATGTTACACAGGCATATTTATATTGCAAATTGGCTCCATTAACACTTATGAGAACATAGGTAGTCAAGAAAGATTAAGGTTGCAGCTTACGTTTTAAGATTTTTTATTTAATTAAAAATAGTGCATGATCATTGGAAAATACAGAAAATATAAACAAAAAGCTAAAATTCCAATCACTCCCTTCTAGAGATAACTTATTTCCCATTCTTGATGTTTCAACATGGAGAGAGCTTCTCTTGGGTAAATTGCCTGACTCTTCACTTACTCCACTTCCAATAAGAATCAAGAATTTGGGAGAAGAAATTGAATTTGAGCATCTCTGCCTTTTCATTGCTCCCTATTCGCTCTTGCTGCCTAGAAGTGCACATGCTCTCTTTTCATTAAAAAAAATATATGAATTCAGTTGTCTTGCTTTAATTGAGAGATCGAGTGGGGAAATCTGTCTAATTTGGCAATAATTTTATAGTACATGCTCTTGGCCACCGTCGTCAGGCACATTCTCAAATAGCAGTTTCGGCAGAAATAAAGATCATATTGTGATGTTTTATATGCCTACATCATCCTAAACACAGGTATATATACTCTTTTATCTACTTCTGAATAGCTCCAAAATCAGGTGGAAAGCGGACTACTATTATTGGATAAATTTTGTAAAATCCAACTATGATTAACATAAAAATAAGTGTCTTTAAATTTTATTCATTCATTCACTCGTCCAGCATCTTCTGCTGTGTGAGTTAAACACAATACTCAGGCTTAAGAGTTTGCATTAAGCTAACAATCCTGCATAGAAGATGAATATTGAGCAAGTCATCACAAGGGGGATGAGTTCTATGGTTGGGAAACTTGAGCAGTAGGGTAAAGCATATCAGGAAGATCTAATCCAGATGAGGCAGGCTCTCTTGGGAAGAACCATAAGTACGAGTTGTATTTAGGCAGGAAGTCAGCTGGCTGAGAGAGGTCAGTGAAAATTGCGGGAAACAGCATGCAACAAGACCTGGAGAAAACAAAGAGTCTGACAAATGTCAGTTGTGGCTGAAACCTAGAGGCAGAAAAGGAGGGTGGTGAAGGAAATCTATAACGTAGGTATGAACCAAATAAAAAAGTGCCTTTTAGGCCACAATAAGAATTTGGATGGTATGTACTGCCGTGACCAAACATTACTATTTATGGAGTTTTTTAATTCAGCATAACTTATTTACTAACAATGACACAAATGTCTTCATCCATATTAAAAACTGTATGTAGCATATATACACAATGGAATACTACACAGTCATTAAGAAGGACAAACATATGGACTTCACAGCAATTTGGATGAATTTAGAGTAAATAATGCTCAGTAATCTATCACAGAAACAAAGAACTGAGTAACACATGTGCTCACTCATAAGTAGACCCTGATCATTTACCATAATATTATAAGAAAGGGATTGGGAGTAGCAGGATACTGCCAGAGTGGGGAAGTGGGGAGGAACACAGCATCAATAAGTGTAATTGATCTCAAACCAGGCAAAGTTGGGACAAAAGGGGGGCCCAGACTTTACCTGTACAACGATGCCCTTAATTGTACCTACACCTTTAAAATAAAATATATTTTTTAAAAAAGGAAAGAAAGCTGTATGTAGAAATTTTTGCTAACAACCAAATATCAGCTTATTCTATTTTACTTTATATCGATGCCAAATCATTTTTAAATTATTTACAATACTATCCCAGGAACATATTAAGTGCCTGTGTCACCAACATTATCATTTGTTCCCATTCGTTTTATGACAGAGATCAACAATTTTGCATTTTGGCTCCAAAAGTCATTTTTTGTTATTGGTGAAATGACAGGACTTTTATTTATAAGCCATTTATATTTTCTCTTTTGTGAATTACTTATTCATGGAAACTGTCCATGACTATATTAAGCCTTAGTGGGGTTTTTTGGCTAATTTACATGAGATATAAATATTTAAATAATGTTTTAATTACTTCTTAAACTTTTACGAATTTTTTTTTTACATTTTTTGGTTGATTTGATTTTTAAATTTTTTCCCTCTTAAATTCTTACCTTTTTTTAGTGTTTTGAAAAATTTTAAATATAAGGGTTGTAGCATTAAGGGAAAGACATATATTGACAAATATTAACATTAACATTTATCTTATTTGTTGCAAGACTATTTTTAATAAATGAAAGATAATATAAAGTGAAGCCTTCCAATGTGTTAGCTTTGATTTCAAGCAATCATTTGATGCATTCAGTATGCATGATTCCATTCCATTCATTCACATTCTCCCTAAAAATATTTGCAGCCATCAAAATGTGTTGATTTGCGAGAGCTTGTGGTTAATTATTGACTTAGTTACCATAGTTAATTCTCTGTCTTTTTGCTTCTGAACTCAATATAATGTTTTAAAGAATCTTGCATGTGTATAGAGAGATCTAATTCATTCTTCTTATTCTCTGTATAATAACAACAGTTAACATTTAATGAGCTCTGTGTGATTGCCATTGTTCTAAATACTTTATGTGGATTAACTTGTTCTGTACTTAATTTTTTAGGTAGACATTATTATCTGTCTTCGTCTGTTTGCTGCTGTAACAGAATGCCACAGACTGTGTAACTTATAAAGAACGGAAGTATATTTGGCTCATGATTCTGGATACTGGGAAGTCCAAGAGCACAATGACAGCATCTGGTGAGGCTTATTTCATGGTGAAGGCCAAATGAGTGGCATGGGACAGAGAGAGTAAATAGGGCCCAAATGTATCCATTTATCAGGAGACCATTCCCACCATAATTAACTCATTTCCACAATAATAGCATTAATCCATTCATGAGGGTAAAGCCCTCATCACCTAATCACTTCTTACAGGTCCCACTTGCCCACACCATTACAACTGACAGTTAAATTTCAACATGATTTTTGGAGGAGACATGCAAACCATAGCATTCCACCCTTAGCCCCTCAAAACTCATGTCCTTCCCGCATACCAAATATGTTCATTTCTTTTTTTTTTTTTTCTTTTTTTTTTGAGTTGGAGCCTCACTCTGTTGCCCAGACTGGAGTGCAGAAATATGTTCATTTCATCCCAATAGCCTCAAAAGTCTCATACCAACATTAAATCAAAAGTCCAAAAATCAAGAGTCTCATCTGAATTAAATATGAGTGAGGCTCAAGGCATAATTCATCCTAAGGCAAATTCCCGTTAGTGGTGAGCCTGTAAAATCACAAATTACCTACTTCCAAAATACAGTGGTGGTACATGCATAGGATAGACATTTCCACTCAAAAAAAGGAGACACAGGCAAGGAAAAAAGAGTAACCAGTCCCAAGTAAGTCTACATCCTAACAGGGAAAATAACAAGTCTTAAAGTTGGAGACTAATCTCTAACTCCATGTCTCACTTTCTGCGCACACTGGGGTGGGGGATGGGCCTTTGCAGTAGTTCTCACAGGTTGGAGTCTAATGCCTCTCCCAGGCTGGCACTGTATGTTGCTAACCCTATAGTTCTGGAGTCTCAGTACAGTCTCAATCCCAAGGCTCCGCTGGGAATTACCTGAGTGAAGAATGCTGTGACCTCAGTCCCACAGTCCTACTAGGCATTGTCCTGGTGGGGACTCTAAGTGGTACCTCCACTCCCAAAGTTCTACTGGGCATTGCCCTAATAAAGGCTCTCTGCAGTGACTCCACCCCTGAGAACAGTCCCAACCTGTGCTTTTAGGCCGACTACATAATCCTTTGACATCTAGGTGGAGGTAGACTTGTCCCCAGGGCTCTTGCATTCTACAAGTCTGAAAAATTAACACCACATGAACACTACCAAAGATTAGTGCTTGCACCCTCTGCAATAGTGGCCTGAGTGCAGCTGGGCCCACTTGAGTCATGTCTGGGGCAGCCCAGTGGCACTGCACTGGCATGCAGAGAGCAGAGACAGCAGTAAGCCCATGGAGGATGCCTCAAGCTCATCCTCAGAAACCATTCTGCCCTCCTAGAGTGCTGGGTCTATGATAGGAGGGACAGCCACAAAGATCTAGAAAATGTCTTCGGGGTCTTTCTCTGACTGTCTTGATAAAAAGAACCTGGTTTCCTTTTATCCACTTTAATCTTTTTAGCAAAGGATCACTTGGCCACAACCCTAGTATTCTCTTCTGAACATTAAAAAATTATTGTCATTTATATGGCCAGGTTGCAAATATTCCAAATCTTTTTATTCTGTTTCTCTTTTCATTATAAATGCCTTATTTAAGTCATTCATTTCCCCTTGCATCTTACAGAATGTGGTTAAAAGTGGCCATACAGCAGGCTGAATGCTTTGCTCCTTAGCTATCTATGTCTTCTGTCAGATATCCTAGTTCATCACTCTTAAATTTTGCACGTCATAAAGTCCTCAGGCATGGACACAATTTAGCCTAGATCTTTGCAATTTTAAAACAAGGATGGCTTGGGCAAGATGGCTTGTGCCTGTAATCCCAGGACTTTGGGAGGCTGAGGCAGGAGGATTTCTTAAGCCCAGGAGTTCAAAACCAGCCTAGGCAACACAGCAAGATCTGGTCTCTACACACACACACACACACACACACACACACACACACTAATCAGGCGTGGTGTTGCATGCCTATAGTTTCAGTTACGCAGGAGGCTAAGACAGAAGGATTACCTGAGTCAAGGAGGCTGAGTGATCATGCCACTGCACTCCAACCTAGGTGAAAGAGTAAGACCCCTGACTCAAAAATAAATTAATTAAATAAATAAAATTAAATAAAACAAGGATGACCTTTACTCCAGTTTCTAAAACTGTGTTCATCATTCCTGTGTGAGATTCCCATCAGAATGACCTTTAACTAACATGCTTCCATAAATATCCTGATAACATAATCTCTAAGACTCATTCATTCTTTGTCTATAGCTCTCTTTAAGTTTGTAGTCCTCACCAGAATTGTCCTTAACACTCCATTCATGGGAATACAGGTTTTCTTTAGCCTGCTCCTCTAAATTATTCCTGCCTCTATCCATTACCCAGTTCCAAAGCCACTTTCACATTTTCAGGATTTTGCAGTGCAGCAACAGTCTCAGTTTTAAGTACTAATTTTCTGTATTTGTTTGTTTCCTGCTGCTGTAAGAGAATGTCACACACTGGGTAACTTAAAAGAAGAGGAGTTCATTTGGTTCATAGTTCTGGAGGCTAGAAAGTCCAAAAGCATGATGCCAGACTGTAGTAAGGGTCATCCCACGGTGGAAGGGCAACCAAGTACACAAGACAGAGAGAGCTAGTAGGGGCCAAACTTACTCTTTTATCAAGGATCCACTCTAGAGATAATCAACCCATTCCCATAATAACAGCATTAATCCATTCATGAAGGCAGAGGTCTCATGTTCTGTGAAAGGGCTGAACATACAAACTGACACTCAAATGCAGGAGTTGAGAAATCAAAGAATAAAGCATACAAATTCGGAGTGGCAGTAGAGGGTGATTTACATCTGTACAGATAGATGTATGGTCTTGGGTGACTGCAAGACAAGTAAAACATAAAAAGAAAAAAATTAAGCTTTAGAAAGCAATTGAAAGGACAGCATTTTATGCTAAAACCTAAGAAACTATAGAAAAAAAATTTTCAGAAAATATCTGTAGCCTTAACTTTATCAGTAAAAGTGACAAAAATAAAAAACTTAATCTGTATCTGTAGTTTTTTAATCAACAAAATATAGGAAAATAAATTAGGGAGACAATTAATAAAGGCAAAGTTTTAATTTATAAAACAAATAAAATACATTTTTAAAAGCTAAATATTTAAAAACACCAACAGTCGATAAACTTCTCTTGAGTCTTGTTAAAGACAAACTGAAAAGAACAAAATAACAAAATTAAAAATCAAAATGGAGACTAACATATTACACTAAAGCAAAAAAAACAAAAAAACAAAAAACGGGAGAATATGATTTGTGCCTATGACAATAAGTGCAACTATCTAGATGGATGTTTTCTTAGCACTTTAAATTTAACCAAATGTTTCTAGATTAGCAAAAGTAAACATTCAAATTATTAACAAACCAAGACAATTTAGAGAATAATTCTTTTAAGGAACAGACAATTACAAAATTAAATAAAATATAATAGACCAGAGAAAAAAGAAGGATTAAGAATTAATATCTTTAAAATGACCATACTTCTCAAAGCAATCTATAGATTCAATGGTATCTCTATCAAAATACCAAAGTCATTTTTCATTGAAATAGGAAAAGCAATCCTAAAATTGGTATGGAACCATAAAAGACCGTGAATAGTCAAAGCAATTCTGAACATAAAAGAACAAAGTCAGAGGTAACACATTACCCGACTTAAAAACACATTACAAGACTATAGTAACCAAAGCAGTATATGGCATTGGTATAAAAACAGACACACAGACCAGTGTAACAGAATAAAGAACCCAGACAAAAATCCACATATTTACAGCCAACTGATTTTCCAACAAAGCTGCCAAGAACATACATTGAGGAAAGGATGTCCTCTTCAATAAATGGTGCTGGGAAAACTGAACAGAAGCAGAAGAAACAGACTGTGCTCCTACCTCCAACCATACACAAAAATCAACTCAAAATGGATTAAAGACTTAGACATAAGATCCTAAACTTATTAAACTGGAACAAAATATAAGGAAAATACTTCAAAACATGTATCCAGGCAAAGATTTTATGACTAAGACCTCAAAAGCACAATCAACAAAAACAAAAATAGACAAATGGAATTATATCAAGCTTAAAAGCTTCTTCACAGCAAAGGAAACAATCAACAGCACAAAAATGTACAGAATGACAGAAAATATTTGAAAATTATTCATTCAACAGGGAAGTATTTTCCAAGTAACTCAGACAATGGGGGGGAAATCGTACAAATAATCCCATTAAAGAGTGGGCAAAGATAATGAAGAGAGATTTCTCAAAAGAAGACATACAAAGCCCAATAGGTATATGAAAAAAATGCTCCACATCACACCATCAGGGAAATGCAAATCAAAACTACAATGAAATATTATCTTACCCCAGTTAGAATGACTATTAATAGAAAGACAAAAATATAATATATAAAAAATGCTGTCAAGAATGTGGAGAAAAAGCAAGTTTATACACTGTTGGTGGGAATGCAAATTTAGTATAGCCACTATGGAAAATAGTGTGATTTCTTAGAAAACCAAAAATAGAACTACCATTCAATCCAGCAATCCCAGTAGTGAGTATTTACCAAACAGAAAATAAATTAGTTTATCAAAGGGATACCTGCACTCTCATGTTTATCACAGCACTATTTACAATTGTAGATATAGAATCATCCTGTGCCCATCAACCAATGAATACATAAAAATGTGGTCTATATACACAATATAGTACTATTTGACCACACAGAAAAAGAAAGAAATTATGTCATTTGCAGCAACATAAAACTCAAGGTCATGATGTTAAGTGAAATAAGCCAGGCACAGAAAGACAAATTTTGAAAATATATTTTAAAAAATTGATCTCATAAACATAGAGAGTAGAATAATAGATACTAGCAACTGATAAGAGTGTGTGGCGTGGGTGGGAGGAAAGATGAAGAGAAATTATTAAGTACAAATATACAGTTAGACCAAAGGTATAAGTTCTAATGTTTAATAACAAAGTACAGTGACTATAGATATCAACAATATCTCATATATTTCAAAGTAGCTAGAAGAGAGAACTTGAAATGTTCCCCAAACATATACAAAAGGTAAACATTCGAGGTGAGGATACTTCAGATATCCTGACATAATAATTATACATTATAAGTATGCAATAAAATATCACATATACTCCATAAATATGTAAAATATTATGTATTGATTTTTTAAAAGATCAAGAGGGACTTATTCCAGGAATGCAAGTGTGATTCAATGTCAGGAAATTCATAATCTGTAACAACAATACAAACACACACACACACACACACACACACACACACACACACACAATTTTACAGCAGTGACTAAAATGTAGAATGTATAAAAATAAATTAATAGGAAAGACATCAAATATAAAAATAGCATAAAAATGTAATCCCACCAAAATTAGAATTTCTTTACAATTGGATAACATGCATTATTTTTGGAAGGGAAATGTCAATAATATAAAGGTCAAGACTTCACAAATTAATTTATAAAGTTAATACAATTGCATTTAAAGTGTGGACAAACAGTTCCATTGGCTAAAATATTTACAAAGCAGATGACAGGAATTGTTTTGAAATATAAGAAAAAGTTTTGAGGGAAGAATACATGCCCAAGAAGGGTTAAGAACTTTGTGAAGAATAGGAGTGAGGAGATATGTTTTTTAAGATATCAGAAAAATACTCTATGGCAAATGTTATCAAGGCAATTTGGTGCTGCCACAGAAATGGAAAAATTGGGCAATGAAACAGAATTCTTCAATCTACAGATTGTAGATCCAGTTATAAATGAGATTTTAACAGATGACAAAGCTGGTTTTGTCCATTTTGGAGGGGAAGAACAAAATATTTAATAATCCATTTGCAAGAAGTGAAAGTTGTCCCACTATCTTATGGCATAAGTTTTAAAAGTTTTGTGAATTAAGAACCATATGAAACCTTTGTAAAATAAGAATCCTTCAATAAAATCCAGAATACTATATATGTAAGTAGGAGTAAGGAAAATTATATTAATCAACACTGAAATCCCAAAATCTTTAAAATAAAATTTAAATATTGACTATAACAACATTTTAAATGTGCATGTTATAAACAATGGCAATAGACAATATGGAAATATTTATATATATTTTAGATAATATTGACAATATTCAAAGGACACATAAACTCATCAGAGAAGCCGGGTTCGGTGGCTCAGCCTGTAATCCCGTGCCTTGGGAGGCTGAGGTGAGTGGATTGCCTGAGCCCGCGGGTTTGAGACCCGCTGGGCAACTTGGTGAGACCTCATCTCTACAATAAATCAAAAAATTAGCCGGGTGTGGTGGCACGCGCCTGTAGTCCCAGCTACTTGAAAGGTTGAGGTGGAAGGATTGCCAGAGCCCACCAGGTTGAGGCTGCGGTGGCCAGTAGCGTGCCACTGCACTCCAGTCTGGGCGACAGAGTGAGACTCCAATTCAAAAAAAAGTAAAAAAAAATAAATTCATCAGAGAAAAGACAAATAATTCAGTAAAAAAGTGGAACAAGGATATTAATAAACAATTTACATAAGTGGAATTCCAAGTATCTAAAAGACATGAAAATATATTTAATTTCACAAGTAGTTAAAAGAGGCAAATTAATATAACAAAAAATAAAGAGTTATAACACCAGTTGCTGTGAGGACATGAGTAAAAAATAGTTGCATAATCTTCTTATATAAATGGAAATATTCATGGTTCTTTGGAAACATATGACAACATATATTAAAATTTGAAAATAGTTTTGCCCTTTGAACCTAGAAATGAAACAATTTTTAAATGATTATTTTTATCGTAGCCTTGCTTTGTGATGAATCCAAACTTATGTAAGAAACTCTGGAAGCAAAGTGAATATCTATCAAGTGGGAAGTGGCTGGATTTGTTGTTTCTTATTGTCCATATCATGAGCTATTATACAGCCATGTGGAAGTGAATTTTATTTATAACAGTTGACATGGCTAGCTTTCCGCAAGGTATTAATGAGTAAGAAAACAAGATGCAAATTTCTTTAAAATGGTGATAAAAAGATTGATGTGCAAGTGTGTGCACAAGCATGCTTGCATATGTATGCATATAAATGACTATAAAAGCATAGGAAACCCAGAACAACAGGACTCAGTTGCTAATACGGTTATCAGTGATATGGAAGGAGAGGTGAAGAGGAAGAGGCAGAGACATTTAAGAAAGAAAACTTAAAAATTAAGAATCAGAAAAGAGCACTATGATATCATTTAGTTTAAACATTTGCATGAAATTATATCTATACGAGGGGTATCAAAAAACAAGCAAAAAACCCACAACTGCTCTGATCCTCGGGAGGAGGGGCCTTGTAGTACTTTCAGAATGTGTTCCTCTGGATCAAACAGTCAACCAAAGTTTTTATCTGGAAGTTTTGAGAAGGTTGCATCATGATTTGCAGAAGAAATGCTCAGAGTTGTGGCAAACAGGTGACAGCACACCTGCCCACACTGCGCTGAGTGTTCAGCAGTTTTTGACCAAAAACAGCATGACTACCAAGCCTCATCCTCCCTACTCATCCGATCTCACCCTGAGTGACTTTTCCCTGTTTCCCCTAATGAAAAAAGTCCTCAAAGGCAAACATTTTACCCATGTGGAAGAGGTGAAACAAAAAACAGCAGAAGCACTAAAAGGCAGCAAAACTGATGAGTTCAAAAACAGTTTTATGCAGTGGAAAAAGTATCTTAGGTGTATTGCATCAAATGGAGAGTACTTTGAAGATGACAAAGTTTACACATGTAAGAATAAATACACAATGTTTTATTAAGAAATTCTGGGGTTTTTGGGTCTCCCCTCATATACGTGTATGTATGTATGTATGTATGTATGTATATATATTTATATATATATATATGTAAAATGTTCTTAAGA
Source organism: Cephalopachus bancanus (assembly GCA_027257055.1). Classification (NCBI taxonomy): domain Eukaryota; kingdom Metazoa; phylum Chordata; class Mammalia; order Primates; family Tarsiidae; genus Cephalopachus; species Cephalopachus bancanus. The sequence continues at coordinate 2,928,462 of JAPVLO010000030.1, read as the reverse complement.
TGAAAAATTATGCCAATGAAAATAGTGGAATGAGTAATTTAACTTTACTAAAAAGCAAATGCGCCATTTTATATTTTAGTCTTTCCTAGTTCAGATCCAGATTGTTCTAAAAATCAAATATACAGATTCTATGGAAACTGAATGTATATTAAAATAGTGCAGTTAATGATAAATACATACATTTGTCAAAATGTGGTTTTTTTTCATATAAAGGAGAAAAATATGTATCGATTGGTTTTCCAGTTAAAGTAGAATCAGTAGAGAGGAAGAAAATGTAGCAGAAAGGAAGAATGGAACAAGTCTAAGGTTAAAGTTTCAGCCACTTGCCTAGACCTATAAAAAGATGAAAGAGAATCTGACAGGGGCATAGACATGACATTTTCACATAACAAATATTTGCTGAGTATCTGCTCTGTGCTGGACTCTGTTCTAGGCACTGAGGCCTATGAAATATGAAAGCATAGAGTCCATCTTTCATGGATCTTACATTCTCATTTTGGAGAGTAAACAAACAAGTAAATGCATCAATGGAGACAGTGTTAACGAGCAAGAGTGCTTCGGACAACACCGTGACGGCTAGTGATCTTTTTTTCTCTTATCCAAATTCCTAACTGAGGCTTGAGGAGTCAAGCCTGATAAGGACACATCAGACAGGGTTCCCCATTACCCTATATACTAAAGATTGTTTTTCAACTTGATTCTGGCATGACATCACATAACAAATGAAAAAGGAAATCAAATAATTTTATGACCTTGCAAAGTCATCTCTTGGGGACTTTCAGATTCTGGGAAACTTGTAAGACACTTATCTGTCCTCTCTGAAGTCTGACACATTTAGGACTTCATCTACATATCAACTAACCTGGAGTTTTCTGTTGTCCTGTATCTCAACAAAACATCTGTTGTACTGATTTCCAAAATTCCTTAGATAGGAACTACCAATTACCAGCTAAGAAATCTTTGAATCCACCTATGACCTGCAAGCCTCTGCTTGGAAATATCCCTTCTTCCTCAGTCAAACCAATGAAAATCTCATGTGTATTGATTCATGGTTTCTTGTAACGTCTACCTTGCTAAAATGTAAGTAAGCAAGCCACTGTTCAACCACAATGGGTACATGTTCTCAGGACCTCCTGAGGATGACTTTCCCAGGCCCAGGTCCTCAAATGTGGTTCAGGATAAATTACCTTAAAATATTTTACAGAGTTTGGCATTTTTCATCAACAAGGCAAACCAGACCCAAGACTGAAACGACAGAAGGAATCCCTCCATGCGCAGCTCTGAGAGGCAAGGATCCCAGGTAGGAAGAGCATCAAGTGCAAAACACTGTAAGTGGGAATGAGCTTGGCATGTTCAAGGCTCGAGGGTACCACACCAGGAAAAGAGTGGTGAGAGAACGGGGGATGAGGTCAGAGAGAGTCTGTAAGGCTTTGGATACTGTAGAATCTTCAAGTCAAGTCATAATTCTGTAGGGAAACATGAATGAGAAGTTACTAAAACCAAGACAATCAAAATATCAAGAAAAGCAAGCAGAATCAGGGTACTTGATCAAACTCAGGTTGTCTTTGGCATGTCAGTGCTCAGGGATGCACAGTGTCACTAGTTTTGGAAGAATCATAAATCATACTCTAGTTCAGAAATATTTAATATTGCTTTTCCAGTTAAATGAAGTGAGAACAAAGGAAACTCCCTCAAAAAGGATTCTAGCCAAAGACTTCTAACCTGAGGTAGCACTGCTAAATAAATGATATAAATGGCTACCCGAGGACAAAACAAAACAAAATGAAGACCTTGCAAACCTGAGGAAGAATGGAAATTCCAGCTAGAATAAGAGATCTTGAGTTAGGGACAAAGGTAAATGCAAGACTATAAACTCTGCTGAGAGAGTTGCCTATTATAAATGAGATACACTCTCCTTAAAAGTAGGAATGGAAGTTGTGTTCCTAGAGAAAGCTCACAATCATTTAGTATCAATGCGCCAAAAATGTAGGAATGGGAAGTTAAATGGAAAGGAAAATGCAGAGACTTTAAATGATGTACTTTAAATTCAAAGAGATCTCATACTTTAAGGGAAAGTAGAGGATTTCAGAGGAATGCTGGGTACTGCAAGTGCCAACTCTTGAAAAGTCTACATTTATCAAGGAGACAAGGGTGTTTGAGATGGCATTCTCAGAAAGAAGCAGTACTTTTGTGAATAATAGACCTCCCCCAAGATATGAGAAGCATAAGGTCACCAGCAAGCCCTTAATCTTAAATTTTCTCTTATTTAGTTTTATGTTTGCAGGTGGTAAGCTCTAACCTAGACAACTGTTTGAATTAACTTGCAATCAAGTGAGGCTGAGTTAAAGAAATGTTTCTTTTCTTGCGATATTTTTTCCGAATGCCTCTCATCCCAGGCAATACTTAAGATACTTCTGTCTGTGACTGCAAAACAGCAATGTGGATGGGATGAATTATTTCCATGATGAGAAATTATGCAAGTGATTTTCACACAGAATCATAAAAGTATGTATACCCAAACCCAACTCCAGCCCACTAAGCACCCGTCATAGAACCCAGGTGTAAGCATTTGAAAAAGCCTTACAAATGATTTTGACGCTTCTTGCTTCTGCTTGTAAGACCCTTCATCAAGGCTGTAATGTGCTTCTTCCTAAGCATAAAGCTTTTACTCGGAAAGGATTAGCAAATACAGAAATCAGCACTTTGCTTGTCAGCTGTCATTACTATATACCTGGGTGCCCTGCAGTGCAGAATTTAAGCATGTGGACTGGGAGACTACATGAGTTCGTTAGTCTGTTTCCTCAACCTAGCAAACATGTTTACTTTGAGAAAATGATTTCTAAGTCTCAGTCTCTTTATCCACAAAAGAGATTGTGATTGTACTCAACTTCTAAAATCATGAAGATTAAATGAGATAATGCATATGAAGTTACAGCTCATTATAGTTTAAATATTAGGATCACATTTGGCTTTGGAAAATAGTTGATGCTTTCTAAATGTTATGGAAATGCAATCAAAACTATATTTTAAAATGCTTGGTAGACCCTCCAGAGTTCTGAAAACATGGGTCAACTGAGACTTATGTACATTGATTCAACTAGACAGTACATCAATTCAAATGGCAGGTGTTTTAGTGTGCAATAGCGACAATGGAACCCAGACCCCATACAGACACCTATAGGAGACCCTTTCAATAGCCTAAGAAGAAAATTAAGTAAGAAGTACACTTTCATAATATTTGGAAACTTTACATTTTCAATGGTAAGAAAGTTAAAGAAGAGGTGATTCCTTGGCATTTCAGGAGTTATTTTGTGTATTTTTCCCTCTATATTCCTGGTGCAGTGTGATTTGTGTCGCGTGATTATTCTATTGACCATTGCATAGCCTACCTGGTATGCTTACCTGTTAGCCAGGAGTTGAACCTAGTTTGACATGGGAAGTAGAATAGGCCACGTCTTATCTTGTTTGGCACTGAGATAAATTTAACTTAATTTTTGTGCTGTCCTGACTCACTTTTATTTGGGGGGGGAGATATCAAAGAGACATTCATACTATGCTTGCAGCTCTGACCATCTCTTGTACTGGTCTCTGTTTCATATTATAGGAACACTAATGGTAATTGGCCACCTGCAGATGCAGGAAAGATTCTATTTATTGTGCATTTCCTCCTCTTGCCACAGCCAGAAATCCCTTTAGATTTGTCAGAGACAGGTGCCTTAAAAAAATTATTGTGCATCTACTATGTGCCAGATGCTGCATCCTACACAGTCACATAGACCATCCCATTAGCTCTTGCTAATAGGCCATTTTATAGAGGAGACACTGATGTCATAGAATTTCAGGGCCGGCACTCCAATGGCAAAGCAAGGGTTTCTGAGTTTTCTCACTTTGGATCCTCTGCCCTTCCCCCATAGAAACAGTGAGACCTAAAGGCTTGTAAGGATTTTAGAAATTAAGTTCTAATTCATCCTCTTACATTTGAGGAATCTTAGACACAGAGAAGTTAAATGATTTGCCTGAGGCACAGAGCCAGTTAGAAGCCTGACTGGGAAGAGAATCCAATCTCTTTACTTCTAAAAGTCTAGTATTTCAATACTCCACAAAGCCACTCCACGAGACCTATTCTAAATAGCTGTCTGCTGTGGTGACCGTTGCAACTTATGGCAGGAGTGGTATATTTCCATTTGCTTTTTGGTTTAATAAAGGTCTTCTCTGGACCCGTAATGTTCAGTTTCAAAGGAACTGAAAAATTCATTTAAGACCCAGTTTATCTCACAAAGCTGGAACGTAAAGCCAAAGGTAAACAGAAAGGAAAGAAAAATCAACTGTAAAAATGGGTTAATGGTAAGCATAAAATTTATGTGTTTAAGAGGACAATCTATTAAGATCATTAAAAAATTATATGAATATGTTTTATAAATGTAAGATTATATTTATCCCATTTTCTTTGAATATGCTTGACAGTTTCCTTTTTTTATAACGAGAGTAGTATTTTACAAAATTATTATTCTTAAGTATATGAAGCTTTGAGGAATGAAGTTCTTATTTTGTATCCCAGATTACAGCTGGAAATCCATTTTTATATAATACAGTGAATGCATTTATGAATATTTATTACAGAGGCATTTACATGGAATTCTCATAAAAAAATCCCACACATACATGCACACACAAATGGCCAAGAACAATAACAGCCACTATACATGAACTAATTTTCCAGGAGCAAATCACTGGGCTATAAGCAAATCACTGGGCTATAGTGAATTTATTCAATCTATAGCATTTGACCTAAGTAAAAGAGAATGTTGATGAGTAGTATGATTAGCAGGAAGTATGGGATAAAATAATTGTACAAATAAAACAATGGATTTCTAATGCATAATTTTAGATACTTTGTATTGTATTCACAAGATGTATCAAGAATAAAAATGCCAGATAAAATAGACTAAAGAAAAAATAAGTTTGAGCCTCAAACACTCTGAAGTTGTCTATAAACATTTAAAAAAGACTAGTAGACAGATCTTACTGCATTATTTGAATTTTAGAAAACATATCTTGACAAAAATCATAAAATAATAATATGTGGGTAACATATGTGCTATTACCAAACAATAATGAAATCACATTTTAAATTATTACAATATCCTCTCTTTAATATGAATATGTGGCTTTAAAGATAGTGCAGTAAGTAGTAATATCACTGCTTCCCTAGATGATCAATCTAGAGAAGCTTTTACCAAGTAAAAAACTCTGATTGAACTCTGCATACAATTGCCATCCTGATGATGACAATGGTACTATTTTTGAGCATTTCACCGCAATTTTGCTAATTCAACCATAACTTAAATGATCATTATTAAGATAATTTTACTCATCCTATTTTTATTTAATTAGGAATCCGGTTTATAACAGAAACACGTCCTTACAGGTTACAAACCACTGATTTGCCTTCCCATCCTTCCCCTCATCCATTTTGATGTGACATGGAATTCAAAATTTAGATATATGATGAAAACTTTGAATACTTTGATCAAAAAAGAAAACTAGTGTCTTCTTATACTTCTTGTTATATTTCAGATTCTTAAAAATAAATAAATCTTTCAAATATGTACAGTCTAGCTGAGGGGAAATGCGAGATCAACAAATATATTTTTGTTTCTCTGTTTGTGGTTCTGTCTTTAACAACAGCACGAAGTAGATAATTTCCTCTCGTCCAGCACCAGACCCTAACTTTGACAGAGGACGACACTGCTGGAAAATGCCTGATGGTTTGTCAGGAGAGTCTACACTGGCATTGTCTGGAAACCCTACCTCTCCCTCAGAAAGAACTGAAACCTGGCCCAGGCCCTTCACTGAGGGCTCTGCGGTGTGCTGGACGCGGCTAAGAAGCCGCATGCTGGCCTTTCTGGCCTCCAAAACACAAAGATCATTTGCTCAGAGTCAGCACGGATGGAGACAATTCAGAAAACTCTCCCCTCTCCTAATCACGCTCTCCGAGGTGATTCAACAAAGTTATAACAATACAGCCTTGGGGGAGACTTTAAGGTTGAGAAAGTGTCGCCCAAGTCCCCGCTCAGCAAGCCTGGGCCACAGGCATCAGTGAGAGGAGAGTCGCCGGGAAGGCGCTGAAACCCCACGCCCTCCTGGCCTGACCCTGGAGAGGTTGCCTGTGTAACCAGGGAGGGATTTGGGAACGGTCCAGAGAGTCCAGGCGCACAATCCCCAGCACCAGCCCCCTGTCGCTAATACGCATCCACGCAGCTCGCCGCTCGCAGCCCGCAGCTCGCAGCCCGCAGCGGGCACCAGGAAGGGTCCCGCACCCCAGCCCGCGCCCCCTCGGCCTGGCCCTCCGCGGTTACCTGCTCTGGTCGGAAGGGCAGAGCTCCAGAGTCGGGCTTCAGCAACAGGTCCTGCTCAGGCTCCAGCGACTTTGCGCGGTCGGGCGGCTCAGTCCTAGCCGGCAGTTGCCCTCGGCCGCCCGAGCGCGGCTCGCGCGCTCCTGATCCGGCTCCTGAGCCCAGATCCTGGCGCCCCCTCCTGTTCCCGCTCCCGCTCCTGGATCCCGGATCCCGCTCCTGATCTCAGATCCCGGAACCCCTCTCCCTCTCCCGATCCCGAACCCGAACCCGGATGTCGGATCCCGGGTCCAGCTCCCGATCCGGCTTCTGATCTCAGATCCCGGGACCTCCTCGCGTTCCCGCTCCCGCTCCGGATCCCGGATCTCGGTTCCCGCTCCAGATCTCGGACCCCAGATCCCAGATCCCGCTCCAGGCCCCTATCCCCCTTCTGGGCTGCACGGGCTGGGCGCTCCGCGCTCCGAGCTCGCTCCCTGGCCCCTTCCGATGAAACGTCACTCTCGAGGGCACCAGCCAGCTGCCGGGATTCCCAAGAAGCCACTCGCATCCCGCTAAGGGGCATCCAAAGACCTTGTACAACTCAAAATCCGAGTGCAGCAAAGAAAGGGAAGCATCACTGTGACGACGAGTATCGCGCCACTGGTTACTTGGCTCCAAATCCTAAGCAAGTGATTGCACCTCTCTGTGACTCAGTTTCCTCGTTTGAGAAACAGATGATCTGAGAATTACATGAGTGTCTACATGCAAAGGTGCTTGGAATGGTCCTGGTACACACTATGCATTAATTAAATGTGAGCTATCATCGTTTTCCATGTTCTCACGGGACTGAGGTTCACTGCAGTTTGCAAACTGGAACAACTCTGGCCTTTCTAAAGCAGACAGTGCTCTGGGTCTTCTCAAAGGCCTTTTAGCTTGCAACAAAAGCCCTGAAATCCTGGAAATGGGAATTCACGTTCTAATTAGAAATGCAAGAAAGAAAACCCTGGAAAGATTCATAGTGATCCTGACAGGAAAATCTGCCTAGCTAGATCTTGCTAATAGAGGTCATGCCTAAAACTTAGCAAGTCACTTAGAGGTTTGTACAGTTACTGAGAGGGAGATAATTAAAGGTGCTTTAAGCATGAGTAACCTGTGAAGAGCCTTCCTTTGTGTATGTTATGGGTCTGATCCTCACAACAGTACCCTAGGTTTATGAAGAGTTGGCATACAGTTACTTCCAATCCACAGGGAGGCACAGGGTTCAGTGACTTGTCCAAGATTACAGAGGTGGTATTTAAGTGACAAAGCAGCTCCAGAAGCCGAATTCATTTATGTAGATACTACATTTCTCCATCTAAATCACAGGTACATGTGGGAAATAAAAGCTGACTGTGAGAGAGACCTTTTAAAATAGCATTTCCTGCTCTTGGATTAAAGTTGCAGATTCTAACAAGTCTCTCTCTCTCTCTCTCTCTCTCTCTCTCTCTCTCTCTCTCTCTCTGTGTGTGTGTGTGTGTGTGTGTGTGTGTGTGTGTGTGTGTGTTTAAATCTGAATGAAGACTACATTGACGATCCAGGAAGGGGTATCACTTTCAATACTTTACCAAGTTCAAGTTAAAGGTAGGGATACTGGTCCCACTTCTCTAAAGTTTATCAGGATACATGAGACTCAGAAAGCCATAGAAAAAAGAAAAATATGAAGTAGATAACTCATACGAGTCAGAGCTTAGACTAATATGTTGAGTGAAATAAAGCTAAGAATGGAAAGGCATTTTGTATTCGATCTAAGATCGTTGATTCTCCAATCAAGGTGAAAAATGTAATTGTGGATCATTACTCTCTATAATCCCTCTTACCACTGGAAAAATAAAAGTCATTAAAATGAATGAAAATGATAGCAATGCTTTTGATGAGTCAGTGAGGTAATGTCTAGCTTGCAAGTGTTGTGTTACTAATTAAAAGAAAGATAAAACGTATGTAGCAATCATTTAAACTATGAGTCAACTTCAACCTGATGAAACAACACCCTGCAAGAACTACTGTTCTAATTCCTATACCCCACCCCCACCACCACTATTAGACTGTGTCCAAAAGCAAGAGAAAATGATATAAAACTAGAAAGGACCTCTTTCTTACTTCTCCTTTGAATGCCCACACGTCCTTCTTAAGCTTCTACCTTTCCAGTCATTGCTTTTGGCTTTACCTGATTTTAATAGAAGAGATTGTCTTTCTTCCTCCTAGCTAATGCCTGTCTCTCCAGTGATGAGCTTTGCTTCCCATCCACTCCCACATATCAGAATTCTCACACTCTCTCTCTTGTATATTTCTTCTCTTTCTGGCAAATGAATTATTCTACTGGCTTTCACATAGGTCAATATCTCCCAATTAAAGCAAAAAAAACCAAAACACACAAATCCCAGATGCTTCCCTACAAGACCCTAAGTGTGGTACCTCTATCATTCCTTTTTAGAAATAGCGCACACACTGACTGCTGTCTTATCTGCTGTTGGCATGTCCTCCCTTCTCATCCACACATCAATCCACTCTAGTCAAACTTTACATCTTTTCACCCTATCTTGCAAAGATCATCAATATCCTCCATGTTGAGATATGCAATGGATATTTTTCAGTTCACATCTTTTTTTTTTTTTTTTTTGAGTGGCTGTCTCACTCTGTCGCCCAGGCTGGAGTGCAGTGGCACACTCATGACCACCAAAGCCTTGACCTGCTGGGCTTAGGCAATCCTTCCACCTCAGCCTTCCAAGTAGCTGGAAGTACAGGCATGTGCCACCACACCCAGTCAGTTTTTTTATTTATTGTAGAGATGAGGTCTTGCCATGTGGCTGGTCTTGAACCCACAGGCTCAGGAAATCTTCTCACCTCTGCCACCCAAAGTGCTGGGATTACAGACTTGAGCGACCACACCCAACCTCAGTCCGCATCTTACTTGGGTCTTTGAACTATTTGATTTTTATCTGAAAGAGTTTCTTCTCTCGGCATCTGCTTTATAATACTCCCCAATTTTTTGTTTGTTTAACCTGCATTTCAGTCTATTCATATTTTTGTGTCCTTGACAGGTTTGCTGTTTCCTACACTGCCATTTAACATAGGATTTTCTTCTCCTCTTACTCTGGACTAACTTTCTGAGCATTCTCATCCACACCCACGGCGTCAGTGACCATATATATACAGGCGATTCACACATTTACATCTCCAGTCTAGACCTCCCCACTGAGTACAAGTCTTTACTTGACATTGCCAATGGATGTCTCAACATCTTCTCAAACACAACATATCTAAAACTAGAATCATGCTCTTCTTCCTAGAACATTATTCTCTCACTCTGTGGATGACATCATCACCATGCATCTTTCTCACTGCCAGCTTAAATATGGTGACTGAAGCCACCACCTTGAACCATGGGGTGGAAATTACATAATTAGGATGACAGAGAAGCATGGCAAAAGGAACGTGAGTACTTGACAATCTGAAAGCTTCATCTACAGTTTTGATTGGCCTACCCCCTGCAATTCTTTTACACAGGAAAGAAGTTCATCTTTAAAAAAAGATACACATCATTATGTAACTTTATATATGTTCCTCACATGAGTAAAATATCAGCATAGCTTGATATAAATAGAAGGTATATATTGATGCACATTATAGTAAAGTATGTTATTAAATTATTTTAAAGTTTATCTATATCACATTTTAAAGTATCTTATATTTTGCGGATAGTATTCTTTAGTGGGGTTTTTTTGCTTTTTGCTTGTTTGTTTGTTTTTGGAGTCGGGCTCTCAAAGGATAAGAACTGTTTGAACACTTCAGCCAAAGGAAACACTGTGAGCAAAGTATGGAGCTAGGGAACCCTGAGGATTGTATGAAAACAGTTCTTTGGATGGTAAAAGCATAGGCTCTACGAGAGCGCGGAGAGAGTATTTGAATGACTTTTAAAGACTAGAGCCCGAGTGAATTATAACACAGTCTGCACAACTAGTCTCCAAAACAATGGAAGGGGCTTTTACAGTTGCTTACCATGAACCCTAAGAGATACCTCATGCTTTGGGCTCAGCGGCACAGACAACCCTCCATGGGAGGGACAGAGCTGCCTTGGTAGAATGAGGTGGCCAAATGAATGGGTCTAAAGTCTTCTTCCTCATTCCCCACAAGTTGTGTGTGGAATGCAGCTGAACCAAGCATTCATATTATCCACTGAAGAAATCTAGAGGTTTTGAAAGAGTCTGAGTCAGAATAAAAAGCTACTGTGCAAAGAAATTAGGCAATCAGAAAGAGTCAGGATTCAGCAGTGGGGCCAGCGCAATTTTCTGAAGGCCCAGATGAAACAGGTTTTAACTCAAGGGACCAGGCTTAACCTGTCATTGCCTGGCAGAGAAGTTCTTTTTTTAACCTTCAAATAAAAAGATACCACCTTAGTAGGAAGCAGAAAAAAAAGAGCAATGCACTTAACACAAGTTTCTACTTTATTCAAACAAGAATAGACTGTGATATTATGAGTATGCAAATGTCAACTTTTTTAAAAAATAAAAATACAAATGTTTATTGGTGCTCCCAGATCATAGTTACCAAGTTTTCTATTTAAAAAAAACTCTTTAAAAAATATCCAAACACTGAAAATAACAGAAACTATTAATGTCAAAGTTTTGTCTCTCCACCCCTTTCCACTGTGAAGAATATTGTATCAATTATAGAAATTAAGGAAACTACATTTGTGTTATACATCAGAGTATAGTATATAAATATATGACTCTTTTATGGAGATTTAAGTCCTGGTGGCTTCATTTACTAATATATAATCAAAAGAAGTTACTAAATTCCTTAAATTTTATTTCCCTTAAAATGTAAATAATTTCTTTTAAAAAGAGAAAATTCCAAAAAGTCCTTTTAAATTATTAATTATAAATATCAATTTTGAGCTTATAATATTTTATGCACTTGGCTAAGCCCTTTCTAATCATTAATCCCATTTAATTCTGACAAGAGCCTTAAAAAAGATTCTTTTTAATCTATTTAACTCCATTTTGACTGATGATAAACTATGGCTCATGGTGATGATTCTCAAATTTTAATGGCAATTTTAACAGAGGATTTTATTTTTTATTGTTTCTTTTTATTTTTATTTTAAAGATGTGAGGTACAATTCAGGATTAGATACACAAGTGGTCATCCTGCAGATAAAGTTTGAGTCAGTAGTTCTGGGTGGGCCTGAGGGTCTGCATTTCTAATAAACTCCCAGGTACTGTGACTGCTGCTTGCCTACAGACACACTTTGAGTAGCAAGATCATAGCAAAATTAGTAATTACCCAAAGTCACACCCTGGAGAGTGACAGGGACGGTGTTGGATCCCAAATATGTTTGAACTCCGAGCTTTTGTAATTATCCATGATTCTGTGCTAACTCTACAGAAGGAAAATTGAAATTTGTGCACATAGTTAGAACACAAGGGGGAGGAGGCCTTTGATGAGTGGCACTGAAGCTAATCAAGGCCTGATAATGAGTCCTTGGGTATGCTCAGACTTGGGACCATGTCAAAGCAATGGGTAGCTTAAGCATCTGGAAGAAATTGGTTTCTAAGCACTCTAGTTTCTTTTCTTTTCCAAAGAAAATGGTAAAGAGTTGGAGTCAACCAAGATAATGTCTAAACAAACTATATCTAACCTTGTTTTATAAATTGCCACAATATGATGAATGCTTTGCTGAATGCTATGGCATGATGTTAATAAATTAAAGAAAGCTATCATCAGACTTGTTTTCTGATCAAACTCTCTTTTATGTTGGACTAAATCTTAGAAAGGTTTTGTCTTTCTAAGTAGCAATGTTTACTTAGCTGAAATCTTTAGTTGCATGTAATGCAATATAGTAATTTCTAGTTTCATGCTTGGTCTCTATGTCAGCAGTTCATTCTTATAGTCAAGTTACTGTCTTTAAAGAAATCATGATCTATCAAATTGCACTAAAAATTATGTAATAAATAAAGTTAAATCAGCTGCCTCTGGAAAAATACATTATCTTTTTTTTTTTTAATTTCAGATTCAGGGATACACATGTGTATTTGTTATGTGGACATATTGTGTGTAGTGGTGGGGATTGGGTCTTAGGTGGCCCATTCTCCATATAGGGAACATTGTGCCCCATATGAAGTTTCTGAACCCTCCCCTCTCCTCTCCTCTCCCCACTTGTTGGTGTCCCCAGTGTCCATTATTTCCATCCTTGGGCCCATTTAGCTCCCACCTATGAGCAAGAACATGCAGTGTTTGGTTTTCTGCTTCTGAGTCAGTTTATATCATCATGTTATAGTGAATGTTTAGGAAATGAAAACCTTGCAGTTCTTAAAAAGATGATATTCAGAACCACAAAGAAGCATTAGAGTGATAAGTATTTTTTTTTACTTGATGCATTTTATTAATTCTAAAATATTTATGTTTCTGGGTTTTCTGACATACTCATAACTTTTGAGAATTTACTTTGATTCATTGTGAATAAGTAAAGAGTAGATTTATGGAGTAATTTAGACTATAGAGAGCTCTAATCATCTGATATAGCCAAATTTATTTATCAGCCTTCTGCCAAAAGGAAAGGTTTTCTTTAGAGTGAAGGTCAAACGTTTTAAAAATACTTACTTAAGATAACAGTCTTTATAAACTCTGTAACTAAAAGCAATCTAAAGAAAATCTACAATGCCATTGATCTCAGAAAAGATGACTGATGACCTATGAAGACAAATTTTAGAGAAAGTAGTAGTTAGCATTACAATAACCCTTATCTGTATAGAATTTATAATTTGCATAATATAGTTTCTAATAGAAGATCACTAGAGCACCTTTAAAAATGAGATCTCTGAGAACAGGGCCTCAGAAATTCTCCCAGGTGATTTGAATATTAGCCAGGCTCAGAATTCTCTGAAGTTCTTTTTACATCTAACTTGGATCTCTAAATAACTCTGGAAAGTAATCAGGATAGACGTTATTTCCATATTGTGTGGATGTGAAAGAATGGAACCTTAGAAATGCTCAGAAAGTTGACCAAGTTCACAGAGATGACCATAATTTGGAAAGAAAAATAGATGATATTTTCTGATTCCAGATCTAATGCTTTCCCCCAAAAATGTTAAGCTGCCTAAACTAAGCTATTCTTTTACAAACGTCCTGATGCAGAAACATGAGGGAATTGAGAAGTGAAAAAAATGATATAATTAGCAATGCAACACCTCATCAACAAGGTTACCTGCATAATGAACATTTGTATACCTAACCCTGAATTGTACCCCATCTTTAAAATAAAAAATTTAAAAAAATAAATACAAAAGAGTGCAATCAGTAGTCAATATATTATTTTTATTTGTGTGTATTGGATTTAATTGCAATTAATTTATTTGAGATACATTTCTTTAAGACCTAGAATGAGACAAAAAAATTAACTTCTATAAAATAACCATATCTCAAATACATTATTAACCATATCCTGCATCTCTACAGTGTGTTATACTCATTGGGTTACCTAGAACTTGAGATGACTTGTGTCTTCTTTCCTTCCATGGCTTAAGGACTATGACTGAAGATCTGGGGTGAAATGTTCTCATAGCTGAGACCACCTGTATGGGTCCCAATAGCCAAAGTTAGCTGAGAAAAAAAAGGCCTACCCGAACTTTTTTTTATTTTAAAGATGTGGGGTACAATTTAGGATTAGGTACATACATGGCCATTGTACAGGTAAAGCTTGGGTCTCCCATCGTAGGGAGAGAACTAAGTTGAGAATAGTTTTAGGCAAAGTCAATTAAATGTGGAAGTAAATGTAGGCAAAGGATTTTCTAGAGTTTTAATGAGGGAAGTTTATTAAAGAAGAGGCAGTGAAAATGGAAACAAGGAGGTGGAGACAGGATATTTGATGGAGGAGCATTCTGTAAGAATTGGCAATTGAGACTAAGGTGATTCCTGTACAAGATTTAGAGTTTCAGTAACTAGAATATGCTGATACCATCAGAAAAAAAGACATACACCCTGGAGAAGATGATGATTCAGTTTAAAGCATGTTGAATTTAAGGTGAATTCAGGAGAGCTAGATAGTGATACTGAGTTAGTTGCTGACATACAAAATAGGAATGTGCCAGGGAGATCATATTTCCAATCCATCTCCAATATAGATTTTGAGAATTACTCCCATAGAAGTAATAGTTGAAGTTGTAGGATTGGGTCAACTAATCAAGGGGAAAACTGGAAAGAAGATCCTGTAAAAAACATTGAGGGATGCCTTGATGGTAGGAGAAGGAAGATTCCTAGAGGAAAGAATGAGAGTCTGTTAGGGAAGTGTGAAAAGGATGTGTCTTGTTTCATGGAAATCTAAGCAGGAGAGAGTTTCAAACAGGGACATCAGTTGCCAGAGAAGTCAAACAGGGCCCTTGGAGAACTAGGGTGATGAGGGGTGTGGTGGATCATTGAGCTGTGGGTCAGACTGAAGGAACTGAGACAGACATAGACTCTGAAACATCATAAAGATATGTAAATGACCAAATAGTCTATTTTTAAAAATCTTTTTTCCAGGTGAGATGAATAAAAGAGAAAGAAGTTAAATGACTGCAAATCGATATCCTAGAATTTACCAGCTATTCCTGGTATGCTCCGATTCCAACCTGTGTTTTTAAGCTCTTAGGTAAACTGATAGTAACTGCAGGGATATTAAGACATTATTTGCTTCTATCTGTTCCTTCTACCCTCCATTCTGTTTTTTACTACAGCGTGTGTGTGTGTGTGTGTGTGTGTGTGTGTGTAAGCATGCACACATGTGTGCATCTGTGTCATCTTATCCTTATCATGTATTTCCGGTGTCAGAAACTAGCTAATTTTGATGCAAAGGCTTTACTGTGTTATTGCATTAAACTCAGTCTCTATTTCGAGTAATGCCATGTGCCTTTCAAACATATATATGTGGGTTTTCAGATTAATAAAATTGTTACACTATCGATAAATAAGTTCTTAGCTGGATGGCATATTATTTTAATAAAGAATTACGGCATTATTTGAGGGGCAGTGTTTATTAACACATCAAATCCTGAATTTAAAATCAACAATATGAACTAAAAGTTCTGTTATTGTTGTTGTTGCTTTTATCCCTGAAACCTAGTAAAGTGCCAGACTATAGCAGAATCTCAATAACTATTTGGTACAGGAATTAGTAAACGTTAAAAGATATCTGATTTTTGCTAGTATTAAAATTATATTGAGAAGATAGAAATTGGTAAGCTGATAACAGTTAGGTCAATAAACCATCTTCTTAAGCTATTGAGCAGATTTCAAAGCATAGTAAGCACAAAGAGTGTTCCTCCTTCAGGGCTCTGAAGGAGATAAATGAATAATTACACCTCTGTGATAGCAGTTGTAATAGAGGCACTATAGAAGGATTTAGCAAGATTCTCTTGGTCATCCTTCAGGAACCCAGACAAGACATCCTAGGAGAGGTGACATTTTGGCTACTTTTTATATCGGAGTGCTTAGCACATCAAATAATATTAAAGTGTAAGAAATTATCAGGTGAACAGTTGGATAAAAAGAGGATATTTCAAGGAGATAGAACTACATATTTATAGTTACATAGAAGGAAAAAATGCTTGATCACCTAAAAATATAAAATAAAATAAACAACACTGCTTAACCACTAAACTATCCAACATGTGCATTAGAATAACTGTAAGTAGTTGAGCATAGATGGATTCCAGTATAAGTGAGTTACATAGTACAGAAGCAGAGGCTGGAAGGACAGATTAGGTCTCATCGTAAATAGGTGATTTTGCTAAAGATCTAGAGATATTTTTCCCCCTTAGAGTAATAGGAAGCCACTGAAGATTTAAGTAGTGTAATGACAGGATTGGATTGGTATTTTAGAATAATTGTTTCCCATTAAACATAGAGTGTATTGGAAGGAGCGCAAGAATATCCTTAACAGATGCTGAAGAGTAAGAAGAAAATAAGGAGGTAGAGTTGAGATTAAGAGGAGTATAGATGGATAAACAACTGTATGGGTAATGGGGATGTCAAAGCAACAGAACTTGGAGACTCATTAGCTATAAAATATGAGAAAAGAAGAGAATTCGAGGATGTCTGGAGAATTTCTGCCTTGGTTGTTGTGTAGTTTAGGACACTATTAACCAAAATGAGAAACACCAGTAGAGGATCACATTTTTACCTCAAGAAAATAAGGTGTTGTAAGCAGATTTTAAAAGCAAAAAGTATCAAATAGACCACTGGATACAGGATGCTTTCTAATTCATGCCTCCTTTCCATCTTCGTCTCTCCTCAGTTGGTCTTTGAGCTGGTTATCATTTTAGACTTCTAAAGAAGGCACTACAAGCTCATACCCCATTAGCACATCACATTGCCAGACCACACAGCACATACATCTGCTAGAATGTATCACATTTCCTTGTTATTATGTATTTATCTACCCCCTTTGTTAAATACAAGTTCCAAGCAAGTGGGTCCTGATTTCCATATTTTTTAATATCCAGCACTTAGAAATGTTATTGGCATATAATGGGTGACCAACAAGTTTGTTAAGATGCTAAATATTTTAGGAAGTCAGGAGTAGAGAGATAGATGTGAAGTTCTCAGTATATAGTTACTTTGACAAAAGTAATATTTGTTATAAGAGCAATTGAACATTGTGGTTAAGCACATGATTAAGCAAGACTACCTGGATTTGAATCTTAGTTCCATAATTATTAGCTTTGTGATACTAGACTACTTAACCTCTTTGTGATTTGGTTTCCTCATAAGTTAGTGTGCATAATATGTAATGGTGACTGGTATATTAAATAACTCAAATGTGAGCTATTAATTTCCTGATTTATTATAGATGAATTTTAGTCATATGGTCGATAATAATAAGTTTATCTGTTTTTCTTCAAAGATTCTGTCTACCTTTTCTTAGAATTTTAAGGAAAAAAATACACATTTAACAATGAATAATGCTCTTCACCACCCAGCTCTGAGGAAAATAGAAGGCAGGCTACTTTCATTTCGATTAAAAGGATGGCATTACAAAGCAAACAGTATCCATTAGTCTTCATAATAGTCTACCAGGTAGCTGTCTGGTAAGTATTATTGCATCCCTATTTTCTTACTTGTTTAACATGCATTGAAGGAAGATACACAATGAAGGAAGATTTGAGTCAATTCACATAGTAAAAATCACAAAGCAAGATAGTTAACAGATCTGGGTTTATTACATATAAGTGTTCTGCTTATAAAGTCTTACTTTCTTAAAGTATTTTGTTACTAATCACCAAAAATCTGTTCTCCCAGCACTTGAACAAGGTTTATGTGATTTTAAAAATATATCTATTGCATGAGTTGTCTTATCATTTGACATATTATAATTAAAGAAGATGGGAGATTTTTGTTTAGTGTTATTTGTTTTTTGTTTTGTTTTGTTTTGCTTTTTGGGGGGGGAAGAAAGAGGTTTATTTCTGAATTAGGAATTCAGGGAGACAAGTCAGCATAGATACCAGGGCCAGCTCACCTTCTTGAATTTTACAGTACATATTTATAAGTGCAAGTGTTAAGGTTTGCTATAGAGTAACATCAAGCTATGAAATTTCAGAAGATTTTCATGATGTCTTTCATTACTCTGATGTTCATTGTTTATACATTTCTGTACCATCCCAAGTTTCATGCCTTTGAAACAAAGAAATGCTTTCCAGAGCAGGTTATCTTCTTTACTATTGTGAAAAACTATGAATCATTGAAAACAAAATCCCTGGCCTGAATCGTCTATTGATATGATTCCAGCCCAAAATGAGATAAGCAGAATACTGGAATAGGTGTTGGCTTAATGCAAGTAAATCAGGCATAAGACTATGTTTTTAATGATTATCTTTTGGCTTAACAGGAAGCTGGATTAACATTGTTAGGAATAAAAACTTCTATTAACTCATGTGTGGAGAATACATTGCAGGGTGAAAAGGGGGTAGTGAGAAGGAGCTGGACAGTACTTAGGTCATAGCCAAGAGGAAGGGCTTCAGTTATGTCTTCAGACTCAGAAACACCAGGACTTGGTGTTGAATTGGATATTGTGGGTCAAGAGAAGTATGTCCTCTCTATCCCCAAGGCTCTGGAAAATGACTTCAGAGGGACATCTGTGTGTTGAAAGGAGAGGAGGAGTTGTCTATCCTTGACAGCCAATGAGACTGGTGTACTCTGTTACTTGAAGAGATTTCATTTCTCACCTGAAGGTACTTAAAGATGTGGCTACTATATGGATGAACACATAAAATGTTCCAGAAGAGGTCTTAGATATCTAGCACCACTTTTTTAATCAACAGATGAGTCAATAGGGAATAGACAAAACTAAAGCTGCAAAACAAATTAGTGGCAGAGTCAAGACTAGAATCAAGTTCCAATATCCAAGCTAATGTTCTTTCCATTACCCTACAATAACGGAGGCTTCTTGGACTAGGGTATTAAAAGTCATACAAGTGAGATGGGCAACTAAGAAGATCTTAGGTTTGTCAGTCATTTGGTGGAAAAGGATGGAGAATGATAGAATAATTTATTTTCTTTCCTTTTTTGTCCAATGGCTTCCCATTGTACACCATAAGTTTTTCTTTCTTTTTTTTAAATCAGTATTTTTTATTATGGTTTTGTGGGGTATAGTTAAGGGTTAGATGTACAATTACATTTCATTCAGGCACCCTGTTGTTAAGAGGTGTTTCCCCTTCCCCAGACAGATATTTGCTACTGTTAATCCCATCCCCCCCCATAGTTTCCCAGTACCCTCAGTCATTTTCTTTCTTTATTATTTTTTTAAATTTTTATCAATATTTTTTATTATGGTTTTGTGGGGTACAGTTAAGGGTTAGGTGTACAATTACATTTCATTCAGGCACACTGTTGATAAGAGGTGTTTCCCCATCCCCAGACAGATATTTGCTACTGTTAATCCCATCCCCTCCCCCCCCATAGTTTCCCAGTACCGTCAGTCATTTTCTTATAGTATTACATTGGATGTTCAAGGTCCATTATATGAGTGAGAAGTGTTTCTGTGAGAGGTCACTCAGTATTATAGACTCAAGTTCCATCCAGGTTGCTGCGAAATTCATGATTTTGTTCTTTTTTATGGCTGCATAGTATACAATCGTGTATATGTACCACATTTTTGTAATCCAGTCCTCTTTTGATGGGCAGCATGGTTGTTTCCAGGTTCTTGCTATTGTGAACAATGCTGCAATAAACAAACGTGTGCAGGTATCTTTTTTATAGAGTGATTTGAGTTCTTCAGGGTATATTCCCAGTAGGGGGATTGCAGGGTCAGATGGGAGGTTGATATTTAGAGCTTTTAGGAATTGCCACACTGCTTTCCACAAAGGTTGCACTAGTTTACACTCCCACCAACAGTGTAGAAGTGTTCCCTTTTCGCCACACCCTCTCCAGCAACTGTTATTTTATGAGTTATTGATAATTGCCATTCTGACTGGAGTTAGGTGGTATCTCAGTGTGGTTTTGATTTGCATCTCCCTGATGATTAGTGAGGTTGAACATTTCTTCATGTGTCTGTTGGCTGCTCGGATGTCCTCTTTTGTGAAGTGTCTGTTCATATCTTTTGCCCATTTGATAATGGGGTTGTTTGTTTTTTTTCTTTTCAGCATGTTTTATTTCTTTGTAGATCCAGGATGTTAAGCCTTTGTCAGACCTGGAGTTGGCAAATACTTTTTCCCAGTCTGAAGGCTGTCTCCCTGCTCTCTTGATGGTTTCTTTGGCCTTGCAGAAGTTTGTCAGTTTAATAAGGTCTCACTTGTCTGTCTACTCTCTTATGACCTGTGGGTGTTGGGTTTTGTTCAGGAATTGGATGCCAGTTCTGATTTCCATGAGGGTGTTTCCTTCATTTTCTAAGGTTCTTATGGTTTGAGGTTTTACATTTAGGTCTCTGATCCATTTGGAGTTAATCTTTGTGCATGGGGATAAATAGGGGTCCTGTTTCAATCTTCTGCATGTGGTCAGCCAGTTTTCACAGCACCATTTACTGAATAGCTTCTCCTCTCCCCAATGGGAGGTGGTGGAGGCCTTGTCGAAGATGAGTTGGTTGAGAAATTGAGGTTTTGCTTCTGGAATCTCAATTCTATTCCATTGATCTATATGCCTGTTCCTATACCAATACCAAGTTGTTTTGATGATTGTAACTTTATAGTAAAGTTTGAAGTCTGGTAATGTGATACCACCTGCTTTGTTTTTTTTTGGTTTTTTTTTTTTGCTGAGTGTTGTTCTGGCTATTCTTGGATGTTTGTGTTTCCATATGAATTCCTGTGTTGTCTTTTCTAGGTCTGAGAAGAATGTTGCTGTTAATTTGATGGGTATTGCATTGAATTTGTAGATTGCCTTAGGTAAGATGGACATCTTCACAATGTTGACTCTTCCAATCCATGAGCATGGGATATTTTTCCACTTGTTTGTGTCATTGCTTTGATTTCTTTCAGCAGTGTTTTGTAATTTTCATTGTAAAGGTCTTTCACGTCTCTGGTTAGAAAGATGCCAAGGTTTTTTTTTGTGGCTATTGTGAATGGAATTGTGTTTTTTATTGGGTTTCTGTTTGTTTATTATTGGTGTAGAGAAATGCAATTGTCTTTTGTACATTTATTTTGTATCCTGAGACTTTGCTAAAGGCCTTTATCAGTGTAAGGAGGTTTTTGACAGATTCTCTTGGGTTTTCAAGGTACACAATCATATCATCTGCAAAGAGAGATAACTTGACTTTCTCTTTTCCTATTTGGATACCCCTGATTACCTCCTCTTCTCTGATTGCTCAAGCCAGGACTTCCAATACTATGTTGAACAGAAGGGGTAAGAGTGGGCATCCTTGTCTTGTTCCAGTTTTCAGGGGAAATGGTTCCAATTTTTGTCCATTTAGGAGTATGCTGGCTGTGGGTTTCTCAGTAGATGGCTTTTACTATTTTGAGGTGTGTTCCCCATATGCCTAAATGTTCAAGTGTTTTTATCAAGAAGCGGTGCTGGATTTTATCAAAAGCCTTTTCTGCATCTAATGATATAATCATGTGGCTTTTGTTTTGACATCTGTTGATGTATTTAATTACATTTATGGTTTTACGAATGTTGAACCAGCCTTGCATCCCAGGGATGAAGCCTACTTGGTCATGATGGATGATTTTTGAGATGTATTGCTGAATTCAGTTTGCTAGGATCTTGTTGAGAATTTTAGCATCTATGTTCATTAAAGATATTGGCCTATAGTTCTCTTTCTTTGTTGGATCTTTACCTGGCTTGGGTATCAATGTGATGTTGACTTCATAAAGTGATTTGGGGAGAGTTCCATCTTTTTCAATCACCTGGAATACCTTCAGTAGGATTGGTATCAGCTCCTCCTTAAATGTCTTGTAGAATTCTGCTGGAAAGCCATCTGGACCAGGGCTTTTTTTTGTAGGAAGTTTTCTTATTACGTAGTCAATTTCCTTCATTGTTATTGATCTGTTTAGGGTCTCAATTTCTTCTTGTTCCAATCTAGGTAGGTTGTGTTATGTCAGAAAGTCCTCCATTTCCTTAAGGTTTTCAAGTTTGTTTCCATAGAAGTGTACGTAGTAGTCTCTAATGATCTTCTGTATTTCTTCAGGGTCAGATATGACTTCATCTTTTGTGTTTCTGATTGTGCTTATTTGATTTTTTTTCTCGTTTTTTCTTGGTCAGTCTAGCTAGGGGACCATCGATCTTGTTTATCCTTTCGAGGAGCCAGCTTTTTGTTTCATTGATTTTTTGGTATTATCTTTTTGTCTTCTATGTCCTGGATTTGGGCTTTTATTTTGGTGATCTGGATTCTTCTGCTGAAATTAGGGTTTTTGTGGTCTTGCTTTTCCAGCTTCTTTAGGTGGCTTGTTAGGCTGTTAATTTGTGTTCCTTCCATTTTCTTCATGTGTGTTTGCAGGGATATAAATTCCTCTCTTACTATAGCTTTCAACTCGTCCCAGAGGTTTTCATAAGATGTTTCTTCATTTTCATTTGTTTCCAGGTATCTTTTGATCTCTGTTTTGATTTCCTCATTGACCCAGGAGTTGTTTAGCATCATGCTGTTTAGTGTCCATGTTTTTGTGGGTTTTGGTGGGACTTTGTTGCTGTCAATGTTTATTTTTATTCCACTGTGGTCCGAGAAGGTGCATGGTAGAATTTTGGTCCTTTTAAATTTGTTTATGCTTGATTTATGGCCAATTACATGGTCGATCTTAGAATACCTTCCATGCGGTGATGAATAGAATGTATATTCTGTGGTCTTTGGATGGAGTGTTCTGTAGGTATCAATTAAGTCCATTTGGTCCAAAGTCACATAGAGGTTCCAGATCTCCTTGCTGATTTTTTGTTCTGATGATCTGTCTAGGGTTGTGAGTGGGATGTTAAAGTCCCCAGTTATGATGGTGTTAGAGTCATTATCTTTCTTTAGTTTTCGTAGAAGTTGCTTTATGAAAGTTGGCGCACCTATGTTGGGTGCATATATGTTTAGGATAGATATTTCTTGTTGATGGATTGAGCCTTTTATCATTATGCAGTGGCCTTCTGTATCTTTTTTGATTTTTAATATCTTGAAGGGTATTTTTGTCTGAAACTAAGATCGCTACTCCTCTTTTTTGTTGTATTCCTTTTGCCTGAAAGTTTGCTTCCCATCCTCTTACTTTGAGTCTGTGGGTGTCCTTTCTAGTGAGGTGAGTCTCTTGAAGGCAATAGATTGTTGCCTGATGATATTTTATCCATTTTGCCATTCTATGTCTTTTCAGTGGTGCATTTAGTCCATTCACATTTAAGCTAATAATTGAAATGCAAGAATTGATCCCTGTCATAAGGTTCTTACAGAGTTGTTCCTGTTTGTTTGTTGTCTCTCTTTGGGTTCTGGAGTTGGCTCATGTGTGTTTTTAATCTTTTGCTTGTACTCTTGTGAAGAATATTGTTGTTCTTTTTTCTTTTTCTTCTGTGTTCAGTACTTTCTTAAGTGTTTCTTGTAGAGGTGGTCTGGTGGCAGCATAGATCTTAGGGATTGGATATCTGGAAAAGATTTCAATTCTCTCTCACTAATGAAGCTTAGTTTGACTGGGTAGGTTATTCTTTGTTGAAATCGTTTATCTTTTAGAACTTTGAAGATAGGACTCCAGGCTCTCCTAGCCTGAAGGGTTTCTGTGGATAAATCTGCTGCTATTCTAATTGGTCTTCCCTGGTAGGTAGTCTGGCCTTTTTTCTCTTGCTGCCTTTAGGATTTTTTCTTTTATAACTACTTTGTTTAGGCGAATTACTATGTGTCTGGGAGCTGGTCTTCTCATTTGTTGTCTTGCAGGGCTTCTCTGAATCTCTTGTGCTTGAATTTTTTCATCCTTGATGAGATGAGCGAAGTTTTCTTGAATGATTTCATGAAATGTTTGTTCCAGTGTGGCTTCTGTTTGTCTCTCTGTCTCAGGAAGCCCAGTTACTCTTCGGTTTGGTCTCTTGAAGTGATCATTCATCTCTTGCAGGTTTTGTTCTGTCTTTTTGAGCTTCTTTTGTATGCTTTTGACAGTTTGGGTTAGTTCTGTATTTTGGTCTTTGAGCTCTGAGATTCTTTCTTCTGCTTGGCTAATTCTGCTTTCCATGCTTATTAGTCTGTTATTCATTTCCATCACAATGTTCTTTACTGCTGTTATTTCTGACTTCAGCTCCTTCCAATTTTCCTCTTGTCTCTCCTCAATTTTTTAAATTCTCTCCATTAATGTCTTGATGTCTTCGTTTGTTGCATGTTACCAGCCATTCTAGGGGCTCTTCATTGTTTGTGTTCCAGAATCTGTTTTCTCAGTGTCTGATCTCCCAGGGGTCTGTGTGAGACCTATATTCTTCTTTTGGTGTTTCTTCATTTGTGTGGTTTTTTCCCCCTCCCTACTTTTTCCTTTCCTCCACGTCACCGTCTTCTTTAATTCTGTTATTCAGGGGTAAAGGGATTGGTTTTACTTCTGTTTGTTCAATCTCCTATTCTTTATGCATGCCCTCTTACTTTGTTCAATTCTGGAGTTGCACTGTAGGTTGGGGGTGGTCCTTTTTGCAGTTTTGATATTTACTTATGGGGGAGCTGTGATTCAAAATCTATCTGGAGGTCATGGTATTCACTGACAGGTGTGTGGATAATTTGGAATCCACTTCCCACTGCCTTGAAATCTGTCCATGCAGTGGGACTGTAGGCTTACTCCCTGAAATAAAATGTGGTTAGCAGAGGGAAGAGAATGGAGCAGACAGTGGGTTGAAGAGGGGATGGAGAGATAGAGGACTAAGGAGGGAAACAAACGTGTGCCAACAAATGGAGATAGAGACCTATACTGAAACAGGCAAAAACAATAGACCACAGCTACTGACGAACCAATTCCCATACAAAAAAAAAAAAAACATATAGTGATGCTAACATACAAGCTAACCAACCACCTTATTGGTATGCTGTTCCTCTATACAGAGATATGGTTTACAGAGAGAAGAAAAGAGAAGAAAAGGAAGAGGGGAAAAAAAGGAACAATACAGTAGGAATAGAATTAAGTCATTAAACTAACAGAATCAATGAAGCACGCTCTGAGACTTTTCGCTTAAGTTCAATGTCCTTTAAGTTCTGATTTCTAGCTTTCTTTTCAAGCAGGTAAATTAGTTTGCAGTTAGGGTCAGTTGTCTCTGGTCTACTGTGAAGGACAGTTCAGATCACCCTCAGTTCACCACTCTGGCCTATGTCTTTTTCAAGCTTGTTTCTCCTGTTTCGGTGTTGTTACCTTGAATCGCCAGCAGGTGGTGCTATCTCAGCTGCTCGTCCCAGAGGGGGTGGGGCCGGACAGGAACCACAGAGACTGGAGATGGATGCCTGCCTCAGGGCACAGGCAGGGACTCATGGCGGGCAGGACAGCTCGGTTGCGGGAGAGGTGGCAGTGATCCCAGCAGATCTTCCTGAAGGGGCTTCAAGGACTGAAGTCATGGATCGCCTCCGGCCCGGGTGGTGCAATGTGCTACCGGCGGCAGCTGCGGCGGTGGCGACTGTGGAGGTGGTGGCAGCGACGGCGGCGGCAGTGGTGGCGTCTGCACTGCGGTGGCTATCCAGTCTGCTGCGGTGTCCCAGCGGTGAAAACTGCTGAGCTCCGTATGAAGAGCAGGCTGAGATTTTGGGTCCGCAGCCCCTGGGGCAAGAGCCAGAGATCCACTGCAGTTCTCCTTTGCAGAGGGTTTCACAGACCAGGTTGCCCCATCGCCATCTTGCCGGAAGCCCCAGTGTTATTTGTTATGTCATGAAGAGTTCCCAACAATATGCAAATGCAGATATCATTTTTTTAATGATTTAAGAAAACAATTTGTTAATACTTACTGCTTTTGCATATTTTTAACAATAGATATAGATAATAAAAGCTGAAAGTTAAGACATTTTATTTAAACTGTTTTATCATATTTTTTTAGAGAAGTGACTTATTCTTAACCAACTTACATATAATTCTGTAGAGGACTCTCCCCTGACAGCAATGACTAGTTATTTAGTAATATCCTTCTACCTGACCCAGTGATGAATCAAGATATTTTACTGAAATATAGAACTTACTCCAAATTATCCATTTATGCTTTTTAAATAAAAAAATGTTTTACTCTGTATATAAATTTGAAGAATTTATTCCTCTCCAAATTCATTTGTTATTTTGAGACTGCATTTGGCATTATGAATGTATTTGATATTTTGAGACATTTAAAAGTGAAATATAAATACTAAAATTATTTTTTAAACCATATTATGACATTTTGACTAGATGGAACAGGAAAGTAAAAGATTAGTTTTTTATTCTCAATAATAAATCCGTTCTCAAAAATTCTAAAGAATTATATGAACATAAATATTCTCAATTTGGAGAAGAAACAAAGTTATTTGAATATTTCTGTCTAAATAAGAGATCTATTGAGCATGTTCTAAAGATAGATTTTTCAGATGAATGCTTCTAATATTAGATGATTGCTTTATCATTGCAAAAAAGAAGACAGTTGTGTTGTTTTTGAGGCCTGTCTTTTATGAAAAAATATAAAGTCACTTTCTTTGGATGACAGCAAAAAAGGCTGCTGCATTAGACCATAAATTACATATTAATATTGCATTTCAATTGAATATTGAAGCAATATTCATTTATATCTATCAATCAATCTATATATGCAAATTAGTATTGATTATGAAATTCTTATCACTGCACCATTTATCTCATTAATTTACTTGCTATAATACTGAAAATTTGGAGAGTTATTTCAAAAGACATTGCTCAGATAAAATTCCTTCCTTCAAAGAAAGAATATCTTCAGAATAATTTAGTGGCCTTGAATTTACCAATGGAAAGAAAAAAAAACTACTGACTTTCTAATGTAGAATTAGTATCCAACAATAAGGGGGTCGGTGAGCACAAGTGCAAGATATTTGAACAGAAAAAAATATATAATTGACACAAAGAACAATAATTTACTTTGAATAATGATTCCAAAAAATATATAAAGGCTATTTAGATAAAAGAATAATATCAGAAAAATTAAAAATTAAATGTATGAGAGCTAGGGAAAAGAAAAAGCTGAGAATAACTTGTTTGATCCAGTTTCCTAATGGATGCACTAGTGATTTTGAACTCTTACTAATACTTTTATGTGTTATTATAATCTGTAAAAGTACCTCTTCATTATTAAGCAACAGTTACAAAATAAGTGAAAGCAAATTTTACTCTTTGAAGATTGTAAAAAAGATGAGATAAGTCACCATCTATTAGAAAGGAGTATAATTTAAAATGGTGACATATCTCATCTTTTTCATAATCTTCAAAGAGTAAAAGAGGAAATCAGAAGAGAAAAGTCTATGTAGGTTTTATTTGGAGGAGTTTTGTGAATTGGATAGTTCAAAACACCCTCTCGCTTCAAGAGTATTAATGAGAGCAATAGAGTAACCAGGTTAAGAAATGCCTGAGAGTCCAAGACAATGGGAAAATCCCTGGGATCAAGAAAGAACATCATAGAAAGCCACAGCTGAAGCCAAGGATGCCTTGAGAGTCTTTGCCAATACTCATCTGTGCGTGTGAGTGTGTGTGTGTGTGTGTGTGTGTTTTGTATTATTTTAAAGATGTGGGATACAATTCAGGGTTAGGTATACAAATGTTTATTATGCAGTACCCTTGTTGATGAGATTTGCCCCTCCCTCTCCTGGCAGTTTCCCACTACTCCTGGGAAACTCCTGGCAGTTTCCCTTTCTTATAGGATTAACATAATTCTTCAAGATCTGCTTATGTGTTTGAGTGACTGCTGAGGACAGACACCTGGAGCAGTACTTCCCTAGACTTCCTCCAGTACTTAGTGCTTGGCACGTGAAATCTGTTCAGGAAAACTGTTGAGTGGAAAATTTGACTCATTGCCCAGTGGTGTAACATGTCAAATTTAATAGGAGGAAGTTTAACTTTAATTATCATTTCATTACACCTGGCGACTGAGGCTGTTAACTCTCTTTGAGAAGAACAATTCTAAAATATCCTCAAAAGGAATGTTGCTTTCCAAAGATTTTCATCAATTTTTTATTGAAAACTATTCCCAAAGCTAATGGTGGCTCACTGTGGAAGAACTGTTGTATGCCTGCTCTTGATAGTCTTCTTAAAAGCTAGCTGAAGACTGTTCTACCACTGTCTCTAATTGTAGAATACTAACTTGTGCAATATGTACTTGGACTACAGTTCTGTGTAAGGGTGTGTGTGTGTGTGTGTGTGTGTGTGTGTGTGTGTGTGTGTGTGTCTGAATTTTTTTGAGATAGAGTCTTGCTCTGTTGTCCTGATGGGAGTGCAATGGTCTGATCACAGCTCACTGCAACCCCCGAGTCCTAGGCTCAAACAATCCTCTGATCTCAGCTTCTGAATTACTAGGGTTATAGGTGTGAACCACCATGCGAAGTTGATTTTTTTAAACTTTTGTAGAGACAGGGTCTTGCTATGTTGCTTAGACTGCTCACAAACTCCTGGCCTCAAGCAATCCTCCTGCCTCAGCCTTCCAAGGTGCTGGTATTACAGGTATAAGCCACCACATCCAGTCCTAGTTCTACCATTTTTTAATAGTGAAAGAGCAGAAAATTTGGTCTTTTTTGCTAGTTACATGTGCAATGAATCTGACACATGTCTCATCTGAATCTCTTATACTCGTGCTATTAAGGTTTTATAACCTAGTATGTGAGGGTAAAGAGGCAATTCTCCCATGTGA
This sequence comes from Cephalopachus bancanus, assembly GCA_027257055.1. Taxonomy (NCBI): domain Eukaryota; kingdom Metazoa; phylum Chordata; class Mammalia; order Primates; family Tarsiidae; genus Cephalopachus; species Cephalopachus bancanus. The sequence continues at coordinate 2,899,888 of JAPVLO010000030.1, read as the reverse complement.
ATATCTAATTCCTTTACAGGGAAGGGAAATTTTGAGATGTTAGCCAATGTAATGCTATTTAGTGACAGAAGCATGAAGGGCTTCAGTGTACCCTAGATAATTGTGCCCACCTAACTGTGAGTTATTTCTTTTATTTAATGTGAATGAACTTACAGTTTGTCTGTGGCATATCCCAAAATAGCTTTGTATTAAAAGGAGTTACTACTTTTCTTAATTCAAATGAAAGAATGCTAAATTAGCCTAAGCTCCCTCATCCTATTCTTCCAAAGCAGAAATAGTTACTGGACTCTGTAGCTCAAAGTGAGATATCGGGGACATGCCATATCTAGCAAAAAGTATAAGCTTCACAATTTGGGAGAGGAAGCAATAGGAGGTAGCAGGGGTATAGCAGGTAGGGAGGGTAAAAGATTGGCAGGCAAGAAACGATGAATGCAAAGGAGGATTTGGGCTAATTGCCTCAAACAATATGTTGCTTTTATAATAAAGTATGGTCGTTCTCAAAGTATGATCCCCAGACTAGCCACAGTGAGATCACCTGGAAATATGTCAGAAATGTACATTCTTTTCCTCTCAGATCTTAGAATCTATCAGACTCAGTGATCTATCACAGAAACAAAGAACTGAGTACCACATGTTCTCACTCATAAGCGGACCTTGAATGATTGTTGTAATACTATAAGAAAGAGATTGGGAAACTGCCAGGGAAGGGGTAGCTTGGGATGGGCAGTAGTGGGAAACTGCCGGGGAGGGGAACTCATCTCATCAACAAGGGTATCATCATAATGAACATTTGTATACCCGAATTGTACCCCACATCTTTAAAATAAAAATTAAAAATAAAAGAAATGTACACTACTGAGCCTATACCAGACGCTCAATCAGAAACTGGCCACTGGTAGCAGGACCAGCCACCTGTGTTTTAATGAGCCCTTACTACAGTTTGAAAACCACTGAGATGGAGGCTAAGACTAGTTTTAAAACAGGAGATACAGTGGAAAAATTAGAAAAGTCTGAAGAGAGTCTTTCACTTGAAAATGTATTTTTAAATTAAATTTAAATTTAATAGCCTCATATTACAAAATAACAAATAAGTTTAGCTATTGAACCAGTGCGCCAGATAGCTTGTATTTGTTCCTTCTGATCCACTCTCTACGCTTTTTCATCCTGTTCTCTGCACAAGGATGAATATAATATATACAGGTAGGAGAGTAAAAGAGAAATTCTCAGGTAGGTTAATCATTTAAATGTAATTTTTATTGTTTTGTTTGTTTGTTTGTTTGTTTGTTTGTTTGTTTTGAGTTGGAGTCTCACTCTGCCACCCAGACTGGAGTGCAGTGGCCGCTCCCAGCCAACGCAGCCTCGACTGCTGGGTTCCGGAGATCCCTCCACCTCAACCTTCCAAGTAGCTGGAACTACAGGCGCGCACTAACACACCCGGGTAATTTTTGATTTATTGTAGAGATGAGGTCTCACCAAGTTGCCAGGCAGGTCTGGAACCCGCGGGCTCAGGCAACCCATTCACCTCAGCCTCCCAAAGGCGCGGGATTACAGGCTGAGCCACCAAACCCAGCCTAAATGTAATTTTTAAAGAATTATTTAAAAATAAACCAAAAAATATGGAATACAGAAAGAAAAAAAATTAACTCACAGAGTTCTATTTTGTTGAGTTTATATTAATTGAGGAACCAGTATGATAAATAAGTAGTGCTTTAAAACTTACAGCTGGTGTTGTTTAGAACCATGGTTGACAAACTGCTTCACTGAATTAGAGATGCTTTCCGGGTTCTGAAACCATATTGCATTTTCTCTCGAACAACATTTAAGTAGCCTGAAGAAACAGATTATATATTAAAATTCTTAGAAAATGCTTAGTTAAAAATACTATACAGCTTACTAAAATAACTTGAAACTGCTGATTATGACATTTTGTGTGTCTTTTATTTTTGCATACAAATCAAAGGTTGTAGTTTAGAAATCAGGCTAAAAGTGAAAAGAAAGTGTTTCCCCTTAAGGCAGAGTAAAAATAAATAAAGCAAATTTGTAAAGTTTGTGACTGTAGAAATAAGTCAGATTTAGTAGAACACAAATAGTTGAAAATCTGAAGTAACAGATACATCTAGATTATATAAAGTAAACAGTACTTGGGAAAATATCTTCTATTTGATCACTCTGTCCGATTTCTTACATTGGTAATAAATAGTCCTGTTTGTACCTAAGAAATATTGAAAGAATGAAAAATTTTTGTATTGCCGTGTGCCCTAGAAGTTTTACTGTCCATGTTTATGATAAACATCCAAGCAATGAGTTCCAACCGCAATAGAAATAAAAATAGGTAATATTTGAAGAAGTTAAAATAATCTAATTTTAATTCCAAATCTACTCATTAAGCAACTTAACTGGCTAAATGAATCACTGGAATTAATTTCCCTTAATCAAATCCTAATGAATCTTTGAATGTATATTGAAATTTTTAAATTTGATTTCATATATTCTTTTATTTTTTATTTATTTATTTATTTTGAGTTGGAGTCTCACTCTGTCGCCCAGACTGGAGTGCAGTGGCCGCTCCCGGCCACTGCGGTCTCGACCTGCTGGGCTCCGGCGATCCTTCCACCTCAGCCTTCCGAGTAGCCGGAATTACAGGCACACGCTACCATGCCTGGCTGATTTTTTTATTTATTGTAGAGATGAGGTCTCGCCAGGTTGCCCAGGTGGGTCTCGAACCCGTGGGCTCAGGCAATGCACTCACCTCAGCCTCCCAAAGCACAGGATTACAGGCTGAGCCACTGAGCCTGGCTAATTTCATAAATTCTTTTAAAACAAATATTTATAACCAATTATTTTTGTTTCTTTGTTTGTTTGTTTTTTGAGTTGGAGTCTCACTCTGTCACCCAGACTGGAGTGCAGTGGCCGCTCCCGGCCACCGCAGCCTCGACCTGCTGGGCTCCAGTGATCCTTCCACCTCAGCCTTCCAAGTAGCTGGAATTACAGGCATGCACTACCACGCCCGGCTGATTTTTTTTGATTTGTTGTAGAGATGAGGTCTTGCTGCCCAGGCGGGTCTCGAACCCGCGGGCTCAGGCAATCCACTCACCTCAGCCTCCCAAAGGCGTGGGATTACAGGCTGAGCCACCGAGCCCGGCTATATAACCAATTATTTTTAATAAATGATATTAGTTTTTGTGATCATTTAAAAGACAATAACAACAACAATAAAGGATAATGTTATTATATTATTCTTATATTCCTCAACAACATGATTATCCACAGAAAAATGTTGGTTCATTCTAGTTTATTGGCTTTTGTAAGCAGATTTTCCCTGAGGGTGATCCCTTTTTAGCCTTCTCTAAGGATGAATCTGAATTTAGATTGGGATCTTCACAGTTCACACAGAGCCTAATGGGATGTATTGCTGATATTTAGGTAACTCTGGTATCATAATATGTTGCTCTATCTATTTAGTTTATTGCTATGACGCCCCAAAATTCGTACTATGCCTAGCTGCTTGCCCCAAATTATGAAAAATTGTATATCATGGCAAAAAGGAATAACAAAACAAAAATCTTCACATAAAACAACCCATACAAAAGCCCTGTGCAGATCCTTTTAAAACAAACATGTCTGTAGAAGGATAACATCAACATAGAAAAGTCTGTGAATCATAAAAATATGAGGAGGGATCTCCCAAAATGGAATTTTTAATTTAAAAAGTGTATATTCATTCTTACATGCTTAAACTTCAGTCACCTTCAAAGTACTCTCGATTGGATGCAATACACCTATCAAGATGCTTTCTCCACTGCTCAATTTTGATGCCTTTTAGAGCTTCTGCCATTTTTTTCACCTCTTCCACATCAGCAAAACGTTTCCCTTTAAGAACTTTTTTCATCTATGGAAACAAAAAATAGTCACTCAGGATGAGATGGGGTGAATAGGGAGGGTGGGACATAGGAGTCATGCTAGTTTTGATTAAAACTGCAGAACTCTCAGCATGGTGTGGGCAGGTGTGCTCTTAAATCACCCATCATGAAATGGGCAAATGCATTGAAGTTATCTCCTCCAAAAAATTCACTGAAGACAAATAAGCTTCTCACAACAATGTTAGCTGGTACACTGGGTTCCTAGAACACTAGCCTAGTAGATGAAGCCTGTACTACAAGGGCTTGCCCTCCAAAAAGATAATTTGTGGGTTTTTAGGGAATCTCCCCTGCATAACTTAATATGTCATCATGCTATGAATCCATTCATGTAACTGTCACCAGTGTCAAGAAATAACCACTGAAGTTTAAAGTCATATCCCATGATTCTGGTATTTGCAATACGAATTTTAACAAAATGTCTACATAGTCTTATTTTCAAGGTATACATAGATAAAATCTTTAAATGTGAAAAAGGGATAATACGAATGCACATTTTTATTTGTTATGACAATATTGTTATGATGTAAAAATTTTTAAAAAGTCTTTATGATTTATGATCTATGATAACTGCAGAATTAAATTAAATTATAACTATGAATTGTTAAAATCCTGTTAAGAATGTGGTAAGTTTGCCTGGCACAGTGGCTCATGCCTGTAATCCTAGCCCTTTGGGAGGTGAAGGTGAGAGGACTGCCTGAGCCCAGGGGATCAAGACCAGCCCAGGCAACATGGTGAGACCACATCTCTACAATAAATCAAAAAATTAATCAGGCATGGTGATATGTGTGTGTAGTTCCAGCTACTTGGAGGGCTGAGGCCCAGCAGGTCTAGGGTGCGGTGGCCATGAGCATGTCATTGCACTCCAGCCTGGGCAAAAACAGTGAGACTCCAACTCAAAAAAAAAAAAAAAAAAAGAATGTGGCAAGTTTTCTTCAAAATAATTCTCTTAAAAATTTTTTTGAGTATTTTGCTAATTTTTTGCAGAAGTTTTACATAGACATCATGTTCTCTTTCTTCCTTCCTTCCTCCCTTTCTCCCTCTCTCCCTCCCTCCCTTCCTTTCTGCCTTCCATTTTCCTTGCTTTCTCTTTTCCTCTTACTCATCTTTGAATGGTAGTCAGTTTATCTTAGACTTATTTGTCTAAACGTCATTGGGTTGGATTATCCATGGGTACATCTAAGTTTACTGAATATGGTTAAAATGTCCTTCTTAGAACTTCTGATGAAACCCTGATTAAAAATAATTACATTAACTCTCCAATCACTCAGATAGCCTAAAATTATGATGAGACTCATATAATATTCTCTAATAATGAACAGGACATTTTTAGGTATTTTAAACTTTTTCTCCATGTGTATTGAAAGTACTGTGATAGTCATCAACTCTCTTTGCTCAGTTTTGCCCTCTTGTTCAGGTATATAATGTAGCTGTACATTTTCTTCTTCGTTTTCTATCAGCCTTGTGGATGGATTTATTTCTTTAATTATCAGGTGGAACTTCCAGTGCACTGTTTTAGAATAGAAGGACAGAATGGAGTTAGAGAAATGTCCTAATACCCGTGGCTTTCTGTTAGAGTATCTGTGATATAAACAGCTACTCACCTTTTGACTATTGGTCAATAGCTGTAAAGTTGTCTTCAAGTACATCAATTCTGTCTCTTCCTTAGGCTTTCATGGTCTCCAGACTTCTCTCTCAACATCAGGACGATTTCCCTCCATTAACTATATACATTAACAATTAACAGACCAATTGGTGAAAATGAAAAATTAACATTTTTCTTTCATGATCACACATTGTTCAGGGAAAGGGACTTGAAATATGCAGCAATTCTCTTCTCTACCAAGATTTCTTTTTTTGCCAGAGAACACTGAACAATCCTGCCATAGTAGGCTTAAGTGGGTTTTGGATATTTTCTGGATGATGATTCTTCCTTTCTTGTGAACATATGAATCTGGTGAATTACAACTTGGACACAGCATTAATCAGCAAGATCATATTGTTCTGTTCCTTCTAGATTAATGTATGTAAGTTTTGACAAGGGCAAAGAGTAAAAGCTTAGTGTGTTCCTTAGCTTTATAGCTTATCTTGTTATCATTCTTTTTCATACTTGTCATTTTGTAAGAGCTCTGCCGGAGAATAGTTGAAGCCAACCTCCTCATGCTCAAATGAGAAATGATAAGTTGAATTTTTATTTCATCCCAATCAATCACCTTGTAGAATGCACAGTCTAACTGTAGAGAGTGAAACAATGACCAGTGCAAGAGTAGGAGACATTCTGTGAAGAAACATCTTTTTCTCTGCCCCTCCCATAACTGAGGTGGAGGATGAGCAGTTTGGAGAAGATTTCAAATCTCTGCTAGAAATTTTAATAGTGCTGCCATTAAAGAAGCAACTCTCACCAGAAAAAACAAGAGTGCAGATAATTCTAATTATTATTTATCAGATAGAAACTAAAGGGACTTAACTATAAAAAATGTACTAAGTTGTTTACACACTGTCTTATTAAGTAAATAGCTTTTGTCAGTTTGAGTATGGCAAAGAGAAGGGAGATCCTTGATCTCCAGTGAAAAATTCTTCTAGGTAATTTCTTCATGCCTCTGTCTTTGTCCCTCTACGCAAAAAGATATTGGTGACTTTCTTAGAACCACCTTCACTGCAACAGCAGACTGACTTCTTGAGAAGGGAAGTAGTGTCTGTTCTCAGTGTGTTCCTTATATTTATGTTGTATGCTCTATCTGGCAGAATTGTCACAAAATTATTTTGTTGGGAATTGTTTTCTAGTTTTAACATTAATTAACCTTCATGCCTAGGAAATTTCCCTTTAATTGTTCTCATCCTTCTCTGGGATTTGATGGGTTGGAGAGGGGAGGGAAGTTGGTTGTTATTGTAAACCTGCTCTTAGCCCTTCTGAACATCCTGGCATGTTTTTGTTTTTGTTTTGAGTTGGAGTCTCACTCAGTCGTCCAGGCTGGAGTGCAGTGGTACACTCATGGCTACCCCAGCATCCACCTGCTGGGCTCTGGCAATCCTTCCGCCTCAGCCTCCAAGTAGCTGGAACTATAGGCGCATGCTACCATGTCTGGCTTATTTTTGATGTATTGTAGAGATGAGGTCTCACCAAGCTGCCCAGGCTAGTCTTGAACCTGCAGACTCAGGCAATCCACTTACCTCAGCCTCCCAAAGGCTGGGATTACAGGCTGAGCCACCGAGCCTGGCCCCAATATGTTTTAAAACTGTTTCTTTTTCAGTTGTCTACAAGAGAATATGAAGAATTATATTCAATATAACTAGATACAAAGATATTCCATTAGACTCATACAATATTCTCTGATAATAAACAGACTTGTAAATTGATGAGGAGTAAATGTTTTATACATTATTTGTTTATTATGTTACTATGCACTTATTATATTTATTCCTAAAATATTTATTTATGTAACTTGATATCAGAATTTTTAGCCTTATTTGTACAGCTGTTTGTTTATTAACTAAAGAGTGGGGTAATTAATGCTGTTTGCATATGTAAGATCTGGTTTTTTTAAAGACCTATAAGTATGGATCTATATACTATAACAATGTGATCACATTGAGAGCATGTGGAAAGTTACATGAGCTTATATTAAATTTAGGCTTATTTAAAATTTTGTTTTGAGGTACATTCTAACTGGCCCCAAATAAGTAAAATCAGTGAAATAAGCAAAATGAAGCTAACTTAGCAAAATGTATTTTGTACTTTTGTACAAAAAAATCATATAGTAAGAACAAAAACCTTAAATATAAAAAAATCTGGTTCCGTGATAATATTCTTACTGACCATTAACTATGCAATTTTGTTCTTGACCCTCTGGTGCTTACATTCTAGTAAAAAATTATGAAAATATACAAGTAAACAAATAAAATAATGTAATACAAGATATTGAAAGATACCATAAAAATAGAAAAAAGGGATTTGAAAGTAATTAGTGGTGGAGTAGTTTTAGATGGATGGTTACAAAGATCCAAAGAGGAGCTAAAAATGACAAAAGAAGAAGATTAGAAATGAGTTAGAAGAGACAGATCTAAGTCATCTAAGTCATTGCAAGGAGTTTTAGTTTTTTCCCAAGTTTTCTAAAAGACCACTGTAAAGTTCTAAGCAGAAAAGTGACACGATATGATGTGTATTTTTAAAATTTTATTCCAGCTACTGGGTAGAAGCTGCATAGTGGGAAGGCAAAAGTGCTAGAAATAGCATGGTCATTTAGGAAGCTATTGTGATAGGCCAGGTTAGACATAGACATGATTCCACAAAGATGAAGATAATTATAAGATCGTTATATATTTTTAAAGATTTACTGTTGAAATGGAAGTGGCAGAAGTGGTAATTTCAGCACAGAAGAGGGGAATGATTAGTCGTTAGAGAAAGAAAAGAACTAGGGACGACTAGTAGGTATATAACCTAAGCAACTGAAGGAATGAATCTAAAAATCACAGTGAACTACAGGCAAAGTACAAGTCAAAGACCAACCTCAAAATAACACTTGCTAGGTTTGGATGTTTTGGTCTTTTATGAAATATTCTGTTCATTCTAAAAGAGAAAATAAAATGTGAAAACAAAATTGTACTTACACTTAATATGAAAATTATTAATGAAATGAGGATAATTTAAAATAGTAATATGGCTAAAAGATAAAGATTATAAACAATGCATGTTTTAACACATTAAAGTAGATTTTTTAAAATATTGACTAATATAGCAGAAATTAGTGAATTTAGACATGAAAGAATATAAATCCATCTATAAAGAGAAGGCATCATAAAATGTTTTGCAGAAAGAACTGATTATAATTATTATAACGATAAAAATAATAACAACCACAACAATAACAGTCAACTCAAGTACCAGTTATCAAGCAATTCCTACATCACAGGAATATTTTAAAGTACTTTAACTAATTTGATTCTTAATAAATCATCCCAAAGAGGTATTATCTTCCAGACATTGCAGTTGGAAAAATTAAAGTTGCATAGGTTAAAAAATTTATTCAGGATAGCACAGATCTGTTAACCTTAAGGTGTGGAGGTCTTAATCTCTAGAGAATGCATCAACCAACGATTTAAGACTGCTTTAACTTGACAACTTTGGTATGATTAAATGAAGTAAACATAAACAACAAACTGAAAGAAGCATTTAAAAATAATAATAGCCTGGGCTTGGTGGCTCACCCTGTAATCCCAGCACTTTGGGAGGCCGAGGCAAGCAGATTCTTGAGCCCAGGGGTTCAAGACCAACCCTGGCAATTTTGCAAGATCTCGTCTCTACAGTAAATCAAAAATTAGCCAGGCACAGTAGTGTGCGCCTGTAGTTCTGGCTACTTGGAAGACTGAGGCAGAAGGATCGCCAGAGCCCAGCAGATCAACACTGGAGTGGCTGTGAGTATGCCATTGTACTCCAGCCTGGGCAACGGAGTGAGACTCCAACTAAAAAAAATATATATATATATATTTTTTTACATGTATATGTAAATTATATATAGTAATGCAATAAATATGTAATTTGGGGGGATAGGATATCGCAATGAGAATATGTATGCCACGGTAAACTGTGCATATTCAGGGAGGTTAAAAACAAGACAAAGGTTTTTAAAGAAAAAATTATGGAGATTACGTCATTGTTTTGAGGTATTTATTTTTTAATACAAGAATCAATAACAAAGGTGGCAGCAGCTCCAGGTTAGACAGGCAGCTGCTGGGCAGATATCTTCACAGTTTTTGTTTGTTTGTTTGTTTGTAATTTACAATTTACAATGACCTTTGTGTAAAGTTGTGATTTTTGCAGTCTTTTACGATGGTTTTGTTATCAGGCATACAAGCATAAGAACCCATCCTTTAAGGCCTTCATTGACTCTACTTATTAAGGTTGTTTTTTGTTGTTGCTTTTAAACACAAGTGACTACATTTTGATTCTTACAACTTTCACATTTCCTCTTGATAAAGATCTTTCTCTGAAAGCATCAATGATCAATCATCCTGTAGTTAAGTTTTTATTGTTCCTCCATTTTGAGATGGCCATGTCCCAGATTGCTGGCCCAGTCCCACACTGATGGGAGTTATTTGGTAACTAGGAGTCAGTGTCAAAACCTTTGAGTCACATTTGAACAACAAGGGAGATTTGAAGGGAATGGCTCTTGGGCTGAATCTACCTGGAGTCTATTATTAACTTCAATTTTGTAACAAAAGATGCTGTGTCATACTCTATTGTTATCATCCCAAAGTGCTGGATCAGAGTTTTTTGTTAGGAATTGTATTTCTGCAAAAAATTAGAAACAGATACCAATTATACAAGGTAAGTAATATAAAGTAAAATTAATAGTAATATGACAATCTCAGTTTGCATAATAGTTTTGAGTCATGAACCTAGGCTTAAAAGTAACCAGTTATATCAATCAAATGACAATTTCCTGTCAAGAGAAAAACGTAGGCATTAAGAAGGATGAGAGTCCATTCTCATACAGAGTCTTGTTCCGATGTCTTGGGAAAGCTGTCTACAGCATGACAATATCAACTTCTTGTCCTGGTTTGCAATTTGAATATCTCTGGTTATGGCATTGGACAGTTTGGTGAACTTTTTGTGTGGTCAGTACATCAAGCACAAGTCTTGTTTCTTAAAAATTTAAGTAGTTTCAGCATATATAAAGCTTGAGAAAAACAGCAGATCTTGTTTTTAGTAATTGCATGGAATCAAGTTGGATTAAAGAAATCTTGAAGAATTCAGGATCTATTCTAGTCTACAGATAGATAACAAGAACTAAAAAAAAATGCACAAAGCTATAATCTAATAACAAGCATATTATAGCTTTGCTTTAGAAACATGACTTTTTTTCTTTACATTGATTACATAGAAATTTCAGATTTAAAATCTTTGTGAAGGTAGAAAGCCAAACCACGGCAGACTTTGGACTTTAGAGTCTTAGGGTTCCTGTACCTGCCGGGAAATGATAATTTTTGCTTATTCTTTGTAAATCTGGGTATCCTTAAAGAATTATATGCATATTCTTAAATATGATACCCCAGGCAAATTCTTGGTACTATAACCAATTTTTTGAATTACATCCTGCTATGGAGACCAAATTTTTATTGGATTTGTACAAATCATGATACTGCTATAAAATAATAATATTCATGAGTTGTTTCCAAATTTTAAAAAGTTTAAGTAAGGAGAAAAAGCAAATGCTTCCACCTTTGTTCACAAAAGTGTACTTTACCAAATTGTTGTAAATTATAGATAGTTTAAGAGAAAAAAATTATTTAAATCTGGAAAGAAATGTAAGTTAATATTTCAAATAAAAGTCATGAAAACATTTATTAGTTACTTAATCATATGTAAATAATTTTAGTTCTGTTTCTTCTTGATTGGAAGTTTCATGAATTCATCAGTTTCTTTGTATTAGAGTTCTGAAAAAAAGTTATTTAGTTCATTGATTTAAGATTATCAGAACCTTGTATTTAAAAGAGCTTGTTAAGGTCAGTTTTTTGTGAATATGATTGCAGATGCCTTCAGAGAAAAATCAAAATGGTAGATGGCAGAGATTTGGATTAATCATGGTTAAAAATATGATTAAAGGTCACTATAACCAGAAATTGACAAGAACATTTGATTATTTTGTGGCATACAACATAATTACCAGAAATATGATGACATTACTTTCTAAGTTTTATATAGTCTTCAAACTTTCATATCACTAACATACACATAAATGTAACTAAAAGAAGAACTAGCATCACTTATTCTTGGACAGTTTCGCATACAAATAAGCCTAATTACTTAATATTGCTACAAGATGAGAGAGTCATTGTTTGATGCTCTTCAGAAGCCCAACTGGAAAATCTTAAAGTTAATTCTAGGTCAAAATGATTTAATTTAGACTTTTGATGTTGGATAAACCTACCAAAGATGTCAAGAAGTTCAAAACACTTGATCAAAATAGGATCACAGTGAAATAATAGTCATTCATTTAATCAGAGTGATAATCAAAAGACATCAACAGCAATAGAGAAAGTTACATGGATGCAAAAAACTCAACCTTTGCAAAGCTTAGTAAAGAAAAATTATCCTCAGTGTGATTGCTTCTCTTATAGGAAGCCTATTTAGACAATCTGGAAGTTGAATGTGATGTAAAGGGTGCTTGAATTTAATAGGAAATGAGAAGAATGTCCAAGATTATGAGTGTACACTACATTATACAGAAATGTAAACAAGAAAACTGTACCTTGATTAAGGGAATACATGGCCCATAGTAGCAGTATGAGAAGTTTCCTTGTTACATGGAACAATTCAGGCATATCAGTAAAAGTCAAGAATACAGAATCAAGTTATGCTGGGCCTGACAATTAACTTTGCAAACTCATCCTAGAAAAAGCGCTACATACCTCATTGCCGAATATCACTATGGTCACCTTTGAAGCACTACCCTTAGGAAGGTATGCAGTGATACCAGCACCTAGTCCACCTGTCAAGGCCCATTTTGGAACTCTTTTTCTAGAATGACCATTAAAGTTGTCATTGTATTATGCATGATGTCCTGAATATCATCAAAATGTCTTCCTTTCAACATTTTCTTTATCTTCAGGTAAATAAAAAAGTTATTGGGGGCCAGATCAGTTGATAAGGAGAATGTTCCAATACAATTATTTGTTTACTGGCTAAAAACTTCCTCACAGTGCTGTGTGAGCTGGTACATTCTCATGGTGCAAGCGCTCCTTCAGAACCAGTTTTGCATATATCTTTCTGATGCCAATATTTTCAGTTAAGATTTTCCTAACTGCTTCTCTATTGATGTTTATTTGGTCAACTATGCTTCTCATAGTCAGTTGATTATTTTAATGCACAATTCAACATATTTTTGCCATGTTTTCAACAGGTTTGCTAGTTACTGGTATGTTACTGACTGTCCTGACCTCTCTTCATCAGTGATGCTTTCTCTCCCTTCAGAAAAAACGTCTAATTCATTTGTACACTGCCATTTTCTTCATGGCTTTATCCCCATAAACTTGAACCAGCATGTTGCTGATTTCACTTCCACTCTTGCCGAATTTAACAAGAAGTTTAATGTTTGTTGCTATAATTCAACCTTCAACATTCTCACAATGGCACACAAAAACATGCAATAACAATGACTGCCACTCAACAAGACACTGCCACATGTCAACACGAGCACAGCTGTGAGACACTGATATACCAAGGTTAAGAAACATTACCAAGTTGTTTGTACAGTGTTACCAACATAAGTGCATGGTGGTAAGTTCACGAGCTTAATTGTCAGATCTCGTACTGGAAGACAACATTGCTTTGTTAGACTTTCAAGATAAATATTAAAAAAAAAAAGATGAACATTTCAGCATCAGGCTATAACAGCAAAGTTAGAACCAGAGAAAAAAGTTATAGAAACTGACAACAAAATTGAAGAAGAGCATTATCACCCCAGGCCTTCTCAAGGGGAGAAAGAGGCAAAACAGAAGGCAATGATGGATGACTTGCAAATCATGCACAGTGATAAACAGCAAAATTTGAACTTCTGAGAATTGAATATGAGAAGCTTCAGGAAGAAAATGCTACATGGAGAATTGGAATTACTATTATGCATGAAAAATATAACATTTCCTACCTGAAACTGGGAAAATTAAATAGATCTCAGGAAAAAAAAATTGTGGCAGAAATGTAAACTATTTACATTTTAGAAGATGGTTGTTAAAGGAACATTTCAGAATTACCAATCAAAATCTCTTGCAATTGTATTAAGAATAGGTCGATATTAGAAAAAGCTATAGTTCTAACAGTTCTAACAAATGTTTAATTTTATATTAGCATTAGTGTATCTTTAATATCAGGGATCAATCTTTAGAAAGACAAAATAATTCTCTCCTAATTATAGCCAATTTGATCACATACAAAACTCCTAACATAAATTCTTTCTTCACAAACTATTATGACAGACTGTCTGCAACATATTTAGACTTCCTGCATTGTCCTGTACTTCTTTTCTAAACAACTAGTCATTTTACTTTAGAACAAAAAAAGAAACCACACAAGATTCTTTTTCAAACAAAATTATTCTTTTTTTTTTTTGAGTTGAAATCTCACTCGGTCACCCAGACTGCAGTGCAGTGGCTCGCTCCCAGCCACCACAGCCTTGACCTGCTGGGCTCCAGCAATCCTTCCGCCTCAGCCTTCCAAGTAGCCGGAACTATAGGCGCGCGCTACCACGCTCGGCTATTTTTTTTATTTATTGTAGAGATGAGGTCTCGCCAAGTTGCCCAGGCAGGTCTTGAACTCGGGCTCAGGCAATCCACTCACCTCGGCCTCCCAAAGCGCGGGATTATAGGCTGAGCCACAGAACCCAGCCTCTTTTTAACCTTTTGGCCAAAAAAATCCATCTTCAAATCCATAACTCTCTTCACATCTTTTTCTCCTACTTACTAGTTCTTTTCTATCTTGTTTTTATTTCCTCCTAAATTTACTCTTTGAAACAACATATTTAATAACCCCCAAATTTGACAAAATTATTCTCTTTTCTCAATAAAAAACATATTTTATGCCCTTTTAATAGTTTCTTAATGAAAAAGTGCATCTCACTTTTTTGAGTATACTTTATATACAGAATTATATATATAATATATGAGAATTGATCCATATATGAGATATATATATATGTATGTATAAACTTTTAGTAATTTTATTCTAATAAGTTTTGATTTGTCTGTCATATATCAATATTTTATAGATGAGAACTATTTTCTAATTTTTAGAAACATGTTTCCCCATAACATAATGTTTATGTGTATTAATAGACTCAAATATATTTCTTCTTCTTATACTTTTTTAATTGAATAAATTTATTTATTTATAGCATGAGGAACCTAGCCTGGGGGTAATGCATTGTAGATATATATGCCAAGGACCTCTCAAAGTAGATCTTTTGGGGTTTTTTTTCTTATTTTTATTTTTTTAATTCACTAGTAATAATTGTACATATTCACAGAGTACATAATGATGTTTTGATACATATAATGTACAATGATAAGATCTGTCATCTCAAATATCATTTCTTTGTGTTGGGAAACATTCAATATACACTTTCTAGCTATTTGAAACTATATATTGTTAACTATAGTTATCCTACAGCAGTAAAGAACACAAGAACTCAAGAACAAACTTATATTAATGTTCAACTATTTGTTTTAGTTTACTTGGTTATCTTATTCTAAAATGACCCAGACATTTAATGAGCAGCCATTATTTAATTTAGCATAAGATAAAACTATAAGATTTCAAATTATATGGTTTATTTATAAATGTTTATTTAATTTACATTTACCTAATTTACTTACTTTTAAAATTTTTTAGATTTCTTGTGAAAACTGACATATTAGACAATGCTAGTCATCATTGCAAATTTCTTCCCTGTTAGCCATTTTTATAACCTGTTACCATCAGGCATTCACCTGAGTAAGACCCCTAAATACATTATTCATTTGCTTATAATGCAGAAAATACAGCTTTTTTTTTTTTATTAAACTAGCAATATTAAATTAACCTTAGTTACAAAAACAAAGATCATTCTGTTTTTAGACTGGGCTTAAGTTTTAATAACTTAAAACAGCTAACAGAAGCAAATATAAAACTGTCTAGCCAGTACACCTGGGCAAAAGTTATGTTGACAATTTGAAAAATATTTCTATTTTTATTTTACCAATAATTTTGAAACCAGTTTATTTATTTAAAAATATACTTAAGCTATATGAACTAAAAGGCATTTGAATTCATTAATATGTATTTTATATGAGCACTTATCTGTCTACACTAATCTGAATACAATTTCTTAAGAGATTTTTTGGATGACTATGCCAGATTTTATCAAGTAGAAACAACTCATAACACAATACATTTATATATGCCTAAATACATCTAAATACATATGCATACACACACAAGTATAGAT
Source organism: Cephalopachus bancanus (assembly GCA_027257055.1). Classification (NCBI taxonomy): domain Eukaryota; kingdom Metazoa; phylum Chordata; class Mammalia; order Primates; family Tarsiidae; genus Cephalopachus; species Cephalopachus bancanus. Next base: position 2,883,993 of record JAPVLO010000030.1, on the reverse strand, counting down.
CTTATAGCTTTTATTTTAGAATTTCAATCATGAAATAATAAACTCAGAAGTTTATAAAAGATAGTTGAATCCAAATTATATTTGTTTACATGACTAAACTTTGCCCCAATAGGTAATCAAATGAAGGTTACGGACCAAAATTTTGGGCCAAATAGTTTGGTTTTGCAAACATCGCTTTCATCTTTTTTTTCTTTTTTGAGTTTTGAATGAGTTCAGAATTAAATTTTAATGTTTACATTTTAGCTAGTACTGGCTGAATTGCATAAGAAAAAACAAAAACTTGAAGTAGCCTTGAATTCTTAGCAGTCTGATATGCTTGGTAATGCCGGTCTGATATACTTGACTAGTCAATGCAGCAGGAAAGCATTTTCACTTTTTGTTTTGTTTATTTTGCTTTTTCTGGTCCCTTCATGGCAAAGCCTTTTTTTTATGTGGGGGCAGAGATACGTGATATTATTGCTCTGAGTTCAAGATTTTGACTTGTATAATCTGACAGCCTAACTTTATATAAACATTTATCTGACTCTTTGGGTTGTTTCCTTTTTAAAATTTTTTTTATTATTAATTATTCAATTAACTCTTCCATTACCCTAAGCAATTGTTAGTCAGGCAAGCCTAAGTTTACATTTCCAAACGATGTCTAGTATGTTGATTGCAATGGGAGTGTAATAATTTGTAAAGGTATTAATTTGTAATACCTTTTCTAAGATTTTTTTTTTTTGTCTTCGTGGGAATTCCATAAACAGTAAACTTTATCTCAATACAAGCAGAAAAGATTCAAAATAGGAAACACACACACACACAATAGAGAAATTAGAAGGCTCTTCATGTTAATTCTGTAGTTGCAAGATTTGTTTTTTATTGTGAAGTTGTGGGGTACAGTTAAGGGTTAGGTATACAATTGCGTTTCATTCAGGCACCCTGTTGATATAGGATGTTTCCCCATACCCAGACAGATATTTGCTACTGTTAATCCCATCTCCCTCCCCCCACCATAGTTTCCTGGTACGGTCAGTCATTTTCGTATAGTATTGCATTGAATGTTTAAGGTCCATTATATGAGTGAGAACATGTGATACTCGGATCTTTGTTTCTGTGAGAGGTCACTCAGTATTATAGACTCTAGTTCCATCCAGGTTGCTGCGAAATTCATGATTTTGTTCTTTTCTATGGCTGCGTAGTATTCCATCGTGTATATGTACCACATTTTTTTAATCCAGTCCTCTTTTGACGGGCAGCATGGCTGTTTCCAGGTTTTTGCTATTGTGAACAACACTGTGATAAACATGCGTGTGCAGATACCTTTTTTATAGAGTGATTTGAGTTCTTCAGGGTATATTCCCAGTAGGGGGATTGCGGGGTCATATGGGAGGTTGGTATTTAGAGCTTTTAAGAATCGCCACACTGCTTTCCACAGAGGTTGCACTAGTTTACACTCCCACCAACAGTGTAGAAGTGTTCCCTTTTCACCACATGAAACAAGATTTTTTTTAGAGAGTTTGAATAATGACCATTGAGCTCTAAATTTTCCTTGATGTAACCTGTTCGTCAGTTTTAACATATGCATGAGAACAGTCTGTAAGATGTTAGTGGCTGTAGTCCCATAAAACTTGGTATGTCTTATTGTGTTAACCCAGGCATGCAAATCAAATAAAATATTAAATTAGGTGCACAGAAAAGTAAATTCACCAAAAAAGACATACCTCGTATACAGAATGGAAATACTATAGAAACCAGAGTACTCAAACCAGTGGACACTTGTTCTTATAGCAGAAAGTACTTGTCAGAAGAGACAAAAAGTCTTCTATCATTCCAGGAAGGGTATAAGGTCCTTTATTAAGGTGGCCTTATCTAAATCACATTGTAAATAAAGTCAAGAGCTTCTGCTAAAAAGGAGGTACAGTCTGAAAGAACAGGCAAGTCGTGGAAATGAAGAGCTGAAAGGCACAAGTGAAAGATGCAAACCTTTTCTATGAATTGCCAATTTCTTTCTAGACTCATTTTGCTCCAGGCCCCACCTTTGGATACCATTTATGTCAACTGAAACGCAGGAAGACTCCCCAAAAGAAAAAGACATGTATTCAGGGATAGGGCTGCAATAGGCATACACATATTAAACTATGTGCATATTCAGGGTAATAAAGGAAGACAAGAGTTTTTAAAGAAAAATGAGGAAGATTGCATAATTGTTTTAAAATAATTATCCTTGTCTACAAGGATCAATATTAAGGGTGGTGCCAGTCCAAGACTGAATAGGCAGTTGCTATGTTAGGTGATCTGGTGGGTCCTTGTAGAAGTGTTTTTATGTGAAGGGTTACAATTGTCTTTGTGCAAAGTTGTGATGTTTGCGGTTCTTTGTGATAGTTTGTTATTAGTTATTTACGCATGAGAACCCTCCCCTTGTGGCCTTCCTTGGCTCTGTTTTTTGTTTGTTTGTTTGTTTTAACATGACTCCATTTTTATTCTGACAAATTTCACAATGAACAGGAAATTTTAAGGCTGAAAGAAACCGTAGAGACATATTTGTCTATTCAAAGAGCCAGTGGCATTGTCAACACCCTCCAGTCAAACATCACCAAGGACACACCCATAGTTGAAAAGTTGGTTTTACTTTTCTTATAATGAGGAGGAACCCACACCATGGTAAATGCTGGACTGTTTTAGAAAGAGAATGTACAAAAGACTTATTTTGGGATCTGGGCTTTGTATTAGGTGATCTGGTGGTGGGCTTAAAAAAAGCAAGGCTTTGTCCTTATTTGAATGTTGTCAGGAAAAGAATAATAATTCTAAGATTTAATATCTTAATAAATCTAATCTAGAAAGTGAAAAAGATAAAATGATGCTAAGGCATTAATTAATAAAGAATGGCCATTCATGTTATCCAGGATATGGAAATATTAGATCATTTTTGTGATTTGGACAATATGCTTTTTGTCTGTTTATAGACATATTCACACAGTGATATTGGTTTTGCCCTGATTCATCATGGCCACAAAGTGACCTTATCTGATTTCAGTGCTCTGGAAAATGGTACATGACCAACAGGAAGGTATTAAGGCCTAGCTGTGAGTGCTAGGTCAGCAGCTGGCTATCAGAGGTAGTTTTTGTTTGTTTGTTCAGGATTAATAAAATGCATAATTTTTTTCATGTGCATGAGCTATCTATCCAATATTTGCACAGGTGTCTTTTATTTCTTTATTTTAGGTAGTAGTGAGGAACTGAATACATATCTCCAGGGTGTTGTATTCCGGTAAGTTGTGGAAATGAAGAGCTAAAAGGTACAAGTGAATAATTCCACAACTTGTCTTACAAAAAATAAAAATTTTCTTTAAAATACAGTGCTACATAATATTCATTTTGTTTTTTAATCTTTAAATATTGTTTTGAAATGAAAGAGACAATTGCTTGTAAAAATTAATTTTAAGAAATACCTATCATAATACTGCAACTGGAGGATTTAAAATTATAATCGACTTTCTTGCTCTTTTATAAAATCTACTGAAATAACATACAAAATAAAAATATTGAATATATAAAATGTATGATTTCCTATGTTTGAAATTTAGTATGTATAATCTTTTATGAAAGTAAAATACATTTATTTTACAAAATTCAAACTACTGTAGTTACAAAAGATTGCAATTTAGAATATGAAAAATACTGCTTTCTCTCAGAGAAAATCACTACTAATTAACATTCTGTTGAATATTAGTACATGATGTATATATTTATATCTGTAAATATAAAAATGAATACACTATCCATACTTCTATAAGATATTTTACACATAGATATACCACACGCAATGAAATTTTATTTGTTGATACAGATTACTGATCCAGTTCTGTATTGGTTAGATTAAGTTAGGTCTTTTGGCTAATTTCTCACTGTTACAAATAATGCTTTGTTTGTTTGTCTGTTTTTTAGATGTCAACTTGCTGGAGCCAAGCATTTCTATCTTTTATATTTTGTTACTTGTTGTCAGATTTTTACCCCAGAAAGATCCTAGAACATCCAGCAAAACATGTAAGGGCATGCTTATTTCTTCATATACTCACTAATACTTGACATTATCATTATTTTATCTTTGTGAATATTTACGTGCCAGTGAAGCCAAATTGCCCTTCAGCACATACATCAAGGTCTCCTGGATGTATATTCTCAAGAAAAAACTCCCTGAGACAGGATCAGTAGTCATAGGGTCCTCATCACCCTTTCCTCCTCAATCTCTCACAGTCTGGACAATGGACAGTGATCTGGTAGGAAACAACATCAGCTGAGTGAGAGAGACCTTAACCCATGTACTGTACAGTTTTTAAGTTTGTGGGATCAGAGATTAGGCTACAGTAGCAATAGTATGTGTCAATTAGCTCCATCCCCTTCTTTCCTCTTCCTAGTATACTCATGTGCTTGTGGTCTGCATTACAGGCAGGTATCAGAGCAATCTGATGGCAGGATTCACCAACTCAGCCTCATGACTGTGAAAGCACCAGCCCTATCCCTGGCATCCAATTCTTGGATCTGATCAGGAATGATTGCCTTAAAACTGGTACCAATCCAGTTTTTCTGGAGCTTTGCTGGGATGAGAGAAAATTGACTCTTCTGGAAGGCCAGCTTGTGGGGATTCCCATAACACAAATTATTATTTAACTCTTAATATAATTAATAAAAAATACATTTTTTATTAAAGTTTCCATTTCTTTCATTTTTTAGTATAGTTAACCATGTGTTCACATACTTAGTTTTTTGTATATGTTCCTTTGTAAATTATCCATTTATGTATTTTGCGTTTTAACACAATTGATGCTTTCTTTTTCTTGAAATCTGTTTTTGCATTTGACTTTTGAAATGCTACTTCACTAAGCATTCTTTGTCAGTCTCCTTTGGTATTTTCTTCTACTCTTCCTGGCCTCTAAGTGTTGGAGGACCCAAGAGTTTGGTCCCTTGTCATCTCTGCCTCATCTATAATCTCTCAATACTGACCTCATTTGGTCCCATGGTACAAATACTGTCTTGTGTTCTGGTAATTTCCAAATATTTACCTTCACCACATCTCCTCTGAACTCCAGAGACGGCCTTACATGATATCACTACTTGGACATATAATAGGAATCCTAAACTATCTATGTTTTAAATTAAATTCATTACTCTTTCTTCTCATGTTTCTTTTACTGTTTCCAAATTGCCTTCTCCTCATGTCTTTCTTCCTCATGTAAGCACTCAATACGCAGCTGCACGGGGGGAAGACCCAAGAGTAACCCTGATTTCTCCCTTCTCCTCATGCCTACATATCATTTATTTGCTAGGCCAACAGGCATGAACTTCAAAATATATCTCAAATCAGAACTTTTTTCACCACGTGCACTCTTACCACCTGTAGTCCAACCTGCTATGCTGCAACAACCTTCTAACGAACACCCCTGCATCAGCCTCTCCCCAGTGGGATCAGAAACTGAGCCCTTCACCTCTGCCTCTGCCTTCCACAGAATAGCCTGAGCAGCCTCTTTGAGAGAGGAGGTAGTCAGACGCTGGCTAGGCAGAAAGACAGGGAGGGTCTCCAGGAGAAGTAATTCCTGTGGAAACTCCCCTGTATCACCCTCATTATATAACTAGCAATTAAAAACGTGGTTAATGTGGTTAAGAACATCCTCTTAAGCCAGGATGTTTTGTTCTAAGGGACTTTTTGCCATTTGAACACAGGTGCAATAGCTTAATTGAGTGTCCTATCTTAACATAAGCTTATTAGAGTATCATTAGCATGACATTAGCATTGAGGTTTCACACCCTTTAAATAGGTTTTTAGGTGGTGCTTATGGGTAATAATCAAGATTGAGTAACTTTGGACAAGGGCACACATGCACAATAAAGGTTGGGACCAGGAAACAGCTAGGGGGTGAGAGGCAGGTAAGATGCAAGTGAGAGGAACGCCACTAGAAGGGAGAGAGAAAAACCCAGAACACTCCCCCCACTGTAGGTAACCCATTTCTGGACCCCTCTCTTTTTCTAGAGAGCTTTTTGTTTAATAAACTCCTTCTTTCCCTCATCCTTTTTTGGTGTCCAGTTTCCTTAATCTTCTTGGTTGTGGGACAAGAACTCGAGGTTGCTGGTCTAAGCTGACATCGGGCCTAAAAACTCCTACAACCTCTTCACCCCTTTGCTCCACAGAGTTTCTTTACTCCAGCACTACTGGACATGGTAGACTGGACAGTTTGTTGCTGTGGGGGATTGTCCCGTGCCCACATAGTAAGGTCCCTGGCCTCTACTCACTAGATGCCAGTGGCAATTTCTCGTTCGTGACAACAGAACATTTCTCCAGACATTACCCCTGGGGGCAAAATCACTCCAGGTTGAGAACCACTGCTAAGGATGTTCCTTCACAGCCTGATAGCGTCCCAGTTCTTTACTAACACGAAAGTTTGAGTTTGCCCGGATCACATCTTCCACCACGCTTCCCTTGTTCATTCTGCTTTAAGACACTGGCCTCCTTGCTTTTCCGTGAACACACTTATCTTTCCACTTTTGTGACCTATGTGCTTGCTCCATCTGCCCTAAGTGCCTTTCTCTCAAGCCACAGGCACAGAGACCTTTCCTAATCACTCTGCATAAAATAACTTTCATTTTCAATTATTTTCTCTTTATCCTGCCTTATTTTATTTAGCTAATTGTTCCTATTTTATACTTTATTATATAAATGCCTGTTTCTTATTTGGCTTTCTATGGAAATATCAGATCCATAGGAAATGTTGCCTTCTTCACGCATACCCAAATATAACCCAGCTCCTAATAGTTAATGAGTGAATAACTGTCTAACAAATGAATAGACAAAACACTTAAATTCTTCAAAATTCTTTTTCACTGTGTAAATATAAGTGAGGAATATATACAAAGTCATTTTTATAACTGCTTCGGAGATAGACAGGCAACATACATTTTCTATATTACCAATCCCGGAAAGAAGAACTGAGAAATAAATATAATTTTCAAATCATGATTCAGAGTATAGTTCATAAGAATAAAGTCATCTCTCCTCATCCTTAAGTTATTCTAATGCCAAACTACTTTTGCCAGTTTATCTTTTCTAATCATTGAATTGTATTTAAATAGTGTTTTATTTATAATACAAATGCTTGTATTTCTGACATATTTGGTAAGATCAGAGAAGAGTCAGGTTTGTAAATAAAAGTAGTAATAGTATTTTATTTTATTATTATTGCTGAAAGTCTCTATGAAAACTTATAAAAACCTCCGGTTTTATGTTGCTTTCAAGTACAGTTATGATTATTCATCAAAAGCCTTTGAGCATAGTCATTTTCTCATGGTTATTAAATAATTAAGATAGTTGGTGATTCAGGTTTATTTAAAATTCTGATGCATAAAATTGTACAAAAGTTAGTTTTATGGAACTAACTATAAACAATAAACACACTTTTCCGTTCATGCTCCTGAACAGATTAATTTGTAATTCTACCTTATTATTAAAAATGTAATTTTTCAGCTGAATTTATCTTGGTTATATACATGCCTTTACTTTTTTCCCATTGAAAGTCACCGTTCTATGCTCTGCAATACAATAATATACATTAAAAATAACATATTGTTGGTTTACTGTAGCAAATCTATAATAGGTAATATGCATATTAGTGTTATATTCATATTCTTTTCAGTGAAATAGGGAACCCCATAAATGCTATATTTAGCACTGTTTTAAAAAATGCCTTTATTTGGTATGATTAAACAAAACAAAATAAGTAACTTAAAATGTATAAATTTTACTTTTTTCCTGTTAAACATGATGGTCAGTCTTAGCATTACTAAGATACGATAATCTTACATTTTACATCTCCTGATGTAATGCAATAAATATACAGCATCAGTAATATAGCATTCTTGCCAAAAATCTTTAAATTAATTGTAATCATGATGGGTTATCTGACCAATCCAGAAAGTGGCACATTTTACAAGGGAGTCTTGAGACTTCAAAACATTCAATACCATAAAAAACAAAACCAGCCGGGCTCGGTGGCTCAACCTGTAATCCCGCGCCTTTGGGAGGCTGAGGTGAGTGGATTGCCTGAGCCCGCGGGTTCCAGACCCTCTTGGGCAGCGAGACCTCATCTCTACAATAAATCAAAAAATCAGCCGGGCGTGGTAGCGCATGCCTGTAATTCCAGCTACTGGGAAGGCTGAGGCGGAAGGATTGCCGGAGCCCAGCAGGCAATGCTGCGGTGGCCGGGAGCGGCCACTGCACTCCAGTCTGGGAGACTGAGTGAGACTCCAACTCAAAAAAAAAAAAAAAAAAAACCAAGCAAAAACAGACACAAAATTTGTGGAATCTTCCTGTCGTATATTTAAAAAGATAAGAGATATATAACATCTCAAGGCTGTATATGAACTATGTTTAGCGCTTAGAAATCTTATTACCTAAAACAAATAAACGAAGAGCAAATAAATGAGTAAATAATTAAACAATAATTAAAATATATGTCTTGTGTAATTGAGAAAATTTTAAACACGTGTTGTATATGTTGTGGTATTTTTATATTAGTGACTCTTTTCTTGGGTTAATTTAGAAGACTGGTCTACTTTTTGTAGTGTAATGCTGAATGTGAAATATCATGATGTCAGCTACTAAAGCTGACATCAACCAAAAAATGTCTGTTTTAGAGATGTGTTTGGGTGAGGGGAGTAAAATGTGGCAAAATTGAGAGTGAACCTATGTGAAGATTATGTGGATCTATTTGTACAGATATTTTTGTTAATCTGTAGATTTGAAATTCAACAATAAAGAAGTTGAGCAGCAATAAGCCTTCTTATTAAAAATAACACTTTTATTTTTATGTTTCCAAGTGCTATATAGCATGCCCCTTTTTTCCTTAAAAGTTATCTTGATTCCTTTTCATTTTATTCCAAAGACAAAAGAGTAATCTTAATTTTAAGTTGACTTCATATCAGAACACTTTGTGGTTCAATCACACCTATGATTGACAGAAGTACCAAAAACAGCGCTCTATAGAGAATGTGCTTCTGAGTTTCTATTGTGGATTTATACTAATCTTTTGCAGGGAAAAATAAACTACTGGGAATTCCATTGTTCCTGTATGTTATTTAGCTCTAATTTTAAATGCATGACACAGTTATTTCCAAAATAGTCCCATTTAGCTCTAAAATGTTACCTCACGTTTACATTACTGATGCTTTGAAAATATAGTTGTGTTTTATTTATACACAAGAATATAGGTAAGTGAATACAAAACTATCAAAAGACATAAATCTATGTATTTATTAAAAATATTTCTTGATCATTTACAACATGGCCATTGTAGACTGCTATGACTGCTTTAGAGATGAATGTGATTTTGTTTTTGTGCTTATAGAATTTGTAGGTAAGCTGGAAAACATAAAAACACATTGGTCTTCAAGTGGAAAGTCAGAAGTGCCCTAACAAAAGAATGAATAATGCTCTGAGAAAATTTAGGATGAAGATTTGTTACTCCTGAAGAAAACATGGGAAGTTTATGTAATATGTTATCTTGACCCTAAAGTTTATACATGTTATTTAAGTAGAGAAACTTTTCTGAGGTCTAGCTAGAGAAAAGATTGAGAGGCAGAAGAAATATTTTTCTATCCTACTTAAATCAGATATGCACAATTTATTAAAAATCAGACTACTATAAATAACTATATTATTATCTGTACTTCAACATTATTACATTGTAGAAATTGAATGACTTGAGGATATTCTTTTTCATAAAAATGTTAAAAACACAGTATTAGGCTGCTGCATTGGGCTATGATGGAAAAATGAACTCAATTTTTTAATGACTAGACAATTAAACCACTGCACAAAATATGCTAAACAATTATTTTCAGATATTGAACAATAGGCATTACAAAACTGTGATCTCTGAGGGAAGAAAAAGTACAAATAAGGTGAGTTCTATAATTTCCCTAGCTCTCTACCTAAAGGTATTTTCTGGACCACAGTGTAGGAACAGGTACTTAAAGCAAAGAATGTAACTTATGCTGAGATAAGGAGAGAGAAGTGGTGTTCAAGAAGACTAAAGCAGCTGAAATTTGCATTAATATAATGAAATACAAGATATATAAACAACCCATAACGGAATTTATAAAGCTAACATGTACAGCATCCAAGTGAATAATTTTGCGAATGGTGTTAACACTTATTAGATACTACAGACAAAAGGACTAGTGAATGTGAACACATGATCGAAATTATTAATAATAAACAAAGAGGGAGATAACTGAAAAATAATAAATAGAGCTTCATTGGTATGTGGGAAATGTTAAGAGAACAAACATACATATAATAGGATTCATAAAGAAGAAAAGTCAGAAAATTTTTAAAGAAATAATGACCAGGGGCAACCCCTTCAGGTTCCCTCCCACTCTGGGAGCTTTCCTGTCCTCTTAATAAATCCTGTTTTCTCAAAAAGAAAAAAATAATAATGACCGAAACTTTATGAATTTAATGGGAAGTATAAAGCCTTATAGTCAAGAAACTCAACAAGCCTCAATCTGCATAAACACAAATAAAGACATAGTAAGGCATGTTAACACCAAATTTCTGGGAACCAGTAACAAAGAGAAGAACAATTTTAAAAGAATAGATACAAGGAAAATAATAAGAAAGATCATAATTCTTGTGAGAAGCAATGTAATTCAGAAGACAATGTACAAGGGCATCTTTTGCATGCTGAAAAAAGCCTGTCAACCTAGAATTATTTCTTTAAAAGTGAAACAAAAATAAAGATGTTTTCAGACAAATAGAAATATGAGAAAGTTCTTCACCAGCAGACTGGTATCACAACAAAATGCTAAACGAAGCTAGTTTCTCAGACTGAAGAAAAATGATCCAAGATAGAAAAATAGATCTATACAAAAAATTTAAAGCACTAGAAATGGTAACTATGACAGCAAAATTTTTTAATTTTTCTTACTTTTTTAAACATATTTTTAAAAAACTATTTAGTTCTAGCTACATAGAAGGCTGAGGATCGCCTGAGCCTAGCAGGTCAAGGCTGCAGTGACTGTGAGCATGCCACTGCACTCCAGCCTGGGCAACAGAGTGTGACTTCAACTCAAAAAAAAAAAAGCAAAAAAAAAAAAAACAGTTTAAAGCAAACTTTATTATGTGATGTATAATATTGATTGAGAATCCTAACCTGAAAATCTAAAATCCAAAGCTGAAATTTTTTGAGTGCCTATATGATGCTCTAAGTGGAAAATTTTATACTTGACCTCCTGTGATGGATGCATAAAATTATTTAAAATTATATCATATGTACATGAAATACAAATGAATTTCAAGTTTAGGCTTGAGTCCCATCCACAAGATATCTCATTATGTATATAAAAATATTCCAAATTCTGAAAACATCTGAAATCTGAAACACTTCTGATCTCAAGTATTCTGGATAAGGAATATTCAAGTTGCGCATATAGAAATAAGACAGCAATGGATCAAGGAACAAGAAGGGAAAGTGAAAGATTCTTTGTATAAAATGATAAAATTTTATTTGAAAAGAGATTGAGAAAAGTTATAAATGGAATTGCAAATCCTAGAACAATCATTAAAATAATAAACAAACAGGTATGGCTATAAAGTCAATAATGGTGATGAAACTAAATCCGAAAATACTCAATATAATAGGATAATTAAGGCTAATCACACACAGAAGAATGAAACTCAACCTCTACCTATCACCATATACAAAAATTCACTCAAAGTGGATCAAGGACTTAACTATGAATCCCTAAGCTATAAGAATCTAAGAAGAAAACTTAGGGAACGCCCTCCTGGACCTCAGAGTAGACAATGAATTCACAACCAAGTCCTTCAAAAGCCAATGCAGCAAAAGCTAAGATTGACAGGTGGAAACTTATCAAGCTAAAAAGTTTTGCACAACAAAGGAAACCATCAAGAGAATAAAGAGACAATCCACAGAACAGGCAAAAAAGACTTGCAAACTATGCATCTGACAAAGAGCTTACATCCAAGATCTACAAGGAACTCAAACAAATTGGAAGGATAAAAACAAATAACCCCATTTAAAAGGTCATGTAGGTACCAAAGTGAGGCCCAAACTTTACCTGTACAATGACCATTTGTATACCTAACCCTTAATTGTGCCCCACATCTTTAAAAAAATTTGATGAAGGACATAAACAAATGCTTCTCAAAAAAAGACATTCAAGCAGTCAACAAACATGAAAAATGTTCAGCTTCACTGATCACCAGAGAAATGCAAATCAAAATGAAAACAAGATATCACCTCACACCTATCACTCACACCTATCAGGATGGCTATTGTTAAAAAGTAAAAAAATAGGCCAGGCTTGGTGGCTCAGCCTGTAATCCCGCGCCTTTGGGAGGCTGAGGTGAGTGGATTGCCTGAGCCCGCGGGTTCGAGACCCGCCTGGGCAGCGAGACCTCATCTCTACAATAAAATAAAAAAAATCAGCCAGGCGTGGTAGCGCATGCCTGTAATTCCCGCTACTTGGAAGGCTGAGGCGGAAGGATCGCCGGAGCCCGGCAGGTCGAGGCTGCGGTGGCCAGGAGTGGCCACTGCACTCCAGTCTGGGCGACAGAGTGAGACTCCAACTCAAAAAAAAAAATAATAAAGTAAAAAAATTAAAATTAAAAAACAGCTGTTGGTGAAGCTGCAGAGAAAAGAAAATGCTTTACACTGTTGGTAGGAAAGTAAGTTAATTCAACCTTTGTGGAAAGCAGTGTGGCATTTTCCCAAAGAACTCAAAATTGAGCTGCCATGTGACCCAGCAATACCACTTCTGGAAATATACCCAAAGGTACATAAACTGCTCTACCAAAAGTACACCTGCACATGTATGTCCATTGCAGCATTATTTACAATAGCAAAAAACATGGAACCAACCCAGATGCCCATTGAAAGTAAACTGGATGAAGAAAATGTACCTATACATGACACACTATTACACAGTCATAAAGAAGAACAAAATCATATCCTTTGCAGCAACATGGATGCAGCTGGAGACCATCATTCTTCTTCTTCTTCTTCTTTTTTTTTTTTTTTGAGTTGAAGTCTCACTCCTTTGCCCAGGCTGGATTGCAGTGCCACCCTCACCACCATCCCAGTGTCGACCTGCAGGGCTCTAGCGATCCTTCCGCCTCAGCCTTCCAAGTAGTCGGAACTACAGGCATGCGCTACCACGCCCAGCTAATTTTTTATTTATTGTAGAGAGGAGGTCTCACCAGGATGCCTGGGCTGGTCTCGAGCCCACTGACTCAGGCAATCCACTTGCCTCGCCCTCCCAAAGTGCTGGGATTACAGACTGAGCCACCAAGGCTGGCCTGGAGACCTCTATTCTAAGTGAACTATCACAGAAACAAAGAAATGAAAACAGCATGCTTTCACTCACAAGCAGGTCCTAAACATTGGGTATGCAAGTACAAAAGCGGAACAACTAAATGTTAAGCACTACTAATGGGGGAAAGGGAGGGATAGGAGATAAGGGACACACAACCACCCTTGGGTATCATGTCCGCTACGAGGGGGAGAAAGGGGTCGCTAGAAGCCCGGACATCACTTGCATGTAATTTGCTTATGTAGCAAATCCTCACATGTACCCCACAACTCTAAAATAAAATAAAATAAAAATAAATAAGAGAATGATCAAAAATTAAAATGTAGGCCAGGTGCGGTGGCTCATGCCTGTAATCCCAGCAAGGCTTAAAGATTGCTTGAGCCCAGGAGTTTGAGACCAACTTAAGCAAAATAGTGAGGCCCAATCCATCTCTACAAAAAAATAAAAATAAATTAGCCAGGTGTGGTGGCATGTGCCTATAGTCCCAGTTATTCAGAAGACTGAGGTAGAAAGATTTCAAGAGCCCAAGGGGTCAAGGCTGCTATGAGCTTTGACTGCATGCTATTACATTCCAGCCTGAGTGCCAGAGTGAGACCCTGACTTGAAAAAAAGTTAGAAAGAGAGAAAGAGAGAGGGGGTAGAAGGAGGGGGAGGGGGAGGAGGGAGAGGGGAGACAGAGAAATAGAGAGAGAGGAAGGAAGGAAAGAAAGAAGGAAGAAAGGGAGAAACATAACAAGCTGCAAGATTTAAGCATAATCATAGCTTTAATTACATTAAGTGAAAATATCCCAACTGAAATATGAGAACCACAAAGTAATTTTATATTTTATAGTAGCTATAGTTTAAAAAAGGACAAAAATTCACCTTAATAATACATTTTATTTAGCTCAATCCAAAATATCATTTCAATGAATAATCCATTAAAATTACTGAGATATTTATGTAATATTTATTATTTAATAATATTTAATATTTATATCTCATAAATATTATGAGATACTGTGTGTTCTCTTTTCATATCAAATTTTTAAAATCCTATGTATGTCTTATATTTGCAGAACATCTCAACTTGGACTGCTAGTTTTTAAGTGCTGAATAGTCACATTTGATTACTGAGTATCATATTCGATGGCACATATTTAAAGGATACTATTAAAAGGAAGAAAACATCAGACTGAATATATTATCAAGACCCAACTATATGCTGACAACAGTAAGTGCACTTTAAATATGAAGATATGGAAGGAAAAATAAAAGATGGACGAAGACAAGCTAATCAAACACCAATCGAAAGAAACTGGAGAAACTATATTGATATCAGACAACATAAATGATAGAACAATAAAAATACCAGAGACAGAGAAGCATTTTGTAAAGTTAAAGCATTTACTTATAAGAAAGATGCAACAGCCGAGTTCGGTGGCTTAGTCTGTAATCCCGCGCCTTTGGGAGGCTGAGGTGAGTGGATTGCCTGAGCCCGCGGGTTCGAAACCCTCCTGGGCAGGCGAGACCTCAACTCTACAATAAAATCAAAAAATTAGCCGGGCGTGGTAGCGCGCGCCTGTAATTCCGGCTACTCGTTAGGCTGAGGTGGAGGGATCTCTAGAGCCCAGCAGTCGGGGCTGCGGTGGCCGGGAGCGGCCACTGCACTCCAGTCTGGGCGACAGTGTGAGACTCCAACTCAAAAAATAATAATAATAATAATAAAAAGAAAGATGTAACGGTGTTGTATGTAATAACAAAACTTCAAAAGACATGAAGCAAAAACTAACATAATCGGAGATAAAAATCTACAGTTGGCCGGGCTTGGTGGCTCAGCTTGTAATCCCGCGCCTTTGGGAGGCTGAGGTGAGTGAATTGCCTGAGCCCGCGGGTTCGAGACCTGCCTGGGCAGTGAGACCTCATCTCTACAATAAATCAAAAAATCAGCCGGGCGTGGTAGCGCACGCCTGTAATTCCGGCTACTCGGAAGGCTGAGGCGGAAGGATCGCTGGAGCCCAGCAGGCCAAGGCTGCGGTGGCCGGGAGCGGCCACTGCACTCGAGTCTGGGCGACAGAGTGAGACTCCAACTCAAAAAAAACAAAACAAAACAAACAAACAAAAAAATCTACAGTTGGAGAATTAACCTCTTGTATCAGTAATTATAGAAAAAGTAGTGAGAAAATCACTAAGAATATAAATGGCATGATCAGTGCTATCAACCATCTTGACCTATTTCACATTTACGAATCCATACACTAGCAGAATAAACATCCTATACAAGTGTACTTAGAACATTCATTAAAGTAGAAAATACACTGTCCCATAAAACAAGCCTCAATGCTTTGAGAACAACAAACATTGTACAGAGTATGTCCTCTGGCTGAAACTGAATTCTATTCAAAGTTGATAACTGAACAGTATCCAAAATACTTCCAAATATTAGAAATTAAACATCTTGGTAAAAGAAGACATCACTAGCAGAATAAAAAATATGTGTGAACATAATTATAGTTGCAGAATACAGCTGTAAACATATACTTGGGATTAAAAATATAGCTCTAAATGTTTATATTAAAAACGAAAGACAGTTTACAATCAATTATTGAAATCTGCAGTATAAGAAGACAGAAAAAAACCCAAAATATATCCAAAGAGGTAGAAAATAGAAATGATAAATCTAAGACCAGAAATCAAGTAGAACATGGACAATGGAGAAATCCAATTGAAACGTGTATTCGTTTTCTATTGCTACCAGTAACAAATTACCACAAATTTAGTAGTTTAAAACAACACAAATTTAGTAGCTTAAAGCAATACAAATGTATTAATGTACCTCTCTAAAGTTCACAAATCAGCTATAGGTCTCACCAGACTAAAATCAAGGTGTTAGCAGGCTGTGTTCTTTTCAGGGCAGTCTAGGGAAAAATCTGTTTTCTGCTCACATCGTTGGCAGAATGTAGTTTCTTGCAATTATGGGACTGAGGCCCTGTTTTCCTACTAGCTGTCAGGTAAGAGTTGTTTCTAACTGCTAGCAGCCAGCGTTTTCCTTGGCCTTCTTCCTTCATCTTCAAAGCCAGAAGTGGAGTGTCGAATCCTCGTTTTTGCCCCTGTTTTTTCTTAAGTAGTCAGATCGCTCTCTGACCCAGGCTGAAAAGTTTCTCCACTTTTAACAATGTATGTGATCACTTTGGGCCTACTCAAACAATCCAGAATTACCTCCTATCTCAAAATCCTTACTCTTAAACACATCAGTAAAATTCCTTTTCCTGCATAGGTAACATTAACAGTTCCCAGAAATTAGAACATGGGAATCTTTGGGGGTACCATTATTTCACCACCGCAAACCAAAAGCTGTTTTTCTTGTGTTATGATTTTGTTTTTGTTTTTTTGTTGTTGTCTTCTGAAAAGCTCAATAAAATTACCAAGCCTTTAGTTAGACTGATTATGAGAAAAAAGACAGAAAACACAAATTACCAATGTTAGGAATGAAAGAGAGGATATTACTAATTATTTACAGGCATTAAAAGAAAAGTCTGGGGATATTATAACAATACTGTACTAGTAAATTTGAAAAGAACAAAACTGACATATCCATTGATACCCACAACTAAATCTGATCTAAGAATAATTAACCCTTTAACTCACTAGCCCTTTAACTTACAATAGCATTGGATTTGTAATTTGAAATGTACAAACAGCCTAGAATAAAGAAAAATATAATTCAAGCATTATTTATTATCTGTAAGAGACAATGAAACTTTGTTACCAGTAGAGTCCACTTTCAATGTCACAACAAGCTTCCATGGGGAGGTCTGGTTCCTGGCGCTGCCACCACTGAAATGTCTAAAAGTCCATAAAGCCATTCTTTAAGAGAAAAGAGAGCATGTAGATATTTTTTCCTCTAAATCTGTTAAAATTCCAATGGTAAATTAGCCTCTTGATGAGAGATTTCACCACACTGAGTATGAGTTCATAGGCATGGACTCTGATATCTACCAAGGCTGAACACAGCAGATTTTCTCATTTATTTCTGTGTTCCTTTTCCCAGCACATACTCAAAATCACCAACTATAAATTCAATCTAGTTGTCATAGTGCCAGGAGGGAAGAGCAAGTTGGAAGGAATTGTGTTTTTGTGAATAATTCAGAACAAAATCACTAAGCCATAACTTACATTACTTAAACCACAAATAGTGGCAGATGAATAGACATTGTAAGGACTCAGGATTTCATTATACATCACCACTCACCTGCCACACAGAAAGGAACACTTGTATTCTACAAGCTAAATTACTCCAAATTGTGACTATGGTAAATGAATAGTCAGTTGTCCACAGTGACATCATGCAGCAATTGCCACATAAGCTGTTTTCTTTTGCCTTTTTCTTTTATACATGTGGTTTTGCCATTCTTTGAACAAGACTACTAACTAAATGAATATGTAAATTTTTGCTGATTATTTTAAAGTTTTTTGAAAACCTGTAATGGTGAAATAGACAAACTCATTTTTTATAACCAATCTGAAAATAACATTATAGGCTTTGGTTATTAAGCAGTTAGGAACCTTTATTTTCTTATTTAAATATTAATTTGCAAGTAAAAATTTTCTCTATATTCTATTTTTACATGCATATAAATTTGTATTCATATTTTTTAAGAAAAAACCTTTTAGAGAATTACTTTGACATCCAAAGTAAAACATGGATTTATTTAATGTGTGCTAAGATAAAATATAGATATATCTAATTTAAGTTTCACTGGCATATTTATATACTATTATTGACAAATTATAAATAAAAATACTTTATTGTCTTGATGAAATTCAACATTATATGATTGTATAACTTCTGCTTAGAAGCTTATGGGAATGAGAATCTTGTTAGTTTATCAAGTCAGGTCACTGAATTCTTGGACAATTCTTATAACAAAAGAAGTCCTTAATTAGAAGTTACTTCTCCATGCTTTTGTTAAATCCCTGGCCCCATCATATGAATCTTTGAGCTCTCACTGGGCCATGATTTTCTAAGCTTTGGCTCCTCCCCTACCTTGGGGAGATGACTCTCCTCTCTCTCCCTTTCCAGTTTACTTCCTAAATAAACCATATTTTCCAATCTAAAAAAAAAAAAGTAACTCTGTAAGTATCCAGATAATGGATATCAGTGATCTGACTCCTGTTATCTATGGTAGCAAATAGTACATCGGCTTGTTATATCACAAAGCAGTTCTTAATAAAAGTATATATAATCCAAACATAACTAGGATTGTTTCTTTTCCAGAATTTTTTTTTTAATTTGCAACCAAACTAAGTATAATCCCCTATATGAAATCTCACCAGGAAAGAATTTACTAGGGCTTTACTCATCATTCCAGGCCCACATGCTGCTGATTAAATATGCACTTTTAATAATTATCATTTGCGATAATAAATGAATTTAGTGAGTCATAGGATAAACTGTCAAAATGCAAATATCATTTGAGTTTCTATACACTAACAATGAACAATCCAACAAAGAAATTAAGGAAACAATTATATTTATGAGAGCACCAAAAAGAATAAAATACTAGTCAGGCTCGGTGGTACTTTGGGAGGCCAAGGTGAGTGGATTGCCCGAGCCCATGGGTTTGAGACCAGCCTAGGCAACTTGGCGAAACCTTGTCTCTACAATAAAATAAAATAAAAAATTAGCTGGGCATAGTAGCATATGCCTGTAGTTCTGGCTACTTGGAAGGCTGAGGTTGAAGGATCATCAGAGCCCAGCAGGTCAAAGCTGGGGTGGTCATGAGTATGCCACTGCACTCCAGTCTGGGCACCAGAGTGGGACTCTAACTCAAAAAAAAAATGAAGAAAATACTTAAGAGTAAACCTAATCAAGGTGGCAAAAAATTGGCACACTGAAAGCTACAAAACATTGTTAGAAGAAATTAAAGACAAATAAATGGAAAGACATCAATGTTCATGGATTGGAAGACATATTTAAGATGCTAACACTACTGAGTGTTGTACAGATTCAATGCAATCCCTATCAAAATCCAAATGGCAATTTTTGAAGAACTAGAAAAATCTTTTCTAAAATTCTTATGGAATCTCAAGGAACTCAAATAGCCAAAACAATCTTGAAAAAGGAGAACAAAGCTGGAGATCTCACACAGTCTACTTTCAAAACATATTGCAAAACTACAGTAACCACAACAGTGTGGTACTGGCTTAAAGACAGACATATAGACCAATGAAATAGAACAGAGAACACAGAATAAACTCTCATGTATATGGTCAACTGGTCATTGGCAAGGGTAAAAAGACTACTCAATAAAGAAAAGTACAGTCTCTTAAATAAATAGCACTAGGAAAACTGGATATCCATCAGCAAAAGAATGAAATTGAACTCTTTCATTTATACCACATCCAAAAATTGACTCAAAATGAATTAAATTCCAAAACATAGACCCAAAACTATAAAACTAAAAGAAACATAAAGAGAAAGCTTCATGATATTAGATTTGCAGTGGTTTCCTGACTATGATGCCAACATATAAACATCAAAAGTAAAAATAAACAAATAGGTCTACATCAAAATTTAAAACTTCTGTGCATTGAAAGAGTCAATAGGTGGAAAAGCAGAATGGGAGATGGGAGGATATATTTGCCAATCATATATTTGAGAAAGGATTGATATCCAGAATATATGAAGAATTCCTACAACTCAACAACAAAAAGCAAATAATCCCATTTAAAATGGGCAAAGAAGCTGGCTTGGTGGCTCAGTGTGTAATCCCAGCCCTTTGGGAGGCTGAGGTGAGTGGATTGCCTGAACTCACGGGTTCGAGACCCACCTGGGCAACCTAGTGAGACTTCATCTCTACAATAAATCAAAAATTAGCTGGGTGTGGTAGCACACGCCTGTAGTTCCAGCTGCTTGGAAGGTTGAAGCAGAAGGATCACCAGAGCCCAGCAGGTCGGGCTGTAGTGGCCGGGAGTGTATCACTGTACTCTAGTCTGGGTGACAGAGTGAGACTCCAACTTAAACAAACAAAAAAAATGGGCAAAGGGCTTGAATAAAAATTTCTCCAAAGATGATCAACAAGCATGTAAAACAGTATTCAAAATCACTAGTCATTAGAAAAATGCAAATCAAACTGTAATGAGAACTAATACTATAGAAAGAAAGGAGGGAGGGAGGAAGCTAACAAGTGTTGGTGAGGATGGGGAGAAGTTGGAAGTGCACTGTTGGTGGTATTGTAAAATGGTACAACTGCTATGAAAAACAGTATGGCAGATACTCAAAAAGTTCAAAATAGATCTTAAAAACTAAAAATAGGAATTCTGCTTCTGGATATATTTTCAAAAAAATTGAAAGGCAGCTCTCAAAGGGATAGTAGCACACTTGCTATGTATATAGTAAATATAACGAATATAGTAACATAATCACAATAGCCAAGAGGTGGAAAAACCCCAAATATCCATGAATAGATGAATGAATAGGTAAAATGTAATGTATCCATACAGTGGGATATTGTTCAGCCTTAACAAGGAAGTAAATCCTGTTACATGCTACAACATAAATAAACCTTGAAATAAATAAGTAAACCTTGAAGTAAATCAGTCACAAAAGACAAATATTGTTTCTTTCATTCTATTTACATGAGATAACTAAAGTAGTAAAATTTATAGAAACAGAAAGCAAAATGCTGTTTTCCAGTAGCTGTATGCAGAAGAAAATGGAGAGTTGTTGTTTAATAAGTATAGAGTTTCAGTTTTGCAAGATGAGAAAGATCTGCTGGATGGCAATGCATATACACTCAGCATTACTGAAATGTCCATTAAAAATGGTTATGATGGTATATTTTATGTTACGTGTGTGTGTGTGTGTGTGTGTGTGTGTGTGTGTGTGTGTGTGTTTAGCACAATTAGAAGAAAAAGAAACAAACCTGTCAGTTATACTTAAGTTCACTGGGAACTTGTATTCATCACATCGTGCTGGTCTATTATGCATAAATTGCAGTGCAGATGTTTTCCCCAATTATGAAATCATGCTTTTTATCAGGGCTGGACCTATGGTGAAGTGAAGGTCTCAGGTCAAAAATTTAAGATGTGCCTAAAACTCAATAATCAAGATAAATAATATTTTAAAGCAAGATTTGTAATACCTCAAAAATCACTGCAAAAATTTCACGATGAACATAATATCCAAATTTTAATAAAGACAGGATCAGCAAAAGGGTTTTGGAACCTGAGGCCAAAACAACATCACACTGATCCAGGGTTAAACCTTGCTTCTCCACCCATTTTCAGATGATCTTTCCACACTCTTACCAACAAGACTGAATTCATTTGATCTATGTAAACTTCATTTCATTTCTTCCTCTTCACTTCAGAACTCTCAGAATCTTTACTACTTTATTCCTGTTTACAACATGTTCTCCCTGCAAGAATTTGATATGTTGGGGCTCATCTTTTTTCCCATATATGTCTTTGCCTGAGTATGTGTTTCTGTTGCTGGTACAACCACATTCCCAGATACTCAAGATTGAATTTGGTACTTTAATGCCACCTTCTCTGTCAACAATTGTATCTGTTCAATTGTGAATTTTTTTTTTTTTTTTTGGAAAAATGAAGGACATGGACACCAGTGAGTAAGTAGGAATTTACTGGAAGACAGAAAAGCTCCCAGCAATAGAAGGGGACCCGAAAGAGGGTTACCCTCAATTGTGAATTCTAATTCTAGTTGTGGAGACTAACACAATCCATCATTTCTATTTCTGTTGCTTCCTATTTAACATAACAATTGAGTTTTCAAGCTACCTTTACTAATATAGTCCTTAATTCGTTGCCAGTTAAACTCATTAAAGCAACTCCTTTACAATGCCATGCATTTGCTTCTGAGGTTTCATCTCTGGAAGTTTTCTTTTCTTTTCTTTTAGTTGTAGACTTTTTATCCAGTTCCCAATGGTCACTTCTATTAAATCTTCAGTAATCAATAAAACTAAAAATAATCTTTCTGCTTCTGTATGACTGAAACTTTTAAATCAGTCATACATGATTTAAATTTTCTGTTCTGATCTTATTTTTGGTGTGTCCTTCATTCCTAATAAATTGTAAGCTCCCAGAGTACAAGGTCCATGTATTTGCTTTCAATTACCCAGGCAAGTATTGACACAAAAAAATATATATTTCTTGAGCAAGTAAATAATCACTTTAAATCTCCTTATCCAGTAATTTCTCCTACATTATAAATTACATAACACTAGTCAATTAAATGCTCTTGGGCCTGAGGAAAAAAACAGAGAGAGGTTTATAAAACTTCAGAAATAAAATGTCTCCGTGGGGAATCGAACATTTTTTATTTGTTTACAGGTTAGAAAGCTAAAATGTGTTAAAATGTTCAACATATTCTAGGCCCAAGGGAATCACTACAGTGCAACCAAATATATTAACACTGTCATCTTAGAAGAGAGTAGAAATTTTTCAAGCTTGGAATGATGATTATCTCAAGTATGCTTCTGAGACCAGAGAATTTTTATATTAATTAAATTCAATACTACTCTACTAAAATTGTTATTTTGAAAGGATATTATCACACATTACCACACACTCTTTTTATATAGTATAGCTATGTAAAAGGAAAATATTATTTTCATCTTCTATAATAATAAATGGGCTTATATTGCAACTGTAAACATTTTCTCTATAATTTCTCAGATATTCAGGAAAAGGAAATTGCCTCTAAAAAAAAGAGGCTTACAGAAAATGGCTTGCAGACTTTCAAATGCAATTTTAAGAAACAGTCAGTTATCTGATAAGTATTTGTTGAACCCACGCTACTGAGTGTTCTTCCAGACTTAGGAGATAAATAGAATGAGAAGAATTCATGATTTCTGTTTTCAAAGAGCTTACTTACCATTTGGGATGAACAAAAACCTTATAAATTATGTAAAAAATAAGCTGCAAGATAACCACACAGTCCAGTGTTAAATCACTTGGTTCAAATTAAAAATACTCTTGAAATTCAAATAAAAATGAAACACATTGAGGGTTGTGATAGAACTTCATGGTAGGGGCTGTATTACCAGAGTATTATCAATTTTATTGGGATAAAACTAGAAAAGAGAACGTTCTAGGAAAAGTATGGAGAGTAAACCAAAGCATAAAAGTATACTTGAACGGGAAAACATTGTGATGGAAAACTAGCAAATCTGGGAAATTTAATTGCATCTTTAAATTCAGGAAAAGGCAAACCAATAGAAATAATGTCAACGAATCTTTAGTTTCCAAATTACATATGTTTTCTTTCATTAGATATGTTATTATAGAAAAATATAATGGTAACATCCAGCAAATATTAAGCATATAGCTTTTCAAAATCCACTTGACTCATAAAATCTGGCTGCTTTGTTGAGTTAATTCAAAGGTAATTAAAATTTTCAATCATTCACATATTCATTATTCTGCTCAAGAAGTATTTTTAAGTGTTTACTATAATCTAAAGAGGGGTTTAGGCATGAATGTAAGTAATAGCTGCGAATTTGTGTACACTCAAATTAGAAATCCTTTACCTCCCCTAAACCAGTTGTCCTCCATCTTTATTGAATGTTGAAGTTTCTTGAGGGGCTATTAAATTTATTATGCCAGGGGCCCTCTTTTGCACTCAGTTCTGGTCCTAGGGAAGTATTTTCAACATGGGTTTTGATTCAACCACCTGAAATAAAAAGGCTGAAGTTGCTTGTTAAGATTATAGACTTACAGGGATTTTTGAAACAGTTACAGAAGTTATAGTGTTATTATTTAACATCTATAGGTGAAAAATATAATTTGGAAATTAAAACCTCATTTGGTAAATGAGGTGAACCAGTGAACTTGAGCACATGGTAATAAAAACTAACTGGATCACAAAATGAAAAAGCAAAAAAAAAAATGAATGGAACCTTAGTGACTTGTGAGATAAAATCAAGTAGTCTAATATACTTGTATTGGAGTCCTAGATGAAAAGGAGAAAGACAAAGGGGTATAACAAATGCTTCAAGAAATTATGGTCAAAATTTTCTAAATTTGATGAAAACCAAAAACTCACAGATTCAAAATAGTAAGTGAACTCTAAGCTATAGAAACACAGAAAAAACAAAACTAAGTCACATCATAAACAAATTGATCGAAACCATGATAAATTAAAATCTCAGGAGAAAACACCATTCTGATAAAAAGAATCATTACTTACAGAAAACTAAACAAAAGAATATTTGCATACTTCTTAATAAAAACAGTTTAAGCTGGGAGACAAAAAAATGGCATTT
This sequence comes from Cephalopachus bancanus, assembly GCA_027257055.1. Classification (NCBI taxonomy): domain Eukaryota; kingdom Metazoa; phylum Chordata; class Mammalia; order Primates; family Tarsiidae; genus Cephalopachus; species Cephalopachus bancanus. The sequence continues at coordinate 2,859,361 of JAPVLO010000030.1, read as the reverse complement.
TTGAAGTACTAAAAACAATATAAAATCAAAATACAATATGATTAACATAGATTATATTGATAAACTCATTTTGCTACTATTTTGCTAAGAATGTTTTACATCTGTGTTCATGAGAGATATTGGTTTATAATTTTACTTTCTTTGTAATGACTTTGTAAAGTTTTAATAATGGAATTGGGCTGACTTTATAAGACAAGTTATAGAAAGTATTCTTTTTTTATTTTTAAATTATTTGCTTAAGATTGTTATACTTCCTTTCTGGAATTTGATGGAGTTGGTCTGGAACTCTCTTTGCAGAAAAGTCCAAAAGCTATAATATTCAAGATAGTGTGATATTGACAAAAAAGGTAGACAGAGATAAATGGAACACAGTAATATTCAGAAATAAACAACATATTTATAGTCACTTGATTTTTTTACAAAGGTACCAGTGTAACTCATGAGGATCACGTGGTCATTTCAATAAACTGTACTTGATCAACAGCACATTCATATGGAAAAAATAAACCTCAGTTCTTACCTCATGTGATATACAAAAATTACCTTCAAGTGGATCATAGACAAAAATGCTACAACTATAAAATTTAGGGGGGAAAAAAGAAAATATATCATTTTGGAGTAGGCAAAAATTTTCTAAATAGGTCACAAAAAGCATAAATGATAAAAATTGAAAATATGACTCAACATCCCCATCAGAAAAATAGAAACAAAAATGCCAAGAACTATATCTACTCTCACACTAGAAAGGCTACATCCAAAAAAAACTGACAATAAAAGGTATTGTAAGGATGTTGTGCAAAAAGAACTCTCATATTTTGCTGATGGGAATATGAAATGGTATTAATATTTTGGAATGTTGTTTAGATGATTCTTATAAAGTTAAACATACATGTATACAGAACCCGGCAATCCCACTAATAGCTATTTAAGATAAAGAAAAACTACAAAAGTGTGTATACAAATCTTTGTATTCATTTTATTCATAAAAGCCAAGCACTAGAAGCAACCTAAATGTACACAATAAATGAATTGGTAAATAAATTGTGCTATATACTTAAAATTGAATAGCATTAAGGAATAGAGTACTGGTAATGCATCTAGGTGGATGAATCTTAAAATCAATAAATTGAGTGAAAGCAGTCAGACACAAAATTTCATGCTGCATGCTTTCATTTACATGAAATTCTAGAACAAGTAAAACAAATCTTTAATGGCATGTCAAATAGATTTTTTAGGGTTTGGTGCGGTGGCTCATATCTGTAATCCCAGCACGTTGGGAGGCCAAGTCAGAGATATAGCTTGAAGGGCAGGAGTTTGAGACGAGCCTGGGCAGCATAAATTCCATTTTAAAAAAATTAATAAATTCACACACATCTATCTATCTATCTATCTATCTATCTATCTATCTATTTATCTAGAGAGAGAGAGAGAGAGAGAGGGATTATTTGGTCCTAGATATAGGAAGGAGTTTCACATTAAAGAGTATGAAGAAAATTTTGGGGGTAATGGAAATGCTCTATGCCTTTATTGTGATAGTGGTGGTTACATGACAGCATATATTTGGCAAACTCACTGAAGACTACATTTAAGATTGATATATCTTATTAGATTTGAATTATACCTCGACGAGATTAATTTGAAAATAAGTACACCACATTTTTTTTTAAGGCCAAGAGATTTATTAAAGTGGCGGTTACAAGGGAAAAAGGGAAAGGGTCTGTGGAGAGAGAGAGAGAGAGAGAGAGAGAGAGAGAGAGAGAAAGAAAGTGGGAGAGAGGTGGGGAGAGAGCTGCAGAGAGGGAGAGAGCGACAGAGAGAGAGTGAGAAAGAGAGACTGAGAGCCACATATTTTTAAAAAGTCTCTACAGGTGTTAAAATTCATAGAACTGTATATCAACAAAGTCAAGTTTACTACATGATGTTTTAAAAAATAAAAATTAACCAAAGAGCCATAATAACAGAAATGGCACTTGAGTAGATTTTAAAAAGTTGAAAGAGAAAATTGAAAAAAGTCACCCAGAAAACAGAACAAAAAAAGATAGAGATGGAGAGATAAGAGGAAAAAGATAATAAAATCAGATAACCAACACAGAAGATGCAACCATAGAAGTTTGAGACAAAGAGAACAGAGAAAATGGAGTGGAATAAAGCATCAAAAAGAGTATTTCACAGAACATCTCAGAACAGATGAAGTGACTCTTTAGGTTGAAAAAGCCTGCTAAGTCAAGTATCCAGCAAGGGTGAAAATTGACCTATATATAACTTTACATTTTCAGTATAAGGAGAAGACTCTACATATTTTTGAAAGAAAAAAAATATTGCTTGCTGGTCACGTACAAGGAATCAGGAATTAGAACTGTTTCAGAATTCTGTAGTGCATCACTGGAAGCCAGAAAAAAAGAAATGCCTCCAAATTTCGAAGAAAAATTATTTCAAATTAGATTGTTACACCAGTCAAAATATCAATCAAATAAGAGAGTAAAATAAAAACCTTATATATGAAATTTCTCAAAAATGTGTCTTCTTTGCTCCCATTCTTAAAACACTGAATACTGTGCTTCATGAAAGCAGGAGAATATATAAACTAAGAAAGAGGATGATGGGAGATACAGCAATTGAGAGTTCCACCAAGGAAGTGCAATGACAAGGGCATGAGGAAATGAGGAAGGAGGATGCCTGGCCAGAGAAAAACCTGACTAGAGAAAAACCAGAAGAGCATGACTCAAGAGATAGACATAGGGAGTATCTTGGTGCTGATCTCATAAAACTTTCAGACCCAGCGCCCCACAAAAAGGAGACAGCACACCAAACAAGAGGAAAAATTTAGATCCAGGCAAAAACAAAATGCACACCAAAAAATAATAAAAGGTAGTTTAAAGATGACAGCCAAAGGAAGCATCAGGATGGTGGCTAGACAGTAAGACTAGGAACCAGCCTTGAAGCTGATGATAGGTAGGTAGACACATAGACAGATAAGCAGATGACAAACAGACAGACTAGCTAATGAGATTGATCTTCTGGAGTATAAATAAAAGTCTTCTAAAAGAATTTTGGAAATATGTATAGAATTAAAAATAGGCAATGTTTATTACAGCATTATTCATAATAGCAAAAAAAAACGGTTGGAAACCAACCGTGCTACCCATTGAAAGTAGACTGGGTTTAAAAAATGTGGTACATATACATGATGGAATATTATACAGTCACAAAGAAGGAAAAAATTATGAATTTTGCAGCAACTAGAATAGATTTAGAGTCTATAATACTCAGTGATCTATCACAGAAACAAAAAACTGATTACTATATGTTCTCATTCATAAGCGGACCCTGAACAATTATCATCATAATACTATAAGAAAGGGATTGGAGGTAGTGAGAAACTGCTGGGGAGGGGGACACACACTTCACCAATAAGGGTACCTGATCTTAAGCCAGGTGAAGTGAGGACCAAAGTGAGGCCCAAAATTTACCTATACAATCACCATTTATATACCTAACCCTGATTTGTACCTATCTTTAAAATAAACATTTTTTTTTAAATTATGATAACAACCAATTGCTCTGTGTTGGAATCCCTAAGAATTAGCACATCCCCTGTGTGGAAGACCATGCAGGGGTCTTCTTCCCACTGCACAACAGGTGACCCATTGGAAGTTGCCCTTGCCTCCTGGCATCTACTTTGTGTGGGAAACATAGACAGAGGTGAACATCTATATGGATTCCTTGACAGTGACAAAACACCTGGCCAGCTGCTCAGGTACCTGGAAGGAAAAGATGGGAAGATTGGAAACAAAGAGTTCTGGGATAAAACCATGTGGGTAGACACTCAGTAGTGTGCTTAAGGTGTCAAAAGTTCAGTGCCACATGTTAATGCATTTCAGAAATTATCCACGATGGAAAAAGCACACGCCAACCAACCTGCCAGTTTATTTTAATCAGCCATTTTCTTTTTTTTCTTTCTTTTTTTTTTTTTTTGAGTTGGAGTCTCACTCTGTCGCCCAGACTGGAGTGCAGTGGCCGCTCCCGGCCACCGCAGCCTCGACCTGCTGTGCTCTGGAGATCCTTCCGCCTCAGCCTTCCGAGTAGCCGAAATTACAGGCACGCTACCATGCCCGGCTGATTTTTGGTTTATTGTGGAGATGAGGTCTCACTGCCCAGGCGGATCTTGAACCCACGGACTCAGGAAATCCACTCACCTCAGCCTCCCATACAGTAGTCCTGCTTATCGATGGTTTCACTTTCCAAGGTTTCAGTTACCTATAGTCAACTGTGGTCTGAAAATATTACATGAAAACATCTAGAAATAAACAATTCATAAGTTTTAAACAGTGTGCTGTTCTAAGTAGCATGAGAAATAGTGACCTGTTTTCCCCCAAATTAACATGATATATAAGCTCTGTTGTTGTTTTTCAGGATTTACAGAGTAGTTAGAGAGAATTACTCATCTTACAGAATGGAGGGAAAACGTCTCACAGTAGCTTAGGCTTTCAGAATTTTTTTTATCAAAAATGTAACTTCAGACTTTAATTCTCTCTGGTTTACCAATATACTTCAATTCTATCTGGAGACCAGCAGCAGGCTGCCCATGGCTCTAGGCTCCTGAATTGTGGAGAAGACAGGAAGGGGACAGTGTAACATCTTCGAATACCTGGAATTTTAGCAATTTTTCACACTCTCTTCCTATCCACTCAGAGATGGCTCTTAAGGATTCTTTCAGGCAGACTGAAACCAAACTTCACTGTAGCTCTCTTGTATGTATTCACATCTATGGTTTCCTCAGCTCGGCTATTTTATTTGTAAAATATATTGTTATCTGTTTTCCACCTTCCAAAAACGTGTTAACATTTCTCAATAACCCAAAAGCCACACCTTATTTTTAGCATGTGTTTATTTTTCAGTGTATTTTCAAAATGATCACCTGGCTATATAAAGAAAGGCATTGATTTTTGTTCTAAAAATAACTATCGTAAAACTCTAATATTAGCTGGCATGGTGGCACATACCTATAGTTCCAGAAACATGGAAGCTGAGGTGGAAGGCTTGCCTGAGCCCAGGAGGTCCAGACTGTGGTGGCCATGAACAATGTGCCACTGGACTTCAGCCTCCAACTCAAAAAAAAAAAAACCTCTAATATTTTCCTACTGCTTATCTTTACTTCTCTAGATAATATCTTGAGAAAATAGTGTTTTTTGAAATCTATTAATCATTTTTCTTGTAACACTGAAGAGCCAATATTTGCAAAGTACAGTTTGATGCCTATGATGAGAGAGGATACTCAAATTTTTTAACTTAACTTTAATGAAAAAATCTCATATTTTAGATAGTTTATTCATAAGTGTGTAACTTCTATTTTCACTTAATTAAAGTATTTTTAGAAAAATGACATTTTTTAAAAATTGAAATGTTTATATATATTTACTCCTTAAACATATTTCTTTGATCTATATTTATGTATATATATATATATATATTCTAATTTTTAATTCTTGGCATTTCTTAAATCAACACAATTTGAGATAGTTTTAATAGACTGCTGTTCTCTATACTATAATTTTTAAGTAATTTCAAACTAACACAAGTGTTGGGAGAATAACACATAGAACTTCTGAATAACCTTTACCCAAATTTGACAATTAATATTTTATTGTACTTTATCTCTTTTCACTCTTCAATAGTGATTTTCAGATAATATTATTCTTTTACATTTATTAGATGGTATTTTGTCGAGAAAGACAAGATGCAACACTGAAAGAACTAGAAACAGAGATTTTGGCAATAAAAAAGTTCATCCAGGAAATAAATAACAAGATGACAAGCATGGAAAGCAGAATTAATCTAGCTGATGAAAGAATCTCAGAACTTGAAGACCAAAACATGGAATTAACCCGATCTTTAAAAAACATAGAAAGTAGACTCAGAAAGATAGAACAAAACCTACAGGAGATGTGTAATTATATCAAGAGGCCAAACCTACACCTGATTGGTATCCAGGAAGAATAAAAGGAAATGGAGAACACCTTGGAGAAAGTAAGTCCAAGAGGTAATCCAAGAAAACTTTCCCATCTCACCAGAAATGTGACCAGCCAAACAAAAGAGAACCCCACAAAACAATCAAATGAGACCATCCCCAGAAACATGATAATTCACCTACACAAAATAGGCATAAAAGAAAAAAATCCTAAGGCAGCAAAAGAGAAAGGTGAGACTACCTACTGGGGAAACCATCAGAATAGCAGCATACCTATTGGCAGAAACACTACAAGCAAGAAGATACTGGAGTTTGATATTCAAAGTCCTCAAAGATAAATGATTTAAACCAAGAATTTCCTACTCAGCAAAGCTCAGCTTCACCAGTAATGGAGAATTAAAATCCTTCCAAAGACATCCAATCCCTAAGAGATTATGCAGATTCCAGACCAGCTATACAGGAGACACTTAAAAAGGTATTAAGCACAGTAGAAAGAAAAAAAAGAATGACCACACACTTCCCAAGAGAACAGCAGAACACAGAATCAACAGAGAATACAGTGCAACAACCAACTCAAAAACATACACATACATCAACCCAAAGCCAAAAGAAAACAAACAAACAAAGAAAAAACTTTATAAGATCCTCAAGACAGGGATAAACAATCACATTTCAATAATCAGCCTGAATGTGAATGGACTAAATCTACCACTGAAAAGACACAGAATGGCAAACTAGATAAGAAACCATGAGCCAATTATTTGCTGCATCCAGAAAACTCATCTCACCACAAGGGCGGCACACAGACTCAAAGTCAAAGAATGGAAAGTAAGTTTCCAGGCAAATGGATCACAAAAGAAGGCAGGAGTCACTATCTCAATATTAGACCAAACAACCTTTAAGCTATCGAAAATTTTAAAAGATGCAAAAGGACAAAAATCCATCAATAAGAAATATCCATCCTAAACATATATGCACCCAACACAGGAGCACCAGTATTTATAAGGTAACTAGTAAATAAACTAAAAAGAGATATTGACTCTAACACTATTATAGCGGGGGACTTGAATACCCCACTGACAGCCTAGATCACTGAGGCAAAAAATCAACAAGAAGATTCAGAGCCTAAACTTGACACTCGACCAAATGGACTTAATAGATACCTACAGATTATTCCACCCAACAACCACAGAATATACATTCTGTTATCACCACATGGAACGTACTCCAAGATTGATCACATCCTTGGTCATAAATCAAGCATAAACAAATTCATAAGGTTGAAATATTGCCATGCACATTCTCAGACCATATTGGAATACAAATAAATATCAGTACCAACAAAATTTCCCCAAAGCCCACAAAGACATGGACATGAAACAACATGATGCTGAACAACTACTGGGTCAACACTGAAATCAAAGGTGGAATTAAATTTCCTGGAAACAAATGAAAATGAAGAAACATCTTACCAAAACCTCTGGGATGCCATGACATCAGTTTTAAGAGGGGAATTTATATCTCTTTGAGCACACATCAAGAAAATGGAAAGATCACAAGTTGAGAGTCTAATAAATCACCTAAAAGAGCTGGAAAGAGAAGATCATCAAAACCCCAACTTTAGAAAAAGAAACCAAATCACCAAAATAAGAGCCCAAATATGGATCATAGAAAACAAAAATATCATAGAAAACATCAACAAATCAAAAAGCCGGTTCTTTAAAAAAATTACCAAGATAGATGGACCCATAGCCAGACTGACCAAGAAAAAGAGAGAAAAAACCCAAATAAACACAATCAGAAATACAAAAAATCAAATCACAACTGACTCTGAAGAAATACAAAAGATTATCAAAGATTAGTAAGTACACCTCTTTGGAAACAAACTTGATAACCTAAATGAAATGGAGGACTTTCTGACATCACACAACCTCACTAGGTTGAAATAAGAAGATATTGAACATCAAATAGATCAATAACAACCCAGGAAATTGACTCTGTCATAAGAAAACTACCTACAGAAAAAGCCCTGGAGTGGATGGCTTTCCAGCAGAATTCTACATAACCTACAAACAGGAGCTAATGCCAAGCCTATTGAAAGTAATCCTGGCTATTGAGAAAGATGGAATTCTCCCCAAATCATTGTGGGAAGCTAACATCACACTGATACCCAAACTGGGTAAAGATCCAACAAAAAAAGAGAACAACAGGCCAATATCCCTTATGAACACAGATGCAAAAATCCTCAACAAGATTCTAAAAATCAGATCCAAAAACACATCTCAAAAATCATCCACCATGACCAAGTAGGCTTCATTCCCAGCATGCAGGCCTGGTTCAACATTTACAAGACCATAAATAAAATTAAATACATCAAGAGATGTAAAAACAAGCACCACATGATTATATCATTCGATGCAGAAAAAAGTTTTTTATAAAATCCAGCACCCCTTCTCGATAAAAACCCTTAAACACCTAGGTATAGAAGGAACATACCTCAAAATAGTAAGTGTGCTGTATGATAAACCCACAGCTAATATATTGCTAAATGGACAGAAACTAGAAACATTTTCCCTGAAAACTGGAACAAGACAAGGCTGCCCACTCTCATTCCTCTTGTTCAACATTGTACTGGAAGTCCTATCCAGGATATTAGACAAGAAAAGGAAATCAGGGGTATCCCAATAGAAAAAGAGGAAGTTAAGTTATCCCTCTTTGCTGACAATATGATCCTATACTTTGAAAATCCAAAAGAATCTGTAAAACCCTGCCTGCACTCATAAAAGGCTTTGGCAAAATCTCAGGGTACAAAATAAATGTGCAAAAACAGTTGCAGTCCTACACACCAACAACATGCAGGCAGAGACCCAAATAAAAGCACACTCCCATTCACAATAGCCACAAAAAAATGAAATACCTCAGCACCTTCCTAATGAGAGAAGTGAAAGACCTTTAAAATGAAAATTACAAAACACGGCTCAAAGAAATCAAGAAGACACAAACAAATGGAAAAATATTTCATGCTCATGGATAGGAAGAATCAACATTGTTAAGATGTTCATCCTACCAAAGGCAATCTACAGTTTCAATACAATATCCATTAAATTACCAACATCATTCTTTTCAGACCTGGAAATGACAATACAGAAATTCATTTGGAAACATAAACGACCACGAATAACCAAAACAAACCTTAGCAAAAGAAACAAAGCAGGAGGTATCTCTCCTCCAGACTTCAAGCTTTACTATGAGTCTACAGTAATCAAACCAGTCTGGTATTGGTATAAGAACAGGTATATAGACCAGTGAAAAAGGATAGAGATTCCGGAAGCAAAGTCTTGATTTCTTAACCAACTCATCTTTGACAAAGCTTCCAACAACAACCACTGGGGAGAGGAGAACCTACCCAGTTAATGGTGCTGGGAAAAATGACTGATCACATGAAGAAGATTGAAACAGGATCCCTACCTATAACCATACACAAAAATTAATTCTAAATGGATCAAAGACCTAGACTATAAGAATCTTAGAAAATGTGGGAGACACCCTTATGAAAATTGGAATTGGCAACCAATTCCTGATCAAAACCCTAAGTGCCCATACCTTAAGAAATAAGATAGACAAGTGGGACCTCATCAAATTGATGAGTTTCTACAAAGCAAAAGAACCATCAAAAGAGCAGGGAGACAGCCCACAGAATGGGAAAAAATATTTGCCAATATTATATCTGACAAAGGTCCTTCATCCAGGATCTGCAAGGGACTCAAACACTCTGAAAGGAAAAACACAAACAGCCCCACTAAAAAGTGGGCAAAAGTCATGAATAGACACTTCTCAAAAGAAGATATACGGGCAGCCAACAGACACATGAAAAAGTGCTCGACCTCACTCATCATCAGAGAAATGCAAATCAAAACCACATTCAGATACCACCTAACCTCAGTAAGAATGACCAGCATTAATAAAGCAAACAACAGATGCTGACGAGGATGGGGAGAAAAAGGAATGCTTCTGCACTGCTGGTGGGAATGCAAACTAGTGCAACCTCTTTGGAAGACAATGTGGCAATTTCTGAAAGAACTAGAAATTGACCTTCCATATGACCCAGCAATTCCCCTGCTGGGAATATAACCGGAAGAACTCAAATTATTCTACAAAAAAGATACCTGCACATGCATATTTGTTGCAGCTCTATTCACAATAGCAAAAACATGGAACCAACCATGCTGCCCATCGAAGCTGGACTGGATTTTTAAAAAGTGGTACATATACACAATGGAATATCATGCAGCCATAAAGAAGGACAGACTTATGGACTTCATAGCGACTGAATGGATTTAGATTCTACGATACTCAGTGATCTATCACAGAAAAAGAACAGAGTATCATATGTTCTCACTTACAAGCAGAACTTGAACAATTATCACAATACTATAAGAAAGGGATTGACCTTAGTGGGAAATTGCCACAGGACGGGGATGAGGTTGGCTGTTGAGGGAAACTGCCAGGGGAGGGAGGGGCACACCTCATCAACAAGAGTACCTGCATAATCAACATTTTATATCTAACCCTGAATTGTACACCACATCTTTAAAAATAATAATAAAAAGACTCATCTGGCCAGGCTTGGTGGCTCAACCTCTAATCCCAGCACTTTGGGAGGCCAAGGCTAGTGGATTACCTGAGCTCATGGGTTTGAGACCTGTCTGAGCAACTTGGCGAGACCTCATCTCTACAATAATTCAAAAATTAGCCAAGTGTGGTAGCACAGGCCTTTTGTTCCAGCTACTTGGAAGGCTGAGGTGGAAAGATCACCTGAGCTCTGCAAATTTTGGCACTGGGATGTCCGTGATCATGCCACTGCACTCCAACCTGGGCCATGGAGTGAGACTCCAACTAAAAAATAAATAAATAAATATATAAAAGACTCATCACACCTTTATGCACATTGGAGTAGGTAACAAATTCTTGACCAAGTCCCTGAAAGCAAATACCACAAAAACTAAGACAGACAAGTGGGACCTCATCAAACTGAAAACTTTTTGCAGAGCAAAAGAAACCATTAGGAGAATAAAGCATTGGCCCACAGAATGGGAAAAAATATTCCAAATTATAAATCTGACAAAGGCCTAACATCCAGGATCTACAAAGAACTCAAAGAAAGTGAAAGAAAAAAACAAAAACCTAATTAAAAAGTGGATAAAGGACATGAATAGACACTTCTCAAAAGGAGACATACAAGCAGCCAATAGACAAATGAAAAAAGTGCTCAGCCTCACTAATTATCAGAGAAACACAAATCAAAACAACAATGAGATACCACCTAACTCCAGTGAGGATGGCTATCACTAATAAGTTTTAAAAATCAGATGCTGGTGTGTTGAAAAGGGAACATTTCAACCTCTATGGAAAGTATTGTTACAATTCCTAAAAGAACTAAAAAATTGACCTTCCATATGATCCAGCAACACTCTCCAGGGAATATACTTGCAGGAACATAAACTGAACCTAAAAGACACCTACACTCTAGTTTATTGTTGCACTATTCACAGTAGCAAAAACATGGAACCAACGCTATTGCCCATCAAAAGTGGACTGGATAAATAAACTGTGGTATATATACACAATAGAGTATTATGCAGTCAAAGAAGAACGAAATCATGGACTTCATAGCACATTGAATGGAGTTGGAGGCCATCATACTAAGAGATCTATCACAGAAACAAAAAACTAATACTGCATGTTCTCACCCATAAGTGGGCCCTGAATAGTGATACATGAATGCAAATGAGAGATCAACAGTCACTGGACACTGCTGAGGAAGGGAGGAAGGAGGGTGTGGAGCATATGACATCACAGAGTATACCAGGTCCACTACCAGGGAAGGAGGGCCAGTTAAAAGCCCCAAACTTCACCTGCATGCAGCTGCCTATGCAGCCTGCCTATCCTCACTTGTACCCCACATCGTTATAATACAAACTAAAATAAAAGAGTCATCATTTTCTGAGCTCTCTTTACTTTGTGGCACAAAATACTCCAAATATGTAGCAATCATATATATGTATAAATGTTTAAAAGTCACTTTCTTAATCCATAATTTAAAAATTATGAATTTGCTATTCAAATCAACATAAACACCTCTTTGGACTCAAAACACAGCAATAAACTGAGCTGAGGGCAAAGCTTTCCGGAAACAAGTAGAGACAGATGTGAGTTTGTCCTCTATAATGCAATGGCAACCACTGGGGGTCACATTAGGTGTCACTGCATGAATGCACACATTGTGGCAGAATTCTCTCACCCAAATAACAACTGGAAGATTTTTGATGGCTACTCAGAGTTTTGAAGTTTGTATATATACTCTGCTAAGAAAAAAACAAAAAGATCACTTCAGTCAGAGCTGGGCCTAAATATCAGCTCACTCAATTGCTGGATCTAGAAAATAACTCTGGGATGAAAGTCCTAAACCACTCGGAGGACAGGCAATGGCAGCCACAAACCTAGCAGACAGGGAATGGCAAATATAAAGAAAGTAAAACAGACAGATACCCTCCCACTTAAGATCAAACTAAAATTCCAAATCACATGAAGTCATCTGATGAGAAGGCAACAACAACAACAAAAAACTATTTAGAGCTAGCCAGACAAGCCCTACAGCATGTTAAGGATGACTGGAAAAAATCACTGAAAATCTCCAGACCTACTAACTGGGGCTAGCCAGGCAAACAAAGTCTCACTTCTCACATCTAGGACAGAGCCAAACCACCTACTATCATCATAATTGCATCTGTCAGAGCCCCAGATCTGTCTGCACACAGGCTACTACTCCACGCCGTGTTTATTTGGCCCAGTTGTGCTCTATTTTAAAAAATTACGACTTAGCATAGAAGGATGTTTTATCAAAATTTTTTATTGATCAGGTGGCAAGAAATTAGCATATGCCATGCAAACAAGGATAACTGGCCAGATGGCACTTTTTCTTACTGGAGGAAAACTGAGGAAGACAGGATCAGTAGCAGGCTAGTCGATCCTGCATTGCCCATCACAAGATTGGGAATCACAAAGCAGTCTGGTAGGGCCAGATATCAGACTCTAGCAGAGATCTTCATGGTTGGACCATGGGGTTTCTAGATGCCTCATTTAAAAGAAAAGGAAAAGCTCTAAGCATTTAACCATTCTCCTTGTGTTATCATGGATTGTGATAAAACAGCAATATACTGTGACAGAATGTGGATCCATCCATTTCCCCAGACTTCTCCACATTTGTGTTTGCTATTGGAAGAATAACCAACCCATCTCAGGTGTGATCGGGGCTGGTGTCCAAGCCTTACAGATGCTGCTACCTGTGATGGATGCGGATTTACCATACGAGTGTTCATGACTAGATATGCACTAACCACCTTCCTTGACACTTTCATGGAGCTGGGGTTCAATTTTTGTGGTTGGCCAGAATTTGTTGCTTTAAGTGGCTAGATTTAGCTGATTTATAAGGAGTTTTGCAGGAGGCATAATCTCTCTTCTCTCTATGAGGTTGGCTGAAAAAAAAATCCGTTTTGGAAAAGTTGACCTTTACTTCTCAAAAAAATAGAGAAAATTTGAAAAATAAATAGCAAAGATTATATAACTATATGAAAATATAGCACATTTTCCCACTCAGAGTGAGTTCCAGAGATGTTCAGTATCATTTTAATCACAGAGTATTGAAGAGTCTTTGACTAGTAAAATTACTAAAAAGTTACAGGCACTATAAGATCCTCAAAAATATAATACTATTAAAGTATAGAAAGTCTACAAAAGTAGAATATAGATCTACAAAAGTATAGTACTAAAGTACTACTAAACTTATAAATGTAAATAAGTTTCTACTGGCTTAAAAAATACACGTAACATGACTAAGAGCTGGCAGCAGTCAGATACCCCTTGGGAGAAAAAATGAATCTTTATTTCTAACCATATTTTGTTAGAGCAGACAAAAATAATTCCAAAATGCTTTTACAACTAAAAGTACTTGCAATTAAATAATCGGAACATATATCTTAATGGGAACAAAATCTATACAAACAGGAGGGAAACTTTGCATGGTATAACTATGGGAAACCATATTGTTAGTATATATATTTTTGATATTCAAGGAAAATGGTAGCAAAGATTATATAACATGGATTAATAGTGTATAAAACATACATAAAGACCATAATATATCAGTGGGTTCATCAGACCAAAAGTTAAGAACTTGGTTGATCTGTAGAGGTATTGATCTTCATAAAAGGTCTAGTAAGTCACAGCCCAAAGAAAGACAGTAAATGTCCTTCTTAAAGTCACAGTTAAGGGCAGGGCACATTTAAAAAGCAGTCAATACTCTGCCAAGCTGTATTGTCATCACGTGTTTAGCCTGTGACCTGGAGTGTCAAAGGAGTTCAGGGTTGATGCATTATCCAGAGGCTGGTAGGTGTCTTCATTCCTTCCACTTTCAACAATACCATGTACCTTCTGTAGATAGGTAGATAGATAAGAAAGAGTGAGAGAGAGAGAGACAGAGAGACAGAGACAGAGGGAGATACAGAGAAAGAGACAGAGAGAGAAAGAAGGAGGGGGAGGAGGGAGGAAGGGTGAGGAAAATAAATCAATTGGGTGAACATCAGACCTAAATATGTGTTTGCTTTTAGTATTTTTCCATTTACTTAAAAATGTCCCTGAATGCCACAAAATAAGTACATCTTTGTATATTCTTTATGCTAGTGGAATACATTCAATAAAGAAACTCAAAGTTTGTTTTGAGTGTCTGCTATTTTGCAGGCACTGTTTTAAATACTGGGGACTCAAGAGTAAACAAAGCAGAAAAATATCCTGGCTTTCATGATTTACCTTTTCATTTGGGAAACAGACAATAAGTCAATCAACAAAAATATACAGAAATGTGTTATACTAGATGATGGTAAGTGCCATGGAAGAAAAAAGAGCAATGAGAGTGAGTGTTGGGGAAGAATTTACAATTCTGAATGGTCAAGGAAAACCTCACTGAGAAGACTACATATGTTAAAAGAATTACAGAAGTCAAGAGAACAACCAGGTGGATAGGTATGGACAAAGTACTCCAGTTATGTATAACTATCTTATAGGGGGGACATCTAGGCCATGGTGACTTGAGTGGAATGCGTAAAGGAAGCATGATAGGAGATCAACTCAGAGGGAGACCAAAATCTACAGAACCTCATAGGTCATTAAAACGTTTTGCTCAGGCATGATCTGATTCCCATTTTTTTCATTCTGGAGCTGAATCAGAAATAGGCTGCAGGGTCAGCCTCCACCTTGAAGGCTATTGCCATGACACATGAGAGGTAGGATCATGGTTGAAACCAGGATGGTGGCAGTGGAAGTGGTGATAAGTGGTCAGATTCTGGATATTTTGAAGGTTGAGCTTATATGAGGGATTGAACTTTATAAATGAGTGAAAGATCAATTGACCTAAACAATTGGAAGAAATGAATTGCCATGGACTAGATGGAAAAGAGCAAAATACATTTGAATAGAACATTAATAAGGAAAGAGCTGCTGAGAGTCACTCCCAAAATAATTAACTCTTGTTTTCTTCTGCTGCTTCTTCTGCTTCTTCTTCTTCTTCTTCTTCTTCCAAAATTAACTCTTTCCTCTCTCTCCTCTCTCCTCCTCCTCCTCCTCCTCCTCCTCCTCCTCTCCTCCTCTCCTCCTCCTCTCCTCCTCCTCCTCCTCCCCCTCCTCCTCCTCCTCCTCCTCCCCTCCTCCTCCTCCTCCTCCTCCTCCTCCTCCTCCTCCTCCTCCTCCTCCTCCTCCTCCTCCTCCTCCTCCTCCTCCTCCTCCTCCTCCTCCTCCTCCTCCTCCTCCTCCTCCTCCTCCTCCTCTCCTCCTCCTCTCCTCCTCCTCCTCCTCTCCTCCTCCTCCTCCTCCTCCTCCTCTCTCTTCTTCTTCTTCTTCTTCTTCTTCTTCTTCTTCTTCTTCTTCTTCTTCTCTTCTTCTTCTTCTTCTTCTTCTTCTTCTTCTTCTTCTTCTTCTTCTTCTTCTTCTTCTTCTTCTTCTTCTTCTTGAGTCAGGGTCTTATTTTATTGCCCAGGCTAGATTACAATGACATGATCATGGCTCACCACAGCCTCAAACTCATGGGTTCAGGTGATCCTTCAACCTTAACCTCCTGAATAGCTACAAGTGTGCACCTCCACATCTGGCTACATTTGTGTGTGTGTGTAGAGATGGGATTCCTACAATGTTACCCAGGCTGGTCTCAAACTCCTGGGTTCAAGCAATCCTTCTGCTTAGGTTTCCCAGAGTACTGGGATTACAACTATGAGTTACCACACCTGGCCCCAATTCTATTATTCTTGACAGATGGCAAGGTGTCTGTAGGTAAATAGTATCGCTACATTGATCACAACTTCAGAAGCCCTGGAATAGTATGGGAAGCGAATCTTGAACCAGCATAGCTACAGCCTCAATCTAGAAAAGACCAATGAAAGTCTTTAATCAGGACACCTCACCACAACGATGAATTTCACTGAGAGCATCTCAGAGGAATTAACTATGCTTCCTAAGTGAACTAATAGCCAAATATCCAAAATGGGAAACTTATTAACAAGTATAGTCAGCCTACTTCTGTTCCATTACATTAATTTTTATATTTAAACAGATAATTATTTGACCTGAATCATCAGTTGACAGGATCTGTGTGTTTGGATAAGTCAATTTCACTTTCAAATATAAGTCTGAGCCAGGCTCGGTGGCTCAGCCTGTAATCCTGCGCCTTTGGGAGGCTGAGGTGAGTGGATTGTCTGAGCCCGTGGGTTCAAGACCCGCCTGGGCAGGCAAGACCTTATCTCTACACTAAAATCAAAAATTAGCTGGGCGTGGTAGCACACACCTGTAATTCCCGCTACTCGGAAGGCTGAGGTGGAAGGATCGCCGGAGCCCAGCAGGTCGAGGCTGCGGTGGCCGGGAGCGACCACTGCACTCCAGTCTGGGTGACAGAGTGAGACTCCAACTCAAAAAAAAAAAAAAAAAAAAATATATATATATATATATATCTGGGAGAATGTGACCTCCCTTCTAGATAATCTGATTTCTCAAACATTATTCTAAAATTTTTATACTTATAGGTACTATATCAAAAATATAATCTATAATTTTTATATCTATTGTTAGAAACTCAGGGTTTTACTATTGTATATGTTTCAGAAGGTATTTATTGATTTAATATTCAAACTTTATCAGAAACTTACTGAACTTGTAGAAAGAGTAGGTTTATGAGAGAATGCTATCTTCTGATTGTGATAGCTGAGGTGTAGTACATGGAAAACTGGATAAGAGCATTACACAGGCATACATATTTGCTGAAGTTTTAATTCTGGCCCAATTACTTTGCTAATAAGATGGGAGCGTTCCAAGTTCTATCAATATGTTACTACAAAAAGTCCTATATTTTTTTATCTGCATTTGGCCAAAGCTTCCTAATTGTTCTCTGCTTTTAGTTTTCTGACATTCACTTTCTTTCTTTCTTTTTTAATTTATATTTCATTTTAAAGATATGTGGCACAATTTAGGATTATGTATACAAGTGGACATCATACAGGTAAAGTTTTGACCTCCCTTTGGTCCTCACCTTGCCTGGTTTGAGATCAAGTACCCTTATTGCTGTTATGTCCCCCTCCCATACCCCTGGCAGTATCTCACTACTGCCAATCCCTTTCTTATGGTATTATGGTAAGTGTTCAGGGTCCACTTACGAGTGAGAACATGTGGTACTCTGTTCTTTATTTCTGCCATTCACTTTCTTGTATCACACATAAGGACATAGTGATACCATTCTCAAGAGCCTTCTGTTGCTCATTAGTCTAGACATTTTCTCTTTGACCCTCCAAGTTTCCTGTCCATCCTTCTTTGCATATTTATATTCTTAGACTGAGAATGGATTGTATACAGTGGATATCCTGTTGAGATTAGTCCATAGAGGTGCTGGGAGGGGATCAGAGAACAGAGGGGCCCTATACCTAGTGCTACAGATGCACTCCTCTGAGAATGTGAACAACTACCCATATCCCTTTCTCCCATATCCCTTACCCCTTATACATTTTCTTTAACCCAGCCCTCACTTTTGAAGTACATTAGTCCTTTCATTAAACTCTCCCTAACCACCATCTTCGAGTGTGCCATCTTTCTCCTGCCAGGATCTTAACTGTGACATTCCCTTTTCTTAGTTATAGTGTTCAAACTATTAGATGGGCACTCAATGTTTGCTATATCATCTCATTTAATTCCACATCATAAACCTTATTTTTAAAGATATCTCTTCACGTTACCCTATTGGCTCAAAGCACCAAATTTTTCATAGCTCTGTGCCTTTACTAATATTTTTTTCAGTCTGGTAAAATCTTGTCTATCAATAAGGTCTTTGAAGTCTTAGATCACATGCTATTTCCTAAAATGTTACTATTATTTAACAGGGCTTCTTTAGGATCCTGATAGCTCATATAAAGTATTTAGTCATTCTTTATTGTTCTTCATTTTTCTCATAACTCTTCTCACACTACATACAAACTGATTCTTGAAAGCAGAGGACATACCTTGTCCAAATATCCCTCCATTTTTAAAAAATTCCTGTTTTTAAAGATACTTAACGAATGTGTCCTCTTCATATAAATTATTTATTTATTTGTTTGTTTACTTATTTATTTATTAGTTGTAGTCTCACTCCGTGGCCCAGATTGGAGTGCAGTGGCATGCTCACAGACATCCCAGCGTCAACCTGCAGAGCTCAGGTGATCCTTCCGCCTCAGCCTTCCAAGTAGTCGGAA
The DNA here is from genome assembly GCA_027257055.1 of Cephalopachus bancanus. NCBI lineage: Eukaryota > Metazoa > Chordata > Mammalia > Primates > Tarsiidae > Cephalopachus > Cephalopachus bancanus. The sequence continues at coordinate 2,840,575 of JAPVLO010000030.1, read as the reverse complement.
CTAAAGGTGCGTGCTCCCATGCCTGGCTAATTTTTTATTTATTATAGAGACAAGTTCTCGCCAAGCTGTCTGGGCTGGTCTCGAACCTATGGGCTCAGGCAATCCACTCGCCTTGGCCTCCCAAAATGCTGGGATTACAGGCCAAACCACCAAGCCCGGCCAAAGTAAACTTTAAGTATAAAAATGAGCTAAGCATGGTGGCTCACACCTATAATCCCAGAATTTGGGGAGGGCGAGGTAGAAGGATTGCTTGAACCTGCAAGTTTGAGACCAGTCTGGGCAACATGGTGAGACCTTGTTTCTGCAAAAATGCTGAGCATAGTATCTATGCCTGTAGTGCCGGCTACTTGAGAGGTTGAGGCTGAAGGGTTGCCTGAGTCCAGGACGTTGAGGCTGTGGTAAGCTGTGATCATGCCACTGCACTTCAGCATGGGCAACAAAGTAAGACCCTGACAGAAAAGAAGGAGAAGGAGAAGAAGAAGGAGGAGGAGGAAGAGAAGAAGAGGACAGAAGAAGAGGAGGAAGAAGAAGAGGAAGGAGGAGGAGGATGGGAGAAAGAAGAAGAAGGAGAAGGAAGGGGGGAAGGGGAGGGGGAAGAGAAACAAAAGAAGCAGAAACAGCAGCAGCAGAAGATGATGACGACATGTTTCTAGCCTTCGAAGATTTTAAAGTCCTTATTAGTCCATGACTTACTCTTCCGTGTATCTATCATTAAGCCTATTTGGGGGTGGAGAACTTAAATTCTGTGAGGCTGCTATAATAGTTTTGCCCAGGAAATGCTGGAAACCAGGCCTAGCTAAAAGCCACAGCGTTGAGGATGGAGTATACACAGAGGCCAAGGGCTTCTGAGGGAAGTATATGCTATCTAGCTAGGTGTTGTCTTGCTAAGTTGAAAGCCTACAATGTTAGATCTTTGGTTAATTACTGCAGATCATTTTTGCATAAAGGAATTTAAATGTATGTGCTGATGCTGAGGGTGAGAGATGAGGTAGCTATTAAACTGTAAATGATCTCAGACTGGGGGTAGTGATTAGGGAGACACATGAGTAAGTTGACTCTGATGAGTTTAGGTCAGGTATTTCTTCTCTCCAAGCAAGTTTTACCATCCAACATATCAATAATTCTATGTGCTGGTCATTGTCAAGAATAAATAAGATGATGGATCAAAAATGGGCACGCAAATTGTAAAAGATGGGAACAAGAAGCAGATGTTGTAATAACTATGATTATTCCTTGAATTTCTCTTGCCTTTTTCCCCATCAATTACATTAAGTAAAGTATAATGGAAAGTTGCAAAACCAAAGAAGCATTATCACAGGTTTGTTAAAAGGCAATGGTGGTATGACAGGGAGGGTTGTGGAACTGTCTGGTATTAGCTTCTCATTTGCATATGCCCAGAACTTCAATCTTCTTAAATTAATATTGTATCAAAGATAAAAAGGGTCAAGCACAATGCCTCACACCTGAAATTCCAGCATTTGGGAGACTGAGGCAGGAGGATTGCTTGAGCCCAGGTGTTCAAGACCATCCTGGGCAACATAAAGAGACTCTGTCTCTACAAAAAATAAAATAAAATAAATCTGGGCATGATGGCACACTCCTGTAGCCCCAGCTACTCAGCAAGCTGAAACAGAAGGATTCCTTGAACCCAGGAGATCAAGGCTGCAGTGATTCTTGATCATGTCACTGCACTCAAGCCTGGGCAACAGATTAAAGCTCTGACTATAAAAAATAAAAATAAAATAAAAAAGATCAAATTGATGTCACAGATTTCCAAGGAAAACAATTTTTAATGAACATACTCTATGAACATGCGTTAAAGTCTTCCATGTAGGGTGGCTTGCAGGGTGACCCCTTTCCAGCTTTGATCAGGCACATACAGAGAGAGAGGGAAGGAGGGAGGGAAGAAGGGAGGGCAAGAGAGAAGAGAGAGAGCAGTTTCACAGATTTGTATTTGATAAAGTAGTTATGCTGATAAAAAATTAATTAGAAAAATCCCTGGTCCAAAACTTCCATCATATGAATACATCTAAAGAGAAAGGTCCAAAGCAATCACCTTAGAAGCTTTTAAAACATACAAATCCTTGGAAGAAAAAACAAACAAACAGACATTTTGATTCAGGGTATCTATGGAGCCTATAAACCTATATTTTTTAAATGTTCCAGGTGATTCAGGGACCATGCCAGCAGGCATTGAGCCACTTCACTCTCCTGAGAACCTACACTTAAGAACACAGAATTAGAAACCAAAAAAAACAAGAATTAAATTTTGTCCTACAACTTTTGGGTTGTGTGGCCTTCAACAATATATTTAACTCTCTTTAAACCTTGGATTTCCCACTTCAAAAGGGGAGTGAGAAAATTAACCTGTCATGAGAAATAAATGGGGAAATACATTACAAGAACTTAACATGATTTCATGCACATTATAGGTAATCAGAAGAGGAGCTTGGAGATGGTGACATTTCAGCTGGAGCAGAGGCAAAGATGATGAAGATATGGGAATAGACTGATTAGATGAGGGACGGACGGGGGAGGGAGAAAGTATAGATAAAGCCCAGGTTTGAGTTTCAATGGAGTCATTCATTTTCATGACACACATAACATGGAGGAGACTTGGGTGAAAGAAGAGTTCATTCACATTTAGACAGGTGAGTGTAAGGTGCCTGTATAATAGCTATGGGGAGGCATCTGGGTAGTGGTTAGACACCTAGGTCCATTGTCCATAACAGAAAAAAGGGCTAGAAATAAAACTGTGTCTATTATTAGAGAAGAGGCCCTAGAAATTGTGGCATATGATAAAGGTGGGCTCACTCCACTTAATTCCATCATTCTTGGTGTGTACCTTTTGCTGGAGACTGGAAACCCAGAGGCACGTTTAGCAGATCCCTTCACAGCTTAGGGTCCATACATTACAGAGCCACTGATGAGATGATGAGGTCTAAAGCAGAATTCACCCTTACGAGGGAGGAGTTCAATTTAGCTGCTTCTACTATTTCTGCTGGCAAGCCCAGTTGTGAGTATAGCTGGTTTTTGTGTGACAGCTATAGCAGAAGTTCCAGACTTTGGTCTTTAGTTGAATGTGCGTCAAGAGACAAGGTGTGGAATCCATTCTACTGGCAAAGATTATACAGAACGTATGTGATCCTGGAGTCACCAGCTGTGGTAATGGCTTCTAGATACCCTTGCCTGATGATCTTGGCAGAGGTAATAGATCCCCTGGTGAACCAGTTCTGCCATGTTGTTCTGAGAGTCATTTTTATAACCTCAACCTAAAACTGGATCCTCTAGGCCAGCATTGTCCAAGAGAACATTCTGTCATGAGGAAATTGTTCTGTCAATCTGTGTTGTCTGATATGACAGCCCCTAGACATATATGACTATTGATCACTTGACATATGACTAGTGCAACTGAGCAATAGAATTTTCAATTTACTGAATTTTAATTAATTTAAAATTAAATTAAACAGCCACATGTGGTTAGTGATTACCATATTAGACATCATAGCTCTAGACTGTCCAATGATTTTGTGACATGTAATACCCTGAATTAGATGTCTTTTCCATTTAATGTTTTTCTATTCATAATTGCATGAATTAAAGTGGATCCTGTTCCACTGTGAGAGGATTGCCTGAGGCTACAGATTTGAGACCTACCTGGGCAATATGGTGAGACCTTGTGTCTACAATAAATCAAGAAAAAATTAGCCAGGTGTGATGGCACATGCCCGTAATTCCAGCTACTAGGAAGGCTGAGGCGAAAGGATCACCTGAGCCCAGCAGGTTGAGGCTGCGGTGACCACAAGCATGCCACTGCACTTCAGCCTGGGTGACAGAGTAAGACTCTGATTTAAAAAAAAAAAGAAAGAAAGAAAAGAAAAAATAGACAGAGGAGAAAATAAATGAAAATAGGAGACAGAGCAATAACAGCAGGAGATGTAGGAGGAACTGGTGCTATTGAAATGAGGAAGAATCTTTTAATAAAAGGGAAGTGGTCTATGGTGACAACAATATGGTATCCAAACACAGTCAACCAAGCAGATGGCTATGGATCTGCCAAGTTATACCACTGGAGTGTGACTTGATCCCTGTTTTGCATGATTTCCACTCCCCAATATCTTGAAGCCTTTGAAGACTTGCTGTGTGCATATTAGTGTGGTGTTTGGATACGACAGTGTGGAGGAGCCAGGGTAACAACTTGAAGTCCAAATCCCACTGCTTATTTATTCTTTATGTCCTTCAGTAAATGCAACCACTTCTTGGCCTTCAGTTTTCCATAGGAAGAAATGGGGATAATAAGACTCCTTATGAAGAACAAATGAAATGTTGACATGGAAGGGTTTGGCCTGCTGAATAGGGCTGTATATGATATTAAACCATTGAAGCCTATCTCAACGCAAGTCTGAAAGCTTCCCCAGATCTCACATGGTATGTTGAGAAACTACAGGAAAGAGTGACTAAATAGAGGTTGGGTTATATGAAAACAATAGCATTTGAAAAAAAGAATTGGCAAGTTGAATGTTGATAGAATGAGGATAAATGTCAGAGTGAGGGATAGCTGAAAAATGTAATTTCATCCAGAATGTTAGCCAAAGCTCTATAAATTTGCAAAGGGGAGAAAGCAAAGAAACAATATGTCTTTGTGAACAAATCAGGCAGAGAGAAGGCCACTGTACAGCTTTTAAATAGAAAGGTATTCTATGCAATAAATAAGGGGCTTGTAGTATTTATCCTACCATTAATATCTGTCTAATGTTTTTTGTTTTGTATTCCCTGAGGCAAGCTTTCATGAGCTATGCATTCAGAAAAAGGTACACAGAATCCAAAGTTAGTGTGAAAATGTCACAGAAGAGATAAGAACAATTCAAGATTGAGGACAAAAGTCAAGGTTTTTGATATTAAGACAACATACTGAAATAAGCGACTACACAAAATCAAAGGAAAAAATTATGATATTAGAAAATGGTACCTACAATAGATATAATAATTTGCTTTAGTGTCAGTAATACTTGTTCTCAATCTCAATTCTCATTTTAGACTTTCCACTGCCTAGAGGAAAGCAAATTGAGTATCACAGTAAGTTTGACTTTTATTTTTTTAAATTCCTTTAGGGCATTTAGCAAAAGCTATTGTAGGTAAAAGCTATTTCCATTCCACTTCTTTCTGAAACCAATCAAAATCAGTACGAAAACTAGAAAACAGAGAAAAATAAATACTCAATGAAGGGGTCAAAGCTATAAATTTTCATAAATAGTTGACGAATATTCTCTTATCTTTAACTATAAGCCCACAGCAACTTCCTTAAAAAATAGTTTCTCTGACTGGAGGTCCATGTTGATTTTTCTTAAATAATCTACACTCAATCTATAATTCCAATTAAATAATTGAATAGATTATTGCTGTACTTATTTAATTGAATACACTTCTTATTGGTGATTTAATTTGTATTTCCCTGACAACATATGATTTTCATATGCTTTTTTGTCATCCGTTAAGGTCCTTGGCCCATTTAATCAAGTGTTTGGTATTTTTATTGCTGAGTTCTGAAAGTTCCTTATATATTGGATAAGGATAAGGATAGCAGTCCTTTATTAGATATGTTCTTGCAAATATTTTTTCCTGATCTATGGTTTGACTTTTATTTTCTTAACAGTGTCTCTCACAGAGCTTTTTTTTTTTGAGTTGGGATCTTACACTTACTCAGGTTCAAGTGCAATGACACGATCACAGCTCACTGCAACCTTGATCTCTGGGGCTAAATTTGACTGCTTCTATTTATTTAAATGCCATGGGCTTTGTGATTACCTTACTTTTTTTTCAGACACTTATAATTTATAATTTAAAAGGACTCAACCACAAGCAACCAGCGGCCATTGCCTTGCTAGACTCTGGTGTGGCCATGTGTTGTTTGAGCTATGGCTGTCGCTAGGCTTCCTGGCTTTGGTCCCCCTCCCCCTCCTTGGGGAGGTGAATCTTCTGTCTTCTTTCTCTTTCTCTCTCTAATCCACCTTTAAATAAACTTTTCTTTCTTAACCTTTTTGTGTGTCACAATTCTTTGCATTTACTCGGATCTCTGGGTTCCCAGCACCACACCTCTGGCTTACGGGCTCTGGCTCCGGAGCTGCATCTCCCTGCATCTCTCCGCCCTCACCCTGTTCATACCCTAACAATAGACACATATACATACACTGATGTATATACCTATATTCTTATCTTTGCTTATGTTCTTTTCAAAAAATGTTATAACAAACACATATTAATTTTGTTATTAAAAATGAATCAAGTTAAAATATAAGAATAATAATATTTATAGTAAAGTCAAATGTTCAGTTTTTATGTGTATTTCTCCATTTTTCTCCTTTCATCATCCTGGATTTAATCAATTTTAACCACTGGGTGCATGTGATGGAGAAAACCCTCAGGCATCAATTCAGAAGCAATAAGCGGTCAAGGTGCATAAGAAAAATTCATTTTCAGTTCATTTTTTTTCACTATTACACATAAAGAATGTTCAAGAAATGTATTTTGCTCTATTTTAAGCATGCAGAAGGCATTCATATTAAAGTTTCATTGAGATGAGCTCAGGAGAAACATCAAGCATTATAAATGTAATTAATTTGTAGATAAATACAGAATGATAACTAAAAAGAAATTGAGAAAATGTTTTACACTTGAATGGAAATTGAATGTTATCTACTAAGTGCCACTTAATGAGTAGTTAATGTTGTTTGAGACATATTAAAATTTTGACTTATAGACTTTTCCTTTAATTAGTGATTGAACTATGAATAATGATAGAAAATATACAAATTTCAAGTAGATCCTCCTTGTCTTTTGTTAACTACAAAATAAACCTATGTGCCACTGAATGAATCTAGTCAGGCTTCCTAAGAGGTCAACCTCTGGAGTGCACCTTTGGAGACATTCATTTCTGAGGGATGACTTTGGAGATCATGGCAATTGTAATATGGGAACTTTATGAGAAGAGTCTTATTCTAAAACACAGAAGCAGTGAGTTAATTCTGTAGGAAATATTATGCCTTTTAATTTTTAAGGGAAATATAAATTTGTCCCTCCCCGCTCACCTAGTTTCATTTAAATTTGGTCTTAACATTAAGTATTCTCCCCTTCTTTGAAGATTTCCAAATATTAACCTAAACTTTTACCAAAACCAACTGGAGTTAAAGCCAGTTAACTCAATCATAAGAAAGGATTTAGTCTCTATTAAGTTTCATTCATTATTATTTTGTGTGAGAGGAAGGGAGAGTTAGTGAGGGAGAGAAAGGGTAAAAAAATGAGAGATAATTTAAGTTTAATTATAAGACTGTGATTTTATAAGCTGTATGGCCTTTCCTACTTATAGTCTCCATGACTATATCAAACAGTTTTGGTTTCAAGTCCTCTAGCTCTACTACTTATAAGTTTGGAAAAGTTACTTAAAAGGGAATATAGCTAATCTTCTTCATTGTTTGGAAACATTAAGATAAACTATAATACCATAGTTATTGCGGTACCTAGGATAAACTAAGTACTCAATTAATTACGTATATTTACTACCAATATGAATTATTATTATTAATAGGCTATAAATGTTCTTGGTGGCTTCTGTTGAAACAAAGAAGACCTGCATTTTCATATACTTTGATTAAAGTACAAAACTTAGAAATCTCAAGTTCCTTACTCAGGAAAAAAATCAATGATTTTCAACTTACGACGTTAGCTTTTGGATGCAATTCATCAAAATACAGACTAGAAATTCAATCATGCCAAGAATACATGTATATAACAAAAATTTATCCCCAATCAATTAAATAAAACTAATACGTTTTGTAAGAATCTAGAAAGAAGCTTGTATAAATCTGTGCTTCAAGTCAGCAATCTATAGTTCAGTGTGTAGAGGATAGGATATAGTTCTTCCTTTAGGGACTTCATGGATTCTCTAGTGGGACCATTAGGTATAAGACTAGAATTACTTCTCAGAACTGATTCAAATTCTACTAAAGGTGCTTTATTTATTTTTATGTAGGTAAAAGGGTTGCTTTTTAAAAAATCAATTTTTTCCAATAAAGCTCTGACAAATCAGTCTTCCCATAAACATTTTCCCACCTTTCCTACTTCCTGTAAACAAACAACAACAAAAATGTTAAGCCTCACAACTGACTGAATTGGACCCCTCTGGGTGTAAAAAAAATAGCCTAGTAATTCATTTTCAAGAATTGCTTAACAAAAGCTGCTTAACTAGCTTGCAGATACAGCAACCCCAGAAAGTGCATGTTCCCAGGAAGTCCCTGAACAAACCAAGCCCAGAAGCACCCCATTTCTTAACATGGTGGCTGGTCATCAGCCCTTTGTTCTTTCTATTTCCTCATTCTTCTTTCTCCTCAGGACGTTTGGTGGGCCTTTTTCACAGGTAGGAAAAGAGGGAAGGGAAAAATAAATGCCTTGTAAAGAAATAATAAAACTTAGGCAATGTCCAGGAAGATTGTACACCCCATAGTACTCAAATTAGAGAATAAGGGAGAGATTTGTGTACCAGGGAATAAATTGCTTGCTGTAACCGTTCCAGGTGTGCCTACCAGACACCCGATCTTGTAAGACCACCACTAAAGCCTCGCCTCTGCTGTACTCCATGTCTCCCTGTCCATTCTTTGATTTTGGACGGATGAGTTTGTTTCTCACATGGGATAAAGAAAACCTGAAAAACTAAACCCCAGTCCATGATGGTAAAAGGTCAGACATGCCTTATTATGCTCCCTCCCTTGTGGAGTTTTAGGCACAACTGACTAGTATAAACATTAAAATAGAAATAAAAAAACTGACAAAACAGAATTTATGGTATTAAGATACCAAATTCCAACCTGACTCTAATACAACATCACATGACAATAGCAGACCATAAAGAAAATAAAAATATTTTGTCTCAAAATATGTATTTTTTGTTTGTTTACTTTTACCTATTTTGAAATGGCCCTGAAAATCTGTATCTTGGAAAATTTGCATCTGTAGAGAACATATTTTAAGATATTTACCACCTAATCGCTCCATTACCTGCTGCTTGGTGGTTTAATCTACATAACAAGAATCTTAGCTGGGCTCAGTGGCTCAGCCTGTAATCCCGTGCTTTGGGAGGCTGAGGTGAGTGGATTGCCTGAGCCCAAGGGTTCGAGACCCACCTGGGCAACTTGGTGAGACCTCATCTCTACAATAAAATAAAAAAAAAATTAGCCGGGCGTGGTAGCGCGCGCCTGTAGTTCCAGCTACTTGGAAGGCTGGGGCGGAAGGATCGCCGGACCCCAGCAGGTTGAGGCTGCGGTGGTCAGGAGCGTGCCACTACACTCCAGCCTGGGTGACAGAGTGAGACTCCAACTCAAAAAAAACAACCCCCCCCAAAAAAACAAGAATCTTGGCTTTCACAATTCCTCTCATCTTAACTCCAGCATTTCTTTTACTGATTTCAGTTTTTTTAGGCAGACCATAATTGTTTCTACCAATTGCCAATCACATAATTTTTGAATCCACCTACGACCTGTAAGTTCCCACTAGGAGATGCCTGCTTTTCCAGACCCAACCAATGCAAACTTTACATGTATTGATTTGTGTTTTGTCTATAACTTCTGTCCTCCTAAATACGTATAAAACCAAGCTGTAATTCAACCATTTTAGGCATTCATTCTCAGAACCTTTTGGGACTGTGCCACAGGCCTAGGTGACTGTTACTTGGCTCAGAATAAACCTCTTTAAATATATTTTACAGAATTTGACTTTATTGTCAACATTCCTTATATTCATTTTAAATCATATTTAATAAATGACTGCACAAGTGACTTATAAAGACATTTTTAAGAGGAACTCAGGAAAATTTATAAATACAGTTGCTACATTGAGGTCATGCAGAAAGAATCTAAAATCCACTAGTGACCAGGGAAAGCTAGTCCTTAAATTGAATGTTCAAAAGTGATTTGGAGTATCTGAAGAAATGCTATTGTCCATTTTGATCATAAATCTATTATTATTATCTTTTTTATTGTACTTGCCCACCAGAAATGTGTTTTTCTTTTCCTTGACCTAGTTTCTGGAAATTAAATTGATTTTTCTTCATATTACTGCACCTCTTGAAAGCTTCTAAAACCAGAATTTCTCATCCAATTTTGCTGTTGATTAAGTCAAACTGGAGTTTGTCTTGCCACTGTTCCAACCTTGACTCTGACATGATGGCAATTATTTGCAATAGCTTTTGTCACTAAATTATAATTAGAGGAATCAGAAATTAAAATCATATAAATTTTGTGCTGCTTAGATTATGATATCATGTACAACTTTACTCAGTTTTTATTATTTTAAAAAAATAAATAGAACCAAGGGATCGTCCAATCTCTTGACAAAAAACTGCTAAGCATTTGTGTTGGGCCCAGCACTAGGCTCTGTCTCTCCAAAAATGAGTAAGGCCACTGAAAGAAATCAAAATATTTTACCTCAAAATATATTTCTTTGATATATTTTGAAATGGCTGCTGTAGGGCTAGTAAACAAAAGTGGCCTTGCAAAGTTTTCATGGGGAAAATTTACATCTGTAGAGAATCTCCATTAGTGCAGACAGGCCTCCTCTGTATAGTCATTTCCCAGATTTGGAAGAGATTGAGAGTTTGACACATTTAAAAGTCTGAAAAGAAACTTTTAACATCCTTCTCTCTGAAGGAGGTTGCTGTATCTACATAACAATGCCACTTTGCCAACCAAGCCTCTTCCTTTCTCCCTCTCATAACCTGTCTTGCCAATAAACCTGATTTACCAACACAACCTGTTTTTGCCATCCTCTGAGCCCACAATCTTTCTGTAATTTCATGATGGTATATAAACTTCTGTAACTTATTGGGAAGTTGTGTCTTCACTTTGAAAACTCCCATATATACATGTTAAGTACATTTGCATGCCTTTTCTTCTATTAATTAATCTGACTCATGCCAGTGATTTTTCAGTGAACTTCCAGGGCACGATGGGCAATAGCCCCCACATACAATCCCGGCCCTGTATTACTCATGGCATCATGGATGGATTGAACAAGAAGGGAAATGTGATCATAGAGTTTTTTGGTTTTTTTTAAACGTAAACTGTGTTGTAAGCACATAAAGAATCCAAACTCTATTTTTAAGTCTTTGGAGCAAAAAATAAAAATAAAAAATAAAGAGTAAAGAGAATCACAAATAAATGAATAAAAATTATTGAGAATTACTATATGTTAAGAATGATGCTAAGTGTTTTAAATATAATATTTTAATTAACATTTATGACAACATTATAAAACAGAGATTATTCTTATTTAATAAACAAGAAAACTAAGACTGAAACTGCCTAATAAAATTAGTATCAGGCCATGGGATAAAAGCTATAAAAGAGATCCAAGATCTGAAAAGCTGCAGTTATGGTTAGAACTTGACATATCTGTTGTTTTTAAGTTTGTTTTCACTCCAGTAGAGGGCAGTTGATTATCTTCATGTCCTGACCCCTGAGGAATGGGGAAGCTGCCATGCAAGGGTGACAAATAGAGTCTCCCTTAAACAATGGGTCTTAACCTGCATAGACATAGAAGTAGAGGTTGGAGAACAGAAGTAGCTCTGATCTCCAGGGATCCCACCTCCCTCCATACCTTCCTTCTAAACTACCTCTATAGTGACTCACTGCCCAGGGGTTAGTAGTTGATGGTCACAGGACTTGTCTTATAGGCAGCTATTGTAAAGCCTAAAAATGATATTTGAGATCTTTTTCAGACTCTGCACTCTGGAGGACCAAGGCCCCAACCGAGGCCCCACTCGGGCCCAGAATACATATCAGAATGTTGGCTTCACCAGTCCTGTGACACCCTCTTCCAGAAATCAGCTCTGTGACATGAAGGTAGTTCACAATCACCCCATACCATCAACCAATCAATCAACAGTCTCTACACCCCTGTCAGTCAAATTCTCTTTATAATCTCTAGCCTTTGAATTCCTGGGGAGATGGATTTGAGAAATATTTTTGTCCTCCTTGTTCAGCTGCTTTGTTACATTAAACAATTGCAATAACACAAGGAAGCTTGTCAGGATAAATCTAAACTCATATACTTTAAGGCATTTTTAAACTATATCAATACATTATTATACCAAGTCAAATCATCAATTAGGTGATAATATTTAAACTCCATACTAATTTATCAATGTCAAAAGTCTAATGAAGTACACCAATATACAAGTGTCATGAGCTTTATTTCCCCATCGTGTCAGGAAATAATGGTTATGATCATTTCAACTTAATTTCATGAAAGTTAAAAGTGTATTATATTATGTGTGTAATTCCTAAGTAATGTTAATATTTAATAATCTCTTGATATTTACATCTATTTTTGAATTTTAGTTTACATTATTTATTTAATATATTCCAATGGCTTATATGCATAATAATAAAAATGTGATATTATAATCAAACATCATTATATATGCTTAAAAGTTAATGGTATCTTTAAACATGTTTAGTTTGTGGTAATGTAATATTATAAACCATACTAAGTTTTACATTTCATTTGCATTTTCAGTGCCTGGCATAGAGATATCAAAACTAAACCAGTCTGTGTTGTAATGGAGTTTACTTTTTTGAATGTTTTAAATGCTTAGCTCAATTACCTGCTTACAGCTAGAACAAATCAACCTGGGGCACTATTAGTGGTTCTAAAGCAGTATTTCTTTTTTGTTAAACAAATAGATTTTCTCTTTTACAAAATTTTTACTTATATGAAACAATACTTACTCATAATTCTAAAAGTTTAAATGTACTATTCAGCTTATAAACATAATTGCAGGCTGTATCTCATGTCATCCCACTTTCCAGTTCTTTTAGCCAAAAGCCCTCACATGGAGCAATTATTGGATACAAGCTACTTACAAGGAATGACATAACCCTTAGGTTATGCTGCTTCCTTTGACCTTGGTAATTCCTAGTGAAACATTCAGCTATAAATCTTTAGCAAGCCATGCTCCCAGCAGTTGGCATAATGTATGATTCTGTCCAGAAGATAGAATTTGAGCAACACACAATACTTACTATATACCTTGACTGGAAGTATCTGAACTGCACTAGTATCTGGCCCTATTGATGCATTTTCAGATGCCTCAGCTCCAATCCACGGTAGAGGCTAAAACCATGGAAACACACATCCTTTCCCCACCACTAATAAGCTTGCATATCTGTTCTTGCTTTGACCTTAGTAGCAAATTCAAACAGCTTTCACTCTCAGGGTATTTCAAACAAGAATCCAATACTGGTCTATGTGACCGCCAAACTCCAAGCACTCAGGTCAGACTTTGTATTTATGGTGATCTCACTCTCAAGTGCCTCTCATTTAGCTTGAGGTCAGGATAGCACATTAAAAGAAAAATCTCCCCATGCATTATTTTCCTCTTAAATAGACCACTAATAGTATGGAAGAAGAGAAAAAGTTTTGGATATCTTTTAGCAAGTCTGGCAATCTATGCAACATTTCTCTGTAAATTGGATGAACATTCGATCTCCACTACCGTAACACTTAATACCATGCTATACTTTGAATTCAGCAATTCATTAGGCTTAAAACTCTGTGCCATAAATATTTACCTTGAGAAATATTTGAGAAATCTCCCCCTTCAAAATCTTCTGTTGGTCCCAGTGAGAAGAGTCTTTGTCTACTGGTAAGAGCAGTGATGAGTTTACTAATTATTTCCAGAAGCAAAGTGGTTGCAAGCAAAAAAAACCAGTGTTGTCCAATCTGGTAACCACTAGTTCTATGTGCTAGTTAAATTAAAGGTAAAGTAATTTGAATTAAAAATTCAGTTTCTCAATCACACTCATTACATTTCTTTTTTTTAAATGTCAAAATCAGTTACTTTTATTTAGCTTTCATAATCTTGAAGATGACTATTACAAGTGCACTGAAGTTTGGCATATGCAGATTGTCATCTTTAATATTCTAAAAGTAAATTAGAGTAAATTTCTGTATCATTTATTTGTTGTTAAAATAAACACATTTCTTTTTATTTTATTTTATTTTTAAATTGTGGGCTACACTTCAGGGTTAGGTATACAAATATTCATAGTGCAGGTACCCTTGTTGATGAGGTGTACCCCCCTCTCCCCAGGCAGATCTTGACTACTGTCAATCCCACCTCCCCACAGCCCTTCTCCCCCCAGTTTCCCACTACTGTCAATCCTTTTGTTGTAGTATTACGGTAGTTGTTCAAGGCCCACTTATGAGTGAGAACATGTGATACTCAGATCTTTGTTTCTGTGAAAGATCACTCAGTATTATAAACTCTAATTCCATCCAGGTTTCTGCAAAGTTCATGATTTTGTTCTACTTTCTGACTGTGTTATATTCCATTGTGTATATGTACCACATTTTTTTAATCCAGCCCTCTTTTGATGGACAGCACGGTTGGCTCCGTGAATTATTGTGAATAATGCTGCGATAAACATACATGTGCAGGTGTCTTTTTTATAGAGTGATCTGAGTTCTTCTGGGTATATTCCCAGCAGGGGATTGCAGGGTCATATGGAAGGTTGATTTTTAGAACTTTTAGGTATTGCCACACTGTTTTCCACAGAGGCTGTACTAATTTACACTCCCACCAACAGTATGGAAGTGTTCCTTTTTCACCACAACCTCTCCAACATCTGTTATTTTTGAGTTATTGATGATGGCCATTCTGACTGGAGTTAGGTGGTATCTCAGTGTAGTTTTAATTTGCATCTCCTGGATGACTAGTGAGACAATATTTTTTCATGCATCTGTTGACTGCTCGTGCGTCTTCTTTTGAGAAATGTCTATTCATATCTTTTGCCCACTTTGTAATGGGACTGTCTGCTTTTTTCTTTTCAGCATGTTTGAGTTCCTTGTAGATTCTTGATGTTAGGCCCTTGTCAGACATGGAGTTGGCAAATTTTTTTTCCGGACACTCATTATATTTCAATAGTCACATACAGCTAATGGCTACCTTATTGGACAGCATAGTTGTAGAAAATTTTGCTTATTCCAAAAAATGGTGCTATAACAAATCCTCCTCAAAATAATAATATTAGATCAGTTCTCTTACCTGCCTGAGTTTGGGGAACCAGTAATTCAGTTAATACTAGGCATTGAAGCAATTTTAGTCCATGACATACAAAATAAACACTTTTATCACCTAGCAGTTCTTTTGAATGCCATGCCCATTGAAAGCCCGTATACAGCAAATTGAGAGGAGTGAACTATAACATTATGGCAGAAAGAGCTCCCTGCATATGACTGCACTAGAGAACTTTTTTAAAAAATTACAAATTCAGAATTTTAAGTTTTGGGTTCAAATCACTCAAAGATCCAGCCAAGGCGTTTCAACAAATTCTAAAGCAAGTTGGATCTCTTGTAGGCACAGGCTTGATATATTCACAAACCAAATTCAGAATCTGAACATATGGGAATTCAGCATACATTGAATTTATTAACTGACTGAAAAAAGGTGGGATCCAAAAATAATATTTGGGAGAATTCTGATGACTCCAAGTGTCCTAATCCCCCAACCTCCACTGAGCTTTCCTATCTAGGAGAGGTAACCTTTACTATATTGTCCAACTGGACATGGCTTATATTGACTGAAGATCTTGAAATAATATTGTACCATGTCCCAACTTATTACATCTTATTTACTCTAAATCTCACAAACAGAAGAGATGCTTAGACACTAAAGAATTCCAAGATACAGTTTATTCTTATTGATAAATTATTGGGTAACATGTATGGGCATTGATTCAGAGACTAGGCCATTCTTAAGAAGAAAGAATATTATTTTGATTAGACTTATTATATTTATATGATTTATTTATTGGAGTATTTGAATTCAATATGTTAGTCTAGAAATTGAAAATTATTCAGATTTATTATTTAGTTAGTTAGGTGGAACCTGTACTCAATGCTTTGTATACTAGGAAGTCCTTAGCATAAGAGAGGAAGAGCCGGGCTTGGTGGCTCAGCCTGTAATCCTGCGCCTTTGGGATGCTGAGGTGAGTGGATTGCCTGAGCCTGTGGGTTCGAGACCCGCCTGGGTAGCGAGACCTCATCTCTACAATAAATCAAAAAATCAGCCGGGCATAGTAACACATGCCTGTAATTCGGCTACCTGGAAGGCTGAGGCAGAAGGATCGCCAGGGCCCAGCAGGTCGAGGCTGCAGTGGCTGGGAGCGGCCACTGCACTCCAGTTTGGGTGACAGAGTAAGACTCCAACTCAAAAAAAAAAAAGAGAGAGGAAGAAATGCAATGACTGAAAGAGAGAGGAATTTAGAAATAGGCTTACCACTGACCTATACCTTCTCTTCATAGATGAATACACTAAGAGGACCCAATCTTGAGAAAATAAAATAAGTAAGAAAGTACCAGCATCATGAAAAGACACATAGGAATAACAGAATTGTGGAATTATAGAGCCAAGAGTTAATACTTGCCCTTCTGATAAAGTCATTTCTATAAAAGTTTGTGGAATCAAAGTTATAAAAAAGAATGGATTGGCCTAAACATAAATGTTTGTACATCCCAGTTTCCCCAGAATAATTTCAGCTGATATTGTGAACCTGTGTCATTATTAGGAGCACCCTTTGTTACTTTCTGAAGAATCTCAGTTTACCTCTCAAATTATAGATCACTTTGCCAGTAAGGATCTTTGGGCTTTGTTGAAGAATATTACCTAATTCTATTAATCAAATACACCCATGTGAAATTTGTATTAAGAATTTAGGCATGTGGCACATATTCTGAGTATAGCACATCCATTTTTCTGGCCTGAACCCCAATTGAGATGCTATGGATTTGTTACCAGCAGTGGCAATAACATCCTGATTCAACTGCTTCCTTCTGTGGCAAAGATAATATGGTTCTGACTATAGTAGATATCTCCCTTGGCAGTAAATTTATGTGGTATGGTTTTGGAATTTTTCTACATAAAGGGCTTTACCTAGGGTCTGTTCCCTGAGCTCTCCTGACAGCTCTGTGAGTTAGCTACATGTCGTGCTTAAACGTGTAATGGTGACTCATCACAACATATATTTAATAAATATAAATACCTATCAGGTATTGACCTAAGTGCTAGGGTTACAGACAAGAACAGGACATGAGCTGGACTCGGTAGCTCAGCCTGTAATCCCGTGCTTTGGGAGGCTGAGGTGAGTGGATTGCCTGAGCCCACGGGTTCGAGACCTGCCCGGGCAACTTGGTGAGACCTCATCTCTACAATAAATCAAAAAATTAGCCTGGCATGCTAGCGCGTGCCTGCAGTTCCAGCTACTTGGAAGGCTGAGGCAGAAGGATCGCCGGAGCTCAGCAGGTCAAGCTGCAGTGGCCGGGAGCGTGCCACTGCACTCCAATCTGGACAACAGAGTGAGACTCCGACTCAAAAAAAAAAAAAAAAAAAGAACAGGATGTGAAACTCACATTGTAGAGAGTCAAGACAGTCAACAAACAAGTAAACAAAATAAATATTCCAGATAGTTAAGAGTACTATAACATTTTGAGAAGTTAGTAGGCCAGAGAATGATTGAGAGTATCCAGCAGCTATTTTACATGAGATATTTATGAAAGGCCTCTATGAGGAAGTGAGCTTATGGTAGAAGCCTGGATGACAAGTCAGACACACAAAGATTTGGACAAAGTGTCTTCAGGAAGACAGGACAAATTGTCAACAACATGTGTAAAGGTTCTGGGGTAGAAATATGCTTGAAGAAGACCCGTATGTAGCTGAAGCAAAGTGAATGAGAGGTATTGGGGCAGGATGAAGTGGTATGGGTCAAAATATATAAGGCCTCACAGATCATGGTAAGGAATGTACATTTTGTATTTTGTTCTGGGCACGATGAGGAGAAATTAAAGTATTTTAAATAAGGATGTGACATAGTATGCCTCATTCACTCATTAAGCAAATATTTGAGTGCCTAGCGTGCTTCAGGAATAATTTCAGGGCCTAGGGATATGGCAATGAACAAAAAAAGCAGAAATCTCTACTCCATGGACCTTAAATTTTATTAGGATGATAAAGTAGATAAAATAAAAATGCAAATAATATGATAGAGGGTAACAAGTGTTATAAATAAATATTTGTTAAAATGGTGAAATATATAATACAAGAAAACAAAATCATTGTAATAAAGTTTAGAGAGAAATGTAATTGTAATTTATTTTTATCAACAAGTTAAAGAAGAAAATAAGATGTGTACAGTAATAGAGGTACCAGAAGGAATTAGATAAAATTCAACTAACATCCAGAATAGAAATTCTAGTGAGGGAGTAATAAAATAACAAGAATCAAAATTATCTGTGAAGCATAATTTTTCATTGTTTTTCAGTCGCAGTTTTCTCTCTTTTATTCTTATGTTTTTCTAAATGAGTATTTCCCTCGGTGAAAAAATTCTTTTATATTACCTAAGTAGAAAATTGGGGAGAATGGCTAAAAGTTTTCTGCCCTGGATTTCTTTTAAACCAGAGATAAAGAAATAACATGAAGGCAATTCAAGTTTAAGAAGTCACGTGAATTTGTGTCAATACAATGTTGGCAAGATGAACACAAATACTGCAGGTGGAATAGAAATTGTAAGGGCCCAGGGATTAAATAAACAGTGGGGTGTCAGTCACATCAGTGCCCATGGTGTTTTGATGTTGTTATTTTCCATTTTGCTTAAGACAAATTAGAGAACAGAACATTAAATACATATGCTTTTGAACAGATAAGTTGCTTGCATCTGAAAGTTTGAGGTCAAAATGTCATAAAAATGAAAGGACTGAGAAACTAAATACATATGCCCACAATTTCTTACTTTCTTCATAGTAAGAAATTACAGATCAATTTATCAAGCCGGGCCAGTTGCCTTTTAACACAAATTTCTTCATCTTTCTAGAAAACAGTATATAGGAATGCACATGGGCTTTGTAATCTCATAAAATTACTTAGATTTCGTTTCCAATGTGTGTTTAATATGTGAATTTTAGGATTTGGGTAAGTTCTCTGAGTGACAGTTTTCTTTTTTTAATTTTGAAATATTTAATTGACAATGATTGCATGTATTCAAGATATACAATTTGATGATTTTATATATGATACACACACACAGTGTAATGATTACCACAATCAAATTAATTAACACATATTCACCACCTATGTTGTACATTAGATCCCCGGGACTGTGATCTCAATGCTTGATAAGAGGAGGAATTTAAGGTAGTGCTAATTTTCTGCCAGTCACTCTGCTGAAATCAGATATGAGGAAGCATAATACAGAGCCTCAGTTTTCTGTTAGCTTATATGCTATAATAATTTATATATTAGATGCAAGGAAACAGTATAGCATAGTAGCTTACAGCATGGTTTCTAGTACCAGAGTGCCTGAGTTTGATCCCTGCCTCCAGTTCTAATTAGTGTGACTTTAAACAAGCTATTCGGCCTCTCTGTACCTTAATTTCCTTGTTTATACTAACACTAGTACCTACCTCATTGTTGCAATGAGGAATAGATGAGCTGATGCATGTTAAGTGCTCGTAACATTTAAATCCCTAATATTTTAAAACCATGAGAAACTATGACTTAGCTATATTATTTTAAAAGCAAGACCAAAAAATGAACAGGGATACAATATGTCATAACCCTCTCTCAATGTTAATTTTAGATATTAATAGAGCAGTGTTTTTCAAAGTGTGAAACCCAGGCCAGATGCACCAGTATCATGAGAAATTGCAAACATCACCTAAGACCTGATAAATCATAAACCCTCAGGTTAGGACACAACTGTCTGCATCTTAGCAAGCCCTCCAGGTGACTTCAGCATATTAAATTCTGAGAATCACTGTGTAGACCATAGCCTTTACTACAGAGTATTCTTCAAGTTAAAATGACTTATATACCCATCAGCAACTAATTACAGAAATAATAAAAAAAATTGTGGTGATCTATAACAGGAAGAAAAATAAAATTTTCCAAGAACAAAACTGAAACTTAAAACTAATTGTTGGCAAGGTTTTTCTTGCCAAAGGAAATTAAGAACTTGGTTAAAAAAATGTACATATCTCAGACCCCAAGCACTATTATTATGAAGTTCAATAGTAAGATAACGAAAATACACAAACATTGGTTGAACTGCATCAAAATAAAACACTTTGTACAAAACACCAAGTACAAGTAAGTAATATGACTTCAATGAATGGTATTTATTATTACTATTTACCTGACACAGTTCTATGCATGAAGTTATGAGAAATATTCAAGCTTAAAATCACAGAGTCAACTAGAAGTCACCTAGAGATTTTGTGAAAAGTTAGTCTATTAGCTGAACGCGGTGGCTCAGCCTATAATCCCAGCACTTTGGGAGGCCAAGACGAGAGGATAGCCTGAGCCTAGGGGTTTGAGACCAGTTTGGGCAACTTGGTGAGACCTCGTCTCTACAATAAATCACAAAAATTAGCCAAGCATGGTGGCATGTATCTGTAGTTCCAGCTACTTGGAAGACTGAGGCAGAAGGATCAGGAATGTGCCACTATACTCCAACCTGGGTGACAGACAGAGTGAGAATCCAACCTCCTCCCCACCCCCTGAAAATTTAGTCTATCCTAAACTGTACAGAACCATACCTATATCATTTAAATTTACATAATTTAAATAATACAAATCATTTCCATTTAATTCTGTTTAATTGCAAAAATATATTATTTACATCCACTAAACATTTGTTTAGTTCATCTTAAGTTTACTTAAATGAAAGTCAATCAATACATTTCTTAATATAATACATTTTAACCTCCTAAGAAATATTATATCATGTAGGTATGGACTATAAATAACATCAGTAATATTTAACTCTTTAATTTAGATAAAATATAAAGATGTCACCCAACAAAATTAAACACATGAAAAGACTAACGCACATGACTGAAAGCAGGAAAACATAGATAGAAATTAAATCAGATAAAGAGATATGTAACCCACAAAATTTTGCCCTAATGTTATCTTTATAATACTGGACAGAAATCAATAGCAGATTAAATGCCATTTCCAAAAGTCCTATGTGTGCTACAAAATCACTCATTTCTATTACATTACGTATTACAAAATAGTAAGTGTTTCCATTTGGAGCTGACTAGTTTAAAACAGTGTAGCACATTTCTTAAGAAAGTATCCCTATTTTATCTGTCCTATTTGAGCATTTTCCATCTTCACCCATACCTGTCGTCTAAGGTGCATTCCCAAACTGAAATTAGACAGCAGCTATCATTATTGATACATGAATACCTGACATCCCTTCTACAAATAGTCCTTTTGATTTGATTACAATGTATCCAATGAAAAAGAGAAACAAAAGACATCACAATTGCTCCATTACTAGCACATGATAATAGACTGAGACTTTCACTTAAATTTCTCTAGTCTTTCAGGGTCATGTTTTTGTTTTTCTGAAAGGATTATAGGTGAGCTCTCATTCATGGAGTACCAAGACTCCAAGAAATAGTCTTATGTACAAAGATTTATTAGTCTTCAAAATAAGATTTATATCAGTAAAACATTATTTATTTTTAGCACTTTTTAATTTTTTGCTTCCTATTGAATAAATAGATTCATATACGATATTTAGTATAAGAAAAATCTAGTCATTATGGATTTTATCTGAGATTCTTAAGCTTTATTTCCAGTGTAATACAATAAATGATATTTACAGGCTCAACCTATTCCTATATGTGCACCTATATTGATAAAACCAAAAATGTTTTATTAAACAAATAAAAATATTTCTATTAGTCCTTTGGGATATACTGGGTTCAAAATTGATTAATAAATGCTATGTCACAAAGATGTAAATATAGAAATTTACAATTTAAAATCTCAACAACATGTCAATTTGCAAGGAAAAATGAATAGCTCTGTTCTAACTTTTTTTGAAAAGTGTGACCTTAGTTCAGAGAAAATTCACAATGATTATTTACCATCATCAATAACAAAAATAACATAGGTTTGTCAGGGCGCAGTAGTTCATGCCTGTAATGACGGCACTTTGGGAGGCTAAAGCAGGTGGAATTCCCGGGCTCAAGAATTTCCTTACGTTTTAGGAATGACTAAAAATTAATGACTTAATCCATACCATTTTTCTATTTGTTTTCTACATGTCCTATAGGTTTTTTTAAAATCCACTTCCTGCATTACCATCTTCTTTTGTGTTTAGTTGGATTTTTTAGATTTTTTGTTTATTTTTTATTTACTTATTTTTTTGAGTCAGGGTCTTACTCTGTCACCCAGGCTGAAGTGCCGTGGTACAATCACAGCTCACCATAGCCTCAAACTCCTGAGCTCAGCTATCCTTTTACTTCAGCCTCCTTAGTAGCTGGAACTACATAGGTGTACTCAGCCACATTGGGCTAACTATTTGAGCTCACACTTTTTTGTAGAGACGAGTTCTTGTTATGTTGTCTAGGCTGGTCTGAACTTCTGGACTCAAGCAATCCTTCTCCTCAGCCTCCAAAAGTGCTGGAATTACAGGTGTGAGCCACCACACCCAGCCAGGTTTTTTTGTTTTTTGTTTTTAAGAGTGAAACGTTTAATTTTCCTTTTGTGTATATTCTACAGCTATTTATTTGTGGTTACAATGGGTATTACATTTAACATTCTGAAGCTACAACATTCTAATTTGCATTTTACCAGCTTAACTTCATTGACATATAAAAACTATGCTTCTTTACATTTCTGTCCCCACTCTTTTTTACTAGTGAAAATTGCTGATGTTACTGATATGATAAAATTACATTTTTATACTTTGTGATTGAAAGTGTAATCTAATAATTTTCAAATGTATTAATTTCTTAAATTATAAGAACAAAATATGGAGTTACAAACCAAAGTGATAATAATACCAACTTTTATACCAATAACTACTTTTTTTAAGTATTAGCCTCTAAAATCATATAGAAGACAAAAAATGGAGTTACAAGCCATTTTTACAATAGTGCTAGCTTTTATAATTGCCCATGTATTTACCTTTACTGAGATCTTTATTTTTTCATATGGCTACTGGCTACTGTCTAGTGTCATTTCATTTCAGCATGCATGACTCCATTTAGTATTTCTTCCAGAGCAAGCCTAGTGGTAATGAACTCCCTCAACCTTTATTGATCTAGAAATATCTTAATTTCTCCCTCACTTTTGGAGGACAGTTTTGCCAGACATAAGATTCTTGATGGACAGGTGTTGGATTTTTTGTTGTTGGTTTTTTGTTTTGTTTTGTTTTGTTTTAACATTTTTGAATATATTAGCCCATCGCCTTCTGATCTGAAAAATTTCTGCTGGGAAATTTACAAATAATTTCATTGAAAACCTTTTGTATATGATGAGTTGCTTCTCTCTTGCTGCTTTCAAGATTCTCTCTTTGGCTTTGGCTATTGACAGTTCAGTTAGAATCTGTCTTGGCATGGATCCTGTTTAGTTCATCCTACCTAGAGTTTGTTGAGCTTCTTAGATGTTTACATTCATATCTTTCATCAAATTTGGAAAGTTTTCAGACATTATTTCCTCAAATATTCTCGCCTCCCCTTTTTTTCCTCTCTTTTCCTGCAACTCTCACAATGTAGTGTATGGTTAACTTGACTGTGATACTTCGTTCAGTTTTCATCAATTTGTTTTCTTTCTGTTATTCAGATTCAACAATTTCTAACATCCTATCTTCCAGTTGGCTTATTCTTCTGTTCGCTCAGATCTGTCCTTGAATCTCTGTATTGACTTTTCATTTCAGTTACTGTACTTTTCACTTCCAAAATTTTTTCTTGACTTCTGTTTAGTTTTCTGTCTCTTTATTGATGTCTTCATTTTATTCATAATTATATTCTTGATTATCTGCATGTCTGCCTTTAGTCCTCTGAGCATCTATAAGACAGTTGTTTTGAAGTCTTTGTTTAGTAGATCCACCATGAGGTATTTTTCAAGACAAATGACTATTGTTTTACTGTTTTTCTCTGAATGGGATATAATTTCCTGTTTCTTTGTATGAATGGTGATTTTCTGTTGAAAACTAGGTTTTCAAATCTATGAATGTACTAACTCTTATTATCAGAATATCTCCCTCTTCCCCAGGATTTGCTGGATGTGAGTGTGTGTGTGTGTGTGTGTGTGTGTGTGTGTGTGTGTGTGTGTGTGTGTGTGTGTTTACTGTTGTAGGCTGTCTCTGTGCTGAGGATCAGCCTGATGTGTAGTCTGTGCCTTCTTTCTTTTTTTTTTCCTGCATGCACTGTGTCTTTCTAATTTCTTCCGTATACGTGGTTGCTTTTAATTGTCCTTGTCTTTAATATCTGCCTCCAAAAAAGGAGGGAGAAATGAAGAGGCGGGGAGAGTGTCAGTACTTTAAGTCTTCTGAAATTCACTTTAGCTGGAGGAGGAGAGGTTTACAGTCATGAGGGAAAGGACAAAACAGTGGCCATTGCCTTCCTGTCTGTATTTCTGTGATCGAAAGCAGCCATCAGCTGTCAGGGCACAGATTCGAAATATTTGGATGCAGGCCTTTTCACCTATCATGACCTCCTGCATGCTGTATGCAAGCTGTTCCAGTTTTCTGCCCTGGGACTGGGCTTAAGGGTAACTACTACTGTGCTGAGTACTGAAATGGACTGAAACTGACTGCAATTTGCATCCAGGCATTTCCCTGAAGTTGTAAACTTTCAGTAGACTCAGAGTCCCAAAACAGTAATAGCAGACAGATTCTGTCAGTGCAATTGTTGTCTAAGTAAGAAGATGAATCACTAGTGCTTTTTACTCTGCCTTCTTCCCAGAATCCTCCCCTAATATCTTAGTCAAATAGTTTTTACTTGCTCAGACTCTTATGTAGCAGAGTGTCAAGTATATACTGAGATTTTAATAACTACTTACTGAGTTTGCTACTCATAAAATAAAATTTTTAATAGAATAAAATTTTAATCATTAGCCTTACTCCAAATTTGTTATTTGAGATAACATTAGATGACTTTCATGGATGTGACCAGCATGATGCCTGATACATTACATGCATTGCTTTTAACCCTCACAAAAATTTGGGAGATATTTATTATTAACTTTGTTTTACTCTAAGATTAATTAAGTAAACTTCTTGGACTTACACATCTAATTAAGGGCTAGAAAAGTGTTCAAAAACAGTTGAGAGTTTTTAATTTAAAATCATGATTTGAAAGAATTGCTATCCCAGGCTGAGATATTAAGATATTACTCATTGTTTTAATTAAAGTGTCACAAAGTATTTTATAAGGACACAACTTTGATTTTACCAATAAATAGCTTGTTTTTTTCAATATAAGGCATATAGAACAGAGTAGATCACTTGAGAAATACAATTATTTTATTTTATTACTACTCACTGACAGTATCAGTATGCAGCCTTGTCTATAAATTTCTCTTTAGAGTACTAACCTTCTACTGTCCAATTGTAAACACTATGTAATCTAGATTTCTAACTGATGTATATAACTTAAGTCATGACTATTAATTAAACCAAGAATCACATTTAAATAGATAGTGAATCCTGTCTTCTCACTCACGAACACACTAACTATCCAATTCTCTATAAGAAAGGATCATTATGAATCATTTACACATCCAAAAAAAGTTTTCAAAACTCTATTTTCCTGAAAATTTTTTAAAGTAAAGAGATAACCAGATCAGGAGGCCTTTACTATGTCTGTCCTGGGAAAGAATTATTGAATTAAATTTGTCAAATAGCTGATTAAATGGGTGAACACATTATGTCACAAACTAGATGTTCAGTTTGAGTGGTCAACAGTGAAATCTTACAAATAGATTCTCCATGTGGACTTAGCTAGTTGTGCTAACCAATGTCCTTCTTACATCATTACAGTATAGCATTTTTCACCAAACTTTCATTATAGGGACTTTTTCTCTCATACAATTAGGTCTAAAAATTTTATAAGCAAACATTCTAATTTATTCATTGGCTCAATATGACTATCTAATAAATGATTAGTGTCTCAGATGTACTTTTTTCCCTGTGCACGTAAAAAATTAATCCTTTACCTTAGAATCTGCATTTATTTAACAGCTATATTTGAAGAAAACTCATTATAGATAGGTCATTTGAGATACCAGTGGAAATTGAATCAAAATGTGAATAAGTTAATAAAAACATAAGTCCAAAAGTCTTCTAAAATTCTTAAGTTATCTAGTAATATCTAGTGAATACTTAATGCCTACATATACCAAATAAGTGGGAAATTTAAATAAAGGTTTCTTCTAAAAGTTTTATTATGTAACATTTTAAAAACTGAAAATGCTCCCCAATGAGTAAGAAGATTCTTTTCCTTTTTTTCACTATGCATACCAGCAGACATATTTCTATCTTGACCAATCTATAACTCTGGAATTTATTTCACCATCAAGCAATAAATTACATATTTTAATATCTCTCCCTTAAATGACTAAATGTCATCTAAAATGTTGCATTCTGCAAATAATCTCCACCTTGCCCATAATCCTGCTTTCCTTCCATCTTAACATTCTCCCATATCCAAGTACATTACTAAAGTCTGTCAATTCTAACATCAAAATATATCCCAATTCACCAAGGCCTCCATCTTCATCTCTGACTCCCAGTCCGGGCCCCAACATATTCTCAAATTCTTAAATTATTTCCTCTTTTGGTCTTGCACCCTTCTACTACTCACTCTCCACCCAAAATCAAGTGTGACATACTTAAAATACACATTAGTTCATATCACTGTCAATGAACTTAAATACAACCTAAGCTCCTTACCATGTGCTGTGAAGTCCTGCAGATGATGGTCTCTTCTCTTCCTCTCCAAAGTCTTGTCAGTCTTTCTTCCTTACTTACTGCACACAGCCACCCTGTTCTTCTTTCCGCTCATTAAGAATGTCAGACTCTTTCTGTCACTTACTACACCTTTTCTATGATGGCTGTTTTTCTGCTATTGGCTTTAAAAATTCCAGAAACTTGCCTTCAAAACAAACAAAATAGCATCAATAAGTTTGATAGCTAACTGGTCAAGAAATGATGGAAGACAATGGAATGACATCATTAAAGTGTTGAAAGAAAATAAACTGCCAACCTTTAATTTTACAGTTAAAGAAAATATGGCCCCAAAATGATGGTGGAAAAAGGTATTTTTAGGCAAATAGAAACTGAGAGAACTTTTTGCTAGCAGGTCTGTACTAAAAGGTATTCTTAAGAAAGAAAGAAGGTGAGTAACATGAAAATGTAAGATGGAATAAGACACAGTAGGGAAAGTAAATCCGACTATTATTAACTACTCAGAAAATGATAATAACATCTCATGGTATTTTAAATATATGTACAAATAAGATGTGAAAACAATAACATAGTAGCCTAATGCAATGGACAAGCGAAGTTAATATGTTTTAAAATCTTAGCATTTCAGTTCTGGGACCTAGCAATTCCATTCTTAGGTAAATATCTAAAAACATTTATTCAACAAAAGACAGGTACAAAAATGTTTATTGAAGCACTATTCATAAAAAAACAAAAACTGCAAAAAATCCAAATTATAGAACTCTACATAAACCTGTCAAATTCGTTTACTGTCAACAAACCTGGCAGACTCAAGTTAAAAATTCTAACTATTTTTATAAAAGTCAAGCAGCATTGAAACTGAACTGGATTTTTTAAAATGTGGTACATATATACAATGGAATATTACACAGCCATAAAGAAGGGGCAAATTATGGAGTTGGATGTATTTGGAGTCTATCATACTCAGTGACCTACCATAGAAACAAAAAAATTAAGTACCACATTTTCTCACTCATAAGTGGACCCTAAACATCTATCATAATAGTACAAAAAAAGGGATTGGCAGTAGTGAGACACTGCCAGAGGAGGGAGTGGAGAGCGCATAGCATCAATAAGGATGCCTGATCCTAAACCAGGTGAAGAGAGGTCCAATGGAAGGCTCAAAACTTCACCTGTACCTAAACCACTTATTACCCAATTCTGACTTGTACCCTACAACTTAAAAAAAAAGTTTTTAAAGTCATAATATATATTACTATATATATATATATATAGAGAGAGAGAGAGAGAGAGAGAGAGAGATGCATAAAATTCCATATCAGACCTGAAGCTGTGATTCTCTTATATAATAGGTTTAATTAAACCAGAGCTTCATCTAGGCATGGAGTCAGTCAAGTAGGTCTTTGGTTTGAAGAATTAAAAAAAAACTAAGTGCTTTAAGAGCTTTCTTATAGGAATATATACAGGACACTAGATTGTCTCTATTTAAATCTTACTCTTGACAGAGTAAACCACAGAGCTCTCTGTTCAAGGTTGGTTTTGCCTTATTGCAGCCTACGCCTAAAATAATCCCGAAGTTGATGGCCCTGGTCATCTAGTTGATTCACAAGTCCATCCCTAATATTTTATTATTTCTTTTCTTTTTACATTATTTCCTCTTTTCTCTTTTTCCTTCATTTTTGCCCTACCTCAAAGCCCTGTCAGGCTTGTCATTTACATGCTATGTTTTATCTTGATCTCAATGCTTATCATGGGAAATATAAGACTGTCTCACATAAAATGTGCTAATTAAATTTTATTTTAAAAATGTATTTGCACAGGTACATAATCAAGACTCAATTTATACTTTTTGGTTAAAAACAAAATAATGCCTAATTTTTTCTTCACTATTTAACACCTGAGTACTAAAGAGTACCAGCAAAAATTGTATTAATGTAAAAATTATTCAAAATGCCATGCTATAATGGAGTATTTTCTACATGAGTACAATTGTGGAAAGCACATTAATCACACTCTCAGTCTGCAAGAATGAGAATAAAACTAGTACTTTTAAAGCCCCCAAAAGATTAAAATGTCAGATAAATAATATTCTTGCTAATTCCCATCTCAGTGATTGTAAAAGATGGGGAAAAAATGAGAAAAGCAGAATCTTTTTGTAGGAGGTGCTCATTAAACTACACAGATACCCTAAGAATTCTAAAGCACAGTAACCTTGGGAGGTGGAGCCCCCTCTTAAGAACTACTGTGTGCAATGAAAAATGTTATTAAACAGTATGTGGGAGTGTGTGTTGTATTTGTCAATAACCAAAAAGTGAAAAACATTGAGTCACTACAGATTGCTCCCTTTCTGAGACTATAATTTTGAGCAAGGCTAACCATAGAAATAATAACCACCACATATATGGTAAGATCTTTTCACTGAAAAGTTCCCACTTCTCCTCTTTACTACATCAACCAGCTTGCAGAAGCCAGAATTCTCACAATTTGAATTTGATCCTCTTTGGTTTAATTCAAAAGGGACATTGTCTTTTTAAAAAGTAAAAGTTTTTTTGAGTAATTACAATAAACTCTTGGTCTCCTATACTGGAGTGTATGACAGATTAAACAGAAAAGGATATAAAGAAGCAAGTAGTTCAGGGCTATTGATTAGAAAGAGCATAAAATAAGGGTTGGTGTTGTCACTAATAAGAAACAGCTTCCCTCACAGCACTGCCAGCTGGTGCCACCTGGGAAAGACAGGAGGCTGCTCTGACTGAGACAGTAAGATTAAGAGGCAAATGACTTTTCAGAGAAAAGTAATTTAAAAGATACATAAAAAATACAGATACCTACTCATTTATACCATTTTAAAATTACAAAAAGTTCACTTAATAATTATAGTGACCTTGGTCTAGTTAATTAAATGTTCTGAAATTGTTTCTTCATTTGTAAAAATAAGGATTACAGTAGCACCTACCCTTTCATATCTAAAGATTAAATTATATGGCATACATGTAGATGCACTTTCTTAGCACATAATAGACATTCAATATATGTTGCAAGAATAAATGCATATTTAATTGAATGATTGATTGCTATAACCTGTTAGTGGTGGGGGAAAAAATTAATATAGTGAGTTGGAACAAGTTTGTATCAGAAATGCAATTAACAAAAGTCCTTTCAGCTACACAATAAGGTAGTAACAATATGGCAAATGTAGAGACTGGAAAGAGGTAGGCTCTTCCTGTAAGGTAGAGGTGCTCTATTTCTCTAAAGTTCCTTAGTCATCCTCTCCTTAGACCCACTGTTTCTTTGATTCAAAAGTGTCAAGTTTCAGACATTGTATATGACCCTCCTGCATGAAAAGCCTAATTCAGCAATATCTCCCTCTCAGAACTTTCAAGCCCTAGTCCATTGTTCAGCACTTCTCCTATGTGCCGGAAATACAGTTCTTGTTAGATATAAAAGATAAAAGTACTTGTACAACCTCTTCTCTTAGTTTTACATAGCACATCTGTGTTCTTACACTTAAGTATCCAATGTGCCATTTGCATCTGACATTCTCAGTGCAGATGTTTGTTCTGAGAATCATTACATATTCATGTATGGGGGAGGACAATTAGGGATGTCTAGTAAAATTAGGGAAAAAAGAAAGATAACCGTAATTCTGCAAGTTAGGTGGAAACAGAGGTGGGGGTTAATGGTTAGTAGAACCATTAAGGACATTGTTAGTGCCTCTTGGAAAACTTCTGGTTTAAGTATTATTAGACATAAGGATGTCTGATTAGAATAAAACATAGTTCCAGAAAACAGAGTATTTCATCATTCTAGAACTTTTGATGATTCTAAATTATTAAAAGGCTAAGCTTATATAATACATCATTTGCCAGAATCATTTGGCATAATGACTATACTAGGCTAGAATTATGAATTATATACAACTTTTCACTTAGTTTCTGGCATGGAGACTGGTAAAAGGGCTGTCTTATAGAAATGGGTGTAAAAGAATAGACTGAAAGAAAAATACAGTACATCCTATCTTTCACAGAAAAGTGGCCAGTAAAACTTGTTTTCTAGTACTAAGTTCATAGTAAGGACTTTGCATCCTTTTCTTGGTATGAAGGCACTGAACAAATCAATTCAAATTAAGTTCTATTAGAAATAAAAGTTTTAAATCTATATTTTTTCTGGGGATTTGAGGGAATTTATTTTGGTGAGAAGTGGCAGACGTGTCACGTAGACCAATCTACTTTGATACCTGATCAATTCCCTGAGATTTTCCGCCATTTCAAATCAGTAACCCCAGAAAGGAAGAAAAGTGGTAGCCACCAGGGAAGAAAAGCTCAATTTCCAGCTTGAGCTAAGATTTGTTTTCAGATTTATATTGAAATATCTCCAAGTTATTCTTTAGCTATTAATAATTTTTTGGCTCCTCTGTCCAGAATGCTGCAACTTCTTTCATAATTCACATGCAACAATTAATCTTTAAGAGAAATAAGACAGTGTTAAAAAGTGTTCATGCTAGGAGTAATGATGGCATTCACTAATCATGTGGGAAAAAAAAAACAGTCCAGAGGATGTTGATTGGCAATATTATTGAGTAGGTTATTTCTGACTCATTAGACGCTAAAGGATTGCCATGGTGACTAGGCATTCCGCTCCCTGCCACACTTACTGTGCAGCATAACAGCGGGTTCTTACTACCAGTGTCTTTAATGACAAATAAGTCAAATGTTACCAATTAGTGAACTCTAAGTTTCAAACCAACACAAATTAAATACTGCTGTGTGTTTTAATAACTGTAAATCAATCTCTAAGCAACGATTAGAAATCAAGTACCAATGTTAACTTCTTTATGATTTTTCTTACATTCTAAGTTTGTTCAGTTGAATCACTTTGAATCAAATTTGAATCTTCCTATAGATTAGCATATGCATAAGATCACAAATTAGAGAAAAATTAAACTTTCTAGGAATAAATTTGAACTTGTCCTCCTCACTTTAAGCTAGTAAGACTAATTACGAATTACTTTCCAAGTGGTCAATGAAAATTGATTAAAGTAGTCACTAATTGAACCTAGACTGTCAGCAAAATGATTAACACAGTCATGCAGACCTTCACATCCAAGGCAGAGAGGGGTGCCATCCAATCCTGTATGTTTTGTGCCAGTGGGAACAATCAGACTTAGAATAATTGGGTTATGCAAACATTAATCACACCCACAATGGTCTTGGATTGCTCATCATTATATCTAAGTTCAAGAAGTAACAAACACATGTTCTTAGGAGGGGGATGAAAGGGAACTAACATGGGTGTTTTAATGCACAAATGAAACATATGCCATAAGCAGAGGTACATCAGAGTTCAAATTTTAACTCCAACATTGTCTTTTAACTGGCAGTATTGGTATAATTTAGATAATGCAATAGAAAGAATACATTTTAAGTAATAAGGAAGAATTGTCTTCTTGATACAATGCAAATAGTAAAGACCCAATCACAGCTGTTAAATAAATGAGGAGTAATTCTTTTGTTCTCTCTCTCTCTCTCTCTGTTTTTATTATAAAGATGCAGGGTACAATTCAGGGTTAGGTATACAAACGTTGAGTATGCAGGTACCCTTGTGGATGAGGTATGTCCCACCCTTCCCTAGCAGTTTCCCTCAACTGCCAATAACATCCCCTTCCTGACAGTTTCCCACTACTTCCAATCCCTTTCATATAGTATTATAATAATTTTTCAAGATTCACTTATGAGTGAGAACATATGGCACTCTGTTCTTTGTTTCTGGATAGATCACTGAGTATGATTGACTCTAAATCCATGCAAGTTGCTGTGAAGTCCACGTCTGTCCTTCTTTAGGGTTGCATAATATTCACTGTGTATACATACCACATTTTTTTTTATCCACTCCAGCTTTGATGGGCAAAATGGTTGATTCCATGTTGTTGCTATTGTGAAGAGAGCTGCAACAAACATACATGTGCAGATATCTTTTTGGAGAATGATTTGCGTTCCTCCCGGTATAGTCTCAATAGGAGAATTGTTGGGTCATATGGAAGGTCAATTTCTAGTTCTTTCAGATACCGCCACGCTGTCTTCCAAAGAGGCTGCACTAATTTGCATTCCCACCAGCAGTGTAGAAGCATTCCCTTTTCTCTGCATCCTTGCCAGCATCTGTTGTTGTTTGTTTTATTAATGATGGTCATTCTTACAGGGGTTAGGTGGTATCTCAGTGTGGTTTTGACTTGCATTTCTCTGATGAGTGAGGCTGAGCACTTTTTCATGTGTCTGTCGGCTGCCTGTATATCTACTTTTGAGAAGTGTCTATTCATGTCTTTTGCTCACTTTTTAAGGGGGCTGCTTGTTTTCTTCCTGTAGGCTCATTTGAGTTCCTTGTTGATCCTAGATGTTAGGCCTTTGTCAGATATACAGTTGGCAAATATTTTTTCCCATTCTGTGGGCTGTCTGCCTGTTCTCTTGATGGTTTTTACGACTTTGCAGAAGCTTCTTAGCTGGATGAGGTCCCACTTATCTATCTTATTTCTTAAGAAATAAGGGTATTTAGGGCTCTAAACAGGAATTGATTGACAGTTCCAATTTCCTTAAGGGGGTCTCCTGTGTTTTCTAAGATTCTTATAGTTTGAGGTTTTACGTTTAGGTCTTTGATCCATTTAGAGTTAATTTTTGTGTATGGTGATAGGCAGGGGTCCTGTTTCAGTCTTCTGCATGTGATCAGCCAGTTATCCCAGCACCATTTACTGAATAGGTTCTCCTCTCCCCAGTGGTTGTTGTTGGAGGTTTTGTCAAAGATGAGTTGGTTGAGAAATTGAGGCTTTACTTCTGGAATCTCTATCCTGTTCCGTTGGTCTTTATGTCTGTCCTTGTACCTTGTTTTGATTACTGTAGCTTTATAGTAACGTTTGAATTCTGGAAGTGTGATACCTCCTACTTTGTTTCGTTTGCTAAGGATTGTTTTGGCTATTCATGGTCATTTATGTTTCCATATGAATTTCTATATTGTGCTTTCTAGGTCCAAGAGGAATGAGGTTGGTAACTTAATGGGTATTGCATTGAACCTGTAGATTGTCTTTGTAAGATGGACATTTTAACAATGTTGAATCTTTCTATTCATGAGCATGGAATATTTTTCCATTTGTTTGTGTCTTCTTGGATTTCTTTGAGCTATGTTTTGTAGTTCTCATGTAAAGTTCTTTCACTTCTCTGCTTAGGAAGATGCCAAGGTATTTCTTTTCTTTTCTTTCTTTCTTTTTTTGTGGCTATTGTGAATAGGATTATACTTTTAATTTGGGCCTCTGTCTGCTTGTTGTTGGTGTATAGAAATGTAACTGTCTTTTGTACATGTATTTTGTACCCTGAGACTTTGCCAAAGTTCTTTATCAGTGCAAGCAGATTTTTGACAAATTTTCTTGGATTTTTAAGGTATAGGATCATACCTTCAGCAAATAAGGATAACTTGACTTCCTCTTTTCCTGTTTGGTTACCCCAATTTCTATCTCTTGTCTAATTGCCCAAGGTAGGACTTCCAACACAATGTTGAACAAGAGGGGTTCCAGTTTTCAGGGGAAATGTTTCCAGTTTCTGTCCATTGAGCAACATGTTAGCTGTAGGTTTATCATAAATGGCATTTACTATGCTGAGGTATGTTCCTTCCATAACTAGGTGTTTGAGAGTTATTATCAAGAGTGGGTGCTGTATTTTATCAAAAGCTTTTTCTGCATCTAATGAGATAATCATGTAATTCTTATTTTTATATCTGCTCATGTATTTAATTACATTTATGATCTTGAGAATGTTGAACCAGTGCTGCATCCTTGGGATGAAGCCTACTTGGTCTTGGTGGATAATTTTTGAGATGAGTTTTGGGATCCGATTTGCTAGAATCTTATTGAAGATTTTTACATCTATGTTCATAAAGGATATTGGCCTGTAGTTCTCTTTTTTGTTGGATCTTTACCCAGTTTTGAGTATCAGTGTGATGTTAGCTTCATAAAATGATTTGGGGAGAATACCATCCTTCTCAATTGTCTGGAATACTTTCAATAGGATTGGTATCAACTCCTCCTTGTACGTTTTGTAGAATTCTGCTGGAAAACCATTCAAAAAAAGAAAATTGCACTCAGCTTCTGTATCCTGGGAATTGCTAAGGTCCAAGCCCAGCAGCTGTGGCACCAGCTGCTGCACCAGGAGAGTCCTGGCCACTAGCTCCCTAGCCCTCACTCAGTCAGCTGCTCATATGCCCACTCACTCACCAGCATATACACAAAATTTTCCATACACTCACTCACTCACACCAGGACTTGCATAGTCCTACTGGCTTGGTCGCCATCTTCTCTGCTCTCTTGAATAATTTCTTTACAAAAATAATTCAGTAAGGAGTATTTCACCCTTATATTTAGACTGCTAGAGACAGGGGGCACCATAGGCATTTAATTACTATGACATGTCCATTCTAAACAGTTACATGATAGATTTCATACACTATGCAAGTTTGAAGAAATCAATGCTACCAAATACTACATAGGACAAAAATCATGTAATTTATGCATCATACTTTCAAAGAAAATTATTCAAACAGTAACCATTTACAAACAGCTCTTGTTTGCAGCAACCAAATTAAATGCTAATTCTGTAACAACCTTCAACAAGCTTAATATTCAACTTTATAAACATTCTTGTGATTTAAATATAAGAAATAGCTTAGGGACAAAGCAAACTTTACTAAAATACATATATATGTGTGTATTTAATATGAAAAACTAGATCGTTATAGCAGAGTAAACTTTAACACAATACTAAATGGGAATTTGGTTGGGTGGCCTCATACCACATAAATAAGAAAGATTTTGAATTGGTTATTATGCTGCATTAGAAATATAATAGCAAGAATACAGAAGGTTTACTCAGGGAAGTAGCTGTCTAATTTTGAGACATCAGACACAATCCTTTACCCAGGTACTGTGCTTTATAAAATGAGTAAATTAAATAAGAACTTGGACCCAACTTGTATGATCAAATGACCAGCAACCAACACTGAAGAATAATTCAAAATTATTTTCTGCATACAAAAACCAGTAGTTGAACTTGACAATATTGACCAGTTTTTGCTGTGCTGGATGTGAGACAGCTGAATAGCACTAACATGGTAATAGACATAATAGAAAGATTAAAGCAGGATGTTTTTTAAATTCCCAATGGAAAATATTCTTGAAGTTTGTGTTTTTTATATATCATCAGGATAGTAGTTGACATTACATATATAGGGGTTTCTTTTGAGTAATAGTGTATCTAGAATCTTCAAGGGGAAGCTTTCATTTTGTGGTGCTTTGCTTTGTGTCCTTCCCAACCCCCAGCTGATTGTGCTATTATGTCTTTTTCATGCAGTTGGTAGAAACCACTGGAATCTGAACCTGCACAGAAACCCAGGACCACATGTCACCAGCCAAGGAAATGTGTCCTTATGCTTTCATTTACTGTTTTATTTGTATGTTACTACTTGTTTATGAAGCACTTCCATTTTCCTGAAACCCAAGATAGCCCAACAGAATCACATGATTGACTACAGTATAGAGGATATAAGGAAGAACAGAAAAGAAGAGAGGATCTTCATATATGAAAACCAAAAGATATCTGACTTTGATTTCACGAGTTCCTACTCTGGGACTGGAAGCAAGGATTCAGTGAGTTTGTTATTTTTCTAAAATAGCAAACTTGATGGCTAGACACTTGTGTTTTCAGAGTACTGAGTTACTCAATTTTAACATATTCTCAAAGGCAGTCGTGTCCTTGGAAAAGAATAAGACCCACATAAATAAAGAGAGAGAGAGAGTGAGAAAAGGGTGAGAAGAAAAGAAGGGAAAGGGAGGGAGGGAAAAAGAAGGAAAGAAGGAAGGAAGACACAAAAAAGGAGATAGTATGTGCACTGAGAGTCATATTTAACTTATAACAAAAGGAAAAATATGTGGTAGAACATATGAAAAGCCAAATGAGGAATCAATGATTATAATAGAAATATTAATGTAATGACAAAATATCTATGGCTTTAGGAGATACAGATGTTTTACTAAAATACAATTCTATAAAAACTACTAAGAATATTTTTTACATTTTTTTTCAATTTCCCTGCCTTTGATATAATGTTAAGAATATATTTAAGTCACGTACCAAGTGGCACACATACCATTCCACTACAGATTGCACACTTTAAGAAATATAAAATAAATGAATAAGAGTAAATAAATAAATGACTCAAAGTATTGACAACTTATTATATGGCATTCTCTCTGGTTATTGGTTTTTTCATTTATTTATGAGAAATAAATGTCTGCCTTCCATGTTACCAATCTCTCCTGAATATATGAATCCTGTCAGATTCCAAAGAGCTATACCAAGTTGCCAAATGAAAATTATCCTTTTCCAAAACCGTATTTAGCAAATGGTTCTGGGAAAACTGGCTAGCCACGTGCAGAAGAATGAAAATGGACCCCTACTTATTATCATATACAAAAATTAACTCAAAATGGATCAAAGATTTAAATGTAAAACCTCAAAATATAAGAATCTTAGAAGAAAACTTGGGTATCACC
This sequence comes from Cephalopachus bancanus, assembly GCA_027257055.1. Classification (NCBI taxonomy): domain Eukaryota; kingdom Metazoa; phylum Chordata; class Mammalia; order Primates; family Tarsiidae; genus Cephalopachus; species Cephalopachus bancanus. Next base: position 2,803,177 of record JAPVLO010000030.1, on the reverse strand, counting down.
CTCCTGGATATTGGAGTAGGCAATTAATTCATGGCCAAGTCCTCAAGATCAATTGCAACAAAAACCAAGATTGACAGGTGGGACCTTATCAAACAAAAGGTTTTTCCCAACAAAAGAACCTATCAAGAGAGTAAAGAGACAACCCACAGAATGGGAGAAATATTTGCAAGCTACGCATTTGACAAAGGCCTAATATCCAGGATCTACAATGAACTCAAATGAATTGAAAGGAAAAACGAAAAAAAGAAAGAAAACAAACAAACAACCTTGTTAAAAAGTGGGCATAAGACATGAACAGACACTTTTCAAAGGATGACATAAAAGCAGTCAACAAACACGTGAAAAAATGCTCCGTCTCATTAATCAGCAGAGACATGCAAGTCAAAACCACAATGAGACATCACCTAACACCAGTAAGGATGACCATCATTAAAAGGTCCAAAAATAGCCGGGCTCGGTGGCTCAGCCTGTAATCCCGGCCTTGGGAGGCTGAGGTGAGTGAATTGCCTGAGCCCACGGGTTCGAGACCTGCCTGGGCAACTTGGTGAGACCGCATCTCTACAACAAATCAAAAAATTAGCCGGGTGTGGTAGTGCGCGCCTGTAGTTCGAGTTACTTGGAAAGCTGAGGCAAAAGGATCGTCGGAGCCCAGCAGGTGGAGGCTGCAGTGGCTGGGAGCGGTCACTGCACTCTAGTCTGGGCGACAGATTGAGACTCCAACTCAAAAAAAAGTAAAAATAATTTTAAAAAAGGTCCAAAAATAAAAGGTGCCGGTACAACTGCAGAGTAAAGGGATCACTTCTGCACTGTTGGTGGGAATGTAAGCTAGTTCAGTCTTTGTGGAACGTAATGTGGTGATTTCTCAAATAACTAAAAATTGAGCTTCCATACGATCTAGCAACCCTTCTCCTGGGAATATACCCAGAAAAACATAAATCACTTTACCAAAAAGACACCTGCACACACATTTATTGCAGCACTATTCATAATCACAAAAACATATAACCAACCCAGATGCCCAGTGAAATTGGACTGGATAAAGAGAATGTGGTACACACAATGAAATGTTATGCAGCCACAAAGAAGAACAAAATCATGGCCTTAGCAGCAACTTGAATGCAGTTGAAGACCATCATACGAACTACCACAAAAACAAACAACTTAATACCGCATGTTCTCTCTCATAAGAGGCCCTGAACACTGGTCACACTAGCCCAAAGGTGGGATCAGCAGGCACTGGATATTGCTAGGGGAGGGAAGGGGCAGGGATTGAAGCACATAGCAACATACTGGGTACCTGGTCCACTAACAGAGGGAGAGAGGGCTAGCTAGAAGCCTAAACTTCACCTCCAGGCATCCTACTTATGTAATAAATCCCCACAAGTCTAAAATAAATTTTAAAGATAAATTATCCTTCCCTGGGAAATTTAGTACAAAATTAGTACTGTGAATTCTAAATTTTATCTCAGTGAAGCTATAAAACACTTATTGTAATCAAGTATACAAAATTTCATTCTTAGTGGTATGATGGACTGTTTATCCTGATTCGTCCTGCAATGATTTTTTTAATCCTGCATGAAATAGTTCAAAAATGCTTTTTAAATGCATAGATTTAGCTCACAAAAATTATGAAAATATGCTGTGCTAAAAATAGGAATTCAGGGAGGCAAATAAGCTCTGTGGGGACTTATTTACCCAGCTGGATTAGGGCTTTTCTTTTAATGATCAAAAACATGGAGGAAGAAATGACACAATGCCTTGCTTGTGATAGGGTGGGAATAAGATTGGAAGCCTCACATAATCCAGGGACACTCAAAATATTTCACTCTTAGAAAAAGAGTGAAACAAAGTATAATGCAGAGAGGCAAAGTTCAAGGGAACCCGGCTGTATTGGCCTTGCCTTTGAGTAAAAAGGAAAAGAGGTGAGGAGGTGACCACAAGCCAAGCTCATGCAACTTTGGAAACTAAGTTCATATACTTTACATGGTTTTTAAAATATACAAACTGAGCATTTTAAATTAAATTGGACTTCACTTTGCTTTAAATCTGAACACTGGCAGAAGTAAATACAAGTCTGGTCTGGAAGAACAATTTCAAGTCTATTCTCTAAGAATTCTGATTGAGTTCCAAGAATAAGAGCTCACAAACTAAAACTACAAAACACAGAGGATGCCAGAGTGGAAGCAAAGATGCAAAAAAGCATGATGGTCACAGAGAAAGGAGATGTTAGTAAAAAAATCTTTTAAAAAAATTACATTTTAAACAAGTATAATATTGTCTAATATATGGGGTTAAATTTTTTAAAGATAAAGATAATCTGGGGCAGGAGCTTAGGAAGCATCAAGTAATCTGGGAGAGGGACAATTAGAAGCAAGTATTCTAAGATCTTTATACTTCATATTCCTTGGGACTAGGATAAAATGCTGTTAAATTTTATATTTTATTAATTAGTATCAAGAGGAACTATCAAAAGAAACTTTTTTAAAGTGTTTAACTTCCAAATTAGAAAAATAGTCTGAGGGTAAAAATCAATTCAAAAAAAGGCCAGAAACAATTAAGAATAGAAAAAAGAGAAAATTCATAATATATCATGGCAGAGATGGATATAAATGCATCAAAAGCATGATAAATTGTATAAATTCTTAAGAAAGAATTTGCTCAAAGTTGGAAGACGTGATGGTGTGAAGATGTTACTTCTCTTATAGCTTCTCAGATTTTTTTGGCTAGGATCAAGTGCCTGGATATTTCTGTTTTGAGTTTTTTGTTTTCTTTTGTTTGTTTCACAAAAACTATTAAAAGAAATGCTACTTTCATCTCCTTGTTAACTGCTTTCTTTCCAAAAGATATGAGGGAAAAAAGAATAATTTAGAGAAATGCATATTTTAGCTATGCATTTGTTATTTGCATTTATAATTCTGCTCAGGTACTTCATCTTATTTAATTAAATATATTTGTCTGTAAATTTGTTTTCCTTATTATGTCTTTTTTTAAAAAAATTGGGGTCTCGTCACTCAGGCTGGAGTGCAGTCATGTAATCACAGCTCACTACAGCTTTGGCTTCTTGGCCTCAAGTGCTCCTTCTGCCTCAGGCTTCCAAGTAGCTGGGACTAAAGGTGCATGTCACCGTGCCCAGCTAGTATTTTTATTTCTGTAGAGAAAAGGTCTTGCTATGTTGCCTAGGCTGGCCTTGAACTCCTGGGCTCAAGCAGTCCTGCTGTCTTGGGCTTCCATAGTGCTGGGATTACAGGTGTGAGCCACTGCACACTGCCTGTGCCATTCTAATTTCACAGTATTATCCAAATTTGTATTCTAACAGATTGCTTAACATTTTAGCCCAAGTATTCCTCTTTGCATTTAAAATAAATATAGGGATGGCCCTATTTTCCTTTTGCAGAATAACATATGTTACTGTTTTCTAGAATATTAAAGACAATTTCAGACTAATGATCAGGTGTTTTATCCATATTTTCATTTGCAGAAGAATAAAGGAATTATTTTTTAACAAAATATATTTAGATAAACACTATAAGAATAAAATTCTTAAAACAATAGATAAAGTTTAGAAGGGGAGTATTCCTTCTTAGAAATTTTTATAATTAGGATATATGAATACTTTCAAATAATTTATATAAAATCTACTTGGAAGAAGAGGAGAAATAAACAGGATTATTTACTGATTCCAAATGAGTTGTAAAGTTATAGCATCTCTCATCACTCATACTTACAGAAAATTCTTTTCTACAAATTTTGCAAAAATCTCATAAATATTAATATTTGATTTTTAATTTAAAAGTTAATTTTATAGAAAAATCAATCATCCTGTTCTTCAGAAGAGAATTTAAAAAATCAAACACAAGGTTTTTTTCTCCATCCTTTTTGTTAATGTATAGAAAAATCACAAAATGATATTTATGGCCTAAATTGTGCATGAGTAATAGAATGGAGATATTTGCTACCATGTTATTTCTTTTTATTTCCACATTTTTTCTTTCCTAAACATTATGGTCAATTTATTAATCACTTACTAATTTGTCCAAAGCAGCTCTTTTTATAGATTTAAGTTTTATGAATAAGTCTTATTTTCTCTTTTGCATCTGTGGGAACTGACTGATTCATAATAACAAAGTGATAGTAACAACAGAAGCTAATATTGTTGAGGATTCCCATAGTTTAAACACTAAGAATTTTGTCATTTAATCCTCACAACATTCCTATAGTAATTATTATTATAATAATCTCATTATCTAAGTTTATGTGACTAACAAGTGGAAGAGAAGGCATTTGTATTAAGGGCTAGCTTACTCAGAGCTAACATGCTTAACTATACTGATATGTTGCCTCCCAGAGACATCATGAATAAAAATAAATTACAGAATGAGAGTGTTATATATTATCGATCTATTGAGAGTGTTTATATACCTATAAACATATTAGCAAAACCAGAAAATATATAACCCAATACTGGATATGGAAGAAAAATATGATGCACAAATATTTGAAAGCACAGTCAAGCTTCTAGCAACAATGGATACCCTCTACATCAGTTTAGAATTTACATAGACATTACCAGGTTAATTTCAGATCCAAATTCAGGTTGACATCATTATTTTATAGATTAAAAAAACATATATGGAATTCCCTTTCAAGTACTAAAATTCTCTATGATACCCTTTTCATTATTTTTACTTTTCAAAGGAAGCATAAACTAGATACATAATAAAAGTGGCTTTTTAATTGACTTCAAAACTGCATATATTAATTTGATAATTGCATGCTCATAAGAAAGCCCTAGTGCCTGCTCAGTATACCATTTTTTTGACTGTGCAAACTATTTCAATTTCATTTTTTAATTCTCCAAGGATGCATAACAATAGAGCGTGAAATTTCAAATAAAACAAATAAACATTGTATTAATAGATGCACACTTGAGATACTAAAGGAATACTCATTAACTAGTTCGATGAACATGTAAGAAATTAGACCACTTGCAACCACTTGTCTTAAAATTTTCTTTTACTAAAATGCCTAAAGTAACCTGAAGATAAGTCATTAAAATTTGATCTAAACATGGGATTTTGGTGCAGATAATCTACAGCATTTTGCAGACTTACTAGTAATGTTCAGTTTATTGGCATATTAAGGCTTTTGATGTTTAATGAAAGAGACAGAGAAATGTATCTACTTGTCAAAAGATTCATATAGGAGAGACAGAAGTACTCTGCCCAGATTCAAAGATTTCATTGAAACTATTCAAATCCCTGATGAAACCGGCAAATTTTGTTATTTTGTTATTCTTCAGAACTATTGTTTTTGGTGAACTCACGCCCCTGAACAGCAGAGGTGTTCAGTGAGAATTCTAAATGAAACAGAAGATTAGAGTTAGTATATCTCCCCAAAGCTCCACCCCCCAACTATAAAATATTAGACTGTCAGATGACATGAGCAGGAAGATGATTTTCTAGTTCCTCCAAAAACTAAGTGAACATAAAAATGTGGAAGAATCTTTGGTAATCAGAGTTTACAGAGATGGAACTCAAAAGTAGGTCCTGGTCTCAGACATCTCTCAATCTGTCCTCAGTGTTCTGTAACTCTGTCTTGGCCAAGAACTGTGAAACTAAGAGGATCAAAGTCTGACTTTCTGTTTGATTCATTATTTTTGCTTAGCCTGAACCTTACTCTTTTACTTTAATAGCCATAATGTGTACCTGTCCCAGATTAGATAAATATAGGTATGAGAATTCATGAAACATGTATTTGAGAATTTTAAATATATATCATATATATTATCAAATATATGATATATATTTAAAATGTATGTAAATAATATATGTAATATTAATTATATATATTTATATATACATAAGTATTTGAGAGAATTAACTCTTTTAATTGAAGTTAAATTTTTTCAACTTAGGCTCTTGAGACACTAAGTAGAAAATTCTCTTCCATTTGAAATCTTATAGTAGTAGATAGATTGTGTCAAGTTGATTAGCATCACACACACAAATACATATACATTTTCTTCAAAACTAGCTGTTTTGTAAATCCAGATTTTGACATACCACAAATTTCTTCCTTCTCCCTTATGCAACCAGGAATAGAACAGTGTGTTTTATGAAGAATACATTTCTTAAAATTTGATGATATGATAATGATCCCTAAGCCTAGTACTCAACAGTTTTTCCCAAGCAACTCAACATACTCAATTTATCTACAACTGTAAGTTTTCAAATAGAAGAGAATCTTTTTATTTAGTTTCTCAAATTGTCAAATGACTTAGACTTAAAGTCATTAACTTTCAAATTAATCCCAAGGGAGTCCTCATGATACTTAGCATCTTTCAAAATGACAAGAGATTACAATAATAATAGCTTGGCCCCTATCCTATTTAGCTTATCTCAAGAGTTTTGTGTTTTTTTTATCTCAAGAGTTGTTTTTAGACTTTACTAATGAGCGCTAATAGTCAAGTTGTTTTATTTGAACTCATTGCCTCACAAGAAGTTTTGTTTGGGCTACAGAACAAATCTGATGTCCTAAGGTAGTTTAAATAAGTAGTTTTCAATATGTTAATAGTTTCAAGGAGTTCAAAGTATTGTCTAGAGGTAATTCCGAAACCAGCAAAAGAGATAAGAAAAATCAGTTTATCAGTTCTTTTTTTTTTTTTTTTAAAGATGTGTGGTACAATTTAGGGTTAGGTATACAAATGGCCATTATACAGGTAAAGTTTGGGCCTCACTCTGGTCCCTGGTTCACCTGGTTTGATATCGGGTATCTTTATTGATGAAGTGTGCCCCTGTGTCCTCCCTCCCCTGGCAATTTCCCAATACTGCCAATCCCTTTCTTATAATATTATGATAATTGTTCAGGGTTTGCTTATAAGTGAGTACATGTGGTACTCAATTCTTTGTTTCTGTGATAGATCACTGAGTATTATAGACTCTAAGTCCATTGAAGTTCATAATTTTGTCCTTCTTTATTGCTTCATAATATTCCATCTTGTATATGTACCATATTTTTTTCATCCAGTTCACTTTTGATGGGCAGCATGGCTGGTTCCATGTTTTTGCTATAGTGAATAATGTTGCAATAAACCTGCATTGCGGGTATCTTTTTCATTGAGTGATTTGAGTTGCTCCAAGAATATTCCCAGAAGGAGGGTTGCTGGGTTGTATAGGAGGTCAGTTTTTAGATCTTTTAGGAGTCACTACACTGTTTTCCACAGAGGCTGTACTAGTTTACACTCCCACCAACAGCGTAGAGGTGTTCCCTTTTCACCACAGTTGATCAGTTCTAACTGCTTTTATTGTGGAATCTTTAGAGTTTTCTATACATAAGATCATGTAGTCAGCAAATAGAGATAAGTTGACTTCCTTTCCTATTAAGATATCTTTTTTTCCTCTTTCCTTATCTCTCTGGCTAGGACTTTCAGTGCTATACTATAAAGAAATGATGTCTTGTGACTGATCGTAGAGGGAAAGCTTTCAAGTTTTCATTGTTCAGAATGATGTTACCTATGGATTTGTCAACATTTGGACAAAAATGCCAAGAACATAATATAAGGAAAGGACAGTTTCTTTAATAAATGATGTTGAGTTTATTAGATATTCACATGCAGAAGAAAAAAACTGAACTCTTGTCTCACACCATGTGCAAAAATAAAATCAAAATGGATCATGACTTAAATATAAGACCTAAAACTGTGAAACTGCTAGAAGAAAACAGTGGAAAACTCTGCAACAACACCAATTTTTTGGCTATAACTTCTAAAGCATAGGCAACAAAAGCAAAAAAGAGACAAATGTGATGGTTTCGAACCAAAAAGTTTCTTCATAGCAAAGAAAACAATTAACAAAATGAGTAGACAACCCACAGAATGGGAAAAAATACTTGCAAATCATTAATCTGGTAAGGGATTAATATCCAAAATATATAAAGAATTTTTAAAAACTTAATAGCAAGAAAACAAAATGGGCAAACACTTCTCAAAAGAAGATAAACCAATGACTAACAGGTGCACAAAAAAATGCTTAGCACCACTGATCATCAGAATAATGCAAATTAAAACCACAAAGAAATGTCATCTCACACCTGTTAGAATGTTTTTTACCAAAAGTTGGAAGAAAAATGTTGGTGAGAATGCAGAGATTAGGGAAATATTGTATACTATTGGTGAAAATGTAAATTAGTAAAGTAATTATGAAAAACAGCATGGAGATTCCTCCTAGAGCTGAAAATAGAAATGCCATCCGGGCTCGGTGGCTCAGCCTGTAATCTTGCACCTTGGGAGGCTGAGGTGAGTGGATTGCCTGAGCCTGTGGGTTTGAGACCCACCTGGGAAACTTAATGAGACCTCATCTCTACAATAAATCAAAAGTTAACCAGGCGTGGTAGCGCATGCCTATAGTTCCGGCTACTTGGAAGGCTAAGGCAGAAGGATCGCCGGAGCCCAGCAGGTTGAGGCTGCAGTGGCCAAGAGCATGCCACTGCACTACAGTCTGGATGACAGAATGAGATTCCAACTCAAAAAAAAAAAAAGAAAGAAAATAGAATTGCCATATGATCTAGCAATCCAACTTAAGGGTATATACTCAAAGGAACTGAAATCAATTATCAAAGTGATATCTTTACTCCCCTGTTCATTGCAACACTGTTCACAATAGCCAAGGCATGGAATCAATCTAAATGTCAATCAATAGATAATAGGAAAAAAAGAATATGGTATAGATACATGATAGAATACAACCCAGTCTTTAAGTACAAATTCTGCATTTGTAACAATGTGGATAAAGCTGCAGATCATTATGTTAAGTGAAATAAGTCAAGTATAAAACGATCTCACTTATATACAGAATCTAAAAAGTTAAAAATCATAATAGATAGTAGAATGGTGATTACCAGCGTATGGGTAGGGGTAAGGGATGAGGACTTATTTCAAAGGGTATGAGGTTTCACATAGAAGAATTAGGTTCTGAGGTCTATTAAACAATGGGGTGACTTTAGTCAATAATAATGCATTGCATATTTCAAAGTAACAAAGAAAGTACATTTCAAACATCTCACCTTAAAAAATGATAGGCATCAGGACGCCCACCCTATCCAAGTCAATGTATAGAGTCAATGAAAACCCTATCAAATTGTCAACATCATTCACAGACCTACAGAAGACAATACAGAAACTCACATGGAAACAAAAAAAAGAACCTGAATAGCTAAAACAATCCTCAGTAAAACAAACAGAGCTGGAGGCATTGCACTTCCATATTTTGCATTTTATTAATTTATTTATTGTTGGAAACTAGCCTTGGAGGCCCACCTGACTGACAGGGTCCTGGTGGGCCGAAGACCCTGGGCCGCAGGGCAAGCCCAGGAAGCTGAGGCCCTTCTGTCTTTCACCTTTACTGTTGGTACAGCTGAAGAAATTCTGTACAGTCGTGGAAGAAGAAAATGGCATGTTTATGTGAAGTACTCACAGCTAACCTGGAAATGTCATGGTTCATTTTTCCATTTCCCACTATGCCGTTTGGCCTTTTCTAACATATGCAAGGGTTAAACTCTGAAGCGCATCAAGAATGCTTTCTTTCACTTGGTTATAAGTTAGTAGCTATTGCTTGAGTAAAAAATGATATAAGTATATTCACCTATTTGATTTAGAATTATGTAGTTTAGTATTTAGACATAAGGTGTTTTAGAAGCACAAGTTTATGGTAAGTTCATTATGAATTCATTATAAGTTCTAAAACTTATCTAGGAGTTATGTAGGTGATTTATAACACTGTTTTCACAGACTTAGGATTAAGATTAATCATTAAGGTTTTTACTTAATTCAATAGTTAAAATTCTAAGTTAATGTTTATAGAGTGGGTTTTCACTGAATTCATAATATACTAATTGGATACTTTTATGATAAATTAACTAAATACAGAGAGCAACCTTGAGGGCCTGGAAAACATCACTAAAAGCTTCTTTTGAGTTTTCTTTAGAAATAAACACTGCAGGATAAGAGAAAAGTAACGAAGACACCCGAACAAGAAAGGCGATTACGAAGCTTTGAAGATCATAGAAGCCCCAGAAAGAAAACTCCTGATACATGGAGAAATGTGCACTTGGAAATTTCCTTGAGACATTTCAAGGACTGTAATTCAGGACTTTGGACTAAAACTATCATTTTTGGCTTTATGAATAAGACTCATTGTCTGAATGTTTATAGTGTTCTTGGCTTGTTTGTTGCTAAGACCACTAGATGGTGGTAACTTTTAAAGGATAAGTACGTGAAGGAATTTTCTTTGTCTTGCCCCTTTAAGAATGGTATAAAAGCCTTCTGTTAACTAACATTAAATGTCATCATCTGAGCTGCAGGTCTCTGGCCTGCAAGCAGGTGCCCAAGTATATTATTATTTCGTTGTAAGTTCCTTCTTTCGCCTATTCATCTCTCCTTCAGGAAATCCCACAACCGGCAGGAGCAGGTCCCCCCGCAATTTATTTATTTATTTATTTATTTATTTATTTATTTATTTTTTGAGTTGGAGTCTCACTCTGTCGCCCAGACTGGAGTGCAGCGGCCACTCCCAGCCACCGCAGCCTCGACCTGCTGGGCTCCGGCGATGCTTCTGCCTCAGCCTTCCAAGTAGCTGGTACTATAGGTGTGCACTACCACACTCGGATAATTTTTTTATTTTTATTGTAGAGATGAGGTCTCACCAAGTTGCCCAGGCAGGTCTCGAACCCTCGGGCTCAGGAAAGCCACACACCTTGGCCTCCCAAAGTGTGGGATTACAGCCTGAGCCACCGAGCCCAGTCCACATTTTGCATTTTATTACAAGGTTACAGTAACCAGGACAGCATGGTACTGGCACAGTAATAGACACATAAACTAACAGAACAGGACAGGGGATCCAAAATAAAACCATTGTCTTTCAACCAACTCATCTTCAACAAAGCCATCAAAAGCAAACAGTGCAGAAAGTAAACCATATTTAGCAAACAGTGCTAGAAAAACTGGCTAGTCACATGCAGAAGAATGAAACTGAACCACTACTTATATCCATATACAAAAACTAACTCAAAATGGATCAAGAACTTAAATGTAAAATCTCAAACTATAAGAATCTTAGAAGACAACTTAGGGAACACCTTCCTGAACACTGGAGTAGACAATTAATTCATGACTAAGACCTCAAAAGCAATAAAAGTTAAATTACACAGATGAGTCCTTTTCAAACTGAAAAGTTTTCACACAGCAAAAGAAACCATCAAGAGAGTAAAGATACAACCCATAAAGGGAAAGAATATTTCCAAGCTATGCATCTGAAAAAGGTCTAACATCCAGACGCTACAAGGAACACAAATGAATTGAAAGGGGGGAAAAAGCAGTTCTAAGATGAGAATTTATACAAGCACACATCAAGAAAATGGAGAGACCACAAGTGGGGAACCTAACAAATAACCTAAGGGAGCTGGAAAGAGAAGACCACCAAAACCTCAACTTTAGCAAAAGAATCCAAATCACCAAAATTAGAACCCAAATATGGGACACAGAAGACAAAAATATCAACAAAACAAAAAGCTGGCTCTTTGAAAGAATTAACAAGATTGATGGACCCATAGCCAGAATTACCAAGAAAAAGAGAAAAACACAAATAACACAATCAGAAATACAAAAGATTATTCCGACATTACTATGTACACCTATTTGGAAACAAACTTGATAACCTGAATAAAAAGGAGGACTTTCTGACATCACACAACCTCCAGGGTGAAACAAGAAGACACTGAGACACTAAATAGACCAATAACAACTCAGGAAATTGACTCTGTCATACGAAAACTACCTCCAAAAAAAAGCCCTGAACCCGATGGCTTTTCAGCAGAATTCTACAAAACATACAAGGAGGAGCTTACACCAATCCATTTGAAAGTGTGCCAGGCAAAAGAGAAAGATGGAATTCTCCCCAAATCACTGTGCCAAGTTAACATCACACTGATACCCAAACTGGGTAAAGATACAACTAAAAAAGAGAACTACAGGTCAATATCCCTTATGAACATAGATGCAAAAATCCTCAACAAGATTTTAGTAAATTGGATCCAAAAACACATCTCAAAAATCATCCACCATAACCAAGTAGGCTTCATCCCCAGGATGCAGGGCTGGTTCAACATTCGCAAGACCATAAATGTAATTAAATACATCAACAGTTGTAAAAACAGGAACCACATGATTATATCATTAGATGCAGAAAAAGCTTTTGATAAAATATAGCATTGCAGCTGGGCCTGGTAGCTCAGCCTGTAATCCCACGCCTTTGGGAGGCTGAGGTGAGTGGATTGCCTGAGTCCCCGGGTTCAAGACCCGCCTGGGCAGCAAGACCTCATCTCTACAATAAATAAAAAAATCAGCCGGGCTTGGTAGCGCATGCCTGTAATTCCGGCTATTTGGAAGGCTGAGGTGGAAGGATCACCAGAGCCCAGCAGGTCGAGGCTGTGGTGGCTGGGAGCAGCCACTGCACTCCAGTCTGGGCGACAGAGTGAGACTCCAACTCAAAAAAAAAAATCCAGCATCACTTCTTGATGAAAACCCTAGGTATAGAAGAAACATACCTCAAAACAGTAAGTGCCATTTAGGATGAACCCACAGCTAACATACTGTTAAATGGACAGAAGCTGGAAACATTTCCCCTGAAAATTGGAACAAGACAAGACTGCCCACTCTCACCTCTCATGTTCAACATTGTGTTAGAAGTCCTAGCTCAGGCAATTAGACAAGAGAATAAAATCAGGGGTATTCAAACAGGAAAAGAGGAAATCAATTATCCCTCTTTGCTGATGATATGATCCTTACCTTGAAAATCCAAGAGAATCTGTCCAAAACCTCCTCACACTAATAAATGACTTTGGCAACATCTCAGTATACAAAATAAATGTGCAAAAGACAGTTGCATTCTTATGCACCAACAACAAGCAGGCAAAGACCCAAATTAAAAGTACAATCCCAATAACAGTAGCCACACACACACAAAAAGAAAGAAATACCTCGGTATCTTCCTAACCAGAGAAGTGAAAGACCTTTACAGTGAGAACTACAAAACACTGCTCAAAAAAATCCAAGAAGACACAAACAAATGGGAAAAATATTCCATGCTCATGGATAGGAAGAATCAACATTGTTAAAATGTCCATCCTACCAAAGGCAATCCAAAGATTCAATGCAATACCCATTAAGTTACCAACTTCATTCTTCTCAGATCTGGAAATGAAAATACAGAAATTCATATGGAAACATAAACGACCACGAATAGCCAGAACAATCCTTAGCAAAAGAAACAAAGCAGGAGGTCTCACATTTCCAGAATCCAGACTTTACTATAAGACTACGATAATCAAAACAACCTAGCATTGGTACAAGAACCTGCACATAGAACAATGGAACAGGATAGAGATTCTGGAAGCAAAGTCTCAATTTCTCAATCAACTCATCTTTGACAAAACCTCCAACAACAACCACTGGGGAGAGGAGAACCTATTCAGTAAATGGTGCTGGGAAAACTGACTGATCACATGCAAAAGATTGAAACAGGGCCCCTACCTATCAACACACACACAAATTAACTCTAAATGGATCAAAGACATAGATGTAAAACCTCCAACTACAAGAATCTTAGAAAGCACAGGAGACCCCTTATGGAAATTGGAACAGGCAACCAATTCCCATTCAGAACCCTCAATGCCCATACCTTAAGAAATAAGATAGACAAGTGGGACTTCATCAAACTGACGAACTTCTGCAAAGCAAAAGAAACCATCAAGAGAGCAGGGAGATAGCCCACAGAATGGCAAAAAATGTTTATCAACTGTATATCTAACAAAGGTCTAACATCTAGGATTTACAAGGAACTCAAATGAGCCAAAAGGAAAAACAAACAGCCCCATTAAAAAGTGAGCAAAAGATATGAATAGACACTTCTCAAAAGAAGATATACTGGCAGCTGACAGACACATGAAAAAGTGCTCAGCCTCACTCATCATCAGAGAAATGCAAATCAAAACCACATTGAGATACCACCTAACCCCTGTAAGAATGGCCATCATTAATAAAACGAACAACAGCAGATGCTGGCAATAATGCAGAGAAAAGGGAATGCTTCTACACTGCTGGTGGAAATGCAAATTAGTGTAACCTCTTTGGAAGACAGTGTGGCAATTTCTGAAAGAACTAGAAATTGACCTTCCATATGACCCAGCAATTCCCATATTGGGAATATACCTGGAGGAACTCAAATCATTCTACAAAAAAGATACCTGCATACGTGTGTTTGTTGCAGCTCCATTCACAATAGCAAAAACATGGGACCAACCACGTTGCCCATTGAAGGTGAATTGGATTTTAAAAAGTGGCACATATACACAATGGAATATTATGCAGCCATAAAGAAGGACAATCATATGGACTTTGCAGCAGCTTGGATGGATTTAGAGTCAATCATACTCATTGATCTATAAGAGAAGCAAAGAACAGAGTACCATATGTTCTCACATATAAACGGACCTTGTACAATTATTATAATACTATATGAAGGGGATTGACAATAGTGGGAAACTGTCAGGGGAGGGGGAGTGGGATTGGCAGTTGAGGAAAACTGCAAAGGAAGGGAGGGGCACATCTCGTCAACTAGGGTACCTGCATAATCAACATTTGTATATCTAACCCTGAATTGTACCCCACATCTTTATAATAAATAAATAAGTAAAGAAAGAAAGAAAGAAATAATAACCCCATTAAAAAGTGGGCAAAGGACATCAGACACTTCTCAAAGGAAAGCATACAAGTAGCCAACAAACATGTGAAAAAATGATTAGTCTCACGAATCATCAGAGATATGTAAATCAAAACTACAAAGAGATACCACCCAACCCTGGTAAGGATGGCTATAATCAAAAAGTCCAAAAACGGCTGGTGCTAATGTGGCCATGGAGAAAATGTCGATTCTACACTGTTGGCAGGAATGTAAGTTAGTCAACCTTTTTGGAAAGCAGTGTGAGGATTTCTCAAAGAACTAAAATTGGGCTTCCATACAATCCAGCAAATCCTCTTCTATGAATATTCCTAGAGGAACATAAATTGCTCACTCTACCAAAAAGATACCTGTACATGTACATACAAGGGGAGACCCCAAAAAAGGAATTGGATTTTGGAGGGTGGACTCCTTTTACTACAGGCTTCCCTTGCTGAGTAGGTGTTCTAGGATCCCATTGGCATCAGTGTATCAACTATTATTGTTTAAGGGGCTGCTAGTGAATATTTTTGGAGATGCTTTCAATGGATTTGCCCATTTCATGATGAGTAATTTACACGAGCAACTTGTTTACAATGCATTGAGTGTTCAACAGTTTTTTACTAAAATGCCATGACCCCTATGCCCCACCCTCTATTCACCTAATCTCATCCTGAGTGACATTTTTGTTTGTTTATTTCCCAGGATGAAAAAAAACCTCAGAGGGAAATGTTTTGTCAATGTGGTAGAGGTGAAACAAAAAACAACAGAAGCACTAAAAGGCATCAAAGTTGGCAAGTTCAAAAACTGTTTTGAGCAGTGGAAAAAGCATCTTGATAGATATATTGCATCAAATAGAGAGTACTTTGAAGGTAACCAAAGTTTAAACATGTAAGAATAAATACACAATTTTTTATAAATAAATTGTTTTGGGGAGGTCCCCGCCGTATGTTCACTGCAGCACTATTCACAATAGCAAAACCAGGGAACCAACCCAGATGTCCACTGAACGTGAACTGGATTAAAAGATTGTGGTACATATACATGATGGAATATCCAGCAGCCATAAAGAAGAACAAAGTCATGGCCTTCATAACAACATGGATGCAGCTGGAGACCCTCATACTAAGTGAACTATCACAGAAACAAAGAACTGAATATCACATGTTCTCACTCATGAGCAGGCCCTGATCACTTCTCTCATGGGCACAAGGGTGGAATTGACAGATACTGGACACTGCTAGGGAGGGAAGAAAGGAGGGAGGAGGGAGGGGGCACGTGGCAACATATTGGGTACCTGTTCCATTATCAGGGGTAGAGAGGGCCAGCAAGAAACCCAAACTTTTCCTGCATGCAATTTACTTATGCAGTCAATCTTCAATTGTACCTCACAACTCTAAAATGAAATGAAAAAAATATAATACAGTTACAAAGCAATGCAGTATAAAAAGAGACAAAGGAGATGATGGATATGTTAATTAACTTGATTTGATTAATTCACATTATATTACATATATTAAATTATCACATTAAACCCCATAAATGTACACAATTATGATGTGCTATTCAAAAATAATACTAAAATAAAAATGTTAAAAGATGAAAACATTTGTACTCGAATCAGGCTTATGAACTTAGAAGGAAAGGGACAAGATTATTCTATTTCAAATACTCTAAATTCAAGAGAGCTTCTATTTTACATATTCAGCATTTTTCCAATAACATCCTAATCTTCTCTACTAACTCAAGGGCTCAGAATTCCAACTATTAAAGTGAATTACTATTTGGCTCCATCACCGATGTTAAAATTGAGTTTGATTATACAGAACTGGAAGAAGCAAATGGTTGTGTCACCAAAGTTGCAGAGTCTCTTCAAAAGGAATCTGAATATACCTGGAGATGAGAAGACATACTCTTAGCAATCTGAATTTTTTCTAAAAAACTTTTAATGTATGTTTTCATTTCTGGGATAGTACAGAAATTAAAAGAAGCATTTGTTGAATCACTCGGATGACATACAGACTACTGAAGTTTTCAGTGCCATGGTTTGAATTTGCTTCTAGGAACTTAGGTAGTGTCAGACAATGCTTCATTTTTTTTCAGGATAATGAGAAATTAACAAAAGAGATTTAACACATAAAATATACATTTTCACTGGATGAAAGCTAGTTGACTGCTATAGTAGTTTGAAATAGAAAGTGCTGAGAGAGTTGAGACATTGCAAGGCACATGTTAGAACAGGCATGGTGAATTTAAAATAAAATAGCAAGTAGAGATTTTATTTCAGCAAACAGCATCATATAGCACATCAAATTTATATGATTAATTTACCTTTTGGGTTTGTAGTCTTTGTTTATATTCAATTTTTAATTTTGTGTTGATTTTATAGATTTACCAGAGATTTATAGATGTCAGGAAATGTTAAATAGTTCTGTTTATATATAAATTACAGCAATTTTTTGCTATGCTTTTAGTAAAATTTTATACATTTTTAGTGAATAAATAAAATACATCACAAGGATTCATGAACACCTTTTCTTTTAAAGAGGTTTGTGCATTTAGTCATGTTTGGAAAATATCATTATAAGCGAATATCTTCTTATACAAACCATAATATTTTAATACTTTTCTTATTGAATATAAAATTTTTCCCTAAATCTGACAATATATAAAAATTAAATGATAACATTCAGTTATAGCTTAATGTATGGCACTGACTTTGTGATTCATCAAAATGGTATATGAAATCTTGCCTTGATATTTCTTTTTTTTTTTTTTATTTTTTTTTTTTTGAGGTGGAGTCTCACTCTGTCACCCAGACTGGAGTGCAGTGGCCGCTCCCGGCCACCGCAGCTTCGCCTGCTGGGCTCCGGCGATCCTTCCGCCTCAGCCTTCCAAGTAGCCGGAATTACAGACGTGCACTACCACGCCCGGCTGATTTTTTGATTTATTGTAGAGATGAGGTCTCGCTGCCCAGGCGGGTCTCGAACCCGCGGGCTCAGGCAATCCACTCACCTCAACCTCCCAAAGGCGCGGGATTACAGGCTGAGCCACCGAGCCCGGCTGCCTTGATATTTCTTTTGAGGTTCTGTGCACTTCAGAGCAGCATGTTGTATGAAATTCAATTCAGTTCAAAAATATTTATTGACTGCTTGCTATGTGCTGTCGGTGGAAACTCAACAATTAAAATATGTAAGCGTGTTGTTGAGAACAACATCTAAGCAGAAAGTGTGTCAGAATCTGGTGTCAAATGCTATGATTAAAGTAACTGGAAATACTATGCTGGATAATCGCACAAAGCACATTTGGCTCCTACTCTAATATGATGGCTTATTGGAGACTTCCCGACTTTCCTTACCAAGTGACATCTCAGTTAATTTCTGAAGGATATCTGTAAGAGTTAGCCAGGCAAAGGAAGTTTGAATTGAATACACACATTTAAAATGACTTCTAAAAGAGAAAGTGTTCCTCACAGAGGTCTAATATGAACCTATTATATTCTTTCTAAATACCAATATGAAGATTAGTAATTTTTTAAATTCTGAAAATATTTTTGATTATTATCACTTCAAATACAACATTTTACTATTGTATATCATTTTCCCTTGTACTTACCGATATTTATTGGAGTCTCTCATCCTATCTTTCTTATCTCAGAACTTCTTATTCATGATTTACATCATCCTTTAGATTTGTATGACCCAGCTAAAACATAGATTTTCATATGGTTTTTATGACTATCTTTTTCTGTGACTTTAAACATAATTAGCTTATCACTTCTATAAGATTGAACTATCACCTTAGATTAATGGGACAATAGAGGAGTAACTTTTTGATCTGTTGTACATTCTATCTCTTTCTCTCATGTTGGGGTATTTTTCAATATTTGGTTTAAAGCCCATTTCAATGCAAAGTCTATTTTCATAAGATTCCTATACACTCTGAAATGTGAAAATATTCTTAGAGGAAGTTGTTGTGTTTGTTTCTATTTAGATCACTGAGAAATTTCACAACTCTAAGTATATGTAAATCTTAAGGTTTCCATGAAGATAGAAAAAAATATACATGGTCACCTACAAAGAAACGAGACATATACAGGTATCACTCTCGTCTCATCCCAATACTGTGTGCTGGCAGATAAGGCAATGTCTTTAAAGTTCGGGGAAAAATTAGTTTGAATATAAAATTCTATATGTGAAATCAAAATTAAGTTGTATAAAGACTAAAAGTTTAATATAAAAAATATATACAAGAGAGAAGAAAATGTGTAGGCTATAAGAAACAGTGGCATGAAACCAAGACTTGCCACTTAAAAAATATTTGTCAGAATAAGAGTTTTGCAGCAGTTTTAAAAAGCAATATCCAAATTAGAAGAGAAAGTCAATAAGTTCCAAAAAACTTTTCAAGCAAAATAATAAAATATGGTCCAGTGGTAGTTGTCAGCAATAAAGAGTTGGATGGTATTATTGACATAATGAAGAAAGCATATATTTCTTGTCAGCAAGAAAAAATAAAAAAAAAGCTAATAAGAAAAACCAAAACAGAATTAAATACAGCAAGGCAAAACAAAAAATAAGGGGAAATTTAAAAATGATGGAGTGACCAAAGCAGAAAGGATAATGACCTGAACTAAGAGAGGGGCACACACACCAACAAGCATACAGGGAAAACTAAAGAGAGAGTTAAAAAAATGGCAACAACAGTTCCTACTGATGGAATGTAAGAATATGGAAGAGTGATGTTAGGGGAACCAGTGATTATGTGAAGCTTTTGACTCTAAAAACTGGAGATGATAGCTTCATTCATTGAAATAAATAGTACAGGCCAGGCTCAGTGGCTCAGCTGTAATCCCAGCACTTTGGGAGGCTGAGGAGAGTGGATTGCCTGAGGCTGTAGGTTCGAGACCAGTCCAGGCAATTTAGCAAGACCTTTTCTCTACAATAAATCAAAAATGAGCCGGGTGTGGTAGCACGCACCTGTAGTTCCGGCTACTTGGCAGGTTGAAGTAGAAGGATCATAGGTCTATGCTGGAGTGGTCATGAGCAAGCCACTGCTCTGCACTCCAGCCTGGGCAATGGAGTAAGACTACAACAAGAAAGAAAGAGAGAGAGAGAGAGAGAGAAAAAGAAAGAGAGAGAGAGAAAGAGAGAGAGAGAGAGAGAGAGAGAGAGAGAGAGAGAGAGAGAGAGAAAGAAAAAGAAAGAAAGAAAGAAAGAAAGAAAAAGAAAGAAAGAAAGAAAAAGAAAGAAAGAAAGGAGGGAGGGAGGGAGGGAAAAAGAAAAAAAGAAGGGAGGGAGGGAGGAGAAAAGGAAGAAAGAGAATAAAAAAGGAACATATTTGAAAGAGAAACTATCAAGCTGAGATTGGTTGACATATCAGCAGTCCCTGGGGTCACTTAGCATCTATGGTAATCACTTTATTTTGTCCCTATTATTCATTGCTTACATAAAAAGAAATAGCAGTCACAAAATAAGTTTTGGAGGTGAGGAGTCAAAAGGAATGGTCAAGACTCTGTATTTTATTCCAAAGAGGAGAATAAGTTGGTATATGTGTCACTGTGTTTTTTTACTATGATAGCTGAAAATACATGCTATTTCCTATTTTATCCTGACTGCAGAAAATAAACTTATTGTTAAACAATAATTGTTGCAGAGGTAAAATAAAATTTATTATAATAAATTTTCTGCAGAACTGAATGTATAGTTCAAATATAACAACTATGGTTATTATTTTCATATCTTACTCCAATATAACAAATGTGCTTTTCTATTTAAATTTTATCAACCTAATACTATTTTTATAAGAAAGCGGGTACATACATGGAAAGTTAAATTGTGAAATTGTGGTTAGCAAAAGAAAGCACAAGAATATAATCAACTACTATAATATTCTAACATTTTATTCAACCCCAAAAGATATCTAGCTCTTTTGTGTGTATATGTGTGTGAGTTGAAATTTCACTCTGTCATTCAGGCTAGTGTGCAGTGGCACGTTTACAGTTCACCACAGCCTCGATCTCCTGGGCTCAGGCAATCCTTCCACCTCATCCTCTCTCGAGTAACTGGGACTACAGGCATGTCGCTACATTCAACTAATTTTTATTTTATTATTTTTTTTTTGTAGAGATGAGGTCTAGCTATGTTGCTCAGGCTTGTCTTGAACTCCTAGGCTACAGGAGTACTTGGGGTGCCTTCATATACATGGAAAAAGAGGCTGGGCTCGGTGGCTCAGCCTGTAATCCCAGCACTTTGGGAGGCATACAAGAGTGCTGGGATTACAGGCATGAAGCGCTGCACCTGGCCTTATCTCTGGCTCTCTAACCCAAAAGTTTACATTCCGGCAAAACGGAGCATCTCCACTTTCATGCTTTTCATCTATTATTGTGAAACTGCCTCTCAAAAATAGATATGGTCATGAAAAGTTGAGACAAAAGAAAACTAAGACTTTTTGTTAAAGAAATGAGCTCTTCAAGAAATAAACTTTAGAGTCCATAATACTGAGTGATCTATCACAGAAACAAATAACTGAGTGTCACATGTTCTCACTCATAAGTGGACCTGGAACAATTATCGTAATACTGTAAGAAAAGGATTGGCAAACTGCAGTGGGGGGGGTTGGCAGTGGGAAACTGCCAGAGGAAGGGCGGGGGCACACCTCATCAACAAGGGTACCTGCATAATGAACATTTGTATACCTAACCTTGAATTGTATCCCACATCTTTAAAATAAAAAATTAAAAACAATAATGAAGAAAAGAAATAAGCTCTTTGATTCCCATAGAATCCTGGTAGGAGTTTTATATGGTTGGCAAAACTGTATGTACAGACATAGTTGTGGGTAACTACACAGAGAGCCCTTTGACTCTTTTCTTATGTCCAATGATAAGAACTGGCTTGTAAGGAGAGGGCGTGTTTCTTCTTCTTCCTTTTTTTTTTTTTTTTTTTTTTTGAGTTGGAGTCTCACATCATTGCCCAGGTTGAAGTGAAGTGGCACACTCACGGCCACCCCAGTGTCAACCCGCTGGGCTCAGTCAATCCTTTCACCTCAGCCTTCGAAGTAGCCAGAACTACAGGCATGTGCTACCACACCCGCATAATTTTTTGATTTATTGTAGAGAAGAGATCTCGCCAAGTTACTTGGGCTGATCTCGAACCTGCAAGCTCAGGTAGTCCACGTGCCTCAGCCTCCCAAAGTGCTGGGATTACAGGCTGAGCCACCGAGCCCAGCCTCTTTTTCCTTGTATATGAAGGCACCCCAAGTATCTTTTCTAACTGGAAGTGAGGCAGGGAACCCTTCCCCCAAGCCTCATAAAGTGAAGGCCTTCCCAGGACAGAGTAGGGGACCCCCTTGGTACAATAAGATAAAAGTCTTTCCAGTCTACCATAACATAAGGACTTTCTTAGACGATACATTTTAGAAAAGAATGTGGCCCCAATCTGTAGTGCACAAGTGTAACTCTGCTGTAACCGGGAGCTATGAAATACCCAATTAGCAGTATGTTATTAATATATAAGCCTTATCGGGAGACAAGGAGGCTAAAATTGTATAAAAGGCATTGCCCCCCTGCACTCAGCACTCAGTCTTTGGATGTGAATCTGCTAAGCCAGTGCCGGCACGAATAAACACTGTTTCCTGGCAAAGTGGCCTCTCTGTAAAGATTCCTGCTACAGAAGAAAATTCAGCTCAACAATATTTTCTCTTTAGAGACCACTTTATTTTTTAACCTGTAGCATTCAATATACCTATTCAGATGATATCGCATATGCATCTGCAATAAGGGAGATCGGAAAGCACAGATCTGAATCCCAGTTTTTCCATTTGCTAATTAAGAAACTTGAAGCAATTAACTTATGCTTTCAGAGAATATATTTCTTAAGGTAGTGATACAAATTTTCCAGGTCAGCCTGGGCTTCAGAAGTGTGTCAGCTCAATGCATGGGACAGCCAAGCCCCAGAGAGGGTCAACTTTATGGGCTGGCAAGCCTAGCCTTGAGAGTGTTGCTGATTCAGTGGGCTGGCAAGCCTAGCTCAGAAGTGTTGGCTCTAATGGGCTGACAGGCCAAGCCTCCAGGAGTTGTGCTGCCGGCAGAAGTATCTCAGCTTCGGAATCTCGCCTTCTGCCAGCAGCTCTTCTGGTTCAGCCTCTGGCAAGCCAGACTCCAGGTGCACGGTTCTGACGATCCTCTGCAGCATTTCAAGTCTGGGTTCTTACCTCATGCCCAGGAGGAATGAGGGACAAATGAGAGACACAGACGGACACAGAAAGTGAGAAAGCAGGATTTATTGAGAGGACAGAAAAGTTCCCAGAGCTGGAAGGGACTGAACAGCTTGCCTGTTTGGAGCTGAAACCTGGTATTTATATAGCTCTAAGATTGTGCTGATTGGTGGGTATTAGCTATGAGTTGATTGGTTGTTTTCCAATCTCTGCAGCAAGAAGTCTGTTAGTTTGTTACCCAGGAACTGCCCTTTCTGCCTAGATATTTTTCCAGATATCCACTCTCAGTTTGTTACTTTGTTACCGGGGTATCATCCTGTCTGTCTGCCTTGTTGTTTTACAGACAGCTCCTCCCAGTTTGTTACTTTGTTACTGGGGGACCCACCTGTTGTTGAGTTGTTTACTAGCTGTCGTCTCTGTTTGCTACTTCGGACCTGCCTTGTCTGTCTGTCTAATTGTTTTCTAGCTACCTCTTCTCTCAGTAGCAATTACAATATTCCCTGCAGAACCTGAATTAACCATCAAACTCAACGTATGCTTTATAATCTGGGCCAGTTAGGCTTATGAGTACAAACTTGAATTTTGGAAGAGAGTAGTATCTTTTGTCTTTAACTTGTTAATATCTGATACATTTATTTATTTATCTGGAAATCACTCTCTGTTGCCCTCCCCTAACCCACATTGCCTCTATATAAAGTATATTTTTACTTTTACTAAAATTAATATTTTTCCTTCCTTAATGGACTTTAACTTGGAAGCTAAAGGATTTTTAAAACTTCCCCAAATCATGCATAATTTTATGTTCTTATAGCTTCACTTCCAGAAGGAGCTGCTGAAAGTTTATGTGAAAGAAACTTCTTAATATTTTAAATTTAGCTTGTCAGTGTTTAATGGATGTTACAAAGTACAACTATAAAGTAATAAAATGATCTTGTTTTGCTTGCATACTGGCTCTAAATTTAATTCAAAAAAGAATATTGAGGGCATTTGAGCAATTAAATAAGCACTGAAGTGTACAGGAGTCTTATGATGAGTACTTCATACAATGGGATATATTAGAGAGAGAGATACGACCCTAGTTCTTAATGATAACGGAAAAAAATCACATTTGAATGACACTTTTAAAAATACTTTTATATATGTGTGTATTTAGGTATACACATATATATGCATACACACACACACACACACACACACACACACACACACACGGCTTCTCACAGCAATCCTGTATAGTTTATCACAGGTAAAATTTGAAAATAGAAATTCAAAGAGTCAGATTTCTCAAAATGTAGAGTTTATGGAGAAGCCAGAAACTGATCCCACACACTGTTATTTCAACCCCCAGGCTATTTCTATTAAACATAATTTATAATGGCTTTGAGCACATGTTATTTCTAATTATAAATTTTTTACAGTTAGAAAACTATGGTTCAAATAAGCTAAACTATTTGCTTAAGTTACACATTTACTTCACAAGGAGTAGAAGCTGGATGGAACATCAAATTTAATTACAGAACTTAATTTCTGTGAGACAGACAAAAAGGAATTTTTTTTGTAATTCTAAAGAAAAATGCCATCATTTATATGACCACTCTCCAATAATTCAGGAGATTCATATTCAATATGGTCCCAGAATATTTATACCTTTTAATTCCAAATGCATATAAAATTGTCAACAAATTGGCTGCCGTATTTGCTGTGGCTTCGCTTTAATTTTTTGAACTGAATTGATATGGTCAAAAATCAAAATATGTTGGAAATTAAAAATTCTGCAAACAAGTCTCCCAAAGAAAAAAATACAGAAAGAAAAAAGGAAGGAAGGAAAGAAAGAAAGCCAGCACGAACCCTAAATAAAAAAACCTCTATTTTTCTCTAATGGAACTATATACATTATCATGGATTTATTACCATATCAAGAGCTTTAAAAAGTCAGAAGCAGAGCCGGGCTCGGTGGCTCAGCCTGTAATCCCGCGCCTTTGGGAGGCTGAGGTGAGTGGATTGCCTGAGCCCGCGGGTTCGAGACCCGCCTGGGCAGCGAGACCTCATCTCTACAATAAATCAAAAAAAAATCAGCCGGGCGTGGTAGCGCATGCCTGTAATTCCGGCTACTCGGAAGGCGGAGGCGGAAGGATCGCCGGAGCCCGGCAGGCGAGGCTGCGGTGGCCGGAAGCGGCCACTGCACTCCAGTCTGGGCGACAGAGTGAGACTCCAACTCAAAAAAAAAAAAAAAAAAGTCAGAAGCAAGCATAATTTACTGCTAAGGTTGTTGGTTATATGCAAATTCAAATCCAGGAGCATACACATGGTTATTTCTTGAAGAATGCCCTGGGTTTTTTAATTTTAAAAAGTACACACAACTTAAAAGACCTATTTCTGACTCTTCTGATCTTTTCTTAATCACTTATATTTTTAACACTCAATACCTTTACCCACGAGCATTTTAGTTTTAAACTAAACAGAATAATTTTTAGTACAAGATAAACCCCATCTATATTTCTCATATCCAGTAACTATGTTTTATTGTCTCAGGAGTTCTTATGCCTTTGTGTACAACATGGGAAAATACATTCCAAAATGTACTAGTTTAAAAAAAATGGAAAAGGGCCCACATTTCTTTTTCTTGTCTTGCCCAAACAGTGAATTTCTTACTTTGTCATGCAAACCACAGTGGACTAATAGCCTTTGTGCATACAATAACTAGAGCATCCGTTTTTGCCTCCAACATCCAATCAATCAGTAGAACAAGAAGCTGGATAAAATTAAAATTCAATTTAACACGCTACATGGTATAGAACAAGGACTTGATTTGGAGTCAGAAGACAAGAATTCAAGTTGTGACTTTGTATCTTGCTTCCTGTGTATCTTAGCCCCCTTGCCTGTAACGAAGAGGTGTGGCCAGTATCAATGGCCCCAGAAAGGATGACTCAGGATGGCAGACTAGAGACATCAGACAAGTACTTTCTCCAGAAAGAATAGTTAATCATATTTCAAAAAGGATAGCTAAGAGAGAATGTTAGAATCCAACAGAGAAGTCATGGGAAACACCTGAGGCACAGAAGAAGGAAGTGAGTGGTCCCAAAGGGGCTTGGTGTTGCAGAAAAAGGGGAAATGAGAATATTACCTCATCATATGCTACAACAATCCAAATCACAGGAGAGTTCCCATTCCTTGACACTAGTGTGGGTGGTGACTTGGAGAATCTGCAAAGGCATTGCACCAAACAAGGACATTTCTCTGGGTCGCTCACTATATCAACCTGTGTCCCTCAAAGACCTAAGTGACTGTAGCAGGGCACCACTGTAAGAATACAGCCATTGCAGAATTGCACCCTGCTCTGGGAACTACAGCCCCCTTATCTCCACATTTTGGGA
This sequence comes from Cephalopachus bancanus, assembly GCA_027257055.1. Classification (NCBI taxonomy): domain Eukaryota; kingdom Metazoa; phylum Chordata; class Mammalia; order Primates; family Tarsiidae; genus Cephalopachus; species Cephalopachus bancanus. The sequence continues at coordinate 2,776,821 of JAPVLO010000030.1, read as the reverse complement.
GCTCCCACTGATATCCCCCAGTGTCCACCTAAACGGTTACAGCAGCACAATGGTGGCTGACCAAGGGTGCTGCAGGGTTCCCAGTACTCTAACCCACAGGGAATAATGCTTCCTGGGGAAAGACTGGTTCAGTGCAAAAACAAAACAAAACCTTCCCTAAAACAAAGAAAACCAAAGCATGTGATTTTCAGAGCCCAGCAGTGACACAACCTTTGTGATCAGTCTCACAAGCAAAGAGTAAGATCCCTCCCACCTGCAGACCAGTCTCTGGCCTCTGGCTCATGCATAGGGAACAGGACCACTTCTCCTTCTCTGTACACCCCCACTAAAGGTATAGCCAATGCCGTGGGTTCCAGAAGGCTGTCTGGATGGGGCAGTGAAGGTGACTGCACCTTGACTGGTGGCATGGCCTTCATGCCTGGGTTCCTCCCCAAAAGGCAAGATCCCTCCCCATCTCCAAATGGTGCTGTGGCATGCCTGCTATTGTGAGTAGGTGAGCCTGAGAGCCGCATGGCTGGGGCCTTGGATGCCAAACCTACTCAGCAGCCCCAGCCAACACTAGTGTGCCCCACTTAGGATTCAGAGGTGTGTCCCACCATTGCTACTGTCATTGCCCATACTCAGTCAGCTACCCAGAGACCCAAAAACCCACTCACCCACCTGGTCCACCACTGCCATTAATGGCATCCAAACAAGATACCCTGAAGCCAAAAATCAGCCCACCTGGTCCTGCTAACACTGGTGCCAATGTAGTCTACCCTGGGGTCCAATTACAGGCACACTCAGCCCACCCCTGGGGCCTGAAGAGTGGCCACAGCTGGCATCCCACACCCCAGCAAAACTTCGCCATGGCCACCTCTCACTAATAACTGCGCCCTAAACCACCAAAGAAACCACAGATAAGACTGATGCCACATAGCAACCTGGATGGAATTAGAGTTTATAATTGAAAGGACTTTGGCGCCAGTAACGACTTCACACCCAGCCAGGACCAAGAGATTTATTAAAAGGGGCAGTTACAGGAAGGAACTGTAACTGAGGAAGAGCAAGAGAGAGAGGGACTGCAGAGAGAGGGCTGATTTATTAGCCTGACAGCAGCCAGAAGGGGCAGCGCTAGGTTTTATTGGAGGAGCGGCCTGGGAGCAGGGTGGGCAGATGCCGTGTTGTAGGCCCATTGGACATATAACAAAGCTAGCTACATTATGGAAAATGATTGGACGCGCGCTAGGGGAACCATGCGTGAAGAAGCCGGAACCTAGGCCTTTGTTGTCTAGGGTGGCAGCGCCATCTTGGGGACGCCCTTCTGACTGTTCTCTGCGCCCTTCAATAATACTGAGTGATCTTTCACAGAAACAAAGATCTGAGTATCACATGTTCTCACTCATAAGTGGACCTTGAACAACTACTGTAATACTATAAGAAAAGGATTGACAGTGGTGGGAAACTATGGGGGGGAGGGAGTTGGAATTAAAGGTAGTCGATATCTGCCTGTGAAGGGAGGGTACGTCTCATAACCAGGGTACCTTCACAATGAATATTTGTATACCTAACCCTTAACTGTGCCCCACAATTTTAAAATAAATTTCAAAAAAAGACAAAAAAAATTAAGCTTTTTTTAAACATAAAAAAAATGGACGCCAAAGAAATCATACAGAGACTACATTACTGCACACACCCAGAATAAAAGCCAAAGGACCTTTACCCAATTAACACTATTGGTACAGCTTCAGGCAAAAGTCCTCCCCTATGAAAACAAAATAAAAAAACTGAAAAAGGCAACTATTACACCAGATGCACAGATATCAACATAAGTGTACAAGAAGCTCAAAAAGTACGAAAATAGAACAACTCTAAAGGAATGCAATCATTCCCCAGCAACACATCCCAGTCATGAAGAAATGTATTAAATCCCAGAAAAAGAACTCACAATTGTGATACTAAAGAAGCTCAGTGAGACACAAGAGAAGAATATATAAACAACCAGAAACAACAGTATGACAAAAGAAAACCTCACATATCAATACTGACCACTGAGACATAGAATAGCTGAATAAATTTTTAAAACAACATGATCCACTGATACGCTGCTTACAAGACACTGACCTTATTAGTAAAGACCCATATAGATTGAAAGTTTAAAAAATGGGAAAAGATGTTCCACACAAACAGAAACCAAAAGCAAGGAGGAGTAACTATATTAACATCATTTAAAATAGACTTTAGGTCAAGAATGCAAAAAAAAAATACAAAGAAGGCGTATTATATATTGATAGAAGGATTAATCCAACGAAAGGATATAGCAATTCTAAACACATATGCACCCTAAACTGAAATACCCAGATTTATAAAGTAAATATTGCTAGATCTAAAGATAAAGATTGCAAAAAAATAGTAGTGAGGGACTTTGACACCACACTCCCAGTATTAGGCACATCATATAGACCAAAAATCAACAAAGAAACATAACACTTAAACTGGACTTTGGACCAAAGGGACCTAACAGACATTTACAAAACATTTTATCCAACAATTGCAGAATGCATATTCTTCTCATCACATGGAACACTCTCCAAGACTGACTATATGTTAGTCATGAAACAAGTCTCAATAAATTTCAAAAAATCAAAATCATTTCAAGAATCTTCTCAGACCAAAATGGAATAAAACTAGAAATCAATACCAAGAAAAACTTTGGAGACTCTACAAATACATTTAAATTAAGTGACATGTTCCTAAATGACTACTGGGTCAATGAAGTTATTAATATTGAAATAAAAAAATTTCCTGAAAAGAGTGAAAATGAAAACATAGTATGCCAAAACCTGAGTGACACACAAATGCAATGCTAAGGGGGAATTTTATAGCAATAAATACCTAAATCAAAAAAGCAGAAATAGTTCAAATAAACACTCTAACAATGCCTCAAGGAACTAGAAGAGCAAGAACAATCAAAACTCAAAATTAGCAGAAGAAAAAAATATCAGAGCAGAACTAAACAAAATAGACACTAATACACACACACACACACACACACACACACACACACACACACACACACAAAGCATCAACAAAATGAAAAGGTAGTTCTTCAAAAGCATAAACAAATTTGTAAATCTCTGGCTAGACTAACCCAAAAAAGACCTATAAAAACAAAATCAGAAATGAAAAAGAAGACATTATAACTGACATCACAAAAATTCAAAACATCAGAGACTATTATGAACAACTATACAGTAACAAACTGGAAAAGCTATAAGAAATAGATAAATTTCTGGAAACATATAATCTACCAGGGTTGAATCAGGAAGAAATAGAAAACCAGAATACATCAGTTACAAGTAGGAAAATTGAATTAGTAAGTGAAAATCTCCCAACAAGGACTGACCAGGACCAGATGGATTCACTGCAAACTTCTACCAAACGTGTAATGAAAAACTAACCAATTCTCCTCAAATTGTCCCCCCAAAATTCAAGAGAATTCTCCATAACTCATTCTATAAGGGTCAGCATTACCCTGATACCAAAATCAGAAAAATACACAACCAAAAAGAAAACTATGGGCCAATATTCCAGATCAACATAGATGCAAAAATCCTCAACAAAATACTAGTATCCTAAATCCAATGACACATTTAAAGATAATACAACTTGACCAAGTGGGATTTATGCTGGGAATGCAAGTATATAAAAATAGACACATAGAACCATGGAAAAGAAAACCAGGAATAAATCCATATGTTTGTCAAGGATATTTGACAAAGCTACCAAGAACATACATTAGGAAAAGATCATCCTTTACAATAAGTGGTGCTGGGAAAACGGATAACCATAAGCAGAAGAATAAAGCTGGATTTCTCCCTCTCTCCATATATTTAAAAAGGCAACTCAAAATAGATTAAAGTTTTAAAGATGATACCTGAAACTATATAACTAAAAGAAGAAAGCATAAGCTCTTCAGGACACAGGTCTAGGCAAAGATTTTATGACTAAGACCTCAAAAGCACGGGCAACAAAACAAATATAGACAAATGAGACCTTACTAAACTAAAAAGCTTCTTACCACAAAAGAAACAGACAAGAGTAAAGAGACAACATGCTGACTAGGAGAAAATATTTGCAAATAACTCATCTATCAGGGGACTAATATCCAGATAAACAGTAAACTCAAACATCTCAACAGAAAAAAATTTTTAAATGAGCAAAGGGACGTGAGTAAAATATATTTATCTAAAGAAGACATACAAATGGCCAATGGGTACATGAAAAATGCTCACTATCAGTAATCATCTACAAAATGCAAATCAAAACCATAATAATATATCATCTTACCCCAGTTATAATGGCTAGCACTAAAAAGACAAAAAATAACAGATGCTGATGAGGATGCAGAGAAAGAGAACTTATACATTGTTGATGGGAATACAAATTAGTACAACTACTGTGTATAACAGTATGAAGATTTTTTTTAACTAAAAATAGAACTACCATAAGATCCATAAATCCCACTACTGAGTATCTATCAAAAAAAGTAAAGAAAAAGAAGCCAGTGCTCAGGGTTCTCTGTACTGGTATGTTTATCACAGCACTATTAAAAATAACAAAATATGAGCCGGGCTCAGTGGCTCAGCCTGTAATCTCAGCGCTTTGGGAGGCTGAAGTGCCTGAGCCCGCAGGCTCAAGATCCGCCTGGGGAACTTGGTGAGACCTCATCTCTACAATAAATCAAAATTAGCCGGGCACGGTAGCACATGCCTGTAGTTCCAGCTACTTGGAAGGCTGAGGCGGAAGGATCTCAGGAGCCCAACAGGTCGAGGCTGCGGTGGCCGGGAGCGGCCACTGCACTCCAGTCTGGTGACAGAGTAAGACTCCAACTCAAAAAAACCAAAATATGGACTCAACCTTAAGTGTCTATCAAGGGACAAATAAAGAGAATATAGTGTATATACAAAATGAAATAATATTGGTCCCTAAAAAAGAATGAAATTGTGTCATTTACCTGGACATCATTACATTAAGTGAAATAAGCCAGACACAGAAAGTCAAATACTGCATGTTCTCACTCATATGTGGGAGCTAAAAAACTTGGTGGAAGCTAAAATATGTGCTCTCATGGACCTAGAAAACGGAATAATAAACATCGAAGACTGGGGTAGGGGAGGAGGGAAATGAAGATAAATTTGTTATGGGTACAACCAACCAGTTATATTACAGAAATAAATTTGAATGCTTAATAGAAGTCTAGGGTTAACTATACATAGCAATAATATTATACATATTTCAAGGTAACCAGAAGAGAGCACTTGAAATAATACGAACACATAAAAATAATAAACACTCAGGATAATGGATACCCCAAATACCCTGACTTTATTACTCATTCTATGCATGTAACAAATGAGAGAGGAGATAGTCAGAAACTGGTTAGGCAGACAGAGAGGGAGGGTCTCGAGGAGACTTAACATCTGTGGAAATGCCCCCTGTACCACCCCGTTATATAATTGTTGGCTGAAAATGTAGTTAATGTGGTTAAGAGCATCCTCTCGAACCAGAATGTACTGCTAAAAGGGACTTTTTGCTGCTTAAATGCAGTTGGAGTAGCTTAACTAAATGTCCTAACTGGACCTTACCTTATTATAATATCATTTGCATACCATTTGCATTGTGGTTCCCCTCCTCCCCAGTGGGCTTTTCTGTAGTACTTATGGGTAATATTCAAGGTGGGGTAACCTTGGTCAGGGACCCACAATAAAAATTAGGTCTCAGGAAGTAAGAGGTGGATAAGATGTAAATGAGAGCAATGACCCCAGAAAAGATAAGATAAAAATCTCAAACAAACTCATAGCACTGGTTACTCATTTCCTAGCACTGGTTACCCCTCTCTTTTTCTGGAGAGTTTTGCTGCTTAATAAACTCCTTCTTTCACTCATCCTTTTGGTGTCCACACTCCTTAATTTTCTTTGTTGTGGGTCAAGAACCTGAGGATGCTGGCTTAAGCTGACAGTGGAGCTCAAAACTCCTGCAACACAAACACTCATATATATGCCACAAATATGTAAGTTATTATATATAAATAAAAGGGGGAAAAAACTGCATTGCAATGTTTCTCCATTGCTTTTTCTACTAATATATTATATAAGTAGAAAATACAAAATCTTAAAAATATATTTGACATGTTTCTTTTAAAACCTACAGTAACACTTTTATCATAATAGAATACTTACAAGAGAAATAATGTGATTCACCAAGTAAATAAATAAATAAGGCCCCTTGTACTATTATTGGGCTAAGACATCAGGGATTTTTTTTCATAAAACACAATTTTCCCACAGTAGAGAGTTTATGTGAGTACCATCAGGCATTAGATTCTCATAATGAGCACACACCCTTGATCCCTCCCATGCCCAGTTTACAATAGGGTTCATGCTTCTGTGAGAATGTAATGCCACTGATCTGACAGATGGAGGAAATCTGCTTACTCTCAGCTCACCTCCTGCTGTGCAGCATGGTTTTTAACAGGCCACAGACTGTACCTCTGCAGGGCCGTGTTGGGAACCCCTGGGCTAAGGAGTCTGTCCTCTTTGGTTGAGTACTATGTATCTCCCGCCAGTTGTTGAAACATGACCCACACCAGGATTTTCACTGCCTATTCTGCTCATTGCTAACAATATTTAAATTAAGTGGGCTTACAAGCACTGTGCCTGGTTGTAGATGTGTTTTTATTTTGGCTTTTCTTACAAAACTATTTTTTTCTTTATCTTTTAATTACATTAAGATTTGTGTGTCATTTGAAACATTGCTAATTTCAGATTTCTTTTAATATATTCTATTACAGCTTATTACATCAGACATTACATTCTATTAAACATAATTAATAGTTGAAAGGTAACCTTTGAAAACTAAATAATATGTAATTGGAGGTTTTCCCCAGTAGAAACATAGTGAAGCTGGGAGTGAAAATGATAGGATTTTTGTTATAATAAATAGGAAAATAATCTCAATACATCTTTATCAAGACAACCTCACAAATACAGGATGGAATCTATAAAGTAATTCTTTTTCAAGGAAGAGAAAAATATGTGACGAAACAAAGAAGAGAATATCAATGGACAACTAAATAAGTAGTGAGTAGAAATTGAGACCACCTTGAGTAGATTCTACTGGACAAATATACTTGACTGATTCAAAATACAGGGTGATTTTGTCACAAATCTCAGTAGTAAGCGGTGAACATCTCTTCCTGTCCCTAAGAGACTTTCCTGTTTCCTGAAGGCAAGCACGTTTTTTCTGATTGAGGATATCAAATGGTCTTATAATATTGTTATTACAAAGAAGATACATTTGAAGAGAGCCGTATAACCACATATGAGCTATTGTTCATGTACAAAAGCATGGGTAATAATCAAGGCATATTAGATACACAGATAATGACAAAGGCTTGAAGTAATTTTCCTGGGGCTTTGCCAAGTCTATGGGACAAGTTATTGATTCCCTTGCATGGCCTTTACTTTTTGGCTGTTTTCTTCTTCAGAGACTACTCTGTACCTAGCAAGTCAAGGATTAAAAGAAAAATTAATGACTGAATCAATTATAAGTAATCAGGACAGGAGAAATGAGTGAAATAAATCTGCTTTTAATTTAGGCCTACAGACAAAATTCTGAGTCAAGTTCACAAATATGATTCAAAGACCTTAGGAATTTGTCATGAAGGTGATAGTTCCATAGGGCAAAGAACTCATGCGTTCATAGAGTTCCCATCTTTGAAATCAGTCTTTTCTTAGAGTGCCAGAAGAATCTGACATTGTGACTCACATGAATTGAATCATCTGTCAAGTCAGGATCAAAATTAACGGATTCACTTACAACAAAATTCGACTAGTACATTTATGAGTGAAAGTTTTTGTTGGTGAAGCAGTCATGTGAAAACTCAGAAATAACATGTAGGGAGTTATTTATCATTCATCTTTGAAACTTATAAGATAGATCTTTCCCTTTATTTTCTGCTGCTATGTAACTTTATCATTATGGAAACAATATCGAAAATTACGGACTTTTTTAAAAAAGTGAAGTATAGTACATTGATATAGACAAAACTACATGTTATAATAAAAAGCAAAATGGCTACTTTATATAATGGTCCCCAGTTTAAGAGAAGATGCGGGCAAACCATATGATCTAGATAGGTACTTGTGAGCAGGTTGCCAAGGGAATGAAGAGTAGCTATGGGAATACCTAGTAGAAAAAAATAAGCATGGGGGATAGAAGTTCCATTATTTGGGGATAGAAATAAAAGATTCAGTGATGTAAACACCATGGGCATGACTTAGCCACTCTGATCAGGGTGACTTATCTCTGTGTCATGTAGACCTCACATTCTGTAGTTACTCTGAAAATGACCCCAAAGAAAAGCTCTGTATCAGTTCAAACAGAAGGTGTATCACCTTTTTTTCTAAAACCAAGATAAACAAGTCAAATTTATAAAGCAATTACTTTAAAATTTAGTTATTTGTTTCAACAAGTGGTGCTAGGAACATTTTATATTTACTCACATGCAAAAAAATTCTTGACCTAACCTTCGCACCTTATGCTATAATTAACTAAATATAGACTTAAATGTATTATATATAAACTATGGATTTTTAAAATTTAGTAAATGTATATAAAAGAAAAACTTCAGAATGTAACTATAGGCAAAGCATTCTTAGTTTTGTTACCAAAAGCACAATCCATAAAAGGAAAAATAGATAATTTGGGCCTCACCGAGATTAAAAACTTTTGCTCTGTGAAAGTCCATGTGAAAATGATGAAAGGACAAGCTATAGACTTGGAGAAAATATTTGCAAGCCACATATCTGGCAAAAGAACTAGTATTTAAAATATATTTTAAAACTTTCAAAATTCAGTGTAAAAAAAATCCAATTGGAAAGTTGGAAAAAGACACAGATAGATATTTCCTTAAAGAGGATATGCAGAAGGCAAATAAAAAACATCAAAAGATGTTTCATATAGTTAGCCATTAGAAAAATGTAAATTAAAATTATAATAAGATATCTCTGTATACCAGCAGAACAACTACAATTTAAAAATCGTGGCAACACCAAATAATATCAAGGATATAAAGAAACAGAGTCACTGACATGTTACTGGTAAAAATGTAAAATGGTGTAGCAACTCAGAAAAAAAGTTTGTGTGATGGTTAATTTTAGGTGCCAACTTGACTGGATTAAGGGTTACCCAGATAGTCATAAAGTGTTATTTATGAGTGTGTGAGAGTATTTCTAGGGGAGAATGGCATATGAGTCTGTATACAGTGTGGGGAAAATCCACCCTCAATATGGGCAGGCCCCATCCAATCAGCTTGGGGCCCAGATAAAACAAAAAGGCAGAGGGAATTTGCTCTCTTTCTCCCGGAGCTGAGACATCCTTCTGCACATCAGAAGTCCAGGTTTTCTGGCCTTTGAACTCTGAACTCTTGTCCCAGCACTCAGCCCACCAGGTTCCCAGGTCTTCAGCTCAGACCAAGAATTAAGCTATCAGTTTTTCTGAGACCTTTATATTTGAATTGAGTCATGCTGCTGGCTTCCCTGGTTCTCTAGTTTGCATAAGGCCTACCTTGGAACTTCTCAGCCTCCATAATCACGTGAGCTAAATAGCCGAATGAATCTCCTCTTGTATATGTTATCTCTATATACAGCCTATTGGTTGTCTCTCTGGAGAAACCTGACTGATACAATTTTGCTGTTCCTTATACAATTAAACATTCAGTTACTATACAACACAGAAAAAGGAAATTTATCTCATAAAATAACCTATACACAAATGTTCTCAGTAGCTTTCTCTGTAATAGTCAGAAACCATAAACAACCTAGATGTCCCTCAACAAGTGACTAGTTAAACTGTGGTACTTTCACACCATGGAATACTATACAGCAACAAAAAGGAGCAAATTGCTGAATTGCTGATAAACTCAACAACTTGAACGAATCTCCAAAGAAAAAGGCCAGTTATAAAAGGTTATATGCTGTATGATTATATTTATATAACATTTTTTGAAAATGATAAAATTTTAGAAATGGAGAGATTAGTGGTTGCCAGGGGTTAGGAATGAGGGATGGTTTTTAAAAGGTTAACATGCAGGATTTTTGTGGGGTGGGAATTGTTCGGTGTCTTGACTGTGGTTGCAAATACATGAATCTACACACATAATAGAATTATATAGAATTAACAACACACACCCACCCAGAAATGAGTACTAGTAAAACTGAGGAAATCTGAGTAGGATTGGTGGATTGTATCAATGCCAATATACTGTTTGTAATATACTATAATTTTGCAAAATGTTACTATTGGGAAAAAATGAGCCAAGTGCACATGAGAATTCTCTGTATTATCTCTTTAAACAGTATGTAAATCTATAATAACCTCAATAAATATTTTAATTGTAAAAATACAAAAGTGATTGAGAACATGTGCACTATACTCAGCTCAGACAGATCCTGGTTTTGCTAAGTGTGCTATCTTGACCTTCAATTTCTACATTGGTAAATAGTTTAGTAAAGATATTGCAAACCTCATAAAACTGTTAGAGTTAAATAACACAATTCACATAAAGAGCTTAACGTATTAGATGGTGCTTAGCAAGCAATAAATAAAAAGTTCTAATGATTATTTTGTCATTACAGTATTATTACTGTATAAAGTATCCTGGAAAGTGGAAAGATACACACAGCCCGATCTAAAAGCCAAATTTTAGGTCATAGCTGTTCATCATTTGATTGCAGAAGATGTCTTTTGGGGTGCAAAATTACTGAACATGAAGAGTCTTATTGGACAGTATTTATGCCTGCTGATTCACATAGTGTCTTTCTTCCCCCTGTGTTAGAATCAGCCTCTAAGGAGACATTTTTTAAAATGTTATAGCAAACAGCTTGTTGAAAACTAAAATCAACACCCACTCCAACCCAAGTTTCCTACAGTCGCTAATTAACCTTCACATTATTTTTACTTTTTGGGGGGGAGAGGGGATTAGAAAATGTAGTTTATTTAGAAAGTAAATTAGAGAGAGAGAAAGAGGAGATTCACCTCCTCAAGTTAGGGGAGGGGGTCAAAGCCAGGAAACATGGCAATAGCCATAGCTCAAAGAGCACATGGCCACACCAGAGTTTAGTAAGGCAATGGACTATTTTTACTTTAGATGCAGTGTCTCAAGTTGTCATCCAGGTCAGAGTGCAGTGGCACAATCATAGATGACTGCACAAATGATCCTCCCACCTCAGCCCTGAGTAGCTAGGACTATAGGCACATGCCAACATGCCCTTTAACTCTTTTTGTATTTTCTAGAGACAAGGTGTTATTATGTTGCCTAGGCTGGTCTCAAACTCCTGGCCTCAAGTAATTCTCCTGCCTAGGAATCCCAAAGTGCTGGTACTACAGACATGAGACACTGTGTCCAGCCAATTCTTTATTTTAAATGATCAATAAGTCAGCCCTACTGCTTCCCACAAATACAGAATTTAATAAAGATAAGTAGTAACCCATTTTATATATTTCATATGTCTTGTATTATATGTTTCATATTAAATCTTTCATAATCTATTTGTTTCATAATAAAATAATACATTTTTACTTCTACCAATGATTCATCACCTATTTTATTCACAATTTAATTTCAAAACAATTTTTTTTTTTTGAGTTGGAGTCTTAGTCTGTCGCCCAGACTAGAGTGCTGTGGCTGCTCCCGGCCACCACAGCCTCGACCTGTTGGGCTCCGGCGATCCTTCCACTTCAGCCTTCCAAGTAGCTGGAACTATAGGCGCAAGCTACCATGCCCGGCTAATTTTTTTTCTTGATTTATTGTAGAGATGAGGTCTCGCCAAGTTGCCCGGGCGGGTCTCGAACCCGTGGGCTCAGGCAATTCACTCACCTCGGCCTCCCAAAGCACGGGATTACAGGCTGAGCCACCGAGCCTGGCCTCAAAACAATATTCGATCAGTATATAGTTCTATAAGTTTTTAAGGCTCATTTCATCTACTTGATTTTCTGGAAAGCATAATTTTTTTAAAGTTCCTCAGCAAACTAAATTTTGCAAAAAACTCATTTCTTCTTCATGATTTCATTTCTATGTCATCAATATCTCCAGAGATAATTGGATATGAAGAAATAATATTTAACATCTGTGAAAAATAAAATATGAGGTTCAACTTACTTAAGTATTGTGTTTGGTAGTCAGTGAGGGAGTTCCATTTGTTCACTGCCCCCCCAAAATGATAAACAATACAATGTTGCTGCTGTTCACCAATATTTAAAAACTGAAGATGTTAAGCAAGAAAGCAATTGTCACCATTATGGGGACATCAAACACCAGCCAGATGCTGCACCACACCAGCCTTCCTAGAGTATAGGCTGTGAAGGGCTTGGTTTCAAATCTGAGAAATATTTCCCATGGCCACACATCACACACATATACTGATACCTTGTGAGGAAAAACGCAGAGAAAAATCTGAAAGATTAAGAATCTACTCAGAAAAGAAAAAATTACCTAAACAAAATGTTTCAAAATGAATGTTAAAATCAGCTGAAAAAAATAAATCCCAATTGGAAACTTTAAAATAATACCTTCTTTCATCTCCACTCTCATTCATTTTATTTAGTCTCTAGATATAACAGTCACTTATAAAGTAGTCCTTGAGAAAGGAAATGGAGTTAAACCAACAAATGGCTGGATAGTACCTCCTGTGAAAGACTAAATCAAGGGAATTATATTTTCTTTCCCAATCATTTTTCCTCTGAAATTTAGTGTACAAAATTTGACCTAAATGCTAAAGGAAATGAAACATTTTTAACAATCCAATCTATAAAAATACAGAAACTATGTAATTGCAATGGCAATGGACTGAAATTAAGCATTAAATGTGTTCTTATTTTTTAAATAAATTTTGTTTGCATTGCTTAAAAAAAATAAGGCCATAGGATTTCCCTAAAAACTACATACAAATTTTTAAATGAAGGGCTGTAACTAAGTAGTATAGGTAAAAGGAGAGACTCAAAGCAACAGGGAATTTTGTAGGAGAAAATAGACCTGGAAATAGTGTTGTGGACCACTGCCCTTCAACCAGACAGTGAAGGTCACAAGGAATTAGTTACTGCGTCAGACTGCTGGCACTCTTTTCTAAGCATTCCAGTGCTAATCATACAGTGTCTTACACCCCTAGCATACCTCAGGAACCACCAAGAGCCCCAGTCATCAACTTTCTTTCATTCTCACACTGTACTTTTGCTAATCTGATCCAATCCCCCTTCTTTCCCTCTGATTTAGTCTGTTAGGGATGCTATAACAATTACCATAGACTGGGTGACTTAAACAACAAATGTAATTCTCAGAGTTCTGAAGACTTAGAAGGCCAAAGTCAGGGAACCAGGATGATAAAGTTCTTGGTGAAGGCCCTCTTCCTGGTTTACAGACGGCCGTCTTCTTTTATCTTCACAAGTTGGAGAGCAGGGAGAGAAAGCAACCTCTCTCATGACTCTTCTTATAAGGACAAAATTTTTATCATGAAGGCTTACCCTCAAGACTTAACTACCTCCCAAAGGCCCCATCTTTATGCTTTGAGGGTTAGGGTTTCAACACAAGAATTTTGAGGAGACATAAACATTCAGCCCATGGTACTCTTCCAAGCACCAAGCTGACTGCTCCTTGAAGATAATAAATCATCTTGCAGGTCCCTCAAACTGAGATGGAGTTTGTTGTTTTTCTAATTCAGACTCAGATGAGTAGTTACTTATTTTTTAACTAAACTTTAAAGAGAAAAAAAAGATTATCAAAAGTTAATCTTTTGTATGATCTTTGTTGATATATGATCATTTAATCAAATTAAATGAAAAAGTTTGAGTATAACACAAAATTGAAAATTTCAGTTTCAAAAGAATTATTTTGACTTTAATGGATTTTTAAAAAATCTTTGGATAATGTCAGTTCGAAAATTATTACAATATTTGCTTTAACAGCTTAAAATTTCAAATGGACTTGTTGCCTTATGAAATACTTTGGAAAGCCTGCAATAAAATTAATTTGGACTGTTAGAGTTCAGGTGTCAGCATTTTTCAAAGTAGTGTCTACATGTTTACCTTGTTATTTACATTGTTTTTCTTTTTTCTGTGGGAGGAAACGAAGGAAGGAGAGGAGACTGATTTTTTTTTTCCCTGGAACTCAGATCTTACTGGGATCATTTTTTCCCCTTTTTGAAGTATAACTTTTACATTTGTCTTAGTAAAGGGCTATCAGTAGTAAATAACATGCTCCTTAGGGTTTGGTAAATGTTCTTGAAACATGCAAGTATTTACTTCCTATCAGCCTTTCACTTAATAATTTTAATAGTCACTAATGGCTTATTGTTAAATTGACTGTTTCATAAGAATTTTCAAAATAGTACTTTTCTAACTATTTCTTTTTTTCTATATTTATTAGGAAGCATTAATCTTTTATATATATATACATGTACACAATACACATATATGATTATATATTTACACACAAATGTTTATATATATTTATATTTATTATATACAGGGGGTGCCAAATCAATGTATGCACATTTTAAGTATGATGTTCACTCAAAAAATGGTGTTAAATGAATGCTAGAGTCACCATGTAACAGGCAGGACAGTCAAAGAAAATGATGGAAACACAGTTGAGTGAATGTCATACTACACATTGCTACCATAATTTAATTCAACTTTGAAAAGTAATATACAGATAACATATCTTAAAATGTGTATATATATCTTTGGCGCACACACACACACACACACACACACACACAAACACACACACAGAGTTTTTCTTTATCTGCTGGTGCAATCTAGTTTTCTGAAATGCCAATTTTCAGTATAAAGAGTTGGAATAAAATACCTCAACTGAAAACAAAGGAGATAGTAAGCTCCAATACAGACAATGTTTCTGTTTGCTATTAGTGTTTTCTTTCTCTGTTTTTTTTAGTATCGTTATTGGACTTCTTGATTTTTACATATCGAATTAAGATTTTCTCATCTACTAATAAAATAAGTTTGTAATGAGTCCAGAATTTATACTTCTTTGTCTTTCAAAAGAAAGAAAGACTATTAAAAGACAGAAAATGGTAAATCTATCTCGTCTGAACAAATCTTAGAGTTTGTGGATAAAGCCATCTCTCTTAGGTGTATGAACAAATAAGGAATTTATGTTCTGTGCAGTAGGCTTTTGGTAAAAACTCTTCCATTTTTATTATTTTATTACATTGTCAAGACTACTTGGAAATGTCTATAGTACTAGATATAGCTATACCAACTTTATGGGTAGATTTTAAATAGTTTACTCTTCTGGAAGTAAATAGTATTCAGAGGATAACAGAAACAGAACATTTATAAATCATATATACATTTATTAACAATGGTATGTTAGAGGAATTACATATAATAGTGTGCTATAAATAATAAACATAATTAGAATTATCAACAGAATTATGGAACTTTTCATGTTTTCTAAAAAAGATTACACTCAGCGATTCTTATACTATTACTGGTTAAAAAAAAAGTCTCAAAGAAAACCACTACTCTCTGAAAGCTATAGTGTTACATTATGTCCAAATTCCTTCAGGTAAAATATTCCAACCTGTTTATTTAAAGAATTCATAACTAGAAAGAAATTGGCTCATTCAGGTCAAATCTAAGTTGATAACATAATTGGTAATTAAAGAAAAATATATTCCCTCCTCAGTCACACTGCAGAGAGAACCCCACCAGCTACAGTAAAGGAACATGCTCCAGACAACTCCAAAATATCACCAAATGACCAGAGAATGTACTAGTATTTCTTTTTCTTAATGAATAGTAAATGTAAAATCTTTATAGTAAAGTTTTCTGTACTGGGGTGAGCAATATATTTACAGAAGGAAGTTGGCACCTATGAGAAAAACAATCCATTGTATATTTATTAGTTAAATGGTTATAGCCTTGTTTACTCAAGAGAATTATATTAATCTTGCTGCAAACTGTGGTTTGGTGAGACAGTTTCTCTCCTTAAGATCCCTTTTATTCTTTTTTAACTGTAGAGCATTTCACTTTTAATTGTATTCATTTTTTCTTTGGTTTATATTACTAATATATTATGGATTTGTCTGACATACTATTAAAGTCCAAGCTTTTTTCATTTCTTCTTTATGGGGTTTAAAAATAGTGGTAGGACTATTAAAATGGTGGTGGGATCATTTTCACATGCAGAAAAATGAAATTAGACCCTTATCTCACACATACAAAAGTCAATTCAAAATGAATTAAAGACTTGAAGGTAAGACCTGACCATGTAAAATACTAGAAGAAATTATAGGGAGAAAACTCAATGATTTTTTGGATATGACCCAAAGAAGCAGGCGACAAAGACAAAAATAAACTGGAATTGCATGAAACTGATACTTTTCTGCATAACAAAGGAATGAGTTAACAGACAGACAAAATAGCAGAATATATTTGCAAAACATATCTGATAAGAGATTAATTACTAAGACATATAAGAAACTCAAACAGCTCAATAACAAAACAACAAATAATTCTATTAAAAACAAGGCAGAACCTGAACAGACAGTTTTCTAAAGAAGACATGCAAATGGCCAACAGGTTCATGAAAAAAATGCTCAGGATCAATAATTATCAGAAGAATGAAAATTAAAACTAAAATAAGGTGTCATCTGTCATCTGTTAGAATGGCGTTTATCAAAAAGATGAAAGATAAGTGCTGGCAAAGATGCAGAGAAAGGGAAATCTTTGTACACTGTTGGTGGGAATGTAATTTAACATAGCCACTATGGAAAACAGTATGGTAGTCCCTCAAAAAATTAAAAATATAACTACTACACGATCCAACAATTTCACTTCTTCTTATCTATCCAAAGAAAATAAAACGACTATTTCATGTGCTCCCATGTTCATTGCAGCATTATTCACAACAATCTAGATATGGAATCAATTTAGGTGTCTATCTACAGATAAATGGAAGATAAATAGATAAAGAAAATGTGACATATACATATACACAGAGACTGTACCATTATTCAGCTATATTAAAAAAGAATTCCTGCCATTTTTGACAACATAGATAAACCCGAGGACATAATGCTAAGTGAAATAAACAAAGCACAGAAAGACAAATACTGCATGTGGAACCTAAAAAAATCAAAATTCATAAAAGCAGAGTAGAATAGTAGTTGCCAGGGAGTGGGCTGGGGTATGGAATAAAATGGGGAGATGTTGATCTAAGGGTACAATTTCAGTTGTGTGGGATGAATAAGTTCTGAAGATCGAATGTACAGCATGGTGACAATAGTTAGCACTACTGCATTATATACTTGAAATCTGCTAAGAGAATAGATCTTATGTGTTCTCACTCCCCCCAAAAAACTCCAAAATTTTAAACAAGTCATTCTCATTTCACAGTTATATTTTAGTTGTTCCAAGTATATAGACCACATTATTTGAATTATTAAAGTTTTCTAAAATCTCAAAAACTCATATCTCAAAATAACTTGATTCACAGTTTAAAATAATTAAGTCAGTATTTAATGAAAATTTCCTCGTTTGAAAATTATCATTGTTTAGGAGAATACAAATCAATTATGCCCAGAATACTGTATTTTTTTTGTTTAATCTTACTTCAAGATTGCAAAACTTAAACATCTTATAAAGAGATCACCACAGGAATTCAGATGAGTTATAAAAAAGAGATATGAAAATATTCTAAAAGTTGTATAAGCCTCAAGCAAAAAAGAGTGTTTCAGAGAAAAAAATTATTCTATTATTTTTACAATAAACCCTGAGTAAAGAGTGGTTTGTTCACCTATTCTAGGAGTTTAAGACAATTTATCAGCCATGAGATAATAGCATATGGAAGGTCCCAGAACTCTTTAGAAAACATGCAGATACATACATTTAAGATAGATGACTCATATGTAAATGGCTACAGTATAGTAGTTTCTCAGTATTCAGGAAATATTGATTTCAGGATCCTCCACATCTACGAAAATCTGTACATTCTCTCAAGTCCTGCAGTTAGCCCTGACAAACCTGTGTGTATAAGAAGTTGGCCATTCATGTACAACAGATTTTGCATCCTGATAATACTGTATTTTCTATTCATTTTAGTTGTGGAGGCAGAAAGGAGTCAGGACAATGAAGATACGGAGGGCTAACAGCATTTGTTGAAAAAGAATCTGCTTATAAGTTAACCTTTGCAGCTCAAACCCATATTAGTCAAGGGTCAACTATAGATTTAAAATGAGTACTGCCACAAGAATGGGAAATGGGGCAGCTCAGAGAAATAACCTAAAGTTCAACAGTGTGATCTAATTGAACAACCAGAAAAATAAAATGGAAGGAAGACTTTATAGAGACTGTAGGAAAACTCCATTTAAATGCAAAAGAAATTATTTAATATATGGGAGAGAGAGAATTTCTGTTCTCTCTTTTTATTCTTCAAAAGCTCATAAAGCAATAAATTTCAGTTTTTCCAGTTTTCTACGTATGAAAGAAGAGGTTTTGTTGCTTTGACACAGACATATTTTTTTTCTGTCTATGGTTTAAGTAGTCCATAGATAACTTTGTTGAAATCTTACATGTCAGTAAGCAAAGCACCCCTGGCCAGAAATGGTTCTGAATACTCTTAGATATCCTCTTACCAAAATCTTCATCTGGTTCCTGCTAAGACCTAAAAAATGAAGGCTAAATGATGCTGTCTCACAGTATGCTGTACTCTTAAAGTAAACCTCAGAAATAAAGCAGTTATTTTCACTATGTATTTATTTTGATTTGGCAAAAGACAATTACTAAATTTTAATAACAGCCAGAAAACTCATTCTCTAAGTCTTTCATCTTCACTGTTCTTCAGTAATCATTGGATACCTAAAATTTAGAAAATAATAACTTTTGTAGAGATAGTATCTCGCCATGTTGTCTAAGCTGGTTTCAAACTCCTGGGCACAAGCAAACCTCCCACCTCAGCCTCCCAAAGTGCTGGGATTACAGGTGTGAGTCACTGCATAGAAGATAATAATTTTTAATAGGAGTATATTCAAGGAAAATTACCTAAGCAAACATAGTATTAATTCTTAATCTATAATTTTCATTATACAAAAATTGTTTCTCATATAACATTTGCAATGACACGATTGATTTTAAATCTAGAAATTTGGAGGAAAAAACATTTTTTCATGTAAGTTTAACCTAACTATATCTCACCTACTACAGATAATTTTAGCATTTTCAATAATGCCTGAGTTTGGCTTATTTGGGCAAAAATATGCCATGTGAAGTAAATAATTGACACATTTTGAAACACAGACATATTTTTTTTTCTGTCTGATACTTTTAGGAAAAATATATGCAAGAATCAGTCAAGACACTCCCATATAAGCAAAAATATTTTATGGTTATATTGTACCTTCAGACAATAGGTTTTATTTCTTTTAAAATTAGCCAGGAAAACTTGGAATGAATTTTATACCCTAGGGAAAAATATATTAGATTACTTAAATATGGGCATATTGTTATCACTGAACAGAGGATGGGTAATCCCACACACATATTTGGTTTAGACATTGAGACTCATAACATCACACACACACACCAAGACAGTATGAATTTTTTTTTACTCATATAATAAGGCTTTCTGGGGAGGAAGCAGCAGGTTTCCAAACCTGTCCAAAAATACAGAGAGAGCTGGGAAAGAAGTCTGACTTGGAGTGCTATGATGGCTCAAAGGTGGGGTTGGATGTGGGTTTCCGCAAAAGTGGTTTGCTGGGTTTGAACTTCTTACTAACATCAAATAGAGGGCATCTGGGATTTCATATCAGCTTGTCCATATGTGGGGCAAAAGATGAAGGGAGAGTGGTGATGCTTAAAAACATCAGCAGACAAACACAACAAATGAGGCTAGATTCATTATTACAATCTGCCTTTGATGTCTGATGGCTGAAATGTGCCATGTTTCATTTAATTTTATTTGAACTTGTCTAAGTAAACCATTATGGCACTCTATAAAGCCAGTGGCCTAAGGCCAGTAAAGCTGATGAAATTTCTGTTAAATGACTTGTTCAAAAGCCCAACATTGTATATTTTGGGAAATAAAATGAATACCTTGATCATGATCAATAATGCCCAGAACTCTTAAGGGTGTAAAGAGTGTCTTGGTGAGGCCTTGATTTTGGCATGTTTAGAAACAGACATGTGTGACCTTGATTTATATTTCAGAGATCTGTGAGGCAAGACATTCTCAGAGTTCTTTTCCTAAAAGAAGAAATTTTGGATAAGAAATTCTTGCTAGCTGGGCTCAGTGGCTCAGCCTGTAATCCCGCGCCTTGGAGGCTGAAGTGAGTGAATTGCCTGAGCCCGCGGGTTCGAGACCCTCCTGAGAAACTTGGCGAGCCCTCATCTCTACAATAAATCAAAAAATTAGCAGGGCGTGGTAGTGCGCGCCTGTAGTTCCAACTACTTGGAAGACTGAGGCGGAAGGATCGCCAGAGCCCAGCAGGTCGAGGCTGCGGTGGCCGGGAGCGGCCACTGCATTCTAATCTGGCGACAGAGTGAGACTCCAACTCAAAAAAAAAAAAAAAAAGAAAGACATTCTTGCTACCAAAAGAAACAAAGCAGGAGGTATCACATTTCCAGTCTTCAAACTTTACTATAAGGCTATAGTAATCAAAACAGCCTGGTATTTGTACAACAGGCATATAGACCAATGGAACAGGATAGAGATTCCAGAAGCAAAACCTCAATTTCTCAATCAACTCATCTTTGACAAAGCCTCCACCAACAACCACTGGGGAAAGGAGAACATATTCAGTAAATGGTGCTGGGAATACTGGCTGACCACATGCAGAAGATTGAAACAGGACCCCTGCCTATCACCATACACAAAAATCAACTCTAAATGGATCAAAGACCTAAATGTAAAACCTCAAACTATCAGAATCTTAGAAAACACAGGAGACACCCTTATGGAAATTAGAACTGGCAACCAATTCCTGATCAAAACCCTAAGTGCCCATACCTTAAGAAATATGATAGACAAGTGGGACCTCATCAACTAAACAAACGCTGATTAATACAGAGGCATATCTAGGTTACTATTGAAAATTCTCCTAATTGAAATTACTACAGATAAAAAAGGAGAACTTGAAACTGCTTTGATATCTTTTCAAAAATTAGCAAAGGGCAGAAGACAAATAATTTAGCTGACAATAAAATAATTTAAAATATAATACTATACTTGTTTGAATTTCACAAATTTTGCATAGTATAATATAAAATATTAATATAATTTTGGCTTATGCATGAGATTTGAAAAAAATAAAGTTCCCCCAAACAAAAAATTCATCATGAATTGCAGTTTCCAACTGGGTTTATGCTCTTGCCACAGGGCAGTGCCAATTGAACTAAAAAATAAAAACATCAATTATCCTTACCATTAATCTCAAAATTAATTAATCTTAAATTATGCAAAAGTTCAAGTATGCAAGTTTTGTAGACTGTAAACCCCATACAAAATGTGATTATTTTATATTATTAATTAATATTTAGTCTGGTTGAGCAATGAAAATTATTTCATGTTTGTTGGCTAAGAAACTTAAAGAAGCATCATAAAGAAAGGCAAACTACAATCAGATGCTGATTTTAAGAATCATCAGGTAGAAAGCTGGGCATGGTGGCTCATGTCAATAATCCCAGCACTTTGGGAAGCAGAGGAGAGAGGATTGCCTGAGCCCACGGGTTCAAGACCAACCTAGGCAACTTGGCAAAATCTTGTCTCTACAACAAATTAAATATATATATATATATATCTCCAGGTATACTGGCATGTGTCTGTGGTTCCAGCTATTGGAATGCTGAGGTGGAGTGAGCCCCTGAGACCAGCAGGTCGAGACTTCGGTGACCATGATTGTGCCACTGCACTCCGGTCTGGATGACAGAGTGAGATTCTGACTAAATAATACAAAACAAAAGTCATCAGATATAAAACATTTATAACTAACAAAAACACTTCTTTTTTGACTTTGTCTAGATTTTTTGCTGTCTATGAAAATAATAAGTTTAGTTTAAATTATTTTTGTATTTACAGTGTGAAAGATGTACCAGCATCTAGTGAATATCATAATTGTTTAAATAGCTGATAATAGCAAATACCGTAAGACAGTGAAACTGGATCAAATATACAAAATGTAATGATAAGCAATACAAATAACTAAAACATATTGAATGTCTGAAGATTGTGTTCTGTATCTAGTAACTCACATGATCCTCAAAACAATAAATATTATAATAATTATTTCAAAATGAAGAAATGGAAACATAAAAGTCCTAAATAATGAGACCAATATCATATAGTTGGTAAGTAGCCCATATTTGACTGGGTAGTCTTGTTCTAAGGGATGTGTACTCTGAACCACTATTCTTTTCTGTCTCCCAATATGTAATTACTAGCCAGGAATTTTAGAAATTTCAGTACACTGATGGTCCTGAGAGCAAGAATACACTTCTTCTTATCATTCTGTGAACTGGTTAGAGAAATGGGGATGGATTAATAAGGAGGATTGAAAACAGCAATGGGACAATTTGAGTTACACAAAAGCAAAGATCCAAAATTCACTATATTATAAATGACAATAAAACCACAGATTAGTTGCTATGGGATCTTGACTTTCAAACTTAACATTGGGTAAAGGTGATGAGTAATGCCTTCTAATAAAAAGAACAATTCCTACAAAAAGGCATTTACTATCAAGAAACTACTAAAAAGCAGATAGATTATAGATGTTATAAAAGCAGAAACAAACCAAAAATTTCAAGAGGATAAATAGATAGTGATTGGAATGAAACATATTCAGTGCTGTGCTCTTCATTAGGGAATTTTATATGTCTGCATTTTACTTACCATGCAAGTTAATATTTGAGGCACATGGAAGCTTCAGTAGTCAGAGAGTCCTAAAGTCTGCTTGAAACAGTATTTAAGAGGAAGAAAAGAGACTACAAGCATCTTGATGGAAAGACAATGTCTTCAGTATCAAAGGAGCAAATAAGATGTAAAAATGAGAGATCATGTGACAATATCAGTAGCTAAAATAATTGAGCAAAAGGAAATGCCACTCAAAAAATGAACTAGAATGAGCACTTAACTTGAAAAGTAAAATAAGTAATAGTAAGTCTAGGACAGCATACTGTTTAGTTATTTATTTACTTAGTGAGTCAGAGTCTCACTCTGTTGCCCAGGCTGAAGTGCAGTGGCATGCTCACAGCCACCACTGCCTCAACCTGCTGGGTTCAAGTGTTCCTTCCTCCTCAGCCTTCCAAGTAGCTGAACCACAGGCACACACCACCATACCCAGCTAACTTTTTAATTTGTTGTAGAGACAAGGTATTGCCAAGCTGCCTAGGCTCGTCTCAAACCCCTGGGATCAGGTAATCCTCTCGCCTCCACCTCCCAAAGTGCTGGAATTACAGGTGTGAGCCACTGTACCCAACTTGGACAACATATTGCTAAAAATAGTTGTGGGATATTGCCACAGGGTAAATCAAAAAACAATCCTAGACACTCAAACATCCACTTTCTAACATATGTGACTTACAAGAGAAATAACAGCAAAGTATTTTTTCTTTAATCAACTCACAAATTTGTTGAGCCACTTTTATGCAACCTTGTCCTATATAAAAATGCTTAAAATTTTGAAAGCATGTATCTTTTTAAGATTACTGTTCTTGAGCAAAAACATCAGCGAGGTGACAGAGTTATACAGCCTTACTTGCCCACACATAAAATTCCCACTAGCAACTATCCACAGACAAGATTACCATCCTGAATATTCCAGAATCTGAGGGTGGACCTGAAACACCCTCTACATCCTTGGATCACAGAATCAAGAATAGCCATAGTCAAACAGTAAGAGGAACGGTTCTTTTTGACCACATTATCTCTCCCTCAAGCTAGCTCAGTGCCACACAGAGAAGTTTCCCAGGCCCACAATTTCTACAGTAGGAATAGTGAGTTGAAGGCAAACATTTAGCCATCCCACCATTCTGGGACCTTACACAGAAGGCTAATTTTTATATGATCCCATGGGAAACATTGGAAGCCTTAGCAAGTTTAGACCAGAGGAGGTCAGTTAGAAACAAAAAACAGGAATGGGATTCACTGGGACTATTGCATAGATCATAGTGATTGCTCAATATTCTGGCCAATGGAGTCACTACATCAGAAAAACTATACAATAGCACCACACTGCAGGAAATGTGGCCAACAAATCTTTCAAGCCTGAATCCATAGCCAGCTTCCCTACACAGCCTAAGTGCTCTTGTCAGTATTTCCTTAGGCCTTGCTTTGGAGAAGCCAAGGGTAAGCAGGAGTTCCATTCAGCCAAAAAGCCCACCTGAGCACCCCACCCAGGCAGAGCAACTAGGAAAACTGCCAGGGGAGGAAGGAGCATACCTCATCAACAAGGGCACCTGCGTAATGAACATTTGTATACTTAACCCTGAACTGTACTCCACATCTTTAAAATAAAATAAAATAAATAAATAAATTTAAAAAATTTTTTTAAAACCTTCAAAAAAGAAATTCTTGCTACCATCGGCCAGACTATCTACCTAGACAGACGATAGGCAATGGCTCAGAAGTCTCTAAAACTGTGAAGATGGTGTCAATTGTTAGCCAGAGCATCCAGTACTAAGATGAGTGCATAAAAAGCATCTAATTAACTTTGGCACAATCCTTTATCAGGGACATCTCAGATACACGATGAAAAGTAGTAGCATTCCAGTGAGCTCCTTCATGCATGATGGGAGCTATGCCACTTGTAAAATGCACCAACTCCTCTTGCTTTTGAGGAATCTCATATAACACCAGGGCACATGGCATGGGACTAAGGACAAAGGAGGTGGGATAAGGCTTTGGGGGGGGTAAGCCAGGGAGTCTGGGAGTCTGGGATTTGCTCTATTCTGTAGGTAAAATTTCTGCTTGAGTGTAGAGGTTCAGTGGCCTTGATGAGTTTACAGGGTGCTGGTTCCATTTTCAGAATACTCTAGGGCTATAATAATATTGTGTAAGGCAATTTTATCCCCAGTATAATAATTAAAAGATAAAGCTATCAGTGATAACAATAGCTGAAATAAGTTGTCAAGGGATACATATTCTAAATAATGTAAATTCTGACATCAAAAAATATTAAATATGAAAGGGTGGTAAAAATGTAGAGTTGTTGAGTGCAAACAAAGTTAAGTTATTATGAACTAGAAATAAGATGTTATATACATAAGATGTTCTATGTAAACATTATTGTAACCACAATGCAAAAATCTTTAGTAGAAATGCCAAACAAAATTTAAAAGAATTATAAGCATACCACTAAAGAAAATCATCAAACCACAGAGAAAGACAAGAGAGGAAGAGCAAACAAGTATCCTCAAAATAACCAGAAAACAATTTATAAAATGACAGCAGTTAGTCTTTATCTATGAAAAATTACATTGTATGTGCATAAATTGAACCCTATAATATAATGATGCACACTGATTGGATGGATAAAACAATGATACCCAACTATATGCTACTTAAAACAGAGTCATCTCACCCTTAGAGACACACACAGAGTAAAAGTTGAGGGTGAAAAATATATTCCATGCAAATGGAAACCAAAAGAAAGAAGGGGTAGCTATACTTATATCAGAAAAAATAGACATTAAGTCAAAAACTCTAAAAGGAGAAAAAGAAGGATATTATATAATGTTAAAAGGGTCAGTTCATCAAAAGGATATAATAATTTTAAGGACATATGCACTATATATATAAAATATGCACCTATATATAAAATAAAAATTAAAGGATCTGGAGGGAGAGACAGACTGCAATATAATAATGGGAGGGGACTTTAAAATCAATGCCCCATTTTCAACATGGTCAAAAAATTAATGAGAAAACCTTGAACTTGAACAACACTTAAGATTAAATGGACCCTGAGGCGGAAGGATCACCGGAGCCCAGCAGGTTGAGGCTACGGTGGCTGGGAGCAGCCACTGCACTCCAGCCTGGGCGATAGAATGAGACTCCAACTCAAAAAAAGATTAAATGGACCTAACAGATATTGAGCGAATATTTTATTCAGCAGCAACAGTATATATGTTTTTCTCAAGTGCCTATGGAACATTCTCCAAGATAGATCATGTTAGGGTATAAAACAAGGCTCAGCAAACTTTAGAAGACTGAAATAATATCAAGTACCTTTTTCAACCACAATGGTAGAAAATTAAAAGTTTGCAATAGGAAGAATTTCAGAAATTTGCAAATACATGTAAATTAAACAGCATGCTCTTGAGACAAATAAAAATGAAAATACAACATACCAAAATATATGGAATACAGCAAAAACAGCTATAAGAGGAAAGTTTATAGCAATAAATGTCTACATCAAAAAAGGTGAAGGATCTCAAACAACCTAATATTACACCTCAAAGAACTAGAAAAATAATAACAAACAAAACCCAAAATTCTCAGAAGAAAAAAAAATAACAAAGACAAGACCCTTAAATAAGTGAATTAAAGACTAGAAAAACAGCACAAAGGATTAGTGAAAATAGGAGTTATTTTTAAAGATAAACAAAATTGACAAAACTTTAGGTAGATTACTAAGAAGATATTAAACTCAAATAAAATCAGAAACAAAAGAGACATTATAACTGATACCACAGAAATACAAAGAATCATGCAACACTACTAGAATTATATGCCAACATATCGGATCATCTAGAAGAAATAAATTCCTAGAATATTATAACCTACCAAGATTGAATTACGAAGAAATAGAAAATCTGAACATACCGATAATTAGTAAGAAGATTGAATCAATTATTCAAAAATCTCTCATCCAAGAAAAGCCTAGGACCTCATGGCTTTTCAGGTGAATTGTACCAAACATATAAAGAAGAACTAATACTAATCTTCAAACTGTTCCAAAAATTGCAGAGCAGTAGCACTTCCAAACTCTTTTTATAAGACCAGAATTACCCTTGCCAGACAAGGACATTACAAGAAAAGAAATTACAGGCCAATACCCTTGCTAAACATATATGCAAAAGTCTTTATCAAAATACTAGCAAATTTAATTTAACAACATATTAAAAGTATCATTCACTGTGACCAAGTAGGATTTATCCCTGGGATGCAAGGATTATTTAATTTCCACAAATCAAAATTGTGATACAACACATTAGCAGAATGAAAGATTAAAACCATATGATCATCCCATTAAATACAGAAAAATATTTGATAAAAATTCTCACCATATTAAGTAAAGAAATTTACTGCAACACAATAAAGGTTATTTACGAAAGACAGCTAGTATTTATACTCAATAGTAAAAAATTGAAAGTTTTTATCTAAGATTTGGAACAAGACAAGGATACCACTTCTATTCAATATAGTATTAGACATTCTTCCCAGAACCAAGAAAAAGAAATTAATGACATTGAAACAGAAAAGGAAGAAGTTAAATTTTCACTATTTGCTGACTACATTAACTATACAAAATGATAGATTCCACCAAAAAACTTAGAACTAATAATGAATAAAGTTGCAGGATGCAAAAGCAATGTGCAAAAATCAGTATTGTTTCTGTACACTATCACTGAACTATCTGACACACAAAAAAAATCAAGAGAACAATCTTGTTATAATATCTATAAAAATAATAAAATACTTAGAAGTAAATTTAACCAAGGAGGTGAGAGACCTGAACACTGAAAATTAAAAAATATTGATGAAATAAATTGAAGAAGACATAAATAATGGAAACATATCCCATGTTCACGTATTGGAAGAATTAACATTGTTAAAATATTCATGCTACCCAAAGTGATCTACAGATCAAGGCAATCCTTATCAAAATTCCAGTGCCAATTTTCATAGAAATAGAAAAAAACATCTTAAAATTCATACGGAAATACAGAAAACCCCAAATAACCTAAAAAATCATGAGAAAAAGAACAAAACCGGAGGTGTCACACTACCTACTTCAAAAGCTGTAATTAAAACAGCATAGTATTAACAAAAATACACACGCACACGCACACACATGTACCAAATGAATACTATAGAGAGCCGAGAAATGAACCCACACAGTTATAGACAACCAATTTTTGACAAAGGTGTCAAGAATACTCAATGGAAAAAGAACAATCTTTTTTTTTTTTGAGTTGGAGTCTCACTCTGTCACCCAGTCTGGAGTGCAGTGTCACACTCCCAGCCACCCCAGGTTGACCTGCTAGGCTCTGATGATCCTTCCAGCTCAGCCTTCCAAGTAGCTGGAACTACAGGCGCAGGCTACCACGCTTGGCTAATTTTTTTTAATTTTATTTATTGTGGAGACGAGGTCTCCCAAGTTGCCATGGCTGGTCTCAAACCCTCAGACTCAGGCAATCCATTCACCTCGGCCTCCCAAAGTGCTGGGATTATGGGTTGAGCCACTGAGCCCAGCCAAGTCTGGCCAGAATAGTCTTTTTAATAAATTGTTTTGGTAAAACTGAATTTCCATATGCAGAATAATGAAATTAAACCCTTATCTCACACCACATAAAAAACCATCTCAATATACTTAAATATGTAAGACCAGAAACTCTAAAACTACTAGGAAAAAAAATAATGGAACACTATATAACATCAGTCTGGGCAATGATTTTTTTTTTTAATTTAAACCCCAAATTGCAAGCAAAAATAGACAAATGAGACGGCATTAAACCAAAAAGCTTGTGCACTGCAATGGAAACACTTAGCATGCAGAAGCAGTCTGCAGATTGGAAGAAAATATTTGCAAGCCATACATCCAATAAAGGGTTAATATTCACAATATTTAAAAAACTCAGCCAGGCTCGGTGGCTCAGCCTGCAGTCCCGCGCCTTTGGGAGGCTGAGGTGAGTGGATTGCCTGACCCTGAGGGTTCGAGACCTCATCTACAATAAATCAAAAAGTCAGCGGGGCATGGTAGCCATGCCTGTAATTCTGGCTACTCGGAAGGCTGAGGCGGAAGGATCGCCGGAGCCCAGCAGGTCGAGGCTGCAGTGGCGGGGAGCAGCCACTGCACTCCAGTCTGGGCGACAGAGTGAGACTCCAACTCAAAAAAGAAAAAAGAAACTCAAATCACACAATAGTAAGAAAGCAAAAATTTCAATTTAAAAAATGGACAAGGGACCTGAATAGATATTTCTCAAAAGAAGACATACAAGTGACTAAGAAACATGCTCAACATTGCTAATCAATAGGAAAATGCAAATAAATGGCAATGAGATATTATCTCACACTTCTTAGAATAGCTCTCATCAAAAAACAGAAGATAAAAAGTGTTGATGAGGATGTGGAAAAAAGGTAACCCCCTTTTACAATATTGGTAGGAATATAAATGAGCACAGCCATTATTAAAAACTATATGGTGGCTCTCTTTACAAATCTAAAAATTAAATTATCATATATACCAACAATTCCAATTCTAGGTATTTATCCAAAGATTTGAAATCAATGTGTCTAAAAATGTCTGCACCCTTATGCTTATTGCAGCATTATGCACAGTAGCCAAGTTATGAAATCAAATTAAGTATGTATCAGCAGATGAATGGATAAAGACAATGTAGTATATATACACAATGGAATATAATTTATCCTTCAAAAAGAAGAAAATTCTGTCATTTGTAGATAACACAGATGAAATTTTAAAAACATTATGCTAAGTGAAATAATTCAGGCAAAGAAAGACAAATGCCACATCTTCTCACTTATATGTGAAGTGAAAATTAATTGCACTTAGAGAAACAGAAATAAGAATAGTGGTTACAGAGACTGTGGGGTGGAAGGAGTGGGGAGATGGTAAACAAAGTTCATGAAGTCTCAAACAGAAGAAAAATCTTTCTTAGTTCTATTGCATAGCATGATGAATACAGTTAATAATAGAGTATTGTACAACTCAAAATTGCCAAGAGAATAAATTTTAAATATTCTAATAACAAAAAGATGTGAAGTATTTGAGGTGGTAGATATATTAACTAGCTTTATTTAATTTTTCTGCATTTGGCTCATGGTTCTAGTGGCTAGAAAGGTCAAGAATTTAGCAAAGGTGTCTGTCAAGGGCTTCTGTGTTGTGTTATACCATGATGAAAGGGCAAGAGAGCATGTGAGATGGACAGAAAAGAGGGCTGCACTCCCTCAATAACCAACCTGCTCCCATGACAATGGCATTCAGCCTTTCATTAGAGAATCCTTATGATCTAATCGCCTCTTAAAGGTGCTCCCTCTTAATACCATCACAATTGCAATCAATCAGAATTTTGAAGGGGACGTTTAAATTATAGCATTGTACAGCAAGATATCAATGGGGCAGCTTGGTCTGTGAGACCCACCATGAAAGAGAACACACATAAAGACTATAGCTCTCTCCCACAAGCTGCAGCTCCCATCGTAGGCAGCCTGCTCTTCACAGAAAGCTCAGCCACCATCACCGCTCAAATATCACAGCGGTCTGGGCCACTGCCACAGCCGCGGATGCTGGTGGCCATCACCCCGCCCATGCCTGAGGCAACCCATGACTTCAGACTGTGAAGCCCAACAAGCACCATCTACTGAGATCACCACCACAGGGGCTGCCACTGCCACTGCCACCACCATGCCATGCCACGCCTCTCGCCTGGAGCCAAGCTCATGGAGTTCCTTTGTGTATGGGAGGCGGCTGCAGCCATCTCAGCTACCAGCTACCGTCGCCCACTCCCACCCTTCCTGGTTGCAGACTTGCAGGCTTCAGCAGCTGCAGATCAAGATCAGCTGGAGCAGTGAGATAGCACCACCTGCTGAGGATCCAAGGTAACAACATCAAAAGGGGAATGACAGAAGCTTTCCCCCTTGAATAGACAAGGCCAGACCTGAGTAATAGACTGGGAAGGGAACCCAGATCTGAACTGCCCTTTACAGCTGGTCAGGAGCGACTGACCCTAACTGTGAACAAATCTACCAGCCTGCAAAAATAGCTAGAAATCAGAGCTGAAAGGACATTGGACTTGAAGGAAGTCTCAGAGTGAGCTTGATTGGTTCTGTTTACTGACTTTAATATATTCCTTTTCTTTTCTTTTTTTTTTAAATTATTTCTCTGTAAACCCCATCTTTGTATAGAGGAATAGAACTCCAATAAGGAGGTTGGTTAGCTTGTATTTTAGCATCATTGCATATTTTAGTTTTTTCTTATGGTTGTTGGTTGTATATAGTCGTGGTTACTGTTTTACTTTTTATTTGTTTCAGTCTTTGTGTCTCTTTTCACTCGTTAGTCGGTATGCTCATCTGTTTTCCCTCTTACGGCTCTCTCTCTCACCCCCCTCTACCCCCCACTGCCTGCTCCATTCTCTAACCTCTGTTAACCTCATATTTTTTTCAGGGAATAAACCTACAACCCCACTGCATGGACAGATTCCAAGGCAGTGGGAAGTGGATTTCAGATTATCCACACACCTGTTGGCAGATACTGGGATCTGCAGATAGATTTTGAATCACAGCTCTCCCCCCCAATTAAATCTCAAAACTGCAAAAAGGACCACCCCCAACCTATAGTCCAACTCCAGAATTGAACAAAGCAAGAGGAAATACATAAGGAAGAATAGGAGATTGAACAAACAGAAGTAAAAGCAACCCCTCCATCCTGAATGACAGAATTAAAGAAGATGGGGAAGAGGAGGGAAGCAAAAAGTAGGGAGGAAAAATCTGCACAAATGAAGAAAAACCAGAAGAAGAATATAGGTCTCACACAGACCCCTGAGAGGTCAGACACTGAGAAAACAGACTTCAGAATACAAACAATAAAGAGCCCCCAGAATGCAACAAACCCAGACATCAAGACATTAATAGAGAGAATTTTAAAAATTGAGGAGAGACAAGAGGAAAATGGGAAGGAGCTGATGACAGAAATAACAGCAGTAAAGAATACTGTGATGGAAATAAATAACAAACTAATAAGCATGGAAAGTAGAATTAGCCAAGCAGAAGAAAGAATCTCAGAGCTTGAAGACCAAAATACAGAACTAACCCAAACTGTTAAAAACATAGAAAAGAAACTTTAAAAGACAGAACAAAACCTTCAAGAGATGAATGATTACTTCAAGAGACCCAACCTAAGAGTAATTGACCTTCCTGAGGCAGAGAGAGAGTCAGAGGCCACACTGGAACAAACATTCCATGAAATCATTCAATAAAACTTCCCTCATCTCAACAGTGATGCAAAAATTCAAACACAAGAGATTCAGAGAACCCCTGCAAGACAACAAATGAGAAGACCAATTCCCAGACACATAATAATTCACCTAAACAAAGTAGATGAATTAAAAAAAAATCCTAAAGGCAGCAAGAGAAAAAGGTCAGACTACCTACCAGGGAAGACCAATTAGAATAGCAGCAGATTTATCTACAGAAACCATCCAAGCTACGAGAGCTTGGAGCCCTATCTTAAAAGTACTAAAAGATAAACAATTTCAACCAAGAATAACCTACCAAGTCAAGCTAAGCTTCATCAGTGAGGAAGAATTGAAATCTTTCCCAGATATCCAATCCCTAAGAACCTATGCTGCGACAAGACCACCTCTACAAGAAACACTTAAGAAATAATTGAACACAGAAGAAAAGGAAAAAAGAACAGTGTTCTTCACAAGAGTACAAGCAAAAGTTTAAAAACACACATGAACCAACACCAAAACCAAAAGAAAGACAACAAACAAACAGGAACCACAAAAACAACTCTGCAAGAACCGTATGATAGGGATCAACTCTCACATTTCAATAATTAGCCTAAATGTGAATGGGCTAAATGCATCACTGAAAAGATGTAGAATGGCAAAATGGATAAAATATCACCAGGCAACAATTTATTGCCTTCAAGAGACTCACCTCACTAGAAAGGACACTCACAGACTCAAAATAAGAGTATGGGAAACAAATTTTCAGATGAACAGAACACAAAAGAAAGGAGGAGTCGCAATCTTAATTTCAGACAAAATACCCTTTAAACTATAAAAAATTTAAAAAGATATGGAAGGTCACTACATAATGATAAAACGTTCAATCCATCAACAAGAAATATGCATCCTAAACATATATACACCAACATAAGAGTACCAGCTTTCATAAAGCAGCATCTAAGTAAACTCAAAAAACATATTGACTCTAACACTATCATAGCTGGGGACTTCAATACCCCACCCACAACCCTAGACAAATCATCAGGACAAAAAATCACCAATGAGATCTGGAACCTCAATGTGACTCTTGACCAAATGGACTTAACTGATACCTACAGAACACTCCATCCAACAACTACAGAATATACATTCTACTCATCACCACATGGAGTGTACTCTAAGATCGACCACATACTTGGCCATAAATCAAGCATAAGCAAATTTCAAAAGATCAAAATTTTGCCATGCACCTTCTCGGACCACAGTGGAATAAAAATAAACATTAACACCAACAAGGTTCCCCCCAACCCCACAAAGACATGGACACTAAACAGCATGATGCTAAACAACTCCTGGGTCAATGATGAAATCAAAACAGAGATTAAAAGATACCTGGAAACAAATGAAAATGAAGAAACATCTTACCAAAATCTCTGGGATGTCATGAAAGCAGTAGTTAGAAGGGAATTCATATATCTAAAAACGCACATGAAGAAAATGGAAAGATCTCAAGTTAACAGCCTAACAAGTCACCTAAGGAGGCTGGAAAAGCAAGACCACCAAAACCCTAACTTCAGCAGAAGAATACAGATCACCAAAATAAAAGCCCAAATCCAGGACATAGAAGACAAAAAGATAATACAAAGAATCAGTGAAACAAAAAGTTGATTCTTTGAAAGGATAAACAAGATTGATGGTCCCCTAGCTAGACTGACCAAGAAAAAGAGAGAAAAAGCCCAAATAAACACAATCAGAAGCACAAAAGATGAAATCACATCTGACCCTGAAGAAATACAAAAGATCACTGGAGACTACAATGTACACTTGTATGGAAACAAATTTGAAAACCTTAAGGAAATGGAAGACTTTCTGACATCACACAACCTGCCTAGGTTGAAACAAGAAGAAATCAAGACCCTATATAGACCAATAACAATCAAGGAAATTGACTATGTAATATGAAAACTACCTAAAAAAAAAAAAAAAAAAAAAAACCCTCGACCAGATGGCTTTCCAGCAGAATTCTACAAGACATTTAAGGAGGAGCTTATACCAATCCTACTGAAAGTATTCCAGGCGATTTAGAAAGATGGAACTCTCCCCAAATCATTTTATAAACCTAACATTACATTGATACCCAAGCCAGGTAAAGACCCAACAAAGAAAGAGAACTACAGGCCAATATCTTTGATGAACACAGATTCTAAAATTCTCAACAAGATCCTAGCAAAACAGATAGAACAACACATCTCAAAAATCATCCATCATGACCAAGTAGGCTTCATTCCTGGGACTCAAGCCTGGTTCAACATTCATAAAACCATAAATGCAATTAAATACATCAACAGATGTCAAAACAAAAACCACATGATTATATCATTAGATGCAGAAAAAGCTTTTGATAAAATCCAGCACCACTTCTTGATAAAAACCCTTGAACATCTAGGCATATGTGGAACATACCTCAAAATAGTAAAAATCATCTATGAGAAATCTACAGCCAGCATACTCCTAAACAGACAAAAATTGGAAGCATTTCCCTTGAAAACTGGAACAAGAAAAGGATGCCCGCTCTCACCCCTCCTGTTCAATATAGTATTGGAAGCCCTGGCTATAGCAATCAGAGAAGAGAAGGCAATCATGGGTATCCGAATAGAAAAAGAGGAAGTCAAGTTATCTCTCTTTGCAGACAACACTATTGTGTACCTTGAAAATCCAAGAGAAACTGTCAAAAACCTCCTTGCACTGATAAAGGACTTTGGCAAAGTCTCAGGGTATAAAATAAATGTGCAAAAGACAATGGAATTTCTTTACACCAATAATAAACAAACAAACAAACAGAAACCCAAATAAAAAGCACAATTCCATTCACAACAGTCACAAAAAAAATGAAATACCTTGGCATCTTCCTAACCAGAGACGTGAAAGACCTTTACAATGATAACTATAAAACACTGCTCAAAGAAATCAAAGATGACACAAACAAGTAGAAAAATATCCCATGCTCATGGATTGGAAGAATCAACATTGTGAAGATGTCCATCTTACCTAAAGCAATCTACAGATTTAATGCAATACCCATCAAATTACCAGCAACATTCTTCTCAGAGCTAGAAAAAACAATACAGGAATTCATATGGAAACACAAATGACCAAGAATAGCCAGAACAATCCTCAGCAAAAAAAAAACAAAAACAGGAGATATCACATTACCAGACTTCAAACTTTACTATAAAGCTACAATAATCAAAAGAGCTTGGTATTGGTACAAGAACAGGCATATAGACCAATGGAATCGAATTGGGATTCTAGAAGCAAAACTTTAATTTCTCAACCAACTTATCTTTGACAAAGCCTCCACCACCTACCACTGGGGAGAGGAGAATGTATTCAGTAAATGGTGCTGGGAAGACTCAAACAAGACCCCTATCTATCCCCATACACAAAATTAACTCTAAATGGATCAGAGACCTAAATGTAAAACCTCAATCCATAAGAACCTTAGAAAATGCAGGACACACCCTTATGGAAATTGGAATTGGCATCCAATTCCTGAACGAAACCTGAAACACACGGGTCATAAGAGATAAGATAGGCAAATGGGACCTCATTAAACTGACAAGCTTCTCTAAAGCGAAAGAAACCATTAAGAGAGCAGGGAGACAGTCCACAGACTGGGAAAAAGTATTTGCCAACTCCAAGTCTGACAAAGGTCTAACATCTTGGATCTACAAGGAACTCAAACGTGCGGAAAAGAAAAAAACAACTCCATTACAAAGTGGACAAAAGACACGAACAGACACTTCTCAAAAGAAGGCATATGAGCAGCCAACAGACACATGAAGAAATGTTCAACCTCACTAATCATCAAGGAGTTGCAAATTAAAACCACACTGAGATACCACCTAACTCCAGCCAGAATGGCAATTCTCAATAACTCAAAAAATAACAGATGCTGGAGAGGATATGGTGAAAAGGGAACACTTCTACACTGTTGGTGGGAGTGTAAACTAGTGCTGCCTCTGTGGATATCAGTGTGGTGATTCCTAAAAGCTCTAAAAAATCAACCTTCCATATGACCCTTCAATCCACCTACTGGGAATATACCCTGAAGAACTCAAATCACTCATTTATCGCACATTGTTCACAATAGCAAGAGCATGGAACCAACTGTGCTGTCCATCAAAAGAGGACTGGGTTTAAAAAATGTGGTACATATACACAATGGAATATTCTGCACCATAAAAAAGAACAAAATCATGAATTTCGCAGCAACCTGGATGGAACTGGAATTTATAATACTGAGTGATCTCTCACAGAAACAAAAATCTGAGTATCACATGTTCTCACTCATAAGTGGTCCTTGAACAACTATCGTAATACTATAAGAAAAAGATTGACAGTGGCGGGAAACTATGGGGAGGGCAGAGAGGGAAAGGGATGTGGGATTAACGGTAGTCGATATCTGTCTGGGGACAGGGAGGCACACCTCATCAACAAGGGTACCTGCACAATGTATATTTGTATACCTAACCCTTAACTGTACCCCACAATCTTAAAATAAAAAATATGTTTAAAAAAATTATAGTATTGCCCCTTAAATTTATTCAATTATAAATTGTCAATTTACAATTTTAAAATGTAAGATCAGGCAGAGGCCTAGCAGTGAGAAACCTGTAATACGGAAAAATTTACAAAATTATGTTTTGAATATTGTCACTTTGAATATTGTCACTATATTACTTGAAAATTAATATAATGCTTTAAAGATGGTAGTAGAGAAGGATTTATGCGCAATTGTGTACTTTGATGACTGTACTAATTCTTACAAGACATTATTGTGTATTTTCCATGAATTATAAAGCATTGCCAGTAAGCAGAATTGACATGTTTGAATTAAAGTTTTGTAAAAAACATGCATTCCTTTTATAAATATCTATAATTAAAATCAAATAACCTGTTATAAATAATGTACATACAGATAGTTATCTTCTTATATAGAAGGAGAACTATGTAGTCTTGAATCTGATATTTTCATTTAGAAGCAAATCATCATTTTTTTAATTTGCTGGAACACATAATCATTATATTTAAGTAATTGAATAAAAATGTACTTATATGAGACAACTATTTTTTATTCAGGAAATGACCAGCACTTGCTTACATTATTTTTTCAAACTTGAAATCTTTGAGTTTTTAAATTTGATGATTCCCTTTCTAATTATTCATCTGGAGGAAAATGCAAATGTTAAACTCCATTTTTTATGAGTCAGTTCTTTTTTATTTATTTATTTATTTTTGGTGGAGCCTCACTCCGTTGCCTAGGCTGGAGTGCAATAGAATGCTCACAGCCATCCCAGCTTCGACCCACTGAGCTCAGGCGGTCCTTCTGCCTCAGCCTCCCAAGTAACTGGAACCACAGGCGCATGCTACCACACCTGGCTAATTTTTTGATTTATTGGTCTCACCAATTGCCAGGCTGGTCTCGAACCCGCGGGCTCAGGCAATCCCTGCATCTTGGCCTTCCAAAGTGCTGGGATGAGTCAGTTCTTAAGATGCTTTTAAGTTTTTTGGTTAACACCTTTTCTTATAAACCAACTATGTGATACTTTATGAAGTCCTGAAGTTGATGTTTTGCTGATAACTAGACTTGCCTTTCAGTATCATTTGCTCATCATTAATATTCTGTGAATGACATAAGGAAGAAAAAGGTGAAAGACAGTGTCTCCGAGATTTTGCTTTTTTACTTTCTTTTAATCTTACAAAGAAATGTCAAAATTGAAAAACAAACTGTGTTCAAAGATAAGGTCAGAAACAGTGAATCCATAGACTTTTGCCTTTAATAGCACCTCACAAAACGCAGTGCATCACTAATTATAAATGCCTGTTGATTTCCTAGAGCCTGATATTGCTAGGTGGCTTGGAATTTTTGTAGGGTCATATATATTTAAGCAAACAACAGCCTCATAGCATTGCATAAAAATTTAACTGTGACGGAAGAAAGAAACAACTGTTGAAAGCATTAGAATACTTAAAGATCAAAGATCATTTTAAGACATTTCAATAAAATATAAATCTAATTTTCAACTACTTTTAGTTATTAATGTTTTACTAACACATCAATCAATCAACAAATATTTATTGACTACAGTATATTCAGCATCATTTAGCACTGCAGGGAATACAGACACAAGAGAAATTAATTTATTTAAGAAACATTATATTGAGCATCTGAGTTCAAGTCTCTATCCTTCTAAAATGCTTTAGAACTACTCCATGTTTTGTAAAAATGAGAAGACATAATTATTTATTCAAAAACCTACATCCAGCTAGGGAAGTGTTAAATACGTGGTGTTTGTGTCTCCCCCAAAATTCATATGTTGAAATTCCAATCCCCAATGTAATAGTATTAGGAGGTAGAGACTTTGGGAGGTAATTAAGACACAAGTATGGAGCCCTCAGGAATGGCATTAGCGCCCATATGCGAGACCCAGAGAGTTCACTAGTCCTCTTTCCATCATGTGAGGACACAACCGGAAGACAGCAGTCTACCACCCAGAAGAGTGCTATAACCAGAAGTTGACCATGCTGGCACCCTCAGCTTGAACTTCTAAAACTGTAAGAAATAAACTTCTGTTGTTTATAAACCAAAAGGTTAGTGTTCTCAAGAAAAGGTTATAGCAATCTTGACTTTCTGGCAAGGGAGGAATTCTTTTTTTTTTTTTTATTTTAAGGATGGGGGTACAATTCAGGGTTAGGTATATAAATGGTCAGTGTAAGGTAAAGTTTGTGCCTCACTTTGGTCTCCCCTTTGCCTGGTTTGAGATCAGCTACGTTTATTGATGAAGTGTGTCTCCCATCCCCAGCAGTGTCCCACTATTGTCAATCCCTTTCTTATAGTATTATGCTTATTGTTCAGGGTTCACTTATGAATGAGAACATGTGGTACCATGGTCTTTGTTTCTCTGATACATCACTGAGTGTGGTAAAATAAATCCATCCAAGTTGCTGCAAAGTTCATAATTTTGTCCTTCTTTATTTCTGATACTATTCCATCACGGATATGTACCACGTTTTTTTATACAGTTCACTTTTGATGGGCAGCACGGTTGGTTCTATGTTTTTGCTGTTGTGAATAATGCTGCAATAAATATGCGTGTGCAGGTGTCTTTTTCACAGAGCAGTTTGAATTCCACCAGGTATATTTCCAGAAGGGTGATTGCTGAGTCATATGGAAGGACAATTTTTAGATCTTTTAGGAATTGCCACACTGTTTTCCACAAAGGTTGTACTAGTTTATACTCTCACCAACAGTAAAGAAATGTCCCCTTTTCCCTGCATCCTCTCCGGCATCTGCTGTTTTTTGAGTTATTAATGATGGCCATCTTGACTGGAGTTAGGTGGCATCTCAGTGTGATTTTAACTTGCACTTCTTTGATGATTAGTAAGGCTGTGCTTTTTTTCATGTATCTGTTGTCTGCTCCTATGTCTTCTTTTGAGAAATGTCTATTATTCATGTCTTTTGCCCACCTTTTAATAAGGTTGTTTGTTTTTTTCTTTTTGATGTGTTTGAATTCCTTATAGATCTTGGATGCTAGGCCTTTGTCAGATATACAGTAGGCAAATTTTTTTCCCATTCTGTGGGCTGTCTCCCCTCTCTCTGGTGGTTTTTTTTTTTTTTTTTTTTTTTGCTTTGCAAAAGCTTTTTGGTTTGATGATGTAAGGGAGGAACTCTGAAAATATGATTAAAATGTGATTCTAGGAGCTCTCTTTGGTTTTAATTCTTACTCCTCTATAAACCATAATATCCTTTCCACTTCCCCTTTGTAAGGGATGGATAGTGGGCCAGTATTGGAAATACCTCTGCGTAGTCTGTGTTTTTTACACTAGTGTATAATCATAGTGTGGGTTCATTCTGGACAGAGAAAGTAGGACTCTCAATACTACTGGTCACTTTCTTTTGTATTTTCCTTCACATCACCTTCTCTTGGGAGTTTTGTTTTTTTTTTTTTTTAATCTGGAAAGTAATAATGCTTAAGAGTTTAGAAACTGAAAATATTTGGTTGTAAGAATAACTGTATCAGCCGGGCTCGGTGGCTCAGCCTGTAATCCCGCGCCTTTGGGAGGCTGAGGTGAGTGGGTTGCCTGAGCCCGCGGGTTCGAGACCCGCCTGGGCAGCGAGACCTCATCTCTACAACAAATCAAAAAATCAGCTGGGCGTGGTAGTGCATGCCTGTAATTCCGGCTACTTGGAAGGCTGAGGTGGAAGGATTGCCGGAGCCCAGCAAGTCGAGGCTGCGGTGGCCAGAAGCGGCCACTGCACTCCAGTCTGGGTGACAGAGTGAGACTCCAACTCAAAAAAAAAAAAAAAAAAAAAGAATAACTGTATCATTCATGATGATCTTGATTTTATCAAATCAGGAGGAAACTGATGAACCTGACTCTTCTATATTGTATCATTTAGCCTAGCTTACTCAAGACTAAATATGAACATCTTAAGCTGTCATAATCATGTATTGCTTGAAATGGAGCACTTATTCCTCTTAGAACACAGTAACAACGCTTCATATTTCCTTAAAGAAACAACTGTTCTGAAGATCTTATTGAGCTGTTAGGCCAAAGACTTACCTGGAGATACATTTCTGTTACTTTTCAGTAACATAATATGCATAAATTAGTTTTGATTAAAGTTTATGCTGCTTGCCACTGATAAAAACTTTCTTTTGATCAAAACTTCAGTCAGGTTGCTGAGTCTTTTATGACCAGATCTGACCTTTGGCTTCTCTCTGTCTTGTAGAATACAGTTTAAGAAGGAATCCTGCTAAATCGTTTAGCAAAAATCCCCTATTCTTGGTTTCCAATCACCCTCCATATCATACCCTGGTCTGCCTTCGGTAAGAATCCTATCAGGTAAGTTTAGCCAGAAATTCCTTATCTTTGATGTTTTCTCTTAGTAATTTTCTATCCACTGACCCCTACCCTGCTTCTTGGTTATAAATCGCCACTTGTTCTTGCTGTAGTTGGAGTCAAGTACAATATCTACCCCCTTCCCCACTACTAACACCCTGCAATAGTCCCTATAATGATTGCCATGCCCCCTTCCCATCTAATAAAATCTGTTCCACCCTCCTTAACAAGTGTCATGAATAATTTTTCTCTTAGCACCACCAAAAATTGCTAAATAAAACAGAACCATGTGAACAAAAATGACTTAGTAAAGTTTATCCATTTTGTTTCAACATCCTCTTACTTGCATAAAGAATCAAAGAAGTAAATTTCTTTAAAGAACTTACCTTTTACTATTAGAAACACTGAAATAATTTATTATGAAAGTAACAAGTCTTAAGTTATTGTCTTTTTACATACCAAAAAAAAGCATGTATTCTAACACATTAATAAGTAATATCTTTTTATAGGCCATGACATAATTACATCAAGAAAATATAATGAGCAATTATAATCAATCATGTAACAAATATTAACCACTAAGTACTAAGGGCTAGTTCATTTTCAGTTTCATGATTATTATTACTTCTCTAAAGCACATAGACCATATTCTCTTTTTTTGCATTTTGCTTGGCTGGGTTTATATTGTGAAAGTTGAGACTGTGACATAGCTTAATTAATTCTGCAACTAAAAATTAGGACAATTAATAAGAAATGACCTTAATTACATCTGGAAAGAGAAGCTAGCTAGCTGGGATGGGCTTAGGAGTAATTGTGCTTTTCACTCTATACCCTTTTATATTTTTTGAATTTTTTAATCATGGACTTAAATTCCAAAAAAAAGATTATTTTATTTTAAAAGATAAATTTGAAAACAATACATTTACTCTCTCTAGCATTGTTACTCCCCCCAAAAATGAGGTTCATTCGCCTGGTGAGTAAAAAAGACTATGAGAATGCAAGTTTTGATCAATAGGAGTCTTATTACTTGGTGCAAGTAAAAACAATGGGAGTATTCTCCAAAGCAGTACCTCCCTGAGGAAAAGTGGCAGAAAGGTTTTATGGGGTGATAGAGAGGAAAGGAGTGCATTATCGCATGTAGAGGAGGGGTCCCAGCTGCACAGACTCAGTGAGTCATTATACTGGTACATTGGTTATGTATTATGGCCTTATGGTGGAGACCTTAGCATGGTAATGAGGAAAGTTCATTCAGGGTCATCTATAAGTTGCTGAGGTCTGTCAGGAGCTAATTTTAACCAGCTAAGTGACCGTATATCATATAGGCTGGAATGCAGAGCCTATAATACAAGCTGATTATTTAAGTGTATTAAATTCCTATAGTCCATGGAGACCCTCCCTGTCTGCTTACAGTATAAGCAATCCTTTTAATAGTTACAATACTGTAAGTAAATACAAATATTTTCCTATTCTTCTAAAATATTAAACAGTGA
Source organism: Cephalopachus bancanus (assembly GCA_027257055.1). NCBI lineage: Eukaryota > Metazoa > Chordata > Mammalia > Primates > Tarsiidae > Cephalopachus > Cephalopachus bancanus. The sequence goes on along the minus strand of JAPVLO010000030.1, from coordinate 2,734,168 downwards.
TAGAGTTATTGGATAAAGTAATCCATATAAAAGTAAAGTGATCCATATAAAAGTAAGTAATCCATTTATATGCTTAATTTCCCACAAAAAAACACAAATGAAAGGAAAGATTTATGTTATGCCTGAGTCTTTCTGCTTATTAAAGCTTGTTGTCAAAAGCTAACACACATTTTCACACTACAATAAGAAAAGCCCTTAGATCTGACTATTCTAATTGCCCAAATAAGGAAACTGAAGGGAAAAAAAGGTAAAAGAGGACTATAGGAGAAAAAGGTAAGAAATTAAAAGATTAACAAAGGAGACACACTTGCCTAATAGTTAAAAAAAGAAAGAAAGAAAGAAAGAAAGAAAGAAAGAAAGAAAGAAAGAAAGAAAGAAAACAGAATGGGGGAAATTATCCATCCAACATTACGAGAACATTTTTCAGAACCTCTCATTACTATGAAGTGTCCTTTTTCTGATGCCAAGGGTCTGCTTTAGCACTGCACCCTACTTTCTTTCACTGATTAAAAAACAAGCATTCTTCCCCATATCTCCACATCCCTATTACTTCCAACCTTGTGTGTTCCCTCTTATTCATCTATTTGTATCAGCATGTTAACAAGCAATTATTTCTCTCACATCTCCAACTGCTGTTCCATTTTTAAGTTCTCTTATAGCAAAACTACTCAAAAGAGTTATATTCACTGTCGCCAAGTCCTCTCTTGACAATTTCTCTTGAACTCATCTAATCAGATTTCCATCCCCAATCTCTACCAAAACAGCTCTTATCAGGTAATGGCCTCCATGTTGATGAATTTTACTGTAAATTTTAAGCTCTTGTGTACTATTACCGCACAGCCCCAGATTTGCACTCCTGGGCATTTATTAGATAAATAAATAATACTCACACAAAGATCTGTACACAAAAATGCATTACAGCTTTATTCATAATTTCCTTAAACTAGAAACAATTCAGTTGTCTTTTAATGGACAAAAGGTTTAACAAACTGAGTTGTATTCATACCATAGAATACTACTCAGTTACAACGAACTGTGGATACATACAACAAAATGGACGACTCTTCAGACAGTTGTGAGTAAAAAACCCAATCCTAAAGCATTATGTTTACTTACTGAAACTGAATTATGATTCCACTGATAAAAAATGAGGGGTTGGGGTGGGAGGGAAATGGGTGTGGTTATTTGAAAAACAACACCACCACCACAAGGGATCATTGTAATAAGCAAAATATTCCTGTATTTTGATTGTACTGATGTCATTATCCTGGTTGTCATTGTACTATATATATAGTTTTGCAAGATGCTACCACTGGGGAACATTGGGTAAAGGATCTCTCATTGTTATTTCCAACTACACGAGAATATACAATTATCTCAGTGTTCTGTTTTTGTTTTTTTACTAAAAGTCTCACTCTGTCCTCCGGCTGGAGTGCTGTGGCACACTCACCACAGCCTTGACCTGATGGGCTCAGGTGATCAAAAATAATTTTTTTAATTTTTATTTTAAAGATGTGGGTAAAAGAGTGTGATGATTCTCAAAAGATCTAAAATTTGACCTTCCACATGTCCCAGTAGTCCCCCTTCTGGGAATATATTCAGAGGAACTCAAATCACTCTCTGAAAAAGATACCTGCATGTGCATGTTTATTGCAGCATTATTCACAATAGCAAAAACATGGAACCATCAGTGCTGTCTATTGAAAGTGGCCTGGATTTTTAAAATGCGGCATATATATACTGTGGAAGCCTTTAGGAAGGATTTTGGCAAGCCTTTACAATGAAGGATTTTGCAGCAACTTGGATGGAATTAGCGTCTACAATACTCAATGATCTATCACAGAAACAAATAACTGAGTACCACATAACCAAAATTTTAAAGAAAAATGTGTGTGCCAGAGAGAGTGAGAGAGAGAGAGAGAGAGACTCAAAAAGTCAACTTGGGTTTTGTTTTCTACTCTTTTAGGGGGAAAATTTGAAGAAAGTCACACAGATGATGCTGGGGAGGTGAACTTACCAAGGTGCTACAAGAACATATTGCTGTCCCTCTTACAGTAATTAAACAAACACACTTTTCATGAATTCTTGAAGTCATCCAAACTCCATTTTTCAAAAAAGATGTAATAAAAAGCCTTCTACTTAAAACATTTAAAGAGGAGAATCTGCTCAGCAGATATGAAGGGGCTTACCCCAACAACTACCCAGATAGGCATCTTACAATATTCTCACTGCCTTGTTGAAACAAAAGGAATACTTTGTTTTCAGGAACTGAAAAAGAAAGGTACCTGACCTCAAAAGATCCATGAACTGAATAGGGAACACAATTGTGACTCAGCTCACACCTCCATAAAACAAAGGCAACTACAGCGTGTCTGGATAGACTGGCACTTCAAGAGGCAAAGACTGAGGTTTGTAGGAAGAAGATTAGGCTGAGATGGCCCCCTGAGGACCCCTATAGGGCAACTGAGCTTATATCTACCTGTCTTAAACATGGTGTGTTTTCTGATGTTTTGGCATCTGGGGCCTGCCTGATTTTGAGAACCTGCTCCTCCCAGGGATGGTCAATTCCTAGGGATAGCAAAGGAGTCACCTCAAGTGCACTTAGTTACTTAAATCAAAGCCAAGACCCCCTCCCACAGCTACCTCTTTTATCTAGCTTTTACAATCCATCATGCAATTTCCCTGCCTTAGTCAACCAAGGACCAGGTACGAGGTATCTAGGGGCAGCCTGTATACTCCATAGCCTAATGAAATTTTTCAAATCAGCCATTGTTAAGCCTGCTTCCCCTGTCTTGCCTATCTTGTGGAAGCCACAGTAAAGACTCCTGCTCACATACCACCTCCTCACCATTCTCTCTGCCTTCCAGTGGACACTAGTGATCCCCTTGTGGCCCTGCATGGCATGCCATGCTTCCTGTTTTAGTGATCTGTGGGTATAAATGTCTTCTTTTATGACAGTCATTTACATATCTGTGTGTCTTCCATACCTGATTAAAACAAATCCTTGATACATTGTAAAGAAATGTGTAACAATGAAGAAAAGACACTGCTTCTTAAAGTCATTTCTCAAAAGACCATACAGATTTATACTGGGAAGAAGATCAATTAGCAAGATATATGTACTGTGGATGACCATTTAGTCAAAGAAAATACCATGTAACAGGAAAAGATCGCAACACTGCAGGTAGCAGCAAACAGAGTAGGAATTGGAGCTCTCTCTACTTAAGTATGGCCCTCACACACATCCTCTTATGCAATAGGTAAGCCCTAGAACTTTGGGGAAGGAAGATATTAGATTACATCTCATCAAACTGGGATATTGACCCTTAACAGGGCATTAATTTAATTTGTAGCACTAAAATGATATAACCAAATCTGTAAATTTGTATACAGTACATGAAAAAGAAATAAACTTGTACAAATAAAAATAAATGAACCAAATACACTAAAACATTACTTGTAGAAAACATCCTTTTTCTTCTATCTGTTTTATTAAAAAATTTTCTTCAAGATGGTCATATTAATTATCAAATGGAATAAAAGAATATGTAAAATATAAGCTGTAAAAGATGTATGAAAATAGAAAAATAAAATAAAGCATATAGAAGAAAAAGTTTACCCATTTCTTTGAAATTATTGATTAAGTAAAAACCTAATATGTGTCTGCAATATGACTGAGTACCATATTCTTTGAAACTCAAACTTTTTATTATTACTATTATTTTGAGTTGAACATTCCACTCTGTCGCCCAGGCTAGAATGCCGTGGCACACTTACAGCCACCCCAGCATCAACCTGCTGAACTCTGGCAATCCTTCCGCCTCAGCCTTCCAAGTAGCCAGAACTACAGGCACGTGCTACCATGCCCAGATAATTTTTTATTTGTTGTAGAGATGAGGTCTTGCCAAGTTGCCCAGGCTGGTCTCGAACCTGCAGGCTCAGGCAATCCACTAACCTCAGCCTCCCAAAGTGCTGGGATTACAGGCTGAGCCACCAAGTCCAGCCACATTGATTATTTTTACAGGTCTTTGCTTTTAAATTTTTTTACCTGTGATGCTGTTATATTTTATTTTCTGGAAAACAGGGTGACCTTACTTCTTCTTCAAATCGTCCTTGCATAAATGAAGTCAAACAAGGAATGCTTTCGGTTTTACACAACACATTTACTTTGTGAAATCATTGAATCAATGCTTCCTGCTTATTAACATTTCTTCCAACTGACACCCTCAGATTATCTAGAATCCGTTTCTGAAATGCAATTGCTTCAAAGATAATGTAGCCATTGCACAGCAAAATGCATTCTATTGGGCTGATTTATATATAAGAACCCATATCCTCAAGATAAAAAATGGAATTGAGTTTTTTTTTCTGCCTACTTCTTAGTCAAGAATATTACAAAAGACGATTCAGAACATGAGGCATAATTATCAAAGTACAGGTTGATGACACTCAGTATTGAAGTAAGCAGCACGGTGGTCGGGGAACTCAGAGATAAGTAGTCAAACTATCAGAATGGCAAGGAAAAGCTAGAACTTAGAGAAGGACAAACATTATCCATGTATCTATCTAATTAGCACTCTCTCAAAGCTTTATACACCATATATGTATATATTTAATATGGATAGAAATGACCGTAAGTGTAATTAAAGTAAATGGAAGCTGAGTGCTATGATTTCAGGGACACCAGGAAAGAAACTAATACTTTAAAAATACCTGATCATCCAGCTATTAGAGATATGTCTATTTGATAAAACTTCAACTTCCATTCAAATGAAAATAACCTCAAAGAGGTATGCCTTCTTCTGTATCAAATTCTTCCCTGAAAGCAGCATAAAGATTGCAGTAGCTGAAAACAACAAAATTTTTTAAAAGCATTAAAAAGAAAGAAGTAAAGAGAAAACTAAAATAATCAAAGAAATGGAATAAATCTATATACATTTACCTCTATCTTAACTAGAATGCAAAACTGCACTCTTGTATAAAGACAAATCTCTGAGACCGCAGATGTCATAAAATACGGTAAAAAAGAAAATCCTGCCTTAAGATCAGCAATGCCACCAGGCTTTCCTATTCACTAGATCCTCTGATTTTCCAATGTTCCAGCTCTAGAGCCCACATGCAGAGTCCTTTTAGACCGCATGAGATAATGGCATCTTGCTGCTTCCACGGTCATTCCCAACATGACATACAAGTCAAACTTTCTATAGTTGACCTACTAACTGCCTGATCTATTGCACTAGCCAGGCTTTCACTTTCTCTGTGCCTAGCTACATTGTCTGTTTAAGAGAACCATCCAGATGTCCTCTACATGCTGAAATACACATTTGCATGTCCTCAAACTTCACTCTAACGCAAGGGTTCTCAATTGTGGTTGCACACGAGAATTACTTGAAAGGTCTACAAATGCCGATGTCCAGACCCCAACCCAAATCAAGTAAATCAAAATCTCTGTGAGTAGGGCACAGGTATTGTGTTTTTTTAAAGGCCCCGGGTGATTTTGGTGCACAGAGAAGGTCCAGAACCATTGACAGGACAAAGCACATTCTTCCACTTGAGAATATTTAAGAATCAGTTGAAGATCGTGATAAAAATGAAAACTCATGGATTCTCTCAATCTGGGATAGAGCCCCGTAATCAGCATTCTTCACAAGCAATGCTGATGCAAGTGGATGTCATCCTTGGATCACAATTGTGATACACTTTCCTAGCAAGAGCTCCAATAGAAAACTGAAGCATTGCTTGGCTATGTGATAATCTGTGCATGTAAATAAATACCTAATTCTATAGAATACATTGAAATTCTGAATATTTATTTAGAATATTTTCATAAATACTTATTTTGAATAAAATATTTTCATATAAATATAATGAAAGGGTAAAGTATGTAAAACATTAAGAAGCCAGAAAAATTCTGTCTTTTTTTTCAGGTTTCACCTCTTGCTTCAACTTCTTAATCATGGAGTCACATGGTTTCATGTCTTAGTCTTCTCTGTCAACACTAACTCCTCTGGTAATGTCTTGCTATCACATACCTTTAAATATACCCTCTATGCTTGCAGTGCCTAACTTCATATTTCTATCCAGTTATCTTACTTGAACCCTGGACTCAATTTAATAGTTATCCAAATTCAGAATGAGAAGACAAGGCCACTAGACATCACAGTAAAAAAGACAGGAAAAAAGACAGCTGCACACAGAGAAAGTTCTTGAGCTCTGCAGAGGGTCGACCCTGATTCTTCAACTGTGCTTTCTCAACATATACATTTGAGGAAGCCACCTAAAGGCAGGAAAAATGACTGGGATTCAAATGGGGCTGAAAAAAAAATCCTATTTGTACCAGATAGCATACAAAGTCTCATCACTCATAAGGTATCTAGTAGAATACTCAAAAGGATTTTACCTCTTTAGTAGGATAAAATTAGCCCCAAACTAACTACAATTCTGATCCCTCTTAAACTTAAAAGCAAAATCTAGAAAGGTTAGACTGTTTCCTAGAAGCATAATAATGACCCATACAAAGCTCAAGACTATTCTACAAAAAAGATACCTGCACATCCATGTTTATTGCATCACAATTGACAATAGCAAAAACATGGAACCAACCATGCTGCCCATCTAAACTGAACTGGATAAAAAAAATGTGGCACATATACATGATGGAATACTATGCAGTTATAAAGAGGAACAAAATTATGGACTTTGTAGCAATTTTGATGTATTTAGAGTCTATCATACTCAGTGATTTATCACAGAAACAAAGAACTGAATACCACATTTTCTCACTCATAAGTGGACCCTGAACATTTACCATAATACAATAAGAAAGGGATTGGCAGTAACTGGAAACTGTCATGGGGAGAGGGGGAACATAGCATTAATAAGGTACCCGATCACAAACCAGGCAAAGTGAGGACCAAAGAGAGGCCCAAGCTTTACCTGTATGATGACCACTTGTATACCTGATCTTGAAATGTACCCCACATCTTTAAAATAAAATAAATTTAAAATAAAGTAAAATTTTGAAAAAAAAAGGAATAGAAATATATCCAGCAACCAACAGGATAAAATCACTATGTCTAGCTCACAATAAAAAGTTTTCATGTATTCAAACAAACAGAAAAATACGACCCATAATGAGATGAAAACTCAGTCAATAAAACCCAACACAGAAACAATTCAGATAATATAATTAATAGACAAGGACATTAAAACAGTTATTATCAGCATGTTTTATATGTTTATGAAGGTAGAGGAAAGATGAATCAGGTTAAGATAATTTTTTTTTTTGAGTTGGAGTCTCACTTTGTTGCCCAGACTGGAGTGCAGTGACACACTCATGGGCACTCCAGCGTCAATCTGCTGGGCTCTGGTGATCCTTCTGCCTCAGCTTTCCAAGTAGTTGGAATTCCAGGAGCGCACTACCATGCCTGGCTAATTTTTGTTTTATTGTAGAGACAAGGTCTCGCCAAGTTACCTGGGCTGGTGTCAAACCCGTGGGCTCAAACAATCCACTCGCCTTAGCCTCTCAAAGGGCTGGGATTACAGGCTGAGTCACAGAGCCTGGCAAAAATAATTATATTTTTTAAATAATCAAATCAAAGTTCTAGATGAAAGCTAAAGTGTTTGAATTTTTAAAAAATTTTTATATATTATTTTTAATTTAAAGATGTTATTTTATTATATTTTATTTTAAGGAATTCAAGATTAAGTACATAAGTGGTCATTGTACATGCAAAGTTTAGGTACCCTTATTGATTTTATGTGCCCCACGTCCCCTGGCAGTGTCCAACTACTGCCAATCCCTTTCTTATAGTATTATGATAAATGTTCAGGGTGAATGAATACATGAGTACTTGGATCTTTGTTTCTGTAATAAATCACTGATTATTATAGACTCCAATGAAATTTAAAATATATGCATGGGATTAACAGCAGATTAGACATTGCAAAAGAAATGATGACTGAAGTTGAACAGCAATAGAATCATCTAAAATGAAACACACGGTAAAAACGAGTGGAAAGAAATGAACAAAGCATCAGCTATCTATGGGCTAACTTTAAGTGGCAAAACATATAAGAAGTTGAGCCTCCCAAATTTAAGGGTGGAGCATAAACATTTGTATAATAACTGAAAATGTTTCAAATTTGATGAAAAGTATAAACACATATTTAAAAATCTTAGTTAAACCCAAGCACAAAGAAAATGAGGAAAACTACACCAAGCCACATTGTAATCAAGTTTCTTAAAACCAAGAACAAAAAACACAATATAACAAGAGAACAAGAAAGATATGATACATACAGAGGGGCAAAAATAAGATGATTTTATGTCATAAGTCATGCAAGCCTAAAGAGCACAGAACAGTTTCTTTAAAGTACCGAAAGAAAAAATATCACTCTAAGTCTTATGTGAGAAAATAAGTTAGCCCCTAATAAATGACCTCAATCTTAATAAGTAAAAGAATGATAAATTAAACCAAATTAAGAAGAAAGGAAATAAGAAAGATGTAGCAGAAATCAATGAAAATAGAAAATTAGTAAGAAAATAAATGATGACTCTTGGAGAAGATCAATAAAATTAATAAGCCTCTAGCCAGATTAATCAGTGAAAAACGAGAGAAGACACAAGTCAGTCGTATTAGGAATGAGGTAGTTGACCTCATTGTTGATGCTACAGATATTAAAATAACAATAAATGAACGTTATGACAATTTTTATAGAATAAATCTGATAACAGGTTAAATGAAGAAATTTCTTATAAAACACAGACTGCTAATGCTGACTCATGAATAAATATATAATCTGAATAGATGTACCTATTAAAGAAACTTAAATTAAAATTATAAATCTTCAAAAAAAAAAGGACTTTATCCCAAAGTGACTTCACGTAAATTTTACCAAACATCTAAGGAGGAAATTTTACCAATAATATGCAGACTCTTCTAGAAAATGGAAAAGGAGAAAAATACATACCAACTTATTTTTGAAACCAGATCTAAATTATCCTGATACTAAAACCAGAAAAAAGATCACAGAAAAAATCCCTTATGAATATAGATGTAAAAACATTTAACAAAATTTTAAATTTTGTTACATTTTAAATATTGCTTCCTAGTCAACAAATTGAATCTGAAACTTATAAAAAGAATAATTTATCATGATCAAGTGAGGTTTTTACCAGTGATGCAAGTTTGCCATTATAATTTCAAGATGTAATTGACTATATTGAAAGGAAAAGGAAACATGTGATTTTTAAAAACCACTTCATAGTAAACTTGCAATAGAATTTAACTTGCTCTGCTTATAAAGGAAATTACAAAAAAGAATTTAATTGCACAGACTTCTAGAAGAGAGGGACATATAACTGAAAAAAAAAGGACATACATTTGGATTGGCATTTGGAGTCCACTGCCCAAATACACTGAATCTGAAAAATTATTCTTAGTCCCAGGACACAAAGATTCTGTGCTATTACAACTGAATACCACATGGTCTCACTCATAAGTGGGAGCTAAACACTGGGTACACATGGGCACAAGGATGGGAACAAAAGGCTTTGGGGATTACTAAAGGGGGTAAGGAAAAATAGGTATTAGGATGGAAAAACCACCCATAGGGTCCCAGTCCCATCAGGAGGGTAGGCACATTAGAAGCCCAAACCTCACCGTCACACTATATACCTGTGGAACAAACCTTCACATATATCCCCTTGAATCTAAAATAAAAATTTTTTTTTAGCCAGGCTCAGTGACTCAGCCTGTAATCCCACGCCTTTGGGAGACTGAGGTGAGTGGATTACCTGAGCCCACGGGTTCGAGACCTGCCTGGGCAACTTGACGAGACCTCATCTCTACAATAAATCAAAAAATTATTAGCCGAGCGTGGTAGCACACACCTGTAGTTCCAGCTACTCGGAAGGCTGAGGCAGAAGGATCGCTGGAGCCCAGCAGGTTGAGGCTGCGATGGCCGGCAGTGGCCACTGCACTCCAGTCTGGGCGACAGAGTGAGACTCCAACTCAAAAAAAAAAAAAATTTTTTTTTAAATAGATGATCAATGACTCAAAGGAAAGATCCTGGTGGGACTACCTGGTTGGTCTTACAAAGGAATCTAAGTCATCCCATAAACCAAGTGACAGTTGATGTGTCTGTCTCTCTTTAATTACAAATATACACAGAGCATGCATATGCATGTGAACAAATAAGTGTTTATTTTAATCTCAGTTTGTCTGTAGAAAAATGCTAGGAGGGGATGTGCATGCTCTTATCATTTCCCCAAAATTTTCCTGAACATCGTACCTTCCTGGAGATGCTCTCTTCAAATACCAATTCCTGTAAAAAGAAAAATGCATCATTGACATATTAAAAGTTTTGAAGTGGAATGATGGTTACCTGAGGCTGGAAAAGATAATGGGGAGGGGTGATAAAGAGGGGTTGGTTAATGGGTACAAAGTACAATTAGATAGAGAGAATAACACCTAGTGTTCCATTACACAATAGAGTGACCATAGTAATTTTTGTACAATTTCAAAGTAATTAGAAGAGTGAAATTGGAATGTTCTTAACACAAAGAAATGATAAATGTTTAAAGTAATGGATATCCCAATTACCCTGATTTGATCATTGCAGATTGAGTGCTTGTGTCAAAATATCCTGTGTTCTAAAAATATGTGCAACTGTTACATATCCATAAAATTAAAAAAAAATTTTTTTTAAAAGAACCACACTAAGTTTTGAGAAGACCTGCATCTAACTTAGCTTAAACCAGAAAGCCTCAGCATTGGATCACAGAATATTTTACTCATATAAGATCTAGTAATTTTTAGCTAAGTTAGTATTCATGGGAACATACCATAGAAAACAGTGTTTTGGAATTCTTAACTGTATTTGATTTGATTGCATTTAAAAGCATATCATTTCTTACCCCTTAAGACAAGTTTGCTTTGGTTGACTGGAAAATTTCCTGGTAGATTTGCCAGTATTCTCCTGGTTCTCAGGGAAACAATCTGAAATGAAGAGAAAAAAAGGGAGGAAATAATGGGAAATACCCAACTAATAGAATATTTACTAATATTTTATTCTTCCAAGACTAGTTCAACTGCAGTTTTTCAGTTTCATGCTGCAATTACCAAACATTACCATTCAGCTCCAAATATTTATTTGTCAGACACAAATGAGTTTTCTACTCTAAGAAATCCGGTGAGTAGAAGCCTGGGGTGAATAGAAGCTTCCGCAATTATACCATTTAAAATCCTCCGACTTGGGCCAATGGAAGCTAGACTTTATTCAACACTAAGCTACATAATTTAGCACCATTTGACAGCTATTTGCATTGTGGATATAACTGACTGGTTTTTCATATGTTACTGAAAAGATTGATGACAAATGGAGCTAGCATTTTTAATATAATGTGCCATTTTATATACTATTACAATATTGTCTTAAATAATCTTCTCAAATTTTTCTCTACCAGCGCTTCATTATAAATCTAGAGGAGAATCCTTACATACTATAAAACAAAAAGCATGATAAATAAGCTGACACAAATGAGTTTTCTACTCTAAGAAATCCAGTGAGTAGAAGCCTGGGGTGAATACAAGTTGAATTAGCAAAACCCATCTCTATGTTTTGTGGTAACTATTTGAATTTTTTAAAAGCAAAAATTATTTCATTTAGCATCCTAAGAGTGGAGTGATGAAGACAAGGAGTGGAAGTAATGAACTGTGCAAGTTACATCTGAGAAAGGCCCAAATTTGGGCCTCTGTAGGTCCAAATCAGTTGCAAACAGTTGTCATACGAAAGTACAGCAGCCTGGTACTGAACTTTTAAAAGACTTGAAAGTCAAGTTTACCTCTGACAACCACAGGGTCTTGGGCAGATCACTTACACTCTAAGTCTTAGGTTCCTCACTATAACATATATATAAAGAAGAAAATATTACTTGAGAACTTACCAGTGCTGGAAACTTTACATTTTATCTCATTTATTCCCATTTGATTTTATTCTTACAGCAGAACTGTGAAATAGACATTATTTCCACTATGAAAATGCAAAAATGGCAGCGCAAAATAAATTAATTTACTGAAGACGTCAGTGTTGCCAAGTACCCGAGATACTACTCAAATCTTTACATGACAACATCCTCCTGGTCAAAGGTAGCAAATCTTAGCCCATAAGCTAAATCTGGCCTATGTTTTTGATTGGCTCATGAGATAAGGAAAGTTGAAAAAAAGTTGTAAGGGTCATGACTCAGGAAAAATTTTATGAAATCTAAATTTCAGGCCATGCATAGTGGCTCACATCTGTAATCCCAACAGTTTGGGAGGTTGAAGTAGAAGAATTACTTGAGACCAGGAGTTCAAGACCAACCTTGGCAATATAGTGAGACCCCCATCTCCAAAACAAATAAAAATAAAAAAATTAGCTGGGTATGGTGGTGCTGCCTGTAATCCCATTACTAGGGAGGCTGATGTGGAAGAACTGAACCCAGGAGTTTGAGTTTACAGTAAGCTATGGTTGTACCACTACACTCTAACCTGGGCAACAGAGCAAGATTCTGTCTCTAAAAATAAAAAATAAAAGAAATTCAAATTTCAGTGTGCATAAATAGCATTTTATTGAAATACATTTGTTCATTCATTTACATATCTACTATGGTTGCTTTCATGCTACAACAACAGAGATGAGTAATTTTCACAGAGACCTTAAGACATGTAAAGCCTAAAATAATAACTATTTGGGCCTTTACAGAAAAAATTTGACAATTCCTGGTCTTGACAACTTCACAGGGTGTTGATGAGATGAGATGATATAAATAAAAACTTTGCAATGTATAAGGCAAAACACAAATTGGAATAATAAGCAGGGAATGGTAACAAATAAAAATTAGACAACAATAACAAAAAAAGACAAGAATTCATAAAAGCAAAAAAAAAAAAATACCACCAATAGAAAAACTCTGTGCCTTGTGGTAAAACTTCTATTTTGATTAATAGAATGCTCAAGAAGCAAAATATCTTGTCAAGATTGGATTGATTCTGTTAAAGGACAGTTAACAAAATTGTTATCACTGTGAAGAAATCCTGCTAAAAGTTTCCTGCCTAGAAAGCACAATATACTAAAGGTAACTTCACCATCCTTTGAAGAAAGAAAATGTTGTATTGGTTTGACAATTTTGAACTTCACCTTTTGTTCCCTAAATGAGATGGCTTAAAAAGGATAAAAAATCTTCTCATCCTTTTGTGTTCTGAGGAATGGCCCTTAAATATTCTGAGATAAATCTCACTTCCAGTCTCTCTCAATGAATCAGATAGCACCCACATCCACACTCCCTCATGACAACCTTGTTTTAAAAATCTCAAGATTTCTCCCTTTTCTCTAAGAAGATCCTAATCAATACCATCTTAGCCTCCCCCTCAGCTTGACTTTTTAGGTGGGTTCCTCCCTTAATACAGATCCCTGAACTCCTTTTTCTTAGAGTATTTCAGAAAACTTAGAGTAATAAAATTTTTCTGTGACTCTGAGATAAATCTTCTCTTAGCCTCTTGCCTGTTTTACAACCCAAGAATGTATTTCTTCAAGGACTTGTGAGCCACACCACTGAACTGTACTCATCAGCCGGGCTGGATGGCTCAGCCTGTAATCCCGCGCCTTTGGGAGGCTGAGATGAGTGGATTGCCTGAGCCCGCGGGTTCGAGACCCACCTGGGCAGCGAGACCTCATCTCTACAATAAATCAAAAAATAAGCCGTGCGTGGTAGCGCACGCCTGTAATTCCGGCTACGTGGAAGGCCGAGGCGGAAGGATCGTCGGAGCCCAGCACGTGAGGCTGCGGTGGCCGGGAGTGGCCACTGCACTCCAGTCTGGGCGACAGAGTGAGACTCCAACTTAAAAAAAAAAAGAAAGAAAGAAATGTACTGATCAATAGAGATGGCATCCCATCTCAGTCTCTGTGGTAGGGTAGGAGCCTAACTAACTCAGGTAAGTAAGTAGCAAGCAAAGATGCCTAAGTGCTTTTCCACTAGCTCACCTGAGCACCAAATCTTTTCTGCCTTTTGTTCCGGGAACTGGAACTCAGTCTTTCTACCCTACTGCAATAGTCTTGAACTCAGTCTTCCTTGCCTGTTTAACTTCAAGTGCAATTTTTCTTTAACATTTCTCATCCATGAGTATTCTCTTTACTGCAGTATCTTGAATAAAGTCATCATCTTAGCTGCCCAAAGTGTTTTGTCTTTAACAGCTTCAAGGTCATCATTTTGAAAAGAAATTTTTATCGTGCAAAATTGTGGATACCAATTTGGAGAGGCATTAAAAAACAGAAGCAAATCTGTACTTATTCAAAGATAAATCTTAAAAGCTATTATTAAAAAAAAGAAAATGTGGAACTTGATCTTTTCTTTCTATCTGAAGCTGAGTAACTTAACTCTGTTGGGATTTTGGACATCGCTTTGATAATGCAGTTTGGCTAGATTTCAGTAAGTCCATAGTCTCTGGGATAAAGAGAAGAAGTAGAAACCTTTCTCTATCGTAGTTTGGATGACAAAATTTGAGACAAATACTAAAAATTCTAATAGTTCCATTTGCTAAATCACATATTCTGCTCATATGTTAGAGACCACCTTTGATTATTCAAATTTATTTTTACAGAAGATGATAAAATTGTCCATGAAATGTCAGGATTAGATACAATCAAATTAGGCCATTTTGAGATATCCTTTTTTTCTTTTTTTTTAAATAAAGCTTTCTATTAACACCTAAATGGATTGAATTGGCTCCCTCTTAGCCAAACTAAAATAAATGAAATCTTTGGTATAATCTGTTGAAAGGTTAACAGGTTTCCTCCTTAACATTTTAATAAATGAATATTCACTGAAGTGACTCTTGACCAACTTCCTTCTACTATATTATCTTTGTATTCAGTTGAAAAACACTTGAGAAAAAAATACCTGTCATTTATTTCTAGGCATTTGTAACTTTGCTGTTAGGCTGAAAACTACATACTACAGCAATTAAAAGGATAGAAAATGAATCCATTTTATGCTATTTTAATCAGATAATAGTTAATGATATTGACAACTCAATATTGCCTCTCTATTTAGCTATCCTTACCTCACGTTTTAAATTTTCCTTTTGCAAATTTTCCTTCTGCTATTCTGACATTTATCTGTCCAAAAAGTTAATCCTCAGAAGTAAGACTATTTTAAAATCCAACTCTCTAAATTCAATGATTATTGTTTCCTAATGACTCCATTTTTATTTTAAGATTTTAACTTATATGCCTTATTTTTCTGGCTTGCCTCCCTTTATATTATATAAGGTTATTCAAAGGATTAAAAAATATTTTTAATCATTCTGGATATGATACAAATACTCTGTATCTCCTGCCCCACTATGAAAATATGATCTCAGAATCAAAGGACTCATTTCTGAGATATGAATATTTTCTCCCAAGTTTTCTCATATTTTATTAAAATCTCCATACATGCAAATTTTAATCAGCCACCTTGAAAATCTGTTGCTGAACTTTGATTTTGAGGTGAGGAGAAATGCCTTTTTGGTTGAAATCAAATAACAACACTACCTGATTTTCTGTTATCTCAACATCAACATAAATAAAGACAAGCTCATGAAAAAGACTATAGTTGGTTTGCTGGGTGGCTGGTGGTGAATTAACTAATTGTTTACATAACGTTAGGAGTGATATTTACAGCAATTTTCTCTGCAACTGATTTATGTTATGTACTATCTAATAATGCATAAGAACAATAATGATTTTCTTTTGAGGAGTCCCCAATGGGAAACTTTTTGCTTAACTTCATCCTAATTACAAGACTAGAGAGATTTATCTCCAGCATTTATAAATTAGCATTTTATTCTTATCAGGTTCACTAACATTAATATTTATAAATATATGTTTTATTGCATTATTATACTTGGCTTCACCATGAAAAACAGAGTGGTCATTCTACAGTGATGCTTCCCTGTTTTCCCATTTTACAGGAGTGGAAGTCAAACTAAAAATGAATTCGAGTCCTTACTCTGTACTTTCAGACTTTAACCTACCTAAATCTTAATTTCCTTAACTATAAAAGGAGGAAAATAGTAATATCCATTCTGTATAGTTGTGAAAGTTTACTTTGCACAACAAATATTTACTGAGCACTTTCATGTTCCAGAGACTGTGAGGAGCTGGGTGTACAACAGTGAATACTAAACAGAAACCCTGACTTCCTGAAGCCTGAAATCTAGGAGCATCAGAAATTAAGAAAATAGTTACACACACACACACACACACACACACACACACACACACACACACACACAAATACAAACACCCATAAAAGTGTAAAACTGGGAAGTGTTATGACACCCTCTATTAGAGAGCTTTTATTTAATTGAACTGACTGAATTGATGCTTGAGCTGAGATAAAATGTATGGTTATGCATTAACAATACAAAGAGGCTAGGAGGAAATAGCTTGTGTAAGGGCCCTGTGGCAGGAGGGAGCTTAGGCAGGTGTTATAGAGTAGAAGAAAGACAAGGTACTTGAAGTGAAGGAAGTAAGAGAGAGTGTAGTGTCAAATAAGGTTGATAGTTAAGAGGGCCATACAGGGCCTTTTAGGTCTTGCCAAGGAGTGTTCTCCTTATGCTCAACGCAATGGGAAGCTACAAACAGGTGCTAATCAGGAGGACAAGGAAAGATCATTCTATAGTAATGTTGAAAACAGATTGAAGATCATCCAGACTGAACTTGAATGGATGGGTTGGGAGGCTATAGCAGAAATCTAGTTAAGAAATAATGGAAACTTGGACTAACACGGTTTTGGCAATGATAAAGAATAGAGATGGACTGTAGAGGTGTTTAGAAAGTAAAATGGAAAGAACCTTCTGATAATCCTGATAGAGCATATAAGAGAGTAGACGCCAACACTTTGGCTGCTATGTGAATTGTTATTATATCTGTGATATACAGAGACTGCAAAAGACAAGATTTGGAAGAAAGAAGATTTTGCATGTGGTCTGACAGGTTGAGTTTGAGATTCTTTTAATACATTCAAATATGTTTATTAGGCAGTTGTTTATATCAGCCAGGAGCGGATTGGCTATAGAGAGGTGTGGGAGGTAGATGTGCACTGCATTCCACATCATGATAAAAGAAGCATTGGATGTCACTGAAGCAACTCAGAGGTATAGCATAGAGTTAAAAGACAGAGGGTCAAGACCAAGGTGTGAGTCACTCTGTTATGGTCTGAGTAACTCTCGGCTGCTCTCTCTTGGTACCAATAACTCAAAGGGGCAGGGAACTGGTAGAAAGAAGTTTATTTCTGAATTTGAATCCAGGGAGCAGAGCCAGAGTTGAGGTGTTTCTAACATGGTCCTGCTCCCCCTTTATGTTTCACAGTTCATTTTTATAAGTCCAGGTTTGTTGGTACTTATACATTAGCCATGTGACCAGCAGAGTATTGTATAGAACTTATCCATAGTGACATTTTACAGTCCAGACTTCCTGGTGCCAGGTACCAGAGGTATCTCACAGCTTGCATCAGTAAGGCCTGGCAGAAGTGTTAATCAGACTTGCCATAGAGTAAAGTGAGTTTATAGGGCCCAAGACATCATGCATGACACAAAAGTTATACAAATCACAAAACTGATTCCATACTATTCAAACCTATGACTACTAAGAAAAGGGAATAAATGGGGATTTACATCTTTCAGTTGATTGGGTGTAGTCTGCAGGGAAATCAAGGATCCCCTGAAGTTACTTACTGGAAGTGCTTAGGAGATTAGGGGACTTTCAGGAATATATCTCTCAGTTTATTGGGCATAGTCTGCAGGGAAATTAAGGATGCTTTGAAGTTTCTTACTGGTAGTGCATAGGAGATAAGGGAAAGTGCACCTTTCATTAGCTCTCAGGAATATTGTTCAGGAACATACAGGAGCACTTGAACCCTTGCCATGTCCTTCTCTAGGGGCTGTGGCAATATAGACAGGCATTAGTGGGGTCTCTGTATCAATTCTAATAATTAATGGCCTGA
Source organism: Cephalopachus bancanus (assembly GCA_027257055.1). Classification (NCBI taxonomy): domain Eukaryota; kingdom Metazoa; phylum Chordata; class Mammalia; order Primates; family Tarsiidae; genus Cephalopachus; species Cephalopachus bancanus. Next base: position 2,716,137 of record JAPVLO010000030.1, on the reverse strand, counting down.
TGGAAGAAGGATAAACCTGCAAGAGTTAAAAAAAAATCCATCAAAGCAACAAGATGAAAATAAGAAGTGTAGTGCCCTAAAAATGAATTGAGAAAAGTATTTGGGGAAGAAGGGAGTAGCCAAAAGAGTCAAATGCTTCTTAAAAAAAAAAATCAAGTAGCAAGAACAATGAAAGCTGTTCACTACTTTTATAAACAAGCAAATCATTGGCTTGGGGAAAGTAGGAGGTGCAGAAATGGGTACAGCAACTGTGGACATTTGTTAGAAGAAGCTTGACTTTCAGAAAAAGATCAAAGGTAGCAATCAATGAGCAATGAGAGATTGGCTAAAGTTGTGTTTTGTTTTTAGTCAGAGACACTTAATCATGTACAAAGTCATTGGCATAAATACAAATGAGGAGATCAGAATGAATCTACCAGAAATAAAGAACATAAATGTTGTAAAGTAGAGAACAATGGGGTCCATGAAAGAGATTAGGTGGATTGAATGACATAAGGAACTGATATTTTTCACAATGCTTAATACATTGAACAGTAGCTGTTTTATCAGGGAGAATACTTTTGGTTGTAACTAATCAAAGATAGCCCAAACTGGTTCAAGCAACAAAAGAAATTTATTAGTACACACAACTAAAAATACAGAATAGACAGACTTCAAGAACATTTTTAAAAATTTTTATTTTAAAATTGTGAGGTACAATTCAGGGTTAGGTGCACAAATATTCGTTATGAAGGTACCCTTGTTGATGAGGTGTGCCCCCCCTTTCCCAGGCAGATTCCCACTACTGCCAATCCCACTTCCCTGCACCCACAGCCCTGCCACTGTCAATACTTTTCTTATAGCATTAGAATAATTGTTCAAGGTCCGCTTGCGAGTAAGAACATTTGCTACTCAACCCTTTGTTTCTGTGAAAGATCACTTGTATTATAGACTCCAAGTTCACCCAGGTTGCTGTGAAGTTCATGATTTTTTCTTTTTTATGGCTGCATAATATTCAATTGTGTATATGTACCATATCTTTTTTATCCAGTCCTCTCTTGATAGGCAGCATGGTTGGTCCCATGTTCTTGCTATTGTAAACAATGCTGCAATAAACACACATGTGCAGGTATCTTTTTTATAGAGTGATTTGAGTTCATCTGGGTATATTTCCAATAGGGGAATTGCAGGGTCATATGGAAGGTCGATTTTTAGAACTTTTAGGAATCGCCACACTGTTTTCCACAGAAGCTGTACTAGTTTACGCTCCTACCAACAGTGTAGAAGTGTTCCCTTTTCCCCACATCCTCTCCAGCATTTGTTATTTTTTGAGTTATTGATGATAGCCATTCTGACTGGAGTTAGGTGGTGTCTCAGTGTAGTTCTAATTTGTATTTCTTTGATGACTAATGAGACTAAACATTTTGTCATGTATCTGTTGGCTGCTTGTACATCTTCTTTTGAGAACTGTCTATTCATAACTTTTGCCCACTTTGTAATGGGGCTGTTTTTTTCTTTTCAGCACATTTGAGTTCCTAGTAGATGCTAGATGTTAGGCCTTTATCAGACATAGAGTTGTCAGGGAGTCTGTGGGCTGTCTCCCTGCTCTCTTGATGGTTTCTACGGCTTTACAGAAGCTTGTCAGTTTGAAGAGGTCCCCCTTGTCTATCTTATCTCTTATGGCATGGGCACTTGGGGTTTTGATCAGGAATTGGTTGTCAGTTCCAATTTCCATAAAGGTATGCCCTGCATTTTCTAAGGTTCTTATAGTTTGAGGTTTTACATTTAAGTCTCTGATCCATTTAAGTTGATTTTTGTGTATGGGGATAGGTAGGGGTCCTGTTTCAATCTTCTGCATGTGGTCAGCCAGTTTTCCCAGCACCATTTACTGAATAGGTTCTCCTCTTCCCAGTGATTGGTGGTGGAGACTTTGTCAAAGATGGTTGAGAAATTGAAGTTTGCTTCTGGAATCTCAATTCTATTCCATTGGTCTATGTGACTTTTCCTGTACCAATACCAGGCAGTTTTGATTATCATTGCTTTATAATAAAGCTTAAAGTCTGGGAGTGTAATACCTCCTGCTTTGTTTTTTTTTGTTGTTGTTGTTGTTTTTGCTGAGGATTGTTGTGGCTATTCATGCTCATTTATGTTTCAATATGAATTCCTGTATTGTTGTTTCTAGGTCTGAGAAGAATGTTGCTAGTAATTTGATGATATTGCACTAAATCTGTAGACTGCCTTAAGTAGAATGGACATCTTAACAATACTGATTCTTCAAATCCATGAGCATGGAATATTTTTTCACTTGTTTGTGTCATCTTTGATTTCTTTGAGCAGTGTTTTGTAGTTTCCATTGTAAAGGTCTTTCACATCTCTGGTTAGGAGGATGCCAAAGTATTGCTTTTTTTTTTGGTGGCTACTGTGAATGGAATTGTGCTTTTTATTTGAGTTTCTGTTTATTTATTATCAGTGTATAGAAATGTGATTTTCTTTTGCACATTTGTTTTATACCCTGAGACTTTGTCAAAGCCCTTTATCATTGCAAGGAGGTTTATGACAGATTCTCTTCAGTTTTCAAGATAAAGAATCATGGCATCTGCAAAGAGGGATAACTTGATTTCATCTTTCCTATTTGAATAACCCTGATCACCTTCTCTACTCTGATTGTTGTAGCTAGGACTTCCAAACTATGGTGAACATAAGGGGTGAGATCAGGCATCCTTGTCGTGTTCCAATTTTCAGGGGAAATGGTTCTGATTTCTGTCTGTTTAGTAGTACACTAGCTGTGAGTTTCTCATAGATGACTCTTACTATTTTGAGGTATGTTCCATCTATGCCCAGATTTTCGAGAGTTTTTATCAAGAAGTGGTGCTGGATTTTATCAAAAGCTTTTTCTGTGTCTAATGATATCACCATTTGGTTTTTATTTTTATGTCTGTTGATGTATTTAATTATGTTTATGGTCTTATGAATGTTGAACCAGCCTTGCATTCCAGGGATGAAGCATACTTGGTCATGGTGGGTGATTTTGAGATGTGTTGTTGAATCCAGTTTGCTAGAATCTTGTTGAGAATTTTAGCATCTATATTCATCAAGGATATTGGGCTGTAGTTCTCTTTCTGTATTGGGTCTTTACCTGGCTTGACTATCAATGTGAAGTTAGCATCATAAAATGATTTCGGGAGAGTTCCATCTTTATCAATCAACTGGAATACTTTCAATGGGATTGGTATCAGTTCCTCCTTGTTTGTTTTGTAGAATTATGCTGGAAAATCACCTGGTCCTGGGCTTTTATTTTATAGGTAGTTTTCTTATGACATAGTTAATTACCTGGGTTGTTATTGGTCTATTTAGGGTCTCAATTTCTTCATGCTTCAACCTGGAGAGATTGTGTGATGTCCATTTCCTTTAGGTTTTCAAGTATGTTTCCATACAGGTATACATAGTAGTCTCTGATAATCTTTTGTATTTCTTCAAGGTCTCTTGTGACTTCATCATTTGTGTTTCTGATTGTGTTTATTTGGGCTTTTTCTCTCTTTTTCTTGGTCAGTCTAGCTAGGGGACTGTCAATCTTGTTTATCCTTTCAAAAAACCAGCTTTTTGTTTCATTGATTTTTTGTTTTTTTTGTTTTTTTTTTCTCTCTTCTATGTCCTGGATTTGGGCTTTTATTTTGGTAATCTGGATTCTTCTGCTGAAGTTAGGGTTTTGGTAGTCTTGCTTTTCCAGCTTCCTTAGGTGACTTTTTAGGCTGTTAACTTAAGATCTTTGCATTTTCTTCATGTGTGTTTTTAGAGATATGAATTCCCTTCTAACTACTGCTTTCATGGCATCCCAGAGATTTCAGTAAGATGTTTCTTCATTTTCAATTTTTTCCAGATATCTTTTAATCTCTGTTTTGATTTCCATGTTGACCCAGGAGTTGCTTAGCATCATGCTGTTTAGTGTCTATGTCTATGTGGGTTTGGAGGGAACTTTGTTGATGTTGATATTTATTTTTATTCCACTGTGGTCTGAGAAGGTGCATGGCAGAATTTCAATCTTATGAAATTTGTTTATGCTCAATTTATGGCCAAGGACATGGTTGATCTTAGAGTATATTCCATGTGGTGATGAATAGAATGTATATTCTGTGGTTGTAGGGTGGAGTGTTCTGTAGGTATCAGTTAAGTCCATTTTGTCAAGAGTCACATTGAGGTTTTGGATCTCCTTGCCGATTTTCTGTCTCAATGATCTGTCTAGGCTTGTGAGTGGTGTTTTAAAGTCCCCAGCTATGATATTGTTAGAGTCAATATCTTTTTAAAAGTTTGCCTAGAAGTTGCTTTATGAAAGTTGGTGCTCCAATGTTGGGTGCACATATGTTTAGGATGGACACTTCTTGTTGATGGGTTGAACATTTTATCATTATAGAGTGACCTTCTGTATCTTTTTTAATTTTTGATAGCTTAAAGGATATTTTATCTGATATTAAGATTGCAACTCTTGCTTCCTTTTTTGTCCTGTTCACCTGAAATTTTGTTTCCCATCCTCTTACTTTGAGTCTGTGAGTATCCTTTCTGGTGAGATGAGTCTCTTGAAGACAATACATTGTTGCCTCATGATATTTTAACCATTTTGTCATTTTGTGTCTTTTCAGTGATGTATTTAGTCCATTCACATTCAGGCTAATCATTGAAATGTGAGAGTTTATCCTTGTCTTGAGGTTCTTATAGAGTTGTTGCTGTTCCTACTTGTTTGTTGTCTTTCTTTTGATTTTTTGAGTGATTTATGTGTATTTTCAATCTTTTTCCTGCACTCTTGTGAAGAATGTTGACATTATTTTTTCCCTTATTTCTGTGTTTAATACTTTCTTAAGTGCTTCTTATAGAGCTAGTCTAGAGACAGCATAAGTTCTTAGGGATTGGATGTCTGGGAAAGATTTTAATTCTTCCTCACTGATGAAGCTTAGCTTAGCTGGGTAGGTTATTCTTGGCTGCAATTTTTTATCTTTTAGAACTTTGAAGATTGGGCTCCAAGCTCTCCTAGCCTGAAGTGTTTTTGTAGATAAATCTGCTGCCATTCTAATTGGTCTTCCCTGGTAGGTAGTTTGACCTTTTTCTTTTGCTGCTTTTTGGATTTTTTCTTTTGTACCTACTTTGCTTAGGCAAATTACTATGTATCTAGCAGTTGATCTTCTCATTTGTTGTCTTGCAGATCTCTAAATTTCTTGTGTTTGATTGGTCACATCATTGATGAGATGAGGGAAGTTTTCTTGAATAATTTCATGGAATGTTTGTTCCAAGGCTGTCTCTGTCTCTCTTTCTGCATTAGGAAGTCTTAGATTCAGCCTCTTGAAATAACTGCTCCTCTTTTGAAGGTTTTATTCTGCCTTTTTAAGCTTCTTTTCTATGTTGTTGACAGTATGGGTTAGCTCTATATTTTGATCTTCAAGCTCTGAGATTCTTTCTTCTGCTTGTCTAACTCGGTTTTCCCTGCTTATCAGTTTGTTATTTATTTCATTCACAGTATTCTTTACTGCTGTTATCTCAGTTATCAACTCCTTCATTTTTTCCTCTTGTCTCTCCTCAATTCTATTTATTCTCTCTATTAATGTCTTGACATCTGGGTTTGTAGTTTGAGACCAGTCATTCTGGGGGCTCTTCATTGTTTGCATACTGAAGTCTGTTTTCTCAGTGGTTGACCTCCTAGGGGTCTATTTGAGGCCCATATTTTTCTTTTGGTTTTTCTTCATTTGTGTAAATCCCCCACACACACACTTTTTTTTTCCTTTTTTTAAACTCTACTGTTCAGGGATGGTAGTGTTACTTTTACATCTGTTTGCTCAATCTTCTATTTTTCCTTATGTGGATCCTCTGACTTTGTTCAATTCTGAAGCTGGAATGTGGGATGGGTGCTGTATTTTTACAATTTTGAGATTTAATTGGGGGGGGAGCTGTGATTCAAAATGTATCTGCAGATCCCAGTATCCACCAACAGGTGTCTGGGCACCCTGAAACCCACTTCCTACTGCCTTACAATCTGTGCATGCAGTTCAGGTATAGGCTTGTTCCCTGGAAGCAAAATGAGGTAAGAAAAAGGAAAAGAATGGAAAAAGGAAGGAGGGAGGCAAGAGAAAGGTGGAGAGAAAAAAGAATAAGAAGGAAAACATACAGACATACCAACTAACAAAAGAAAAGAGACACAAAGACAAAAAAAAAGTAAAAAAATTAAAACATACAGGCAATCATATAAACACACAAACCAACAAAAACCTCCCTATTGGGACTTCCAGCAAGATGGCAATGGGGCAGCCTGGTCTATGAAACCCTCCGCTAAGGAGAACACAGAGGGTCTCTGACTCTCTCCCCGGGGGCTGTGGATTCCAATGTTGACAGCCTGCTCTTCACGTGGAGCTTAGCTGTCACTACCGCGGGGCATTGCAGCGATCTGAACAGCCACTGCAACTGCAGACACAGCAGCCGCTGGTGCCACCACTTCCTCCATGGTGGACACAGCACATCGTGCCACCCATGCCTGAGGCGATCCATGACTACAGTCCTTTGAAGTACCTGCAGGCAAGATCTGCTGGGATTGCTGCCACCTCTGCTGCCAACGAGACGTCCTGTGGGCCATGAGTCTCCTCCTGTGTGCCCTGAGGCAGGCTCCCATCTCCAGTCCCTGCCTGACTCCTATCAGGCTCCACCCCTTCTGGGGCAAGCAGCTGAGATAGCACCACCTGCTGGCGATACAAGGTAACAACACAAAAACGGAAAAACAAGCTTGAGAAACAGACACAGGCCAGATTTAAGTAGTGAACTGAGGGTGATCTGAATTGTCCTTCACAGCAGGCCAGGGGCAACTGGTCCTAACTGTAAACTAATTTACCAGCTTGAAAAGGCAGCTAGAAATCAGAGCTGAAGCTGGGCTCGGTGGCTCAGCCTGTAATCCCACGCCTTTGGGAGGCTGAGGTGAGAGGATTGCATGAGCCCAAGGGTTCAAGAGCCATCTGGGCAGCGAGACCTCATCTCTACAATAAATCAAAAAATCAACCGGGTGTGGTAGCGCATGCCTGTAATTCCGGCTACTTGGAAGGCTGAGGCGGAAGGATGGCCGGAGTCCAGCAGGTCGAGGCTGAGGTGGCGGGGGTGGCCACTGCACTCCAGTCTGGGCAACAGAGTGAGACTCCAACTGAAAAAAAAAAAAAAAAAAAAGAAATCAGAGCTGAAAGGACATTGGACTTAAACAAAAAATCTCAATGTATGCTCGATTGGTTCTGTTAGTTTAATGACTTAATTCTATTCCTACTGTTTTGTTCCTTTTTTTTCTTTTCCTCTTCCTTTTCTTCTCTTTTCTCCTCTCTGTAAACCATATCTTTGTATAGAGGAACAGCACACCAATAAGGTGGTTGGTTAGCTTATATGCTAGCATCATTGTGTGTTTTATTTTTTTTTGTATGGGAGTTGGTTAGTCTGTGGCTGTGGTCTATTGTTTTTATCTGTTTCAGTTTAGGTCTCTCTCTCCATTTGTTGGTACACTCATCTATTTCCCCCTTACTCCTCTCTCTCTCCACCCCCTCTTCCCTTCACTGTCTGCTCCATTCTCTTCCCTCTGCTAACCACATTTTATTTCAGGGAGTAAACCTACAGCCCCACTGCATGGACAGATTCCAAGGCAGTGGGAAGTGGGTTTCAGATTATCCATCCCCTGTCAGTGAATACCAGGACCTGCAGATAGATTTTGAATCACAGCTCCCCACTTAAGTAAATCTCAAAACTGCAAAAAGGACCACCCCCAACCTACAGTGCAACTCCACAATTGAACAAAGTAAGAGGGCATTCAGAAAGAAGAATAGGAGATTGAACAAACAGAAGTAAAAGCAATCCCTCTACCATTGAATAACAGAATTAAAGAATATGGTGACATGGAGGGACGAGAAAAGTAGGGAGGGGGAAAAAACCGCACAAATGAAGAAAAAACAAAGAAGAATATAGGCCTCACACAGATCCCTGGGAAATCAGAAACTGAGAAAACAGATTCCAGAACACAAACAATGCAGAGCCCCCAAAATGACTGGTCACATGCAACAAACCCAGACATCAAGACATTAATAGAGAGAATTTAAAAAATTGAGGAGAGACAAGAGGAAAAAAGGAAGGAGCTGATGTCAGAAATAACAGCAGTAAAGAATACTGTGGTGTAAATAAATAACAAACTAATAAGCATGGAAAGCAGAATTAACCAAGCAGAGGAAAGAATCTCAGAGTTCGAAGAACAAAACACAGAACTAACTCAAACTATCAACAACACAGAAAAGAAACACAAAAAGACAGAACAAAGCCTTCAAGAGATGAATGATCATTTCAAGAGACCGAACCTAAGAGTAACTGACCTTCCTGAGACAGAGAGAGAAACAGAGGCCACACTGGAACAAACATTTCATGAAATCATTCAAGAAAACTTCCCTCATCTCATCAGTGATGCAAAAATTCAAACACAAGAGATTCAGAGAACCCCTGCAAGACAACAAATGAGAAGACCAACTCCCAGACATATAATAACTCACCTAAACAAGGTAGGTATAAAAGAAAAAATCCTAAAGGCAGCAAGAGAAAAAGGTCAGACTACGTACCAGGGAAGACCAATTAGAATAGCAGCAGATTTATCTACAGAAACCCTCCAGTCTAGGAGAGCTTGAAGCCCTATCTTCAAAGTTCTAAAAGATAAATAATTTCAACTGAGAATAACCTACCCAGCCAATCTAAGCTTCATCAATGAGGGAGAATTGAAATCTTTCCCAGATATCCAATCCCTAAGAACCTACGCTGTCACAAGACCACCTCTACAAGAAACACTTAAGAAAGTATTTAACACAGAAGAAAAGGAAAAAAGAGCAACAACGTTCTTCACAAGAGTACAGGCAAAAGATTAAAAACACACATGATCCAACTCTAAAACCAAAAGAAACACAACACACAAATAGGAAGAACAACAACTCTTTAAGAACATTATGATAAGGATCAACTCTCACATTTCAATAATTAGTTTGAATGTGAATGGACTAAATGCACCACTAAAAAGACATAGAATGGCAAAATGAATAAAATATCACCAAGCAACAATTTATTGCCTTCAAGAAACTCACCTCACTAGAAAGGACACTCATAGACTCAAAGTAAGAGGATGGGAAACAAATTTTCAGGCGAATGGAACACAAAAGAAAGGAGGAGTCGTGATCTTAATCTCAGACAAAATACCCTTTAAGCTATCAAAAATTAAAAAAGATACAGAAGGCCACTACATAATGATAAAAGTTTCAATCCATCAACAAGAAATATCCATCCTAAACATATATGCACTGAACATAGGAGCACCAACTTCATAAAGGAGCTCCTCGGTAAATTAAAAAAAGATATCGACTCCAATACCATCATAGTTGGGGACTTTAATACCCCACTCACAACCCTAGACAGATCATCAGGACAAAAAATCAGCAACGAATTCCAAAACCTCAATGTGACTCTTGATCAAATGGACTTAATTGATACCTACAGAACTCTCCATCCAAAGACCACAGAATACACATTCTACTCATCACCATATGAAACATACTCTAAGATCAACCACACACTTGGCCATAAATCAAGCATAAGCAAATTTAAAAGGACTGAAATTTTACCATGCACCTTCTCAGACCACACTGGAATAAAAATAAACATTAACACCAACAAGGTCCCCCCCAAACCCACAAAGACATGGACACTAAAGAGCATGATGCTAAACAACTCCTGGGTCAATGATGAAATCAAAACAGAGATCAAAAGATACCTGGAAACAAATGAAAATGAAGAAACATCTTACCAAAATCTCTGGGACACCATGAAAACCATGGACACCATGAAAATATCCCTACAAATGCACATGAAGAAAATGAAAGGATCACAAATTAACAGCCTAAGAAGTCTCCTAAAAAAGGTGGAAAAGCAAGACCACAAAAACCCTAATTTCAGAAGAAGAATCCAGATCACCAATATAAAAGCCCAAACCCAGGACATAGAAGACAAAAAGATAATACAAAAATTCAATGAAACAAAAAGCTGGTTCTTCGAAAGCATAAACAAGATCGATGGTCCCTTAGCTAGACTGACCAAGAAAAAGAGAGAAAAAGTCCAAATAAACACAATCAGAAGCACAAAAGATGAAGTCACATCTGATACTGAAGAAATACAAAAGATCATTAGAGACTACTATGTACACTTGTATGGAAACAAACTTGAAAACCTCAAGGAAATGGAGGACTTTCTGTCATACACAACCTGCCTAGGTTGAAACAAGAAGAAATTGAGACCCCAAATAGACCAATAACAATCAAGGAAATTGACTATGTAATAAGAAAACTACCTTAAAAAAAAAAAAAAAAACCCTGGACCAGATGGTTTTCCAGCAGAATTCTACAAGACATTTAAGGAGGAGCTTATACCAATCCTACTGAAGGTATTCTAGCAACTGAGAAAGATGGAACTCTCCCCAAATCATTTTATGAAGCTAACATCACATTGATATCCAAGCCAGGTAAAGACCTAACAAAGAAATAGAACTACAGGCCAATATCTTTGATGAACATAGATGGTAAAATTTTCAACAAGATCCTAGTGAACAGGATTCAACAACACATCTCAAAAATCATCCATCATGACCAAGTAGGCTTCATCCCTGGGATGCAAGGCTGGTTCAACATTCATAAAACCACAAATGTAACTAAATACATCAACAGATGGCAAAAGAAAAACCATATAATTGTATCATTAGATGCAGAAAAAGCTTTTGATAAAATCCAGCACCCCTTCTTGATAAAAACCCTCGAACATCTAGACATATGGGGAACATACCTCAAAATAGTAAAAGCCATCTACAAGAAACTCACAGCCAGTATACTCCTAAATGGACAAAAATGAACCATTTCCCCTGAAAATTGGAACCAGACAAGGATGCCCACTCTCACCCCTCCTGTTCAATATAGTATTAGAAGTCGCAGCTAGAGGAATCAGAGAAGAGAAGACAATAGGGGGTATTCAAATAGCAAAAGAAGAAGTCAAGTTATCTCTCTTTGCAGATGACATGATCGTGTACCTTGAAAACCCAAGAGAATCTGTCAAAAATCTCCTTACACTGATAAAGGACTTTGGCAAAGTCTCAGGATATAAAATAAATGTGCAAAAGACAATCACATTTCTTTACACCAATAATAAACAAACAGAAACCCAAATAAAAAGTACAATTCCATTCACAACAGCCACAAAAAAAAATGAAATACCTTGGGATCTTCCTAACCAGAGACGTGAAAGACCTTTACAATGAAAACTACAAAACACTGCTCAAAGAAATCAGAGATGACACAAACAAGTGGAAAAATATCCCATGCTCATGGATTGGAAGAATCAGCATTGTGAAGATGTCCATCTTACCTAAGGCAATCTATAGATTTAATGCAATACCCATCAAATTACCAGCAACATTCTTCTCAGACCTAGAAAAAACAACACAGGAATTCATATGGAAATACAAACAACCAAGAATAGCCAGAACAATCCTCAGCAAAAAAAACAAAGCAAGTGATATCACATTACCAGATTCAAACTTTAGTATAAAGCTACAATCATCAAAAGAGCTTGGATTGGTACAGGAACAGGCTTATAGACCAATGGGATAGAATTGAGATTCCAGAATCAAAACCTCAACTTCTCAACCAACTCATCTTCGACAACGCCTCCACCACCTACCACTGGGGAGAGGAGAACCTATTCAGTAAATGGTGCTGGGAAAACTGGCTGACCACATGCAGAAGATTGAAACAGGACCCCTATCTATCCCCATACATAAAAATTAACTCTAAATGGATCAGAGACCTAAATGTAAAACCTCAAACCATAAGAACCTTAGGAAATGAAGGGCATACCCTCATGGAAATTGGAACTGCATCCAATTCCTGAACGAAACCCACAGGCCATAAGAGATAAGATAGACAAGTGGGACCTCATTAAACTGACAAGCTCCTGCAAAGCCAAAGAAACCATCAAGAGAGCAGGGAGACAGCCTACAGACTGGGAAAAAGTATTTGCCAGCTCCAGGTCTGACAAAGGCTTAACATCTTGGATCTACAATGAACTCAAACATGCTTAAAAGAAAAAAACAAACAGCCCCATTATGAAATGGGCAAAAGATTTGAACAGACACTTCTCAAAGGAAGACATCCGAGCAGCCAACAGACACATGAAAAAAATGTTTAGCCTCACTAATCATCAGGGAGATGCAAATCAAAACCACACTGAGATACCACCTAACTCCAGTCAGAATGGCAATTATCAATAACTCAAAATATAACAGTTACTGTAGAGGGTGTGGCGAAAAGGGAACACTTCTACACTGTTGGTGGGAGTGCAAACTAGTGCAAACTCTGTGGAAAACAGTATGGCGATTCCTAAAAGCTCTAAATATTGACCTCCCATATGACCCCCCTGCCCCCCTACTGGGAATATATCCAGAAGAACTCAAATCACTCTATAAAAAAGATACCTGCACACGTATGTTTACTGCAGCATTGTTCACGATAGCAAGAACCTGGAAGCAACCATGCTGCCCATCAAAAGAGGACTGGATTTAAAAAATGTGGTACATATACCCAATGGAATACTATGCAGTCATAAAAAAGAACAAAATCATGAATTTTGCAACAACCAGGATGGAAGTAGAGTCTATAATACTGACTGATATCTCACAGAAACAAAGATCTGAGTATCACATGTTCTCATTCATCATTGAACATCCAATGTAATACTATAAGAAAATGACTGACAGTGGTGGGAAACTATGGGGGGCAGGGTAGGGAGATGGGATAAGCTGTAGTAAATGTCTGTCTGGGGATCTGGAGACACGTCTTATCAACAAGGGTGCCTGAACGAAGCATACTTGTATACCTAACCCTTAATGGTACCCCACAATATCATAATAAAAAATATTGATTAAAAAAATAAAAAAATAAAATAAAACCTCCCTATTGATATTCTCTTCCCATACACAAATAGGAAGTCTAGAGAAAAAAAAAATCAGTAAAATAACAGAAACAAAGCAAGTAGTAAAATGTTATCAAGAACAGAAAGAAAGAGAAAAAAACTAAAACAAAAAACAACAAAAATGAGCAAAACAGATAAAAAATAAAAATAAAAACAAGAAACAAAACTCGCTCTGAGGTAGTTTCTTTAAGTCCAATGTCCTTTCAACTCTGATCTCTAGCTCTCAACACAGGCTGATAGGGTTGCTGTCAGCGCAGGCTCACAGAGTTGCTCACAGCTTGGGTCAGATGCCCCAGGCCTACTGTGGAAGGAGGGTGAATCTGATCTGGACTCACCGGGCTTGTTGCTTGTCAAGTCTACCTCTCAGATCTGACCTCTCTATGTCTGATTCAGCATGGGGGAGGGGCTCCTATCTCTCCCAATTTGATGAGATTACCTCAGGTCCCAAGTTGGAGGTTGGATGGAGCTGGGCTGAACTGGGCAGGGCAATGCAGGTTTCTGCCTAGTCCTGGGACAGAGAAAATGGCTGTAACCGGCGTTTCCTCACCAGACATGGGGCTCCTCTCCAGCTCTTCCGGATCTTCTGTCTCCACTATTTGGACGCAGGGCTCCAGTTGATTTGCTATAACAGGTGATGATATGGGCCAGGTGCCAGGCAATGAGAATCAGCTGAATTCAGCAGACTTTTCTCAGGAGAGTCCCGTGAACAGCAGATGATCTTGCATGCCTGCAGCTTCAATCTCAAGGTGGTGAGGGCTTGCAGTCATCTTCAGAGGGGGGCTCCAGGTGTATGAACCCAAGTCTCCCCTCAAACAGACTTTCACTCTCCCACCAGCACACACCTACTCACACAGAGAGTCTTTATGGACACTTGTTTTTTGCGGAGACGCTCATAGTCTGATCTGTCCAGTTGCCATCTTGTCGGTCTCCAAGAACATTTTAAAATCAGAGTTTCAAATCTGTTTTCTCTGCTATTTCCTTGGCTCTGCCCATCACCAAATATGAGTTTCATGATAACAAAACTAAAATACTTTCAAATCTGTCAACCATAAACCATCTCTTAGGACTATCTCATCATGGCCTAACTCTGATTGGTTCAACTTTGATTGCACCTCTACTCCTGAAACAATCACTACGGGCAGGAGATTATTGCAAACTGTGACAAAGTGACAAAAATGGGATTAATTATGCTGATAAATTGTTTCTAGACAAGTTGTGCTGAACACGGGACCCATCTCACCTGAAATAATGACTGTTTCACCATGAGTGGAAAGGTGGTATAGGGGCTGGTAAGAAAACTAATACTGCCTTGGCTGGGTGCCATGGCTTACACCTGTAATCCTAGCACTTTGGAAGGCTGAGGCAGGAGGATTGCTTGAGTCCAGGATGTCAAGACCAGCATGGGCAACATAGTGACTCTATCTCTACAAAATAGATAGATAGATAGATAGATAGATAGATAGATAGATAGATAGATAGATAGATAGACAGATAGATAGATAAAAGTTTAAAAATGAAAACTCTATACTGCCAATTATATACCTTATAATGAACTAGCATGATGGTAATAAGACTTTTCACAATAGTGGTAAACTTTTGGTTTCCCTCCCCATTTTTCTCTTTAGCACAGATTGAGAAAATGAACCTTTTCTCAGTTGACTGGGATGACTAGAAGCTGATGATGAAAAGAAGTTGCAGTTTTCGCTCCCTGGGGTTATCACAGTTAATGGTATTGATGACTGGAAAATTTTTAAATACAAAAGTTAGCTACTTGAAATCTTCACAAAATCTCATGGAAGTGTAATGCAAGGCACATATTGAATATATTTTTGATGGGTTTTTTCCCCTTATAAACTTAATAATAATTAGACTCCTTGGGCCATCAATTCCATTCCTATTGTCCTAAGTAGAATGTATTAGCTCCTGCAACAGTTAGTTATTGTTACAAAAGTGTATAAGCAATAGAACATAAGTGATGAAGATAGAAAAAAGTTTCAATAGGGTACAATTTCTGCAATGATTATACATAGAGTCCTCTCAAATGTCCTTTGAGGCTTTGGCTTAAGATTGAAAGGGGGTTTTCATATATTTCCTGAATATGGTCAGTCAACAACTTTATTACTTTATCTTTTTGTCCTGAGCACTTCTTCAAGCTATAAGGATGTATGAATGCTCTAGAATGCTAACATTTCAATTCTTATCTATTCTCAGACATTGTGTATTTATATTCTTCTTGCTTATTTGTTCTATGTGAAAAGAGTTTTCCATTTTTTCAACACTAGCTGAGTGTTTCTCAACTCTGCTCCATATTAAACTCATCTGGACTATTTTGATCCAAAGAGGGTTAGAACAGAAAAAGAAGACATTAATGCTGGGGACCCGCTCCAGCTGGGAGAAGAGAGAAAGAGAGAGAGAGAAAGAGAGAGAGAAAGAGAGAAAGAGAGAAAGAGAGAGAGAGAGAGAGAGAGAGAGAGAGAGAGACTGGACTCCAGTCTAGTGCAGAAGCGATGTGTGTTATTGGGAATTACAACGGGTCTTTTATACACAAAGTCAGATGTGGGAGGGGCGTCCCCCACCCACCAGGAACCTTAATCCATGAAAACAATGATTGCCTTTAAACCCTTTTCATATGATAATCTTAAAATCCCATAACAAAGGATAACCTAATCCGTGACTGACATATTCTATAAACCTTTTTCATCCTAAGCTGATTGATTTATGCCAAGTTAAACAATTCTAAAGAAGCTTAAGTATTTACTTTACAAACGAAAGTGGCCCATCCCAGAATGTTTGGAATGTGGCCCAGTCCAAAGTTCACAGTGAGCTACCTGCAAGTAACCCAGTCACATTCTTTCAACAAAATGGCTGTCTTCTAAAACTATATTCTACAATTTACACCTTCAATAAATCCTAAGATCATGACCCAGAAGCCTGTGACCAATACTTAGGCTCGTAGATGTGACACGAGTTTGAATTATAAATTGTGTGAAAGCCAAAACTGCAGTTTGCAGAAGAATGGGAGCAACAAGCTTTTAAAATTAGCTTGTGTTCATCCCAGTCTCAGAGTTTTTATGTTTTGAGCTCACAGGAGCTTAATCTGGTTAGTGCTGAGTAGAAAGGGGGAGAAAATGGGGTCAATAGCTCCCGAATGCATCCTAGTGGTCTCGGGATCAACGGCCCTTCCTGATCCCTAATGCTCAGTGGGCCTCCGTGGCCAGCTCCCAACACCTGAGAAGCTAATTTACTAATCTGGAGTGAGGCACAAGGTTGATTGATTCTAATGTGCAGCCAACACTGAGAATTGCTGCCTCAGTTCTCAAAAGACTCTTGTCATGAATCGAATTTGCAGACTTTGGACTTTGACCCGTCACTTTTATTCACGCTTGTTCTTACTTCTCTCTCACATAGGCTAACCCCTTCAAATACATCTGACAGAAAAATAACCCTCAGATCCTTACCCTGGTCCTCACTTGGCTCCAGAGCCTGTTACTGATTGATATATAGAAACATATTTATCCAAGAAAGAGATTCTTAGCTGCCTCTGACATTCATATTTACAAATAAAAAATATTGGCCGGGCTCGGTGGCTCAGCCTGTAATTCTGCACTTTGGGAGGCCGAGGTGAGTGAATTGCCTGAGCCGGCGGGTTCGAGACCCACCTGGACAACTTGGCGAGACCTCATCTCTACAATAAATAAAAAAAAATTAGCCAGGCGTGGTAGCGCATGCGCCTGTAGTTCCAGCTACTTGGAAGGCTGAGGCGGAAGGATCACCAGAGCCCAGCAGGTCGAGGCTGTGGTGGCCAGGAGTGGCCACTGCACTCCAGTCTGGCCAACTGAGTGAGACTCCAACTCAAAAAAAAAAAAAAAAAAAAAAAAAAAAAATATATATATATATATATATGTTTAATTATAATGAATCCGTTTGTAATAATGGTACTTTTATTGCTCATTTTATAATTATCATAGAAAAGAAATAATTCTAATAATTCTAGCAGTTCCATAATTGATCCTAATATTTAAATTTTAGTTTGATTCCAGGAAAATTGAAAAGGATTATATAAACTTAAACACAAACAATTTCCATAGAAACAAGAAGGTTTTAAGTCCCTCTCATTAGGTACAAGTAGGCTACCACAGATAGATCAAATATCTAAATTAGGGCTAAACATTAAACTCTATTCCTAATAATCAAGATTTTCCATAAGTTTTAAGAAGTCTAAGGAAGGAGGGGCCAGAATGTACACATAAAAAAGGTACATTGAATTTAGGATTGTTAATACGGAATTAAGATAAAAACAAGTCACTATTTTCTTTATATGACCTATTGCCTTGGCTTTTGGAAACCACCAAAATTCACATAGCTATATCTCAAAATTAGTAAAACAATTGTGAGGTGGTGAAAGTCGCAATCCTTGAACGTAGTGGTTGTCAGAGACTTTTTTAATAGTTTGGTTTACCTATACAGTGCTGGGCACATGGTAAATATTCCATTTTTGCTCAGTGTCAGATTGTTTAATGAAAATTTTATGGGTCAACTAAGATATTATTCTGCTTGCCTTCAGGTACTATAAAGGAAAATACAATTCAAAAATAAGAGGCTTAATTCTTCCTGTTGAAAATGAGGGACACAAACTCCCTACCTACTTCACGCACACACTTTTCTTAGGATATTTTCTTTAGAAAATTGTAAGTTCTTTCTCTGTCTCTTTGAAATATATGTACAACTTTTTAAAAATTAAATTAGCCTCTTGCCAGCTTTGAAACTCAGGAATGTATTTCTCAGAACCTGGGAGTCATCTCTTTGAAATGCAATCATCAAAAAAGATAACACTCCTATTTCCCAGTTTTTGTGGGAGGATATAAACTTAACTTCCTTGGGTGTCTTGCTACAAAACTACCTCCTGTCAGAAAAATATGAGAAGTTAATTTTTTCCTTTAGACAAAGCCAATAAATAGCACAGATATTATAATGAACTATATGTGACAAATGGTGCTTTCAAGTACTCTTACTTGAGAACTAGTTGTTTATCTTGAGACATGTATGCAATAGCTTGTATCTGTTTGGCTATATAAGGGCATGAGCTATCTTTCTGTCTATTATTTTTTTTTTTTTATTTATTTTATTTTATTTTTTCTGAGTTGGTGTCTCACTCTGTTGCCCAGACTGGAGTGCAGTGGCCGCTCCCGGCCACCGCAGCCTCGACCTGCTGGGCTCCAGCGATCCTTCCACCTCAGCCTTCCAAGCAGCTAGAACTACAGGCGTGCACTACCACACCCGGCTAATTTTTTGATTTATTGTAGAGATGAGGTCTCACCAAGCTGCCCAGGTGGGTCTCGAACCCGCAGGCTCAGGCAATTCACTCACCTCAGTCACCCAAAGTGTGGTATTACAGGCTGAGCCAGCAAGCCTGGCTTATCTTTCTGTCTTTTCAATCACGTCAGTAGAGGCTATTGCAGCAATGAAAGTAAGAGATTAAGAGATTAAAGTGGTTGCAAAGGAGATGGAGTAGAGTGACTAGATTAGAGATGGGCTAGTTTCTTAACCTCACAGAGCCTCAATTTTCTCTTCTGTAAGACTGAGATATTAACATCCCCTTCCTCATAACACATCTTGAGGATTAAATGAGATAGCAATGCAGGTAAAGTGAACATAAGCATCCTTGGCACCCAGAAAGAGATCAATAAATGTTAGCTATTGTCATTATTATTATAATGATCATATTCGAAGTAGAAATTACAGGACATGATGATGGCTTTTATTAAATATATAATCTATGTCTTGGGCACTATTCCCATCACTGGAGGTTGTGCTAAACCTGATCAATTAGCTATAGTCTAGTAAAGTTAAACCCATTCGTTTAACTGTTGTTATACCTTCAGAGTGCCTATTTAACTTTTTTCTAACATGTTTGCTACACTTATTTTGTCAAACACAGCAGGTATGAAATTTGTTTCTCAACTATCAGAGACAGGAGTTGAAATATCTATTTCTTTAAATTTAATTAAATCAATTCCTAATCGCTGCACTTATAACCAGCAAGAAATTCAATTCATTTTATTTCAGAGGGCCCTCTCTAAGATTATGCTAAGAGATCCAGAGTATTATTTTTTCCAAAACATTTACAAGGATCTCTCATCAGTTCACACTTGATAAAGCCTATGTCACTGTAAAGTTGGAATGTTGCTGTTTCCTTGGGCATTTTGGGAACCATGATCTTTGCCAAGCAGGGGAGTCAAGTCCCCAGTGAGCAGCTTTTAATCCTATCTGAGGTTCTGCTACCTTTCTGGGGTGATGAATAGAAGCAGAGAGCTGAACCCCTGTAAGTCAAATATCTCATATAACTTGAGAATCTTTCCCAACTTCTGAGGGAAAATTATCTATTGATATTCCTTTCTATCTCCTCTATGATAACACAACAATCTCCTTCCTCTCTCTCCTTACTGTTCAAATTTATTACTATTTTTGTTTCGCCTGCATTTAGCTTGTTTTGTAAAAAGAACAGCCAATTTCTAAGCTTCCTGGAGACTCAGAACAGACTATGGGAGTAGGAAGTGGGATCTTCTTGTTCATCTGCCGTATGACAAATGGCTTCATCTATGAATTTATGGACTTGACAAACTGGTGGGGCTGGTTCCAGCAAACCTTATGTCCTTTTATGCCCAGGGAATCATTTATGTAGGGTATACCCAAGAGATAGAAGAAGAGCATGAGGCAGTCTCCAGTCTTTGTATCTCCATGCTTGCTCCCTTTATTTATTATCAGACAAATAAAGCTTACCTATCAGTGTCTCAGGTAAGAAAAAGAAAGCTGTAGAATTCATTCCTGCCAATGTGGGTTTAACAGAGAAAGACTAGTCGCTTACTATTGAGAAGTACTGACCAAACCATGTCCACAAAGTTTAACAAAAATAAAAAGCTTTTAGCTTATTTCTATTCTTTCTTCCTGAGATGGAGGAGGTAGATAGCAATTTCTATTTATGCTCAAATCATTGAAACAAAGAAAGAGAGCTTACAATAGAGCTCTGGGAACCCAATGGAAATAACGTTGGATAATCATTTAATGCTATCTTGAATGGAAAATAAAAACATTGTTATAGATATATCTGACAGGTTTCTGGGTCTTAGAGTTTTAAAACTTCTAAAAATATAGATGATGCCTTGTTAAAACAAGTAGAAGGGAGCTCCCACTGATATTTGGCCTAAAATGTGCATTCATCTTTAAACCACACATACCAGTTAACTTAGGAGGTCTTTTAATGGTTCTACTAAGCCCTCCTCTTATCCTTGCCTCCTGCTCCCTCAGATCTCTGCCCCAGTAGTTCACCAGCTCTACAAAGGTAAACAACAATTGAATCCTCCTTAATGGGCATAAACCACAAAGCTCTTTACTTTCCCTAGGGAGCAGGGAAGGAAAATATGACAGCTCAGACCTTGGCTCAATTCTGTAAAAAACCTAAATGTCTATCCATGGAAGAATGCAGAAATAAAATGTGGCATATTCATGTAATAAAATGTTACAAAACTGTGAAAATGAATGAGGTAGAGTTGCTAGTATTAACTTAAGTAAATATCAAAAAACATTGTTTCCAGGGAAGAATAGGCAGATTGCAAAAGGTAGTATAGTGTTGATAGCATGTATATAAACTATAGATATATGCAAAACAATATTAAATATGGTTTAGTGAATCACTCATTTATAATACAAATATTAAGACATTCATTGGAGCAAAAAAAGCACCAAAAAATGAAGACACTAGTTGTTAGGTCTGAATCCTAGCAAGGCCTTCAAAATATTAGGTCAGACCAATGGGGGTCTGTGATGCAGTGCCTCGTGAAAGATGCAAAGAATTGCACAGAAGTTAGAATGAAAAGCACAGTTTATTTAAAAAGTAAATTGGAGAGAGAGACAGAGAGGAGATTCACCACCCCAAGGTAAGGGAAGGGGTCAAAGCTTAGGAAAACATGGTAGCCCTAGCACAAACAGCCACAAGGCCTGGCCAGTGCTTAAAACAACAATCGCAAATGGCTGCTTGAGGTTGAACACTTTTAAACCTTCCCTTTAATGGGGGCGGGTCATTCAGGTGATTGAGTAGTGGTCTTTTACACGTCAGCAAGAAGCAGCAGGTAAGCACAGGTACTGATGTCAGGTGATAGACAGTAGATAGGCCGGCTAGTCACCTGACTGTAGCCATGGTGATGGGATCTGTTTGTGTCATGAATTGTTGATGAGGTTAACTTGGTTGGCTGCAGGCAGATACTTGGAATAGAAAAGTTAATTAATACAAAACAAGCTGGGGAGGGAATTGTAAAACAATTGTCAATAGTTACCTCTGAGAAACCAGTTCCATCCTTGACTAGTGATTAGAGGGTAAAGTGAACTGCTAGAAAAACATGACAGAAGTAGGCAGTGTCAAAATGGCTGTTCTTTGGCTATATTGACTCCATCTTGACCTTTCACTAGTTACCTCAAAGAAGGAGATAGGAGAATGTGATCAAGAGAAGTGCTTCCACTGTATTTTTATATGATGCAACATAGATTTTAATTATTTTATTCTCTGTACCATTCAACATAAAGAGAAAATTAAAGAAACAAAATTTAGATCTGTCTTTTTTAGAGATGGAGTTAGGGTGGGGAGAGGAAATATCCATGCTCTTACATTCCTTCTTCAAGTTAAGCCACTTTACTAATTGCTATTTAAGCCTTGTTAGTCAGAATGGGCTATGTTATGTTTCACTAACAAATCCCCAAATTATCATGGCCTAACTAAATGAAAGTTCAAATTTCACTCTTTCTTCCTTGTGGTGGCTCCACATTCCAGTTGGCTTCCAGTCAGCACAAGTTAATACAATCTCCATGACTAAGGGAGAGAGCAGGGATGATTCATTGCTCAAGGGATCTCGAGGGTTTCCAAGCATGGCCAAATATGTCATATGGACATTTGTAAACTCAAGGGTCTGTGTCTTAGCTTACACTATGCTCAAAAATAAAATAAAATAGAATAAAATGAATGAATAAATAAGCAGAACCTGAGTCAAATGCATGCCTGTAAATCATTAATTTTGTAAAGTAATCCTAGGATTAGGAATAGACTGGGGAGAATAATACAGGAAAGAAGAGAAAGGCAATTTCAGGGTTTGTTATCAAGCTGACTTTTTTTCTTTTAGATGTTGGCATCTAGCTGTCAACTTCTTTTATTTTTTAAAAAATATTTACAACCGAATTTAATTTTTAACTTTTAAAATGTATTTATTTATTATAGAGTTGTGGGGGCATAAGTGAGGATTAACTACATAGGTAGGCCACATGCAGGTGAAGTTTGGGCTTCTAACTGGTTCTTACTACCCTGGTAATGAATCAGGTACCCTCTGTGTTGTCACATGCCCTCCACCATCCTCAAGTAGTGTCCCACTTATGCAGCAAAAGAAACCATCAAAAGAGTAAACAGACAACCCACAGGGTGGAAAAAAATATTTGCAAATTATGCATCTGTCAAAGACCTAATATCCAGGATCTACAAAGAACTCAAATGAAGTGAAAGGAAAAAAGCAAACAACCCCGTAAAAAAGTGGGCAAAGGACACGAAGAGACATTTCTCAAAAGGTGACATACAAGCAGCCTACAGACACATGAGAAACTGTTCAGCCCCATTAATCATCAGAAAAATGAAATCAAAACTACAATAAGATAACACCTAACTCCAGTAAAGATGGCTATCATTAATAAGTCAAAAAACAACAGGTGGTGGCATGGGTGTGGAGAAAAGAGAACGCTTCTACACTGTTTGTAAGAATGCAAGCAAGTTCAACCTCCTTGAAAAGCAGTGTGGCAATTCCTAAAAGAACTAAATTGATATGCAGTATTATTCAGCAATCCCTCTCCTGGAAATATACTCGGAGGAACATAAATCACTCTACCAAAACAAATCGACACGTGCGTATGTATTGCCACATTATTCACAATAGCAGAAACATGGAGCCAGCCTTGCTGCCCACCTAAAGTGGACAGGATAAAGAAAATATGGTATACATAGTGGAGTATTACACAGCCATAAAGAAGAGCAAAATCATGGACTTCGTACCAACATGGATGGAGTGGAAGACCATCATACTAAGTGAACTATCACAGAAACAAACAGCTGAATACCATATGTTCTCTCTCATAAGTGGGCCCTGAATACGTCATATCACGCTGATCATTTCTGTGAGACTCGGTCATGCTAGGATGCCTCAGAGGAGGCATATAAAATACTTTTCAGAAATGCCCATCTGAGTGATTTTTCTAAAGGTATTTACCTGCTCCCATCTTTATTTGCCAAGAATTGTCTCATAGTAATAACTCTCCCGTACTTCCTTGTTGATGTATGTGTGAGAATGGTTCTGCCAGTGATATACACTGATTCATAGAAAACACCAGGGCAGAAGCAAGATATATACAGTGCAGCTGAGGCAAATCACTATCAAGTAACACCTCTAAGTAGTGGATTGCCACTGCAATCACTAGAATAAAAGGGTAGACTGAGAGACTGTGAAGCAGAGCACAGGAGTTGTCTAATGCAGTCTATTCCTTGTGCCACTCAGATCCAGGTGTTCCTTATATTAAATTCAATATGTCACAGAGAAACAAGTTATAGTCCCCACTGCTGCAACTCTTCTCAAGGTTCTATTTGGTATTCATTATTTCTTTCTTCCATCACACATTTTAGCTTTCCCTAATCCTTGAGAAATAATTCAGTAGCTCCAGATTTCTTGCCTAGTAAGATAATATAAATCTCCGTGGAAAGTCAAAGTCTTTAGTGACTTTACCGAAATTCTCCTGAATTCTAGATGGCCTCCTTCTTATTTCTTCTGTGTAATATCTCTGTAATAAATCACCAGGATCAATCATTCCTGCTCATATAGTAAGTCCTTTATTTGTCTATCAGTTCAGCAGCATTAGGTGTTAAAATGATGAGGTGGTAGTGGGGCTTCAGGTCATTAGCATTCTTACCATGACCTCTGGTGGACGTACTTCCCTGATGAGAACCAGGGACTCTATTCTTGGAAAGTGTAATTCTGAAAGATGATCAGTTGGAGTAATGATGAGAGGGGCTAATCCTCCCTGAAACCTTTGGTTCCCATACCCATCTGTCCTAGCTCTTGAAGAAAGCACCACATAACATAGTATATCAACCATCAGTTCACTGCATATACCACATTCTGAAGGGTAACCCCCAAACCCAAAGTCATCTCTTGTTCCAGGCCCCATTCAAACTTGGGTAACGTTCAGGTAACTTATACATGGGTCCAAGAAGTATTCTCAAGTACATTAAATGCTGCCTTCAAAGTCCAAAGAGGCTTACTGAGCACTGAGTCTCTTTTATACAAGACTCCTAAATTTTTTTTCTTCTGTGTGACCATCCTCCAAAACTCTCTGGAGTTCACTCCTCACTCTTTGCCAATCATGTGGAACATGCTACTGGGACATCAGAGTACATCCTAATTCCTGTCCAATGTTTCTAATTAGCCTGATGTCAAAAATACAGTGAACCAGCATGATATGCTACAGAATGTCAAGAAACTTAAGGTCTGTGAGGACTATATTGCCACAAAGAACTGCAGGGTAAACATAACCCTGAGACAAGACAGTGATTATTCAATGACAGGAAATATGGCCATTTTTAAACATTACCATGGAGGCTTCTGAATGATAAGTGGCAAAACTGAGCCTGCCATTTCCTTTTTCAAAGTTTCTAAAGCAGATTGAAAAAAAAAAACAGCCAACTTCATAATTACCATTGCCACAATTTTACTATACTGTATAAGCCAATAACACACCATCTCCTGTACTTCTTCTCAGTCCATCATCAGTTAAAGTTTGAATTATACTAACGCTACCACATGCTGAGAGTTACCACCTACCACTAGCAGTGGGTCTGGTCACTTGTGAACTGTTAATTACCAATTCCAGAGTCCTGTCTTGAGGTTTGTTAGACATATATTACTAGAACTACTTTTAATGCTAACTATCTTAGTATAACCTGGGATTTTCCTAGAACCAGAGACTGAGTTAGGACTTGCATACATATATTTCCTTTGGAGATATGCTCACCTTTTGGGGGTTCCTTCAGAGGAACCATTTAATGGTTAAATTTTAAAACATCAAAGTTCTGCTGGGCACGGTGGCTCAAGCCTGTAATCCCAGCACTTTGGGAGGTGGAGATAAGAGGATTGCTTGAGCCTAGGAATTTGAGACCAGCCTAGGCAACAGTGAGACCTCATCTCTACAAAAAATAAATAAACAAATAAAACATCAAAGTTCTCTGCCTATGGATGGAAAAGAGACTGCTATCTATCTACTCTTATAGCCACTGTTTAGACTTGTCTCAGAGTTTCCCTGAGTAAGTCCCTCATCCTTTCAGCTTTGAACTGGTGTTAGAGTGACTGAGGGCTTTTGCATGCGAATGTGACAGAGATGCCCAGAGGCAGAAAATGAGAGCTCCCTGATGCAGCTGAGATGAGGTTCTATCAGGTTGTACCTGTTCACACCATGTTTCTATACCAATGTTGTAGGGAGGAGATCTGGTGAAAAAAATAGGCTTGAGAAGTTGTGAGGTAAGGCATGAGCAGTGTCTAGGGCAAACCATGTTCTTGTAAGGAAAGGAAGTGTGAAAATACTGGTAAACACTAGTCAGGCACACCATAGACCCCATTAAATGCATAATAAGATCACAGTCTGTAAATTCGATGAGGGCAGGGGTCTTATTTTACCTAGTAAGTATCGCATAAATGAGTGAAAGAACAACTGAATAAATGAACAATGCTTATAGCTGAATTCTTAGCAGAATAATTTTTTCAATTTTTAATTTTTAGCTATTATAGATACAGATACACAATAGTTGTCCTGGAATAAATTTTTAAACTTGTCATCACACTTACTAAATCAGTGAACATATGACTCAAGTAGCAGTGAACTAAAACATTTGATCATGTTTTATAAAATGCACAGTATACTGACTATTCGTTACAATTATGTCTTTAAAACAGACAACAAAAATAAAAGGCAGGCTAATTTCTAAAGGCTTAGTCAATAGAACAAATATAGAAGATGTAAATAATGAATAAGTGATTGCTATTTAACGAAAATTAACTTGAAAGATACTTTTGAAATGAAACAGAGTTTAAGGTAGATCAGAAAGTTATGCATATTGTAGTCTTACTTTATTTTTATGTTTTATTTTCAGTTTTGAGAAATATTATATTCTGCTCTACACAGTTCAAAAGCAAAGAGATATGCAAGCCTGGCATATTCATAAAGCTATGTAGCTTCTCCAGAAACCTCCAGATCTCTACCTAATATGTATGCTTTTATGTATTTTGTGAATGTATTTAAGAGAGAGAATGACAGAGTAAAAAGGAAGACAATAAAACAAGGTTTTGGCTTACTCTCAATTGATTATAAAGAGTTGACCCCACCACATGAAAAGATTTCAGAATTCATTTATTTTCATTTTGCAATAATTCAAACTGATGTTTCTGTTGTGGTGCTTGCATGTCTCCATTACTTTTAAGATAAAAAACTCACGTATCTAAGATGGCTGGTTATGGTGAGACAACAGCAATGAAGAGCGTTTTTATGAGAAAGTGTTAATAGGCTTCAGTTGTGAGTCAATGACTCCAAAACTCAATATTGACAACTTCTCCTTTTGTAATTTCCAGCTTTTCTAAGTACATCATTTTTTAAAACTAAATTTAAAAAAATTATCATGTTCACTCATAACTATTCTTAATGCAATTTCTTTAAATGAATTTGTATTTTATTAATTAGAAGAGTATCTAAATATAATTTGAAAATAGCAGTACAGAAAACATATCCCATTTACAGTCATTGCTTACTTGCTGATAGCAGAGTAGTGGGAATGGGTGCATTTGAAATACAGACTGTACTTCCTAGAAAACTTTCTAAAACTGTTTGTTTCATCTGTAAAAGAGATCGTATATTTTACTACATGTTGTATTAAATGAAAAATTTATGTAAAGTTTTTAACATAATATATAGTATATGTTGAGCTCTCACTACATGTCAATTAATTTTTTATTAGTATGCATGTAGGTCTACTAACTATTTGCAATGTCATTGATCTTTTCCCCCCAAAAAGATTGGGACAAACCACTTTAACTAATTAATCTAACCAGTCCAGGTTTCTGAGCAAAGACTATTTAGGCCACAATAGCTATCGTGTAGAAATAGAGGCATTGATATTAAACATCAATGCTGTCTTAGGAATTTTTTTGGCTAGTCCATTGAGGATTCTATTTAAATGATAATATATTTTATTAAATATGACACATTTTGTAGTAAATCTTAAAATAATCTCAAACGAGTTGATAATTAAAAGCAAAATCTGTTTGAAAATAATCCTCACCATTTCTCAGGTTAAACTATAAATCATGGATCCTTTTAGTAAGAACTCTATGTATATATAATAACAAGCTTCTTTATTTGTCAGGTAACCCCTATTACTTGTAAAAGCTAATTTAAATTTTAATCATTTTACATATCTCAGGTAATACATCATGAAGGAAACATAAGACATAAAGTAGAAAAAAAAGGCAATAACAAAAAGATAGGCATTGCTATTTTTTCTCCTACCGTTACTAAAAAAAAAAAAAGTTGTTTAATCTACTGTTTATACACTTTTTGTAGCATTCCCTGTTGCTTTATAGGCTGTTAAATGTGGGGTTTGCTTTTCTTGTTTTTTTTTTTAGCCCATAGCTGTTCTACATTTTACTTTTATGATTAAGCTAGAAATATTGTTTACTGACTAGAAGAATAAGAATAAATACAGCACAATCACAGGTTGAATTCTGCTTGGTACTTAGTGACTTTTTCAATAAACAAGGTACAAAACTTTAAGAAATAAATTTTCGCCGGGCTCGGTGGCTCAGCCTGTAATCCTGCCCTCTGGGAGGCGGGGGTGAGTGGATTGCCTGAGCCCGAGGGTTCGAGACCCGCCTGGGCAACTTGGCGAGACCTCATCTCTACAATAAAGTGAGACTCCAACTCAAAAAAAAATCAGCCGGGCGTGGTAGCGCATGCCTGTAATTCCAGCTACTCGGAAGGCTGAGGCGGAAGGATCGCCGGAGCCCAGCAGGCAAGGCTGCGGTGGCCGGAAGCGGCCACTGCACTCCAGTCTGGGTGACAGAGTGAGACTCCAACTCAAAAAAAATTTTTTAAATAAAAATAAATAAATTGTCTTTAGATGGGCCGCTCATTATAAAACAAGTTTCCTGGACAATAGTGGCTCAATTATTCTTAGAACTAAAAGTTATGTTATTTTTATCCCATAACATCATGTTGCATACCTAAAATATATACAAAAATAAAATTTATTTTTTAAAAATGTGTATGATTTTATCTACTAGGGGAATGTGAGTACCAGGACCAATGTGGAACAAATAATTTAGAAGCAATTAGGTTCACCAGGTTTCTCCAGGTATAAACTATCTACATAAAGAGGTTTCACTAAAAATTTTGCATCCAAAAGCAGTGATCAGTGCTTAGCATATACAAATATTTCTTAAAATATAATTATCACCCATTCTATTCCACTAGAATTATGCTTCATAAGGGCAAATATTTTTGTCTGTGCTTTTGTTACTTTATCCTCAAAACTTGGAAGTGTCTGAATCAATACAATTTTGTTTGAATGAACAAATGAATGAATGTCACATTAGCGATAGTCAAATTACTGGATTGAACACTATAATTATATGTTTTAAACAATGTGTTGCTATGATTATGCCACATGCCTGCTGATTAAGAAGAGTTATGCTGAAAAAATGGTGAGGTTTGTTACTTTGTTTCTTCCTCTGAATTGTGACACAAATCAACATTTGAAGAATCCAAATATCTAATAAGTTCTCCATGAATGAGTCATGAATGAGAAAAACAATATATTCTAAAATCAAAAAAATAACCAGAAGCTATGGTATGTGTTTGTTTTAAACTGTGCGTGTGTAAGCTATCTGCTTTAAATGTTAATGACTATCCTTTAACTTGTTATCATGAAATCCATTTTTTATATAGTTGAGGTTAATTGATGGAACTTGCTTACAAATCTTTTTCTAACACCAAAGTTCATGCCTCTCTCATTGTTCTTTCACAGAGATTGCTTAGTCAACCAGGAGGAAGGCACCTACACTGCCTATCACTGGTGATGGTCTGCACTAATCCAACTAGTGGGAAATACTCTGAGCATGAAGTTTGGTTCTATATTCTCATGCGAGACTCCAAATACCATTGGGACTCTCTTAGCTTCAATTTCCTTGTAAAATTAATTTACAACGTTCTGCCCACCAATGCATAGGATTGCTGTGTGAATCAAATAAAATAAATAACACAGGAAAGTGATTTGTAAGTTGCAAAGTAACTTTGATGTATATAATATTACTGGTGGTATGAGCACTCATCTATTCCTTTCATATTGTCTAAAAGACAGTATTTTAGGAGTAATGACTTCACATCAAAATTTTTGGTGAAAATAAAAGTCCCAGATCTTTAAAGTAAGATTACAAAAAGTAAATAATACATAGACTCCCATAAATGCGGTAATTTTACTGCTTCTAACCCTTCATATTTTAACTGGATTCCTTTTTCAGAGTGCATTCTCATATAGAATTAACATGACAGAACCTTGAAAAAAAGAAAAAGGAGAAGTATTTATTATGGGATGCAAGTGAGAATTTACTACATAAGCAGGTTGCATGCAGGTGAAGTTTGGGCTTCTAGCTGGCCCTGTCTCCCCTAGTAGAGGACCAGGTACCCAGTGTGTTGCCATGGGCCCTCCTCCCTCCTCATTCCCTCCCCTAGCAGTGTCCAGTATCTCCTGATCCCACCCTTGTGCTCATGTGACCAGTGATCAGGGCTAATTAA
Source organism: Cephalopachus bancanus (assembly GCA_027257055.1). Lineage (NCBI taxonomy): Eukaryota > Metazoa > Chordata > Mammalia > Primates > Tarsiidae > Cephalopachus > Cephalopachus bancanus. Next base: position 2,686,200 of record JAPVLO010000030.1, on the reverse strand, counting down.
GAATGAGAACATGCTGTATTCAGTTCTTTGTTTCTGTGACACCTCTCTTGGTATGATGGTCTCCAGCTATATCCATGTTACAGCAAGGGCCATGATTTTGTTCTTCTTTATGACTGCATAGTATTTTATCATGTTTGTGTATCACATTTTCTTAATCCAGTCCACTTTTGATGGACATCTGAGTTGGTACCATGTTTTCTCTATTGTGACTAGTGCTGCAACGAATATGTTAATACATGTGTGGATGGGTTATTTTTGGTAGAGTGATTTATGTCCTCTGGGTATATTCCCAGAAGAGAAATTGCTAGGTCTTATAGAAGCTCAATTTTTAGTTAGAAAAGGGAGAAGTTTTTGAAGTTATTATCACTGATTATGCACTAAGTCCTTGTTTAAATTCTTCACATTTGAAGTGAAAATCATAAATGAACTTACTAATGGGGAATTAAGAGAGATTCCATTTTTAAAAGAAAATAACTGAATTAGAAATAGAACAAGAATAAAAATAATTTTTCTATTACCAGGAAACAACTCTACTTTACTACTTCTTTTTATATTCAGTCAAATTTTTGGATTCTATAATACAAATGTTGACTGATATACCAAAATCAGAATGAGCTTCATTATTTTTTAAACATAACTCTCCCTAACCTGCAGTCATATGGCATAAGCATAATAACACATTTTTCATAACACACTCTTTTTTTTTTCTTTTTAAAGTGGGGGTCTTACTCAGTTGCCAAGGCTGGAGTGTGGTGGCATAATATCGGCTCACTGCAGCCCTGACCTCCTGGGCTCAGGCAATTTTTCCACCTCAACCTTCCAAGTAGCTGGGACTGCAGGCATGATATGCCCGGCTAATTTTTCTTAGTTTTTATTTTTTGCAGAGACAAGGTCTCCCTATGTTGCCTAGGCTGGTCTTGAATGCAATCCTCCCACATTTCAAATAGCTGGAATTACAGGCATGAACCACTGCTCCCAACATATTCTTTATTAACAGACTGTAAGTTCATAAGATCCCTTTCTCACTACCTTATTTCCACATTCGAGTAGAAATAGTGTCTGTCTTACAATAGTTTAACTTCGAATATTTGGACTCTATGATGGTGCAAAAGCAGTATTCATTCAGTAAACTCCTCAACTTATGGTGGGGCTATGTCTGGATAAATCCATCATAAATTGAAACTATCATTAAGCAAAAAAGAAGCACTTTCGATTTACAGTATTTTCAACTTACAATGAGATTGTTGGGAATGTGGCCCCATTGTAAATCAAGGAGCCATGTGTATTCCAAATGACTGTTTGACTAACCTAGGTAACAATTTGACTACAATCTAATCAATCCGATCAAAAAGATAACTGAATTGCACTAATTAAACTCAACTATCAAGAATGAGAAGAATAATGAGAAAACACCTTGATAGTATATATGATTTTCAACTTACAGTGATTTGACTTATGATTTTTTTTACTTTAGGATAAACATATCAGGGTATTAAATGCATTTTCAGCGTCCAATATTTTAAATTTATGGTGTGTTTATGGGAATGTAGCCTCATTGTAAGTCGAGGAATATCTGTATTGTACTCTTTAATTTTTTAAAAAATTCTCTGTAACATTGAAAGTGCCAATTAGGCTATCCTAAAGGTCTTGTTTTTCTCTGAAAGATCATATTGACCTAACATAATCAGTGCAAATTTGCCTCTATGCAGACTACCAAATATTTTGCCTGTGAATAATCCTAGAAGGTAAATGTCAATCTAGAAAAAAAAATGCACAAAAATAATATTAAGCTCAAATTCCAAATAAATACTAAATGCACTAACTAAATGCACTGGAGAACCCAAGCCTATAAAAATATGAGTTACTTAGAATAAGTAAGAATAAAAATAATTTAAATAATAAATGTATTATACTATTAGCATAATGGCTCATATCTAATGCTCAGAGGCAAAACAAATAAAATCTACTGACCTACCAAAGCAAAGAAATAATGGCCTTATTCAAGGCTGCAATAGAGTTGATTACTTCAAACAATTAAATATTTTGCTCACTTCCACAAAAATTACTGAAAAATTAAGCTAGCATTTTCAAGTATTTAATATTTTCTCGTACTAATTCTAATTTTTATCTTAGCATTGAAATTGACTTCCAGAACAGGCCAAAGTAAAACAAAGGAAGGAAAAAAAAATTACCATGAAGTTTAGGGGAGTTGAGTAGAAATATTTAAAAATTAAAATCTAGTCATTTTTAAATTTTAGAATAGAATTGCCAGTTAAAATATTCTTAAATAACTGTTTTGTTATTGTCATTCATTTTTATAGGCAAAGTTTCAGGATTTATTTTAGGTATTTTTAATTATGTGCATATAGTCTTTACATGAAGGAAAACAGAAAAAACAAAGACCATACTAGAGTTTCTTCCATAAGAATCATTATTGTGGGACCTGATTTCAGTTATTGGACAGCAGATAATGTAAGTTTGAGATTCCTGTGAGTAAGAAACTTCACAAAGCGAACCCTGAGGTCACCCTGGCTCTCTATTTGTGGAAAATGTCCCGACTTCAGTATCAAGTTGGAATCCTAACAGTATACAATGACTCTACTGAGCTGAGGCAGAAGAGGGATTTAGGGCTGCTGAAACAGATGAAATGTGCAGGGTAGAGTGCTAGAGGAGAAGAATCAACATGGGAACAGGAAACGTGCTCAAAAGTCTGTGGAGGACTTGTCTGACTTTGAGATGGCCATTATCCTAGTGGGAATGAAGTGGTATATCGTTATGATTTGGGTTTGTATTTCTTCATGATTAATGAGGTCAAGTTCTTCATGTGCTTTTTGGATTTGTATATCTTCCGTAGAGAAATATTTATTCAGATCCTTTGCCCATTTAAAAAATTGTATTATTTTGATTTTATTGTTGAGTTATAAGAGTTTTCTCTTCTGGAAATGAGATGCCTACCAAGTATATTATTTGCAAACATTTTCTCCCATTTTGTAGGTTGTCTTTTCACTTTCTCAACAGTAGCCTGTGAAGCACAAAAGTTTTAATTTTGGTGAAGACCATTTGTCTATTTTCTTTTGTTGTTCATGCATTTGGTGTCACAACTAAGAATCCATTGTCAAATTTGAGGTCCTAAAGATTACCATATTATCTCCCCTATAAACTTAATAGTGAAATAGAAAGAGTAAAGTATCAGGTATAAATCTGTACTAATTGTGTGCTGATTGTTCTATTGTTATCAACAATGTTCTGCAGCATAAATTGTTTCATTCATGATCTCACCAAACTTGACCTCATTTGAAATGATAACTTCTGAGGTCAATGCTTGAGATTTCTTCTAATCCTAGGAAGGCTCCTCTTAACTATCTCTATTTCTTTCCAGCAAACTAACCATCCTACAGTTTGGACTATATCTTCAATGAATCTATCATCCCCCTTCCAATTGCTTTTCACCACAAACTCCTCTGTTTTTTTTGTTTATTTGTTTGTTTGTTTGTTTGAGTCAGATTCTCACTCTGTCTTGAGTTGGAGTGTAGTGGCACACTTGCAGCTCACTGCAGCCTCAAGCTCCTGGGCTCAGGCCTTCCGAGTAACTGGAACTACAAACATGCCCCATCACACCCAACTACTTTTTTGAATTTTTGTGGAGATAAGGTCATACTTTGTTGCCTAGGCTGATCTCAGACTCTCAGGTTCAAACAATCCTCCCACCTTAGCCTCCCAAAGTGCTAGGATTGCAGGTGTGAGCCTCCATGCCCAGCCCTCTACTGCTTTTGAGAGCATTTTTAAGATGGAACTTCTTCATACTTTCTTGTAAATGAAGTAAGTTTATTCAGAGAGAGATTCAGATTCTCCCTCCAAGGCAAAATCTATAAAACATAGTTTTGGTGCTGTCCCCTAGAGGACACAAGGTTACACTTCTCTCTGAAAAATATCCCCACTTAGCCGGGCTCGGTGGCTCAGCCTGTAATCCTGCGCCTTTGGAAGGCTGAGGTGAATGGATTGCCTTAGCCCGTGGGTTCGAGACCCACCTGGGCAACTTGGTGAGACCTCATCTCTACAATAAGTCAAAATGAGCTGGGTGTGGTAGTGCACGCCTGTAGTTCCAGCTACTCGGAAGGCTGAGGCAGAAGGATCGCCGGAGCCCAGCAGGTCGAGGCTGCGGTGGCTGGGAGCGGCCACTGCACTCCAGTCTGGGTGACAGAGTGAGACTCCAACAGAAAAAAAAAAAATATCCCCACTTTAAGAGCCAAGTACTCAGTGGAGAGGAAAGGCATCAGCTCCAGGTCCCTTGGCTTGCTGCTCTTGCCCTAGAGTCCTCGCCCACAAGTCAAAGCAACAGCAATCAGAGTCCAGGTATTCTCAGTGGTGCCATACCCAAGGTTGAGCTTGCAATCTATGAGTAAGGGCTAGGCAGAAAAAGGGCACTGACTTCTTGACCACATTGACGTGAAACTTAGCCTCAAATAGGTGGATAAGGGCAGGATGAGAAAGGCAGTTAACCTGCTCATCTTGAGAATATAGCCCTGCCATGGGAGATAGGGGTAAAGAAAGCCTATGCTCTTAGTTGTTCCTGTCTTGCTGAGTTGAAAGGGGGAAGAGAACGAATGAGTCTTGGTTCAAGTACCACAAACTCTCACTTTTTCCTACCAAGTTTAGTAGATGTCTTTGAATAAATGAGTCTTTGCTGTATGCCCCAGAACCATTTCCAGAGATATTAAATGACTATTTTTAAGTGATTTTCACCAGTTTCACTGGAGAACAAATCTATATAGTTCCTCACACTGTCATGCCAAAAGAAGAACTACAAAGTTTCTTTTTGAGATAATAAAAATGACAGAGGTCAATACATAAAAAAGGCACCTGTAACCTCATGTTCATCGCAGCACAATTCAAAATTGCAAAGATGTGGAATCAACCTACACTGCGTGTTCTCACTCAGTGTGGGAGCCAAGAATGGAAATAATAGACAATAGGGACAATGGTAAGTGGGGAGAGGGGATAGGGTTCAGAAACTGCCTACAGGGCACAATGTTCAGTATCTGGGGAATGGGCCACCTAGGATCCAGTCCCCACCGTTACATAGTATGCCCATGTAATGAAAACACATGTGTATCCCCTGAATCTAAAATTTTTAAATGTAATGTTTTAAAATTAGATATTGTGATAATTCCCAACTCTGCAAATATGTAAAAACCCATTGAATTTTAAACCTTAAACAGACAAACATTATGGTATTTAAGTTATATCTCAGTATTTATGCTTAAAAATATATGAAGTTTATCAAAAAGTGGCTACTAAGGCATTGAGAAGTAAAAAAAAACAACTAGAAGTCAAGCAGTGCTAAAAGATATTGGAGCTCCCATCCAGCTGGAGTGGAGAAACCTCACTGTCACCTGTTTAACACTTAAGTATCCAGCTAAAACTCCAGAAGAATACACCTTGGAAGACCATACCTTATTGCACTTAGAGAGGAAGGCCTAAAGTCTTTCTCAAACCTAAAATCCAAATTCTTACAAGATTTGCAGGAGATTGAGTTTGGAGGTTGAGTCCCTTACATATCCACCTAAGAAAAGGCAAAGCTAGCTCACAGAAGTTAAAAATGACTGGCCAGTAATTGAAGTGCCCATGGAAACAAAAGTCAAATGTTTACAGGAATATAACAGAGTACAGAGTCTTTGTGATGTATCTTCAACAATATCCAGTGTGTAGTGAGAACATTATTACACCTGCAAAGAAACAGAAAAATGTTATCCATAATCCAGATTAGAATCAATAGAAACCAACTATGAAGTGGTCCAGGCATAGCATGTAGTCAAGACTAAAAGCAGTTTTTATAAATATGGTAAAAGATTTAAAGAATAATATGCTGAAAGAATTAAAGCAAATATAGTCTTAAGTGAATAGAAAAGCTCAGCAGCAAAACAGAAACCATAAATAAGAATCAAATGCAAATTTAAAGTGAGAAAATGCTAAAAGCTTAATTGAAATTGGAGATATCAGAAGAGTGATGAATTTGAGAGAATAATGAATAAGAATTTTCCAAACTGAAGAACAGCAAAAACAAAAGTTGAAGAAACTGAACAGAACCTCAGGGACATGTGGGATAATATCAGTCGAACACAACATTGGAAGTGTGTAAATTAAAATCACAAGGAGACGAGAATGAGGTTGGGACAGAAAAGTCCTTCAAAAATAATAGTTGAGCATGTCACTAATTTGATGAAAAGCATTAACTGTGATGGAATATTATAAAGAAGGACAAAATTATGGACTTTGCAGCAACTTGGATGGATTTAGAGTCCATTATACTCAGTGATCCATCACAGAAACACAGAAACAAAGAACTGAGTACCACATGTCTTCAATCATAAGTGGACCCTGAACATTTATCATAATACTACATGAAAGGGATTGGCAGCAATGGGACACTGTCAGGGGAGGGGCAGGCACATGACATCAATAAGGGTACCTGATCCCAAACCAGGCTGAAGTGAAGACCAATGGGAGGCCTAAACTTCACCTGTACAAGAAGTACTTATGTACCTACCCAGAATTGTACCCTACATTTTTAAAATTTAAAAAAGAGCAACAACAAAAAAGAAAAGCATTGATTTACAGACATAAGCTCAATTAACCCTTATCAAGATAGATATAAAGAGAAACATACCATGCATGTCATAGGATAACCACTGATAAAACCAAAGGTAACATCATCATCTTGAATGCAACCAAAGAAAAAAAGACATACTACATACAGAGTAGCAATGAAAAGAATGACTATTGACCTTTTTTTTTTTTTTTTGAGTTGGAGTCTCACTCCATCGCCCAGGCTAGAGTGCAGTGACATGCTCACTGCCACCCCAGTGTTGACCTGCTGGGCTCCGGTGATCCTTCCACCTCAGTCTTCCAAGCAGCTGGAACTACAGATGCGCTACCGTGCCCTGCGAATTTTTGTTTATTGTATAGATGGGGTCTTGCCAAGTTGCCTGGGCCTGTCTCGAACCAACAGACTCAGGCAATTCACTTGCCTTGGCCTCTCAAAGTGCTGGGATTACAGGCTGAACCACTAAGGCTGGACAACTGTTGACTTCTTACCAGAAAATAGAAAATACGTTTTTAGAGATAAAAAAAATTAAACAAAAAGAATAGTTTTGAAATAAATATTTATAAAGCATAAAGAAATACAAAGTATGAAAAAATGGTACAAAAGATGGGATGGGTAAAAGGTATTATACTGTTGTAAGCTTTTAAATGTGGGACACGTGAAGTCAAAATATGAAATGTGAAGCAAAAATTACCAAATATAAAATAGAAAGTGACAAGTGTCAGATGAAAAACCAATAAAGTTAAATATATTAAAGGTGAATATTGTTATCCCAACAGCAGTCATCAAAATGTAATAAAATTCATAGCTAAGAAGCTATAACAATTAAAATAGAACAATAAAAATATTCAATAGGCACAAAAGAGTCAGGAAAAGAACAAAAAAGAAACCAAATACAGAAGAGACAAGTGAGACCAATAGAAAGCAAACCCACAAACACACAAAACAAATAGCAAGAAAGAACATTCAAACCCAATCATACCAAAAATAACATCAAACATAAATGAAGTAAAACACTCCAAGATGATGTCTTGTTAGAACAAGGAAGATGTTTGAATACTTTTTTTCAAGAAATTCATCTTAAGCATTAAGACACAAAGAGGTTAAAATATACAATTTAAATATTAAGTATAAGAAAACTGTCATAGCTGCATTAATATTAGACAAAATTTAGACTTCAGCACAAAATATTGCCATAAAGAAAAACATGCTGATAAAAGGGATAATTTATTGGAAAGTGTAATAATTATAAATCTGTATGCATATAATAACAGAGCTTCAACATTCAAGAAGCAAAAACAGAACAGACAAAGCTACAAGGGAAAATGATAAAAATCCTCAATGAAAGTGGAGATTTTAACACCCTTTTGCATTTTCTTGCCTTGCCAGCTTCGAGAGGCTGCCGGCATATCTTGCCTTATAATCCCCTTCCAGTTTGGAAGCCACAATCGCATCACTCCACCCTCTTCGTTCCTTCTCACAGTGCTTTCCTGACTCTGAACTTCTGCCTTCTTCTTCCACATCTGAAGGATCCTTGTGACTACCTTGGGTCCACTCTGATAATCCAAGAAAATCTGCATATTTTGCAGTCAACTAATTAGTAACTCTAATCTTTTTTTTTTTTTTTTTTTTTTTTTTTTGAGTTGAAGCTTCACTCAGTCGCCCAGACTGGAGTGCAGTGGTCGCTCCTGGCCACCGCAGCCTCTACCCACTGGGCTCCGGCGATCCTTCCACCTCAGCCTTCCGAGTAGCCTGAATTACAGGCACCCGCTACCACGCCCGGCTGATTTTTGACTTATTGTAGAGATGAGGTCTTGCTGCCCAGGATGGTCTCGAATCCACAGGCTCAGGCAATCCACTCACCTCAGCCTCCCAAAGGCACGGGATTACAGGCTGAGCCACCAAACCCGGCTAGCAACTCTAATCTTATCTGAAACCTTAATTACCCCTGTTATTTAGCATAACATCAACAGGTTACAGGGATTCGGATGTGGATATCTTTGGCAAGCCATTATTCTCCCTATCATAGTTTCCCAAAATATTCTACTCCTGACTTTCTAGACTCCTCTAAAAAGAAATTCTTAAAAACAGAGAAAATACATTTCCCTCCAGTAAGTGGAATTTATTAGATTAGCTAATATTTTTACTAATTTTTACTAAGTATGATCCCAAAAATTTCTTTAAAACTCATATAATCCAATTTAAATACCACCTCCATTTATTTGAATCTCCAGTCCTTCCTCTTTAGAGTCCTGTTCATTAGAGAATGCATAGACGTCAGCATTATTAGAAGCTCTAATGGGTTGGGCACAGTGGCTCACACCTGTAATCACAGCACTTTGGGAAGTAAGATGACTTCTTAAGCCCAGGGGTTCGAGACCAGCCTGAGCAACTTGGTGAGACTTTGTCTCTACAATTAAAATAAAAAATGTTAGCCGGGCGTGATGGTGTGTGCCTGTACTATAGTCCCAGCTACTCAAGAGGCTGAGGCAAAAGGACTAGCTGAGCCCAGGAAGTCAAGGTCAAGGTTGCGGTGGCCATGATCATGCCACTATACTCCAGCCTGGGAAACAGAGTGAGATTCTGACTCAAAAAAAAAAAAAGAAAGAAAGAAAGAAAAGAAAAAAGCTCGAATGCAGGTTAACACAGGCTATAAATATTAACATTCATTTAATTTTTGAAGACCTAATTTTACACCTAGAAAATAGAAAATATATGTTTAAAATCTAAATAAATAAAAGTACATTTTGGATACATTCGTCAAGTTTGTTCACAAATGGATGTTTTAGGACAAGGGGGCTTATTTTCTCATTTATTTTCTTTTATTTTATCTTTCAATCTATTTCCGCCCATTCTCTCATTTTCTCTTTACCACCCTCTGCCTCTCTTTGTTTCTGTAAACATGCAAATGTATACTATCATTCTCAAAACTCTAGAAAAGTAATTACACAGTTTTAATACTCAGACCTGCTTTGCAAATTAGTTTCAGTGTTGGTAAATGGTTGAGTAAGAAATTGCTATCAAGTGATTTATTTTTAATTAACTGAACCGACACATATTTTTACTTGAGAATACTAAAGTACTTAGCTAACAGCTATGACTATATTTGTAATAGTGAGTTCTATGCGACTCCTCATTCCTTTGAATAGTAGAGGCAGAAAGAGATGTCGCTGCTTGTCAATGATCATCAGCTAAGTCTTATTTGAACCTTGTTCCTGAGCTATTTTTTTTTTTCTTTCTCTTATTTCTCCCTTTGTTTTTTCCAAGCAGAAGATACAGTCATGTGTTTCCAGGCTGAACTATCATTTCTCTTCAATATCTATGATCCTATTCAATGATGTGTATTTCTTTTTTCTTTTTTTTTTTGAGTTGGAGTCTCACTCTGTTTCCCAGACTGGAGTGCAGTGGCCACTCCCGGCCACTGCAGCCTCGACCTGCTGGGCTCTGGCGATCCTTCTGCCTTAGCCTTCTGAGTAGCCGGAATTACAGGCACGCGCTACCATGCCCGGCTCGATTTTTTATTTTATTGTAGAGATGAGGTCTCGCCAAGTTGCCCAGGTGGGTCTCGAACCCGCGAGCTCAGGTAATCTACTCACCTCAGCCTCCCAAAGCGCGGGATTACTTTCTTAATGAAAGTATTTTGAGGAAAGATATAATTTTTTGAAAGTCTATTATATAAAATCTCTTAAACTTCTACAACCTTGGTAAATAAGGTCATGGAAGAGGTCAGATTATCTCTAATTGTACCTCAATTTTTTTAAAATTTTAAAATAAATAAAGCCAGCTTGCCTAATAAACCCATTTATATTTGTGAGCTTTTTCTGAACTCTTGCAGTCTGCTGAATATGTTTATACAACTGTCCCCTTTGTTTCAAATATAAATGAATCATTTGTAGATTTTCATAAATAGCCAAGTAAAATTAAACATGAATTGGTTTGTTCATCAAAATAATGACTATTTACTCAAATTATACCTGGATTCAAATGAACCCAAACAAATTATACACTTCTCTAATAGTCTTTCATCTTTAAACACAGGGTTGACAAATTTCACTAGATGTAAATTCCTTCATTACATTGATTATTACTGAGGAGTTACCACACTTATTTCCTGTGCTAGCTATTGGGAATACCTAGATGAATGGGTTTTAGCCAGAACTGGGGGAGCAGAGCTTGGGGGAAAAGGACTCAGAGCAGTCTGAAAATTTTGGGTGTCTTCTGAGTTCCAGAGAAATTATGCCCAGCTGCTTATTCAAAATTCCACTTGAACACATCTTTCAATCTGTACGTCTCCTTCAGTGTCTTATCCCAGAGACTGGCATGCATATCTGCCCACTCTCACAAGCTAGAAACTTGCTGTCACTTCTGACTCTTCCCGTCTCTCTGCCCACACCCAGTCAATTACTACCTCCTGATGAAACATTCTCTTTACCCCTGCCAGCACCCCAGACCATGCCACTTCCCTCTCTTGCTTGGATTACTGAAGCAGTCTTCAAACTGGTCTCTGCATCTACTCTTACCCCCAACCATTCCTAACACATCATGCTTGTCATTTTGCCTTCACCATCTGTCTTCCTAACTAGATTAGAAGGTCGAGGAGAAGAACAGTCATGTAGGTCACTTTGCCAGTGTACTTCCAACAGCTTGAATGTTAGCTTTTATGACACAAAGTAATATAAATTAAGTATATATTAAATGAATAAATGAAAGACTCTTTCTATTGAAAGACAAGAGAGAACAAACATAAAAAGAGTAAGAGAAAGAATGTGAAAAAAGACTAAGGAAGACAGAATAACACAATGTGTTCAGTAAACCACAAAGTCAGCTGTACTTTATTTTAATGTATGTACAAGACTAAGACTCCTTTTCAGAGGTAGGCAAAATGAATATATATCATGAATTTTAAGCACAGGCATTGACCTAAAGAGTTTTAAATAGGGAGCCAGTAACACTCTTATTTGCATTTTAGGTAATAATCTAAACAGTTGCTACTTAGAATGGCAGCAGAGAGAATTGTTTCAAGGTAGGTTAGATTAGAATGCTTAATCTTTCAAATGTTGATTGCTCACTGTGATTCTGGGAAGAAATAATCATAAATGGCCTGAATTAGAAGCCTCCTGTGACAATTACAGTGCTTTTAATTGAAAACTCAGCTTGAATAAACTTAAGTAAAAAGAGAGATTTGTTATAAGGGTATTGGAATTTCTCATGGAAGTCAAGAATAGGAAAATCGCTGGGCTATAAGAACATCTTGAGATCTGGGTGTGCTCTCTTCCTCTCTGTACATAAACTTTAAGGTATTACTTTAAGCTACTAACATCTATTTTATCAGGTTGTTTAACAGGGAAAGATCCTGATAAATGCATTTTCTTTCAGAATATATATGGCCAGGCATGGTGGCTCATGCCAATAATCCCAACACTATGGGAGGTCGAGGTGAGAGGATTGCCTGAGCCCAGAGGTCCAAGACAAGCCTGGGCAAATTGGTGAGACCTCATCTCTACAATAAATCAAAAAAATGAGCCAGGCATGGTGGTGCATGCCTGTAGTTCCTGCTACTTGGAAGGCTGAGGTAGAAGAATATCCAGAGCCCAGCAAGCCAAGGCTGCAGTGACCATGAATGTACAACTGCACTCCAGCCGGGGCAACAGAGTAAGACTCCGACTCAAAAAACAAACAAAAACTTATATTTGAGGTAAGATTAAGGAATAAGAAAGCATACAGGACACACAAGAAAAGGACAAAGGGGGAAACACTGAGAAAGAAATAAGACTGCAAATACGAAATAATGAGTGATTTGGTGTAATTGTGGCATCGGATACATGGACAAAAGACAAAACTGGTTTTCACAAAGGAAAGAAAAAGTAAATTAATCTAATACTTGATAAGGTTTATTTTTCCCCATTTAATTAGTCATTCTTTTCTCCCAGTGGATAATGTATTTTAATAGTATAAAGAATAACTGGATGAAGAAAACACTGGCAGATGAAATTATTATGAAGAAGCTTCTATCTATTGTAAGAGTACTGTAAGAGTTTTTATGCAGCCTGTAGCAGCATGGAAGTGTTAAAGATACTGCTTTGGTAAGGAGCATAAGATCTAAGTCACTAAAATAAAAGAAATGGGATAGGGGAAAGAATGAAAGATGGGTTGTGTCTGCCTCACAGTTTTGCCTAGAACTAGACATGATTAGGGAAAAATCTACTTTTCCTCTGGAGCCAATGTTAAGATGGAGAAAGAGAAAAGAGGCTACTTCAAATCAGTCCTTTATGGAAAAGACAACTCCTGTAAAATTCCACTGCTTAAATACTTAATAAAAAGCTCTTGTTAAGTGTATTTCTGTGATAATTCTGTATTGATATAACAGATGCTCTCAGAAGGTTTGATTTGGTCTTTTTCACCCATCCCCCCCATCTGACTTACTGGCATAATCATTGTCACATAAGGCTCCTCATTTAGGCCAATTATGGTTATTTCTTCCCAGGTTAGAATCACAGTGAGCAATCAGCATTTGAAAGATTAAGGAGAGTTAGAGAAACAAGACTGATAAAAGGCTCATGTGTTTGCTACTAGCATGTTAGTGCCAATTTTCAGTTAGAAAAAGATAAATGTAGCTAAGGGAATGCATTTGGCAGCTTGTATAGAGATTTCTCAAGAGGATATCTCCATGAGATGATGCAATTCTTGCTTCATGTAGTTTATCATTAAACAGAAGTGGCAGATGTTATTGCAAAAGCAGAGAAAAAGTCATAATTTTTTAAAAATGAAAAAAAACCCAGGCTGGTCTTAAACTCTATAACAAAATTCATGGGAAATAACTGGAGGCTATCTTTGAATGAACTGATCATCAAAAAAATGACTAAAACACTGTTAAATAAGAAGGATACAAATGTATTATCTTAAATAAAAATGAAAACTATAAAAATATATTAAAGTGTTTACTGTTATTCTGAATTCTGAAGTTTTCAGTACTTTTTAAACTTTTTTTGCTCTCATTTAATTTTCAAATTATTTGCTGTAAGACTAAAACACATTTTTAAACTAACTTGAAAAGCAAACTGGGAGTTGAGTCAAAGAGAAAAGGGAAAATTTAGAAGATTTGTAGTAGGCAGTAAGTTGGTCCTTGAATAGGACAGAGTTGGCCCTTGAACTGGAAAGCTCCCTTCCGGTGCTGTCTCTAGCTGTGTTTACGGGATATACTGATCATTTTACCATATGGATTTCCTTGGCCTCATAGAGATGCTTTTGTTTTGATCTTGCTTGGCTCTCTTTTTCCAACTAGCTGGACTCTATATTCTGTATCTAACCCTCAAGTACTTTCAGTCTGGATAGAGAATCTGACAAAACATGTAACTTCTTAATTAGGTTTATTGGGATTTTGATGGAATCCGCCCATGCAGTTAATTCTTGGCTACTGAGTTGATAATGAAATTTTAAATAACTTATCTGTGAGAGCCAGGACACAGGCCGACTTTAAAATCTTCCACTTAGTTCCAATGGCCTCATTAGTTCTAATGACCTTCTCAGATATTATACATTTACAGGGCCAATTGGGGAATGTGGAAATAATTAGAATAAGAATAATAGGTAACATCAATTTATGTTACCATGTGTTAAATGTTAGAGTAAGCCCTGCATATGTATTATCTTAATTAGCCTCACAACAGTGTTGTGACAAAGGTACTAAATAAGAGTTATCACCACATTACTTATGCGGAAAATGAGGCATAGAGAAGCATGATCAATTTCCAACAGTTACACAGCAATTAGAACTGAGAAGGGATTTGATGTTAGATCCTGTGTACAACCTGTCCCTGACAATTTCCTGGAAAGAGGGCTACTGCAAAAACCAGGAATGGAGCTGGTCTAATGCTAGTGAGTGACCATTATCCATGCCTCACTGGACAAGTCACATAAGCTACCTAGTTCTCAGTTCTCTTTGGCAAAATGAATACTTTAGATTCCATGTCCCACAAGGCCTTGTGAGCTCTCAAGTCACATTATCACAAAATATGCCAGTTGCATACTATTAGTAGAAGAAGCTTTAAACTAGCTGGAGGGAGTCCAAGATTTGTCATTAATTTTTTATGATTGGTGGCGAGTCACTTAACCTCTCCAGGCATTATTTACCTCACTTCAAGAGTTACTTTTTACACGTATGTCAGTGTTTTTTTTAAAAGTGTAATATAGCATATGATATGAAATACTATGCTATCATCTCAAATAAAATTGTTTTAAAGCATTGAAATTACGGATTTGAAAAATTGTGTTAAATTGGCTTCTCACTCTTCTTTTTCCCCCCTATTTGTTAGAATATCTGGTCTGTAATATTTTAAGGTAATGCTCTTTGTAGTAGATATAGACAGAGAGAGAGAGAAAGATCTCCTCTCATTTCCAATTTTCCATTTAAATATGAAAAGGATTGCAAATGGCCAAAGAAAAAACATAATTTTATAAAGAGGGGGGACATGTGCCCCTACTAACACATTAAATTAATTTTAGTGAGAACAGCAGTAGAAAATAATCTATATTCCTTGGCTCTTTTGCAGGTTGACAAAGTTAATGATTACAATCTCCTAGATTTTCCACTACGGTATTTCCAGGGAGTCTATTTGCCTTGATTGATGATATTATTTTATCTCTTTTGGGCCAATGATGACTGTTCCTTGTTCCTGTGTAGAGATTAATAATTGATTAGTTCAAAGTCAAAAATCTTAGTTAAAGGGAACAGGTCACTTTTGGCTACCATCTTTTACATAGTAACCTACAGGAGACAAGAGGTGCTGCAGGACTCCTGGTAGAAAAATGAAGAGGGTCCTGGTTCTTCTGTTTGCTGTAGCATTTGGGCATGCTCTAGAGAGAGGTAAGACTTCTGTTGTGACCACTTAAACGCACAATTACTAATCTGATTTTTTGTTACCACAAATTTTTTTTAAAAAGTGAATATGTTAGGAAGAGAAGGAAAGATCAAAATGGGATTAATCTGAACTCAATTATGCCGTATTGGATTGGGCAAAAAAATCAAGATAAGAATCTCATGAAAGAAAATAAAAAATATATAATTTGTCAACTATCCCTCCCCCCTGTTGGGTAAACAAGATATAAAGAGAATAGTTTGAAATTAGAAATATGTTCATTGTTAAAAGATATGCAGACGAAGACTGTGATCCATCACTAAGCACTTATTTAGATGTCATTGGGAACATAAAATACCATGTCAATGATGCAGGAAGTCAACTGAGATTTATTTGATCCTCTTCAAGGAATTCTATACATGCAATATTTGAAAATGCATTATAGTTTTACAAATACCTCTTACATAAAAATTTTCTGTAACTATGAAACACAACCATAAATAATTGAACTATGTTTCTCATTAAGATTATTTTTCAGTTGGTGTCTCCATATTTGGGCAATGTTTAAAAACATTTTTAAAAATTATATACATTGAGAGTATGTGAAGTATACAACTTTATGAGTTCTGCAATTTAGGCAATTTCCATAATCTGTTTCAATTTACTTTTCTGGCTGATTCTGTAATGTTTACAAGGGACTCTACATTCATACGACTTTGTAAAATTAAAATTTTCACTTAGTGCTTTCAGTCAACAGCCTCAATGAGCTCATACATTATTATTCATAATAGATTCATATTAGTATTGTATCTAACTTGTGAAATAAAATGTTAGTTCTTAGGAATTACTGGTTATTAATTGTGACAAGAATAACCTTATTCCTGACTTTTTATTCTTCTTACATTTACTTTTATTTTTTATCTTTTCATTATTCCAATCACTTTAAATATTCTTTTGTTCATCCATAGATTCTTAAGTAAGCTATGAGTCTGTAAGTAAGACGATAAAACTTCTCTGAGAGTGGAGTACAAAAAAAAAAAAAAAACATAAATAGTGACTTTTACAAAACCTCTGACTAGGCCAAGTCCCAAGAAGCCCTGAAATCTTATTCCTTTGTCCAAGACTTTGCTGAGGCAGACCTGACCCTGAAAAATCTCACTGAAGCAGGTTCTGATTAGAAACTTCAAACACAGAAGGTCCAGTCATGGCTAGGAACTGGAATTATATATGGAGGCTCTAATCAGGGACATGAGTCACTGTCTTGGACTACTGACTCAGTAAATGTGCATTGGCTTCACCTCAAAGAACGACGGTGTCCTTTGGAGAATAGCAAAGTATTCCGCAATCTCTATTTTGACATTCTTAGTTCCCTCAGACTCTGATGAAACTAATGCTAAAAACTTCAAGTTAAACCCCCTTGAAGTTCTAAGCTCCATCCTATTATCGTATGTCATAGGTCAGATGATATCTTGATACATATAAATACTTTTGTGAGAATTAACTATGGGGAGCCAGCCCCCCAAAAGAGATTTAGAGGGTCCCTAGAAGGTGGGGCAGCGTCGGCTAATATTCTGGAGAAATAAAGAGAAAGAAAGAGACTGGACTCTGTCTAGTGCAGAAGCCGATTCTGTAGTAGGGATAGATATTGAAAGAAAGATGGAGGGATAGATATAAAGAGAAAGAAAGAAAGTGGACAACTGTTCAGTGAAATGAGCAGAAGCCATTTATTGGGACCCGTCGTGAGTCTTTTATCCCAAACTTTCACATGTTAAATCACAAGACTTTCACGTGGGCACAAAGCCAGGTAGGTGAGGGGCGTCCCCCACCCACCAGGCATTTCCTTAGGAATGAGGAAGGGCAACCCCAATCAAATCACAAGAGTTTACATGAACACAAAGCCAGGTGGGTGGAGGGCATCCTCACCCACCAGGTGTTTTCCTTAGCATGAGAAAGGACAATCTTAATCAAATCACAAGAGTTTACATGAACACAAAGCCGGGGGGGGGGGGGGGGGGGTGGCATCCCCGCCCACCAGGCGTTTCCCCCCAAGCATGAGGAAGGACAATCTTAAAATTATCTCACTGTTCCTTATGCTTGATTTATGTGCCTCAAAAGCAATACAACAGTTTTTAATATCATAAAATCCTAATAGTCAATAACTTCTAAAACGTATGCATACCCAACACCTAATGACTGACTTAAATCCTAATACCTTTCTATTCTGTGCTAACTTTACCTGTACTATAAAAAACTCTTAATTATAGGTCAGCCCAGTCCAAAATGGATGCTGGGCCCTTAGGAATGTGGCCCAGCCCAAAGTTCGTGCTGGGCCATTTCTGGTAACCCTAGATAACCATCTCATGCTGGAAACAGCTCTCTAAATGTATATACTAATTCTACAAATATATTTTTAAATCTTATAAAGAAGCTTGTATCACGTATAAGGCTCCCAAATGTGATCTGAGTTTGAACTGTGTTAAGTTTAAAGCCGAAACCGCAGTCTGTGAGAAGCGGGAACAATGGATCCCTAGAGTCAGCCATGCCTGTCATATTCCCAGAACTTCATGCTTAGATCGTTAAAATCCCTACCAGTGGGTAATGCTAAACAACAAGGAAAGGAGGAGGGAATGGGCCTTCAGCTCCTGAACCAGCCTGGTGGTCTCAGGGTCCGCAGCCTGCCTGGATCCCTAACGCTCAGGCAGGCCTCCACGGCTGACTCCCAACAATTAACCACTCAGTACTTGGAGGAGGTAGTCCTGATCCACGATTCCACCATTCTCTAATACCTGAGCATGACCCGAAGAACAAATCATCAATTTACTGAAAGTGAGGTGTGTTCTCTCCTGACAGGAAGTTACAGAGCATACAAATTATTCTAAGGCCTCCTAGGTTCAGAGCAGCCTTGAGTAGCAGGAGATTTGTTTGGATTCCAATTTTCTCTGCCTGTTATAGGTCTAAAGAGCTGAACACCCACAGTATTTATGTAAACACCGGTTCCATAGCATATTACACTCAAGAATTACCTTGAAAAAAAGTTTCTATAGCCAAGCAAAGTTAAGAAATTAGCCATATATTAGTCTTTCTTGATGGGTTCATAATCAATGTTTTTGTAGTCCTAAAGATTTTGAGAAGACTACAGAAAAAAAAAATATTGTTTAACTCGGTTTCCCAAACATATTGACTCTATTCTAAAATGCCTATACCTTTGGAACTATTCTTGGAAACCTTGGGCCTAGCATGTATACTGCTACAGTTCAACATGAACATCAGCTTCAGTTTGGCCAGTCCTCTCCTATCCAACAGCTTTGGGGATTTGGTTCACAAGTCCTTGGGTATATCTTGGAGAAAACAGATGTACCCAATCTGCTACATCTGGATAGTGTCATAAGAAAATATTCACTTTTGCTACTCAGTGAGAAGCCTGAAGGCAGCATTTGCCATTGACTCCACGTGACTTTTCTCCAGGACTAAAATACAAGTTTACAGTGTATATTTCATTCAACCCCCCCCCCAAAAAAAGCAACAAAGGCTGCTGGCATGGCTACACAATTCTTAGGCAATATTAACAGGAATTAAACGACTGCAGTTGATAAGCGCTACTGGCAATAACAGGTGTTTATTATGAATGTTATCCCTTTTGTTTTAAGCATCTCATTCTTGACATACATATTTTTACTAAATGTTATACCAAACTGGAAAAAGAACTAGAGTCCCCTTTGGGTTGGTGGGTGAGCTATATTTTTCCTTCTTCTTCTTCCCTGTGAAAACAGCCCTAGAATAGGGCTAAAGTCTGGGAGGTAGCTTACTCCTCATTAAAAGCAGCATTAACTCTTGTGGAAATCAATAGCAACGTTCTATCTCATTGTTATAAGGGGCAATGCCTCACATGCAGTCACCATTATATGTGTAATATAAGGATAAGTGTGCTCACTCTTTAAAAGGTCACTGAGTTTAATTTATTTAAGATAGGAAGAAAAACCTGGTGGGATGGCTTACGCCTGTAATCCGAACACTTTGGGAAGCAGAGGCAAGAGGACTGTCTGAGCCCAAGACTTTGAGACCAGCCTGGGCAACTTAGCAAGACATAGTCTCCACAATTAAAAAAAAAAATTAGCCAGACATGCTGGCACACGCTGGTGGTTCCAGCTACTTGGAAGCCTGAGGCGAAAGGATTGCTGAGCCCAGCAGATTGAGGCTGCAGTGGCTATAAGCATGCCACTGCATGCTAGCCTGGGCGACAGAGTGAGACTCCAACTCAAAAAAAAAAATTAAGATAGGAAGAAGATAAAGAAATTCCTGAAAGAAACTGATGATGCCTTTCCCGTGGTATTTATGTATTTAGGATAGGAAATATTTACCAGTATTTATGGCCCCCTAACCTCTTTATTCTGCCCACTGCTTTTACTCTCTCTCTCCCCCCACTCCCTCTTTCCATCTCCAACTTTCCTCACTCACTCATCCTCTGTTCTTCAGAGTTTTGCACTAGCTCTTCCCTCTTCCCAAATATCCTCATGACTCCCTTCTTCACCCTCTTCAGATACCTCCTCCAAGTCCACTTTACAGAGGGCTTCCCTAACCAGCCTACCTCATGTAGCACCCACCACACCATTTCTTTCTATCCTTTTACCTGGTTTTATTTTTCTTCTTAGCACATATTACCTGACCTTATCACCAGTTGTTCACTTGCTTATTGTAACCAATGTAAAATGTAAGATCCATGAAGTCAAGAACTTTTTGTCCCTTCCTGTAATTCCCAGTAATAGAACACTACCTGACATGCAGTAAGTGCTTGGTAAATTTTTTATGTTATATTGCAAAATGAGGATTACTAGAGTACCTATCTCATAAGGTAGTTTTGAGAATTAAAGGAAAATTAGGTGTCAACAACAACACATAATAGGTATCCTGGAAAGAGTAACCTCTTTTTAAATGTTCATCAGTGTTAATTTTATGATAATTGTTATATAAAGTATCTACTATGGAGCACTGGCACTAGATTTTATGCTTTAGAAATGAAAATAGTAGCTAATATACATAGAGAGAGAAAGTCAGAATCTCACTCTGTCATCCATGCTAGAGTGCAGTGGCACGTTCACAGCCACTGCAGCCTCGACCTGCTGGGCTCAGGCGATTCTTCCATTTCAGCCTTCCAAGTAGCAGGAACTACAGGCATGTGTCACCATGCCCAGCTAATATCTTGATTTATTGTAGAGAAGAGATCTTGCCATGTTGCCCAGAATAGTCTCAATCTTGTGAACTCGGGCAATCCTCTCTCCCCCACTTCCCAAAGTGTTGGGATTACGGCATGAGCCGTCACACCCAGCTGTGGCTTGTATTTTATTTGCAACGCATCAACATGTTTAAAATCTTTGGATATGTTTATTTCATTCTTACACTACCATTATGAGTTCAGTACTACTCTCACCCCCATTCTACAGGGGAGGAACAAAAGGATAAATAACTTACCCAAGGTAACTGGCAGAATCAGAATTTTATACCAAGTAGTTGGGTTTCAAAGACAATCCTCTCAATCACTACTTTCTTGTTTCTCACAAGACAATACCTAAACCATGATCTTTCACAAAACAAGTATAAAATAGAAATAATTAGTTTATAATCCCAGCACTTTGGGAGGCTGAGGTGAGAGGATTGCCTGAGCCCACAGGTTCGAGACTAGCCTGGGCAACTAGGTGAGACCTCATCTCTATGATAAATCAAAAAATTACCCAAGTATGGTGGCATACGTCTGTAGTTCCAGCTACTTAGAAGACTGATGTGGTAGGATTGCCTGAGCAATTTAAGAAAGGAAAAAACTGTATTAAAATTGTAATATTCAATATATACCAATAGCAAAAGATGAAAACAAGTCACACTGACTTTGCAATTGCAAAAGGTGCTCAAAGTGGTTACCATCAGTGTCCAGACACTCCTGATTATGGTGAACTACTGCAGGACTTGTTGGCTGTGCCCATCACACACAGTACCATGCGTGCCAAACTTAGCAGGAATGTGTGCAATTGTTAGGCATGTTGGAGGTTTTGTTGCATACTCACACCTCCATTGCTGCTGTACTTCCACAGTGTTCTCAAATTTCAAACACCACTTCAAAATGGTCTTGTACTCCTCGAACGACAACTGTGCTTGACTATCCTGTGGCATGGTGACCCTACCATTCATTCGAGTCATGCCATCTTTTGAGTGAATGTCATACTGCACATTGCAATCATAATTCATTTCAACTTTGAAAAGTAATACATAGGTAACATCTCTTAAAATGTGTGTATGTCTGTTGGTGGTAGTGTAAACTAGTGCAACCTCTGTGGAAAGCAGTGTGGCGATTCCTAAAAGCTCTAAATATCAACCTCCCATAATCCCCCTACTGGGAATATACCCTGAAGAACTCAAATCACTCTATAAAAAAGATACCTGCACACGTATGTTTATCGCAGCGTTGTTTACAATAGCAAGAACCTGGAAACAACCACACTGACCATCAAAAGAGGACTGGATTAAAAAAATGTTGTACATATACACGATGGAATACTACACAGTCATAAAAAAGAACAAAATCATGAATTTCGCAGCAACCTGGATGGAACTAGAGTCTATAATACTGAGTGACCTTTCACAGAAACAAAAATCTGAGTATCACATGTTCTTACTCATATAATGGACCTTGAATATCCAATGTAATACTCTAAGAAAATGACTGACGGTACTGGGAAACTATGGAGGGGGGATGGGATTAACAGTCGCAAATATCTGTCTGGGGATGGGGAAACACCTCTTATCAACAGGGTACCTGAATGAAACGTAATTATACACCTAACCCTTAACTGTACCCCACAAAACCATAATAAAAAATATTGATAATAAAAAAATAAAAATAAAAAAATGAAGTGTGTGTGTGTGTGTGTGTGTGTGTGTGTGTGTGTGTATGTGTGTGTGTGTGTGTGTGTGTGTGTGTGTATGTGTGTATATTTGGCACCCCTGGTAGATTAGCTGGGTACATTCTACTGCAGAAACCTCTTTAGTACTTCCTTTTAATTTACTTTTTTTTATTTATTTTATTTTACCTCCTATACAGATTCAGTTTTCAAGACCCGGAGGCTACTGCTCATCTCCCACTCCGTGTCTACCTATATATTTTTTTTTAATTGGTGTCTCACTCCATCACCCAGGCTGGAGTGCAGCAGCATGCTCATAGCCACCCCAACATCAACCTGCTGGGCTCAGGTGATCCTTCCGCTTCAGCCTTCCAAGTACCCAGAACTACAGAAGTGTGCAACCATGCCTGACTCATTTTTTTTATTTATTATAGAGATGAGATCTTGCCAAGTTGCCCAGGCTGCTCTTAAACCCATGGGCTCAGGCAGTCTTCTCACCTTGGCCTCCCAAAGTGCTGGGATTACAGGCCTGAGCCACCTCGCCCAGCCTACATTTTCATACACTGTTCTCATGCAAGCCTTTGTTCCCCCTTCACCTGGCTATCGTAATGACTCCCCAATCAATTCCCTTCCTCCCATACTTTCCCAATCAATTCATGTTAATAAAATATAGTAAAAAACCTGACCTGAAATAATGTGATAAGTGAAGTCCCAAGATGAATCAATTACATCAAAATCATAATCCCTATTGTGAGATTAAGGAAAAGATGGGTTTGAGCATGTGCAGCTGTCACTGGAGATTCTAGGGATCTACCCCAATTTTGGCCTGTCTGTAGTCACCTGATGCTGAGTGTGACATCTGACTTAAACATTAATGGATGCATGATAGGCAGAAAAAAGTCCTATCAAAACTGTCTACGTCACTTAGAATGATGGTCTGCATGCTTCCATGTTGCTGCAAAGGACATGATTTTGTTCTTCTTTATGACTGTGTAGTATTCCATCATGTATGTGTACCATGTTTACTTTATCCAGTCCACTTGGGATGGGCATTTGGGTTGGTTTCATGTTTTTGCTATTGTGAATAGTGCTGTCATGAACATAGGCATGCAGGTGTCTTTTTGGTAGAGCAATTTATATTTATATTTATATTCCTTATATTCCTTTGAGAGAGCAATATTCCCAGAAGTGTTCTTACTCATAAGCAGGTCTTAAATATTGGGTGCATGAGCATAACGGTGGGAGCAGCAAACACTGGGTATTGTTAAAAGAGAGGGAGGAAGGGGAATGATAAAGGCACACAACCACCCACTGGGTACCATGTCCACTACCAGGGAAAGAGAGGGCTCACTAGAAGCCCAAACCTTACCTGTACACAATTTACCTATGTAACAAACCCTCATGTGTACGCCACAGCTCGAAAATTTAAAAAATAATTTTTTGCAAAGCTGTCTGCATCACAATTCTGGAAGCTATGAATAAGTTAGGTCACATCAAAAGGGGAATTAAAGTCACAGATGTAATTAAGGTCTCTAATCTGCCAACCTTAAAATTCTTCTAATCCATTTACTCCAGTTAAAACTCTACCCATCACTTATGGTTCACTTCAAGTAATCATTCTCATGGGGCTTTCTAAAAGCTCTCTTCCATTCGAAAGTTTCCTTTCATAAAGCTTTGTCTCCATCTTTTCAATAGCAATGATCACTATTAGTGTTGTGTATTTATCTCTACTCTGACTCAAAATCTGTAAGAATTGGTGGCTTTCAAGTTTTCTTTTGCACGATGCCTTGCTCTTGGTAGATGGTCAATAAAGACTTGTTTCATGCATATGTATAACGGTAGTCACGAACTGGATTTAGCTAATAATAATAACTGACAGGTATTACTATTTACTATGGAGGGAGCAGACACTGTCCATACAAATGCACACTAAACATTGTTATTTAAATGGGCACTAAACATTGTTCATATAAATAACTCAGTTAATCCTCACAACAATCCTATGAAATACAACCATCTCCATTTATAAATGAGAAAATTGAGGAAGAAGAGAGAGGATAAGCAGATTGCTCATGATCTGACCATTACCAAGGGCAGCAGGTATTCAAATACAGGTGATCTGAATCCGGAATCTCTATCCTAAATCACGATAAATACAGTCTCCTGTGGATGTTTTCTTTGGTCCTCATGGTTTGGGCCAGCAAAGTGTCTTTAATGCTTAATTTGACTTATCAACATTTTAAAACCTGGAGGCTTCATTTAAAAATCTAAATTTCTAGCTTCTGTGGAGCATAAGAAGATGTGATAATAAGGGCCAAATTTTCACATGAAAAAAATGAAATGGAGCTGAATTGTGACTCCTGCTTTTGGGCCAGACCCACAATTCTCACCATTGGGCATGTAATCCTTTTGGGACCAAATGTAAGTTATGTAGTCCCTAGTCCCTATTAGCATTTGAGAGTACTGTCCTGGGTGTCTGTCTTGGTAAAACAGTAGTTCGAGGCTTCGTATCACCTAAGAAAAGGAATATTAACAAATGGTTGTTTCTTTACATTAAAAATAGGCAAAATAATTTGTTATCAGCCATTTATATTATCCGCAAAAGAAATCACATATAGGTTCTTTAAGTATGCTTACATTATTAAATTGTGCTTTTCATCTCAGACAAGCAAATCTTATTCAACACTTTTATATGCAGATAACTGTGATTTTATTAACTATTAATGACAATATGACAGTGAGAATTCAGTCTTAAAATGGCACCTTGTTTTTAAAATGACATAGTGAAAGTTAATTTATGATTTGGATATTTATTGGTTCTTCTAGCAATCAGTTTTGAAAAGAAAATACTTATACTAGATCTTTAAAATCATAAGTAAGAAAGTAAATAATTAGATTGTTGACCAGGCTAACCGTGATAAGTGGATATTTCTTTGAAGTGTTCTTAGCAAGTATGGCTAAGGTATTATATTCTAGTGACAACTGGAATGTAACAACTGGTATATATCCTGTAGAAAACAGTGGCATTTCATTTTCTACCTTTGTAATACTGGCAAAGTTCATTAATAAATTTATTAGTTTATAAAGCTCTCTTAAGCCTTACTAGGATAAATGGAATGCTATAAGAGCACTTAAAGCAATCTAAATCACAATGCTTAGCACATAAAAGCATTGATTGCTTAATATTTGCACAAATGACCTAATTAAAGTATAATTCTTACAAGTAGCCCATACTCAGCCTTCAGTTTCTCACTGGGATTTAGTAAGAAAATTAGAAAATTATATTCCATTCAGCTAGCATATCACTATAGCAGACAACTACCATAGAATTATCTTGGCCTTATTCAAAATCAATAGATATAGATCTACTTTTTGTAATTATAAAAAGAATCATTATAATCTTTGAAAAGGAAGTTTCTACACAAGGCAATGCCATTTATGGCAATCTGTTGCATTCGTTTGAATTGTGCATTCACATGGTTCACAGGATCTGCTTGATAAAACCCATGTATGATAATAGAGACATAAATAATGATGCACATATAATATGTCCTTGCTATTAGATTGCATGATTTGTTTTCCGTTTATGCAACTATAACTTTATTAGTCATTGTTATATCTATAGTGACAGGAAATAGTGAAAGGATATCACCATGTCCAGTGTTTTCTGAAGTTTTAAAAAATGTATTTTTTTTTAAATTGGCAAGTCACAACTGTACAAATTTATGAGGCACAATGTGATGTTCTGATAAATATCTATATGATACGGAATGATCAAATCAAGTCAGTGAACATATCCATCACTCACTTGCTTAACACTTTTTGTGGTGAGACATTTGAAATTTACTCTCTTCATTATTTTGCAACATGTAATATGTTATTATTGATTATAGTCACCCTTCTGTGCATGTGCATAGACCTCAAAACTTACTTTTCCTATCTAACCAAAACTTTCTTTCTTTGACCAGCAACTTCCCCTTCCCTTTTTTCCCTTCCTCTTGGCGTCCTGTAACTATCATTTAATTTTTTACTTCTATGAGGCCAACTTTTTTAGATTCCACATATGATATCATGTGGTATTTTTCTTTCTTTACCTTGTTTATTTCCCTTAGCATAATGTTCTTCGGGGTCAGTCATGTTGACACAAATGACAGAATTTTCTTCTTTTTAAAAGCTAAATAGTATTCCTTTGTATATACCACATTTTTTGTCACTTAGATTGTTGCCAAATCTTGAATATTATGAATAATGCTGAAGCAAACATGGGAGTGCAGACAGCTCTTTGACATACGGATTTCAATTCCTTTGGATAAATATACAGAAGTGGGATTGCTGGATCATATGGCAGTTCCATTTGTAGTTTGTTGAGGAAACTCCATACCATTTTTCATAATGGCTGTACTAATTTATACCTCCACCAACAGTGTACAAAGGATCCCTTTTCTTTCCTTGCTTGTCAACACTTCCCTTTAATCTTTTTTATGGTAACCATTCTGACAGGTATGAGGTGACATCTCACTATGGTTTTAATTTGCATTTCTTTAATGATTAATGATGCTAAGCATATTTATGAACCTGTTAGCCATTTGTATGCCTTCTTCTGAGAAATGTCTTTCAAGTTCTTTGCCCATGTTTTGATCGGATTGTTTGTTTTCTTGCTATTGAGTTGCATTTTAATATATTTTGGATATTAATCCTTTATTGGATGTATGGTTTGCAAATGTTCTCTCCCACTCTGTGGTTTGTCTCTTCATTTTGTTAGTTGTTTCCTTTGCTGGGCAGACACTTTTTAATGTATTGCAGTACTTTTTATCTGTTTTTGTTTTTGTCGCCTAAGCTTCCTGGGTCATATTTTTTTTAAAAATCATTGTCCAGGCCAATATCATGTAGTTTTTCCCCTGTGTTTTCTTTTAGTAGTTTAACAATTTCAGGTCTCATGTTTAAGTCTTTAAAACATTTTGAGTTGATGTTTTCTGAAGCTTTAATTCAGATAGATAGTACATGACCAGCCAGAGAGGGAGATCATCACCACTTCCTATTTATAGCACCTCATCAAAGGATTACAATATGAAAACATGACTTTGCCATCCCTTATTGAATGATGTTTTCTTCAGACTTCATAATACATGCTTAATTAATTGACTTTTTAAAAAAAAATCATACTGTATCCAGAATTGAGCCAGGCTCCCAGGACCTCAAAACTTAGATAAGATCTTTGCTCTGAAAGAACTTTCATAAAAATTAAAGATAATTTTGCTTGAGGGGAACATAATTAATACTGGTCTCTTTTATAAAATCTATTTGCTAATGTCTAGTGAGTATTATGTCAAGTTCCTGTCTCTACTAAGACCAAAGCTCGACTGAGACTTTCAGCCAAACTGCTCACCTTTCCATTTTCCTGTGCCAAACCCTGCTATTTTGTTTTTTCAAAAATGAGGAAATATGAAGAGGAAGAATAAACTTTTTTCAAGGGCTGATAGTCCTGGAAAATACAAAAGCAGAATAATGCTACATTCCAGTAATAATCTAACTAACAGACAAAAGTGCTCAAAAGTTAATACGTTGTTCAATTATTTGGAAGTTAAAATGCAATTTTCCATGGAAATAATCTATATATAAAGATGAAATTCTTAAAATGATGCACAAAAATACATAGTGAACATTGGATATAAACCATCATAACTACAAACCTCACAAGATTTTTGTGAGGATTAAAGGATATCATATATATGAAATATTTAGAACAGTACTCACAAAATTGTTGACACTCAAATTTTAAATAATTATCATGATATCATTATTTATCTTATATCACTTTTGAATCTAACCACTTTAATATATTCTCAGTTTCTGAATATATTAAAGGGATATCACCTTTACCCATCCCAAAGACAGAAGAGGAAAACTTCCTCCCCTATCTTTTACCCCTTGCAAAAGCAATCGTAGATGAGGAGGTGACCGATCCACAAGAGGAAGGAGAGGTGGGATGAGATGGACAAAAGAAAAATGCTTCCTTTGGGTCTTTGGTGAGGGTTTTTAAAGGACAGGCTACCAATCGAGGTGAATGCAAGGACATTAGTTTGAGTGAGTGCATTGCAGTTGAGGTTTCTGGACAATTAATCTAATGACCTTATATCTTCTACTGTTTTCATTGGTTTTTGAATTTTCAGAGTCTGAAATGAAGCTTGATGTGTTCCACTGATAACATCCAAAAAGCTACATTTAACTTATTCTAGATTAATCTGTAGATGTCATGTGGGTTTCTGAATTTAATATTTAAAGGATTGAATTCCTCTCCATTGTCTCAAACTCAGAAAACTGCACACCTACTTGAAAATATCATTTTAAGCCGGGCTCGTGGCTCAGCCTGTAATCCCGCGCCTTTGGGAGGCTGAGGTGAGTGGATTGCCTGAGCCTGTGGGTTCGAGACCCGCCTGGGCAATGAAACCTCATCTCTACAATAAGTCAAAAAAATCAGCCGGGTGTCGTAGCACATGCCTGTAATTCCGGCTACTTGGAAGGCTGAGGCGGAAGGATCGCCGGAGCCCAGCAGGTCGAGGCTGCGGTGGCCGGGAGCAGCCATTGCACTCCAGTCTGGACGACAGAGTGAGACTCCAACTCAAAAAACAAACAAACAAACAAAAAAGAAAATATCATTTTAAATATTAAAAAAATGCTTTACATAAGAATGATTTAAAATAGCAATAGTGATAAAACAAACAAAAAGAGCTGAATAAGGAAATAAACTGTTAATTCAATTGCCACTTCTTCATTGGCAGTATTTTTATTGATATACTGGTCTCTAATAACCAGAGTAACTTCCTAAACCAGCCCAACAATGTTTAAATTTTTAAAAATGAAATTATGATTTAAAAATTGCTAATATCTAGCCTAACTAGTTTGAATAAACACTGAAAGTCATATTCTTAAAATGTAAATTAAAAGAAGAAAACTAACAAATATATTGATCTTTTTGACACAGATGAGTCTGTTGGTGCAAAATAGAAATAAAAATACCAAACAAATGAAATTGCAAAAAATATCAAATGCTCAACAGAACTCAAAAGTCTGCAATTCTCCAGAACACAATTGGAAAATAGCAACTTGAGACAGTTCCTAGCATTCTGTATGAGTATCTATTCAAGCCAATATTATTTAGGATCCATTCATTGCTCCTGGTATACAAACAGCTTTTGCAGGGGACCAAATTAGATTTTAGTGAAAGATTATAACAATAATGAAAACATCCAAAATATTTATTTTACTAAACTTTGTAACAAGACAGTGAGTATTTTATGGCTATCCCCATTTGAGTAAGAATTCCATAAGGGCAGGGATGTGTCTATTTTAGTCTACACTGTATACTCAAATTTAATACTGAACCCAATGCCTGGAACAGAGGAAGCCTCAAAAAATATCTGTTGCATGCATGAATTTATATTGTCAGCTTTGTTGGGAGAGGTAAGGTGCATGAAGCAATAAAGATTTCCTGAAAATGAATCGAGTCAGCTTTCAAAAGTCCAGTGTTAGACATGACTTACCAGAATGTTTCACAATATAGATAAAAATAGGACATGCTGTTGCAAAAAGCACAAAATCTGTTAATGAAATCTGTTAATATTTAGTACTGAAAGGGTCACTTGGTGTGAAAGTGATTTCACCAGAGTCACTAAGATTATGCCAATATTTACTAGTGCCACATCAAAGTCCAGACCATCTTCTTTATAATCAAATGATACATTAAAGAACAGAGCATGTCACTTACAATTTGTCTGAGACATAATTTAACCATAGGAATCAAAATGAGCTCAACTGGTATATAAAAATTATTCAACATTATTCCATGGAATGAAGATTTAATTTGCAATAATCACATTTCAAATTAACTTCAGTGTTTTTATTTGCTATGTTTTGCAAATTGAGAATATGATTAACATACATTTGATTAGCCTTGTAAGCTAGAGATCTTCTTTTTGGATAAATGAATAAATAAACATTTTTAAACAAAAATATATTTTGGGTAGTCAACCTGAAAGATCATGGTACAACAGCTTCCTCTACAGGTTATTTTTGTATTTTAATTCTGAACTTTTGCAGTGCCTCTTTTTTTGAGCTTCATCTCTTGCTTCCTGTATACCCAAACCTGAATGCTCCAGCAAAAGTGGTTTCAAAATCACTTTAAGCCTTATGCAATCCACCTAATTTCCCACTTTTCTCCCATCAGCTTACATTCTCACTAAAGCAGTGAATAGTGCCCATGAAAATTCTAAAGTACTTGTGTGCAAACATGTGTAGCTGATTTGATTAAAACTGTTTGGCAGGATATAATCTGTGATGCCCATTGACACTACCTTGCATGCTTATGAGTTTTCCCATAACATGTGGAATAAAAAAACTTTTTTTTTTCTTGTGGTGGAATGAGAAATCTGAACCTAGAATGTTAGAAACCAAACAGTTATCAGAATGTTCATCAGAATTACCCTGTTTGAATGCTGAATATCACTTTACATGTTATTAAATGGTCACAATAAAAGTACCAACAAAAGTGGCCTCTTCTATTGTATGCGGTAGTTTACTAAATGAAATTAGCTCATATTCATTAAAAAGAAGAAGCTCTTATTAGAGCCATTTTTGTGTGTATTTTAACACTAGTAAGCTTTGGGAGAAAAGATCCCATAGACTTTCTCACTACTTTTAAAAGAGGTTACATTCTTGTAATGAATTCAGGAAGCTTTAATATATATGGTTATTTAAATTCATTTGAATATTTATAATGACAAAACAAATTCACTTCTTCAAAAGTCTGCTATCGTTTTGGCTATTAATTAGTCACAGTTAGAATAAAGTTTTCTTACATTAAACTAAAATCTATTGCTTTATTTCTCCTAGCTTAGCTTTAGGACAACATCAAACAACTGTGTTGACATCCTAAAGTATACCTCATCACTAAAGGAGGGCTGTTCTAACTCAAATTCTCTCTCTCTCTCTTTTTTTTTTTTTTTAAGAAAGCAGGATTTATTGAGAAGACAGAAAAGTTCCCATAGTGGGACGGGACCCGAGGAAGTTGCCTCTAACCCAAATTCTTTTTGTCTATGTTCTAATCTCCAGTCTCCTAGAATACCATTAATGATTAATAGAAGTTTTCTGGCTTACTTTGACCTTTTGAGCCTGTCACAATATCCAACCTTGTAAACTAATCAATACATTTCAGAAAATATTCTAGATGAGTACATTCTCAGACATAACAGACATTGCCACGAGTGACTTTTAGTATTTCACTGACCATTAGCCTTATCAACCCTATCACCTTGTTCTGGTTTCCAGGATAATTTCAGACTCAGACATGTGGATTCTTTTCCACTTTCATGTGATTTTGATGGTATTTGAGTTAAGAAAGTTAAACATCTTTGTCTCATAATTCCCAGCTCTGAATTTTCTCATGTCAGAAAAAGATTTTGGGGTGTCTACATAAAACATATGTGGTACAGAAGCTTCTTCTATAGGCAACTTTTATCATTAATCTTTTAAAAAAAGAAACAACAAAAACAAACAAACAACTCTCTCCAGCTCGTATCCAGCCACTAACATCTCCACTCCAAACCATGATACAAAAATTTTTACCTGGGCATATGTTGAGTCAGTCTTCCACAGAACTATAACTGTTAGAGAAATTAGGCCATCTTTGGGGTATAACACATGGCAGCAGTTACAATTATATCACCTGAGATGACCTTTGTATTATTTAAAGTCAGAAGGATACATTTCTAAAAGTTAAAGCCGGCCAGGTGTGGTTGCTCACGCCTGTAATCCCAGTACTTTGTGGGGGACCTAAGGCAGACAGATTGCTTGAGCCTTGGAGTCCAGACCAGCCTGGGCAACACAGCAAGATCTTGTCTCTAAAAACAAAAATGCAACATAAAAAAATTAGCCAAGCATGGTGGCATGCACCTATTGTCCCAGCTACTCAAGATGCTGAGGCAGAAGGATCACCTGAGCTCAGGAGATCAAGGCTGCTGTGAGCCATGAACATGCCACTGCACTCCAGTCAGTGTGACAGAGTGAGACCCTGACTCAAAAGCAACAACAACAACAGTCAAAGCTACTTGGAACAGAGTCTAGGTCATTTTTATGCTTCTTACATTTTTTCAGAAGATATAGCATCCCAGGATATTGGGAAATTTCCTGGAATTATTTGCATAAATAATGAAGCAGAGAACAACACTGACCGACTTTGGTGTGTCCACCCTATTACATGCATAATAGGCATAATAGGTATGTTGAACAAACAGGTCTTGCCATCAGTAAAGAACTCCTCTCCCCCTGTGGAAATGAGCTTTTCTCCAGCATGTGTGTGGACTCAAGGGCAGATCCCATGATTTTTCTGTACCCTCTCAAGTAACAAGCTTCTCTGGTTCATTTGAAACCTGAAATAGCAACCTCATTCCAGTTATGAGAATATCTGGTTGTATTTAACAGTCAAAAATGTATAAACTCATTGAAAAGTGAAGCTACTCCCCCAATGAGGCCCTTTTCAGTCCTGTCACCTGTGGGAAAGGAGGACGGAACACTTGCCATTTGCCTCTTTTTCTCCTCCTGCTCTTCTTTTCTCCATCTTCCCACCCTAGGCTGCCACTAGCTCTTCCAGGGCTAACACAGTGGAAGGGAGAACCTAGCAGGGGAAGTAGCAGCAGGTAAACTCAACTCAATGGGCAGAAAATTCAGTGAGAAGCTTGGTGAGTTAGGATAGTCTCCTCTGATTATGGAGACATTCAAGACCACCATTTTCTCTTAGTAGGTTCTCTGGCAATCTCTCTCCCATCATTCCTGGAGATCTCTCACATCTAGCTGGTACTTTAAGACACCCCTTTGGGACACTGATATTCAAATTGTCTTCCTCTGTGCAGAGATGTCCCACCATTGGCTGCCCCCTGCCTTGTAGATAGCCTTCTGGGTAGTGGGGAGATATTTAAGGCAGCTCCTGGTCAACCTGTTCTCCTGCTTGATCTACATGAAATCTACTGGCCACACCACAGCTTCCTACTCAGTTATTTCTTTTGTTCTCCATGCCATGTAGCCATCCCCTTACCCTATAGATTTCTCCAGCCTGAATCAGAAAACTGTACCCGGCCTCCCTGATTCCAAGAGTCACCTATCAAAACCCCAGTGGTTCTCTTGAAGCCACTGTCACTATGTTTGAAATGAGAGGAAACAGACTCCAGAATCCCCCAGACTCACCACACTAACTTCCTCCAAAAAATACTTTGCCTAATTTCCCTCTTTTCCCCAGCAAATTCCTTGCCTTCCCTTAGAGAACCGGAAGGTGGGCAATGCAATATGGTTGTCAGCACCAGCTCTTAAATACTTCCTTTAAAGTCCTGCATTAGTGGTGATGGCCCCTCACTTTGGAATGAAGACACATTTCAACTTATGTTTTTTGTTGTTGTTGTTCTTTTTTCTTTCCAAGCCTTAGGCAAAACTGAGATAATGAAAGTAGAAAGGGAAAGAAACAAGGGTAGGAAAGATTAAAAAGTCCCATTTGGATATTGTTGTAAAGATGGGATCTAAGAAAATGACTACGTAACAATAGGTTCCGACTCACTCGTTGATGTATCTCACTTTACTCACCTACTTTCTTTTTTTTAACTTTTAATTTTTTTTTATTTAAAGATGTTGGGTACAATTCAGGGTTAGGTATACAAATGTTCATTATGTAGGTACCATTCCCCAGGCAGACTCCCACTACTGCCAATCCCACTTCCCCACCTCTCTCCCAGCAGCTTCCTGCTACTGCCAATGCTTTTCTTATAGAATTACAATTATGATCATTGTTCAAGGTCCACTTGTGAGTGAGAACATGTGATACTCTTCTTTGCTTCTGTGAAAGGTCACTCAGTATTATAGACTCTAAGTCCATTCAGGTTGCTGTGAAGTTCATGATTTTGTTCTTCTTTATGGCTGTGAAAATATTCCATCATGTATATATGCACCACATTTTTTAAATACAATACTTTTTGATGGGCAGCACAGTTGGTTCCATATTCTTGCTACTGTGAACAATGCTGTGATAAACAACGTGTGCAGGTATCTTTTTTATAGAGTGATTTGAGCTCTTCCAGGTATATTCCCAAGGATATATGGAAGGGGTCATATGGAAGGTTGATTTTTAGATCTTTTAGGAGTTGCCACACTGTTTTCCACAGAGGTTGTACTAGTTTACATCCCCACCAATAATGTAGAAGTGTTCTCTTTTGGCCACATCCTCTCCAGCATCTGTTGTTTTTTGAGTTACTGATGATAGCCATCCTGACTGGAATTAAGTGATATCTCAGTGTAGTTTTAATTTGCATTTCTTTGGTGACTAGTGAGGCTGAGCATTTTTTCATGTATCCATTGGCTGCTCATATGTCTTCTTTTGAGAACTGTCTATTCATATCATTTGTCCACTTGTAATGGGGCTATTTGTTTTTTTCTTTTCAGCACGTTTGAGTTCCTTATAGATCCTAGATGTTAGGCCTTTGTCAGGCATACAGTTGGCAAATATTTTTTCCCAGTCTGTGGGTTGTTTCCCTGTTCTCTTGATGGATTCTTTGGTTTTACAGAAGCTTGTCAGTTTGATGAGGTCTCTCTTGTCTATCTGATCTCTTATGGCATGGGCACTTGGGGTTTTGATCAGGAATTAGTTGCCAGTTCCAATTTCCATACGGGTGTCTCCTGCATTTTCTAAGGTTCTTATAGTTTGAAGTTTTACATTTAGGTCTTTGATACATTTAGAGTTGATTTTTGTGTATGGCAGTCACCTACTTTCAGCAATATGCCTTTTTTTTACTGTCTATTAAAATATAATAGCATGCCATAAAATTGTGGCCTATTGTGAGAAAACAGCTAGAAAGTCACTCCCAAAATGAAACTGAATGTAGATATTGAGAAAAACGCTACTTTTGCCATAGACTATGTGAAGGATCACTTTAGACATATACATTTAATGTAATATTCATTAAAAGGAAAAAGAAAATTTTTTCTGTTTCTACTTCCTAGGTCGAGATTATGAAAAGGATAAGGTCTGCAAGGAATTCACCAATCTGGGAAAGGATGACTTTACATCTTTGTAAGTAGACAGCAACTACTCCCTCTCTTGGTTATTTGACTTTGAACAAAACTGAGTGTGAGGTAACTTCAATTCAGCATGGTGAGTTAAACTGATCTTTGCTAAAATTAAGAGAAAAAAACTCCAGAGTCAATGTAGGAAAAAATATCAGGGCAATGGAGGACATCCAAAGACTCCAGCTGAATTGCGGTTACTAGAATCTAGGAATGTGTCATCAGTAAGCTTGTGAATGGATTAAAGGAGAACATGTGAGCATAGTTTTCTAAGGTAAATTAAAGTGCAATAGTACATACATTCTAGGCCTCTAGCAAACAAAGGCATTGAGGCACAGAGTGGGTTCACTAGGGGAGGCTTGAGATAGCACCAGACTGGTTTGATGGAATCTTCAGGTCCTGTTTCTACTTCTTTACAGGATGAATTTGCCTGGAAAAGAATCTGCTTTTTTATGAGTAAATAAAACCTCAATTTTTAAAAATTAGCCAGATAGAATAGAAAGTGTGTACAATAATCCATTTAGGTATTGAACAGAATTCATATTTTCATGGGCCAATCTGTGAAAACAGTTGCAATTCTAATTGAGAAATTGACTTATTTCCCCCCTCAGGTCACTAGTCCAATACAGCAGAAAATTTCCCAGTGGCACATTTGAACAAGTCAGTCAGCTTGTGAAGGAAGTTGTCTCCTTGACAGAAACCTGCTGTGCAGAAGGGGCTGACCCTGACTGCTACGACACCAGGGTAGGTCTGTGTTGCTGGCCAGTTCTATGGTGGCCCAAAGAAGGAAGCCAAAACGGGCCATCACATCATGTCTTAGGGAAATTGTAGACAGTAACTCTACCTACACCTAGTTTGGGAGAAATAGGAAACCTGTTATCTTTAGAGCCCAGGTTTATTTTAAAATAATGAGTCAATTTTATTCATTATTCCTACAAGGTTCACATGAGAAAACTGGGTCATAAAGTAACTTAATGATTTACTAAATGTATATTCTCATAAGAAATGGGTATAAGATATAAATCCAGATCTGACTCTAAAACCGGAGTTTACTATCACTATAAATTTGAGCATCTCAAATACCGACTCATAAATCTCTTGTAATAATTTGCATAGCTTAAAATCCTGCTCATACTGTTATCATTATGCCAGGACAGGTAGCAACTGCCACAGAATAACTTAGTGTTGGTTTCAAATTTTGAGTGTTCAAAAACTGCCATGTGTATATATATATATATATATATATATATATATATATATATATATGCATACACACACACACACACACACACAAAGTTCTGGGGGTTTTTCCTGTATAGTATTTATGTGGAAATTAAAATGCAAGGTTCAAAATATAGACAGTAGCTGAAAAAGGTAAAATCTCCAGAGTTTCAGCCATGTTTTAATGCAATCAACTGGTCTGATATAAGTGACATTTGGAAGCATTTTAATTTTAAGCATGTAGCCATCTACTGAAAAATCTATCTCACTACTTAGGCTTATGGCAATTATTCTGTAGAAACAATGTTATGAAAATCTGATTCAATTGGGTTCTATACAATGAGTATCATTAACCATTAATTGCTTTATCTGGCCCTTATCTAATTTCCAATAATTTTATAATCAATTTCTTCCACCACCAAGTTCATAAGTACACATCATATCAACCTGAACTCCTACACCACCTAAACTAAGCAAGCATCAAACTATACCAGGGCCTAAATAACAGAGCACATTTTTTAAAATTTCATATATTTGCTATTCCATTCCTTGACCAAAGTTATGATCTGTCTCTAAAATCCTAGAGAACAGAGATGGCATTTGTATTTATAAGGATAATAATGTCAAAGTACTTTTTTCCATATAAATCCCAAAGTAATGTTTTCCCTGATGACTATTTCTTTCCCCCCCCTTTATGGCGACTACTTTTATTCTACATTTTTTTTTCAAATATCAAATTCTTTCCAAAAGTAACATTTTGATGCTACAATTGCTTTGATGGTGTTTAGTCTTCCCACAAGTATCATGTGTCAGTGTTGAAGCAGTCAAGGTGCACCAGTGGTTTTCAACTCATGCTGTACTTGAGAATAAATGTTGAGGCTTTGGGAGAAGCAGGTTTTCAGGCCCATCTTTGACCTAATGAATCAGAATTTCTGGGTTGCACAGTCTAAGCACTTCTTATTTTTAAGTACTCCAAGACGAATCCTCATGCAAAAGCAGACTCAAAAACCATTAGATATGAGAATGCAAACAATGTATAATACTAAAGGAGTTGGGAATCAAGAGTCTGCTCATCTAACATAGGAAGGAGAGGAGGGCAGAGGGAGATCCTCATTCTTAATGGGGCGTTTTAGCAGAAAGCAGGTGGGAGATGATATCAGAATCACCAGAGGAGCTTTTTCAAATGACTTTCTCCTCCTCAGAGATGCTAATATCCCTATGGAGGAACATGGGTCTAGAGGATAAAATTCTAATGACTCTACTCAGGTAAACACTGTCCATTTATTAATAAAAATTATATTTGTGTTCTATTTATTAACGTAAATAAGACCCTATACTTACCTATAATAATACAACTTGTCATGTTGACAAACCTTCTTATGAAGACTTTGGCATAAACAATTGCTTGCTAATGAGAAATTTTAAATTGTAGATGAAGATGTTATACTGAATGGAGGACTCTGAGCTGGGAAATATGCACATATACGTGTTTCCTTTGTTCTTCTCTTATTCCAGACATCAGCACTGTCTGCCAAGTCCTGTGAAAATGACTCTCCATTCCCAGTTCACCCAGGCACTGCTGAGTGCTGTACCAAAGAAGGCCTTGAAAAGAAACTCTGTATGGCTGCCCTGAAGCACAAGCCCCAAGAATTTCCAACTTATGTGGAGCCAACAAATGATGAAATCTGTGAGGCATTCAGGAAAAGTCCAAAGGGATTTGCTGACCAGTAAGCTGCTTTCATCATAAATAGAACTTTAGGCATAAGACATCAGAAATGAGTCTAATCTAACCCTCTACTCTGTGCAAACATCTCCTTCTACAGCAATCTAGACAATTTCCAATTATAGGAACTTGACTCTCACCCAAGATGGCCCATCTTCCTCTTGGTGTTGATTTTTGTAAGTGCCTTTCTCAGAGATGCATTCAACTTTCCCAAAGTTCTACCCTCTAGTCCTAGTTTTGTTATAAAAAGAAGAATCATGAGTCTCTTGTCCACAGGACATATTTTAAATATTTGCATCACTTACTGTGATTCCTCTCATGCTAGGGATCCTTGCATACACAAGATAATAGAAGCAATTTTATTGCTGTGCACATTAAGATACTTAATTCCAGTAAAGCATTAAAAAAAAGAGTGGAGTTTTTCCTTCACTAGTGTATACTCAGGAACAGTTGTGAATATGGCACGTGTGCTAGATTAATAAATTTGTACCTTGCAATACTTGTTTAACATGCATAAGAAGTCAGATTATATCTTTATTCTTTATGTTATTCTTGGAAGATCATAAAAATGAACAAATATGAGGGAAACCCTTTATTATAATGGAAAAATTATATATGTATATATCAAATCAAAGTGTATATATATATATATAATATATATATATATACATCAAAATCATTGTCATTCCAAGTAGTCAAAATTTATGAAAACTAGTTGACCTGCCCATTACTGTAAATTTGCAAAGAGGATTTTGCCCAGAATTTTAGAGTTCCCTTTAGTTTCATAAGAATGTGTTTCTAAAAATTAAAATGACTTTTTTTAAAGAAATAAGTGAACCTATACATGTCAGTTGTCCAAAGCAATAAACTAAGATAGAAAATGTAGGGTGCAATCAGTAATTACTTTTCTTTTAGTTAATTCAGTTAGCAGTTTCATTAACAAGTAGCTACCACGGATGATGCACCTGGCTGGACAAGAAGTGAATAAAGGGACAAATGACCTCTCCTCTCAAACAGACCACATGAGAGTTTAGGAAAAAAAACTATTTTTAAATGAATATATTGATCATAGGTTACCAGTATTATAACCCTTCCTATAAATCTTTAGTGTTTTTTAGATATTAAAACTATAAACTAATGTAATATGCACCCTTTTCCCATCAAAATACTATGAAAAAGTAAGTTTTGTTTTCCCATAATTTTTTTAACCAATCCTATTTTTCTCCCCACAGATTTATGTATGAATATTCTAGTAATTATGGGCAAGCTCCTCTGCCTCTTTTAGTCAGTTACACCAAGAGTTACCTCTCCATGGTGGGGTCCTGTTGTACTTCCACAAGCCCAACTGTATGCTTTTTGAAAGAGGTAGGTCCCAGTTTACTTATGACACATGTTCTATCATTTAGTTCTTGCAATGGCATTCCTTTTAAATGGTGATAGAAGTTGAGATTTTGCAATCAGTAAAAGTTTCTAAATGCCTCCCTTGCATCTTGTTAATTGGAAAATAAACATAGTACCTGCCTCTGGGAAATAAATATCAATAAGTTCTTTTGGTCAGTGTTTCATTTACTATTTATTTTTTAAAAATCATGAAGTTAATAGTCTGTATTTTTGCTATGTGTGCACGGTTTTCCATAAATCCTAACCATCAAATAAAAGTTTTTCCCTCATTTTCTAGAGACTCCAGATGAAGCATTTATCACTGCTCACCACTATGTCAAATAGAATCTGTTCACAATATGTTGCTTATGGAAAGGAGAAATCAAGGCTCAGGTAAAGATGAGGCACCACTGCCATGTTTAAATGTTTGGTTCTGTATTATATACCCATACAGTTAGGGTCTTCTAAGAAGATGTTTGTAATCAGAGACAGAGAATATAGTCATGTGCTCCAAAAATACTCAAAAATATGACCCAATTCTTTTTTATTTTCTCTGCACAGAATATAAACAATAAGGAATGAGGCTATGTTGTAAAACATGAACTTTGCTTTTAATTAACCTTTCTCATATGCTCGTTATATGGGAAAACTGGTGGACCACTAGAAAATATTTTATGTGTTAATACATGTTGCAAACACAATAGCAAAAAAATTTTCTCTTCATCATTTATTTCTTCACTAGTTTTTTTCTTGAAATGAAACTTCCTGAATTCTTACTTGTTGTCTGAAACTTTGTGCAATATGTTATATATCCCTTGACCTTCATGAATTTATTCTCATTAGTTATCTTCTCCAATTGTTTGCTATGCTCACTTTGACTCTTGTGTGGCTACTCCTTTACTGTTAACTCTGTATTTTAATTTTAGTATTAGCTTCTATGTTTCGCTTCTCTCATATCTCCTCAAACATCCAGATTTGTCAGCTTTTCCTTTTCGATATTTACAGTCTCTTTAAAATTACTTCTACTATGACCCGCAAGTTTTTTTTTCTCTAAAGGTGATGAAAGAACCCATTTCTTGCTGTCAGTGAATAATTAGCTTCTGTAATGGAAATAGAAACCATTTAATATAATCTTTCATTAGAGATACTCAAATATTCAATGACATTTTCTCTAGTCCTCCTTTTAGTTTTCCTTTTACATTAAGATAGTGTATTTGGTGGATAGAACACAGAAATCTATAATATAAAATCACCATATACATTGCTTAATCAATTGTTAATTTATACTTGCATCAGTGTCTAGGAAGTTATCCCAAGGAAATAGCATTTGGTGGGAAAAAAAGATTTAGCTACAAAATATTGCTGTCGCATTCTTTAAATAAGAAAAAAATTAAAGATTTCTTAAATGTCTGTTCCTAGAATAGAAAATATCCCAAGTTAATCATAACATACATGTATTCTTTTTTAAGGCTACATAACATTTGATTATATATATATACAACATTTTCTTTATCTGTTCATCTGTTGAACATTTGGATTGCTTCCACCTCTTAGTGGTTATATGATATATTGTTAACATTATATTGCAAATTAGTGTTTACTGAAAACTCTAAAGCATTACTAAAATAAATAAAAAAGATACAAATCAATGGAAAGATATCTCATGCTTGTGGTTTGGAAAACAATACTGTTAAGATGCCCAAAGCAATCTAGCGACTTAATGCAACCCCTGTCAAAATCTTAATGGCATTTTTTTCAGAAATAGAAAAAAATCCTGAATTCATAAGAAATATCAAGGGACTCCAAATAGCTGAAGCAATCTTGAAAAAGGACAAAGTTGGAGGCTTTAGATGTCTTGATTTCAAAGCATACTACAGAGCAGCAGTAATCAAGACAGTGGAATCATGGCATGAAGATAGATATACAGAACAATGGAACAGAACAGAGAGAAACCCCAGAAATAAACTTTTGTGTATATGACCAAATGATTTTCAAGAAGAATGCCAAGACTACACAATGGAGTTAAAATATAGTCAGCAAATGGCTCTGGGAAAACTGCATACCAACACGCAAAAGAATAGAAATTGGACCTTTGCCTTACCTCATATACAAAATTAACTCAAAAACGGTTTGAAGACCTAAACATTAAGACCTAAACCTATAAAACTTCTACAAGAAAACATATGGGAAAAGCTTCAGGATAGTGAAGTTGGCTGTAGCTTCTTGGATATGACACCAAATCTCAGG
Source organism: Cephalopachus bancanus (assembly GCA_027257055.1). NCBI lineage: Eukaryota > Metazoa > Chordata > Mammalia > Primates > Tarsiidae > Cephalopachus > Cephalopachus bancanus. The sequence goes on along the minus strand of JAPVLO010000030.1, from coordinate 2,644,185 downwards.
CAACGAAAGCAAACATAAAAAATATATTGAGTTACATCAAACTTAAAAACATCAGCCGGGCTCGGTGGCTCAGCCTGTAATCCTGCGCCTTTGGGAGGCTGAGGTGAGTGGATTGCCTGAGCCCGCGGGTTCGAGACCCGCCTGGGCAGCAAGACCTCATCTCTACAATAAATCAAAAAATCAGCTGGGCGTGGTAGCGCATGCCTGTAATTCCAGCTGCTTGGAAGGCTGAGGCGGAAGGATCGCCGGAGCCCAGCAGGTCGAGGCTGCGGTGGCCGGGAGCGGCCACTGCACTCCAGTCTGGGTGACAGAGTGAGACTCCAACTCAAAAAAAAAAAAAAAAAAAACATCTACACATCATAGGCACAATTAACAGAGTGAAAAAGCAACCTATATAACAGGAGAAAATGTTTGTGAATCATATATCTGATAAGGAGTTAGCATTCAGAAAACAAGAAATTTATGTAACTCAATATAACAAAATAATTCAATTAAAATATGGGCCAAGGGCTTAGATAAACAATTCTTCAAAGAAAACATACTAAATGGCCAACAAACAGTTGAAAAGATGCTCAACATCACTAACCAGGAAAGAACTGCAAATCAAAACCACAGTGACCTTATACCCATTAGGATGGTCACTAGCAAAGGGACAGAAAATAGACAATGTTGGTGAGGATGGAATTCTTGTGCACTGCTGGAAATGCAAAAAGTTTCAGAAAAACAGTATGGAAGTTCCTCAAAAAATTAAAAATAGAATTACCATATGATCCAGCAGTTCCACTTTTGGGTACATATTCAAGAACATTCAAAGCAGAATCTCAAATATTTATTTGCACTCTCATGTTCATTGCCTCACTATTTACAATAGCCAAGAGGTACAAACAACCGAAATCTCCAGCAGCAGATGAATAAAGAAAATGTGGTATATACATACAATGGTATTTAAGAATATTTAAGAGTAATAGCCTCTTAAAAAAAGAAAATTCTGTCACATACTACAACAGGGATAAATCTTGAGCACATTATATAAAATGAAATCAGTCAATCACAAAAAGACAAATATTGTATGATTCCATTCATTGAAGTATCAAAAGTAGCCAAAATCATAAAAATAGAAAATAGGTGATTTTCAAGGGCGGGAGGGATGGGAGAAGGGGAAACGGATCAGTGTTTTACAGGTGTAAAGTTTTAGTTTTGCAAGAGGAAAAACTTCTGGAGATCTGTTACACAATAATGTAAATATACTTAACTACTAAACTGTATACCTTGAAAGTTGGTTAAGATGGTAAATTTAATGTTGTGTTTTTACCACAATTTTAAAAAAAAGAATTTTTAATGCTATTTCTGATATATGAAGAATATTAATATTAAAATATTTAATGGTATTCCTCTGTATCAAGCAACAAAAAGCAAATATGAGAATAGTACAACATAATCTCATTCTCACATGTAAACCTTATAAAATAAGGTAAGGTATCAAATAAGGTTTACACACTCAAAACTTCAACATTCATGAACTGTGGTGTAGGGCTACAGGTTTTTTTTCATTTTTTAAATCTATCATTTCTAAGTAAATTTATAAAAACATTTTTAAAAGAGTGTGTAAGAAGGCACAAAAATTTCAACATTGGGCTTATGAATAGAGAGACATTAGCGCTTTCTTTATTGCTGCTTTGGATCTAACATTTTAAAGGTGTGCAGCTATGTAGATCTGGCCAGAAGAGAAACTGTCATTGAGTACTGAAAATGTGAAAAGATTCATTGAGGATGGTTTGATCTTGAGTCTGGGGCTTTGGCACATAGGTTCTATCACATGGCAGACGTGCTCCATGCAGCTGTTGAGGTCAACAAGTTGAAACTATGATATTATTCCTTCAGGGAGTGTGTTCATCATGAAATCAAGAAAATTGAGAATGTGAATAAGCTAACAAGTTTATTTCTGTTTAGCCAGCTCATAAAATTAGCCCAAAAAGTGCCTACTGCTGATCTAGAAGATGTTTTGCCACTAGCAGAAGATCTTACTAACATCCTCTCCAAATGCTGTGAGTCTACCTCTGAGGACTGCATGGCCAAGGAGGTAAGACAACCCTTATCACCATTGTCATTATCACATGCCAGGTATTGAGTACCATGTACTGAGTGGCAGGCACTCTTCCAAGCTGCATTTCACATGCCTTATCTTAATGGATTCTCACATGTATCCTACAAAATAAAAATGGATTCTTAACTCCACTATACAGATGACGAAACAGAAGATTAGTAAGGGTCAATAATTTGAGACCACACAACTAGTCAGTGACCAAGTTCACATGCAAGAACAAGATTATCTGATTTCCAAGACCTTACTCTACCTTTGCTGTCTAGTGCAGTATTCATTAGCTGCATATGGCTAATTACATTTAATTATAATTAAAATTAAACATAAATATTAACATTGAATATGATTTAACTTTCAGTTCTTCAGCCATAGTAGCCACATTTCAAATGCACAATAGTATTGGACAGTGCAAATACAGATCAGATTCATTATCATAAAAAGTTCTATTAGCATTACAACCATTATACTAATAGAGGTTACTAATGTTTTTATTATACTTTTTATGAATTGATGATCATCTCAATTTTTTTTGCCATTTTCTGTTGGCATAATCCTTTCAAGTAGATGCAAATTTGAATAATTGCTTTAGATGAAAATCAGTCTCCAAGGTCTTGTCACCCTCTTCAGTAATAGATAAATTGTGTTGCCTGGTCTTTTTCCATTAAAAATTCATGTCTGTGTTAGTAGATGTTTCTCCATAGGACTCTGTTGTGTATACCTATTGCACGTATTATATCTACCTAGATATACCATATCTTAATTTAACTAATCCTCTATTGTTGTATTCAGGTTATGTTGTCTTTTCAATGTTTTAAATAATGTTGCACTTAATAGCTTTATGGTTAAGTCTTCCCTTTATCCATAATTATTTTATGAAAATAAATTCTTTTTTGTTGTTGTTGGAATTTCACTCTTGTCGCCCAGGCTGGAGTGCAGTGGCACGCTCATGGCCATCACAACCTCAACCTGCTGGGCTTAGGCGATCCTTCCACCTCAGCCTTCCAAGTAGCTGGAACTACAAATACATACCACCACACCTGGCTATTTATTGTAGAAAGGAGGTCTTACCAAGTTGCCCAGGCTGGTCTTGAATCCCCAGGCTCAGGCAATCCTCTCCCCTCAGCCTCCCAAAGTGCTGGGATTACAGGCTGAGCCACTGCACCCAGCTGAATATAAATTCTTGAAAATGACATTTTACATTTTAAGGCTTTTATTGCATCTTGACAAATTGCTTTCCCAAACACTATAACAATTTTCTTCCTGAGAGCATTCACACTGACTTTTATAAACATGATGCCAAGGCTTTTAAGCCTGTATAATCTTTATTTTTATTATTTTTTTCCTTTTTGTATTTCAATAGCTTTGGGGGTACAAATAGTTTTGGTCTGGGCTTTAAGTACCCACCACCCCACCTGTACACATTGTACCCAATAGGTGATTTATTTTGTCCCTCTACCTCTTTTCCCCTCCCCCTTCTGAGTATCCAGTGTTCATTATACCATTTTCTATGTCTTTGCTTATCATTAGTTTACTGCTTATATGTGAGAACATGCAGTATTTGGTTTTCTGTTCCTGAGTTAGTTCACCTAAAATGATGTTCTCCAATTCCATTCAAGTTGCTGCAAAAGACATTATTTCATTCTTTTTGATAGCTGAATACTAGTCCACAGTGTATAGAAACTGCATTTTCATTATGCACTGATCTGTTGATGGGCACTTAGGTTGATTCCACATCTTTGCAGTTGTGAACTACGCTGTGATGAACATGCGGGTGCAGGTGTCTTTGTTATATAATGGCTTCTGTTCCTTTGAGTAGATATCGAGTAGTGGGATTGCTGGATCAAATGGATCTACTTCTAGTAGTTTGAAAAATCTCCACACCACTTTCCATAGGGGTTGTACTAATTTACATTTCCACCAACAGTGTGTAACCATTCCCTTTTCTCCACATCTGTGCCAGCAGCTATTGTTTTTTTATTTTTTTAATAATGGTCATTCTGAATGGTATAAAGTGGTATCTAATTGTGGAGGTAATTTGTATTTTCTTGATGACAAGTTGATGTTGAGCATTTTTTTATGTTTGTTGGTTATTTGTATATCTTCTTTGGAGAGATGCCTGCTCATGTCATTTGCCTACTTTTTAATGGGGTTATTTGCCTTTTTCTTGGTGATTTGTTTGAGTTCATTGTAGAATCTGAATATGAGTCCTTTGCCAGTGGTATAGTTGCAAATATCTTCTCCCATTCTGTGGGCTGCCTACTTGTTCTGTTGGTTATTTCAACTTGCTCTTTTTTTGCTCTATAAAAGATTTTTAGTTTAATTAAGACCCATGTGTTTATTTTTGTTTTTGTTGCATTTCCTTTTGGGGTTTTAGCCATAAATTCTTTCCTAGGGTGATGTTCAGAAGAGCTTTTCCTAAGGTTTTCTTCTAAGATTTTTGTGGTTTCAGGTCTGACATTTAAGTCTTCAAACCATCTTGAGTTAATTTTTGTATATGGGATCAGGGAGACTTCTAATGTAGCTATCCAATTTTCCCAGCACTGATTGTTAAATAGAGTGTCCATTCCCCAGTGTGTTTTTGTCTGCTTTATCAAAGGTCAATTGGTGATAGGTATTTGGGTTTATTTCTGGATACTCTATTCTGTTCTATTAGTCCATGTGTGTGCTCTTGTACCAGTACCATGCTGTTTTGGTTACTACAGTCTTGAATTTTAACTCAGATAATGTGATGCATCCAGTTTTGCTTAAGATTGCTTTAGCTATTTTGACTCTTTTTTTTGTTCCATATGAATTTTAGGATTTTTTTCTAATTCTGTGAAAAACGACATTAGTCATTTGACAGAGATTGCATTGAATCTGTAGATTACTTTGGGAAATAGGGTCATTTGAACAATGTGGATTCTTCCAATCCATAAGTGTGGAATGTTTCTCCATTTGTTTGTGTACTCTGCAACTTCTTTATAGTTCCCCTTGTAGACATCTTTCACCTCCTTGGTTAAATACATTACTAGATCTTTTTAGCTTTTTGGCTGTTATTGTAAATGGTATTGAATTATTGATTTAATTCTCAACTTGGTTGCTATTGGTGTATAACAGTGTACTGATTTGAGTATGTTGATTTTGTTTTCTGAAACTTTACCAAATTCATTTATCAAGTCCAGGAGTCTTTTGGAGGAGGAGTCTTTAGGATTCTAAGGTATAAGATCATATCATCAGCATGGAAAAATAGTTTGGTTTCTTCTTCATAAATGTGGATAGCTTTACTTCTTTTTCCTGCCTGATTGCTCTGACTAGGACTTCTAGCACTGTGTTGAATAGGAGTATTGAAAGTGGGCGTCCCTGCCTTGTTCCAGTCCTAAGGGAAAATGCATTCAAGCTTTCTCCATTCAGGATTACATTGGCTATGGGTTTGTTGTATATGACTTTTATTATTTTAAGGAATGTTCCCTTTAAGTCTATTTTGCTAAAGATTTTCATCATGAAGGAATGTGGGATTTCATCATATGCTTTTTCTGTATCTATTGAAATGATCTTATAATTTTTGTTTGTAATTATATTTATGTAGTCGGTCACCTTTATTGACTTGTGTATGTAGAACCACTCTTGAATCCCTGTGATAAAACACACTTCACTGTGGCGTATTACTTTTTAAAATGTGCTGTGAATTTGGTTTGCTAATATTTCATGGAGGATTTTCACATCCATGTTTATAATAGATATTCCTCTGTAGTTTTCTTTTTTGGTTGCGTCTTTTCCTGACTTTGGTATCAGAATGACACTGGCTTCATAGAATGAGTTAGGAAGGATTTCTTCTTCAATGTTGTGGAATAGCTTCTGTAAAATTGGTACTGGTTTTTCTTTGAAGATTTGACAAAATTTAGATATGAGTCCATCAGGACCTGTATTTTTTGTTGTTGGGAGACTTCTAATTACTGTTTCAATCTCACTGCTGGCTATTGGTCTCTTCAGGGTTTCTATCCTTCCTGATTCAAGGTTGGGGATTGTATGTTTCCAAGAACTTATCCATTTCCTCTAGATTGTCTAGTTTGTTTGCATAGAGGTGTTCATACTAATCTCAGATGATCTTTTGAATTTTCATTTTATCAGTTGTAATGTCTCTATTTTCATTCCTGATTGAGCTAATTTGAATCTCTTTTTCTTATTTAATTTGGTTAATGGTCTATCAATTTTGTTTATTTTTTAAAAGAACCAGTTTTTTGTATCATTGATCCTTTGTATTTTTTTAAATTTAAATTTCATTTAGTTCTGATCTTCATTATTTCTTTTCTCCTGCTAACTTCGGGTTAAGTTTCTTCATGTTTCTCTAGTTCCTTGAGGAGTGATGTTAGGTTGTCAACATGGGATCTTTATGCATTATTAATGTAGGCCTTAAGCACTATAAATTCTCCTCTGAGCACAGTTTTCCTGTGTCCCAGAGGTTTTGATAACTTGTTGCATTGTAGTCACTTATTTTGTGGAATTTTTAAATTTCCATCTTGATTTCATTGTTGACCCAAAGATCATTCAGGAGCTGATTGCTCAATTTCCATGCTTTTGTTTGGTTTTGCTAGCTTTTCTTGGAATTATTTTCTAGTTTTATTTATTTATTTATTTATTTATTTATTTATTTATTTATTTATTGAGTTGGAGTCTCCCTCTGTCACCCAGACTGCAGTGCAGTGGCCGCTCCTGGCCACCGCAGCCTTGACCTGCTGGGCTCCTGCGATCCTTCCGCCTCAGCCTTCCACGTAGCCGGAATTACAGGCATGCACTACCACGCCCGGCTGATTTTTTGATTTATTGTAGAGATGAGGTCTCGCTGCCCAGGTGGGTCTCGAACCCGCGGGTTCAGGCAATCCACTCACCTCAGCCTCCCAAAGGCACGGGATTACAGGCTGAGCCACCGAGCCCGGCTTATTTTCTAGTTTTATTCAACTGCTATCTAAGAAGATGTCTGATATGATTTTGATTTTTTTGAATTTATTGAAACTTAATTTGTAGTCTACCACATGGTCTATCTTAGGGAATGTTCCATGTGCTGATGAAAAAAATGTATATTCTGCAGTAATGGTACAGAATGTTCTGTAGATGTCTGTTAGTTCCATTTGCTCTAGAGTCTGATTTAACTCCAATGTTTCTTTGCTGACTTTCTCCCTTGAAGATCTGTCTGCTGCTGTCAGTGGAGTGTTGAAATCTCCCACTATTATTGTTTTGCTATCTCTTTTTTTTTTTTAGCTGTAGTAGAATTTGTTTTATAAAGCTGAGGGTTCTGGTGTTAGGCAAATATATATTTCAAATTGCTCTGTCTTCTCATTGAATTGATCCCATTAACATTATGTAATAACCATTTTTGTCTTTTTTTTTTACTGTTGTTAATTTAAAGTCTGTTTGATATAAGAATGGTTACTCCTGCTCATTTTTAGTTTCCATTTGTGTGGAATGTTTTTTCCCACCCCTTTACCTTGAGTCTGTAGGAGTCTTTGTGAGTTAAGTGAGTCTCTTAAAGGCAGCAGATTATTTGTGCTATTTTTTTTTCATTCTCCCAGTCTATATTTTTTTAGTGAGGCATTGAAACCATTTACATTCATAATTAATAATGATATGTAAAATATTATTTCATTTATGATACTGGTTATTATATGGTTGCTTTCTTTCTTTCTTTCTTTCTTTCTTTCTTTCTTTCTTTCTTTCTTTCTTCCTTCCTTCATTCATTTTTCTTTATTGTGTTGGTGTTCTATAACGCCTGTGTGCTTTATGGTTTCCAGTGTTTTTCTACTTGTGTATTTTGATCTTTGGCTTCATTATTTAGAACTTCTTTGGGTATTTCTTGTAGAACTGGACTGGTGGTGACAAATTCCCTCAGCATTTGCTTGTCTGGGAAATGCTTCATTTCTTCATCATTTATGAAACTTAGTTTTATGGGATACAGAATCCTTGGCTGATTGTTACTCCGTTCAAGGAGACTGAAGGTGGGACCTGAATCCCTTCTGGCTTGTAAAGTTTTCCCTGAGAAACCTGCTGTTAGTCTGGTATTTTACCTTTGTAAGTTATTGGATGTTTTTGTCTCACTACTCCTAAAATTCTTTCCTTCACATTAACTTTGCATAAACAGATGATTATATGACTTGATTGATGACATTTTTGCAATTAATCTTCTGGAGATTCTTTGGACTTCATGTATCTGAATATTTAGATCTTTGGCATGGCCAAAAAATGGAAGTTTTCATCCATTATGCTCTCAAATAGGTTTTCAAAACCTGCTGCTTTCTCTTCTTTCTTGGGAACATCTACGCTTCTTAGGTTTGGATGTTTTACATAATCCCACATTTCTTGGAGACTTTGTTCTATTCTCTTTATTCTTTTCTCTTTATTGTTGTCTGATTAGGTTAATTCAAAAACCTTATCTTCAAGTTCTGAGATCCTTTCTTCTTCTTGTCTAGTCTACTGTTAAAACTTTCCACTGCATTTTGTATTTCCCTAAACGATTCTTTTATTTTCAGAATTTCAGCTTGGTTTTTGTTTTGCTTTGTTTTGTTTTTGTTTTTGTTTTGGTGAATACCTTTTTGGAGGAAAATTTTTCATTTACACTCTGATTTTTTTCTTCCTTTCTTTATGTTGATTTTCAACATTATCCTGAAGTTTGTTGATCAATTTTATGAACAACCTTTTGAATTCTACGTCTGGAATTTCAAAATTTTTATTTTGGTTAAGGTTCATTGCTGAAGAGTTGGTGTGGTCTTTGGGTGATATTGGAGAACTCTGTTTTTCCATATTGTCAGAATTATTTTTCTGGTTCCTTCTCATGTGGATGGACAATTTCTTCTTATTTGAGATTCCCTGAGGACTGATGCAGGCACTGTAGGTTCCCCTTGGTTATATATAGCCTTGGTGTGATGAGTTTTCAATTGCCAACTGTGGCAGTCCTGTGCTGGGTACCTGCACTTGCTCACTATGACTTGAGTAGCCAGAGTGGCTTGGAAACTGATGTTAGCTGGGGTTTGGGATAAGGCCTTCCCCCAAACTGGCTTCTCCAAAGCCCACCAATGTGGTGGGCTGTAATGTTGACCTCCAGTCAGGAGGTGGTGCTTGTGGGAGAAGCCAACTGTGATGGTTGCTGAGGGCTTCCCTTTAGCATGTGTTGTTCCAAGGAAGCATCCAACCAACTTAGTCAGAGGGCAAGGCTCTGGGGATTGCCCAAGTTCTCTGTTTTAAGCCTTTGAATTGAGTGTGGGGATGGAGGAATAAGCTTAAACACCCCATAAGAGTGCACTCTTGGCTACCCCAGTGGGGATTAGGAGTCCCAGGCCACCGGGGTAATGCTATTGTGCAGGGCAAGAACATAAGAGTTTGCACAGGAAGTGAGATGCTATTATGGCAACAAGTCCCACCTGGCTTCCTACCTTGGTCTCAGACAGTTTGCCTTGTACATGTCAAAGTGCAGCAGATCTTAGGACCTCAGGTGCTCTTATGGCAACCTGCCCCAGCTAGGAACTGTCTTCAGCCAAGGAGTTTTCCCTTAGGGCCAGTTCCCTTTCAGGCCAGCTAGAAAGCCATCATGCTGCCTACAAGAGTTGAATTCCTGGAATATGGTGGCTGGCACAGCTCAAGGCTTTCTTTTTTCCTACACCATTCTACGTAAACTGCAGCAGGGGATGGCTGTAGGTAAGGCAGTTTCCAGTAAGGGACTAGAGCCCGGCAAGGCTCGGGGGGCCCTTCAAGTTTACAGCAGGAGCACAGAACTCCTGAATTCCCCTCACTCACTTTCCCCACTGCATCAGGAGGCTGCCAGGGGATTGTGGTGGTGCGCGCAAGAGTTTGGCTCATTTCAGGCCAGGTCAATGGGTTTTTCTCTTCTTTGCACTCTGTGGTTATTATTACTTATTTGACTAGTCATGGGTCATACTGCTAGTCCTACTCCTCTCTGGGTGCAGAGGAAACTCTGTCTTCGCTTACTCCATAGGAGATATTCACTCTAGCTACTTCACATTGGCCATCTTAATCCCTCTCCTTATTTTTAATTAGACCAACCAGGAAATTAACAATGCATGGGTTCACCATTTCTTTTGTAGCTGCCTGAATACACAGTAAAAATCTGTGACAACTTATCCACAAAGAATTCTAAGTTTGAAGACTGCTGTCAAGAAAAAACACCCATGGACATTTTTGTGTGCACTTACTTTATGCCAGCTGCCCAACCACCTGAGCTTCCAGACTTTGAATTGCCCACAAATAAAGATGTGTGTGAACAAGGAAACACCAAAGCCAGGGATGAGTAAGTACAGTGATCTGAAATGTGTTTCCATTTTAAGTCCATCTGGACAAAAATACGGGCCAGATGAAGGGAAGATTAGGCTGTCACTCATTTCAAGCAGAGACAAAATTCTTTTTATGCTATTTACGGAGTTTAAATATGTGTTCATTGATTTTGTCTGATTGAAAAGTTTAAATTTAAAAATAAAGAACAATTGAGTTTGATAGAAAAATTTTGGTTATGGAAAGGGAGCTTGGAATACCTAATTCTGCCTTCTTTGCTTACTGTGCATGGTCAAAATAAGTGACTTTTGATTGCAGTGAACTTCTTTCAGGACTTGTTGCTATGTGAGTCCTCCCAGATCTTCCCTTGTGCACATTACACACAGTACCATGTGTCTCAAACTTATCATGAAAGCATGCGGTTGTTAGGCAAGTTGGAGGTTCTATTGCATATTCATGCCTCCATTTTCATTGTACTTCCACAACTTTCCTGAATTTCAAATACCACTTCAAAATGGTCTTGAACTCCTCAATCAACAACTGTGCTTCTGCGATTTTCTTTTACTATCCTGCCTGTCTCATGGTGACCCTAGCATTCATTTGATTAATGCCATCTTTTGAACTAACGTCATACTACACATTGCTATTGTAATTCAATTCAACTTTGAAATGAAGATAACATCTCTTAAAATGTGTATAAATTTTTTGGCATCTTTGGTATATTACACATACAACTTTTACTCAGTATTAACTAGTCATGATGGCAAGTATTAATAACATATTTCAATGAAAATATTTCATATACCAAAGTCTATTGACTTGGAGTCCATTTCAGTTAAATCTCTTCTTTTTAATTAAGAGGCAAAAATCAGGTGTTCTGCCTTTATAATAGATATTTCACAGTTCAAAATATGAACATATACACTCATATACACTGTGCACACCTTAATGAGTATTATCTCCTTTTCCCCCCTCACATTAGGTATACATTTGAACTAAGTAGAAGGACTCATCTTCCAGAAGTATTCCTCAGTAAAGTACTGGAGCCAACCCTAAAAAGCCTTGGCGAATGCTGCACCGTTGAAGACTCTGCTACCTGTTTTAATGCTAAGGTATGATTTGCTAGATTTTATTGATCAACAATGCAAATCAAGAGTTGGTGAACTGCAGTTCCTGGGCCAAACCTGGCTCACCATCTACTTTTGTAAGGCCCACAAACTAAGAACAGAATGATTTTACATTTTTAAGTTATTGGAGAAAAATAAAAATAATAGTATTTTATGACATAAAAATTATATGAAGTTCAAATTTCAGTGTTTACACATTAACTTTCATTGGGACACAGTCATCTTAATTGTCTCTTCATTGTTTATTTTTGCTTCTATACAGGGTTGAGTAGTTGCAACAGAGATCATGTATGGCAAAGACTAAAATATTTATTACCTGGCCTTATGCAGAAAACGTTTGCTAATGCCTGATGTGGATAATACTTATCTTGATACAAAACATGGAATTTTGATTTAATGGCCTCATGGGACAGTGTTTCAAGACAAATAACTTTGTTGTGCAATTAATGTTTTCTTACAGGGTCCTCTTCTAAAGAAAGAACTATCTTCTTTCATTAACAAGGGGCAAGAACTATGTGAAGATTATTCAGAAAATACATTCACTGAATACAAGAAAAAGTAAGAGATTTTTAATGTCTGTATTCTTCAAATTTATCAATATGTGCTTAGTATTGTGATTTGAAAGCATAGTTGAAAGCTTAAGATGTACCAAATGAACAATACAAAGAGGAGGTATAATTAAAAGTTTTAAAAAGTAGTCAGAATATAGTATCTGTGTAAGAAGAAACTGAGTTCTTTTCTGGGGGAATAATGCCATGTGTATCAGGTGAGTGGCCAATTAGAACACAGCTACAAAAATATAAATTACAAAATCTATCTCCAGGGACCTGATTCAAAATGACAATATTAGTGCATAGTTTTTCAATATTCTTGCCTCAGAGTTTGCTATAGATATTGCTGTACAAAACTAAGGAATTATGAAACTGCTGAAATTATTATTTAACTTCATGTTCTATTGCCTGATGGGAAGATCTAAAATTTTAATCAAATGTAGTGTCAGCCATCATCAGTATGCATTCCCTATAAATTGGAGACAGAAATGTTAATTTCCAATAATATCGTGTAATAGTCATTTTTCACAATTAAGAGGAAGAAAAATCATTTCTTTATAAGTATGCATTCACATCAATATAATAGGCTATCATAAAAAAGTGGTACTGAGTTCTTAGAAAATATCCATTGAGAAGACAAGGTCATTCTTCCCAACTCTATTTAGTATACTTTTCAGATTCATTTAAAATCATTTTGAACAACATGGGCTTCAAGTAAGCAAGAATAGATTCCACAAAATCTTTCTAAAGAATCCCAAAAGTAAGACACCTGTTTCAATGACTCCTATGAAGTCTACCCTAGAAACTTCTAAGCAAACATTAAAACTGACAGCCTTAAGTTCAAAGTGACTATTTCTCAGCTATCAGAAAATTGATTAATTGTATAATCTAATAGAATACCATGGAGGCAATATAGAATAATGTTAAGCAGATGATTAAAGATTAAGTTCTCTCCCGCACCTTTGGGAGGCTGAGGTGAGTGGATTGCCTGAGCCCGCGGGTTCGAGACCCGCCTGGGCAGCGAGACCTCATCACTACAATAAATCAAAAAATCAGCCGGGCGTGGTAGCGCGCGCCTGTAATTCCGGCTACTTGCAAAGCTGAGGCGGAAGGATCGCCGGAGCCCAGCAGGCGAGGCTGCGGTGGATAGGAGCGGCCACTGCACTCCAGTCCGGGCGACAGAGTGAGACTCCAACTCAAAAAAAAAAAAAAAAAAAAAAGATTAAGTTCTCTGCCAACTGTTTCAAACTCCAGAATTTCATGGGGGCAGTTAAGTAATAATTCACATAATCTCAATTCCAGATGAACATGTGGTAGAATTAACATTTAGAGTTACAAAATTAGAGAAGATTGAGACTTTTGTCCAGGAATTTGAAATCTCCTCCCCTTTCCTTTTCTTTCCTTCCTCTGACTTTTTTCTGGCCTTACTGACCTCCTCTCCCAGCTTGAACTTACCTGTTTTAACATTGCTTTTATAAACAAACTAGTCTAGCTTACCCTCCTGTCCCTCCCCAACATGCATCTTGTCAACCCCACCTCTAGTTAAATTTGGGCTTCTCTCCCTCAAATTACCCACTACTGGGCTAGCAAGCATTTCTTGAAGAAAGTAATAAAAGCAGGATGAGTTATTTATTATAAGAATAGAGAGGCACCAAAACCATATATTATTCATATTGAAAGAGTTGGGAGATATCAAGTCCTATCACCATCTTGAAAGAGAGATGGAAAGTTAACTAATAGTAAAGTTAAAAACAAGAGTTGAAATTTCCTGACTCCTGTTACAGTGTTTTCAGCACAGTGAGTTGAGAAGTAGGCACACTGAGGGGAAATTTATGTAAAATATGAGAGAAAAAAAGCATTAAGTGTCTGTAAAGAAATATTCTTTAAGGAGCTGGAAATCTAAAACTGAAAAGAAAGTAAAAGATTAAGGAATGTAGAAGAGGAAGCTATCCATGTTGAAATGATGAGCAAATGAAAGAGAAAAGATTGAAATTCAAATTCAGCAACTCTTTGTATGTCGAGTTTCATGATCTTGAAAGAGGCATAGATTTCACATTCTGATCTCAGATTGACTCACCTAAAATCATTCCATGGATTCAAATTTTCTTGAGACAAATATTTTTTAAATTGTAAAATATTTGAAATGGCTATTATTTTGCATTAGAAATGTTTATAAACTACACCTAGTAACACCTTACATTAAATTGGTCTTTCAGATTGGCAGAACGACTAAAAGCAAAATTACCTGACGCCACACCCACCGAACTGACAGAGCTGGTTAACAAGCGCTCAGACTTTGCCTCCAAGTGCTGTTCTATAAATTCACCTCCTCTTTATTGTGATTCCGAGGTAGGAAAATGTAACCTTTCTTTGGTTGCTGTAGAGTATTTTAAGAACTCACGCACTCAGATTTACTCATGTATTTCTTGTTGCTGAAATGCCTTTATGTGACAGGTTTTTCCTGGTACTATTATAACTCTGTTGTCTTTGCAACAAAAGTAAGAAAAATGTTTTTTGCTATGTTTACTTAAAAGCAAATTGAGCAGTTGCAAAACTTATGAAATGTTACACTTTTTTTAAGAAACAAAAGAGTTTTTGAATACAGGCAGCAAAGTTCATGTAGCATTTATTTTTCAATCTGTAGTTTGTAATCTAGTAACAGGTTTTTTTAATTTATACTTTTTATTATTATTTTATTATAAAGATGTGGAGTACAATTCAGGGTTAGGTATACAAACGTTGATTGTACCCTTGTTGATGAGGTATGCTCCTCCCTCCTCTAGCAGTTTCCCTCAACTGCCAATCCCAGCCCTCCCCGACAGTTTCCCACTACTGCCAGTCCCTTTCTTATAGTATATTTGTTCAAGGTCCGCTTATGAGTGAGCACATATGGTACTCTGTTCCTTGTTTCTGTGGTAGATCACTGAGTATGATCTATTCTAAATCCATCCAAGTTAACAGCTTTTCAATTTGAAAGAAGAGAAGAATAAGAACATAGTCAAAATACCAGTCCTTCGCACATAGTGAGGACGTTTCGTGAAAATTTTATTTTATATAGATGTACATATGTTTATGTAGATATATGCATATGTATCTATATATAGGTTTGTAGACTGATAAAAAGAAATGCTTTTTGAAAGATGAAATGGTACCATATCTTCTATTTTAATTATAAAAATATTAAATTTAATTTTGTTTTAACATGACACACAGAAATAAATGCCATTGAAGAACTTCTAAAGGTCACATAAGTGTTTCTTTATCACTTATTTTCTAAAAGTTAAAGGACAATTGTAAAGCATATTAATGTTAGTCTTTTTTTTTTCTTTAACTCAGAGCCTCACTCTGTTGCCTAGGCTGGAGTGCAGTGTCACACTCTCACGACCACTGCAGCCTTGAACTGATGAGCTCAGGCGATCCTTCTGCCTCAGTTTTCCAAGTAGCTGGAACCACAGGTGCGCACCACCACACCCAGCTAATTTTTATTTATTTATTGTAAAGACAAGGTGTCGCCAAGTTTTCCAAGCTGCTCTCAAAGCCGTGGGCTCAGACAATACTTTCACCTCCGCCTCCCAGAGTCCTGGGATTACAGGCACAAGCCACCACACCTGGCTAATGTTAGTCTTTTGTTGTTGTTGTTGTTGTTGTTGTTGGAGTTGGAGTCTCATTCTGTTGTCCAGGCTGGAGTGCAGAGGCACACTCACTGCCACCATAGCCTCGACCTGCAGGGCTCAGGAGATCCTTCTGCCTCAGCCTTCCAAGTAGCTGGAACTACAGGCACATACCACCACACCCGGCCAATTTTCTGATTTATTGTAGAGATGAGGTCTCACCAAATTGTCCAGGCTGGTCTCGAACCCATGGGCTCAGGCTATCCTCTCACCTCAGTCTCCCAAAGTGCAGGGATTATAGGCATGAACCACCAAGCCCAGCCTAGTCATTTTTAATCATAAATTTTTCTTTTAGATTCTATCAGTTGGTTCCTAATGCTAAAAAAAAAATTAGAATTTCTATATTTCTTCCAATTTCCCTCCAAAATTTTGTTATTTCTGGAGTTCATCTTCTTTAAATGTCCCTTCTCCTCCTCCCTGTCTCCCCTTTCCCTCTTTTTTCCTTCTTTCTCTTCCTCCATCCTGGTTCAGGTTTTATTTTCCTTCTCCTAACCCCCTCCTCCTCTCTCTTTCCTTTTTCTTTCTTAAATGTATCTGCATAGCTACTAGTTTCTTTATTTTTTTTTACCTTGTGCCAAACATGGGCAGCTCTGGCCACAGTTTTTATTTTCTCTGATAGTAGGTGAATTCGTTTTTCCTTATTCACCACTCCCAGGGCCCACTGGTTTTCTCCTGTAAACCTCAGTGTGAGGTTGGTACTTGGTGTTCTACCATCTTTATATAGAGTGAAAGTGTGAGAGAGAGGAAGAAACCAGATAGGCTACGTGGAGCCATTGTTTGTAGACCTGAACTATGCTCTGACTTCTGAGATTTTGCTAAGTATCTTATCCTAAGGTCTCCTTCACCAAGTCAGTATCTGCCTTGTTCCATGAGGGGATGTTTTGTCGGCCTTTTTCAGAAACTTTCAGCCTATTTTTCACATCTTCCATCTTACCTGTCACTCTCATTTCAATAATTTTAAATATGTAGAAGAGTCAAAAGATAAGGGCAACACTACATTTTACTTTACTACTAAGTTGGAGATGTGAGTGACAATTTCAAGAACTTGTTGTCTTGCCTACTCTATTTCTGGAATATAAAGGCCAGGCCATAACGCTATGCCATGCCAAAATATTTCCTTCCTTATTTCACTTCTTTCTGAAGCTCATGATATCAAACTGTATCATTTTCCCAGTCTGTCGGTGGCTGTCAAGTCCAAATTTGACTGGACTTTTCTATAGTTTTATCGCCTTATGTAGGAGAAAGAGTATTTATGGTCTACTTTTGACTCATCATTTGTATGTGTCTTTACAAAAAATAATTAAGCTGTAATGTAAATGTCAAAGCTACTTAGGCTAATGATTTAATGCCAATTAGAAGTTACTTAGAGTCTATAATACTGAGTGATCTACCACAGAAACAAAGAACTGAGTACCACATGTTCTCACTCATAAGTGGACCCTGAACAATTACCGTAATGCTATAAGAAAGGGATTGGCAGTAGTGGGAAACTGCTGGGGGGGCACAATTCATCAATAAGAGTACCTGATCTCAAACCAGGTGAAGTGGGGATCAAAGTGAGGCCCAAACTTTACGTACACAATGACCATTTGTATACCTAACCCTGAATTATACTCCATATCTTTAAAATAAAAAAAAAGTTTTCTCTAAGTGAAAAAATTTCTTTAAGAATTTACATGAATTTTGTTCATTTGTTAGCCATGAAAGCAACCAAGTCTGGTTTCTATTAGAGCACATGTGAAAATATCCAAGAACTTAATAAAAAAATCAAATCACAAAAGTATAAATGTTGGAAGAAAACTGTGAATACTATTTACTATAATTTCTCACTTAGTTAATTCCTTCCAGAGATCATTCAACCTTCATTTAAATTCCTATAGTCAATTTCTTTTCTCCGAGAAGTAGAAATGGTCATTTCATTGCCAGGTAGCTTCACTAATGAAAGCATTCTTCTATAAATTAAGCCATCATATTCCCCTTATAATGTCTTCTGAGCCACCTTGGCTGTCTGTCTCAACCAGGGAATATTCATTCTCTGTTCTCAGTAGATTTTTTATACTTGAAGTAACTTTTTAAGACTTGGGCTGTGCACACTTCTTTGACAAGGGTACCTGCATAATGAACATTTGTATACCTAAACCTGAATTGTACTCCATATCTTTAAAATAAAATAAAATTAATTAAAGAACAAGCAAACAAAAAACTTAGGCTGTGTAAAGTGTTTTCAAAGTCTTGGGCTGTGTGTACCAATTCTCTTAATACTTGTATTTTAGTGTTTTGTTTATTTATTTTTTATTGTATAGTATCTAAAAAACAAAATGTTAATTGGTTTGACAAATGGAGCTAAATTTGGTTCAGTTTTCTCCTTTATAACCTTGGGATTCCTATTTCTCTTCTGATTTTCATGCTCATGCTGTAGTACCAAACCCATTTGCTCTTCTTGTTTGTAACAATTTGTAAAGTCAGAATTCCAGATGAAAAGAGTACAGTAGAATAGAAGCCTATTCTTTAAGTTCCAGTGACAACTATGTCAGTCATCTTTATCTTTTATTAAAATTGAAGCTACATGAGAGTCTGAACATGAAAACTGAAAAAGTTGGATTATTGGGGTATTTTGGTCATTATGGACATTAAATATTTATTTGTTTGTTTGTTTGTTTTTGAGTCAAGAGTCTCATTCTGCAACCAGACTGTAGGGCAGTGGCCCACTCACTGGGCTTCTGCGATCCTTCTGCCTCAGCCTCCAAGTAGCCAGAACTACAGGCACGTGCTACCACACCCGGCTAATTTTGTTGTTTGTTGGTTGGTTGGTTTGTTTTGGTTTTTTTTTTTTTGAGTTGAAGTCTCACTCCGTCACCCAGACTGGAGTGCAGTGGCCGCTCCCAGCCACCGCAGCCTCGACCCTCTGGGCTCCGGCGATCCTTCCGCCTCAGCCTTCCAAGTAGCTGGAACTACAGGCGCGTGCTACCACGCCCGGCTGATTTTTTATTTATTGTAGAGACAGGTCTCGCCAAGTTGCCCAGGAGGGTCTCGAACCTGCAAGCTCAGGCAATTCACTCGCCTCGGCCTCCCAAAATGCTAAGATTACAGGCTGAGCCACTGAGCCCGGCCAGACATTAAATATTTTAAGCATAAAACAATTAAAATGTTTTGCTTCCTTTCATCACCAACTTGCTTTTGGTAACCTACTTTGAGTTTGAAGTTAGGTTATTTTACCCTAGAAAAATAACATCACTATTTACAGTTATTTGGTACCAGCAAAAAATTTGCTCTGAGGGTTTCAGTCATTAAAAAAGAATAAAGAAAAGAGCCTAAATTTTCTTATACATTCTATAAGCAATATCACTTTTGAAACCCCTTTCCTGTTCCTTTGTTATCTGTTGATCCAGATATGCACTGTCCCTGCTGACGCCATGTAAGACACATCAAACCTTAAGCAAATGTATGCTTCCTTCAAGCCCCTTGTTTCATTTCTTTGAGTTGCTTTTCAGTATATTTTTCATTATAACATATTGCCATCTTAACAGCCAAAATGATAAGGCAGGTTTGTAACTTTCAGTCTTTTTGCTTTATTGCCAGTAACATTATAGCAGCTCTGTTGAGTAAACAATCTTTCAGTCATTGCTAAAGAAGTGTGAGAAGAATGGGGTTATTAGATACTTATGCACATTGATCTTTGAGCACTCAGAGATTAGACTCTCTGGTGTTCCAATTAGCTGTTCTGTTTGTCTTTCTAAACTGATTTCATAGTTACGGAGGCAAGCTCACTTTCCTTTCTGACTTAATGTTAGAAAAAAATTTGTTGGAACAGTATTTGTTAGAACAGTGTTCACTTTAATTCCCAGTGCTTAGTGTGAATGTTTATTCCGCTTACCTTGAAACATTTGAGTCATAATTTGTTAGATCTCCTATCCTATATTTGCTTGACAGAATGTTTCATTTAAAGTCATATCCATCTACTTCTTACTCCAAGACACTTACATCTAGGAATCTTTCTCTAATTGTCTTTCTAATATACTTGGCACAACTGCTGGAAGAATGGCAAAAAAAAAAAAAAGGGGCTTCTGAATCATGATAAATTAACATTTCATTATATGGAAATCTACTTTTACATTCACCCTGAACTTGAAATAACTGAGAAATAGAACAACCAATGTGATTTTCTTTTAGCTTTACCATGGAACTCTCAGAACTGGTTCTTTTTTTTTTAATGCCATAGAGGCCCATTTGCCTGCAGAAAAATATATGGTTTCAAAATCAGAATTAAAATTTTTCTCTCTCTCCACCATCATTCAGGCAGAGCAACCCTTTGTGCTCTCTTGTGAACACATTCATACACTTCCTCTAAAAGGTCCCAACAAAGGCCCGGTCGACATCAAATATGATTCCCCAAAGTGTTCAGAAAGTCACTATCATATGTTGATATTGATCACTAGAATATTGAACACCTAGAGGCAAATACAAATAGCCAAATGGAAGCTAGCAAAGAGGAGGCTGAAATACAGAGTGATATACTCTCTACCCACCCCGCCCCGCCTCCAATTTTTCCACCTCTCTTCCCTCTTTCTTACTCAATGACATTTATTAAGACATTGCTATAGGTTAAGCAGAAATATTGATCGCATTATATGTATGTATTTATAGCATAATGCAAAACAATTCTAAAAGTTAGGTACCATTTTAACCCATTTGTAGATGGATTGAATAAGATTCACAGAAGTTATATAATGTTGGAGAAAAAAATCTATGTTTATTCCATGTTAGTCTGTTATCCTCACCACATGTCATTGTCATAGATTTCACCCCTAATTTAGCTAATCATAACAAAAGCAAAGTATTGATATCAAAAGAACAACTATTGACTGAAAATCCAAAGTTATTGTTAAATAGCAAAAATGATACCAGGTCAGTAGTATCACTCTGAATTCCACCCATATCACTTTCCTGGAATTTTCCCCCGTTTGTCATACTATCTTCTTTTGCTTTAATTTTTCATTTTTACTGCCTTTGTCCAATTTGTATTAAAGTTACTCTACTTCTTATCTCAAAAAATAATAAATAAGACACTTTAGAAACCTCCCTATCTTATTTTTTATTTCTCCTCTCCTTACTGCCAAGATTATTTCATTCATTCATTCATTTATTTCAGTGTTGTGGGGTACAAGTGAGGATTTACTATATAAGTAGGCTGCTTGCAGGTGAAATTTGGGCTTCTAACTAGATCTCACTCCCCCTCGCAATGGATCAAGTAGCCACTGTGATGTCACCTGCCCCTCACCCTCCCTTCCTCCCCTAGCAGTGCCCAGCAACTGCAGATCCCACCGCTGTGCTAATGTGACTAGTGTTCAAGGCCTGCTTATGAGTAAGAACATATGGTATTCAGTTCTTTTTTTCTGTGATAGTTCACTTTGTATGATGGTGTCCAACTGCATCCAGGTTGCTGCAAAGGCCATGATTTTGTTATTCTTTATGGTTATGTAATATTCCATTGTGTGTATATACCACATTTTCTTTATTCAGTCCACTTTAGATGGGCAACAGGGTTGGTATCATGTTTTTGCTATTGTGAATGGTGTGGCAATAAGCAAGCATGTGCAGGTCTTTTTTTTTTTTTTTTTTTTTTTTTTTGTAGAGTGATTTATGTTCCTCTGGGTATAGTCCCAGGAGAGAGACTGCTGAATTGTATGGAAGATCAATCTTCAGTTCTTTTAGGAATTGCCACACTGTTTTCCATAGAGGGTAAACTAGCTTACATTTCCACTGATAATGTAGAAGCGTTCCCTTTTCTCCACACCACCCCAGCACCTGTTGTTTTTTGACTTACTTTCTCATGTGTCTGTTGGCTGCTTGTACATCATCTTTTGAGAAGTGTCTGTTCATGTCCTTTGCACATTTTTTAATGGGGTTGTTGGTTTGATTTTTCCTTTCAGGTTGAGTACCTTGTCGATCTTGGATATTAGACCTTTGTCAGATGCATAATTTTTCAGATACAAATATTTTTTACCATTCTGTGGGTTGTCTTTTTACTCTCTTTATGGTTTTTGTTTTTGTTTTTGTTTTTGCTGCACAAAAGGTTTTCAGTTTGATGAGGTCCCACTTGTCTATCTTAGCTTTTGTAGCATTTGTTTTTGGGGACTTGGTCATGAATTCATTGTCTATTCCAATGTCAAGAAGGGTGTTTCCTATGTTTTCTTCTAGGATTCTTACAGATTGAGGTCTGTGAAAAATGATGTTGATAATTTTACGGGTATTGCATTGAATCTGTAGATTGCCCTAGATAGGGTGGACATCTAGACAATATTGATCCTTCAAATCTGTGGGCATAGAATGTTTTTCCTTTTGTTTTTCTCATCCTTGATTTCTTTGAGCAGTATTTTATAGTTCTTGTATAGGCCTTGCACTTCTCTGGTTAGGTGGATGCCAAGGTATTTCTTTTGTGTGTTTGTGGTTATTGTGAATGAGGTTGTGTTTTTTATTTGGTTCTCTGCCTTCTTGTTGTTAGTGTATACAAGTGCAACTGTCTTTTGAATGTTAATTTTGTAACCTGAAATTTTACCAAAGTTGTTTATCAGTAAATATTGCCAAGATTATTGAAAGAATACCATGCACTGACTCATCACATCTCCTGTTCTTGTCTCAACCATTTTATACTACCATAACACTACCAACAAAGCCACACGAACAATCTACTTGCTAAATCACATAAAGATGTTTTAATTCTTGTCAGTCCTCTATGCAAAACACTTGACACCCACAACTATTCCTTCCTTCTTGAAAAAATTTCTTTGGTTTCCGTATGATCATTGTCTACCTTTGTCTTTCTACGATTCTTTCATTCTTGTTCTATTTCCCGTTGTCCTCTGTCTTTACCTACCCATTAAACTTCTGCTTGACTGAATTTTTTCCTTAGTCTTCTTCACTTCTATGACACTACATTTCCCCAAGTTTCTTATTCACACACATGCTTTTAACCTCCAGATCTCCACTTACAGCAAGGATTTCCTCCTCAATCCTAGGCTCTTTATCTAACTGTCTATGGAACTCAGTTGTCTCACAGTCTTGTCCCATAAGAAATTCAGACTCAACATGGCCAACACCTTTCTCCTAAAATCTTCTGTTGTGTTTCCTAAATTTATAAATATCATCCCATTCATCTGTTGTCCCAAGATAAAAACAGCAATTTAATCTCTTCTTCTCTTTTTCCATACACATGCCATGAAATTCTAAATCCTATCAATTCTTCCTCTGCAACATCTCTCATTCTGTCACCCATCTTCTTCTTCTTGGTATTTAATTTTAGGCAATTTTTCACCTAGATCACAACTTTCCAATTGGTCTCATGCCCAATTCCATCTCTATAATGAGGTGAAAATAATTATTGCAAAATACAAAATGACTCTCCATTGTTTCCAAACCAACAGTTCAAATTTTTTAGAAAACCAAAAGAGTTGGACCCTTGATTTCTTCTCTAACATGACCTCCTATTACTATTTCTTGGGCCTCCTGCTTGGGTTCTCTTGAACAATTTTCAGTTTTCCAAACTCATTCAATCTGCTCATGCCTCAAGGTCTTTCCACATAATGGCTCTGCCCAGATTGCCCTGTCTCTTATCAGGACTGCTTTGGTAGAATCTTCCAACAAGCTTCAGGTTTCAAGCTAGACATCATCTCTAGGAGTCATTCCCTGGCACTCAAGTTCCTAAAACATTCTGTGCACATTCAATAATTATCACTAATTAAACTCTACTGTCTTTTTTTTTCTTGCCTATCTTTTCCAAAAGACTATAAATTCTTCAAGGGCAGGAACAACGTACAGGTACATAAACATGAAGGTTGGTCAATAAAACTTGCAACGTAAAATGGAATTTTGGCCACAATTACTTCCTTTAAGCAAAGCTTCAAATGTTTATATACCTTCTGCATGATCTAATAGTCTATAAACAAAATGCTTCATAAGTTTATAATTCTTTTTTATTATTAGATTGATGCTGAAATGAAAAATGTCTTGTAGTCGTGATGCATGTGTATTGTCTTTGGTAAGTATATTCTTTAAATACAGCACCAAAGAATTCAGCATTGTACAATGTATTTTAAACATCGAAGGATGGGAAGGAAAGTTTATTCAAATTAATTATTTATTCTATTTATTATCTATTGAAATTCATTTTACAGATGAGAATATTAAGCACCTAGAAAAGTTAAAGAGCTTACACAAGGGCACATTGCCAACTTCTGACATGTTTAATATTAGGATCTAGGTTTACTGGTTTCCTGTCTGGAGCTACATCTATCATGCCTCACATGTAAGATAATAACACCATAAAGGTCATTTCCAGGATTTTTATGCTTTTTAATAGGAAAAAGTCTGAGTTTAAAGACAGAGTTCATTGAGTCTTAACTCATTCATGATCTCTGATGTGAATTTATGTCATTCCTAATTCTGTTCCTGGTTGCTACTGATGTGAATTTACATCTTTGCTAATTCTGTCTCTGAATGCTGCAGTGTTGTCATATGTATGTGTTATTATATTTTTCTTGAAAATGAAGAATAATGAGGCAAGGAGATAGAAAATTAATTGAAATAATTTTCTGATATCGACTGCACAATGTTATTGATTTTTTAGTTGGTAAAAAATTGCAAGTTGGTCATTATTTTGTTGCAATTAGTGTTCTATACTTATATTTTGATAACTCAGCGCTTTCATATTCCAACATTAAAAATAACTTGCCATAATTACAGATATATACTGATGAGATTTCTGAAGTTGAAGGTGAATCCTATGAACTTATTAGTGATAGAGAGACAGATGGTGATATAATGATGCAATGTAAAAGAAGAAGAAATATATATATATATATATTCGGTTTATAATCCAAATAAAAATACAAAGTACATAATGGTAGTCAGAGTGATGTCTGAGGCAAATACTGGATATGTCTGCAACTTTCAGCTGTATTGTGAAAAAGGTGACAATTTAGAAAACACCATTTCACTTGTGCTTAACAACTGAAGTTTGCAGCAACCAGCTTCAGATTTTTTTTTTTTTTCACCCGCTTTCAGTATTCAGAAAGTGAAAATTTTGTGGATCGCGAATGTGTTAAAAGTAGGGTTCTTAGGAAGAAAAAAAAATCCTTATTCAAATTAAAGCAGCACTGTTAAAATATTATCACTTGCTTCTTTCAATTCTACATTTTCACCCATTTAAAACTGCCTAATGAAGATATTAATAACATAGATTGTTTACTTAGACATAATTCCATACCTTAAACTGAAGGTGACCTCAACTCTGCACATTTCAACAAGAATACTTTCTCTCCAGATTCATTATGTTTATTTTAAAGATATTACATCTGAGACTTTAAATAATGCAAATTTGGGTTTATCTTAGATCTTAGTTGAACTGAGGCTTTTCAATGAAGTCAAATTTTTCTTTTGCTGAAACAAAAGCCTTACAGTCCAATGACTAGTGAAAGTAAGTCATTTCGCCATGTTCAAGTTTTTATCTATCAATTATTTGAATCATTTGAAGCAGAAAAAAAGAAAATTAACATTCTGAGAGATATTACAAGGAGTGTAGTCTAAAAAGCTCATTTCTGAATCAATCTGAATTAGAATCCCCATGCCAACTTTGTAAACTTAAGTTATCTATACTGCCTAAAGCTGTGCTTCCTTTTGTATAAAATGAAAATTTCAATATCTACCTAACAGTATTGTTGTAATGATTGAGATGATGTATAAAGAAGCCTAAAAATTAGCAAAAACAAATGTTAACAGTATTATAGCAAAGTTGTTGCTACTGCTGCTTCTACTACTATTGATATGACTCTAAGCTTTAAAAAAAAAGGTGCCTACATTTTTTGTGCTTTAGTATACTGATACTATGTCCAAAAGATAAAGTCTCTAAATAATTTCTGGGGAATAAATATCAAATGTAAGTTATTTGAAGCATAAATATTTTGAAGCTAAAATAGTACCTTTAGGATCTGTTGCTACTAAATTATTCCTTTTCCCCCATTTGAATGAATCCAGTTTCCCTTTATTTCAATCCACAGGTAATAATTTCCCAATATACCACAGTTACCTCACCTTCCACCCTTCAAGATATCTTAAGCTTTAATTAAGAATCAGGGTTGTTGCGGAAGCTATATTAAAACTTAAAATTTGAGTATGTTTTTCACTGGACTATGTTATTCTTCAAAACTCAGAGTGTATTTTCTTGATGCCTTATATACTTTCAGACTATGAAAGAACAAAATAAAATAGGAAAAAGTTACTTAAGTAAGGGAATTTCTTTTCAAAACAAATTTCAGAAATATTTTTAATGATAACTAAATCAAAAGGTGAACTCAGTTTTTCAGTGACAGATTAATGAAGAACCTAATGTGCTGATTCTTCTTGTTAATGGTCATTATCTTCATCTTCTACACAATTTTTAAATTACTTTTCTTGTGCCAGTCAACATTTTTTTCTGGCTTTTAATTTTAGCACCATTCAATTGTTTGGCCACCAAATACATATTTGATTATCTGAAAGCTCTAAAATCATTCACATATTCCTTACATAGACTTCTACAACATGGATTGTCTCTTTTGAGCTCAATTTTATCCACTGCTGGTTTATCATCATCACAATTTGTAATGATGAAGACCCTACCAACACTCAATTATATCAGGAATAGTTCCATGGATTTGAAAAAAATTATTCCTGGTTCACAATGTTAAAAGTCTGAAATACTTGATACCTAGAAATAATGAGGCCACAACTTAAACATTTATATTAGTTTTCCAGAACACAACCAACAGACTGAGGTTTCTGGGTTCTGGAAAAAAATTTCTAACTCTATTGAACAACCATGGATTCATTCAATTATCAGTAGCATTGCCTCAAAACAATATAGTCCTTCTCATGGGCTACTCAGGAACCAGGTCTTGACTTCAGGATTCCAGATTAAGTACTGATCCTTTTCCCCTAAAATAGAATAGTCTTTTCATTGTATTTTAAATTATTCTAGTAGACGATGCTAATTTTCTTCAACGATTTTTCTCTCATTATGACAGGTAAGCTAACCAATGGCAGAAGTGGCACATTGTTTAGTGCAAAGCAGTTCCCAAAACTGTTAAGCCAGCTATGACTGGCTGTATATTTCTTTTCAGTCAGTGTCTGCCCTCCTTTAGTTAGAGATTTGAACAGTTTGTAGAAGCTGAAGCTTGTTGTCTTATGGTAATTTGATCCCTAGTTTTACCTACAGTTCATATCTCCCAGTCAACAGTTTCATGCTATTTTTCTCTCAAATAGTTTTATTACAAACTTGAATTGTCAACTTAAGAGTTATTGGTCCCTTTGACAAATTTCTTTCTTCAAGCCTTCGAGCCCCAAATTGGTTGTGGCCATATGTATATGCCCTATTGGAGAGGAAATTACTATCTCTTAAATGTCACGAAGCTAGTTTTTGTTTTTGTTTTTGTTTTTAACCTTCAACTTTTGTAGCAGTTCATGTTCCCCTTGGGTTGCCAAAAGGTAAAGATGTTGACTCATAATTTAGAATCAAGTTGGGTGAAAAATATTTTAAGTAACAGAATCTTCCACAGAGAGGTGCTCACATTACAAGAGAAACATGAGAACTGAAGGCTGTGGGGGAAAGAACAGATTTATGTTTCCCATCTCATCCTCATTCCAAAGCATACACGCATTGAAGAAAATGAAAGATAGAATTTCTGGCACTGTGCAAATACAACTATGATATAACTCTATTATACTGTCCTAGAAAAGGAGAAAATGTTAAGGGGAGACATCTTTGCCTTAATACAAAGTAGATGATTTGAAAAAAACTCACACTCATCCGTGTTTTACTAAAATGAAAACCACTGAGCTATTATTTCAGTTTCTTGATCAAGGGAACTTTTTATGCCATCGGTTGACTTTTTTTTTTTTTGCCCTGGCAGTGATCATTTATTCTCATAGAGCAGAAAGTCACATACGTTATTAAGTTTAAAAAACAACAGCAACACTGTACAATGTACAGTGTACCTTGACATAATAATAGTGATAGTTTTGTATACCACTACTATTGGTATTGGGAATTTCTTACATTTTTTAATTCTGGACCTATGAGGTGGGCCCTAGTGGATATATGGGTCATGCTAGATAAATTTAGCTTTGTCATAAACATGAAAATAGCGTGATCTTATATGCATCTGTTGAGCAGTATTGTGATTGTTACCCGTTAGCTCTGTTTTTCTAACATATCACTCATTTCCATTATTCTCACAGACCTAGAGCTGGAATCACCCTGGGGAATGACCTCTCATAGACTAACCTAAACAAAACTGCTGAGCTTCTGGAGAGACAACTAAGATACTCCTACTTTTCCAGCTATGATGTCTTTATATAGTGATTTGCTATCACAATAAATTGAAATACAATGCTAATCATAAATATGACTAAGAATAATGCTGATCTTCAGAACTATTCCTACATCTTTCACGAAAATGCTACCATAGGCAGCCTTAGCCTAGTAAGCTCCATTTTTGTCTAGATCTCTCCTGTTTCTCTCTAAAAGATTGAAACATTAAGGATCCACTTTATAATTCCCAACACACTAATGTTCATTCCCTGACTACTTATCAGGGTTATTAGGTGCCGTTAAGGAAAAGTTAGCCAGCCCTCTACCATAAAGCTAGACTATCTCACTTCTTTAAAACAAATCCTGGATTTAAAAAATGTGGTACATATACACAATGGAATATTATGCGGCCATAAAGAAGGACAAACATATGGACTTCACAGCAACTTGGATGGATTTAGAGTCTATCATACTCAGTGATCTATCACAAAAACAAAGAACAGAGTACCATATGTTTTCACTTATAAACAGACCTTAAACAATTATTATAATACTATAAGAAAGGGATTGGCAGTAGTGGGAGACTGCCAGAGGAGGGGGGAAGTGGGATTGGTAGTTTAGGGAAACTGCTAGGGGAGGGAGGGGCACACCTCATCAATAAGGTACCTGCATAATCAACATTTGTATACCTAACCCTGAATTGTACCAGACATCTTTATAATAAAAAAAGAATAAATAAATAAATTAGTTAAATAAAAAAGAGGGGAAAAAACCCAAGACAAAAAGAAAACAAAAAACTCCTGAGATCACCTTTTTGCTTCCAACTGTAAGTTGCTTGGGTTAATTAGGTAGTACCTGCCTTGGAAAAAGAAAATTTTTGTGGACTGAAAATGATTATTTTTGCCAAAGACTCCTGAAAACAATTTATTGAGGCAAAGTTCTAAAAACATCATTTTTCTGCCTAACTCAATTTACCATATATAAAATACATATAAAAGTCTATGTACCTTTTTTTTGCCCAGAAAAAATGAAAGTATTCTAACTCCATATCCTGCTTTGAAAGAAGGATACTATTTTTCAGAATAAACACCTCTCTGAAATGAATACAAACAACTTTGTATATGTAGAGTTAATTGCATCAGGAAATTTGAATTCACCTCATGATATATGTAGAGTTATATAGTAGAGATAATGCAATTTTATGGCAAATATAATTAAAGTAAAATTAATCAAAATTATCCCTGCCATTTCTTAAGATTCAAAGTCCCAGCAAGGAGCATTTTATTAACTGGGAGCCTGGGTCAAGCAACCATGCATTTTGCTGCCAAGAACCGGGAAATAAAATGCCTGCCTCCTTGTTCCTTCTATAGTAGAAGGTGCAGCCCTACCCCTAACAAAGATTCTAAAATGAGACATAAACCTCAAATAGAAAGTTTCCTCAGATACCATGAAGTCAAAAGCAACAGTCTTTCCCCTAGATATTTAGAAAGCATTTTGGACTTTAAAAAAAAATTCTCTTTCACTTCAAAAATTACCTTACTAAAGCTTAAAGCCACTCTAAGAAGTGGATATCATTGATAAGGTATGAGGAGAATGAGACTCTAAAAAGGTGAGTCAGTGGCTGCAGGTCACACAGTTAGCAAAAAACAGGTCTTTGCTGTCAATTGCGGCATTCCATGGAAGGTTAATGGGCATACCTCAAGAATGTGCATGATCAAACTGGTTTTGGAAACACGGTATAGTTACCACTCTTTTGAAGAGTCACAATTTAGCATATATAATTCAGTGTTTCCAGATTTCTTTAACTACTAACCCTTTTTCCTCTGAATATTTTCCAGAAGTATTGCTCTGTGAAATCAATTTTAGAAAATCTGCTCTTATTTGAGAAATTATATTTACAAATCTCTTATTAACTACTGTAAACCAGTTCATTTCAATCAAGTAATTGACCTAGTAGAACTGGGTGTTTTTTATCACTGAATAGTCAATGAATATAAGAGAGGACCCCAAGACAATCAGAATTATCATTTGGAGGGAAGGTCCCTTGGAGTATAGGCTTCCCCCACTAGTTATGTGTCCTAGGAACTCATCAGCATCAGTGTACCAGCTAGTGCTGTTATGAGATGATGTGTTTAGCTTCAGTGAATTTTTTGGCAGATTCTTTGAACGTTTTTGCCCATTTTATGATGGGTGATTTATGAAAGTATCTGCCTACACTACGCTAAGCGTTCAGCAGTTTTCGACTGAACACAGCGTGACCCTTGGTCCTCACCTTCCTATTCACCTGATCTTGCCCCAAGACATTTTTTTGTTTCTCTGGATGAAAAAAAATTCCTTAAAAGCGTTTTGCAGATGTGAAAGAGGTGAAACACAAAATGGTAGAAACACTAAAAGATATCAAAATGGATAAGTTCAAAAACTGTTTTGAGTAGTGGAAAAAGCATCTCGGTAGGTGCATTACATCATATGAAGAACATTTGAAGTTGACTGAAGTTTAAACATGTAAAACTAAATACACAATTATTTATCAATAAATTCCAAGATGGGGGGACCCCCAAATTATATGACTAATTCAAGTAGTGTTTTCATGGTTTTCCCTAGATATATTTTCCAGCAAATTCTGAAAACGTTTCACAGTGTTTTCTTGTATTAAGACTTACTAGGCTAGGAGCAGTGACCCATGCCTGTAATCTAGCATTTCAGGAAGGCAAGGCAGGAGTACCCCTGAGGCCAGGAGTTCAAAGTTACAGTGAGCTAGGATTGTGCCACTGCAACTAAGTTAGCTGTCAAAAATAAATAGATAAACAAACCTGAAAAATCAATAAATAATTTAAAAACTAGAAAATAAAATAATAGGATAATTTTTAAAAATAAATGAATAATAAATTTTTTAAAGAAATGCTGACCCAAATATTGTCATTTATTATAAGAATTTTATTTTATTTTTTACTGAATGGACATGCCACCATTTATTAATTTATTGGTTTAATTAGTTTAAACTGAATTAGTCTCGTTTTAAATTTCTTTTTTTTGTTGTTATTTCTTTCTAGTTTTTACTGTTAAAGATAATTATTTTATTTTATTTTTACATTTTTTATTTTAAAGATGTGGGGTACGATTCAGGGTTAGGTATACATATGTTCATCATGCAGGTACCCTTGTCAATGAGGTGTGCCCTCCCTCCCCCAACCGATTCCCTCCACTGCCAGTCCCACCTCTCCCCACCCCCCCAGCAGTTTACCACTACTACCAATCCTTTTCATGTAGTATTACAATAATTGTTCAAGGTTTGCTTATGAGTAAGAACATGTGATACTCAGTTCTTTGTTTCTGTAATAGATCACTCAGTATTATAGACTCTAAGTCCATCCAAGTTGCTGTGAAGTTCATAATTTTGTTCTTTATGGCTGCATAATATTCCATTGTGTATACATTTTTAAAATCCAGTCCTCTTTCAATGGGTAACACAGTTAGTTCCATATTTTTGCTATTGTAGATTGTGCAACAGTAAACATGCATGTGCAGGTATCTTTTTTGTAGAGTGCTTCTGCCATTTTTTGTTTCACTTCTTTCGCATCAGCAAAACAGTTTTCTTTGAGGACTTTTTTCATCTGAGGAAACAAAAAAAAGTCACTAGGGGGCGAGATCAGGTGAACAGGGTTGGTGGGGCATCAGGGTCATGCCATTTTGTTCAAAAACTGCTGAACACTCAGCACAGTATGAGAAGGTGTGCTCGTTAGTCACCTATCATGAAATGGGAAAACGCAGCCTCTCAACAATTCTAACTGGTACACTAATGCTAATGAGTTTCTAGAACACATACCTAGCAGGGGAAGCCTATACTCCAAGGGGCCTGCCCTCTAAAAAATAAATCCACGTTTTTCTGGAACTTGTTTTATAAGGAGTTTTCAATTCTTTATACCATAGATATTGTTTTCATCCAAAAACCTGGGTTCTCACTGTGATTAAAAACAAACTCTAATTTGCTTCTAATAGTGACATTTACACTTTGTATTAAGTTAGGGTTTTCCAAGGAAACAGAAGCAAATGAGATAGAGAGATAAAGAGGTTTGTTTACAGAAATCGACTGAAATCGTAGGGCAGGCTGACTGTCTAGAAACTCAGGCAGGATTTCTATGTTACAGTCTTAAGGTAGAATTCTTCTTTTCCGGAAGAATTAGTTTTTGCTTAGTTTTTTACTCTTAATGCTTTCAAGTGATGATGTCCACTCACATTACCTCATCGTCAAGGGTTAACTCCTTTATTTAAAGTCAACTGATAGTAAATGTCAATTACATTTACAGAATACCTTCATAGCAACATCTAGAACAAATGGGCAACACGGTTGGTTCCATGTTTTTTGCTATTGTGAATAGAGCTGCAACAAACATACATGTGCAGGTATCTTTTTGGTAGAATGATTTGAGTTCCTCCGGATATATTTCCAATAAGGGAGTTGCTGGGTCATATGGGAGGCCAATTTCTAATTCTTTCAGGAATCATCACACTGTCTTCTAAAGAGGCTGCACCAGTTTTCATTCCCACCAGCAGTGTAGAAGCGTTCCTTTTTCTCCCCATCCTCGCCAGCATCTGTTGTTGTTTGTTTTATTAATGCTGGCCATTCTTACTGAGTTTAAGTGGTATCTGAATGTGATTTGATTTGCATTTCTCTGATGATGAGTGAGGCTGAGCACTTTTTTTCATGTGTCTGTTGTGCTATTGTCTTTTATAAGGTTTAAATTCTTTCATGTTGCAGTGCTAACTTCCTGTGTTTTTTCTAGATCATCCCACAGATGATTCTTAAACATCACCTGAGGACCATCACCTTAAAGAGTCTTCACAAAATTAGTGTATTAACACCTTACCTGGAAATTCCTGAGAGACAAATTTTCTTTTTATAGAAGTTTTAATTTGAAAACACAAGTGAAAAACCATTCTTTCACTTTATAATTCAAAGGCAATGGTCCCTAATAAAAGCAAAAATTTGCTCAGCTTGACAGTTTACCCAATTTCCATTTGGAGATAAACAGCTACAAATAAACAAGTTGGCTTAGAAGTCTGTCTTTTAGATCTCTGGGTTTCCTTTTGTGCACCTCTTCCCACTACAGAAGTCTTGCTCCCACCCAACTGTAGACAGTGACTGTCAAACCTATCTGCACCTTAGAATCATATGGAGAATTTTGAAAAAAATATCCCCTCAGATATTCAGAATCAATCAGCCTTGAGTGGAACCCACACTGCAATCAAGACTGCAAATAACAGATTCAGAAGCTTGGTGCCCTCACCCAAGTTAGAAAAAGCTAATCATCTTAATTAGTCAATTAAATATCTGTTGGTTAAATGACTGATCATACCATAGCAAGTACAATATGCTACAAAGAATGCAAGTATAACTGCATTATCTCAGTCTGGCATTGCATTTTGAGTATTTTGTCCTTAATTATAGAATAAAACTCTTTTCTCCCACTAAAGAAACTCCAGTCGTGGATTAGTCGTCAAAAGTTTATCTTTTTCAGAGGCTATTTTATCCTCATCCTTTTCTCCCAGGGATTGAAGTATTCTTGTCTCCATTACACCAAGAAAGTTTCTAATTGTTTCTTCCACCGTATTCACCACCTTAAGGCACCTATTTTCATAATTAAAGTGTTCTGGCAAGTTCTAGCTTGCAATGAACTATAGTAGTACCTACTTGCTCATCCAAAGATAAGGAGCCTGGGATTCATGGATTGCTTCTACCCCAGTGAGTTTCTAACAGTGAATCAGGTCTGTGTCTACATTCTTCGATATCAGAAGTATGGATCTTTCTATCTGTTGTATGCTTTACCATGAAGAGCCTCAACAGAACTTGCCTGTTTCAAATGAAAACCTTTGCTTCCACCTTGTGGATGTCGTATCTAAATGCAGATGTCTGTGCAGAAATAGATTCTGAAACCGGATCTAAATAAAATTGATAATACAAAATCATCTGGAATATGCTTTACCTTGTGCTATAGCTCTTTGGCGAACAATATGAAAGCAGTTAATAAGATGCAGAATTTTAAATTTAATTCTAAGAGATTTTAACAATGATGTCAATTCAGCAACTCCATACACACCGACCAATTGAGTGTGTCCATTTAACTTTTTCATTTAGTTCCTGAGAATGTTTTAAAGAACTAGATCCATTTTATCTCTTAAAAATAGCATTAGCAATGGAATACAAATATCTTCAAAATATTAAATTCTTGATAAATTTAAGGAAAGAAAAGCATTTTTTTAAAATTCACTGTTTTTTAGTACGTTTTTAGTATTCAAAAATTTTCCTACCTATTATCCCATCTAATCTTCATCGAAGTCACGTGAAGCATATAATCAAGGTCCTATTACATCTAATTTACAGGCTCAGTAAATAAACGGGCTCAGTGAGATAAACACCCTAATAAGGTCACATACTAGTGAACAGCAAGACTGATCTAACAGCAGCGAGCTTTACTGAGAACTTTTCTGAACATACCACTTACTGCTTTGTAACTGTATCACTTACCTCTTGTTTAGTAACATACCACCCTGAAAGAGCAGCTTAAAATACTAATAATCATTAGCTGTTCTCACAAATCTGGGAGTTCAGTGGCCTCAGTTTTACATACAGATAACAGTCAGGCAGTGGGTGAGTCTGGGGCTAGGACCATCTTGAAAGCTTTTCCATTCACATGTTTGGCAGCTGGGCTGGAAGGAATCAAACACTGGGGTCCAGAATAGGTGGGCTTCCCTAGGCATCTAAGTGGTTTCTTTAAGTGGTCTCTCTGCTGGCAGCCTCAGGACAGCCAGACTTCTTACATGGTGACTGAAGGGCTCTGGGATGAGTTTCTTATGAGACAATGGCAGAAGTTTTCCTCCCTAATCGACCCTCAGAAGTCAGGCAACATCCTTTCCCCCATACTCTATTTATCAAGGCAATCCAAAGACTCATCTAAACTCAAGAGGAGGTAAAATAGACTGTAATTTTTGATGAGTAAAGTATCAAAGAATTTGAAGGTGTTTTAGAATCATGTCATACACACTGTCTTTATTAACCTTTGTTAGCACAAAAATACACTATAAAAAATTTTTTTTTGACTCGGAGTCTCACTCTGTCTCCCAGACTGGAGTGCAGTGGCACGCTCCTGGCCACCGCAGCCTCGACCAGCTGGGCTCCAGCCATCCTTCCACCTCAGCCTTCCAAGTAGCCGGAATTACAGACGCATGCTACCATGCCCGGCTAATTTTTGACTTATTGTAGAGATGAAGTCTCACCAAGTTGCCCGGGCGGGTCTCGAACCTGCGGGCTCAGGCAATCCACTCACCTCAGCCTCCCAAAGAGCTGGGATTACAGGCTGTGCTACCGAACCCAGCCTAAAATATTTTTAAAAGGTTTAATTTGAACCGATATGAGTAACTGTGGTCTGTGGAAAACATAAATCCAAGAAACCTTGAGTAAGTGATCCAAAGGCCATCAGAATATAACTCTGTCATATATTTTAGGAAAGCAGAAGTTACAGGAAAAGTTTTAAGCCAATACATGGAAGTTACACATTGATTTGACCCCAAAAAGGCAGAATATCTTGATGCGGGGACTTACGGGTCATAGGTGGGTTCAGAGATTTTATCATTGTAATTGGTTAAAGGAACGAAGCTTTGTCTAAAAACTTGGAGATAGCAGTAAGGAACGTTTAAGTTATGATAAAGAAGTCTGCTAATCATCATGTGACACTATGTCAGTATGCATGGTGACTATACAATTTCAAGCCACAATATACTGGATCAAAATTACTGTTTATCAAGATTGATAGCCTGTAGATGTGATTCTACATTTGCTTAGCATGGCCCTAGGTCCTGCCTATAATTTGGTATCTTTTTGCCAAAATGAGTCCATTTTTGTCAGTCTTATAATCTCAGTGTTGGTCATTTATTGTAGCCAAAATGCAAAAGGGAGGGAATATAATGAGGTGTGTCTGACCTCCCAACCCATTGTGGCCAGGAATTCAGTTTTTAAGGCTTTTGGGGGAATCTCTTTGGCCGGGGGGGGGGTAGGATTTTATTTTTAGTTTATATTTCTGAGTAGGTACCGTGATAATTTTCATATTATAGATGAGGAAGTTAAGGCACAACATAGTGACATTACCCTCCCAAACTCATCAGCTGGTTAAGTGTCAGTGGTAGGATTTGGAACTAGGTTGTTTGGTTCTAAAGCTTACATACCCTTAACCTCTGTCCATACTCTCTCATCATTACAATTAGTAGCTAGATATACACCAAAACTTCTAGAGTGTTTTGCTATCAACCACAATTATCAGACAGAAAAAAGTTTAAGTTTATATTTATATTTCTCATTATTCCAGTTCCATAAGAAAATTATATCTAGCCAGGCTATGTTTTGTAGACTAAATATCTTTCAAACACACATTTACTGAGTCAACACTTACAAACACAGTTCCCATCACCAAAGAAAATTCCATCCTAGTAGGGAAGACAGACATGCATGTGAATAAACTAGGGAGTGAATGACACGGGGAGAGAGAAGGGAATCACAGAGGATGAGTGAAGAAGAAAACTGGTCAGTGGCAAGTTTCCAAATTTGAATATTGGCAGGTAAATGGTGTTCTCTGCTATTAAGTCAGTTCCAGGGAAGATTCCCTTGTAAGACTTTCTGTTCCATGCGAGGAGCTGCCATCTGTCATTTCTCTTCCTTCATTTCACCAGCTGTCTTCTTTCTTGACATTCCACTTGAGAATTGAAGCTCAGAAAGACATTGAGAGCAATGCATCATTCATTGATCTCCCATGGAAAAGTCACTATAAGTTGTTTCATTTATGTTTTTCACTTACTTTAATGAAGGGGCACATCAAATAATAATTAAAATAAATCATGCTGCTATCTCTACATCATCAAGCTCTGAACCATCTACTCGGGCAAATAAGGAGGAAGCAGAATATGTCTTTCAAGGCTCTCAACATCCAGCTCTAGACTTCCATTTGCAATTTTAGGAATTTCCTCCTCTCCTAAAACTCTCCTCAAAGTTTCCAGTGTTCTGATAACAATGTCAATGATGTCTTATTTTCATACATTTTTTCAATGCATTTGTATTTTTATTACTACATCTGGAGTGCTTATTCAGTCCCCAAATTGGGCTGACACATTAGAGTGACTTAATTTCATATTCTCTTTCCCAGAAATATTTGTTTTTTTTAAAAAATGTTGGTCCAAAGTGGAAACCAAAGAACTCAATACATTACAGGTTTTAGAAACATGTGGATTGGAGAAAAGATGTTAGAACAGTAGACTGTCCAGAAAACCATATCACAGCATGGGAACGTGTCCTCTCTGACTGTCTGTAGTGATCTCACCCATTCTTACAAATGCCCCACCTTAAACAAAACCACCTCCTCTATTTTCCAATGCCCTAGAAGATGTAAGACAGTGACCCAAATTCATAGACATATGTAATTAGTGGGATCACTGATAGGTTTCTAAAAGCCAATTTTGTTGGAAAACAGAATGGGATCAAAGGCCATTTGTAGGGGTGAGATTCAAAGTACAATACTTAACAGTCAGCATGGCATAGGTCCTGACTAATCAGGGTAGGACACTGACCAAGAAGGACACTTGATTACCAATAACAACTGGCAACTAGTTCAGCCACATGAGGGAAGGGCACATCTAAATTTGTCCTGGCCACCATGGAATGAAGGAGCAGAGAAGGTTGGGAAAAGCTTTGGAGAAGAAGAAAGGGCATCAAAATACAGAGAAAAGAGTCAATGATACATGATATTCATTTGGACATTTATTTATTTTGTTTTTTAATTAATTTTTATTATAAAGATGCAGGGTACAATTCAGGGTTAAGTATACAAACACTGATCGTGCAGTTACCCTTGTTGATGAGGTATGCCCCTCCCTCCCTTAGATCAACATTTTTATCATAGGCAGTGACCGTGCAGAAAATGACAAAGCACTCCTAAGGCAGGGGAAATAATTTAAATGGATGTCTAAGTTAAATGTAGACTTGCTTAACTGAAACAAAATCACCAACATCTTTTAAAAATTATTTCCTGTATCAGTAATCTGAGTAGTTCATAAAACAAGTTTAACTATTATAAAAGTAATCAGATGAAAATAAGTAGCTAGCTAGTATAAACTCAGAATAAAGGCAAAAGTACCACAAACTTAACATGAAGGGGAAAAAACTGAATTCTAATCTACGATGTTTTTATCATCAGTTTATTATATACATGGTTCACTGTCAGATATAAGTTCCCAATTATGATCTCTATCTAATATACTTGAGCAAATCAAAAATTATACTGTCATTACTCAAATTTCTAATAGATTGTTTCTGTGTTAAAAGCAGAGAATTACAATGTGAAGAATCATCAGATTTTGACTCAAAAGACTGAATGATGCCCAAATAATAATGAAACCAGTAATTAATTTTGGTTCAAATAAAATCAATACTGTCATCATTTAGTAGTTATATACAGTCAATTTTTAAATTCGCACAGCTGTACTTTAAAATGCTCTTGCTCTAAACATTCTCGTGGTTATACACCACAAACATTAGGGAAAATTTCTGACAGGTTAAGAACTTTTACACAGCATTGTTGTTTTCATAATTTAGGATAGATTACTGTTCATGAAAGTAGATATCTGGCTTTTTATTTTATTTCCTAGGTATTACTGAAACATAGCCATGAAACCAGGGTGTGCTGTGGTTTAAAAAAAGTAACAGTACTCTCAGGAGCACCTGTTCTGTGAAACTGGTCATTCCACCACTCTGCTGAAATTATAAGCAGTATTTGAGGAATACCAGAAAAAAGACGGACTTCTTTCCAGAAACTCAGGGTCTCAAGGCACACTGACCCAAGACCAAGATCCTATCTTTGTGCTCCCGGTGACATAAGTCCATCACTGTTATCTTCGTCTACTTCACAAAAATTTTAGGCACAGGAAGGACAATAAATGACCCCATAAACTTCACTATCTTTCTGACTTTCAGACTTAGGAGATTTGAACATTTTCTGCTATTTAATATGAAATACGGTACTGGTGACCCCACCCAGTCCAAGATTGACTTGTGCAACTGCCAACCCATGATGCAATCTTTTCAAAATAGGAAGAAGTTTCATATTTTTCCCTCTTCCTCTACCCCCCACTTAATAAAAGACTCATTTTGCTCCTTTAAGATTTATTTTAGTCCCCCATATAAAATACAAAGAACAGCAGTGATACGGACTTTTCAGGATTGGGCATTTTTATCCATACACAAATAATTAAATAAACATAGCATTTTACTTTAGACCCAACCATAGCACTTTATTTTTATTATTTTAAAAATATATTTGATTTTAAAGATGTGGGGTACAATTCAGGATTAGGTATACAAGTGGACATAATACAGGTCAAGTTTGGGCCTCCCTTTGGTCCCCACTTCATAACACAACTTTAAAACAAATACACTCAGTGAGGTTTCATTGAAAGGGAGTCCATTTTCCCCAGACACCAAGAACACTCACCAGCCTCTATTTTAAGTGACTTCATTCTCATTAAATAGCTGGCTGAGAACGAAGGAACATAATTCATATCTGCATTATGCAGGTACAACAGAAAGAAAAGGGATCTTCGGGGAGATGTCTCTTTTCTCCTGGTCCACAGTTTATTTTACTCCCTAAATAGAAAGTTCACCTTGTACCATGTTAGGCAACAATTATGCCTCTTAAGAAATTAAATGAAAGGAATTACATTTTTTTTTAAGCCTAAAAGAAACAATAGCATTTGATCAAGGCACACAAAGCACTAGTTCTGGGTATTATATTTTAGGAAGTCCTGTTTTGGTCTTCTTCCAGCCAGGTCCCTCCCCAGGGAGCCAGGTATTCATGAGGCCAAAGAGACATGCCCACCCACGAGTCCACTCTTCCTTCTTT
Source organism: Cephalopachus bancanus (assembly GCA_027257055.1). Lineage (NCBI taxonomy): Eukaryota > Metazoa > Chordata > Mammalia > Primates > Tarsiidae > Cephalopachus > Cephalopachus bancanus. The sequence continues at coordinate 2,604,203 of JAPVLO010000030.1, read as the reverse complement.
TACTCAGTACCCAAGAAGCTAGAATTCCATGCAAACTTCCAGCAACTGCACAGCCTCTTTTCTAGGCAGACCACACTGCTTCTCAGAAAACTCTAGGTACCAGAGGTAGCCAAGAGGCAGTTGTTTGAGGAGGATGTGGGCCATGACTGGAAACTGACTCTCCATCTTCTGCCAAGTTCCATCACAGAACTCAGCGGAACCTAAAGGGTTTAACTTAAACCTCGATTTCCAGGTTGACATAACGGTGGATTTGCCAAGTTAGGGGGACAGAACATATTTTATTTGTTTAACAGCTTGTCAGCCTGATTTCAAATGTTTAAATGTTTAGACATCTGCTGTGTCGGCCTCCATTTGTACTCTTATGCCTACGTCTGCAAGATCCAGGTCAGATCTGCCTCTAAGAACTACTGAAATGGATCAAGTGAATGACTTCCCTGTCTGCTTCAACACAATAGCAATATACAGACTCATCCAAGATGGTTTAACAACAAATTGTACACAGATGTTTCGGGATGGTGATTTCTGTCTTCCAAAATCAAGTCTGGAAAAACTGTAAATAGGAGAGAAAACAAACAATGATCTGAGAAACTAATAACAATAATTATGAAAACGCTTCAGGATTCTGAAGGTTGGAGCACTCCTTAAGGGCTGTCTGGAACTTGGGAAGGAGGGAGGGAGATTGTGGGGGAGGGATACTGAATTGTAGTAAGTTCATCCTGGGGGAGAAAGCTGAAAAAAAAGTTTCTAAACTCTATTCTTAAATTTATTTATTTATTTATTTATTTACTTATTTATTTATTATAATTATTATTTTGAGTCAAAATCTCATTCTGTTGCTCAAGCTGGAATACAATAGCCTCAACCTGCCAGGCTCAGGCCATCCTCCTGCCTCAGCCATCCAAGTAGCTGGAACTACAGGCATGTGCTGCCATGCACAGCTAATTTTTTTATTTTATTTTATTTTATTGTAAAGACAACATCTCACTAAATTGCCCAGGTTGGTCTCCAACTCTGGGTTCCAGCAATCCTCTTGTTTCTGCCTCCCAAAGTGCTGGGATTACAGATATAAGCCACTACAACTGGCTTGCTCTTACATTTAGAAAAGTTTAAAATGCAAGTAAAATCACAAAAGATAGTCTGTATAAATGAAATATAGTCAGTCTATGCTCTTGGGATGAATGAGCTGCTATCATAAAAATATCAGTTCTCTCCAAATTTATTTATAAATTAAATGCAACCCCCATTAAAATTATAGATGAATTTTTTAGCCACCCTACATCATTATTAAATACTTTGTGTAGAAATATAAAAGTCTATTACAAAGTCTGCCTAAAATAAGTAATGTGTGGGAATTTTGTAACCAGAGAATAAGACAAGATACAAAACCATACAAAAAATAAATAAAAAATAACATTCTAATAAATAAACACACTCAAACAGAAACCCAGGAACATATGGAAACTTAAAGCACTATAGTGATAGTGTCAGAAATCAATATGAAAAGATTGTGTTATTTTATAGATAATGTAGAATTTTCTACTATGTATAGAAAAGTTAAATTGAAACCCTATCAAACAGCGCAAGCAAAGACAGACTACAAATAAAATAAAGACTTAAAATAAAAGATAATCTCTGGAATTAATTTTTAAAAAGTAGATAAATGTATTTGTAACAGGGAGATAGTAACAACCTATCTAACAAAAACTCAAAAAGAACAAACCATAAAGCAAAATATTAATGAACTTTATTATATCAAGGTTCTTGAGGAGTTTTGTTCAGCATCAGACATCATAAATAAAGTTCACAGACATATTCAGATGGGCAGAATATATATACCATTCTAAAACGAATAGGTCATTAAAATTTACAAAATTCATAAAAAATAAAAATGAATAAGTGAAACACGGGAAATGTTTAGGGTGGTGACATTATTCTGCATGATACTATACTGGTAGACAAGTAACATCATGCATTTGTCAAAGCCTATAAATCTGTAAGACACCAAAAAGATACCTCAATCTATGCCATTTCTAAAACATTATTTGAAGGTTGAAGATCCCAGGAAAGAACACAAAGTGTGACAAGAGAAACTAACTGTACTGCCAATGTCTGAAGCAACTTATCTAAAGGTGTTGAGGGAAACGGTGCTAACCTGTGCAACTTTAGAAATGAATGGGGCCTATAAAATTAAGGCAAACAGAGCTGCACATAAGCTCTGTACCCCAGTTGATAAAGTTCTCTCCCACGGGGATATTGGCTAACAATTCTGATGCTACTACACAAGTATATTGGAACTGAACAATTAAGGAGGGCAGATGGGGGAGCCAGGTTTCTCAATGTTGTAGGAATATACAAATAAGCAAAAGATGAAGCCTGGAATGATCCATGCAGTAATAAATTAGAGTTGGAGACATTAGTAAGAACTCATGTTTAATTTAAGATAGATACAGGTGGTTACACACAGCAATACTTACAGATATGTACACATACACATTTATTTGTTTGCTCTGTCAGCTGAGAAGATCAAAAGGTACAATACCCAAAGAGCAATGAGCATACCTAAAATATTACCCAGCTTTTGGTTTCGCATTCTGTCAGCCATGCTAGAACAAAAAGAAATAGGAATCTAGAAAACATACATAATGAAGATATACCATCTTGTAGTACCAGAAAAAATAAAAATGCCCAAAATACACACACACACACACACACACACACACACACACACACACACACACACACGGAAAGAGAGAGAGAGAGTGAGACAGAGAAAGGCAGAGAGTATCTGGTTATGTTAAAGGGACACAAAAGCTAACTGAAAGAATTCCCAATGTCCAAAGGTGAAAAATTTTGACAGCAAAAAAAAATACAGCAGTATTGTATTATAACCCAAAGTATAAAATAATATCTATAAATTAGCCTATACTAATAAAAATAATCATTGCATAGATTCATACATGAGAGAGAAGAGGTAGAATTTGCCTGCAGAATTATAAATGAATTTTGTGAATACACCTCTCTTAAGAAGGAGGAGCATAATTCCCCGCTACTTAAGTGTAGACTTTGCATAGTGACTTTCTTCCAAACAATAAAGTAATAAAGAAACTTTACAGTGGAAAAACCTGGAAAATGCCACTTCAGCCAGATGGTCAAGGAGGACCTCAACAGGTAGAAACTGTGTAGACAGTGAGTACCCTTGATCTGCTGTAATGAAAATAGCACTTTACTACTGTCTTCCTCCCCAAAATCGATAGACACAGTTTAGTGATGAGAGAAATATCAGAAAAAAAACTTAACAGCGGGACATTTTACAAAATACCTGACCAGTACTCCTCAGAACTGTCAAAGTCATCAAAAACAAGGAAGTCTGAGATACCATCATATCCAAGAAAAGCCTGAGAAAAAAGAATAACTAAATGTAATGTGATATCCTGGATGGGCTTCTGAAATAGAAAAACATAAAACTAAAAAATATGAACTAAACTATGATTTATTAATTGTAAGAAATGTAGCATACTAATATAAGATGTTAATAACAGGGAAACTATTAGGGAAGGGATGATAGAATATCAGAATTCTTTGTACCGTCTGCTCAATTTTTCTGTAAATCTATAACTGTTCTATAAAGTAATCTCTATTCATGAAAAACTGCAATTTATAGATGAATAAAGATGCTATGATCTGAATGTGTTCTTCAATGTGATGTTAGGAAGCCATACCTTTGGCCGTTGACTAGCTCAATGAGGACAGAGCCTTCATGAATGGGATTAGTGCCCTTACAAAAGAGACTCCAGTGAGCTGCCTTGTCCCTTCTGCCATGTGAGGACACATCATGATGATGCCATCCATGAAACAAGAAGTAAGGTCTTTTCAGACACTGAATCTACCATTAATTTGAACTTGGACTTTCTGCCTCTAGAACTATGAGAAATAAATGTCTGTTGTTTATAAGCTATCCAGTTTACCGTATTTTGTTATAGCCAAACCCTAAGGCTTAAAGCTTATAAAGAGATACACTCATTAATGATCAGAGAAATGTTGATTAAAATAATAATGAGATTCTGTGAAACTAAATAAACTTGGAAATCTGGACAATGTCAAATGTTGGTGAAGATATGGAGATAATGGGACCCTTGTTCACTACTGGTCAGTGTGTAATCTGGTGCTCTGGAGAGGAATCGGGAGACCCTTAGCCAATTTCATATATGCATGAACTCTAAGCCTGCCATTTTGCACCTGAGTATATATATCTCTAGGAAATTCTCATTGGGTCCATAAGGAAAAATGTAGGAGAATGCTATTGTAGTACTGTTTGTGGAGGCAGAGCCAACCAAAAACTGGGTATCCAGTCCTAGAAAAATATATAACTAGAATATGATAGATATAGATAATTGGATATTACACTGACTGATGTTAAAAACAGCCAAAGATGTACATTAAGCAATATGAATACATCTTAAAATTATACTGCTAACAAAAAAATACAGGAAGCGATTTGTTTTTAACACAATATCATGTGCATATATTAAAAATATGTACATACAAAACAAAATTTATATTTAACAATAATGCATACAATGAAATTATACTAAGGAAGCACACAGTGTGGTTACTTGTAGGTAGAGAAAAATGGGGAATGAAGAGTAGGGATAAATTAAACAAGAGAAGAGCCTTACAGGGACAGAAAATGATAATATACCTGAACTGCAAAGTACTGTGTCATTAAACTAACCTCCTACACTTAATCTAGACAAAATTATATATATATATATCTCACATATATAAATGGGCTTTGAAATCTCAAAATGTTATGTCTCGACTTCATAATTTCATTCCTACATATGTACTATTGTTCAGGTCCACACTTCTGATGGCTTTTTCCAGAACTACCATGATCCAGGACTATAGTTCAGGGAAGAGAAGAGGATCTCATGTGGTCTCAAAGGAATCTCCAGTGTAAATCCTTCAGGACTCTAACATTCACAACTCCTTGACTCTGGCCCAACCTGTCACAAGGCCTCACTCTTAGAGACCAGTTTTGACTACAGTCATTTGCCCAGGGACTGGTAAGCCAAGGCCAAGGCTAGAACTTGGCATCATCCTTGTACTGTTGAAGAGTAGCCCATGTCATCATTTACTCTTGTGATGTCAACCAATTCTTACAGTTTTTGAGGAGGAAAAGATCCCCCTACATTAGACTAATGTTGGTCCTTCTGTGGTAGTATAGTCCTCACATAAGACAGAGCAGAGGCAGATTCAACACATTCAGAGGAAACCCTGTTCTTTCCAAGGCATTAAAGAACGAGTTCCCCAAGGAACATAATTAGTTCCAAATGGTTAGAATGAAGATTGGTTCAAGACAGCTGTGTTCTGATTCATGGTCCAGCTGAGCTAAACTTAGACTCAACTTCAAGATCTCTAGGTGAACCCATCAGTAATAGTTATTTTAGTTGCTTAAAATGATTGCTTACAATATGCCAAGCATTGTTCTAAATACTTTACCTATATCATATCCATACACACAGAAAAAACTGTGAGTTACCTATAATAATTATGCAAGTTTTATAAATCAGAAAACTAACACATGAGGAGATTAAGTGACTGACTAAAGTGTATCCATTAGTAAATGGGGTTGGAGCTGGAGTTCAAACCTGGGCACTCTGACCTCAGAGCCTGTGAACTTCACCAGAACCCTCCTGTCACTGTCCACTGGGTCGAGTGATTAAGGAAGAGGAAGAACTCTTAATTATGGCCAAAGTTGTCATGGAAGAAATATTTGGTCAGAAAGACATTTTCCACCTATATATCCTAACAGTCAGCACTATTCATTTAATGTATTTTTGCTTGAATTTAAAAGGTTTAATGATTTTTTGTTGGTGGTGGTGGTGGTGGTGTTATAAAATTACTGAATAGCCAGGCGTGGTGGCACATGCCTGTAGTTCCAGCTACTTGGAAGACTGAGGTGGAAGAATCACCAGAGCCCAGCAAGTTGACCCTGGGATGGCTGTGAGCGTGCATGCCACTGCACTCCAGCCTGGGCAACAGAGTGGGACCCCAACTCAAAAATAAACAAAATAAATAAAATTAAATTACTGAATATCTGTTGAATTTTCTAATGCATTCAGAATCCTGCAGAATTGAAGATGATAGTAAGTGGGTACAGTAAAGACAGGAAGACCTTTGATGATGGCATTCACCTATGAGAATGCCTTGAAGAAGTACATCTAGAACATAGAGCAAAGGAGTGAAAAATCAAGAAAATCTCCAAAGTCTCCCATATGACGGAGATCATCCAAATGCAGACAAGAACTGCTTTTTCTTAAGAAGAGCCCATATTTACCCCAGCTCCCGTCTATTTTTCCAAAAGCAAAACAAAACAGAAAACACCACCAAATAAACAGTTCTGACTTCTAATTTTTTAAGAAAGGAACTAACAAATGTGACAAAGAAGAGAATGATACACCATTTTAAGTAATTGTCCATTTTATAGATAGATTCAACAAACCAACTTTTTTTTTTTTACTTTGTATTTTTTTTTTTAATCAGTATTTTTTATTATGGTTTTGTGGGGTACAGTTAAGGGTTAGGTGTACAATTACATTTCATTTAGGCACCCTGTTGATAAGAGGTGTTTTCCCATCCCCCGACAGATATTTGCTACTGTTAATCCCATCCCCCTCCCCCCCCATAGCTTCTCAGTACCATCAGTCATTTTCTTACAGTATTGCATTGGATGTTCAAGGTCCATTATATGAGTGAGAACATGTGATATTCAGATCTTTGTTTCTGTGAGAGGTCACTCAGTATTATAGACTCTAGTTCCATCCAGGTTGCAGCGAAATTCATGATTTTGTTCTTTTTTATGGCTGCGTAGTATTCCATCTTGTACATGTACCACATTTTTAATCCAGTTCTCTTTTGATGGGCAGCATGGTTGTTTCCAGGTTCTTGCTATTGTGAACAACGCTGCGATAAACATACGTGTGCAGGTATCTTTTTTATACAGTGATTTGTGTTCTTCAGGATATATTCCCAGTAGGGGGATTGCAGGGTCATATGGAAGGTCAATTTTTAGAGCTTTTAGGAATCGCAACACTGCTTTCCACAGAGGTTGCACTAGTTTACACTCCCACCAACAGTGTAGAAGTGTTCCCTTTTCACCACACCCTCTCCAGCAGCTGTTATTTTTTGAGTTGTTGATAATTGCCATTCTGACTGGAGTTAGGTGGTATCTAAGTGTGGTTTTGATTTGCATCTCCCTGATGATTAGTGAGGTTGAGCATTTCTTCATGTGTTTGTTGGCTGCTCGAATGTCTTCTTTTGTGAAGTGTCTGTTCATATCTTTTGCCCATTTTTAAGTGGGGTTGTTTGTTTTCTTCTTTTCAGTACATTTCAGTTCCTTGTAGATCCAGGATGTTAAACCTTTGTCAGACCTAGAGTTGGCAAATACTTTTTCCCAGTCTGTAGGCTGTCTCCCTGCTCTCTTGATGGTTTCTTTGGCTTTGCAGAAGCTTGTCAGTTTAATAAGGTCCCATTTGTCTATCTTCTCTCTTAAGTCCTGTGGGTTTCAGGTTTTGTACAGGAATTGGATGCCAGTTCCAATTTCCATGAGAGTATTTCCTTCCTTTTCTAAGGTTCTTATGGTTTGAGGTTTTACATTTAGGTCTCTGATCCATTTGGAGTTAACCTTTGTGCATGGGGATAGATAGGGGTCCTGTTTCAGTCTTCTGCATGTGGTCAGCCAATTTTCCCAACACCATTTACTGAATAGGTTCTCCTCTCCCCATTGGTAGGTGGTGGGGGCTTTGTCAAAGATGAGTTGGTTGAGAAATTGAGGTTTTGCTTCTGGAATCTCAATTCTGTTCCATTGATCTATATGCCTGTTCCTGTACCAATACCAAGCTGTTTTGATGATTGTAGCTCTATAGTAAAGTTTGAAGTCTGGTATTGTGATATCACCTGCTTTGTTTTTTTTTGCTGAGGATTGTTCTGGCTATTCTTGGACGTTTGTGTTTCCATATGAATCCCTGTGTTGTTTTTTCTAGGTCTGAGAAGAATGTTGTTGGTAATTTAATGGGTATTGCATTGAATTTGTAGATTGCCTTAGGTAAGATGGACATCTTCACAATGTTGGTTCTTCCGATCCATGAGCATGGGATATTTTTCCACTTGTTCGTGTCAGCTTTGATTTCTTTGAGCAGTGTTTTGTAATTTTCATTGTAAAGGTCTTTCACGTCTCTGGTTAGGAAGATGCCAAGGTATTTCATTTTTTTGTGGCTATTGTGAATGGAACTGTGTTTTTTATTTGGGTTTCTGTGTGTTTATTATTGGTGTAGAGAAATGCGATTGTCTTTTGTACATTTATTTTGTATCCTGAGACTTTGCCAAAGGCTTTTATCAATGTAAGGAGGCCTTTGACAGATTCTCTTGGGTTTTCAAGGTACACCATCATATCATCTGCATAGAGAGATAGCTTGATTTCCTCTTTTCCTATTTGAATACCTCTGATTGCCTCCTCTTCTCTGATTGCTTTAGCCAGGACTTCCAATACTATGTTGAACAGGAGGGGAGAGAGTGGGCATCCTTGTTCCAGTTTTCAGGGGAATTGGTTCCAATTTTTGTCCATTTAGGAGTATGCTGGCTGTGGGTTTCTCGTAGATGGCTTTTACTATTTTGAGGTATGTTCCCCGTATGCCTAGATGTTCAAGGGTTTTTATCAAGAAGGGGTGCTGGATTTTATCAAAAGCTTTTTCTGCATCTAATGATATGATCATGTGGTTTTTGTTTTGACATCTGTTGATGTATTTAATTACATTTATGGTTTTACGAATGTTGAACCAGCCTTGCATGCCAGGAATGAAGCCTACTTGGTCATGGTGGATGATTTTTGAGATGTATTGCTGAATCCGCTTTGCTAGGATCTTGTTGAGAATTTTAGCATCTATGTTCTCAAAGATATTGGCCTATAGTTCTCTTTTTTGCTGGAACTTTACCTGGCTTGGGTATCAATGTGATGTTGGCTTTGTAAAATGATTTGGGGAGAGTTGTATCTTTTTCAATTGCCTGGAATACCTTCAGTAGGATTGGTATCAGCTCCTCCTTGGATGTCTTGTAGAATTCTGCTGGAAAGCCATCTGGACCAGGACTTTTTTTTGTAGGAAGTTTTCTTATTATGTAGTCGATTTCCTTGATTGTTATTGGTCTATTTAGGGTCTCAATTTCTTCTTGTTCCAACCTAGGTAGGTTGTGTGATGTCAGAAAGTCCTCCATTTCCTTCTGTTTTTCAAGTTTGTTTCCATACAAGTGTACGTAGTAGTCTCTAATGATCTTTTGTATGTCTTCAGGGTCAGATGTGACTTCATCTTTTGTGTTTCTGATTATGCTTATTTGGTTTTTTCTCATTTTTTCTTGGTCAGTCTAGCTAGGGGACCATCAATCCTGTTTACCCTTTCGAAGAACCAACTTTTTGTTTCATTGATTTTTTTGTATTATCTTTTTGTCTTCTATGTCCTGGATTTGGGCTTTTATTTTGGTGATCTGGATTCTTCTGCTGAAATTAGGGTTTTTGTAATTAGGGTCTTTTCCAGCTTCTTTAGGTGGCTTGTTAGGTTGTGAATTTCTGTTCCTTCCATTTTCTTCATGTGTGATTGTAGGGATATAAATTCCCCTCTTACTACAGCTTTCAGGGCATCCCAGAGATTCTGATAAGATGTTTCTTCATTTTCATTTGTTTCCAGGTATCTTTTGATCCCTGTTTTTATTTCGTCATTGACCCAGGAGTTGTTTAGCATCATGCTGTTTAGTGTCCATGTCTTTGTGGGTTTTGGGGGGACTTTGTTGGTGTCAATGTTTATTTTTATTCCACTGTGGTCCGAGAAGGTGTTTGGTAGAATTTCATTCCTTTTAAATTTGCTTATGCTTGATTTATGGCCGAGTATGTGGTCGATCTTAGAATATGTTCCATGTGGTGATGAGTAGAATGTGTATTCTGTGGTCTTTGGATGGAGTGTTCTGTAGGTATCAATTAAGTCCATTTGGTCCAAAGTCACATTGAGGTTCCAGATCTCCTTGCTGACTTTTTGTCCTGATGATCTGTCTAGGGTTGTGAGTGGGGTATTAAAGTCCCCAGTTATGATAGTGGTAGAGTCAATATCTTTCTTTAGTTTTCCAAGAAGTTGCTTTATGAAAGTTGGTGCACCTATGTTGGGTGCATATATGTTTAGGATAGATATTTCTTGTTGATGGATTGAGCCTTTTATCATTATGTAGTGGCCTTCTGTATCTTTTTTGATTTTTAATAGCTTGAAAGTTATTTTGTCTTAAATTAAGATCGCTACTCCCCCTTTCTTTTGTATTCCGTTCACCTGAAAGTTTGTTTCCCATCCTCTTACTTTGAGTCTGTGGGTGTCCTTTCTAGTGAGGTGAGTCTCTTGAAGGCAATAGATTGTTGCCTGATGATATTTTATCCATTTTGCCATTCTATGTATTTCAGTGGTGCATTTAATCCATTCACATTTAGGCTAATAATTGAAATGCAAGAGTTGATCCCTATCATAAGGTTCTTACAGAGTTGATCCTGTTTATTTGTTGTCTTTCTTTGGGTTTTGGAGTTGGCTCATGTGTGTTTTTAATCTTTTGCCTGTACTCTTGTGAAGAATGCTGTTGTTCTTTTTTCTTTTTCTTCTGTGTTCAGTACTTTCTTAAGTGTTTCTTGTAGAGGTGGTCTGGTGGCAGTGTAGGTTCTTAGGGATTGGATGTCTGGAAAAGATTTCAATTCTCCCTCATTGATGAAGCTTAGTTTGACTGGGTAGGTTATTCTTGGTTGAAATTGTTTCTCTTTTAGAACTTTGAAGATAGGGCTCCAGGCTTTTCTGGCCTGAAGGGTTTCTGTGGATAAATCTGCTGCTATTCGAATTGGTTTTCCCTGGTAGGTAGTCTGGCCTTTTTCTCTTGCTGCCTTTAGGATTTTTCCTTTCATAGCTACTTTGTTTAGGTGAATTATGTGTCTGGGAGTTGGTCTTCTCATTTGTTGTCTTGCAGGGGTTCTCTGAATCTCTTGTGTTTGAATTTTTTCATCCTTAAGGAGATGAGGGAAGTTTTCTTGAATGATTTCATGAAATGTTTGTTCCAGCGTGGCTTCTGTTTCTCTTTCTGCCTCAGGAAGCCCAATTATTTTTAGGTTTGGTCTCTTGAAGTGATCATTCATCTCTTGCAGGTTTTGTTCTGTCTTTTTGAGCTTCTTTTCTATGCTTTTGACAGTTTGGGTTAGTTCTGTGTTTTGGTCTTCGAGCTCTGAGATTCTTTCTTTGGCTTGGCTGATTCTGCTTTCCATGCTTATTAGTCTGTTGTTCATTTCCATCACAGTATTCTTTACTGCTGTCATTTCTGACAACAGCTCCTTCCTATTTTCCTCTTGTCTCTCCTCAATTTTTTAAATTCTCTCCATTAATGTCTTGATGTCTGGGTTTGTTGCATGTAACCAGTCATTCAGGGGACTCTTCATTGTCTGTGTTCCAGAATCTGTTTTCTCAGTGTCCGATTTCCCAGGGGTCTGTGTAGGACCTATATTCTTCTTTTGGTTTTTCTTCATTTGTGCGGTTTTTTTCCCCCTCTCTACTTTTTCCTTCCCTCCACATCACCGTCTTCTTTAATTCTGTTATTCAGGGGTAAAGGGATTGGTTTTACTTCTGTTTGTTCAATCTCCTATTCTTTATGTATGTCCTCTTACTTTGTTCAATTCTGAAGTTGCACTGTAGGTTGGAGGTGGTCCTTTTTGCAGTTTTGAGATGTATTTAAGGGGAGAGCTGTGATTCAAAAATCTGTCTGCAGGTCCTGGTATTCGCTGACAGGCGTGTGGATAATGTGGAACCCACTTCCCACTGTCCTGGAATCTGTCCGTGCAGTGGGGCTGTAGGTTTACTCCCTGAAATAAAATGTGGTAAGCAGAGGGGAGAGAATGGAGCAGATAGTGGGTTGAAGAGGGGAGTGGAGAGGTAGAGGAGTAAGGGGGAAACAAACGAGTGTGCCAACAAATAGAGAGGCCTATACTGAAACAGATAAAAACAATAGACCACAGCTACAGTCGAACCAACTCTCATACGAACACAAATAAAACATATAGTGATGTTAATATACAAGCTAATCAACCACCTTGTTAGTGTGCTGTTCCTCTATACAAAGATATAGTTTACAGAGAGAAGAAAAGAGAAGAAAAGGAAAAGGAAAAAAGAAAAAAGGGAATAATATAGTATGAATAGAATTAAGTCATTAAACTGATAGAATCAATGAAGCACACTCTGAGACCTTTCGTTTAAGTCCAATGTCCTTTCAGGTCTGATTTCTAGTTTTCTTTTGAAGCTGGTAAATTAGTTTGCAGTTAGAGTCAATTACCCCTGATCTGCTGTGAAGGACAGTTCAGATCAACCTTCCTTCAGCAGTTTGGTCTATGTCTTTATCAAGCTTGTTTCTCCCGTTTCGGTGTTGTTACCCTGAATCGCCAGCAGGTGGTGCTATCTCATCTGCTCGCCCCAGGGGGGGTGGGGCCGGACAGGAACAAGATGGCTGCCTGCCTCTGAGCAGGCAACAGGAGCCCCACGCTGGGCGAGCAGGTCAGTCTCGGACTCAGGATAGGTGGCAGCGATCCCAGCAGATCTTTCCTGAAGCAGTTCATTGTGGATCTCCTCGGGCCGCATGGTGTGATATGCTACCCCTCCCAGAGGCCACAGTGCTGCCAGCAGCGGCAACGGCGGTGGGGGGAGGGGCGGCAGCAGCAGCCGCGCCACAGCAGCGGCAGGACCATTTGGAATGCAGTCAAAACTGTCCAGTCGTTCCGATGGCAGCGGCCGAGCTCTGTCTGTAGAGCAGGCTGCGATGCTGGGGTCCCCAGCCCCCCGGGGCAAGAGTCAGAGACCCACTGCAGATCTCCCTTGCAGAGGGCTTCAGACGTCGGGTTGCCCTGTCGCCATCTTGCCACGTCCCCTCACCAACATTTTTTTAATTTTAAAGATGCGGGGCACAATTCAGGATTAAGTATACAAGTGGTCATCATACAGGTAAAATTTGGGCCTCCTTTTGGTCCCCACTTTGCCTGGCTTGAGATCAGGTACACTTATTGATGTTATGTCCCCCACCCCACCCCCGCCCTGCACCCCCGGCAGTATCCTGCTACTGCCAATCCCTTTCTTATTGTATTATGGTAAATATTCAGGGTCCATTTATGAGTGAGAACATATGGTACTCTGTTCCTTGTTTCTGTGACAGATCACTGAGTATGATAGACTAAATCCATCCAAGTTGCTGCAAAGTCCATATGTTGTCCTTTATGACTTTGTAATGTTTCATTTTGTATATCTACCACATTTTTTTTATCCAGTCCAGTTTCAATGGGTAGCACGTTTGGTTCTACGTTTTTGCTATTGTGAATAGTGCTGCAATAAACATGCATGTGCAGGTATCTGTTTTGTAGGATTATTTGAGTTCCTACAGGTATATTCCCAGTAGGGGGATTGCTGGGTCATATGGAATGCCAATGTCTAATTCTTTTAGAAATCATCACAGTTTTCCAAACTGCACTAGTTTGTATTCCCATCAGCAGTATATAAGTGTTCCTTTTTCTCTGCATCCTCGCCAGCATCTGCTAACAAACCAATTCTTAAGCATATTTAGCAGTTTATAGTGGTAGATGTCATATGCTACCTTATATGCAAAATAAATTTATCAAAGGTAGAAATAAAAATATGTTTTCGGAATAAGCTTTTCTGAAATTTATTACAAAACTCCTTTACTGTTGTGACTATAGCAGCATAAAGTATATCTTATACAACTTATACTCTTTTCATCTTTTCTCTATTGTTAACTATTTTTTTCATCTTTTCTCTATTGTTAACTATTTTTAAAAATACTGAATCTGCTGCCATCCAATTGACTTCTAGTCTATCATAAGCTATTATGTGTTCAAGAAATGAAAACGTATTATAATATTAGCTTAAGAAAAATGGATTATGAATATAGGTATGGATACAGGTATGGACATAGACATAAATATATATAGATATATGTTTCTATTGCATATGCTTGTTTTCCTTTCCACTAATATAACCAAGAGTTTACTTCCAAAATAGAAAGTTGAGTGACATTATATGTGCTGAAAGCCTCTCAATACTTTAGACAAATACTTTGATATTGGGTTCTGTTACTGGAAAGGACCTTTTCTTCCCAATTATGGAGTAGCAGAATAAAAGAGCATTGAACCAAAAATGAAGAGACGGAAGTTTTGCCCCTATCATATTTTGTGGCCTTGGAAATGTCATTTAATCTTTTCACATGCAAATGCTCCCATCGATAAAATATCAGCAATGAACTAAAGAGCTTTCTCTACAATTTTAATTCATCCCATAGTCTTTCATAACAGTATGCTCTGTGTGTGTGTGTGTGTGTGTGTGTGTGTGTGTGTGTGTGTGTGTGTTTGATGCCTCTTAGATGCAATGTCTGAAACTTTTTTTGAAAATGTAAATGACTCAGATGCCCCACTAGATGGTAGCAAATTCCTGGTTACTGTGCAATTGCTGAGCACCAACTACTTTCAAAACATTCTACCATCAAAAAGTTAGTGAAAGGACTTTGCCTGGCTTGTCAAAAAACTTGAGTTTTACTCTCAATTCTGTCATTTACTACTTATAAGATCTTGGGAAAATGAGTCTTTTAGAGTTTAGATTACCCACCATAAAATTAAAGGATATCTTGCAGATCTAAAACTATGATTCAACATTTTTACCATAGAAAAATAAGACACATTTTAACAGTAATGTCCTCTTTTTCACCTTATTCAAGAGATGAAAATGTATTCTAGAATTAGCTTAAGACAAATAGATTATGACACATTCAAATAGTCTAAATTTGACACAAGGAAAAATTCCATTTTCTAGCTATGAGACATTAAACAATTAATATTTTTGTTTGTAAAACGGGTAAAATAATTTATTTATTCCTTAAAGGGTGTTGTAATGATTGAATAAGGTATCATAAGTAAAGCAGTTAATAAATGCTGGTTATTATTTTTGGCACTGGATTTTTTTTAATCATCTCTGTTTTGTCCTATGCCATCTGGATGCCCTCAGACCATTCACCACTCCTCTCCTGACGTATGTGGGCACAAGTCAGTGGCTATGGGCTGATTCTGAATCTGCAAGGAAAGACCTCACAAAATCTTCTCTAGTCTAAGTTGCTGCAAAAATCTCTAGTCCTTTCGATTTCATCAATCCTTGCTAAAATTCCTTGATAGGACTATATAAGGGTCCTATGATCTGGATTTGCAGCCTGTGTTCTCTTAGATTCCCCTTAAAGAGTGGAGAGTCAGCCAAGTAAATATGGTGGGCTCGCAATCTTAGCAAAACACTACACAAACTAGTAACTCTGACCTAAACTGCAGAAGCCAGTGTACTTGATTTCTCCTTGAATTGGCTCTGTTTATTCACCACAACTTTCAGTTATATTGCTTGTATTTAAAAAAATGATGTTATATATAGTCTGACGAGAGCTGTCATGTTCTCTTAAATATTGGTTTAAAACCTTGAAAACGTGAAATGCTGAGGAGGCCAAAAGCATCAGGTCATTGAAATAAGTAAAATTCCTAGGCTCCACCCTGCTCCTATGTCCTCATCAGCTATCATCACTTTTGAAAATATTTGATATGCTAACCCAGCAGAATTAAGGTGAAAAGCAGAGCACCAACTAACCACAGTAACCACCAGAAATCATGCCCTTACTCCACCTCTTTTTCCAAAGAACTACACTGCAACAAATGTACCCATTTTTATTTTCTTTTATGACCTAGTGTTTAGCAGATAATTTATTTAGCAGCAATACAAGTGTTTCCTGCTACCTTGTCCTGTGTAACAAGGTGAGCCCAAACAAGATGTAAGTGCTGATACGGAGTGATGAGTCAGAGAACATGGCACAGGCTGGGGAAAACGCAGTGGAGAATGTAGCCTAGACACTCAAGGGCAGAGCAGATCATGAGAAAGCAGGACAAGGGATGAGCTGGGTCTACAAACATCGCACATTTTTATCCTTGGATGCTAACAGAAATGAAGGCAAGAATATGGAGACAGGAGTATTTTGGATTCCTGAGGCTGCCAGGGGTGCTGGAGAAACCAGAAAAGAATGTGGTAAACCCCTTCATGAGGCAGTATTAGCAAATCTGTCAGCTCATACCACTAGGTTTAAGTGACCAAAAGATATCTCAGGACTTCCAAAAAGGACAATAAGATAAAAGTAGTTCTTAAATGCATACCCCATATTTACAAAGAAGAATTAATACAAAATAAAGAAAAGAGGAACAGGAATGAAGAGATGACCCCCAACTATGTATTTTTTAGCTCCAGGAACATTCTGCCAGACACAAACCAACTACTGTCTGCTGGGCCATGCGCTCACTTAGGGAAGAGATTGAACCTGGACTACCTTTCTTATCACCAGTGACCAGTCTGGTGTCCACCACACACATACTCGCTCAATGAAAGTTTGCCTTCGTTACTGTCATTATGAATGATTCATCTCTACAATAAATCAAAAAATCAGCCGGGCGTGGTAGCGCGCACCTGTAATTCCAGCTACTCGGAAGGCTGAGGCGGAAGGATTGCCGGAGCCCAGCAGGTCGAGGCTGCGGTGGCCGGGAGCGGCCACTGCACTCCAGTCTGGGCAACAGAGTGAGACTCCAACTCAAAAAAAAATAATTAATTAATTAAATAAATTTAAAAAAACAAAAAAATGAATGATACGACTGAGTATATACTGAAGTGAAAGCTTGTGATATTGTCCTGCTAAGTGACTAAGTGCAGGATCATAAACCCCTGACCTTTAACCCTCTCCTGACCTTGAAACTGAACATCTCTGTGAGCATATGAAAGAGTTCAACCACTCTGAAGTAGGAACCAAGGTCGGGATGTAGGCTTTGTAAGGATACGAACTGCCTGTGTGCCTGCGGCAGCTGGTGGCTCCTAACACCCTGAGCACCATTTCAGTTCATAGTGAGTTTAATAGAATTGCTTTGTAAACAGTATAATAGGCTGGGAGTCAGAAGATCTATACCCGAGGTATTCTTGGCATCTACTATCTGTGTACCTTGGAGCAAGTCATTTAATTTTTATTTGCTTTTCTTTGTTTATACGTTAGATTAATTAGCTCTCATGTTGATTTCAGGGGTCATATTCTGATTCTAAGCTGATCACCAAGAAGAGAAAATTGGATTCAATAGGGCCAACCAGTGTTCCTGATTTTATAAATTCCCACACAGTCTTTTCCTCTCCCTAATCCTCATACTTCTCAGTGTGTGAACAACTAAACTGCTTACAGGAGATTAACTGGTAACACAAATGCAAGGAGTAGTCCAACAAATTACATGTAATCATCTTTCTGTGTACTTTAGAGCAGTGTGAACTTTTGCCATTTCAACACACTCCCAAGTTGGTCAGCTAACAGCCTAAAAACAAAATTTAAAATAACTTAAAGTGAAGCTATAAAATATAAGGATTTTTATGCCTCATCAAAGAAAGTATATATGCAATGATCTTTAAGTTTATGACAGATGTCACATGAAATAAAGATGAAATTAGCAAATGTTGACGAATTAAAACATTAGCAGGCAATCGACTAGAATAATAGGCAAATGTAGGTAGAATTCTGTGATGCTCAGTTTGCAGCCCTGTGACACAAAGGTTTACGGCAAATGGTGTCCTTGAGTTGAGAAGGACTTAACTCTTTACTATGAGGTTTTCAAGGAGACTACAATGGGACATGGGCAGGAGAAAATGATTTTAGGAGCTGAGTCAGCCCTGGGTGAGGCTGTAAAGAAGCTGTTTACCTTTGATCTCCAAATAATCAATCCCCTTGGTATCACTATTGTATCAGGGTACTCAGTGTATTCCATGACATTTATTTATTTATTTATTTTAATCAATATTTTTATTACGATTTTGTGGGGTACAGTTAAGGGTTAGGTGTACAATTACGTTTCATTCAGGCATCCTGTTCATAAGAGGTGTTTCCCCATCCCCAGACAGATATTTGCGACTGTTAATCCCATCCCCCCCATAGTTTCCCAGTACTGTCCATGACATTTATAATTACAAAAACTCTCAGCTTAAAGTACATCACCTTCCATTCTAATACAAAATGTTTCTATTCAATTTCAATTTGGAGTAAGATGGAGAGAGCACATTCTATCCCATCTGGCCCAATGATGTAGTAAAAAAACCTAGACAGAATGCAAGGAATAGACATTTAAAGACTGGAAAGTGAACAGCAGCAGGTGGATTTGTGAAGAAAACAAGTTTTAAAGTACCAATGAACCATCAGTGTATGCGCCATGATTTTCCGCTAGTATCCCCTGGCCTAAACTCAAAACAGCCTGAAACCCAGAAGTAGGCATTAGTGAAGACAGAAATAGCTCCAGGGGAAGCCCCCTAGTTTAGACTTGAGGAGAGGGAAAGAGGTCACTTCACAGGTGGTGCTGCAGGCATCGAAAACTCTGAGGAATGAGAAACTTCCTCTCCACTGGGGGGAGTTCAGATTCCAAAACCCAAGAGGATGGGTGAGCCTTCTTGTTTTTTTGTTTGTTTGTTTGTTTGTTTTTCACTGTCCCTATCATTCTACTGCTTAGCAACAGACACTGGTAGAATCAGGAGAAGTACCAGCCAGAACAGGATGAATACAAGTCCAGTTTTCTGGAAACAAAACTGAAAAGAGAAGCTTCAGAAAAAGCACTTGACAAAATTCGTTTTTAATTCACGACAAAAAGTATCAGAAAATTAGAAATAGAAAAAAATTTTCAATGTTGTCTAATAACATTATATTTAATTGTGAAGGACTGAATGCTTCCTCCTAATAATGGGGAAAAAACAAGAATACAACTCTCACCATACCTATGCAGCACAATATCGAAAGTCCTATTCATTGCGATAAGATGCAAAAATAAATAAATAAAACATAAACAGATTGAAAAGAAAGAAATACAACTTGTCCTTTTTTGCAGATTACATGATTGTTTATGTAGAAAACCTCAAGTAATCTAGAACTAATAGAATTTAACAAAGTTGCTGCATACAATGTCCATGCACAAATATCAATCAATTTTCTATATACTAGCAATAAGCCATTGAAAAGCAAAATTTTTAGGGCAACCCCTTTGGGTCCCCTCTCACTGTGGAAACTTTTCTGCCCTCTTAATAAATCCTGCCTTCTCACAAAAAAGAAAGAAAAGCAAAATTTTTAAAATGCTATTTACAATAACTAAAAACATAAAATATTGTGTAAATTTAACAACAAAAAATTGCAGAATCCTTAGTCTGAAAATCACAAATGCTGATGAAAGAAAGCAAAGAGGACTTAAAAATGGAGAGATTATGTGTGTGAGGGGGGTGTGTATGAAAGCTCAATGAGAATGTGACAAAGTTATCAATTCCCCCAATTGATCTACGTATATAGTGCTGTTTCAAGCAAAACCGCACTGAAAATTTTGTGTTGATACAAACAATCTCATTCTGTTGTTTATGTAGAAAGGCAAAGGAACTAGAATAGCCCAAACAATTTTAAGGAGAAGAATGACGTTGCAGGACTCATGCTGCCTGTTTTTAAAACTTCTTGCAAAGCTACAGTCATCAAGACAGTGTGATACTGGCAAAACGATAGGCATATCCATTAATGGAACAAAATAGAGAGTCCAAAAATAGATCCACAAATATGGCCAAAAAATTTTTAGCAGAGGGTGTAAAGGCAAGTCAATTGAGAAAAGATCGTTATTAAGCAAACAGTATTGGAGCAATTATATATCTATAGGCAAAACATGACCTTAACCTAAACCTCATACCTCATGATTTATCATTATAATTCTTTTGATAGTTAACTCAAATGAATACATCTAAATGTAAAATATATACGTATTAAACTTTTAGAAACAAATATATGTGTGTGTGTTGGAATTCATAGCTCTGTGCATCAAAAAAAGTCAATGTCACTGTATGCTAATTTTTAAAATAAAATTTTAAGAATGTTACTCATTCTATGATTTATGTTTATCACTATAGATGATAGGTAACAAGGGATTAAGTAAGCCTTTTTAAAGGATAACAATGAAATCATAAAATTTTAACTAAATTTAAATCTTTGGCTCCTTAAAAATTCCCTAATAAGTAGAAATGCCAACCTTTGCTGTAACCTTGGCTGGTTAATTCTCCTTAGTGCATACCACTGCACTATGCTTACAAATAATGTGATTTTGCCCAGGACGTCTAAGGGCATGAATAGAGGAAAGCTAATATCAAGAAGGCGTCCTCAACAGACTAAAAGTTACAGGGATGCCACTATGACTCCATCCCCAGCCTACTCAGACTTATTTATGCCTTTTGTAGGGAAATTTCACTAAAGAAACTGAGCAGGTGCAAAGATAAAGATGAGGTACATGTATGAGATGTAGCTCAATTCTCTATGTAGTATTTCTGATGCCATTTCTTTCTCTCCCACTCAAGATAACATAGTCTAGAGTTCAAGAATTAAATTTATGTTACAGACATAACACAAGAGTTCACTAGTTTATTCAGTTTCTTGGATTCCCCCTTCTTTGGATACGCAAATTGTTGCCATCTGGGTCTCCATTATATGTGACATCACAAAGTACAGACTGCTTCACATATATATCTGTATTTATATCTATATCTATATCAGCTATATCCTTATCTACATCTATATCTTTACCTAGATGGATCATCTTTCTCTTTGCACTTTTTCTTTTTCTTGGAGAATCTGCACATAATATATATCACAATCTTGCAAATGGAAACTATGTCAGTTTTCCATTACTGCTCTAACAAATTATCACAAATGTAGAGGCTTAAAACGACACAATGTATTCTCTTACCATTGCGTATATCCGAAGTCTAACATAAGTCTCATTGACTAAAATCAAGGTGTCAGCAAGACTGTCTCCTATTCTGGAAGCTTTAGGGAAGAATCTATTTCCTTGTCCTGTCCAGATTTTAGAGGCCATTCACATTTGTTGGCTCATGGTCCCTTTCCTCTATCTTCAAAGTCAGCAACATTGCATCTCCCTGTGTCTTTCTTTCCTAATTAACTTCATTTTCTTCTGACCTGCCTCTTCTTTTTTCTCCTTCCACTTTTAAGGCTCCTTGTGATCACTTTGTACCCACACAAATAAACCAAAATAATCTCCTTGTTTTAAGGTCAACTGATTAGCAATATAAATTCTCTTTGCCATGTAATTTAACTTATTTAGAGGTTCCCCTGCTTAGCATGTGGACATTTTTGGGGAGCCATTATTGGGCCCACTATAGCAGACAATACTCACTAATTAATTTTAGGTGTGTGTCATGGAATAGAAAAAGCTATGGATCTTGTTTTTACATCTGTTGATGTATTTGATTACATTTATGGTCTTGCGAATGTTGAAACAGCCCTGCATCCTGGGGATGAAGCCTACTTGGTCATGGTGGATGATTTTTGAGATGTGTTTTTGGATCCAATTTGCTAGAATCTTGCTGAGGATTTTTTATCTATGTTCATAAGGGATATTGGCTTGTAGTTCCCTTTTTTTGTTGGCTCTTTTTACCCGGTTTGAGGATCTGTGTGATGTTAGCTTCTCAAGATGATTTGGGAAGAATTTCATCTTTCTCAATTGCCTGGAATACTTTCAGTAGAATTGGTGTCAGCTCCTCCTTGTACATTTTGTAGAATTCTGCTGGGAAGTCAATGGGGGGAATGGGATTGGCAGTTGTGGGAAACTGCTAGGGGAGGGAGGGGCATACCTCATCAACAAGGGTACCTGCATAATCAATGTTTGTATACCTAACTGTGAATTTTTTCCCACATCTTTACAATAATAATAATAAAAGAAAAAGCTATGAAGATATGATAAACCTGAAGCTAAGGTGTAGCTTTACACATAAGCCAAAAAAATCTTATTTTATGTGACTAAAAGTTAAAATGTTTTTACTGTGTTCTTATAAGCTTTCTATACCTCACTAATATCACCCAGAAGTCAGTACTATCATGTTTGAAGTCAATAGCTTCATAAGCACAAAGTTTAACTAAAATTCCATTTGATGTTTTGTGTGGTTAGGAAACCAAATGAGTGCATTACATACTATTAAATGTAAGCTTGAAGTGAATTTGGAAGTGCTTCTTAACATAATAAGTGCAATCAGAGAAAACAAAAAGGCAATACTTATTGATTTACCTAGAATAAGGTGAACATAATTTCATTAGTGGAGAAAAACTCTAGAAAAAAAATAGAATAATGGATGGAAAAATACCCTAACCACCAAAATTATTCTTACATAATTTTAGTTTTTCAAGAACAATTTGATTAATCATAAAACTATATAGGGTAGATTAAAGGTATATTTACAAGGAGTACTCTTGTGCTAAAAATAAAAACATCTCCATCTGACTACAGATAATGAGAAATATAATCTAGGACATGATTACATAGGGATGTCTATGTCACTTTTCAATAAATTATATTGGCAAGTCACTTTTGCCCCATGGTAGTATTTCTAGTATTCCTGGTGAACAGAGACACCAGTGATTCTCAACCTTTCTTCTGCAGTGAGCACTCATGAAAAATGATGGCATTCATATATGCAATATACATAAATAAAATGTAAGCTCAATTCCCTATGCAGTGTTTTTGATGCCATCTCATTCTCTCCCACTCAAGATAACATAGTCTAGAGTTCAAAAATTAAATTTATGTTATTACAGGCATAATATAAGAGCTCACTAGTTTATTCAGCTTCTTGGATCCCCCTTCTTTGAATACCCAAATTGTTGCCATCTGGGTCTCCATTATGTGTGACATCACAAAGAACAGACTCCTTCACAGATATATCTATCTATATCTTTGTCTATATCTGTGTCTATGTCTATATCTATTTCTATATCTATATATAGATGATCATCTTTCTCTTTGCACCTTCTCTGTCTCTTGGATAATCTGTACATAAAGCTCACCTTTCTCTGGCTGTAGCTTCACCAAGCTTCCCCACCATTTTTTCCACCTCTTCTATCTCATAATTACTCTCTATACAGTGCAGTGGTCTCTGCTCTGACTCACTTAAGCTAGACACAAACTTTTCTTACTCCAAAACATAGCTCATGAAGTCTTATCTTTCAAAAGGCTTCACTCAAGGAATCCTACTACAACATAAGCTACTTCTCAGTCAGGGGTCTTTGTTTGTCTTGCTACAGACATATCCCAAGCATTTAGAATACTGTCTGGCATATAGTACACGTCCAGTAAAAATCTGTCAAATACATGGAAGGCTTATAGAAACATAAGGCAATTACACTGCCGAAAAGTAGGAAATTCTACTCCTAAAATTAATCCATCATTCCTCAGCCCTCAACTAAGTTCCTAGGACATATTCACTCTTCTCACTGAGAAAACCTCATTTTAACTCTATTTTAGCATCCAGGAGAAATTAAATAGTTAACTTCATAATAATCTTTCAGAAACACTGCCATGACCACAGAAAACACAATTCTTTACAGTGCTTTGTAGAATAGATGGAGTATTTAAATTCCAAATCTAGCATTCCAGAATAGGATTTTATTTTACCTTTACATAACCAAAGGCTCATGTCAATGTTTACTCCAAAAACCAAACTCCTTCAATCCCAGAGGTGATAAGAATTTCATCTTTAGCAACACATAGTACCAATGAAAACTTTGAAGTTCCCAGGGCTTTTTTTTTTCTTAAACACTTCAAAGAATTCAGATCAATTCTTCCCTTCCCACCCCACACTGCATATATACATAGTCTTTAAAAGTGGAAAAAGTCGTAAGCATTTCCCAATCCCCGATACATCCAGCATTAAAAGAAGATGAGAAGAAAATCTGTCTCCGTTTTTAGACTCGCAGGGGTCATGCCCTCCTTCCACCTTACACATGCAAAGATGACTTTGAATCTCCTCTAATTCTTTTTTTAACAAGTCATATGCAAAACTGCCTTGGGTGGCTATTATTAGCAACATGTCACTAGTGACCTTTTCTCATACCAATGTGCTGTAATATTTCAACTGAGAGCACAAAGCAATAATTTATACCTGAAGGTCTTCACTTTCTTAGTTCTAGTTTTGTTTCCAAATGTAATATGGTGTGAAAGAAGTATTTTCCAAAAGTGCAATTTATAGATTAGGGATATAAAGAACATACCTGTGTATAATTGAGGCAATAACAACTCTCTATGATAAATAATGAAAGGATGGCTAATATTGCATGGCTGTCAAGAGGATAGTTAATGCTTCACACTACCTAAAATGCCCAGAGGTCTTGTGACAATACAGTGCAGTGGTTAAGTACACATATTTTGGAATCAGAAGGACTTGGTTTCAAATCCAAGCTTTACTTCTTATTACTGTGTCCTTGAGCAAGTGATATGACCGCTCTGGGTTGGCTTCCTTCCCTTATAAATAGGCACATTAATGCAAGTCTTTAGAGGGTTATTGAACAATGACAGAAAGGCAGTAGTGCTTCTAAAAACTCAAAGCCTCAACTCCATCGGGCCTGCAATGCCATCTCACTTCTGCTCTGATCAACTTGCTCTTCCATTCTCCACAGCCACTACTTCTTACGTTTTCACTCTTCTTAAACAAGTGCCTACATGTCACCTCCAATGCTAAGGAAAAAAGAAAGCACCACTCAGAGTGGGGTGACCATATGATTTCTCATGCAGACCAAGAAAATTTTGAGAATGAAATGGGATGCTCTTATAATTATACCAGAATAATGGTTAATCAACCAAGATTGCCCCAGGCAAGTTAGGACACATAGTTACTTTAATCATAAAGAAATTCCCTCAATTTCCAATCACCATGCTAAAATAAGCCCACCTATGTCTGCATTTATCCTTCCCTCCTTTCCTCCTATTAAAGTGAAAAGGGATCACCCCTTCTATCGATGGAACATTTCTTTGTTTTTACTCTGCACCAATCTCCTCTCACTTTCTCAACTATTCAGCCTGCTCAATTATTCCCTTTCTCCTTTCTCTCCAACATTTTTTCTCTCTCTTTATTGACTCCATTTCATCAGTATTCTAAGATGCTTCAATCTTTCCCAATTAAGAACAAGTCCCTCCTCAACCCAATGTGCCATACCAATTACATACCCTATTTTCTGCCTCTCTTTTATGAATAAATATAAATGTTTATATAGAGATATATATTTAAATAAATTTATTTATTTAAATATATGCATATTTTTATAAATATATATGTGTTTATATATATATAGAGAGAAAGTTTTCTTTTTCTTTGTCTTTTAAAATTTTTTTTAGAGACAGGGTCTCTATATGTTGCCCAAGCTGGGCTCCTGGACTCAAATGATTCTCCTGCCTCAGCCTCCCAAAGTGTTGAGATTACAGGCGTGAGCCACTGTGTCCATCCTATTGGAAGTTTTTGGCTGGTTTCCTTAATTCTGACTTCATGTCTACCCACTGCAATCTGGTTTCCACCCCTGCTAGTCAACAGAAGTGATTGTGAAAAGATCACAAATGGCAACCACCCCTATTTCCAATATATTTTAGTCCTTATCTTCCTTAAATTCCCCAATATTTAGTAATATTGATAATGCTGTCTTTTTCAATACTTTCTCCCCTAACTCCTACACTACTGCATTCTAAGTTTCTGCCCATCCTTTATTCACAGGTGTTCTTCGAGGTTCTGTAGTAAGACTTTTTTATGTTCACACTCTCGGAACCTTTCCTATATAATCTCATCTACTACCATGGCATCAGTTACCATATTCAAGCTAATGGCTTTCAACTATACTTCTCCAGCTAAATTTCTTTCTGCGATTTTAGATCAGAATGTCCACTCCTTTTTTAATATTAGTGATAGCTCAAGCTTCACATATCACAGATTAAACGTACCTTCTTCAAAATATTAGATCCATCATTAGCATTCTTAGTCTCAATAAATAATGCAACTATTCACTGGTGTCCATGGACAAAAAATTGGGAGTAATCCTTGACTCTTCCCTCTTTTCCTTCTTCTGTGTTGAATCAGCTCTACTTTGTAAATATTGCTCAAGTTATTTTATTTCTTATCATTCCCATTGATAATTACCCTAATTCAGGTTATCTTCATCATCTATCTACACTGGGACAATTCGCTAGAAATTAGCCACAATTGCCAACTAAAAATATGCCAGGGATGTAAATGCATGACCACGGTTTACCTGCCTCGCTGTCCTTTAAGAGTAGCCTGTCTTAAAATAAGACAGCACAGGAGCCCCTAGGTTAGCCACATCTGGAGCCACACTGCTCCCTGGAACTTTGCAGTTATCTCAACCACTATGTTTCATTTTTATTTTTGATTAACCCAAGTATATTGGATTTCTATAATATGCATAGTCCTGACTCATGAAATCATTTTAGGAGGATACAATCTATCTGTATTCTCAGTTCCTAACACAGTGCCTGGTCAGGTTCTTAACTTGTTGAATGAATGACACACACAAAACATATTACATTCATCATTACCTTCATGCCAATGAAGGGCAATGTGCTTTCATTCATTCAACAAGTATCCGCTGCACATATACTATGGATCAGGCACTATTCTAGATGCTGGAAATATAGTCCTGACAAAACATACAAAAGTCTTACTGTACTGGAATTTAGATTCAATATCTCAAAAAATGGAAGTAAAGAATTAAGGTGTGCTGATTAGTGCAGCATATCTACTACTTTTTCCATGAATCTTAGAATAAACCCCTTGGATTTTGTACAGCAAAATATTATGACTGATTCAAATAATTCCTTCATCATTTTTCTATCAGCATAAGATATTTTTATGAATGAACCAAGGACATAGTGTCCACTAAAAATTAGGCCTAAACAAACTCCAGGGCTTAAAACTCCATCAAAATCAAATTATTTTTATAGAGCACTAAGGATTTAGGCCACAAAAACTCACTCAGACTCACCGACCTTTAGTTCAATATGCAAGAAACCATGAAAAAATGTATATATATTATATATAATATATATATGTATATTACTTAGAGTAAGTAGTCTTAAAGTTGGATCCTGGATTTAAATAAAAGCTATGTCCACTTAGGAAAGTTTTCTGAACTTCCTAAGCTCTATTTCCTTACTTGTGGAAGGAGGACTATAACAACTCATTCACTACACTTTAGAAAATTAGCCAGTGTTCATTAAATTTTAGTTGAATGAATGAATGCTAATACAAATATTAAATGAGATGATCGATATGAAAGCATATATAAGCTGTAATGAATGTCAGTTGTTTTTGGTATTACTATTATTATTATTATTATTTCTGTGAGAGGCATGGTTATGAGAGAGTTAAACAGAAGAAGGTACTAGAAAGAAAAAGAAGTAAAAGAACAGACTTGAGACGAGTCAGAGAGGAGAGTGAGCAAGGCCAGCAATAAGCAACATTTCCAAGCAAGGGAAGTTTGTTTTCACTATTTCCGGTGAAAACAGAAGGGCTCCACTTATTTGGCACTTTCATGGTTCTTTCCATTAAAAAAAAAAAAGTAAAATTTCTTTGGCTGGGCATGGTGGCTCACTCCTGTAATTCCAGAACTTTGGGAGGCCAAGGGTGGAGGATTGCTTGAACCCAGGAGTTCAAGATCAGCCTGGGCAACATACCAAGACCTTCTCTTTACAAAATTCCAAAAATTAGCCAGGCACAGTGACTCACAGCTTTAGTGCCAGCTACTCAGAAGGTTGAGGCAGGAGGATCCCCTGAGCCCAGGAGGTTGAGGTTGAAGTAAGCTGTGATTGTGCTGATGCACTCTAGCCTGGGCATGGAGTGAGACCCCAACTCAAAAAAATACATAAAATAAAATAACGAAAATGACCTCTTCCCTCAGCCACACCCCTATTCTTAAAGCTGGTTTTAAAAAAGCAATTTGATGAAGTGGTAATATTACAATGTTGTGAGAATGCTGCTATTTCTGTGCCCTCCTGCTTTAGGTTGCATTTTTATTTTAATTTCTGTATGGACTGTCATCTTTTCTTCAGTTACTCCTTAAGGCTAAAATTCCCCAAGAAGTCTCTGGCTGACATTTTTCTCTTTTGTCTTGTAATTTTCCAATTTTTTAAATAATAAATTGTAATTTAATAAAAATGAAAATATTACTTTTAAAATAAGATTTTTTTAAAAAAAAGTCATTTCAGTAGGCAAGGAGTAGCTTTCTTTTTATTTTTCATTATTAACTGCCATCTTAGTTTTCTATTAGTCTGAATGAGTTTCCCCATGGTGACTATTTTATTCTTAGAAGACCACACTGAGCACAGTGGAAACTAGATGTTCTAATCCTCTGCTAACTTGTTTACCAGCCCTAGCTTCTGGAAATTTAGAACAGATAGATAATGATTTTTTGTCTTGCCTTAATAAGTTTTCAAGATAAATACTTGAGTTTAGGCAAAAAACTGTCTTTAAGTAATACCTTGGGATTTGGGAAAGAAGAAATTGATCAGGAGACAAGAAGCCCTAAAGAAACAGACATTTGTTCTGCCATCTCTGAATCACTTTCCTGATTAACCTACTGAGCTATATAGAAATCTTATTATTTTCATTTAAATGAGTAGCTTACTGTTAGAATGTTGCTTCTCGCCCAATAAACACCATGCATCTAGTTTTAGCTGTGTTGACCTAATTTTATTGTGAAATTTTAATTGAAACAAACAGCATCACTATAAATTCTCTAAACTTTTGAAACTTCTGATATAGCATAGCTCTAGGTCATAACCTTTAAAAGAAGAAATAATATTGGTCATGAACCTGAAATCATTAGAATAACTGATTCAAGGCCAAGAACGGGAATGAACATACAGCTGGGTCAGACCCAAGAAGTAGAATCATGTGAGCCTTTGGCAGTGGAAGCATGCGTTAATTCTAATAGTCAAAGGCTTACAAGGGGGCAAAACTCAGTTCAGAGTATGTGGGGGTGGAGGAAACAGCAAACAGGAAAGCCTATGGATCAGTGATTAAAAACATGGGCAGAGTTTGGATACAGGACCTAGATAACAGCAGCAAGCAGAATCTCTCACTTTTGCCAGCTTCCTGACTTTTCTCCAGGATTTCTACGTGATTCCTGTTGAAATAGAGACCAATCAGCGTGACAAGTGTAGGTCTGAATAAGGGAGAATGCAATCAGAAGTGTACAGACAAGATAAGAGAAATTTAAGTCTGAGACAAGAGGCAGGAGAAGTACAGTTTAAGCTCTCTTAAATGAAAAAGAGACACCTCCATCCCCGTGTCTCCACTATACATTATGTATATTTAAGAAACATAAGAGAGAGGCAAGAAAAACTACCTTCTCTGCATTTAAAGAAGACAAATGCTACACTAGCACACATTTTCCTGAAGGCTTTTTAAAGATAATGTTTACTCACAAATATCTTGAATATATGTATAAGGAAATATGTTGTATTCAACCGTCTTCATCTCAGAAAAATTCAACCCTAGTGTTTCGTCAGTATATTATAAGTGAGACAGATATACTCTTTGGAGCTAAAATGTTGCTGTACTAAAAAGGGGAAGAAATATTGCCCTGGACTGATCAAGAGAAAACAGAATACTGAGATCTTGTTACTTGAAAAAGCCCCAGAAAGCTGAAGGGCCACCACTCTCGGGTATTTTTGTTTTTGTTTTTGTTTTTTTTGAGGTGGAGTCTCACTCTGTCTCCCAGGCTGGAGTGCAGTAGCACACTCACAGCCACCACAGCGTGGACCTGCTGGGCTCCAGTGATCCTTCTGCCTCAGCCTTCCAAGTAGCTGGAACTACAGAGGCACACCACCACGCTCAACTAATTTGTATTTGTTTATTTATTGCAGAGATGAGGTCTCGCCAAGTTGTCCCGGCTGGTCTCGAACCCGAGGCTCAAGCAATCCACTTGCCTTGGCCTCCCAAAGTGCTGGGATTACAGGCTGAGCCACTGAACCCGGCTGGGGTTTTTTAAGTTTCGTCAAGAATTCCCTTAAAGGCAATATGATTCTAAGAATAAAGCAGGGATCTATGAGGTCTTTCTGAAAAGTATTACTTTGAATACTTATGTAAAAAATGTTTTTGTTTCCACACTTTGACAATCTCATACCCAATACTCGCCTATTCAGTTTGCCTGATCCATTTTTTTTTTCCTCTCAGCAGAATGGTGGGGAAGATACCTATGAAAATAGAAATTAAGAATTTCTTTTAACAGAAATAGAAGGATCACATTATATGTCATCATATGCCCTACTTTGTGTATTTGAGCAAACAGTCTCAGAACGAAGGACAATACGTGAAAAAGTTAACAAGTGTAAACAGTGACAGGTTTCCTCAGGAAGCTGGATTTTTTTTATTTGAAAACTTGTACATGAAGCAAAGATGGGTTAATATGAATTTGGGGTTAAGAGTACCACATTAGTAGGGAGTTAACTTTTCCAGAACAAGAAATGGGAAGCCTATCATTATCTTTCTAATCTGACAAAGTTCTGTGGGTTTTTTTAACCAATACTTACAATTAATTAAGTCCTGGAAATCCCTGGAAACAAAATGGCAAACTTGCCATTTCAAAGATGAACTCTCAACCTTTGCCACAGTATTAGTGGTGTGGAAGTAACAGGACAAGGGGCCATTCCCACGGACATTTAGTGAAGTTTTTCTCCTTCTGGAAGTCTGGAGATTAGAGTTTCAATAGCCGTGGGATTTCTGACTAGTCATTTACCTCTCTGAGTCTTAATTCCTTCTTCAGGGAATTAGAGTGTGATACAAACCATTAATTGTCCCAGTATCTCTTTTAGTAATAAACCCCTCAAATTTTTGCTAGGCTCAAGGGTGACCAGCTAGAGAGTGTACTTCCAGCCTTGCTTGTAGCTAGGAGTGTCCTTTGTGGACAGCAAAGGTGATACTGCCATTTGCACGTCATTTCCTTAAAAAGATGAAGCCACTTGACCTGGACTCTGCCCCTTCTCACTGTCTGAGAAATGACAATGACTGGAGCCATCGACTTAAACCCAGCGATAGGAACCTCGTGTTGAAGATCCCACCAGCCTGGGCTTCTGAGACATCATTGACAAAGAAGCCCACCCGCCCAGCGACACTGACCTTGCGCTCTCACATGAGAGAGAAGAAAAAAATATCCCTATTTCATTGAAACTACTTTGAGTTTTCTTTGCTACATTAGCTTAGCCTGAACCCTACCTAAAACAGAAGGCCCGAACCAAGCAGCTTCTGAAGTATATTCCAGATCTGAAGGTTAATACATATAATGGAAGGCACAGAGCTTTGCCTTGGGACTAAAACAAAAAGGAGACTAAAACTTGTTCTGTCAGTGATGATCACAGAAGCACATGTTAAGGCTTAAGATCAATTTTTAAATGATAGTCTTTACTTCTCTTTCTCAGCATCTCAGACTTAGAGGCCCCTTCATTATATCCTATAATTGCTCTGTTAATCGCTTTCAATGTCCTTCTATTTTACTATCATGCAGTATGACAATAGATTACCTTCATTACAAAGGCTATCTTCAAGTTCCCACAGGCATTTAGTAAAGTTTCATTATCCTCAGGCATAATCCTATGAGAAGATTAGATCACTTAAAATTGTTTTCTGCCTATCAGCGTAAAGCAGCCAGGGAGGGCTTGCAGTTGATGTGAGGTTTGAAACCTGAAATCCTGCAGCTCACATGGGGAAGCCAGAAAAAGCTCTGGGAGAGTCAGTGTAAGTTGACTCAATCTTGCTCTTGTTTTTGCAAGTCATTTCCCAAAAACGAACACAAAAAGAAAAAGATCTCATTAGTCCCTAAAAGCCCAGACTTTAATACTTGATTACATACATTTTACAGTCACATACAAGTAGTCTTTTTATTCATTATTAAACTTTTTATTAGCAATATTTTTCAGCTGAATCTTCATGGGAAGTCTCAATGATCTGAAAAGATTAAGAAAGAGTAATTCGACTAAATTGAATTCTTGGTGCCAATTTAAACTTTGTTATCTCTTGACTTTTAAAGGAGAAAAACACATTATGGATGGCAGATGCATTCAGAAGCATAAAAGGTTTCCAAGAGAGCATTTTGTGCAAGAGAGAGATTTGGACATTCCAAAGGACAGAGAAATCGTATCTGTGGACTTGGGTTAGAAAGAGCTGATATCTAAGGGAAGGATGAGATGGACACTAAAAAGAGAAGTGAAGAGACACAATGTGATACTTTACCCACCTACTTATCCATCTCCCACAATGAAGCCACAGAAATTGTTTAAAAACAGAAATATGATTATTTTTACTCCCTTACTTAAAATTCATAAATTTACCATGACCCTGAGAAAAATGCACAAAATCCTAGGTTCACCTAAAAGTGTGCTGTGTGCCTAGACCTTCATTACCTTTCTGATATCACTTCAAACCATTATTCCCACTACTCTTTCTAGGATAGGCATAGTGGGTATTATGTATTAGGCCGTGTCTCCTCAAATTGTCATATGTTGCAGTGGTAACTCCTCAGAAGGTGACCTTATTTGGAAACAGGGTTATTGCAAATGTAGCTAGTTAAGATGAAGTTCTTCTAGAGTAGGGCAGGTCCTTAATTCTATTCTGTTCTTATAAAAGGTAGAAATTTGGACATAGGTGCATACAGGGAGGATGCCATGTGAAGATACAGGCAGTGATTGGGATGATTCTTCTACAAGCTGAAGAACACCAAAGATTACCAGCAAGTGACCAGACACTAGAGAGAGGCATGGGACAAATGCTTCCTCACAGCCCTCAGAAGGAACAAACCCAGCTGACACCTGGGTTTTGGACTTGTAGCCCCCAGAAATGTGAGACAATGAATGTCTGTTGTTTAAGTCCCCCAGTTTGTGGTACTCTGTTACAGCAAAGTTTATCTCAACTCTCTGCATGGACCTTTGCCCATAATGTTCCCTTTATCTAATAGAGCAACTTCCCTCCTCTTAAGGATGCTTAAGCCATTGTTAAGTCGCTTTAATCAACATTTCCTCTAGAGGGAGACCTTCTTTAACCTCCCAGACTAGATAAGATACCTCTTCTCCCTCAACTACATTTTCCCTAAGTTTTACAGGGCCCTACACTTCTTCAAAGCTCTGTGTCCTTGTGAATTATGTCATTGTTTGCATAACGTCCATCTTCTGTCTTTGACTATAAACATAGGCTGGAGCTGTATCTATCTCATTAATGACTATGTTCTCTGTGCCCAGACCAGTGGCTGGCACATAATTTGTGCTCAAGAAACATTTATGGACTGGGCTTTTTTATTTTAACTTGGACTCCTCTGTTCCCAAATATTGTTTCAAAGATTCCACATCCTTAGCAATAATTCCCACCAAAATATTTCTACTCTCATGTATATATTCATGTGCCTGAAGGCAGCCTCATATTTCTATAATTCGTTGCTGTCATACCTAACATTTTATTCCATTCCACCACACATCTGTATAAGCAATAACATTTATAAATGTACTAGTCTCCAGGAATGTTTTTGATTTGAATCCTATATTACTAAAAAGAATCTTAATTATTTGGCAAGCTGACATCCTCATAAGATTATATCTGTCCAGCAAGGCAGATGAGAGAAATCATGTAATAGAGAACACTAAAATAACAAAGCACTTTTTTACAATCTCTTGTTTAACCTGTATTTCCTGATATAAAAACTTTTGGCAAGAAACTGAAGTGAGGGGTTTGGTGAGAATTATCTAGAATCTATGAAATAGCAGAAGTTAATCTCAAAGCATCTGTATCTCTATGTAAGTGTGTAAAAACAAAAACAAAAAACAAATCGTTCTGGGCAGGTTATTTCTACCTCCCTTGTCAAGTCTAACTAAGTCTCATTTTTGGTTGTCAAAGATTGCACTGATCCTTGAAAAGTGCATTTAAATAGATTCAGAAACATCTCTGAAATGAAGCTTTTGGTGAGTGTGTTCAATGAGTAGAAACATTTAGATTTAGTGAGAGAAATTTTGATTTAGAGAGAAATCTCTGAATAGATGTCAATTTGACACATATTCTCTTATAGGGATAATATCTGGAAATACTACATTATTTAGTATCATGCTGTCAGACAGATTCTGCTAGCCATAGAACTAAAGGGTGACAGGTTCATTTTGAATTCCATCATAAAGTGACACACATATTATAGTATACAGAGGACCAATGTGACTAAATTTGCCCTGGTCTTCATTTAGTAAAAATATTTCTTGAGCATCTATTCTGTATCAAATTTTGTGACCGATGCTACCAATACAAAGAGTAAAAATAGTAGTAACAGCAAATATAGCTTATCTTTTATTGCCTGACCATTGTGTGTCAGGCACTATGCTAAATGCTTTAAATATACCATCTCCTTTCACCCTCACCATAGCCCTATGACTTAGCTGCTATCGTTGTCTTTTTTTTTTTTTTCTTTTTTGAGTTGGAGTCTCACTCTGTTGCTGAGGCTGGAGTGCAGTGGCATGCTCACGGCCACCACAGCCTTGACCTGCTGGGTTCAGGTGATCCTTCTGCCTCAGCCTTCCAAGTAGCTGGAACTATAGACATGTGCCACCATGCCCAGCTACTTTTTTGATTTATTGTAGAGATGAGGTCTCGCCAAGTTGTCCAGTTTGGTCTCGAATCCGTGGGCTCGAGCAATCCTCTCATTTTGGCCTCCCAAAGTGCTGGGATTACAGGCTTCATCCACCACGCCTGGCCTTCTCATTTTATAATAAATTTAAATCTCAGAGAGTTCTAGTAATATGTATAAGGGAAAGAGCCAGAATTTAAACACAGCTCTGTCTGACTGCAATGTCTATGTTCTCACCTAAGACATTATACTACATCACAGTATAGCATGGTACAATCACTAAAATCTTAGGCCAGGCGCAGTGGCTCAGCCTGTAATCCCAGCACTTTGGGAAGGCGAGGCGGCAGGATTGCCTGAGCCCGGGAGTTCAAGACCAGCCTGGACAACTTGGTGACAACTCGTCTCTACAATAAATCACAAAAACTAACTGGGCATAACGGCATGAGTCTGTAGTTCCAGCTACTTGGAAGGCTGAGGCAGAAGGATCACCTAAGTCCAGCAGGTCAAGGCTGCAGTGGCCATGAGCGTGCCACTGCACTCTAGCCTGGGCAATGAAGTGAAACTTCAACTCAAAAGAAAAAAAAAGTCTCTCTCCAAATCCATGCAATTCAGGTTGAGGTTTTATTCTGAGAAAGGTAATATAAAAATGAGTTTGAAAAGAGGGATTTACTCTGTGGTTATACAGAAATGGCATTAAGTAATCTTTTCTTACAATGAATTTATGAGCTATTTCACATAAGCTCTCCAAATTCAAAAGTCAGGATTATAGTAAATTTCCCTGGACACAAGTGAACTAAAGAAAAACAGAAATGAAAGAACAGGCTTTCAGAACCCCAAGTCCAATGGGGTGTGTGTGTGTGTGTGTGTGTGTGTGTGTGTGTGTGTGTGTGTACGCATGCATAACAAAAATAGTATAGAAAAGAGACCTAAAGTCTTGAATTCAGAAAGAAATTCATTCTGTTTTTTTGGTCACTAAAGTAAAACTTTGTCTACATTTTTTATAGGAAAGAATTCAAAGTTTTCATAGACATCTTTTAAAAGATTTTGATCCACAATTTTGAGCCAAAATGGGAAAGAAGACATTTTTCAAAAACCCAAAGAGAAGACAGTGTACAAATGTAATTATGAGTTGAATGCTAAATTCTGCAAATGATTTTAGGGCCACCCTAAAACTAGAGGATTGGCCACTGAGTATGTGTCAATTTAGTATTCTGTCCATCAGGCATCTTCTCACCACTGATCTTTCCTTCTATTAATTTAACACTCCCAGCTGCTCTCTGCCTCCCTCACTCATTCAGTTTGAGATGAGTAAGAAAGACTAAGCTGATCGGTGAATTTGATGGAGTAACTGTGAATGAAAGCTTTCAGAACCTGATATGGTGTCATGTGCCTGTATTATCAGTTACTCAGGAGGCTGGAATGAGAGGATCGCTTAAGCACAGGAGCTCGAGGCTACAGATGTAAAAAAAGAAAAAAAGAGGAAAAAAACTCCCAGGAAACATGGGAATATTCTGTTCTTGGAGCAGGGAATATCTGTGAAGCTGAATAGATACCCTACAAATTCTAGAATCAGCATCAGAGAGTCAACTTGTCCACAGATGTAACCAAATTCTTTAGTTTTATCAGTAATTAAAGTCATTGGGAGGGTGCCTCTATTTACTAACTCTTTTCTTCTTGTTTTTCAGTTATTCTGAAACTGAATGGGGAAGAATTCTATTATTTATTAGACCTTTTCAAGGACCCCCGAACTATACATAAATAGATGACAATAATGGTGAGTAAGATACAAAAGAAGAAAAAAAAATTTCTCTTTGGCATATTCTAGAAATAAAGAACTAACACTGGGAAGAAGTGGTTTACAAAAACCCAGAAAAGTGGCAAGAAGATGACTTCTAAACCAAATTTTGCAGCCAATGAAAACATCTGATAGAGAAGAAGTAGAATTAGCATGAAGGGAATAGGTGGGATAAGCCTTCTAGGTCATGATAAGGCATTTCCTTTTTTCAACCATCTTATCTTTCATCTTTATTTTCTTTTCTACTCCTCATAACTGAAGAAGCAATGACACAGGTGTAGGAGCCATGAAAATGTGCTTTGCCCACATTCTCCTACGCAGAGTATAATTGATCAAGAGATCCAGCTTAGAGATACACACCAGGACTTGCTTCTAGGTTACTCCTCCCATGGCTTCTCCAGCATGACAGAGTGCAGCAGTGACACAAAGGCAGATCCCATTCCTGAGAGACACTTGACTTTTTGTTGGCCAACTTTTGATGGCTTTCCCAAAACTGTGTGGCACTCCACCTAGCCTTTTCTCCCTTCCCCTTTCACTGTAGGTTTGACTTACATAGTGGTCAGGTGGTTCTCCCACCCTTCTCCAGGCCCCTCCATATTTTCATCAATACAGACATCTTCCTCTATCAGGGCCCTTACATGTTTAATATCATCTTGTGTTGGTTTCTTAGAAGACCGAGGAAGTTTTACAGATAGCACAAGAAAAGTACATTTATATTGGAAAGGAACCAGAGAAAAGCCTAGAGTTAGCTAAAGCTTTAGAATATAGTATATGCAACTCTATAGACAATGTAGAGTGGCCTTGTAGTTTTAAAGAAAGATTTCGAGTAATGTCAGAAAGACATAAAAAAAAAAGCACTTGGATTTGTCAGAACTGATACTGACTCTGTTTAGCAAGCATGGGTACTGGAGAAGGATTAGTGGCGGGGTTAGCTGAGAATGAATTATCAGTGCAGACCTAAAACAAAGAAAGAACACCAGCGACTTCCCTAGTCACAATGACCATATAATTTATCAACACCTCATAAAGAAGTAACGGGTGATTAGCACTAGTAATGAAATACTTGGCTCTATTCATTGTGGTTTCCAGCATGAGTAGAACAAGAAAAACACTCCTTACAAATTGGTGCCTGAATAAGTCTTTAATTTGTTTTGTTTAGTTTTTAACTCTGGGTCTCACTCTATTGACCAGACTAGACTGCAGTGACATGATCACAGCTCACCAAAGCCTCGACTTCTTGGACTCAGACAATCCTCCTACCTCAGTCTCCTGAGTAGCTGGGATTACAGGCAAGTATCACCACACCTGGCTAATTTTTTAAGTTTATGTAGAGATGAGGTCTCACTGTATTTTCTAGGCTGGTCTCAAACTCCCAGTTTCAAGCAATCCTCCCACCTCAGCCTCCCAAATCTCTGAGATTACAGGCATGAGCTACCATGCCTGGCCCTGAGCAAGATATGCTCTTGTTTACATGTGGTATGTTTCCAAAATAAGTCTGTGCCATGACAATATCTTCATTAGATTATAACTTACAGACTAATGAAAGTGTAAAATGTTGCAATTTGGTTGTGGGGTATTGGCAAGTAGATTTCAGAGTTATACTGTCCAATAATATGGTAACCACTAGCTACAAATGGCTATTTAAATTTAAATTATTTAAATTTGAATGACTTTTTAAAAGTCAGTTCTTCATGGTACCGTCCACATTTCAAATGTTCAACAGCAATATATGACTAGTAGTTCCTGAATTAGCATAGATACAGAATATTTTCATCATCAAAGAAGGTTTTCTTAAATAGCATAATTCTCTCTTTTAAATAGAGAAATTTCCTCTGATCAGCATAGTTATCTGACTTTTAAAGCAATTCTGACACCTTTGGTGTAGGGAGAGAGTGTTGCAGGGTAACTGTTCCAGCACAACTTCTCATACCTACTAAAGAGGCTTAAAGACTGTTCTACTAGAGAGAAAAAGCCCAAATAAACACGATCAGAAATGCAAATGATCAAATCACAACTGATTTACTATGTACACCTGTATGGAAACAAACTATAACCTAAAGGAAATGGAGGACTTTCTGACATCACACAACCCCTCAAGGTTGAAATAAGAAGACATTGAGACAACACTAAATAGATGAATAACAACCCAGGAAATTGACCTTATCATAAGAAAACTACCTACAAAAAAGAGCCCTGGACCAGATGACTTTCCAGCAGAATTCTACAAAACATACAAGGAGGAGCTGATACTAAACCTGTTGAAAGTATTCCAGGCAATTGAGAAAGACAGAATTCTCCTCAAGTCATTTTACAAAGCTAACATCATACTGATACCCAAACCGGGTAAAGATCCAATAAAAAAAGAGAACTACAGGCCAATATCCCTGATGAACACAGATGCTAACATTCTCAACAAAATTCTATCAAATCAGATCCAACAACACATCTAAAAAAATCATCCACCATGACCAAGTAGGGATACAAGACTGTTTCAACATCCATAAGACCATAAATGTAGTCAAATACATAAACAAATGTAAAAACAAGAGCCACATGATTATATCATTAGATGCAGAACAAACTTTTGATAAAATCTAGCATCCTTTCTTGATTAAAAACCCTCAAACACCTAGGCATTGAAGGAACATACCTCAAAATAATAAGTGCCATCTGCACTAAACCCACAGCCAGCATATTGCAAAATGAACAGAAACTGGAAGCACTTCCCCTAAACACTGGAACAAGAAAAGGCTGCTCATTCTCACTCCTCTTATTCAGCATTTATTGGAAGTTCTAACTAAAACAGTTAGGCAAGAGAAGGAAATCAGGGGTATCCAAATAGGAAAAAGGGAAGTCAAGTTATCCCTCTTAGCTGACAACATGATCCTATAGCTAGAAAATCCAAGAGAATCTGTCAAAAACCTGCTTGCACTGATAAAGGACTTTGGCAAAGTCTCAGTGTACAAAATAAATGTGCAAAAGTCAGTTGCATTCTTTTACACCAACAATAAGTAGGTGGAGAACCAAATAAAAAGCACAATCCCATTCACAATAGCCACAGAAAAATGAAGTACCTTGGCATCTTCCTAACCAGAGAAGAGAAAGACCTTTACAATGAAAACTACAAAACACTGCTCAAAGAAATCCAAGAAGACAAACAAATGGAAAAATATTCCAAGCTCATGGATAAGAAGAATCAACATTGTTAAGATGTCCATCCTACCCAAAGCAATCTACCGATTCAATGCAATACCCATTAAATTGCCAACATCATTCTTATTAGACCTGGAAATGACAGTACAGAAATTTATATGGAAACATAAACAACCACGAATAGCCAAAACAATCTTTAGCAAAAGAAACAGGCCACACTCATCTAGAGTGTAGGCCCACTTCCTGTCTGTGAGGCGTGAAACTTTCTTAAATAAATCTTTTCTTCTTTCACTTATTTGTGTGTTGCAGATCGTTGCATTACTCGGATCTCTGATTACCAGCGTGCACCTCTGACACGCCGACTCCAGTGGTACTGTGCACCTCCTCATCCATCCATCTGCTCTCATCCTACATACCCTAACATTTTCTAGAGGTCCCACCAAGATCTTCTCTCTCTCTCCCTCTCTTCCTTTCTTATTCCTAACTGGAACTCCTGCTCCCTGCAAATAAAAACTTTTTACATGAAAATAAGAAAAGAAAAGAAAAGAAACAAAGTGGGAGGTATCACAGTTCCAGACGTTAAACTTTACTATTAGGCTACAATAATCAAAACAGCCTGGTATTGCTACAAGAACAGGCATGTGGACCAATGGAACAGGATAGAGATTCCGGAAGCAAAACCTCAATTTCTCAACCAACTTATCTTCAACAAAGCCTCCACCAATAACCACTGGGCAGAGGAGAACCTATTCAGTAAATGGTGCTGGGAAAACTGACAGATCACATTCAGAAGATTGAAACAGGACAAAAATCGACTCTAAATGGATCAAAGACCTAAATGTAAAACCTCAAACTATAAGAATCTTGGAAAACACAGGAGACGCCCTTACAGAAATTGGAATAGGCAACCAACTCCTGATCAAAATCACAAATGCCCATGACATAAAAGATAAGCTAGACAAGTAGGACCTAGGACCTCATCAAACTGAAAATCTTCTGCAAAGAAAACCATCAAGAGAGTATGAAGACAACACACAGAATGGGAACAAATATTTGCCAACTGTATATCTGACAAAGACATCCAGGATATACAAGGAACTCAAAATTGCTGTAAGAAAAAAACAAACAGCCCCATTAAAAAGTGGGCAAAAGACATAAAAAGACACTTCTCAAAAGAAGATATAAGGGCAGCCAACAGACACATGAAAAAGTGCTCAACCTCACTAATCATCAGAGAAATGCAAATAAAAATCACATTGAGATACCACATAACTCCAGTAAGAATGATCATCATTAGCAAAACAAACAACAACAGATGCTGGTGAGGATACAGAGAAAAGGGAACGCTTCTGCACTGCTGAGGGGGATGTAAACTAGTTCAACCTCTATAGAAAACAGTGTGATGATTTCTAAAAGAACTAGAAATTAGTTCCATATGACCCAGCAATCCCCCTACTGGGAATATACCTGGAGGAACTAAAATCGTTCTATCAAAAAGATACTTGCACATGTATGCTTATTGTAGCACTATTCAATATAGAAAAAACATGTAATCAACTGTGCTGCTCATCGAAACCAGACTGGACAAAAAATTTTGGTACCTATACACAATGGAATATTACTCAGTCATAAAGAAGAATAAATATATGGTCTTCATAGTAACTTGGTTGGATTTAGAGTGTATAATATTCAGTGATCTATCACAGAAACAAAAACTGAGTATCATATGTTCCCACTCATAAACAGACCCTGAACATCTACCATAAGGCCCTAAGAAAGGGATTGGCAGTAGTGGGATACTGCCAGGGTAGGGGCGAGGGACACAACATCAGTAAGGGTAACTGATCTCAAACCAGGCAAAGTGGGGACCAAAGAGAAACCCAAACTTTATCTGTATGATGTCCACTTGTATACCTAATCCTGAATTGTACCCCACATCTTTAAAATAAAATCATAAAAAAGACTGTTCTACTGTTTTTAGAAGCCACTGAGGAGGGCTCAGTTTCAACTGGGATGAGGATCAGTCACCAACATATTTCATTAAAATTCTTAATTTTATTTCTTTCATTCATTGTCTAATGAGATTCAGTTTTAAGACAATGATGTAGGCTCTGGGGAAATGAACACTGGGTTTGGGAAAGGATGGACCACCCTATCTATGAAAGACAGGATGGATAGGGGAGTCAGCGTGATGTTTAGTCTTTCTTGGAAGAGTCAGGGTTTGGAAGACTCCAGTAACTAGGGGAAGAATCTCCGCTTCAAGTAAGTAGTGGAAAGGTACCAAAGCCTACTCTTTAGAGACACCAGGGTCCTGTTCCTGAAATAGTCCAGGGGTGCACAAACTGGAGAGATTTAAATAGAAGAGTGATATCTCAAGAGAAAGGAATCCTTCTGCTAGAGTTGTTGACTCTGTTAGAAAAAAATGCATTCACTGGAGAGGCCATCTGAGAAACTCCAAGACTTCCCTGCCAATACCTAGGTGATCAGAGAGAACTGTAGGTTACCAGATGACTGAAACAGCACACTGCCTAGGAGCAGATGCTGGACAGGAGAAACAGAGAACCACAGAACTGCACTTAGAGAATCTAGGGGCATGTGTATATGAGTCTTGCTTGGGCACTTTTTTCAAACTTGCATGACTATGACTATTTCATTTTGATTCTATGGCTCCTGTTGCTCTTCACAGCCTTTACTAAGACAGCCTGTTTCTGATCTGACTTAGGTTTATTTCCTCTGCATCTTCTCTTTAAAATAGGACAACTCTGCCCGCTAATTCCTTGGCCCGTGATTGACATTCTCCTGCTCACATTTTCTACACATTCTCAGTTACAAGCTGGTCTACTCTTTTTTTTCTCCCAAGTCAGACTTGCTCACACTGGTAACAATGAATTCTGCCACTCCATTTAGAATTATTGATGGGATAGGATATATTTTCTAAGAACAGATTTATATATTCAGTTTATCTTCCAGAGGATTGGTTAAGAAATTTTTGGCTTCCTCAGCTTCATTCTATTTTGATATTTCACTAAATTAAACACACACTTATTCATTCAATCATTTAATAAGCATTTATTTAGGGTATATGACGTGCATGGACACTAGTTTAGCACTAGATAAATAATGGTGAATGAGATTGACAAATATCCTGAATATAGCTGCTTACGGTTTATTTATATATTTACTTATTTATTTAGTTAGTTAGTTAGTTTTCCTCTTTTAATTTTTATTTTAAAGTTGTGGGATACAATTCAAGTTAGACTGCTTACATTTTAGTGGGGGAGAGACAGACAATAAACAAATAAAAAAGTAAATTCAATTATTTTTAGCAGTAGCAATTGCTATTTGAAAAATAAGACAGGGTAATAAGATATAAAATATTGGCAGAGACGGCTGATTTAAATAAATTAATCAATGGAGTTATCTTAGAGTAGGTGAAAATTGAACAGAAATATGAATGATGAGAAGAAGCTAGTCAGTCATGTAAAGCGCTGGGGGAAGGCATTGCCAGACTGAGAGAACAGAAGGTCCAAAGGTATGCATGAGCTTGGCATGTTCAAGGGTAAGAGGACCAGGGCGACTGGAGCAAAATGAGAGAGGGGGAAATTGAAAGGAGATAAAATTAGAAAATTAAGATAATGAGGTTATCTCAGACTTTGGGTTTTATTCTACTTATAAAGGAAGATGGCAGAAGAGTTTGGAATAGAGTAATGATCTTATTCCACTTAAGTTTTGTAAACATCTCTCTAGGCAATATAGACATAGGGATTTATATTAGTCAGGGTCCCAGAAGAAAAGGAGCTGTGCTCAAAAATGCTTATCTAAAGAGAGTTTAATGAAGGGACTACATGTAGAGGCATGAGTAGGATTAAGAAAGCTAACAAGAGTTAATAAAGTACCCAGGGACTATCAACAGAAAGGAGCTCCTATCCCAAAGTCTGAGGGGACAAATGGAGGAAATAGTGGTACATGAGCTCTGGGAGAGCTAAAGTCAGAGGTGACTACCCCATAAGAACTGTTATCCATGAAGACACTCAGCCACTGCCCAACTGTGGAAAGAAAGCGAGTGCAAAATAAATACCCCTTCCTCTCCTATCTCACTTCAATTTTCTACTGGGATTCTCAACTTTCTGTATCCAACATCAAGGCAAGAGAGCTAGGTATGGGGTCTAGGTAATTATTTTATAAATGTCAGCTACCACGGGATCAAAATTTGGCAATAAATGACACAGTGAATATTGAGGATGAGGAGAAAGCCAACAGAACAGTCTGCAGAGGAACAAAAGTAAATCTGGGGTAAACAGGTGAGAACTAAGCATGATAATAAATACTCTAAAATAAGCTTATAAGTATAGTATAAAAAAGCCTATATTAAATACCATTTCCTTAAAATTCAGGGATGAAGAGAAGTTTTATAAATATTGTTTTTAACTAGTTTCTTAAGAGAAGCTTTATAAATATTGTGTTTAACAAGTTTAGTAAGATGGTTTCATTCCACTTAAAAAAATCATGCCTATAAAAAATAACTTCAGTATCTTTTGAAGTAAATAAAGGAAGAACCAGTTATGTCAAAATCTGAAAAAATAGCAAAAAGCAGGTCACATGGGAAAAATCTACTTTATCTTCTGGGTTTGTTCCCCATAGTATTTGTGCTGGCCTCCCTAGCTCTTAAATAAATACTCTCCCAGGTAGAAATATGAATGATAAATGATTGTGGGCAGACATTTAA
Organism: Cephalopachus bancanus; assembly: GCA_027257055.1. Classification (NCBI taxonomy): domain Eukaryota; kingdom Metazoa; phylum Chordata; class Mammalia; order Primates; family Tarsiidae; genus Cephalopachus; species Cephalopachus bancanus. The sequence goes on along the minus strand of JAPVLO010000030.1, from coordinate 2,559,921 downwards.
ACTATGTTTCCATGAGAAGCAAACATTAACTTCAAGAAGAATGTTCTCATAACCACAGTGCCTGAAACCCAGTTTTTTCTCCCACTTTTATAACAGATTACTGTTTTCTTCATTCTTCATTACCTTCTGAAACCGTGAGCCACAGAAAACTAACAAAATAGCAGGAGGGTTCTGTTAAAACAGAGGAAAAATTTAAGATTATTTTAGCATAGTTATTTGCCAGATTTAGGAGTAGGGATAACCTTAGCAATATTAGGTAAGGCAATAACAAGGGGACAGAGAAACTTGTAGCATCACAATGATTGACAATTTTGTTAATGAAGAAGGGCACCATCTCAGAAGTAGAAATATTTGTCTTTGCTTTCTTTTTATCCTTCTTCACCTGTGCATAAAACCTAAGCCCTTTGGACACCACCATCAAAAAAGTAAGAGTAAAACAAAAGCTTGGGGGCTTGGGTAGTGGGGGAAAAAAGCAAGGCAGTGGGGACAGACTGAAAGTTAACAAACAAAAGAGACAATTTTTCTGTCTTTGAGAGAGACAGTCTGGAATTACTCTCCAAACAACTAGAAAACTGAACAAAATATGAGAAATCAACTATTTTCAGATATTGGACAACAGGTAGCCCGATTATTATGATCCTTGAGAATTGTGGAGATTGAGAAGGAACTAAGTGAACCTTGCAAAGTGATGCAAGCAAAAAGAACCTGGAAAAGAGTTCAGCAATCTCACTGTGTTGAACGGGCACAGTTAAAGTTCAGGAAGGCCAAAGTTGCTAGATTTTCAAGGCAATGTATCACAGAGTATAAAACCATACAAGAAAGGGACTTCAGACATCTAAGGGTCACGTTGAGTCTTTGAGGAGAAATCTGCCCATTTAGAAGGTAAAATTCCAGGAGGATAAGCAAGAACAATTTCTGTGGAAAAAGCAAATTCAGGGAGCTGAAAGATGAACAGTTTCTGGAGCTAAGACCAAGCCAGGAACAATTTGGATTGCCTCCAGCCTGAACAGAGATATTTCTCTGGATACACAAGGTATTCAGTAAACTAGACAAAGGCCATGTCTTAAAAATGGGAATAAATTTCACTCTAGAATAAAAGCCACTCTATATGCATCCATGATTTTTTAAAGAAGAGCTTAAAAACAAGATTTTAGATGATCAAACTAATCTGAAGTTACTTAACTGTCTTCAGGCAAAGTTGAAAATTCATTAAATTAACACAGAAATATCTACCACTCAATAACATAACACGAAAGTCTAGCAAACTATAAAAAAAAAGAAAGGTTGCTTGTTTTGATATACAAAGAAGCAGAAGCATATGACAAACAATGAGAAGAATCACTTAATAAAGAAGAATTCAGAAATAATAGAGATTTAGTTAGATGACTGAAAGCTTAAAAAGTTTTACATTTTCTCCATATACTCAAGGATACAAAGGGGAAAAAAATGAACATAAAAATAAAAGAAGCGAGGGGTGTATGGAACATATAGAAATAAAAATTACAATAATGAAAGTGAAAAATTGACTAGAAGCAAGTAGCAGTAGCTTAAGCACTGTAGAAAAAAATTAGTGAACTTGGGACCATAGCAATAGACATATTGAAATGAAATATAGATATGAAAAGACTCAGGGTACAAAATAAATGTGCAAAACACAGTTACCCTCCTATACACCAAAACAAGCAGGCAGAGAGACAAATTAAAAGCACAATCCCATTCACAATAGCCACACAAAAAATAAAATACCTCGGCATCTTCCTAACTGAGGAAGAAGTGAAAGATTTTACAGTGAGAACTACAAAACACTGCTCAAAGAAATCCAAGAAGACACAAACAAATGGAAAAATATTGCATGCTCATGGATAGGAAGAATCGATATTGTTAAGATGTCCATCCTGCCAAAGGCAATCTACAGATTCCACACAATACCTATTAAGTTACCAACATCATTCTTCTCAGACCTGGAAATGAGAAGAATTTCTAATTTTATCTCCTTTCTTGATTTTCTAATTTTATCTCCTTTCAATTTTCCCCTCTCTCATTTTGTTCCAGTCGCCCTGGTCCTCCCACCCTTGAACATGCCAAGCTCATTCATACCTTTTGGATCTTCTGTTCTCTCAATCTGGCAATGCCTTCCCCTAGCCCTTTACATGACTGACTGGCTTCTTCTCATCATATTTCTGTTCAATTTTCACCAACTCTAAGATAACTCCATTGATCAATTTATCTAAATCAGAAATTCATATAGAAACATAAATGACCACGAATAACCAAAACAATCCTTAGCAAAATAAACAAAGCAGGAGGTATTACACTTCCAGACTTTACTATAAGGCTACAGTAAGTAATCAAAACAGCCTGGTATTGGTACAAGAGCAGGCATACAGACCAATGGAACAGGATAGAGATTCTGGAAGAAAAGCCTCAATTTCTCAACCAACTCATCTTTGACAAAGCCTCCAACAACAACCACTGGAGAGAGGAGAACCTATTCAGTAAGTGATGCTGGGAAAACTGACTGATCACATGCAGAAGACTGAAACAGCACTCCTACCTATCACCATACAAAAAAATTAACTCTAAATGGATAAAAGACCTAAACGTAAAACCTCAAACTATAAGAATCTTAGAAAACGCAGGAGACACCCTTATGGAAATTGGAACTGGCAACCAATTCCTATTCAGAACCCTCAATGCCCATACTTAAAAGCTTAAAAAGTTTTACATTTTTAGAGAAATGTATAGATAGAAATAAGATAGACAAGTGGGACCTCATCAAAGAAATCATCAAGAGAGCTGGGAGACAGCCTACAGAATGGGAAAATACATGAGCCAACTGTATAGCTGACAAAGGCCTACCATCTAGTATCTACAAGGAACTCAAATTCACCAAAGTGAAAAAAAACAAACAGCCCCAATAAAATGTAGGCAAAAGCCATGAATAGACACTTCCCAAAAGAAGATATATGGGCAACCAGCAGACACATGAAAAAGTGCTCAGCCTCACTCATCATCAGAGAAATGCAAATTGAAACCACATCGAGATGCCACCTAACCCCAGTAAGAACGGCCATCATTAATAAAACAAACAGCAACAGATGCTGGCAAGGATGAGGAGAAAAAGGAACACTTCTACATTGCTGGTGGGAATGCAAACTAGTGCAACCTCTTAGGAAGACAGTGTGGCAATTTCTGAAAGAACTAGAAATTGACCTTCCATGTGACCCCACAATTCCCCTATTGGGAATATACCTGGAGGAACTCAAATCACTCTACAAAAAAAGATACCTGCACAGGTATGTTTGGTGCAGCTCATGTCACAATAAAAAAAACATGGAACCAACCATTTTGCCCATCGAAGCTGAACTGGATTAAAAAAATGTGGTACATATACACAATGGAATATTATGCAGCCATAAAGAAGGACAAACCTATGGACTTTGCAGCAACATGGATGGATTTAGAGTCAATCATACTCAGTGAACTATCACAGAAACAAAGAACAGAGTACCATATGTTCTTACTCATAAGCGGACCTTGAACAATTATAATACTATAAGAAAGGAATTGGCAGTAGTTGGAAACTGCCAGGGGAGGGAGGGTGGGCTTGGCAGTTGAGGGAAACTGTTAGGGGAGGGAGGGCATACCTCATCAACAAGGACACCTACATAATCAACATTTGTATACATGACCCTGACTTGTTCCCCACATCTTTATAATAAAAGAACTCTAAAAATTAAACAAAAATCAACTTTACAATTAAAAAAGTTATAAAAAGACTAAAAAAATTGACAGAACCCCAATGGCCAAAAGAATAATATATAATAGATTAACACAGTTATAACTGGAATCAGCAAGGGTGAAGAAAAATTATTTAAAGAATAAGTGGTCAGGTATTTTTCAAATTTTATAAAATTATAGGCACATACACACACACACAGAAGAACAAAGACAAGAATGTTCACAAATTTCCTTTCAGAAAACTATGTAAGCCAGAGGTCAATGCACAGGAAAAAAAAAACTATCAACACAAAATCTATATCCAATGAAAATATCCTTGACAAAACAAAAGGAAATATAAAGATTTTACCAGAAATATATAAGCTGAGAGAATCCAGTGAGTAAACCATTAATGGAAGTAAAATAGAACCCTAAAAATATTAAATATCATTAATATTAAATATTTTAAATATATTAAATAAAAAAGAGAAATAAAAACAGGGAAAACAAGCACTAAAATGATAGATTTAAACTCACCATATCTGTAATTATGTTACATGCCAATAGTCTAAATAGTTTAGTTAAAAGACACATCATCAGACTGGATCATAGCAAAATTCAATAAAGACTCAATTATATGCTGCTTACAAGAAACATGTTTTAAAGATAAAGACACAGGTAGGTTGAAAGTCAAAGATCTATCACAGAAACAAAGAACAGAGTACCATATGTTCTCACTCATAAGCGGACCTTGAACAATTATAATACTATAAGAAAGGAATTGGCAGTAGTTGGAAACTGCCAGGGGAGGGAGGGTGGGCTTGGCAGTTGAGGGAAACTGCTAGGGGAGGGAGGGGCATACCTCATCAACAAGGGTACCTTCATAATCAACGTTTGTATACCTAACGCTGATTTGTTCCTCACATCTTTATAGATGTGAAAGAAAAATAGATCATTAAAAAAATTAATTATAAGAAAGCTGAGGAGGTTAAATTAACATTCAGGCAAAGGAAGCACTATAAAAAGGAATATTATCAGGTTAATGATGGGCATTTTATAATGACAAAGAGGTCAATTCACCAAAAAAGATAAAACAAACCTAAATCTGTATGCACCTGATTAGAGTTTCAAACTATAAAAAGCAACCCTTGACAGACTGAAGGGAGAAAAAGCCACAATTGTAGTTGGAAACATCAATACTACTCTCAAAAGTTATTCAAATAATTAGACATAAAATCAATCAGAATACAGAATACTTGAGCAACACTATCAGCCAATCAGAGCTAACTGATCTTCCACACAATAATATCAGAAAATGCATTTTTATGTATGTACACATCGAATTCACATCAAGATAGACCAAATGCCATGTTATTAAAAACAGTTTCAACAAATTTAAAGGAATTAAAATCATACCATGTGTATTACCTTACCACAACCACATTGAATTAGAAATCAATAGCAGAAAAATATCTTTAAAAATCTCCAAATATTTGGACATTAAACTTTTAAGTTTGGTTAATGAATTCATGAAAAAATTAGAAAACTGTTTAAATTAAAATTTCAGTATAACATATTGAAACTTGTGCAATGCAGCTAAAGCAGTGCTTAGGGTGGAATATACAGCTTTAAATAATTATATGTATTAGAAAAGATCTCAAACCAATGACCTAAGCATCATCCTTAGCAAGTTGAAAAAATAAGAACAAATTAAGCCCAAAGTAAGTAGAAGAAAAAAATAGTACAGAACAGAAATCAAGAAAATTGATAGAGAAAATCAAAGAAAACCAAAGGTAGTTGTTTGAAAACAAAAATCAATGAAAGTGATAAACTTCTGGCTAGACTGATTAAGAAAAAAAAAGAGAGAAACAAATTACCAACATCAAGAATTAGGGGCCGGGCTTGGTGGCTAAGCCTGTAATCCTAGCACTTTGGGAGGCTGAGTCAAGTGGATTGCCTGAGACTGTGGGTTCAAGACCAGCATGGGCAACTTGGCAAGACATCGTCTCCACAATAAATAAAAAATTAGCTGGGCATGGTAGCACACGCCTGTAGTTCTGGCTATGCATGCGCTGTAGTTCCAGCTACTTGGAAGGCTGAGGCAGAAAGATCGCTGGAGCCCAGCAGGTCCACACTGCAGTGGCCATGAGCGTGCTACTGCACTCTAGCCTGGGCGACAGAGTGAGACTTCAACTCAAAAAAAAAAAAAAAAAAAAAGAATTAGGTAGAGACATTACTATGAATTCTTCAGGTATTAACATTAAAAGGAAATATCGTTAAAAAATACATATTGGCACAAAATGACAGCTTAGATTAAATTGGTAAATTTCTAGAAATTCATAAATTACCAAGAACTGAATGAAGAAGCAATAAATAAATAAATAACTTAATAGACTTAAATCTGTTAAAGAAATTGGTACAAGGCAATGTGCCAGATAGTACTCTCTCTTCCATACTAGGCAAATAAAAATAATTTAAAATTTCCCCCAAAAACCCTCCAGCCTTCACGAGTGAATTTAGACATTCACAGAAAAAAATACCAATCTTACATGTATTTTTTCAGAAAATAAAGGGTAATGATTAACTCGCAAAACACTGTAAGAGGCCACAATAACTCCAATACCAAGATCAGACTAACACATTATTTAAAAAGGACAATACATGCCAATATACCTCAGAAATCTAAAAAGCAGAAATCTTTAACAAATCAAATTTAGAACTACATAATAAGAATAAGACATCAGAACCACATAAGGTTTATTCCAAGAATGCAAAGTTGGTATAACCTTAAAAATCATTCCATGTAATCTATATTATAAGAATTTTCAAAAACCAATATAATCATTTCAATAGATGCAGAGAAGTCATTGATAAATGTCAATATTATTTATTATTTTTTAAAATACTGTTAGCAAACTAGAGATAGAAGAATCTCTTTTCAACCTGAAAATTGTATCTGTGAAAACTTAACAGCTTCAATCATACTTAATGATGAAAGATAAATTGCTTTGCCACTAAGATCAGGAGAAAAGTGAGAATATGCACTATCATGTCTACTCAGACTTGGAATGAAAGTTTTAGCCAATGAAATAAGCAAGGAGAAAAAAAGGCATACAATCATACAATCTGAAAAAAGTACAACTCTTTTTGCAGACATCATAATCATATCCATTTTGTAGATTTCTTAGAAATCTTAGAAATCTGCAAAAACAAAACAAAATAACATGATATTAGAACTAACATTCCGGTTTAGCAAAGTCAAAGATGCATGGTTAATACACAGAAATCAGCTGCATTTCTATATACTAGCAACAAAAAATTGGAAATTGTAACCTTAAAAAATTGCCACTTATAGTAGCATCAAAAAAATAAAATACCAAGAATAATTTTAATAAAATACAGGCAAGAATTTTTTAATTAAGACAACAACACATTGATAAGAAAAATTATTAAAGGCCAAAAGAAATAGAGACACACCATGTTTGTAGAAGACTCATTATTATGTAGCTCACAGATAATTTCCCCCAAAATAATCTAGACTTTTATAATAATCCTGCCTTCTTCCAGATCACTAGAGTGACCTTTCTAAATTGCAAGTTTAATCATGTAAATCATCTCGTTAAAAAATATGTTATGACTTCCCAGGACTTATAAAGTCTAAACTCCTAAGAATTAGATATAAGGCCCTCCCTGATCTGAGCCTAACTGCTGTCCTGTTAGCCTACAATGCCTTCTGACTCAAATGTCCACCTATCTGCCCTGATGAACTCCTTTTCACCCAGGGTCCAGTTTTGACCCTACTTCATGAAGACATTTCTGATCTACCCAAGAAGATTTCATCACTACCTCTTTTAAGCTGACAGTGACCTATGTTAGCCCTTTTCGTCCAATATTCCCATAATTCATTTGATAGTCTCTATCTCCCCAAGACAGACTGAGCTCTTTTGGGGTATCCACCATGAGGGCAGGGACTGTGTGTCATTCGTTTTGGTTTTTTACTCCTTAGAATTTTTCTTTCATTAGAGGACAAAGGTCTTTCTCACCCCACTTTAGAGTATACCAAGATTCATTTGATTTCACTTGGCACAGAGTAAGCACTCAAATAATTTTTAAATAAATTGTGTCTGATTTACTGACTAGATGAAAGAGAATTGGAGTCCTTCAAGGAGGAAACACCCACAATAGGATGAGTTTTAGAGGCGAACAGGATACCTTCTCTAAGGTTAGCTAAGATAAATATGAAAAAGGAGTTTTCATAACAGGAAGAATTATTAAACATTCTTATTCTGGCTTCCTTTTCATTCTGGCATTGCTTCTCATCTAAAGCATTTCTGAGGAAATTATGTTTAACCACAAACCCCACAAACTATTTCTAGTTTCCCATAATAAGTCCAAAAAAGAATTTTTAAAACAATATGTCATCTATAGCCTAACTCAGTCTTCAAATTTCCCTCCCTCTTTGACTCTCTCTTCCATACTAGGTAAATGAAAATGTTTATAAGAGTCAAATAAAGAACCCAGTTCCAGAAATTCTGCCTGGCTCAGGGAAAGTTGTTTGCCTCCTTTCCATCATTCACACAGAGTATTAATAGCACACCCACTTCCTCATCCTTAAGAGTTAGTGCTGCTCTTTCTAGAGTCTGAGTGTCCCGTATTTTCTTTGACTTGTAAGTTTGAGTGTGTGCACATTCCTTTACAAGAGTTCCCAGATCCCTGAGATAACTTTGGCACAATTCTTCCAGATAGAAAAGTTTGGGAACCCCACAAAAACAAGCTTCCTTTGGGTATTTGGAAATAAACATTTATGCTATATTATTTTAATTATTTCACCATTTAAAAAATATCATTTTGGGCCAGGATTGGTGTCTCATCCTGTAATCCCAGCACTTTGGGAGGCCAAGCTTCATGGATTGCCTGAGCCCACGGGTTTGAGACCAGTCGGGGTAACTTGGTGAGACCTCATCGCTACAATAAATCAAAAATTAGCTGGGTGTAGTAGTTCGCGCCTGTAGTTCCAGCTACTTGGAAGGCTGAGGTGGAAGGATCACTGGAGCTCAGCAGGTCGACACGGGTGGTAGTGAGCATGCCACTGCACTCCAGCCTGGGTCACAGAGTGAGACTAGAACACAAATATAAATGTGTGTGTGTGTGTGTGTGTGTGTGTCATTTTGAAACAAAGTCTGATCTATAGAAGGCTACACACAAAACATGACAAAGCTACAGTGAAGGCAGGAACACACTGGAGAGAATTCCTGAAGTTCCTGTGTCAAACAGAGTAGGCAGAGGAGTTGAAACCAGAGTTTGACCAGCCTGATGGGGTAAAACCAACAGGGGCAGAGGTCACCTCCTAGAGCAGGTGTCTCTTCCCTTCCCATTCTGAGGCCCTCTCCTCTTGCTGTTCACTCTCTCTCACTCTCACAGCCTGCTCCTCAGAAGTGATCTGGTCTTTCTTCACACTCAAACTGTACTTGAATATTTCATGAGAATGAATGAACTTCCTCTGCTCAGGATTCATCTTTCATTAGAGGATGAAGTTTTCTACCAGCCGTTGGCTCACGCCTGTCATCCCAGCAGTTTGGGAGGTGGAGGCAAAAGGATGATCTGAGGCCAGGGGTTCAATACCAGCCTGGGCAACTGGGCAAGACCGCATCTCTACACGAAATCAAAAAATTATCTGGGCGTGGTGGCACAATTCTGTAGTCTCAGCTCCTTGGAAGGCTGAGGTAGAAGAAAGCCTAAGCCCAGCAGGTTGAGGCTGCAGTGTGAGCATGCCACTGCACTCCAGCCTGATCGACAGGGTGAGACCCCAACTCAAAAAAAAAAGAATTCTTTCCCACCCCACTTTAGATTACACGAAAAGGAATTATTTTTCTGGACTAAGCAAACCAGGTGGGAGAGGGAGTGGACTTACTACTTCCTTTAGGGAGCCATTGAAGAACGCAAAAGCTGGTGGGGAAGGAGATATGCAAAACTGCTTCAGCAAAGACCAAGGAGCCATCTGCAAGGTTCCACTGCAGACGCAGTACAGGCCTTGTTAACTTAAACCCATGCATCTAGAGAAAAAAGCATATTATGGAGCAGAGGCAGTGTAGGACCTGACTGCCCTTCACCTTATTGTCAAGGTTATCAATCCCTAGCATCCTTTCTGTCACACTCTCAAATGCAGCTTTTCTGCCCCTCCACCTTGAACGTGAGATATCCATTATTCCTTCCCAAGTGTGTTAGCATTCCTTTGCTCCCGGTTTTAAATTTCCACCTTTGCGCTCTCACCTCAGCTTGTCAAGATCCTTAAATCCTATTGTTATCTCCTGAATTATTACCATTCCATTCAACTTAATGTCAACAACCAACTCCTACAGGGAGAAAAATTGGAGTGTGTTAACTACATTCAATAAATCTTTTAGTACCACAAGGAAAACCACAGCGAGTACAACCTAATTTGCAGAACCTAAGGTTTTAGAAATCATTTTGACAGCTGCTGCTGCCATGTTCACTATTTAATAAATAGTGTTAACCAAGGACAACTTTTTCCTGCATAACCCAGGAGTGAATTGCTGGGAAGAAATGGTCTGGCTGAATATCAGGACTACTGAAGTCTTATTAGCTCACCCTTCATAGAATGCCCCAGGCCTAGTGTAAATAAAATGATAATTAATGAAAAGCAAGGCAAAAATATATGTTTAATCATAATAGTGATCGATCAGGTAAGGAATATTAAAGTATAAATAGAAATATTAAAAGGTAATTAGGAATATTAATATGTGGTTAGGAATATTAAGGTGTAGTTGAATATAAAGAATGCCTTACAGGAAGTTGACAAGGCCCTTTTTTTCTTTTTGTTTGTTTTTTATTTTTGAGTCAGGGTCTCACTCTGTCACCCAGACTAGAGGACACGATTGTGGCTCGCCGTAGCCTCAACTTCCTGGGCTCAGGTGATCCTCCCAACTCAGTCTCCTAATAGCTGGGACTACAGACATGCCCCACCATACTCAGCTAATGTTTCAACTTTTTGTAGAGACGAGATCTCACTACATTGCCCAGGCTGATCTTGAACTCCTAGGCAAGCAATCCTCCCACCTCAGCCTCCCAGAGTTCTAGGATTACAGGCATGAGCCATTGCACCTGGCCCATTTTCCTTTTTAAAAATTAGTTATGTCTACTTCTTCCAGCAGATCTTTTAAGGTCTCCATGCAGCATCTTGACTTGTGAAGCAAGACTTAACTTGGGCATAGAAATATGTGTGGTGAAAGTGACGGATCATGTATACTCAAGGTGTCCACCATGCACATAAGCTGTATCACAGCTGAGACTCCGATACCAGATGAGGAAAGCAGATGGACAGAGTTCATTTTCTTGTCAAACTGAGGACTATCCTGAAAAAGAATGCTCTGTTGTCAGGAAAGTGAGAACTAACAAGAGCTTGATTTTTGAAAAAGAAAGAAAAAGAACCTTTCAACATCAGAAACAAAAGCAGTATTGAGAAGCTTACAGAGACCATCTCAGACCACTCCTGATCCAGTTCTCATGGCCTCATGTCAAACTCCCAGGGTTACCTGTACAAAACTCAGTCACCATGAGGCCCAGTCATGTTCACAGGTGCTCGGCGTCCAAAATCACTGGAAAATACCTGTTCTCAAGGTCTCCTTTGGCGCTACTCTAAGTTCTTCATAGAGAGTAGTCTCTCTAAAATATATTTCCAAAGACATCTTACACTTCTTGGCTCCTTTCCTCTCCCCTTCCAGATTTTCTTCCAGGAGTAACTCCTTCTCCATTGTTAAGCCAGCAGTCCTCACTAGAGTCTCCATTTTCCCCGTCCACTCATCTCCTCCATAGACTCAGCAAAGGCACAGGCTGTAATCTAGCCCAGAGTGTCCCAACTGGCATGTAGAGTGACCAATTTGTCTCAGTTTGCCCAAGCCATCCCCAATTTAGTGCTGAAAATCTTACATCTTAGAAGACCCTTCCATTCTGTATAAACCCACTGCTATGCAACCAAAAGGTCGAGGTCATTATATCCTCAGCTCTGGGACAGCAGAGCAGAACTTGGAGTAGCTGAAGTTCCTGGATCCATAATTTCTAGTCATAGAGGGCACACCCATTGACTCAAATGACCTATGCAAATACCATTCGTTTCTGTTTGTCATGATATGAAAAAGTTTATGAAGTTCTGGTCTAGACAATTTCCTTCTAGTATAGTTCATTTGAGAGGGCAGGTAGATAATATTGTAAACGAATATTTTTTCTTTTTCTCTGCCCCCCCACCCCCCGTAAAAGACTATCAATTCAAAAATAGGCCCATCCTTGGTTGCTCTTCTTCTCTTGGGCTGGGAGTCCAGCACAGTGCAACATCATTATTGTCTGACTGAGAGAGAGTTCAGGGGAGAGTAATGCCCAAAACCAGTCAAGGCAGTACCACTCTCCCTTGCAAGCACTACAGTGTTACAGGCTGTAAGACTTTGATCAGAAGTGGGAGGCAAGACTGGAATATAAGGAACCATTAGGGGCTCTTAGTGTAACTGGAGCAATGGTGATAACAATTATAAGATAATTTCATGAGTGTCTACTATGTGGCAAGTGCTTACACTAGCAACTTCACATAATTGTCTCATTTGGCACTTCTCCAAGCGCCGTTTTATAAATAAGGAGAGTAAGACTCGGTGAAATTGAATCACTCGGTGGGTAAAGAAAGAAGTGAAAGTTCAAGCTCAAGTCTTTATGATGTGGAAACCCATGCTCTTATTCTCTTCACTACACAGACATGAACACCCTCTACAGATGCCACCAGCAGTAACAGCAGTGACATCCAGATCTTAACTTTGCCAAAGGGTGACAGAATTTGGTATGTCCCAACTGGGATTCAGGCATGATTAGTTCCACCAGAAATAACCACAGGATACAGTGAAACTGTTACAAATTCTGTAATCTCAGGTAAAGGCCAAGAGTCAGAGAAATGCTACGTGACTTTCATTTATCATAGTTCTAGCTTCATTATCATGCTGGTGTGGCTAAGAAAACATACAATACAGACAAAAGAGGCAAATTCAAGTAGTGGATTTTGTAAACAACTCATAACATCAATCCCTACTGTATTAATTCCAAAAATTCACTTGTGGATTCTTAAACACTTCAGATTAAACTTGGGTTCACTTGATTCTCTGTGGCAGGGCGGAAACAGGTTGCTTTGGTTAGGTATGCATCTCTAAGAGGGATGTTTGATATATCCTAAAGGATTAAGAGAAAGTGAGACAGAGAATATGGTTACCCTACAGAGACACTGAATTTACCAAAACTAATCTTTGTGATTAGGCTTATTTTTTTATTTTCTTGTATATTTAGTGTTGATTATTGGTTTCTCAAGGCTAGCCTTATGACTGAATATGAGTTTAGACATGAGTTTATGACTACATGAGCATATTTCCCTACATATTAAGAAAATGTTACTTAATGAAGTGTCCTGTTTTGTTTTTAATCACTTCAGGGTAAAAATGGTGTCAGAGAGATGAAACTTAAATACTTATTGAAATTTTTGGAACACTTCAAAAGTCTTCAATAAGATAGAATACTATTTCTTTCTTTCTTTTTTTTTTCAAGTCCACAGCCAACATCATAAGAATACTGTTATTCTGAAGTTGTAACTGCCCTAGAAAATTAAGTCCACTGCATTAGGTAGATATTGGCTTGGCTACTTTAGTAAACCAAATCACACTGGCCTAAATAAGATAGAAAGCTTACTATTTATTAATATTATTATTATTTTGAGCTGGACTCTCACTTTGTTGCCCAGGCTGGAGTACAGTGGCATGCTCATGGCCACCACAGCCTCAACCTGCTGGGCTTAGGCGATCCTTCCTCCTCAGCCTTCCAAGTAGCTGGAACTACAGGCACACACTACCATGCCGGGCTTATTTTTTTATTTATTTTAAACCGAGGTCTCACCAACTTGCCCAAACTGGTCTAGAATCCCCATGCTCAGGCAATCCTCTTGCCTCGGCCTCCCAAAGTGCTGGGATTACAGTCTGAGCCTCCGCACCTGCCAAGATAGAAAACTCATATCCATTTTGCAGAAACATTCAGGCTGAAAAGGGTTAGGAAGCTCTGCTCAACCAAGTTGCCTAGGAAACTTGAGTTTCTTCTATCTTGTTGTTCCAGCATTCAGTGGAATCGTCTACATGGTCAAGCAGGTCTACCATCACCAATTCCAGGATCCAGACAGCTAGAAAGCAGTAATAGGGACCGAGGAAGCAGCTGCTCAATCCTTGGCAAAGTTAGTTCAGCCATGAGGAAAGATACATACACTCATATCCTATTGGTTATAGCTTAGTCATGTAGCCACGCCTAGATGCCAGGGAAGTTAAGAAGAATACTCTTTAACTGGATGGTATTGGTACAGTTAAAACCCTTTAACTATGAAGGAAAGGAAAAAGGACTAATTGGAAACAAATATAGTTTCAAGGTCACTCTAACTAGAGGTAGAAGCATAAGAGTATCAATGATAAACTTAATATTTTTAAAGGGTAGTAATGGATATAGTAGGAAAACCACCAGACAAGAAATCAGAAACCTGGTTGCAGGTTGCTTTGGTACTAACTAGGGTTGTGGTCTTGGATCTTATTTTACTTCTCCTGTTCCTTGTGTTCTTCATCTGTAAAATATTGGTTGAAAGATCTAATGAAAAAATAGTCTAAAATAAATAGTCCCTGGCTCTAACCCTTCTGCCCAACATTGAAACTTTAGAGCTGGGCTTGTTGGCTCAGCCTGTAATCCCGCGCCTTTGGGAGACTGAGGTGAGTGGATTGCCCAAGCCTGCGGGTTCAAGACCTTATCTCTACAATAAAATCAAAAAATTAGCCGGGCGTGGTAGCGCACGCCTGTAATTCCGGCTACTCGGAAGGCTGAGATGGAAGGATCACCGGAGCCCAGCAGGTCGAGGCTGCGGTGGCCAGGAACAGCCCCTGCACTCCAGTCTGGGCAACAGAGTGAGACTCTAACTCAAAAAAAAATAAAAACTTTAGTATTTAAATAAACCTCCAGATGTTTATACACTAAACTATAGAAATTGTATAAAATAGACTGTTTTATTCTTCTGGCCTCTTTGCTAAATCTTAATCTTTTGTGATGATGTCTTAACATATTAACCTTAGTCCTATGCATTTTTTTCATGTTATTGGGCCCAAACTGTAGCAGTGATTGTTGTAATTTCTCTTCTGGTTGCTTTATCTCTCATAGTATTTTCTATACTAAGATTCTCCTCTAAACACTATCGTCTGGTGCTGACTTTTGGGTATTCCATGTTAATATTTTGTGTCATTTAAACTATTTTTATGTGTACAATTCAGTGACATGAAGTGAATTCACACTGTTGTACAATCATCACTATCATCCTCTCTAGAACTTTTCGTCATCCCATATTGAACCTCTACACTCATTAAACAATAGCTCCCAGTCCCCTTTTCCCCTAACCCCTGACCAGTACCATTCTACTTTCTGCTTTGTGAATCTGACTACCCTAGGAACCTCATGTAAGTGGAATTATGGAGTACAGTCATGCACCACATAACAACTGACAACATATACTACGGTGATTATCGATTATAGATTATAATACCTTATTTCTACTATGCTTTTTCTAAGTTTAGATATATTTAGATACACAAATATTTACCATTGCATTGCAATTGCCTACAATATTCAGTGCAGTAACATGCTGTATAAGTTTGTAGCCTAGAAGCAATAAGTTATGCCAGGTAGCCTAGGTGTGGAGTAGGCTAACCATCTAGGTTTGTGTAAATACACTCTATGATGCTTGCATAATACTATATGTGCTTAATGATGTATTTCTCAAAACATATCCCCAGCTGGACTCGGTGGCTCAACCTGTAATCCCAGCACTTTGGAAGGCCGAGGCAGGTGGATTGGCTGGGCCACGGGTTTGAGACCAGCCCAGGAAACTTGAGCGCTCTTTGTCTCTACAATAAATCAAAAACTAGCCAGGCCTGGTAGCATGCACCTATAGTTCTGGCTACTTAGAAGGCTGAGGCAGAAAGAGCACGAGAGCCCAGCAGGTCGAAGATAGGGTGGCCATGAATGAGCCACTGCACTTGAATCTGGGCAATGGAGTGAGACTCCAACTCAAAAAAAAAAAAAAGTCCCCAATTGTTAAGCAATGCATAACTGTATTTGTACTTTTATGGCTGGCTTATTTTACTTTACATGATGAATCAAATGTTCAGTTATGTAGTATTACACTCCTTATCTATAAAACATCTATGTTGCAGTATGTAGTTGTTGAAATTTGTTCATGCTGGATTTATTCTTTGGAATGTAACCATCTTGGAATATGTTCCATGTGCTGATGAGCCAAGTGTACTCTGTAGTTGGGATGAAGTGTCCTATAGATATCTATTAAGTCCATTTGATTGAGGGTTGAGGTTCCAGATCTCCCTGTGGTTTTTTGCCACAACAATCTATCTAAAGCTATTAGAAGTATATTTAGGTCTCCTACTATGACTGCATGAGAGTCAATATCTTCTTTTAGATTGTTTAGTTGTCTTTTAAAACTCGGTGCTCCTATGTTGGGTGTATATATGTTTAGGATAGGTATTTCTTGTTGGTGAATTGAGTCTATTATCATTATGTAGTGTCTTTCCATGTCCTTTTTAATTTTTGATGGCTTGAAGACTGCTTTGTCAGATACTAGAATATCTATGCCTGCTTTCCTCTGTTTTCCATTCACTTGAAAGGTCATTTTCCAGTCTCTGATCTTGAGTCTGTGTGTGTCTTTTGCAGTGAGATGAGTTTCCTGGAGGCAGCAATTTGTTGGATCATGTTTTCTTTTGTTTTTTAAATCCAATTTGCCATTCTGACTAAATTCTGTGGTTCATTTAGTCCATTCATGTTCAAGTTAATTATTAATGTGAAAATTTATCCCTATCATAGTACTCCTATAGGGTTGCTTTGTTACCTTTTAACTTTTGCATTTATATATTTGTGTGTCTTTATTTTTGTGGGTGCTCTGTATGCTCTATCAACTCTGTGTTTGCCTCTATTTTTGTAGTGTGCATGGCTGTTCTTCTTTTTTTTTTTTTTTTCATGCTCAACACCTTCTTAAATGTTTCCTGAAGGGTTAGTCTGAAGGCAGCATATTCTCTTACAGATTAGATGTCTGGGAAGGATTTTAATTCTCCATCACTGATGAAGCTTAGCTTGGGTGAGTAGGAATTTCTTGGTTGGAATTGCTTATCTTTAAGAACACAAAAAATTGGACTTCAATCCCTTCTGGCTTGTAGTGTTTCTGCAGATAAATCTGGAACAATTCTGATGGGTTGTACTTGGAAGGTAGTCTGGCTTTTCTCTCTTATGTCTTTAGGATTTTTATTTTTCATGCTTACTTTTTGGAGACAAATGTGTCTTGGTGATAGTCTTCTCATGTAATATTTTGCAGGGGTTCTCTGTATCTCTTGCATTTGGATGTTCTTCTCTGTAGCAAGATGGGGGAAGTTCTCTTGAATGACCGCGTGGAATATTTGTTCCATGATGTTTTCATTTTCTCTTTCTGCTTCAGAGATACCAGTCAAGCATTGATTTGGTTTTTGAACAAGTCACACAGCTCTCAGAGGCTTTCTTTTTTCTTTTTGAGTTTTTTTCTTTTTTCCTTTGTTTTTAAAAGACTGTGTTAACTCCATATTTTGATATTTAAGGTCCGAGCTTCTTTCCTCTACTTGATTGAGCCTGCTCCCAATACTTGTTACTATTGATTTCAAGGATGGAGCTCTTTATTTTTATTATTTCAGAGTAGGCTTTTTTGAAGTTGGCCAACTCCACTTTCAAGTCCTGTATGATTTATTTGAGTTTCTCTTCATACTTCTCTGAGTTCCTGTCAAATTGTGCCATCCGTTCTCTGATTTCTGTGGCTGTCAACTGTGACAGGTTTTTCTGGGGAGTTTCCATGGGTGAAAAAATTCTGATGGTTTTTTCATGCGATTCAGAGAAATGCTTGTTCTTTGTTCTTTCCTCATTTGAGCACTCTTTACTCAGTCAGAGAGGAAGGAACTCCACCCTGTGGCAGAGTCTTGTTACTTCAGTTTTTTGTCTCCTGCTGGTTGCGATTAATGGGGGAAGGCCGTGGGTCAACCAAGTGCCAGAATCGATCATTCCCCTCCCTCTCTTATCATGAGCTCAGCTCCTAAAAAAGCCTAGCTCATGACAGGGGGATGGGGCTCCAGATTTCTCACCTGTCTTTTTGGTCTCTGTGTGTTCAAAAAGTCCCATGCTGGTTGCAGGGAGTTTCGCCCTTCCAAAGGTGATCAAGGTGCCTCCTCTAATCAATGGCTGGATCTGCAAGAGCGGCACCAGTCTGTTGCTACACCAGGTGCCAGCAGTGGGTGTGTCCGCAGATTCCACCCCCCCACCACCACCACCACCGGTGGAGGCTTCCCCCCATCCCCACTCACCTCCCCCCCGGAAGACAGGGATACACCAGGATCCACTCCCTGTGTCACCTGGACTCTGGCGCCCACCTACTGCCTCCCGGGATTTTCTCCCACTTGAAACGTGTTTTGCACACTGCCAGGAGGTGTACCAATTCAGAGCATCTTACAGTCACTCACCCTCTGCCTTTTCTGTTTTTTGTGTGCACCTGGTACAGGGTCGCTGGTGCTGGGTGGGGGATGGGGCATCTGGAATTCCACGCCTGCAGGCTCTCTGGAGTCTGTGCACTCAGAAAGACTTTCACTGGGTTCACAACGATTAACCCATCCAAAGGTATTGCTCTGGGTCACTATTTCTATCAACAGTGGAATCCTTACTCTTTGTCTTGCTAGGTGAGAACTGCTCCCATCTGCTGCTTCCAGATCTGCTGCTGCCATCTTGGCTCTTCCCTCCTATTTTATTTTATTGTAGAAAAAAACACATGGCATAAAATTTACCATTATAATCATTTTTAAATGTACAGTTCAATGGTGTTAAATAAACTCACATTGCTGTGAAACGTATTTCCAAAATGTTTCATCTTGTAGAACTAAAACTCTATACCTGTTAGAAAACAACTCCATTTTCCTTCCTTCTCCCAGGTCGTGGTTATCACCATTCTATTTTTTTTGTTGTCGTTGTTGTTTCTACAAATTTGACTGCTTTAGATCCCTCATATAAATGGAATCATATGGTGCTTGACCTTTTGTAACTGACTCATTTCACTTAGCATAATGTTTCCAAGGTTCATCCATGTTGTAGCATGTGACAGGATTTGCTTATTTTTTACAGCTGAATAAAATTCCATTGTATGAATATACCATACTTTTTTCCTCATTCTTCTATTGATGGACATTTAGGTTGCTTCCACCTCTTGACTATTGAGATTAGTGCTACAATGAATTCAGGCATGAAAATATCTCTTTGAGACTCTGTTTTGAATTCCTTGGGTTATATACCCAGAAATGAAATGTCTGGATCATATGGCAGTTTCCCCACAACAATTTCTAGTTCAATACAATTTTAACTGTTTCACAGAAATCTACAGTCAATAAATTGAAAAAAAGTTTTAATGTCAGAATTCTGCAATCTTAGTCAGAATTGGCATGGCTGCACTCATGCAGACACCCTTAACATGAACTATGATGCTTTATTCTATAATAATATATAACATTTATAGGAAGTGCTATGAATGTCCAAAATGCGGAAATACCATATCAACAGGAACGCCTTGACCTGTAGTTTAGCTAAACAGCACCAAGAGTCTAGGCAATAAAGGGAAACAAATCATGAGATGATTGAATCCAGAATCATGAATGTCATGGAAGAAGCTATTTATTATAGAGATTAAATATTATGCTATTGTGTGTGTTGTGTGGTTGCTGGTAAAGGCATAAATGGAAGACTCTTGTTTCTGTATCCAGTGAGGGACCTGAATGTGCTGAAGATTAGCAGGACTAGACTCTGGGAAAAAAAACTGAAAGCAGGGGTGGGAGCAAAGATGAGTTGGGCTCCACAGAGATAAACAAAAGCACTGATCTGTCTCTCACTGCATTTAACCTCAATGACACAGGTGAAGAAAAAGCTGATGCCCTTTGCCAGATCTGTACTTACACCTGGGCCACAACTTAAAGACTGTGAACCCAGCTGCCATTTAATGTCAATAACGAATGAGAGTCGCATTCTTAATTTTTTAAATATTCACTATTATTCTATTTTGTAAAGGCAAGACCTCACTCTGTCATCCAGGCTGGAGTGCAGTTGTGCAATGACAGCTCACTGCAACCTCAAAATCCTGGCTCAAGTGATCCTCCTGCCTCTACCTCCTGAGTAACTAGGACTACTGGCATCCATCACCATGCTGGCTCAGAAGTCACCTCTGACTTCTTCTACCATGTCCCACATTCAATTCCTCAGCAAATGCTTTTGAAATGACTTTCAAAACATGTCCAGAATCTGAATACTTCTCAACAGTTCCATGCAACCACCCAAGTCAAAGCCATCATTATCTCTCACCTGGTTTTTGCAGTAGCCTCCTAAATCATCTTCCTACTTCTTCCATGTCCCCTACACTCTCTTCTCAAAAGATCAAAGTGACTATACTGAAACATAGATCAGGTTCTGCCATTCTGCTCAAAACCCATCTCTCAGTCAGAAAAAAACACAAAACTCAAATGGACTCCCAAGTCCTGACCCTGTGCATTTCTCTGACTTTATCTTCTCTCCTTGCATTGATGCAGATACCAAGCATTCATCTGAATTTCTCTCCCCCTCACTACCTCCATTTCAGCAACCTGGGCCTCCTTACTGTTTCTCAGAGTCTTTGCCCTTATAGTTTCTTCTGACTGGACTTTTCTTCCACAGTTGTTCACATGTCTTAGGCTCCCATTTCTTCAGATTTCTACCCATTGGTGGCTTCTCATTGACACCATCTTGACGACCCTATTTAAAATAGCAAGTATCGCAGACTCTATCCCTTCTCTCTGCTTTATTTTTCTATTTTTCTTCATATCAACATTTGACAGCCTTTGCATTTTACTTGTTCATTACTTTCTCCCCTCTCCAGAACATAAGCTCAATGAAGACATGAATTTGGAGAATGGGAGTGGGGGCTTGTTTTATTCACATCTATATCCTTACCCTTAGCATATGGAGCCATAAATGTATGTTGAATAAATGAATAAATCAGTGAATGCTGGTATTATTCCATCTATTTCTTACTTCCTACAAATTTATAGGCTTCTTCTCTTGCCCTCAGATGACTCTGTATACCAAAATTGGCTACAGAAGATTGTAGGTGAACTTAATGACCCTGGACTTATAAGATGACAAATCACTACCTGAAGTTCCTATTGATTTTGGTCTTAACTGTGGGATGAAGGATATTACATTTTCTGAGCAAAAGGGGGCCTTGAAAGGAAATTGAGAATTAGGGAAGAAGTTGTTTCTTGCTTAAAGCAATCTTTCTAGATATCTCCGCCTTTAATCTTGTTTCATATGGTACTTTACCTCCCCTTGAAACTATTCTTGAGTCAGGCTTCTTCTCCCTTGTGAAAGTAATCACCTCAAACATCAGTGAAAACCAGAATAAGAAAAGTGTGCATATTTTACTTAGAAAATTCCCAGAATTATTTTATGACCAAAGAGCAATTTGATTTTTCTGGTTCTAATCCTGTTTCTCAGGATAGAAAGTACAGAATTGCATCATTAGGCCATCTGCTATCTGTGGCATCCAGCACAATTTGATACCCATTTACAAGCTTCTGTAGCTATCACTAAAATATCTATTATGTTTTATACTTCTTAATGTGTTTGAACTATGGTAAATCAAAGAACTATAGTACTTTTTTGCTAGGAGATTACAATCTTATATAAAACAGAAACTAATAATAAATAATAATGTGTCAAGTAAGTGTTCAGGTAAGTTCATCTCACCAAAAAATTTTTTGCCATTATTTTTTCTATTTCTTTGATATAATGATATCTACATATGGTTATAGTTATAACTATAACTAAAACTCCCCTTTTAATCAAGAGACCTAACATTTCTACCTAATAGTTAAATTAATTATTATTATTAATTAATATTATTATATAACTTTATTATTTTTATTATTCTATGCCTAAAAATTCAGTATCTCCATTCTTAATCTTGCTGCTTAGAATAAACTGGATTTTAAAGTAATTTTAGCTCAAATGATCAAATTTAGCTCAATTTGCTTTTAAAGGAGGAAATTCATTTTGTCCATCAAATAGAATGTAGTGTCAATTAATGAGATTAATGTATGATTTTAAAATGCTAACTAAGACTAAATGTTTACTCTTGTATGGTTAAAAGTGAAATTCAATGACTCCATGGCTCATGTGTTTGTGGTTAGAGATCAGGTTTCATGCACTATTGGGTATTCATTCAAATTGTTATTAGTGTTTAATTTACATGCATAGGTACAAGTTTATTGACAAAGTTGCTCATTTGAAAATAATTATATGATAGAGTGATTTTGTTAATTAATTCTATGTAATTTGGTCTCTGTATGGCTCAAAATTTATTTAATTCAATTAACACTGTGCTTGTCAAGTTTTTCCAATGCTTCAGACTATTTTAAACTTAGAAGTCTTAGAAGAATTTGGAAAGATAGCTTCAAATTACTCATTCACAGCTTGTTTATGCCAGCATTTATTCCAAACAATATTCATTGTCAAGTCAGGTTTTTCTCTACCTTTGCAACATATTTTTTTAAATCAACAATTCTTGTCACTTAGTAGGTAGTATAAATACTAAATTTTAATATTTAACAGAAGGAACATAAAATCTGATGATATGACTACACAAAAAAAATGGTTTGTGCCAAACTCAGGTACAAGTTTTTGGTTTTGACTACCTACATCATTCCTCTCCTCCATTGATCTTATTATTAAATATTCATTGTCTTGAAATATTACCTTTAATCAGCTTTCACAGAGCTGGAAACCTAACCCTCCAAGGATAGTCAGGAGTGATGATAGGATGGAAGAGTACAGCTTTGGAATCAAACTAGCTCCCTAACTAGTGGGAACTTTAAAAGACAGTCAACGTTTCTGAATCTTAATTTTATCATCATGATTATGTAGTCATTCCTGATTGTACAATATATGTTCATACTACACACTGGGTTATTGGGAGTTAACATGTTTGAAATATTTAGAACAGAGCCCAGCATGTAGTAAGTGTATATCAGTGTTAGCCCCAATTACTGTAACTACTTCTACAATAATCACTACTTTCTTTTTTAGCCTTTACGTATTGCAGGTCATAGGGGACTAGTGGGTAGGGTCCCCAATAAAGCGAGAGATATTACAGTTGTCCATCATATATGAAAGAGGACATTTCTGGAAACCTAAGAATCTGGAAGGCAGACTATTTGGCTCTTGATTTCATTAGTGGAGAAATATTGAGCTCATGGTAACTAAAATCACCTCTGCCACAGAGGCATCCTGGGAGCCAGGATGGGACATAACATCACTGGTCAAGTCACAACGGAGTTTCTATTTGCATCTCACTTACTGTGTTGATCCTTCTATTGCTTTCCTTAAGTCTATCAAAGTTGTTGGGGCTTAGGACACAGTACCCCAAAATATTCATCTTTGGCATATTGATTATTTAAGCTAGGTACTCAGAGAAACTGCAGGCACAGAAGTAACTCTGAAAATCTGCCTTTTTGTAAAATAACTTTACATCAATAAGTTTTCACTGTTAAAGATGTCTGTATCAGGAACAGCGGCTCCTTTTATCCCAAGAGACTTTTATCTACATAACAAGATCACCTTTACTTACCATACATTTTCTCCCCTTACCCTCCTGTAACTTGTGTCTACCACTCCCAAAAAACCTCAAACCTCTGTTTCTTTCTGTAGCACAACATGCTTCATAAGCTTGAATCATCTGGCCTTTCTTTAAGTCTCAAATTTTTGTGAAATTCCCATGTATATGTATATAATTAAATATGGTGCTTCTCTTGTTAATCTCTCTTGTAGCAATTTAATTCAGAGCCCAGTCAAAGATCTAGGAGGTTCAAAGGAGGACATTTTTCCTCCTCTACAGAGCACTTTTTTAAAAGTGTTAGCCTTATCTCAACTATGCCATGGGAAATTAAGGTAAACATTTTGAGATCTACTTTGGGCCTGAGCTATCAAAAGAGAAATTTCTAAAATTTTGTAAATGAAAAATGCTTGAGGTGATAAATACCCTAATAACCCCAATGTGATCATTGTACATTATACATTGTATGCCTGTATCAGGATATAACATGTACCCCTATCATATATATAGCTATTATGTACCCATAATTTAAAAAGTTTTAAAAATAATAACAAAAGGAAAACGGTACCCTAAGTTCACCATAGAACAGGGACAATGAAGACTAAATGCTCTTCTGTGAGGTACAAGGTTTCTCTCCAGTGACAACCTTGAAGGATTAGAGTGTTATTTTCTTCAAGAGGAGTGGTTGTTCCTTCTACCTTATTACTTTAATATCAGGACTAGAGCAGTGAGGGATGGAGGGAGGGATGCAATGAGGCTGTCACCTGTCACCATGGCCCCCAGCAAAGATGCCAGAGATCCAGGAAGATTAATGACTTTCTCCCACAGAAGCTAACACCAGAGAGTATCCACTCAAAGTTTCAGAACCATTTCTCTTCATCCTGGCTGCTAACCACCCCTTAGTTAATAAACCGGATAAACAAAATTCTGTAGATTGGAATAACTGATTCTTCAATCTTTATAAAACAGGTTTTAAGAAGTAGGGAAAAAGTCAAAAGACAAATCCTATACAAATCAAATCTGGTTTCAGAATAAAATGCTCACTCATACAGAGTAAATAGCTCCTTCAAGGCTAAATGCTTCCCTAAATTGAACTACCTTTTTTAATCTCACATGTCCCTCCTGTCCTTGAAACTGTCTTGCCTCAAGGGAGTATTTGATTCCTTAGGAGAGCTTCACATTTTATGGTTCTTGATTCAATATAACTTAAACTAAATGTTTAAATTTGACATAAATAATTGTTATACCCTCAAATTTGTATGTACACAAAAGTATTCAAGTTGTTAATAGTAATTCATCTTGGGTAGTTGTGAAGATTACAGAAAATTTAAATATTTTTTCTGTATATTTCTATGTATTTCAAATTCTCTATAAATAGTCTGTGTTATTTTCATATAAACAATTATATAGATACTGTATATACATGTAATGTCTCTGATCAAACTATACAAATAGCATTAGATTTTGTTGCTTCAAGATCCAAAAATTTAAGCAATATTAATTGGCTTTTACCAGGTTTCACCTACAATAGTAGGAGCCAGGAATAAAATAAATAAACATAAAATAACTGTTTTTACAAACATATGGTCTAAGGGAGACAGAGATCCTTTAAAACATCATGGTCTAGTCGGCACCATGACTGAGGCATGCTGTGGAAATGTAGGAGCAATGCTTATATCAGTAGGGGTAACTTTGGGAAGTCTTGAAAAGCAAATCAGAGTTTGCCAAGCAGAAAAGCAGGAGTGGACATTCCAGGCAATGAGAAGAAAGAGCATGAAAGACACCTTCACTGCCTAATTTTTCAGCCAACATGATTTTAAAGCACATTATCCTCATTAACTGGCTAGTCCATGTCAAATCTCTGGGGGTTATTTCTGTGAACAGTAAATTTGGTTGATTAGATTTTTATGTTAATAAGAACCTCATGTTGATTTGATGTCTTGCCAAAAAAAATAAAATGTGCACAGAGAAGCTAAGGTGAAGAACCCTAGAATTACTTTAACCGTAGCCTATAAGAGCATTCCAAGACAGGTAGTCCCAGAATTTATTCAACAGCTAGTTTCTACAGGTCTTGAACGCTGGGTTTATGGGGGCATCCTTAGGAAACGTTTTTTCCTGCAGCCATCCCAACCCCAAACACACACAACACACATAGGGATACCCTCTCCCCATCACCAATACATATACATATAACATTTAACTTCATACGAGGCAAATAGAAAGAAAATTACCTAGTCAACATAAACCAGCTTCACTTCTGGGGGAGGAGGAAACAACTCAAAATTATGTCCCATTAATATCTATCAATATAACAATTTTGGTTATCCCTTATTTTATTCATTTATTCAACAAACGCCTTCCATATACTGAAACATAGGTTTGCCCTCATAAAGTTGCAAATCAAAAAGCATGTGAGTCATGCAAAATGTGCAGTGATGGCTGAAACAGTAGTGCATCTAAGTCTGCCTGGGTGGGAATTATTCCAGAAAGTTTCTGATTCTCTGGGAAACTGCAGGGAACTACAAATAGCTCCATATGGCTGGAGCAAAGGGTGAATGTGAGAGAATAACAGATAAAGAAGCTGAAAATATAGAAAGGAATGGGATCATGAAAGGCCACATGTACTAAATGAAAGTTTTAACTTTATCCTTGAAAGCTGTTGGCAGCTATTGAAAAATTTTAAGCAAGAAAATGGCATGATTTAAAAGATCAATATCACAGTTGTGTGGAGAACAGATCGAAGGAGGAGGCATACTAAGAGCAGGAAATGCAGTTAGGGGGCAATTGAAGGAATCTAGAGACATTGAATGAGTTCACATCAGGGTAACTGCTGTGTGAATAAGGAGGAGGGGAGGAATTTAAGAGATAGTGAGGAACAAGACTTTCACAACAAAGTGAGTTACCACAGATACTTCCCTCCACTACAGGTTCTGCGATATTAAGTGTATGGGAAGAAAAATCACCAGGAAGGTGCTAATCTCAGAGCAGGTTTCAAAGTAACTTACTTGGGTGTAAGATGAAAGAGATGCTCCCACGAGAGACTGAAGATGTAAGGTACCTTGTTGGTGATGGGCCATGAGTTATGGAGGGCACAATGGAAAGTTCTGAAAGATCAGGTTGGCTGCTTGAGAGACCTGGTTGAGAAAGATGCAGTTTAGAAATAAGCATTCAGATAAAGACAGGTTACCTGGAAGTCTTGAACAAGGATGTTGGCTTGATATAGTCACACACATGGTTGTATAGCCATATTAGTCTGACTTATTTGACTGTAAAATTTGTTTTACATCATAATGTATTCCTGAAACATCAAAAGGAATTAATGAAGTATGATGAGCTCTTTGACTAAAGTAGGTCACATTGGTGCTTAGAACATGATACCCCAAAGTATGGCACCTTTGCATGCTGAATACTTTGAACTGATCTCATTCTCCTGTCTCTTGCTATGCCCCCCCTGCCAAAAGCAATTCATAGAAACCAGAATTCCTCTTTCCAAAGCAAATTGTAGGAACCGAAACTCCTCTTCCCCAAGGCAGGCCACAAAACCTAGAAAGGTTACTCTCTGAGCTTTTTCCTTCTTGAAAACCCACATGTAGAGAAAAAGGAACACTTCTACACTGCTGGTGGGAATGCGAACTAGTGCAACCTCTTTGGAAGACAGTGTTGCAATATCTGAAAGAACTAGAAATTGACTTTCCATATGACCCAGCAATCCCCCTACTGAGAGTATACCCAGAGGAACACAAATCATTCTACAAAAAAGATGCATGTTTGTTGCAGCTCTATTCACAATAGCAAAAACATGGAACCAACCATGCTGCCCATCGAAGCTGGACTGGATAAAAAAAGTGTGACACATATACACAATGGAATATTATGCAGCCATAAAGAAGGACAAACATATGGACTTTGCAGCAATTTGGATGGACTTAGAGTCGATCATACTTAGTAATCTATCACAGAAACAAAAAACAGAGTACCATATGTTCTCACTTATAAGCAGACCTTGAACAATTATCATAATACTGTAAGAAAGGGATTGGCAATAGTGGGAAACTGCTAGGGAAGGTGGGGTGGGATTGGCAATTGAGGGAAACTGCCAGAGGAGGGAGGGGCACACCTCATCAACTAGGATACCTGCATAAAGAACATTTGTATACCTAACCCTGAATTGTAACCCACATCTTTAAAATAAAATAAAGTAAAAGAAAAGAAAACCCACATGTGATAAGTACCCTGTCCCATACACAGAGGAAAGGAATGCATACTGAGAGGCCAAGAAGAATCTGGACAGGGCCTGCTGGGTTCTCCCCTCAGTCTATTACCATTAGCTCATACCCTTTGTTCAATCATATCACTACATGGCCGTCCACTCTTTATCAAACCCAAGCATAAAAATGACAGTTTTCCCCGAGTCTTT
This sequence comes from Cephalopachus bancanus, assembly GCA_027257055.1. Taxonomy (NCBI): domain Eukaryota; kingdom Metazoa; phylum Chordata; class Mammalia; order Primates; family Tarsiidae; genus Cephalopachus; species Cephalopachus bancanus. The sequence goes on along the minus strand of JAPVLO010000030.1, from coordinate 2,532,019 downwards.
GGGTCTTCATTTCTGAAGGCTCGTGTGTCATGTAATGTTTTGATTAAGTAAATTTGTTATGCTTTTCTCTTGTGTTTTGTTATAGAAGTGTCCCTTGTGATGGGTGAAAAAAGGTATCACATCTTTCTGCCTCTCCAATAGACAAAATTGACTTTAGGATAAATTATTTGCTGTAAGACATTATAAAAATTCTTGTATTTGTGTCATTGTAGTGCCTAATTGAGAACACATTAGAAGGATCGAATATGTTTTAAAGAAAATCTCAAAGGACATGATACCAATAAAGGTCTGGCCCTGCACATTGGTCCTCCTACCATATGCTCAGAGGCTCCCTCTCATCCCCTCCAGGGCAGGCTAAGTAATTTTTGCCCACACAGTGTTCCAGTCCTCTTTTCTGGTTAGTATCTTTCTTTTAGTTTTTGCAAAGGAAACTGAAGCTGGACAGGCAGGTTTAATTAAAAATGAGTAGAATTCCTGGGGTTTTGCACCTGAAGCGGTGGTGAGATGCAGTCTCCAGCCCTACCTCCCAGATTGAACACCTCTCCTCCTTCCCATCCCTAGTTCCTTCCCATCCCTAGCTTCTCCAAGGGAAGCAATGTGGTTCTTCCCTCAAAAAGAGGTACAATCAGGCCCCAGAAGTAAGCTCAGGTGTGTTTGGATAGAAAATTCCAGGACTAACATATCCAGAACACAGTTTAGATGGCAGGGGTTGGAGAAGAGGGGATTGAAGGGGTTGGTGGAAGGTAAGGACATGGGTTTCATTCAGCATCTTCTCTTGGCCCCCACAGACTCCTCAATCTCAGGGGAGGATCATGGCTAGAGGAAGACAAGAGTGGGGCCTTCTAGAATACAGGACTCAGAGCAGTAGTCTCTTGCCGTGGTCTAAGTGTAGAAGTGCACTCAGGAGTCAGAAAGAACACCGTTACTTCCTACCATGTACAGGATTCACCATAAAGTCATAAAAAGTCACAGTCATGATTTCCAGCACCATATCTTGAAGCTTCAGTGGTCCCTCTTTCAATAATATATTTTTCTGTAAATAAAGGTAACAGTCTTCTGGATCAGTTTGAGATCCAGTAGGAAGCAAAAGGCACACTCAGCCCACAATTTTATGAGAATTTAATAAAGAGACTATTTCTGGAAGGGTGGGCTGGCTAAGGACACTGTAAGAAATGTGGATGCACCCAGGGTCTAGGAAAAGCCATCACCACTCCATCCTGAAAGGGTAAGAAAGAAGAGGAGTTTGTCTGGTGATATCAATCTGATAGGGACTATAGGTCTAAGGCACAGAGACAGGAAGGGAGGAGGTCAAGAAATACCCCAACCCTTTTATTCTCGGACCCGCTGACTCTTTGAGCCTATCCAGAAAAGCCAGAGGGCTAGGGGATCCAGGAATTGTAGTTCATAAGGCCACTCCCACCAAATGCACCCACAAAGAGTGGAGCAGAAAAGGAAAGTAAATGAGTCTGACTGAGATGGGACAAAGAAAGAACAATCAAGCTCCCTTTCATAATGAGCACACTCTGATCTCACTAGGGGTATAGAGGCAGCATGGTCAATTTCCTAGTCAAAGGAAGCACCAAAACATTCCCAGAGTGATTGGCAGTTGAGGGAAACTGCCAGAGGAGGGCAGCCACACCTCATCAATAAGGATACTTGCATAATGAACTTTTGTATACCTAACCCAAAATTGTATTCCACATCTTTAAAATAAAAAATAAAGAAAGAAAAAACATTCCCAGAGTGAACATGTGCCCTTCAGTCCTGTCACTGATACTTTCGTTTTTAAAAATTAAACTTAATAGTTGATTTTCTTTTTTTCTGGAAGCAGGGATGACAGAATATCAACCCACCCAGTGGAAAAGACCCTCAGCAAATTCATCATACATTTTGTACTGGCTTTTGACTGAGAAAGAAATGTATCTAAATATCAAACGAATCTCCAGAAATTTTCTAAAAATGATCAGATGAGTGCTGGTTGCCATTTCTGAGGGAAGTGTTCCAATAAATGTGAACTAACTTTGTTCCCAAATTTTATTCTGACTACCCTTTTAAATAACTAGAGCATAATTAGCTGTCTTGAAATTCAGATTCAGAGAAAATGAAAAGTACTTTCTTAAGTCTAATGCTTTTCTATTATAATATGCTGCTTATTCTTTCCAAGGACAATTGAAAGTTGTAGTCAAATTCTGTCCAAGCTTTCTTTTAATTCTCTAATGAAGTCTTACGGTAAACTAGATGAAAATAATGTGTCTGAATGTGACTTTGGGGATTTCTTTTCTAATTTATACTTACAGAAATCTTATAATTACCTCTTCTATGCCTTAATTGGCTGAAATTTTAGTAGAGATAGAACCTTCTGTCTTCTGGAACTATTGCTTCATAGTCAGAAAAATTTCCCACTGCCTTCTCCCTTTTTTCTGGACATTCTTTTTATTTTCTTACCTTAACTCTGTAAACTAAAAGTAAAATACTAAGCCCCTAAATCAACTGAACAGAATCCCTGAAAACTGAGTTCCCGGCCATGATGGGAAGAGGGAGCTGACATGCCTCATTACATCTCTCCATTTTGGAGTTTAAACACAACAGTAGACCAGCATTAATGTTAAAACAGAGATCATAAGACTCACAAAATGGATTATTTGTGACAATGAGATAACAAATTATAAGCAGGGCCTAAGGCCATGCCAGACAATGGTGAAGTCACACAACCCTAAGTCACACTGACCCACATATTGATTGACAGACTTCCTTATCTTAACTTTAAAAAATTTCTTTCTGCTGATTCCAAACTTTTGGATAAAGCTATCCTCCTTTAGCCAATTGCAAATTAAAGAATCTCTGAACCCCTCATGACCTGTAAGCTCCCACTTCAAATCCCTGCTGTTTTGGAATGAACCAATGTACAGTCTCCATGTAGTGATTTATGACTTTGTCTGTAACTTCCCCAAAATTTGCAAAACAGAGTTTGGCCTAACTGCCTTGGGACCACTTACTCAAGGCTTTTTGGGTTTTTATTTTCTACCCTGGCCATGGTCACTCATATCATCTCAGAATAAACCTCCTTAAGATATTTTAAAGAATTTGTTTTGCTTTTTTTTTTTTTCCATTAGCAACTCACATGGTTCTACAATTAGGACTCCATGTTTCCAGCAGCCTCAGTGTCAGCAGGTGGGATTGAGATCTTTTTGCCTTTCATCATCACTTTCAAACTGTTCTTCCACCTGCTCTGTTTAAAAGATTACAGTAAATATACTCTCAGGAGATGATGAACACGAAGTTCATGAAGGTGCTTGTCTTGGAGTAGGGTGGGCAGGAAGGGAGTTAGGTGGGTGAATGGGATAAAAGCACATGGAGAGATTCAGGGCTGGGTGTTAGGATCCCACGTCCTGGTTTCATTGTTTTTTGAACCACGCATATCCATTTTATGTGCTTTTAAATAAATGATATATTTTATAATGAAATAAAATGTGTTTTAAGCCCTATTCCTTTTGATCTTTTTCTCTTTCCCTATTATTCATTCTTATCTACTAAACTCTGATCATTTCCCCTAATTCGTCATGTAGTTTGGCATTTGGCTGACATCTTTCCCACTCCCATTCCTGCAATCCTCCTGAATGGTTCAATGTTTTTTACTTTCTCATCTCCAGTCAACTTTTTCTCCATCCCATTTCAGCAACTCAATCCTATAATTTCACTTAGGATTTGTCACCCTAGAAGCAACTATACCTTAAATATCACCACATCAGTCTTTCCATTGTCTAATCTCCAACTCCACTTTGCCTACCTGTCCACCCTCACTTCAAATAGATTTTCTTTGGCTTCATGGGGACTTCTCTTCAAATCCCTGAGCTCTCTCCATTAAAAAATGTATAATTTTTAAAAATCTTGGTACATATATAGCATACAATTTACTATTTTTATTATTTTATAATGTAAATCCATTGGCATTAAGTACATTTCCAATGTTGTGGAACCAAACCACCATCTATTTCTAGAAATTTTTCATCATCCCAGTCAGAAATTCTGTACCTGTTAAGCAATGACTCCCCATTCTCTCCATCCCCTAGCTCCTGGGAATGTTTATTTTATTTTCTGTCTCTATGAATTTACCTATTTTAAATTTGCCTATTCATATATGTAAACATATAAAGTGTTTGTCCTTTCATGTCTGGCTTATTTGATTACCCTTCATTTTTAAAAACTGTCCTTTTTAGCTAGCTTATGCACCCTGGCACATCATTTCAGTAAGTTTTGCCAATGAGCTAAAATCTCTTACCTTATCGTATTTTGTCTTTACAAGTAAAGCGCAACCAAACATGGATGATTCTGATATTGTCTACCCTTGAACCAGTGTAGTTAGCTCTGCTCAAGTCACTGACTGAGTAAAGCAGATTCATATCAGATAAGTGAATGACCTCTGAATAAAATAGACACAACTCTGTTGAAAAAATCTACTTTTCTTTCTTCAGTGGCCACCCCACAATAACTTTTAAAAACATTTCATATTTTTCTTAAATATCAAACCACTTTCCACTCCCACCAACAATTCTCAAAAGATGAGTCTGCATCCTACTTCAAAGAGAATGTTGAAAACATCAAACCGGAATGCTATCATAGCCACACTTTCAAATCCACAAGTCTACTTCTTTCTTTTTTTTTTTTGAGTTGGAGTCTCACTCTGTTGCCCAGACTGGAGTGCAGTGGCCGCTCCCAGCCACCGCAGCCTCGACCTGCTGGGCTCCGGAGATCCTTCCGCCTCAGCCTTCCAAGTAGCCGGAACTACAGGCACGCGCCACCACGCCCGGCTGATTTTTTGATTGACTGTAGAGGTGAGGTCTCGCTGCCCAGGCGGGTCTCGAACCCTCGGGCTCAGGCAATCCACTCACCTCAGCCTCCCAAAGGCGCGGGATTACAGGCTGAGCCACCGAGCCCAGCTGTCTACTTATTTCTGTATCTATCCTTTTCCTTCTTTCCTGTATATCTATCTCTAGCACAGACCTTTCTTTCCATTTATGCTATGGATCCTATTTCCCCTGACTTCTCATGTAATTTGCACTATCAGTGATCACTTTTGAATATTTTAAAATTCATTTTTAATTGGGCAATTCCATTAACATTTAAGTAACATTGAATGCATCCCATCCAAAACAAGAAGAATTTTATTTTTATACCACATAACCCTTCAGGAATGTTATCCTCCATTATGTCACAATCAAATTGTTTGAAGATATTGTCAAATTCTGCCTTAGCATCTTCACTTCCCTTTCATTTGTATTACTCTTCCAGTATCTTTGATCAATATAACAAAACAATGGCACCCATGTCCCTAAATCCAATGAACGTTTTTCAGATTTTATATTTGTTGACTCTCCAGTAGTATTTGATATTAGTTGTTATCCTCACTTCTTGAAATACTTCTACAGGTTCCAAACACTCTTCTGACTTTTCTCTTATATCTCCAGCTGCTTCTACTGAGTCACCTTTACACACTCATCTTTCTCAATCTAACAGTAAAACATAGGTCTATCTCAAGATTCGATATTGATCTCTCTTCTTTACTTACTCTATTTTTCTAGAAACTTCAATTACTATGTATATCCAGATGATTCAAAATTTTATCACCCCAACCCAGATCTTCTCTCTAAGTTCCAGACTACCTACTCTGAGTTCCACACAGCACTCGAACATTTCAAATTTAAAGTCAGCTGTAGTACCTCACTGGTACTTCATGAAAGAACATAATACTTTTCCACAAACTCATCTTACCTCCAAGAAATAGAGCCAACATTCATTCCGTAGACAAATAAGAAGTCAAAGAAATACCCCTGACATCTCCTTCTCCCTGAGACTCCAAACATAAACCATTGTGTTTTCTGCTACATTTACTTTATATGGATACCTTGAAGCCATTTGCTTTCCTCTATTTCCACTATCTCCACTCTAAGGAAATTACCATCATCTCTAGTCTGATCGAGTGCAATATTTGTCCAACTGGTCTATCTACCATCTAATCCAGAGCCCCTACCCAATCCACCCTCCATCCAGAAACCTGAGTATTCTATTCAAAATACTAAAATGATCATGCCACTGCTAAAAGAGTGTCTGATGACTTCTAAAAGCTTACAGTTTAAAAACCAAAATTGGGCCGGGCTCGGTGGCTCAGCCTGTAATCCCGCGCCTTTGGGAGGCTGAGGTGAGTGGATTGCCTGAGCCCGCGGGTTCGAGACCCGCTTGGGCAGCGAGACCTCATCTCTACAATAAATCAAAAACTCAGCCGGGCGTGATAGCGCATGCCTGTAATTCTGGCTACTTGGAAGGCTGAGGCAGAAGGATCGCCAGAGCCCAGCAGGTCGAGGCTGCGGTGGCCGGAAGCGGCCACTGCATTCCAGTCTGGGCGACTGAGTGAGACTCCAACTCAAAAAAAATAAATAAATAAAAGCCAAAATTGTAGTAAGGCTTTGTGTTATCCTACATCGACAGTATCCTTACTTACTCTATGAGCTCCAGTCACAGTGGTTGACTTTAAGGTCCTGAATTAGGCCACAAGCCTATTTACCATAGGATTACTGCACAGACTATTTCCTCTGTCTGGGATACTCTTGTATTCTCCTACCTCACTCTACCTCTCCTAGCCCTAAAACCTCACTCCATCAGCCCTTGCTTCATCACAATTTTACTTCATCAACCCTTATTTATCATTCAAATCTCAGCCTCAATCCCTTCCTCAAAGAATTTTCTCTGGTGTCCCAGGGTAGGTGGGGTTTATTTTTTGTATATTCCAGGAAGCATGTTTGTTCCCTCTAGAAATATGGGATTTTATCAACTACTGTCTCTGCAAATATACCATAAGTTCCATGAAGACAATAACTTTTGTATACCCAACAAATAACCCAGCACTTGGAACACAGTAGGTTTTTAGTTTAAAATGTGTGGAAGTGTATAGATAGGTAAAGTAATTAATTTTTGCCTCATAACAATAAAAAAAAATCTTAGTGAAATGCAACAGCAAACATTTATCCTCTCACTCACAGGTCTGCAGGTTGATTCCAATTCAGCTAATCTAGTCTAGACTCATCTGGGTGGCTCTTCTTTAAGCTGTAGTTATAGTTGACTTCAGGCTAAATGCTGCATTCAAATCTGCTTCATGTGTTTTCTCCGGGGAATGAACCTGTGGCAAAGACAAAAAAGCAAGGTCTAAGCCAAGCCACACAAGCACATTTATGTCCTCTGCTCATGATAGGTCCACTAACATTCCATTGTCCATAGTGACATAGTTAAACCCAGCAGTGATGGAGCAGAGAGATTATACTCCAACCAAAGTGGGAGGAGGAGGAGAGTGAATTTTGCTGAGCAATCTTTCAAACTGTCATAGGTAGATACAAAATTTACTGTAATTCAGTTGAGAAAAAGTGTTAGATGAAATAAAGATGACATATCAATAAAAACCAGTGTAATTCAATGGATGATGGAGCATCAGAAAAAGTTTATGAAAGAAGTTGTATTTAAAGTAGGTCTAGAACAAGGAAAGAAATGAACTCATAGAGAGAGAGAAACCTAAATACTAGATATCTCGAGTACATGAAACAGCAGAAGCCTAGGCCTTGAGATAAGAATGTGAATAACATATTATATTTTAATAGTTGCAGTTCTAGTGTGCATAGTTGCCTACAGGGCAGTAGAGAAAGAGAAAATTCATGATGATTTTGTTTGGCACAGAGTGATCAGTAATAGTCCTTCATGTAACATGATCGAGATTGGGCTCTGGGACTATTAATTTGGCAGCAATGCATGGGATGCATGGGAGGAAAAGAGACGGAATAGAGGGAAACCCATTAGAAAATTCTTAAAATGCTGGGTGCAGTGGCTCACATTTGTAATCCCAGCCCTTTGGGAGGTGGTGGCAAGAGAATTGCCTGAGCCGAGGGGTTCAAGACCAGCCTGGGCAACTTGGTGAGACTTCATCTCTACAATAAATCAAAAAAATCAGCCTGGTGTGGTGGTGCACACTTGTAGGCCCAGCTACTTGGAAGACTGAGGTGGGAAGATCGCCTGAGCCCAGCAGGTTGAAGCAGCCGTGGCTATGAACGTGTCGTTGCACTCCAGTCTGGGTGACAGAGTGAGATTCCGACTCAGAAAAAAAAAAAAGAACCCGGAGAAGAGGTGGATTTCAACTGGTAATGATGGGGTAGGCATCAATAAGAAAGTAACAGCTGCTGGACTTGATAGCTTATGCCTATAATCTAAGCACTTTGGGAGGCTGAGGCGGGAGGATTGTCTGAGCCCAGAAGTTCAAGACCAGCCTAGGAAACATGGTGAGAACTCATCTCCACGATTAAAAAAATTGACATGGTGGGCCATGCCTGTGGTTGCAGCTGCTTGGAAGGCTGAGATGGAAGGCTCGCCTACGTCCAGCAGGTCGAGGCTGTGGTGGCCATGAGCCTGGGGGACAGAGTAAGACTCTGACTCAACAAGAAAACACAAAGAAAAGAAAATTCTTAGAATGTTTCTGAAGCTATGATAATTGCTTGAATTTGACAATTGGTTGGCTGTGTAGAGTCAAAATATAGAAAAGCATCAAAGTTGTTTGGGATTTTTTAGTTTAATAAACATGGACAAGAGTAGTACAGTCAGCAGAAATCAAAATCCAGGAAAAAGAAAAAAATCACACAAGGTTATTAGCTAGTTTTAGTTATATTTTTTGACACCTTAGCATGAACATACAGATGAACATGTCTGACAAGTGCGGAACTTACAAATGAGACCAAAGCTGAAGACAGATATTAACCCATCTATTCAAGAGTCATTTATACTACAAACTCCTCAAGAGTCATGTCCATCTTGTCGCCATCTAGCATCCAGCAAGTTTCTGTTTTAGAGTAGTAGGTTCTTGATCCATATAGAATGAATGCTAGACAATGGGCCTACAATGGTGAAGGAGATACAGACCATGCTTTCGGTAAGCCTACTCTAGACTTGAGAGTTATCATGGTAGAAGTCATGACTGAAGCCATAAAAGAAGCACTATTACCTAGAGTTGTTTACCCACCCAACCACTAACTTTGCCCCAAAATAAAATCTTATTAAATATGAACATGGGGGAAGAGGGGGAGAAGAAAGGTGGAACGACAGAAGGAAAACTTACAGAAAAGAAAGAAAGCAAGATGACCAAATTTCATAGACACCAAAATAAGAGAACATTTTTAAAATATCATATAGGTAAAGAGTATCAGAATTCTGGATAGAATGAAATTACAAATAGGTTCTTTGATTTGGCAACAGCAGGTCTACGAAGATCTTAAGGAGCTGAACAGTTGGGAGAGAAACCAGATACCAAGAACTTAAGGAAACAGGAAGTGGTACATGAGCAAAAAACAATGAGCATAGTGTAAACTTTTTAAAAATTTGACAGGAATTGGAAAAGAAGTAATAAAATATTAGTTTCTGAGTTTCTTGATTATTTAATTAAAATAACTCATAACCATGCATGAATGACTAATATCCTTTTTTGGTTGTTCCCTGTTTAATTATTCCACAATCTATGACAGCTAAATTGCTAATCCTAACCATGTTACTTTCTCAAATATCTCCACTGGTCATTACCTCTCACGCTAAATTCTGAACACATTTATTTGTTCTAGCGCAATTGTCAAACCTATATTGAAGACATTACCTTCCAAGTTTCTTTCTTTAATATATATTCTGTGCTCCAAATGAATGATTTTCTATCCACTCTTTTTTTTTGAAAAAAACTTTCTCAACTTGATTTCTTCATATATCTACTTCTCCCTATTTATATTGCTTTATTCTTGCAATCTTGCCTTCCTTTCCCATAAGGTGAAGGATCCATGGAAGCCTCTTTGACTCACTGTCTTTTTCTCTCTTAAGCAGAAAGAAGCAAGTACTAAAATAGTGAACAAACAGGCAAATAAGTATAGACACAACTTTTTTTTCAATTTTAAAATAAAAGGATAATCTGAAATACTTTGTGATAAAAAACTAATATACTAATCTAAACCAGATTAAATGGATAAATGTATGGATAGAATTTAAAATGCCAAAATTGGTATAAGAAATTATAGATACCTCTGATAGATTAGAAACCTCACACCCTGAGGATTTCCAGTAAGGTTTATGAAACACTCAAGGAATAAGTAGCTCTGTATTTAACTAGCTGCTCCATAATTTTAAGCATAGCTAGGGAGAAAGTTGCCTAAATTTTAGGATGCTAATGTAACCTTTATTACAAAATGTGTGTAGAACTATACAAAGAAAATTTTAGGATCTTTTTATTTACGAACATAGATGCCAAAATCCTCAATAACACATTAGGCTACCAAATCCAACAGTGTATTTAAAATAATAATTGAGTAAGGTTTATTCCAGGATTGCAAAATGATTGAATAAAAGAAAATCTGTGAATGGAAACTGAATAATCACGCAATTTATCCAATGACACAAAAATATTTGACAAAGTTTAATGCCTATTTATTGTTTAAAAATTAAAAGGAGAAACATTTCCCAAAACAAGGAATAGAAAACTTGGAAATTTCATAAGGCATGTATGCAAAAACTCTATACCAACATAGCCAACTCTCTATTAGAGCTATTAAAACAAGTCAGCAAGTTGTATAAAATCAAGTTGAAAAATCAGATGCAGTTCTGCACACCAGCAAAACCAGCTACAAAATATGAATCCATTCACAATAGCAACATAAACTGTAATTAACCTTACAAAGGAATGCTCAAGAACCCCATGGAGTATTTTCTTCATGGTTAGATGGCATAACATCTATAATTTTGATGTCATCTCAACTGAAACTCCAGCTCAAGTTTTCTGAGACTTTTCAAATTCTCCCACTTGCATCACAATTATATGTGACCTAATCTCTTCTCCTAAGCTGCAAGTCATTAGATGATAGAAAAGTCTTTTCCATTTTTTAAAATCTCTCAGAGACCTAACATAATGTCTTGTATGCGGTGCTTAAAGAAATACATGTTAGGCCAGGCACAGTGGCTTAAGCCGATAACCCCAGCGCCTTAAGCAGCTGAGGCAAGAGGATTGCCTGAGGCGAGGCAAGGGGTTTCAGAGCAGTGTGGACAACTTGGCGAGACTTCATCTCCACAATAATCAAAAAATTAGCCAGACATGGTGGCACATGCCTGTAGTTCCAGCTACTTGGAAGGTTGAGGCAGAAAGATCGCCTGAGCCCAGCAAATTGAGGCTGCAGTGGCCATGAGTGTGCCACTGCACTACAGCCTGGGCAACAGAGTGAGAATCCCACCCCCCAAAAAAGAATATATATATATATATATATATATATTCTGATAGCTTTTTCATATATATATATGAAAAAAGATATTGTGAAGGTACATTTTTCATCATCCATGCTTTGTCACAGAAAGAGTTCTTACAATAGGTGAATAGAATAGTGCATCAAGATTGAAGAGCTTCTCAATTTCTTTACTATAGTTTTAAATGTTATAATTAACTATACCCTAAGCTGCCTAAAACACTAATAAAGATTTGGCATATTTAGAACACATGCACTTACTTTTCAAAGAATTATTTTACTGTTCCATATTAATCTCTAATCCAGTTTACATTTGGATTCTCTTGCAACTGATATTTTCTTGTAATAAAAGCTTTTAGGAAAATGCTATAAATCATATTATTTTTGAAAATTGTGTATCTTTCTGTTCCTTCTCCTATTCACAAAATTCTCACACCTCTATTTTGTTTCTAAATTAGGTATCAATGTTTCTTTAAATAGCATATGAATCAGGGAATGCATCTGGCAAATTACTAGCTTGTATGATGTTGGAATATTTCCTCAATGAAAATAGAATCAAAATATTCACCAAAATTGTTCAATGGTAAAAACAGTGTGTTTATGAAAAGCTAAAATTCTCAGGACACATATAAGCCCAAAGAGTCATAAAATATTTGAACTAGAAATCGGCCTCAGCCGGGCTCGGTGGCTCAGCCTGTAATCCTGCTCCTTTGGGAGTCTGAGGTGAGTGGATTGCCTGAGCCCGCGGGTTCGAGACCCGCCTGGGCAGCGAGACCTCATCTCTACAATAAATCAAAAAATCAGCCGGGCGTGGTAGCGCACACCTGTAATTCCGGCTACTTGAAAGGCTGAGGCGGAAGGATCGCCAGAGCCCAGCAGGTTGAGGCTGCGGTGGCCGGGAGCGGCCTCTGCGCTCCAGGCTGGGCAACAGAGTGAGACTCCAACTCAAAAAAAAAAGAAAAAAGAAATCGGCCTCAATAATTAGATGAGGACAGAGGAAGGTTAAGTGACTTTACTGTCAAAAAAAAGTTCATGTAAGAAAATCCAGCAGTCTCAGTCAATCAATCAATTAATCAGTCATTTATTGACTTCCCATACCTTCTTGTTCTTATCGTTATATAATTATTCATGGTAGAGTAAATTTGAACAAAGTCATATAGAAAAATCAGACCTGCATAAAACTTTGAGGCCAGTATCATTTTCCTTTCTTTCACAAATGTATCTTTTTTTTTTTTTTTTTTTTTTTGAGTTGGAGTCTCATTCTGTCGCCCAGACTGGAGTGCAGGGGCCACTCCCGGCCACCGCAGCCTCGCCCTGCTGGGCTCCGGCGATCCTTCCGCCTCGGCCTTCCGAGTAGCTGGAACTACAGGCGCGCGCTACCACGCCCGGCTGGGTTCTTTTTATTTATTTATTGTAGAGACGAGGTCTCGCCAAGTTGCCCAGGCGGGTCTCGAACCCTCAATTTCAGGCAATTCACTCACCTCAGCCTCCCAAAGCGCGGATTATAAGCTGAACCACCGAGCCCGGTTCACAAATGTATCTTAAGTGAAATACCAATTTCTCACTTTTGGGATGCGTCACCTAGGAACCGTTACTTGACTTCTGTAAGCTTGTCACCTTACGTGTACATTGGAGATAATACCTATTCATTAAGCTGTTAGAAAAATTAAATGATAAATGTAAGTCCTTGCTGAGGACCAAATCATAATTGACGAAAAACATTTCTTTCTTGTTCTCTTTAAGATAATCATGTTTCCTAGTCTCTGATAGCCTATTCTATCAAAACGGGAAAAAAACTCCAAACGTTATTTTTGACAAACTAATTTATATCATTTTAAGATAGCCTTTCTAAGTCATTTTGCAAATATAAATGTTTAAAATATATAAAATTATATATAAGAAATAGAAATATTTTGTAAATATAAATGTTTTTATAAAATGAAAGTTATATTTGATATATAAAAGAAATATTAGATGGGTAATTTATGCAAACCATTACATTGTGACTACATATCATGCTAGAAAATAATTATATATGTATCCTAAATTTGGCACATGAACTTTGTTACTTATTTATTACCATCAAAAAGGAAGGTATTGTAGAAAAAGCGCTAGAGCAGGAGTCAGGAAACCTTGCCTTTAACGCTGTCTTTGTCATTATTCAATCATACCCTTGGAGCGAAACACTTATCATCCCTTACTCTCCTTTTTCTTATATGTATTCTCAGGAGGAAGAACCAGGTGACTTTTGAAGTCATTCAGCCCTCAAAAAAGCCTTCTCTTGATGACTTTACAGATGTTTAGCGTTCCTGAGATTTTTCTCCTTTCTCATATAGTCTTAACTTACCCAAAGCTAAACTTCTCAGATATTTGCTCTTGGACATAAAAGCCACAACTTAAAATGAACAATAAGAGAGTAGGAATTCATGAGTTATGGTTACAGAAATGCTCAGATATAAAAGGGATCTTCGAAAGGTTTCTGGAAAATGTATATTATAAAAAACTATGCACGGATTTCAGCTTTTTTTGCACCAAAATAAACTTATACTAATTTGTTATTATATGTTTTAACAGAATCTAATTTGAGACACTAAAAAGAATATCAGTTTGAAAAGAGCCTCCATCAGAACAACATGAGTTCTGCTAAAATTAAAGCAAGACAAACATCAAATTTATGGTGAAACTTAAGTGGAAGAATGATAAAATCATTGATTGATATTTTACAAAAAGTGTATGGGGACAATACCCCAAAGAAATGAGAAGTTTACAAATGGATAATTCATTTGAAGACGGAAAGAGACAATGATGAATTTGAAACTTGCAAGGGCAGAACATCCACATCTATTTGTGAGGTTCATCTTGTACATGCCCTAATTGAAGAGGACCAACAATTAACAGCAGAAACAATAAACACCATCGACATCTTGATTGGTTCTGTTTGCACAATTCTGACTAAAAATTAAAGCTGAGGAAACTTTCCAGAGAGATTTCAATGAAAAATTTAAATAAGTGGGATCAAAATCCTGAAGCATTTCTTTGAAGAATTGCAACAGGAGATGAAATATGTCTTTATACTAGTATGATCCTAAAGACAAAGCACCCTCAAAGCAATGCTACCAAGAAATGGGTGTAGTTCAGTCAGAGCAAAAGTAGATGGGCCATGAGCAAAGGTCATGGCAACAGTTTTTTTGGGATGCTCGGGCCATTTTGCTTGCTGACATTCTGGAAGACAAAAGAATCATAATATCTTCTTATTATGAAAGTGTTTTGAGCAAATTAGTCAAAGTTTTAGCCAAAAAAGTACCCAGGAAACCTTCACCAGAGAGTTCTTCACCACAACAATGTTCCTTCTCATTCAAACAAGAGCAATTTTAAAGGCTTTTCTATGGGAAGTTCTTAGGCATTCACTTTTAGTCCTGATTTGGCTTCTTCTGACTTCATTTTATTTCCTAATCTTAAAAAATTTGTAAAGGGCATCCATTTTTCTTCAGTTAATAACATGAAAAAAAGACTGCCTTGACATGGTTAAATTCTTAGGGCCCTCAGTTCTTCAGGAATAGACTAAATGGCTGGTATCATTGCTTACAAAAGTTTATTGACCTTAATGGAGTTCATGTTGAAAAATAAAGTATTTATTTTTCATTTTTATCTTTTTATTCTACTTTTTTCTCAAATTTTTTGAAGTACTCTCATCTATTGAGTGATATTAGTCTCTTATCACATAAGAATTGTTAGAACATCATAGCATTTTACCTCAGAATATGTATCAGAGAGCAGTGAAAGGAATATGAAGGGTAGGAATAATTACTTTTTACATCTAGTAAATGGAAATGTCTAAGCCAATTGTCAGAATTGATAGTAAACATAACCATAGCACTACATCTCCAACATTCAAAAAATGAACATTATAAATTATAAGATACTTGAGTAGTCTGTTTGTTTGTTTGTTTGCTTTTTACTTCTCTGAGCATGGTATTCTTTGAAGTCATACAAACCCACACACAATTATCTGAAGAGAACACTCACTATTCATTTCATTTACATGTATGCTGCCTCATCTATTCAAAAGCAATTTTTAAAAATTGAATCTCTCCACTTGTACACTGAGTTCTAACTCTTTTTACCTACTTAAGGAAATGCTATAGCAACTTCCCCAACCCACATAAATATTTCCTCTCTCCTGAATATTTCTCATCTACATTTTAAAATGCTGTAGTTTCTTCCATGAAAAAATAAATTCCTCTTGACCTCAAATTTCCTCTAGCTAATGTTTCTCTTCTACTTATAGGAACATTGATTCAAATAGTTGTCTATATTTTCTACCTGCGATTCTTCTTTCCCATTCTTTGTTGAATCCTATCCAATCATGCGTTTGCCATTACTACTTTACCTAATAGTTTTTGTCAAGGTTAACAATGTTGCTAAATCAAATAGTCAAGTCTTTGTTCTCAGCATATCAGCAGCAAGTGACATAGATGATCACTTTTCTTTCTGGAAACAGTTTAATTTAGCTTCCAGGATAATGGTATCAATAAAAATAACAATGACTAATACAAACTACCACAGTTTCATTTTGAAGTTCACGTACATTTACCATGCTCTCTATATGATTTTTCATAAAGGCTATATTCAGTTGAATTCAACTTTGATATGATAAAGGCTACTACCCTTGCATCTTTTTGGTCTTTGATAAAGTTCCTGCAATTCCTTCCAGAATAGAGTACTGTGTTACTATTTCTGATTTCTGATTTTGGCCAGCGCATAGGGAAGGGAGAGGGTAAAGTAATTTCAGAGACTTCTGCTTGGCGTTTTCTAATATGATGGTTTTTATTCCACAAATGAGGAACCAGAATGATGTTTCTGTCAGTTGCTAATGTAGCCTCCATGACTGTATACTCATGAAATGAAGAGATAACCACAGAATGGTTGTAGATGGATCTACGGTCGACCCACTATGTGTTGTACTTGGACCAGTACTTTATTTGTTCCTTGACCTTTATATTTAGCAACTTTAACAGGGGTACCATGACAGCATTTTGCAGCATCTGATATCACTATTGCATCAGCCATCATACACAATAATCCCTACAAGATCTGAGTACACCCACCCTCAGGGTACAGAGTATTGGTAAATGCCTATATGTCTATAGGGTCCCTGGGTAATAGACTGGTTAAAAACAAACAAACAAACCTCTGGAAGTACATGTTATAGTATTGTATAGTCGTTCAAGAAGGCCAGTCTCCTAGTCAGTCAATAGGCTCAGGACTGGAAAACGGGTATGAGTAAAGTTTTTTCTATTGCAAGAAAAAAGTTGACTTTAATTTTCTACTTGCAAGTCCTTAATATATTATCTGGTTATATAATTTAAGCAATACTCTCATTGGCTTCCTATATCTCTTGTCCCCAAGAAATCATAGTCCATCAATCATTGCCACAGAACACTTTAAGTCAAGTCCTCCTCATTACTATCCAGCTGTGTTGCCAATTCCAGTAATTATAATTCTCTAGCTTCTTGGTGGTTAAGTGTCACCATTGGGACTCTTCTGTTCTAGAATCCTATTATCCCCACTGATACTGGCAGTTAGTACCATAGTAACAATTCCTATTATTAACTTGCTTACGGCATCTGCCACCACTGAGCTTCCCAGTGATGCCAGAAGTCTTTTTCAATGCTTTAGTGCAGGAAATGTCCTCTATGCCCCAGGAGAGTATAGTCAGCTGTTTTTTGTAATGTGCTTATTCTTGCATGACCATCCTTTAGAGCCTTCTGATCTCTTGCTTAATTATCCACTGTGGCAGTTCCAGCATTTCCACCTTATTTACTCTATGTCATTGTTATCTCCATGGTTTCAAGAAGTCTACTAGCAGCACATTAGGACTAAATCCAGGCATTATTGTCAATATGCTAAACCCTGAGTTATTTTTCTTTTCTTTTTTTTTTCTTTTTGGCATGTTTGCGTTCCTATGAAAAAGATAACTGCACAGGCATGTTTATTGCAGCAGAATTCACAATAGCAAAAACATGGAACCAACTGTGCCACCCATCAAAAGAGGACCGGATAAAAAAAATGTGGTACATACACACGATGGAATATTATGTAGCCACAAAAAAGGACAACATTATGAACTCCACAGCAACTTGGATGGACTTAGAGTCTATAACATTGAGTCATCTATCACAGAAACAAAGAATTGAGTACCACCTGTTCTCACTTATAAATGGACCTTGAGCAATTATCATAATACTATAAGAAAAGAATTGGCAGTAGTGATGGGGGGAGGGGCAGGATTGGCAGTAGCGGGAATCTACCAGGGGTGGGGAGGGCACACCTCATCAACAAGGATACTGGTACCTGCATAATGAACATTTGTATACATAACCCTGAATTGTAATCCACATCTTTAAGTTAAAAAAATTTTTTTAAAACTCTCAGTTATGAGAAAGTACTTCCATAGCAATAAACTCTTTTCTATTCAGTGTTCCATTTTACTCTCACCTTCATCTTACACTATTTCCACACATCCTCTCCCAGTTTTTGTCAGTATCAGTCATCTCTTTAGTTAGTAATGCACTTCCTCCAATAGTAGAGACTATAATTCCCTTGCCCTTCCAGGTCATGACTTGAGCCTGGTTATTAGCCTAGAAGTAATGAGGAAATGTGAAGGCAGATCTTGAGGAGGACAAGCATCATATTGAAAGACCTCCAGTGAAACAGCAATAGGAGCTGCCAATCAGAGAGAGAAGGTTGCTTCTGCAAACCTTGGGAATTCCCAGAAACCTGGCCATAGTGATACAACAGCATGCTGGTATTATTATCACCCCAGTTAGCATTAGCAAAGAAAGCTTCATTTTATCTGACAAGAGCATGATCAAATTCCATACACTCATTCTAACAGTCTGCTTTCTAAGGCTATTTCTCATATCAACTGTTTTAGATTGGTTTCCCAAGACAAGGATTTTGGTGCAACTTATTTTCTTGAGAACCAATTCTAGGAAGCATGTTAAGGGAATGGGAAATGGAGGGAAGCCAATAAACATAATGTTAAAAATCAAGTTATCACAGTGAACAACTGATATTCTCAAGATATTCTCTAAGAAACCACAGAGTTCATTTTGGAATTGCCTGAAGATGAGTTGTTGAGTATGGATATTTACCCACAAGCTCCTTCCTTGTTGTTTGTTGGTTTCTCTGAGAGGTATTAATTCTCTTCCCCCATTCAGACCCACCCCAGGCACAGACCAACCATGCTCCCTCTACCAGTTAGTCAGAGATAATGTGTTTTTTCCTCTCAAAAACTCAGTGTCAAGAAAAAAAAGAAAGAAAGAATGGTTTTGATAGTCCACAGAAGTTATAGGATAGATCCAGGTGGGCCAAGAAAATCTGGGCTAGGTACTGACAGCATCTTCTACTCTGCCCTGCACAGAGAACCTCTCTCTCCTGCCTTAAATAGAAGGTACTAGTTAAATTTTGTAGTCTGTATAAAAATTAATTTAACACATTATTTTTCATATGGCTATCCATATTCCACCTAAAAATCTTTTGCTTTACCAGTATTGTGCATTACTTAGATTGGTAAAGACAGTGATGGGCAAACACTAAAGAACTGTTATTTATAAATAAAATATATATACAAACATATAATAAAAACTATATGTATATAAAACTCTGTGAAATAAAAATGATGGATTTAAACAGGGAAAAAACATAGACTGGGAAACCATTTGGGAGGCTATGACAATCTCCAGAGCATTAACCAAGGCAGGAACTATGGGTGGATGGAGATGGCAACAGTTCTAAACTATCTTAGTGAGATAGAGTTTATAAAATATTTGATAGAAAATGAGGATTAGAAGAGAGGAAAATTTTAAATATAGTTAACATATTTTCTCTTAGATATGCAGGGTAAGTACTTAACAGTAATCTAATTGAAGATAAATTATAGATATCTTGTGACATATCTCTTGGAAATCCTTCATACTGAATTTTAACCTAATGCCACAGGTGATTTTGATGCTTTCCAAGATTTATGAACCATTGCTTTATATGATACTATTGGCATTCCTTCTTAAAATATTTGAGTGTCATTAACTGGCATGCAGGTAGCAATTCCCAGAATTTCATCTATTTTAGGTGTTCAGATATATACAGATATGGAAATCTGTAAAATCATGTTAGCATGAACCACAAAGTTTAAGTGTACTTGTATTAGATTTCCAGTAACTACCTTGGCAAAAAAACAAATGACATATTAACCACTGTCAGACATCATTCTTAGCAGGAAGAACTTTCCACAAAAGCAGGTAAACTGAGAGAAAAAAATGATTTGAATCCAAATACCAAAATATGAATGCCTCCTATTCTGTTTCTGGTAAGTACTGAATGAATATCAATTGAGGCAGCTGAAGAATGACAGAAAGATTTCTGATTGGTCACTCTAACTTATTAATTGCCCCATATTAAACTCACCATATGGTACAACCTGGTTGCCATGCTACTAAAACAAACCAGCTGTAACACATTCTTTCCACCTGAGAGATTGAGTTAATGCCATAGTCAACAGAAGACTGCATTCTCCCAACCTTGTACGCAGATTTCTTGTAACAAATAATTTATAACAAAAAGTTGCCACATTTTTGCCAGCTGCCTAATGTTTGAAACGATTAAAATTATATCCTTAAATTTAAACAGGAAAAAAAAACATAGCTTTGGAATGAGAAGCATTTTTGACCTTTTAGGGATAATGGTGGTAAAATACATAACCTAGAAAGTCTTCGAGGAAAATAAAAACAAATTTTTATTTCTGAATGATTTAGTCCAGCCTTTATTCACTCAACAAGTATTTATGGAGTGACTGTTTTATATATGACAGGTACTTTCTCTGGGTGGTGGGGATGTAGCAGTGAGTAACACAGGCAAAGTGTAGCCTGTGAATACCACAGTGGTAAATATTTAACAACTGGTTCTTCAAGGGGAAAAACCCTGATTTGCAGAGTTCACTGATCCCCATAGTTTAAATACTACTAGTAAGGCCAATTTCAAGCCACAGACATTACTTCACTGAGGAGCTGGGAAATAATGCACACAATCAGCTTTCGTGAGCCCATTTGGACCATCCCCAACATACCTCTAGAACCCTAGCACAAAGAGAATCTCTCAGGGAAAAAGGATAACTGAATTATGTACAGGTACACATTTTGAGAAACAAGATATTCCCTTACTATGTACACTTTAAAGGTTTCCCAAACACATTAGCCCAACAAGGAGTCCTACAGTAAAAACTTATTTAGAATGATTTACCTAGTGATTTTCAAGGGAATTTGACCCCAGACCAGGTTGTCAGCCCGGATCATCTTTAAACTGCATAATCAGTTCTTGGAGAGTTGGATAGTCGGTACATCTGACTATAGAGAACTTAAATGTAAGGATGTCAACATCCTCATGAATGGAAAATAAAAGTATACCTTAACACAGCCAGAATGGTTTCTGTTATTTCCCAAGGAGATAATGTAGTCTGAAATACATGTCAAGGTTGCTCCTGGTATCATTTGGTTCTAGTCATCAATATTGGTTTCAGTCACCATTTATATACCAATTTCTAAGACATTTAGGGAATGGTCAGATTTTATCTTGTTTTATGAATTCCATAAATCATTTATTTCCTTTTCCTGAATTCTTCCATGTTTGCCAATTAAGGTTGATTGATAGGAAAAAGAAACAAAACTAAAAGTCAAGCTAAACCAGCTATTTTATGTGATAACAACTTAACGAAACAACAATTTAGAAAGGTTGTGGAAATATTGATTAAAATGCCATGATTTGATTAAAAATCTAGTCTTTTTTTCAGGCCAGCACAAATAATTGAGAAATTGTGATAAATACCTTACACCTTTTCAACAAACAAAATTATGAAGACATTTGAACTTTAATGTTCTTCCTTGATACAAAACAACTGAGATTCAGAGCAACGAACTAAATTATAAAATATTTAGCAATGATTTTCTGTTGCATGATTAGAAGGTATATAATTCTAAAAAACCATGTTCTAACAAATAATGAAGTTTTCCTTCTGAGGTTTTAGGAAAATTCCAAAGTGGTAAAAGACTCTTAAAAATAATTACAATATAAAATCATGTACACACACACACACACACACACACACACACACACACACACACACATCTATATTTGGAGAGACCAAGGTGGGAGGATTGCTTGACATCAGAAGTTTGAGACTTGCCCGGGCAACATAACAAGACCCTGTCTCTACCAAAAAAATTTTTATATGTTATATATATAAATATATATGTCCCTGAGTTTTGCTATGGACTCTAAATGGTATAGATTCACAATATGTCTAAATATATTCATAAAAGTATTTCTAGACATTCTATAAAAAATTAAAGCTTTTTTGCATATTTGATTTCTTTAGAAAATTGTCATAAATATCATTTACAGAAATTGCAATGATTAAGACTTGCCCTCCAGCAAGTGAGGTTTGAAAAACAACCTGGATAAATGCTAAAACTTGACGCTAAACCAAATGATATTTTAATTTAATTCAATACATTTTTACTAAGAACATGCTATGGGAGAGGTCCTGTGCTTGCTGAGTAAAAAAACAACCCTACATGTCAAGAGTTCAAGTCTGTCAGAGGTTTAAGTGTTTGAAAATATTCTGATGATAATTTTCCAGAAGAAACATAGATCAAGAAATAAATGTTTGCCATGTAAAATAGAAAATCAAGATAATAATCTAAAAATAATTTTCGTTAAATTAGGCACAATTCATTCAAATTTAACTTATTCAACACTGATGAGTTTAAGTTGGAGGTTAAATTATAGACTCCACTCATACAGTTTGTATTAATTTATGGAACAAAATCACTGCCTATAATAGAACTTACCAAATTCTGTTGTAGACTGCTGACCTCATATCATCTTGGTAGTTACATTGCTAAAATCATTTGAAGCAATTGATTATGGCCCCTTTAAGCTCTGTTTAAGAGTTTCTGTTGTGAAATATATGAATTTGGGTGAAATGTTGCACCTATAATTTCTAACTATTTTTTTCTTATAAAAATGAAGTATTCATATTCTCTCTAGTTGCTGGGGTAAGGTGTCTTCTTAAAGTTGCCAATACTAGTAGCAACAACAGCTGGTGAATCTAATTTGCATTTAAATGAACAATTCACAACAATGTTCTTGAAGTCCCAGGATGATACTGACGCATTCTCTGTGCACACATGCACATGGATGGCAGCAGCGAACTGGATACACAGGGCAACAGTACAATCTAAAAGCTGCATACTCATGAATCAGTCACTCTATGAAGGCTGCTGATATACTTGCCACCCTTATTTCTACACAGTAAGTATCACTATCTTCTCTGTAACATTCTTCACCCTTGCTTTTTTTTTTTTTTGAGTTGGAGTCTCACTCTGTCGCCCAGACTGCCGTGCAGTGGCCGGGCCTCCACCTGCTGGGTTCCAGCGATCCTTCCGCCCCAGCCTTCCGAGTAGCCGGAATTACAGGCACGTGCTACCATGCCCGGCTGATTTTTTGATTTATTGTAGAGATGAGGTCTCGCCAAGTTGCCCAGGTGGGTCTCGAGCCCGGGCTCAGGCAATCCACTCACCTCAGTCTCCCAAAGTGCGGGATTACAGGCTGAGCCACCAAGCCCGGCTCATTCTTCACCCTTGTAACGATCATCCCAAATCAACATCTGATCTTCATGCCAAGTCATCTCTTTCTAATATTTCAAATTGTCCAAGGATTTATTTCAGTAAACCTAGGACTGACCTGAGTTACATTACTGAGTAAAAGCTCTACCAAATTCTTTGATCCCTGGTCAAGGCATGAAATGCATGCTTAATAGCATTGCTTTATAACCGTGACTCCAAGGAGTTTCAGGAAAGTTTGTGCTAGTTTGTTAATGGGGGGGCTAGGTTTTGGCCTTCTAAAATTTCATTGAAAAATCAACTCACAAAAGGAAGATTTATTGTTTAAAAGGCACTCAAGCTTATTTAACATGTATACATGGCAGCCTTCAGAATGAAGATGGTGATACAGGGAAGTATGAATACCATGTAGAAATATGATTGGATACAAAGGATATGTTCTGATGCTAATAGACTGAATTGAGAAACCCAGCAAGGCCTCTCTGTCTATTTCTTTCTGGCCTCTCTGAGCATGCATTCCTTTTTTCTGGGTATGGGGCAAGCAAGACACTCTCTAGAATGAGGGTCTTAAGACCTACAGTCAAACAAGGTAGGCCAGATAATATCTTTATGGCCAGTTTTCACACAACAAAGCAGACAGAAAGAGTAATATTTTTAGATTTTATGGATGGTCTTAGAGAGAAAGAGTTCTGATTTCTATGATCCACAATGGGGAGGAGGAATTCTCAGTTTTAATGGCTGGCCTTGGGGGTTAATGGTACCAAGAGACAGAAGTGCAGGAGAAGGTTAGAGAAAAACTTTTGCTTCTGTGGTTGTTTCCAAAGACTTAATTTCAGATTATTGTTTTCTAAGTCTTAACATAGCACTATTTATTGATAACAGTGAGACTGATGATTTGTACTCAATCTTGATAAGATCCCCCAATGATCCCCCTTGATGCTGGTTAAATACCAAGAATATTGCTGCCTGACCAGCAGGGCATAAGAAGCCCCATCCAAGACTTCATTTTTGTTTCCTTAGTTCTGAGGTGTTCTGTATATATCCATGGTTCTGGATCTGAGAGAAAAATTGCATCCATGTAGTACTTACCCAGGTAGGACAATTGGAACTCACACTGACCACTTTGAACCACCTGATTTGAGACAGTTTTTGGCTATGATGCATATTCTGATTTGAATGCTGCTGCCCTATTGTATCCTTTTCTTGTTAGACTATAGATTTGAAAATACTGTCACTAAGTCCTGATAATGTCCTTTAGCAATTAAACCCACTTTGCCATTGTTCATGCAAAAACACACAGACTCTCCTTTTAAAATATATTTATTTTAGATTCAGGGTTACACATGTGTGTTCGTTACATGGACATATTGTGTAGCAATGGGGACTGGGTCTCAGGTGGCCCATTCCCCAGATAGTGAACAGTATACTCCATAGGTCGTTTCTAAATATTCCTCCTCCCCAACTCCCCGCTTCATGGCGCTCCCAGTGACTATTACTTTCATCTTTGTGACCCTTTATCTCCCGCATATAAGTAAGACCATGTGGAGTTTGGTTTGCTGTTTTGGGTCAGTTCACTTAGGATGGTGATCTCCAGCTCCACCTTGCAAAAGATATGATTTCATTCTTTTTTAAGGCTGCATAGTATTCCATGGTGTATATATACCACATTTTTATTGTTATTTTTTAACTATCACCTTTTAAAATAATCACCTTTTATGATTATAAACTATAAAGTACTTATCAAAAAGCTAGGAGACTACAAAAATTTCTTTTTTTACTTTTATTTTTTACTTTTTAACATTTTTTATTTTAAAATTTGGGATACAATTCAGGGTTAGGTACATATATGGTCATCATAAAGGTAAAGTGTGGATATCTTTATTGTTGTTATGGGCCCTCCCCAGCAGTGTCCCACTACTGCCAATCCCTTTCTTAAAGTATTATAGTATCATGTCCAGGGCCTACTTATGAGTGAGTCCATGTGATACTCAGATCTTTGTTTCTATGATAAATCACTGAGTATTATAGACTCTAATTTCATCCAGGTTGCTGCAAAGTCCTTAATTTTGCTTTTCTTTATGGTTGCATAATATTCCATCATGTAAACATACCACGTTTTCTTTATCCAGTTCACTTTCGATGGACAGCATGGTTGGTTCCCTGTTTTTGCTGTTGTAAATAATGCTGCAATAAATATGCATGTGCAGGTATCTTTTTTATAGAGTGATTTGAGTTCCTTCAGGTATATTCCCAGAAGGGGATTACTGGGTCATATGGAAGGTCCATTTTTAGATCTTTTAGCAATCGTCACACTGTTTTCCACAGAGATCATACTACTTTACATTCCCACCAACAGTGTAGAAGTGTTCCCTTTTCCCCACATCCTCTCCACCATCTGTTGTTTTTGACTTATTGATGATGGCCATCCTGACTGGAGTTAGGTGGTATCTCAGTGTGGTTTTAATTTGCATTTCCTTGGTGATTAGTGAGACTGAGCATTTTTTTCATGTATCTGTTGACTGCTCATATGTCCTCTTTTGACAAGTGTCTATTCATATCTTTTGCCCATTTTTAATAGGGTTGTTAGGTTTTTTTTTTTCCGTTTCAGCACATTTGAGTTTCTTATAGATCCTGGATGTTAGGATTTTGTCAAATATACAGTTGACAAATATTTTTTCCCATTTGGTGAGCTCTCTCCCCATTCTTTTGATGGTTTCTTTCATTTTGCAGAAGCTTTTAAGTTTGATGAGGTCCCACTTGTCTATCTTCTCTCTTATGGCATATGCTTTTGAGGATTTGGTCAAGAATTTGTTTCCTACTCCAATGTGCTTAAGGGTGTCTCCTGTGTTCTCTTCTAAGATTCTTATTGTTTGAGGTTTTACATTTAGGTCTTTGATCTATTTAGAATTGATTTTTGCATATGGTGATGGGCAGGGGTCCTGTTTCAATCTTCTGCGTGTGGTCAGTCAGTTTTCCCAGCACCATTTACTGAATAGGAGACTACAAAATTTCTAAGGAATAAATTAAAGTTACTTATAATCTTATAATCAAGAAATAATTATTCTTAATGTTTCCCATGAACTTTCTCTCTGCTTTGATTAAGATCATGTACTCATAATAGTTTTGTATTTTTCTTTTCTTCAAATATTCTTAATAACATTAGCTTTACTTCTAGTTAATTTTATCCTGACTATACACTATTCATCAATGAGTATACCATTATCCCAAAAAAGATATATTGTTGAAAAATCAATTTATTTTGTTTTTCTTCTTTATAATTAAGCAGTTATGAAACTCTATTGTATATAAAACAGATTTTTGAGCCTATTCTTATCATGAATAGTCCTTAAGATAGATTCATAAAATTAGATTGACTATACCAAAGAATACAAGCATCTTTTTTTTGTTGTGTTTTTTTTGGTTTTTTGAGTTGGAGTCTCACTCCGTCGCCCAGACTGGAGTGCAGTGGCCGCTTCCGGCCACCGCAGCCTTGACCTGCTGGGCTCCAGCAATCCTTCCACCTCAGCCTTCCAAGTAGCCGGAATTACAGTCATGTGCTACCACGCCCCGCCCGGCTGATTTTTTGATTTATTGTAGAGATGAGGTCTCACTGCCCAGGCGGATCTCAAACCCGCGGGCTCAAGCAATCCACTAACCTCAGCCTCCCAAAGGCGCGGGATTACAGGCTGAGCCACCGAGCCCAGCACAAACATCTTTAAGGCTAACAATGGAATTGTACTAATTATTTCCAAAAAAGTAGTAATATGTGTGATTATGCTCACAAAAAAAATATAGGAATACTTTACCATTTTAGTCACATATTTTGGAAATATTTATCATTTTTCTTTCATATTTATTGGAATAATTTTTGTTTGCTTTTTAATTTATGTATTTTACTTAAAGACATTTCATGTTTTAATATAATCAAATCTATTATTTTTTCCTTCTAATTTTTTATATTATGCCTGGAGAAATCTTTCCTTGTATAGACATTTGCTAGGATATTCATTTGAATTTTCTTTTAGAGTTTTTACATTTTCACAGTTTAGATGAAGTTCCCCAAATCATAACCTTTTTTCTAGTACAATTTATTTAAAAACTTTACTATACATTAAAATGTGGTTCATGCATATTATGGGAAAATAAGTCTTCCCTGGATTTCTTGATTTTCCTGCAAAGTCCTGGACATTCATACATTGTGAAAATAGGGGATATTTGATTTTATTTTCACCAGAAAAAAAAATTCCTTTTCATATGCTTGACTATTGGTTATTCAGCTATTGGTCTCCTTAATAATGCAGTTAATTGCTCCATCCAAAAGATAATAAGCCTCTTATCCCTCAGAGCCAAATGGTTACATTCTAGAATGAGAACTTGAGTTATAAGAAAGGGTGACTGAATAATGCTTTGACCACTGGAAGGACTTAGGACTTATCTCCCCATGTGTTTACATTTCAAAAGAGACAATTCTGGGTTGCTAACTTGGAAACGGAGTCTTATCTTTTATTTGTATTCCATAGAATATTTATTTGTATTCCAAAGGTAAGAATCTAGAATCTTTCCTCTTCTACCAGGAAGAGGAACAAATATTCTCCTTTTCTATATAAGGGGAGAAATGTAAAATTCTGGGTCTGTATCCTACAGTGCAATCAGCATATGTAGGACTTATCCACAGGCCTCTCATCATGCCATCTATGGGTCTATGCATGGAGGGGGGAATAACACTGGGGGCTGTTTTAGCTGTGAGTAAAATAAAGTTCTAATCTCTGAGTATCTGCAAATATCTCTGTGAATATCCAAGTATCTAGCTAGATAGCTAAATATAGTTTCTTAGAAGTAAAGATTATTGGTCAAATTGAATTTTTTTATGATTTTTGAGCTTATTCCAATAATGAAGATTTGCAGTGAAGATTAGAGAAAACATATATAAAAGACCCTAACAGTAGATTACTTATGTACCTAAGCCTGACTAGTACTCCATAGCTTTGTAATAAAACAAACTAAAGTAATAAAATAAATTTAAAAAATTAGATGTTCGACAACAACCTAAAAATAAAAATAATAAATGAATCTAACAATTACTGGCCCAAGAAAATGCTTAATAAATGGTAACTTCCTATTATTGTGTATGTATGTATGTGGGGGGGGATATCATTTGAATTAAACTTTTAGTTTATAAAACTTGGACTCGTTTTATGGTAGAAAAAAGTAATCTAAGATTTTTCTGAAAATGAGTTGTAAATTTTCACCATCTGCTGTTAAGAATTCTAATTTTGGTAGTTATCAAACAGAATAAAAGTTATCTGCAGCAACAAATTTGTATTTGTCACAGGATCCAAAATTAAAACACCAGACCCTTTACGGAAATATAAGTAATATAAATATATAGTCTGTATAAAGATTAATAGATTTCCTTTTAAATTTCATGTATAGGTTATTTTTATTGTACTTAAAATTTGAATTTTTGAAATTTAAAATAATTCCATTTTTCTGGAGTTCTTATATTTGCTTTGTATGCACCTCTATTCACACTGAATTGGCACAAGGCAAATGGATGTATGGATAGGAGGAAGAGAAGAGAACAGAGAATTTTTGTGATAAGCTTATAAATAAAAACTGTCATTTCTTGGAATCCAATTATATTATTACAAAGCTGAAGTTTTAAAAGTCACTCAGGATCTAGAGTATAAATCAGGCAGTTAATCCACTTAATACCTGTTTCGCCAGCATTTTCCATCAAGAATTGATTTACTACAAATTTCCAGGAGTAAAATTTGTTTTTTTACCAATTATAAGTCATTTTTTTTCCTAAACTTGGATGTTCTAGTGGAAGTAATTGAGAATAAGAGTACATATAGTCAGTTTTTAATAATGCCATTTTAAAAATGCAAATTTGTTCCAAGGCCATGGATGTATTAAAGAAAAATTCAAACATCATTCACATTATATCTACTACTACCTCACATAATGTGTCCGCTAACTACCTCACATAATGGAAGTGTTAAACGGCAAGTATTCTGTTTTTTGTTTTGTTTTGTTTGTTGCATTTGTAAACTTGTCTATTACCAAAAAAGCTCATTCAACATCTTAGGTATGTCTAAATGTCCTGGCTTTAAAAAGCCAAATTGTGCATGCCCAAGGAAAGCTTTAAGAATTGAGAAGAAGCTTGAAATGGAAAAGCTTTCTGAATAAAATGAGAACGTGTGATATACCCTGAGCAACAGATTAAAGGAATCCACATTGTCACCCACTAGAGACAGCACTGGGAAACAAAAGATCTATGGTCAGAACAACTTTAAGTGCTGGAAAGTCAGTAAGACCAAGGCATAAAGGAGAAGAAAAAAATAGGAAGATTGCTAAGCACATGAATTGAAGACCAAGTGGCAAGAAAATTAGAAGCAATCTCTCCTCAACCAAGAAGAAAGCACTATCTATATGCAAAGATCTTAAACAGAAATCACTAGCTCCTGCAGAAGAGATTTCTTTGCATGCTAACAGTGTCTTCAAACATGGCAAAAATTTCCAAAGATGTCAGCTGTTGAGTGAAGCCGAAATAAGACTGTCCTCTCCTCCCTACACATCAAGTCCCAACAGTGATACAGAAGTTAATTGAAGCAAAAGGCTATACTTTAGATAAAATTCTGTATTTTGAAGGAACAAATATTTATTATCATTGCATTCCTGGAAAAAACCTACGTCTCAAAGACAGAGATGCCTGGGTTCCATATTTTTGATGTTGTGAATAATGTTGTCAACTGTGCTGCCCGTTGAAAGAGAACTTGGATAAACAAATGTGATACATATCCATGATGGAATATCACACAGCCATAAAGAAAGACAAAATTATGAACTTTGCAGTAACTTGGATGGACTTAGAGTCTATAATACTGAGTGATTTATCACAGAAATGAAGAACTGAGTACCATATGTTCTCACTCAAAAGTGGACCTTGAATAATTATCATAATACTATAAGAAAGGGATTAGCAGTAGTGGGAAACTGCCAGGGGAGGGGGTTGGGATTGTCAATTGAGGGAAACTGCCAGGAGAGTGAGGGGCACACCTCATCAACAAGGGTGCCTGCATAATGAACATTTGTATACCTAACCCTGAATTGTGCCCCACATCCTTAAAATTAAAAATTAAAAAGAAAAGAAATGCCTTGGGAATTAAGGTTGTGAATTGTATAACTGATCCTGGCTCAGCCAGGGTGAGCCACTGTTATCTGTATCTGGTGCCACATTATGACTGCATCCTTCAGATGATGGTTCTTCCATCACTTAACAATCACTCACAAGTTGCAAACTTTCCAATGCCCACTTCCACAAGCAAACTTCGGGTCTTTTTCAAGATAAAGTGCTCTATCTATTGTAGTACTTGTATATTTCTTAGCCATTTAACATGTGTAAAACTGTGCTGCCGTTTTTATTAAGTTTCTATCTTTTCAAAAAAAAATGTATCACTGGATGTTTTTTAGTGTTGTGCTCATTTTTCCCATAAGTCCTATGGTTTTTATTGTACTTATTTTTGCATAGCACTTCCATTTTGAGAAACACATATATCATGTTACAGCAGAACTGATGCTATCTTAGTAAACTGCTCCTCTGCTTTTTCTCTTTCTCCCACTCAAGCCTGAACCTTGGTCCTCCTGAACACACATTCAAACTCTCAGCAGACCATTTTGTCTCCCATACACCTTTCCGGTCTCTCTACCTTCTCTCTGTTCCACGGCTGCCACCTGGTCTTCATGTCACTGGGGCCATCATATCCTCTTAGATGTGCCTCTGCTGCATGAGCCAATAGGTAAAGTGCTGTCCTGAGTTCCATGAGTTGTGGCAGTGAATTATACAACCTGAGAACAAGGTTGTGGAATGGAAGTGCAGGTAACCTGGGGACTGAATACTTGCGACTGGCATCCGAAGTGAGGGCAGTCTTGTGGGATTGAGCCCTTAAACCTGTGGAGTCTGACATCCACCCTGGGTAATGTCGGAATTAAATTGAATTGAATCATAGGGTACTCGGTTGGTGTCAGAATTCGTTGGTGTCAGGAGGAAAATCAACCTCTCATTGTTGGTGTCCGGAGTGTTGAGTGTTGTGAGTGAAAGCAGCTCAGTCAGTAAGCAAATGAAGGGAGTGCTGATTTAGACTAGGAGGTAGAAAGGTATTTCTGAAAAAGCAATATTTGCCTGAGATCTTGAAAGCTATAAATAGATGAGAAGAGATAAATAGATGAGAAGGGTATAGCAGAGGAACAGTACATGTGAATACATTGAAGGAAAGAAAGAAATTGGCTCCATTAAGCCAGTCTCGGTGACTCAGTCTGTAATCCCGCGCCTTTGGGAGGCTGAGGTGAGTGGATTGCCTGAGCCCGAGGGTTCGAGACTCGCCTGGGCAGCGAGACCTCATCTCTACAATAAATCAAAAAATCAGCCAGGTGTGGTAGCGCGTGCCTGTAGTTCCGGCTACTCGGAAGGCTGAGGTGGAAGGATCGCCGGAGCCCAGCAGGTCAAGGCTGTGGTGGCTGGGAGCGGCCACTGCACTCCAGTCTGGACGACAGAGTGAGACTCCAACTCAAAAAAAAAAAAAAGAAATTGACTCCATTAAACCAGATTTCTGGAAACAGTGAATGAGAAGGTCTGGGAAGAACAATATGAAATAAGATTTAAAAGGTAATATGGGCCTATGTCATGTTCAACTTAAGGTATTTTGTGGAGTATAAAACTTGCAATGGAAAACAATTGTATGTTTTAGCAAGAGGTGTGACCTGACCTTAGCTTTCCCCATAGAATACTCTGGTTTGTTAAAAAAGATGTAATTCAGGAACAGCTAAATGGAAGAGATGCTTAGAGCAAGGTATGGGGAAGGAAATATAGAGGTTCCACACCCTATCTGGGTACCATCTTCCAAGGATCTCAATGTGTTCAGCCTAGAACCTCTCCAAACCCCATTGTTTATGTTTTTTGTAATGGTGATTTTATTGTGTGGGCATAATTAATTAAACCATTGGTCATTGATGATTAACTCAATATTTATCCTCTTTTTACTTCCTGAAAGTTGGGGGGTAGGGTTGAAAGTTCTAAGCTTCTAGACAAGGCTTGTTCTTTCTGGCCACCAGCTTCATCCTGAAACTATCTTGGGGACTTGCCACGAGTTTTCTCATAAGATGCTCCTATGACCCTTAACCTTCAAGAACTTCCAAGAGCTTTAGAAGCTCTGTGGCGGGGATCAGGGATAAAGACCTAATACCTTTCTATGATACCACATTGATCTTACAAGTATTATCCTTCTTAAGGCTTATTACCATTTGCATATATTTATTTATTGACATATAATTATCTGCTGAATTCTTAATTTCTCATTAGATTACAGATTTCAAAAAGTCAGAGAGCTTCCCTGTTTGGGTCATGAGATTGTATGACACATAGTACGCACTTAATATTTACAGAATGAAATAATTCCTTCAGAAAATGTTCATCACATAATGTTGTGGATGTTGAATTAAGTTCTGGGACTACATCTAAGTACACACACTTTTTATGGGAGACATATAATCAGATAATCATAATAATAGCAATAATAAGCATTGTGTCTATGTGCAATTCACCTTTATGTCAATTCTGTGAGGTTGATGCAGTCATTTTATTATCCCAAATTAACAGATGAGGAAACTGAGACTTAGAAAAGTTAAGTAATTTGTACAAGTTTACACAGCCAGTCAGTGACAGAAGTTTAATAGCTCTAAATACTCTCTAAAGAGATGGGAAAGACCTAAACTGCCTAAGGGAGTAGAGAAAGATTTCACTGAGAAGTGACACTTGATCTGAACATTAAAGAAGTGACACTTGATCTGAACATTAAAGAATAAGTCAGAAGTTTCCAGGGAAAAATGAGAGTGAGGGCATTCCAGGAAGAAGGAAAAGGTGTGTACAAATGTGGGAAAGAACATGGCACATTTGTAGTAGAGCAAAGAGGTCAGAGATGCTGAATCGTTAATTTACATGGCAGAAAGTACAAGAAAGAAGGTAACTAAATTAGAAAGGCCTGTGTTAAATCTAATTTGAGCAAGAGAAAACAAATGTTGGTTTTAATCTTAAAAATAAAATTCCAAGTAACTTTCTGTAACTTAAAATGCTAGGTCCATAAAGTTCTACCAAAGAGAAACAAAAGTGCCAAATTTATTGAAACACATTGATCATCAAAGACAAAAAGTTAAAGATTCCTCACTAAAAATAAGCCAAGAGCTCTCTTCCTCTTCCCTTCATTTACTTACCTGAACACTTCAGTTCTAGCCAATCAGGTGTGACTGAGTGTGTGTCCATCTCAGAATAGGAGAGCCACAGTGGCCCAGAACAGGATGTGGGAGCACACCCAGGGTGAGGAAAGTGTCCACCCAGAGAGGCAGCTCAGCATGGCCTGTCAATGCTCAAGCAGGATGAAGAAAGCATCATGTGGCAGGCAGCCTGGCATAAGGGGCTGAAGCCTGAGCGTGTCCATGGAAGCACAGTCCGATGCAGAATCTCAAAGCCAGGGAGGATAAGAAAGACACAATTGAAGGAAGGAGGCTGGTGCAGGTTCAGCCCACGCAGTATGCGCAGAGTGTCTTTTTGGGAAGGATGGCATGATATGGAGAACAGGAGTCCAAGTCAGGCGAGGAGGATATCTGGTAGGGGGATGACCCAGTGCAGGGTGTCAGATACTGGTTGGGGGGAAGAAGGCTTCTAAGTGGAACAGTGGCCCATTGTGGGGTGTCAGAGCCCAAACAGAGGAAAGAGCATGCCCAGATGAAGAAAGGGATGTGGCAATAGCCTGGCAGACAGACTTAAAACCTGAATGGAGTGGGGAGGATAGCCCAGTGAGGGACGGGACAGGAAAGATCATGGGAATGAGTTACACACATAGAGATTGATCAATAAGTAAGTACATTAAAGGTAACATATGCAGATTTTTTACTACCAGAGAATGGGCTACAAATATGGAATGACATGGTGTTGATTGGAATTGAAAGTGTCTGTGTAAACTCAGGACTTTCAAAATATATGATAGATATAGAAATACGTAGAAGGTTGTGTGTGTGTGTGTGTGTGTGTGTGTGTGTGTGTGTGTGTGTTACACGCGCGCACATATATTCTCTAGCTCTGCCCAATGAGAGGTCCCGGGATAAGGGCAAAAGCAAGAGATACAACTAGCACCCAGATTT
This sequence comes from Cephalopachus bancanus, assembly GCA_027257055.1. Taxonomy (NCBI): domain Eukaryota; kingdom Metazoa; phylum Chordata; class Mammalia; order Primates; family Tarsiidae; genus Cephalopachus; species Cephalopachus bancanus. The sequence continues at coordinate 2,497,848 of JAPVLO010000030.1, read as the reverse complement.
GGTTTCTGAAGATCTTTATCCACTGAGAACTGAGCTTTTTTAAATTTTATCTTATTTTATCTTTATTATAAAAATGTGGGGTACAATTCAGGGTCAAGTATACAAACGTTGATTACGCAGATACCCTTGTTGATGAGGTATGTCCCTCCCTCCCCTAGCAGTTTCCCTCAACTGCCAATCCCACTCTCCCTCCCCTGACAGTTTCCCACTACTGCCAATCACTTTCTTATAGTATAATTGTTCAAGGTCCACTTATGAGTGAGAACATATGGTACTCTACTCTTTGTTTCTGTGATAGATCACTGAGTACAATCAACTCTAAATCCATCCAAGTTGCTGCGAAGTCAATATAATTGTACTTCTTTATGGTTGCATGATATTTCATTGTGTATATGTACCACGTTTTTTTAATCCAGTCCAGCTTCGTTGGGCAACATGGTTGGTTCCATGTTTTTACTAGTGTGAATAGAGCTGCAACAAACATATGTGTGCAGGTATCTTTTTTGTAGAATGATTTGAGTTCCTCCAGGTATATTCCCAATAGGGGAATTGCTGGGTCATATGGAAGGTCGATTTCTAGTTCTTTCAGAAATCACCACACTGTCTTCCAAAGAGGTTGCACTAGTTTGCATTCCCACCAGCAGTGTAGAAGCATCCCCTTTTCTCTGCATCCTCGTCAGCATCTGTTGTTTGTTTTATTAATAATGGCCATTCTTACTGGGGTTAGGTGGTATCTCAATGCGGTCTTGATTTGCATTTATCTGACGATGAGTAAGGCTGAGCACTTTTTCATGTGTTTATTGGCTGCCCATATATCTTCTTTTGAGAAGTGTCTATTCATTTATTTTGCCCACTTTTTAATGGGGTTGGTTGTTTTTTTTCCTTTCAGCACTTTTGAGTTCCTTATAGATCCTAGATGTTAGGCCTTTGTCAGCTATACAGTTGGCAAATATTTTTCCCCATTCTGTGGGCTGTATCCCTGCTCTCTTGATGGTTTCTTTTGGTTTGCCAAAGCTCATTAGTTTGATGAGGTCCCACTTGTCTATCTTAATTCTTAAGGTATGGCCATTTAGGGTTCTGAATAGGAATTGGTTGCCAGAGAACTAGAACTTTTGTAGGAAAAAAAAACAGCTGATTCCAGGGCTAGGGCAGAAAAACTAGGATATGAGCCTAGAACACCTTATGTTGTCTGAAAATAAGAAAATGCTCAAAGAATGATAGAGATTTGTCAAAAAAAGAAACAGACTGAAGGGATTTCCAGTGGTCAAATAGGGACAATTTGAAGGTCAAAATGAATACTAAATTACAGATTATAACCTATTAAATAAACTAAATAATGAGTCAATTTTAATATAAGTAAGTAAACAAACAAACCAACTGAAACTATGCTGAGAAAAGGGATTGGACATAATCTCAAAACACTTTCCCCTGAAAAAAATACTTCTTAACTGCACAGGGGAATAAAGGTCACCTCACAGTGAAAAACCCTAGCAGATGCCACTTCATTCAGGTGATTAAAGTCAACACCAGCAATAGAACAAAATGAATTGTGGCCCATCAGATAAAATTCAAAGAAAAGAACACAGCACCATTTTAAGATATTTATGCCAAAGATGCATAACCTGAAACTAAAGATAGGGAAATATAAGACAAATCCAAGTGAAGGGTTAGTCTATTAAATAATTGGCCTGTAATCTTCAAAATGTCAGGATCCTTGTTAAGAAAAGACAGAAGAACTAACTGTTCCAGATTCAGGGAGACTACAGACGTGGCCACTAAATGCAACTTGTGATTTTGAACTATGTCCTTTGACTATAAAGGATGTTATCTACATGTGGTCTGAGGATGAGACAGTGTTAAGAATCAATGTTAACTTCCTGATTTTGAGGGTTGTATTGTGGTTAATGTTCTTTATGGAAAATGTATATTCAAGTATTCCGATGTGATACAATATAATGTCAGCAATTTAGGAATAAAGTTCTTTGTACTATAGAGCCAACTTTCCCGAAGGTTGGGAATTTTCTTCCAAGTAAAGAAACTAACAAACAATAGTATATCACATTTATGTGTCAGATCAGTTCTCCAGAACTCAGTTTGAGCCCAATGGCAATACAGGGGAACTTCATCCTTCAAACCCAGGCAACTTGCTGCTTCTCTTAGCAACTTTCTAAAAATCATAGTCATTCTTACTTTACAAATACACAATTCTCAACACATTATTTTTGACTTTCAATCTTTCCAGCCGATTACTGATTTATATAACCACTATTGAAGCAGACCAAAAAACTACCAGGGACACGCTGGTAAATAAATAAATAAGGTTGAGGTAGTTTGGCTTGCTATAGCAAGAGAGGCTGCACCTCACAAGAAAGACGAGCATGTTAGTAAAGGAGAGGGGTGTTTAAAAAAGGCTTTTTATGGGATTTGCGTTTACACTAGAAGACCCTAAGAAGGAGCTAAGGAAGTGAGGACCGGTTATGGTTTAGAAGCTCTCAAGAAGCAGGAAAAAAATGGTGACTGGGTATTTTGACACTTTTTGTCTGTGAGTTAAGAAGAAAAAATTAAGCCTCGAGTTGTCATTGGCAAAGACATAGTAATGATTCATGTTAGTCAGAAGAGGAGAAAGTTTAGTCATTTCTGTGGTCACGTAGTGGCCTTGCCTACAGCTTGTTCTTAGCGTGGTTTATGTTCTACTGAGAATATTGTGGTCTGGTTGTCATCAGGGCCATTTTTCAATTTCTAACCAGAAAAGTAGAAGGAGAGGAGTAGTACTAGAAGAGGCAGACATAGTGTAAACACAGGAACTAATCGCTGACAACTTGTTATTTAGAAAAAGAAAAAGAAAAAAATGGAACCAAAATAATTATAATAAAAATATGCTAAGTGGTTTCAATTCCAAGGGTTTTCCATATGCCAAACATTTTTTAATTCTTAAAGTCACACAATAAATTATCTAATGTTATTATCTTCATTTTACACATGAGAAAACTGAGGGACAGAGAGATTAATTTCCCCAAAGTCACCCAGCTAGTAAATAGCAAAACCAGAATCACTATATAACCACAATAGTAGATTTACACAATCAATGGCGAGACATTTACTGAGATGACTCTATATAAAGAATTATCTGGACATTACAGGGAATAAGACATAGCCTACTCTAAAACATTCCTTAATATCTCTTCCAAAACATTGGCTGCTTTCATAAATCCCCACTTCCTCACTTCATTCCCACATTTTCAAAGGGTATAACCTAGGTTTATATTTCATTGTTGAAACAAGAATCAACAATGCACCTCCCCTTGGCATTGACTTACCCTCAACTCGGTACTTTATAACCTTTTCTCTAGGCTTACATTGCTTCATTTTTGTTTATTAAACTCTGTTACTCCATAAGTACAGAAAATGTTGTCTTGCAATTGCCTGCTTATATAGCTGTTTTTGGAGATATTTTTTATGTACATTTTTGGCTGTCCAGTTTTCCTTTTGGGGAATTACTTGTCCCCAGCAGTGTGCTGACAAATATTCAACAACTTATTCTCTCTGTATGTATGTATTATTTTATTTCACATCTTACTTATAAAAAGGACATATAACAGAAAATTTATAAATAATAATAATAAAACATATAATTCTTTATTTTCATTTTAAATTCCATATAGCCCATTCATTCTCGAGGAATTTTTAAAATATATTATTAACATTTATTGTATCATAAATATACACCAAGAACTGCACTAAGAATGTAATTACATTAAAATTCATTTAATCTTCTTAACAACCATAGTGGTAAAATGATATAATTGTGTCTATTTTACAGACATGAAAACTGAAACAGAGAGATAACATGATTTGCCAAGATCACACAGCCAGTGAGCAATAGAGTAACAATCTGAACCTAGGGAGTTTGATGTTAAGTCCCATGCTCCTAACTACTTCTCTATATAATACTAATAATAATCTATATATGCTCTCTATATGGGTTAATTCGAAAGCCTTATCTTCAAGTTCTGAGAGTCTTTCTTCTGCTTGTTCTAGTCTACTGTTAAAACTTTCCACTGCATTTTGTACTTCCCGAAATGATTCTTTCATTTCCAGAATTTCAGTTTGGTTTTTTAAAAGATGTCTGTCTCTTTGGATAATTTTTCATTCATGTCCTGAGTAGGGTTTTTAATTTCTTTATCTTGGTTTTCAATTTTCTCCTGAAGTTCATTGATTGATTTTATAATCAACCTTTTGAATTCTATGTCTGGAATTTCAGAAATTTCATCTTGGCTAGGGTTTGTTGCTGAAGAGTTAGTGTGGTCTTTTGGGGTTGTTGGAGAACTCTGTTTTTTCATATTGTCAGAATTATTTTTCCGGTTCCTTCTCATTTGGGTAAATGTTTTCTTCTTATTTGAGGTTGGCAGGGGGCTGACACAAGCACTGTAGGGATCCCTTGGTTATGTACAGCCTAGGTGTGGTGAGTTTCTCAATTGCCAGCTGTGGCAGTCCTGTGCTGGGTACCTGTACTGGCTCATGCATCCTGAATAGCTGAAGTGGCTGGGAGAGTGGTGTTAACTGGGGTTTGAGATCTGGCTTTCCCCAACGCTGTTGACCTCCAGTCTGAAAGTAGTGCTTGTGGAAGAAAGCCAGCTTCAATGGTGGCTGTGGGCTTTCTCTTTAGTGTGTGCTATTCCAAGGAAGTACCCGGGCAACCTAGGCAGAGGGTGAAGTTCTGGGGATTACCCAGGTTCTAAGTCTGTTTTTTGTTTGTTTTGGTTTGTTTTTGAGTTGTAGTCTCACTCTGTCGCCCAGACTGGAGTGCAGTGGCCGCTCCCAGCCACCGCAACCTCGACCTGCTGGGCTCCGGCGATCCTTCCGTCTTAGCCTTCCAAGTAGCTGGAACTACAGGCACGCGCTACCACGCCCGGCTAGTTTTTGATTTATTTTAGAGATGAGATCTCGCCAGGTTGCCCAGGCGGGTCTCGAACCCGCGGGCTCAGGCAATCCACTCACCTCAGCCTCCCAAAGGCGCAGGATTACAGGCTGAGCCACAGAGCCCGGCTCTAAGTCTGTTTTGAGCCTCTGTTTTGAGCCTCTGTTTTGAGCCTTCAAGAGGAGTGTGTGGGAGGTGGGGGAGGAAAGAAACTAAAGTAACCCACAAGAGTGCACCCTTGGCTACCCCAGTGAGGCTTGGGAGGAAATCCCAGACCACTGGGGTAATAATGCTGTTGTGCAGGACGGGCATAGAAAAGTTTACACGAGAGTGAGAGGTTGCTATGGCAGTGAGCCCCCACCAGGATTTCTGTCTTGGCCTCAGGCAGTTTGCCTTGTGACTATCCAAGCACAGCTGGCCTCAGCACCTCAGGTGTTCTCAGGCAACCTGCCCCAGCCTGGAGCTGTCTGCAGCCTTGGAGTTTGCCCTTGGGGTCTGCTTGCTCTCAGGCCAGCTAGAACACTGCTGCACTGCCAGCAAGAATTGAGTTCCTAGGAAATGGGGTCTGGTGCTGCTCAACCCTTTCTTTTTTTCTGCACCACTCCACATGAACTTTGACATAGTACAGCTGTAGGTTAAACAGTTTCCTATGAGGGACAGGAGTCCAGTAAGGGAGGCCTTCCAAGTCCCGGCGGGAGCACAGAACTCCTGAATTCCCTTCACTCACCTTCCCCGGCTGCATCCAGATGCTGCCAGTGGACTATGGTGTTGCAGGTGAGAGTTTGGCTTGTTCCAGCCCAGATTGATGGATTTTGTTTTTCTTTGCACTCTGTGGTTATTAGTGCTTATATGAAGAGTCAAGGGGTGTGCTGCTGGTCTTGTTTCTCTCTGGGTGCTGAGGAAACTCTCTCCGTCTTGATTTACTCAGTAGAAGAAACTCACTCTCACTGCCTCATGTTAGCCATCTTAATCCAAGCCCATAACTACTCTCTCATGGAATGTTTTTTTTTTTTTGCCAAATTCCTGCGACCAAATTAGTGTTATAGTTGATGAAAGACGCTATTTCTGACTCAAAGGTTGGTTGATACTTTTATTTATGTTAATGAGTAAAACAAAATGAAACAACAAAGAAGCATCAGAACTTGTTTGTTTGTCAATGACATAAATGAGTTCTTTGCTGAATCTGATAATTGTTTTTGAGTACTGGAAGAAAATTGCCTCTTTTTTGCGCCATTCACAGTGTAATAGCTACAGATATTATAAACTTTTAAGTTTTATCTGTATGTTTACATTTTGCTATCATTTCCTTAAGTCTAGATAATCAACAAAGCACTACAACTTTGTACTGCTTGTGAATCTCCATGGTGTAAAATACACTCACTTTGGATGATCTCAAGCTACCCATGTGATGTCACTGGGCACTAACACAGAGCTGGGAAGAGATACACAGTAACTCATCAATATGTCATATTTCCACCATACAGACATAATAAATACAAATAACCTCAAGACATAAATGATAGTAAAATCATTAAGTAATTAGTTTTGAGTATTTATATCTTTAAATATAATTTATTTAATTGCAAATTAATATAATTTAATTGTAAATAATAGCTATATCTAACAACCAGCCAACCTCCACCATTATCTCTGTTCTGGAACCAGGAAGAGACCAGCATTGGCCCCCCCAACTCTCTTCAGCCTTCAGCCTGAGACCTAGAAATGATCTCTGCACCTCTCTGGGCCAACCATGGTCAATGCCAGAGAGGAAACCTCAGGAACGGGCACGGAGAGACACATATCACACCCCCAAGCTGGACCAGGCATGAACCAATCTGATCCAAGTGGGAGACTTGGCAGCAGTGGCAGCCTACGAGTCCAGATCTGATTCACCCTCCTCCCCCAGGAGTCCGTGCGGTGTCTGAATCACGCTGAGAGCAACTCCATCGGCCTGTGCTGAGAGCAGAAGGGAGAGGCTGGGGAACAGAGCCTGCTCCCTACCACGTGGCAGCCAAAAGCAGCAGAGTGCTTACAACCCACCAGTAAAAAGAAAAAAAAGTTCCAGAAACGACCAGAAATGGCCACAGAGGGAGCTGCTTTTGTCTATGTTTTTTTATTTATTTTGTTTTTGCTATTTTTTTGTTTTTGTTTTTAGTTTTTTAGTTTTTCTGCTTGTGTATGGACATTTTGAGGTGAGGGCATCATCAGATCTTTTTGTTTGTATATTTGTTTGTTTGGTTTATTTTTGCTTTGTTTTGTTTTGGGGTTTTTTTTTTTTTAGTTGGAGTCTCACTGTCGCCCAGAATGGAGTGCAGTGGCTGCTCCCAGCCACCGAAGCCTCGACCTGCTGGGCTCCGGTGATCCTTCTGCCTCAGCCTTCCAAGTAGCTGAAACTACAGGCGTGCGCTACCACGCCCGGCTATTTTTTTTGATTTATTGTAGAGATGAGGTCTCGTCAAGTTGCCCAGGCAGGTCTCGAACTCGTGGGCTGAGGCAGTCCACTCACCTCAGCCTCCCAAGGCACGGGGTTACAGGCTGAGCCACCGAGCCCAGCTTGTTTGGTTTGTTTCTGTTTTTCTTTATTTCTTTGTTTATTCATTAGTTGGTGTGCCTGTTTTCCTTCTTCTTCTCTCTCTTCATCTTTCTTTCATCTCCCTTTTTCCATTCTCCATTTTTTTCCTTTGTCTTATTCATTTTGCTTTCAGGGAACATGCCTGTTCCCTGATGCCCCTGCCATCTGAACAGATTATAAAGGGGGGGAGAAAGCGGGTTCCAAGGGGCCCGCACAACTGTCAGTGGGTACTGTGATCTGCAGATAACTTCTGAACTACAGCTTCCCATCACACTTTAATCAAATCTCAAAATTGCTAAAAGCACCCCATCCCCATTCTGGCTTCAAAATTGAGCAAATTCAGAAAATCTACATAAGGAAGAATAGAGGATTGAGCAAACAGAAGTGAAAGGTATCCCTCTATCACTGAGCAACAGAATTAAAGGGAAGGAAAACCATCACAAATGAAGAAGAACCAAAGGAAGAACACAGGTACCATCCAGACTCTTGGGAAGACAGCACCAGAGAATACAGTTTTCAGAGCTCAAACAATGAAGAGCTCCAGAATGACTGGTCTCAAACCACAAGCCCAGATATCAAGATATTAATAGAGAGAATGAATAGAAATGAGGAGACACAAGAAGAAAGTATGAAGGACTTGATAACTGAGATGACAGCAATGCAGAATATAGTAAATGAAATAAATAACAAACTGATAAGCTTGGAAAGCAGAATTAACCAAGCAGAAAAAAAGAATCTCAGAGCTTGAGGACCAGATTTTATAGTTAGAGTGATATAGCTTATATGCCAGTCCCTAACAAAATTTAAAATAATAACATTGGACTTCTGGGCAAGATGGTGACAGAACAGGATGGACTGTGAGTGTCTCCACAAAAGCGAATGTCCATAAAGACTCTCTGCATGAGTGAGTGTGTGCTAGTGGGTGAGTGAAAGTCCATCTGAGGGGAGACTTGGGTTCATGCATCCAGGCCTCTTCTCCGGAGGTGACTGCAACCCACCACCACCCTGAGATTGGAGACTTAGAAGCACAGGATTGTCAGCCATTCTCAGTTCTCGTTGCTCTCTTGAGAGGAGGCTGTAGAGAACAGCCACCCCTCAGCACCAGCACCCAGCCCATACCATCACCTGCAGCAGCAGAGTTGGCACAAAAAGGCAGATAGTGGAAATCTGGAATAAAGCTCCAAATACCAGTGACGGGACATCACAAGGCACCATCTTCTCCATCCCGGGCCAGGCAGAGACTTGCATTGCCCTGCCCAGCTCCACCCGGCTTCCATCTTGAGACCCAGAGGCTATTATGTCATCAGACTCAGAAAGACAGACACCTCTCCCTCATGCCAGAGCAGGCACGGACATGTCAGATTTGAGTGGGAAACTTAACAGCAACAGCAGCGAATAGGGGGTCAAACAGACACCCCCACTGTATGGACAGATTGTAAGGCAGTGGGAAGTGGGTTCCAGGGGGCCCACACACCTGTCAGTGGATACTGGGATCTGAAGATAGCTCCTGAATCATAGCTCCCCCCTCAATTAAATCTCAAAACTGCAAAAAATACAGGCCCCCACCCCAATCCAGCTTCAGAATTGAACAAAACCAGAGGAACTACATAAGGAAGGATAGGAGATTGAGCAAACAGAAATAAAAGATATCACCCCATCACAGAACAACAGAATTAAAGAAGAGGTTAAAAAAATAAGTTGGAGGTGGGAGGGTAGCCTACACAAATGAAGAAAAACCAAAGGAAGAATATGAGTCCCACACAGACCCCTGGGAGGTTAGCCACTGAGAATACAGACTCTGGAATGCAAACAATGAAGAGCCTTCATTATGACTGGCCTCAAACCACAAACCCAGATATCAAGATATTAATAGAGAGAAAATAGAAATGAGGAGAGACAAGAAGAAAGAATGAAGGAGTTGATAACTGAGATAACAGCAATAAAGAATACAGTGAATGAAATAAACAACAAACTGATAAACATGGAAAGCAGAATTAACCAAACAGAAGAATCTCAGAACTTGAGGACCAAAATATGGAGCTAACACAAATTGTTAAAAAAAACATAAGAAAAGAAGCTTTGAAAGACAGAACAAAAACCTCCAAGAGATGAGCGATTATTTCAAGAGGCCCAACCTAAGATTCATTGGAATCCCTGAGGCACATAGACAGACAGAGACCACCTTGGAACAAATATTCCATGAAATTATCCAAGAAAACTTCCTTCATCACATCAGTGACATGACCATTCAAACACAAGAGATTCAGATAATCCCTGCAAGACAACAAATGAGAAGGCCAACTCCCAGACACATAGTAGTTCACCTACACAAAGTAGGTATAAAAGAAAAAATTCTAAAGAGACAGCAAGAGAGAAAGTTCAGACTACCTACCAGGGAAGACCCATTAGAATAGCAGCAGACTTATCTACAGAAACACTTCAGCCTAGGAGAGCTTAGAACCCAATCTTTAAAGTTCTCAAAGATAATTTCAACCAAGAATAACCTACCCAGCTAAGCTAAGTTTCATCAGTGATGGAGAACTAAAATCCTTCCCAGACATTCAATCCCTAAGAGTTTGTGCTTCCTCCAGACTACCCCTACAAGAAACACTTAAGAAAGTATTAAACACAGAAGAAAGGAAAAAACGAATGACAGTGCCCTTCACAAGAATGCAGGAAAAAGATAGAAAACACACACGAAACAACCCCAAAATCAAAAGAAAGACAACAAACAAATAAGCAGCAACAGCAACAAACCCTATAAGAACCTCATGACAGGGATAAACGCTCACATCTCAATAATTAGCCTGAATGTGAATGGACTAAATGCACCACTAAAAAGACACAGAATGGCAAATTGGATAAAATATCATGAGGCTACAATATATTGTCTCTAAAAGACCCATCTCACCAGAAAGGACACTCACAGACTCAAAGTAAGAGAATGGGAAGCAAAATTTCAGGTGAATAGAACACAATAGAAAGGAGGAGTCATGATCCTAATCTCAGACAAACTAACCTATAAGCTATTAAAAATTTTAAAAGATACAGAAGGTCACTACATAATGATAAAAGGTTCAATCCATCAATAAGATATATGCATCCTAAACATATATGCACCCAACATAGGAGCACCAACTTTCATAAAGCAGCTTCTAGGTAAACTAAAAAAAGATATTGACTCTAACACTATCATAGGGAGGATTTAAACACCCCACTAACAACCCTAGACAAATCATCAAGACAAAAATCAACAAGGAGATTTGGAACCTCAACATGACGGTTGACCAAATGGACTTAATTGATACCTACGTGATACATGGTTTGGAAGAGTCAACATTGTTAGGATGTCCATTCTACCCAAGACGCTCTACAGATATAACACAATACCCATTAAATAGCCAGAAGCATTCTTCTCAGACCTGGAAACAACAATACAGGAATTCATATGAAAACATTAACGACCATAAATCACCAAAACAATCCTCAGCCAAAAAAAAAAAAAAGTAGGAGGTATCACACTCCCAGACTTTAAACTTTATTATAAAGGTACAATAATCAAAACAGCCTGGTATTGGTACAAGAACACGCATATGGGCCAATGAAACAGTATAAAGTCCAGAAGCAAAACCTCAATTTCTCAACAAACTCATCTTTGACAAAGCCTCCACCACCAACCACTGGGAAGAGGAGAAACTATTCGGTAAATGGTGCTGGGAAAACTGACTGAACACATGCAGAAGATTAAAACAAGATCCCTACCTATCACCATACATAAACATAATCTCTAAATGGATCAAAGACCTAACCGTAAAACCTCAAACTATAAGAACCTTAGAAAATACAGTCAACACCTTTATGGAAATTGAAACTGGCAACCAATTCCTCATTAAAACCCCAAGTGCTCATGCCATAAGAGATAAGATAGACAAATGATACCTCATCAAACTGACAAGCTTATGCAAAGCCAAATAAACATCAAGAGAACACAGAGATAGGCCATAGACCGGGGGGACAAAATTTGCCAACTGTATGTCTGACAAAGGCCTAACATCTAGGATCTACAAGGAGCTCAAATGGGCCAAAAAGAAAAAAACAAACAGCCCCATTACAAAGCGGGCAAAAGATATGAATAGACTCTTCTCAAAAGGAGACACACAAGCAACCGACAGATACATGAAACAATGCTCAGTCTCACTAGTCATCAAAGAAATGCAAATTAAAACCACACTGAGACACCACCTAACTCCAGTTAGGATGGCTATCATAAATAACTCAAAAACCAGCAGATGCTGGAGAGGATGTGGGGAAAAGGGAACAGTTCTACACTGTTGGTGGGGCTGTAAACTAGTACAACCTCTGTGGAAAACAGTTTGGTGATTCCTAAATGGTCTAAAAATCAACCTTCCAACTGGAGGAACTCAAATCACTCTATGAAAAAGATGCTTGCACAAGCATGTTTATTGCAGCATTGTTCACAATAACAAAAACATGGTACCAACTGTTCTGCCCATTGAAAAAGAACTGGATAAAAAAATGTGGTACATATACACAATGAAATATTACACAGCCATAAAGACGGACAAGATTATGAACTTCACAACAACTTGAATGGACTTAGTATCTATAATATTGAGTGATCTGCCACAGAAACAAAGAACTGAATATCACATGTTCTCGTTCATAAGTGGACCTTGACCAATTATCTAATACCATAAGAAAAAGATTGGCAGTAATGGGATTCTTCTGGTGGGGGTGGGAACACCTCATCAACAAGGATACCTGCATAATTAACATTTGTAGACTTATCCCTGAATTGTACCCCACATCTTTAAGATTTTTAAAAATTTAAAAATAAAATAAAATAATAAAATTATGTCCTGAATTCCAAAAATTAGAAATAAATGCTATAGCACAATGTTTCTGCATAGGAAAATTTGTGAAAAATTATGACTGAAGTATTCCTATACATGAAGGTGTTGATGGTGATCTTAATTATAACAATAATGATACTGATGGAAAACAATGTTTGTCATGGGATTGAATATTTCTTGTGCCTACTTTGTATCCCCTCCACCTACTTTTTACTCCAGTCATTGATGTGGCAGTGAGCTTCACACAACTGTAAATTGATAACTGCTTATCTCAGCTGCACCACAGCCTCTGGTATATCTCTGACATCTGGCATGGCACATGCATGCATAATCCAGAAAGTGAGAGGATTAACAGTCACCTGACAAGTCTTCACTGATGGGGATTAGACATCAGTGGGTAATTCTTCCCCTCTTTGGTCTCTCCAAGAGACAAGTCAGAATAGCATTTTATATCGCTTTTCAGAGGGTTCCAGCAAGAATGGGCCCTAGTTGCCTACGCTGGTGATAAGAGGCTCTCTACAGGGAAAAATTACTTTATTTCTTCTTTTTTAAGTAAACCACAGTTAAAATTCAGCATACAGGGATCATTGTAAGATACTGAAAGTCATCATTAATACATGTGCATAAATGTTATCCAAAACTGATGGGAGCCTGGGACATAGATATATATACGTATATTTTTTTAATTTTTTTTTGCTTGTCACTGATTTGAAGCCCAGACACAGACATATAAACAAACATCCATTAGCATCTGAGTAACTGCTGCTTGTTATTATCAACGAGCACTTACTGGCCACATTTTACAGGAGGCTAGTCTTAAATTCCTAGGAAAAAAAGAAATAATATCTCGAAGGAATTCTTCAGGCCAGGTTGAGTATATTACCTAAAATTGTTTTAACCAAATAAAGCATCTACCCTGGAAACATAGTACTTTGAAATTCTGTGATCATCAGCAGAGATAGAGAAGTTACTTCAGAAGAAATGCTATATTGTATCATCAGAGATACTATTTATTAGACAATAGCTTTTGATGGATATATATATACACATAAACGAAAGAAATCATAAAAAAACCTTTATCTACTATGATACACATTCATATTTTCAAAAATATAAGTTGTTAGTAAGATGACACTGTAGATTAAACACTCTGACAAACCACGTACAAACTCATTACCACCAGCAGAGGCTTTTGTCCATATTCTACTGAGGTGTTTTGGTCGACAACAGTAATATGTTTATTATTTTTATAAATAGTAATACATTTACTATTTTACACATACATCTACCCAAGCCATTTTTGTGTGCTTATCTTATTTTACATAAAGCAACAAATTATCTTAATTTTATGTGTGATATTAGAAGATGTATAGAGTATTTCAGTGTATTTACTTATGATTAATGAACTTAAGCTTAATTTTCCATCCAATTCTTCCCCCCAAATTATGAAACATGTCTTATTATAGTGGGTATTATTTCACACAGAGAAGTTGCTGTCCTCAGTTTCAATATTTGTAGTAAGAATGCACATGCATTTCACAGAAAACATGATTTTCAAGACTCACAGGGCAGAAAGTACCTTTAGTATCTCAGTAGTTCAACAAACTGAAGTTGTCAGTTCAGAAGTAAAACAACAAAGACCATTTGAACAGATTTTCATGGAAAGCAATTTAGCTAAGTATGAAACAATCTTTATTTTTGGCAAAATGTTCTTTAGAGCAAGTGTTAACAAGATTCATAGAAGATTCTCAGTATGTTTGTGAACTCTCTGAAGTGTCATGAAGAATTTTGTGTATATTGATTTAAAGGAAATCCTCTAGGAAAAGATTCATAGCTTTTAGCAACTTCTTAAAGCATCTGTGACAAACAAAACAGCACAAAACAAACTTCCACTTCTTTAAATCCAATTCTCTTCCATCTCATAATTTAAACTCTGGGTCTTCTCCATCTGTTTTCAGATAAGATCAAACATTTTTTTTCTTGCAGTTGTACAATTTATTCTTGAAAACTTTCATTAGATAACAGCCTGACTTTCTTTTCTCTAAAAGAGAGACAAACAAAGCTTCATTAGAAAGAGTAATAGTTGAGAGGAATTGTCTTAAAAGAAGGAAAAAAGGTTTAAGTTGAAGTCTACTCAAAGATATTTTGTGTCCGTTCTGGAACAGTAAAGTACAAAACTCGCTGCTTAATAATGTGTAACTTTCACAGTACTAAATAGAATAGCAACAAAATGTCAAGCCAGGTAAGTTATTAGGAAAGCACCTTTGTTAAGTCAACATTTCCCTCAAAGAGTAAAAGTTAATATTAACATGCTTTCCTAGAAAAACACTCATTTTCCTACCATAAGTCACACAACAAAGAGGTCATTTCTGAAATGTCTTCTAAAATCTGCAATCAGAAATGCAAAGGCAGCATGTATAGTAAAATATATGTGGTAAATTTTGTAAAATAGTAATATTCTGCACCTTTGCCCAAACACACTAACCTCAAGTAGAACTGCTCATTCTCCATTAGTCAACATAAGTTCAGAATCTGATAGCCTTATATTTTATTAAAGAAATCCCTAACCTGCAAGAGTAGTTCAGATTTCAGAAGTAATACACAACCAAAGAATTCTTTACTTAGTAGAAATTTTCTCAGATATTTTCAATTAAAATGTCAATTTTTTTTATTAACTCTGTTTTAATTTCAATATATAAGCAATTTATTCCTGAAGACTTTCATTAGGTAACGGTACAGTATTCTTTTCTCCAAAAGACAGACAGACAAAACTTCATTGGAAAGAGCAACAGTTGAGAGGAATGGTCTTACAGGAAGTGAAAAATGCCAAAGTTGAAGTTTATTCAGAGATATTCTGTGTTCACTGGAACAGTAGACAAAATTATAAAACTTGCTGATTAATAATGTGTATGTATAATAATGTATAAAAAGTAGTAAAAGTCATAATAAAATGTCAAGTCAGGTAAGTTAGGAGTGATTTTTCTGGTGTATTTATTCTTAAGTCACTGAAATTAATCAATTATTACTACATTATATTCCAAATGCATTCACTGAATAAATCACTGCTTAATGCCTGCTATATGTCGGATACTGTATAAGTAAGTAAGGGCATGCACCTGAGGGCATGTAATGGTGGTGAACAATAGACATGATTCCTTATAAAATATAAGCCACAACATGGATAGAATGGATGGCGAATTAGTGAATTAATTTTATCCTGAACATGCATAAATAGTGATTATAAAATCTTAATAAATATAAGTCTGATATCAAGAAGTAAATTGACAATAACAGAAACATTATGTATGACATTATACCATGAAACTGAAACATTTTATTGTGTCTAAACTACAGAAACCTTATGAAGTTGGTTTTGTAGTAGAACACTGAGTCACAAGTGACAGAAACCCAACTCACAGAATCCAGAAATAAGAACATAGTTAGAATTCAGAAATCACCAGCACCAGGTTCTAGAAGAAATGCTACCAAGTTCCTTACCATGTCTGTCATTCCTCTTCCTCTTTTCAAGTCTCATTTGCCCTTTTCTCTTTGCGGATGAATTTCCTCATGTGCTTCTGTCTACATGACAGAAAATGAGACCACTAATAACTCTAAAGTTTTAAGTCTTAAATTTTTAATACCTAAAGAAAGACTACCTTTTCTGTGTTGCAATTCTGATACTCCTAGAACAAGACTATGATTGTCCAAGGCCTTTTCAGATACCCAACACCAGACCAATAGTGCTCAGAAGGCTAAATCTGTTATAACAAGAAAATAAGATCTTGAAATGTTAATCTTTCCGATTTTACTTTTTTCTGAATTTTGTTTTTTATTGGAGTGCAGGACGTGGGATAGGAAATTGTACTTAGGATATGGTATATCCCCTTCCCAGGGGATGTCCATTCTAATCACTGATTTTACTTTCTTTTACACACTCTCATTCTTTCTCCTATTAGTCAAAGAAATCCAGAAGCACTACTTTTCTATAAGAAAAAATTTTTTTAAATTATTTACATAAATTTATTTTATTTTTGGTTGGTTTGGTTTAGTTGTTGTTGGTTGATTGGTTATTTGTTTGTTTTCTTGTTTGTTTCACTTCCTAACTAGTCTATTGAGACTCAAAAAGGAAATTCTTGATGGAAGTAGAACAAAGATAGTATATAACAAAAATTGAACAGCAAAAAAGAAAAAGAGATGATCCCAACTCCAGCACCTGAGAAGAAGATGGTTGAGGGTTACTGGAATGAGAGAAAGGAAAGGAAATTATGGGGCCAAAACCTCAGAAGATGACAGAATCAACGGACCAAAAGAATCACAGAGGAGTTAGAAATGTAAGGGAAGAGTTAGCATGAAAAGATTACCAATGATTCCTAAGTGGTCAAAGAGAGCAGAGTGGAAGCCAACATAATAGACCATCCTCACTTTGCAGAAAAACCATGTCAGTAGCTGTCATCACTATTGGCCAGAGAATGGCTGCCATCTTCAGCTGTGCCCACATCAGCAGTGTATTGTTAAGCATATCTATACCCTAGGACTTTGCAGAGCCTCTCTTGGACACTGTCTTTTATCATCAGCCCAGGGCACTCACATGTACCCCAAAACAGAGCATAGGAAACTTGACTCATCACATAACAGAGGAAAGCAAAAGCCCCTGTAGAGGTAACTGGGTGGACTGTAGAGTAGAAAAATTCACCCTTATTTCACCACCTTGGCAATTTCTGGGGTAGCCATGTGGATGACAGGGTAAGGAAGAAAAAATTCCAGAGGAAGTACTGACATGGGTTGCAGGGCAGATGGAAAAGAAAGACATACCCTAAAAATATAAATATTCTCATTTGACACAGGTGGCAATTAATTTTTATAAAGTTAAATACTTTCCCAAGATCATAAGAAATGTCAAGTCATAGTGCAGACCTAGCCAATGCTCTGAATCATGTGACAGTGCTTCAGTGCTTAGATTCCTGTGGCAGTTTCTTTTATAAACAAAATACCAAGAGGCATTTATGGAAATTTTTTGAATCATCAATCTAGCTATCTACTAGAAATATAACTGATACTGGCACTGTCTTAGTCCATTTTGTGCTGTTATAACAGAATACTTGAGACATAACTTATATGGAACAGAGATTTATTTCTTACAGTTCTGGAGGCTGGGTAATCTGAGATCAATGGGTTCACATCTGGCTAGGGCCTTAGTGCTGGGTCTTTCCATGGTGGAAGGCAGAAGGACAAGAAAACATGAAATTCAAGAGAAAGTAAAACTCACTTTGATAATAAACCCATTTCCATGATAGTGATATTAATCCATTCATGGGGGCAGAACCCTCCCAATCTAGTCACCTCTTAAAGTTCTCACCTCTCAACACTGTTTGCACTGGGGGTAAGTTTCCAACACATGAACTCGGGATGACACATTCAAACTGTAGCAGGCACCATACAAAGCAGATAGGTATTTGAGTAGCCTTGGAAACAAATGGTTATTAAGATACTACGTACAGTACTGGGAAGGGGTATTGTTTTTGTCATTTGAGGAAAAATGTGTTGTCCCTATCCATTTATTGCTCTAGTTTAGTATGTTTTAAACTCAGGTTGGAGTATGAGGTTATTTTTGTGGGAATTTTATATTTGTATGTTCCTATTTTGATGAAAAATTCACCTGTGTGTGTGTGTGTGTGTGTGTGTGTGTGTGTGTGTGTGTGTGTATAAAGAGAAAGTTTGGCCTACTAAAATACCAATTTTCAGGGACAATGGAGATACAAAACTTTCCAAAAGTCATGGAAAACATGACTTTTAGTCATTCCACATGCTTTTTTTTTTATCTTTGAGTTGGAGTCTCAGTCTGTCACCTAGGTTGGAGTGCAGTGGCATGCTCACAACCACTGCAACCTCAACCTGCTGGGCTCAAGCGATCCTTCCAATCAGCCTTCTAAGTAGCTGGAACCACAGGCACGTGCCACTATGTTGGGCTAATTTTTTGATTAATTGTAGAGACAAAGTCTCACCGGCTGGTCTTGAACCCCTGGGCTCAAGCAATCCTCTCACCTCTGCCTCCCAAAATGCTGGGATTACAGGCTTGTGCCACCATGCCCAGCCTTCCATATGCAATTTTCAAAACATGTTTAAAATCTTAAATAACATTCATGGTAATTGCAGAATAATCCTTAAATCTTCAAATTACCATTCTTCTAAACCATCATTTTAATATTATTCTATAGTTTGAATGTGGCATGTACTAAGTAGCAAAATTTTGGTGCATGTAACTTCAAAAGATACTGAAAATATGACTCTCTCTCCCTCGCCATCCATGTCTCATCTCTGCAAGTCTTTGCTGAGCCTCACTCTCTCCAAAAACATATGCGGAGAGAAAAGGGCTCAAGAAGCTCTGAGTTTATAACATCACAGCTCATTATTCAAGAGCAAAAAAAGAAAACAAAAAAAAAACACCCAAAATTCAGCTTTCAAATATTAAATTTTTTATAATAAACTTAATTCACCCAAACTGGATCACATATCCATCTTTGAAACAATGCCTGAGACAAAAGGATTGGGCACAAGGTTTGGTCATGTCTCATTCATGTGTTTACCACTTTGTTTCAAGTGCTGCTAATGTCAGCTTCACAAGAAGCATATGTTTGATAGGAGATAGGAGCAGTGGTGGGCTGGAGCCAGTTCCAGCTTGCTGGAGTTGACTGTGTGCCTCCCTTTCCAACTCCAGATGGTGGAAATACTTACACAACAGAAATCAGCATATGTCACAGACCAGAGCTTTTTTATCTTCCTGCGAGCAGGTAGTTAAATATCTGAAAACTTCTGGATGGGAGCGTTTTCTCCCTGTGGCTGGAGTTAGGGAGACAAAGGAATGCTGGGTAGAGACATCACTATGCTACTACAAGACCCATGTGTTCTCTATGAGTGCAGCTAACAAGTAATATTTATAAAACCAGCAAATCTATCAACCTTTACAATGACTTTTCATGAGCAAAATGCCCAAATAAAAGAGATCTTTTAAAGCTTTAACTTCTTTTCAGACTACACAAAGCAGTGTTTTGAAATTGCTTTTACATAGCACCTACCCATCTCACCAGTGTTCAAATAGAGGAAAATAATGTTTTCAGAAGATAACATGGTTCCAGAAAAGAAAAAAAAAACTATCTGTATACAATTTTGTAAAACATTACCTTTATGCCCTTGTTTCTTACTTGGGATATATTCAACGTTTGTCCTTCCACAGGCCATTCATGGAATGATAACATTGTGGGGTGTTTCTTTGCCAAGGAAAGCATCATGCCCTGATACATGCCACCCATGGTAAATAAAGATATATCTTGATAAATACTTTCTAAACTCTTTCAAATACTCACATGCTAAACTGCATAATTCATTTTGCAAATATTGTTTTCATGCTGTCTATATACAAGTCTCTAGTTTCATCTTAATGCAAAACTAAAAGTAAGCAATCTTCAATGACTCTCAGTGCTGAGTTGTCCAAGATTTGTTGAAAGTTTGGCATAAAATGGCTAAAGTTATTGATTAGGATACCTGATTAAGCCTATTTTCAGTGTCATAAAAACCACTGTATCTCTTGTTTCTGTCTCAAAATATTTTTTAACAAAGAAAGTCTTCTTTTTGTCAAATTTAAATGTACTTCACTTTTTGAGCAACTATTGATAATATTGATAGAGTAGCTTATAATGTTAACACAGCTGACATTTATTAAACATTTGTTGACTTGCTAGATACTGTGCTAAGCACTTTACTTTCATTATATTACTTAATCCATACAAAAGCCCTGTAAGACAGGAAATATTATCCCCATTTAACATATGAGTACTTTGAGGTATAAAGAAGATAAATAGCTTTTTCAAGGTCTCATAACAATTGAATACCATTTCCAGAAATCAAACTCCAAAATGACAACAAAATCCATGCACCCACCTACCTGAATACGTTAACTGCAATGTCATGTACTAAGGTGATCTCAAATATATTTCCCATTGAGTTGTAACACACCGAGTCTCTTGTCATTATTCTCCTTTCTAGAAGATAATGCCAAGGCTCAAAGAATGCAAGAAACATGTCCAAATTTCCAAAGCAACAGGAATAACTGCCAGAGGTTTAGTGAGTAACAAGCCTTACTAAAGCTTTGTTCGGGGCTTTTTTTTCTTTTCTTTTTTCTGACAAAAAAAAATGGCATTCAAAATGTTCAGAACTGAACATTCAACATTTTTATCTGGCAGATGGATGTACGCATCTATAAAAATTCACCAGGTTGGAGGAGTATGGTGGCTCATGCCTATAATCCCAGCAATTTGGGAAGCCG
Organism: Cephalopachus bancanus; assembly: GCA_027257055.1. NCBI lineage: Eukaryota > Metazoa > Chordata > Mammalia > Primates > Tarsiidae > Cephalopachus > Cephalopachus bancanus. The sequence goes on along the minus strand of JAPVLO010000030.1, from coordinate 2,477,164 downwards.
AGGCAGGAGGATTACTTGAGCCCAGGAGTTCAAGAACAGCCTGGACAGCATAATGACACTCCATCCCTACTTATTAATAAACAAACAGAAAACTAAATCATCAGTTTTGACAAAACAAACAACAACAACAAAAACCAGGAAACATTCCTGAGGCCACCTGAAACTGATAACAACCATTCTTTTCTGAAAATGTTTGCCAGAAAATTGGAAAAAAATACACCATAATTTCCAATAAATAAAAAAGAATGTCCAGGACTTTTTCTACTACACTATGCACCTATCAGCAGAGCCAAATTATTTGAATGTGTTATAAGGATTTAAAAATTTCGAGGGAACAGCCTTAAATGATTAATGTAATGATGTTTGCCTATATTAAAATATGACGTTTGTTTAGATTCTTAATTCTATTACATTCTGGGGTAACAACAGAAAGTAAGCATTAGAGTAAATCAAGATGTGCAGCAATTTTGTGGGAAGATGTCAGAGAGGAAATCTATGCTACAGGAGAAGTAGAAATTCAGCACCAGCCAGTAGAAATGGAAAGTGTTGAATTAATAAATGCAAAAGGCACTGTGCCCACAAGCCAGAACTTAGGGGAAAAGAGAGATAAAACAAGGAGAGAAAATAAGCAAGATTAGAAAAATTTACATTATCTCATTATAAGAGTTAGATCGAAAACAGACCAGGCTGAGTTAAGGATCTGTCAAAGCCATTCAAGTTCAACCTTAGCCATTCCAGCCCTAGTACCAACTTCTTATTGTAATGGCCTCATAAGGAGAAAACTACATGCAAATGAAACGAACAGTTATTAGGAACTGAGTCAAAGACATCCATCCCATCTACCTTGGAGTGAGTGTGATCTAGGTAGGATTTAGGAGGACAGTTTGCCAGACAGAATAAAAATGGTATCATGAAGCAAAAGAACATGACAAGTATAAGAGTTACCTACAGCCTCTGCATCACAGGCGTGGAAACAGACATTCTGAGTCCTGCCAACTTGTTGCTTCTGAAGATGATTTCAATGGTGGAAAAGCTGAGTAATAAATCAGGTTAATGTCCTCGATTTCCTTTCACACATAATAATTGATGCTTGGGAGGAAGCCCTAGAAAATAGAAACAATGGGCCCGGATGAATAATTGGAAAGGGACACCATGTTTTTCTCAGCAGAATCTACCTCACAAAGATGTCAGTTCTCAAGGTGTTAGGAAAAGCAAATTTGTCACTATTTTTTTAAGTCAAAGAATACACAGAGTGCCAACAACTTGGCCACTTAATTTAACCATCTCAAGTTCTTAAATTATAGAGGGAAGTTAAAGAGAAGTGTCCTATAAAACAAAGGTAATCAATCAGTAGAGTCTCTAAACAGAAGTTGGGAATCAGCTTAACTACCAGGAAATCCCATTTCTCAGTAGAAATTTTAGCAATGAAGGAGAGAGTGTGGTAGTTTAAATTCAGTTGGGGGACAGGGATTGTTATTGGGTCAAGTCTTTGAGGAGGTAGGCAAAGAGGGCGTTCCAAATAATGGCAACAGGCTTAGAAATAGTTCATAAAAATTTCAAGATCTACATTTGGATGTCTATGTATACTAGCAGACTTGTGGACAAAGACATCTGGAACTTGTGTTTGCTTTTAGGTATAATAAGCAAAGCTGGGAAACTTTCCCAGACTCTACCAGGCTCAAATGTTCTATCACTTACAGCTAAGGTAATGTCTATTTCTGAATTTTTTTTTTTTTTGGCAGATTTATCTTCTCCCACTAGACTGTGAGCCCCCTCACTGTCAAGGAGGTCTCTTGGTGCTAACCAAATGTTTATCGGATAGAACTATTGAAAGGTGTTAAAGACTACTTATCTTGCCCCAATTAATCTTCAAATAGCCCACATAAGAAAAGAAATGACAAGACTCTAGCTCTTTTTTTTTTTTGAGTTGGGGTCACACTCTGTCGCCCAGGTTAGAGTGCAGTGTCACGCTCACGGCCATTTCTGCCTCGACCTGCTGGACTCAGGTGATCCTTCAGCCTCGGTCTTCCAAGTAGCTAGAACTTGGTGGGCATGCACCACCAAGCCCAGCTAATTTTTTTATTTAATGTAGAGTCAAGGTCTCCCCAAGTTGCCCAGGCTGGTCTCGAACCCCTAAGCTCAGGCAATCCTCTCAATTCTGCCTCGCAAAGTGCTGAGATTGCAGGCATGAATTTCGATCTAAAGGAAAATAAAGCCTCTAGCTCTTATGCAGACATTCTCTTCCCCTTTAGACTGGAATTAGTTTAAAATCTGGTAATCTTAGTTGTTTTTTGTATTGTTTTGTTTTTTTGAGTTGGAGTCTCACTGTCACCCAGGCTGGAGTGCAATGGCACACTCAGGCCACACCAGTGTCAACCTGCTGGGCTTCGGCGATCCTTCCACCTCAGCCTTCCAAATAGCTGGAACTACAGGCGTGCACCACACCCGGCTAATCTTTTATTTATTGTAAAGACAGGTCTCTCCAAGTTGCCCGGGCTGGTCTCGAACCCACAGGCTCAGGCAATCCACTCGCATTGGCCTCCCAAAGTGCTGGGATTACATGATGAGCCACCGAGCCCAGCCAATCCTAGTTTTTAAATGATATATTTCTTGGAGAAACTGTAGCTTGTTTGTGCTACCCAGTTTGTTGCTGCCTCATTTATCTTGCTTTTAACTCTGCATCAGCATTCAGAGTCCTATGGCGTGGGCACCATTCCACACAAGATGTGTGGGAGCGGCATGGCCCAAGCTGCCCTTCAGCAGAAACATAAAGTAATTTGAATGCGAGTTTGCCTCCTTCCCATTTCATCTATCAGTAGTCCTGATCAGGAAAACATTTTGTACACTTTCTTGGAATCATAACACTCACACTAGTCTACTAGGATTATAGTTTAAATTCATTTATCTATTTCCTAATATTTGTTGAAGGTGCTGTGAGACAAGTCTTAGGCTTGGCATGGCTACCTTTGTGACAGAAAGAGGGAACAATGAACTCAAGTAAATAAAGAGAATAAAAGTAGTTTAAAGCATGAATACCCATGCCTCGAGGCTACATCATTGCTTTAACAGAATCTTGAGGAAGATATGAGAGCAATCTAGTTGAAAGATAGCATAAAATGGAACCTGGTAGTAGGTTATGACCTTGTAATATGACAAATCAGCAGAGATCACACTTCTTTTGGGTCTCTACTCATATATTCCCAACAAAGACGCCTTCTCTGACCCCATTATCTAAGACAATAAACTTCCTTTTGCCAAGCTCAATCTCTTTACCCTGATTTTTTGCTGAGAGCCCAGATGGATTGTTGACTAAGGGCCAAGCTTTGACTCCACACAGTTTAAACTGAATACCAGCTTCATGATGAACATTCTGGTTTTACGACAAGGTATTCTAGATAGCTCTAAGATTGGAATTTATAGCAACCAACCTTAACATACAATCACAAATGTGTGTAATTACTCTGATTGTGTAAGTCTAGACCAGAGTCTATCCTTAAAATTTTCTATGAGTAAGAAAAGATATGGGAAAGAGGAAACTGGCTCTAACTATATTTAGTAATTTACTATTCAACAAATATTTACTGAGTGTCTACCATGTGCAAGACATCCCTGGACTCCTTGACAGTTGGTCAAAAGAGGATGCAGGTTTTTCTCAGTACCTCTCGTGGGGAGAAAGATGAAGGTGAAGTACTAACTTTTGAGTTACAGTGTAAAGTCCCTACTTAATCACAGATGTCTTCTCAATCTGGGACTAGAAAGAAGTGCTCAAGTGCTTTTGCTAACCTTGTTGCTTCTCCTTTTACAACAGGGTATCTACTTACTGAATGTGCACACACATACACTCATTTCTAAATAACCTGGATTCCAGAGTCAGAAAGAGAGAACCACTAGCAATCTACATTGTTAATAATTCCATTTTATAAAAGTAATGCCTATAATCTTGCCTTATAGTTCTGCATGTATGTTATAAAGATGGAAAAGATGCACTTAACTAAGGGATAACAGGCAGATGTGAGACAGGGAGAACATCAGGACTCTTCTCTCCTGAGATTATGATAATGTTTATCCATATTGTCTGTGGAGATGAAGAGAAGTGGGTCAGCAGTGTGGAAAGGGAATGTTTTTTCAGTATAGATTTGTTGTATATGAATCATGTTTTTGCATGCTGCTGTCTGTGATATGAGATGATTTCTCAGACCATGTTGACAGAGTATTTGCGGAATTAAAGAGTGGTTAATTTACCATATCATTTTCACTGAGCATGCAAATATTATAATCTCCATAATAAATAATTTTTTTCTAAAATATTAAAAACACATTCTGAGACAGTTTCAATTATAAATAATGGTAAACTTCTGATGATGTAATACAGACCAAAATTCCATGTAGATTATAAATAACATACAAAAGTCATGTGCGATAATTATAATCTAAAACACAAGGAAACTTCCCAAGTGGTGATGTCAACAAGTGGCAGAATAAGACATAAATAACAACCATCTACAAAGGGCCTTTGTAGGAGTTTTGGGACATAGGCAGGAGCTTATAAAACCATAGTAAACTCAAGACCGAGGAAAGTTGCTTTGAGGAGGCAGACCTGCACTCCAGTAGCAGGCCTATTGCCAGAGACATGGTTATGAATTCAGAAGGAATTCCATTTTCCTCTTGAATAGTCTCCAGTCCTACTTGTCTGAGATCCCAGAGGAAGTCTCTTTCTATGTATGGAACCAGTAGAAGTCACACTTAACCATGCTCGCAGTAACAGACCTGTTGACAGCAGATGAATCTTCCCAAATGGAACCAATCCCATCGATCCAACTTCATTCCCAGTTGACTGCAGTTGAAGAAAGCTCTGTCCATCTGGGCATGTGCAGATTATTACCTATCAGAACACATGAATAGAGTCTAGAAGAGGTGACTACACCTTCAAATATGCAGACATTAATGCAAGATTCCAAGGATCACAAAGAATCAGGCAACCATGACACCACAGTAACCAACCCAAAATGAGTATAGATCCATCAGCTGCTTGACAGAGAATTCAAAATAATGATCTTATAGAAGCTCAGTGAGCTACAAGAGAACACAGATAGACAATTAAATGAAATCAGGAAAACAATACATGAGCAAAATGAGAAGTTCAATCAAGAAATAGAAACCAGGTCAGGCTCAGTGGCTCATGCCTGTAATCCCAGCACTTTGGAAGGTGGAAATGAGAAGACTGGCTGAGCCCAAGGATTTGAGACCAGCCTGGGCAACTTGGTGAGATTTCATCTCTATGAAAAAAAATCAAGAAATTAGTCAGGCTCGGTGGCATGAGCCTGTAGTTCCAGCTACTCGGAAGGCTGAGGCGGAAAGATTGCCTGAGCCCAGCAGGTCAAGGCTGTGATAGCCATAAGTATGCCACTGCACTCCCGCCTGGGTGACACAATGAGACTTGGACTCAAAAAAATAAAAATACAATAAAGAAAGTAAGAAATATAAACCATAAAAAGAAACAAATAGAAATTTCAAAGCTGGAATATAATGATTAAATGGAAAAAGTCAATAGAGAGTTATTGCAGTAAACTCAATTAAGCAGAAAAAGAATATGCAAACTCAAAAGACAAGTCATTTGAAATTATCCAGTTAGAAGGGAAAAAAAAAAGAAAAAAAATGAAAAAAGTGAAGTAAGACTATGAGATTTATGGGACACCATCTAAAAAATTAATGTATGCAGGTATTATGGAAGTCCCAGGAGGAGGAAGGAGAAAGTATAGAATACAAAGTATATTTAAAGAAATAATGACTAACTATTCCTCCAAATCTAGATAGGAAATTGACATTCAGATTTATGAAGCCAAAAGACACCAAAAGAGAAGTAGAACTAAAAAGGTTTACAATGAGACACAAAATTACATCATCAAAAAGAAAGAGAGAATTTTCAAAACAGCAAAAGAAAAGTAACTTGTCATATACAAGGGAGACTTTCTTAGACTATAAGTTAATTTCACAGAAGAAACCTTGCAGATGAAGAGAAAAATAGGATGAAACTCAAAGTACTAAAGGACTAAAACAACCTACCAGGAATGCTTTATCCAGCAAACATGCGCTTCAGAAATAATGGAGAAGTAAATACATTCCCAAACAAAACCTAAGCGAATTCATCATGACTAGACTTATCTTACCAGAAATGCTGGGGAATTAGCATGAAAATATCCTAAACAACAGCACAAAATCATATGAAAAAGGAAAATCTCACTCCTAAAGATAAATATAATGATAAACACAGAATATTGTAAAACTGTAGTGAGGGGCATGTAAATTATGTTTAACACTGGTATTTACATTTAAAAACAAAAGTAGAAATAGTAACTATAACCACAGAAATTTTGAAATGGAAACATAATCTAGAAATAAGTAAAATCTGACATGAATTATATAAAGGGTAGAGAAGTAATGTGCAATGTTTCTGTATAAGACTGATATTAAGTTGTTATCATCTTAAAATAGACTGTCATCCCTATATAAAGTTTGATGAGAGCTCCATGGTAATCACAAAAAAAGTACAGTAGATTCACAAAAAACAAAGAGAAAAGAATCAAAGCATGCTAATACAAAATAAATAATCAGCACACAAAGAAAAACAAGAAAAAAGAGAGCAACAAGAGAAATATAAAACAGACAGAAAGCATGTAATAAATATGGCAATAGTAAATATTTTCTTGTTAATAATTACTTTAAATGTAAATGAACTAACCTTTCCAATCAAAAGACAGAGTGGCCAAATGAATTTTTTTTAAAAAGACCCAATTATGAATTGCTTACAAAAGATTCACCTTAGATTTAAGACACACATAGGCTGAAAGTGAAGGGGATAGAAAAGATTCTAAATAATTGATAACTAAAGGAGAGCAGGGGTAACTGTACTTACATCAGACAACACAGACAGTAGGTAAAAAACTGTGACAAGAAACAAAGCACAGCATGACATAATAATAAAAGTCAGTTTAAAAAAGATAAAACAATGATAAATATATATGCATTCAAATCAAAGCACCAAAATATAAGAAGCAAACATTAACACAGTTGAAGGGAGAAATAGGCAGCAAAACAATAATAGTAGGAGACTCCAATACCCAACTCTTTATAATGGATAGATTATTCAGACAGAAAAATCAATAAAGATATAGCAGAACAGAAAGAACTGTACAATACTATGAACCAACTTGGCTCAGCAGACATATATAGTACATTTCACTGAATAGTAGCAATTTTCTTAAGCTCACATGAAACATTCTCCAGAATAGGTCACATGCTAAGTCACAAAACAAGTCTCCTAAAATTTAAAAAAGATTTAGATTATTCCAAATATATTTCCAATAACAATAGAAGAAAACAAAAAATCAAAAATTTGACAAAATGTATGAGTATATCAAAGTTAAACAGCATACTCTTAAATAACTACTGGGTCAAAGAAGAAATCAAAAAGAAAATTCAAAAATAACTCAAAGAAATAAAAGCAAAAGCTCCCCAAACCAACAGAATGCAGCAAAAACAGTACTAAGAGGAAAGTTTATAGCAATAAATGCTGACATGGAAGAAGAGAGATTTCAAATAAGCAAGCTAACTTTACACCTTGATCTTAAAAACAGAAGAATAAGCAAAAGCCAAAATTACCAAAAGAAAGGAAATAATAAAAATCAGAGCAAGAAGAAAATGAAATAGAGGATAAAAAAAATTTTAATCAGCAATATTTAGTTGTTTTTTTTTAAAAAAAGATAAACTTGACAAAACCCTCAGACTAAAAAGAAAGAGAAAAGATTGAAATAAATAAAACAATGACAAAGGAGACATTATAATTCAGCCCCTAGAAATAAAAATGACTATAAAGAACTATTATGAACAATTATATGCTAACAAATTGGACAACCTTGAAAAATATTCTAGAAAGATACACCTACCAAAACTGAACAGGTCTTATGTTTCAAGAAGAAACATAAAGCCTGAACAGATAATAACAAATAAGAGAATTGAAGGAATAATTTTAAAACTTCCCAACAAAGAAAAGCTCACAACAAAGGAACTTCACAGGTGAATTCTACCAAATATTAAAGAAAAATGAATACCAATTTTTCTTAATCTCTTCCAAAAAAATTGAAGATGAGGAATTTTTCAAACACATTCTATTAGGGCAGCATCACCCTGATACCAAAGCTAGACAATGACACTATAATAAAAGAAAACTACAGGTCAATAATCCAGATGAACATACAAAAATCCTCAATGAAACACTGGCAAACCAAATACAACAGAACATTAAAGGAATTGAAATTAATTGCTGTTGTTGAAATTACTGGTTAATATTGCTAAAATGTTCATACTTCCCAAAGCAATCTGTAGATTCAGAATAATTCCTCTCAAAATTCAAATGATTTTTTTTACAGAAATAGACAAAAGAATTCTAAAATTCATTTGAAACCACAAAAGACCCTGAACCACCAAAACAATTTTGAGTAAGAAATATTACATTCCCTGAATTCAAAACCAATTATAAGTCTAATCAAAAGACAACCCAGAAATACACTCATGCGTTTACAATCAAGTGATTTTTTTGACACAGGTGCTAAGAAATAAAATTTGGGGGAAAGAATAGTATCTTCAATAAATGGAGCTCAGGAAATTAAATATTTACATGCAAAAGAATAAAATTGAAGCCTTTTTTCACATAATATATTAAAATATCAACCAAAAGTGAATTCATTTTAAGTGCAAATGCTGAGACAATAAACCTCTTAGAAGAAAGCATAGCAAAAATGATTATAGACATTGAACTGGGCAATGATTTCTTAGATTTGACACCTAAAGCACAGTTAAAAAAATAAAAAATAAATAAGTGGTATTACACCAAACTAAAAAGTTTCTGTTTAGCAAAGGAAACAACAAAATGAAATGGCAACTTACAGAGTGTGAGACAATAATTGCAGACCATTTTTCTGATAAAAAATTAATATTCAAAATATACAAGAAACTTTTACAACAATAGCAAAAAAAACTTACTAAAAATTAGTCAAAATAACTGAATAGACATTTCTCTAAAGAAGACATACAAGTAGCCAACAGGTATACAAAAAGATGCTCACCATTATTATCAGAAAGTGCAAATTAAAACCACAATGAGAGCCGGGCTTGGTGGCTCAACCTGTAATCCCAAGTGCTTTGGGAGGCTGAGGTGAGTGGATTGCCTGAGCCCGTGGGTTTGGGACCCACCTGGGCGACTTGGTGAGACCTCATCCTACAATAAATCAAAAATTAGCCGGTTGTGGTAGTGCTTGCCTGTAGTCCCAGCTACTTGGAAGGCTGAGGCAGAAGGATCACCTAAGCCCAGCAGGTCGAGGCTGTGGTGGCCAGGAGCGTGCCACTGCACTCCAGTCTGGGTGACACAGTGAGACCCCAGCTCAAACAAAACAAAACAAAACAAAAGGCCACAATGAGAAATCACCTCAAGCCTGTTTGGTTGGCTGTTATCAAAACTACAGTAAGGCTACTTTCAAAAACACAAAGTTTTGCTGAGCACATGAGGATAAAGCAATCCTTTTACACTGTTGGTGGGAATATAAATTGATGCAGCCACTACGGAAATCATTCTCTCAAAAACTTAAATATAAAATTATCATTTAATCTAGCAGACTCACTTCTGAGTATGTAGCCAAAGAAATTGAAAATATGGATCTCAAAGTGATATTTGCCCTCCTACGTTTATGGCAGCCATATTCACAATAACCAAGATAGGTAAACAACCTAAATGTTCATTGACAGATGAAAGGGCAAAGAAAATATGATTGTACCCAGCCTGGACAACATAGCAAAACTCCATCTCTACAAAAAAAAAAATCACAAAATTTAGCCAGACTTAGTGGTATGTGCCTGTAGTCCCAGCTATTCAAGAGGCTGAGCTGGAAGGATTGTCTGAGCCCAGTAGGTTGAGGCTGTGTTAAGTAGTGATTGTGCCATTGCACTCTAGCCCAGGTGACAGAATGAGACCTTAAATCAAAAAAAAAAGTGATATACACATACAATGGAATGCAATTTAACTTAAAAATTTTTAAAAGGATATTCTGTAAAGTCTCTTCTATGTTTTGGTTACAGAGATAAACTTCTTTCAGCATTTATAGCTTGTCTGTGTGATTCCTTGAATAAACCAGTCTCCTCTGCTTCATGGAACCAAGCCCACTCCAGGGTAATTCTATCAGTACAGTACATGCAATACCCACCCCTGTGGTCACAGATGAAGGCTGTAACTCAGGCATGGTACTCTCCTTTAGAGCTGCCACACTGGACCTTCCCAATAGTGTACTTCTCTCAACTATTTCTTTTTTCTTTTTTTTTTTTTTTGAGTTGGAGTCTCACTCTGTCGCCCAGACTGGAGTGCAGTGGCCGCTTCCGGCCACCGCAGCCTCGACCTGCTGGGCTCTGGCAATCCTTCCACCTCAGCCTTCCAAGTAGCCGGAATTATAGGCATGCACTACCACGCCCGGCTGATTTTTTTTTATTTATTTATTGTAGAGATGAGGTCTCGCTGCCCAGGCGGGTCTCGAACCCGCGGGCTCAGGCAATCCACTCACCTCAGCCTCCCAAAGGCGTGGGATTACAGGCTGAGCCACCGAGCCCGGCTTCAACTATTTCTTAATTCCTCTTTTCAATCTTGGAGACCTATCGTGGTTTTTCAGTCCAACTGATGATGATACCTAACTTCTGGTTTTGCCATACTTTGAATTCCAAGAGGTTCTGGTATTTATTAATTTTCAGAGATTTGTGGGAGACAAAGGAGTAAATAGATGATGACTTATGCAACCATGTTCATATACAGAAAATCCTTTGGGCAGTTATGATAAAATCTTGTATGTTAACTGCTATGACATAAGGCAAACATATTTGGTATCAAATAAATGACAAATAATAAGAGTAATACCAAAAATGACAACAGAGAAAGCTTTATAGAGATGGTAGCATTTATTATGAGCCTTGGTTAAAAGGCAGGACAAAAAGGAAGATTTGGAAGCAGAAAGAATGACTCCACAGTACAGATTGTGGAATTATGAGGCTAGCTTGACTGAGCAGAAGGTGCATGCCGGTGGAAAGAAGGAAAAGCTATTAAAAGAAGCAGTTTATAAGACTTTCAGAAGTATTGGTATTTTAAAAAGGATTTCTAATTCTGGATCATTAGACAGTGTCAAACCTGGATTGAAGAGGTATTTAAAAGCAGCACGACCCTCAAATCTTACCACCTAGATCAATTTCTTTTTTGACCAACTCCAAAATGTCTGTTCTCCTTTGACTTATACATTCATGTATCACTTAATGGCAGGTATACATTGAAAACAATGTGTCATTAGACAATTTTGTCATTATGCAAACATCAGAGTGTCGTTACCCCTAGATGGTGCAGCCTACTACACTCCTAGGCTTTATAGCAAAGCCTATTGCTTGTAGGCTACAAACCTGTGCAATAATAAATCCCTGTTACTGTCATAAATGCTTTAGGTAACTGTAATGCCATGGTAAGTATTTGTGTATCCAAACTTATTTAAACATAGGCAAGGTACAATAAAAATATGGCATGAAAGATTAAAAAATGATACACTTAAATAAGGCATTTACCATGAATGGATCTTGTAGGACCGGAAGTTGCTCTGGGTAGGTCAATGAGTGAGTGCTGAGTAAAAGTGAAGGCCCAGGACATTACTGTATACTCCCGTAGACATCATAAACTTTGTACACTCAGGTTACACTAAATTCATTTACAATATTTTTTGTCAACATCAATAAGGGTGTCAGATCCCAAACCAGGCAAAGTGAGGATCAGTGAGAGACCCAAACTGCACCTGTACGATGACCACTTATGTACCTAATCCTAAATTGTACCCCACATCTTTAACATTTAAAAAATGTATTCAATAATACATTCACCATGCATTTTAGTGTTCTGTACATTTTTTACTTTATAAACTTTTTTTTAACTTTTTGACTCTTTGGTAATAATACTTTGCTTTAAAACACACATTGTATGACTGTACAAAAATATTTTCTATATAACCTTATTCTACAAATATTTCTCTGTTTAAGTGTTTTAAACATTTTTTTTTCAAAAAGAGAAACAAACACACACATTAGCCCAGGGCAGGATCATCAATATTACTGTCTTCTACCTCCACATCTTGTCCTACTAGGTGGTCTTCAGGGGCAATAATATGCATGGAGATGTCACTTTCCATAATAACAATGCCTTCTCCTGGAATATCTCCTGAAGGGCCTCCCTAAGCCTTTTTACAGTTAATTTTTTTTATAAGTAGGAGTACATTCTAAAATAATGAAAAAGTATAGTATAGTATATACATAGACCAATAACATAGCTATGTATTATCATTATCAAGTATTACATACTGTACATAATTTTAAGTGTCCTATTTTTATGTGGCTGGCCGTGCGGTAGGTTTGTTTACACCAGCGTCACCACAAACATGTGAGTATGCATTATACTACGACTTTACTTAGGGCAACCGCAATACTAGACAGTAGGAATTATTTTCAGCTCCATTATAATCTTACAAGGGCACCATTACATATGTGATACATTGCTGACTGAAATGCCATTTTATGGCGCATGTTTATATTTAAAAGCAAGTCTCTAACTGAAGCATGCAAAGGGTCATTGAAGGCTAGATCAACCCAGTAACCCAGTATGAAAGCAAATCTGAACCTAACATGGACGTCTTTTTAAAATTCTTTCCCTCCAGACTGATAGCTCTATGAAGCAGGGGCAACAACTACTTTATTCACCAGTTTTTATTACAACTATGCCACAATGCTTGTCAATAGTACATACACCAGAAATAAATGCTGAATACATTTTGAATAGATTTCTTACCTGCAGCTTCTCTAGAGTTAAAATTCTTTATCATACTGTTTTATTCTTTGCAAACTTTTCCAGTTGTATCTTAAAATAAAAACTAATCTGAGAGATTTTTAGTTTTGAATTTAAATATAATACACTTCTGCCATCTCTTGAAAGAATTGGAATGACCCCAAATCACAAAGTCAGGGATGGGAAATTATGGCTTCTGTAGCTATGCCAGAGGGGTTTAAATACTCTCTTAAGAGTTTTAAATACTCACCTTTTTTTTAACCTTCAAAATAAAGATTTTTTAACCTTGTAAAACTATGCATGTGAACATATGTACTCTGGGGGAAAAAAAGTTGATCAATATTAGCCAGAGAACAAAGAGATTTAGACTTGAATGATTTCCACATTTGGCTACTGCATATCAGTCACTGGAGACAGCAGCGAATGTGCTGCTGTGGCAGAGAAGAGCTATACTGATTTCCGTTAGACATGCTCCCACTAAAATAGATTAATTCTTAGTCATCAAAATCTGATTTGGGCTCAAGCTTAGCAGGCTAATTTTCAGCCTATGGGAATAAAGTCACGGTAATTTTCCTATCATTTAGTGGAAAAGAGATGAGAAAAGACAAAAGAAAAACACTACACCAAGAGGCTACAAATGTCAAATATATCTTGCCACTCTCTGGCCCATTAACTATCATCTGGATGGATTTACTTTTACAAGGCATAATTTCCCTAATAATTAAGCGAGGAAAGGTTTTCAGAATGCATCATTTACTATTTTGAAAAATGTCACTAGAACAAGGCTAATTAAACCTTTGCTTTTCATCACAGTCTGGTTGCTATAGTTTCCTGCAGTTTGAAGCAATGATCTTGGGCTATATTTTACTACCAAAGAAATATAGTGTACTTTGGAGCAAACAATAATCAGAAAAGGATCTTCCAGTGGGAACTAAATTTTTTAAAAAGTAGTAATTGATGGATTTTCTTCACTTTATTTCTTGCATTGAAATGGCCATGCTTTACTCCATAACCAGCTTGGCTCAAACACACACATATTTATTAAATGGATGTATGCCTTCCAGAGGCATTTTGCCAGACACTGAGCACAAAATAACGAATAGATCCTGGTCCTTGTCCTTGAGAACTCCTAGTCCACATGGGAGACACTGTGATAAGTCATATTAAAAGGAGGTGAATACAAGGTGCTGTGAAAACCCTGTATCTGGGGAAGTCAGAAGAGGCTTCCTAGGGGCTTGACCATCCAAAGAAATTAAAGTCCTGAGTAGGACTTTACCAGGATTATGAACTTCCAGTCAAACCCGGCAGAACATGGTTTCTTCTTGGAACTTTGCTGCAGGGATTTCTTCAACAAACATTTAATTTTACATTTACAGAAGAGAGGTTACAGAGGTAACAAAGAAATCTCAGTTTTCCCTCAAAGATAAGATCTTATATGACCTTGGTACATGTGTCAAAACTAAGAAATTAACATTTACTTTTAAGTAAACAGATATTATTTTTATTTCACCACTTTTCCCACTAATGTTCTCTTTTTGCTCAAGGATCTAATTCAGGATACCACACTGTATTTGGTAGTCATTTCTCCTTAGCCTTCTCCAATCTGTGACAGTGTCTTGGTTTTTTTCTTGTTTTTTTGCAACCCTGACAGTTTTGAAGAGTAGTGGTCAGGTAATGTCTTAGCTCATTTGGACTCTGTAACAATTGCAACTTGGCTGGGTGTGGTGGCTCAAGCCTGTAATCCCAGCACTTTGGTAGGCTGAGGCCAAAGGATTGTCTGAGCCCAGGGTTCAAGACTAACCTGAGCAACTTGGCAAGACCTCATCTCTACAATAAATCAAAAAATTAGCTGGGTGTGGCGCCATGTGCCTGTAGTTCCAGCTACTTCGAAGGCTGAGGCAGAAAGAGTGCCTGAGCCCAGCAGGTCAAGACTGCAGTGGCCGTGAGCATGCCACTGCACTCCAGACTGGGCAACAGTGAGATTCTGACTCAAAAGAAAAAAAAAAGTACAACTTATAAATAATAGAAAATTATTTCTGACAGTTCTTGTGGCTGGAAAATCCAAGATCAAGCCACCAGCAGATTAGGTGTCTGGTGAGAGTTTACTTTCTACTTCATAAATAGCACAGATAGTAGTCTTACATAGTAAAAGGAAAAAACAAGCTCTCTTGGCCCTTTTTTATAAGGACACTGATCTCATTCATGAGGACACAGTCCTTAAGACCTAGTCTCCTGCAAAGGCCCCACTTCTGAATACCACCACATTACAGATTCTGTTTCAATGACATGAATCTTGGATGAGGGGAGCTGCAAAGATTCAGACCATAGAGAGTAGTTTATAAAACATCCTTCAATTTGTATTTGTCTAAGATTTTCTTATGATCAAACTGAAATTATGAGTTTGGAGGAACAAATATCACAGAAGTCTTTTCATTGCATCAAACAAATATACATGGTATCAACATGACATATCACTGTTGATATTAATCTTGATCACTTGGCTAAGGTAGTGTCTAACAGGTGCAGTAAAATTATTATTTTGTCTGTTTCATGTTCTATTCTTTGGAAAGGAGTCAATAAGTCCAGCTCACACTCAAGGGGAGAGGAATTAAGCTCCACCTCCTGGATGGGAGAGGATCTACTTAAAGTATCAGAAATTTTTTGTTAGAAAAATGTATCCCTTCTCCAGGGATATATTTATTTATTTATTTATTTATGTAATCATTTACTTATATAAACTTATGTAATCATTTACTTATATAAACTTGTACTCATGTATACTTATTTACTACTTTCAGCTATTGTCCAACACTCGATTATTCATTTTGTTTCTCAGATCATTTCAGCTTTGGCCAGTGGGAGCTCTTTTAGATTACCAGCTGTCTCCCTTTGACACGCTCCCTATTTTCATTCTTTTAACATTTCCTTGTTTTTTGGCACTACAACATGCTCCAGGACCATCTTTAAATGGATGAAATACATGCTGAGATAAAACAAGAGGATGTAGAAAACAAAAGAGATAAGAGAAGAAGGAAGAGGAGGAGAAATAACAGAAGGTGAGAAACAGTGGGCCAACTGCAAAGTGACTCCACAGACTGAGATAAATAAAAGGTAAGCCAGCAGTGGTGGAAATACAGAAGCAAGCCAACTGGTACACAAAACCTCAGAAAGCCTTAAAACTGAAGGCACATGCCAGCTCAGAGAGTGCGAGTGGGCTGAAAAGAGAATGGGTGAAAGTCAATACAATAATCAGTAAGATCCCTACAGACTGGGTCTTTATGTTCCAGAGATGTTCTGCCAGGGTGGCTTCAGAATTAGGAACACTAGGCTCAGTTGAGGATGGGGATATATGACTGAAAACAGGAGACTTAAGTGAAATGAAATAGAGACACTCTTAGTTTGCTTCTTTCATTTGTCTCAGAGAGAGCGCTGTCAACCACATTAAGAATTCCTCTCTGAAAAAATTGGCCAGATCAAGTCTCACAGGTGTTGATAGTTGGAGTCCCAATATAGGTGGCCCCAGTCAGTCCACCAGAGAGTGAAGCCCGCAAGACAGCAACACCAATGCATGCCCACAAACTTGCAATAATATCTTTTCAATTTTTTGTGTGAAAGGTTTCATACATCACTCATAAGCAGACCCTGAAGTTTGACCATAATACTATAAGAAAGGGATTGTCAGTAGTGGGACACTGTCAGTGGGGGGGGTGCGGGGGGCAGGACACAGCAAGGGTACCTGATCTCAAACCAGGCAATGGGGGACCAAAGGGAGGCCCAAATTTTACCTGTACAATGTCCACTTGTATACCTAATCCTGAATTGTACCCCACATCTTTAAAATAAAGTAGAAGAAAAGAAAGTTTTCATACATAATAAATGTAATATGCACATATACACATACCTGTGTGTTTGTGTGTGTGTGTATACATCAAATAACCATAAAATAAACATTCTGTAGCAACATCAATGTTAAGAAATTGCCAGTACCATAGAAGGAAGTCACTGATTCATAACCCCTCCATAATTCAAAATCTGTAGGCTTCACTTATCAATATACTAGCTATTTCTATCCCTAAAATTACAGT
This sequence comes from Cephalopachus bancanus, assembly GCA_027257055.1. Classification (NCBI taxonomy): domain Eukaryota; kingdom Metazoa; phylum Chordata; class Mammalia; order Primates; family Tarsiidae; genus Cephalopachus; species Cephalopachus bancanus. The sequence continues at coordinate 2,460,175 of JAPVLO010000030.1, read as the reverse complement.
TTATTTTCCCCATTTCTAATTTATATACATAGCTATATGCTGAATATAATATTTACAACTTGCTTCCTTCCCTCAGCACATCATTTGAGAGGTTCATCTATGCTGATACATGTACTTGTGGTTTGTTCATTTTCATTTCTGTGTACACTATATTTATCCATTTTAATATTGTTAGACATTTGTTTCCAGCTTGGGATTATTATAAACAATACTGATATAAACATCCCTGTCCAGATGTCCTTGTACACATGAGCATAAGACAGATAGATTAGATATAGATATAGATATATAAAACTGAATAGGATTGCTGTCTGATCTATAGACTTGACACAACTGCAATTTAAAAATCTGAGCATTTTGTCCAGGCACAGTGGTTTATACCTATAATCCAGCACTTTGGGAGGTCAAGGCAGGCAGATCACTTGAAGCTAGGAGTTTAAGATGATCTGGACAACATATTAATATCTAGTCTCTACAAAAAATCAAAAATTAAAAAATTAGTCATGTTTGGTGGTGAGTGCCTATAGTCCCGGCTACTTGGGAGACTGAGGCAGGAGGATCTCTTGATATGTATATTTCTAAACTTTATTTTTATTATATAAATATTTGAAAAGTCAAAGTACTGAATCTGAGTACAACCTAAACAGTTTTGAGAAAGAATTGAGTTAGAAGACTTACATTATCTGATTTTAAGACATTGTAAAGCTACAGTAATGAAGATAGTATCCTATTTGTGTTAAAATAGACAAATAGATCAATGGAACATAATAGAAAGTTCAGAAATATACACACATATATTGTCAATTTCTAGCAAAGGTACAAGCAATTCCATGGAGGAAGAATAGCCTTTTAAAAATTACTACATTACTCTAACAGTTGGTGATCCATATGCAAAATAATGAACTTTAACTCTTATTTTATACCATATAAACAATTTTTCTTGAAATAAAGCATACAGCTACATACAAGAACTAAAATTATAAAACTTCTAAAATCTTAGTGATCTTGTGCTTGGTATAGATTCCTTCTTATTGTTCTTGTACTTTAGAAAATAAATTGTATTGTGTATATTTAAGGTATACAACATAATGAATCAAATACATATAGATAGTAAAAAAGTTACTCTAGTGAAGCAAATTAATATATTCATCTCACATTGTTACCAATTTTTTCGTTTTTGTGGCAAGAGCAACTAGAACCTACTCTATTAGCATCAATCGCATATACAGTACAACCTTATTACCTATAGTCTTCATATGGTGCAATAGATGTCTAGATTTATTTATCCTGCATATCTGCTGTTTTGTATCTTCTAACCTTCATTTCCCCATTTCTTCCCTCAAACCCCAGTTCCTGGTAACCACTGTTTTGCTCTTGATCTCTGTATATATCATTTTTTTTTTTAAGTCAAAGTCTCACTCAGTCACCCAGGCTAGAGTGCAGTGGCACAATCATAGCCGCCACAGCCTCAACCTGTAGGCTCAGGGAATCCTTGTGCCTCAGCCTTCCAAGCAGCAGAGCTACAGGCATGCGCCACCACGTTTGGCTAATTTTTTTTATTTATTGTAGAAAGGAGGTCTCACCAAGTTGACCAGGCTGGTCTCAAACCCCTGACCTCAGGCAAACCTCTCACCACTTCCCAAGGTGCTGGTTATAGGCGTGAGCCACTGCACCCGGCTGTACATATAATTCTTTTTTTTAAGATTCCACATATAAGTGAAATAATGCAGTATTTTTTTCAGTGTATGACTTATTTCATTCAGCATAATATCCTCGAGTCTCAGCAACGTTGTAGCAAATGGCAAGATCATGTTCTTTTTTTAGGACTGAATAATATTTTATTGTATATTTTTACCACAGTTTCTTTATTCATTGGCAGATATTAATGTTGTTTCCATATCTTTGCCAGTGTGAATAATGCTGAAATGAACACATGAGTGCAGATATCTTTACAATATGGTGATTTCATTCCCTTTTGGAATATGCTCAGAAGATGGGTTGCTGGGTCATGTGGTAGTTCTGTATTTAATTTCTTTCTAAACTTTATTTTTTTTCTATTTCATCAAGCTTTATTTATTTTTAAAATAAAAATTTTTGACGTATTTATCCTATATAATTAGAACTGTGTATCCTTTAACCAATATCTTCCCAACTCCACCTTCACCCCCAGCCCCTGGTGACTGCCATTCTAATCTCTCCTATAAATTTAGCTTTTTAAAAAATAAAGATGTGGGGTACAATTCAGGGTTAAGTATACAAATGTTGATTATGCACATACCCTTGTTGACTAGGTATGCCCCTCCCCCCAAGCAGTTTCCCTCAACTGCCAATCCCACCCTGCCACTACTGTCAAATCCTTTCTTATAGTATTGTAATTGTTCACGGTCCGCTTATGAGTGAGAACATATGGTACTCTGTTCTTTGTTTCTGTGTTAGATCACTGAGTATGATCAACTAAATCCACCCAAGTTACTGTGAAGTTCATTTGTTTGTCCTTCTTTATGGCTGCATAATATTCCATTGTGCATAAGTACCACATTTTTTTTATCCAGTCCAGCTTCAATAGGCAGCATGGTTGGTTCCATGTTTTTGCTTTTGTGAATAGAACTGCAACAAACATACATGTGCAGGTATCTTTTTTGTAGAATGATTTGAGTTCCTCTGGGTATATTCCCAATAGAGGAATTGCTGGGTCATATGGAAGGTCAATTTCTAGTTCTTTCAGAAATCGCCACACTGTCTTCCAAAGAGATTGCCCTACTTTACATTCCCATGGGCAGTGTAGAAGTGTTCCTTCTTCTCCACATCCTCTCCAGCACTGTTGTTTGTTTTATTAATGATGGCCATTCTTACTTGGGTTATGTGGTATCTCAATGTGGTTATGATTTGCATTTCTCTGATGATGAGTGAGGTTGAGCACTTTTTCATGTGTCTGTTGGCTGCCCATATGTCTTCTTTTGAGAAGTATCTATTCATGTCTTTCGCCCATTTTTTAATAGAGTAATTTAGTTTTATCCTTTCATTACGTTGAATTCCTTATAGATCCTAGATGTTAGGTCTTTGTCGGATATACAGCTGGCAAATATTTTTTCCCATTCTGTGGGATGTCTCCATACTCTCTTGATGGTTTCTTTCACTTTACAGAAGTTCATTAGTTTGATGAGGTCCTACTTGCCTATCTTATTTCTTAAGGTATGGGCATTTAGGGTTCTGAGTAGGAGTTGGTTGCTAGTTCCAATTTCCATAAGGGTGTCTCCTGCATTTTCTAAGAGTCTTATAGTTTGAGGTTTTATGTTTAGGTCTTTGATCCATTTAGAGTTAATTTTTGTGTATGGTGACAGGTAGGGGTCCTGTTTCAATCTTCTGCATGTGGTCAGCCCATTTTCCCAGCACCATTTGCTGAATACGTTAATCTCTTCCCAGTGTTTGTTGTTGAAGGCTTTGTCAAAGATGAGTTGGTTGAGAAATTGAGGCTTTGCTTCTGGAATCTCTATCCTGTTCCATTGGTCTATATGCCTGTTCTTGTACCATCTTTCTAAACTTTCATGCTATTTTTCATAACATCTGCACATTATACATTCTGACCAACAGTGTACAAGAGTTCTTTTTCTCCACACTGTCGTCAACATTTCTATCTTGACTCTTCAACAATAGCCATCCTAATAATAGCCATCCTATGAGGTGGTATCTCATGGTGGTTTGATTTGCGTTTCCCTGATAATTAATGATGTTAAGCACATTTTTGTGTACCTGTTGGCCATTCAGATATCTTCTTTGGAGTCTATTCAGGTCTTTTGTCCATTTTAAAATAAGGTTATTTGGTTTTCCACTTTTGAGTTGTATGAGTTCTTCATATACTTTGGATATAAACCCCATGTCAGGTATATTGTTTGCAAATACTTTTTCTCAACCCATAGCCTGCCATTTTATTTTGTTGCTTATTTCCTTTGCTCTGCTGAAGCGTTTTAGTTTGTTGTAGTCCCATTTATTTCTTTGTGTTTTTGTGGCCTGAGTGTTTGTTATGATATCCAAAACATCATGGCCAAAACCAATGTCCAGGCACTTTCCCCTCATGTTCTCTTTTAGAAATTTTATAGATTCTGGTCTTATATTTGGGTCTTTTATCTATTTTGAGTTTATTTTTCTGTACTCAATTTCATTCTTCTGTATGTGGAAATTCAGTTTTCCTAGCACCATTTATTAAAGATTGTCCCTTTCCCATTGTTCCCTCTTGGTGCCCTTGTTGAAAATTAGTTGATTGCCTATGTTTGGATTTATTTCTGAGCACTTAATTTTGTTCTGCTGATCTATGTGTCTGTTTTTATGCCAGTACCACACTGCTTTAATTACTATACCTTCGCAATATAATTTAAAATTGAAAAGTGATGTCTTCAGCTTTGTTTTTCTTTCTCAGAATTGCTTTGGCTATTCAGGGTATTTTGTGGTTCCATAAAATTTGGGAATTTTCTTTTCTATTTTCTTGTAAAATGTCACTGTAGTTTTGATAGGAAATGCCTTGAATTGGGACATCAATTTGGGCAATCTAAGAACTTTAGCAGTACTAATTCCTCTAATCTGTGAGCATAGGATATCTGTCCATTTATTTGTGTCTTCTTCAATTTCTTTTGTCAATGCTTTATAGTTTTTTGTTGTTGTTGTTTTGGGTTTTTTTGTTTGTTTGTTTGTTTGAGTTGGAGTCTCACTTGATCGCCCAGACTGGAGTGCAGTGGCCGCTCCCGGCCACCGCAGCCTAGCCTGCTGGGCTCCAGCGATCCTTCCGCCTCAGCCTTCCGAGTAGCCGGAATTAAGGCATGCGCTACCACGCCCGGCTGCGTTTTTGATTTATTGTAGAGATGAGGTCTCGCTGCCCAGGCAGGTCTCGAACCCGTGGGCTCAGGCAATTCACTCACCTCAGCCTCCCAAAGGGGCGGGATTACAGGCTGAGCCACCGAGCCCGGCTGCTTTATAGTTTTTATTGTACAGATCTTTCACCTCAATGGTTAACTTTATTCCTAAGCACTTTATGCTATCATAATGGGATTTTTTTTTCTTGATTTCTTTATCAGGTTTTTATTTGTGCATAAAAATACTCCTGATTTTTGTGTGTTGATTTGTATCCTGTGACTCTACTGAATTCAGTTATTAGTTCTAGCAGTTCTTTTTGTGGCATCTCTGTGGGTTTTTTTAACATAAAGGATCATGTCAGCTGCAAATAGAAACACTCCAGCCTGGATGACAGAGTGAGACTACTATTCAAAAGAAAAAAAAATTACTTCTTTCTCTTCCATTTAAGTGCATTTTATTCCTTTTCTTTGTCTAATTGTTCTTGCTAGTACTTCCAATACTATGTTGAATAGAAGTGGTGAGAGTGGGCATCCTTACCTTAAACTAAATCCTAATGGAAAAGTTTCATATTTTTCTGTTGATTATAATGCTATCTGTGTGTATGTGTTTTAATGAATGCCCTTTATTACAATGAGAAACTTTCTTTTTATACTCACACTGTTGAGAGTTTCCTTTATCAAGAAAGTATGTTGGACTTTGTCAGTGGCTTTTTTATGTCAAATGAGCTACTCAAGTGGTTTTTTTAATCTGTTATTCTATTAATGTGATGCACCATGTTAACTGATTTGCATATGTTAAACCAGCCTAGCATGCCAGGTACAAATTCCACTTGGTCATGATGCATAAGCTTTTTGCTGTGTTGTTAGATTCAGTTTGTTAATATTTTATTCAGAATATTTGTGTGAATGCTCTTCAGAGAAATTATCCTGTCATTTTCTTTTCTTGTTATGTCTTTGGCTTGGGTATTAAGGTGATGCTGGCTTCATAAAATGTATTTGAAAATATTCCCTCTAGCTCTATTTTTTGAAAGAATTTAAGAAGTATTCATATTAATTTGTCCTTGAATTTTTGGTAGAACTCACCTGTAAATCCTTTGATCTTGGGCTTTTCTTTTTTGGGAAGCTTTTTGTTACTTCTTCAAATCTCATTATTTGTTATTGTGTTTGGGCTTTCTGTTTCTTTCTGACTCAATATTGATAGGTTGTCATTTTCTATGAATTTGTCAGTTTCCTCTAGGTCATTCAATTTTATTTATTTGTAGGCATATAATTGTTCTTTACAATCCTTTTTATTTTTGAGGCATCATGTGCTGTAATTTCTTCACTTTGATATTTGATTTTGTCTTCTCTCTTTTTTCTTAAACCAGTTAAGGGTCTGTCAATTTTATTCTTTTTTCAAAAAAAATCAACTGAGTTTCATTTTTATTTCTGCGATTTTCCTGTTCTCTATTTGATTTATTTCAGTTCTAGTTTTTATTTTTTTCTTCCTTCTGTTAATCTTGGGTTTAGCATGTTCTTTTTTTTTTTTTTTTTAGTTCCCAAGTCATAATGTCACATTATTTATTTGGAATCTTTTTTTTTTTCTCAATATAAGTATTTATTGTTATAAATGTCCCTCTTAGCAGTGATCTTGCTGCAGTCCATAGGTTTTGGTATGTTATGTTTCCAGTGTTGTTTGCCTGAAAGTATTTTTTAATTTTCCTTTTTATTTGTCTTCAATTCATTGGTTGTTCAGAAACATGTTGTTTAATTTTTACATATTTGTAAATTTTCCAAGATTCTTTCTGAATTGATTTCTAGTTTCATACATTGTAGTCTGAAACAATACTAGATTTGACTTAAATCTTTTTAAATTTGCTAAGATGTTTTGTTTTCCAGCATATGGTATTTTCCGGAGAATGTTTGATGTATTGGGGGAAAAAATGTGTATTCTGCTGGTGTTAAGTCTATTTGGTCAAAAGTGCAATTCAAGTTCAGTATTTCCTTATTAAATTTCTGTGTGGTTAATACATTCAGAGTTGAAAACAGGGTATTGAATTCCTCTCCTATTATTATATTGCTGTCTGTTTATCATTTCATATGTATTTGAGGCATGTTGGTGCTCCAATATTGGTTGCATATATATTTACCTTGGTTATGTCTTCTTGATGAATTGATACCTTTATGATTAGATAGTTACCTTATTTGTCTCTTGCAACAATTTTTGACTTAAAGTCTATTTTATCAGATATCAGTACAGTCACTCTGTTCTCTTCTGGTTACTACGTATTTACAAGGACTATCTCCTTCCATCCTTTTACTGTCAGCCTATGTGTCCTTGAAGCTTAAGTGGATCTCTTTTTTTTCTTCATTCATTCAAATTGGATAATTTGATTTACATTCAAGGTTGCTACTGATAGGTAAGAACTTAATACTGGTATTTTGTTGTTTGTTTTCTGGTTGTTTTATTGGTCCTTTCTTTCTTTCTTGTTGTCTACCTTTGTGATTAGATAATCTGTAGTGCTAAGCTTTTTTTCCTTTCTCTTTATCATTTGTCTGTCTAATATAGTTTTCAGTTTTGTGGTTACTATGAGGCTTACATAAAACATCTTATAGTTATAATCTACTATTTTAATCTGATAATAATTTAATTTCTGTTGTACATGAAAATTCTAGATTTTTACCCTCCTTCCCAAACAATGTATTTTTTTAATGCTCCAATTTACATATTTTAACATTTTGTGTTGCTTAACAACTTATTGTTCTGGTTATTTTTGATCATTTGAACTTTAACCTTTATACTGGAGATATGTATAATTTACATACCACCATTACAATATTAAAGTTCTGGATTTAACTATGTATTTAACTTATCAGTGAATTTTATAGTTTCATCTGTATTCATGAAAATAATTGTTGTCCTTTTTGTTTCCACTTGATTAACTTCCTTAAACATTCCTTGTAAAGCAGGTCTAGTGGTTACCAATTCCTCCAGATTTCGAATGTGTATAAGACTTTATTTCTCCTTCATTTCTGAAGGACAGTTCTGTTAGGTGTAGTATTCTTGACTGGAAGGTTTTTTCTTTCAGCATTTTGAATACATCATTCCATTCTCCTCCAGTCTGTAAGGTTTCTGCTGAAAAATACACGAATAGTCTTGAAAGCCCAAAGGGAATTTTCTTATCTGTGACTTGACACTTTTATCTTGGTGCTTTTAAAATTATATCCTTGCCTTTGACTTTTAACAACTTGATTATACGTGCCTTGGAAAGACCCTCTTTGGGTTGAATTTATTTGGAGACCTTTGAGTTTCATGTATCTAGATGTGCATATCCCTCTTAAGACTTGAAAGGTTTTCCATAATTATTTTATTAAGTAAGCTCTGTTCCTTTCTCTTTCTCTGTTGCTTCTCTTTTTGAAGTTCCTATAATGCAAATATTTGCCTAATAATATCTTATTAGGCCAAGCACAGTGGCTCAAGCCTGTAATCCCAACACTTTGGGAGGCCGAGGTGAGAGGACTGCCTGAGCCCACGGGTTTGATAACAACCAGGGCAACTTGGTGAGACCTCATCTCTACAATAAATCAAAAATTAGCCAGGCATGGTAGCGAGTGCCTGTAGTTCCAGCTACTGGAAGGCTGAGGTGGAAAGATCGCCTGAGCCCAGTAAGTTGATGCTGGGGTGACCATGAGCATGCGAGCTTCTGCACTTCAGCCTGGATGATGGAGTGAGACTCTTAACTCAAAATAATAATAATAATAATAATAATAATGTCTTATTAGTCCTGTAGGCTGTCTAATAGACTATCTTTACTTTTTTTTTATTCTTTACATTTTTCTCTGACTGAGTCATTTCAAAATAAATCTCTCCTAGTTCACAGATTCTTTTTCTACTTGGTATAGTTTGCTATTGAAGTTCTCAACTGTATTTTAATTTTGTTGATTCAATTATTCAGCTCCAAGATTTCTGTTTGGCTCTTTTTTATGATAACTATCTCATTGTTGAAATTTTCATTCAGATCACTAATTGTCTTCCTGATTTCATTGAGTTGTTGACTTGTATTTCTTATATATCACTGAGTTTCCTTAAGATCATTATTTTGAATTCCTTTTCAGGCAATTTATACATTTCCATTTCTTTTTAGTAAATTATTGGAGAATTAGTATGATCCTTTGATGGTGTCATGCTTACTTTCTTTTTCATGTGTCTTGTGTTCCTGTGTTGATGTCTGTGTATCTGGTGGTACAATCACCTCTCCTAAACTTTGTAGAGTGTTTTTTTTTGTTTGTTTTTTGTTTTTTTGAGTTGGAGTCTCACTCTGTCGCCCAGACTGGAGTGCTGTGGCGTAGAGTGGTTTTTATAGAGGAAGACTTTCATCTGCAGATGGGCCTGAGGATGCTGATTGGGTAGGGTGTGGTGACTCTGATTTTATGTGGGCACAGTGGTATAGTTTCTGTGCAGCTTTTTCAGTTGTAATTCATGTTTGCAATAACTGCAAATGCCTCAGTTTTCTAGGCTACAGAATTTTGTGACAGTGACAAAGGATGCTTAAGTTATTAGAACAAGGGATTTAGGGATTCTTCTGTTCTTGTCTTTCTTACAGTGAGGAGTCTTAGCTAAGGGGGTCTTTCTTGGTGTGGTGTCTGACATGGCTCACAGACAGCCACAGTGACACTTGGATCCAGGGTACAGATGCTCAGAGAGGCTATGGGGCTGAATTTTGGGGCTTACAGTCTTGTGAAACTACTGTAGCACCTGTGACTTAAGGCAGAACTTCACTTTCTAAGGCATGTGTGTCTGTAGCTCTCCCACTAAGCCAGGGTCTGTTGTTATGAAGCTTATCTCAGCAACTTGGGCCCAGGGGGCTTAGATGCACCTATGGTTTGGCTATGAGGGGCAGAGCACAGCTCTGGCACAGCTTCAGGAAAGAAAGGTTACTCCAGAGGGTTAGGCCCTGGGGAGCAAGGCACAGCTTCAATTTGGGACCCAGAACCAATAGTACACAGTGGCAGATTGAGCTCTGGGGGATGAAGTACCATGCAGTGGTGATTCTGGACCCCTGGATGGTAGGACATGGCAGTAGCCTAGGTCTGTGAGTCCAGATGCGGGGGCCCAGCCCCTGCAAAGAGATTTAGAGGGTCCCTGGGAGGGGTGGTGGCATCAGCAATTATTCTGGAGAAATAAAGAGAAAGAAAGAGAGAGATGGGGGGAGAAAGAAAGAGACTGGACTCTGTCTAGTGCAGAAACCATTTAATGGGATGAACCGTAAGCCTTTTATCCTAAAGTTTCACAGGTTAAATCACAAGACTTTCACGTGAACACAAAGCCAGGTGGGTGAGGGGCATCCCCCACCCACCAGGTGTTTCCTCAGGCATGAGGAAGAACAATCCCAATTAAATCACAAAACTTTTACATAAACATAAAGCCAGGTGAATGAGGGATGTCCCCACCCACCAGGTGTTTCCTCAAGCATGAGGAAAGAGGGTCCCAAAATTATCTCACTGTTCCTCATGCTTGGTTAATATTCCTCAAAAGCAATATAAGTCTAATATCATAATATTCTAATAATCAATAACTTTTAAAACTTATGCATACACAACACCTAATGACCAACTTAAATCCCAATTCCTTTCTATTTTACACTAATTCTACCTACACTATAGAAACTCTTAATTATAGCCCAAACCAGTTCCTAAGGAATGTGTAACTCTAGATAAATAACTATATTATTAAGATTGAAACAGCACTTTATATGTATATACTAATTCTACAAATATACTTTTAAACCTTATAAAGAAGCTTGTACCATATTAAAGGCTCCCAAATGTGACTTGAGTTTGAATTATGTTAAGTTTAAAGCTGAAACTGCAGTCTGTGAGAAACGGGAACAATGGACTCCTAAAGTAAGCCATGCCTGTTGTACTCTCAGAGCTTCATGCTTAGATCATCAAAGTCTCTGCTAGTGGGACATGCCAAACAGAAAACAAGGGAAGAGGGAATAGGCCATCAGCTCCTGAACTCATCCTAGTGGTCTCAGGGTCCACAGCCCGCCTGGATCCCTGATGTTCAGGCAGGCCTCCTCGGCCGGCTCCCAGCATCCAGATATAGCAACAACAAGGACTCAGCAATGGCAAGATGCCACTATGGCTTGTGCCACAGTGAGTAGAGAGCAGCACAGTGATGATTCAACTCTCCAGAGAGTTAGAGTGCCTCAGCAACTTGAACTGTAGGGAGTTAGTCCAGTTCCAGATAGGCAAGATGCTATAGCTGTTCAGCCTGAAGGGAGGAGTAGCACAGCTCAGCCAAAACTTCTATTCTCTGGGATGTGAGGCATCATGGTTGTTCAGTTCCAGAAAGTGTGGGTAGAGCCTCTGGATCTCTAGAGAATGTAGCACTGCATCAGCTGTGGTGCTAGAAGTGCAACTGCTCTGGAGGGCTAGGGGCTTGGAGTCCCCAAGAGGTAGGGTGCTACCTCAGCTGTGGTAAAGGGAAAGTGACTGTTATGGTGTGTTGAGGCCTGAAGTTCTTAGGGACAGGGTGCTACCTCAGCTGTGGTGTTGCAGGCAGGAACAGGACATGACTTTAGCATGGTTTTAAGTGAATGGTACACCAGCAACAGGGATGGGGGATTGTTTGCCCTCAGTAATGGTACACTACTGGGTGGATGTGGTACAGTAAATGGCTGAGCCTCAGGGATGGAAGTGGCTCTGGTTCCAAGATGGCACAGAAAAGTAGAAGCATGGGTCACAGGATGGCAGGGCACCGTGTCAGTTTTTTCTTTGGGGACAATAGTCTGACCTTTGAGGAGGTCCCTCAGCTAGGTTCAGAGTCTGTGAAGACTGCCGGAGTCTCCAGTGGCAAAGACTACAAGTGTTCTCAGGAGTAATGGGGGCTTATGAGGTCCTCCTGTTTACCTTTTTCCTGCAGGAAGAATCCCTTTCCAGCCCAAAGCTGATCCCAACTTGGGGAATGAGGTGGTATTGGCAAGGCATTTTCTTTTTTTCCCCCTCTTTTATGTGGCCATCCTTGGTTTCTTTGCACCATGGGTTTTCTGTTGCATCTTTGCTGTTCTGCAGTGCTCTCCTTTAGTTATTTTGGTCAAAATGTGGTTGTTTATTTGTTGTTGTTGTTGTTTGTGGAGGGTGAGGAGAGCACTAGGAGCATCTAATTGGCCATCTTGCTGACGTCACCTAAAGATTTCTCATATACAATACAAAAAGCACAAACTCAAAAAAATGTAATTAGTTGGCATTAAAATTTAAAACGTTGACGCGTTAACCATACTGCAATTAAATTGAAATGACAAGCCACCTACTTGGAGACATTTCCTAGAAACTACATTCTTATATGTATACACAAGAGACTATAACATATAGGACCAACAAAACACATGCACAGAATTTTCATGGTAACTTTATTTATAATAGCCTCAACTGGAAATATCTTGAACACTTATCAAAAAGAAGAAAATGCATGTGTGTATGTGTGTGTGTGTGTGTGTGTGTGTGTGTGTGTGTGTATGCATGCGCATATATATATATATATATGTATATATATATATATATAGTGGAAAATTATACAACACTAAAGTAGCAAATTACTGATAGACTGTACAACATGGATGACTCTTACAGACATTATGTTGAACCAAAAAAGTCAGAAAGAAAAGAGTCAAATAAAGATAGAGTCATTATATGATTCTATTTAAATGAAATTTAAGAGAGAAAAAACTAATGTAACTTAAGGTGATCAAATCAGATGAGTGGTTACTTATGGGGGATGGAATATATATTGACAGAGAAATAAACAAGAGCACCTTTTGGAGTACTAGAAATATCTCATATTTTGATCTAAATGGTAGTTATACAAATATACACAAATGTAAATTTTCATTGTGCTGACTACTTAAATTTAGTGCACTTTTTGCTTCATATCTAAAAAGGTGTTTTGAAGATTAAGAAATAAGTTATACATAAATCACCTTACATAGGAAATGGAAGCAATATATAGTAAAAAATATTCTATTAGAAGTAAGCACAATTTCACAAGCAAGCTGTGCCTTTGCCAGCTATCTCCAATAAGAATTGCCTTATCAGTTCACATAAAATCCCTGATCCCTTAGATTGTATTAATGCTATTAAGCAGCCAAAACCAGGGAATTTTGACACAGTTGTTCACAGAACAAAAAAAATGTACCTTTCCCTAGCTCTCTATAAGTCTGATGAGGTTAGGTTTGCGGTGCATTTTAGTAGCTCTTCTCCTTTAGCTGTTAGGATTGTACTTCACCACCTCCAGGCTTGGCCAAATGACCCGCTTTAGGTTAATGAAAAATAAAAAGGGATGTGAGCCACTGTGTGCAGAGCCATTATATGGTTTCTATGTTCTCTGTTTCCTCTGTTATGAAACTGGCAATGCTGCTCCATCAACCTGGGCTCTGGAATGAAGATAGTCTGGCCTCGGGCTTAAGAAATTAACATTTGCTGTTGAATTCCATTAAGACTTTGAGGTTTTGTTAGCATAATTTAGCCCAAGTTGATTTATATAGAAATTGCTGCCTAGACATGTTGTGTCACTGCAACAAAAAATGAAAATCTGTGACATTAGCTCGGGGGCCATCCAGCGGATGATGAAGAAACTTGTTAGTGGAGACTGAAAAGATGACATTCCATATTATGCACTGGCTAGACATTTTATAAAACTGTTGCTTGTGTCAACTTGGAAGGCAGTTAATGTATTGAGTGAACTTTGGATTTAGGTACAGAGATTGGCAAATATAACTAGGGACATACCCTTCTTGCTGTATCTGAGAAGGTACTACAAGACTTTTATCTCTGCTTGCAGTCAGAGATAAAAGATAATAGAATTGAAGGGTGACTTTGTTTCTTCTCTTCAAATGTACAAGATAAAATTGAGAGAGTATTTGAATCATAGAATGCCAAATAAAACTCACCTCACTCCAAGGACTATATAAAATATATGGCCATAATATCCTTTGGTAAAACTTTTGAATCAATTAAGATATAGTCCGCAAAATCCTTTCAGTTGAATGAAACAGTTCATGGGTAAGAGAATAAGGACATGAATCTGTCTCCATCTCCAAGAAACCCAATTAACTCAAGCCACTGGTAATTAAGTTTCGAGAAAGGCTTGTCTTGAAAAGAATTGAGGATGAAGCTATAGGCACATGAAGGATGCTAGAATCTCATAAATAAAAAAGCCTAATTCTAAGTGCATAGTCTTAGTTGTGACTATTCTAGACAAACATGACCCTTGGCATCTCTAATATTCCATGTGCAGGAGTAGACTGCGAAGGCTGCCTAGTCCTAAGGAGGACATGTTCTTCAATGTCTTCCTCAGTTGTGACCAACAAGGATATTGGAGAAAGACTTTTCAGAGAGGCAAGCCAAAAAACACAGAAAAAAAAGACTAGGAACTTATTTTCTGGGAACAGAAGCAGAGCCTACCCAAGGGGTATAATCTGTTCTTGGAAGAAAGGACCTCTTGAAACATCTATCCCAAGTGATTTCAGGATTGTTTGGCATCTTCCATTTTTACTCTTCAGAAAAGGACAAATTGTTGCAATTATCTTCTGTCATTGAATTTGGGATGGTTGGATGCAGGGAAGTAATTTTTTATTTATATGTCCTCGATGAAGAGAAATTACAATCAGACCTAATTTAGTAAAGACTATCCCCAAATCACCTACTTTCGTGTTGAAGTCACTCCTTGACTTTTGGCTTATTCTTCTACTGGGAGGGAAATGAGTATATTTTGTGTGCAGAAGGGAGCAAATATTTATGAATAAAATCGGGAACTGTGTTAGAATGTTTGCATTATTCTTCCTTTGCTCGTCATTCCCTTAGAGAGGATTATACATCCATTCCTGTTTACCTCAAGCCTGGCCATGTGGTTTGCTTTGAACAATGAAATATACATAAAAACTTTAACGGGCACCAGTGGCTTTCTCATGCTGTTTTCCCTCTGCCATGAATTCAGGAATATTCAAATGTGGGGGGACTCCATGAACATGGATCTTGTAGCAAAGATGACGTGGAACAGAGCTTCCACCAACCTGTAATGGACTTGCTTAAGTCAGAAATAAACTTTGTTATAAGCCTATGAGTTTTTGAAACCTTTGTTATGTCAACATAGTTTTGCTGGAGTCAATGTATCCTTTCTCCTTTTTCCAGAGTTTTACTGAATCCTTTTGAAAGATGTCCTTGAGCCCTGTGGCACTTACATGAGGTGTGAGTTTCTGATATATTCTCACCCCGGCCAATCAGATGCTTCAGCTGTTGACTGGGAATGTGAGTCCCTCTATTATATTACAAGAATAAGCACTAAAATATAATGTTGTGGGAGTAAAGCTTCCTTCCCTGTTTTCTCATGACATCACTGTGGTTAGCATCACTATGTTGGGAGCAAACCTGTGGCAGTGTAGCTCAGCAGGCTTCCACTTTGACTTGGGATCAGTATGTATTCTTAGAGAAATGTACAAGGAATCTTGCAAAACCTGCTTTAAGAGATTTGATGTTTCTTCAGCACCATAACCTGTGCTTATTTTGAATTGGAAAACTGGCTCTTGGTATCACAGAAATACAAAAGGCTTGAGTACCTATGAGGATTTCAAGAAGCTTCTACTGTACAGCTAGTTTCCTCATTTGTTGGTTTCTAGATGTGCATATTTATAGGTGAAATATATATATTTCACTGGATGTGCACATGTATCGTCTCAGTGAAAACCATTTGTTGAGCACACTGGCCTGTGGTTGTAGTGGGACCAAGAGTACAAAAGAACTAAGAGATATCAGAGCATTTCTCCAGAAAAGAAATAGCTACAATAGCTTTGCTAATCTGGGCAAATGATGTGTGCTGGAGTACTGAAAAATTTGTTTTATATAACACTTTAAGTGAAAAATTTTACTTTCAAAGCATATTGATAAAATGAGTTGTTAGGAATGCGTAGCAGAGTCTAGTGGTTAAGAGTACAGATCTTGGCACCATATTGCTTAAGTTGGTTACACCACTTAGTAGCTATGTGACTGTCTTCAGTCAGGCTTCCAGAAAGCAGACTCTGAGGCAGAGATTTCCACACAGGAGGTCCACTGGAGAGTGTCCAGGGACCAATACTCGTGATGTACTAAGGAGAACAGGGCTGAGTGGAAAGAAAAGTTGGACAATGACGTAGCTGCAACAGGGTCTTGGCTGGTCCATGGGGATCTCTGGAGTTGGACTGGCCTCAGAGGTATCCTGAATTGAGGCAAGGGAAACTGGACATGGATTGCTCCTGAAGGAGGAGACTAACCTTGGGTGAAGCATTGGCTTACAGAAATTCCTGGGGAAGGACTCACCCATGACTGTCTAGCAGCCAATACATCTGGAATGAGAACATGGGTCCAAAGCAGTGCTGGGAAGTGCATAGCTTTCCTTCCAGAGCAGGGCAGCTAACTTGGGAAAGCTGATTAACCTCTCTGACCCTTAGTCTTTTCATCTATAAAATGGGAACCCTTATAGTACCTCTCTCATTGAGCTATTATGAGGATAGATTAACATATGTGAAGCATCTGGAGCAGGCCCACATAGTGATACTATATAAGTGCTTATTAAATAAATAATTGTCCAGTGGAGGTTTTCGGAGAATGTGCTGTAACAGAGAGGGGAATTTTATAATTATTGTTTCTATGGGGACAGTCACTCTGGAAAATGTTTGTGAATGTTTGAAAGCAGTTAATTCTCAAGTAGTTTAGTTCTCTATGAAAACCTTAAGAAAATTATTAATTTACTTGGAAACTACTTATTAACAACCATGGAAATCTAAAGGTTATCCATGACTTTATTCAAAGTATTGCATAGTTTGAATTACTGAAATATGAACTAATGGGGTATAATTTTTGGCAGATGCTATACTGAATACCATTTATGCATTTCCCCATTTCTCATTACAACCACCTAAGGAGACAGGTGTTAATTACTTCTGTGTATAGAGGGGACACTGAGACTCAGAAGGGTTCTCAAGGCCAAGATTCAAAGTGCTTAACCACTGCACTCTTCTTCCTACTATGGAAGCCAAGTTCCAAGTTGTTCCAAGTCTTTGAAACATCTGTTTAATATCTTAAGCACTGCACCCAAAGAAAATATAATCTTCCACATTGGGCGCAGTAGCTCATGCCTAAAATCTCAGCATTTTGGGAGACTGAGGCAGGCAGATTGCTTGAGCCCAGGAGCTCGAGATCAGCCTAAGCAACATAGCAAAAGTCATCTATACAAGCAAACAAAAAACCTCAAAAAATAAAAATAAATCCAGGTGTGGTGGCACTTGCCTGTAGTCTCAGCTACTTGGAAGGCTGAGGTAAAAGGATCACTTGAGCCAGGAGGTCAAGATTACTATGAGCCATGAACGTTGTGATCATGAGATTGTACTTCAGCCTGAGTGACATAATGAAACCTCTACTCAAAAAAAAAAAAGAAAGAAAATACAATTTTCCAGTATTGCCCTTCACAAAGTTTCATAAATAACCCAACAGCATCATATTGTATACCCTCCCATCTCAGATAATAAATACTTAAGGTGTTAAAATATTAAACTTAACTTCTATTCATAAGGAAGATGTTGGCTTGCATGGCATTCTGGAAGCATTGTATAGTAAGATACATTTTGTATTAAATTCTGTATTTAGTGTGAAGATATGTATTGTGACAATAAAAATATACTCAGCACTTTTCTAATGATAGCATTAATCACAGTTTCACTCTTCAAAAACCTGATCCTTTAAAAACAGTTTATGTATAGTCGCTAATCCACTAATTCATAGTTACTTGTAGCTCTGCCCAAAGTCAGCAATTGTGTCTGCCAGTTGAGCAACTAAATCAATAATTGATGCTCCACAATGGCTAATGCTCGACTGATGCATTTTCTTGACAATTCTGTTGCTAAATCCCACCATTTGAAATATCCTGGCTAAGCTACATTTTGACCAGGATAAACTGAGATACAAGGTCAGGTTAAATAGGGTAAGAGAAGACAAAAGCATTCCAGATACTGGAGAATGTCTGTTTTCAAAATAGAGCACATTAGAAGCTATTTTGTCTTTCAACATACATTCTCCTCACTCCATCACACCAACTCTCTAACTTGTTCAGGTAGTGGACTGAAATATTTTGAGCTCACGAGGTATAGATCCCAACCCAGATGAGTCCCAGAAGACGCTAATCAAATTTCCTTTAGACAGTAATTGATCCAAATGTGGGCAAATAATTCAAATCTACCCAAAGAGACACAAAGGGAAGTCTGCCAGGTAGAACTTCCTCTCCCAATATAAAGGCAAAACTTAGCTAAGAGAAAGCCCTTTTCCTGTCTACTTGCTTCTTTTGGTTTTGATGTGATGATTGAAAATGTAACAGAGATTCACAACCAAGAGACTCACAACATCTATGTATCAAGGAAAGCTAAGAGCTACCTAACCTTAGACTATTTAAGGCAAAGCTAAAATTGTCATTTCTTCCAAACACACCACTGATATGATGTCCGCATTCCTTTCTACCTTCTCTCTCTCATTTCTACTTTTCAACATTCTGTCAACTGCTTGTTCCCGTGTCAAGGATAATACCATTTGAGTTGTTTTCTAACATTTCTAAGTGTTCTGTACCATCTTTGTGGATTGTTTCTGAAGGCTGAAACCAATAAATTATGTTTCATTATTACGGCTATGTTAATATTATGAATATGTCAATATTCTAGTAGGACCAAATAGTGGACTGTAATTACATATCCAGTATAATTACATCTGAGCCACTCAAAGGAGAATGTCAAGTTTAAGTAAATTCTCTTTTCTTATGCTTACATCAGTTGCTTAAAATTTAAGTCTACTACATAGTTGGAGTATTTGCTGCTCATATAGTATGTATTTTTATTTTTCCTGAAGTTTCTGATTGCTTTTATTTTCTTTTTAGGAAAATAAGCATATGCCTCCGTCACCCTATATATCCTCAATATCTTCCAGATTCTAATTCATTGTTGAAATACATGGGGTGACCATGAGTGTGCCACTGCACTCCAGCCTGGACAACAGAGTAAGACTCCAACTCAAAAAAAGAAAAGAAAAGAAAAGAAAAGAACGAAAAGAAATCCAGTACTTTCTTTTCCTTAAAATCTACCAACTTCTATTAGTCTACTAACTCCAATCTGAGTTGGATTCATAATATTTGGGCCATGGCTTTCTTGTACTTGTTTTTCTAGAACTTTCTAATTGTCTTTTAAGTCTTTAATCATATATTCAATTTTCCAAGTTTTCAGTCATTTTATCTGTTCTATGGGGTGATTTTTTTCTTTATCTTTTCCCAATCTTCTGTTCTCTTACTTTAGTTTTGGTTGGTTGCTCTTTAAGTCTGATGTGTAGTGATTATTCTGGACTTTATTGTGCAACAAGGTGGAATCAATTGCTTTCTGTGACCTTGACTCTGTCTCAGTTAAATTTCTCAGAGTGAGATACAATCATGAGTAATTTCCTAAGAACAGGTGAATGGAAGATGTGGGAATTTGAAGATTTCTGAATCCCACATCTTTTATTCTGCCATGCATTTGATTGAAGGACTAGGTGGGTCTAGAATTTCAGGTTTCAAATAATATTCTTCCAGAATTTTAAAGACATTACATTAATATCATCTAGAACTTTCTAATTGTCTTTTAAGTCTTTAATCATATATTCAAGTTTTCCAAGTTCTGAATTTTTTATGCCAGGTAATCTGAAACTTCACAATACTATGAACTTATATTTTTAATGATTTCTTGTTTTGGTAATTCAGATTTGTATTTGAAAATATGTTTCTCTCTTCATCATGGATACATTTTATTATTTTATACAAAATGTCTTCCCCTCTATTTTCCTAGAACTCTCCCTATGGGACTCTTATGAGTTGAAAATTGGGCTTCCTAGATTGATACCCTATATCTTTTCTTATATACTGTCTTATCTTTTCCTTTTCCTCTTTCCATTTTCCTCTTGTCAAAAAAAAATGATTCTATATTTTGTGACATTGCATAAACTTTTTCTCTCAAGTATTATTTTTTAAAAATGGAAATGTATTTTTAATTTTCAAGTGTTCTTTTTCATTTTTTATTATTCTTTTAAATAAACATCCTGTGCAAATTGTGTACAGGCAATGTTTTCTCCAACACAAAACAAATTAGAATAATTTTTAAAGTTATATTCTAGTCTGGTCTTTTTGTTGTCACAGTTTATATTTTCTATTATCCTCAGTCTTTCTCAGTAATGCTTCAAGGATTTCTTCAGCGTTCTGTGAGGCCTAGCATTTGGCAGACTGACAAGCAGAGGTGGGAGAGGGAGTTCTATGGACTGCAATGCCTTCATCTGTAGTTTTGCTTTCCACTGTTTCTGTTATAAGTGGTCAACTGCAGTTCAAAACATGTTATTATAAGTATTTATAGCATAGTGAAATGCTGTGTCATCCTGCTGTATCCTGCATGGGACATAAATGTTGTCCAGTGTATTCATGCTGTCTATGCTCCCCTCCCATTAGCCACTTAGTCGCCATCTTGGTTATCAGATCCACCGTTGCAGTATCCCAGTGTTTGTGTTAATATAGCCCTGACTTTACTTACTAACGGCGCTAAAACATGAGACTTGTGATACTGGCATATTATTGTAATTGTTCTATTTTATTAGTAGTTATTGTTGTTCATCTCTTACTGTGCCAGATTTATAAATTCAACTTTATTATACGTATGTATGTATAGAAAAAGACATATACAGGGTTTGGTACCATCCCCAGTTTCAGGCATCCCCTGGAGGTCTTGCAATTTATTCCCCACAGGTAAGAGGATTATTTACTGTACAGACAACCTGTTGGCATCCATTCACAGCCAGCCCCACCCTTGGTCCTACTTGCCATATCTGATTCCAAGACTGAATGAGATTCTTCTGACTATTCTTCTATGACCTTTACTGAAGCCTATTTTGCTTGTGTTCCATGGTTTGCTTCATCAATCTTACATTTACCTTTCATCACTGAGAGCTTTGTGGGAGTCTCTGGCCTACCTGGGCCCTCTTCCATCATGTTTTATTAAGAGTCATTTTGATGGAGTCTTGGAAAGGGGAAGTCTTGGTTCACTAGCTTGTACAGAAATCAGTTTTATATTTTTAAAACTGACCCCGGAGACAGGGTATGGAGTATACACTTTCTTTCAACAGGAAAATCTAGAGATATGGGCACCAATGGGAGGCTATGTCAGAAATCTCCATAATAAATGATGGACATCCGGACTAGTGTAGTGATCATGAAAATATTTATAAAAAGTGGATTATTAGCAGGGCTCGGTGGCTCAGCCTGTAATCCCGTGCCTTTGGGAGGCTGAGGTGAGTGGATTGCCTGAGCCTGCGGGTTCGAGACCCGCCTGGGCAGCGAGACCTCATCTCTACAATAAATCAAAAAATCAGCCAGGCATGGTAGCGCATGCCTGTAATTCTGGCTAGGCGGAAGGCTGAGGCAGAAGGATGGCCGGAGCCCAGCAGTTCGAGGCTGCGGTGGCCGGAAGTGGCCACTGCACTCCAGTCTGGGCGACAGAGTGAGACTCCAACTCAAAAAAAAAAAATGTGGATTATTTTAGATCAGCTAAGGAGGCAGAATAGAACTAGCAGTTCATAGATGAAGTAAAGTAAAAAGGTGGAATGAAGTATGGCATTAAAGGACCTTGCTTGACCAACTATGTAGCTGATAGCATCCTTCGTGACATCAGGCACATGAGAGAGTATATTTCAGAGGGACAGATGGACAAGTTTGATTTGGATGTGTTAACATGTGTCATTTAAGTCCAAATGTCTGAAATTAGTTGCATATGTTATTCAGAAGCTCAAGAGAGAGATGTGGACTGAGGGTGTAGATGTGATTGGCATCAGAGTATAGGTGCTATTCGAAGCCACAGGAATAGGTATGATCGCCATGACAGAACAGGCTGAGCAGGAATCAGGTCTCAGCAGAACCTGGAAGAGTGCTAATATGAGAAAGACAAGACAGGAAAGGGCACTCACAAAGCTCCTGAGACGGAAAACAGAGAGATGGAGGACTTAAGAAACTTTGATGTTTGAGGAAGAAAAAAAAGCATGATACATTCTAGGAAGATTTGGGAATAAATATATGAGAAAATGCAAGAGACTGAAATGTCTGGAAGCTCTATTATCCATCTGGTGCACCCAAAGCCTAACTCTGGATCAGTCCAGCTGTCATCCCTCATTTGTTTTATTGCAGCGGTTCCCCTGGTCAGTCTGCCTCTAGTCCAGCAATTCTCCTATCTATTCCTCCTCCTAGACAAATCTGATGAATTGTGTCTCTTCTTAACACCCTTGACTGATTGCCACTGCCCTTTAATGTCGGGCCAAACTCTTTGAGCTGAAGGAAGCGTCCTATGGTGTCAAACACTGCTGCAAAGTCCACTATCTCTTGGAGGACCTTGTTTTCTCAGAAAATGTTCATCTTGGGAAAGCCTCATTCAGGTCTTCCCTGCTCAGACTACAAGCTCCTAACCAGCCAGCATGTTCGGTCAGATTTGCCTAGTACACTGGTACTTGATCTGCACAGAAATATACTGTCTCTCGAACCTTCCTCATTCTCCCTCAAATATACTGTCTCTCGAACCTTCCTCATTCTCCCTCTTTTCTGGCCACGTTTCCTCTGCCTAGGCCAAGTACACCCTTGTTGTCTACCTGGTTTCTCACACACACACTTCAACTATCCCTCCTCTGTCTGCCCAGTATCCATTGGGTTCAGTTTACTCTCCTAATACCCCATCCATTTCCTTTACAAAGCTTACCATCATTCATATACTATGTTTACTATTTATTTTTATTTATTTATTTATTTATTTATTTATTTTTTTTTTTTTTTTTTGAGTTGGAGTCTCACTCTGTCGCCCAGACTGGAGTGCAGTGGCCGCTCCCGGCCACCGCAGCCTCGACCTGCTGGGCTCCGGCGATCCTTCCACCTCAGCCTTCCCAGTAGCCGGAATTACAGGCATGCGCTACCATGCCCGGCTGATTTTTTTTTTTATTTATTATAGAGATGAGGTCTCGCTGCCCAGGCGGGTCTCAAACCCGCGGGCTCAGGCAATCCACTCACCTCAGCCTCCCAAAGGCGCGGGATTACAGGCTGAGCCACCGAGCCCGGCTTATTTTTATTTTTTTAGTTTTATTTTTTGAGTTGGAGTCTCATTCTGTTGCCCAGACTGGAGTGCAGTAGCACGCTGCCAGCCACCGCAGCCTCGACCCGCTGGGCTCTGGCGTTCCTTCCGCCTCAGCCTTCCAAGTAGCCGGAATTACAGGGGTGCGCTACCACGAACGGCTAATTTTTGATTTATTGTAGAGATGAGGTCTCACCAAGTTGCCCAGGTGGGTCTCGAACCCGCGGGCTTAGGCATTCCACTCACCTCGGCCTCCCAAAGTGCTGGAATTACAGGCTGAGCTACCAAGCCCGGCCTTGTTTTATTTTTAATGTATTCGTTGTATATCTCCTGTTCTAGATCACACACTTCATTAGGGCAGGGACTATGTTTATTGAATCAAGCAGAGTCTGGTAAATAGTAGCTATCCAATGATCATTAAATGAATGACTGAACAAATGCATGGCAATTCTCTGCTAGCACCATTTTGTTTTACACCTCCCAGATTTGGAATATCTTTACCCACTTTCTTAATTTCACTTCGTATCACATTTGTCTGACAAATATTTTCTCACACAAACTGATGGATTGCTTTAGAAACTTCCTAACAACTTGACTTTTTATTCCCACAAGGAATTGTTAACTTCATTTGGACTGTATCCAGCACATACTTCTATGCCAGCTCTTACACATTTTTATTGAGCTACTTTTCCTACAGGCCTTTCTTTCCAATTTGACTGTAAGTTACTTGAAGTTAGGAAGCATGTCTTAATTTTGGTTCTTCAGAAACTAAATGTACCATTTAATGTTTATAAATTAATAACAAAAATAGAAGATAGTTTAATATGATCCTGATAACCCAAGTCATCATTCTGAGTATTAATTGCAATACATTTTTACCTTTAAGACATTTAATCGGCTTAATCATTTAACCAATAGATTTCAGTCCATAAAAAAATCAATACATTTTATTTTTAGACCTGCTGTGGTATCCTTGCCTCTGTACTAAATAACCCAATTAAGTTTTTAAAAATATCTTCTTTCTTCCTGTCAGGACTAAGCTCTGAATTTTTGCTAAGTCAATGTTCTTATTGATAGTTTTCTGTTGTGTTTAAATTCTTTTGTTCTTAGAAATCTATGGCTGACCAGGCTAGTTAATATTTTGAATAAAATAAGCATAAATAGATTCTGAGTGGGATTTGAACTCTCCTCCCGGATCTACTGTGCTCAAGCTGTCGGGCCTACACATTGAGACAGATGGTTTGGTAGCTCAGAGGGGTCTGTTTGTACTTCCCAGTTCTCAGGTGGGTCAGGTAGGCCAGGTGGCAGAATGAAAAATCATTGAAGTGGAAAAATATATGCAAAAGTCTATACTTTTTCATAATATACTAAATACAGTTTGATGCTAATTTCTTAACTCAGTGTTATCCATAGTAATATTTAATTAATTCTCTCTGGGTATGTTGAAGAATTCATCAAATTCTCCCACATTATAGTCTATTCTTTGTGTGGTTTCTGCTGCTTCTTCCAGCTCAGTGAGAAAATTCAAATCCCATTCCCGGCCCCCTATTCTAACCAACACCCGCACCCAGATGCTCAGAGCTATGGCCTCTATATTAAGTTTCCAGAGTGAAAGATCATTTCAGCCACTGAAAGCCAATGATCTTTCAGCCTGTTACTGCCTTATTATTTCTGTATTTACAGCTTAACAGTCGACAGCTACCAACAGTTCTTTCTGATCCCGTCTACTGTTTGCTCCTTACCCATCCCCCATCACCACTCTTTGACTACAACTTAGGTCTGAGCTGAAGTGTCCTAAGCAATTTTAAATATCACAGGTAAGCTTGATAGGCCCAGCAAAAGTATATGCAATATGTCTTTGGTAGACAATCACTCCAGGATTTTGTTCATCTGAGTTATTAATTTTTGCTAAGTGCTTATTATGCTTAGCAGGTGGGTTTTTGTTTATGTTTTGAAAACTAATTGACTGTATCCATCATCCTGAATTCAAGAAAACAGTATTTTATATATCATTAATTTTGTAAAAGAAGAATGATGATAACACCTTTTCAATAAAACCATTCCCACTGCTCTTATTCAGACATATTTTTTCTTGCTTTCAATCCTTGTATAATAGCACTTCATGAATACTTAAAGAGATAATCCTTACAATCTCTTATTTCATATAATTCGGTCACTTATTTTAATCACTCTTGCCTGTGATTAAAGCAGTTTGAGGACAGGGACTCTGACTTACTCATCTCTGTATTCCATGCAGTACCCAGAGAAGTGAAATAATAGGCATTTAACAATTATTGGAAGAGTTGAACAGAAACACCTGACACTCATAAGTGCATAAAGTTACTTTATTTTAAGTATACATATAATTTTGAAAAATATAAATGCTAAAATATCTCATCTTCTTCATCTCTTAATTCCATAAAAGTCACAATAGAAAGCTTCATAAAACTGTAAAATACTATAATGTTATAGGAATTTTAGGTTTTATATTGGAAAAAATTATTAGTAATATATTGAAATGTTTCTGTTCTATATCATTTTGTTCCACCATGTTGATCTACTTCATTTAAAATAAAAAGATGCATCATTTCTCCAAAGTTAATAAAGACTTAAGAGAATAAAAATAAGAATATCTGAAAGTGCGTATTGATTCTGAAAAGTAATGTGTACGAATATGTACCAGCCATGAAAATGGCTAAAAAGAGGCAACTATTCACTCTTTTCACATTGTAGGACTGGGACAAAGTTACTTCTGGCTCTAAAAGTTTCACTGGATGACTTTAGCCCTGAGTTGCAGTATTTGCCTAGGAAACAGAATTCTTGATTTTTGCATGTACCCATGAAGCACAATGAAATGAGCCAGGAAACAGGACATATCCAAATTTCTGGTAAAAACACAACTTGCCTGGTTAGCATGTATTACAACGCTTTTTTTTACAATTTTAGGCTGCAATGAAGTTCAGTGAAATCATCATCTGAAAACTCTTAAGGTCCTTCAGATAGTGAAGTGCTATAAGATATCATTTGATTGTTTTCAGTTACTTGGTGCCAATGGGCTTCATGATTGTGCTGTGAAGAGTAGATGTGAAATATCATGGTATATAAATTAAAACAAAAAAAATCTCAGGTTCCTGCACCAAAATCATTAAGTGGTATGAAAAAGATTGAAGAAAGCTTTGTCCCATTCCCAAACAATGTCAACTTCTGAAATACAACCTAAGTGATTTCATTTTGTTTCTAAAAGATAGTCAGCAGTCAATACATTTCAAGTACTTTAACACGGTTAAAAAAAACTTGGAAGACAATCATTCTCTATTAAACACCAATATATAGCTGATAACAGAGTTACTCTGTGTGGGTTAGAGCATGTGCATAAAATACACAGAAATTGAATTATTGACAGCAGACAATTGTTTTTCCCCATTCTTTGAAGTTGGGGAGCTGAGGAGGAAGGTTTTTGCTTTCCTACTTCTTAAGTAAATAAGTCTCCTCCCCACTCCTACCCCCCATCCTTGACTAGAAGAAGAATCAGGAACATTACTGCCTATGGCACACAAAACAATCGAATTCCAAGTAGTCATTTCACACAGTAAATTGACTTTTGTCAAAGAAAACAGTGTCTCTAAGAGATTTTCTCTTAAACGTAAAACCAGGGGGCATTTCTGCTCCTTTGATAAGGCAGACTCTTGGCCTAATCATCTCTTTCCTTCCAACAGTAAGTTTCTAAACCATTGACAAGACATCTGGTTAACAACTCTTGAGTATACTGAGTCTTTACTTCAAACAACTTGAATCTTTTATCTCCTAATTCATATCAAGGAGAAAAGGGAGAAACACTTATAACAAATTTACTATTATAATTTGTGTCCAGTTTACATAGGAACAAAACCATACCAAAGTCTTGTTGGGTCTTAGTCAATGAGTAAATTCAGTTGAAATACAGATAATCTGGTGTCTCTCTGTGAGCCTCAGGTTTTGCTTGTTAGTTTGGTAACTACTACTTTTCCTTTGAAAGTAATGATTTAAAAAAAAAACTTCCCTGGGTTGTAGAATATTGAAAGAGTTTGATATTAGCTGTTTATTTAACAAATGTAAGTCAGTATTCTGTGCTTATATCATGAATGCCAACCTTCCACCACAGAATAGAAACATCAGTGAAGGGGCAGATAGCTTTCACATCTACTCAAAGACTGAAATAATGAGTTAAGTTGCTTCAGGAGTTCTTTGAAAGGTATGGAAAGGGGCATGAACCCACAAATACGTGATTCATGATCAGAAAAAGTTATTCTTTCTAGAGCTTTTATAAAAGCAAACCAAAATGTCTTTAATTTAACAAGATCATAGGTTAGGCTGAATTTATTGTAATACATTGTTTTAAAACAAACATTTTATTGATGCTTCCATCAATAAAGAAAAATATTTCTTTATGTTAGGGTAATAGAAAACTAGTAATATAAACAAATTATTTTAAGGATAGCTCTAAATACAAATGCAACCCCAAAATTTAGCATGTGAGGTTTTAACACAATAACATATAATCTGCCACTATCAATTTAGTGAAAATATTGGGGTCATTTATGTCTAAGTTTTATAAAATTAAAAGCTTTAAGATTATCAGATGCCATACAAGTAACAGCTAACTCAGTATAATAAAATTTTTCAAAATTTAAAAATTTCAGAGGACAGAAATACAATTTAATTAATATAACAGTAAATGGGAGTCAATAAAGGCATATTATAAGATCAAAAAAAGTGGTTTCATTCTGCTTTTACTATACCTCCAATAACTGGTTATAGTTAGAATATATCACAATTGTGGCTATATGAATCCAAAATTATAGATTCAACATTTTAAATGTTATTTTTAATATGCATTCACAATATATAATATAACCTATCAAACACTTTACATTTAAATACCACAGTAAATTTTGATAATAAAGGTCTAATTTTCAATATGGTACTCTGAAACACACATACATATGATATGTACACAAATACATTCTAAAAGTCCCAATCACAAAGAACAACTGCCTTGGCATCCCAAATAAATGTATGTGAGAGTACTGTTAAGGTGTTTATCCATATACCCTTGCAGATCTATCTGCATCCCCATGACACTTTAGTGATGTGTAAATATAGACATGTGGATTTTGTGTTGTAAATATGAGCCATTATATAAATGATGGTGACTGATATTACCTGGAGAATAAGCTATATTTACCCTCATTTGCATAATGGCAAATTTCTTGGATTCCTTGATGGGTTTTTCATATGTGTTTTGAGTTTTATGAAAACTGGCATAAGAGATTCAGTATCGTTGTCCTTTGCCTAGTTACTCTTTTTCTTTCTAAATTTTGCACATACGTGCACCAGCCACACACAGAGTACATATACAAACACACAAATATTTCAAAAAGAAAAAATATCTAACAATACTGCATAGGACAATGATATGGTAATACAATCAGCATTTGTACCCGGATACTAATTATCAGAACATCAATTCTTCCCATCACATAGGAGTTTGTTTCTTCTCCCTCGATTTCCTTCATAGAACAGTTAATTTTTTTTTTAAAGAAAGGGAAAAATGGATGCTTAGAAACATGGTGTTTTAAATCTGATCTAGCCTTCTGGCTTACCCTAGAGATTGTGTATGTAAAAATCACATTATATACAATACAATTTTTACAGAAAGCCTGGCAGCTACAAATAAGAGGTAGAACTACTCAAAACTATGTTTCCTGCTGCAGGAAAAAATTCATTTTCTTTACAGTAATTAAAAAAAAGTTTTAAAAATTGACAAAAAATAAGTTGCAGGTTAGGCCCCATAATTTAAACAACAAATCTAGGAAGAAAAATACTCTTCAATGTACTCAACAGATAAGGGTTAAAAAAAGTTGCATAGGAAAAAGGGACATTCCAGCACTTTGCTACAATGATGGCGATGGCTTCTCTATAGGGAGTAAAGTACCTTTAGTTTTTCTTCTTTTGATAACTCTAAGATTAGGGTTTACAAGCAAAAGCAAGTTAGAATAGCAGCACTTTTTCCAGTCCCAGAGAGCTCTATTAGTGAGAAGGGACTCTGCCTGGAGGTCAAGGTTTGTTTTACCAGACAAAGACAAGCCAGTAAGCACAGCTCCAAAGCTAAGGTTGCAAGTTCCTTCAATATTTTAATAAAAGGTGTTATAAAATCCTTAATACTTTTGTCCTCTGCTTAATAGAGGAAAATAACATGGTCTGTGTGTGTCTTGAGTGATAGAGAAATTTTGTTGTCAGAGGAGACATCTGAAAGTTTAAGGACAAAAGGGGGATTCCTCAGATGCTGTTTTTAAGGAACGATGCACTATTGTCTTGATTTTACCTATGCAGGGGAGAAGCAGAGAGAGCACTTTGGCCAGTGACCAAAAACTGAGACAAAATAAAAGTTAAAAAATAAACAGCCAGACAAAACCCCCAAAAACATTAACAACAAGACGGTCAGTTTTAAGAAAGACAAACAAGTTACAATGTAGTGTCTGTTCCCTTGCTCCTCCAGAAGTCGTCATTGTTTTCAGGCTCAAGTTCTATTCTAATTTGAGGCACAACTTTTACTGGAGTTCTAGGAGGACTGGAGACGGATAAAAAAGAAAAAGAGGTAGTAAGAAAATCAGATTTCCTTCATCGTCTGTCAAACGTTTACGCACTGTACAGAATTCAAATGTGTCAGTCTTTGTTCTCTTTTAATAGTTATCTCCTCCTTGTATATTAAAAGCAAACATTTTAACTGGTATGAAGATACCAACAGAGTCAAGAAATTCAAGTAAAAATTTCCAAGATCTCATACCTAGATTAAAACCACACACAACAAAATCAAAAAAGAGAAAAGGGACTCTCCTGTGAGTAATACTGTCAACAACTGAAGAACTGAAGAATTGACATGATGAAAACATTCAGACATTTCACTCTTTTGAGAATCAAGTAGCACTGGAAATTTCGAAAGCCTTTTTAGAGTATAGAAAACTGCTGAAGGAGAGCCACCAGGTAACACCAGTTATCCATTTAAATCATGGGTGATACTGGAATTATAAGAGCTAATGCTGATCCTGGGTTTTAATTTCATGATACTGAAAAATTCCAGTATTTCAAAGATTAAGTAGGACTCTTAGAATGTTTTCTTCTCAGTAAAAGCTGGGACAAGTTTTGGTCACTGGGTAATTGGTTTAAGATAAATCATAGAGAGGAAAAAGAACAAGAAATTCTGCCAATAGCCTGCCATTTACTACATCTCTGTAGAGCAATCATCCCACAGAACAACATAAATACTGGACTGTCCTTTACCTTGGCATACCGAGTGATTGAAGGAAAGGAATTTTATCAGCATGATGTGTGGCGCTCAAGGAATGTTGACGATCTTTCTCCTGAAAAATAAATTTTAAAAAAATCATAAATAGTAGGTCTTTGGTAAAGTATACAAGTTAGGTGGAAAAAAAAACACAGAATTGATGCATCTTTCACAACTGGAAAGAGTAAGAAAGACAAGTTTAGCCATTTCAATAAACAGCGTATCAAGCGAAGACTCTAAGTAGGTGATGAAGCCCAAATCACTTAGTTTCCTTCACTTCAGGTTTTCTGGGATGAACCACTGCTGTCTTTTTAGTGAAAAGGGTAATGAGGAATCATTTTTAGAAGGCGATAGCATCTTCTTGATGTCTAAGGCTTGCCCTTGGATTTCCTTTCACTGTCAGCATTCACAAATGTGTCCTGCTGTGATTAATGGGGGAAAACAGACTTTTGAGGTACTTATCTATACTACAATTTTCTTTTCTCTCTCTCTCTCTTTTTTCTTTTAAAGATGTGGGGTACAAATCAGGGTTAGGTATATAAGTGGTCATCGTACAGGTAAAGTGTAGGTACCCTTATTGATGTTATGTCCACTCCCCCTTAGAACTGTCCCACTACTTTCTTATCATATTCTAATAATAATCCCTTTCTTATAGTATTATAATAATGTTCAGGATCTGCTTATTGTTGAGTAGATGTAGTACTCAGATCTTTGTTTCTGTGATAAGTCACTGAGTATCATAGACTCTAATTCCATCCAAGTTGCTGTGAAGTTCATAATTTTGTTTTTCTTTATGGCTGCATAATAGTTTATCGTGTAAATGTACCACATTTTCTTTTGACGCTACTTCTATCAGTTTTATTCTTTCACTGATTATAAAGATTAACATGCAATTAGAAAATATTTCAGTCAAAATGATCATGTGTATTTTGCTGAAGTAAACTAATATATTAATTGCAATTTATCTTTTTAAAGCATTCTTAAGAGTATGAAGAACAACCGGCACATAAATGTTTTCCTTGTGATGGCTTTTCTTAAGTAGCTTTTACATTGTACTTAAAAGGGACTATGTGAGTTTATGATGACACCAGAAGACACATGTGCTGGGCACATGTGTGTCATAGTCTCCTTTGCTCTCAATGCTGTAGAGATTAAAAAGGAAAGTCAGAACATGATTGAGGGAGCTTCAATTCCAAAAGAAATTCTTAACCAAATCCCACTGACAAAGTGAGCAGAAATTCGCCTCAATTACAAGTTGTAGGTTGCAAATTGGATACCAAAGGTAATATTTCATTCTTTGTTCTTTAAACACAAGGCGGTGGCCAGTGTTGAAGATGGCCCCAGTGACTTCTGTCTCCTGGTATGTATAAGACCTTGTGTAATTCCTTCCCACACTGAAGCAGGGTTGGTCTGCACAGCCATCTGAATATGGCAGAAGTAATGGGCTGTCACTTATGAGATTCGGTTATAGAAGACTGCAGCATCTGTCTTGGTTTCTCTCTCATCACTGGTTCTAGGGGAAGCCCTATCATGGGCAGCCAGCCCTATGGAGATATGCACAGGTCAAGGAGCTGAAACGTCCTGCCAAGGGCGTCATGAGTGAGCTTAACATCAAAGCTTCAGCTCCAGTCAAGTCCCAGCCAACAGCCCGCTCATGGGAGATCCTGAACCAGAAACAAAACCAGCTTTCCTACATTTCTGAATGTCAGAAAATGTGTAAGAGCATATGTGCTTGTTGTTTTAAGCTGCTAAGTTCTCTGGTAATTTGTTACTTAACAATGAATAACTAATATACCCACTTTTTATTCATGGACATTCATTCTAAATCTTTCTTGGTAACAGTGACCTCTTATTAAAGAATGGCATTGTCAAACAGAAACAAAAGAGATTCAACTGTCTTTTTACTCTACAGATCAGTACACTTTGAAGTCCATCTGAATCTAAAAGAATGCATTTTCTCCAATGAGAACTCAAAGCGCAGAGTAGTTTGAAGGCAATTGCTACTTGCTATTGGAAAAGCTTGAGATGTTTACTAATGTTACCATAGAGGTTCCTCCCTTTTCAAGTGGCCTGTTAACTTAATTACAAAAGAAAAGATGACATGTCATAAACGATTACCCTGTAGCCCTGGGCTGTTACTCCAGAAAGATCAGTGCAGTTACAATGATGACTGGGAAATAGCAAAAAGAAGATGAAGAAATGAAAAACAAAATGCATATATCTTGTAAGTTACATTTAGAAAGTTGTGCTAATATTTTATGATTGTCAATTTAATTGAAAATAACAATCATGTTAAATTCTCCATATTAACAATTAATTCATGAATCATTGAGAGACCCATGATGCAATTTTTCTTTTGAACTGATTTGGTCATTGGTTGAAACCTAAGGAAGACAAACAGTAACAGACAGTGATGTAGTACTATAAGCTGCAATTCTAAATACCAGCAAAAAAAAAAAAAAAAAAAAACTCAATTAAAAACATGGTTACAGGTTTAGCAATTGAAAGACAAAACAAAAACCCAAACAAACAAACCAACCAACAAAAACTGGTGATAATTTGGGAGAGAGAAAAGACTACCAACCAAAAATTTAAAAGGTTATGGAAAAACAGAAGAAATTAAGAGTGAAGCTTAGGGTAAGAAATTAAGAGTGAAGCTTAGGGTATGTAAAAATAATATTTGATAAAAATTAAGTATAAAACCTTAGAAAGAAAAAAAGATGAAATACAGGGAAAGTTAATGTAGGTAATAGTTCTAAAGTTTTTTCTCTGTAAGTGCAAATCATATTCAAGCAAGCGTGCAAGAGGTTAGTTCTACTCACTGTCGGAAGGTTTGCTATCGCTTAGGAAAGGCTGCTGTTCCATGATGTCCATGGGAATTTTAATACTTGGAACTTTTTCTGAGTATGGGCAGTCAGACTGTGAAAAAAATGCACAACAGTTTTTAGAATGTTTTTATTAGACAGCCCTTCCTGCCTCCCAGTATTGATCAAATCTCTCATATAATTATTTATATGGTACTAAAGAGACTAGTTCTAGATATCATTTCCAGTTTCCTAACTTTTCAAATTGTACACCACCTTTCCCCCCACACATTTGTTTTCTACTCTTCTGAGCTTCTGAGATTGAGTCAATTAAAACTAGAACTACATGAAATGGAGATCACTACAACTGAACAGTAGTGCTTTCCATAAGCTGGATTCCCAACCAGTAATCATTTATGGGTTGTTGTATGTGTGAAGCAAATGATCTCAATGTGAAAATAAATTAACTACAGTAAATTTCCTAAACTATAATATGGTCTTGACATTTCTGTTTTATTTATGCATTGATTCGCTCTCCATGAAAACTGTGATCCATCTTGCCTTTCAAAACAAGTAAAAGACTTTTTTTAAACATCCACTATCAAGGAGCCTTCTACATATACTCAAAAATAAATCTCCCTCTTGCTCTATCAAATACTATTTTATGGTTAAAAGTTCACTTCAGTTTCCTTATGCCAAAGATATTTAAAAACATAAACAAAACACAAGAAAATAAAATCCAAAGAAAGTTGTTTATGATGGTCAGATAAGCAGAGAATCATAACCAGGATAAAATGATAAAACCAGGCAGCCAATCATGGGACTGCTTTAAGAACAAGCCACCTAGCCCAAACTGTAATATATTTCTATAGGATTACCATTTTACTTTTTAAAATAATCATTATATTGAATCCAAGTCTATTTTTGGACTAAAAAGATCCGATTATCTTTTCCCTCAAAACAGCAAAAAAAAAAAAAAAGATTTTTAGCTGAAAGAAAAAAAAAAACCTAAGACAATAAACAACAAAACAATCCCTTCACATAAAGTCTATTACCCACATTGAAAATTCCTTTAAGATAAATCTAAAGAGGGTAATGAACTATGATATCCTTTTAGAGAACTAAGATAATGCAATTAAATTGACAGAGAAAAAATGAAGATGCTACATGTACCTACCTTTATGAGAATGTCAAGAACAGTAAGTCTTATTATAGTATTTCAAACATTTCCCCTAAATGATAGCACTTATAGATGGACAGCTTGGCAGCCAACCCTTAATCACAGCCTACCAGGTAGATTCAAAAATGACTGTGAGTGGCTCAACATGTTGGCAAGCCATAATTTTTACTACTTCTGCTCATAAATATTACAGTTTTAAGTCTTGTATCCCAGTGTGACTCCCTGCATCTACAGACGCCCACATCACATAACCATCAAGTGAATATCAGGAGCACCACCTAAATTCAGAGGCCCCAAAAATGGCCTCAATGCATAGAATTTGCTGCACATATGAACTCTAAATTTCCTGGTTGGATTCACTGTCTAGGAAGAAATGGATATGTTTGCGTGTTTGTTTTGGTTGAGGTGGGTGGAGAAGAAAAGAGCCAAGTATTACACATTATCCTCAAGAAATCTGTAGAAAATATGGAGTTGAAAATGGTAAATATTAATAAAAATAGCATTGTTAAAATATGATTTGCTGAAATCGTATCTAAGAATTGGAAGAATTTCTTAGGAGCTCGTTTGATCCAACTTTTGATCACTAGAGAGCAGGAAACTTAAAGCATTCTCAAAAATTGATATTTTATCTTTTTTTCTTAAAAACCTTTAGAGAAAAATATTTCATACTACTATTTCAGACATTCCTAATGTGTAATACATTTTAAGTTTGGTGTCCATGTACATAAACTGGTGTACCTGTTTGAAAATTAAGACAAAATACTGCTTTAATTATCTTAATATTTCAGGTAATCTTTTTTCCCCTTGAGTAGTGCAGAAATTCATTTCCAATTTTGATTTTTGTTCAGTGTGTAAACACATCATTCTTCTCGATACTGCATCTTAATCTCTGCTGCAATTTTAAACACATGCTCTCTTTTTTCTGTCATCATTGGAAACAGAAAATCTATATACCAGCTCTCATTGCAAATGGATGATGACAGTCATAAAAGCTTCCTTCAACTCTTTTTCTCTTTAGCTGAATGTGTCCCATGTAGGAAACCTTTTTCTTATTAGATCAACTTATGAGAAATCCAATTCTGACTTTTGCTTTCTTTTGCTGTACTATTTCTAAGTTCTACAAAAAGAATACAATCAGACAGCCTGACCCATGAAAATAACCAGAGTGGCCTGGATTAGAGTTTTGGTTTTGCCACTTATGGCTGTGTACATTTAGAAAAATGACTTAATTACATATATCAAGGCATCATATGTATACCTTAAATATATACAACTTTATTTGTCAATCATACTCCAATAAATAGTAAAGTTGAAAAAATGTTTAAAAGACTTAAAATTTCTCAATCTAAATGTCCTCATCTGTAAAATGGGAATAAAAATAAAGCCAGGCTCGGTGGCTCAGCCTGTAATCCCGCGCCTTTGGGAGGCTGAGGTGAGTGGATTGCCTGAGCCCACGGATTTCAGACCTGCCTGGACAACTTGGCAAGACCTCATCTCTACAATAAATCAAAAAATCAGCAGGATGTGGTAGCGCGTGCCTGTAATTCCAGCTACTCAGAAGGCTGAGGAGGAAGGATCGCCGGAGCCCAGCAGGTCAAGGATGCGGTGGCTGGGAGTGGCCACTGCACTCCAGTCTGGGCGACAGAGTGAGATCCAACTCAAAAAAAATAATAATTAAAATAAATAAATAAATAAACACCTTTAAAGAACAGCTCAGACAATAAAGGATAAGGTATGTATGACCAACCAAAGTTAGCAAGTACTGAATAGACACTAAAAACTACATTTCTACTTTAGGATGGGTAATAATATACAAAAAAGCATTTGTGGTACTATACTATGTAAAACCCAAAAGATATTTTCAAGGGGAAAATGTTATTTTGGCAATCTTTTCAAAAGGCTACTGGAATAAGCTGTGTGTGTGTGACTGTGTGTGTGTGTGTGTGTGTGTGTGTGTGTGTTGTGAGAGAGAGAGAGAGAGAGAGAGAGAGAGAGAGAGAGAGAGAAATCTTCCTGGTTTTCTCCTAACACGGATGACAGATGCCTACTGGAGCATCTGTATTTCTGTGAAATGGCCTCCTAAAGAAAAAAATTGGAAAATAATTTTATTTCTCAATGTAATCACCTAATTGCAGGAGGACTACCTGAACTATGACACTAGCCACTATAATTATGCAAAAAGTTCTAAAACACAAATTCCCTATCTTTTCATAAAGGAGTTATGGAGAACTAATCAAACCATATTATTATTATTATATTATTATTATTATTTGAGTCGGAGTCTCACTCCGTCGCCCAGACTAGAGTGCAGTGGCTGCTCCCGGCCACCGCAGCCTCGACCTGCTGGGCTCCGGTGATCCTTCTGCTTCAGCCTTCCAAGTAGCTGGAACTACCTACAGGCACGCGCTACCATGCTTGGCTAATTTTTGATTTATTGTAGAGATGAGGTCTCACCAAGTTGCCTAGGTGAGTCTCGAACCCACAGGCTCAGGCAATCCACTCACCTCAGCCTCCCAAGGCACAGGATTACAGGCTGAGCCACTGAGCCTGGCCAAACCATATTATTATAAATACAATGCTAGTGTGCTACAACAGCATAGAACTTTGGTTGAAAGCTTACTCAAATAGTTACATAGATCATAGGAGGTGAGATCACTGACACCTGTCTACTAGGGCTAGGATTACATAAAATTGAATTATTATCTCAAATATAAATCCTGGATTATCAATAATAAGCCAAGAACATTATTTACATTTGCATTACTAAGCAAACTTTCTTTATAGTCATTAGATCGGAGTTTTTTAAATGTAGTGGGTTTTAAGTATTTTTAGAAATCATTATTTGTCATTATGTCATGATTCATGTACTAATGGTTACAGAAAGACTTCAGAAAATATTAAAAAACCAAAGAGAAAATAAAGGGCAAAGAAAGGTGAAATGAGTAATATGTCACACAGCCAAATAAAC
The DNA here is from genome assembly GCA_027257055.1 of Cephalopachus bancanus. NCBI lineage: Eukaryota > Metazoa > Chordata > Mammalia > Primates > Tarsiidae > Cephalopachus > Cephalopachus bancanus. Next base: position 2,422,885 of record JAPVLO010000030.1, on the reverse strand, counting down.
ATTCCTAGAACTCAGCCCTCCATCCCACATCAAGTATAAAAAAGGACATTTTTCATATTTGTTAACTAGTTTTACTTTGGAATTTGGAATGTTCCTTACATCATCATTGTCACTGTCCAGACTTCCCTTCTTCTTTTTCTTTTTCTTCTCATCCTCTTTCTTTTTCTTGTCCTTTTCTGGAATGACATCATCAAGAAAGCTGAGGTCATGCTGGGAGAAGAGGTAGTCCATGCCTTTTCTGACAGCTACAAGTGCCAAGATCTGAAAGAACAAATAAAAAAGTGTAAAAGAAACCATGTCAGATGAAGTCATAGTTGAGTACTGACACTGTCCCATCAAAGTCAGTGGAAACCTATTTTCTATAATGTGGAGTATGACAGAACTCATCTTGACTATATGGGCTTATACTAAGTAGACCATAATCATTTTCTTCATGGAGAAAGTTGTTTCATAAAAGCCTCAGTTGAAGCTCACTTTGTTTCATTCACTGAAATGTAAATCACATTCAATTAGAATTTTAATGTGAAAGGATTATTTCTTGAAACCATTTCCTTTCATGTCAGATTTTATTTATTTATTTATTTATTTATTTATTTATTTGGAGTCTCACTCTGTCGTATTTTTATTTATTTATTTATTTATTGAGTTGGAGTCTCACTCTGTTGCCCAGACTGGAGTGCAGTGGCCGCTCCCGGTCACCGCAGCCTCGACCTGCTGGGCTCAGGCGATTCTTCCGCCTCAGCCTTCCAAGTAGCTGGAAGTACAAGCGCGCGCTACCATGCCCGGCTGATTTTTTGGTTTATTGTAGAGATGAGGTCTTGCTGCCCAGGCAGGTCTCGAACCCACGGGCTCAGGCAATCCACTCACCTCAGCCTCCCAAGGCGCGGGATTACAGGCTGAGTCACTGAGCCCGGCTCATGTCAGATTTTAAATAAAAATAACTAGAAGTTTATAGGCAAAAAAGGCCAGCATATGACTTCTAAGTATTCAAAATTAAAACACTATGCAGTTTTTTGACAATTAAGGAAGTCTTTACAAAACACAGCATACTAAGACATCTTGAAAGCAGCAGACAAAGTAGACATCTTCAAGGAAGTAGTATTTGAGTATGCGTAGATTATTTCATTTACTGGGCCACTTTAGTTACTACCATTAACTGAATACTTTACCAAGTGCTAAGCACTGTGATAAACTCTTTGGCAGTACTATCCCATTTCTTCCTCGCAAGAGACCCAAAAAGTGGATGGAAATTACTACTATTTCCATTTTACAGCTGAGGAATTAGAAACTTAAGGATGCTGTCCAAGATCATGATACCAGATAAAGGAAGAATACAAGGGGTCTCCGTTGTCTGCTTCCAAAACCAGTATTCTTAACTTAGGCGTTTTTGGTTACATAAATTTCTTTCAAAGAGTAACTTCTGAAGGTACATTAAAGATATCTTTGATGAACAGTAAAATTAATAGGTAGCTATTTACAGGAGTCCTGGCTTGCCTCAAATTTAATAATTGTCTTTATCCACATCATGTTCTCTGTAGGTCAGTTTCTTCATCTGCTAGAGAAATTCATAACATCTGTCCTACTGCTATTACAGGACTATTCTGTGACCAAATACAAGCTCTAAAAAGAGTTGTTTTTTTTTAAAAAAAAAACCATAAAAGCAAAGCAATTGTATTATTAAACACAAGCAGTAAGTGACTTGCTGCATATATTTCAAATTTATCCTGGTCTAGCTTCATTTTTCCTGGTTTTAGAAAAACTTGTAGGTAGAGATAATAATAATGGGTTCATGGAAGTCATTTTCCACACTCAAATGTGTTTTCCAGTAAGTCAATATAGTTTAAGAAAAATATATACACATGAGACTATTAAGAAAAATATATAACTTAACAAATGTCACTAGTATTTGATACCATTCTTTTTCCTCCACCTTTGGGAGAAAAAAATTATAGACCACAAATATATATAAACTAAAATAATACTCCTGGCTAAGAGTAAGAAGATTTTTATAAAAAATAAAATATGGTGAATGGATAGAAACTGTTTCCAAAGTCATGGAAGAGACAGAACAGACACAGAGTCACCTTTGGGACTTGTTTTAAGTGTATTTGTGTGCATTTTCTTGAAAGAAGTGAAGTGTTACAGTAAAGTGTAAAATTCAGTAATGAAGTCAAATACAGAGCTGGGCTTTCCCTTTTTCTCTTGTGACTCCGGGCAAAATTTTAGTTGTTTTACCTTGCTTCTCATCATATTAGGGTGAGGATAGAGAGTTCAGCCTTATCTTAAACTTAGCATGATGCAAAATACAAGAAATTTAAAAAGTGAGCTTCTCACTCTATTTATTGTAATATACTGGATGATCTCTCACAGTTGCCAAACACCTCTATTTGAACGAAAATATCCCATATTCTTACTGAGATTGAGTCTATTGTACAGTAACATTAAAAAAAAATAACCACATGCACTGAGTCTACAACGTGTCAGGCATTGTGCTACGCACTTGATATTCACAATTAATATTCAGGACAACAATAACAATGCCACCAACATTTTACTGATGAGTTAACTGCAGCTGAAAGAGGTTCACTGGCCAGCATAAACCAGAGCTTCTGAACTCAGGTGAGCCTGATTCTAAGATCCTTCCTGGGCAACCACAGACACCAGCAACTTAAATTACAACAGGTCAAACTGAGGAGGTCGAAAGCTGGAAAAGTTTGGGACCACAAATAAAAAACAAATGTGTCTTCCATATAATAGTAACCACATGATATCCATATGACCTCACGGGAGGATCAATAAAAGGAATCCCTACCATGACTGGAAAAATGATAGCAGCCACAGTTGACTTGAGGATCCAAAGTAGGGCCAGGCACAACACCTGCAGGAACGTGAATAGGTGGACTCTGCGCAGGGGAACATGACGCAGGTAGATGAAGTCAGGCTGATGCTTCAGGGGCATCAGAAGCAGCTTCAAACGGTCCATGAACTGAGGAGGAAAGACAGAGTCCAACTGCATTACTTCAAGAGCTAACGCACAAAGTCATTTCTCTATGCCTGCCTAACCACTAGTGACTTATGTTCTATAATTTAGACAAGCAGTGTCCTTTTCAGAGGACAGTACTGGTCAGGGAGCGCAGCAGGAATAACACACAGATATTTAAGACAGTGTGGCCACTACAGCGTAAAGCAAACCTAAATTCTAGATGCTCATCTCCCAGTTTTTATTTTTATTGTCTTAGGAGAGAAGATCTTGAGACTATTTTAATAATAACACACTGAAGAAAAACCTTAACTCATGTATTTTACTCTGCCTCAACTATCTTATCTGAAAGGAGATGATACTGTACATCATATACATTTCTGGGATGTTTTAAGTATATAAATGAAGGATCCAGCTGGGCTCGGTGGCTCAGCCTGTAATCCCGCACCTTTGGGAGGCTGAGGTGAGTGGATTGCCTGAGCCCGCGGGTTCGAGACCCGCCTGGGCAGTGAGATCTCATCTCTACAGTAAATCAAAAAATCAGCCGGGCGTGGTAGCGCATGCCTGTAATTCCGGCTACTCGGAAGGCTGAGGTGGAAGGATCACTGGAGCCCGGCAGGTCAAGGCTGCGGTGGCCGGGAGCGGCCACTGCACTCCAGTCTGGGCGACAGAGTGAGACTCCAACTCAAAAAAAATAAAAAAATAAAAATAAATAAATGAAGGATCCAACTTGAAAATGGGAATGCACTCATATTTTTCATAAATTCCACATCATTTATCTGTGTCATAACTTGCCTAATACATTCAACAATGTGTTACCATGGCTTTGCAGAGAAGAGTCACATGTATATTACAGTGAGTTTCAGGGTAGCTATTTGAATCTAAGAGAGACCATCATGGTCCTGTATAAATAGGTACTGAAATGACTACTAAGCATCCATGTGCCAGGTGCGGTGTTGTGCTTCAAAGAAGAACTGCTGAGTTGACACTGATAATGATGAATGGGATGATATTTAAGAACCTCTCACAGGATCTTACAATGAAAGATGTCCAGTAAATAGCTGTTGAATTGAATAATTATGTGATAAGAACTTAGAAATAACATCTCTATTTTCTTTCTGGAGGGAAAGAAGGAGTATAAAAGTAAACCAAGCCATCACAATGTTCTCTGGAATGATTTCCTATGTAAAGGGTTTTCTTTCTCCCTCTACAGCTATTTTTGACTGGTGGGGACCTTCTCATTTATAATAAAGACCGAATTACAAAATTTCTTGCTACATCAAACCTTGCACAGAAAAAGTCTAAAACAGAAAAGTAAGTAAAAGAGAAAAGTCATTTGGGGCAACAGCACTGCCGAATTTAAAAAATCCACTAGCTAGCCCTTCAGCACAGTTGTTTTTTCACCACTGTTATGAGTTTGATTTTCTTCTTTTTAATTTAACAAACATATACTGAGTTGTAATCAATAAAGCTCCTAGAACACATAAAATTAAACTTTTGATCTAGACCAGGTCATTAAGGGCAAGCAAAAATAAGAATTAGTAGTTTGGAGGCCATATTAGTTTCATATTTTTTTATTTAGGGGAATAAAGAGTATTTACAAAGGCAGGTAAAAATAAAATGTTTTTAAAAATGTATACTTCCTCAAAATTTCATGGACACAAATAAACCTACATTCACATTCATCTAGTCCAGTCTGTGAAGAAGTAACTTGTATTTTGTAACAAATATCCAAATGACAAAGAATGCTACTCAGTGGACCTAAACAGAAAAGTAAAGTAGCCTTTTCTTTCTCTTTGGGCGCGGGGGGGGGGGGGGGGGGGGGTCTGGCCACTTGCCCAGTTCTATTTGACTCTAAAACCAAATTAATCTAAATTCAATAAGTGAAAGCAAGGACTATTTTGAAGGGGTTCAAATAAATTCTTACGATGGACACAGAACATGCAGTCTTTTCCCATTAAAATATCAGTAAGTACTAAATAAGGCTACAATTAACAAGGTGCCAGAAGACAGCATAAGTACTTCCAGTTTCCTGGTACCAATTAAATTGAACCTTAATTGAAAGACAAAGTCCCTTACAAAGTTTTTCCCTGTAATTTTTTTAAAGAGACAGAGTCTCACTATATTGTCTAGGATGTACTTGAACTGCTGGGTTCAAGCGATCCTCCTGCTCCAGCCTCCTGAGCAGCTGGATTATAGGCGTGCACCACTATGTCCAGTTTCTAATGTGTATTTTTTTTAAAGGGAGTCAGTTTTATCAAAGTAGTAAATAGCTGAAGTTTTTTTAAAAAGCAGCACATAAACTACATTGACTTTATTCTTTTTTTGGTACAAAACTTTTTATTATCTCAGTCATGTAAAAAGCAAATCAAGTATGAATAGCCTGTTATTAACATGGATTAAGGAAAATGGATAAATACCATCTTGAATAGCACAATGAAAGTTAGATGTCCTGCTTGACACAGAAAATACATGGAGATGAGAGAGAGAGAGAATAAAGGAAAAGAAAGATTATAGTTCTCTCACATTCAGTCAAGAATGGGTATGCATGATATCAACTGTTAACATGTTGATTAAATCAGAAATGAAAAGCAGAGGAATGGTAGAGAAAGTAAAAAATAAGCGTGTTTTAAAAAATCAGCAGTTGCTCAGCCTGTAATCCTGCGCCTTTGGGAGGCTGAGGTGAGTGAATTGCCTGAGCCCACGGGTTCAAGACCCGCCTAGGCAACTTGGCGAGACCTCATCTCTACAACAAATCAAAATGAGCCGGGCGTGGTAGCGTGCGCCTGTAGTTCCAGCTACTTGGAAGGCTGAGGTGGAAGGATCACCGGAGCCCAGCAGGTGGAGGCTGCGGTGGCCGGGAGCAGCCACTGCACTCCAGTCTGGGTGACAGAGTGAGACTCCAACTCAAAAAAAAACAAAAACAAAAAACTCAGCAGTTAATGATTAGTATTTTTTCCTTAAAGAACTATTAGTAGATGATGTTTACTACTAGAAAAGCATTACTATACTTAATGCTGCTATGGAAAAACTTACCTGCACACCGTTAAGGGAAGCTACTCCCATATAGAGGAACACACCATAGAGTACAGGCATGGGAATAAACTAGAAAGGAAGAAAATTGAATAAAAGTTAAAAACAACAATGAGGAAAATAGTAAAGGAGAAGAATCATTTAAATACAAGTTAAATATGAAATTAAAAGATATGATATAATATAGTGCCTTACTCATCAGTTGCTAAACTTCTAAACTCTTTGTACTACAAATAAATGGAGAGTAAAGGGAAATTTTAATATTTATTTGATGCCTGTTTTTTTGGTGACCCTAATAGTTTTTTTAAAAAAGATGAATGGGACACAAAGTTTTGTTTCACTTTCCTCTTAAAAGGGATGACCGTATAAACTGGGCACTTGTATGGGCTGTGAGGTTAGAAACAGAGGTAAAGGGTTGCCTTTCTCTTGAGATCAAGTTCCTTTCACAACAGTCTATTGGCTTTTCCCTTCATAATTTTTGTCAAATGATCTATCAGGTTGGTGTTTAAATAAATAATTATATTTATTTTATATAAATGTATATATTCTTATGGCTAAGCACTAACAATTGGAAATAGTTGTGACACGTTTTAGAATTTATTAGTTCTCTAATAGTGGATTAAGGATCTCAGATACAGAACTATTTTAGACCACTGTTTATTGCCTCTTTCAATAAAATAAACATCAAAAGCCTGTCCCATTTCTTCTCAGGAATATTAAGAGAACTGACTAATGAGAATACTGCTTGAAAGGGGCATGAAACATCTGGAAGCAGTTAATTACACACATGAATTAATACATGTCTTATAAGACTGAATTAATATCTTTTCATGTGTTAATTAACAACAAACTTTTACACTAATGCAGAGTGTTTTAACAATGAGAAGTTCCAATGTGATGTTTGTAAACGTTATTTATTCCTAGACCTTTGAAACATCCCTAATACTGAGGAAACAAAGCAAGTCAAGAATGATTCTGTTTCTGGAAAGTCTTCTGTTTGAACAACAAAAGAGTCTCAACCTTAGATTTTGAAAAGAAGTTCAAGTAATTTCAGGATTTTTCAAAGCTAAAATACTAAAACCGCAAGTCAATTAAGGTCGATCTTATCAAATCCACATAAAGGAGGCTATTGTAACCAGAACACATAGTAGGGCTTTAGAGTAATTTTTGAAGAAATACTGCATGTATTAAATGAAGCACAATTTCTGTCAGCCTCTTGTTGTGATTGTCTAAAATAGTTCTGTATCTGAGATCCTTTATCCACTATTAGAGAACTAATAAATTATAAAATGTGTCACGACTATTTCCAATTGTTAGTGGTTAGCCATAAGAATATTTACATTTATATAAAAGAAAGATAATTATTTATTTAAACATCAAATGCCTCCTCAAAAAAGACTAACAAATTTAATATAGCTAATTTTGATCTTGAGCTCAGAGAAAAATAAATGACATAAGACTGTTGTAGGGGATAGGAGGGCCAGTGTTTGTGGTGGGAAAGCCGGTATGCTGTAATACCCCAAAGTCACTACAAAGAGGTGGACACATCATGTTTAAGCCTCTTCACTTCTGACACGTGCCTTTATTTCTTTCAGAATGTGCATGTTCTATTCTTTATGATTCCTCTGCATAAATTTACCAAAAGGAAAAAAAAAAAATCTAAGAAAGGGACCACAAGCTTTGACTTATTTATTAAACATCTTCCATTTTTCTCATCATTTAAGTTTTAATTTGGGGGGGAAGGAAAGAAAGGGAAGAAGAAAAAAAGAAGTATAATTCAATCATGGAAAACTAGTATGAATTCCTGCAGTAGTTACTTTTTAATCTGAGTAAAGCATTTTTCCAACTTGAAAGTAATCACAAAGGGTCCATCCCAGGCCCTATCCTCACCCCTCACCTAAACTTAGCTAAATATTTTCTATAATGTGGTTCTAAAGTCAAAACAAAGAAAAATTGTGCCTTGGTGTTTAGATTCAGTCTCTCTGAATTTATGATTACAGATATCACTGAATCAACCACAAAATAAGTGCAGAAGCTATCGTTAACACAGAACGGCATGGGGTATGGGCAGGAAAACACCTTTAGATATGAAGATGTTTTAAAAAAAATTAATCCTTGTTGAAAAGGAAATAGTGCATGTAAGGACAGCTACTAAGTCAATTTGTGGCCAACTTCAATGTGATACAAATGCCTTATAAAATTTGCCATATTCTTTACTATCATGCAACAGATCAATAAAAATCTTCCAATACAGAAATCTTGTGAAACGTGACAGAATCATGTTAGAGGATTTTTGTTCACCAGTCATATAAGGTCAATCCTTAAAAATTAATCACAATAGAATCATTTGTTACAACAAAAAATTCTCAAAGGAAAAAAAAAAAAACGTTTTAAGACGATGGGATCCCATCTGAAGTTAAACCAGTATAACATACATTGTAATAATAGTAATATAAACCAGTATAACATACATTGTAATAGTAACAAAGCAAGACAGGAGAAATTAAAACATAAAAAAACACAAGGCATACCAGCTTTACAGGCATTTCAAGAATTGCCAAATGATAAAATTATGCAAAGAAAATTTTATAATCAGTCATACCCAGAAAGTCAAACAAAGCATAATTATAAATCACTATTACAATAGACTAAATAAATATTAAAATAGAAAAAGTATAAATGATTTTACAACCAGACAGATGACATAAAATCAAAGTAATATTTAACATATCCAGGCAATGTCACCAAATTTTTCAAATTCTGGTGAATGCAGTTTTACTCTTTCACTTATACTCCTTTAATTTGCTGATAATATTTTAATATTCCCAGAAAAGAGTAAATTTAATAAGGGTAGACTGTAGTTGCCCAACACAGAATTCAGTAGAGAAGTGAGATCTACCATCAGAATAATGGTCATTAAGTGTGTGTGTGTGTGTGTGTGTGTGTGTGTGTGTGTGTGTGTGTTTGTGTGTAAAACACAGAATGATAGCCTACTGAAGAGTACCGGCACAGAAGTCAGACAGACGTTGTTTCAAATTTTCAAATTCTGGATCAAAGTACTAACTTTTCTTATCCTCAGTATTCTCACGTAGAAAGAGGCCATGATAAAGACTCCATAGACAAAACATCTACTCCAGGGCCTGGCTCTAAAAAGATACTCAGGAAACATTGTGGCAATAATATCATTAATGCAACTGCCCAGCACGACTCTCTCAGTGGTGGGGGTGGGGTGGGATGGAGGTGGGAGTGGTGGTTGAAAAAGCCAAAGCGATGGCTGAAAGGTCAGACTCAAAGCCTTAGTTGTATCTAAATTCTACTACATTGCCTTTCAGCTGTCACAACTTTCTTTGGAAACATGTTATTAGATAATATCCTAATTTGCTTAATCCTTGGAAATCTAAGCTGAAAAGGAAGCTGCTGACCTACAGTCTTGTCCCTAGTCATTGAAGAAACTGGAATGAGGTATGAAGAGGAGTCTGTGAAAATACCATATTTCTCTGCATGTAAGAGGGTTAGAAATGGAGTCAAAGAATCTGGGGAAGATTATCTCATGGGAAATAAATGTGAATGAGTTATTTGAGGGCAAGTATTACATTTTGCTTTAAAAAGCTGGTAAACCATGAGAGTCATGAGACTGGCTTTGGTGCAAGGACATCAAATCTGGCTCTCTGTGGCCTGTCAAGTTATTCATAATTTTTATTAACTGAAAAATGGAGACAATTATTCATTTTTTATAGGCATCCTTTAATGGAGGACTAAATTTTAAAAATCTGTGCTGATCCCATAATCCAATGCTGGTAAATAGTAGCTTGATAAATAGTAGCTACTATTACAATCATCATCAAGGTATCATTTTTCTTTGTTTCCCTGGTACTGAGCAGAGTGTGTGGCATATTGCAGGAGCTCAACAAATATTTGCCAAATACAAATTAAATACTATCCCCACAGTTTAGTATACTAAACAAATCTTAAAGACAAATTCAGCCACATCTCATGTTAAAGGTAAACTAATTCAAGCAAAGGCCACAGAAGTATCCGTGAACGTTTCTTAATCTTTATTTCTTTAGACTTGCCAGAAAAATGGGAAATGTAAGCTCAAGAAACTGCCTTTCATCTTTTGTCACCCTTTAGCTTCCTCTAGTTTTCCCATATAAGACACTAGCTTACCAGGCAATATTTCTGCTGCAGAAACATGGATCTAACTCTTGAACCAGCCTGGGAAGCCAGTTATTCTTGCTTCCCAACAGCTCTGTATGGAATCAGCCATGAGATTCAGTGCTTTGAGCCATGCATGACTGTAGTTGGCTGGGATCAAGGGGTATCCTTGTGAACTTAAAGCTGGTGCACTGCATTTCCTTACATTCTTCCACATAAAAGACAGATTTCCACAGTTCAAAGTAAGCTTGCATAAGTAGGTGGATGGGGGACAGCTACCTACATGCATGAGGGCAAATTAATGCATGAGAGCAAATTACTAGGACCATCTGAAACCATTAAACTTGTAAGGGATGTAAAGTGTTGGGCAGAAATAGTGTTGAGCCATTTTGTTTTAAAGACTAAAAGTCATACCTTTCTCTTGATCCCATTTATTTGATCTGCCTTTCACCTACCCTGCCTTCTCTGAAGTTATCCAGATTCTTTCTCTCTCTCTCTCTCTCTCTTTCTCTCTCTCTCTGTCACACAGGGGAGGAAGAATGGTTCCCTCCTTCAGCATAACCCCCTGTACTACTTTCTGTGTGAATTCTAAGGTGAATTATTAATCTTGACTCTTACTTAGTCATAACCTGGGTTTCAGTTAAACTGTACCCTTAACGTCTGCTTCTTCTTGTATTGACTTTTCAAATGAGCTGACAAGTGATCTGTTATAAATGCACAAAACTTACCAAACTCCAATGGTAAGAAGGGCACATGATCAGAAATAGACTGACTTATCAGATGTGATCTATGAAGTAAGGAATAGCTTAACTTATTGAAGTAATCACAGTTGTCACGCTTAACTATTTTCTTCTTGTTTTAAATATAGGTGTTCCACAATATGTTGCAAACTATATTGACATAATATTTCATTTCCCACATTTTGGGCCAAATCTTGCTTAACAAAAATGTTTGCTGGACTACCCTTTCCACTGTTTCTTACAATGACTCTGTTTCTGTAAATACTAAGGTATTTGCATATTAGGAGCGAAAAAAATCATTGTGAAGAACAAAACAGCTTTCAGCTTTAACTCCTCTGTAGCCACATTTGGGTGCAGGGTGAGAAAATAGTTAGGAAGAGGCGTTGCTGAAAATGTGAGTCCTGCATCTCTTCCTAAAAATAGCAATTTATACAGTATCTGTTCTCTGTGTCCCTTTGGAATTATACGTGATTACTCAACTGACAGATTCTCCAGGATTAAGGCCAATTTGCTATAACACACACATACACAGGAAGAACTTTTAAACACATCTGACTCTTTTGAATTAGGATTTTATACCATATTAATGAAAACAAATAATATTTTTAAAAGAGCCATGGGGAGGGCCATGAGCAAATTTGAACTGATGAAAAGATTTCTATACATGTATCCCTCATGAGTGACTAAGCACTCAGATACCCCATGAAAGAAACTGTGCAGCTGTGCTACGCCAGCCGCCCTTGGGAAGTCCAGAAGGAAGATTCATTTCTAGTAGAGCCTCCACAACAGGGGGTCATAATTGCCTGCAATGGCCTTTCTAAAAATGATCTCTCCAGATGGGGTTCCATTGCCCATGAGCTAAAGCTGTCATCAGATTTTTCCACCAGTGGATGTGCTGGTGCCTATAGGACAACAGCAGAACATGAAGGGTTTTGGCAGTGAACTTGATGCTGTCAAGCTTACTACACCTTCACACCTACCCCGCACCTTGCTTTGCATGGCAAAGGTGATAATTTACTTCCCTCTGTCCCTGCAGAATGTAAGCGCTGTGCTCTTTTTCTTTCTTTCTTTCTTTTTTTTGAGTGAGAAAGCAGGACAGAAAAGCTCCCACAGTGGGAGGGAACCCGAAGGGGTTGCCTGTGCTGTGCTCTTTTAAGGCTCTCTGTACATAACAAGAAATAGTTTCTCTGAGGTTAATTTTAATCTTAATTCCACATGTGTTCAATGAGATACATACATATTTCTTCATGAATTCAGTAAGAAATTAATTAAATCAGTTAACTGACATTGTGAAAAGTAAAAAAGATGAATAATTAAATATTTAAATAAAAATTTAAACAAGTAATTTTTTTACATTAGTCACAATACCCTGAAGTCAATGTCAGTCTTATTCATAGGTTGAGACATTATAGGTCCACTTTTTTCAAATTCATCTGATTGGCAATTGACATAAAATTTGCTAATTTGAGAGAAATGGACAGCTTTTGCTTTTCACTATCTGTATTTCCATATTGCTTGAATTCTTCAGAAGAATGTACTGCCCTATTACTTACATAATTAAATGAGAATTTTAAAAACCTTAAAAATTAGAATTACTTAAAAATAAAAATTTTCAGAGAAAAATTTGGAAGGATATTGTTAACAGTGATTGTTTATAGCTGTGAGGTCTACAGTGACTTTTGTGTTCTGTCACAAAAGCATATGCAAAGCATAAGATACAAATGATCAATAATTGGCAAGCACTGTTTATATAATAGAAAAAAAGTGGCAGGGCACATTGGCTCAGCCTGTAATCCCAGCACTTTGGGAGACCGAGGCGAGAGGATTATCTGAGTCCGGAGGTTTGAGACCAACCTGGACAACTTGGTGAGACCTCATCTCTACAATAAATCACAAAAACTAGCTGGGCGAGGTAGCGTGCATCTGTAGTTCCAGCTACTTGGAAGGCTGAGGTAGAAGGATCACCTAAGCCCAGCAGGTGGAGGCTGCAGTGGCTGTGAGCGTGCCACTGCACTCCAGCCTGGACAACAAGAGTGACACTCCAACTTAAAAAAAAAAAAGAATAGAATAAAGAATAAAATACTTGTATTACAAAAGAAAATTGGAAGCTTCCTGAACAGGTATATAATAACCTTCTTTAGTTGTTTTTTTTTCCTGCTTCTCAATAGACTTTCACATATAGTTTATATTTATTTATCTAGGCAGATATCCATCCCATCAGTCATATCTATATATTGACTCCCAACTTCCTAAATAATCTACCATATAATTTTTCTTCTTCTAAAGTTTTCTAATTATAGATCAGTAATTTTATGCTAACCTCCTTTTGGACTATGAGGCCCTCTGGTTCAAAGAAAACAGAAACACAGTATAATTAAAAATAGGAGAAAATATTTGAAATGTTCATCCTGAATCATTCATGTTATCCAGGAGTCTAATGGGGGAAGGGAAGCAGGATTTGGGTACAAGTAAATTAAGGATGATGGAGAAAAAGAAGCATAGGAGACAAGGAGAGTAAACAGTGTATGTATCTGGGGAAAGATCAGTCTGAACTGCATGAAACAGCTATTTTCATATGCTAGAAAGTTTGAATATTGGTAATTTCATATAGTTCAATCAAATAACCGCAAAAATAATAATAAGGAAAGGAGTGAAAGAGTGAGAAGAAATTCAAGATTTAAAAAAGTGTTTTAAAGTCCTATGTCTGCTTGACCCCTGCTTCAGTGTGTTACAGAACTAATGAGAGTCTGGCAAATATTTCATAAGAAGTTCCACTCTTCACATGTCCAATTATACGTCAGTGTTTTGAGAAGGAGGAAGAGGTGAGAGTTTCACATATTTACCTTTAAGATGGGAGCCATAAAGACTGACAGACCAGTCAGAATAAACACAAGGGTTCCAGTGACTCTTTGTTCCCTGAAACCAAATCAAAAGATTACCAATCTACCTCTTGTTTTCATAAACATGCTCTTGTCTTTTTCACCTTCAAAAAAAGACTATACATTGACCAAACCAATGTTTGGCTTAAACAGCAAAGGTATTGATATCATGTAATTAACCCTCAAAGACAGTATATAAACTCAACATAACTATGAAAAAAACTCTTAAAGTTATTGCAACATGTGATTTGAGTTCATGGAGAAAAAAGTGATGCTGCTAAATCTTTTGTTCCTTTTAGAATCAAGAATGAAAAATCACTCACTCTTGGTCCGTCAATTACTGGCCTCTTTGAAGCCCTTATTTTTTAAATAACTTGTCCTGTTGTGTAATTACACCTTCTTTATAGGAGACAGATATTATATTGTCCCACATTCTAATTAACAAACAGCTCAGGGAAATTTCATGAGTACAATAAATCTTCTCAGTCTAATTTCCAAATCTACAACAACGAAAGTACTTTTTAACAAATATGATTCCCCCCCACCCCCAACAAAGAATCGCCCAGTGTTTTGAAAGCGTGGGAAATGCTGACTCTGTCGTGTGAGTTCTCCGCCCAAGCACTTAGTAGCAAGGTTTGCTGCGAAAATTACTCAATACAGTGTACAAATCTTCTACCAGTCCCCCTCATGGCTACTCAGATTGAAAAGTTGGAGGTCAAAGTATCTCAGTGCTTATAGAGACAGACAACGGATTGAAAAATAATAATTCCTTTCCCTTATAGAATATTAGAAATCATAAGCAGACTCAAGACCTTCAGGGCCTTTATATGACTGTGATAGAATAAGTACCGCAGTGCCCAAACCACCTGCACCTTGAAGGAAATGAATGATCTGCTTGTGTTTTTATATTGCGACATTTAGCTATTCAGCAATCAATAAACATTTATATATCATAAGAAGTGAACCAAAAAGTTGTTGAAAACTCTGTTTCTGTTGAAAATTTAGTCCTCTCTGAATCAGAAAATATGGGAAGCAATTAATCACCGCCAGCCCTATCTCTTCCAAATCTGTTCATTTCCTTATGATTGACACAGATGTGTGGACAATATGTTTTGTTGAGTCATTTTCCTCTGACTTAACACACCTCACTCCCAGAAACTTTGGTTGCTCTCCAGGTGCAGAAGTCTCTGTTTCCATCTTCAAACTGTCGATGTGAGCAATGGAGATGACAGTAGCAGCTACATACCACGGAAGTGCCATGAAGGAGCATACTACCATGAGGATGGCCACCCAAAAGAGATCCAGGTGATACCCAGCTCCTTTCTGTGGAAAGAGACAAGGAAACATGGAGAAAATACCCATATTGTGTATCCAGTCATGTTTCCATATAAGAGTAATATCACCACAAGAAACCAACTCACTTTGCTTGATGAGGCGAATGCCTTGAGGAAAGAAACTTACCTTCCTTATATTATTCGTTATAGCAATTAAATATACAGCTGCCTCCCATAACTGCTATACCAGACACCTCCTCTACTACAGCCTTGAATAATTGTTAAAATTAGATTTCAGTCACAGATTCACTTGTTATTTGTTTATCGTTAATTAACCTTTCTGTAGCCAATTTTCTAACCAGAACAGTGGTTGCTCTTCAAAGAAAGTACTTTGACGAGTAGTCTGGACCATCCAATGAAATATCAGAGACAAAGCATCAGGTAGCAACTTAAATGGTAGGAGTTGTTATGTAGTAGGACCTCAATAAACTGCAATAGTAGCAGTAGTGGTATTGGTTGTTGTTAACATAAGCATATGCATGATAAGCACCTTTCAAGCAGGTACTCTGCCTTCTCTGATTCACAGTGATTAGTAAAGCTGCTCATCTAGGTGGTATTCAGTATATTTAGACTAATGATCTGAAAGCAACGCTGAGAAGGTATGTAGAAGGCCATTTCTCACTTTTCATAGTATACGGAAATAGTTGTTTAACAATCTATTACATATCATGATTAAGGTAATTAACAGAACAATCTGTTACCAGTGATTTACCTAGATAGTAATAAAAATCATCTAGATACCACTGATTTCAAACACTGCCCAATGGTCAATAACATTTACTGACTGGAAGAGCAGACAATGTAACAAAAGGTCTAGCTCCTTTACTCATTAAATAAATATTGCTCAATGTGTCTACAATGTTATTCTATGGTTATATTTCTCTGCACTATTTATGAAGAAATCAAATGCTTGATACCCCTATGGAGCCTGAGAAAATAGAGCGGTCCATTTTTCACAGCATGTAGGCAGCAGTACCAAGAGCCAGAGTATGACCAATCCAGGCGAATGGAGAGGTTAGCTTTAAAAAATGAGGATGTGATTTACACTAGGAACCTGGTGACTGTTATCATTCAGATCCTGTTACAGTTCATCACAACACTGTTCTTCTCTCACTGAAATGCCAAGATTTCACCCCTGGCTCGCACACATGGGTCTAATCATGTTTCCAGAAAACTCACTGTGGGCAAGGGGAGCTGACACAAGAAAGAAAAGCATGTAGTCACTCAGTCCAGGTTTGGCTAAGAACAAAAAAATCTACTTGGGGGACAAATAGGTTAATGCTTATTCATAAAACCAGTTCATCTCAGGAAGGCACAATAATTTGAATTGGGAGTGGGATAACGTAAGGAAAAGGAGGGCAAAAGTGGGATGAACTGAAATAAACTTGTTTGATCATAGCTAATGAGGTGAATATCATGATATATCTGGGATCTCAGTCATTCATTCTTTCAATAGATATTGACTGCCAATGTAGTACCAAACTGGTGACACATCTGTGAGCAAAAGACAAAAATTCCAGCTCTCATGGAGTTTCCATTCTACTGAGGGAGACAATAACAAACAACACAATAAACTGTACAGTATCTTAAATAGTAATAAGTGCTAAAGAGAACTATACGAGTTTGGACTTGTAGACTGAGTGAAATGAGAAAGCACTGGAGGGTTTACATGGAGGAGGACATGCTCATGTTCTAAAATGCTGACTGCTGTATTAGGAACAGACTGTACAGGGTCTGTTCAGTAAGACCACCACATCCATGCAAGAACTTGTGATGGTTAGAGCCATAGTGGTGGCAGTGAAGGCGGCAAGAAACAGTCAGATCTGGCTATACCTTAATGTGGAGCCTACAGGATTTGCTCCCTCCTGCCCATGTGTATGTCTTATGAACCTGTTGCAGGTCATGCACGATCTGGCCTCTGTTCATATCCACAGCTTCATCTTTCACTTCTCCCCTGCTTGGGTCCTCTGCCACCACCTCTTTCAACCACATGCAATTCCTCAAATGTGCTTCTTTGACTAATGTCTTTGTGTCTTTGCCCATACATCTCATCTACCTACAATAACCTCTACTCTTCCTTCTTTCCTTGGCACAGTCCTGTTTATCCTTAAAAATTTGCTTTCACTTTTTCTGGCAGTTTCTCCTATCTCTGCCTAGGTGAGATAGGTAAGTCAAGTAGGTCAAATATCCTCCTTTATTTTTCCCTTTTTTATTTTATGCCTTCCTCTATCGTGACACACATCACACTATTTTTGAAATTATATGAGTATTTACTGTCTTCAACATTAGACTGTAAGTAATATGAGGATCTGAACTGTGACTTTTTAAATTGTATTCTAGTACCTCAGAAGAGCGCATGACACACAGTTGATTTTCAGGAAATGTTTATTTTTTAAAAAGACACACAGCATGTATACAACCTGCTTACTGGCAACTATAAACTCTTATTTAGCCATGCACAAAAAGGTAAAACTTTATTTGTTAGTTGGATGAGATGTGAAACTTTGGGGAGCAGGGAGAGGGAGGGCAACAGCTGGAAATATCGCACAGCTTCAGACCTTGTTTAAATTAAATCCTTCAGGTCCAAAGTAGAAGTACAACAGAATAATTAATGAGCAGAATCCCTAAATCTTGTCAACGAAAAAAGTGTCATAAACTAAGAATGTGCACACTGGCCAAGACACAATGGGTCAAAAGAAGAGCTGATGCAGAAAAAGCCACCCATGCTACAGTGACATCTTGATGCTTTCTTGATTTATTTTCAACTAAAACAAGTTTGAGTTGGATATCCTGAAGACTAGGAAAAAGGGAGACAAGCCATAAAGATGCAAGAGAAAAACTAGGCAAATCAAGCTGCCATTTTGAGAATATGAAGTAGACCTGGTGCACAAGAGGAGACGGGGAAGTAAGAAATTAGGCTAGTGAAGTCAAGAACTTTCACGTCTTGCTAATGGCTTTGGAACTTTTTATCGTAACAGCAATGGGGACATCACTGAAGGATTTTAGGCAGGCAAGTGATATGATCAGACTTCTGTTTAGAAGGATGGTTCTGTTGGACTTTAGAGGGGACACTATACTGGAAGTGGTCAAGATTAGAGACAGAGGACAGACATGAGCATACTGTCATAATTCAGGTTTGATATAGTTTAAACTAAAATAACAACACTGGGGGGATTTTAAGGAGACCGAGTCCAAAGAGGAAGAAGCAATGAATTTATTTTGCCAATTTCAACACACAAGATTTACCATGTCTAGTACAGTGTCTTACATACACTAAACTCTGGAGACCCCCCAAATTCATGGTGCCCCAAATTGTTGCCATAGAGACACCACACCCATATGGCTATGTTAGAGAAGTTGTTCCTGCAAAACAACACCCCCAAGATGTCCCTTTTAACTAAAAGTATCTGAATGACTAGATTTGAATGAAATAAAAATAATATTCAAATACTGTCCCTATTTATATAAAGAATACTGCACAAAATATAGAAAACAGTATTTTTTCAAAAATAACATGTGAAACTTTTATATGTTCTTTATTCCTCCTCCCCATTGCCACTACCTTTTTCAGATCCTCATCATTTCTCTCCTGGATTATGCAGTAGTCGTCTCCCACCTCCCTCCACCTCTCAGTTCCCCTCACCCACCTCCATTCTTGCACCTCTCCCATCCATCCTGCCACTGCCACAGTGAGTGTTTAAAATGCAGTTCTGATCCCATCAGTCCCAAACTGGGATGTCGCTAAGTCGAAGGCCATGAAGGATGAAGCTGCCCTTTCCTGTCTGTGGCTCCTGACTCAAACACTGTGATTGGGCACTCAAGGATTCCAGAAACAGTACCATTCCCTAATGACGCCTTGCCCAGTCCGTGTCCCCAGGATTTCCAATGTGCCACTCTTCAAACTGGCATTCTGCCTCTCCTTCTTGACATTTGTTCAAACCCATTCTCTCCCCACAAGGCCCAACTCAAATTGCCTCTTCCTTCACGCCACCTGGGAACCCTTGGCCCTCAGCGCTGCTCTCCCCACAGAAGTCCCTGCTTTCCTCTGTCCCTGACAACCCACACTTCTCACGAACTCATCTTTTTAAAATCTAAATCATCATATGCTACTTCCTTGCTTAAAAGCCTCCAGTGATTCCTGTTTCACTTAGAATAAAAACTAAGCACTGCAAAATAGTCTTTAGGTTTCTACATCAGTGTTTCTTCTGGGAACTATTTTGCGCCATCCTCCCCAAGGGAAATTTGGCAGTGTCTGGAGACTTTTTTGGTTGTCACAATTTGGGGAAGAGGATGTGAATGGCACCCGATACTGACAAGTAGCCTGCAATGCACAGGGCAGTCACCACCACCAAATGGTCAAATGGTCAAGAAGGCTCAGGGCAGGAAGCTGTTCCATGTGATCTGGCCCCACTGCCTTCAACCTCATCTTGAATCATTCATTCCCCATGTTCCAGCCACACTGGCCTGTTCTCTGTTCCACAATACACCAAGCACCTTCCCACCCTGGGGCCTTTGCTCATAGCTTTGCATGAGCACTCACTTTGAGAACTGGAGACGGGTTTGCATCTTTTTCAGTTATCACTATAATTTAATAAACATTTATTGAACACTTATCCTGTGCTAGGCTCTGTTAGATAAAACAACAAAATAAGACAGGAAACATGCCTTAAAGGAGTTTACAGATTATTAGTCAAAGGCAGAAATGAAAATAAATAATTTAATATATATATAAGGTACAAGTCACAAAGGAAGGTATGATCAATTCCAACCTTAGTGGTGGAGATAAGTGGTAAATAAGGAAACCCACTAAACCCTTTCAGGGCAGAGGCCATAATGTAGAACAATTTTAATCATTAACATCTAGCACAAGTGTTCTACTCAGTACACGCTAGAAAGGTTAAGTACGCCCTTTAAAGTTTAAAAAAGTCCTTTTCTTTATGAATACAAACCGAAAGGATGCTCTATTTTCTGAAACCAGAGATTATTTTAAGTACAAGGACAGGGAGTGAAACTTTATTTCCTTTTGAAATTGTATATGCTTTACTAAGACAGAGAAATGTCATTTAGGAATAAATCCACAGAAATCAAAATCTAAGAAAGAAAAAGGCTAGCTAAACAGTCTAAAGTTTACATCTGGCACATAGATGGAAATAAAGGAGGGGTCAGGAGCAGTACGCATTTGTACGTGCAGAGACACAAAATAAACACTCATGCTAGGAGCCCACCATTATCTGGACAACATGCTTATTTATAGGGACACCAAGAGATATACCTCCCACCAAGGAATCAAATTGGAGGAGAGGACTGAGACTTGCACACGAATCATAATGCCCTTGAAATAGAGATATGAAGCAGTTTGGAAAAGATATAAAGTACAGAAGATGAAAGTTTAACTATGTCTGGAGTGAGCCCACAAAAACTCCCTACAGTGGTGACATCTAAACATGGCTTCGAACAATATAAGCACTCACTTTGAGAACTGGAGATGGGTTTGCATCTTTTTCAGTTATCACTAATTTCATACAGTGTAACAACTCTGAGAACCATGTGAGCCAAAAATAAGAAAATTCTTCAATATGTATTTATTGAGTTTACCATATGGTACTGTGGTTGGCCACATGAGAGCTAAAAAGAGGAATAAAACATAGTCCTTATCTTGAAAACATTTTGGCCCAGAAAAGGGGATAATGAAATTATACCAAATAAACACTGTATAAGATATCATATGACCAGTGCCACAGAGTAATACAAGTATACTAAAAACAAAGGCATTATAAACTACATTAGAGGTGAAGGCTACACTGAGAGGATTTTATATTTAAAGTATTTTAAAGGCTAGAGAGGATTTTGAAAAATAGCAATTACTGAGAAATGGAGAGAATACTTTTCTAGCAGGAGGACCAAGCAGAAGAAAGTGTCAGATTTGAGGAGAAACCAACAGTTCATTTGACTAAAGTACTGTTTAGCAATTGGACAAAGCCATTTAAAATTTAGATTGAGGTCATCTGGCTCAATCCCAGGCTAAGGCAAATGATCATTCTTCAAGGGGCAAAGGTTTAGAGGGCCAATGTGTGAAGGTTTAGAAATACAAGACTGACATACAAGAATAGCATTTTTAAAAATAGAATGCTTTTGGAGTGAAGCAATGAAAATTGGTTATTAACTCATGGCTAACACACTAGAAGAGTTTAGGCATGAAATAAAAGGACAGAGTTTATAGTTACCATAGTAGGAAAAGATAGAAAAAATAAAAACATGGCAAGGTATGGATTTGAAAGTCATCCAAAAATAAGCACTCTCAATTTAAGAGTTTTACCATAAAAAATATTACAGCAAACTGGCTAATGCAACCACCTACTATCTATTTCTAGATACCCATTCTAAACTGTTTCTCCTTCCTACAGCCAATCTATGACACTCTTGAAATCACTTTCCTGTGAAAAATATCTTTGGATTTGCAGTCTGAAGCTCAGACTTTGTTCTTGCCTCTGCCAATCACTCAGAGAATGACCTTAGAGAAATCACGACCTTGCTGACCCTGGTTTGCTTTTGAGCACTCTGCAGGGATAATGTAGGACATAACTAACCAAAATGGTGGCCAAAAAAAAAAAAAAAAAAAAGCCAAGTACCTTGGCATTTCTACATCAATACAGAGTTGTTCAGCAGAGTGGAAAGGTGGATCCCATCCCAAGCAGAGCAGACAGCCAGAGTCACTTGACTGGAAGCCAAAGCAAATGCCACCCAAAAACATGTTGTTTTTTAATATCACAATGCTTCCATCTCTCTCAGTGTTTCAACTTTCTCTTTTGAATCAATTTCATAGCAGTTAGGGTCCTTTACAGTTTTAGTCAGAATCTTTAATTTTCACATTCCACAGCTCTCCTTTCCTAACCAAATGTGAGCTAAACAGTTTCCAGATTTGAAAAGCCTTTAATTCATGATGAAATGTCCACTGGCATCATTAGATTTGTGACAAATGACTGGCACTTATTCCATATCTATCAATTCAAAAGAATGATTTCAAATAGGCAATTTCAAAAGTGATGAAAACTTATTTTTATATACTCAACTCTTATTTTAAGAGGCAAATCTTAATATCCCTTAATGTTCTAATATTTTCTATAGAGAATAGAGAAATTAAAAATTCTATATTTTATCATTCCTAAACTTATGAAATTCTAAATTCTGGATTTTATCAACAAGAAAACTTAATGAGCAAAAAATAGGAGGTATCTACCTCCAAAGACACATAGCAAACCTGGCCAACCATACATCAAAATGAAGAATTTATTCACACATTTTTTTTTTCAGAATAAAAGTATATTAGTCAACATCTATATCTAGCCTTTTGGTAAACTAAATCAATACCAAAACCTCTCCCAGTATAGAACATCTAAAAATGCTCAACAAAACACAGAAAATATATTTTAAAGCCTGTGGTTTATCTGCCAGAAAGAAGAACTACCTGATATGAAAAACAATAGCAACAAGAAGGAAAAAATCTACAGTCAATAAGCCCTGGAGCCTGGGACAGCCCAAAGAGACTATACCAATCCTTGGGGACTTAAAGCCTGAATTAGAATGACCATCTGAACTCCAGGAACAGGAGACCAATCCTAGGGCTAAGAGGGAGAGGGTATTGATGAGGGACACCGCCCAAAATAAAACTAGGACACTCTAAACACAGCATACTCAGTTGACCAATTAGAAAAAAAAAATACTCTTCAGAGAAAGACAGTGGAAACACATGTCTTTTGGCCCAGCCACTAGTTATAATGCCAACAGAAAAAAAAAGAATCTCCAAGGATATTCCTAACCACAAACCTGAAATTGGGCTTAGAGCTAGAATTCACATTGTCTCTGTGTCCTGGAAAATTCAAAGCCAAAAATGTAACTTAAAGTGATCCTAGGCCTTTTATGAATTAGTCTTCGACTTCCTCTCACACACAAAAAATATATATACAGCTATAGGTAGATATATAGATGACAGATAGACAATATCAAATCTATAACTCATTAAGCTTTTATCTCTAATGACCAATTTAAAAGAAGCGGAGAGGACAAAAGAACATGCTAAATGACACCACAGGGAATCAACTGCCAAGATCTAGACTAATGCAAATTTTTCAGTACAAATGTGGCAAATATTATTGTCCAAATGGCTAGAAAAATGCTTCCTATCTCACATAGTTTTCTACAATGTGACCATGTCATCTCCATCAAAAGGAGGATTTCTTTTTCACCACCTTGAATGGAGGTTGCCCCCGTGAATACTTTGACCAACTGACTATGGCAAAGTAAATAAGAAAGGCTGTGGCAGTTGCAAGCAAGTGTAACATTAAATGGCCTGGCATCCTCTGCTTCCTAATTCTTGGAAGTCAGCTGCCATGTAACAAGTACAAGTAATCCAATATCAACATGTTGTGGAAAAGCTCAACAATCTTAGAACTAAGACACGTTTCTCAAAGCAGTACGATATCTACCAATGGTGGCAGTGGACAGTGGGGGGCTGAAATTGGACTTATATTATTATTTTGTAAGTTTCCATTGAATTCTCAACATTGTCTTTGATTATAATGAAAACCAGCACTTTCCTTTTGTACCAGTGATGCTGTGGAGATGTTTGTTCTTCAGTAAAAGTCCATTTCTTTACTCCCTACATCAGGTGGGAGCATACATCACTTATGCTCACACTTCCATGAAAAGTCTTCTATTGAAGTCCAGTTATTCTTCATTCTGCCCTTCCATGTCACTAAATATGCTCACTTCTAGGGCAGATATATACCTTCCTTTATGATTTTAGCAACTCTTCCATGATCATCTTCTCTACCATACTCTGTACTATCTTCCAATGATATCAATATTGATGCAGGTAGTATTTCAGCACCCTGGACTTACATTACCCCAATGTCTAAGCTTTGATGGCCATCATCTTCAATATGCATTGGAGTTAGTCACACACTAAGGACCAGGTCATCATGCTTGGCCTTCTCTCCACCCAAATTCAAAATGTAAACATTTCCTCTTTGACCAAGGCTTTTCGTTTTCTTCTTTTCCTGGTCTCACCATGATTCATTGCCCTCTAAATTCTTCCTACTTGGACAGTTTATCAGAGTCTTCTTTATCTCTCTCATTCCTCTGCCTGGCAGGTTTCTATAGTCAAACAATTCTTCATATTTCCTCGATGAGTAGGCTATACCTACTCTGCTAGACTTCTTTCTTAGTAATTTCCTCTCCTGCTTCTAGGTATCTGATTCTAATGCATTTTCATGTTTCCATTATATGGTGGCTATGAAAAGTTAATTAATTACATATTTACTATAAAGTACTTAGAACAAGTCCTGGCTTATAGAAGCCATCCACTAAAATATTGCTCTTATTATTTTTATTATTCATATCTTATTTCTCCATAAGATATTTTAAAAATTCTTTGTGACCTCCTCTCCCAATCAAAAAAAAATCTCTAGAGTTGGAGAAACATTCTATAAAGTAAGAGCATTTTAGGCAGCTCTCTTGAGAGATATCCCAGACTACTGAAGCATTTTCTTTAGGCTATGACAAAGTTAATAACTAATTTTTTTAAAACCCAAAATGTACAAAATATAGCATTTTTCTCCATATTTTATGATCAGTGGCATACTGAGGCATTTTAAGATAAAAACAAAAATGTTTACCACCAGCTTATCACCATGAACTATCTGAATAATCTTTAAGAATAAATGAGTTGATTTAGCAGAAAGCAGGTGCTCAGTATATGTTACTTAAATCTTTGACTGTCATTGTCTTTATTAAAGACAGTTACCACATTAAAAGCAGATGTAGGATGACCGTGGCTAAGTAGCAAATTGCGTTTGTATTCTCTCTTTGGTGGTGAAAGAAACATGATTTAAGACAATTTGTTCCATTTTAAATGAGCTCTTTCTAAAGTACTATATTGGAGATGTGTCAACATAAGGTGATCTGTGATTCTACCGAGTCTTAAGGAACATGAGTGGTGCTATAACTCCCAATAAAGTTCTCTTGATTTTAAATCAATTTTGGTGTTTTCAAGCATCAAAAAGAAAGTAGAAGGCAATGATAACCATTATTATAGACACTCACCTTGAGTTTGTGTTCTTTCCTGTTCACAATCACAGCTGTGATTTGTTGGTCCATGAAAATCAGAATGGTGACCAACAAAGCAGGGATAGCAGCGGCAAGATACACCCACCAGGGGTTTCCTCCAAACGGTGGAACAAACCAACCTCGGTTGGGACTTGTTGGCTTAAAAAATATAAATAGCATTTTTAAGAAAATTATCGATACATACTACTTGGTGAAAAAAAATCAAGGGAGAAGAAATACTTTTATTTTTAGAAAGCCAGTATATTTTTTGAAAACTAGAAATGGTTACAGGCTGAAGAATGAAGATTATTCACCTAAATCTCCCCAAAGGATGCTATTTTTGAGGCAATACTGTACTTTGAAGAAAGCAGAGAAAAAACATCTGTTGTTAGAAAGAAGGGAATACCATCTTGTGTATTTGGAATGATTTAAGATGAGGACTTAAGATGTAAGAAAGTGATTTAAGTTTAAGGAGCAGTCAGAAGAATAACTCAAATATAATATTCAGTCAAGAGGTAGCAAGAAATGGCAAAACCACCATGAATTTTGTTCACAGGTTCTATCAATTATATGGAAGTAGTTTCTACTACTGCCAATGACTTCATAATATAATATGTAAAAAGTCATAAATGTTTTTATATGTTAAAATTGAACTCATGGAAACATTCTGGTCTCTTATTTTATACATGAAAAAATGATCCAGAATAACTGGTTAAATCCTCAGAAATATCATCCAAAACACTAGAAAAAAATGGTCATTTTCCTAATTCTCAGTCTATTTTTCTGTCAGGAGATTGTATATGTCTACTACAGATAAAAAATTTCTCATGCTTTTCCTTAAACAATGCAAATGAAACAAAACTAAAAAAGCATACTACCTTGGAATTATTTTCTCCAGATTTGCTGTAAAAAAAAGTTGTGCTTCCCTTTTGAGTATATTTCCATCCTGTCTCAGTATACTCATAACTCCATCACTCAATCTTTCCATGTTTTACTGCCACTAATTTGTGAGCTTATAAGGAAAAAAATTTATACTTGCTCATCAATGCATTTCAGATCCCTAGAATAGAGGCTGGCACGAAGGAAACATTCACTATATATTGATTAATTCAATATATATTAAATTAGTAATTGAACAAATGAGAATTTCCCTTTGCTGATGAATATGTGATAGCAGAGACAATTCAAAAAATAACGTTTGCCCTAGCACATATCTCTTCTTCGTTCAGTACTTATTAAACTAAAACTGGAGTTAGTTTAACATTTCTTAGCATACATAGCATCTCCATAGTGGAGAGAGTGAGGATTGTTCTAGAAAACAGTTTAAAGACTTGTAATAAAAAAAATAACTAGGGATATATTTTTAAATGACAGAAATGTAAATTTTATCCATTGTACCTACACATACCAGCAGGTTCATAAAACAAATTCCTTTTTCTTTTTTTTTTTTTTTGATTTGGAGTCTCACTCCGTCGCCCAGACTGGAGTGCAGTGGCCGCTCCCGGCCACTGCAGCCTCAACCTGCTGGGCTCTGGCGATCCTTCCACCTCAGCCTTCCAAGTAGCTGGAACTACAGGTGCACGCTACCACACCCGGCTAACTTTTGATTTATTGTAGAGATGAGGTCTCACCAAGTTGCAAATTCTTATATCTTTATAAGAGTCAAAATTCACATTATATGTAAATGTGCATAGCAGGTAGTTTGTTAGTATGAAAAAGCATGGCTAGGTGTGGTGGCTCACACCTGTCATCCCAGCACTTTGGAAGGCTCAAGGGCCCAAGGGTTTGAGACCAGCCTGAGCAACTTGGTGAGACCTCATCTCTACAATAAAACAAAAAATAAGCCGGGCGTGGTAGTGCATGCCTGTAGTTCCAGCTACTTGGAAGGTTGAGGTGGAAGGATTATCTAAGTCCAACTGGTCAAGGCTGTGGTGGCTGTGAGTGTGCCACTGTACTCTAGTCTGGGACTCTGATTCAAAAAAAAAAAAAGCTTGAAATTAGGAGTCTGGAAACTCGGGTTCTAACATCATACCCTGATGCTACTAATTCCATAATCTTGGGCATTTTATTTACTTAATTTTTTGAACTTCAATCTCAACATTTTAAAATCAGGATGACCATAGCCACATGGCATTCCTCCTAGAACTATATGGATCTAGGTATATGAAAATATTTTGAACACTTTAAACATTTTCCAAATTATAAGGCAGAGTTTGTAATATTACTATAAGTTATTTAAAATAAAATCCCAGTCTTGGCATTTAATTTTAATAAATGTATATAGGGACTAACAGGGACTGATTTTGAGAAAAAGAAATGAATAATTGTGAAAAACTATCTCCAAGAGATCCACAATAGACTAGAATAGGGGGAAGGAAGAAAAAAGACAGAGATTACAGGAAAGACCAAAAGATACACATTCACCTACCTTGAACTCGCTTGGCACAATTAGTTTTGGAGTGTCCACACCTACCAAGGCATCTATTACACAAAAGATGAGAATGGACAAGATAATGGCAAAATCACTGATCAGTTTTCTTGCCTGGAAAACAAACAAACAGGGAGTGTTTAGGACCATATGTATATATATCTGCCTGTGTTTGAAAGGAATGAAGAATTCTGTATTTGCTAACAGATGATAGTAACAGCTTCATCCGCAAATTGAAGGAGGTGTCACACTACAGAGAGATCACTGTTAAAATTGTTTTTGTATGTGGTACATATGCACAATGGAGTATTACACAGCCATAAAGAAGGACAAACATATGAACTTTGAAGCAACTTGAATGGATTTAGAGTCTATAATACTCAGTGATCTATCACAGAAACAAAGAACAGAGTACAACATGTTCTCACTCATAAGCAGAACCTGAACATTTACCATAAAACTATAAGAAAGGGATTGCCAGTGGCAGAATACTGCCAGGGTTCTGTGGGGGACACAACATTAATAAGGGTACCTGATCTCAAACCAGGCAAAGTGAGGACCAAAGGGAGACCCAAACTTTACCTGTACAATGTCTACTTGTATACTTAATCCTGAATTATACCCCACATTTTTAAAACAAAATATTTTAAAAACATTGTTCTTGTATTACTTTATCACCTGGTCAGACATAATCTGACCCCACAAAACAGGTTGCACTGTGTGTGTTTGGGGGGGATGGTTAAGGATAGGGAAAGGTACTCAAACAGAATATATCCCTAAAACACTGTACAAACACTCACACCAAGAGCTTCATGAAAGACAACTAGGTGAAAATGCGGACTAAGTACTATGATAAAATACACACAGAAACAAGAATTCTATTGATTATCTGGGAGGTAGCCCTGGGAGTACAGAGTAAGATAAATCCCATAAGGTAGCTTCAAAACACCAAGAATCTAGCAGAGAAAGGCTTTCAAGTTCCAGTCCCTTGAGTGAGGTTGAAGATCAAGACCTCAAAGTAATGTCCAGTGATAAAAGACAGAAATGTGAGGGCTTCACTAGCTTTGCCATATACAAAATATTTCTTAAAGTCTCCTGCATGAGGGGCATCTCTTCTCCATGACTTTATAAGTGTGGCTGTGATTTTTTGATAACCCTTTAAATTTCTAAGTACTTGCCTCTGTCAGGACAAGGTCTAGGCTATATGGGCTATAGTATTAAACCCAGACTTTTCCCATAAAGTGGGTGCAGAATGACCCATTTACAAGTTGTTAAGGAATGCATAGGCCTATTTAGTTGCTTGGAGATTGTGCTATAGTCTCTGGCGGCACTGATGAGGGCCTAAGACCATTACTAGAACACCGAGTTTCCCATAAGATGGGTACACAGTAGAGTATAATTTAATCATTCAACAAAAATTCACTCAGCTCTTAATATTTTTCTTGCAGCTAAGGATACCACAGTAATAAAAGAGACACAAACCATGTCTTCAGAAAGCTCATAGCCAAGTTATATACAAGTAAGCCTTCTCCTAAATAAAAACAGCGTTGATTCCAAGGTTATCAAGTTATTTCAGGGTGAGCAGTGAGTTTCTGATGCTACTGGATGAAGGAAAAGAGATCAGTGATGGACTGAGTGAATGCATAGTTCTCAGGACAGAGGATTTCCTGAAAGAGACTAGGGAGATTAGTTTCAATAGAAATCAAAGTGAGGAATGGAAATTATTTGGCAGTGTGGGTATGCTAAAGGTCTTAGTGCTCAATTCTTGACCATTCCCAGGTGTCAGGAGCCTTGGGTACTAACTAGCAGCAGGAACAAAGATGGTCTCTTGGCCAGGAGTTCCTTTCCCTCTTGTGGGGCTAGATTCTGCTAGGATTAGCTTTCTTGAGAAGTCTATACACTCAGGAACAGAACGCCAGTATGGGGCATTTTAGGCACAAGTTAAGACCAATTGCGCACAATAATTTTAAGAACAAGTAAATGGCAGGGATCAATTTGGAGAAAAAATACAGCAAAGCATTAAAAAGCACATTGTTAGATGGCTGAATTCCGCTAGGGTTAGCTTTCCTGAGAAGTATACACCCAGGAACAGAAGGCCACTATGGGACCTTTTAGGGACAAGTTAACATCAATTGTGCATAATAATTTTAAGAACAAATAGATGGCAGAGATCAATTTGGGGAGAAAATGTAATGCAGTACTTAAAAGCACAGTTACTGCTGGAACTCAAGCATTATTATTTACTCCCTGTAAATGCTTATCTTTTATTATCTTTAATTACTTCATCTGCAAAATATAGCCAAAATAATACCTTCAACTTCATTTATTTGTTATAAGAATTAAATAAGAAAAACCATGAGAGTCTTTAACATAGTGCCTGGAACATCATAAACTCTCTAAATATAAGTTAACTATTGTTATTTCAAATTTCAGAAGCTCTCTTAGCTGCAGAGACCAATGGAATAACTAAATTATCTACTGTCAGGAGGTGTTTGAGAGGAACCTTCAATTCCCAAAAATAAAAGCTCAGTAATAATATGGACCTGCCACTCAAGAGCTGATTTTGGTTGGCAATATCTGGAATGACTGCAGAAAAAGAATTTTCCCCAGGAGCTCAACACTGGAGAACACTCTCATTTCTTGTTTTGGGTACACTGTGTTGACC
This sequence comes from Cephalopachus bancanus, assembly GCA_027257055.1. Classification (NCBI taxonomy): domain Eukaryota; kingdom Metazoa; phylum Chordata; class Mammalia; order Primates; family Tarsiidae; genus Cephalopachus; species Cephalopachus bancanus. The sequence continues at coordinate 2,392,567 of JAPVLO010000030.1, read as the reverse complement.
CCGGCAAGTCAGGAAGGTCTGTCAAAAGATGGTCATGTGAAGTAGTTTCAGGAGTGAGTTAGGATGTTACAAACCACCCCTCTGGTCCAGTAGGTCATAAATAACTGGAGGATCGGCTGGGCTCTGGCTCAGCTTGTAATCCCAGCACTTTGGGAGGCCAAGGCAAGAGGACTGCCTGAGCCCGCAGGTTAGAAACCCGCTTGGACAACTTGGCAAGACCTCGTCTCTACAATAAATCAAAAATTAGCCAGGCGTGGTAGTGTGCTCCTGTAGTTCCGACTACTTGGAAGGCTGAGGCGGAAGGATCGCTGGAAGGATGGCTAGAGCCCAGCATGTCGACGCTGGGGTGGCCGTGAGGATGCCATTGCACTCCAGCCCGGGCGATGGAGTGGGACTCCGACTCTAAATAAATAAATAAATAAATAAATAAATAAATAAATAAATAAAATAAAAGAATTGGAGGCTCAGAGGTCATTGCAGAAGCAAAAAATAAGTTAGTTCTTATTTATCAGCCTCCTATTCCTCACCTAGAAAATCCAACTTGTTGACAACACATTTATTCAACGAGTCAGGGGTCCGAAACCTCCAGGCCATGGACCTGTAGAAGGAGTCTGTGGCCTGTTAGGAACCGGGCTGCACAGTAGTAGGTGAGTGTCATGGGACAAAGGGAGCTCCGCCATCTGTCACATCAGCAAGAGCACTAGATTCTCATAGGAGCGCAAACCCTAATGTGAACTGCGTGTGTGAGGAATCTAGGTTGTGTGTTCCTTATGACAATCTAAAGCCTGATGATCCCTCCACAACCCCCATTCATGGAAAAACTGTTTTACACAAAACTAGTCCCCGATGCCAAAGAGGTTGGGGACTGCTGCTATAAGTTGCTCAAGAGAAAGGAAACAATTATTTTAAGGACAGTTTTCCTCTCCCCTCCTTTTAATAAAAAGGAGAAGGAAAATAGAGGGCTGCAAATGAATCCAAATCTATAATTCTTTGTTCGAAATTCCCACAGGTCTTGTACCTCTGACCCTGCTGGAGGACACATCTGCTTGACTGAAATCCTACCAGGCACCCAGGTAACACTTCTTCTTTAGTTGGGAGAGGAGGCATTCTTAGCCTTCCATAGATGAACACACTGCAAAACTAACGTGGCAAACTGAATCTCATCACTGAGGGCCCACTGGTGGGGCTCCTGATTTGACCCCATTATTCCATAGTGAGATTAAGGCATAGGATTCCAAGTACCAACAAAGAGAAAGTATCCAGAAAGCTCTAAATTGCTTTAAGAAATTATTTAAGAAATTACTAAAGAAAAATGACTTTTTTTCAGACAAATATACAAACTGGATTTTGATTTGGTTGTTGGCTATACAAATGTATGATCTGTGAATTACACTATGTAAATTAAAGTTCAATTTAAAATATATCCCCACTGCTCTAAAAAAAAAATCCCCAAACTTCCAAATCCAAATCAGGGTTGTCTTTCAAATTATTCTCTTTGAGAAACTATTCCTTTATTTCAATGATGTTGCTATTGTTCCAAATAATTTTACAATTTCTCTTATAATTTTATTTCTGAACAAAGACTGTGTGATTCCCGACATCAACTGTCAAATATATATCTGAAGGATCCATAATTCTATCTTCTTTGAAATGCATTATTTTTCTTGTTTCAAAATCAGTTATGCTCATTGTAGAACTTTTAGAAAAAAAAGATGAAAAAATGTTTCCCAATTCCATTACCTAGGAATTAATTTTAACATTTGCAAATATACTTCTTTTGTATATATGAACATTCATACATATGTGTACATATCGTTTTTCACATATTGTTTATCTTGTTTTTTTCCACTTTTTAAATTTCCTTTGATATTTCCTATAATAGTAAGCATTAATGACTCCATACTATTATGCTGAATGGTTATTTGAAAAAATATTTTTCTAAAACCCTATTGCTTAGATTATTTTCAACTTTTCACTATAATGAACAATAGCACAAAGAAATCTTTGTACATATCTAAGACAGCTTCCTTAGAATAGATACCTAACATCAGAATTATTCTGTAAATGTGCATGTAAAAATTTAAGGCTAGCTGGGCTCGGTGGCTCAGGCTGTAATCCCATGCTTTGGGAGGCTGAGGTGAGTGGATTGCCTGAGCTTGCGGGTTCGAGACCTGCCTGGGCAACTTGGTGAGACCTCATCTCTACAATAAATCAAAAAATTAGCCGGGCATGGCAGTGCGCGCCTGTAATTCCAGCTACTTGGAAGGCTGAGGCAGAAGGATCGCCGGAGCCCAGCAGGTCAAGGCTGCGGTGGCTGGGAGCAGCCATTGCACTCCAGTCTGGGCGACAGAGTGAGACTCCAACTCAAAAAAAAAAAAAAAAAAAAAATTTAAGGCTTTTGGGATACAATGCCAAATTACCTTCAAAAGCACTATATCAATTTACCAATTTTCACTCTGCCTAACAATATACAAAAGACTTTAAATATCTTTTAAAGGTAAATCTATACCCAAAGTAAAAGCTATCACCACCGAGAATAGTCAAAAGAGTATAAAATTGTCAGTCCCCTAAAATTACCAATTCTGTAGGAGGAAATCCAAGCAACTGAATTTCTTGTTCCATTCTGAACTCTCGTATTTAATACAGATCCTACATAGATATATCGACCTCTAGAGATGGCATTAATGCGTATTCTCAAAAGTATCTGGTTAAACTCCATAATCAAATATTATATGGATAGAGAGTAAACACTGAACTACCAGTGGATACAGAGTACACTCTGATAATAGGATATTTGTAGGATATTTGTATGGTAGTAGTCCAGCCAGCCAGTGTAATTTTTCAAAAGCAGCTGGCTGGAATACACTGGTTGTTATGTTCTGATCTAGGGATACTATAACCTTCTGAAGACAGTAGTCCTTATTTCCATCCTACTTCACCGGTTACTCTAGATTTTTTTTTTTTTTACTGGTTTCCCAGTTCCTCCAAACCCTTGAGGTTGGAGTGCACCAGAGTTCAAACCCTGGTCTCTTCTTTCCTCTATCTCTACTCTCTCCCTAGGTGATCTCATTTAGTCTCATGCTTTGAAATACCATTGACATGTGGAAGAATAAATAAATTTTGTCTCTAGGACAGACAACTCTTCTAAATCCAAGAATCATCAAGCCAGGCTCGTTGGCTCAGCCTGTAATCCCGCGCCTTTGGGAGGCTGAGGTGAGCGGATTGCCTGAGCCTGCGGGTTCGAGACCCGCCTAGACAACTTGGCAAGACCTCATCTCTACAATAAATCACAAAAAATTAGCTGGGCGTGGTAGCGCACACCTGTAGTTCCAGTTACTTGGAAGGCTGAGGCGGAAGGATCGCCGGAGCCCAGCAGGTAGAGGCTGCGGTGGCCGGGAGCGGCTACTGCACTCCAGTCTGGGTGACAGAGTGAGACTTCAATTCAAAAAAAAAAAGAATCATCTACATAACTACCTGGCACCTCCACTTGGATTTTTTAATAGACATCTCAAACTTAAGTCAAATCTAAGTGCTTGATTTTCCCTGCCCCAACCCAGTTCCCCTTCACTGGTCCACCCGGCCCCACCACTGATACCCTAAACCTGCTTTTCCATAGTTTTCTTAATTAATGGCAGCTTAATTTTTTCCCATTGCTCAGACCAAAATCCTTGGAACTACTCAGATCTTCTTTCTCTTTCATATCTTACATCTAACAGGTCAGCAAATTATCTTGAAAATATATCTAGAATCCTGTCACTCCTCATCACCTCCATTGCTGTAACCACCAGTCTAAGCTTCCACTTTAACTCAAATGGTTTGCTACATAAGTTTCATATATGGTCTCACTGCTTCCACACTTGCCCTCTTTGGTGCATTGTCAATGTAGCACCCAGAGTCATCAAGTTAAAGGCTAGGTCAACTGCTGTGGTAGGCAGAATAGAGCATAATGCACCCCTTAAGATGTTTACATCCTAATTCCTGGAACCTGTGAGTATGTAATGTTGTGTGACAAGGGAGAATTAAGGTTGTAGATAGAATTAAGTTTGTCAATCAGCTGACACTGAGATTAGAGAAGTTATCCTAAATTAACCAGGTCGACTCAAATGTCCTTGTAAGTAAAAGAGGGAAACAGAAGAATCAATATCAGAGTAATGAAGTGTGAGAAAGACTTGACCAGCTATTGTTGGCTTTTAAAGTTGAAGGAAGTGGCCATGAGCCAAGGAATACAGGCAGCCCCTAGAAACTGAAAAAGGCAAGGAAATGCCTTCACCCCCAGAGCCTCCAAAAGTGAAACCCATTTCAGACTTCTGACTTTTGGTATGGCAATTTAATAAAACATCCATAGAAAACAATAACTAATCTAAACAAATAGGTGGGTAAATAGGTAGGGATATATTATATAATGTATATACTGGGGTGCCAAAAATGTATATACATTTTAAGCAATGTTATCTACATATTACTTTTTGAAGTTGAATTAAATTAAGGTAGCAGTGCATAATTGCAGAAGTCAAACATGACTTGTATTGATTTATTGTTATCAGTGTCTATTGAATATTAAAATTATAATAGTTTTTTCCTTTCTTAAAATATGTATTCATTTTGGGCACCCAAAATGTATGGGATATATAGAGAGACAAATAACTATATATCTCATATATTTTTATTTTTGGAAGAAACCCTAAGTAATCTTGTAGTCTTGTCAAGTGTGGTGTTATTACAGTATAGCTACAAAAGTACCTAAAAAGATACATGCTAATAAATGTCAAGATTACAGTTCTTAAAATTTATGGGAAAAAAACGACTCTGTTGGTGATGTTGCTCAATTTCATTAAAAATCACAGCCAAGGTGATACGGTCTATCTAATATACTCACTTCTACTTCCTCTTTTTTCCCCTTGAATTATACAATACAGTTCAGTTACAGCAGAAATCACTCCTGGAGAGTGTTTATTAGTAAGATATTCATTTCTAAGATACTGCATCCAGTTTAAACTCACAGTCAAGGAAATTGAATTTTCCCAGACCACTTTTGTATTCAACTCTAAATCCTCTAATTAGAGAATCTAAGTTCTCTAATTAGAGAATTCAGGTAGGGGTGCTATTTTAGCGGACTATTCAGGCCTTACTCTATTTTAAAATGAAACTTTAAGTTGAGATAGGCAAAACTGGCATAATCAAAGTAGAAAGTGCCTTAAAGATGTCTAGCAGTGAGTACATAAAGTCTACTAGAAACACTCTGGGGTCTGTATACAGGACCTTTCAGTCTGACTTTAAGGAGACTAGAATTGCTCTCTTTGGACCCTTCTCACGTTTAGAAAAAGAAAAGTATATTATTTCCTTTTATTGTTTGTTTGCTCTTTAATTTCTCCAAACTTGATCTCTTTCAAAAACTCCAAGTAAAACACCCTTTTTATGTAGGTTAGTATATTAATAAAGGAATCAAACTATAAACTCATAGTTCCTAATTTCCTACTAGCCATTATTGGAAAAGATTAAAAGGAGAAGTGCCAAAGTTTTCATGAGAAATTCTGTTCCCACAAGATTTCATGTCCAATCCTGTGGATTCAGAAGCCTCAAAGTTAGCTTGGACAAACATCATAACTTATGAGTGTCTATCCAAACCAAATGCTAAGTCTCTCCAGGCTCAAACTTCAATATCCTAGGAATATAAATTGTCACAATCTAAGAGAACACAAATTAAAATAAATAGTAGAAAGAGCTTTCCACTTTAAAAGTTTGTTTATTAATGGCACATGGATGTACTACAACATAGATCATCCTTACCACAATTTATGAAAAAGAAAAAGAGAAGCATATCTCAACTATGACTGTAATGTCTCTTTTACATCAGACTGGTTTGAGCTATTTTATTTTTCTTCACTGTTTTTAATTATAAAAATGAAGAGAAGACAAATATTTCTGTCCTCTGCAGGATTAATTAGACAACATTTCAATTAATCTAATAAGAAATCACCAGTTTAAATATTTAAACTACGAAAGCAAAGAAGAAATTAAGTGGATGGGAAAGGAAATTCAAGTAGCCATATGCTATTCTCTCATTCTGTGGCAAAAACAACCTAATAAATCGAGTATAAACATACTCTTCGTGAAGGATGATACTGTATTAATTACTGAGAGAGTCATAATCATAGAGACACCAACAGTGAGAAGCTAGCTAATTTATGGGGGAAAATGAATTTGGTTCTTGGAAGCCCCAGAGGACATTTGGTTTTCACTTTGCAAAGACTGCAGCTGCTCCTAAGTTAACTGGAGGAAAAGGGCTATGTGCCCTCAGAGCAGTTCTCAATGGATAGAGTTGTTATGAAAAGACAAGGACAGCAGCAGGCACCCCGTGGACTCTCAATAAATTTTAACTTATGATGTCAATTTCTCTAATGATCATAGTACTTGAAAAATGCTAAACAGCAGTGTAAAAAAAAACACTTATTATAGATGAAAAAATGTGCAAGACAAATATATGCCTTTTGGCAATCACAAAAAGGCAACAAAATACCACAAAAATTTTGAACTTTGATCCCCTTCATAACCAATGCTATAAAGCACTGTAAAGCACACACACACATTAATATTAGCCTAGCAATAATCATAAAATCACTTTGATTCAATAATATCCACTATAATAAGAATTTAATAAAAGGAAAGTCTGATTTAGACCCTAGGATTTTAATGCCATAAGTTCTTGGTCAGGGAGATTTGGGAAGCAAAGAAGGAAGCAAAGAATGGGCCGGACAATTTATCTGGGTGGGGCTGAGAGCTGCCAAAGGAAGTCTACTGGAAGGAGAATAGGCCTAGAAGCTATGCTGAGGAGACTTTGGCAATCACTGACAGAACTCTTCTTCCATCCTATCCAAAACAGGGCAGTATGTATCAGTATGTATCAGAAGCACACGCTCAAACCACACGGGAAATACTATATCCCCATCTTGTCACTATCTTCTAAGTTGAAACTGAAAACCTGGAGCTAATCTACAGAAGAGTAACCAGAGGATTGGGAATCTAGAAAATATATTACAAGAAAAATGGTGGTAGGTCTAAAGAAGCTGTAGGGAGAATTTTTCTTCAAATATATGAAGTTTATCATAGGAAAGAGAAATGAAACTTGTTGTGTGTAGCTCCAGATGGTGTGAGCAGACCCTGTGGATGAGGCTATAGAAAGGTAGATTGTGTTTCTATCAAGAATGCCTGCAGGATACTAAATTCCTGTTTAGAAAGCATTCAGATAGCATGAAGAAGACCACTGGTCAAAAGTTAAGAGATGATGTTAAATTACATGGTGTTGGAAGTCCTAGCACTAAAATTCACTGAATAACATCCAATTATCAAATTCCTTGATCCTCTAATAGGGTCTTCTTGGCTATAACTCAAAGAAATCATTATAACAAAGGGTTCCAGGGCCTAAAAAGGAAGGTAAATTTTATAACTTATATTAAAGCACAAAATAAAAAGTTAAAAAAGAATAATAAGTAAGTATAAATTAGTCAACCTGGAAATGGGATATCAATTTATGTTAGTGTGTGGATTTCAATGTTGTTGACTTTTCTATGATGGAAAAATTAGTTGAATGTGCTTAAAACCAACAAGGTATCATGGTGAAAATTACTTTTATTCATAGACTGCCTCAGTGCCACCATTAAAAGCTTTCTTAAAATGTTTTGGTCAATCAATGCTCACAATCCTATATTTCTTAGGGCTCAATTCAGATAGACTGTATTTTAGTGTGTGTGTCATATATCCATAAGAACATAAGTGTTTACAGACTTTTTAAATAGTTTAACAGACTAAGCTATATTTATAACTAAATATTCATTTGTCATTCTTAACAAAGTAATAAATATTTTTAAAATTTGGATTAAAAATGAATGAGTCCTGTTTCATTCTTTTTTTAAATTTAAATTTTATTTTAAAGATGTGGACCCCCCACCTATCACTATTTACAGAAATCAAACTATAAATGAATCAAAGACCTAAATGTAAAAACTCACACTGTAAGAATCCTAGAGGAAAATGTAGAATGTAACCTCATACACATCAGAGTAGGCAATTAATTCACGACCAAGTTCCACAAACCGAATGCCATACAAGCTAAGATAAACAAGTGGGATCTTATCAAACTGAAAAGCTTTTGCACAGAAAAAGAAATAATTAAGAGAGTGGCTTTTGAAATTTTGATGGGGACTACATTAACTCTGTAGTTCAGTTAGGACAGTATTGAAAAATGAAAACTATTGAGTCTTCTTACTCAAGAGCACAATGTCAACTGTCAATATAATTTGTAATTCTTCCTTTTCAATTTGAATAACTTTTACATCTTTCAGTTATTTAATTTTTTTAAATGATACTGTCCTGAAGATAACATTGTAATCATAAAATGAAGAGTTAAAATGTTTCTCAGCTTAAAAAAAAAACAAATTTGGCTTTAAAAATTACTTTCCTTGGTACAAGATACCACAGGAATTTGAAAAAGTTGATTTTTATTCAGTGACAAAAAGTCATTTTTGAGTAAGTTTTAATGGCATGATGTGATCTGATTTTTCTACAAGATCCAAACACATGCCATCCAGGATTGCAACCATTAGAATGAGACATTGAATACATGTCCACTATTTCTTACTCATTTTTAAAAACACTATTTGTTTTGATTTGATAGTTTTACTATTCACCAAGAAAGTTTTTGAGAGAAAAAGAAACCAGAAGGGTGATTTCATCTGACTCTAGTTAAGAGCTATTCCTAAGTTAAACACATCCAACTTTTAAAAGAATAACTACAGACCAAAATGTCAATCAAGAGTCATGGTTCGGCCAGGTGCAGTGGTTCAAGCCTGTAATTCCAGCACTTTGGGAGGCCAAAATGAGAGGACTGCCTGAGCCTACTGGTTCAAGAACCAGCCTGGGCAACTTGGTGAGACCTCATCTCTTCAATAAATAAAAAAATTAGCCAGACGTGGTTACGTGTGCCTGTAATTCTGGCTACTTGGAAGGCTGAGGCGGAAGGAACACCTGAGTCCAGCAGGTCAACGCGGGGGTGGATGTGAGTGTGCCACTGCACTCTAGCCTGGGCAACAGAGTGAGACTCCAACTCAAAAAAAAAAAAAAAAGAGTCACGGTTCTAAGAATATAGCTAATTGTGAAATTCTAGACTTTTTTCTGTTTTATGTGACTAAAAACTAAATGCGTCACCTAACTAAATGTTCATTATGCTCCCATTAAAAAATTCTTGATATATTCAACAAATATATGTTAAGGGCCTACTATATGCCAGGGCCATGAATTATTTGTCTTTGTATTCTTATTAGCTAGTATTCTACCATGCATATATTAGTGCCACATTAATCTTTTTGTCCAATATTAAATGAATATATTAATTGATTATAAAATATAGAATACTTGTTTTTAAAGAAGGGTGTCAAAGGACCCTTTGCATTATCTAAATATAATATAGAAGGTAATTTTGTTTATTTAAATGACAACAATAACCAGAAGGCATATTTAAAAAATCTAATGATTATACCAATTCATGTGAGCATTAGAATTGAAACACTTTCTAACAAAGAAAATTAGAAAATTGAGCAGCTCCTTAAGAAAGGCATTCTCATGTCTATTACATTTATCAGTCAGCCATACTGCAACTGACTATACCAAAGTACCAATGATTTTGCCTAATTCATAGGGCTCTATGGCTTCCTGATTTCTACTAATCACAATCCTGCTCTATTTTTAAGATACTGCTTTCATTTTGCTACCACATAGGCAGCGTTGGCCTCTTTGTTCCATGTTTATAATCATTTGTTGGTGTGGAACTCTGAAAAAACATTTCATGTCAATGCCCTGAGCCATCTGCCACAGAAGATCACAGATTATGCTGTGATATACCTACTGGAAGTTTTGATGCTGAAAGACTTTGACTAAAGACTTGAGGCTGATGTAATCAACCAGTCATAGTGTGGGACACAGACCGAAACAACCCTATAAAAAGAATGGGAAACAAGAAGGACAGCCAACGGAGTACTGATATTTTACCCATATTCACTGAGTGTTAGAGCTCTACAGAAGTGCCTGATGAGCAAATTAAATACCTGAAAGACAAGATAGCAAAGGCAAGTTGCTTCATCCAACAGATTGCAAGTGGCTCCACGAGGAGTGGAAAGAGAAAGGGGCAGTGACTTTGGTCTAGGCAAAGGTAATGAGGTCCCGGAACTAGGGAAATCAAAGTGTAAGTAAAAAGAAGAAAGACTATAGCAGAACAATCAAGGGAACTGTTGGCAAGTTAAATCTGATAAAGAAAAACCTAGAGTGCTCTGTGCAATGGGTATCTTCATTTGTCATACCCGATCCACACTCTTCCTGAGGAGGCTGCCCCGTGTGGTCTGCAATGAATCCCTTGTTTTCTGGCTTCCAACTGGGGTTGGGCCAGTGGCAGCCAGAGCAGATGTGAGAGCAGGGTACTGAATCCTCCAGCTGTAACTCTGCAAGGTGGCCCCAGGTTGACTGAGCCTCTCAATCTAAGGTTACATTGTCTCTCAAGACTGCTCTACCCTGCTCTTTCCTCCCAGGTTCCTGCAACTACTCCCGTCCCATATCCTTTGGGCCTGGGATAGTAACAACCGCACTAGCTAGGACACCACACTCTCTCCTGCAGTTTCCCTCTACCCGAACCTCACCGTCATAAATAATGCCTTTATTAAACTCCTCAAATCATCTTAATTTGAGCATATCATTTGCTTCCTGTGGGGACTTTGACTCATACAACAAATATGATTTTAAGATTTTGAACTTGGCCGGGCTCGGTGGCTCAGCCTGTAATCCCAGCACTTTGGGAGGCCAAGGAGAGTGGACTGCCTGAGCCCGTGGGTTTGAGAACAGTCCGGGCAACTTGGCAAGACCTCATCTCTACAATAAATCAAAAATTAACAGGGTGGGATTGCGTGCACCTGTAGTTCCGGCTACTCAGAAGGCTGAGGCAGAAGGATCACCAGAGCCCATCAGGTCAATACTGCGGTAGCCACGAGCGTGTGTGCCACTGCACTCCAACCTGGGTGACAGAATGAGACTCCAACTCAAAAACAAAACAAAAAAAGAGAGATGGAGCCTGAGACTCTCTTTAAAATCATAAAAATACTAGAACATAAAAGGCTGTTAACTGTCGTCTAGCTGAGCTCTCCCTTAAATAGGCAAAGTTACTAACGTTTGCAGTTAGTTATCAAAGGGCACACTATCAAAGGGCAATGTTAACACTAGAATCTACAGCTCCTGGGTTCCTACATTGTGCTCTGCCACAAAATGCAGCACTTATCTCTACTTGATTGTTTTTTGCTAGCCGACAAGTATTGAGTACCTAGTCTGCATCTAACTTGTTTTGATCTGAGGAATAAAATAGAAGTATGACAGTTTAGAAGTAGTTTATAGTCTTAACTAAAAACTCAGAAATATGTTTAGAAATAAGACTGCAAAAGAAAAACGGCCGTGTAAGCTAAAGCAGAATAGGACGTTTTGTAATGACAAGGGCACTGTCATTTGGTATTAGCATTTTGAGTTTTTATAGGTTTTATGTTAATTGTTGGCGTGAGTGAAGAACTAAAAATAATCAGTTTGCCTTGGTCATTTTCACAGCAATAAAAAATTTTCTATTTCTAGTGCTTAAGCATAAGTCTTAATCATAAAAATACAAGGTGTAAGTCTAAGAATCTATACACCTGTCTGCTCCTATCTATAGAAACCATCTTTCTAAACGACAGCTTAAATTAAAACATATTTTGGCCAATGAGAGAGAAAAGTGATGTTCTTATTATTCATTTATGCATGCATACGTATTTATACATATATTACTATTTAGCTGTAAATGTGAAGTGAGTAGGAATATAAGGGAAGAAGACAGACTGAAAGCTGCACACTTACACGCTGATTTTTAGAACTCACACATACTTCCTCCTCTCTGCTTATTTTACAATTTGATCTATACGGTTTTAACCTATGCTGAGAACCTGCTTAATAGGAATTTTAATTAGGAGGCTATCATTATTCCATTTTTACATTCTCCTGTCTTTCTCAGCAGTAATTACCAAAGGCTGAGAAATTACTCACATAGGCTCTTATGGGGGAGAATTTCTTTAAGTCTGGAGTTATCCTCAATTTGGAAGAAATTGGAAGAATTTCTTCCAAACTGGAAGAAAAGGTGATGACTACGTAGACAGTTAAAATGACGTCTAATCAGTTTGGGAAGTGACATCAGCAAGATGGCAGAAACTATTTTCCAATGGTCATTCTACACAAAGAAACATCACTTTGAACAACTGCTCCCTTGTGAAAATAGATTCACAAACTAAGATAAGGAAACCAAATCAGAGATTATAGCACCTGAGTGTAGCACAGAAATAAGAAAAGACACATTGAAGAGGGTAGGAAGGACAGTTTTATATTACCAATGATAGCCTTCCCTCAACTCCAGACAGCACAACCTGGGGAGAGAAACCCTCTGCTTGGGGGAATGTGAGGGAAGTGAGCATCAGTCTTTGCCTTGAAAATCAACACAAGACTCACCCCAGCAAAACCAAATGAAGAGTGGGCCCCCACAGCTGTTGTCACAGACAGATCCCTCTGAGCTGCCCTGGTGTCAGACCAGCCCAGCAACCCCACGCTCCATGCCTACACTAGGAACTCAGTCTCTGGACCTGCCCCACTGCCAGACCAAACCTAGTGACCCTAGGCTCCAGAGCATCCCATAGGCCAGGTTGGCCCCAGCAGCCATGGGTTCTGACCACATCCAGCCTTAGAGAATTCCCTATGACCCCAGTCATCAGGCCAGCATCTATGGACACAGCCTCCAGGCCAGGTTCTAACAATACAGGTTCCAGGGTAACCCAGCATTGTCAGCCTCTGAAGTCCTAGGCTCCAGGCAGACCTCAGGCTCTAGACCAGCCCAGATTGAGATCAATCCACACAGCCCAGACAATCCACACAGCCCAGACTTCAGGTGTGCTCCAGCTTTATATCAGTATCCCTAGCTTCAGGTCTCAGGCCCACACCATGTATACAGGTTCCAGGTTTGCCCAGTACTGGGACAGTCCCTGAGATTTGACTCTCCAGACTGAACTTTGCAGCCCACATTATAGCAAACTCTGGGTCCAGGCCCATCTTAAGAGACCCCAGTACTAGGCTGGACCTCACAGATATAGGGTCCAGGACCATCTCAAGAGACCCCAGCACTAGGCTGGATCTCACAGATCTAGGGTCCAGGACCACTCCTGGGGGCTCAGGTTCCACCAACTCTTCCAACCCCTGTGGACTCATGACCCACACAAGTCCTCACAGACTCAGCCACTAGGCCAGTACTCACACAACCAACTGCTACCTTGGTCCACAGAGCCCCAGACCTGCCACCAAAGAATTATGCTTCAGGCCCAACCCACAAATCTAGGTGCCAAGACCAATCACCTGCTGACTCCAGCAACAAGCCTCCCTGCAGACCATAGCAGACAGCCTTCCAAGAGTCTCTACATTGACTAACTGGTGAGGGACTTTCCCAGACTAAGACACTCTACAAAGACTGAAATAAGTCTCTACTTCCTCAAATGCACAGAAACCAATTCATTGCCACAGCAACAAGAAAAATCAAGGAAACGTGACACCTCCAAAAGAAAAAAATAGAGCACCAGTAATCAACCTAAAAAATGAAGATGTATGATTTACCAAAGTAATCAAAATAATTGTTTTAAGGAAGCTCAGCAAACTTCACAAAAAGACAAATAATTTGATAAAATCAAGAAAACAATAAATGACCAATTAGAAATTTAAGATTGAAATTATTTAAAAAAAAAAAAAACAGAAATTCTGGAGTTGAAAATACAATGAAGGAAATTAAAAATTTAATAGCAACAATAGCAGAATATATTAAGAAAGAATCTCTGAACTCAAAGATAGGTTATTTGAAAATATATTGGCAGTGGGGGACAATGAAGAAAATAAAGAAAGCATATGAGATTTGTAAGACAGCATTAAAAGAGCAAGTGTTTGTGTTATAGGAGTTCAAGAAGAAGACAGAGACAAAGCAGTAGCAAGTTTATTAATGAAAATAATAGCAGAAAACATTCCAAATCTGGAGGAAACATATAAATATACAGGTACAGGGAGATTAAAGGTCTTCAATAAGATTCAACACAAAAAAGACTATACCAATACATATTATAATAAAATTATCAAAAATAAAAGACAAAGAGATATCTTGAAAGCAGCATGAGAAGAAGCGAATCACATATAAGAGAGTTCCAATAATGTAAGCACTAGATTTCTCAGCAAAAATTTTATAATCTGGCAGAGAATGGGATGATATAATCAAAGTGCTAAAGAAGGATTCTAATTTAAGATGGCTGACTAGAAACATCAGATATCTGCTCTCTCCAGAAACAGCAGTCAAAATTACAAATAGGTAATTATACCTCAAATAGAACATCTAAGAGAGAACACTAGATTCCAGTGGAGAGCTCACAGGAAATACCCAAGGCACAGAAAGAGAAGGAAACAAGCAGAAAGCTTAGCCAAAATCAGCTGGGAGCCCAGAGGGGTTCAGTACTGTAGGAAATGGGTAAATGAGAGAGTTGAGGAGGTCCATGTCCCTTCTATGGACTCGTGTGATCTGAACCACAGATGTCATCTACCCACATGAACTCCAATACTAGCATGGACAATGATTGGAGACTCCACAAAGACATTTAGGGAACTTGCCTTGTATCACTCATTCCCTCCTCCCAGGCCTGAGAGGTAGGAGAAGGATGAAATTTTTGTAGTATAGCCATCATAAGACTGCACCCTGCCCTGGGAAATGCAGTGTCCATTCTCCACATCCCAGGAGCTCTCACTGACATTCTCCAGTGTCCACCCAGATGGCTGAAGTGGCACAGCACTGGCTGGACCCAAAGGTGCTGCAGGTACCCAGTACACTACCTCACAGGAAGTAATATTCCCCAAGTACAGAATGATGCAATGCACCAAAAGGCAACTGCTGGGATGAAGGAAATAAAAATAGGTACGTTCCAGAGTCCAAGAATCCCTGTCTGGGACTGTGAGTGGAGACTGCAATCCAACTGGTGGTGTAGCCTTCATGTCCGAGCTCATACATGAAGGACATGGTTCTCCTCCTATTGCATGGTACTATGGTACTGCTGCTACCGACAGCAGAAGAGTCTCAGAGTAGTATGTATGGGGCTGTGGGTAGAGATTCCACACTGCAGCCACCACCAATACCATTCCATCTCACAGGAACTAGAGAACTCACACACCTTTCTGGCCTACCACTGCCATGATCAGCATTTGAGGAAGTCAACTAGAGATCAAAAAATTGACCCACTAATAACCACCAGCACAGATGCCAGCATACACTACCCTGGGAACAAAGACAGACATACACAAACTGCCACATCCACCACTGAGCCTGAAGACTGGCTTACCTGGCTTCCCAGCCCCCAGTAAAACTTCACCACAGCCTTTATTATTAACCACAACCTAATCCTCCAAGGAAATCACTGGAAGCACTCACCCTATTTATAGCCAAATAAATCATAGAAAGATTACACTACTGCATGTACCCAGAATAAAAGACAAAGTGCCTACCCTTCCAATACCAGAGATTCTTCAAAAGGAAAAACTTCTCCCCTACAAAAGTAAAATTAAAAAATAAAAATAGTTATAGTCACACCAGATGTGTACATATCAATGTAAGGACACAAGTAACATGAAAAAGTAAGAAAATGTAACATTTTCAAAGCAACACAATAATTCTTCATAACAGATCTCAATTAAAAGTATACTGGAGATCCCAGATAAATAATTCAAAATATTGATTTTAAATATGCTCAGAGAGATACATGAGAATTCTGAAAAACAATACAAAGAAATCTGAAAAACAATTCAGGATATGAATGAGAAATTTACCAAAGAGGCAGATATTTTAAATAAAAACCAAATCGAGATTGTTGAAAATTTTAACAATAAACTAGATAATACAGGAAAAAAACCCTCAGATCTTGCATAAGAATTTTGATATAATCCAGAGAGATAAATATTTAGAAAAAAAATTTTTTAAATAAGCAAAGCTTAAGCCGGGCTCGGTGGCTCAGCCTGTAATCCCGCGCCTTTGGGAGGCTGAGGTGAGTGGATTGCCTGAACCCGCGGGTTCGAGACCCGCCTGGGCAGCAAGACCTCATCTCTACAATAAATCAAAAAAATCAGCTGGGCGTGGTAGCGCATGCCTGTAATTCCGGCTACTCAGAAGGCTGAGGCGGAAGGATCGCTAGAGCCCAGCAGGTCGAGGCTGTGGTGGCAGGAGCGGCCACTGCACTCCAGTCTAGGCGACAGAGTGAGACTCCAACTCAAAAAAATTAAAAATTAAAAATTAAAAAATTTTAAAAAATAAGCAAAGCTTTTGTGAATTTAGGACTATGTAAGCAACCAAGTAGTCAAATTATCAATATCCCTGAGGGCAAAAAAAAAAAAGAATTCGAAATAATATTTAATAAAATAACAGATAAAAATTTATCAAGACTAGCAAGAGATTCAGACATTGCGATACAGAAGGCTCAACAATGGCCACACAGATGAAGTGCAAAAAGATCTTCTCCACAGTACATTATCCAGATTGTCTGAAGTCAAAGATAAAAAAGTGAATCCTAAAAAACAATAATAGAAAACTGTCTAGCTATCTATAAAGGAAACACCATCAGATTAATAGCAGGTTTCTTAACTAAATTACAGAACAGAAAATAATAAAATTATATATTCTAAGTCCTGGGAGGAAATAGTGCCATCCAAGAACAATATATCCAGAAAAATTACCCTTCATGAATGAAAGAAAAATATAGTCTTTCCCAAACAAGTAAATCTGAGAGAATTTATAACAATATCAGCCTTACAAGACATGCTCAAGGGGAGTATTTCCTAAACCTGGAAGTGAAAGGATGATATGACCATCACAAAAACACATGTGAGCATAAAGCTCATTGGTAAAGCAATATAGCAAAGAAGGAAGGACTCAAATGATATCACTACAAAAATCCACCAAACCATAATGACAAGCAATAAAAAAAAAAAGAAACAAAGGATATAATAAAAAACAAGCAAAAATATCACTGGAATAAAGCCTCACATATCAACAATAACCTTAAATGTAAGTGGATTAAACTCCCCACTTAAAAATATAGAATAGCCAAATGATTTAAAAAAAAAAAAAAGTCCAACTACATGCTGCTTACGACAAACTCACCTTATCAGTAAAGACACATAGACTGAAACTAAAGGAATGGAAAACAGAAACCAAAAATGAGAAATGAGTAGGAATACGCTTACTTATATCAGATAAAACAAACTTTAAGTCAAAAACAGTTTTAAAAAAAAGTCACTGTATCATCATAGAGGGATCAAAACAGCAAGAGGAAATAACAATTCTAAATACATATGCATTGAACACTGAAGCATCCAAATTCATACAGCAAAATGATTAGGTCTAAAGAGAGAGACTTACTGCAATATAATAATAGTAGAGGTCTTTAACACTTCATTCTTAGTATTAGAAAGATCATCAAGGCAGAAAATCAACAAACATTGGATTTAAACTGGAATTCAGACCAACTGGACCTAACAGATATTTACAGAACATTCTCTCTAACAACCGCAGTACATACATTCTTTTCATCAGCACATAGAAGAATTCTCCAGGACAGACCACATTAGGCCACCAAAAGATAAAAATAGAATTAACATGTAATCCATCAATCTAACTACTAAGAATCTATACAAAGAAAAAAATCAATATATCAAAGCAATACCTGCACTCACACATTTATTGTAGCACTACTCACAGTTGCAGAGATATAGAATCAGTCCAAGTGTCCATCAGCAGATGAGTGGATAGAGAATATGTGATACATATACATAATGGAATACTGTTCAGTCATAAAAAAAGAATAAAAGCATGCCATCTGCATCAACATGGACACAACTGGAGATCATTATCTTAAGTAAAATAATCCAGGCACAGAAAGACATGTAACCCATATTCTCACTGATATGTGGGAGGTAAAATATTTGATCACATGGAGGTGAGTAGAAAAGCATATGCAACAAATACGGGGATGGGTAAATGTAGGGGAAATGGGTAGAATAAAGAGAAGCAGGTTAAAGGCTATAAACATACAGTAAAAGGAATAAATTCAATGTCTGATAGCAGAGTAGGGTGCTGTAAGTAAGAAAAATGTATTGTACACAGTGATGGACTCTCTTAATATCCTGACTTGATCACTACTCATTACATACATGTAACATAATTTCACATATACCCTATAAATTTGTACAAATAAAAAGTAAAATAAACAGACAGGAAGAATCAAAATCCCAAGTCAGAGTGGTATCATTTAAGAAAGTAAGCTTGCAGCTTTATTTACATTCCAAAAAACACCAAGGGAGCATTCTTTTTCCATTTCTAACAGTTTATTGTATAAAGATGTTACTCTTATATTTATTGTGTTATGTAGTGTAAGGTTCTCTTTGGGCCTTCACCTCTGTCCCTCCAATAACAGAAAAGTTAAAATATGCTTCACTAGTCAAATATTCTCCCTCTCATTTCATGTTCTTCACATTCCCCATACATTTCTTGTAATTCACATGTACAGTAAAACAAGTATTTCTTAAAATGTTTTTATTTTGCGTTCTCTCATTCTTTTCCCTATTAATCCTACACAATGTCTACTGTTATTGCCTACCTCTTTAGCTGTCCTAGAGCATCATAGACTACATCAGTGTCATGGTAAGCCCTAATCTGCCTACTGCCACCATGCAGTGCCAGGTGTATTCTGGGCATGGTTCCTTAGTTGTAAGATAAGGACACTCAACTGGAATGAAATTAACTATAAAATTAGGTTTTTTCCCCTTTGGGGAGATAATCACAGGTTGAGCAACATTACAAAGGGTCTCGTAAATTGAAACAGGAATCTACAAAACAGTAACAATGCTAAAGGGACAAAGCTGCTATCCAAGAATACGGTACTCAGTAAATCTATCCTACAAAAATAAAGGAGAGAGACTTTTCCAGACAAACAAAAACTGAACAAGTTCATCACCTCCAGATCTGTATTATAATAAATGCTAAAATGAACTCCTCAAGCCAAAAGAAATGAATGCTAATTAGTAACAGAAGAACATATGAAGAGATGAAATTCACTAATAAAAGTAAATGTACAGTTAAATTGAGAATACGAATACTCTAATAATTATATATAAATCACTTTTATTTGTAGTATAAAGAAAAAAAGACAAAATTATTAAGGATAATAATAGCTATAATAAATTATCAAGAAATATACAACATAAAAAGATGTAGATTGTGAAATCCAAAACAAAAAAGGGGATGTGGAGTAAAAATGTAAAGTTATTTTATGCAATGTTAATTAAGTTGTTTTCAGCTTAAAATACCTGTTAAAACTATGAGATGTTTTATGTAAGCATCATGGTAACTACAAAGAAAAAAACCTTAGAAAATACAGAAAAGAAAAAAGCAAGGAATAAAAGCACACTACCAGAGAATACCATCTAATTGCAAAGGAAGACAACAGAAGGGATGGGAAGAATAAATAATCTACAAATCAACCAGAGAACAACAAAATGGCAGTAGTAAGTACTTATAAATAATTACCTTAAATGTAAATGGATTAAATTATCCAACAAAATAACACAGAATAGCTAAATGGATTTAAAAACAAAAAAAACAAAAAACTACATGCTGCCCTAAAGAGACTCATTTCCCCTGCAAGGACACATATAGATTTAAAGTAAAGGGTTGCAAAAAGATATTCCATGCAACAGAAACTAAAAGCGAGCAGGTATATTTGTATTTACATGAGATAAGAAAGATCTTAAGGCAGAAAACAGGAAAATGAGATACAATGGTAAATGGACCAATTCAACAAGAAGGTATAACAGAAAAATTCATTTCAGTTGTCAGCAAGATGGTCAACTAGAGTTGTCACAAAAGGGGACCAAAACAACACATAAACAATCATATTTCAACCAGAGTGACTGAAGAATTATACTAGAGAGCACCAGGAGAGTGGTGAAACTCCTGTGAAGCATGCAAACCCAGGATGGCACCACAGA
Source organism: Cephalopachus bancanus (assembly GCA_027257055.1). Taxonomy (NCBI): domain Eukaryota; kingdom Metazoa; phylum Chordata; class Mammalia; order Primates; family Tarsiidae; genus Cephalopachus; species Cephalopachus bancanus. Next base: position 2,372,410 of record JAPVLO010000030.1, on the reverse strand, counting down.
GAGAAGAACAAGGCACCTTCCTTTTGCCACACTATCTCCCCAGCTGGGATCACCTTGGAATTGGGGGGAGGGACTTCTCATTATGAGCAAAAGGTAAATCAGAGACCCCCAGTAGTTCCCATAAGCAATACAGATGTCAGAAGTCCTTGCCATAGGAGAGTTGTCTGTCCTCATAGGGCCCAATTCAGATTGGAGCGTTCCAAGACTACATGCAGTTGTATTGTCTCAGATATAAAATCATTGTTCATCATCAACTCCTGAAACATAAGCTACTATAGCATGGCATCATTTCAAAATTGGACTTACTGTTGAAGCATATCCTGCCCTGGGTCTGGTAGCTACTGCCTCTCTTCATCCTTGAGGCTCCACTCTAATTCCACCATGCTAACCTAGGTACCTGTAGCACCAGAACTCTAGCTGCATGAAGTTTAGACCTAAGAGTATGACTGAAAACCCAGTATCCAAATGCATGGGGCATCTCTCACTCCTGGGAAACTGGAAGTGGTGAAACCACTGAAGAGCTGGCCAGTCTGACATACCTTTATGCACACCTGGCTTGGCAGTAAGCTTGCTGTCATCCTTACCATCCTGAAGAACTTGACTCAAAGTGTTCCAGCTCACCACTTCTAAACTTTTCCAGTCCCCAAACTGGCCCAATGCCCCAATCCCCAGGAAAACTATGCTACAACTGTCACAAACTCCTAAAGCCTAGGCCACTGAGGCAATCACTGACATTGTTGACAAACATTAAAGTTGAAGGAAATGCAAAAATACCATGCTACTGAGCCTTCTCAGTCCCAAAGCCAACATACTGTCATCTAACACCCTAATAATATACATCTACAGAAAAAAAGTCTCTCCCTGAAAAAGTGATTTTATACATTGGAAAAAGTGATTGTTCCATTAGATTTATAGATATCAGCTTAGGGATGCAAGAAATATAAGAAAGCAAATAATAACAATACTCACAAGCAAACACAATCAGTTCATAGTAACAGATCCCAAAGAAAAGAATTATGTACAAACTGCCTGAAAAGGAATTGAAAACAATGATCTTGAGAAAGTTCAGTGAGATACAAGAAAAAAACAATTCAGTGAAATCAGGAAAACAATTCATGTTCTGAACGAGAAAGTCAACTAAAAGAAAGGTAACATAAAAAAAAGAACCAAACCAAAATCTTGCAGCTGAAGAATTCAATGAATACAATAAAAATACAATTAAGAGCATCAACAACAGACTACATCAAGCAGAAGAAAGAATAACTAAAGTCAGGTCTTTTGAAAAAACCCAGACAGAGAGAAAAAAAGAAATAAAAATAAAAAAGAATGCAGAAAACCTATAGGACTTAAGGGACACCATTAAGTGAACTAATCACTATTAAAGTGAAAGTAGGAGTTGAGATAAAGAAAGTCACAGAAAACATATTTAACAAAATAATTTCTGAGAGCTTTTGATGTCTTGTGAGAGATATGAATAAACCAATCTACAAAACTCCAAGGATCTCAATTAGATTACACCTTAAAAGAACTCCTCCAAGGTACATTATACTCAAACTGTTGATAGCTAAAAACAAAGAGAAAATTCTAAAAGCTGCAAGAGAAAAGCATCAAGTCACATATAAGTGAATCTCCATTAGACTATCAATAGATTTCTCAGCAGAAACCTTGAAAGTCAATAGAGAATGGAATGACATATTCAGTGCTGAAAGAAAACAACAAAAAACTGTCTACCAAGAATATTATATCCAGCAAAGTTATCCTTTCAAAATGAAGGAAAAGTAAAACTCTCCCCAGACAAGCAAAAGCTAGGGAAACTCAGTACTGCTAGACCAGTCTTATAAAAAATGTTTAAGTGTTACAACTGGAAACAAAAAGGCAATAAATACTATTATGAAAACAAATGAAAGTATAAAACTCATGAGTAGAGTTAAAGTCACAATCAAACTCCTAAATATTTATGTTTCTAAATAGCCAGTGGGTCATTGAAAATATTTTAAAAGAAATTAATACATTTCTTGAGACCAACAATAATACAAATACAACATACCAAAACATACAGGACACAGTAAAATCAGTTCTAAGAGGGAAACTTATCGCAACAAATGCCTACATCAAAAAAGAGAAAGATTTCAAATAAACAACCTAATGAAGCACCTGAATGAACTAGAAAAACAAAAACAAACTAAACTGAAAATTGGTTTAAGGAAGGAAGTAATAAAGCTCAGAGTAGAAATAAACAAAAGAGACTAGAAGAAAGTTAAAGGGAGGCCCAAACTTTACCAGCATGATAACCACTTATATACCTAATCCTGAATTGTACCCCACATCTTTAAAATACATGAATAAATAAATAAATAAGTAAAAGTTAAACCAGTAAAATGAAGAGTTGGCTTTTTGTTTGTTTGCTTGTTTAGAGACAAGGTGTTACTCTCTTTCTTGCCCAGGTTGAAGTGCAATGGTGAGTTCATAACTCACTGTAACCCCAAACTCCTAGGCTCAAGTCATCTTTATGCCTAAGTTTCTTGAGTAGTTAGGACTGTATATAATGTACCACCATGCCTGACAAATTTTAAAATGTTTGTAGGCTTGCTCTGTTGCCCAGACTTAGCTCAAGCTCCTAGCCTCAAGCAATCCTCCCACCTTGGCATCCCAAAGTGCTGGCTGGGAATATAGGTAAGCCACCATGTCTCACCTAAGAGTTGGATTTTGTTAAAAGATAAACAAGATCAACAGTCAATAGTCAGACTAAGAAAAAAGGAGTAAAGATGCAAATAAAATCAAAGATTATAAAAGGTGCATTACAACTGATACTAAAATTGTAAGAAATAATTATGAATGATTACACAATAAATTAGACAACCTAGAAGAAATGGACACATACAATCTATCAAGAATAAATCATGAAGACATAAATATGGACAGATGAATGATAAGGAAGTAAACTGAATAGTACTTTAAAAATCTCCCATCAAAAAAGTCAGGATTTGATAGCTTCACTGTTGAATTTTACTAAACATTCAAAGAACTAATATCAAACATCCTCAAACTCTTCCAAAAAATTTTAAGAAGAGTGAACACTTCCAAACTACTTTGACAAGGTCAATATTACCTAGACATTAAGCCAACAAAGATGTTATAAGAAAAGAAAAATATAGATCAATATCCCTGATGAAAATAGATTTTAAAATCCTCAACAAAATATTAGCAAATAGAATTCAACAGCACAGTAAGAGGATTATACATCATAATAAAGTGGAAATGATTCCTGCAATGAAAAGATGTCAGGATATGTAAATCAATAAATATGATATACCACATTAATGGAATTAAAGACAAAAAACTGGGTGATCATCTTTGTATGTGCAGGAAAAAATTTGACAAAATTCAACATCTTTTCATGGTAAAAATTCTCAACAACAGAATTGAGAAGCAATAGGTATAGAAGGACTATACCTCAGCACAATAAGTCCATGTATGACAAACCCACAGTTAACATCATACTCAACAGTGAAAGCTGAAAGCTTTTTTTCTAAGATCAGGAAAAATAAAATGATGTCCAATTTTGCTACTTCTATTCAATATCGTATTGGAAGTTCTATCCAGGGAAATTAATAAAGATAAACAAATATAAGGTATCCAATTAGAAAAGAACGAAGTTAAATTATTTCTGCTTGCCGACAACATGATCTTATATTTTAAAAAAAAACAACCTAAAGACCCTCCCAAAAAACTGTTTGAACTAATTTAGAATTCAGTAAAGTTGCAGGATATAAAATCGACATTAAAAAATGAGTAGTGTTTCTATAGATCAACAACAACCTATTTGAAAAAGAGATTACAATTCCACTTATAATAACTACAAAAGAATTAAAGACTTAGGAATAAATTAAACTAGGGAGGTGAATGGTCTTTACTTTGAAGGTAATAAAGATTGATGAAAGAAACTGAAAAAGATACAAGTAAATGGAAAAATCATTCTATGTTCATAGACTGGAAGAATTAATATTATTAGAAAGTCCATATTACCAAAGAAATCCACAGATCAAAGCAATTCCTACAAAAATTCCAATGACATTTTTCACAGAAATAGAAAAAACAAATTTAAAATTTGTATTGAGCCACAGAAGATCCTGATTAGCCAAATCAGTCTTGAGCAAAAAGAAGAAAGCTAAAAGATAACAAGTCTTGGCAATGATGTAAAAAAAGGGGGGGGGATTCTTATACAATATTGGAGGGACTGTAAATCAGAATAGTCATTATAGAAAATAGTGTGGAAGTTCCCACCAAAATTAAAAACAGAAGCATCTTTTGTTTTTTCAAGATGGCAGATTAGAGGCTCTCACCATGCCTTTACTAGTCTGAAAATAGCAAAATAGTATGGAAAAACCGACTCAGTGAGTTTCAATTCAAGAAGGAAAATGGGAATTCAGTGGAACAGCAAAAGTCACACCAGATCCCAAGGAGGAGAAGTTAGGTGAGTAGCCCCAGTGATGGCATTTGGCAGAGAAAACTGAGTGAAGCCTTGGCATCTAGTTTCCCCGAGACTTAACTTTTTTTTTTTTTGAGTTGGAGTCTCACTCCATCGCCCAGACTGGGGTGCAGTGGCCGCTCCCGGCCACCGCAGCCTCCACCTGCTGGGCTCCGACGATCCTTCCGCCTCAGCCTTCCAAGTAGCCGGAACTACAGGCGCACGCTACCACTGTGCCTGATTTTTTGATTTATTGTAGAGATGAGGTCTCGCTGCCCAGTCGGGTCTCGAACCCGCAGGCTCAGGCAATCCACTCACCTCAGCCTCCCAAAGGTGCGGGATTACAGGCTGAGCCACCGAGCCCGGCGACTTAACTTTTCAACTAATGATCCACCCAACCCATGCCAGGGGAGAACTCCCTGTTTCTCCCAATCCCCAGAGATGACCTGGGGAGAGGCCTAGAGTCAGTGAGAGGGAAAGACACTGAGGAAAGCTGGCGGCGTCCTCCCAGAACAGGTCTAAGGGAAGCATGCCATTTTAAAACCAGGATTTAAAAAAAACAGAGTCATTGACTATTCAGCAATGGCGGCTGCATTTCAGTCTGGGCCCAGAGAGTGGAGCACTTGCTCCAGAGCAGAGGCAAGGCCTCCAAAACTGGAATGGAGTGGGGGTTGTGGAGAGCACCCTTGCATCAGGTGTTGGAGTTGGGCTCATTCCTGTTTTCGAAGCCATGGGCTCTTTTGGGCAACAGGACTGGCAACCAGGGTCAGCTTTGTGACTCAGAACTGGGCTGTGTGTGTCACTGTTGAGCACCCCACCCTGTCTCCCTGGTCATGTGTACTTCAACAACACTGAGGTGCAGGAGGGACCCTGCTCCTAGACACCTGGAATAGAAGCATGAGCAACAGGAGTGAGTAGGGGGGACCCTGTTCCTGCATGCCTTAACTTGCAGCCTGAGTTCAGGGGAGTTTCTGTAGCTGTGGTCTCTCCTGAACAAAGGGTACTGCTACCAGAGTCAGTTTTGCAACCTAGAGCTGTGCAACGTGCACTGCTGCTAACTGCCCTGGCCTCCCTCCCTGGTTGGTTGGAGTGGAGCGCACCAGCAATACTGAGGAACTCCCATGCACCTGAAATAGCAGTGTAAGCCACAAGAGACCAGCAGAAGGGACCCTATTCCTATGTGCCTGAATGAGCAGCCTGAGTGGTAGGAGAGTTGCTCAACCTCTGGTTGCTCATGGGTAGCAAGGCCTGAGGCCAGGGTCAGCTTTGGGATCCAAGATGGGGCTATGCATGTCATTGTGGGGTGCCCCAGCCTGCTTCCTAGACCACTGGGGAAGTGTGCCCCTCCAGCACCAAGAAGCAGGCAGCCTCCATGTTTACACAGCTGGATTAGGAACCCAAGCTGCTCTATCTTTCCTGTGCAGCAATCCTTGTGCAACAAGGCCATCTGCACCCCACACCCAGGCATGTCTCCAGTCATTCATAGCTCCTGCTTATATGAACCAGTACCCTAAGCTGTTCCATTCCTCCTGTGCAGGGAATTTGGTGCCGTGGTATCGCTTCTCTCCACATCCAGACCCATCTCCAGGCATCCAGAGCAACTGCTCACCTGGATCGGCAGCCTGAGCACCTTTCTATGCAGAGATCCTGCTAAGGGGAAGGGCTCTACCTGCTCCGTGTCCCAGCATCTCCCCAAGCATTCAGAACACCTGCTGCCCAGACTGGCAGCTAAGTTGCCCCATGCCTCTGGTACAGTTTGTGGTGAAGTGGCACTTCCTTTGCTCCTAGCCTGGGAACACACCTATATTCAGTTCACCCACTTGCCCAGACCAACTGCCTGAGCTACCCCTCTCTCTCCCTGTAATAAACTTTGTGATGCCAGTGGCTACTGTGCCCCTTGCTTGGGGACCTAATCTCAGGCATCTGGAACATCCACCCATCTGGATCAGCAGCCTGAGCCACCCCATCCCTGCTATACAAGGATCTTGGTAAAAAGGGTGTGCCCCCCTTCACAACCAGATGTATCTCCAGACATTTAGTACACCTGCATGCCTGATTAGCAGCCTAAGCTGTTCCTCTCCAATACCCTCCCAAGACTTTATCATAATGGTAATTCCTCTGCTTCCTAGGGCATACTTTCAGGCAGTTGGTGAATCCACTTACCCAGATTAGGAGCCGGAGCCACCCTCCGTCTCTGAGCAGAGAACCTAGTGCGGTAGCACACTCTGCTCCTTGCCTGGAAATATCTCCACGTTTCTGGTGCACCTCTCCCTCCCCCAGAGCAGAATCATGAAACACCACACACTCCCTATGCAAAGAACTTGGTGCAGCAGTATTACTTCTTCCCCACATTTGGATGTAACTCCAAGTATTTGGCATACACATGACCAGAGACTGAGAGTTTGAGCTGCCACACCCCCAACCTATGCAGAGATCCTGATGAGACGGTGGCCTCTCTGCCCCTTCCATAGGCTTTCCACTGGCCAGAGTCATGCCTGCTCCCTGGAAGAGGAGTTTGAGTAATTCTTCCCAGTCCCTGCAAATAACGTGTTGCAGCAGTACTTTATCCACTCTTCACCAGGGAACGTTCTCAGGCATGTAGCACACCTGCTAACCTAGATCAGGAGCCTGGGCTACTCCTTCCTTCAAGGGTAGAAACCATGGTGCTATGGTGTCTGTCTGCTCAATGCCCAGTCACATCCCCTAGTACATGGAGCACCCACCTTAATGGATTAGGAATTCAGGCCTCACTCCCCTTCCTGTGCAGAGACTTGGAGCAGCAGAATTAACTACAACACTACACTGAAGTACACCTCTAGGTACTCAGTGGCCACACACCAGACCCTGCCTTAGCTGGTGTCTGTGATTACCATCAGTGGACCTGTAGGTGGGTCTGCCCCATCTGGCCCCACCCATGTTGGTTCCTCTCAACCCTGTGTGTCTGAACTGGGAGCTCAGACCACTGTGCTCTCTGTAGATCACCTCATAGCCTAAGCCAACAGAGAGCTTCTCCCAGTAAACAAAGATCAAGTAAATACCCCTCCACATTGGTAGTAGCCAGTTTTAACCAATTGGTGCCACTAGCTGACCTGGAGGTTGAAAAATGCAACACAATAGGGCATCTGCTGACACCAGTGCACACCACTGAGAAATAAGTAGTGAGCCAGCCCACACCCCTAGTACATCGCTACTGCAACCAGCACTCACGTAAGCCAACATATACAGGGTATTTCCAAGGAAATTGTACACAATTGTTACTACTGAAAGCACCACAACCTACACAACATATATTATAGGCAACTCATCAAGGAGGGAAAACATCATCCAAACAAAAACAGATTCACAAAATTAGAAAGAGAGATAGTTCATCCAGGTGAGGAAGAAACAGAGGAACAAGTCTAAAAGTATGAAAAGACAGTGTTACACTCCTCCAAAGGGATATATTCTCCAACAATGAATCCTAACCAAAATAAAATATTTGAAATATCATATAAAGAATTCCAAGTATTGATTTTAAAGATACTCAATGAGATCCAAGAGAAAGCTGAAAACCAATACAATGAACTCAGTAAAACAATTCAGAAGGTGAAAGGAGAGACAGACACCATTTAAAAAAAACCAAACAGAATAAAAAAATACTCATTGAAGAAATTACAAAACAGGTTGAAAGCTTTAACAATAGACTAGATGAAATGGAGGAATGAATCTCAGAGCTGCAAGACAAGTCTTTCAAATTAATCCAGTCAGATAAAAATAAAGAAAAAATAATTTTAAAAAATTCACAAAACCTTTTAGAAACATGACATTACATAAAGCATCCAACTCTATGAATCATAGGCATTCCAGATAAAGAAGTAGTTAAAGTAAAAAAAGCATGAAATATGTATTTGAGGAAATAATTCAAGAAAACTTCCCTGATCTTGAGATAGATCTAGCATTCAGATATAAGAAGCTCATAGAACTCCTGCAATATGTATTGTAAGAAGAACCTCACTAAGGCATATAGTTGCTAGACTATTCAAAGTCCATGTGAAAGAAAATATCCTAAGAGCAGAAAGAGAAAAACACTGAATCATCCATAAAGGAAAAAAAAAAAAAAAAAAGACAATTAGACTAACAGTAGACTTTTCAGCAGAAACTATAAGCCAGAAGAGACTGGGAGCCTATTTTCAACCTTCTTAAAAAAAAAAAAATGTAGCCAAGACTTTTATACTCTGCCAAACTAAGCTTTATAAACAAGGAGAAGCAAAGTCCTTTCCTGACAAACACTAAGGGAATTTGCCAACACTAAACTGGTTCTACAAGAGATGCTCAAAGGAGTCCTAAACATGAAAATAAAATGATACTGGTCATAATAATAGGTCACACAAATACAAAGATCACAGATCCTATAAAATAACTATACATTTGAAACTCCAAGTCAGCTAGCTAACAACTGTTACAGAAACAAAACCAAACCTCATATACCAACATTAGCACTCAATGTAAATGACATAAATGCTCCATGTAAAAGATACAGAATGGCAAACCCAGAAAGAAATAAAAACAGACCCAACCATCTGCTGCCTACAAGAGACCAACCTACTAGCCAAAGACAGCTACAGACTCAAATTAAATGGATGGAAAAAGGTATATAATACGAATGAAAAACAAAAGAGAGTGGGAGTAGCCATCTTTATATCAGATAACACACACTTTAAGCTAAAATAACGAAAAAAAAGACAAAGAAGGGCATTATGTAGTGATTAGTGATAAAGGTATAATTGAACAAGAAGATTTAACTATCCTAAATATATATGCACTCAACATCAGAGCATTCAAATTCATAAAGCAAATATTACTTGGCCTTAGAAAATATAATGATAGTCATACAATAATAGTGGGGGACTTCAAGACTCAACAGACCATCAAAGCAGAAAATCAACAAAGAAACACTGGACATAAACTGGACTATAGATCAAAAGAATCTAATAGACATTTATAGAACATTCCATCCAACAACTGCAGACTATATGTTCTTCTCATCTTCATGTGGAACAGTCTCCAAAATCAATCATATGGTTGGCTATAAAGCAAGCCTCAATAAATTCAAATTAAAAAATCTGAATTATACCAAGCACCTTCTTGGACCATAGTGGTATAAAATCAGTAACCAATACTAAGGATAATTGCCCAAATGACACTACTACATGGAAACTGAACAACTGGTCTTGAATAGCCCTTGGATAGACAACAAAATTAAGGCAGAAATTTTTTAAAGTTTTGTTGAAACAAAAAATGAAAATAGAAACACAACATAGCAAAACCTCTGAGATACGGCAAAATAGTGTTAAGAGGAAAGTTTAAATCATTAAATGCCATCATTGTAAAGACAGAAAGGTCTCAAATCAACAGCTTATCCATGAACCTGAAGAAACCAGATAAAGAAGAACAATATAAACTCAAAACTAGCAGAAGAAAATAAATAATAAAAATTAGAGCAGAACTAAATGAGACTAAGACCAAAAAACAGACACAAAGGATCAATGAATCAAAAAGTTGGCTCTTTGAAAGGATAAACAAAAATTTACATAATGCTAACTAGGCTAACCAAAAAAAAAAAAAAAAAGAGAGAGAAGATACAAATAAGCACCATCAGAAGTGATATAGGTGACATTATAACTAAAACCACAGAAATATAAAAGACCATCAGAGACTACTATGAACACCTGTATGGTAACAAACTGGAAAACCAGAGGAAATGAATATATTTCTAGAAACTTATAACCTCCAAAGACTAAAGCAGGAATAAAAAAAATTCTGAATAGACTAAAACTGAGCAATGAAATTAAACCAATAGTAAAAAAAATTCCAAGGCCAGATGGATTCACAGCCAAAATTTACCATATGTACAAAGAAGAGCTGGTACCAATCTTCCCAAACACAACAATAACAAAAACTACCAACCAATATCCAGGATGAAAACTGATGCAAAAATTCCCAATAAAATACTACCAAACCAAATTCAACAGCACATCAAAAAGATAATCCATCATAATCAAGTGGGTTTTATTCCAGGGGTGCAAGGATAATTCAATACCTGTCAATTGATAAATGTGATTCACCGTGTAAACAGAATCAATAACAAAAGCCATATAACTCTTTTAACAGATGCAGAAAATACATCTGTTAAAATCCAACATTCCTTCATAATAAATATCCTCAACAAACCAGGCATTGAGGGAACATATCACAAAATAATAAGAGTCAAACACAACAAACCCACAGCCAATATCATAGTTAATATGGAAAGTTTAAAACATTCTCCCTCAGAACTAGAACAAGAAAGAATGTCCACTCTCACCACTCATATTCAGCACTGCACTGGAAGTTCTAGCCAGAATACTCAGGAAAGAATAAGAAATAAAAGGCATCCAAATTGACAAGGAGGAAGTCAAACTATTGTTGTTCTCTGATGATGTGGATTATTTACCTGGAAAATCCTAAAAACTTTGCCAAGATAATTCTAGACCTGATAGACAACTTCAGTAAAGTTTCAGGATATAGACTCAATGTACAAAAATTAGTAGCTTTTCTATACAACAACAACAAATTGGCTGAGGTGCAAATCAAGAGCTCAATCCTATTTACAATAGCCCCAAAGACAATAAAATACCAAGGAATACATTTAACCAAGGTGATGAAAGTTCTCTACAAGGAGAACTACAAAACACTGATGAAAGAAATTGCAGACAAACACAAACAAGTGGAAGAACATCCCATTCATGGATCAAAAGAATCAATATCATTAAAATTACTATACTGCTCAAAGCAATTATAGATTCAATGCAATCCTTATCAAAATACCAACATCATTTTTATAGAACTAGAAAAAACAATCCTAAAGTTTATATGCAATCAAAAAGGAGGCCTAATAGCCAAAGCAATCTTAAGTAAAAAGAGCAAATGTGGAGGCATCACATTGCCTAAACTTCAAATATACTACAAGACTATAGTAATTAAAACAGCATGGCACTGGTACAAAAAATAAAGAGATAGATCAATGGAACAGAATTGAGATTCCAGAATTAAAGCCACATATCTTCAACTAACTCATCTTCAACAAAGCTTACAGAAATAAACAATGGAGAAAGGACACCCTGTATGTTGGGAAAATTGGCTAGTCATACGCAAATAACAAAACTGAAACCCTCCCTCTCACCACATATAAAAATTAACTCAAGATGGACGAATGACTTAAATGTAAGACTTGAAAACATAAAACTCCTAGAAGGAAACCTAGGAAAAACTTTTCTGGACATTGGCCCAGGCAAAGAATTCATGACAAAGACCTCAAAAGCATTGTGACAAAAACAAAAACAGACAATGGGACTTAATTAAACTAAAAAGCATCTGTGCAGCAAAAATAAATAATCAATAGAGTGAAGAGAAAACCTATGGAATGGGAGAAAATATTTGCAAATGTTGCTTCACACCAAAGGCTAATATCTTTTTAGATTCTGAATATCTTCTTATACTAGTCAGAATGGCTATTAGTGAAAAGTTAAAGAAAAATGGATGTTGGCATGGCTGCAGAGAAAAGGGAATGCTCACACACTGTTGGTGGGATTGTGAACCAATTCAACCTCTATAGAAAACAGTATGGAGACTTCTTAAAGGACTAAAAATAGAACTACCATTTGATCCAGCAATTCCACTACTAGGTATCTACCCAAAGGAAAAGAAATTATATTAAAAGGATACCTGCTCTCGTATGTTCATTGAAGCACTATTCACAACAGCAAAGTCATGGAACCAATCTAAGTGACCATCAACAATTGTCTGGATAAAGAAAATGTGGTATATATACACCATGGAATACTATGCAGCCATAAGAAAGAACAAAATCATGTCCTTCACAGCAACACAGATGGAGCTGGAGAACATCATTCTAAGTGAACAACTTCATCATAACTGAAATAACTCAGAAACAGAAAACAAAACACCCCATGTTATCACTCATAAGTGAGAGCTGAATGATATAAGGATAGAAATATAGACACTTGGAACACCTAGAGAGGAGGTGGGGATTAGGGTTCAGAAGTTACTTATTGGGTACACTGGGTTCACTATCTGGGGAATGAGTTCCCTGAAGCCTAAATATGGCCATGTAACAAACATGCACTTGTACCCCTGAATCTAAAATTAAAAAAAGAACTACCATATGATCCAGCAATCCTATTTCTATGTGTATGTATATATGTATATATATATAATATACATATATACATACATATATATATATAAAGGAAGTGAAATGACTATCTCAAAAGGGTATCTGCACTCCATTTTTTTGCAGCATCATTTTCAATAGCCAAATATGGAATCAGCCTAAGCATCTGTCAACAGATGGATAGAGAAAATATAGCCTACATACCCAATGGAATACTATTTAGCTTTAAAAAGAAGGAAAATCTGTCATTTACAACAATCTGGATGAACCTGGAGGGCATTATGTTAAGTGAAATAAGCCAAGCACAGAATGTCAAATACTACACGGTGGTCTCACTTGTATGTGGAAACTAAAAAAAAGTCAAACTCTTAGAAATAGAGAGTAGAATGGTGGTTACCAGAGTCAGGGGGTGAAGGATGTTGATCAAAGAGTACAAGGTTTCAGTTAGACAAGAAGAATAATTTTTTGAGATCACGGTGCAGCACTATGACTATAGTTAACATTATGTGTCTTGAATTTCAAAATTGCTAAATGAATAGATTTTAAATGCTTTCGCAATAAAAAAATAATATGTATGTGAGAGTATGGATATGTTAATTAGCTTGATTTAATCACTTCACAATGTATACATATATGAAATCATCACCTTTATACTCCATAAATATATAATAAACAATTATTATTTAATCAAAGTTAAAATATTTTAAACCAGCTGGGCTCAGTGGCTCAGCCTGTAATCCCATGCCTTGGGAGGCTGAGGTGAGTGGATTGCTTGAGCCCATGGGTTCAAGACCCGCCTGGGCAGCAAGACCTCATCTCTACAATAAATCCAAAAATCAGCCGGGCATGGTAGTGCGCACCTGTAATTCCGGCTACTCAGAAGGCTGAGGCGGAAGGATCGCTGGAGCCCAGCAGGTCGAGGCTGCGGTGGCCGGGAGCAGCCACTGCACTCCAGTCTGGGCGACAGAGTGAGACTCCAACTCAAAAAAAAAATTTTAAACCCATTCGTCTTAAGGTTGAAGCTAGTTTATTTTACAAATTATGACTTACAAGTGCTTCCCAAATTTTCCACTTTTCCACCTGCTATGCCTTAAGTTATATCTGATAATGGCAGGTGGTGATGATTTGCAGTGTAAACCCAAAATACAAACAAAAACCAAGATGTCCAATAAACTAACAATTAAGAAGGAAAAACCTCAATAGAGAAAAGAGTTGTCCTCAGAGACCTTTACCCAGGAATCTGTTTTCCACAAAGCATACATTTAAAGAGGTAGCTCAAATAAGCACCTTCCCAGTATGTGAGCTGGGATCACAATCTCAAATGTGTTTAGAAACAGGCAGTTAATCTATGTGAAAAAGCCAAGTCTTAGACACCTGAGACCTGCAAAGACAATGACTACTTGCAAAGTTCAGGATGCACCAAACACTGGGCTAGACAAAGTGTGGGCTGAATTCCTTCTGCCTGTGATCCACCAGTTTGTAATGTCCATGTTAAGCAGACTAAGAAGAATGCTTATTTTTATATTTCACTTTGTGGAAAATTTCCATTCCTTGGACCACCTAGTTTTGACATTTCATCATCAACCCTTCCCTTTATTTTCAATTTTATAAGAAGAATGAGAGTCAAAAATGTCCTGTGTGAAAGTAAACATTTAAGTTTCAGTTCCTAGGAATTAGACAAAGAAATTTCATCAAGTACATCTCATCTTCAAATGTTCATCCACTCTTTTTTACACAAAACACAAGAAGAGATATTTTGTGAGATGCCAGTTGTATAGAGGTCACTGATATAAATCAGGTGTAATCAAGATTACCTAAGAAATACCAACATCCTGAACATTAATAACCGAACTGTAAAGCAAAGGATTGTCTTAGTTTCACTTTGCAGGGAAAAAAAAAAGGCCCAAAATGCTTGCACTAAATGTTGGCCTTATCTTGTATTCTCTCCATGATCCAGAGTTTTGACTTTAACTTCACCCAAGCATATTAATGGGGGACAGGGTGTCTGCACAACCCAGTTTAATTATCTGTTTGTCCATACTATGACATTCGTCATTATGGGAAAGAGAGTCTGGCTCTGATGACAGTCATATCTTGTACCAACACTTGTGTAATAACATAATTTAAGTGTAATCCCACAGACCAGAATTCAAGTACTAAAATACTTATATGTACAGCTGATGATCAAGAAATTCTAAAATGTGAAAATTTCTAATTAATATGAAAAGCTTTTTTGCTTATATACTTAAATACTATGGATTTAAAGAGTTTTTTTCTTCACTTAGGCATTTGTAGATAGACTACATCCTACTTTTTCCTTTCAGTACATTCATAATTTTGACAAAATTATGTGAGCAAATCCTTGAAAGGTTTTTCAAAGCTGGACTACATTTATGTTAAATAAATATGCATATGAACAAAGAAATGTAATGTTTAAAATGCATAAAATTATACTGGACTGGCTGAATTTACAGGTACCTTCTTCATTTTGTGAAGCTGTATTATTGTTGATACTGTGCAAATCCAATGAAAAAGATATAAAGTTTAGGTACTTACTGTAGTTGGAAAATAACGGCTAGTTTTGAATTTTTTCAGAGCCATGGAAGAGGTGTAGGTTCCCAAAAAGAGGATAAAAGACATGAGTGTGATATCAGGAACAAAATCACAGTTGTTCCCCACGAGCTTTCCTCCATATTTCAAACATTCCTTCTTCGACAAAAATGCCCAGTCAAAGGTAGCATTATGGTACTAAAAAAGAGAAAAACATTAAAATGTTTCTAGATAACACTGACATATCAAAAGCAGCTTTTGATACTTGATGAGCTATAGAGGGGCTGAGGATAACCACTGGAGGGTGAAACTTGATGAGGTGTTAATGGAATAATAGGTATTGGGGGCCAAGAGGATAGTAATTATTGAAAATACAATGAGAACGATGCAATTTTTGACCTAGTTTGGGCCACAGCCTTACAACTGCCCATTTGTTCAGCAGAAACAAACCACAAAGTCCTTCTTTCCTGCCAACCTTCCTGTAAGTAAACTGAGACACATTAATATCCTAAGTCTCAAAATGTGAGACTCTGAAATACCTGAGTTGTTCAAAAGTACGTAAACTTTATAGTGCACAGCTTCTTTTGCTTCTACCTGGTGGTCCTATGGTGAATGTTCTAAAAGTTATGCTAGGAAAACTTTCACAAATACACTATTTATTTTCTAAATAACTACAGAGACTAGTAATATAGGGAATTACACTGTAAAAACGTGAATGGTCTCTGCTTTTCCAATAGCATGTTCTAATAAAATATAGTTTTTTTGTTGACCCCATGTCAGCATTATGAGCAACCATTACTGGTAGGTGCTATGATGCCTTTAAGGCTGTGGAGTTGTGTATGGAATATCCATCCCTATGTTACATAGCCTCAAATGCACAGGTCAGTTTTCATGTATTGCTGTCATGGTGTCAGTGCTGTTCTCTCTAGTAGCTCATTCCTGCTCCTATTTTCTATTCTAATACAGAATAATCCTTTTGATAGCCTAATGGATAAGGCCAGCACATCCACTTCCCAGCTGCTCTGAGTATTAAGTGCCCTTAGTTCATAGCTATCTCCTTCTCCGGAGAATTGCCGTTATCGACACAAGAGCTATCTCACCTGGGACATATGCCCTCTCACAGCAGATTACCAACAAACATTACCTGGGGTTATCAAGCTACAAACCCCTTTCTCAGAGGGAGCAACTCCACAGCACAATTTTTGCTCCCAAACTTCCTAGGGGATCAAGATGAAGCTAAGCTCAGCGAGATGACATCTTTGTTGGCCTCCTTCCTTGTTTCTCGCTCTGCTTTTAAGACCACTTGATCAGTAGGTTACATGCACCCAAAATCCCTGCATCAGAACATGCTTTTTTTTTTTTGAGAAAGCAGGATTTATTGAGAAGACAGAAAAGCTCCCACAGTGGGAAGGGACCCTAAGAGGTTGTCACAGAAGATGATTCTAAAACATCCAATTTACTTGAATTACTGTTCAACCAAAAGTTAACTTATAAGTTTGACTTACAGAGCCTAAGTAATTTTTCTGAAATATTAGAGTTTAGAGGAAACTCAGGGATAATTTTACCAAATTTCTCACCCCCAGTATTCGATATTCCTGAAAGATGAACAGCCATTCTCTGCTTGAACATTTTCTGTTATGAGTAATTTCTTGGTCACTCATCCCCTTGCTTAATAAAATTTCTGCATGAGTCTTTCTTGTACTGATACTTATCCCTTACTTGAGTTTGTTTTTCTTGCATATTGTGGCAATTATGAGTATTTCCTGAAGGGGGTTTTTAAAAATCTTACCTTTAAAAATGGATGCCAGTGTGGCTGGATGGAAGGAATTGGGAGTCTCAGTTTAGAAACATTCTAAATGCCCATAACTTTATTCCTCTTGGGTGCAGAGCTAATGAGTATATCGTATGCTAACAAAAGTTATTTGAAAACACCTTTCAAATAAATGTGAAAAGATGCATTTATCTTGTCCTTTGCAGGCAAGAGTTCTTCTACCTCACACCAAACACATCATTCACATCTTTTACAACTCAACGAATTCTCTTGATATGAGTAATTTAATCATAAAAGAAGAATCCCTGGCCAGAAAGAGTTCATATTTTTATAGAGCTCAAAAGATAAAATACTTATATAAGTAAATAAAAAAATATACACTAGATCTTTCCTTGAAATATTTTTTCTATAATAGCTTCCACTTGTAAACTGCTGAATTGCATAATTGCTCTTTTATCAAACTCTGCATCTGAAAGGTGATTAATCATGTCTCATTTTGTTTTTCAGATTTCTGCATATGAATGTTTTCAGCAGAATGCATTTAGAGTTTAGAGGTTATAATGGGTAACAGATTTCTTTCTTTTAAAATCAGCAAAAATGTACCATAATTTCACTTCAGCACTTTACTATCAGCATAATTCTTCTTTATAACTAGAATTTTCCCCAAAGGGGCTAAGAGCAATATAACAATCCCTACAGGCGGTTTCACTGATTTTTTTTACAGGTGAAAACCAAGCAGATGTACATGAAATGATAGGCATGTTTTCTTGCTTACATCAACTTAAAATGCCAATATCAGTATTTTGTGAGGTTTAAATGATTCTTTGTATCATTATACAGAAAAACTGGTCTCCAAACACCATCTATCTCTAAAGACCAGAGAATAAAAATTTTAACCAGCATGCATATATCTCAGTATACACAGTATTTCTAAACACATAGCTTCCCACTCTCATACAATGTAAAGTCTAGCTAATAAATACTTCTATTTAAATATCACTGAAAAGACATCATAGTATCTATATTATGTCAATGTTATTATTCCATATAAGCTGATGTCACTGACGGTTAACTCCACAAAACTTCAGGCAGAGTCCATTTCCTGAACAAACCAACCCCGAGCCATTGCTACTACCCGTGTTTAGGCCACCATTGTCTCCTTGAGGTTTGATGCAGGAGACTCTTAATTGACTTCACTGCTACTGTCCTCTGTCCCTTACAAGAGATTATTTCTTCTCTATGGGTTTTATCTTTATTCTTTAGTATTTAAGTGGTTAAGTCAGAACTATAGGAACAGGACAAATGGAAACATAATCTCAGAAGTCCTCTCTGCCTGTTACAATTCTCACAGCACACTATCTCTTCTTATTATGGTGCTTGTAACTTTTTATTACAGTTATATTGTAGCTTCTCTCAATGTTCAGCGTTATGAGTTTGGAAACAATCAGAGATGTCTAGTGAGTTTGGAGACCTGGATCTAGAAGAGATGTCAAATTTAGAGACATCTATTTTGGAATCATCTGCACAGAACTGATCACTGGAATAATAAGACTTAATAAAACTACAAAGGAAAATGTTCTGGGGTGGGGGGGAAGGAGTGCAAAACATCTGGTGTATCCACCGTGGAAGTGAATATACCACAAAGCACGATGAAAAAATCATCAGAGTGATGGGTAAAAGAAACACAATGAGCTGAGAATTGAGTGGGAGTAAAAAAATTGCAACAACAATTACAAGCTTTTTTTTTTTTTAAAGAAATAAAGTAGCAAAAGCATAGGTTAGAACATGAGAGCATCACTAGGTCAAGGCAAGTTCTTCAGGGTTGTTGAAGACTTTTGAGGTACTTGTGGTAGATGAGAAAGCACCCAATTATAGGATGAAAGAGAAAAAGAAGGTGATAGGAAAAACCAAGAATGGAGAAAGGAATATGAAAGAGAAAGAGAAAGACTTATTAGGAATTAGTAACTGAACTGAGGATGGGTAAAAGCTAAAAACAGTATAGTGCCTGAGGACCAAATGGACTGCATCACTGAAAAGTCAGGGGAAATAAAGAGCAGACCAAGGCAGTAGCAGAGGTCAATTTAGGATACATTAGGCACCAAAGAAATCTTGTGGGTGAAATATCTCATCAGGACTGAAATATATGACATATTCAGGAAAGGCATATCAACTCATCTACCTTTCTTACCTAGAGGTTAAATTTAAAGTAAAACAAACTTTTGATTTAAAGTTGCCAGCTAAAATATAGGATGCCCAGTTACATCTGAATTTCTGCTAAACAATGAGTAATACTGTGATATAAGTATGTCATATGTATTATTTAGGAAACATTTATGCTAAAAATTGTTCTACACTTATCTAAAATTCAAATGTAACTGGGTACCCATTATTTTTATTTGCTAAATCTGGAAACACTATTTCAATTGTACAATATTTTGAGTAACAGTAGCATCTGGAAGATAGAAAAATGTGGCCAAAAGAAAACAAATGCACTGGGACCTGACTGACTGATATACTAATATAGGTTTAAGGGAACAATAAAGATGAATTTAAAAACACAACAATTTTGAAAGGGAAAAAAAATATGACAGTGGAGCCAGTTGGACTGTGTGAGTCCCTGTGTGTGAGCAAGTGTATGAATAAATTTTCATGTGCATCTATTTATAAGTGGCCATGTGAGTGCCTGACTGAGTGAGGGGCTCAGCAACAAGTGGCCCAGGCTCTCCTGGTAAAGCAGCTAGTGCTGACAGCTGCTCTGTTTGGACCCTAGTGCCTCTTGGGACATAGAAACTAAGTGCCATTTTCTAAAATCAACACATCTCTTTCCAGGGAGAAACTGTTGGGAGCAACGGCCATTGCCAGACTGCCCGACCACAGCAGTGCCAGGCTGGACACTGGCAATGAGGGCTTCAGAGGGAATGCAGCAAAAGAGCCAGAGGCAGAGTTCCACTGGAGAAGATGAAACAGGCACCCCACCTTGATCTTGAAAACTGGGCAGGGTAGAGCTCTGGCTTGTTCACCGTGGAACAACAGACCCACTCTCTGTGACCAGCAGGTTAACACCTCAGGAGTTGATTGTGACCCAGAGAAAATATCATGGAAGCACAAACTTCGGAGGGACAGGATGACTATAGAACCTCAGGCATCTTACTGCCCACCCTGATTCAGCTGTGGGACAAAGTTGCAACCAGAAAAGGACAGGAAAGACCTCCCAGGAGGTCAATGGTGAGTCCTGGGCTGACCCAACACCTTCTTCCCCAGCAATCCTCTGAACATCAGATCCACACGGTTGGGGCACAACTGAGAGGAATGAACACAGATAGAGCCTGAAAGACAGTCACACAAGGAGAACTCTATTCTGGGATAAGCCTGGTTTGGGAGCCTGCTGCCAGCACCTGGGAAGGAGGCAATTCCACAACTCCCCCCAGAGGGGATCCCCCTGACCTTACAAAAAGCAAGAGGGGAGGATTGTCACCCCACTCACCCCCACTGCCTCCTCTTCCTTCCCTGGACCATGCATCAGGGAGATTGTGAATGAGCATGCAGCCCCACAGGAGACAAGAGGCAGGCTTACCTGTGAGCAGCTGAGAAGAAGAATAATTATAGAACCTGCCATAAGAGGGCGGGGGTATACATACCATTGCACCATCATATAGAGTGGTGGTGAAGAGTGGGTCTCAGGAGGCCCCAACACCAGTCAGTGAACATTGTAACTTGTAAGTAGTTTGTGAATCCTACCTCCCCACCCTCCACCTTATTCGACTGTCAAAACTACAAGAAACAGCAAAGCTTCTTGTCCCCAACCCTGTTTCAAAACAGAACAAATAAAGAAGAATAGAGGTCTGAACAAACAAGTAAAACCACAGAAGTAAAAGCCCATCCTACTTTCACTGAATAATGGAATAAAAGAGAAAAAAAAAGATCTGTCACAAGTTATAAAAAATCAGCAGAATAGCACAGGTAATTCCCAGTGTACCCTAGAAGCAACACTAAAAATCACACCTCAGAGCCTAAATAATGTAAATCACCAACTACTGGACCCAGAATAGAACAGGGATTAAGGACTAGATGGAAAGAGTGAATACGACTCAAGACAGTCAAGACGCAACACTGAAATAACTTGTAACAGAGTTTTTGGGCATAAAAATTCCATCCAGGAAATAAATAAGATGACAAGCATAGAAGGCAGAATCAACCAAGCAGAAGAAAGAATCTCAGAGCTTGAAGACCAAAACATGGAATTAACCTGATCTGTTAAAAACATAGAAAGAACATTCAGAAAGAAAGAACAAAGTCTTCAAGAGATGCATGATTATATCAAGAGGCCAAACTTACATCTGATTGGTATCTCAGAAGAAGAAGGGAAAATGGAGAATACCTTGGAACAATTATTCCAGGAGGTTATCCAAGAAAACTTTCCATCTCACCAGAGATGGAACATCCAAACACAAGAGATTCAGAGAAGCCCCCTAAGACATCAAATGAGAAGACCAACCCCTAGACACATAGCAATTCACTTACACAAAGCATGCATAAAAGAAAAATTTCAAAAAGCAGTAAGAGAGAAAGGTCAGATGACCTACCGGGGAAGACCAATCAGAATAGCAGCAGACTAACTAGCAGAAACACTACAAGCTAGAAGGGACTGGAGTCCAATTTTTTCAAAGTCCTCAAAGATAAACAATTTCATCCAAGACGTTCCTACCCAGACAATGGAGAATTCATCAACAATGGAGAATTAAAATCCTTCCCAGATCTAACCCCTAAAAGATTATGTTGCTTCCTGACCAGCTCTACAGGAGGCACTCAAGAAGGAAGGAAGGAAGGAAGGAAGGAAGGAAGGAAGGAAGGAAGGAAGGAAGGAAGGAAGGAAGAAAGAACCACACACTTCCCACAAACGCAGGAAGCATAGAATCAACATAACACACCTTGCGACTGCAAAATTGAAAGCATACATATGTCAACCTAAAAGTTAAAAGAAAACAAAACAGCCTTATAAGAGCCTCATGAGAGGAATAAATCCTCACATTTCAATAATCAGTGTGAGTGTCAATGGATTAAATGCACCACTGAAAAGACAAAGAATGGCAAACTGAATTTTTTTTAAAAAAAAAGGACCCAGCAATATGCTGCCTCCAGAAAACACATCTCACTACAAAGGACACTCACAGACTCAAAGGATTATATAATTAGACACAGAAAAGGTTTTTGACAAAATCCAGCATCCATTCTTAATTAAAAAAACCTTGAACACCTGACGTAGAGGTAACATACCTCAATATAGTAAAAGCTATCTACGATAAACCCACAGACAATGTATTACTAAATGGACAGAAGTTGAAAGCATTTCCCCTGAAAACTGAAACAAGACAATGCTGCCCACTCTCACCCTTCCTGTTCAACATAGTGTTGGAAGTCCTAGCTAGAGCAATCAGAAAAGAGAAGGAGGCCAGGCTTGGCGGCTCAGCCTGCAATCCCAGCATTTTGAAAGGCCTAGGTGAGTAGATTGACTGAGTCCACGGATTTGAGACCAGTCTGGGCAACTTGGTGAGACCTTGTCTCTACAATAAATCAAAAATTAGCTGGGTATGGTAGTGTGTCCCCGTAGTTCTGGCTACTTGGAAGTTTGAGGTGGAAGGGTCACCTGAGCCCAGCAGATCGATGCTGGGATGGCTGTGAGTGTGCCACTGCACTCCAGCCTGGATGACAAAGTGACTCCAACTCAAAAAAAGAAAAGAAATCCAAATGAAAAAGAGGAAATCAACCTATCCCTCTTTGCAGATGATATATGATCCTATACTTGGAACACCCAAGGGAATCCATCAAAAACCTCCTCGCACTGATAAAGGACTTTGGCAAATTGCAGGGTATAAAATCAATGTGCAAAAGACAATCTCCTTTCTATACACCAACAATAAATAGACAGAGAACCAAGTAAAAAGTACAATCTCATTCACAATCGCCACAAAAAAAAAAAAAATAAATAAGTGAAACACTTTGGCATCTTCCTAACTAGAGAAGTGAAAGATGTTTACAATGAAAACTACAAAGCACTGCTCAGAAAAAATCCAAGAAGACACAAACAAATGGAAAAATATTCCATGCTCATTGACTAGATGAATCAATATTGCTAAGATGTCCATCCTACCAAAGGAAATCTACAGATTCAACTCAATACCAATTAAATTATCATCATATTCTTCTCAGACCTGAAGCAACAATACAGAAATTCATATGGAAACAAAAATGACCACAAATAGTCAAAACAGTCCTCAAAAAAGAAACAAACTGGGAGGTATCACACTTCTAGACTTTAAACTTTATTATAAGGCTACAATAGTGAAAACAGCCTGGTATCAGTACATGAACAGGCATATAGACCAATGGAACAGGATAGATTCTAGAAGCAAACTTCAATTTCTCAACTGTCTCATCTTCAACAAAGCCTCCACCATCAACCACTGGAGAGAGGAAAATCTTTTCAGTAAATGGTGTTAAGAAAGCTGGCTGACTGCACACAGAAGAATAAAACAGGACCTCTACCTATTACCATACACAACAATCAACTTCAAGTGGATCAAAGACCAAAACATAAAACCTCAAACTATAAGAATCTTAGAAAACGCAGGCGACACCCTTACGGAAATTGGAACTGGCATCCAATTCCCGATCAAAACCACAAGTACCCAAGCCATAAGAGTTAAGATAGACAAGTGAGACCTCATTAAACTAAAAAGCTTCTGCAAGTCAAAAGAAACCATCAAGAGAGTGGGGAGACAGCCCACATAATAGGAAAAAATATTTGCCAACTGCATATCTGACAAAGGTCTAACATTCAGGATCTACAAGGAACTCAAACATGCTGAAAGGAAAAAAACAAACAAACAGCCCCATTTTAAATGGGCAAAAGACATGAACAGACACTTCTCAAAAGAAAATATATAAGCAGCCAACAGACACATGAAAAAGTGCTCAGCCTCACCAATCATCAGAGAAATGCAAATCAAAACCACACTGAGATACTACCTAACTCCAGTAAGAATGAGCCGTCATTAATAAAACAAAAAACAACAGATGCTGGCAAGGATGTGGAGAAAAGGGAAAGCTTCTACACTATTGGTGGGAGTGCAAACTAGTTCATCCTCTGTGGAAAACAATGTGGCAATTCCTAAAAGAACTAGAAATTGACCTTCCATATGATCCAGCAATCCTGCTTCTGGAAATATACCCAGAGAAACTCAAATCATTCTACATAAAAGATACCTGTGCACGCATATTTATTGCAGCACTATTCACAATAGCAAAAACATGGAACCAACCATGATGCCCATGGAAACTGGACTGGATAAAAAAAATATGGTACATATACACAATGAAATATTATGCAGCCATAAAGAAGGAAAAAATCATGGACTTTGCAGCAACTGAATGGATTTGGAATCTATCATATTCAGTGATCTATCCCAGAAACAAAGAACTGAGTACCACATGTTCTCATTCAAAAAGTAGACCCTGAACACCTATCACAATAATACAAGAAAGGAATTGGCAATATTGGGACACTGCCAGGGAAGAGGAGGCACATAATATCAATAAGCGTTCCTGATCCTAATCCATGCAAAGTGAGATTCAATGAGAGACCCAAAGCTTCACCTGTACCTAAATCACTTAATATATGCAACCCTGACTTGGACCCCACAACTTTAAAATTAAATTAAATTAAACTAAAAAAAAACCCCACAATTTTAAAAAATTTTCTTGGAGAAATAAAGTATCTTCACTTAAATATTAACTAATATATAAGGTAGTAAAAGAAAGTCTCTAAATGAGTAATACATAGATGAGATTATCAGAAGAGGGAATAATCAACTTCACTGAGTACAGAGAAGACAAAATATAAACTAAGCCCTTGAAAAGAGGACCAGTTTTTGCAGAACTTGCATATTAAAGAGTCAGCAGAAGGCCGGGCATGGTGGCTTAGGCCTGTAATCCCAGCACTTTGGGAGACCGAGACAAGAGAATTGCTTGAGCCCAGAAGTTTGATACACCCTGGGCACCATAGGAAGTCCTCATCTCTACAAAAATGAAAAAACTTAGCTGGGTGTGGTGGCATACACTTGTATTTCCAGGTACTCTGGAGGCTGAGGCAGAAGGATCTCCTGAGCCCAGGAGGTTGAGGCTGTGATGAGCCGTGATTGTGCCACTGCACTCAAGCCTAGGTGACAGAGAGAGACTTTGACTCAAAAAATAAAATAAAATAAACATGGCAGCAGGAAGAAGAGTAGCAAGACAGGAAAACAGAAAAGAAATGATAACAAGAGTAATAAAAATCATTGGATAAGAGCATTAAGGTGACAGACTTTAGATGTGTGCTTCTTTTTGCATTGGCAGCGAGACACAGGTAAAGTATTAGAGAGACATCATGAGCAAAGATACTGATATGGGAGCGTACAATGCTTCACTCACTTCTCAGTAATCCTTTATGAAAAACTTACTGCATGCTCACCTCCTGGAGGACCTAACAGTGAGTGGACCAGGAGGGCTGGAGCAGATTATTTGTGTAAAGGGACGGGGAGAAAAAAGATTTACAGGAAATGGCACCACGTTACTGAGGATCTTAACTGAAGTAAATCTCATGAAAAGACATTTCAATCTATTTTGAGGGGATCTCATTTTTGAGAGTATTACTCTGTTTACACTGAGTGGATCTGCCCGCAACTTTTTAAGAGTTGGATGTACACCAAAGGATTTATTTTAAAATAAAAAATATTGCAGCATCCTCCCCAAAGAAAAAAGTGGGGGACATACGAGACAGGGTGGACAAAATGTTGACAGTTATTGAGGCTAAGAGATGCGTGTATGGGGCTTCATTGCACTAGTCTCTCTATTTTAGTAAGTATTTAAAATTTTCCATAATATTTTAAAAATAGACATGGACTCTTCAAGGAGATTTAAGGACAAAATGGTCTTTACACTTGACTTTCTCAATGGGAGAAAATCACAACGATGCTATGCACAAGATTAATATGACATTCTATTTCCCATGAAACTGAATTTTAACTCCTAGAATCACCCTGAAGGTACATCATATCAAACCACTTTTGCTTCCATGTCTGAGTGTCAAGCTGAATTTATGTGACTGAAATAGTTCTTAGCTCCATGATTAACAGTATCTCTAGTAATAAGATTAACAGCATTTCTGTGCCATAAATAATAATAATAATAATATAATGATTAAAGGTTCTACATTACTGTAAGTCCTCACTTAACGTCATCAGTAGGTTCTTGGAAACTGTGACTTCATGTGAAACGATAAATAACAAAAACCAATTTTACCATAGACTAATGGATATAAACAAGAGTTAAGTTCCTATGGCATATTTCCAGTAACGAAAACATCATCAAACTTCTAAATAAAGGCCCCAAAACTTCTAATATTAAGCAATGAAATAAATGTGAGCTATATATACATTTAAGTAAGATTAGTTTTTTAAAAAATAAGATAAATATTGACACAATTATTCTACTTCAGGTTTATGGGTGGTCAGGGCCTCTGTCAGCAGCATGAGGCTGGAACATCCCTGCACAGAACACCATTCCATTGCAGGGAGTACTCACGTATACCCACACTCACCCCAATTGGACAACTTAGACAAACCAATGAGGCTAACGTGCATGTCTTTGGAATGTGAGAGGAAACCACAGAGAAAACCTACGCAGACACGATGAAAACATGCAAGCTCCATACAGACAATAGCCCCAGCTGGGGATCAAATTTATAATGAAACAGCATTATTGGGGAACTGTTGAACTCTCCATGAGCATCAACTGGTGAAATATATTACATTTGTTAATATAAATGTGAGCAACACTACAAATAAAAGCCTCAAGGTAAAGTAGCTGATGTAGCCATTTAGAGTTTTTCTCTCACAGTAAGTGAGCCAGATTTGCATTAATCTGAAATCTGACCTTATCATCTACAGCATGCATTTGAGCTACAGTTGTTTGTACTGTTGTAAAATACCAGAAACAAACTGGTTGCTCTGCTTGTAATTAAGATTATAGAAAGTTGCAAGAGACCATCACTTCCATCCTAACTATCAATGCAAGCTAGGTAAGCTATAGAACCATGGTATTGAAAAACCCACCTGAGGATGCAAAGAAACTTAAACTAAATTCCAAAACATCACGAGTCCTTCATAGGATAAAAGAGACCCGTAGCTGCTTCATTCCCGGCAAAGCAGCAGGTGAAAGACACATCCGCTATAGGTGGAGGTAGGGAGAAATAAGTCACAGCTTTAATGAATTTTTAATGGCAGCATGTGACTAGGGTGACAGATTAGAATTCAGAGGAGCCCTAGGTATAGACCGAGCCCGCCTCCACTGAACTTTCTCATGGTCTTTGCCAAGTTCATAAGTAACACATGAAAGACTGGAGGTCGGACAGGAAAGCTGAGAGAAATCCCTCTTGGACACAAGGAGCCTTCTCCAAGTGCAAGAAAGCTACTTTATTTAGATGGAAGCAGAGATGAGAGACACCCTTCTGAGGCATCCAGCCACTTCTGAAAAGGCGCAGGTGTTTGTGCTCTGAAGGTTGGGTTGGGAGCAGAGAAGTTGGGCAAAGGAAACCTCTCCCACATCTCAGGAAGCCAGGACATAAAACAAGTTAAAGCATTCTATGGGACTTTCTGGGATAATGGAAATATTCTATATCTTGCTTAGATGATGGTTACATGGAGTATACAACCGTACACTATAATGACACTTCAAAATTGTGTGTCTTAAGGTGTGCCTCAATTAAAAAATAAAATAAAACAAAAAGGCATCTGATGTGAAAAACAAGCACCAACTTTCAATCACCTCCTCAGACGAGGCTGACATTAGATTTAGAAAGCTTTTCTCCCTCCCTCTGAGAACTGGTACCTGGAAGCTAACAGAGCTTAATGCTTTTTGTTTAGAAACAGTGTGAATGAACTGTGGCTAATCTGAAAGGTTTACAGGAACCTTATAAAGAATTATAAAGAATTTTGTTTGCAGGTTGAAGGGATATGCCAAGCAAGAAATCTGCAGACAAACTGGCAAAAACGAGAAGAAATAAAGACATTACAATAAATGGAAATAATTAGAAACCTGTCTTTTTTATAAGCTATAAAATCTAGGATAATATCATTATCCTAGATTTCTAATCTCTGTTTAAATGTTCTTTAAATGCACTTCCACACCTGTCTTCATGCTAATGAAGCTGAAGGGGAAAGGCCAGCCTTCCTCTGACAGGATGTTCTCAGGGCCTGTGAGAGGGAGCCTTGCTGGCCCGGGGGGCTGCATGTCACTTTTTCCTGTACCTTCTCTCATAATCTAATTAAGCCTGCAATGAAAAGAAGGAAATTAAGTCCTGATGACTGTATGTTCCGGGAAAGGTTCAGGGTAGCAGAACTAGCGAGCAAGGCCAAGCACACAGAGGACTTAGTAGCCTCTCAGGAGCTGGGGTTCACAATTTCTTCTCTCCACAAACCTTTGAGTTATGGAGGCAGCATGGCCTATTGAAATAATATGGATACCTAAACAGAATAATAACAGACTGAAAGATGACTGTGTGTCAGCCACTAGGCTAAGTCCTGTCTATCTAAAATTTGACACTATCTTTGTGGTAACACTATTATCATTGCCATGTAACAGATGAGAAACTGAGATTTCACAGCCTGTTAACCAGCGGAGCTCTGTCCTTGAAACCAGGCAATCCGACACGAGAACTCAGCATCTGTAAGTCCTTTTACATGAACACTGTACTGCTTCCCTAATGGATAGAAATAAGGCACATTCTAGGGCTAGAACTCTGAATTCAAATCCTGGTTTTACTAAATACTGGCGATACACTCTTTAGCCTTCAGAAGCCTATATCCTTTGGAAGGGTGGCTGGTTTCTCTAAGCCTCTATCTCATCTATAAGACAGAGGTAACATCTAATAGATCACAAAGTTACAGTGAAAATTATAGACAATTAATATAAAGGTAGATGCTCAATAAATGGTAGTTATTATTGATAACAAATCATATTACCTCTTTAATACTAATTTCTGAATAATTTACCTGAATAATTTGTATACTCCACACAAAGTATATATAATGGTATTGATATGGATGGAAGAGGAGAGATGAAGACTAACCTAAAATTTGTTCTTCATGATTACACACACACACACACACACACACACACACACACACACAGACATACATACACTTTTTTTCTAACTTCTTTCTCTAGAGGTGCTAAACATTGCACCGTAATATTTTAACTAAGGTATGCACTTGACACACTCATGAGGGGACTGTTGCCTGGAGTATGGGGCATCTAAAGGAACTAAAATAATAAACATTTCAATTTGTAAACACTGAAGCATCATGGTGTACTAAGAATAACACAGGTCTTGAAATCACCCAGTCTCTGATGCAAATCTTTGCTATACTAATTTATTGTTAAGTGACTTAGGGCAAGAAACGTTATTTACCTTCTGGAGCATTGTCTCATGTATAAAATAGGGATAATAATGCCTGGTAGCTTCTGTTGATGATTATATACATACTAAGTTTTATAATGATGATATTATGTGTAAAACACTTGGTCTCTAGTAGACTATCTACAAATGGTAGCTAAATTATTATCATTAATATGCATCTATATCCTCTAGCATAACCATACCAGAAGTCAACCAGAAATTCCATTTATTTTCCATGAATCCTATGATGACATTTTATTATCATTATATATCAGTTACTAGAGTTTCTTCCATTTTATTATCATTATATATCAGTTACTAGAGTTTCTTCCAGGACTTGCCCAAAGATGGTGCTTAAAAGCTTATCAATTTTAAAACTTTCTTTGATTAGTTGCAAAAAGGATTCGGTTAGGAAACAATATTTTAAGTCAGTGAAGTGCTTTATTAATTTTTATTGCAAATTAATTTTTTTATTAGTTAGGTTTTTTACCATAATAAGAATTTTACTTAAAAATCTTTAAAATCTGGAAGGAGGTCATTTTCCCTGTATTTTAGGCAAATCCTTCTAGACAATAGGTTTGCTGGCTGAAAGACTTAACACTGAACTCTTTTCTGTGTTCATGTGGTAATATATACACATACACAAACACACACACACACACACACACACACACACACACACACACACACACATACCTTTTCAATATCAAATATGGAGGAAATAGAGAGATAAGGTTTGAAGAAAGTCAGATAACATTCTAGCAGTAAAAAAAAGATGTCAAGAGAGCCTGAGAATATGAAAATAAGAGAGAAACAGGGTCATATGAGAGTTGCCCGGAAAGATACAAAACATCATCTTGAAAGGGGTGCTGTGAGCACTCACTCCATATCTGTAGAGATGTTCAGGTCTCCTGAGAGATGGGCACTCTACCAATGCAAGGTATTATGGCTTCTGTCTTTATAACTGAAAGATTGATATTCTTTGGTAAGATTCCATATTCCGCATAGAAGGAACACAATTGAAAGTCTGAAATAGCACTTTGCCCTTTTTTCCCAACACAAAAGACTCCTTCCAGTGTGCAACCTTTCATGCAAAACAGCTTGTTTTTAAAGCTTAGTTCCAGTCCCCCAAAGATCCTTGGTTACAAGCCATGGGAAAGGATATCATGTGACAGAGGCACAGTCCTTTCTAAGTGACAGGGGAAATGTCCTGCTACAATCACCCTTAGTGAAGAGAACACAGCACCATTTGGTTAGTCAGAAGAATTCTTAACCATACTAAAAACAGAGAGAGGATACTGTGCTCTCATTTTTCAACTTCTTACATTTTCCCTTGTGAAAATATTTCAAGGTCACAATTAATGGGATGTAGCAGTTAAATTCCTAAGAAGACTTAAAAAGTGTAAAGTGTGTTACAGAGGGAAATACTGGCACTTTTTTTAAGGGAAAAAAATCTGACTAGAACAAAAGAAAGTGGCTTTTTTTTCTGTTTTACCCACAATCAATGATTATTAAATATGTATTCATGCCAGGATTGCTGAATGGTAGGACACATCATATTATGAATATTACAAATGGAGTATAAAATATACAGTTAGAATGCAGCTGGCTTTAAAATACTTTAAGTCACTTACCATGTCAGTAGAAGAAATAGTTGGCAAATCCGCTGGGGCCAGAGTGGTGTCATTAGATACTGAGATATTAACTGTAAGCAAAAGACAATTTTTGACTATAAAGATAAAATAGAAACAAACTCAATGCATTATTAGGTATTTTAAAAAGCAGGGTTAGGCATTAAAATGCCTTCAATAACAACATAAGGTCACAATAAATTTTCATTTATTATAACATTTTCATTTATATCACCTTTCACCTAGATAAAGTAATCAAAGATTTGGACACATCTGTTGTACTCTCTAATCTGATATGAAACAGTGGCATATATTTAAGGAGATGGTGTTAAAATTTGTTCTAGGTTTCAAAACAAAATTAGAATATCCCTGTTACTAAAGAATACTATAAGAAAGAGATTGGGCTGGGCACAGTGACTCAAGTCTGTAATCCCAGCACTTTGGGAGGCTGAGGCAAGAGGATTGCCCGAGTCCAGGGGTTTAAGACCAGCCTGGAAGAGTTGTTGAGACCTTGTCTCTACAATAAATCAAAAACTTTGCCAGGCATGGTGGCACATGCCTGTAATTCCAGTTACTTGGAAGGCTGAGGCAGAACGATTGCCTGAGCCCAGCAGGTTAAGGCTGTGGTGGCCGTGAGCGTGCCACTGGATTCCAGCCTGGGTGACAGAGTGAGACTGACTTGAAAGAGATTGGTAGTAGCAGGATACTGATGGGTTGGGGGTGGGGGCACCACATCAATAAGGGTACCTGATCTCAAACCAGGCAAAGTGGAGACCAAAGGGAGGCTCAAACTTCACCTGTATGATATCTACTTGTATACCTAATCTTGAATTGTATTCCACATCTTTAAAATAAAATATATATTTAAAAAAATTTTTAAAAACATTCAATATATTTTACCTAGTAGAAGAAATGACTACCAATAATTTTGATCACTGGCTTCATACATAGTAAAATCTCACAAATTGTAGTTTTGCTAATTAAGAATTAATTAATTTATAACTTTTGGAAATTTGAACTGCATACGAGAAAATATACCTTTAGAAAATATGTGAAAACAAAAAAGCACTAAATAAATAATATAATGGGGATGAATATTTAATCTAATTTTTAAAATTATTCTCATACAATTTGGCACTGTTTTAGGTTTAAGATGTCACTTGCAGAGAAACCTAATTTATTTATTAAACTAACCTTTCTCATGGAAATGTTTCATTAGTTTTAAATTTTATGGGTCTGAAAATTAAATCATAGTATTTACAAAGTATTCTAAAATTAAAACATTTTTTTCTTTATCAGGTAAGTTTTTTTCCTATTTTGGAAAGCTTTAAGTATTATAAAACAAACTGTTACCCCGAGAACATCCTTAATTTATAAAAATATTGTGAAATAATACTTAGCAGGTTTTTCTTTGGGGATCACATAGTTAATTTAACTTCTAAATTGCTAACTTAGCAATTGTTTGGTCCTCACTGCCTCAGCTCTAACCTCCAGCCTGTCTTTTTAGTTTGTCATGTTTCAGGTCCTGCCTACGTAAACCTTTAAGGAAAAGCACAGATGTATTTCATGGCTGAAACTTAGAATATGAGATCTATGAGAGAAGAAAAGAAGGAGCATGTCCTGTTCACTACTTTTCCCTAGAGTCTGTGCAGTCTGGCTCTTACCTAATAGGAACTCAAAAATATTTGTTTATTATCCATAAAGGAAGTTTAAAAAGTGGGCATTTTATAATTAGCTGACTGAAAGCAGATAAAGGGGAAAAAGAGAGAGAGAGAGAAAAGGAAAATAAATGAAAGGAAAGAAAATATTTAGTTTGGGTCCTAGCTTTGCCTAATCCATTCTGATATTTGAAAGTTCTGGATTGTAAAACGAGTAACCTAAAGCTCTGCTGTCAGGATTTCCCTATTTTAGTAGCAAAACAAGCACATGTGTGTGCTGTATGTTTCTTTTTCTCTCAGCTTCATCGCAGATCACAAAGAGAATCAAAATAGACTAAAGGATGCTTGGTTCAAACGATTAAATTAAACAAGAATCTATTTCTCCAAGGAAAGAGATGTTAGTAAATTATTATTAACAAACCTAGGTTTATATTACTACTTAGTTCTAAAAAGTTTACAGTACATTTTCTTACATTATTGTATTTGTTCATTTAAAAATATCCTAAAGCACATAAAAAACTTTTGTATCCATCTTATTTTATTTGTTTGTTTGTTTATTTCTGAGTTGAGGTCTCACTCTGTTGCCCAGGCTAGAGTACAATGATGTGATCATGGTTTGACCCAACCTCTTGGGCTCAAACGATCCTTCTGCATCAGCCCCCCCGAGTAGCTGGGATTATAGGCATGCACTACCACGCCTGGCTAATTTTTTTATATTTTTGTAGAGACAAGATCTTGTTATGTTGCCCAGGCCGATACCCATTTACATTGAATGGGACTCTGAAGCAAGTTATGCCAGGCTATGTGCCCAGGATTATAGAGTCAATCAGAAAAGAGCTGGTACTAAGACCTCATTCTCATTCTTTCATCTCCTACCCAGCATTTCTAATCATTACATTCAAGATGATTTATGTGGCCACAGAATTCAAGGTGGGACAGTGCTCACCCATGGTAGATAGTAGATCTAACTATTAAAGCTAGATGCTTTAATGCAATTTTATGAGTTTCCTGTCACAAGAGATCAAAGGTCTTTTTGCAATATATTTTTCTGCATAAAAGCAAGGAGCAAGGAGGGAGGGGGAAAGATATTCAAGACTCCGTGTGTGTGTGTGTGTGGTGTGTGTGTGTGTGTGTGTGTGTGTGAAAGGAATAATAAAGGCCAGGAGTGTACTAAAAAGGATTCCAATCTGAACTTTTAGTAACTGCTCCCAAGCTTTGGCTACAAATCAATTCTGCTCATTTAAATTCTTTTTAGCTTTTCAGTTTTTTACTGAGACGAGCTATTAAAGTACATTGGCTCTCCAAATCCCAAAAGATCAGCATGAGAGGGACAGCAAAAAGTATATATTTTGCCTACTTACTTTAATAAGCAACTGCTTCAGTAGAAAACTTCAAAATAAATGTATTAAAAAAGGACATTCATAAATACATATTGGCAGGGTATGGTAGAGTCCATAAATAAAATTAAAAGTAAATTTATTCAGGCTCATAGAAGAGAAAATGATACATTCCAATTGGGAGCTCAATCTACAAGAGCCATTGGTCAAGAGCCATTTGGATCCAGGTGCAAATATTTCAGTAACCAATTGCAGAATGATCTGTTTATATGGAATCTGCAATATCCTTGATTAGGATTCCAGAAAGGTCAAATGGAAAAACCAAAATGTACTGCACTCTCTTCACCATGTACCTAGCATCAAGGCTTATAAAGCAAAGAAACTCTTTGCCCTGGGAATCTGGCTAATTTAGATTTAACCAATTATCACTGGGACCACCTCTGTCCTATACTGGGTTTTAGGGAGTTTCCACAGATTATTCGTTTATCATTACTAGGTTTTTCACTTCTTGTTCCTCCATGTATCAAAATTTAGCTGATCCGCTGGAATGGGGGAAAGCATATTGTCAGTAACAAACCTTTAAAAATGTCTGTGACTTTTCCATCTAAAGCTGGCTTTTTCTTCTTTATGTTTAATGAGAGAGCTAGAAAAAGAACAAGGGAATCAAGTGTGGCTGCTCCTGTGGGAGCTACAAGTAGAAAAAGAGGGTGACTGATATCCACGTGTCAGTGTTGGCACACCTCTTGCATAGAGAATATCATTAACACCACTAAAGGTTGTCCCTCTTTATTCTCTAGTGACCTGACACCAGGAACTACCCCACGGCTTCTCTTCTTAGCAGGAATACGTACAAGCTCACTTGGGATGAGGAACAATTGGTTACTGAAGTCAAATCTGTCTGCTTTGATGTGTCACCATGACACAATGTAGAGAAAGGAGTAGTAAGAGCCCTGGGCTTGATGTCCAGCTCTAGCACCTTCTAAGCACAGTTGTTCTCAAATTCCCTCACCACATAATCTTAAGGAAGTTACTTCACTTTTCTCGACCACAAGTCCCTCATTTGTGAAACTAGATTTAAAACCATCCACCTCATAAGTTTACAGTGCAGATTAAATAACGCAATTTAGGCAAAATTGTTAGCCCTGGAGTACCACGAAAGATCTAAATGAATGGTAGCTACAATTATGACTAGCTCTATGACCTGGAGAAAGCAGAACTCGCCCCTAGGGACAAATGTCAGCAACCTTTCATGGCTTGTGTAATAATTAAAAATACATATATTTTATCATTAAAATATAGTTTGTTAAAATCCTCTAGTAAAATTTCTGGCATCTGGATGGTGCTTAATAAATATCAGCCAAATCTGAATCGGGATCCTCAACATGGCTTTTAAGGGTTACAATAATATGAAATGAATTAACCTGATGTGAACAAGAAAAACATTAAGACTAATGATAATTAAACTTTAACGTTTTATTCCATTCTATTTAAGCAACATCTTGAAGACATTGAGTAATTGGAAAATATAGAATAAATTTGAATAAGCTACTTGCTACATGGTCATGGAGCTTTATTTAAGGTTCTTAGATAATGAGGACATTGGTGCCTCTTGCTAAAGTCAATTATTTATTTAAGTTTTACATTTGTAGGTCAATGAAGGGCAAAATGGCTTTTGTAGGGATGACACAGTGAATTAGAAAAACTCTGGAAGAAGTAGCTCTTAGGGAAATTACTTGCCACTATCTCAGCTTTAAGTCTTAAAACAAACAAAAAAATAATGTTTTTCTTTGCTTTCTCGTTATTGTCCTTTTAGTTTTCCTGAGTTGTTTTTTTTTTTTAACCAAGCCTAACACTTGAGACTTTCACTGTAAGTAGGCAAGTTCAAGCTATATACCCTTCAGTTCACAGGTACTCTTTTCACAAGTTCATCTACAATGCTGTTCTAGAAGTTAAAGAGCTAAGCTATTTTCACAAAAACTTATCTTCCATATCCACCCATAATTATATTTTAGATGTCCTCTAGACATTATTCCGGGAAAACTTTTTCAAATCTGAGTTTTATGCAAACCCAAAGCTAGAGAATTTTCCAGGTCTGCTGATAATCCAAGTTCACTTTTTCCCCTTTTCTGATACCCACAAGCATTATGAGGAACTACTAAAATGTAGGTTAGGAAGGTAAAAAAAAATGATGGGCCTTTCTCAAAAGACTGTATCTCCATGAATGATAAAATGTCAACTGTGCCAGGAAAGAAGTCTCGTGAATGGAAGCCTGCATAATGTTACACCAGAAGAATTTGTACTTCCTTGGATTTAAACTTACTTCATACAGAGAAGGATTGGCATATAATAAAAATAAAATTGCATATATTATGATACAGTTCATGGAAGATAAATTAGAATGAAATTTTATTTCCTAATTTTCTTTTTATGAGCTTTCTAATTATAAAATACATATGGACTATAATATGGGACCACCTGAGACACAATCCAGCATTTCTTTTAATGGTTATAGCATACTGGTGCATAGTATTTATTAAGATGACAGAAAAGTTATATGGAAAGAAATGATACTGAAATTCCACTTTAGTGACAACTATTTTAGAAAATTTGAAAGCTTCCTCATACAGTGAATGAAATACAGGTAGGGAAAAGGAAGCCATGGCTACTTCTAATCACTTGGTTTGGTCTTGCAGTGTCACACTGCAGAAAAGACTAATTTTTACTTAGAGATAATATAGACAGTGATGCACCTGATGCCTGAGAAAGGATTTACTTATTTTAATCACACATCTATTATTAAGCATGCTCTTCCCAGAAGAGTCAACAGTGAATTAATAAAATATATTTCTTCTGTTAAAAATACCGTGCCTATTCCCTCGAGGCTATTTGTCTTACTTTTATAATTTATCATTTTTAGCAAGGCTTCTTTCCATCCAAATATAAAACTAACACCTGGCCAGAAAATTTACTTTGACCTTTTTATAATATTAATATGCCCTTGAGTGTATAGTACTGCAACTTTTATACATATATTAGGCAAATGAACAGAGGTAATAGACTAGAAATGTATTTCTAAAGTCTGAGTTTAATGAAAATCTGACTTCTGTTCATTCAAAAAGCAATTAACACTATTTTAAAAACAATACACTTTATAATTTGTGTAAATTGTGTGTATACAATTTTTAAAAAAAACCAGAATTAGTTTTTGGAGGGCAGGCCCCTGTGGCACCAGCTTCCCTCGCTAGGTAAGTATCCTAGGAAACCCTCGCACCAGTGTGCCAGCTAACATCGTCAGAAGCTGCGTTTGCCTCAGTGAACTTTTTTTAAAGATTCCTTCAATGCATTTGCCCAGTTCATGACGGGTGATTTACACAAACAACCTGCCCACACTACACTGAGTATAGCAGTTTTTGACCAAAAACAGCACGATCCACCCTCCCTATTCACCTGCTCTCACTCCAAGCAACCTTTTTTTTTTTTTTTGATTTCCCCAGAAGAAAAAAGTCCTTAAGGAGAAACATTTTGCCAATGTAGAAGAGGTAAAACAAAAAATGGCAGAAGCACTAAAAGGTATCAAAATTGACAAGATCAAAAACTGTTCTTAACAGTGGAAAAAGTGTCTCCACAGATGTACTGCATCAAATGGAAAGTACTTTGAAAGTGACTGAAGTTTAAACATGTGAGAATAAATACAATTTTTTAATAAATAAATTCCACGTTTTAAAATTTATAAATAAATAAATGTATAAATAAATTCCTTGTATGTGTGTACCTTATTTCATTTCAAATAGCATAATTCTTAAAAAGTAATAAAACAGACCTCCGGTAAATTTTTGTTGACAAACAAATAAGAAGGAAAAAAAAGTGGTGGAGAGAAGAGAAAGCAAATGAAAGATGGAATGTCCAAGCCCTGATTCCTATTTACAAAAGTCTAGCATTTATATTTTTGAATGAACTAATTAAATTCCTCATGAAAGAACTGAACACCTCACCTCTAGGACTTTAAAGCCTTCTTCTGCATGACTATGTATAATATGCAATACTTTTATAATCTTCAGATTCAACGAAGTAATATTAAGTACTTTAACTATGATACAATGAACCCCTTAATTTTTTTTTCATTTAAATATAGCTTCAGTGTTTCATATTTATCCATAAGAGCACACCAATTGTTACTTTTGGGGTAGGGGTAGGCTTGCAGTAGAAACCTAATTAGTATTTTTCCTTAGGAAATTTTCTGATTAAATTAAATGTTCGAACCTCTTTAAAGAATACAATTAAAACATTAAACTGATTGGGGCATCTTTCATAGGACAATGAAATAAGTGAAAACAAATTTATACTCAGTGTCCATTCAGTCCCAAACAATTTTACATATAATCTCATTTAATCTTTATAGTAACCTCTAAAAGTAAGTACAACTCAGTTCACAGATTATGAAACAAACAGATTATGTAATTAACCTAGCTCCGGGTCACACTGCCAGTTAGCGCCAGAGCTGAATTTCAGATTTGGTTTCCTTTACTTCAAAGCACATATTGTTTATACTTTCTCACATTAACAATTCCTAAATTGGTATGTTGGTGATGAAATAAGATGTTGTATATTTTCCTTCAGATGGTTATTTTTCTGTTTTTACTTTTGGCTTTTGAATAAATTATCTTCTTTCTTACACGCTTGCTGCTAGGTAATTATCAAGGTGCGGTGGGTCAATTTCCTCTCCAAAACAGCTATCCTCTTTCTAAGAAAAGGAAATCTTAGCACAAAAATTACCCATGTAAGTCATTCACCCACTTGTGTATGTTTAGTTTCCTGGCTAATTTTCCTACTAGCACTCACAACTGACCTTCCTTAGTTTTTTGGTAAGCCTATGTTTATGACTTGGGTTACAAATCAATAGTTGGAAGTAAAAGAAAGGGCATAAAGGGTGCATTTAGAAGAAGAAAAATCAGAACGTGGTGAGGCTTTCTGGAAGCAAGTGAGAACAAGAAAGAACAGAAAGAGAAGAGGAAGAGTTGCCTTCACAAAGCACACTTGCAAAGAGGCACAATATACCGTGGCAGGAAGAGAGGTTTTCTTGGTGGTTAGTGACCCCTATTTCTATTCCCTGTAAAATCATTTCTCAGTTTGCAGGATTGTGACTCCATCTGTGCAGTTGCTGGTTCATTGTAACATACTGTCCCAGGGTTGAAAAACAAGTCATCAGCCAGTTTAAATATTATGGACTCATTGATTGAATTCTTTTACTAAGAGTGCATGTTGTGATGAAAGGCCAGTCTTTTGTTGTTTTTAGAATACTTACTCAAGCTGTACACGCAACTGTATTATTCTCTCACTATCACTGCAGTTTGCTATAAAGTACTAAATTTACAGTGGATCTCTGCCGTTTGCTACCAAAACTGTTAGCTAAGAAGAGGTATTAACTTGTCAACAGTACTAAGGTTATGGGGGAAATATACAACTATTAATATGATGATGTTTTGTGAAATGCAAGTGTCCGTTTGCCTTTTTCTAAACCACAAACAGATTTCATCCCCACAGGTTTAAATAATCCTTATAATAATGTTCATGTGTACATCTTTCATGAGTGCCACTAATCTGAACAGCTTTAAAAATAAGAAGCACAGCCAATAATC
This sequence comes from Cephalopachus bancanus, assembly GCA_027257055.1. NCBI lineage: Eukaryota > Metazoa > Chordata > Mammalia > Primates > Tarsiidae > Cephalopachus > Cephalopachus bancanus. The sequence continues at coordinate 2,332,654 of JAPVLO010000030.1, read as the reverse complement.
TTGTTGCAGAATGGGCCACCTGCCCAAGAATGTATGCTTAGAAGGAAGGGTGATGAAGACAGTTTTGTTTGCTCTGTCACTTGCACTTAAATACTAACCCTAAATTTTAATCAATAATAACATCAATAGCAATGGCAGCTAACAGTTGATTACATATTACATATTAGAAACTGTATGTACTAAATATTTTATCTGTAATAATTATTTCCTTCAGAACAATTATATAAGGTAGGCACTATCATTAACTTTATTTTACAGATGAAGAAGGTGAGGCTGAGCTACCTTGAGAAAAGGAACTTGCTAAAAGTCACACATTTGACATCAGACAATTTGGGACTTGAAGCAAGGTTTTCTGACTTCCAAAGCCCTGCTGCTCTGCTTTCCTGGTACCATCTAGATGTAAAAGGAATTGTTAGGGTCCTTCCTGACAACTCCTTAGTTGTTCAGGACTGAATTTCTACACTGCCTGGGAAATCAGGACCAAGGAAAAGCTATCACCACCTGTGTCTGCACTTGCCGTGTGAATATACAATTGGTTCAACCCTTAATGTCACTTTTTCATCAAAACAAAGATCCTTCTTGGAAGAGTTTACATACATTTTACAGTTTGAACACATTCAGATATGTCTTCCTTGGTTTCATATTACTTTCTCTGCCAGCATCCAATTAATAAAACAATGAACGCAAGTTTCCATTAGCCTCAGGTGGGTATGGGATCAACACTAGGTTTATCTTTTTTCCATGTAACAGCTGTGCTGACAAAGCCCTCAACACCTCAGAATAGCTCAGTGGGTTATTTTTTCTTTAGAAAATCTGTGGAGGCCGGGCGGGGGGTGGATAGGATTGGCAGTTGAGGGAAACTACCAGGGGAGGGAGGGGCACACCTCATCAACAAGGGCACCTGCATAATGAACATTTTTATACCTAATCCTGAATTGTATCCCACATCTTTAAAATAAAAATTAAAAGAAAAAGAAAATCTTGCTGTATGATTACTTAAACTTACCTAAGAGGCCAGCTTACACACATAAAGATATGAATAAACGAAAAAGAAAGTTTAAAATCCTACAATTAAATATGTCAGTTTTGAATGCCTGGTCTTCCCTGAAAGTCTAGACTGCATGGTAATAGGAGATGTCAGCCTCCTTCTCTCCTAGTAAGAGCTCCATATAGTTGTGGAACAGTAACATCTGTGTTTCTCTGGGCAGTATATTTGACTAAAATGATAACACGTATATCATATACTGAGTGCATACTTGTTTCCAAGCATTTTTTTAAATTATGAAATAGTTCCAATCAGTATACAGCCGGATACTACTAGGATTTTTTTTTTTTTTTTTTTGAGTTGGAGTCTCACTCTGTCGCCCAGACTGGAGTGCAGTGGCCACTCCCGGCCACTGCAACCTCAACCTGCTGGGCTCCAGCGATCCCTCCGCCTCAGCCTTCCAAGTAGCTGGAACTACAGGCGCGCACTACCACGCCTGGCTGATTTTTTTAAAATTTATTGTAGAGATGAGGTCTCGCCAAGTTGCCCAGGCAGGATCTCGAACCCGCGGGCTCAGGCAATCCACTCACCTCAGTCTCCCAAAGTGCGGGATTACAGGCTGAGTCACCGAGCCCGGCAACTACTACTAGGATTTTATAATTGTATGTCATCTTTGAATTTCTGCATTGTTTCTCTTTGCGCATTGCTTTTAAGAATGCGTTTTATTTTAATCTGTGTTAATTTATCTTAAACAAGGCCAAAATAATCCATGAGTGTAAAGCCTAACAATGCTCTATCTTTTTTTCAGTGCCACTGCTTGATCTATCTTGGGAAAGGTAGTGTTCCCTTTTCTCTTACCACTCAAGATACATATAGGTCTTCTAAGATTTCACAAATGTGGCAGAGAAGAATGAGTTGTACCACCAAAATATATAAAATTAATCTGACACAGCCTGCCACAAGCACACAAATTCTTCGTAGTATCTTGCTTGGTTTTTAAATTCATAGGTATTTTGCATTCTAGTCTATGACACAACCATGTGTGTTTTACTGTAAATATGAAGAGGTCTTTCCTCTGAATCATAAGTAAAAGTGGCTATCACATGGATGTGTCCCACAGTTGTGCCCTGGCCCCCCAGAATACTGCTACATTTTTGGTGCTAAAAAGCCTCAGTTAAAAAGCATGGATTGGCTGGGCATGGTGGCTCAAGCCTGTAATCCCAGTACTTTGGGAGGTCAAGATAAGAGGATTATCGAGGCCAGGAGTTTGAGACCAGCCTGGACAAGCTGGTGAGACCTCGTCTCTACAATCAATCAAAATATTAGCCAGGCATGTGCTTATAGTTCCAGCTACTTGGAAGGTTGAGGCAGAAGACTTGCCTGAGCCCAGCTGATTGAGGCTGTGGTGGCCGTGAGCGTGCCACTGTACTCCAGCCTGGGAGACAGAGTGAGGCTCTGACTCAAAAAAATAAATAAATAAAAGCATGGATTGTGCATCAATTTTTTACATTAAGGAACATCGACCTGTAGCTAATAGCACAACTTGGGATCACCAGTACTATTACCATTTAATTGTCTAACACAAACGTCTATTCCTTTTTCTACCAGAGCAGATCTAAAATAACTTTCCTTGAGGTAAATCATTCTTTCAAATGCCTTTCATATTATAAAATGGTGATAAATTACTCCAAGAAAACATTTCAAAGACCAAGTTGAACACTCTGTGAAAAAGTTCTAATGCTGATCTGTGTTTGGCAAGATAGATGTTAAAGTGTTAAGATATATAGAATTTGTGTCTTTACCCATAAGTTACTTTTATTTCTATGTCTTTCCTGACTCTAGAACATAAATCTACTCCTAAAACATACCATTCCTTCTCTTGTTTCTTCTTTTCTTTTATTTTCTTATTTGTCTGCTAGAGATGAGCTATAAGACTCTCCTTTATCACCAGGCAATTTCAATCTGAACTTCTTTTTTTAATTTCATGCTTCAAATTATATGACGCGAATTAGTGCCTTCTTTGTTTCTTCTTTAAACTTAATTTATTAAGTGTTTGCTTGAGGGAGGAGATTCCTATGGCAATAAGGAAGCAGCAGAAGACTAGGTCTGCCTCATCTTTGTATCTGTTAATATATGTGCCTGGGTTTCTCCACTTATAACATAAAATCAAGAATAATGTATACATTAATTCCTTGAAAATACTGCAGTTTTAGTTAATTTCAAAATACTGAGCTGGTTATATTCACATTACAGAGCTCTTGGCTTTACTTCCTGATTGAATCACACAGCTGAAATATCTCTCACACTAAGACTTCAATTGGTTGCATAGTCTTTCAGAGAAAATAAGACACATTTCTGAGGACCATGATAGCCTATTGAAAATTTGCAAGCACGGTGCCTACACCTTCCTCCATCAACAGGGCAAACACAAACCCTAAGCATGATGCCCTCACCTGGGTCAGGTGGCACACAGGCACAGGAAAAGTGAGTATTGTAGCCCACTTTGAAGTTGGAGTTGATGGGGTAGTAATCTGCTAGCTTGATCATCTTCTTGAAAGCATCGTAGATAAAAATGAAGCTAATCAGAGAAGAGAAACCCTCTTCTGTGAAACGAGTGAAGTACTGAACCAAGAAACTGGCATCGGTGGCTACCAAAATGAGACACATGAAGGCTGACCACAGGCCAATCCAAAGGCGAAACTCCAGGTAGTCAAAATCATTGTCCCTGCAAAGAAGAAAGAAATGTGTTTATGGATTCTGCCTCCATGGAACATGAAGGATCATATTAAAACTACCAAATGTCTATAGAATTATTGCTAAAAATACAAAAAATAAAAACACAATTTTTGTCCAGGAAGTACTAAGTTTAAGGATTTGGCCTAGTGCCATAATTCAAGAAATAATAACAGAAATATGAGAAAAGCACATAGAAAGTAATCATACCATCTGTATGTGAATAACTAGCTATGTTTTTCATTCAAAAAATGAAAGGTCCCTGCCTTCACAGAGTTTATAGAGAATCTGAAAACTTAACACTGATGCCTAGTATACATTAAGTAAATGTTTGTGAGCTTTAATCAATGAAGACATCAAGTCTCTTTGTCCCCAAGTTATTCCAGTATGTTGAGGGAAGAAATTAAATAATATAATCACTCTGTAAAATATTAAGTGATAGTGTTATAGAATAAAGAGTAACTTATTCTGGATGGGGGTAGAAGAGATGAAATTGCAAAAAATTCTCAAGGTGTTCAAGAATAAGTAGAAGCTTTCCAGAGAGACCAAGAGAGTCAGGACAAGAGTAGTCAAGAAAGCATGTGACACAGGATGGTGTGTAATGCTCACTGTGGACAGATGCCACTAATGTGAGGAGATGGCTTTAGAAATGCAGGCTGTTAATACCCGTTAAGTTACTGACATCATTCTTCTCAGATCTGGAAATGACAATACAGAAATTCATATGAAAACATAAATGACCACGAATAACCAAAACAATCCGTAGCAAAAGAAACAAAACAGGAGGTATCACACGTTCATTATTATAAGGCTGCAGTGATCAAAACAGCCTGGTATTGGTACAAGAACAGGCATATAGACCAATAGAACAGGATAGAGACTCTGGAAGCAAAGCATCTATTTCTCAACCAACTCATCTTTGACAAAGCCTCCAACAACAACCACTGGGGAAAGGAGAACCTATTCAGTAAATGGTGCTGGGAAAACTGGCTGATCACATGCAGAAGATTGAAACAGGATCCCCACCTACCACCATACACAAAAATTAACCCTAAATGGATCAAAGACCTAAATGTAAAACCTCAAACTATAAGAATCTTAGTAAATGCAGGAGGCACCCTATGGAAATTGGAACTGACAACCAATTCCTGATCAAAACCCTACGTGCCCATACCATAAGAGACAAGATAGACAAGTGGGACCTCATCAAACTGATGAGCTTCTGCAAAGCAAAAGAAACCATCAAGAGAGCTGGGAGACATCCCACAGAATGGGAAGAAATATTTGCCAACTGTATATCTGACAAAGGCCTAACATCTAGTATCTATAAGGAACTCAAATGCGTCAAAAAGAAAAAAACAAACAGCCCCAATCAGCAACTTGGATGGATTTAGAGTCTATCATACTCAGTGATCTATCACAGAAACAAAGAACAGAGTACCATATGTTCTCACTCAAGCAGACCTTGAACAATTATCATAATAATATAAGAAAGAAATTGGCAGTAGTGGGAAACTGCCAGGGGAGGGAGTGGTGGGATTGGCAGTTGAGGAAAATCACATGAAATGGAATATATTACTAAAGCAGGAGAATACTAACATTAGGGCAGTCAGTTATCTTCTATAGGTTTTCTGGGACCTTTCTGAAGACAGTTTTTACATTCCCTTCCACTTCCCTTTATGTCAGGAAACCCAATGTTAAAACATATGCATGACTTTGTGAGATAAATACACTACAGAAAAAGACTGAGCTCTAGAAATTTGAGATTATTTAAACTATCATATAATGAGTCACTGTCATAATAAGAGCTAAAAAACATAGCTTAATTACTTCTGAACCAATGCACATTTTTTAATTACTTCTGAACCAACACATATGCCAGGGGAGGGAGGGGCACACCTCATCAATAGTACCTGCATAATGAACATTTGTATATCTAACCCTGAATTGTACCCAACTTTAAAATAAAAAATAATAAAAATTAATAAAAATAAAAAAGAAATGCAGGCTGTCATCAGATCAAGAAAGGTTGTCTTGCCACACTAGCATCAGACTCTGCAACTTCTCATGAAGCTCGCTCACAGATCTTATATCCTTCTGCTGAAGCTGAGCATGAAGCATCTTGTAAGCACTGTTTTCTTTTGTGTCTGTGTTTACCTCAGCAGACTTAGAATCCACCGCCTCCATCTAAGGAGGGCACTGTCTTTTGAGGTTCTTCCCATTTCTCACAACTGAATTGGTTCAATAGTCCCAACTTTGAAAAGATGGGTCAAGTGTTAACATGTTACTATTTCTTATCAGTTCTTTTAAAAGTATGTGGAGAGTGCTTTACGATGATTTTTAACTCATAACTTTTTTGTGATGAAAACGCAGATAGTAGCATTTCTTCCATGAGAAAAAGAAATAAATCAAGGATCATACAATGCTGAAGTGTTGCAGCCTTGCTTTCAGGCAACGGGTTTCTAATAACTGCTAGTGACATATTTTAATACTTTCCCAAAGGCATTATCTCTCCACCTCTGCAACCACCAATCCAATCTGGACCACCAGTAAGTCTTTTCCTGACAGGAGGCTACTCACTGATATCTACGTTTGCCCTGCTCAAAGTCATTTTCCACACCACAGCCAATATGGTCTTTTAAAATGTAAATCAGATACCCAAGTTTAAAATCTTTCAACAGCTTCCTGCTGTCCTTAGAATTAAATTCAAATTCTCTACCTAGCACAGTGCCTGGCACATAGAACATGCCCAGTAAAGACTTGCCAGATGAATGAATCCATGCCTATAGCTTAAGACTTATTAACTAAGACAGTATGTCATTGACATATGAACTATCAAATGAAACCAAGATGTGTGACTGTTCTTGTGATAGTTAAAAGTTACAGAATATTAGAATCAGAAGTTCCTTAAGTACTATGATGGTTAATTTTGTGGCAATTTGACTGGGTTATGGGGTGTCCAGATATTTTGTCAAACATTATTATGGGTGTAGTAGAGAGAGTAACATTTAAGTTGGTGGGCTTTCAGTAAAGCAGATTGTTCTCCATGATGTGTGTGGGCCTCATCTGATCAGTTGCAGACCCAAATAACCCAAAAGACTTGTCTCCCAATGCCTATGAACTTCTTCTGCAATATCAACTTTTCCTGGTTCTGTAGCAGACAACCTTCGGACTCAAACTGGATACTGGTTCTCCTAGGTCTTCAGCCCGCCAACCTGCCCTTCAGATTTGGACTTTCCAGCCCCCATAATTGTGTGAACCAATCATTTATAATAAATACCTTTACATATGTGTGTGTGTGTACTCACATATATATGCACATACACACGCACACACACACAGACATCTTACTGGCTCTGTTTCTATGGAGAATACAGGCTAATACAGATACCAATTTGTCACATAGGCTTCATTTTATAGATGATGACACCAGTGGAAGTTAAGTCATTTATCTAACATCAGGGTTTCAATGGCAGAGCTGAACTGAAAATCAAATCTCTTGATTCTTGGATGGTCCTTTAAAAAATTACTCCATGGTTCCCTATATGATTTGTATTTAGCTCAAGATAGGGTAGGCATTAAAGGCATTATTCTTTATTTCCCTCTTGTCACAAAATCACACGAATTGGACTATATTATTAAAGCAGGAAAGTACTAACATTAGGGTAGTCAGTTATCTTCTATAGGTTTTCTGGGACCTTTCTGAAGACAGTTTTTACATTCCCTTTCACTCCCCTTTATGTCGGAAAACCCAAAGTTAAACCATATGCATGACTTTGTGAGGTAAGTACACTACAGAAAAAGACTGAGCTCTAGAAATGTGAGATTATTTAAATGATCATATAATGAGTCAGTGTCATAATAAGAGCTAAAATCATAGTATAATTACTTCTGAACCAACACATATTTTTCTTAAAATAAAAGTTTAAACGATTACTTAGTTTGACTTCCCTAGCAAGATGAAAGTTAGGGCAGTCTTGATTTGTTAAGAATGCTAATAGTTGTCTATAAAATTGATATTTACAGCATAATATAAGAAACATATCCATTAACCAGCTAATGGTTAGGAACACCAACCATCTGGGTACAAAAGAAAAGATACATGTATATATGCATGTATACTGACTGACCAAAAGATAAATCCAAGAACCTAAAAAATATGCCAAACTAGCTGTCCTAAAGGACTTAAGTACTCCTGGAGTAATTCAAATAAAGTCAATGAAAACAAATATCAAGTCGGGCTTGGTGGCTCAGCCTGTAATCCCGCGCCTTTGGGAGGCTGAGGTGAGTGGATTGCTTGAGCCCGCGGGTTCGAGACCCGCCTGGGCAACTTGGTGAGACCTCATCTCTACAATAAATAAATAAATAATTAGCCAGGCGTGGTAGTGCATGCCTATAGTTCCAGCTACCTGGAAGGCTGAGGTGGAAGGATCGCCGGAGCCCAGCAAGTGGAGGCTGCGGTGACCGGCAGCAGCCACTGCACTCCAGTCTGGGTGACAGAGTGAGACTCTAACTCAAAAAAAAAAGAAAACCAATATCACTTCATTATGAAAGTGATCTGTTTAGAGCAGCAAGAAGAAAAGGGGATAGGAGAAAAGAAACTTTTAAACAAGTTGATCATCAGTAACAAGTACAATAAAATGGTATTATTATATCCAATAAGTCCTCTTGGTGCCAAGATTAACAGCAATAAAGTTATAAAAAGCAACCAAAATATTACTAAAGACCAAAAGAAATTATAGTGAATTAGAAGGAGAAAATGGGTTTATGTCCTTATGGTACCACTCAGTGTTCTTAGATATTCTGAGTTACAGTTTCTGAGTAGCCTAAAACCAAAGATACAGACAAATAGAAGTCACATCTGAAACATGGCACAGAAATTAATGTGCAGGCACTGACAAATAAATACAAATTCCCCACACTAAAGGAATAAATCCAGTAAAACAGTGGAAAAAATAATTTGAAGACATAAAAGTAAACTGATCAAAGAATATAGAAAATAAATTACTGAGTGACCAAAAGATAATAATGTAAGTTAAAATCCAACTTTAATTGTGAATTTTTTACATGGCTTAGAATACATTGCTAAAACTTCTTTTGGATTACTCAATTAAGGAAAAAAAGAAATCTAATTCTATATTATTGGGATACAATGTATAAAATATGTAGAAAGAGATTGCAGAATTTGGGAAATAAAACTACAAGCGCCCTACAGAAATAAAAAAGATGAAGTATTTTCTTTATTCTATCTCTAGTTTTAAGAGGTGACAGCATATCATTTATATTCCTTTATGATTCTACAGTTTACAGGGCAAATATTAAAATCTCAGTGATAAACCTGGGGATTATGCAGAGTTACTGCTTGAGTCCAATGAGCCTACAAAACAAGAATTTATTTATTTCTCCAAAAGTGGTAAAAATACGTTGGGGAAAATCTGGGTGAGACAAAGGAAAATAGTCTCTTCACCGACGGACCTCTCTTATCCCTTAGTACTCAAGTAAAAAGTGAATTACCAAGAGAAGGATGCAGACAGCACTTCCCACACTTATTGGGATCACAGATGTTTTCCTTCCTGGAGCAACTAATAGAACTAGTATTTGATGAAACACATTTTGGGAAATAGCAATCTCTACAAATGCTTTGTATCTAGACAAAATATGATCACTGCTGCTATAACATAAACAAAATGATAAAGCATTGTGAATAAAATAATGTTTGCCACATATATAGGAAACACTCCTCCCCCCAAAACCAGAATCATCTTTTGGAATGTGGGCCACTTGTAGTACAGGCTCCTCCCCATGTTAAGTGTTCTAGGAACCCATCGGCATCAGGGTATCGGCTAGCAATGTTGTAAGAGGCTGAGTTTGGTTTCAGCGAAATTTTTTTGGAGATTCTTTCAATGTGTTTGCCCATTTCATGATGGGTGATTTATGAGTGCACCTGTCCACACTGCTCTGAATGTTCAGCAGTGTTTTGTTTGTTTGTTTTGTTTTGTTTGAGTTGAAGTCTCACTCCGTCTCCCAGACTGGAGTGCAGTAGCCGCTCCCGGCCACCGCAGCCTCGACCTGCTGGGCTCCGGTGATCCTTCCTCCTCAGCCTTCCCAGTAGTCAGAATTACAGGCATGTGCTACCACGCCCGGCTGATTCTTTGATTTATTGCAGAGATGAGGTCTCGCTGCCCCGGCGGGTCTCGAACCCGCGCGCTCAGGCAATCCACTCACCTCAGCCTCCCAAAGGCGTGAGATTACAGGCTGAGCCACCCAGCCCGGCTGTTCAGCAGTTTTCGACCAAAGTCAGCATGACCCCCATGCCCCACCAACTCTCTACACTCGACCTTGCCCCAAGCAACTTTTTTTTTGTTTCCCTGGATAAAAAATAGTCCTCAAAGGGAAATGTTTTGCCTATGTTGAAGAGGTAAAACAAAAAATGGCAGAAGCACTAAAAAGCATCAAAATTGATGAGTTCAAAAATTGTTTTGAGCAGTGGAAAAAGCATTTCCATAGGTGCACTGCATCAAATAGAGAGTATTTTGAAGGTTACTGAAGTTTAAACATGTAAGAATAAATACACAATTTTTTATAAATAAATTCTGGGCCTTTTTGGGTCCCCCACTCATACTACTCAATGATAGATTTAAAGCATGCTTTCTCAAATGTTTCTTATTGCTTTACATTTGCTTTCAAATGAATCACTTGAAAATATGTTATGTTACCAATTATGATGAAACAAAAGGGAGAGTGAGAAAGGAACTTGCTTAGTGAAATGAAAAATCTCTACCTCACAATTATTTAAAACAAACCAAGATGCAAACATTTTCTGTAGATTAAGGCTCTGATCACATTTTATCCAATAAATCTTTCTGCAAAGTTTGTGCATGTTTGTTCCTGTTTATAGCACATCCTTGTTTAATCTTTCCACAAAGGCTTTCTTGTCTCATACAATGTTTGCTTAAACATATAAAAACTTTTTGACTCTTTCTATAAACTGACATGAATAAAATTTTTTCCAATGTTCTTCTGAGAATTATGATGGCAGAAGTATCTATAATAATTACCTACAGAAAACTCACAACATTATTTAAAATTTGGGACAGTAAATTCTCAGAAGACTCTCACTGTCACTCTCAACCCAGTTTTTTAAAAACTGGCTTTAAATTATCATTCCATTCTCTATTTTGTGATCATTTTTGACAACACACACAGTCTATGAGTACTACATAGGTACTGACAATTCTAACATTAAAATCCTAAAAATATATAACGACATAAAAATATAGGAAGTCCAACATGGAGTGTTAGCAAGTCACATGAATTTTTGAAATCTATCAAAGGATTAAGATCTGCCAGTAAAGATCCTCTCTTAGAGGTATCAAGTACATTAGAAAGAGATCAGAACATTCAATTTGATTTTGAATCTATTTGTGTGTTAATGTGGCCAGTTGGATAATTCACTTAACTCAATCTTCCCCTTCTTAAAGTGATCTATCAATTTCTAAAAGAAAATATTGATATCATAATTGTCATGCCTATTGGCAACGTCTAAATGATTCCTTTAGAGGCTTGGGCTCTAGGTGAGAAAGCAGGAATTCGTCTGGTGACGTTATGTGCAGCAGTTTATTCTGTGCTTACTTTCTTGTCTAAAAACAGGATGTGGTCCCTACTGCATAGGATTTCTACAGGAATTAACTGAGTTAGTACATGCAAAGTGTTTAGGGTAACACTTGGCACATGATCAGCACTCAATAAATGTCAGTCATTATTCAGCTGAGTCTTGAAAGCTACCTTTGGTTAAGAACATTGGAACTGGGGTTAGGAGCAGTGGACCAAGGAAAGAACACTCAGTCTCCTTCATTAATGAACCACGCAACCTTAAACAAGTCATTTAATTTCTCTAGTGTAGCAGTCAGGATCAGGATCCTGGCAGGAAAAAAGAAGTAACAAAGAACGATGAGGCATTCAGGGACCAGTAACAGCAGGAAGCCGCTACTAACTCCAGGCTTAAAAAGACCAAGGAAGGAACAGAGTTTAGCAGAACCAGGTGAGGACTAGAGCCAAGGTAAAGGAACCCAGAGACAGGGGATAAAGTCCTAGGGCACAAACCACTGCCAGACCACTGTGTTAAAACAGAGACAGTGAGATGGGGAGAAGCAGACATACTCGGACCCCTCGTCTCCTCATGTTTAGCTGGTGCTCCCCACTGGCCAAATCAAACAGGAAACCAGAAGGTAAAGGAGCCTGGGTATGACAGTCCACAGGGGTCTGCCCTCCAGGGCACAAAGCAGGATGATTGGAAAGAGAATAACTGGGAAGGAAGCAAGCAGAACAGTCAACATACCGGCCTCAGTTGAACCAAGTATAAGAAGAGAGTCGAACTATCTAATCCCTAAGGCCCTCTCAAAGTTCAAATCTTCACATTCCAGTAGTCTGACTAATTCTTGGATCCACCTAATTACTATTCTATGCTCTATCTAGACCGTGAATGCTCCACAATCAAACATTTCTAATGTATGATTAAATATGCATACACATACTTGCTGAAATTAAAGAGAAGCCGCTCAAAAACTAAGACAGGCCCGGTGCTGCTCAAAATAGTGAGTGGTTGACCAGCGAAAAGGCAAAAGATGGCTCCAGAGACAGCAGTGCCCAGGAAACTCTCCAACACGCCCTGAAAGAAAAAAAATACAGGTGCTAAATGAAACACATTTTTTTCTTCCCATTTGTGATGTCATTAGGGAAATTAAGCCTATGAATATGCAACTATGAGGATCTTAGCAAACATATCAAGAATGAAGAACAAAGACGCTTACCAACATGAATATCACCACCATTTATTTCAACTTATATACAGTTTGGTCATTTTCTTCCCTACTCCAAGGTGCTGCATGGCTCCAAAGAACTATAATGGCTGTAATGAGTGATGATAGAAGGTAAAATGTGCCCCTGATCCTTACTAAAGATAGTAAGTGAAGCTTCTACCCTTGAAATCACATTCTATCATCCAACCAAGTGGGTACACAAGATTTGGTACTTCCAGTTGCATTTTTCTCTTTGTGGTTCCTTTCAGCCTGATTTCACCTTGCATATAGTAGGCACTTACGGGCAGCTATATGTTATAAACAAAAGCTATTTTTTCTAGGGAAGAGTTTTTGAAGTAGAGAAGGGAGAAAAAGGGACCAAAAGGTGATTTTTCCCCTCCATTCTGCAATTTCTAGGATACTAATTTATAAAAGAAAAAATTCTCATTATATAGTTAATGTCCAATATAAACTTATAGAAGTGTTTTGATTAGCTCTAGAGAAAACAAATGTGCCGGGACGTGAATAGCTTGACTTTTGTGGCCATATTTCATTTTAGTTATACATCTGAAAATCAATCCATTATTTTCCTTTAGCATAACAAGAACAAAGAAACACGTCATCAAACACTGCTGACTTATAAAATTGTCCTAACCTTCTTAATCATGTTATTTAGAACCAATGCCTTCAATAATGACAAATCTGTCTATTCCTACACTTTTCATTATTTCAAACTTTAGTTAGAAAAATACAGGTGTAAGGCCAGGCATGGTGGCTCATGCCTATAATCCCAGCACTTAGGGAGGCTGAGGTGAAAGGATTGCCTGAGCCTACAGGTTTGAGACCAGCCTGGACAACTTGGTGACACCTCATCTCTACAATAAATCAAAAAATTAGCCAAGGATCACTTGAGTCCTGCAGGTCGAGGCTGTGGTGGCCATGAGTGTACCACTGCACTCCAGCCTGGGCAACAGAGTGAGATTCCAACTCAAAAAAAAGAAAGAAGGAAAAAGAAAAAAAAGAAAAGAAAAGGAAAAATACAAGCGTATTTGCAGGAAGGTCCTCACTCTGTCTTCCAGGCTAGAATGTAGTGGTATGATCACAGCTCACCGTAGCCTGAAACTCCTGGGCTCAAGTGATCCTTCCACCTCAACCTCCTGAGTACTGGCGCTACAGGTACATTCTACCTCACCTGGCTAATTTTATTATTTTTTTGTGGAGACAGGTATCATATTAGATATCATTAAAATAATATCTTATCAAGGAATGACTTTTAAATTTTTTAAAAGATGACAGATTCAAACATAAAGTTATAAATCTGAACATTGAAATTTGTAAAATAAATTTTTTTTTTGAGTTGGAGACTCACTCTGTCACCCAGACTGAAGTGCAGTGGCACACTCCCAGCCACCGCAGCCTTGACCTGCTGACCTTAGGTGATCCTTCCACCTCAGTCTTCCAAGTAGCTGGAACTACAGGCACGGGCTACCACACCCAGTCAATTTTGTTGATTTATTGTAGAGATGAGGTCTCGCCAAGTTGCCCAGGCGGGTCTCGAACCCGTGGGCTCAGGCAATCTACTCATCTCAACCTCCCAAAGCGCGGGATTACAGACTGAGTCACCGAGCCTGGCTAAATAAAATATTTTTAATTCAGTAAAGGAATTTTATAGCTTTAAAGGACACAATAATATATTTAGTGGTAGATTAAACAATGGAGTAAAATTATGTGATATCTGTAACTTTATGTGTATGCTAAAAGAAAATGGTACGGGGATATTTCCCACTTTAGTTAAGCAATAAATAACCCGTTCTTAGAAGTATAATTTATGTTACATAAAACAAATCTTTATTCTGAACCACTCCCTGACAGAAGCAGAGAGAATTTCTGGGGAATTCAAAGTATCTTTTAGTCATTTCTCATGACCCCAAACCACCCAGTTAACCTATTCACCAGTTAGCCATGTCTTCCCACTGTTCCAAAAGTTCTCCAGCAATTTTCTTCACATGAAATTACTGTTAAGAAACTAGTTTTAAGAAAGGGATTGACAGTAGTGGGAAACTGCTGGGGGGGAGGAGGGTGGCGAGGACACCTCATCAACAAGGGTACCTGCATAATGACCATTTGTATACCTAACCCTGAATTGCACCCCATATTTTTGAAAATAAAATAAAATCAATTAGGAAAATAAAATAAAATCAACTTACCAAACTTAAACATACTAATTTCCACTTGGTCATCCTGGGAGACTTGTCGCAATGATTACTCTAAATATTTTTCACATTACAGCAAAGTCAGCAACCTTCTCCTTAGAATAACATTAGTAATAGCAACCCCCACCCCATCTTTTAAGGACAGTCCAATTCAGAAAACAAATGAAAATCCTTTAGAGCAGCACTAGATAGATAATAATGGGGTTGGAGTAGGGGTGGACAAGAAATCAGGGCTGATGAGTAATAATACTGGTTTCTCTCATGGCAAGCAAGCACACTCTGAAACGATCCAGAACAGCCCCTATCCGAGGAGAAGTCTAGGTCTAGATGTGAACTGAAGTCTGGAGGCAGGGTCTTGTAAGGAGCCCCACTTACATAGCTCCGGTGCATGGCTGAAGACCAGTGTCATGTCATCATCTATAGCCATTCCATCCACAGAGCATCCAGCTCATTCCTCAGAGGGACAGAAATCAGAATAGCAAGCAAGGATAGGAGAACCAAGTTGTGTTCACACAGAGAAGACAGAAAGAAATTCCCCTATACCCCCCAAATAGTATTTGTCTTGACTTCTTACATATTTAGACATTGAGATCCAGGGGATTAAATGATGTAAGCAAATTCACATTCAGTATAGCACAAGTCGCTGGTGCACATACTTGCCCAACCACACCTCACCTTTGGTGAGGATAAAAGGTATGCCTAGGTTGGGGTTTTCTTGGACATGCAGGTTTTCACCCTCCTCTGCATAGACAGTGAACTTTCTATATCTATATAATTTCCTCCCATCTCCTTCCCATCTCTTCTCCTCCCTTCCTGTCCCCTCCCCTCCCCTCTCCTCTCCACTCTTTTCCTTTCCTCCCTTCCTTCCTAAGAAAGAATCTCATTCTCTTGCCCAGACTGGAGTGCAGTGATGTGATCTTGGCTCACTGCATCCTCTACTTCCTGGGCTCAAGCAATTCTCCTGCCTTGGCCTCCCAAGTAGCTAAGAGTACAAGCAAGCACCACCATGTCTAGCTAATTTTTTTAAAATTATTTTTTGTAGAGACAAGGTCTCACTAAGTTGCCCAGGCTGGTCTCAAACTCCTGGCCTCAAGTGATCCTCTCACCTTGGCCACTCAATTTCTTTTCTTTTTCTTGTTTAATCTTTTTGTTACAGCTTACATTAATGTATGTACAACCTGAAAGTCAAGGACTTGAATGCTTCATGTGGCAGGACTCTGAGACACGTGATAGGCAAAGACACTGCATCATTCTTTATTGAACAAGGAGTGACTATTTCTCATCACTACCGCAATATCAAAACATAACACAGACTGAGTGTAAGAGAGAGTATAGAAGCGGACAGGCGCAATAAAAATATAAAAGGAGAAATTTAGCATCCTCTACTGGAGTTGCACAGGTATTAATATCTGTGAGGGCAAGACCAGGATTTTCCAGCATCATCTGTGTTTTCCTGTCCCCCTACCAAGCTCTCCACCATCCTTCCATATGCCCTGCCGCCACTCCACAAACACTAGAGCAGGGGTCCTCAAACTACGGCCCGCGGGCCACATGCGGCCCACCGAGGACATTTATCGGGCCCACAAGGTGTTCTTGCTGCTGCTGCCTGTCCTGCCTAGCAGCCGACTTGTCCGGGGCCGCAGTGCGCATGTGTGGAATGTGCGTTGCACTCTCCGACTCCCCTCCTTCTCTCTGTCTCTCGACTCCTCTCAGTCTCGGGTGTGATCAGATGAGTCTCGAGCTTGCCTGTGCAGAGCCTGCTGCTGCCTGAGGACCGAACAAGTTAGGATTTTTTTTTTTAAGTTAGGTCTATTTTTTTTTTTAATTTTGCTGTTAGTAGGGCCTTTTTTTTTTTTTTTTTTTTGCGGTTAAGGGGGGCCTTTTTTTCCTGAAGTTAGGAGGTCTTTTTTTTTTTTTTTTTTTTTTTTGCAGATAGAGGGCGCCTTTTTTTTTTGAAGTTAGGAGAGTCTTTTTTTTCTGAAGTAAGGAGAGCCTTTTTTTTTGAAGTTAGGAGAGCCTTTTTTTTTTTTTGAAGTTGGTTAGTTGGTTGGGGATGGTTTCTAGGGGGGTTGCATCACAGTGATAACGCAGTCAGCGCTCAGTGCTAATGCAAATGGTTTTTTAAACTATAGTCCGCCCCTCCAACGATCTGAGGGACAGTGAACAGGCCCCCTGTTTTAAAAGTTTGAGGACCCCTGCACTAGAGGAACCGAGGAGAAAGACCCAATGACACTATAGGTCTCACTTATCAAAGGTCAATAGTCATTGTTGCTCATTCAGTAAAGATAACAACCAATTTCTTCCAGAAAACAACTTTGATTTATGCAAGCCATGTAACCTTTAAAAAGCAGATTATTTTTACTTCAGTACTTGGTCCTTTGGTAAGTACTACAGTTTCCATTCTGTTGCTGACAATTCTGAAACAGAGACAGGTGATTTATTATACACACTGCACTGGAAACTTGCTTAGAGATGCTTCCAGTGTTTCTGAGAAAAGAACTATTTTGACATGTTCCTCTTCACAATACAAAAATTTTAAAAATAATCTCATGTAATGAATAACTCTAGTTTAACTGTAACTAGAGTTTAAAGCAATTTATAAAGTGAAATATCAGAAATTTCTGATGTATTATATTCAGTTCACTTATATTAGGAATGTCACTTCACTTGTGTCTATTTTTAGTATCTTCGTGCAGGAGAAAAAAATCGAGATGATGCATTCGATAAATGGACTATGAAGTCAGACAATTCTAAGCTGACCTCGACACCACATCACTTCCTTGGTCATTGACTTTAAGCAAGTAACTTCACCTGCCTATGCCTCATGGGGTTACTACGCACATTAGATCAGATAATATATGCAAAGACTTAGCTTAGTGTCTGATTGATAAACACATTTTGAGAAATAGTCACCATATAATGTATGTATTTAAATATAGGATGAGGAGGTTGGATGAGAGGATCTCTTCCAGATGACTCAGTACAAAAAATATGCCTTGGCATCAGGGATATCTGAGTTCAAATCTCAATTTTACCATTTACAAACTGGGTAGCCTTTCTAAACGCAAATTCTCTTTTCTGTAAAATCAATAGCTACTTCCAGGATAATTATTTGGATTAAATGAAACAATAATACATAAAGACTAAGAGTAAAGCCTCATACAGAGCAGAAACACAATCTAGTCTTGTTTCTTTTCCTTGGTTGCTTCTCACCCCTTCTTTTCAGTTGGTCTTGATTATTTCTTTTTTCCTCAAGAGAGGAAAACAAAAAGAAAGTCAAAAGGAGTAACATGAAAAGCAAAGATAAAAATTAGTCCTCAGAAAAAAAAAGGGGGGGAACCCTCTTTAGATCTGCAGTATTTCGCAGAGCAAATTCTAAATCAACAGAAGCCTCAGGGGGCAACAATATGCCATTGAGAATTGCTTCTTTTCTTCATTTCTTGTGTTGCTAAACACACAGAATCAATGATAATAAACAAAATACTTTGTTTTACTTTCAGCAGTGAAGTCAAAATCCATATCCAAAACAATCTGTGAATATTTTTCTACTTATATTAGCGCATAAAATTAAACCAAAGATGATTTAAGCCCTGGCTTATAAAACAGTCAAGAAAATGAGAACAAGTCCCAGAATAGTAAAATATATTTTTTACTAAGAGAAATCAGATCATATAAACAAGATTCTAAAAAAACTAAAATAAAATTCAACCATGATTTGTAACACCAGCATTTTGTCTCTGAGCTGTTTGGGATAAAGGCTGTCATGGCTAATGCAAAGCAGGCACATCCAAGCTGATAAAACATTCAATGTGAAAAACCTGTACTGTCAACTTTGATTTTATTGCAATTTGGCATCTTCATATAACAATATAACATTGTCTGCTTAGCAATATGTTGGCTGTGGGTTCATCATAGATGGCTCTTACTATTTTGAGGTATGTTCCCTCTATGCCTAGGTGTTTGAGGGTTTTTAACAAGAAGAGATGCTGGATTTTATTGAAAGCTTTTTTCCACATCTAATGATATAATCATGTGGTTCATGATATATTTAAAGTGGTTTTCTCTAGCCCAAAATTAGAAGCATATTTTGCTGTTTTAAGTCCTTTACTGTGTGTATTAATAATTACAACCCCGTTTAGGGAGACTGAGTGGCAATAATAGAAGGGGGAAAAGGTTGAGAAGAAAAGTGGCACAAATGCCCAAGAAAACAAAAGATCTATTTTTTTGGACAATTTGAAACTCAGTAAAACAGAAAATAAAATGTTTCGGTGGCATTAAATGATAATGCACTCACCAACGTCATTATAGTTCAAGCTTTAGACTTTTTTTTTTGTCTCTAACAATAAAAAAGAAATGTTAGCCAATGTTGGTAGTGATTTATATAAACTGTGTAGAATGTTGAGTAATAAATTTAAATTTCTCTAGATAAGTCTTTGAATCTGAGGTTTGGCCAAGAAAAATGAAAGAGCATATTGCCATTGGAAACAAGTAGTCAGATGTGAATTACCTGCATGAGTTTTGATGTCAGACCTCCAGCATAAGCCAAGTCATAAGATCAAAGATAAGAGAAGAAATAATGCAATTATCTAAATCAAATTTTGGTCACGTGAGAATTACCTGAAAAGTTTTTTTTTTTTAAATCCTGATTCTTTATCTCTACCTTAAATAATTAACTCAGGACCAGTGAAGATGAAGCCTAGGGTATTAGAATTTTTTCAAAGTTTTTCAGGTGATTCTATGCAGCACAAATTTGAGGCATACCCATTCATGCATCCTCCCTTTGCCTTCAATACAGCATTAATGATTGCTACTACAGACTGTTCATTTACAGTGGGAAGGAAGACTGAATATACCACCTTCATCTTTTATTTCACCTGTGTAGCCACAACCTATAAATCAATGGTTTCTGTCCTGACAGATCACAGCTGCCAAATCCTTCTGCCATCTACTCTGCATAAAGTGCTTTGTCGTCATCAGCAGGATTTCTGGTTTACACTGCCCAGCAGGAGTGAAAAAAAAGAGAAGACTTAAAAGACAAATTATCTCCCTGTTTGAAGAAAAGTACAGGGTAAAAACCTCACCCAAAGAACTTCAAATCCAAGTCTAATAAAATGAATGGGCAAGAAATGGTGGGCTTTCTAATATTTTTGTTTGTTTGTTTGAAGAGCTGTGAATATGTAGCTAGATTATCTGAAACACCGGGCCAGTATAACCTTGCACAAAAATCAATTCCAGATGGATAAAAAATGTAAATGAAAACATAAGAAAACTAAAATATGTGGGTAGATATTTTTCTAATCTTGGGATAGGGAAAGCCACTCTAAATATATCATGAACCACATGATTATATCATTAGATGTGGAAAAGCTTTTGATAAAATCCAGTACCTCTTCTTGATAAAAACCCTTGAACACCTGGGCATAGAGGGAATATACCTCAAAACAGTAAGAGCCATCCATGATAAGCCCACAGCCAACATATTGTTAAACGGACAGAAATCAGAAGCATTTCCCCTGACAACCAGAACAAGACAAGGCTACCTACTCCCATCCTGCCTGTTCAACATAGTGTTGGAAGTCCTAGCTAGAAAAATCAGACAAAAGAAGGAAATCAGGGTATCAAAATAGGAAAATAAGAAGTAAAGCTATCCCCCTTTGCTGACAATATGATCCCATACCTCAAAGTTGCAAGAAAATCTGTCAAAAATTTCTTGGCACTGACAGAGGACTTTAGCAAAGTCTCAGGGTATAAAATAAACATGCAAAAGACAGTTGCATTCTTACATACCAACAAGAAACAGCCAAAGAACCAAATAAAAAGCACAATCCTATTCACAATAGCCACACCCAAAAAATACCTTGGTATCTTCCTAACCGGAGAAGTGAAAGATCTATACATGAAAACTACAAAACACTACTCAAAGAAGTTAAAGAAGACAAACAAATGGAAAAATATTCCATGCTCATGGATTGAAAGAATCAACACTGTTAAGATGTGCATCCTACCAAAGGCAATCTACAGATTCAACACTATACCCATTAAATTACCAACATCATTCTTCTCTAACCTGAAAACAACAATACAGAAATTAATATGGAAACATGAATGACCACGAATAGCCAAAACAATCCTTAGCAAAAGAAACAAAACAGGAAGTATCACACTTCCAGACTTTAAACTTTATTATAAGGCTACAATAATCAAAACAGCCTGGTATTGGTACAAGAACAGGCATATAGACCAATGGGGCAGGATAAAGAGTCCAGAAACAAAACCTCAATTTCTCAACCAACTCATCTTTGACAAAGCCTCCAACAACAATCACTGGGAAGAGGAGAACCTATTCAGTAAATGGTGCTAGGAAAACTGGCTGACCACATGCAGAAGATTAAAACAAAACCCCTACCTACCACCATACACAAAAATCAACTCCAAGTGGATCAAACACCTATATGTAAAACCTCAAACTATAAGAATCTTAGAAAACACAGGAAACACCCTTATGGAAATCAGAGTAGGCAACCAATTCCTGATCAAAACCCCAGATGCCCATGTCATAAGAGATAACAAGCAGGACCTTATTAAACTGAGAAACTTCTGCAAAGCAAAAGAAACCACCAAGAGAGCAGGGAAACAGCCAGAGAATGGGAAAAAATATTTGCCAACTGCATATCTGACAAAGACCTAACATCTAGGATCTATAAGGAACTCAAACACACCAAAAAAAATAAATAAATAAACAGCTCCATTAAAGAGTGGGCAAAAGACATGAATAGACACTTCTCAAAAGAAGATATATGAGCAGCCAACAGACACAGGAAAAAGTGCTGAGCTCACTAATCATCAGAGAAATGCAAATCCAAACCACATTGAGATACTACCTAACACCAGTAAGAATGATCATCATTAATAAAACAAAAAAACAACAGACACTGGCAAGGATGTGGACAAAAGGGAATGCTTCTACACTGTTGGTGGGAATGCAATCTAGTTCAACCTCTGTGGAAAACAGTGTGGTGATTCCTAAAAGAACTAGAAATTGACCTTCCATTCAACCCAGCAATCCCCCTTCTGTGGATATACCAAGAGGACTTTAAATCACTCTACAAAAAAGATACCTGCGCAAACATGTTTATTGCAGCACAATTTACAATGGCAAAAACATAGAACCAACTGTGGTGCCTATTAAAACTGGACTGGATAAAAAAATGAGGTACATATACACAATGAAATATTACTCAGTCATAAAGAACAAAACTATGGACTTCGCAGCAACTTGGATGGATTTAGAGTCTATCATACTCACTGATCTATCACAGAAACAAAGAACTGAGTACCAGAAGTTCTCACTCATAAGCAGACCCTGAACATTTACCACAATACAACAAGAAAGGGATTGGCAGTAGCAAGAAACTGCTGGGGGTGGGGGCACATAACATCAATAAGTGTACCTGATCTCAGACCCAGCTCAGTGGCTCAGCCTGTAATCCCAGCACTTGGGAGCCAAGGTGAGTGAATGGCCTAAGCCCATGGGTTCAAGACCAACCCAGGCAACTTGGCGAGACCTTGTCTCTACAATAACTCAAAAAATTAGCTGGGTGTGGTAGCATGCGCCTATAGTTGTGGCTACTTGGAAGGCTGAGGCGGAAGGATCGCCAGAGCCCAGTAGTTCGATGCTGGGGTGGCCATAAGTGTGCACTGCACTTCAGCCTGGGCAATGGAGTGAGACTCCAACTCAAACAAACAAACAAAAAAAAAGTACCTGATATCAAACCTGGCAAAGTGGGGACAAAAGGGAGACCCAAATTTACCTGTATGATGACCACTTGTATACCTAATATATATATCATGAAAATAAAAAACTACAAAGATATGTAGTAGCTCTAAGAAAATTATATCTTGTAATATTTCTCACAAGCAAATAAAAAATACCTTATTATATAAAGAGTTTATACATATATATACCAAGGACACAAGTATAAAGAAGTATAGATAAATCAATGAAAATGTGGAAGGATATTCACCCTCATTTTTTAAAAATCAAAGGAATATAAATCAAAAGAATAGGAATCGAATAAGAATGAACCATCGTTTTCAATCTACAGAATGACAAAAATGGGAATATAGGAAAAAATTCTGTTTTGGCGAGCAAGTGGGTATTCTTGTCCATTACTGGTAGAAGTATAAACCAGTGTAACTTTTGTGGAGCATAATTTGAAACAAATATCAAAAAATAAAATGAATATATCCTGCAATCACTCTGCTAGCAATTTATCCTAAGAAGGTAACAAAAATGTAGTTAATCATCATAGTACTGTTTATTTTTTTTTAAAGTGTGAAAAATGGAAAGTCCACTAAGAGGAGATCTATTAGATCTATTAAGCAAATTACAGCACATGCATCACGTGTATTAATAGGTGCAGTCATAAAAATGCCAAAGACTCATACTGAAGTGAAAAACATCCATGAAATACTAGTTATGAAACAGCATGCATATGATCTTGTTTGCATAAATATGTCAATCTAGCTGTATACACATGATCTATTTGTATACAAATGAATTGTAAGATGCATTACAAAAATGTTTATGAAAATGTTAATAATGGTTATTTCTGGGTGACGAGTTTAAGGGCAATACTATCTTCTATATAACTTTTTAGATTGTTGGAATTTTCTGCAATGCATAATTATATTAAGTAAATTAAAATAAGTCAAACACAAAATAAGTTGAGAGTTTAGCATTATTTGAGATCTCTCAATCCTGCCTGCCCAAACCACTATCATTTTCTGATCAAAAAGAAAAGAGAATTGACAGAGGTCTTTCAAATGAAAAATCAACCAGATACGAATTACTTAACTTCAATCAAACAGGTTTAATTCAGAACTTGTACATGAAGTAAAGCACGTTATTTAAAGGTAAAGTTCTTTTCAAGCTGAGGGAATAGCCAATAAACTTTAGTAGCAATGAAGCAACGCAGAATCCTTACTTATTTTTAACATTATTTATTAGGTTTATTTATTTTTGCCTACCAAAACAACCAAATTGTGTCATTCTAACAGACTATCTCTATCTAAAATTTTGAAACTGGAGTATGTTTCTGTGTACATTAACATGTCACCTTATTTCCACTTCAAGAAGGAAATGCATTTTGGTGCCAAAGTGAAACACAGGTAAATTGAAATTACTGTACAGCTCTCAATATAGTAAAGCAATTACCAATTTGCTTTAATCTTACTGTTATAAATTATACATAATAGGCTTTGGAAAGAAGTGTCTAACTTATCAAGGAATATCATATGTGAATAAGAAATGATACATTTCCAACTTAAGCAGATTGATTAAATATTCTCAGCACAGCAGTATGTTAAAATAAAGTCTCAAATTTGGAGATGCCAACTATAAATGTTCCTTATTATGAGACAAGTTCCCTTAAAATGTGCTCTGTTAAAGCTCCATAAATATCACAAAATTCACAGAATCTAAAAATCTTACTGTATTCTTTTGCTAAAAGGTTTGTGAAAACAGGATTATATTTACTCCTGAAAAAAATTAAAATTACTTTCTTCACTCGTCTTCACTCTAGACTGTGCTTAGTCAGTCATTCACAATCAACAAAGTAGATTTAAATGAAAACACTTTTCTGTATTCCATAAGGCTAAAATGAACAATTTTTACACAAGACTTGCCACAGAGTATCAAAAAGTATTCCTGATGGCAGTATCTTGCCCATAAACTCAGCAATCTATAAATATGTGTTGATTTAGGTTGATATCAAGGTTCCATTCAGACAGTACTTTGAATGAAAAACCTGTAGTGGTGATAAATTCTGGTGAAAATATACATTGGCATTTAACAATTTAATTTGAAGTAGCTTAATGAATAGAGCAATATTCTTTTTTGGCAAACAAGAATATAAATAGAGTAAGACCATCCTTATCAGCAGGTTCCATCCACATCAGTGGTTTTAACCAACTGTGGATCAAAAATATTTGAGGAAAAAAAACAATTAAAAAATAAAACAATAAAAACTAATAAATTTTAAAAATACAGTATAAGTATTCCATAGCATTTACATTGTATTAGGTACTATGAGTAATCTAGAGATGACTTAAAGTATATGGGAGGATATGCATAGGTTATATACAAATACTATGCCCTTTATATAAGGGACTGGAGCATTCAAGCATTCTGGCATCTGTGGACAATAAGGGGAGCAGGAACCAGTTCTCCACTGACCCCTGAGGGATGGCTACACAACACGGTGAGGTGGCATGCATGGTAACAAAGAGTTTAGTTGTGAAAGGAACATATTTTTAGGATGATAAGACTGAAAAGTCTTTGTTTACCTGACAATATGTCAAGGAGACCAGAGTTTTATGATGGGACCTACTGAAAAGGACACTAACAGTGTTGGCCATTCTCAGACTTCAGAAAGTTTATGCTCTAGTCCTTTGCTGTTGAGCTCTAAACACAGGGAACAGTCACAAGCTAAGTTGGATCCCAGATGAATGTAAGGCCGACTCTTGGAAGAGGGGTTTAGTTGCACCCAGAAGCCCAAGCTAAACTTTAGTTGCCCACATTTAACATGAAATCTGTGGATGCCCATTCTGGAAGCCCCCGAGTCCTCTCAGAGCAGCCTGATGGGCAAAACATGCATGCTAAGCTGAAGAAATTCATTCCGTCATCTATGTTAGCATTATAATTTGATTATATTTGGAGCCATTGGAGCCTCCATTGTTTTACTTTGAACATGATTTCGTGGGAAATGATCTACATAACTCCAAGATCATTTGCTTCTAATGAGATATATACAGTTCTGGAATGAATGCTTAAATGTAAATGTCTGCCTTCAAGCAGACAAGACCTCCTGAACGAAGCTGGCAGAAGAGTTTGCTTAGACAACAGCCGTGCAGTGACTCAGCTGTGTTTTCACAACATGCTTCTATCCAGCACCCATGTCTATTTGTAGCCTGACAATAAAGGCCCTATGTGAACCATTTCTGAGTTGTCTGCCTTTAAAAGCAAGGACACTGTTCTCAGTTGACTCATTTGAGCTGCCTGTGCTTTTGAGAATAACCCACTGCCACATTTATGAAGGCATGTGACATAATTGCAGATTATTTTGGGCTTCGCCAATGCTTTTCTGCTTAGTCTTGGTCTAGCGTTTAGAAAAGCGAGTGAAGCCCACTACACACCACTACTGGTAGCTCTTGGAAGTTCTGAAAAAGACTGTTTTCATCAACACCCTAGACTGTAACTGAGATTCAGAATTGGAATGCTTGTCTATTTTGCTCACCTATCTTTATCCCCAGCACTTAAAACACATAGTAGACCCTCCATAAATATATACAAAGGAATGAATTAACCTCTGCCACAGACCTGTGAAATGACTTGGGCTTTCACACCAAATCCATGAAATATTTTCTTGTCCTGATGCCAAGTCAAGAAGACTTCTGCCAGAAAATCAAAAATTTTATATGGTAAAATGTACACCCTTTTAGTGGAGAAATGTTCTTCCATATATTACATTACTTTACTCCCTAGTCCTTAAAACTGATAAAACAATTTGTTGAATTTCAGTTCAACAAACATATATTAACAGTCCTTAATTTTCTAACCTTCTTTTTCAGTGTTTCTGCCACCCATCATGACACCTAGATGCACTAAATTGTAGTCTAGGAGGAAGACTTTGCCAATATATCTCTTAAAGGAGAGGGCTTCCAAAGGGAGATAAAAAAAATATAGTTCTTTAGCATTTTCATTCACAGAAAACTTTAAAACAATGTGTTCACAGATCCAGTGAAATTATCAATAAAGACTATAATATCTCTTAATAAAATAATCATGTCTGGAAAATATTCTCATAAATCTGAAAGTCAACTCCTAGAAGTAATATCCAGCAAAATGTTATTTTAGTTAACTACTTAACATTCTGAAGCACTGGAAGCATTCATATTTCTCCTGAAGTCTTTAAAACCCAGAAAACAGCTAACTCTACTACAAGGCCATTTCCAGATCATATATCACAGAGGAGAAAATTACTATGCTAACTACATATGTTACACAACAGAGTTCTACTTTCCCAAGAACTCATTCATATAGAAGTTAATTCACCTAGGAGGGATCAAAAGAGGCTTCTTCCCTCATGTCAGATGCAGTATTCTAAAACCAAGGCTTATGAGATTACAAAGGATTCCAATTAAATTCAAAAAGACACCAAACTAATACACACAAGAAGTGTTGCAATGTCCCATACTCAAACAATGAGAGGAATGCCCATCAAAAACAATGTTTTGAAATTACCTGCACAAGAAAGCCAAGTTACATCCTGACGCAAAGAAGACAGTTTTGTTCTTACCATCCCCCTCTTAAAACCACAGCTTTATTTTATTTTCTTAACATATGGCTGCCTGTTTTCTCTTCTTCAGGCTGGCCACAGAGTGCCTCCCAGTGCTCTCTTCTCCACTTGTTTTCTTGAAAATGATCTGTTTTAGTTATCATTATGCCGTCATTTAGATGACGAATAGTTGCCCAACTTGGATACAGATCAGATTTTATAAAAATTGTATTACCGATATCACTATTACAACTTAATTTAATCATCCTTATCTTATGAATGAGGAAAAAGAAACAAAAACACTCTCTCAGTAAACTTCATCTCCAAATCCTACCACACTTGTTCTCCACAACCCGTGCTGGGAACACAAGGATGCATGTTCTTTGGCTAGCACAATATTATTTTTTAAATGTTAGCCAGGTGCCAATATTTAATACTCACCACATTTCACTAAGAATTAGAATTGTAGGCCTCTCTTCAAAAATAAGAAAATGAACTACTAGTCACATGGGAACAAGCAAAGCTGAGTGGTACCTTCCTCTTTCTGATGGAGCATGTGCTCTTAGAAGACATCACTGTTCCCATGCTGTGAGGAAGCCTCAGCTAGCCATATAGAAAAGTCGTGTGCAGAGTCCCCAGGCCCCAGCTGTTCCAGACATCCCAGTTCAGGAATTGACATGTGAGTAAAGAAGCTATTGCGCACCTTCCACCTCTGCTGCCATCTGACTGCACGTGTGTGAGTAACTGAAGAGAGAACCACGCAGCTGAGCCCATCAACTCCCCAAACCATGAAGGTGAGTAATAAAACGGTTGTTTCAGGCCTCTGACTTTTGGGGGTAATATGCTATGCAGTCATACACAAGGGCTAAAAGATACAAATGCATTTAAACTAAAACAATTGTTTAAAGTAATCTCTCCCTTTTTACTTGCGTCAACATAGATGTGATAGCCTCCATCTCGTTTTTGTATTTCGCCAAAAATCTAGAACATGAATGTATCCAGGAAAGAAAACTAAAGTAGAAGAAAAGAAACTATTTGGAATTAGCAGTATTTTTTTTTTTAGACAAGCTGGCTGGCACCACTTATGAATGTCATAAAGTTTAAATAATAATAAGTAGCAAGGTGAAGAATACAGTTTGGAAAAGTGAATCTGGTTCTTTTTTAAGGAAATCACCTTCATTTACTACTCTACATTCAACACTTAACACATTGCCTATTTTTTAAATGACTGGATCAACTAAAAGTAGTTTTGTATGTACTTTTTCTGATTGGTTGGGAGAATTTAAAACATCTTTTCCATCACTGAAACATTGCTATTATTGTTGCAAAAGGAAGGCAAATAACATCTGCAAAGTAACCAGCAAATTGTGGTCACAATTAATTGTATATAAGTCAAGTCAGAGTCTTTATAGCTTAATGAGAACCAGGTCCACTTACAGAGAAACAACTCTTGGCTTGTATTCATTAAACCCAAATTACACAGGTAGGCATGCAGATCTAACCTTGAGCAGGTAGCTCAATCATTTGATGCTATATCTTCATGTGTAAAATTAAGCTAATCATATATTCTCAAAAAAAGTGTAATCCCCAAGTTGAACAGAATATGGTCTGCATACTCAAGTACTAGAGATTAACCCTTGTGCACTGCATAGTGTTAAAGTAGCTGAGATGCTTTTGCCTAAATAGAATTGTGTATCTTCATTTCCTTCCCTTCTTTCCCCTACTTGTGACTCAAGCCAGATTTCATCAAGCTATTTTTGTAATTACTAAAATACTGGAAATACAGCAGCAGGCCAGAAGCAAAGTAAAATGCAGCATCCAGTAAAAGAAAGAAAATCACGCGGAGTGACTGAAAGGCCATCTGCTTCTTGCCGAGCTGTAGGGGTGAGGAAGGCAATCTGGACTGTACTATTTGCGTCTGCTCCAAAACCATACCCACCTGCATGTTGTCAGTGGCATCCCCGAGCAGCCCTCCAAAAGTGATGGCGTTTGTTACAGTTGCCAGATAAATGAAGAGAATGGCCGAAAGAGCCTGAATATTTAAAGCGTCATAAAAATCACTGGCAAAAAATGGTGCTTTCCTCTTGATGTCCTTAATGAGTCCACCACAGAACCTAGGCAGGGAGAAAGCAGACATAGAACTAAGGGTAAAATTGCCAAGTTGACCAGGAGATAACTCATCACAAAGAATTTATATTTAAAGTATCTGAGTCAATGACAGCCCATAACCACATAACATGAAACCAGAAAACTGTGAAGGAATACAGTTTATTCTATCTTTCTTTCTTGGTTACCAAATTAGGTGTCACATTCCCTAAAGACCAGCCAGTTGATCTTTAGGTAAAAGTAAACCATGTAGATAAATTGAAGTTTTTCATTACCCAAAGAATAATATCAAATTATGAGAGATTATATTGTGGCCTTTATCGTCTTGCCATAGTGTCCTTTCCACCCTCATTCATTCACTCAGTCATTTTTTTACTCATTCTTTCATCCCACAGATGTTTATTGAGCACCTCTGACACCATTCTGGATGCTGAGGATACAACAGTGGACAACATGGGCCAAAAAGCCCTGCCTTTCATGAGATTGGCTTTGGGAGGTGAGGGGGTGAGGCAGACAAAAAACAAGATAAATAGGTAAAAGCATAGTGCTAAAAATCAAGGGAAGAAGTAAGTGGAGAAGAGAGTTTTGTTAATTGGAGAAGAGGTGGCTGAAATTTTAGATAGGGTAGTTGCAACAGGCCTCCAAGATGGTAACTTTGGGGTAAGAACATGAAGGGGAAAGCCATGCACACCTGTGAAGAGGAAGGTGCAGTTGAGCCCCATGACAAGTGTCAGCAGGTCAGAGGAATGACTCACACATCAGTCTACTCACACTCCCAGGGGAGTTCTCAACCTCATACCTCAGCCCTCCCATGCCCTGGTGTTTGCCTACAATACCCTCTTCCAAAGTTCAACTGCTCTCATCTGAAGTCTTGGCCCTACAGGGGTATATGTCCACTCTGGGCTATCACACTTTATCAGGACTGTCTATCTGTTTGGGCACCCACTGAACCTTAGCTGCCTCAGTGCCCTGCTTGAGTTTTCTTAGAATGCACAAAACTGTGCATGGCTCTGGGCATATTACAGACACTCAGTGCACTTAGGAAAAGTGAGCTACGGAAGAATAAAATACAATCTAATTAAACAAAAGATTAAATTCAAGAACTCATATCTGTAGGAAAGGAAAAGGATATTCCTAATGGGAATAGTTTACAAATAACTATTTTGTAAAATGGGGGAGAAAAAAAGGTTTCATTGTATATTCTCTACTTTTAAGAAGAAAAGAAAGGGAAATAATTTCCTGATAATTTGGGAGAGAAACCCAAGTGGGTCATCAGAAGAAGAAAATAACTTCATTTTATTCAGATTCAATTGCATATTGAAATGATGTACTTTTGGGGTTGCAAAAAAGTCCTGCCATATTTTTTAAGTTTTATCTTCATAAAATAAGTATCCCACTTAAAATTTTATCAAGTCCAAAATAAAATGAAGACTCTAACAGTGGAGAAGTAGACTTATGAAAAGAAATTAGATGCAGCAAGCTGGGAAGCCCGAATTCTGGCTAAGAAGACAAAACAACGACCCATCAGCCATGCCTTTCTCTACAAATTACTCACATTTGAATAAGTGTACAGGTAAGAGATGGAACCATGAAAGTCAACTGGGGAAGGATGGCACACCAGGCAGTCCTCCCGCCATCTCTCTGACCCCCACTCTGCCACCTCATGGTCTCACCTCTCCAGTCACATGGCCTCAGTGCCAGCCCAGTCACATGCCAGGCACTCTATGCTGCAGCCTCTTTCCCCTGACACCCACGGGGTCTGTATCCCATCTCCTTTAGCACTTTCCTAAAAGGTTGCCATTCTCATAAAGCTTTCTCTAACAGCTTGGTCTAAAATTGGAATGTGATTCTTCATTTCCCAAAATCCTTATTTCTGCCTTGATTTTCCTCATAAAGCCATCACCACACTTTCTTATTTGCCTACTGTCTGTCTCCTGTCATCCCAAGGTCACATCCATAAGGGCAGTAAGCCTCATTTAATCCACTGTTATATCCCCAGTGCCTGTGATGAGCAGGCACATTATACATATTTGTTGGCTAAACAAAAGAACAAACTAGTAAATAAAATGCTGATAGAAAGACGAAGGGCAACTTAGATTTCAGGAGAGTTTTGTCATGAATGGTGATAGGATCTGTCAGTTACCGTCCAGTTCTCTGTAGTTCTTCACAATCCCCGTGTCCTCCTCCTCCATGTCCTCCATCATGGGGCGTGTCCCCATTCATCTGAACGCTCTCTCCACCTGAGTACATATTCTTTCTAAGCGAGACAACAGAGCCCAAGAGTATATTAGTTTATTTGTTTGCTTCTTAGCTGTATCATGGAGTGGCTAACAGAGAGATGGAGTGAAAACCCTTTGGGAGAGAGATTATTACTTCTTCCTGCCATCCTAACAAGACAATTCTTGAGGTATAATATTTAGAGCCAAGAGAAATGACTGAAAGAATAGGAAAGTTTAATGAGCTATATGTCTTATAAGAGGAAGACTGTTTCACCTGGGAAATCATAGATTTTCAGAAAATGGTTTCTCCTTAACTATCTTACCTAATTTCTTAACCTTGTAAATCTTCAAGGACTCATCTTCAGTAAACTGATATTTCCGCATGTACAAGGAGTCCCCAAGGAATGAATGTGACACATTCCCATATCGTAATCTGAGATCTCTGAGTTATAACAACTGAAGAACATCACAACATATAACATTTATTTTACAGTGTCCAGGAAATGTGAAACCGAGACACATAAGTGATTCATTTGATGAAATACATCAAATTAAATGGGAACCTGAAAATATTAGAGCAACAGCCTGACCTCACTTTCTTTAACACAACCTCTTTCCCAGGCGTATCCCAGCAACTGAAATTTCTCAATTGCCTGATAATTTACCTTTTATCAGATGATGGAAGACTCTTAGGGGGCTCTATCCTGATTGCTGGATCCCATTCCCCAGGTGGAAGGACAATGACTTCATCTAGGAATTCATCAATGCCAGCAATCAGGTCATGCCTGTCTTTTGCTTTATAAGCAATGTCATGGAACACCTAAAGAACAGTAAAAGATATGCTGATCCAACAAGAGAACTCTCTGCGTGTCTCACACCATGTCAGGTCTTAAGAATGTCCTCACACCCACGTCAAGTCCCATAACCCACTCTGATATTCCACATCCATGCTCTTCTAGTTCCTATTGCTTAGCCTGCCCCCAAATAGGTAGGTAGGCAGATTATGATCTCAAAGAACAGGGGTAGAGGCATGAGAAATAGCAATGGTTTTATGTGGTTTTTTTTTTTCCTATCAATATTGTAAAACAACATTGCCTTTCAGCTCCCACTGGTATGTGCCACTACTGATACAGTTGCTATGGAAACCAGATGAAAATGGTTTGGAGAAATAGACTGAGAAGTCATTTCCTGAAATGAAAACATTTGCAACAAACTATTCCTGATAATTCAAGGAGGAAAAGTTCAAGCTGAGTGTTAAGATCAGGTTAAGATCCAAACACTGCAGTTCTCAAACACACGAATAATATGAGATATTAAAGAAAAATCTGAGTGCTATTAGTAGCTCATTATTAGAGGCTCATCTGTCTATCTTTTAGCAAGGCAATGACTAAACCATCTAAGGCAGCAAATGTTTCATATCCTTTGTACATACAGAGGTCCAAAGAAAGAGGTTCGAAAAACGTACACAATCTTTTTTGTCAATCGTTTCATTCTTCTAACTGAGCTGATCTGAAAGTTCTTTACATATAGCCTAAGTCTTTCATACATCATAAGCAAATTCTTTAGTCTTCAGAAGAGAAGATGGCCCCCATTCAGCACCCTTATCTATCCTTAAAACTGCTAACTAAACCTCTTCTCCTAGAAATTTATTTTTAAGAGCTATAAATTAAGTAACATTTAACAGTCTGGGGCTTGTGGAGGGGAGGGGAGGGTGATACAAAATGACAGCACATCATCTGTGGCAGACCCAGCCATCTTCAACCTCATTTTCTCTTGCTAATCCCAATTAGTAGCTGGAAAGTCAGAGACTCACTTTCCCTGTCAGCCCTGCAGAGAAAGACTGACAGTCCCAACCCATAAGATATAAGAAAAATGCTATCTTGAGAAAGTTTTAGACCACCTGTTAAAAGAGACAGAGTCAATTACATCACCCCACCCTTCTTCCTATCCTAAATATAAATGAGATGACTGGAGCTGACTACAGACCATTTTGTTTTACCATATTGATGGGGGGTGGGGTGGGGGGGGAATGCCATCTAAGACCATAAAGCGAGAGCTTGAGCTCTTGATCTATCATTAAACAGTTAGGTTAAACCAACTCCAGCAATTCCTACCTCTAAAATTGTTACGTGAGAAAAACAAATCCCAAATTTTTAAGCCACTATAAATCTGGCACTTGCAGTCTAAGGTATTCCTAATTGATACATCATGAGGAAGGATTTTTAAAAAGAGAGAGAAATTATTAAAATACAAAAAATAAATACATGAACTTACTAAGATGAGGAAAATAAATGTTCCCTTGAGGAGAAAAATCGGCATAGCCATGCTTCCATGCTCTCAGTCCCAGAATAAAGTAACCACCTGAGTAATCACCATACAGAGTTTCTATAACTAAAGAGAAAGGAACCCTATTCTCCACTCAACACAAGGAAAAATGGACAAATCAAGCAATGAAGCAAAAGCAAAACATTTGGGGAAAGAGTAAACTAGAAAGACACAAAATCAGAAATTAATAATCCAATTTTTTTTTTTTTTTTTTTGAGTTGGAGTCTCACTCTGTCGCCCAGACTGGAGTGCAGTGACCGCTCCTGGCCACCGCAGCCTCGCCTGCTGGGCTCCAGCGATCCTCCCGCCTCAGCCTTCCAAGTAGCCGGAATTACAGGCATGCACTACCACGCCCGGCTGATTTTTTGATTTATTGTAGAGATGAGGTCTCACTGCCCAGGCAGGTCTCGAACCCGCGGGCTCAGGCAATTCACTCACCTCAGCCTCCCAAAGGTGTGGGATTACAGGCTGAGCCACCGAGCCCGGCTAATAATCCTATATTTTAACTGTATTTCTCCTCCTATGAGACTAGTTCAGAGTTGTATCATGTTCAAAATGCATGTAACAGCATTCAAGCTGTTTTTAGAGTAAATGGGGTCATAATTCCAAAGCACCTGTATTAGACACTCTGTTGGAATGGTTGATAAACCATTTTGGGATGTGTATCATTCCTTACCACAGAATAACAAAATCATAAACACATGCTATTTCTGATACCTAAGGGGAAAATGCATTATCCATTTTATTATGCATTATTTTATAGAACCAGTCATTTCTGAAAAAATATAGAATATAGTTATTTGGATTCCCAGAATTTATATGTAAACAATTTAACAGAAAAAGTTTAAGGTAATACAACAACGTTGAGCTTTTTCTTTCTTTCTTTCTTATTGTAGAGACAGGGTCCTACAAAAAACTCCTGACCTCCAGTGATCCTCCTGCCTTGGCTTTCCAAAGTGCTGGGATTATAGGCATGAACCACCAGGCCTGGACGACCTTGAAGTTTTTAAAGAATATTTAGCATACAATCAGTTTTAAGAATTAAAAATATTTACAAAAAGAAAAGAAAATATGTTTTATTCCAACAAAGAGTTTGGAATCCAACATAAAAACAAAGGGCATGCCTTGCTTTCTGAAAATGGTAATAGGAGCCGGGCACGGTAGTTCAAACCTGTAATCCCAGCACTTTGGGAGGCCAAGGTGAGAGCACTGCCAGAGACCTGGGATGAGAGACCAATCTGGGCAACTTGGTGAGATCATGTCCCTACAATAAATTAAAAACATTAGCTGGACATGGTGGCATACGCCTGTAATCTCAGCTACTTGGAAGGCTGAAGCCGAAGGATCACCTGAACCAAGCAGGTCGAGGCTGCAGTAGTCATGAGTATACATACCACTGCACTCCAGCCTTTGAGACTCCAACTCAAAAAAAAAATGCTGACTAGGAGTCAGCTCATTTGCCAGCTACGACTGTGCCTCATGTCTGGTAACCACATAATGCCAAGAGAACACATAGTGGCAGCCAACTCACAGGATGAACATGACTTAACAGCCCCAGAACCCCATCTTCTTGATTCCTACCTCATCAGACATCAAGGTAGCGATGGCTCTGCCAATCTCGTGGTAGGACTTGGCTTTCCCCTTCGGACCTAAGAGAATGAACAAGAACCTAGCAGAAAAGGAAAGAAGCAAAGTCTATAACACACACTTCATCAAACTCAACATACATAAAACTGACAGACATGTAGCCTAGTTCATAAAAAAGCTGGATCTAGAATGCAACTTCAAAACAAACGCAATATTCTTGGTAATATCAAGAACATTCTTTCACACTATTGTGAAACAAAATTCATTGTTAAGTTTATTTGGAGACAAAAGAGAATGTATACCAGAAAACTTAGAAGATTTTTTTTATTGAACAGGAAAGGTTCGATGTATGCACCTTATGAGTCATTCTATCTTTCTTTTTTAAACTTTTCTTCTTGCACCATTCCTACTGACTCTCAGAATCATTGGTACAAACCCATTAAGCACAATAACTAGAAAGTCTTAGTACATCTTCACATTTCTCTGACTTTTCCTTACCCAATATGGGAAGTGACAGAGGATTGTCTCCATACTTTAAAAAAATATTTCTACGCAAAAGTGACTGAGAGTCAACAAAAAACAAGTCTTTGGGCAACCTCCTCGGGTCCCCTCCTTCTGTGGGAGCTTTTCTGTGCTCTCAATAAATCCTACTTAAAAAAAACCAAAAAAAAAACAAAAACAAAAACAAAAAAAACCTCTACAAGAAAAAAGTTTTCTACAAGTAAGCCACATACTGACAGTCAAAGCAAGGAAATAGAAATTCAAAATAAAGTATAATTCACAGTCAGTTAAAATTCTTTTGTGGGTGTCCTCATTTTCATTTCCAAACCTTTTTTTTCTTCACAATGCACAAAACATGGCTCCATAGCCAATAAAGCCTGAAACATGCAATAATGAACCTATCCTCACTTAGGTTCACTTTGTATCATGTTAGGAGAAACTCCTCACTAATCATAGGGGAAAAGACGTGTTTCCCTGGGGAAGGGGACCTGAGAAGCAAATGCATAAGAAAAAATATACAAAAGGTGACACTGGGTAAATCCTTGCCTTGATGATGTCCTACCTAATGAGGAGACAATGAGAGCAATAAAAATGATAACCTGATATGCTTACATAGCTTTCTAAAGCCTGCAAAGCATTTTCACATTCGTCACGTTAAGTTTCCAAACAACCCTCTGCAAAAAGAACAGGTATCCTATTTCAGTTTGATGGTGAAAACACTGAGGCAGAAGGAGGTTAATGGATGAGCCCAAAGACTGTGCTTGGCAAATGACACAGAGCAGACAGATTGGCCTTCTTGCCTCCTGGCTTTTCACCACACAATTCTGCCTAATATCACCTGCCCAGTGGATATGTCAGTGTGGTGATTCAACAAAGACAAGTTATCCAACAATGACTTCCATAGATCACCCTGGGGAAAGAACTTATGGATACTTAACAAGGCACAAAAAAACTTAGGTAAAATTTTATGGTCCCAGAATTGGCTTAGCACTTTGCTTAGGAGAATTTTATTTTTTACTTATTTGCTTATATGTCTCACTTCAAATAAAAAATGGTTAGTAGCAAGTACTTGGGGTCTATTCCAAAATGCCCTTGAATGTTTACTTTGAATGCCCGTGAATAATGACTTTTGTTCATCATAAAATTAAATCAAAAGGTGATTTTTTTTAAAGACCCAGAAATTCATTGGTACAAATCCAATAATGTAAAAAAGGTGTCTAAAGGTTTGAATACACAGATTTTATTATCAGAGAGTAACCATAAAACCAGTTAGCACTTATTTACTTAAAAACCAGTTCGGGAGTGAAGCAGCACACTCGCTTTCAAGTGTTATCATCATGGACGAAATAGCAAAAGCAATCAGCAGACACAAAAGTCTGTTCAAGTACGCAAGGAGTCATTATTAGAATTGAATTTTAGTTCTTCCAACACTGAAGTTCAATTGCTGCTAGAACCTTCCTTTCTGTGAAGCCGGCCCCCAATTTTATACCCCTACATATAGTGCTTCTTGATGACAGTAAACGGTATTTTTCTAAAGGAACTGATCATTGATTTGAGTGCAGTACATACAAAAAATATTTAACCACTAAAGCAAAACACAAATCCCATTAAGAAACACTAACTCTAGTATTGGCCACCCTTCCCAACTCCATTTGCCTGTCTACAAAGAGTCTAACAGCACAGTAAGAATGCGAGTTTAGGCCAAAGTAAAGAAAAGAAGTGGGGGCAGATGCTGCGTCAACTAGTACATTTTTAAATAATGGATTTCTTTTGCTTCTATTTTTATTATTTCAGTGTACCTAAATATTAACTTTTCAAAAATGCATCACATCTAAAGCTTCCCCAGAACCACTCTGTATTTCTTCCTGCCTCTCCCTATCACCTCCATCATGATTACAGCCCACAAATAGACATTATAGAACTGATACAAGTTAATTATCAGGTTATCTCTATGACAACAAAGCCAGACAATACTTTCTTGTTAGTGAGAAAAACACTCTCAGTCAGTAAGAGTTCTCAAACATAAACTTCGGCAGATGACTGGTAAGTATTCTGAGAGCTGACAGAGTAGTGAAGCCTCCAAGTTAAATCCTGTGAAAGGAGGGAACACATCGTCTATTACATATTTATTCTTTGGTCTCTGCTGAGTGGTGCCAAAGAATGAATGAAAGCAGCAGATTAATGGTGTCAATAACACACATTGTAGCAATAAACCCAGTATACAAAGATTATATTGATCCAGTAACCTAAAGATATTCTTCTTCTTTCCTGAGTAGTGTAATTTTTTATTTTTTTAAAAGTTCATTTCTTTATTAATGGAATACCACCAAGTGCCAAACAGAAACATGGTGGCATATCAATTAAAATTTTCACACTACTCCACTCAGGAACAATTCAGTAAATCTGCCTCCTAAAATGATACACAGAGGGAACCCAAGCATCCATAAACAGCAAGAAACATCACCTCAAGTCAAGGATTTAATTTGTAGGCATGAAAACCCTTAAGAAGTCTCTAATCTGGATTGTATTATTGAACCGGGAAGAGAGATCTGAGAAAACTAAACACACAGGACAAGCTAAAGTTTCCTTTGCCTGAAACATGTTCTCTCCCCTATAGCCTTCAAAGAAGCGAAGTCTGTTACAACTTTTATGATCGAAGTACATCCTGCCAAACTCAGCTTTTATAATGTCCTGAAAACTCCTTTCATGACCCAAGCTGTTTTTTGTCAATGGACAGATGTTATTTTTAACCAGAAGCTTTTTTCTTTATTAACAAATTAGAGTAAACATCACATTTGTGTGACTGGAAGGGCACAGCCCATGTTGACAGCTCAGAAAAAAGAATAATTGATGTTACTGAATTCTTTTTATTCACTCATAAATAGAAATAAGTCAGAGTTAGAATTTTTAATAGTGCCTAGTTGCCTCGAGAATCTTTATGAGGCCCTTTTCTACTTTTGTGAGCTTCTTTATACAGCTAATTATGCCTGGGGAGGATGCCTCTAGCATTCTCCACAACAAAAAACAAAAAGCACTTACCAGATGATCTGTGTCTGGAACCAAAGGCCTACACTCACATTCACAAAATAATTACAGGCAGAAACAGAGCATAATATCAGAAAAGGAGCCAGCCTTCCCAAACCACTCCATTTTTTTTTTCAGAAAGGATGTGCACCACCCTCCCCCCAATAAATCACAACTATTTCTAGAATAAACCCAACATGTACCAATCCTTTACTCCCTTCTCTCAAAATAACAGTGAACTGAATAACCACTTATTCATCTTTAACAGCATTGGAAAGTGTGGCTAAACTGTAGCTTTCACAATAGATTCACGAGGACCGCAAACCCATCATAATCAACCACATTACATGTGGTAAATAGCACCTAGTCAGTAAACTGGTGGACACAACTAAACTGAACAAGGAAGGCCTGCATTCCAATTCTTCTAATTTTTTTTCTAATTTTTATCTTAAAGATGTGGGATACAATTCAGGGTTAGGTATATAAATGCTCATTATGCTGGTACCCTTGTTGATGTGACTTTTTTAAAAGATGATTTTGACAATTAAGCACAAAATGTTTCTGTTAGGCAGATAATTGTTCATAACATAAAATATGTATTATCTTATAGTTAAAGGGTAACCATCCTAATTTTTTAAGAGAACTTGAGCTTACTGAACAACAATTTGCTCTAGTGCAAATCAAGATCAGAAAAGGACAAGCTGTTGCAGTGTTTTTATTATTCTTAAAGGGAGAACCCTAAACTTAGTTATTCCAATGCATTCTAGATAGCTCTCTTAGGGTCTGAAACCTGTAGTTCTACTCCTGGCACTGAAGGTGAATCTGCCCTTTGCCTTGATCTCTCAACTGTAAAATGGTAATATTAATCCCTTATACAGCTCAGAAATATGAGTTAGTGGTGGCTTTGTGCACAGATATAGAGTGACAGTAAGCAAAGTGCCTGCAAGATGCTGGGAAAATCATGAACATCACCTACCAAGTCGCCAAAGATCAAAGAACAGAGTTTCTTTGCTTTCATATGAATAGCAAGAAGGGCCCCTACATAGAGAGACATTCACCCAGACGATAGTGGTCCAGTGGCAAGGGAGGCTGCAACAGATCAACCAAGTGACAGAGTGAATGGAGAAGCATGTGAACACTACACAAGAAAGGGGAGCTGCTGTAGCCACGCTTTCTTTAAGGTATGTGGTAGTAACACTGCTTATTAAAAATAGTGATAATAATAACAATAGCAGCATAACCTTCCTTCATCTTTAAAAGGAAAAATTACCATAAAAATATGTACACTTGAGACCCGCCTGGGCAGCGAGACCTCATCTCTACAATAAATCAAAAAATCAGCCGGGCATGGTAGCACATGCCTATAATTCCGGCTACTCGGAAGGCTGAGGCAGAAGGATGGCCGGAGCCCAGCAGGTCGAGGCTGCGGTGGCCGGGAGCGGCCACTGCACTCCAGTCTGGGTGACAGTGTGAGACTCCAACTCAAAAAAAAAAAAAACTAACTAAAACTAAATATGTACACAAAAATAGACTTTTCAGGTGTTGCCGAAGTCCCACAGAAGAGCACGCATTGTAAAGCACATAATAGAATGCACACAGTCCCACAATGATGGCCACATTCCTTGTGGAATTTCCTTTATTGGATTTCACAGGATGCAGCCCTCATAAATGGTCCCACATTACTTACACGCACACACGAGAAAAAAGCTAATGGGGCTTCCTACTCAGTGATTACAGCTTGCACTGGTTTGGAGGACAGCAAATGGATAAAAATATTTCCTGGAAAAATGTGACTATGCAAGAATTTATTATTCAGACAATTACCCTGAAATAGTTTTATAATATTATTGAATTACATCCCTTTGAATTGTGTGGCTCCTTTTGTTAATTCAAATGATGCCCTTTTTCACCTCTAGACTAGCACTACCTTCTGG
Source organism: Cephalopachus bancanus (assembly GCA_027257055.1). Taxonomy (NCBI): domain Eukaryota; kingdom Metazoa; phylum Chordata; class Mammalia; order Primates; family Tarsiidae; genus Cephalopachus; species Cephalopachus bancanus. Next base: position 2,291,891 of record JAPVLO010000030.1, on the reverse strand, counting down.
TATGAAAGGAAAAAAAAAAAAGAAATGAGCCAGACAAGAGCACAGGATAAGCGGGACGCAAAAATGGTCATGATTTGCTACTCGGTGCATGCCTATTATTGTTAAATAAGAAGCCTCTTAAAATATTTTTATTTGTATCTTCTAGAGAAAAATGGTAATAAAAATGAAAAGGCAAAAGCAATTTTCTTTAACGCTTCTTGGCATGTTTTTTTCTTTCAGGCCCCAGTAAAGATAGTCCAAAGAGATGTAAATAAAACCATAGGGCAGGGGGCTGGACTCCAGCCATTATCTGACTCAGCTGTTCGCCAGGTGATTGCACAGATAGAACTGCAAGACTCTGCTGGAATGTTTTCAAGCAAAAACCTAAGTTACAGAAAACACAAATCATGATAATCCCATTAGTCGAATAAGCTATGATCATGTCCTTTCCATTACCATTTGTCCAATGACTGTATCATTCCTACTTAAGTGTCTAGGAAACATAAAAAGGGGTTAAAAAGGAAAAACCCCATATCATCAGGAAGAATGCCCTGTGATCTATGAATTGAGAGACCTTAAAGAAATCTTCTCTTAATTTTCCTACTAACTGGGCTCAAAACAAACCTTGGGTCTCTTTTCACTGTCAGTGAATCATGCTCAGGCCATCTGAGCTGAGGAGAATCCATCCATCACTGAGGAGAATTCATGACCCCAGCTGCTCACATGAGGAGACCTCAAGAAAAGAAAGTCACCTGTCCTTGCTCTGGGACCCACAGAAAGCACCCTCCTCCAAAAAAGTCCTATTCATCTGACAATTTTCTGATGTCAACCTAAAGATTACAAGTTCTGTCTAAACTCTTCTTTTTTGTTTTTTGTTTGTTTAGTTAGAGTCTCACTCCATCACCCAGGCTGGAGTGCAGTGGCACACTCACGGCCATCCCAGTGTCAATCTGCTAGTCTCCAGCTATCCTTCTACCTCAGCCTTCCAAGTAGCCAGAATTACAGGTGCACACTTCCAAGCCCGGCTAATTTTTTTATTTATTGTAGACACAAGGTCTCACCAGGTTGTCTGGGCTGGTCTCGAACCCACAGGCTCAGGCAATCCACTTGCCTCGGCCTCCCAAAGTGCTGGTATTACAGGCTGAGTGACCGAGCCCAGCCAAACTCTCCTACAGCAAAAATGTAAGGTCAAACGTTAACTTCTATTCAACTCACTGCATTCCATAAGTCAAGCTTCCTAGCTCTACGGAGCTCAGTTTCAGAGGCAGATGAAGAGGATGACTTCTCAGGTACTGAGCCATGCAATGAGCATGTGAATATGAAAACATTCATATGCTTTCTTTTAAAATAAAAATTTGTGTCACATGATGTACATAACAGTAAAGCATGCAAGTGTACAGCTTAATGATTTTTACATGTGTTTGCGTACATGTATGTATATATGCACCCACTTACCAATTTTCTGATAAAACATAGAGCAAATGAAAGCAATGAAAACATCTGAACCATTTTACTACCTGTATGACCTTAGACAAGTTATGTCAGCTCTCAGACTCGGTTTCCTCATTTGTAAAAACCAAATAACTGTAGATTGTACTTCAAAATATTATTGTAAAGATTAAGTAGGATTATCCATAAGAAGAAACGGGTGCATTGCCCAATATATTAATATGATTGCTATTATTATTACTATATAAGTGCCAAGTAATTTGATAATATAAAAGTCAGACAGTCATTATTTCACTAAAACCTCTTCAATATGTTTATATGAAAGGTACACTCATTCTATTGATTCTTTAGCCTGAGAGGGAGTAGGCTTCCCTATAAGCACACAGCAAGCCAGAGAGCAGCTTACCTTGTGGGCACAGGAACCTCAGTCAAGGCACCCAGCATGACAGCCTGCTGTAGCCGAACAAAGGCAATAAAAGGGGTATCCAAAAAGTCAACTTCTCCGACAAGCACATTGGAAGCTTCTGCATCACGTGGCAGTTTTTTCATGAACTTATTCTTCAGCTGCATGAGAAGAAGCAAGAAAACACAATTTGTTTCAGGGAAGGGAACAAAAAGAGATACCCCATGTAGCACTCATGGGAAAATTCCTTTATTCAAATCTACATGCAACATGTCCTAGCTAATCACTTATATATTTTGACTGTTCTATTATAATAAGCATTTATCTGTCCCTTGGATTCGCAAATATTAAGAATATAACCATGCGGTTTACATATAAAACAATGTATAGTAAGAAAGGGATTGGCAGTAGCGGGACACTGCCGGGGCAGGGGTAGGGACACAACATCAATAAGGATACCTGATCTCAAACCAGGCAAAGTGGGAAAGAAAGGGAGACCCAAACTTTACCTGTTTGATGACCACTTGTATAACCTAATCCTGAATTGTTCCCCACATCTTTAGAAATATTAAAAAATAAACAAAACCTTCCTGTTAGCTTTAAAAAAAAAAAAGCAAAGTACAACTTCATTCACTTATGTATTCAATCACTCAATGAAAATTTGTTGAGCGTCTACTATGAACCAGGCAATGATCTTAGCCTTAGGGATACAGGGATGGAGAGATTAATGTATTCCATATCCTCCTTGGGCTTATATTCTCACAAGGGCAAATAAAATGTGATTTAAAGTGGTGATAAGTACAAAGAAGAAAAACTAAAATAGGTATGAAGGTACTATTTTAGAGGGATTAGGAAAGTCCTCTGAAGCAATTCATTTTATACTGGAGTAAGGGGACAAGCTAGGCAAAGATCTGAGCAAAGAACATTCTAGTCAAATAGAATGGCAAAAGCAAAGTCTCTGAGATAGGAAGGAGCTTGACAGTTAGAGGAAGAGTAAGAAGTCAAACATGGCGGCAGCTGAAGGAGTAAAGGAAGTTGCATAGCTAAGTGGGAAACAAGACTGAAGGTCCCATAAGGCCACAGGAAGGAATTCTGGAAGTGTTAGGTAGGAGTTGCCTATCAAAAGTCCAAGTAGAAAGGTGGGTATACATTTGGGAGACATCACCATGCAAATAGTATTTAGGTCCATGAGACAGGATGGCACAATCTTAGGTGTGAGTGTAAATAAAGAAGAGGGGTAGATCGAAACCCTGGACCACTCTACCTCTTATAGGAAGAGGAAAAGACATAGGTGGAGAACACTGAAAAAGAAGTTGAAAACCAGGACTTCAACAGCCAGGTAAAGAAAAAGTTCAATAAGGAAAGTGTCAGCTGGACCACAGGCTGCTGAAAGTTCAAGACGGGAGCTAAGAAAACACCAGTGAATTTGGCAAGACTGAGATGCTGGAGGATCTTGACAAGAGCCATTAGAGGACACCAGGGAGTAGAGATGATTATTCTGAGAAATGTTGCTACCAAAGTTGAGAAATACAGAGATCGATGGAGATTAGCATAAAATAGAGGAGTTTGTTTTTTAATTTGAGATAGAACTGTTTTATTTACAAACAGAATGCAGCTTGTAACCAAATGTCAAATAACTGGTAGAGAAGTGAAAATCCATCAGATTTCTTATTTGGTGCAATATTCATAGGTAAACATAGAGTAAAACTTGCCAATTAAAAAAAAAATTAGTTAAACCAGCTGTGAGCCAAAATTGCAGTAAATTAGAGGAACACCATTTTATTTAATGAGTTGAGGTCTTTAAGTCTTTTTTGTTTCTCACAATCCTCACTTTTTTAACTAGAAAGAAGACGACTGGGGAAAAGAAGCAGAGATTTGATTTTGAAGAGATGTTTTTATTAAAGTTCTCGTAGAAGAATTTGAGAACAGTGTCCAAACATTACTAGTTACTTACTGATTTCTTGGATCCTTGACTACCTTTTCTTCACAAAATCAGATAATGGAGAACTACTCTGCTTTTCTTTTCTTTTCTTTAAGTATCATTTTCATGAAGAAGGACAAAGCAGAGTACTTGCTCTTATCACTGGCTCAATGACATATTTTGGCAAATAAAAGCATCTTTTTAAAGCTCCCTAGACTTTTCACCATAACTTTCTCACAACAACCTTAATAGGACAACATGATACTAATTTCTGAAATGAAGCTCACACAGTTCAACTTCTTCAATGTCAAAGAGTGAAGGGGAGATTAGAACCCTTGCCTCTTTATACCCCTTTGCCACTAGGGGAGCTTCAGTGTGTCTGTGCACCTTACAAAAAATGATGGCCAAGACATGGTGCTTCTCTAAGAAGCAAAATACCGTACTTTGAAAGGCGAAGCCAAGACTACTCTTGGCCTTAACCATCATAGCTGATGTTTTCAGAACCGTCTTAAGGATGTGAAAAGTGACTACATGTCTGTGAGATTAAAAAATAACATTTGGGCAACCCCTCGCGTCCCTTCCCACTATGGGAGCTTTTCTATCCTCTCAATAAATCCTGCTCTCTCAAAAAATGAAATGGAATGAAATTAAAATAATAAAATAACATGTTAGGGTGCGAGACCTGCCCGAGGGGACAGTTGCCCTGCGCAGCCTCCCCCAGGAGGCCGAAGGGGCGGCGACTGCTCACGGGCTTCCTGCCTACCTCGAGGGGCCTGGAAGGCCACCGCCTCCTCCTAGGATCCCTGCACCCCTAGAGTGAGAATCCACCATGAGCTGGGCTGAGGGAGCGCTGCCACCCCGTGTGAGAGCCGTAGCCGCCAGAGCGCATCTCCTCAATGGGGGAGGACGCCGAGTGCCCGGCAGGTGACAGGTGTCCCGCCATGGGCTCGCTGGTCCTGCGCACCCGTCTCCAAGATGGTAACCGACAAGCATGAACTGATGGAGCACTACACTTCGGAGGAGCCCGTTCATCACAATAAGATCTCCATTATAGGACCTGGACCTGTAGGCATGGCCTGTGCCATCAGCATCGTGTTCAAAGGCCTGAGTGATGAACTTGCCTTTGTGGTGTTGATAAAGACAAGCTGAAGGGTGAGGTCATGGATCTTCAGCATGGCAGCCCTTTCGTTAAAACACCAAATATCGTTTCGAGCAAAGATTACGCTGTCACTGCAAACTCCAACTTAGTGACTGTTACAGCAGGTGTACAGCCACGCAAAGGAGAAACGCGCCTCATCGTCGTCCAGCGAAATGTGCCCATCTTTAAGTTAATGATTTCCAGTATCACCCAGTACAGTCCCCACTGCAAACTGATAGTAGGCTCTAATACAGTGGATATTTTAACTTATGTGTCCTGGAAGCTGAGTGCATTTCCCGGAAATCGTGTGATTGGAAGTGGCTGTAATCTGGACACTGCCCGTTCCCGAGTCTTCATTGGTCAAAGGCTTGGGATCCACCCTGAAAGCTGTTATGGGTGGATCCTTGGGGAGCATGGGGACTCAAGTGTTCCTGTGTGGAGTGGAGTTAACATTGCTCCATTAACATTGCTGGCTGTGAAGGAGCTGAGCTCAGAGATAGGAACTGGTAAAGATCCTGAACAGTTGGGGAAGGTCCACAAAGAAGTGGTTGCCTGTGGCTACCATACTGTCAAAATGAAAGGTTATACTAATTGGGCCATTGGCCTCTCTGTCGCTGATCTAACAGAAAGCATCATAAAGAATCTTAGGAGGGTGCATTCAGTTTCCACCATAATTAAGGGCCTTTATGGAATAAATGAAGTATGCCTTAGTGTTCCTTGCATGCTGGGTGAGAATGGCATAGCAGATCTTATAAAGTTGACCTCTGAAAAGACGGGTTTTTGAAAAAGAGTGCAGAAAATCTTCAGGACATTCAGAAGGAAATCAAGCTTTGAAGTTGTTTAAAGCCACCATTCTGAAGGTTTTGTTTGTTTTGTGTGGTAGCAATCATTTTATTTGAAAATTGTATTCGTTTAGTTTTACACATTTTTACTGAAAAACATTTCAAATATAGCAGCAAAGTAGAGAATGTGATCACAAATTCCTGTATATCAACCACTTAGCCTTATCAGATCTTATCATTATGTCATGTTGGTGTCAATCTTTATTTTTAAAGAAAAAAAATCCCACAACTACAGTTGAGGTGTGCACCCCAACTACTTTCTTCACTTTTCTCCAGCATTAACTAGTCGTGAAACTAGTGTTTATTATTCTCATGTATGTTGTTAAATGCTTTTATTATACATGTTATATGAATACACATTATATCGTATTGTTTCTTGGGCATTTAAGCTTTTTACAAATAGTATACTCAGTGTATCCTTTTTTTTTTTGCCTTGTTACTCAACATTATGCTTTTGAGATAAATCCACACTGATAAAAGTAGCTCTACTACATTTGTATAAGGGCTGCATATTATTCCATTGTATCAATATATACTGCAATGTACACATTCTACTATTTTGCAATTACAAATACTTCTGAAATGCTGCAATGGACATCTTGTAATTTTTGCCTTACTTCCTCAATATTTGAGCTTCCTTAATATTTCTACCTAAAAGTATAAATATACTTTATATTAGCAAGATCATATAGACGTTCCTCCCAGGCCAGGCTCGGTGGCTCAGCCTATAATCCCAGCACTGTGGGAGGTCAAGGTGATTGGATTACCTAAAGTGAGTGGATTGCCTAGGCAACTTGATGAGACCTCGTCTCTACAATAAATAAAAAATTAGCAGGGCATGGTAGTACGCACCTTCCAGCTACTTGGAAGGCTGAGGTGGGAGCATCGCCTGAGCCCAGCATGTTGAGGCTGCGGTGGCCAGGAGCGTGCCACACTGCACTCCAGTCTGGGTGACAGAGTGAGACTCCAACTCAAAAAAAAAGAAGTTATTCCTGGTTCTCAGCTGGTCCGTGTTGGGGGATGGGGTGGTGGAAGCCCAGTGTTTCCTTCCATTCTCTATGTGCCTATTCTCAGGTTCTGTGTTCACCTAGATTTTTGTTACTCCTTTGATGTACTCTAGCCCTCTCCTTTAGTTTTTTCCTTAAAATATGGTTTTTATTCCGTGTTCTGGCTGTCTTTGTAGTGGGGTTGAGCATTTTAGGGGCTTCCAATCAGCCATCTTGCTGATGTCACTCTCAAGTTTTTAGAATGTGAGTTATTACAGCACTTTGGAATATGAATGAGAATGAATGACCTAGTAGAACAGATTAATGCTGCAGGAGAGATAGAGAAGAACTGCAAAAGCAGTTCAAGCAATATTAAACTATCGAGAAGGGACAATGTCCGCATCACAGGTTGGCTTTAGAACACAGTCTACCAACCCTAACCAGGGAAGGTAGACTATATGGGTAAATATAGGGTTGATGTGGGAGATAAGGCGGGGTGATGATGAGGGCTTCTTTTACAGCAAAATACAAGTGGGCTACGGTGAAGAGGAGGAGGGGTGTGTGTGAGGGTTTAAGGAGACAGAATAAGGTCCAAAATAGTTTTCTTGGAGAGTGAAAGCTGCTTAACATAGTCACTATGAAAGCTTTTCTTGTATGTGTTATTCTTTCATACAGCTCAAGGAAAATAGTTCAACAATTATGGAAGGACTGAGATGAGAATTTTAGAAGACCATTCAAAAGACACAGATTTCTGATACATATTTATCATCTAATATAAACGTCCCTCTCCTCAAGTCAAAAATACCAGTGAACTTCATGTTTTCTGTCATGGATTACTGCTGAGATGAGAAATAGCAAGCATGACCCAATTTTCCCCATTCATAAAAGTGTTATACCAACATTTTATTTTCAACTTCCACTAGAGAATTCCTAATTAGGGAAAATGAGTGGCATGAGAACTAATTCCTAAAGCTCCATCATCCTCAGTAGCATTCATTTGGAATTTTTTCTTTAATTTGGTACTCCATATAGGAAGAAAGCTGTGAGGCAAAAACTAAGGAACTTAGGGCTAAGAATTTAGTGGAAATTTTTAAAAAGGCAGTGTACATATTCTTAGATGCTAGCACTCTAAGTAGTAAGCAATTTTATAAACTTTCTACCATTAATTCTCTGAGAAATGCTAATATTACAAAAATTATTTCTATATTTTACAGATATAAAAATAGCAGCCATAAAAAGGGTCTAAAAACACCAACTTTATCATTATCTAAGGAAGTTGAAATAAGAAAATTTTCTCTTAACACAAAGCAAAGCATGGGGTATGGCCAAGTGGCCCAACACATGCAAGACAACATTTCTACAATAATTATCCTTCAATTCCTTCCAGAGAGAGTTCCCATTATCAACAGAACAAAAACCCTGTAATAATCTGATTTTACTTCCTATTTTCTCCAGAAAACTCCTTGCTCCAGGTAGTTAAAATCTCCTTAGGTTTTATATGCTTAGACGCCCACAGTCATTATCAAAAATTGCCCCTTTCTCATGTCTACCTTTTCTAAACATTCTTCAGAGCTCAGTACAAGAGTTTCTTCCATCTCAGCCCACTCCTCAAGCTTCCAATGTGCACATTTCTGAACCGCACTTTTGTCAAGCCATTCCTCTGAGTTTCACAAGGGTGACAGCAGTTTAGTCTCCATTGTACTGAATGACTACTTTGAACATAATTCAGCTGTAATAAACATTACGAATGAATGGAAGAAATGGACTCTGTAGCACTAAAAATCATACCAAAAAGACATAAAAAGCCCCCAAAAGGTTATATTTTTAAGGCTCAATCTAGAACTGCCTGGATCTGTCATTGCAATTCCCTGACTCACAACACATGCAGAATATCCAACAGTTGATTAGACATTTCCACAAAGGGTTTTACTAGTACTATGATACCTTTACTGAGCTTGCTGTACCCATGCTGTAAAACTAGGAGTATATTTTTGAAGTCAAAAGACATAAACTATATTGTGTATGCTCTGGAGAGAGACAAGTTTTAAAGACACGTTTCTTTAGATTAGCAAATCTCTTTGTGGAATGCTTTTGTTCAAAGAGAACCCAATAGTTATTCTAAAATAAAAATGTGTGGTACATGAGATACCTCAGAACTCAGTCTGTGGTTGGCTCTTTTTTTTTTTTTTAATTTTTAGTTTTAAAGATGTGGAGTACAATTCAGGGTTAAGTATATAAATGTTCATTTTGTAGGTACCCTTGTGTGTTCCCCTCCCCTAGCAGTTTCCCATTACTGCCAATCCTGCTCCCCACACCCCTGGCAGTTTCCCATTACTTCCAATCCCTTTCTTATAGTATTATAATAATTGTTCACTTATGAGTGAGAACATGTGGAACTCAGTTCTTTGTTTCTGTGATATATCACTCAGAATTACAGGTTCTAAGTCTATCCAAGTTGCCACAAATTTCATAATTTTGTTCTTCTTTATGACTGCATAATATTCTGTTGTGTATGTGCACCTCATTTGTTTTGGGGTTTTTTTTGTTTTTTTTTTTTAATCCAGTCTTCTTTTGATGGGCAGCATGGTTGGCTCCATGTTTCTGCTATTGTTAATAATTCTGCAATAAACATGTGTGTGCAGATATATTTTTCATACAGTGATTTGAGTTCCTCTGGGTATATTCCCAGTAGGAGGATTGTTGGGTCATATGTAAGGTTGATTTTTAGATCTTTTAAACTGTTTTCCACAGAGGTCGTACTAGTTTCACTCCCACCAACAGTGTAGAAGTGTTCCCTTTTCCCTGCATCCTCTCCAGCATCTATTGTTTGCTGAGTTATTGATGATGGCTATCTTTTCTATCCAAACACACTGCTTGAGTGACCTCATCCAGTCTTGTGCCTTTAAATACCAGCTATATGCTGATGATGCACAAATTTCTATCTTCAGCCAGAACCTCTTCCTCGAACTCCCTACCTACGACACCTCCACTTAGACTTCTAACATGCATTTCAAACATCATGCGTACAGAACAGGGCCCTTTGATCACCCCCTCCCCTGCCCCAAACTAGCTGTTCCCATAGTCTTCTCTGTCTGGTTAATGGAAAATGTATTCTTCCATTGCTCCGGTCACAAACCTTCCTGTCATCTCCAGCTCTTATCTTTCTTTCATACCCCATGCCCACACCTGGAGAAAGTCCTGATGGATTAACACTCAAAATATATCCAGAGTCTGATCATTTCTCAGCACCTTCACTGCCACCACCCTGGTCTCTGTTATGATCATCTCTCTCCTGGGTGACAGCACTGGCCTCTTGCCTGGGTGATCTGCTTCTGTCCTTGCCCAAAGTCCATTCACCAAAGCTCCCAGGGCAGGCAAATCAGGAGTCTGATCACATTGCTCCTCTACTCTAAACCCTCTGTTGGCTGCCATTTCACTATCAGTGCAGCTAAGGTCTTCAGGACAACCCACAAACCCCAGCATTAACTGGCTGCCCATTAGCAACCTGACCTCATTTCCAACTACTGCCTCCAGGTCTTCTCTGGGCCCACACTCCAGCCTCCATGCCCTCCCTCAGACAAGCCAGGCATGCTCACCCTTGGTCCCTCACGCCTGCTGGGTGTTCTGACTGGAATGTATATACAGCTCCTCCCCCTCACCTCCTTTCAATCATCTTTACTTAAAAACCACCTTCTCATCAGAGAGGCTTTCTCTGACCAGTTAATAAGTAAACTCTCTTCTCCTCACAGATACTTCTTACTGGTCTTTTCTGGTTTTTTTTTTTCCTCCCTTGTACTTGCTACAGTCACACATACTATTTTTCTTATCTTTTTATTACATTAGAATATAAGTTCTCTGAAGGTAGAAATATTTATATATTTTGTTCAGTATTGTGTCCCCAGTGTCTTAAAGAGTATCTGAGGAGAAAAGCTCAATACATATTGGTTGAGAATGAATGGTGGTTATTAGTTCTGCTCTTCCCAATGCACCTTCCTAAATTTCTTCTTAAAGTAGTAGGTTCTACACATTCCACCCAGGCCACAGGAGTTAAAAAAAAAAAAAGGCCTAGATATGGCCAATCTCAGTAAAATTTTTCCCTGATGTGAATGATTGAGCCAAAGGATGAATGTATGACCCACTCAGGGACTAAATCCTTTGGGAAAAAATCAATATTTAGATACTTAGAAATCAATGCTTTCCTTTTCACCTGAGGTTGTTCAACACCATATTGAAAGGGTGTGTCACATGACTGTCCACACTAGAAAAGAATGAGGTGGGATTAGGAGGGAGAAGTAAATGAAGAGAGAGATTGCTGGGTCTATGGTCCCATTCCTTGACATACTGCAGCTCCTCTTGTGAACTCACCAAGAATTATTCCCAGTTTGGTGAGCCACTAAATCCCTTTTAAGGCTTTAATTTGATATATTATTTCTGTCCACTGCAGAACCCAGATACAAAAGTGTTTTTGTTAAATAAATTTGAGGAACAGTAGGTTAAATAAAATTAAACAAATTTCCATACCATAAGTTTATTTTTTTCAAAGCCCTTAATATGACTGTATGCCTAGAAAGGCTTTATTTTTTACTAGGAAAAAATAAAGGCACATTATGATATGAAATCAGATTAGAAAATCCTGCTTTGGACAGAAATTTCCCATCGTCCAGCTAATCCCTCTCTCAACTCCACTTAACTCTCTTCAGACTTCATGGGAACCTAGAGTGTTCAAGACCTGGTAGTAGGCAGGCACTGTGGAAAACAAATAGACCCTACTCTCCTGAAGTTTACAGTCCAGTGGAGAAAAAGCAAACACAGAAATAGCTGTATAAAAGAAGAAATATAAATACCATATGAAAGGTACATTGTGCAATGGGAAGGCAAAAAGCACAGCAATCACACCTAGTAACAGAGTTCAAAGAAGGCTCTTCTCTGACTCAAAGTTTAAAAATCTCTCCCATAATTTTGGCTTATCAAACACTGATTCACATATGCTCTCTTTTCCAAGCAAGCCAGTAGTATCTGATAAAGGAAAAAGCAATGACTGAAGTGTGAAAACCAATTCTGACTCATATAATCAACTGTGAACAATAATAAAATATTTAAAAAATTATAAAGATTAAAAAATAAAAAGTAGACCCAGGAAATATAAAGAGCAATAAAAGATAATAAAAATAAGAACAGAATCTAGGGCTCCGAAACAGATTAAAATTGCCCAATAAACTTATCTGGGTTGAATTCCAAAGACGAAGTTGGACATTCCTTTCTTATAGGTCATTAGTTTCTTCTCCAAGAAATAACCAGCCTGCATTTTTATGCAGGGCCAACTACAAGAACACACACAGTGAAAAGCAAAAATTCCTTTAGCCAACTTTGATTTTGGAGAAATGAATTTCAAATGGCTGCCTTATGGAGCAATAATCATCAAAAGATACTTTGGCTGGCTAGCAATTCTGTGACCTTTTTATTGTTTTTACTAGGGTATCATCTCAGCTTTGAGAATCCAGATGTGTACATTTCAGATTCCTTTTATACTAGGCTGTAGTTTTTCTTTCACAGTAAAGTCACGCTACAATTACTTAAAAGTAAAGAGTGTGCCTTTGGCCATAAAAGTTTACTCTTACCATTTCTTAACCTTTCTTTCTGAATGGTTTTCTAATAACCCAGTGATCACAGTATAGCATAACAGGTAGCTTGCTTGGAATAATAGCCCTGTGTGATAACAGGAAAGTTATTCATACACAAATGATATTCATCATATATAGTTAATATTCAAAGTCACTCTTTCACAGCGCTTAGTCTTAGATTCTTTGCTTTCTATGAAAGCAAGTTTGTGTACTTTAGGCCTCCTACATGAGACCTATCACACTGGAACTGCTCGTCAATGTTCATTGACTGGGAAAAGTATGTAACTCACAGGATGTCCTCCTAGCTTCCTTATCATCACTCTCAGACCTACAGCATCACCTGCTAAGTAGGTCCAGGATACTCTGTTATTCGTCAGTCACTAGGCCGATATTTAAATTCGATCTCCTTATCTCTGCCATTATCAGCATATGTTAAAATAACTGCATCCAATAACAAAGTTAAAAATCTTAAACTCTGATTTATTATAATGTGATCTTGTAGGCTCTTCAATGCCCTTTTTATAAATCATCTTAAGTGAGCCCAAGCCTCACCTGTAAATAAACCACTTAAAATAAAAATAAAATAAAAATCATCTAAACTTGAGCGTACTTTTTTACTCTTCTTACAAAGCTTACACCTACGAGACCCTTTTCTATGTTTTCTCTTTTTTTCTCCATGAGAATGCTTTGTGTTTGTTAGTTTTTTTACATTGGAGTTTCATTCTGTCACCCAGGCTAGAGTACAGTGGCATGCTCACAGCCACTGCAGCCTCAACTTGATGGGCTCAAGAAATCCTTCCACCTCAGTCTTCCACGTGGCTGGCACGTGCCACCACACCCAGATAATTTTTTGATTTTTTGTAGAGATGAGGTCTCGCCAAGTTGCCCAGGCTGGTCTCGAACCCCTGGGCTCAGGTAATCCTCTTGCCTCTGCCTCCCAGAGAGTGATTTTAATTATGAAATCTGGACTTTCAATTCGCCTTGCCTCATGTCCACATAACTTTCACCTATTTTTCTGGGCAAAGGGCTTATTCCTGGCATTCTTAATGGTGTTCTTTCCTCTCTTTTTTTCTTCTTTTTAGTTTGTCTTCTTCCTGCTGATTTCCTCCCTCCCTTCTGCTCTTCCATTGTTTTGGGGAATTTTCAGCTCTTATTATTTCTCAAAAAAATTCATGTGGTAAGTTCAAAATCACTCTAGGTAGCCCTAGTTCTGTGTCGCTCTACTGAGGAAGACATCTGTATCAGTAGTAAAGTAGGGTCACCATGCCCACTGGTTGGCTCATGATAGTCTCAGTTTACCCTATCGTCCTGGCATAATTATTAATAGAACCTCCTATCATTCTCATAGGTATATTAGTCTCAAAGAAAAATTATATGGTCACCCTACATTTGAATCTCACTGAGTCTGGCTCTTGAGTAGTGATGAAGATACAATGTTAAGGAATAATTACATGTTGCAAAACCTTAAGATTCAAGGAACTCAAAAGTATAAGGAAGAGCCTAAGTCAAACAGCAGCTTAGTAAATTATTTACACTCTGTGTATGAATTTATTCATTTATTATATGCAAATAATATTAACTGGCAAGACAGGGAAAAAGCATTCTCTCACCTTTCCATGTTTCTGCTTCTTATTTAGTCTCCTTCTCTATACTTAAGAAAAAGTGGCCAACTTGATGAATTAGAGGTTGACAAATTCAGTGGAACTTTCTTTTTAATGGGATGGTTGTAGTGCCTTGAAGACAGGAGGCAAGTTGACCACTTTCTGTTACATTAAGAAAATTAAACAGAAAAAGGAGACTTGACATCTTCATATATGTGACTTGTTAGATAAACAGACTAAGAATCTGCTTCATAGACTCAACTATATTTTTCTATCACAACAGGTGTCTCTAAGTCTATGAATCCCAGAATTTAGATTCTGTGTGGGTAGGTGTGAGCCTATGTACTTGTTGAACTACGTAAAGGCTGAAATCCAGCTTCCATTCAGTTCAATTCTAGACTGAATATTAAGGTAACCTTTCCCTAGCCTAAATGCCTGCCAAAAGTAAAAGAATGATCTTTGAAGAAAGATAATATCATCTAGAGTATCAGATTATCTTTACTATATGTATTATATCTGACATTTAGTCAGAAATTACCAGGCATAACAGTAGACAAGATCAAATGACTGAAACACAAGAGGGAGCAAAAAACAAACTAGCAAAAATCCCAGAAATTAGAAACAAACTTAAAGCAGATCTACATATAGTATTTATCAGACACAGACTTTGAAATAGTCTCATCGTATTTTAAAATATTGATTACAAGATGGAGAATTTCATAGACTCTATTTGAAAGACAAAATAGTTGTTCTAGAGATCAAAATACGTATCATTGACATGTTCAAGTCAATATTACTCATAATATGAAAGCATGACATATCAAAACTTGCAAAACTTGTGGAATGCAGCTAAAAAGATACACCAAGTAAAATTCATGACCTTAACTGCACAAGAAGAAAAGCTAAAGCATGATGACCTAAATATATATCTAAAGAAGTAAGACAAAAACAGCTAATGAAATCCAAAAAAGTTAGAAAGTAAGAAATAATAAAAATTAAATTAAAAATTAATAAAATATAAAACATATAATGTTGCTCATGTTCTATATCCCAATCTGAGTGACAAATAACTAACCAGGTGTGTTCTCATTGTGAAAAACCATCAAGTAGGCCTGAGTTGTATGTGGGTGTGTATATATATGTATGTATATATGTAGGTATATAGATATACATATATATACACACCCCATACCTATATACACATATATATGTGTGTTTTCCTTCATACTACAATGATGTAGTAAATTATTTCATTGTAAATGTGGTATGTATGTAGCAATCTCTTGGCAGGGAACCCTTCATACTCTACAGTCCTAACTCATACATTAAAAACTGTTGTAAAGATTAGAAGAGATAAGAAGTGAAATGCCTAGCCAGATACAAAAAAAATTGTACAGTTCCCTTGTTTCTTTTTAGTTTCTTCAACATGGAGAATAAACTTCCTTCTCTCACTGTTCAGAGTACCGTGTTCCCTCTTCCTACTTTGCCTGGGAGTTAAATCGCCTGAATGTGCACACACCTGAGCTATGTCTGAGGGGATGTATTCCTGCCTTTATCCTTCAATGGTAATGAAACCCTAATATCTCACTACTCAATATAAATATAACCTAAGCAAGTATAATTTTCTTAGGTTAAAATTAGCCTGAAACAGGGGCTGGGATGAAAAGACAGGTCACCAAAAGCAGCCCTGTAAAAACTAATCCTAAGGGAAATTTTGAAATAGATTTGACTTGTCAAGAACTATACGTGTCTACTTAGAGCATACCCATAGTTTCAAACCCTGGGAATCTGGGAGTATGACAGCTGGAGATCAATGCACTGCCTACAGTTGGCTTCTATGGTGAATTGAAGGCTACTTTACCCCACCTTACCTTCCCACACCTTCTAGCAGCCTTCTTATTCCATAGATAGGGAAGTAGAGGGCTGATCAGAACTTATCAAACCCTAAGCTCTACTGTATTGGCACAGTAGTTCTTCTTGCTGAAAGCTATATTCTGGCTTTTGTAGTAGAGAAGGAAAACCCATGATTCAGGTTTGGATTCCAAGTACAAAGACCAGACCTGGTACAATGAGCCTGTTTTGCTGCAGGGCTCTTCACAGTTACCAAGATGAGTCAGAAGGTTCTGTCTAGTACAAGTGTTCTGCTTTGGGGCTTGAAGACAAAGTTTCAGCCAATAATAAAGGCTCTTTGGCCTTTGTTTCTCTGTGTACACATTACCCCTGCTGACCTTCTAGAGACAGTACTGTGCTGAGGACAGGGCTTGGGTGTTCCTGAATAGACTGAACAAACACTGTTTTAAACACACCTCAGAATTCCATTCCTAAATCTCACTTCTTTGCATGGTAGTCCTACTAGAAAATAGCAGATGAAAAACAAAAAGATAAAAATAATTGTATTCTAAGCTTAATCAGATATTGTCTTTTATTACAAGATTACATAAGAAAAATTATGTTTTCTTTTAAATAGGGATATTCTTAATTCATCTCTTAAGCTAATTTGCAGGATAGGACAATTTTGGTGTGATACAGAAAACCACCAGAATGATTACTAGAACTATTTTTTGTTTTGCTGTCTATAGGAGCATTGATTGCCCTTTAGGTTATCTTCAAGGTGTGACTTAGAAAAATATTTCTAACAGCTAAATTTACATACCATTGGTTCAATGTCTAAGAGGTTTAAAAGGAGCTCTTGCTTAACAGTCTGTAGAATCTAAAATTTAAACAATAACTTATAATGTTACTGGTACTTAAAATCTATGATGCAGTCTTAGATTTCTAGAGTGTCAAAAATATGAAAGAGTGAAGACAAAGTCATTTAATAAGATAAAATGTCAAAAACTCTGTGGTTATGTTTCCATTTTTTGAACAGTATTTTACTTTTGTATATTCCATTCTTTTAAAAAAAAAATTCAAAATGAAAACAGTTCCCTAAGGGTGAAGATTTGATTTTCTAATTTTTCCTTCCAAATATAGACATCTCACCACCATTAATGCAAATGATTCTGCAAAGCAACACATTTATAAATGGCTATTAACTAAATATAACATTAAGTACAACCCATTAGTTCTAATTTCCTAAACAGAATGAAATTTCAAGTACTGACCTAGTTTAAAAATCAACTTGTCAAAATCTCCAAGTTACATTTTCTTATGTCTCACATTATTTTTAAAAAATGTCAATATGCATATAGCTGCTTACAGTTTTTAAAACACTTTCACATATGCTATTTTACTAAAATGCTTTCAACAAGTTTGCGAGAAATGTATTATTAAACCATTTACAGATAAGATAAATTAAGGTTTAAAAAGTTGAAGGGTCTTCATCAAATTCATAAAGCTAAATGGCTGAGCCATGACTTGAACCCAGATATTCTGACTTTTAATGCTCTGTCCGCTTCACTGGGAAACCATTACATGTCTCTTTGAATAATTTTTACCACCTCAAGTTTAGAATCAATTATCCTGACATCTCTGAGTCTTTTAAATAGCTAATCAGTGTTCATTAAGCATCTACAATGATTTAGGCTTTGTACAGGTAACTTAAAAATTTTTTTAATAAGCACATTGAAAAGTATTTAACTGCACAAAACAGGTCAGAGAGAGAGAAAAAACAAATAAAGACAACAGCACTTTATTTATTTTTTATTTTTTTGAGTTGGAGTCTCACTCTGTCACCCAGACTGGAGTGCAGTGGCCGCTCCCGGCCACCGCAGCCTCGACCTGCTGGGCTCCGGCGATCCTTCCGCCTCAGCCTTCCAAGTAGCCGGAATTACAGGCATGCTCTACCACGCCCAGCTTAATCTTTGGTTTATTGTAGAGATGAGGTCTCGCTGCCCAGACGGGTCTCGAACCCACGGGCTCAGGCAATCCACTCACCTCAGCCTCCCAAAGGCGTGGGATTACAGGCTGAGCCACCAAGCCCGGTTCAACATCAGCACTTTAAAAGGATTTTTTAAAAACAGAACCTGCAAATCCTAGGTGCTAGATAAGATAGGGTGTTTTCGGGTATTTTTGTTGATGCGATTGTTTGTTTGTTTTTTAGAGATAGGGTCTTGCTCTGTCACCCAGGCTGGAGTACAGTGGAGCAATTATACTTCACTAAAACTTTGAACTACTGAGCTTATGATCCTCCTGCAGCAGTAGCTGGGACTAGAAGCCCCAAGTAGCTGAGACTACAAGCATGCACCAACATACCCGACTAATTTTTCCTTTTATTTTTTTGTAGAGACAGGACTTGCTATGTTGCTGAGGCTGGTTTCAAACTCCTGGCCTCAAGAAATTCTTCTACCTCAGCCTCCCTAAGCACTAGGATTATAGGTGTGAGCCACGGCAACAAACTGAGTTAAGTAATTAAAAAAAAAAAAAATTCCTCCTTCATCATTGTGCCATGAACTTCACTATATAGAGTCATCTGTTTATACCTCAAGGAAGGATAGTTGAAAAACTCATTTATCTACACCATATGAAATTCCGTCTCTGGCCTTCTCTGCTCTGCCATTTATGCCTTCAAACTCTAGCCAAGTCTTTCGGAAAAAGCTGACTTCCCCCCAGCTTCCTGACTTCCCTGATCTTACCTCTGCAATTATGCTTATTCTGAGGCATTCATTGACGGACTTGCCTGTGACTTTTACATAAGTACTTAATGACGAGCCCAAAGTACCCTATAAAAAGAAACCACGTACAAGGGTGGGATGGCAGACACTGGTCCCTGCTAGGAGAGGGAAGGAGGGAGGAGGAGGGCACATGGCAACACCCTGGGCACCTGATCAACTATCAGAGGGACAGAGAGCCAGCTAAAAGCCCAAGTTTCACCTGCATTCAACTCACTTATGTAGTAAATCCTCACTTGTACCCAACTCTAAAATTAAATAAACAAGCAAACAATATTAATTCTTGCAATTAAACACTGGGGGAGGAAACAGAAACCATGTATTATTCAACTTTGTTTTGCCAGTGCCTTATAAATCATAGCCTGCAGTAAGTGTTTGACAACTATTTGTTAAAAGCATGAAATTCATGTAATCACACCTGTGCTGCGGCATCTTTATACTCTGAGTGGAAGCAAGTGAGGAAACTGAGTGCTCCTTTAAAGTTGCTCCATCTGGTGGCAGCAAACTTCAGAAGAAGCGAAGGACATTTTACTGGTTCCAAAACTAATGTCCGCAGGTCCCTACCCTTCACTGTTAAAAAAAAGAAAGAAAGAAAGGAAAACAAAATCCCTGTGGAAGCACCTGAAAGTCCTACCCTTATCCAGGCTTAATCTGTGAGATTTTGAAAAAAAAAGTCCTACTTTGGAGAATAGCTGAGTACACTGAATTCCTTCCTAATTTAAGATTTTTGAATTTCATATTGGAAGGACTGAATTATAAGGGCACAATTGTTACCAAGAGACACAAAGGCCTTCAATAATAATTTTTAAATTATTAATAGTAATAATAATGATAACTTTAAATGTTTTAATTAATGAATTCTGGCCAGGCACTGGACCAAGAACTTTGTCACATTATCTTATTAAACTCTTATCACATTTCTATATGCAAGTTGTTATTGTGGTCTTTATTAACCCATGAATAAAGTGAGATTTAGAGATTACAGTAGGCCCCCTTAACCACAGTTTCATTTTTAGCAGTTTCACTTACGATGGTCCAAAAATAGGTGAATACAATACTGTAAGACATTTTACAAGAAAAGGTGAGATACCACATTCACATAACTCTTATTACAGTATATTGATATAATTGTTTTATTATTATTACTGTTGCTCTCTTTTTGTGCCTGATTTATAAAGTAAACTTTATCATAGGTATGCATTTATAAGAAAAAACATAGTATATGTAGGGTTCAGTACTATCCACAGTTTCAGACACCCACTGGGGGTCTTGAAACATATGCCCCTCAGATAATGGGGAACTACTGCATACATTTGACTAACATCACGGAACTAGGAAAGTCAGAGCAAAGATTTCAAACCAAAGTCTGTCTGTCTTGAGTCCAAGCTTCACCATGCTAAGCTTGCTAACTGTTATCCAGTTGTTTTCAATTCAGATAGAGATAAAGAGAATGAGCTTTGGAATCATACAGAGCAAATCTCAGTTCTTCCACTTACTAGCTGTGGGACCTTGGGCAAATTCCTTCCTTTCTTTAAACTGAGTTTCCAATCTGTAATAACAAATGACTGCTTTGTGGAGTTGTTAATAGGAGCAATGAGGTGACAGTGTTTATGCACAATGCTGAGAATATCATAGGCCCCTCAATAAATGTGCTAAAAGAAGGAATATCATGAGGCCCTTAATTAAGAAAGCATCAGTGGGGACTGAATGTTGAAGACAGATGTGAGAAAAATTAAAAGACAGAATATGTTGAATTCCTGGATAGGGAATGTGACAGAGCAGAAAGATTCTAGCATGACACAACTTGATTTGTTCAAATGCCCCATGCTCACAACTAACATTGAAAGCAAATGTTTCACCAATACTGGCGATTAACAGACACATCAGAGAAAATTCAGCTGGGCACTGAAACTATCTGAGCCCTAAATTTTCTTCATGTTTAACCTACGCAACAGTTGCTAAGAAAACCATAAAGTTATCTTCTACATTTAACTTTTTCTGTAAAGCAACATATACCAAGTTATAGATAATAGGTTAAAAGCTCCTACCACAGTGCCTTGAAATAGCATAGCAGATAGTCAAGAAATGGTAACAATAAATATAATCACATTAGAGCTTTAATATAACCCTAGGGAAATAAAAGGGAAAGAAGTGATTAACAAAATAAAAGTTTTCCCTCAAAGGAATAAAGAAAAATACTGTTAGATGAACACCACACTTAATTTGGATACACAATCCTCTGAATTTGAAGAAATCTCTTTCCCCAGTGTATATCACAGACTTAAAAATACATTTCCATCCAGCAAAATTTCTCCCTAGGTAAGATAATTCTGTCTACCAAGTGTATAGATACGTGAATTTTTACTTGAGAAGGTTGCAGAGAGACTCTCCCCAGCTAAGGCTACAAAATCAAATGAGCTGAAGGTTGAAGTAAGTGTGGGTGGTTCAGTGGAACTACACTGTAAAACAAATATAATTCCTCATGATAACTGCACTATTTTAATTATCTGCATTCCCTCAGAATGACACACTTGTCCTTGAATGACTATGTTCAGCAGGGAAATAGAACAAAACAAAACATGAAGTGCTTTACGGCTAACTCTAGCCCTACCTATTAATATCCAGAAAGCCGT
This sequence comes from Cephalopachus bancanus, assembly GCA_027257055.1. Taxonomy (NCBI): domain Eukaryota; kingdom Metazoa; phylum Chordata; class Mammalia; order Primates; family Tarsiidae; genus Cephalopachus; species Cephalopachus bancanus. The sequence continues at coordinate 2,270,708 of JAPVLO010000030.1, read as the reverse complement.
ATCCGTTAATAGTCTTCCCTCTCCCACCCCCAAAAAGAAAGACGCTAAACATAAGACTTCTTTTATTCTTTCTTCCCCACAACCTCCAGTTGCCATTAGGAGAGAAAGGTTGTGAAAGAACAAACCAAATGAAGTCAAAACAAACGGAAACTGGCATTGCAGGGTTAGTGACTTGAAGAGAAAATTATAGCTTGAGTTAGGGGGAAATGTTTCATGTGCATTCTCTTGTGCACACATGCTGGACTTCTCTCTTTAAAAGTCCAAGGGATGCGAGGTGGAAGGGTAGAATCATCAGAGGTGATTTAGGCAACCAAGAGTTGATATTAATGGCTTGACAAACATGTATGCAGAAGGCTCTTCTTGTGCAAGAGCTGAGAAAATACTGTCAACTGCTTCTCCCACCCTTTGCTGTACCCGCAGTGCAGGCCACGAACCCAACACAGCCCTGTCCTTGGCACCATCTGAAACTCAGAGCTGGTGCTTCAGGCCTTAACCCTTCTATTTAGCTGTTCTCAACCTCACTCAAACATCCTTTAACGCCAAACAAAAAAGTAATGGCAGGGCTCTTATCAAAGCACAGAACAACAGTTCTTAACTTGGGGTCTATGATGAGGACCCAAGGGTTCATGAGCACCTTGAAATCATATGCAACTTTTGGTGCCCATGTATTTGTTGCGCATCTTTCTGGTGAAAGCATTCACAGTTTCATCATAAGCTCAAATGGATACTGAACGTGGAATAAGCTTCAGAACAATTGTATTAGACAGTGCTTGAGACGAAAAAGTACATAGTAAAAGCCAACAATCTGTTACTCTGAGGTGCAGACCCTCTATACAGAGTTCACACCGAAAGATCCTTGTGACCCATGGAATGGAAAATATGGGATTTCTAAGCTCTACAGAGAAGAGACACAAATCACCACAGTGGAAAAAGTAACAACCGCCCCTCTCCTTCCAGATGTGTGTCACTGGCAAGAGCATGAATGTGAATCACATGAAAAACCGGATTTTGGAACTGGAACAGACCTAGAAGGCCCTGCCGTGGTTCTCTTGAGATCCAGGGAAGCTCTCCTAGAACAGCGGCAGGTGCCCTCTCCTGAGCCCTCCTCTACTTGTGTTCCAACCACGCTACTGGGATAGAAAACAATTAAAAGTACCATCCATTAAAATGTTTTTTTAAAAAAACCATTGACTGAAAGTGATTAAATGTAGAAACTTTTTTCACTTAGCACATAAAATATTGTTACAGAAATCAGCCTGTAAAACTAGCAAGTAGACATAGCTCTTAAGACCTGTCTGAGGTGGATGTTTTAATATCTGATTACTTGGTATCTACTAAGAAATTGTCAATAAAAATGTCCATCTGCAGAGAGCAGTCGAGGTAAAGCACACCATCTAGTGACTTCCAAATGGCTGGAGCAGTTCTTTGAGAACTCAATACTTTCAGCTGGGAAACATTTAGACCAGGTCCTTCCAGGGCTGAGATATACAAGAGACCATATGGCCCCAGCAGAACACTTCAAACAGGCAGCTGTATAGCTATAATTAAATCTGTAGTAGTCATGCTATTATTTATTTAGCAGATTTTTTAAAAACGTACCCTTCACGGAGGTCTCTGAGAACACATACCAAAATTAGAACAATAGAGAATACTAAAGAAGGAAGAAAAGGAATCAAGGGGGGAGTCAAGTTCTGACAAAAAGGCAGGCAACAACTGTAAAGAAGTTTCCCCGAGAGGTTTTTCATCCATACCTGGAGGTCTTAGGATTGAGCCATCAGTAGGTTATGACCACTCGACTGGCATGCATATTATTGACCAGTTAGTTCCTTCACTACTTCATTCTAGTGTACAGTACAACCCAAAGTCCTGCCTCTTATTTTTGAATTCTTACGTGCCATTCATTTGACATTCATCAAATCAGAAAATCTTAAAAGAACTCAAAGACCATCTAGTACAGTATCTCACTCAATGAGTATACCTAACCTACAGTCATTGGCTCATTCTTGAACATTATAGTGAAACAAAGAATGGATTCCATTTCACTTCTGTCTATTCCCCAGTCCCTGACAGAATTCATCACTGGGCTAGGACATCTAGCACCCTAGACTTTTTATCAATTTGTCTCGCCATCTATAATGAGACCTCTGAGGAGCAGGAACTCTATGCTGTTCGTTTTTGTTGTACAGATCCCTAATACATTGCTTAGAGCAAAGAAGGTCTGAAAAAAATCATAAATAAATTAGTGACAAAGCTCTATTTCCTATATAATCCATCCTCATCAGAAACTGCTTCCACAAAACATCCACCTGCTATTGTAATTTTATATCTGGAGCAACAGACAATAAATCTATTCTTGAGTCTATAATACTGAGTGATCTATCACAGAAACAAAGAACTGAGTATCACATGTTTTCACTCATAAGCGGACCTTGAACAATGATCATATTACTATAAGAAAAGGATTGGCAGTAGCGGGAAACTGCCAGGGGAAGGGGGCACATCTCATCAAGTACTTAAGCACCTCAAGGATATGTGCATAATGAACATTTGTACACCTAACTCTGAATTGTACCCCACATCTTTAAAATAAAAAAAAATTAAATAAACAAATAAATCTATTTTCTCTCAACTGGAAGGCAACTTTTATGAACTTTCTATTCCTGAAGTCATCTCATTTCTAAAAGTTCTGGATGAGTTATTTCAATTGATCTTCTAAGGTTAGTGTCCTGGCCTCTCACTATGCTAGTTACCATACCACATTTCCCCAACTATTTCTAAATAATGGACATCTTTGAAAGTCTAAATATGATGAAAGTCATAAACTTTCTGTTCATATATTGTAGTGTTTTTCACATGTTCTTATTCACTTCATGTTTTGAATTACATAGTTTATTCTTGTTAAGTTCCTATGGTTTCAAGGCTGTCAAGATTATTCTCCACCTTGACTCTACTGTTTAAAAATTTAAAATTTAAGTAGCTAACTTTTTCAGTTTTGCGTTGTCTGATAATCTGATAATCTGGCATTGTGTCTGAATCCAAATTGCTAATAATTTTCTTTTCAGCAGAGCAATACAAGCTAAAAAGTGCCATGTCATTAGAAACCTCTTACACTCTTATACTGGTTATTAATCAACACACTTTGAGTAGATTGTTTATCTAGCTAAAACCCTCTGATGATCACCTAGCTCTCAGTTTGCCAAAGTGCTTACAACATCATTAGGACTCTATGGATGTCTCCCTACAATCAAATGCCCTGCTAAGAAAATGTACTATATAAATATGCTTATATTCTTCTACTCAACCTGTATAGCAACAATTTAGATCACAGGTTGGCACACTTTTTCTGTGAAGGGCCGAATAGTAAATATTTTTAGGCTTTGCAGGCAACCAGAATATATAGCCTCTATCATATATACATATGATAGTATGTTAATATATACATATAATACACACACACACACACACACACACACACACATGCACACACATATCAGCCCTTTAAAGTTGTAACCACTCTTAGCTTGCCAGCCATACTTAAAAACAAGTTACTGGCAGGCTATGGTCCATGAGCCATAGTTTGCTGGACATCATCTCTTCAATTTTGGAGAAAACGGCCTATTGGTGAAGACAAACATTTAACCAAAAAGTAAATAATGCAATTACTTTATGACAGTCATGGTAGGAGTCATGATACAGAAGCATAATGTATAGTGAGAGCTTATAATAACAAGCAGTAATCTAGACTGCAGAAGTCACAGAAAACTTCCTGAAAAGATGGTATTTACAGAGAAATAATGGTGAATACCAGTTGCTTGGACAGAGAAGAGCATTCTGGTCAAAGAAAACAGTATGTACAAAGGGCCAAAGGCCAGAGGGGGACTGGCATGTTAGTGGAACTAAAAGAGCCCTGTGTGTTTGGAGTAAAGTCTGCAAAGGAGAGAACCTTGCATGCCAACTTTGGAAAGAGACACCAGGCAGGATAATACAGGGCTTTGAAGGTCATGCCAAGGATTCTGGGCTTCATCATAAAAACCATGGGTAGTCATCAAATAGTTTTAAGCCACGAGTGACACTTTCTGTACACTCCTTCAGTGCAAAACCCTCTTACATTTTCTACACATCCCCACAGTGCTTTGTCAGCTTTCTATAGTCTTAGGTTTCAAAAGCATACTGGTTTGTATAAATGTAAAAATAATTCTTTTTTATTTCCTAAACAAAATCTTTATTTCAAAAACAAAAACAAAATAATATACCAGTTAGAGAAAAACTTTGAAGAGAAGACGGAAGCTATCTTGCTACCAATCCCTTCCTACATAAATGGGATTGGATGCAGATGGGACAAGGAATTGCCAAGGGTAAGGAAAAACTTCACAATGAATGCTGAGTGTTACTTGACACCCCCTAAGGATACAGTTTATGATCTTTACTTAGTCACACAACATCAAGGACTGGTTAGTTCCAGGGAAGGGCTCCATTTCATCACCTGGGTCATTCTCCTCCCCCTATGCCCCACAAAGCAGTAAAATCAAACAACATACTCATCTACAACAGAATGCTTAAATAATACCCCTGTCCAGTAACTGCCCTTGCTTCTTTGTGCTGCTGAGGAAAACATAAAAAAGAAACAAACCAGCAAGCAATAAAACCCAAACCCTCTGCAAGCCAGCTGGTGCCTCACCTCAGGGCATTTTTAGTGGAATCTCTGCTGGACCCTGGACCCTCCCCACCACATCGGTGAGGAAAGAGGCAGCAGGACAGATCTGGCCATCTGCGTTGGAGTGGAAAGAGAAACCAAACACAATTCGGGCCACAGGTGGATTCTGGCACGTTTTTAGATCATGTTAAAAATGCCATGGTGTGCACAGAAAGCAGGCATAGGAGTTTCTTGAAGGAGGCAACACCTGTGGCAGGACAAACGGTCCAACCTACTCTTGGGGAGGAGTTCCTGTGGAAGGACAGGAGCTAGGGGGCCTCCAGGAAGGTGTTGGTGCGGAAAATGGAGGACACGATCTTCCCAGTGGCGTTGATGGTACCTTCGCTGTCTGAGCTGGACTCTGAGTCGCTGCTCCCAGAGTAGGCGCCCAAGCCTGGGAGGATGCCGATAGAGACTGCAGCGGAGGGGCGGTGGAGGGAGGGGCCGCTCAGGGGAGTGTCTCCAGGAGACTTGCAGGATGAAGCCTCTTGATTCTTGTCATCTGGGTCAGGGTCCGGTTTCAGACTTTTCACACTGTGGCCACTCTCAGAGCTCTTATGCTTCACAGCTCCAGCCAACAGCTTCGCCTGGGAGAACTTGGTCTTGCTTTCTATGGGCTCACAGGTGGTTTCTTCTCTACTTCCTTCTTGCTTTCTGAAGACATTCCGACTTTCTTGAGATTATTTCAGTTCTTTCAGTTCTTCTCTTCACTGCTTTTCTATTAGTTCCTGCTGCCGAGAAACCTCATCAAGGAAATTGGTCTCACCTTCATCTAATCCTCTAACCATGTTTTTGAGTTGGAACTGCTCCTCATACTCCTGCTGCTGTCCTGTCTTTCTGTTCCTGTAGTCTTTCATATAGAGACCCAGGGTCACAAACCTCCTCTGGACATTCTTTTGGATCTTCGGGGGGTTTCGAACTCTCTCCCATTCTCTTGCCTCCTTTTGCGCCGCTCATCTGGTTCTGCCTCAGACACAAACCTCTTTTTGATAACAAGGTTACCATCATCCCCTCTATCCATAATGGTACACTAAATCTTCACAAGGGCCACCAAGTCTCCAACAAGACGCTTCAACTATTGGGCTCAGATTCTCGAGTTTTCTGCAAAACGGGGCCCGCTGCTTGTTTTCTACCGGCGCGCCGGGAGGCGAGACTCCCTCACCTCGGCAGCGCCCACCCTAAACCGCCACCTCAGAGCCGCTCACTCGCTCTTAAAAAAAAAAAAAAGTGGAAGAAGAAAGCGGGGGAAGGGGGGAAAAAAGACAGAAAATAGCCTTTGCTTTTGTATTCCTTTTGACCCTTCAGGGCTTCCTGTTCCTCCCCGCCACAACCTAAAAATAATTCTTAATGCACTACCACAGACTGACTAGTAGTTTGTTACTTTCAAGAAAGGGAGGGGGAAATAAAATACCACCAGTACAAAATCGGCCTGTATACTCCTATGGAATTATTTAATGTACAATCATCCTAACTGAGATCTATCCCAATAAAAAGGAAAAATACTCCAGTACTCTATTTTGCTAAACACATATGGTCTCACTTACTGCTGGCTCCATTTTAATTGCTCCACTTTCCCCAATTACTTTGTTTCGAAGTTTATCCTCTCTCTCTATTCTCAAGGAAGCAGGGGATGGCAGAGAGGGTGGGTGTGGGGAGGGGAGAAGAAAATAATATTAAGTACCTACTCTGTGACTGGCATACTTTACATACGTTATCTCCTTTTATTCTCATACAAACATGAGCCAAATTGAAATCTATCTATGTACAGGATGACTTGTTTCAGAAAAATCTTTTTAAAACATTTTTTTAACCAACTTTTTTTAAAGACTCAGGTTGCATAAGATCACTTAGCTCATACAGAAGGAAGTTGGGATTTGAACTGACATCTCTAGGATTATACAACTCAGGCTTTTCTACCACATCAAGTAAAACACATTTCTAGAAAACTGTGAAATGACTCTAAATTTTCTATTATTTGATATAACTCCTTTTCTCCTATGCTTCCTACACTGAGGTATTACACACTGGAAGTTCAGACCAAGAAGACACAGCCAAAATGAAGACAGAATAACCCGTTACATGATGTAGACCATAAGGACACAGATTAAAAATTATATAAGCATAAGGGCATAGATATCTTGGTATAACTATATTAGAAAAAGGAGAAACTTGTAATAAGTCTTTTACTTCCTCTGCTCTTACTTTTTATCTTAATAATATTAATAATAATATTATTAATAATACTTAATAATACTTGCATGTTGTATTACTTCAACATATCGCTAAAAAATGGAAAACCATATAGAATCTTTTAAGTATGATGAGAAACCAATATGTGACATGAATCGAGGTCTTTAAAAGAACTCACTGCACTCTACTCCCTTAGTAGGACTCTTTTTAGGTAGGACTCCTTTTAGAGAGTTTCACAAAGACAGGAAGATAGGAACAACCACTGCTGCCTCCCAACGAAAAGTCCCTTGGGACACATTTTTACAGATGATTTTATAATGTGTTGATGAAAAGAGCTACTTCATAAGAAATCCTCACTTTGAAAAATATTTCACAACTATTTTAAATAGTAGTGACAGTTGTTATTTTTCTAAACAAGATCTTCCTTCTAGAAAGCAGTGACTGGGAATGCTTTCTTAAAGATCATAGTTTAACAAAGCAGTAAATTATCCACCCAGTTTTTTTTCCCCCCTAAATACAAAGTTTCTACACTGAGGCTACTTACTGAAATTTCTAAAATTTTTCTCGTTTATTTCTTGGGATCTCTAATAGGGTGATATTCAAAGCGGCTTTATCTGTAAGTCTTATTTGAGAAACCATGAATAATGCAATCAAAGATATAATGAGAAAAAGAGTATTTCATCTCTGAGCAAAGCTTTTTCTGAAACAAGTCATCCTATACATAGGTAGATTTCAATTTGACTTGCTCTTGCTTATTTTCAATAATATACTAGGATCATTACCATAATGCTGCCCTTAGATTCTAAACTATAACAAAAATGCATAAGTGAGACAATGTTATAATGTATAGAACTAATAAACTCAGTAATAAATCCCATTTAATGATAAATCCTTTTCAAGTTTGATTTGCCTTGCCCCTAATTTCACACTATTTCAAGTCATAAAAAAAAGGAAGTAGCTCATATCCAAAAGTAGAATTTTGTATGGTCCATGATTTGAAATGTGCTATACTTGAGAAAACTTCGCAATAGCATGTCATCTTGGAATAGAACATCTTTCTGTGCTGACAGCTGGCTTTTCCAATATGTCCTTGAGGCACAGTATACTTTGTTTTAAATAAAGACAAAAAAAGATTCTGTGTTTTCTTTAAATTACGTCGATCAGCCAGTTAACTACGTTCATTCAGTTTTCATTATGATAAAAATGTGTAAATAAATTTTAGCAACAGAAAATGAAAACTATATTTGAAGTGCTAGCATGTAATGTACATCACTGTCCTCAATGAAAAAAATGTAAAAATGTATGAGATGTGCAAGAATGTGCATTTTGAGCAACTGATTCACCTAATGAAACACTCTGCTGGTGATCAAGATAAGAAACACTAATTGTTAAAGTTGCCAGAACAAGCCGGGGACAGTGACTCACGCCTGTAATCCCAGCACTTTGGGAGGTGGAGGCAAGTGGATTGCCTGAGTTCAGGGGTTTGAGATCAGCCTGGGCAACTTGGCCAGACCTCATCTCTAAAATAAATAAATAATTAAATAATCAGCCGGGCTCAGTGGCTCAGCCTGTAATCCCGTGCCTTTGGGAGGCTGAGGTGAGCGGACTGCCTGAGCCCGTGGGTTCGAGACCCACCTAGGCAACTTGGCAAGACCTCATCTCTACAATAAATCAAAAAAAAATTAGCTGGGTGTGGTAGCGCGCGCCTGTAGTTCCAGCTACTTGGAAGGCTGAGGTGGAAGGATCGCTGGAGCCCAGTAGGTCGAGGCTGCAGTGGCCGGGAGCGGCCACTGCACTCCAGTCTGGGCAACAGATTGAGACTCTAACTCAAAAAAAAAAAAAAAAAAAGAAGAAGAAGAAAATCGAGCTGGGCTCAGTGGCTCAGCCTGTAATCCCGTGCTTTGGGAGGCTGAGGTGAGTGGATTGCCTGAGTCCGCAGGTTATAGACCCGCCTGGGCAGCGAGACCTCATCTCTACAATAAATCAAAAAATCAGCCGGGCGTGGTAGCGCATGCCTGTAATTCCGGCTACTTGGAAGGCTGAGGTGGAAGAATCCCCGGATCCCAGCAGGTCAAGGCTGCGGTGGCTGGGAGCAGCCCACTCCAGTCTGGGTGACAGAGTGAGACTCCAACTCAAAAAAAATAAAAAATAAAAAATAAGCCGGGTGTGGTGGTACATGCCTGTGGTTCCAGTTACTTGGAAGGTTAAGACAGAAGGATCACCTGAGCCTAGCAGGTTGAGGCTGCGGGAGCCATAAGCATGCCACCACACTCAAGACTGAGAGACAGAGTGAGACTCTGACTCAAAAAAAAAGTTGCCAAAATGAAAAGATAAGATAATAACAATACTTTGAGAAATCTTTTCTCCTGGAAACTCTCATAGTCATAGTCATGTTCTTAGCCTTTAAGCAAAGTCCTCAACGAAAGAATAAGTATCATCAGCCACTAACCCATAAGACTCCTGCCCCTTCCTCATTATAGAAGATGAGACATACAGATTTCTTTTTTTTAAAAAGGTCACCTATAAGGAAGCCCACATAAAGAGACAAATTAAGTGATGAAAACAGTAAACACTAGATGGTGTTGGAAATTCAGAAAATTCAGACTGGAATACTGGATGGATATAAGGAAAAAGCAGCACTAGGCAGGTTTTGAAGTAAAGGTAGGATGCAGAAAAGTAGAGAGGAAAAGAGATGTCTGGGTCCAACAGAAATGTGCCTGTAATAATACTCCTGGAAGGACAATCAGACACACTTCATTAGAATGTGGGTAGAACGGCACAGTACAGAAATTAAGAACATAAACTCCCACCAGGCTCATGCCTGTAATCCCAGCACTTTGGGAGGTAGAGGCAAGAGGATTGCCTGAGCCCAGGAATTCGAGACCAATCTGGGCAACTTGGGGAGACTTCATCTCTACAGTAAATCAAGAAAAATGTGCTGGGTGTGGTGGTACATGCCTGTAGTTCCAACAACTTGGAAGGCTGACACAGAAGGATCACCTGAGCCTATCAGGTCGAGGTCGAGGTGGCTGTAAGCATACCACTGCACTCCAGCCTGGGCAATCGAGTAAGACTCTGATTCCAAAAAAAAAAAAAAAAAGAAGCATAAACTCTCAAAAAGCCAAATTAGCAATGCAAATTTAAAAGATGAGAAATTATATCTAAAATGAAATTGATTTTCATTCCTCCAAAACTTACTGGAAAATAAAATAAAAAGCAGTAGCCCACTTAATTAATGACAAGAATAATGAAGATTTGTATAATATTTTAAAGTATATTGAGCACTTTCCTTTCCACAGAACAACCCTGTGGAGGTGGCCGTTCAGACTGAATTATAATACCTGTGTTATGAATTGGAAAACTAAAGTTCAGAAGAGCTTATTGAATTATCATGCTTACTGAAGTCCTCAAAGCAATTCCTGTCATCGGTCTACAGAAAAAGCTCAATTTTTGTTTTTTCCTCTTGCCAGAAAAAAATTAAGTTTATAATCATGTGTATCTATCAGACTAAATGACCTAGAAGAGACTTTACAGTGAGAATGAATACTGAACAGTCTTAAATCCAAAGAACCACAGGTCAGTTCACTAAAGCACTAGTGACGATACATAAATCAAGTGAATTCTAACTCTTGCAATCCACTGTGGTCTGTGGACAAATCAACTAGCTAATCTACTTGTACTAATTCTACATGTGATTCTCACTACATAAGAAAATTAACGCTAAATTGTTGTTGCATTTCCTCAAATTTTGGAAGTTTTAGGCCGCTATTTCAAAGAATTCTAAAAGCCACACTATCTTCCATTTATTGGATGAACCAAGTCATTTACTTGTATTGTTAAGCTGCAGACAGTTGTATTCCAATTTATTTCTCTCATTTCTTACCTAATTTTTATCCAAGGAACAATGTTTTATTTGGCTAAAACTCTCATCTTCTGTTATTTTTGTTCTCTAGAATGGAAAGATGCTTCTGATGTCCTGGTGTCTCTCTGATAGATGGCTTTGGCCCACGCAGTTGTCTTGTCTTTCACTGAACTCCCACTGCATATTACCGACAGCACCACACCATTTTCTTGGTGTGAGCAGTCAGCCAGATAGAAACTCACAATCTGAGATCATATCGTATGCTTTTTAAAAATTACATCAGCCTTTTTTTACTCCCCTCCACCAATCCAACCCAGGGTATGGGTCCATAACACTGAGTCTTTTAATCACAGTGGCAGCAGAAACATCCATCTAGTCATCATAAGATTTTTAAGAATTTGTTTTAATTATTGGGTTTTCTTAATAATAATTCTGGTTATTAGCCTATCCAGCATGAACTAAAGATCAGAAATTACTAATTGAACACCTGACTATTTCACTGTGGCTTAGGATCCAAAAGAGACCTTAAGCCATATAGGTAGAATTTATAACACTCACTAACAGCATAAGTGTTAGGACCAGAATGCAACAGTACCACCTAGATGTTATTTAACTGAAGAAATTACTTTATCTCTTCATGCTTCAATTTTGCCAATATGGAAAATATGGTTGATACTACCCAGCCCACAGCATTAGTGCAGGTAGGTGTCTAATCTATGTTACTTGTTAATTATTCCTTACCTAGGAATAGACAAAACAGTATCAGATAGAGACACTGACTCCTCAACAATGCAGCTGATTTGGAAGTTCAAAGCTTACAATGGCTCTCTGTGCAACAACTCAGTTCTTTTTCTATCCTCGGTACATATATGCATGGAATACTGACTGGACAGGAATGCCAGCTTGGTATGATTAACCACTGGCTTGCAGATTGGAGAAAAAGATTTTTGTGGCCCTTTTAACATGGCAGCAGAAGGAAAGAAAGCATTGTTTTCATTTCAGTACAGTCTAAGTACAGACCATTGGTGGTAACACTTGGAGAAATCAGGAAGCTCTGCTGGTGACTGAACAGGTCATGAGCTTCTGCTGAGGCACATACATCAGCTAGCCACTAGCTCCCACGGACAACTGAGCTGGAAACAGTAGGAAGCCCTTCTCTTTCTAAAGAGGAGCAAGTGATTTGATGGGTATTGCATTAAATCTATAGATTGCCTTAGGTAAGATGGACATTTTCACAATGTTGATTCTTCCAATTCATGAGCATGGGATATTTTTCCACTTGTTTGTGTCATCTTGGATTTCTTTGAGCATTGTTTTGTAGTTTTCATTGTAAAGGTCTTTCACATCTCTGGTTAGGAAGATGCCAAGGAATTTCATTTTTTTTGGTGGCTATTGTGAATGGGATTGTGCTTTTAATTTGGGTTTCTGTTTGCTTATTATTGGTGTAAAGAAATGCAATTGTCTTTTGCACATTTATTTTATACACTGAGACTTTGCCAAAGTCCTTTATCAGTGCAAGGAGGTTTTTGACAGATTCTCTTGGGTTTTCAAGGTATACAATCATGTCGTCTGCAAAGAGAGATAACTTGACTTCCTCTTTTCCTATTTGGATACCCCTGATCGCCTTCTCTTTTCTGATTGCTCTAGCCAGAACCTGAGGGGTACAGGGAGGGGAAGGGAGGTAGGATTAACAGTAGTCAATATCTGTCTGGGGAAAAGGGGGCACACCTCATCAACAAGGGTACCTGCACAGTGAATATTTGTATACCTAACCCTTAACTGTACCCCACAACTTTAAAATAAAATATATATATTATTAAAAAAAAGAAGAGCAAGAAAACATCCTCCCAGAGGTGTCTTCTTCATAAATATGCTCTGCAGAGATTCCCTACTAAGAGGGAAATGGGGGTCAGTACAATCTGCAAATATGCCCCAACATGTGAAGAATAGTGGCTGATCTTTTCACTAGCCATTTCAGTTGACAACACTCCTTCAAAGCTCCTAATAAAGCACTCCAGGTAAGGTGCAAAACTTTGTATTCAACCAACTGTTCAGTCATCTACAATTCTCTTAGGGGTTAGGAATCAGAAATGAAAGAGATGCAGATGCAAGCTGCAAATCCGGTGAATAATGCTTCAAAGGGAACGCTTGCCCAACTCTTCTTGTAATGCTTCTTTTTGTTCCAAACACTGACCACCAAGAAGGGCTTTTGAGATGAGGCCATTTTTTGGTTGCCAAGGAAATTCCCATGGAACCTGAAAAGCTCTCTCAGAGCTGGGAACAGCAGTACCTTTAGCCGAAGCAAGAAGAAACATACAGGTGGCCAAGTCTGCAGCCACTGCACTTTTCACCTCCTTACCTCAGAACATGGGTGATTAGCCAGCTCAGATATCCAATTAGACCAGAAGAATACGCCCAGATTTAATCTCTATATTTTAAGCTTCAGACAAAAACCCCCAAAGTGAGCTGGGAGGCAGATGCTAGTTACTGAGATTCTTTTCAATTTAACTGAGTTGCTAAGCTTTTACTGCAGTGAATCACAAAGAAGAAACTCAAATCTGACTGGCAAACAGTATCTTCGCAGTGGAGGAGGATTTAATAAAGTGTTTAAAAAATCTAGGGCACAATTGGTATAATCTTTTGGGAAGGTAATTGGATTGGCAATACATGGTGACCCAGCAATTCCAAAAATTTCTGCTCCAGAAATATTCATAAAGGAATGCAAAAAAAATTACAAAAAAGGGTATTTCCTAAAGGTTTATTTGTAACAGCAAGCACTGGAAATAACTTCAATCTATTAATGAGAAACCATTTCAGTAAAATATAATTCATGTACCCTATATAACCCTTAAGAAGAATAAGGTAGATGTCTATGGCATTTTACATTAAAAAAATCAAGTTGCAGAACAATGTGATGCCATTATTACTATATATGTATATTAAGCATCAAAAAAGCCTAGAAGACTCTAAATACATCCAACTGCTAATAATTATCTTGAAGGGTCGGAATTTAAGAATTTTCACTTTTTATTTTATTCATTTTTACTTTGTTTAAATTTTACAGCGTTTTTATATTTCTGAATCAAAGAAACCTAAAGTTTAAAAAAATATTATAGATAATAATAAATGACTATAGCAGGTAAAGAATGATTCCATGGATATATTTACGACTATTATAACATTTTTTTAACCATGGTCTTAGGGTATTCATCATAAGGTACAGCTGTTTTCTGGTTTTATAACCAATTGCCAAAGAGGAAAAATGCTCATTTGTTTTATCAGGTCTTGGTCACACATTGATAACTTATGACATGAGAGTATAGCACCATTAAAGATTATTATTGAAGACACTCTGCCGTTCTCTGCAATATATTCCTGGTATTGGCATACAGGCAGAATGCTACATATTGAAAAGAGGGAAAAAAGTGACATTGAATGTAAAACATCCCCATTTATTATTTAAGACATTTAATAACTATAATCCCTTTTGTTAAATGTCAAATACAGAGATGCGGTGCTCTTGGAGTTCAGTGCTTTCACAGGAAGAGGTAAGAATGTGGCAGAGGACTCCCTCCTGGCTGCTCTGTCTTGTTCCTACACACCCTGATGCTCCTTTCTAAACCTATGAAACTTGTCACTGACAATGTTCCTCATCGAGGTTTCATAAGTCATGTGACATTCGTCAGGTAGCATACCTGACAGCCAACAGTAACATCAAAAAGACTGCAGGTATAGATACAATCACTCAAAACCTCACGAAGTTCAGTGGCCTACACTCACTTCTAGTGCATTAAAATATTCTAAGTAATTAATTTATGTTCATCAATAATGTTAATATAATTAACAGTACATTTGAAAATCTTTTAACTAAGAAACTATTTTTCTTTCTTATGATACTTCTACAGCACAGAAACACTTCCTTTGCTGAAGGTAATAAGGTCTTAACGTCTATAGCCAACACATTAAGAAAATGGCTCTTCTAGGTCCATGAGTTCTCTTTTTAATACACTGAAGTACTCAGACAATACTTTATATAGAAACAACACTAGATGATCCAAAACATTGGCAAATTCCTCCATTCTGTCATACTACATCTCCAGTGATCTTCTTAAAATGTAAATCAGAACATACAAATCTCCAACTAAAAATCCTAAAATAGTGTGTCACTGCACTTAGAAGAAAATAAAAAGGTTCCCCTGCCTATGTTCTTGACCTCATCTACCACTGCACACCATCTACATGTGCTCCAGTCACTTTGGACTTTTTTTTTTTTCTGTTTCTTCAATATACCACACCTATTGCTGCCTGGGGCTTTTTGCTCAGCCCAGAAACCTCTTCCCTAGATCTTCTCCTTGCTTGCTAACTCTCTTCCTGAAAGGAGCTTTCCTACCTCTCCACATTACCCTGCTTTTTTCCCAAGGCAGTGCTTATCCTTATGTGAAATTATCCTATTTGCTTGCTTTTGTTTGTTTATGATCTCTTTCCAAAAGCAGCAAAGTTCCCTGAGTCAAAAGATGTATCTACTTCATTCAACCTGGAATCTACCATTGAGAACACTTCTAGCACAGAATATACTTTTTGAACGAATGAATGAATTCAAGTCATAGCAGCATACAGTTTTAGGCTGATTTAGGTATTCAAGTGTATTGTAGCTAGAATTCCTTTAAACAACAGCTCTAAATTTTACAAAAGTCTCCCTTTTTAGAACTTGAAAACACAACCTAGAGCTTAGATTACTTTCTATGGGATTATCTGCCACATTTCAAAGCTGACGTGGAACCTGTTTTTAGATGAGTACTAGTTTTCTGCTCTAGACAAATAGCCTTCAAGGAAGTTTAGAATTTAAAAAAAAGGGGAAATATCACTGGCCCAATTTTAAAATGTACTGCTCTTTAAATCAGTATTGACATCAGTGCCTCTCAAATACTACTAATGACCATTAAAGATTAAAGTTACGGCATTAAGAATATGGTGCAACATGGATGCAGCTGGAGACTGTAATCCTAAATGAACTATCGCAGAAACAAAGAACTGAATGCCACATATTCTCATTCATAAGTGGGATCTGATCACTGGTCATATGAGCACAAGGGTGGGATTGGCAGATGATGGGCACCGCTAGGGAAGAGAGGGAAGGAGGTAGGAAGGTGGCATGTGGCAGCATGCTGGGTACTTGGACCACTCTCAGTGGGACAGAGAGCCAGCCAGGAGCCCAACCTTCATCTGCATGCAACTTACTTAGTACCAAATCCTCACATGTACCCCATGACTCTAAAATAAAATTTAAAAAAATAAAAAAGAAAAAAAGGCCATTGCCTTGCTGAGCTATGGTGTGGCCATGTACTCTTTGAACTAAAGCCAGGCCATGTTTCCTGGCTTTGGCCCCCTCCCCTACCTTGGGGAGGTGAATACTCTTTCTCTCTCTTTAATTTACTTTCTAAATACACTGTATTTTCTAATCGGAAAAAAAAGAAAGAAAGAAAAAGAATATGGGAGCGAGCATGGGGTAGGAAAAGGAAGCTCTATTTCCAGGAGAGAGGGAAAAGATGATGACAAATATCAGTTTTGTTAATTATCTATGGACAAGCTGCTCCCCTTCAAAAGAAGCCTGAGGATAATCATGGCATGGCTGGCTGTTCAAGCTCCCCTCAAGAACACTTGGCTGAAGGAAAGCCATAGACACTGAACCAAAGGGAAGCAACCACAGACACCGAAACCGTAGCAACTAAGGAAATCCAAGGACTGTAACCACCTCCTCACTGCAGGACTTGTTCTTGGGTTTTCACAGATGTGATTCCATCTGGAGCTCTCCTGACCTAGCAGGGTCTCACTGGTCTCTGAAAACATGCTAAAGACAAATAGAACTTCAGAAAACATGAGGTTTTCCTAGCCCCTCACCTCCTCTGAGAGGTGTAAGAAGACCACCCAGCCGGGCTTGGCTCAGCCTGTAATCCCAGCACTTTGGGAGGCTGAGGTGAGTGGATTGCCTGAGCCCGTGGGTTCGAGACCCGCCTGGGCAACTTGGCGAGACCTCATCGCTACAATAAATAAAAAATTAGTTGGGCATGGTAGCACGTGCCTGCAGTTCCAGCTACTTGGAAGGCTGAGGTGGAAGGATCGCTGAAGCCCAGCAGGTTGAGGCTGCAGTGGCCGGGAGTGGCCACTGCACTCCAGTCTGGGTGACAGAGTGAGACTCCAACTCAAAAAAAAAAGAAGACCACCCATGCTCAATGTGAATTTTTTCGGCTCAGTCATGGAAAAGAAAAGGAAGTGCTATTGTCCTTTTCCATCTCTATGAATATGAAATGGTTATTCATGCTCAGGAAAGCTTTATGTGAACCTTGGGATGGAACTATACTTTTCAAAATCATGAAAAAGGTAATCACGGCTGGACTGAGAGGACTCACTCCCATATCACGTATGTGTAAGAAAAGGGTTTGGGGCTGTTCAATCACATAATGTAATGTTTCCTTCTTTTTTTTTTTTTTTTTCGAGCCAAGGTCTTACTCTGTTGCTCAGGCTGGAGTGCAGTGGTACTATCACAGCTCACTGCAGCATCGACCTCCTGGGCTCAGGCAATCCTTCTACCTCAGCTTCCCAAGTAGCCGGGACTATAGGTGCATGCCACTGTGCCCAGCTAATTTTTTGACGTTTTTTGTAGAGGTGAGGTCTTGCTATGTTGCCTAAGCTGGTTTTGAACTCCGGGTTCAAGCAATCCTCCGGCCTCAGTCTCCCAAGGTACTGGGATGACAGGTGTGAGCCACTGCACCCAGCCTAGATTTCATTTTAAAGTAGCCATGGCTTAACAACTTCAAACTTATACATGTCTTAATGTGTGCATCACCTTACTTTTTGACAACATTTTTAAATTCAGGTCTATTTCTGCAAAAGACCAAGACTTCAAAAATAGAAATCAAAAATTGACAACAGATGGTGCTAAAAATGATTGTAATACACTTTAAAAATTAACCTTAAGCCAAATTCCACCGGAGATCTACAGGAAAGATTCCCAGATAAGCTAGTTAAATAAGAAGTATCATGGAAAGCATAACAAGATAGGCAGTTACAAGACCATGTGAGTCTCAAGTGTCCTCCTGAAAATCTGCAAGGTATTTCTGCATCTACTGCATCCACAGCAACTTACAGACTGCAATTTCACTTAAGGTGACACACATACTTGTAAGATATTATTGCATTATTAGTAAACCTTAAAAAAAAAGCCTTTTAAAGCCATTATACCACTAAGCACAGTACTTCTAAAAGAGTTAAAGCTAATATATAAAAGGAGAGAAAAACTTTCTTATCCTCATAGCTTATTCCATATTCACATGAAAATTGGAACTAAGGCCACGGTATTTGAGAAGCATCCATCTCACATGTATGTAATTTTTTAAAAGAACAGTTAAAGAATAAAGAGAAATAAGAAAATAGACCAATCTCAGGTACTAAAGAAAAATAACTAAATAATTTTAAAAAAATACTCCATAGCAACAAAATAGAAGAAATTATTTATGTAGATTTACAACTAGATGAGCTCCAGATGTATTTTTTTAATCTACTTCTCCACAGGTGTTTTTCTGCTTAATAAATATAACATCCAAGTTGGAATGTTGTTGAAACATTGAATCACCTACGTTTTGGCAATGCTCTTCTGCTGTTAACTATTTTAAGCGATTTTTCAATAAAGCAGCCGCTACCAAAATCATAAGTGCATAGGCTTGGCAAAGCCAGAAAGGAAAAGTGCAGTCCACAGATTTGTTTCTTCTGTTTTCCCAAAACAAAGTCTCATTAAAAATATGCCCTCAAATTTTGTCACTATGTAGCTGTCAGAAAGAGCAATTCTGTTCCTCTTTGTAACTCTGAACATTAAACCCATTTCTTGTGCTACTGGGAAGTTAGATAGCTCCAGGAAGTTGCAAGGCACCATCACAACTGTTCAAATTGTATCCAGGCAGAATAATCAGTCAATCAAAAATTTCAGTCCTGGTCGGATGGAAGTTTCTGGGGCCAACTTGGACAAGCATACAGGACAAGTTTGACTTTACTGCCAAGATCACTTCCAGGACATTGGCTAATTAATTATAAAAGCTTTTTCAAAACAGACTTGAGCCTGGCAACCTTTTTCTTCAACCCAAACAAAGAGGGGGGGGAACATGTTAAAAAAATAAAATAAAAGACTCAGTCTACCACAGCTTTGTCTTATCTTCAAGTCCATTTTTATTTTTCTCACTCAAAAATTATCCAGGAGCTTTTGTATTTGAGGTTGCCAAAAAAGTAGGTATAGAAACTAGAAATATTAGCTTGATATTCTACTGCACTTTTGGTTGTAGAAGACATCATGAATTAGTTACAAAGATTCTCCCCAAACTCTCTGGTAAGAAGCAGAGAACAGTTTCTTCCTCTTTTGGGGGAAAGAACTCATTGGATTAACTATAGCTACTGTAATAGATAAAATTTAGATGGATAGTTGCTCTTACAGTGATCCATTCATTACTCTTCATTTGCTGGCTTTGAAAACAAAAGGAACAACACTTCTGAATTAAATCTTCCTGACTCCATCTTAACAGGAATCTTGACGACTGTGAGATGCTAGTGACCAACACTAAAAATTCTAGTTTTAGGACTCCATTCACACAGGTTTTACAGGAAAAATCCAAACTCCCCAAATCATAATGTCCCAACAAATTTCTTCTGCTACTGGAATCAAAATATTATAGGGGAACCCCAAAAAACTGGAATTTATTCATTAAAAAATTGTGTATTTATTCTTACACGTTTAAATTTCAGTCAGCTTCAAAGTTTGATGCATTACACCTATCAAGACTCCTTTCCACTGTTCAAAACAGTTTTTGAATTCATCACTTTTTTTTTTCACCTCTTTCACATCAGCAAAACATTTCCCTCTGTGGACTTTTCTTCACATGGAGAAACCAAAAAGTCGCTCGGGACAGGATTGGGAGAAAAGGGAGGATAGGGCACAGGGATCAAGCCATTTTTGGTCAAAAACTACTGAACACTCAGCGCAGCGTGGGCAGGTGCACTCCTAAATCACCCATCATGAAATGGACAAACACACTGAAAGAATCTCCAAAAAGAGCATACAATTCACTGAAGTCTCTCACAATAACGCTAGCTGGTACATGTTACCAATGGGTTCCCAGAACACTTACCTAGCGGGGAAAACCCATACTTCAAGGGGCTCACCCTCCAAAAAATAATTTCAGTTTTTTTGGGATCCTCCTCATATATATTATGCATCTTTAAAAAAAAAAAAAAGCAAGATTTATTGAGAGGACAGAAAAACTCCCACAGTAAGCAGGGACCCAAAGGGCTTGCCCTGTATTATGCACCTTAAGCCATCAAATTTCTTCTGCATATTCCTAGATATGAAGAAACCCAAAAAGTTAGAAAATTCCTCTCAGGCAGTTTACCGGCTACATGTTGACAAATTCCTGGCAGGAGGAAAGCTGTCCCTAAAAAAAGAAACCTTCCTCAAAAAGTCCATCAACCAGATAGTCTAACCCTAATTAGGGCATTGCTTATCCATTATCAAGACCAATGGTAAACCTCATAAATATTCAGCATTCCTTGGTAAACAATGAGTGGAGACATAATGTGCAAAATGGCTATGAAGGAACTTCTAGTGGCCTGAGTTCTCCCTTTTCCACTGCAGGTATGTGCCTCCCAGTGCATCTAATATTTAAATTATCTTCTCTCACATCATTCTAAAAGATGAAAGCAAGGTGATCATTCATTTTAGCATTGGAAGAAGGAGCAGCTCCAGAAGGAGGTCAAGAATTAACCTCAATGTAAATGTAGAGGAAAGTAAAAAAATTAGTCCTTATTCAAACAGATTTTCCCTCTTCTGGGGAGCACAAATGCATAAATAAAGATAAGAAGGATAATACCAGATTTCAAAAGATCTTAAAAGTCATATAGGAGATTCTAAACTTAACTTGACAGGAAGTCATTTTAAGTTTTTAATCCAGAGTAAAAAAATGAGGACAATAATATAAGAATTATATTGAATTGAGAGATAACAGAGTCAAGGGATTAATTCCAAAGTTTTTTCTAGCATTTCAGATCCGAAATGATAAAGCCTCTACTAGAGTGGTACTGATGAGAGAGAAAAAAGAAAAAAGAGAAGGGAAGGGAGAGGAGAGGGGAGGGGAGGGGGAGAAAGGGGAGGGTCCAAGAGCCATTTCACAAGAAGGAAAATGGAATGTAATGTACACCATTCCTGCACTTTTTAGAATTCACCAAGGTCTATAAACCTCTGTCACTACTACAAGTGTTGCCAGTTAAAGAGAACTGAAATAAATATGACTTGAAAAAAAATAGCAAAGAGTGGAAAGGGGAATCTTCAACCTCACCTACTTAAAAAAGAGAGAGAATAAGGTCACCCAAATGAAATACAGTCATTCTTACACCAAAATCTGTGAGTGTGGACATCCCTGGTATAAAATGGCATAGTATTTGCATAAAACCTATACACATTCTCCTATATACTTCAGATCAGCTCTTGGTTACATGTAATACCTACACAAAGTAAATGCTGTATAAATAGTTGTTGTTACACTCTTTTGTTTAGGGAATAGTAGATGATGATAGGAAAGGTGATGATGCTTTTAGTTCACATTAGGATTCTCCTGAAGAAGTTTCCAGAGACCAGGTTGTAGTACAAACATAGTTTAATGAACAGTAGGTAAAATTCCAAATACCTTGTTTAAGGTTTATTGCCAGGTTCAAAAGTCTGTACATGTTCACATGTTCAGTACAGACACAATTTTTTTTCAAATATTTTTCCATCTACGGTTGGTTAAATCCACAATGTGGAACCCACGTACACAGAGGGTTGGACTGTACAATCAGCATATCAAGCATTAAGCCAACTAGAATCACACTCTTCTGTTACATTAAAAGACAAAGAAGTTATCAGCTCAAGAATTAAACACTTAATTCTCTGGGGTGAGTTATGAATTATTGCTTCCACTTGACATAGGAGAAAACTGGTGCCCATCCTCACACAGCTAGTCGCTTTTGGAACAAGTATCAAGACAAGATTTTCTTGCTTCGCGTTCCTTACTCTTTCTAATATATGCCACTTCCCCTACAACCCTGGCGAAACAGGCTAGGATTTCTGTCATTTTAAAAATATACTGCTTTCATTACTGGGAAGCTTTGGGATTTTTTATTTAGGAAGCATCCTTCTATAAATATCAATCACTATGTTCTTAAAATATAATCTCCTTGCACAGATACCCACCCCACTGGAAAAAATGGCCCAGTTTATACTATATTATCTTCAAAAGAAAGAAAACAGAGACTCAAAACCTGATGCTCTTTATTTCAGATAGGCTACATACTGTATGTTTTATCAGACCAACAAATATACAGTTAGTGGCCCAACTTAACGATCATTACTTTTGCCTAAAGTAGCCCCAAAAGTTAACAGCTGCCAGCTTTTTTTAACCCTTTGTAGTTTACCAAAACAGATTTTCATAAATTATCTCATTTAATCCTCACAATAACTTGAGGCAGAGGTTACAGCTATATTAAAACTGAGACAGCTACAGCTCCAAGATTTAAACTATGAATGTGCCCATAAGTGTTGGAGGAAAGACTCAAATTCTTCCCCTCTGGCTCCAGTTCCCTGCATACTCTGCTTCTTTTCCCTCACAGAAAACGCAAATTCCATCTGCACCTAGAGGCCCATTTTAAGTGAGGCAGCCATCATTCCTAATCCCCTCTAAGCATGTTTGAGATATGTGTTGTCATACATTTCAGAGAAGCAAGAATTCTTTTCTTACCTGGTCCTTCTCTGGTTTATCAGAAATGTCATTCAGACTGGAAGAAGTCAGATTCCTATGGGCCATGGCTGGGCTACCTGGAAAAACACAAGTAAACTCAAATTAAAGACTTCTTTTCAAAAATGCAATGACTTTGGTCACATACTTCACAAGCACTAGTAGATGGCGATGAGAATGGTGATGATGCTTTTAACTACATTAGGATTCTCCTGAAGAATTTTCCAGAGACCAGGTTGTAGTACAAACATAGTTAAATGAAAAGTAGATAAAATCCCAAATACCTTTTTAAGGTATATTGCCAGGTTCAGTTTCAAGATAAGTTAGGCTCTGAAATAAACTTATAAAACAACAAGCAAAATATTACATTTATTTCTGGTTTGGTGGTTTGGTTCACTTTGCGTCACCACCCTTTAGACACATGCTAGCCTACGTGATTCCTTTTTCCTTTCCTATCACCTGCAAAGATCACCTCTTTTCACATCTGCAGAGTGCTTGCCAGGGGATGTGGCTCAGACCTCAGCAGCCCCCAGGCCTCAGCTGCCCCTCCCAGAGCACCACTTAATTGATCAGGCCAAAAAGCCACCCGCATTCCCTTCTCTGGCTGACACTTTGATCACCAAGGAGAATACTCCTCCTTAGTGAACCACTGATGTGGAATCCTCATTCCTTGCCTCAAAATAGTGGTGTCACAGGCATTTCCATTTGCCAAATTAAAATAAGCATCTTCCTTTTGCTCCCTTAACAGGCCAGACCACTTCTTCAATCAAGGGGTGAATTTCATCAGAAATACTACATGGAAACCAATCTCTCTGGCAATTCAGCAGCTGTAGGCAGGGTTCATTGGTGATCCAGCCAATTATTTCAGACATTGTTACACATGTATAGAGAGCAAGGACTTTCAGAAGAGCCACAAGCCATTTACAAGTTAACCATGTTAATCAACAGAATATTGAACTTTCATTCTGCAGCTGGACATGAAGTTTCTAGGCTTACTAAGCAAAAGAGTAACTTTTCAAAGCCAAGGTGTTTAACCCAACAACTGCAGGGTGCTGAGTAATGCATTCATCTTTAATCCTCAACAATCTGACTCAGGCTGGTCTTCACAGCAAGAGGACAAGGGTTGAAAAAAAAGTACCAAAGTCCTAACAGCTTCATATTTGCTTCCAAATCATTCTTTAAATTATAGTCTTTAACTCCTTTGGAAAGACATTTCAACACATAATTTTACAAAAGACTAAAATCCACTCCTAATAAGTTAATGTCCATGTAACAGCAGCTCTTTAAATAACATAATTCCTTTTAACTACTAGATCAGAAAAATTTTAATTTCCTTAAGCTGGCAAGACAGGATATTTTCCACTCTGCTGCATTTCATTGAGTAAGCATGGCCTAGATCTCTTAAATCTTTTACCGATTTTTACCCTGGTAGGGTGTTTTATTCTAGAAAAATTTGAGCACAAAGCATTACTCAAAAAAAAAGTCACATCTAAAAATGTGCTTTAAGAGCAAAATTAAAAGAATCCCTTTGAAGGCCACATTTTCTTCTTTAAACCACTCCCTAGATTTCTAGTGTCCACTCAATACAGAAGACATCAGGTATAAACTTGAATGCCCCCAAATAATACTGAGGTTGAAATTCATAGAAATGATGAGCAGGCCAGGTTTGGTGGCTCAGCCAGTAATCCCTGCACTTTGGGAGGCTAAGGCAAGTGGATGGCTTGAGCTCATGGGTTCGAAACCAGCCCAGGCAACTTGGTGAGACCTCGTCTCTACAATAAATCGAAAGTTATCCAGGTGTGGTAGTGCACACCTGTAGTTTCAGCTACTTGGAAGGCTAAGGTGGAAGGATGGTCGGAGCCCAGCGGGTTGACGCTGGAGTGGCTGTGAGCATGCCACTTCACTCCAGCCTGGGTGATAGAGTGAGATTCCAGCTCAAAAAAAGAAAAAGAAAATGATAAGTGGATATAATTTTGTACTTTACATTTAAAAACAAAATCAGGCCAGGCGCGGTGGCTCATGTCTATAATGCCAGCACTTTGGGAGGCCAAGGTAAGAGGATTGTCTGAGCCCACGGGTTCAGGATCAGCCTGGACAACTTGGCAAGATCTCACCTCTACAATAAATCAAAAAATTAGCTGGGCATTGTGGTGTGTGCCTTGTAGTTCCAGCTACTTGGAAGGCTGAGGCGGAAGGATCACCTGAGCTCAGCAAGTCGAGACTACGGTGGCCATAAGCATGCCACTGCACTCCAGCCTGGTTGACAGAGTGAGATTCCAACTAAAAAAAAAATCAATTATTTGGACTAATTGGGTAAAAATTGTGCCTCAATAAGTGAAGAGATCTGAATTATACAGTCCTAAAGCAATGACGCCTGAGCAATCCTAATTATAAGTTAAAAGTAGCTTATGTAAATGAATAGGTAGGACTAATCTCTAATCATCAAATAAATTATATGTAAGTGGCAGTACTGAAATAACTTTAAAGCAATTTTTCATTAAGTAATTTAAATTTCCTGGACAATAACCTAAACTCATTGATTTGCTTTGGAAACTCTATAAATACTGCAAAGGTACATTTCAGCCCAAGCATTGTCCTAACTGTTGGAAAATCTGAATAGGTAGAAGCCAAATTAATAAGGTTTTTATTATAATGGTAATCTTGATTAATGTGACAACTTTTCCAAGAAACCCTATACACTGTTTCATCATTTCTCTCATTTCTGAAAGACAGGGATAGTATGGCTATCTACATGTATCCTACTTGAGGGGCAGAGAAAGAAAGCCACAAGTCCAACGGAGATGCAGAAGCCAGGTGGAGAAGAGAAAACTAGTGTTAAGAAGCAATCAAATTGATTGTCCTCCTAAACTTATCCAATTCTCATTAATAAAAGGAATTAATATTAACAGCTTCACCAATGGTTAACACTGTAAAAGTCTGCTAGTCAACCAAGCAAGATGATCGGCATTCTTCACTATTTTCTCACTCCCCTCCTGCTAAACTCCCTACCCCCACACTGTGAGAATAAATCAGTGCTTTCTAGTTAGAGTTTGGGGTTATAATGTAAACTCATTATTCTGCAATCCTGAATGTATGGCAATACTTGAGAAAAATCTCACTTTGTACCAAAAAGATGAAATACAAGGGAATCCTAAAATGTTTTGATTCCTGGGTAGATGTTGATTTAGTCACCGAAAGCTACAACTAGTAGCCCTTTCCATTTAAATCCAGGGCATACAAATGTCTTATAATTGTTCTTGGTCCAAAGAAGCTTTGGGTTGTTCAAGCTTGGTTTTTAAAAAGAAGAATCAGTCTTGGGTGCAAAATCATAATTAATTTCCATATAACTGCTTTCTGGCCATTAAAAAAAGAAAGCTCTGGAGAATCACATTTTTTAAGCAGTTTCACACAATCAAAAACAATTTCATTTTCAAAGTACCCACTTGGCAGGTACATACTGTTGCTATAAAAATTAATTACATTCTGTACTAAGTTTGAAAATCATTGTTATTCTTTAGCACGCATGTATCAATTCACAAAGCCTTTGCAATTTCATCTATTTGATACAATAAAATGAGGAGAGTGTACAGCACAAAAAAGAGGGAGATATTTGAATGTGTACGTCTTAAATTTTTTAAATGTGAATATATGTAATATATAACACAATACACATAAACTGCACCCCCACCTCATAACCTTATAATAAGCCAACAGAGAAACCAGGGACAAGGTAAAACAAAGATCTTACAGCCTATAAAATAACTGTTTGGTTTTTTTTTTTTATCATTAATATGAACCAAATAACATTTTAGCACAAAGAGTAACTAAGATAACTTACACATAATAGGTACATAAGTGAACCTGAGTGTTCACGTCAGAAAATTGGGAGGTATGGATCTAATTTGTATTGCTTGGGACCACAAAACTAACAATAAATGCTGTTTCAGAATAATGCATGTTATTGTGTGCTGCATCCCCGTTGACCGATTGATGTTATTCCCCCACCTTTGTTGGCTTAACAAATCTACTAAAGGATCTGTATATCCAAGATTAAAGTCAACTAATCTTTTTGACTAATGGGTGTTTAACTTACATTATCTAAATTAATCCTCATATCAACACTATGAGGGTAGTATTAGTATTGCCACTTTATGATAAACAAATGAACTTTAAAGAAGTTAAGGTCATGGTCACACAACAAGTGGCAGAATCATAAATTAAACCTAAATCTCTCAATATCAGTTTCACTGCCTCATGGGAAGAAAATGGATTTTTCTATGTTATTTACATAAACACATAAACTTCATCATGTCTAATGAAGAGAAAATGCAATATACAACCACAAAGAACAGATTCTATTTCCATGCCAATTATGTGCAGTACAACATCTGTTTAAGACAAATATGTTCTTGGTTTCCAATTTAGCTGATCCCAAACATATAGTTTGCATTTCTTTACTTCTTCATTTTCATAAAAGATAGAAGGGAAAAAATATTGAACTCAGCTACTCTGTTTGCCACTGTAATTAAATAGTAGCGCCAAACCACAAAGAAGAAAAGATGCAAAAGCAAAAAAATCTAATTATTAAAAAAAAATATGCTTCCAAATGTCGTAATTCAGTCATAGCCAAGCATTTGTAAAATTCTAAAACATACATATACATATGTATACATATAGCCATTATTTCCATATTAGTTTTCCACATTTCAAGTTAATTCAACTACAGTTTCTTCCCACTTCATCCACTAAAAAACAGGAATATGATGAACAAGAAGAAATCACTTGGGATACTTTCAATGAATTTGACTGAGAAAGTCTAGAAGGAATGGCTAAAACATAAGTTTGAATTTTTGTCAGACCAGTTTCCTAGTTTTCAAGGGCAATAAGTTATCAAAAGCTGTCCTCACCAAAAATAATAATAAAATAATCATGTCATGAAAACCACCAACCCATTCCATTCCCCATGCCCCAAATAAAACAAAGAAATACTTAAACTGCAAATATTAAACCAAAGAAAGCTAAAAATAAAGGAAAATTAAATAAAAATAAAGGAAATTCCTTCAAAAGAATTATAATTATTGTTATTATTTTTTATAGTTATATTGTTTTTACTTTTAGCATCCTTTCTTCTTTGTCACAGAGTTGTGACTTGGTGCTACTATTTAATTACATGACAAACAGAGTAGCTGAGTTCAATATTTTTTTCCTTTTCTTTATGAAAATGAAAAAGTAAAGGAATACAAACTCCATCTTAGGGATCAGCTAAGTTGGAAACCAAGAACATAACATATCAAAGGAGCCCTCTGAAGGAATTTCTTAACTAAGAAAAGAAAATCAGTTCATGTATTTCTGCTGGTTTCACTGTTTTGTTTTGTTTAGAAGGTTGTTACTGCTTGTTTCGATTTAATATCATTTAAACTGCAGGAGCCCAGAACCAAGGCTCTTGGTTTGTCTTGTTCACAGTTATAGTCTCAGAGCTTGGCATAGCAGCACTTAATAAATATTTGTGAATGAATAATAGCGATGGGTATCATTTTACCTCCATTTGGAGTTACTACTACAAACACTACTGTGGCATGTCCATTCCCTATGGAAGGAGAGGCTGTGTGCACAATCCAAGAGCCTTCAGACTTAGAAAGCCCTAGAGTGAATAAATAAGAAGTGTGTAGCTGGCCCAGAACTAACAGAACCAAAAGACTGCCAATCTGGCCCAAAGTCTGTCAACCAGCAGTGGGAAGAGAAGGGACAATAACGGGAGAAATAGATGACCCCAGCAAAAGAGGAATCAGGAGGTGAGGACGGAGTAGAAACGAAGCAAGGCGTCAGGACCTCCACCAGAGGAAAGCTGAACCTGGAGTACAGAAAAGTGGGAGAAAACGAAAATAAGTTGTGTGATTGTCCTGGAAAGAAGAAGACATCAAAAGACCCAGGTAACCATCAAAGTATGTGAGTAAAGTTCTAACCAACAGACTTCCTCCCTAATGTATGAGACAAAGATAGAGGGGATGTCCTCATATGGAAAGCTGGAAGTGTGCAGAGGTCAAATGACTGTGCAGAAAACACCTGTAGCAATGAGGCCTCACAGACATTAGTGTCTACTTTTAAAGACCATTTTCCACCCTTCAAGATCACTGCTGTCTCTTCTTAATAAGTTCTTTTATGATCTATTTAGCCTCAACTCCCTTGACCCTATTCTCTCCTATTTTTTCAATTTTCTGCCTATATTGTGTTCTTTTCCTAAAATTCATTACTAGGTCTTAGGCATCTCAATGTCACATATACAAGGTTCATTTCTCTCAATACTTTTAAATTTTTAACCAGAAAAAGCAAAATGCTCTAATTCATGGTGACTCCTATTCTAATAATATTGTACTGAATATTTACTTTTTATTGTGATCTAAAATAGGCAGCTTAAGCCGGGCTTGGTGGCTCAGCCTGTAATCCCGCGCCTTTGGGAGGCTGAGGTGAGTGGATTGCCTGAGCCCGCGGGTTCGAGACCCGCCTGGTCAGCAAGACCTCATCTCTACAATAAATCAAAAATTCAGCCGGGCGTGGTAGCGCATGCCTGTAATTCCAGCTACTCGGAAGGCTGAGGCAGAAGGATCGCCGGAGCCCAGCAGGCGAGGCTGCGGTGGCCGGGAGCAGCCACTGCACTCCAGTCTGGGCGACAGAGTGAGACTCCAACTCAAAAAAAATAATAAAAAATAAAAATAAAAATAAAATAGGTGCTTAATTTTTTAGAAAGAATTTCATTATCTTTCTCTCACACACACACATTAATAAGACATAAAAATTTCTACTCAACTGAGAGAGAATTCAGAAACATACAAGTACTGGAAAACTTACTAAATGGAAAAGTGCCTATAAGGTAGTACAGGGAGTGCATGGTCCTTGTGGTTATAATATTGGCAAGTCTATAGTTCTCTGTGTGTGTCTCACATGCACACACACATACATGAACACACTTGTATACATAGACATCCACCCATGAGCACACACACACACAATAAAAAATGATGAGCAAAAAATTATTCCACCCAAAAAATGTAAACGAAAGTTTAGAAAATAATGTATGACCTTCATATTCAAAAAAATAGGAAGAGAGCAGTACCTTCTTTAAGCCTGTGCTCACTAGTTAAAAGGTAAAGCAGAAAAAACCTATCAACAGCAGAATATGACAGAAATAAATAAACATCCTGCTGCCTTCATTCCAAACAGGTACTGACCTAAGATGATTTTCACTAAATGGCTCTAAGCCAAGGTAAAGAAGAATTCCAATAGGTTCCTACAGGCCTGTCATTCCAAGGACATGTATCTGATTTGACATCAGTGTTTGATTTGATAGGTTTGGTCTATTCTTTTATATATATATGTAAACACCAGATCCAAGATTTAATAAAATTTCACTGCTTTAGATTAATGAAGAAATTCTCTGATTTGATGAAATGTCCAAATTTCAAACATTTTAAGAAGGCTATCAATGGAAGATGATCAACTTAGTATATGACTTAGTAAATGGGCTTACCTCCTCACTCTTCCTAGCTATTTTAAAAATCGTAGATTAAAAAGTTACTTTATAAAAGTATATAAAGCCACATCTGTGAGAACTGGTAGATCAACTGGACGACAGAGTGAGACTCCAACTCAAAAAAAAAAAAGGAGATATTTCCTGGAATACTCTGAAGAAGCACCACACTTGAAGAGCCTAAGCATAAAGGAGGCAAGAGCAAGATGCAGGCTAAAAGGGATGAATTCATGGACAGTCTATACACAGAAAGTGTACCCTCCACCCAACTGAGCAGAACACCAAGCAGCCAAAACAGTTACACTGCAGGTCTCTGCTAAAAAGTTATTCAGAAAAGACTAGGGAAATTGGTGCAGGTATTTGTGCCTCGGAGAGAAGACTGAATTCTAGAATTAGAGGACTCCTTAGGATAATGCTTCCTGCTTACTCTAGAACAAATGCTCTTTCTTAAATACAAAGGATAATTCAGGATCATCAGACACCTAAGAAAGGAAGCACAAGACTACAACTGATGCACCATGAAGACAAAAAACAAGCAAAAAACTCAGAAAAAGAAATAAAAATTAGAAAACTTGAAATAAAAATTTAATTAATTTGCAGAGGAATTTGTGAAGATATTTATCCATAAAACATGGGCAAGATGCTATGATAAATGGAACAAGGAATAGGTTTTAGAATGAACAAATAAACACACACACACACACACACACACATATTATCACTCCCAAACAAATTCCATAATATAAGAGTTTTAAAGCAACAAGAAAATCTTCTAAAGAGCAAGGAAAGAAGGAGACTAAGAGCCAGAAAATATAAGAGAACAGAATTCAAGTATAGAAGATTAATCCAAGAAGGCCAACATCTGATTACTGGGAGTTTTACCAAGCCAGAATGAGGAAAATTGAGAAGAGCACATCATCAAAGAGAAAATAATATGCTAGAACTTCATCAAAGAGAATATAATGCCCCTAAGCTAAATGACATGTTTCCTCTATCACAAAGGCTCTTATAGAAAATTAAAACAAAGTTTTAAAAATTAAATCAAACATAAATTAGTTTTAAAAACCAGTCCTATTTAGTCCTATATGTACATGAATCACCATGAAACTTCAAAACACCAAGAATGAAGTAAATATCCTAACATTTTCTATCCAGAAAGAAAAAGCCATAAGAATTAGATTTTGGCATTTTCTCAAGCAACACAGAATGATACAAGCTAAAGAAACTATAATTTCAGAGTTCTGGAAGAAGAAAATTATTTTTCACCAAGAATTCCATACTTTTCCAAGCCATCAATCAAGTGAAAAAAGAATAAAGTACGTTTGAAGCCAAGGAAGCATAAAAATTGTAATCTTAATATATCCTTCCATATGAAGTGACCTATGTAATAAGCAAAGTGAGGGAATAAACTAAGAAAAGTAAATATATGATCTCCAGCTCAGGAGAACAACAAAAGCACATGCCAGAATATTCACCGGCAGTGGCCGAGAAGGTAGTCAGTCTCTTATGAAGAAGGCGAGTGATGCAGTGAAGAGGGAGAATGGGAGGGGACCGACCTCCAAGAAGAAGACATCAAGGAATCATACAGCTTTACTAGTATCCTCAAAATATTGAAAGATCTTGAAAATACAGTAAAAATAGGCATTTTTAAAATGAGATTTAAATCTCCACATTTAAAACAAAAATTGTACACAAAAGAAAATGTACGTATAGCTTTCACAGAGCTTTAGAGTGAACTGCATCCATCTAGTCATAATGATACAAATGATATTTATGCATTTCCAATGTTAGAATCAACAAATAGAGAAAGTGCATAATTTGTTTGCAGATAGAGATGAGAATATAAATCTAACCTTTATGTACAATAAAAAGTAGAAGTACAAGGGGAGACCCCCTCAAAAAAAAAAAAACCTGGAATTCATTTATTAAAAATAGTGTATTTATTCTTACATGTTTAAACTTCAGTCACCTTCAAAGTACTCTCCATGTGATGCAATATACCTATTGAGATGTTTTTTGCACTGCTCAAAACAGTTTTTGAGCACCTCAATTTTGATGCCTTTTAGTGCTTCTGCCGTTTTTTGCTTCATTCTTCCACATCTGCAAAATTTTTCCCTTTGAGGACTTTTTTCATTCAGGGAAACAAAAAATAAGTCACTCAGGGTGAGATCAGGTAAAAAGGGACGGTGGGGCATGGGGGTCATGCCGTTTGGGATCCAAAACTGCTAAACACTTGTGAGGTATGCACAGGTGCGTTGTCATGGTGGCAGAGCCAGTCACCTGTTTGCCACAACTTGGGACATCTCTTCCCCAAACCGTGATACAAACTTCTCAAAACTTCCAAATAAAAACTCTGGTTGACCATTTGATCCGGAGGAACAAATTCTGAGTGTACTACAATGGGCCTGCCCTCTGAAAGCTAATTCTGGTTTTTTGGGTCCCCCCTCATGCCAATGACAGAAGTCTGAAAGTGAAAGCAGCAAGGAGAAAGACAGCAAAGGGTAGGAATGCTAACCTCCTTTTTCTAAAAGATGAGAAGCCAAAATACCCTGTCAATACCACTAAAAAAGAAATAAAAGCATAGATTTACTACTCAAAATTACAAATGTAATTAATGATGGAGCTAAGAATAATGATACATGCATATTTGGAGGAAGGGAATATGTACAAATGAGGTAAAATTTTCTATAAAATAATAAATTAACAGTCAATATTTAAGGTTGAAAAATCAAAAATAACTAGTTATACTTCTTATTATATATAGATATAGAAGTAATCATAAAAAAATTAGAGACCATTTAAAGAGTAAAAGAGATTGTGACAAGGACAGGCCAAGGAGAGGGAAGATGATGCAAAGGCATCTGTTCTACAAGAGAGGTTCTTCTGTACTCTTCGATTTCATAAAACGTGCACATAGTACTTCAATAATATAGGTCGCCTATCTTATCATATGATAAGCAGTAATTAAATCTACTTTTATTATCTCTAAATGCCTGTGATTAAGTTGAAACATCATACACCAGCAGCCAACCTTGGGAAATTTGACTAAATCAAATTATAATACCAACATGGAGATCAAACATTTTTAAGAGTATAAAATCATTTTTAAGAAGTATAACATGCTCTATGAAATACTACTTAGGCTATTTTTTAAATGATAGGAGAAATTTTTTTCTGAAGACTCGTTCTGAATTAAAGATTCTGACCTCTGGCTTTACTCACCAAAAATCCTTTTACCTGAAAAGCATGAGTATGTGCAGAAAAGCAAGTCACTTGGCATAGTCCTACATTTTCAGCCAAATAAATATAGACCGGGGGTGCCAAAAAAATTAAGTGTGACGTTTGCTCAAAAGATGGCATTCATCAAATGAATGCTAGCATCACCAGGAGAAAGACAGGACAGTCAAAGAAAATGGTGGAAGCATGTTGAGTGAACGTCATACTACATATTGCTACTGTAACTCAATTCAACTTCGAAAAGTAATACATAAATAATATCTCTTACATGTGTATACTGTTTTTAGCACTCCCATAGATGTAGGTGTGGGCGTAAATGTTAATATACACCAAGCTAAAACTATAGAACTTTAAAAGGTTCACAGACACATTCACTGGGTTTCTACATATAAATCCAGTCCCCTCCTCACTGCCCTAGATTCATAGCACCCAAAACATGACTTGGGGAAAAGCCATTCAAACCGGCTTCCTCATGCAATAACTCCTCAAGCCTTGCTGATGATATACATGGTTAATTGATACACACTGAGCAATCGATGACTACAGGTCACCCACAACTCTGGGAGCAGCCTCCAGAAAGCTTGCAAATACTTCTGGGCTCATAATGCCTCTTTCACCCAACAGGCCCTGAAGACTCTCCCAAAAACAGTGCTGTAAGTCAGAGAGAGAACAAAGGTAGGGCACAGCCTTCCTGGTGTGCACATGCTCATACACTAATTTTCTTCCCGAGGAGCAGTTAATTACACAATTCAGCCAATGGGACAGCTAGACTCCAAATGGCATTAAAGTTCCTTAGCCTCAAGTGATTCTACCCTGGAAAATTACGTTCAGAACCATGAAACTATGACAGGCCCAGCATTTCCCAATTATTGAAAAGCCCAAGCTGAATGGAGATGCCTGCAGTTTTGAGTCCTACTCCTGAACCACACCTAGTTATCTAGTTCTTAGATGTCACCACCCAAGGGTGAGGATATTTAACTCTATGACACAGACATGCTGAATATTAGCTGCTGCAGACATTATTTTTCTGACTGAGGGGGTGGAGTTGGGGGAAGAGACAGGATGGTGGCTCACACCTCTCCTTTCTAGATGAGCCTAATGGATCCATAAAGATAAATATAAAAGGGGGGGATCCAAGATGACCAATTGGAAGCAGCTAGTGAGAGCCTCTCTCATAAAGAGGATCTGAAATCGCTAGTAAATATTAGCTCTTCAGGGGACCATCTGGAAGTCTGTACTGAAGTTCATCAGAAAAAGTATCTGGGACCACTGAGAACAAAGGCAACCAAGACCCAATCGTCTATGGACTGGGCCCAGCTCAGAATCAGGGAGAATTTCCTACAAAGGGAAGGGTTGAGTATGTGAGAAAATCCCCTGGGGTTTCACACACCTCCCAGGGACCAAAGCAACCCTAGTCACAAGAAAGTCTCTTTCACCATCCCCCAGCTGAACACAAGAAGCCACCCAGAATCTGGACAGAGGCTCCACTCAAGTCCATGTGAAGCCCAATGGGCTCCTGCTCCCTGTGTGGTCTAGTGCCAAGTGCTGCCACCCCATCAAAGAAGTACCCCAAGACAGATTCCACAGCCATGGACTGCATCATGTGGGTGCCCTCCATTAATTACTGTCTCCACCAGGGGCTTTTCTTCTGCTTCAGAGGTAGTTCCCTCAATGTACCCACTCCAAAATCAGTTGGAGGCTGCAACTATGCTTGACCCCAGGAGGAAGCCAGTTTGCTGCCAGTGGATAGGCCTTCTGCAGTCTCTGGAAGAGAATAAGGAGGCAAAGTACCTCTGAGACTCCTATCCAGGGAGGGCCCCTGCCACCCATGGCAGAGGGAGAGAAATACCTTCATCCAGGCGGAAAAATGCCGCCCCACCCCTACCTGATCACTTTGATGGCATGCCACTGGGGCTCCTACCAGTCATGGCTATCACTGCTGCCACAGATCTATCCTTACACAGGTGGAGAAAGATGCTGAGACGCTTAGCCAGATGAGGCCCAAGCCACATGGAGCTGGGGTAGAGAGAGGCTCTTGTCTAGGCAGAAAAAAGACACCCTGCACCCACCTGATCACTTTGGCAGTATGTCGACCAGGCTTCCCCACTGGAGGATCAAAGAGGGAAACAGGAGGAAAGGGAACCAGGAGAAAGGACACTTCCAAGGCTCTCAGACAGTACTACCACTTCCATCTCAGCCACCTGCAGAACAGGAACAAAGTGAAGGCCAGGCATGGTGGCTCAAGCCTATAATCCCAGCACTTTGGGAGGCCGAGATGAGAGGATTGCCTGAGCCCAGGAATTTAAGACCAGCCTGGGCAATTTGGCGAGATGTCGCCTCTACAATAAATTTTTTAAAAAAAATTAGCCGAGTGTGGTGGCGTGTGCCTGTAGTTCCAGCTATCTGGAAGGCTGAGGTAAAAGGATCACCTGAGATCAGCAGGTTGAGGCTGCAGTGGCCATGAGCATGCCACTACACTCCAGCCTGGGTGACAGAGTGAGACTCCAACTCAAAAAAAAAAAAAAAAAAAAGAAGAAGAAGGAAAGAAAACGAAGAGACAGGCTGTTTCTGTGTGACCATAGGATTAATGTCCCAGACACACACCCCAATGGCTCTCTATTAGGCAGGGTCTCCTGATACCAGCTACTGCCCCACTCTGCCTAAATACTGCAGCTATGGCTCAGTGCTCCCCTGAGGACACAACTTCCAAAAGCTGCCATTAGGCTCCCCTAATCACCACTCCTGCTATCTCTGTCTCTGCTCCCTGTGGGTCATGGAGACCAGGAAGCAAGGGCATGAAATGATGCCAATAGACTATATACAACACACACCACAGACGTATTCATAAAGAAAATTAAAAAGAAGAAAACATTACAAAGCCCCATTCCAATAGCAGCAACTTTAGAAAATAAATAATGAATAAAAAGAGAAGAGTCTGTCCCCACAGATAAGAAGAATTTGGCACAAGAACATCAGCAGTTCCCAAACCCAAAGTATTTCAACACCTGCAAAGGATCCCACCAGCTCCGGAGCAATGGATCCTAACCAGAATGAATTGTCCCTAATGACAAGCATAGAATTCAGAACATGGGTTTAACAAAAAGACTCAATAAGATTCAAGAAAAAGCAGATAAGCCAGGCTCGGTGGCTCAGCCTGTAATCCCGCGCCTTTGGGAGGCTGAGGTGAGTGGATTGCCTGAGCCCGCGGGTTCGAGACCCGCTTGGGCAGTGAGACATCATCTCTACAACAAATCAAAAATAAGCTGGGCGTGGTAGCACATGCCTGTAATTCCGGCTACTCAGAAGGCTGAGGCGGAAGGATCGCCGGAGCCCAGCAGGTTGAGGCTGCGGTGGCCGGGAGCGGCCACTGCACTCCAGTCTGGGCGACAGAGTGAGAATCCAACTCAAAAAAAAAAAAAAAAAAAAAAGAAAAAGCAGATACCCAAATGAAAAAACAGGCCACAAAAACAGTCCAAGAATTGAAAGATGACAAGGCCATCCTAAGAAAGAACCAAACTGGACTTCTGGAAATGAAGAATTCACTTTGGGTATTTCAAAACACAGCTGCAAGTCTTAATAACAGACTTTACCAAGCAAAAGGAGAAATTTCAAAACTTGAAGATCTATCTTCAAATTAACTCAGTCAGACAAAAATAAAGAAAAAAGAATAAAAAAAAAGAACAAAGCTTTTGAGAGGTATGAGATTACATAAAGAGACCAAATCTAAATTTGATCAGTATACCTGAGAGAGAAGGGGAAAGGGAGAAAACCTGGAACAAGTCTTTCAAGACACTATCCAAGAAAACTTGCCTTATCTTGGTAGAGAAGATTCCATATAGATATACAACATTCAGAGAACTCCTGTGAGATATTACATGAGAAGATCATTCCCCAAAACACATAATAATTAGACTTTTCCAGGGTAGGCATGAAAGAAAAATTCCTAAAGGCAGCTAGAGAGAAAGTACAGACCACTTACCCTGAAAAATCCATCAGAATATAGCAGACTTCTCAGCAGAAACCTTACAAGCCAGAAGAAGTTGAGAGACTGGAGCACATTTTCATAATTCTTAAAAAAAAAATGTATCCAAGAATTTGTTACCTCACCAAACTAAGACTCATAAATGAAGGAGAAATAAAGTTCTTCCCAGACAAGCAAGAGCTAAGGGAATTTGTTACTTCCAGACTAGCCCCACAAAATGGTTAAGGAAATTCTAAACATGGAAATAATACCACCTAACACAAAAAGCACAGTGAGCAGATAGTTTACAGATCATACAAAGCTGAGAGCACAAAGAACCCTCTTAACAATATGACAGAAACAACCCCTTATCTATCAATAGTTAACTAAAATGTTAATGGACTAAACACAACTCTTAGAAGGTACAGCGTGACAAATCAGATTTTAAAAAACACACAACCCAAGCTTCTGCTGTCTTCAAGAAACCCATCTCACTGCTAATGACACCTACAGGCTCAAGATAAAAGGATGGAGAAGGATCTTCCATGCAAATAGAAAGCTAAAAAGAGCAAGGGGTTGCTATTCTTATACCAGATAAAACAGACTTTAAACCAAGAAAAGTAAAAAAGGACAATGAAGGACACTACACAATGATTAAGAGCTCTATTCAACAAAAAGAAATATCAAGCTTAAATAGATACATAGCACCCAACATCAGAGCACTCAGATATATAAAACAATTATTACTTAACAAAATAAAAAACATAACCACACAATAATAGTGGGGACCATCAATACCCTGCTAACTGCTTTAGACATATCATCAAGGCAGAAAATTAGCAAAGAAATTCTGGACTTAAATTTGACACTTGACCAATTAAATGCAGTAGACATCTACAGAACACTCCACTCAGTAACCAGTGAATATACATTCTTCTTATGTGCACTTGGAACATACTCTAAGATCAATCACATACTCAGTCATAAAACAAGTTTAAATAAATTCCAAAAAATTGAAATCATACCAAGCATCTTCGTGAACCACAGTGGTACAAAACCAGAAATCAACACCAAGAGGAACCCTCAGAAACACACAAATAATATAAATGTAATAACTTGCTCCTGAATGATTTTTGAGTAAACAACAAAATCAAGACAGAAATAAAAAGTTTCTTAGAAATAAGTGAAAGTAAAGATACAACATACTAAAACCTCTGAGATGCCATTAAAGTGACACTGAGAGGGAAGTCTATAACATTACACAGTGACACCAAGAAAACAAAGCAAGCTCAAATAAATAACTTAATGTTGTACCTAAGGAAATTGGAAAAACAAAAGCAAACTAAACCCAATTTTAGCAGAAGAAAATAAATAACCAAATTCAGAAAAAAAAAACTAAATAAAATTGAGTCCAAAAAGTAAAGAATCA
The DNA here is from genome assembly GCA_027257055.1 of Cephalopachus bancanus. Classification (NCBI taxonomy): domain Eukaryota; kingdom Metazoa; phylum Chordata; class Mammalia; order Primates; family Tarsiidae; genus Cephalopachus; species Cephalopachus bancanus. The sequence continues at coordinate 2,232,004 of JAPVLO010000030.1, read as the reverse complement.
ATGAGTTTAAAAGCTAATTATTTAAAACAATAAATAAGATTAAGAGACCCTTGGTCAGATTAACAGAAGAGAGTGAGAGTGAGAGTGATAGAGAGAGAAATCCAAATAAATACAATCAGAAATGAGAACAGCAATGTTATAACTGATCCTGAAGAAATACAGAAGATTACCAGAGATTATAATAAACATTTATAAGCTTGTAAGGTAAAAAAAAAATAATTTAGAGAAAATAGGTAAATTCCTGGAAACATGCAACCAATTGAAATGAGAAGAAAATTGAAACCCTAAACAGAACAACAGCAAGTCATGAAATTGAATCAGTAATAAAATCTTTTTTAAAATCTACATGCAAGCCGGGCTCAGTGGCTCAGCCTGTAATCCCGTGCCTTTGGGAGGCTGAGGTGAGTGGATTGCCTGAGCCCGTGGGTTTGAGATCTGCCTGGGCAGCGAGACCTCATCTCTACAATAAATCAAAAAGTCAGCCGGGCGTGGTAGCACATGCCTGTAATTCCGGCTACTTGGAAGGCTGAGGCAGAAGGATTGCCAGAGCCCAGCGGGTCGAGGTTGCGGTGGCCGGGAGCGGCCACTACACTCCAGTCTGGGCAACAGAGTGAGACTCCAACTCAAAATAAATAAATAAAATAAAATAAAATTTACATGCAAAAAGTTCTTGACCAGATGGATTTACAGCAGTTTCAACTAGACATACAAGGAAGATTTGGTACCAATCCTGGTGAAAGTATTCCAAGCAATCAAGACAAAACTCCTATCTAACTCAGTCTATGAAGTTATATCATTCTGATACCAAAAAATGGCAAAGATATAAGAAAACTGAAGGCTGATATCCTTGATAAACATAGATACAAATCCCTCAATAAAATACTAACAAACCACATCCAACAGCAAATCACAAAGATCATTCATCATGACCAGGGGGATTTTATTCCTGGGATGCAAGACTGGTTCAACATATTCAAATCAATAAATGTAATCTACTGCATAAAAAGAAGCAAACCCAAGAACCACATGGTTATCTCAATAGACACACACAAAAAAGCATTTTATAAAATCCAATATCCCTTCATGATAAAAGCCCTCAACCATTTAGGCACTGAAGGATAATCCCTCAAAGTAATAAGAACCATCTATGACAAACCCATTGGCAACCTCATGCTTAACAGGGCAGAAGCTGGAAGCATTGCCCTAAGAGCTGGAATAAGACAAAGTTGTCCACCCTCACCACTCCTATTTGACATAATACTGGAAGAGCTAGCCAGAGCAATCAAGAAAGAGAGAGAAATAAAAGGTTTCTAAATAGGAAAGGATTGTTAAATTATCTCTCTTGACAGATGATATGATACTATATCTAGAAAACCCAAAAGATTCAACCACAAAACTTCTAGTACTGATAAATAACTTCAGTAAAGTATGGAAATACAAGATTCATGAGCAAATCAGTCGTATTTCTATAACCAACAACAAACAGGTTGAGAAACTAATCACAACACAATCCTAGTCACAATAGCCACAAATAAATAAATAAAATACTTCGGGATACATCTAACCAAAGAGATGGAAGAGCTTCACAACAAGAGCTATAATACACTGCTGAAAGATATCAAAGATAACAAAAATAAATGGAAAAACATCTCGTATTCATGAATTGGAAGACTCCATATCATTTAAATGTCTATACTACCTAAAGCAATCTACAGAGCCATCATAATCCCTTTCAAAGTATTTTTGACAGATATAGAAAAGACAATACTTAAATTCATATGGAAGCAAAAGGAGCACAAATAGCCAAAACAATCCTAACCAAAAAGATCAAAGCTGGAGGAATCACATTGCTAGACTTCAAACATAACTACAAGGCCACAGTAACAAAACCAACATGGTACTGGTACAAAAATAGACACATAGATCAATGGAGCAAAACAGAGAACCCAGAAGTAAAACTATTTACCTACAACCAACTCATCTTTGACAAAGTCAACAAAAACAAACATTGGGGAAAGTACATCCTATTCGACAAATGATGCTGGAAAAACTGGCTATCATAAGCAGAAAATGAAGCTGAATCCTTACTTATCCCCATATATAAAAATTAACTCAAAATGGGTTAAAGACAAACCTTAAAAATCCTATAAGAAAATCTTGAGCACACTTTCTTAGAACTTGGCCTAGGCAGTGAATTCCTGACCAAGTCCTCAAAAGAAAAAGCAGCAAAAATGAACATTGACAAGTGGCACCTTGTGAAGTCAAAAAGCTTCTGCACAGCAAAAGAAACCACTGACAGAGTAAAGAGAGAACCCACAGAATGGGAAAAAAAAATTGCAAACTGTGTATCCAACAAGGGTATAATATCTTTAATTTATAAAGAACTTAAAAGAATTGACAGGGGAAAAAATAGTCCCACTAAAAAGCCAGCAAAGAACATGAACACTACTCTAAGGAAGACATACAAGAGGCCAAAAAACATTTAAAAATGCTCAATATCATCAATCATCGGAGAAATGCACATCAAAACCACAATAAAATACCATCTCATGCCAGTCAGACTGGCTATCATTAAAAAGACAAAAATACAACAGATGTTTGTGAGGCTGCAGTGAAAAGAGAATACTCATGCACTATTGGTGAGAACGTAAACCAGTTTAACCCCTATGAAAAATAGTTTCGAGATTTTTCAAAGAACTAAATCCAGGCTTGCCATTCAACACAGCAATCTTACTACTGGGTATATACACCAAGAAGCATAAATCATTCCACCAAACAAACACCGAAATGTTTATTGCAGCACTACTCATAACAGCAAAAACATGGAGCCAACCTAAGTGCCCACTAGCAGTAGTCCAGATAAAGAAAATGTAGTACAAATACACCATGGAATACTATGCAGTCACAAAAAGAACAAAATCTTATCCTTTGCAGCAACAGGGATGCAGCTGGAGGCCATCATTCTAAGTAACTTATCACAGAAACAGAAAACTAAATACCACATGTTCTCACTTATAAGTGGGAGTCAAACACAGAGTATACATGGATATAAAGATAGGAAAAACAGACACTGGGGACTCCTAAAGGGAGGAGGAGGGAAGGCGTTAAGGACTAAAACACCACCCATTGGGTACCATGCACACTACCTGGTTGAAAGACTCAGTGGAAGCTCAAACTTCACCATCAAGCAATAAATCTATGTAACAAACCTACACGTGTATCCTTTGACTATTATATAAACATATATGTATTATAATTATGCCAGCATATTGTCATGGAAAAAAGACAAAGTTAAAGTAAGAAAAGAATGTAAAATGAGAGTAATAATTCCTCATAGAATGACTGTAAGGATTAAGCAAGGAAACACACAAGAAAGTGTCCTTCTCAGTTGTTCAATAAATGTTAGTTTTCTTCTCTTTCCATTTTCCCTGCAATCATGTGCATAAATCCCCTCTGACTCAAGATTCTTAGGAAACTGTAAACTACAATTGCCATCATGGAATCCTGTAACTACTCACCATTTTTAATCTTCCAGTCCAAGGAAATGAGTTCAGAGAACTGAGAGGTTGCAGTTCTAATTCACATTCTAAAGTGGGGGAAATCATCTGACTGACTGAAAAAATGAGGACTGAGTCCTAACTGTAGCCGTTATTCATCACACAGAGGGTATGTGATGACTTTGGGCAAGTCAACAAGACAGAGTGTCTGTTAAAAAAAAGTGTTAGATGTCTCACTGAGGACACAGCTTATCAGTAATTATTTCCTTGAGAAACCTACACATTGTGTACCTGGCTTATTTATGTATATACATCGTGAGCACAGAAAGTTCTTTAATGGTAATCTCTAATATTCCCTTGAGGAAACTGTGGTCTTAGCTCATTCTAGTACCTGTCATTCTTATTTGAGGGCAATATATACTTTCTATATTTACAACTAAAGTGGTATGGGGAATGAATTGAGTATTTAACAAAAGCAAGTGGCGAATTATATGAATCACCCACTAAAAAACACTCAGATAATGCTTCACTGGGTCTAGTTATGCTGGTTAAAGATTATTTAAATCAGTGAGCAAAGGTACTTTTTAAAAAATCCATTTTCTGCTGAACCAAGGAAAAAAAAAGCAGAGAATGAGATGGGAACTCGTATCAGGAGTAATCTGGATCAGTATCAAAACTTTAGCTTCAGAAATTCCACCCATAGAGTAGTACTAGAGTTTTCTCACAGTCGTACATCATCTCTGGACCAGGAACGCAATAAGAGGGTATGTTGAGTTTTGATGCCCCTCAGGGTAGGTTGTCTGAAAGTTGGGTATAGACGTGACACATAGAATCACAGAGGTAAAAAGCAATGGGAGATCATCCAACCGATTTCTCATCCAAGCAGTTTTTCTCCTTATAACATTAGACATAGCCAGTCTCCGAATATCTGCTTATGTAATTTCAGTAACAGGAAACTTGCCACTAATGAAGAGACTCAGTTCATTGTAATAAAGTGCATTTGTATATGTGGTAAACTGTCTCAGTGTCCCAGGTAAGCAGTAGTATTTGCACAGGCCAAGAGGAAGTATGTGGATTGCATTTAGAGTGTCAACCAAAGCATGCAAATGGTCACAAAGTGTCAACTTTTGTTGAAATATGCATCAATTCTAATAGTCTCCTTAGAAACAGTGTGCATCCTCACAAGTTCCCAGGTTTCACTAAGAATGTCATAAATAGAGGCCCTTGCTTTATCTTTTACAATTCTCTACCACTGGAGACTTGGTCTCTGCAGCCCTTATTCCTCTCAAAAAGCTAGGGCACAAAGGTCCTGGAAGGAAAAAAATCTACATCCTCATACACGGGGACTATATCCTCATCAACAGGGCTTGACTAGCCTGAACCTGAGAAAACCAAAACCTAGATCAGGTCATCGATTTTTCCGGAAAATCAATGAACTCTAAAAATTACACTCAATCCTTATCCAAAAACATTAACAATCTCAAGGATACGCTAAAATGTGCATCCTTAGAGCCTCGTTCTATTCTCTAAAGCAGCAAATCTGAGTCTACTTTCCTCTAAAAATTTGTATTAGGCCAGCTCTCATGAACCAATTAGGTTTCCTTCTCTCCAATTCCACTCAGTAACATTCCATGGCCATGTCTAGGTCTCTTGTTCTCTGATCACCTCCTTGATATTCTCTACACTCTCATTCTCCTCCTCCAGATGTAGACTACTCTCTCTACAAGCACTTCTCACCCTGCTCAGGATAAGCATAGTTTTATCTAGTTAATTTATCCAGTTATCATAAATGTCACTCTTTGCCTGGAGGGGGAAAAAATAGGTCTAACTAGTAGCTCTCTGAAGACAGGTACTGTCTTTTTTTAAAAAATGTATTTATCTTAAAGATGTGGGGTACAATTCAGAATTAGGTAGGTAAGTGGTCATTGTACAGGTAAACTTTCGGTCTCCCTTTGGTTCCTACTTCACCCAGTTTGAGATCATGTACACTTGTTGATGTGAAACCTCCCTCCCCCCGCCCCAGCAGTTTCCCGCTACTGTCAATCACTTTCTTATTCTATTATGATAAATGTTCAGGGTCGGCTTATAAGTGAGAACATGTGGTACTCAGTTTTTTGTCTCTGTGATAGATACCTGAGTATTATAGACTCTAAATGATAGGGACTGTCTTATTCATCACATGCATATATTCCCAGCACCTAGCCTAGTACTGGGCAAAGAGAAGTACTCCAAAATATTTATGAGTAAATGAATGACTACATCAGTGATCTGAATGAATTAATATGTCACCCCAAAACTTTATCACCATAACTAAAGAGGGAAGAAATCTTCCCAAACAGAGGCTGCATTCATTGTTATTGAAGACAGTAGTCACAACTATCTCTGTCATTACAACAAAATAACCTACACAGCTTGAGCCACTAGATGGGTAAGAGGAAATGCCACTTTCTTACAGGCTCTAGGCACTTCCCTAGAAACTCAGACAAATATTATTCAAAGATGTCCTTTGGAAATTGGAGAAATGATTCAACCTTGACATCTATGGCAATTCCTGAAATCCAGACCCCAGTTTAAATGTGTGCTAGAAGAATCGATTTTTATAGTAAGACTTTCACTAAGGGAAAAATTTGTCATAATAATTGGATTTATCCTGTTCTTCATCCTCAAAAAGGATGCTGATATTAGTCTCTCTGCTACATTCACCTAATAAACTGCACTTCAATTTGTAACCATGGTTACTGCTTGCATCATCATGTATGGCTCTTTCTGAGGCAAAAGCTGATCATGGCCCATAATAGTCTGTGTGTTCCAGCTGTTTCCCAGGGTTGATAAGAATGGGCCTTGGAAAACAGAACCATCCCAGAAAATTACACTTCAGAATACTGAATTGTTGCCACTCATTGAGAAACACCAGCAATTTCATTTTCTGACTTGAAACGGCAAAACTCTGAGTCATCAGTGTCCACACTTCTTGTAGGCAGACAAGGGTGGGGTATCTGTGGCAGGAAGCAAGGAGACCTAAGAGTAGAGAAAAGAAGAAGGCGGGGGGGGTAGGAGTGGCCAGGAAAGGTGTCATCTGGAGTCTACACACTCACCCAAGTCCAAACCCTGATCCCCCCCACTAACTGGCTGACCTCAAATACTCTCTGTCAGATAGGCAAGATTACAGTAAAATAACCACCTCGGATTATCATGGCTTAAAACAACAGTGACTTATTTCTCACTCATGATAATGGCCAGTGTAGATTGCTGAGGGTTGGTTCTGCATCTCTGTCCTCAGGCCAGGATACAGATGTGTGGAGCAGCTACTCCCCAGAACGATGCTGGTTTGGGACAAAAGAGAGCAGTGAACCACGCCCTTCTAAGAGTGACATGCATCACTTCTGTTCACATTTTCTTGGTCAAAGCAAGTTATGTGTTCACACCTAACCTCAAATGGGAGAGAAAAAGTCCTCACATGCACCCAAAAAGAGTAAAAGCTGAAATATCTGTGAACAAACCAGATGACCACCATGAAGACTTCACCTCACTGAGTCCCACTGCCTTTCTTCATAGCAAGGATGCCTACTACTTAGCAATGTTTTGTGGTTTAATAAATGATAGCTGGAATAGTCATACCTGCCCTGGCTGTGATATCTCAGTCACAGATAGAATGATCTAGTCAGCCAGAAATGGAGCCCTGGCTAAGAAATCCAAACCCTAATATCTAGTACTACAGCAGCCATAGAAAAGCAGCAGTCCTCCCTGGGAGCACTGATGCCGGTCAGTTTTGGGGTGATGTGAAGACTAGGATCTGGTCAATTCAGGAAGATCGTTCCTGCTTTCAGTATCCATGTTGCCTCACCTTTTCCCTTGTTTTCAGGTTACATGTTCATCTAGTCAACAAATATTTATGAAACGCCTGCATGCCAGGCTCTTTGTTAGGCCCTGGAGGATGAATAAATCCATTTTTTCCCAGAAAAGCCCCAATCTGTGCAAGAAGAATCATAGTTCATGGCCCAACAACAGCTCCCTACACCACCAACCACCACCACCACCACCACCACTACCACCACCAGAAAAAAGAAAATTAATTCATATGAATAAGAAAATCTAGATGAATTTGAAAAATGTGCCACCTTCCTTCCAAACTTTGTTTTGTCCAATAGTCAAAAACAAAAATGAAACTGCCTAGAGGTTTGTCTCAGAGTAATGCATACTATACATGCTGGTTAAGCAGATGCTATGCATCCTACCTTCTCTCGTTTATTGTCAGATTGACAACACTCCTAAAGATGATCAGAGCACATCTTTTCATGAGAACAAAGGAGATACAATTGTGACTGACAGTGCATGGTTAGCAAATAATTAATCATGGCAAGAATTAGGTGAATTGATTTGTCCAGCACAACATTTACTGAACTAGATGTGTGACATTACACTTGCCACTGACGACACAAAAATGAATGGGATGTGGTCAGGCTCTTTAGGTATTTTGCCACTGATGAAGGAAACTTGTAATATGGAGTAATTATAAAGCATTGGGGGAAAGGGAGTATAAATGAGGGAGAGGTACTTTGGTAGGATGGGGGAGGAGGTAACGAGAGATATGAAAAAGTTCCCGGGGGAAAATAAGACCTTTAATAATAGGTTCAATTTAGACACATCAAGTAGGGGTAGCTTAAATAGCATAAATAAGTGATAGAAAGACTGAAAGGCATGGAATCCAAATACACGAAATTACTAGAGCTTGTAGTGGGTATATAAAGTAATGATTAGGGAGTTGAAGCAAAGACCAAGTCATGGAGCACCCTACAAGCTAGAGAACTCAGGCTTGATCTAACAAATATTAGTCAGGCTAGGGAATATGAGCTTGTGCTTAATCATGATAGGTAGTCACCACTAAAATTTTTTAAGCAGAGGGAGAGTTATGTTTGCACTTGTAACTTAGTCCTTCTGGCAGTTGTGGCAGTTGTGGAAGATTAAAGAGGTAAGAATGGTCCTGGCATGGTGGCTTATGCCTGTAATCATAGCACTCTGGGAGACCAAGGTGAAGGATCTCTTAAGGCCAGAAGTTTGAGACCAACCTGGGCAACATATCAAGACTCTGTCTCTACAAAAATCAGTTTTAAAAAAATAGCCTGTAGTCCTGGCTACTCAGATGGCTGAGGCAGGAGGATCACTTGAACCCAGGAGTTTGAGTTATAATAAGCTATAATCATACCACTGCATTCCCAGCATGGGTGACAAAGCAAGACCCTGCCTCTAAAAAATAAAAATAAATAAAGAGGTAAGAATGAAAGGTGAGAAAATAAGAGGATATCAAAATGGTACACACAAGAGATGAAGCAGAGCCATCATAATAGTCAAGGAAGGGTGGGCAAAAATAGGAAGTAAAGCAGGAGAAAGGTATGATTACTGAAGGGTATACAAGATGAAGGACAAAAAAGGAGTCCAAGATGATAGGGGCTTTTTGACCTGGCAAGAAGATGAATGAGGATCTATTGAGATGGAGGATGTATTAAGGGGAGTAGAGCTATGATTTGAATTACCAGAACAAGTCTAAACATAATAAACATTCAGCTTACCATAGAAAGAAAAGCCCTATTTCTGAAGATTCTGCCAATCATTTTCATCAAAGTAAAATTCTACCATTTACTGCCAAAAAGAAATTTCATTATTAATGGTGAAATTGATATCTGCAGCTAGAATATTGCATTTGTTTTTCCTCCTGTCTCTCTCATTCACATGTGCACAGACATACTAATTCAAGTACTTAGATCTTCAATTGTCTTCAGTAATTAAATCCAGACATTGTTAGGGCTATTAAGACTGTCTTACGTATACTTGCATGGAAGACTCTCCATCAGTTTCAAATTAGTCTAGTCCACTTAGAAGTCTCCTGCAAAACTACAGTCTCACTGGTTCTTCAATAGAATTAAACAGGTAATCCTAGCCCTTCATTTTGAGAATAGATCTCATTTTCCATCTATAAGAGTATATAGGAGGAAAAGATATTCTGCACACTAGCCTTGCAGAGTTTCAGATTTCTCTCAGCCTTTCCAAGAAGGCCACGCTCCAAAGTCAACGTTAAAATTTCTGTTGTGACTGGATGGTAGTCATTAGTGCTGTCTACCAAATATTTCTGAACCTTCACTTTCTGCACATGGCAGCATAACCATTCTTAAAAGCTAGGAATAAACGCATGACTAACTATGTCAAATAAAATGTACACTAAGGTAACATGTATCATTTCTGGGCAGAAGTTTAAGAGGCAGTTTGTGAGTTACCATGACCCGTCCCTATTGCCACAATGACTGTAGAAACACATATTGAGAAAAGGCTTCCATCAGTCTGGATCCTGACTAACAATGATGAAGAGAGTCCCCTGATTTAGACATGTAATATAATGAGTAAGAAAGAAACTTTTGTGGTGTTGAGCAACACAGATGTGAGGAGTAAGCGTTACTGTAGCAAAATTCAGCTCATCCTGACTACTAATTGTCATAAAAGCAGCAAAGAAACTCTCAACCCCTGAAAATCATTCCTATTCTACTATTCCCTACAGTATTCTGTAGGTGGGTACAAAGGGAAACCAAGGTCACAAACACATAGTAGATACCATTTTTTAATGATCCTTGCTTATCCTTCCCTTTCAATACTTATAATAATTATAACTATATTTTATGGAATTCCATATTTGAACCATCTGGGTCTATTTCTCACTCATTCATTCAACATTTATTGATCTACTGCTGTGTGTAAGGTATTCTACTAGACACAACAAAGTAGCAGTTATAAAACTTCTGGTCTCAGAACACCTTTATACACTCAAACTCTAAGAGTGTTTGTTTATCTGGGTCATATCTATCAATATTTACCATATTAGGCACTAAAACTAAAATGTTTAAGCTATTTATTCATTAATTCACTTTAAAATAATAATAAACCCAGTACATGTGAACATAAGTGGTATATTTTATGAAAAATAACTATATTCTCAAAACAAAAAATTTATTGAAAAAAATGACTCCTTCACATTTTTACATATCTCTTTAATACATGGCTTAATGAAACACTACTAGATTTTTTTTTTTTTTTGAGTTGGAGTCTCACTCTGTCGCCCAGACTGGAGTGCAGTGACTGCTCCTGGCCACCGCAGCCTCGACCTGCCGGGCTCTGGCGATCCTTCCGCCTCAGCCTTCTGAATAGCCAGAATTACAGGCGTGCGCTACTACGCCCGGCTGATTTTTGATTTATGGTAGAGATGAGGTCTCGCCAAGTTGCCCAGGAGGGTCTAGAACCCACAGGCTCAAGCAATCCACTCACTTCAGCCTCCCAAGACATGGGATTACAGGTTGAGCCACCGAGCCCGGCTCACTACTAGATTCTTATGTGTGCTTCTGTGTCCAAGCTGTTGAAAAATATTGTTTTGGTTGCATTATAAAAAGAAAGTCCTAAGACCTTTCAAACCCTCTGAAAGAGTCTCAGGGAAATGTAAGACTTTTTCATTCCCACTTTGAGAGCCAGGACTATAGTACAGGAATCAGAAAACTTTTTACCAGCAGACAGTAAATATCTTAGATTTTGTGAGCTATGTGATCTCTGTTGCAATGACACAACTCTGCCACTGTAGGAGCATGAAAGCAGCCATAGACAATACCTATAATGAACATGGCTTTATTCCAAGAAAACTTTATTTCAAAGACCATGGGACAGTGCAGAGTTGGTCATCCTTTGCTCATCCCTGCAACAGAGGATCCTTAAGAGAATTAGACATGGATCTTGCCATTAAGAGACTAACAGCTAATAAAGCAATAAAACATGTACCCACCCATACATTATAGCCCAAAGTAGAATGTGATACATGTCATGTGAGGAATTTGAGATAAAGTACTTTCAGAGTACAAAGTAGAGAATACCTCAAGTTGGGAAGGCTTCAAGGAGAGCATGGACCTTGAAAAATGGGCAGAATGTTAACAGTCTCAGGAGGAAGGAGAATAGTCCAACTAGAGAAACTTATCAGGACAAAGGCACCAAGAGAAAGAGGTACCCAGCATGCTCAAGTAATAGTAAGTAGATGCTGAAATGTAGTGTAGATGAGTGGGCTCGGTGGCTCAGCCTGTAATCCCAGTGCTTTGGGAGGCTGAGGTGAGTGGATTGCCTGAGCCTGCGGGTTCGAGATCCACCTGGGCAACTTGGCGAAACCTCATCTCTACAATAAATCAAAAATCAGCTGGGCGTGGTAGCGCGCACCTGTAGTTCCAGCTACTTGGAAGGCTGAGGCGGAAGGATTGCCGGAGCCCAGCAGGTCGAGGCTGCAGTGGCCGGGAGCAGCCACTGCACTCCAGTCTGGGCGACAGAGTGAGACACCACTCAAAAAAAAAAAAAAGAAATGTAGTGTAGATGAAAAGAATACAGTAGTGTAAAATGCTGCTCACTTAACTTTAGGACACTATGTCATGGGCCTTGAATGATAGGTGCAGGGATTTGGATGTTGTCTGAGATGCCACTGAACATTTCCACTGAGGAGGTAACTTATCAGCCAAGTGTGATGAGATAAACTGGAAGGCAAAGTGTGAGATGTGTTTGCATATGCCCAACTAAAAACAGTTATCCCAGATAACAGGCTACTGGAACACACTAAGCAAAAGGAAATAAGGACCCGGACAGGAATGACAGTAAGACCAGAAAGGAGACAGAGGCAAGCAGCATTATAGGGGTAACGTTTAACAGGCTTAGTAGTTTGCTGCAGGCAGAGGGAAGGGAGAAGGCATAACCAAAGTTGATTCTAAGGTTCCAGGTCTGAAAGAAGAGAAATAGATGGTAAGGAACAGGAAGGTCAGGAAAAGAGACCAATTTGGTGGTGAAAGGAAAAGTTTGATTACAAATACATCACACATATCACCATTTTGTCAAGCACAAGTTTGACATCCTCACAAATCCCAAATTCCTCTTATTGGGAAAAAAAAAATCACTCTATTTTATAATTTTTAGCAGACTGCCAGTTTTTCCAAATCTGTGCCTCTTGAAATCTCCTCCAAGTAAGTCCCCAGTAGTCTACTATATGACAGAATTTCTAAGTTTTTATTCCTTCTCCATCCTGATTCTCTCTATTTATAGCTGTCTAAAGTAAGCATATACTTTTTAGTCCATTGAAAATAGAGTATTAGAATCAATGAAATACTTCATGAGATGTCTTTTGGAAACTTAAGGTAAATAGTAACTAATTAATTTTTTAAAAGTGGTTAGGACCATCGTTAAGAATGCTGTAACTCATTCTTATCACATAAGTTTTCTGGATGTCTTGTGTTATCTAAAAAGACTGAAGATAGATGTCAGGTTGCTGAAAGATTTTATTTCCTACAGTCTTTTGAAAATTATAACTATAAAAAACTACAGTAAGGGAATTTTTAAAGTTGTACTTGAAATTGCTTTGGCCTTAAAAGGCCAAAAATATATGTGGGAATGGTACAATAAGTGACCCAAATAATATTCCCATTCAAGAACAAGTATGAATCTGAAAGAAACAGAAGGATGGAGAGTGCCTGGAATTAAGATGAAAATGCTCTAAATTCACTAGGCAATAAAGATAGCTGTGATGTCGTTATTTTGCACCTCAAAAGAAGACTTAGGGTAGTGCTCAAAACACCAAACTGAGAAAGTGATAACAAAGCCAGAATCTAGAAGAGTCTTGGTATGTAAGTATCCTAAAAATCTACTGGTGAAATTTATCTTCAAAAATGGCCACCACATGTGTGATAGAAGCAGAAATCTTAACTGCCATGCTTCTGTCAACTCGGACACCTTTTTCTGTGAATGGTTTCCTATCATCTTCCTAGTTGTTAACTCAAAACCTGAGCTATCTTGGGTTCCTTCCTCTCCCTTCCCTAACATTCAGACAGTTGTCAAGTCTTGATGATGCCATTCCTGAAATATTTCTTACATTATCCCCTCCTTTCTACTTCCACAGTCACAATCCTAGGCCAGATCCTTTTCCCACCATCTCTTGCCTACTGGAATCACCTCCTAACTCCCCCATTCAAATAACCCTTGGCAGATTAATTTCCCTAATACAAAATTCTGACCATGCTTTAAAAACAAAAACAAAAAACTTTCACAGGTTTTCCACAAAATGGCCCAATTATTTTTTTACCCTAGCTCCCCGGTGTCCTGTTCTCATGCCCTCTCTGCTAATTTAATGTGTCAACTCACTCTACCACATACAGACTCTTCTTTATCCTTCCTCAACAAAACTTTTGTACTTGAATAAAAAGCTTTTATTTTTTTCTCTTGCCTAGCATGGTCTTTCAATGTCTCACCTTGCTCTTACTACAATCTCCATTTACAGAAATACCACCCATCCTTCAAGGTCCATTGAAAAGCCCACCTTCCCCAAGAAGAATTCTTTTCCCAAATCTCTGTGTCCCACCATCCATTCTTCTAACAAGCATTTTCAGAGAGTATAACACATGCTACCATTGTACATGCTGTAGATAAGTCGATATGCCCTCTACTCTCCTGGTGCCAATTACCACAGCTTCTCTCAACTCACTGCTGTAAGTTTCCCTCACCTCCTTCCATCTGATTGGACTGTATAACTAGAAGGGTGGGAGCCCACTGAACAGTTGTTGACTTAAACCTGTTAAAGTGAACTCTCTGAGATCACCCCTTTCCTAAAGAAGTGTCACAACTTTTAATGGAAACTCTAGAGCCAGAGAAAAATTACAATTTTTATTTAGTCAGTTAGCTCTTCAAAAGTAGACTCTGAATTGCTTAATACCAGAAATACCCAAAGAGAATTTTTTTATTTCAAAGCAAAAATTTCTCACATATAAGTCAGTTCTTTAAATTCTAATATTAACTATGTAGCTTGGTTGTAGGATAAAACAAGAATCTACAGTAAAAACACTATGATTTCATTAAAAACAAAAAAAACAGTATAACTAATAATAATACTTGGGATAATAACATCATTAAACACTATTAATAGATGAGTGCCTCAAAGCAAAACTGAACTGGACCAGGTCCCTGTCCAGTAGATTTACAAACTAGACAGACACAACACAAAACAAAAAGTCAGATGCCAGAAATGTGCATAAGGTGACAAGGACAAAAAAAACCCGCTAAACCTCATTTTCTTCTTTGAAGTCCAGACCTGAGAACCTGAAGTTGCTGATTTCAACAGCCAGTAATTGCAAAAGGACACAAGTGCTTTCCAAGGACTCCAATGATGCTGGCTGTTAGATGTCAAACTGAATTCATAGATAAGTGCTCAGAGTGAAAAGCCATTCTGGATCCACCGAGATAGGGTATGCACTCATGCTCTGATAATGGCAAAGCATTTAGGTGAATATTAACTTGTCCTGAAAAGTAGCTTCTCTTTTGTTCTCAGTGGCTGGGACTGGTTTCAGACCTGCCAGTGAGATCTGTGAGAGGAAATCATTTTTGGTTTGGCTCCAACTTCTAATTCAATACCTTGGCAGCACTTGGAATGGATAAGAATCCCAAGCTCACATCTGCCTCAGGTGACAACGAAGATAAGAAACACACAATGTAAAAATGATGAGAGCTCACTCTCCAAAAGAAACTTTAAAGGAAGCTTTTTAAAGGCAGTTAGTTACTTTAAGTTACACTAGGCCTGAAAATATCTTGCTAAAAATATTTAAAGATAGACTTAAAGGAACCTTGCAACAAGTCTGGTTTTTAGCTAATATTTTGGCAGTTATTTAAACAGTTAAGTTCATGTTATTTAGCTATTAGAATAAATTGATAATCAAATTCATCATACTAGGACATGCAGAAACACAAGGAAATTGAATTTGTAAGTAAATGATATTCACTTCTGGTTAATGGTATGCTGCAGCCAAGATGGCCTCGTGAAAACTGGGCTGTTGGTTGCTTTCAGTGATACAATGGGGTAACAAGGATCAACACAGGCTCACTGCACAATGCCCATGTTTCAAGTCTCTGCACTGCACTTCAGGAGACACAAAAGCACCAGATGCAGCCTCAACCCTAAAGGAGCTACTTCATGTATATACGTAGTTGAAATGAAAAAGTACAGACAATGAAACAGCAGAGAATGCCGCAAAATGATTTACAGTAAATGTTCCATTGTGAGACACAGACTATAGAAGCTATGAAATTCTAAGACTTGAAAAGACCTTCTGTGTTTGTAACAACTATTTTATAAAGGAGATGGAACTTCATTCAGGCCCTGCTGAATAATTTTAGATAAACATACTTGAAAAGGCATTATTCCTGGAAGGGCAGAAGATAGCATAAGGAAAGGCTTTACCATGATATAGGCCAAAAGGCAAGGGGCAAGCTGATGAGAGGAGGTGTTCATACTGAGAAGAGACAAGATGAGGGTAGCATAGGTAGGTAGAACCAGCAGGATTTAACACTACCTTGCATACCTTAGTTATTCAATAGGCTACTATTTAACTTACTGAATTAATACAATAAGTACTAGAAGGCAGAGGGAAGGTGATTGAGATTATATATCAAAGTTGGTCACTTAGGTAATCAATCTATCACATAAATTGACGAGAAGAATTCTCTCATTACTAAAATGTGTTTTCTTAGAAAGATTTGCCCAGGGTGTGGTCTCAGGTTAGTTTTCAAATAGTTGCCATATTTCCTTATCATCCACAAACTAAACACTTTGGTCAATTTCCTTGATGCTCTATCCACAAAAATACTTCAGTGTCTGGATGTCTAACATGGAATAAATAAAATTGTAAAATAAAAAAAAAAACACAGCTACAATTTCTTGAGCAATTCCAATAGTACTTTGCTAATAACAGTAATGTTGGATTAACGGAGTGCTGAGCACTATGCTAGACACTTTACATATTTCCAATTTAATTCTCACAACAATCCTATGTTGGTAAGACTAACACAGTTTTATAGTTGAGAACCCAAATTTACAGTAAAGAAGGAATTTGCCCAAAGTCAGGAAACTAGAAATATTAGATCCAGGATTCAGACTCAATCCTGCCTGACTCCAAATGCCAATGTCTAAACTTCTTACCTGGATGTCTTTCTTCCCCAAGAAGCATCATTAAGGAATAAAAGATTTTATTAGAAGAAACACACATAATTCTTGCAGAGAAAATCATGTGAATATTAGAGCTACATTGTGGAGTCAGTAGATCTTCTGGGCAATCTGACCATGTGAATTTCCTTCAATAAGACATCACCCATATTATCATAGATGAAACTACCATATGATGAAGTTCAAGTCCTATCTTAGACATTCATGAGCTGTGTGATTTAGACAAGTTTACTTCACAAGATTGTTCGGAAAATTAAACAGTATCATCAAGTACTTAGCTCAGAGTTTGTACCTAAAAAGTAATGAGTTAATGTTTGCAACTTTTATTATTCAAGACAAATTATTATTCGAGTTTCTACTTTATGGATCTACCAAACTCATACTTTTTCTTTAAGACTAAATCCAAAAAGTGTGGTGTGTGCATACAGATGTGTGTGTGTATGTATTTTCAGTCATTTCAATGAACATTTTATGCAATTGCTAGTTATCAATTTGTGTCCTGTCACTTTCATTAGAAAGGAAAGCTCCTGAGGGCAGGGACTCATTCATTTCTGAATACCCAACAACAACAACAAAAAATATATTCATATAAAATAAAACCCATTAAGAAAAGGCTACAGTGGCCGGGAGCGCGCCACTGTCCTCCAGCCTGAGTGACACAGTGAGACTTCAACTCAAAAAAAAAAAAGAAAAGAAATCTTTTCTGTGCCATGTTTCTCTTCTCTTTTGTTTTTAGGTCTTATCTCTTTGCAAAGTTCTAATTTTTAAAAAAGTAAAGATTCTACTTCACATTTCTTGTTTGTTGTCCATGGCACATTCTGTCTTTCTGGCCCATAATAGGCATTTGAGGGTTTTTAAAAGATCATTAACTTAGTAATTTCTTCCTCTTATCTAGTGCTTGAATGCTTCCCAACCACCTTCAGAGACCACATCTCAAGTGACCTCCCTCACTTGAGAAGGAAGAAGCTCCGCATCGCCATAACGAAACTGAGACTCAAAGAAGTATCCCATGGAGGGAGAGCTACCAATGCCAGCCCCACTCCTCAGTCTCACACTCTTCCCACTGCCTTCCAAGGTCCTTGACTTGAATACAGTACAGCAGATCACCCAGGAAAGTTCTTCACTATCATACACCTTGACAGCAGAAACAGTACATTAGTAACAATGAGTGGAGGAATGTTTCTGTCTCACCATTCAGCATTCTCGAGGATGCCCTCCACTCAGTCACCGGGAAGCCCGATCTTCCTACCCTCCCTCTCCCTACCACCACCACCATCCTTGCCCTTTCCCCAGCCATTGACTTACTTAGCCATCCCACGCTGGGAGTGCGCCGCACTCGGGGGTCATCATCCAAGGTGCGGGTTGCTAGGCAGGGCACTGAGTTCTCAAGCGGGCTGCGGGCTTTAGTGTCAGAAGCAGAAGACAGGAGGAGGAGGAGGACACATGAGCAGCCACAGCAAGGATGAGGATGGAAGCATTAATTAAGAAGAAAAAATACTAAAGCAAATCACACAAGCGGGTTAAAGGAGAACAATGACATATTACAATGACACACACCCCCTCCCATGACCCTGTACCCTTAGATGGAACAAATCCCAACAGAGATCTTTAAAAAAAATTACAGTAAATCATTACAGTTCCCAAATACCAACGGATGATCTGCCTTGCAGTTCTAATACACAAAACATGAATTACATCCAGAAGAAGAGAGAGTTACATAATGAACACTAATCTCAAGATGTAAGATCAAGACTGTTAATAATTTTGCACCACATAAGCACACACAGAGGGAAGTTATGCAGTTTTGTAAGCATGGGGGGGTGCTGTGTCATATTAGTAAGCAACTGTCCCATGATCTACCCAACAGACCCTTCTATGGTTCTTGGGCATAAATGCAGAAAGCAGCATTTCACACTTTCAATTCTGAAAAAATTTCCTTGACGATTATAGAACTAGCGCTCAGTTTCCTCTGTTTTTCAGCCCTTCAGAAACATGAGACTGGGATATGGATACATGAATACCTTCATAAAAGCCGATTTCGAACTGCATATTGATCCTTATTTTCTGGCGCTCCTTAATACTCATTTTACTATAACTTTAACATTTGGTGCACTTATACCAAACCTTAGACCACAACAAGGATAAAATCATGTTGGAGGCTAAATATACAGTATGGTTCCTCCAGGTATATGTCATCAAGTGGATAGCACCACCAGCTTCTTCCTAAAGTCAGCTTCATTTGGGCTTTATGTCTTTCATTTTACTCTTCTTATCAAATGCTACACTCCAAGGCTAGTAAGAGATGGACAATGTAATTATCCTTTAAGGAATGACAATAAGGTTGGAAATATCTAGCCATCAGACTATAGGCAATTTGACTTGAGGGCACTTTCCCCCCTTAATAATAAAGACAGTGATTAAATGATCAAGACAATGAACAATTAAGGCATACCCAATCAAAAGCAAATATTAGATCATCTAGTCACATAAGTGTGCAAATGACAGGGGAGACAAATGGTCTTTTTAAGGCTAGTGGTGATTTGGGAGGTCAAGTTTTAAACTGGACTATTTACAAATTAATGTAAGTTTATAGTCAAATTTGGGCATTCAGCACATTATAAAATCCAGAAACATTTTTGTCAATTTATCTGTCTGCGTTTAAAAGCTGTAAATAAAGCCAGGACTTGTGAGCAAGCCATCTGTACCAGCACCTGTTTGAGGCAAATCTGATGTCTTTTCTTTGCAATCTGAATTTTTAATTGTTTCCCATAATTGAAGTTCTTCTCAAGTTTTTATTGCACTAAGAAAAATGAAAAAGGGAAATGAACCAGTTGAGATTATTCCAAAATTGCTTTTTGTCAAGAGGGAGGCATTTAGAAATGTATATTACCATACTGACCAAGATTCACCTCCTATTTCTTTTGACAACTAAATGACCTGCTTAAAGAGCCAATATTCCAGCAGGCTTAGCTAAATAAAGTGAATTAGGCTAAACCACTGGCACATATTTATCTAGGCCCAAGCAAGCTCCCACTGAAACCCCAGATCAGTGAGAACTGACGGAGGTTGGTAATGCAAAGTAAACTTCTTCAAAAGAAGTTTCCTTTGGCTTTTAATTCCTTTAGCATTAGAATTTGCATTCCTTTCTATTCTAATGAGTAGGTAGCTACCCAAATTTTATCAATGATACCACAGCTTGCTTCTAAAGTAAGTACAAGAGGTTGGCAGCTGCACCAAAACTCAGATGCTGATAACTGTCCCCAGCAGATCCTCTTTCCTCTACTCCTCTTAATATGTCAGCGTGTTACCTGTTAACTGATGCTGGAAACTCCTTTTTGCATATAGAATCTCCACTGACGCTCAGCCTCACCATCAAGGGATCAGTGGAATGGAGACTGGCACTCACCAGCAAAGAAGCTGGCTCCAAAGACAGGCATGGAAATGGAACTGCCCATAAAGACTTGGCACCTGTGTTTTAGCAAAGCCTGGTTGGAGCCATCTGGCTGCTTATCCCCATGAAAACTGTGACTCTCACAGCATCCATTACTTACATTGGCAAATTCCTACATATTGATTTGTTGGACCCTCTGCGTACTGTGCAGGAAGAGATACCAACTCTGTAACCCTTTCATGTTGCTTTTATTTTTCCTCCTCATAAATTAATTCCAAAGATCAAACTTTGAAAAGTTGTTCCCAAAGCTAGGCGAATTTTCTAAAATTATACCATGGTAATGATATATTATGTACGCCTTTTCTAAATAATGCTTTCTTTGTACCACTTCTACGCTTGAGCTACAAAATAAACAGCTTAGCTTTGCTATTATCTTACACGGTCTCTTTTAAATTGCTTTCGCCTGTCTTCAGGCATAAACAAGGTAGAAATTGGCTTATATTGTTGAGACTTGATGAGGAAAGACATAGCCCCAAAGCTTTTTTGAGTGATGGTTTCCAATACCTAGATGGTAGGAAAATGTGCTGTAATGACTATTTTTTAAAAAATGATTCATGCTTCCCTTGAAAATCAACTTGTCCAAAACCATCAATCCTAAATCTGTTCATGTGAAGATGTCTCTACTTGAATCATGCAAATAGACCAAAAAAACAAAAAGCTCCCACAAAAATGTTTTTATAACAATCCTATTAAGAGAAAATAAATTTTATTCATGTTTAAGTTTTAAGACTCTTGGGGTTACAACGTTGTATGTTCAAATAGTTATTGGGCATCTACTATGCATTCTGCACTACTATTTCACCAAGAAATTTAACCCAAGAGTACAACAGAATTTCACCTACACATGCATGAGACATGTTGCCTAGAAATCTCCATTTGAAAAGCCAATAAAGACATTCAACTATCTGCCATGTTTGGTGTGTATCCCTGCATAAATGTAGTATGGCCTTGAAAGCTTTTCAACATCATATGATTACACAAAGTAAGAGATCTAGACTCGGTGATGTGGGTGAAATAAATTATGGTTGAGGAAGCTCATTTCCCTTGTAGTTGAATTAGCATATTGTTATTAAGCATACTAGGTTCCTCCATGTATTATTCCTGGACAAGTTATTTTCTATTTCTGAGCTGCAGGTTTTCATCTGAAACAATATATACATTAGAACCCTCATAGAGAGCAATGTCTGGTGTATAATAGGTGCTTAGATGATGTGAGGTACTGCTGTTGGTATTACTAATATCATTGGTGGGGTGATGTTTCCTTTGTCCCAATCCTGAAGTGGGTTGAAAAATATTAAAGAAGCAGTATTAGCCTAGATTAAATTCAACTTTAAATTCAAAGTATGATTTTTAAGAAATCAGGTTCACAAACTTAGGAAAATCTCCATTTTGTCATTTGTATCAAAACAGAGTTTGATTAGAATGAGGCATGCTTAGTCATTCTTTTAAGACTTTTCATTTCCCCCACCGCCTTTTTTTTCAGGATGACATGACAATCAAGTTCATCGTGCTAGCCTCTGTTTTGCCTTTCTGTCTCTCCTTACTCTTCCCTGTCCTTCCCTCTCCTCTCTATTTCTCTTTCACAGAGACCAGGACATGGTCCCAGATCTGCACCTACTCTCCTATTGCTCTTAGAGCAAGATGAGGCTGGGGAATACAAGATTTTGAGGGTGACTTAGAGGGGGACTCTACTAAGAGTCACTCAGGGTTGTCAGCAGCAAATCAGTTCAGCATTCTTTAAATACACGACTTCTCCAGAGAGGGAGAATAAAGAAGAGAGCACTCAGATGCAGTAGGACTGGATGAAGAGTATCACTCCAGTTCCTTCACTCTATCACAGACCTTGGCTGAATAAAACAAACTGGCAACTAGTAAAATCTAAAAATATATTTACTTAATGGTAACATCTTGCTATACACGTATTATCTCTCGATAGCCAAAACTGTCCTTGCTTAGGCATAATGATCAATCTTGGTACTCCTAAATTAAAAACACTGTGAAGCACATGAATAACAACTCGCTAAGGATCATTTGGTATCTGTAACATTGATAAAGAAAGTAGCACTATTTTAAAAATAAAACTCCAGGAATATTTTCTCATACATAAAGTGGTGGGAGAAAATTTATAGACACAGAAAATAATAAAATATAAAATAATTTTGGTAAATTGAAGTTTTATCCTCAATTTTAAAGCTGAAAGTCACTAAATTTGCCTCTTAAAATATTTCTGAATAATAGCTGTTCCTTACAATGTGCTATGGTCTAAATGCTTATATCCTTTCAAAAGTCTTATGCTGAAGCCTAATCGCCAATGCAATAGTATTAAAAGGTGAAACCTTTAGGAAGTGATTAGTTCACGAGGGCTCCTCTTTCACAAATGGGATTAGTGCCCTTATGAAAAAGGCTTGTGGGGACACACAGAAGGTGCCATCTACAAGGAGTGGACCCTTGCCAGACACCAATTCTGCTGGCACCTTGATCTTGTACTTGCCAGACTCCAAAACTGTGAGTAATACATTTCTGTTGTTTACAAACTGCCTAGTCTTTGATATTTTGGTAGCAGCCCTAACACACTAAGACACAGTGATATCTCACATTGTGCTTATTTAATAGTTTTCACAAAGCTATCTCATTTATTCCTGGTTTTATTTACAGAATAGGACCTTATTACTCTTATTTTATAAGCATGAAACCTGAGGTTCAAGGAAAGTATGTAAATTGCACATAATCATACTGCTACTAAATATTAGTCAAGTTGATGCCATGTCTTCAAGAAGAAGATGATAAAGTATGCCTTTAACATCAAAAACTAAATACTTGTGTTATATCTCTTAAGCCTGACACTTTACTGCAATAAAGAGTGGAATAGACTAGCAAATACTATGAGGGAATGAACCTTGGAGAAAAAGATGATGTATGCTTAAATATTTGAACATTATAAAGAATAGTGCCTCACAGATGAATTAGAAATATAATAATAACAATAACCATAATCATTACTGTTGTCAAGGAATATTTTCATTCAGGTACTTTACTAGAAACTTTTCATGGGATGGTTCATTTATTCTAAGGTTGAAAAGAGTCTGATCACTGTGTGGGTTCTCGTCAGGACTTCATCTGTGCTGTGAAAACGAATGCAGAATTAGAGTCCTGAACAAAACAGACCTAGGTATGCTGCTGGTTTTGGGAAAAGAGTTCATTGTATGCAGAAAAGCATCTGCAACAATGGTTCTAATCTTAAAGTGAGGTGGGCCTGAGAGTCACAAGACATTGATTGACCTGAGGACTTCAAAGGAAATGAAGTCCTGGGAGAAGTTAAGAAAATACCTGCCTTACCCATTGATTCCAGAACAGTATTTTAATTCAAGGGTATGGGGCAGGGGAGTGGGGAACTGAAAAATAGAACAACTCAGTCCAAGACACTCGAGCAAGCTAGGCTACAAAGCCCAGACAAAAAGCTAAGAATCGCTAAAGGGAATGAGAAAGCTTGGTAAACCTGGCAGTGGCCCCAGCCAAACCCAATACATGCCAGTTTTCCAGGGCAGCTTGATATATTATCCAAACCAAATAGTTTGAATAGGCTTAATCTCAAGTCAGATCCAATGCGACAATTTCAATGGAGCCTAGAGTTACTATTAACAAAAAAAGTGTTTGTTTCTTTCCATTGTTTGTCCTCATTGCTAACCACTATCTATGTTACTATAGGTAATAGCAATAGACTACACTTTTAAAAGTTCCTAAAAGTGGTACGTGCTTATGTCAAACCAGCAGTGTGGGTGAGAGCTAGAAAGTGGCATCCTGCCTGGGGGATGGCCTTAAAGGGATCCAGGTTCAGGAGTGAGTGCTGGCAGTATGTGGTGGGAGCAAGAAGACCACATGTCTCATACTCCACAGAATGAAAGTGGTGAACTAAGGATAAAACCCAGAGGTTTAATCAGGAGCATATGCATCTAGATGCGGATCCCTATGCATCTAGAAGAGGCCAGAAGGCACCGGGAGAAAGCAGAGGGAGGAGCATGAGCCTAGGAGCCAGTTGACCTGGTGGGGAGCTGTCACCATCTCCAGCTCTTGACTCATTCGCCTGAGGGATGAGCTTTATCAAGTCTTGGATATCCAGTGTGGTTTAGGGCTCCCTGATACCCATTTAGCGAAGAGTAGAACCAAAAAGGGATCAGAATACACTTGTAAAAGGGCTGTGATGAGGAAAGGGCTTCTTCACCCTGCATTGCTAATGAAAGGGTATTGGTATCACTTACCAAAGGGCAGAGGAAATGTCAGCACCACATCTGTGACTTTCTTTTCAAATTGTAAGCTACAGAGCAAATATCATTTCAGAAACCATTCCTACCCAGTATGAGATTTTTCTTCCCTAATGGCACTTAAACATATTGAATATGATTTAATAACATTTGGGTAGCAATTACTATGTGCCAGTTACCATTCTAAACATTTTGGATATTTTTTTCTTGTTTCATTTTCATCTCACCTTTATAAATATCAAAATCAAGTACTAAATTACCTTTCCAATTTTTTATTTGAAGAAACTTTTCTCTAATAAATAGTGAGGGGGGCACACCTCATCAACAAGGATACCTACATAATGAACATTTGCATACCTAACCCTGAATTGTACCCCACATCTTTAAAATAAAATAAAATATTTTTTTTTAAATTAAATACAAAAAAAAGTGAGATCATGAAATTGGATTGGGGAAAAATAAAATCCACAGTCTGTCTACTGACTGGATTACAAAAGCCAATTCTCAATAAAGGGAGTCTGTATTCCCAGATCAGGGAAGACAAAGAACTGATCTTTCATGATAGTCTAGGGAGAAAAAATGAATACTCAAATTCAGGTTCCTTGTTGGTTTGGGTTCTTAAGTCGGGTTTCAGTCATTTTTTGTAAGCTTTAGGGTAAGACAATGCATATCAAAAGTATCCATTTTTTATACCAGAATTTTTTATATCAGATCATCTTATAACCATGATTTTTAAAAAATGCAGTTATCAGTTAACCTTGTCATAACATCTTATTAAATACTTATTGAATGAATATCAATTAAGCATAAACTTTAAATGAATTTCTAAAAAAAATTAGGTATATCTGACTTGGTTTTTAAAGTAGGTCTTTCGAAAACTAAATACTCACTTGTGTTATATCTCTTAAGTCTGACTCTTCATTGCCGTAAAGAGTGGCATAGACAAGCAAATACTAGGAGGAAATGATCCTTGGAGAAAAAGATGATGTATACTTAAAGATATAATAATTATCCAAGAAATTATCCTGGGCTTAAACACTATTTTTTTCATAATAAACTAAAACAAAACAAAAGCATTATCCAAAGATGTCAGATCAAATTATTAGGTAGAACCATATGAAATTGCTGATAACTTGATTTTATCTACAAAAATGGCAGTTTCAAATAGTTCAACCTAAAACAATAGTGAGAAATAAAGAGTAGGTAAAAGGGAATCCAACACCAGAGGAAACTAAAAAACTCATTAATTTCTTCATGCAACATTAACTCTATAGAAATGCCACAAATAATATATTGAGAAATTATAGCACTTGCCTAAAATGTAGTACCCAGAAGACATTTCCATAGAATTCACAGATGTCTCAGACAAGTAGTAATTTCACAACAATTAACATCTTGGAAGCGAACCTCATTATTCCCTGATTTATTACAAATAAGAATGTTTTTCTTTCCTTTTTTAAAAACAAGAAATCATCTTGAGCCCCAAGCCATGTCAGGATCCCAAAAGATGAGATTTAGTCTTTGGCAATGGATAAAGATAGTGGTATCCTGGTAGTGGATGTGCTGGAAAATGTTTGAAAACCAGTTTCCAGGGTGAAAAAATATATGTGTGTGTATGTGTGAGTGTGTCTGTGTGTATGTGTGTGCATATAGTGAACTTTACTGATATAAAGGATATATAACACATATTGTGCAAATAATAATCAAATGTACAATATTGTAAGTTGCATATAGCCAGTTGATTCTCATACAATACGTCTACTGATGTTGGCCAAACTCTTGCATCACTAGCTAACTTCTGATTGCACTACTTGCAAATAAATATAGTTCCAATATCCATGTTGGTTAATATTATCATTATGCTAAAAAGTAGGACACAAGTGAAACAATGAAAACATATATCAGACTTCGCTCAATTGTTGATGATGTAGGTGACTCTTGCTAAACTGGATAATAATTTCTGATTACCAGAAAAAAAAAATTTCTTCATTCTTTTTTGCTATCCACATTTTAACAGCTTTTGAAACTACTCACTTTTAAGTTTAATATGCGTTATTAGAATTTTCTCCATCACTTTTTAAAGTCTAGAGACAACTGACTAAAAAAATAAATCAAGCCCTGATTTGCAGCATTCGCTGGTTTCTATGGTGTAACTACTACCATCAATAGCCAATTTCAAGTTACCAATACAAAGTCACTGAATACAGAGCTGGGAAGAGAAATGCAGTTGCACACCATTTTATAGTATTTCCACCATACAGGCACAATATATTAAAATAATCTTAAGAGTATAGATTATAATAAATGTAGTGAAATAAATAGAAAGCAATGGATTTTGAGTATTTATTACCTCTGTTTTAATATAATTATTTAATTGGATGTTTATGTAATTTAATCTTTCATAGAATTTGTATCTAACAACCAGCTTGCAACATCCTTGATAACAACTGACTCTTACAAGTAGATAAGAGATGGTTCTACCACACCACTGGGAAATAAAAATATTCCCATTGCTGAGGTTATCTCTAATACATTTCAGTTATATATTACATTGTTGCTAGCACAACTGAAGCTATTTTCTAGCCTACAATAGAAGACTAAGGCGACTTAAGTTTATCTAGGTTTTACATGGGGATATTAGAATCTAGCTCCAACTATAAGATTCTGGTTTATTAAAAGAGTAGCAACCATTCTAAACATAGAATAATCATTCTAAATATAAAAAATTTACAGTAGTTCTATATATAGTAGTTCTATAATCTTTGTTTTAGATATTTAGTCTAAGAACATTTCATAGTTGTTAAATATGTTAAGTAATTAAACACTAAAATATAGTAAGGTTAACTACGTAACCTCACAAGCACCTCTAAAAAGCCAAAAATTTGCCACCTGATAATTTATAGTAATGAAACTTGGAGGCACATGAAATTCATTGCTATAGGATCTCTCAAAGCCAAATCTTGCCTCTGGGTACTTCAAAGGAGTTAGGTAGCACTGAGGTCAATAATAACATGTTTAAAAAGGCTAATCTTATTCTACGCTTGAGAGTGTAAGCTAATCAGTTGAAGAGCCAGAAAAGAACTGCCTACCCTTGTTACTTGCTTTCTGCTCAGCATATATAACATTTCACAAGTGAAAAGGTGAAGGACCCAGGCAATTTCAACTTTCCTCTGAAGTACAGAGATCTACTGATACGATAAACGATTGAATGACTAGCAATATCAACTCATTAGTAGTATTCCCCATCCAAATTCTTTCTCCTAAAGCACAAGATACTGGCCTCTAAGATCCATCTGTTCTTAATTTCTACTCCGCCTGCAGGTCGATAAAAATAAATTTCACCATACTGGTATCCTGGCTGCTTTTTTCCTCTTCCTTTGTAAATATAGCAATATTTGAAAACAATGCATTTTTATACTTCTTTATACTACCATGTTGAAAAAATTACCAAATCTTGGAATTTCATTTTACATGAGAAAGAGGATTATTAAATAAGATATAAAAGAGGGACTTCAACTTTAATTGCCATAATTTCAAAAATATGAATTGTTTAAAATGAAATATTTATGACATCTGTAATAGCAAACTACTAATCCTGTAACTTTCTAGCCATTCAACAACCCCTCTCTTCAAAAACACAATTTAAAAAAAAAACAGGGGAGACACAAAAACCAAACCATTTCCTGTCAGGAGCAATATTCCAGGTAAGAGTAGAACCGTCAAATTGAAGTCGAAATGTTTCAGACTAGAGTCTCGCTTTTATGAGTTTTTTTTATTTATAAAACAGCATTTTATTTAAATTATTTGTTTATAACCAGTTTTGCTTAAAATATATATGCCAGAGAAAGTCTGCTAATAGTCAGCTTTCTTCCAGCCAACCAGTAACTGTATTAAGTCAGAAAACTCCATTTCCAGAAATGAAGTGGCTGAATTGAAATTCAGTTTATACAATTCACTTAATCCAGCTTTCTCCATGACAACACGTTTTATGTTACTCTGAAAGTGCAGTTGAAGGCAATGCATTAGAATCTCCCTCTCTACTCATTTCTCCTAATACTAAAAATGACGGGAATGGGTTGGAGTCTAGACAACGCCTAGCAACTTTTTTCACCACGCCTTCCTTTGCCATACCTCATGGAAACTGACTTTTCCCTTCTCAAATTGCTCCCAATCATGAAACAAAGACAATAATATAGAAGATAGACACTTTACAGAAAACCCTGGTAAATGCAATACATATAGGATATAGTGCTTTCCCTATCGTTAAATAATGAGGTTAATATCACATCTTGAATAATTATTCTTGCATCTGACTACCATTACTATACACCAAGAAAGAAGATTGTT
This sequence comes from Cephalopachus bancanus, assembly GCA_027257055.1. NCBI lineage: Eukaryota > Metazoa > Chordata > Mammalia > Primates > Tarsiidae > Cephalopachus > Cephalopachus bancanus. The sequence continues at coordinate 2,203,408 of JAPVLO010000030.1, read as the reverse complement.
TTTCCTTTTGGCGGGGTAAACCTAACATTGAGTCTTACTTTGATAAAATGGTTATTTAAATAGGCTGGACACTATTTCATATACCAAGCAAACACCTTGTGATATGAAATTTCAAGGCATTCATCATATCTTACTAGCTCCTGATTCTGACAAGCCACTTTGTCGAAAACGTTTTCCCTGATATACTCAACAATCTACAAGTTTGCTGATTCATCTGAAATGTTCCGTTGTTTCATCATAGAGTTATTACCAAACCACCTCAGTCAATCAGAACAGACGCATATGGAGCAAGCAAGGCACCATGGCATTGGCGGCTACTACAACTGCTGAGATCTTTCAAGCAAGACCGCAAACCTGCCCACTTGGATAAAAAAAAAATGTCACGAGGCCAGGCAAGGTGGCTCATGCCTGCAACCCCAGCACTTTGGGAGACCAAGTACAGGAGAATTGCTGGAGCCCAGGGATTCAAGCCTACATGACATAGTAAGATCTCATATCCACAAAAAAAAATTGAAAAATTAGCTGGGCATAGTGGCATGTGCCTGACCCCAGCTACTTGGGAGGCTGAGGCAGAAGGATCGCCTGAGCCCAGGAGGTGGAGGCTGTGGTGAGCCGTGACTGTGCCACTGCACTCCAGCCTGGGTGACAGAGTGAGACTCAGACTCAAAAAGGAAAAAAAAAAGTCATTATGAAATGGTTGTGGCATATGAACTTGAGAAAAGAGAGGTTAAAAAAAAAGATGACAAGACATGAAGTAAAGGTGAGTGAGAGAGAAAAGAGAAAGCAGCAGCCAACTGGCCCTGCATTACCATTATCAGGGTTGGTAAACATCCTACTTGCACTGGAGACGGTCTTCCCAATGTCAGCCAGGGACCGAAGGTTGGACTTCTTGGTTTGATGCCGGTGCTTCCGGAGCAAAGTATAGGTCACCTTGTCCTTAAGGTCAGGTTTCAATAGGCCCGTTTCAATCTGATGGTCAACAATCATCTCTGGTACAAAGACAAAGCAAAACAAAAACAAAACACAAAACTCAGTCACAAGACCACAAAGTTAATTTTTTACTCTAATTTGACAGATGTCCATTTTTTACTCTAACTCAATGGATGTCACCCTCAAATTTAATATAAATATATTATTTCCAAATGTCCAACTTTCCATTTTATAGAAAGATGATGGGTATAAGGATACTGGCATGAAGGAGAAAGTTATAAAAATCACAGAATTGGTTTTATGTTTAGAGAGGCAGAATTGTCTTGTTCTTTTATTTTTAATGCCGATTATGGTGAATTCATGTAAATCACATTCTTCTATGAGTAACACAGTAAGTCAGTCATTTACATTTTTTTCATTAAAAAAGTAAGATTTGGGGTGGGAGAGGGGGAACCAAAGTAAGATTCAAACATTTCATGTACTCTCATAGCAAATGTATCAGAAATATAAATGATATGAAAAAACTCAAAGAGAATATACAAAATTTAAAGTAGCAAGATTATTGATTTTTAAAATCTATTTTTCCAATTCTTCTGTAATGTTACATTTTCTTTAAAACAGAATAAGGGAAGTGAAAATAATATCTTTCCCAGTATCAGGTCATATGAACACCAATTAATCCAATGAAAGAAAGGTTATACTACAAAATTATGCCTTAATAAGGGAGGCTTATTCTTCTTGCTCAAATCCAACTAAAGCCTTTCCAATATATTTTCATTGGTCATTGTAAAGTATAACCTGCTAGAATTTTTAACAAAATTCTAATATATTATCTTACTACAAAAAAAATTAAAGTTTCTATTAACTCTTTTTTAGTATGATTTTAACCAAAAAAGACGAGTGTGTTTTATAGAAATTGCTCTGTGGGTCACTCTGCTGAGACATAAGTTCTTATTCCGATAGAATACAAGAAGTCCTCTTTCTCACAAGTCAGCATGTCCATAGAATGGCATAAGGGTGGCCTGGTGCATTCTGTTCAGACATCTACATGACAGGCCAAAATTTATCTCCACCCAGAATGGGCCTGAGGACAAAATATTAAAGGATTTGTAATATTTAAGAAATCCAAGATCTGCATTGGTAGAAAGCTACCTCGCTGTATGCAAGTAGAACTTTTGTCCCCTGCATAGAGCTAGAACCATGAATCTCATGCCTGTCTTTCCTGGTCATGGTTGTATCTAGCACACATCCATATTTTCCTCTTAGGCAAGCTTCAGTATACAAAAGTGAAGAAGAGAGCAAAAGCTATGCTTTCCTAGAAGTCTGACAAGAAAATCGATGGGTACCAGTAGGATGACAGCTTCTCCCAAGGACTCCCATCTCTTTGTAAAGAGAAGTTACCGATGTTCAAGGGACTTTGCTTGGGCATGATTGCACTTCTCAGAAGTTCACCTTTACAGCAAGCACACACAAAATTGGCCTCACAGCCAATAGCTAGAAACTGGCAGTTTTCACAGTGTACAGTCAGCTAATTGGAAGCCAAGCAGAGGTTGAATCCAGGATTTTCCATCACAGGCCTCACACAGATGCCATAACATGTCACACAACACTGGACCACTTGGTAGGAACCTGGGCGTGGCAGAAGAGTTTCTCCCATGGGAATGATTTGGTTTGAAAGTGGTCGTAAGTGCTGAATATTTTTAGCTACACAAATCCCACTCAGGAAAACTCCCAGAACTGATCCTGTAATTAAAATTAACCCTCTATCCCGCAGTAAAAGAGTTGCTTGCAGAACACAATCCCTCCACTTTCCCTTTAAGTCCTTTTAAAGTAGAAAGTCCATTTCACAGAAAACCATAAAAACAAACAAACAGTCCCAGCATATCTGCTGTAAGTGTTATCAAACTCCTACTCTAATTCAAGGGTTGTGGATTAAAGTGGTTCTAATTTACCCTCCCTGGCAGGGCCTTCCTCTATTCCTGCCCTCCCTTGAAATCTCAGACCAATCCATATGCATGCACAGCCCTCTGTTACTAATACCTGGAAATCACCAGTTAGAACAGGTTAAGACACCTGTGTGGCTTATGCCCTTCATTAAGTTTCCATTAAAATGGCCCACATTAAAGGGATCTCTTTAAGCATAAACTATAAAACCTTTCAAAGGACAGTGGGGACAGTAACATTTAATAGCTACACTGAAATTAAGCTTTCAGTATTCAAAATTTCACAGACGGCACCAATGGGAAAGAATGTGTCAACTCCAGATGATAGCAGAGCATAAAGGAACTTCTTTGGGGAGTATCTAGTTCAACTTCTTGTTATGCAGAAGAGAAGAGAGGACCAAAGCAGTGACTTGCCCACAGAGGTAGACTAACTAGAGGTAAACCCCTAAATAAAACCAGGTTTTCTGACTCACAGTTTAGTTTAGTTCACATCACACAACACTTTTCTTTATTTAAAAAGGAAACCCCAGAGAAAAAAAAAGAAATGATATATGCAAGAGCCTTTACAAACCAAGGAAAAAGATGGCCATGCAACAGAGAAATAGGCAAAGATCACAAACATTCTTAAAAGAAAAAGGGCCAAAAATATATAAAAATCCAATTTCAAGGTGAACAAAGACAATGTAAATAAACTTATACAAATGTAACCAATTATTAGATATTTGTAATCTATCAAGTGATAAAAATTAAAAAGATAAATCAGCCCCCCATGATGCGAAGGGTGTGTGCAATAGACAACATCATACTGATGACGACAACACAGCGTTGACTAGTAAGTACAAACTTTCTTCAGATGTCATTTGACATACGTATCAAAGTCCTTTAACATGCTCAAATTGTAATATTCTACCATTACAAATCATTACTAAGAAAATAAATCAATTTCACAAAAACATAATAAAGATATTCACTTATTCTCTTTACAATTAAAACTTGAAGGCAACTAACTGCCCGATAATATATTATTGAATATTTTGCAGCCATTAAAATGTTTATATTTCTATTTACTATCATGGCAAGCATACTATGTTTTTAGGCTAAAAAAAAAGGCAGACTAAAATGATGTAGAAAGATCTCATTTTGTAAAATCAGTTATATATGTGTAAACAGAGTTGCATAGAGAAAATCCTGAGAGGACAGTTCTGAGGGATTAGATAAGTGGATGGTTTTATTTTTATGTGTTATATTTTCCTGAATTATTGAAAAAAATGAACACGTTACTTTTGGGAATAGAAAAAATAAAGATATTGTCATTTTGAAAATATCAAAGCTATGAAAAATAAGAAACAGGACTAACACACCTGCCAACACGCACAGCTCAGGAATGCCTTTAAATATATGAAAATGAGAACTCCAAAAATGGAATTACATTTTCCCAATCCATTTCCCATCATAATAAAATACCTGAAATGGCTTCTAATTTTTTTTAACTTAGTAGGGGAGGAAAGTTCCCAGACTCGGCTCCATATGTGAATGACATACTTCGAATATAGAATTACAATGATGAGTCTAATAATAAAGCTATTAAAATAATCTGTGAAAATATGTTTTATCCTTTATAATATTTTACAGACACATTTTTCTATTAACATTCAGAAGGGATTCTTCACAAAAAATAAGTAGAAGTCCTAAGAAGAATCAAAAATAGGCTGAAATTTTTATGTAAGTGTGAGAAGTAACACCTGCTTAAACAGTTGCCCACCATGGCGCAGGGCCCTCACGTGGTGTGGCACTGTCTTTGAGCCTGCAGGGTGGGATACCTCTCAGAGGTAGACCCATGAGGTGTAGCAGGTGAACTGCAAGGAAAGAGGAAACCCATGCTAATATTTGTTTGATAAAATCACACTTGCTATTATTTCTTTTTCTTCTCATTTGTTGAAATAAAATTGGGGTGCAGTGGGAAATGCATCATAGGGCCTAGCTGTGCATAATTCTCAACTCAGAACTACCAGCAGGACCCAGGACAAAGCAACTCCACTTTATGCTCTGCTAGAAAAGGATTTTTTGGTGGCGAGGGGGATTTTTTAAATAGCCATATAATGACTGTAACTCTTCAAGTGACTGTGCCATCTTCTGTCATCTAAAATGAAACAAGGGCTTTGTTTTCTTCATGTTTTACCCTTCATAAGGCTCTGATTCTTTTAGAGGATTTTTTAAGTATTTCTTTTTAGCCAGTTACAACCTTTCAAACATATTCTTCTCTCCGCTTCTTCAAATCTGGCTTTTTTCTCCAACTGGTGATATGTTATTTGCCTCTGAACTGTTTTTCTGTATTATCAACTCCACAATGACAGCACTGGCTCTCTGCCTGTTCGCCCCAGGGACCACAGAGCAAACATATTAGTGAGTGATGATACCTCAAAGTGACCTAGTGCTGTCTAATTTTAACATGTAATGACAATTTCTGAAGTAAATGCATGGAGGTTAAAGAAAAAGTTCACAGTTGATAACAAAAAGTAATGGAAAATTAAAAGGGAATGTAAAATGCTTGATGAACCTCTCTTACATGAGGTAAATACCAGAACGACTTTCTTTGGTCGTTGGCTAAAGATGTTTCAGTATAACGTGAAACTCTGTCTGCTACTACATGTAAGGGGTCAGTTATTTGCTGAAGACCAGAAGTGCCTTAAGATGGCCCTTTCTGGTGCTGAAGATCCTGAAGACAGTTTTACAAAAAAGCCCACGTGCATCATTCAACATTAACTTTCACCACCCTTGTTGATTGGCTGCTGGAACAGCAAAGAAGTTGTTCCACTGTTTTCAGTTCTGCCCACCACACCCTTCAGAGTCTTTTCTCCTGTACATGAAGTCGCTGAGCATCTATCTGACTCAATCAGTCTATACTCAGCCCTCTGCTAGGTGACATGCAGAAAGATCCAGATAAAGTGATTTATACTGGAATAGATATGTAAATGTGTAACAATCACATCTGAAGATCTCAATTAATTCTCATAAGAACCCTGAAAGTTACACCTTTACCATGCTTTTATAGATGCAGAAAGCAAGACTCCAAAAGAGTTAAATAATTTGTCTTGGTCCATGGTCACACATGCTAACAGGGATAGCTGTTAGTTATAACTCCCCAACTTTAAATCCAGTATTCTCTCTACAATTCCACTTGGGATCTCATGAAATTAATATATGACCCTTCCCGGGGATTATGTATATTTTAATAGAGGACAAACCCTGAGCTTAATGGAATGAATCTCTAAATGAGAGAGCTTTAGGCAGTAACTACAGTAAGACTGTTTTTTAAACATGGGAACTTTCCTGGTGACCCTTATTCTCCTCCTAGATTGCCTACACATTGCTTAGTCACAAGTTTCTTCTCCATTTTGCCCTGAATGTATGCACTTCTGACTTAGTTTTCAACTTGTGCAATTTCTGACATTTTTGTTCCAGGTTAGTTCTTAAAGTCTGAGAACGTAGAAATCATAATTCTCACTCAAAACTAGATTGATTTTTGCTAGTCATGTTACTTTGTTGGATAACACTCTCTTTTGTAGTTTTTAATAAGTGAAAAAAGCCAATGAAATAAATTGTCCAGATCATTCCTAGTTTGCTTCTCTTTGTCTTTGTAGATGGACTCCACTCTCTGGGTACCATAATCCAAGATCTCTCCTCATACATCAAATTTTCATTTTTAACCTCATCTGCCTTTTCAATATGAAAAATTCTACATAAAGCAGTGCTTCCTCTATTATCTTCAAATGATCCACGTGGATTTTTACCTTGTCCCATTTACAGAGTGGCAGATTTGCAAACCTAATTCCAAGGCCTAGAACAATGTCTGACACATTGTTTAAGCTCATGTACCACTGCCCAAAAAAATGCATGAAATAATTATTTCTATCCATGCAGCATCTTTACATTAGTCCTTCTCCCTTCTTCACTTATAACTTCAGTACTTCAGTGCATGAAAAGCACAGGGCTTCTTTGCAAATCTAACTAACAATCTCTCTGAAAAGCAACCAGGCATACATACATCAGCCATATATATGTTTTATTTGACAGCTAATCTGTCCTTCCAACACAAATTCTGTAGCCTTCATATTATTCATAAAGACCTAGATGGCAAGGATAGCCTTTTTTCTGCAGTTAGACAAAGAAATTTTGCAGTAAGTCTGAAATTACACAAGAAAGTTACACTGGTTACCTTTGGCAGGACCATAATCCATACCCTCTTCCCACAACTCCAGGGTAGGCACACTGCAGATCTCTTAGAAAAGGGCACTCATCCCTACAGTCTAGTGCTCACCTGGTGATGGAATTTTCCTAGGAATAACAAGTGGAGCCCCTGCACCTCTTTTTAAGAAAAACGTGATCTTCGGCACATCTAGATCTGAAGGGTAATTAAGGCAGCTTAGGCAAGGCTCTTGACAGAAAATGAAAATAATTACACCAGCATGGAATGCAGTGATGTGTGTGCCCAAGGTGTTCAGCATGATAAGTTAACATTCAGTGCACACAACACTAACTACAAAAGATGCCAAAGCTGTCCTGCACCATGAGGTTCAGTGACTTCGATGGTGGCAATACAAATGATACTTGGCACCAATGTGACCTGCCTGACTCGGTCACTAACCCGGAAGGTCCTGCTGAAGCCCAGCCCCACAGAGCCTTTCTCTACACACAGCTAAGGGAGCTTGACTTATAACTACAATCAGCCCAACCCAGCAACTAAACCATTTCCCTTCTTACAAAAGATTTAAGCCCTATTTTGTAGATGATGAAACTGAGGTTTAGAGAAGCTCAGTTCAAGCACAAGGTCAAAGAGTTCTAGAAACCTAGTGTCCAGACTTCCAGTCCAATATAACCAAGGATGGGTGCATGAGGGGACTCTATTCAAAATATTAATCACATGCAAAGAAAGAAAGTGAATGCAAGTCTGTACATATACAATATAATCCCAATTATAATGAAAACTAATGCTTAAAACAAAAAGCCCAAGGGAGAAGATTGAGAAAAAAAATGGAAGGAAATATTCCAAGATGTTAACAATGGCTATGACCAGAAGGAGGTATTATGGATTTTTTTACTTTTTTTCTTAGTATGTGTCTGTATTTTCCAAATTTTCTGCTATAAATCATACTGTTCTTATAATATAAAAAAAGAAGCTTGGTGCAGTGGCTCATGCTTGTAATCCCAGCACTATGGGAGGCCAAGATGAGCAGATTACTTGAACCTAGGAGTTTGAAACCAGTCTGGGCAACATAGCAAAACACTGTCTCTACAGAAAAATCAAAAGATTAGCTGGGCATGGTGGTACATGCCCGTATTCCCAGCAACTTTGCAGGCTGAGGATGAAAGATCACCTGAGCCCAGGAGGTCAAGGCAGCCATAAGCCATGATCGTCATGATCATGTCACTGCACTCCTCCAGCCTGGTCAACAGAGTGAGACCCTGACTCAAAAAAAAAAAAAAGAGAGAGAGAGAGAATTGTTATGAAATATTTAACTCTGCTTACTAGTAGTCATCTGCGTTGATAGAGAATTGTGGATAAGTAAAGCTGAAATTTAAAAAAAAGAACTTAGAACAGCATACTTACCCACCAACTGTGGGAGAGAAGAAGCCTCCCGGTCCAGCATGATGGATCCTTTCTCCATGCATGTCCTCAACTCAAACAAGCTATGAAGGGACAGTGTGGCCACATGAGGCTTGCTCCATCGTTCCCCGCCCTGTTCCACTTTTTCTTCAAACTTTATCCACCTAGGAAGATGAGATTCATGAAGAACAATTAAAAGTGTTCTAACTTCCTCTAGAAATAGCAGTGTCAACCCCTCCATCTCCACCCTTTCCAGTGCTTCCAAAATGTCTCCTTTTGTGGAGTCTTAATAGCTTATTATGTCATTAATTACATAATCTTCATAAATACACCCAAATAGAATCACTAGCTTGCTCCTTCCCCTGTTAGAGAGGAAAAAAGTCAACCAAAAGAAGCCAAAGCTTCTTTGGTTTTATATCTGCCTATATGTAACCATGAAATCCTTAAGAATTATGAATTGATTAAATTTTTTTAAATAAGGCAGAAAAATACGCACTTTGAAATTCTCCATATGAGCGGAGCCTGCAGTGTATAAAAATAGCTGCCACAAGGCAAGGATTCTCTTTGACAAGGCAAGTTTAAATAAGGTGAAATATCAGTAATAAACCAATATTTATCTCAAATATGTGAAAAACATGGTGTATGAAGTGGTAAGATGAATGTAAAATTTCCCTTTATGGATGCTTAAAGAGGGCTAGCATATTTTGCTGTGTTTTCCTTTAATATATATTTCTTGGCTGACACATGTTTCCCTCTCATTAAGATTTTAATAGAGGTTTCACCCTTCAAGTCTGGTTCCATGTGTGCTTAAAAATACACAAGCTCGGTGAACAACAGATCTACTCTGATTATAATAGGTCTCCTATTAACCATAGCAATGGAAAAAACAGCCTCTCTCATAGCTTCTGCTTTCTAAGACTCCTAGACATTTTGATAACTTGGCAATATATAGCGATTTTAAAAGTTTAATGGAAATGAGAGAACAACACATTTGACAGATTTTATATCCCCCATATTACACACAGAGACACTGCCTACACTGTTAAAGGAAAACAGGGAGGCATCACCATGTTGTCATTCATCATAATCCAAACAAGAATGCTCCTTTCCTTCCCGTCAAACCTTCTGAGATATTTAGAAAGATAACGAGGGGGTTAAAGATTGTTTTCCTACATTCTTCACTTCAAGGTTTAATGATTGAAAAATGTTTTCCTAGAGAAAGCTAAACACTCACCTAACTCACAAGAGGAGAACAAAGGGCAGAGATCAGAGGAAGCTCTACATAAGGTATTATTTATAGACCTCTCACCGCCCCCAGAGGAGATAAAAACACATTAGTAGAACCGGAGCGAAAATAGATCAAGAGATCTGTCACAATGTCAAAGGATATTTAGAATTTTGATCAAGCCCAACACTCACTATGATTCAGAGGTATTTTAGCCAAATCCAAAGACTGCCCCCCAAGTGCCTCTCAGGATGCCTCTTGCAGCCAGGCCACCCCACATGTCAATGCTAACCTCATCTCCAACCTCATCTGTCATTCTAAGACCCCCTTTCTTTCTCCTGTATCGCCCTCAAAATGTAGGCAGTGAAGATTTTATGTTTACCTCATGAGCTAAAAAGTCAACAAGAACACACAATAGGTTCTAAAACTTCAAAAACCATACTTGGTTTACTTATACAAGAGTGGTTGAGACACATTTCAAAACAGAATGAAAGACTCCTAATATTCTGATGCATATGCTTGTATTCGTGTGTGTGTGTGTGCGTGCGTGTGTGTGTGCGTGCGTGCGTGTGTGTGTGTGTGTGTGTGTGTGTGTGTTATTAAATTAGTATTTCTTTGCTTTGGTTTGAGTTAGAGCCAGAGAACTAGAAGGAACTGGGAGGAAAATAATAATTTTATATTACACTCATAGAGTTATATGGATCTAACCCAAACAATAAAAGGTAATAAGATAACTGAGGCTATGGTGAGAGTAATCATTTTATGGAGTATATTACATTGGTTAACTTCAAGGTATATCATCTTTTCATGCTTGTTCACAGTATCTCTCACCATATTTGTTGATCATTGGCCCATGATTCATATTTACTCTTATATTACAATTTATTGCTCAAGATAAGAGTTTTGAAGACAGAAGATTCCATAGTATACAAATCAAATCAGAGTTACTTAGAATTATGTCATCTGAAAAGAATGTAGTACCTCCTTCATTGTTACTTCGAGTATTCTTATGAGCTGAGGGTTAGATGTTTGGTCAAATAATTTAAGGCCAAAATGAATGACAAGGGCCAGTTAAAAATTCTCTACAGTGGAGTGCTTTATAAGGACTTTACATCCCTCTTATCTTTCCTAAATGAGACCTCACTTCTATCAGCTGCCAACACCCTGTAGGGCCAAACCTATTTCTTTAAAAAAAATGAAAACAAATAAGCTGGGCATGGTAGCACATGCCTGTAATTCCAGCTACTTGGAAGGGCTGAGGCAGAAGGATCACCTGAGCCCAGCAGGTCGAGGCTGTGGTTGCCGTGAGCATGCCACTGTACTCCAGCCTGCATGACAGAGTGAGACTCCAACTCAATTTTTAAAAACCAACTAAGCCTCACTTATATACAGTATGTAATGGTGGCTCTTTTCTGCCATCATCCTTGCTATGTTCTGAATGTTTGTTTCTGAATGTTTGTGTCTTCCTGTAATTCATATATTAAAATCCTATTGCCCCTCAAAGTGATGTTAGGAAGTTGGGCTTTTGGGAGAGGAGTAGATAAATCAGTGTCCTTATAAAGGAGTCCCCAGACATTTGCTATCCTTTTCCATCATGTGAGGACACAGCAAGAAAGTGCCATCTCTGAAAAATCAGCATCTCACCAAATACAGAATCTGCTGACACCTTGATCTTGGACTTCTCAGCCTCCAGAACTGTGAGAAATAAATCTCTGTTGTCTAGAAGCCACCCAGTCTAAGGTATTTTGCTATAGCAACCAGAACAGGCTAAGACAATCCTCAAATATCCAAACAATGAACAGTTACTAAAATTTTCTCTAGGAAAAAAAAAGAAGTAAAACCACTGCAGTTCATTGTGGTCCATCTTTTATTCATTTCTCTCTATTGTTTATATTGTAAGCAACCTGACTGAACTTAAATATGATGTCAAGCAAGTTTCAAAAGTACACTTAAAATCATAAATCCCTGCAAGGTTGGATTTATGGAGTAGCATTACTCACCCTTCTGGATTACACCAGCTTTTTAGGTCAAGATTTAACCATAAAGAAATGAAAATGTAAAGTCTCAAAACCAGCCAAATTCTTAAAAATCTGTATTTCTAAGGGATAGGTATTATCTCATAGCTTATTTTAGCATCTATTTCACTTTGAGTTCAGTAAATACTGAATGTTGTGATGATGCCATACTATAGCAAGACATACAGCCTAAAGGGAACTCTGGGGAAATGTCTATTAAATTCCTTTAAAAATGCATTACTCTCATTGTTCAAGGAACTGATTATACTTCCAACATAATACATTTGGGCATAAAATACTGGTTTAACCATTTAATTATATCATTTGCAGGTAGTTTCATTCCAAAAACTACATATGTTATGCCTATCCTCCTCACATATCAAGGACAAACTTGAAAAAAACTGAAAACTACCCGATTCAAACCAGAACCCATTAAAGAAAAGGCTAAGGCAAAGGTACCAAAGTTCACCCTATTCAAGTGCCAATGAATCTGCAAAGGTACTTAGGAACCATGTAATTACATTTAAAAAAAAAAAGCAGGCATTTTCACTGTAGAACGTACTAAAAGCCACTATCTACCCTTCATAATAACTATGAATAACCATATATTTGCAATATGTTTCCTACTTTTCCTTTGGTTTAAGTACTTGACATGTTATAGAACAATTCATTTCAGAGGTAGGCTTTTTAAATGCTTGCAATTACAAAACTGGTATAACCTTGGAGGAAGAGTTTATGAAGTGAAGTTTATTTATTCCAAGGTCTTGGAAGAATAATGATAAAGTACTTTGCAGTTTAACACATTTTGAGTGACTGCCAGTCAAAAAGCATTTCGTTCGTTTGTTGAAGAAACAGAAGGCCCACTGGGAATCACTGAATTTTGCAACTTTCCAATCATATGATTAAATATAATTAAGAAAAAACAAGACCTCTAACTTAAAAACACACCATTTTACAGTGGAAAATAGACATGACCTTTGCTCTAAAATAAAATCCAACTACATACAACTATTGAAATGATAATAAATTTATTGCTAACTAATAAGTGTCTCATCCATCACACATAAAAGAAGCCAATATTAATGTGTACCTGAGAGAAATGATGTTTTAAGGAGAATTCTTAAATTTCTAAATCAAATCAAATCATAAAAGTCATTGTACACAATGACATAGGAATAACTACATCAAATTACATAGGTGATTAAATTCCTTAAGTCTTTTCTTAAAGAAAAAATAAACTTGGTCAGAAATAGAATTTCCCAAAGTAATCCAGTAGAGACAAGACAGGGAAGTCAGTGCAGATGGCGAAGAGAACCGTCTCTCTTCAAACCCCACAGTGTAAGTGCATGTATTGGTGTTTTATGACCATGCCCTTAAATCAAGTTCTCCAGATGTGGGTCAGGTCAATCTGCCTAACAGAAGCCCAAATGGGTGTTCATTTGTGCTGACCAACTGGAAGTGAAACAATACCCTTTGCCTTTGTTGGCTTGTGTTTGTTGAAACTTGTGACACTTTTCCTTTTTAGACAGGTTTGGCAGTACAGTATGAATTACACCGGGGGAGTGATCTTTAGCATATATTCATATAAACAGTGGTGAAGGCCAGTACTGTCCATCTAAAAATTCTCTGACCAAAAACAGACAACTGATCACCATTTTTGCAGAGATACCCCTCACTTAAAGAAATAAAGAATTTGGACAGGAATAAAAGGTCTCTTTCTCCTGACTTTGGGTCCACATCAAAGATGGACCAAAATATTCTTTTACCAGTTTGCTTCATGAACCCATTCTTCACGAACCCATTCAACTAGACATCCTTAATGGGAGCATAGGCTTCTTCACCATTCCAAATGATTCCAGTAGAATTACTCCTATGATGCTGAATGTTGTTAGTCTGATGATCAAAACATGCAGCAATACCTTTGGAAAAAGAACGACATTCTCTGCCATTCCATTGATCACAGACATTTTTCGGGACTGATAAATCTATCATTTGCACAGTATTCAACTTGCACTTTATTTTGGAAGGGCCACTAAAAATTCTAAGTTCTAACACTTAGGAAAGAGAAGAACAGGAGAAGGATGTAAAAAGGATAGTGGTCGAGTTGGCTGTTACTTTAAACTTCACATAAATAAAGGCTTATCTTGTTCATAGTATTACATGACTACTGTAATTTCCAAGACTTAAAGAGGAATACCGCCCCCCCCCGCATTATTGAAACCATTCTCCTTATTTTCTGAGGCACAGGGCCAACCTGAAATTCCTGAAGTAGAACCGAAACCACAGTAACGCTGAAGCTCAGTGTAGAATATTCTCGGTCAAATCAAATCATTAGCAAACTGAAAAATATAGAGCCTTAAAAGGGAAAGAAGGATGGTACTGAGTTCTGTGGCGTGCAGGCTCACAGTGGACCCTACATGAAGCTGGAGAAGTCCAGAAGGTTAGATCCCTAGGGAACAAAATCATCGTCAATCAACTGAGGTTTTCATATAAAAGCAAAACAGTATCCAGTTTATAAGTTAACTGGAAAAAAAGATTCATGCCACGTCTTCATACATAAAATGGATTCCTCCTAAGCTCTAAATTTTATTAGTCTGATAGATTTGAAAGTTTTTAATGGAGGGAAAAATATTTATGTCTGGAAACTGGACATTATAAATGAAAGTTAGAAAATACTGCAAAAACATTTTGAAGCAGAGTACATCACAGGTAGTAAAGATTATTGAAAATCTGAACATTTCTGGAGGCATAATCACCTCCAAATCTCTCCACAGAATTTAGGTGAAACAGCAACCTAAGAATCAAGGTTCTATTTTCTATTCATTGATTCTGACTTTGGGCATTTCTTGAGCATGGACTCTGTCAGGTAGTTTCAGACTAGGAATTTTTGGCCCCTCAGAGCTTTAATTCTAATGGGAAGAAACAATCATAAGACATATAACATGCTAAAGGGTGACAAGTGCTAAGGACAAAAACAATGGAAGATAAAAAGTGTTGGGGGAAGGCTTTCAATTATAGACAGGGCAGTCACTGAGCAGGTAATATTTGAATACAGACCTGAAGGAAGTGAGTAAATGAACCATGCAGATAACGTGAGGATGGTGGGCAGCGAGAACGTTTCAGACAGATGCAACAGCAAAAGCAAGGTCCTTGGCAGAATAGCGTGACTGGCCAGAGAAGTTCAAGTAGAGTGAACAAGAGGGAATGAAAAAGGAGATAAGGTCAAAGAAATCATGACAGATCCTTCATGAGGGAAGTAAGAACAGGTGCAAAGAGACCAACTAATTAGGAGGCATTTGCAATGATCTAGATGACAGCTGAAGGGGTGAACCAGAATCCTGGATGTACTGGATGTAAGATGGGGTAAGACCTCTGGAGATGTGAATGTCTTTAAGGGTGCAATAGATAGAATTTGCCAGTTTGATCAGATAATGGGTGTAGAGAAAAACAGGAGTCAAGGAAGACTCCAACATTTCTGTCTCAAGGACTAGAATGGAACTGTCTATCGAGATAGGGAAATCTGCAGGACAAGCAGGTCTGAAGTTCAGTTTTAGACATGTTAGTGTTAGGGCTCCTAATTGACCTCTAATTATTTAATTCCAGTCAAATAAGGAGTTATATTTATGCTAGAGTCTTAAGTGCAGATGCCATCAGCACATTGGTGAATTAGTTTGAAACTTTGAACAGAAGTCTTATTCTGAGTTTTATCAGTGGCATGCTGGACACTTTGGGTCTGCATTCCACAGCTGTCCCTCAGTGAGAAAGAGATGAATTAAAACAGAATCCCAATATAGTCAATAAATACTTCCAAGAAAGCATTACATTCCAAACAGATGCCTCCAAGGCAATCGGTTCTCAACTAATCACATATTCAACAAATGTTTACTGAGCACCTATTATGAACCAGGCACTAGGAATATCACAGTGAACGGAGACAATGGTCTCTGCCTTCAGATAAGTTATTGTAATGAAGGAGACCATATGAAAACAATAACATCACATATATAGTTAATTAATTAATTAATTAACAGCAACTGTGGCAAGTCCTACACAGGAGAAGCTATAGAGCATAGACTGTGTACATTTTCTTCCTGGTCAGCTTCCCCTGACACACAGTATAGTCCCAGCACCCTTTCTCTCCAGCAGAACAGCCCCTTGGGGACTGACTACAACACCAAAATGGCACATGTGCTCCCAAGGTAATAAAGTCTTTAATGATGGCAAAGTATTCAAGGCTACCTTAATCTTTTAAAATCTTAAATGAAAATATTGGGCTCATATTATTCAACACTGAATGATCTATACAATGCACTGTGAGCTCTCCACTTTTCTAGGATCGGGGGTCATGTAAAATAAAGTATAAACTTCATTTGACTGAAATTTTTTTAAAAAACGACACCTGAATTCTACTCTACAATAACTACTTACACAGAATTTCAAGAAGAAAATAAGAATCAAAGTGGTTCTTAGGGTCACAGTTGACAACACCAGTATTCATGCAAGAATAAAATTTTAGGGCTATAAAATAGATATAATGTAGAGAGGATGCAGCCCAACATGACTTTCATTTGATAGAACAGAAAACTCATGCTCAAGAAGATTACCTGACTTGCTCAAAGCTAAACATCTAGTGGACAGCAAAGTCACTAACCAGAATCTCTCAACATTTCATTCAGGCTGCACCAGTACAAGTCTTACCCTGTATTTTCCTATCAGAAAAAAAGAAAAGAAAAAATGAAATAGAGACAGATTTGTAGTATATAGTTCTGAGTATATGGTTCTGAGAGGGAAACAAGGGACAATTACTGTATCATGGGGAGAGGCTCCAAGAGTGCAAAGGATGAAGAACTTCAAGAGCGAGCAGTAGGGTAAACCCTTCGGGTCCCCTCTCACTGTGAGAGCTTTTCTGTCCTCTCAATAAATCCTGTTTTCTCAAAAAAAAAAAAAAAGAGGGAGGAGTAGAGATAGAGAAACAGAAATGTGCTGGGCAAAGCTTCTTTACTTATGACAAATATATTAATTAGCTATCAAACAGAAGAGTTAAGAAAAACAAGCCTACCCATGGTAGATGTCTATTAGAAAATTATCCACCAAATGGAAAATAAGATATTTATGAATTAGGTCTCTTTCTTTCATATGACTTACGTCTACTCCACACTGTTAAGAGCAGGAGTAAAGTGAAATATATTTTTTATGAGCATCGTTAAGTTATGGAAGAAACTCTCCACGGGTTCTCCTAAATTGTTTAGAAGCAGGTGATTCTGCAAAGGCAGGTTACCTAGAAACTTTTGGTGAGGAATGAAAGCTTCTCCACCATTATCAAATGAATTAATTTATGAAGCTTCTCCAACACTAAAAACCCCTAATGGCTGAAGACATTGAACTGTACTTAAAATTGTGGAAATAAAAATAAATCCATAAACTTAAAAAGCAAAAGTCTGAGTAATTCAATTAATGTCATGAAGACTTGATTACAAATAGTATAATGTATGAAATCTTAAAATATGACTCAGACAATAAAAGTTGTTTCTCTAACTCTTTTTTTTAGTTTTTAAACAATTTTATTGATATGTAACTAATCTACATACAATTTATTCACATAGCATGTACAATTTAATGTTTTTAATAGATATGCAGGGTTGTGCAACCATCACTATTATCTAATTTTAAAGAGTTTCTATCCCCTCCGAAATCTTCCTTTAACTCTTTAAAGAATCTTCATCCAGAATAGAAAAGGCTATTGACTTCCTGTTTCTTTTGAGTCACAGTCTTACTCTGTCACTCAGGCTGGAGTGCAGTGGCAAGATCATAACTCACTGCAGCCTTGAACTCATGGGCTCAGGTGATCCTTTCACCTCAGCCTCCTAAACAGATGCACACCACCACACCCAGCTAATTTTTAGCTTTTTTTTTTTCCGTAGACAAGATCTGGCTATGTTGCCCAAGCTGATCTCAAACTCCTGGGCTCAAGCAATCCTCTCACCTTGGCCTCCCAAAGTGCTAGGATTACAGGTGTGAGCCACCAGCCTGGTCCAGATTCCTGCTTCTTTATAGCTCATCTGCTTTTACTGATCAAAATGATTTTTAAAAATAATTTTCGAATTCTTGAAGAAGAGGTTTACCTATCATTGCTTTATTTTTCTTAAAGTCAAAGCTGGGATAATTTCGTGCTCCCCATTCCTCAGATTGTAAGCTATTTCAAACTGCTCGACAAGACATAGAGATCTACGTAAGAGCTTCTTTTGCTCACTACTATACTGCCAGAAACTGACAGAGTGCCTGATGTACACAACTCATTCAAAAACCACTGATTGAATTAAACCGATTTAAATGAAATTATAGACTATGAAAGGTATATCTTAACATGACTTTGTGTGCACAAGTAAAATACATTGGAACTGGCACATAAAAATCACAATGAGAGACCAACAGCTACATTATATCAAAGTCTTAATGTGTATAATTGTGATATGTCACAGAAGAAGGTTTAGTCTGGAGTACATTACTGAATGCAAGTAAAGAAAAGCTCCTTAGCACAAGATGAATGAAAGCTTATGGATTTGTGTAGTGCCAAACAGTTTACAAAGCATTTCTATATTTCTACATGCACACATATGTATATAAGTATACATGCCATTATATATAAATTGCATAATATATTTACATATATTACTTATTTTATATAGCACACATATATATGTAGTAGGCATGATTATCCATTCTTTATTGATCATGAAACCAAAGTTCTAAGAAACTGAGTGTCATGTAGCTAAGAGGCCAGAGAGTCTGAAAGCAAACTCGGGTCTGAATTCCAGATTCAGGTGAACCCTCTATTTGCTTTCAGCTTGATTTTCTTTCATTTTATTTTAGACTTAGGGGTACACGTGCAGGTTGTTGCATGGGTATATTGTGTGATGGTGAGGGTTAGGCTTTTATTGAACCTGTCACTAAAAGAGTGAGCATGGTATCCCATAGATAGTTTTTCAACCTTTGCTGCCTCCCTTCCTCCCTCTTTTGGGAGTTCCTGGTGCCCCCAGTATTTAGATACTGCTTGTAAGTAAGAATATGTAGTATTTGGTTTTCTATTTCTATATTAATTCACTTAGAATAATGGCCTCTCAACTGAATATTTAAAAGATTTCAGGTTTTTTACTTAAAATACCCTTATCCATGGGAGATACATTTCCAGACCCCCAGTGAATGCTCAAAAGCATAGATAGTACCAAATTTTACATATACTATATATATACTTTTTCCTATACACACATACCTCTCTGTCTCTGCCTCTGTCTCTGTCTCTGTCTCTCTGACTCTCTCTCTATCAAAATATCTTACTGTTCCATAGAATGGGTAACTGAAACCACAGATAGGGGGCAGGGGGCTACTATACTAGTAACTTTGTAACAACCCCCAGTGTCTTCACAGGGAATGGGTAATAAGTCAGACAAGAAATCTTGGCATGTGGAGACTACAGAAAGCTGTCTCTTGTCTATCAAATTTTGGTGCTTGAGTCTATTATATCTTTAAAATATTTTACTATTAAATAGTATAGAAATTGAGATTTACTTCTAGCTAAAAGCAAAAATTATAACAACACAGATCAATGAAACAATGCTCCAGCAGTGAACTAAGGGGTGCCCTGCATCCATGTCGTTGAAAAAGAAAAAACAGAATTCTTTATTCCTTTTCCCAGGCAACATCATGCCATCAGCTATCCAGAGTGCTAAGGCTAGAGGAAGGCACTCTCAGGCTCAACCATCTTGCCCTGCCTTGTCTCCCCAGGTCACTACTGCACACAGTCAGCCATGCCTCACCTGGCTGTCTCCTTCCACTCCATCTCCTGCCCATCCACAGCCAGGAGCTCATCCAGTTCCGTGAAGAGCTGAGGGGGAGCTGGGCTGTCATCCTCCTCGCCCAAGATGAATCGGATGCGTTCTGCGGCCGGAGAGACTGCAGAAGTGAAAATACTGTGGTTAAACAATGGCTGGACAACCCTGTTGAAAGTGCAGCTCCGAGCTCTTCCTCTCTCCCCAGGGTCACTGGGCTTCCCTTCCACATTATCAGTGGACATCTTTCTTGCTAAACCTCCCTAATCCCCAATCTAAAACCAAAAGAAATCCAAGCCCTTCTCTACTCCTTTGGTTCCAAACTGTATCTCAGCTCTCAACCACACTCCAAAAGGACAGCACTCCAATCTTGTGTGGTGTGTGACAAAGAACCTTTAGCCCTCAGATGAGCTGAGGTCCAACCACACGATATTCCCTCCCTCCCCACTTATGGCCTGTCTAGAATTATTAGACAGAAACCTGCTTAAACCAATCACATTTCCACAGAGCAGTGGGAGGGGTAACAGCACCCCAATCCTGAGTTTCCTCCAGGTCCCCACCTCCCTTCCACCCTCCCTCTGTCCAATGCCTAAAGCCCAAGTCCTCGCCGGCTCCTCACCACCCATAACTAGCTAGCTGCAAAGTTGAAGGAATATTTAACAAGATGGGGCCTCTTCTTTACATAATGGTAGTACCCAAAAATGTTTAGTCACACTTCAATACACTTGAAAAACAAGCCCAAGTAAAATATTGTACACCTGAGGAAAAAGAAAAAAAAAAACATTTTCCAACACACTCAAGCACATAATTGAATGCCCTACTAGCTCCTTTTGACCTCATCTCCTGAAAATCATGTAATGAAAAATTAACTAGAATTTCACTCAGGTCATGGGTTATTTTCCCTTCTTAAAAAAAAAAGAAGGAAGGAAGGAAGGAAGGAAGGAAGGAAGGAAGGAAGGAAGGAAGGAAGAAGGAAGGAAAGAAGGAAGGAAGGAAGGAAAGAAGGAAGAAAAGGAAGGCAGGCATTTGACATTTGGGAGTTGATGGTCATATTACAAAAGTAAGGCCCATGAATGCTATACAGCAGTAATTCCCAGGAAAAAACAAGAACGGTATATACATGTGAATGCCAGTTCAAGTACACACAAATATATATATACACACACACGGGTGTATATACATATAAACATATATATACACATATGTATATATACATAAATTTGTAGAAATGCATGAATACAAACAACCCAATAAAATAAGAAATTCTTACCATCTGTAAACTACTGTAATACAACACAATAAAATTCCATAGATAAAATTGAATTTAGTACAAATAATCTATAAAAAATATTCACCCTAACAAGTAATCAAAACTCACTGTTAGAAATAAAACACATGTTTTACTTATTTAAATGGCAAGAATGAAAAAGAATGATAATATCAATGTGGATAAGGGTTTAGGAATCACACACCAGAACCTTCTGATTCATATTACTGGTAGAAGCCTAAACGGAAACATCTTGCTGAAGGGAAATTGGTAGGCTATAAAAATGCTTTAAAAGTGAACAATGACCATTTGTATACCTAACCCCAAATTGTACACCACATCTTTAAAATAAAAAGTTTTTTTAAAAGAGAGAAGAAAAAAAAGTGTATGTATATTTTTTCCACTAGAAATAGATTCATTCCAAATAAGCAAAAATTATCTCAAAGATCTAACTACATTGCCTGAGCCCGCGGGTTCGAGACCCTCCTGGGCAACTTGGTGAGACCTCATCTCTACAATAAATCAGAAAATTAGCCGGGCGTGGTAGCGCGCGCCTGTAGTTCCAGCTACTTGGAAGGCTGAGGCAGAAGGATCGCCGGAGCCCAACAGGACGAGGCTGCGGTGGCCGGGAGCGGCCACTGCACTCCAGTCTGGCGACAGAGTGAGACTCCAACTAAAAAAAAAAAAAGATCTAGCTACAGAGGTGGTCATTCTATCATTATCAATAATTGATAAAAAATAGATTAATCCCAAATGTCCAAAAGGAAGAACCAGTTAAACAAAGTATGGTACAACTATACAATAAATTATGACTCAATCATAAAACATGAAGTTGAGATGGCTATAATTGTGACATTTATGCCATATAAAGTTAAATTAAAAATAAAAATCACAGGCATAAAATGATCTCATTTTAGGAAAAAGTACATATGTATATTTCTATAAAATGAGGCAGTACTCGCTTTGCTCAGTCTGATATATGCATCTCATTTATCATGGTTTAGTTAAATAATACTAGTCCCCCAATAACACAGTTCATAAATTGAAATTGCATGAAGTACAAGCTTTGCTTTTAGCTCTTCAGTCACTAAGTCACTCCAGAAATCTGTGAGTAGCTGTGACTACGGGTGTGATGGTGAGGATTACTTGGTATACAAGTAACAGGTGTGCATCATAATCACTGAGCAATCATGACACTTCTTTCAAAGTCTGTCAGTGATCAGTCACTGCGTGTTTGCTATTCGGTTCAGGCACAGACAGCAAAGTATGTAGATGCCTTCTTGACTCCCAGTGATAAGCCCACATGACAGGGACGATCAAAAGAGAAAACCGTCCAACAAAGTACAACACAGAAACAAAAATGGATAATACAAAAATGGATAAAACAAAAATGGATAAAATGTGTATCAAATGCTAATGGACAAGACATAGCTGACCATGGAGTGTCAGCATTGCTGCCATTTGCTGTTTGAGAGATTCTAAACAGACAGGCAGAGGAACCTAGTGAAGGTGAACTCATCAACATAAACAAAGAAAGGGGTTGTGATTGAAAAGGGTGATGATGTTCCTATAGTAAGTGACGCTGGCAAAAAAATAATAACAAAAACAAAAAAAAACCCTCCACATTAAAGGAACTCCAGGAGACATTTCCTGACATGAAAAGCCCAAAGGATAAGATTTTCCAAGAAGATCCAAATTTAGAGGGCATGACAATTTGTCTAAGCATGAAAAAAAAAACGCATGGTCCATATCATAAGTTGCACCGCAAGAAGACAAGCTCTATTCAAACTACTCCTGATAAGATTTTACAAAGAAACAAACCACTTTAACTTCAGTGTTTCTTTTGTTTGTTTGTTTGTTTGTTTGTTTGTTTGTTTGTTTGTTTTGAGTTGGAGTCTCACCATCACCCAGGCTGGAATGTAGGGGCAAGCTCACCGCCACCATAGCATCAACCTGCTAGGCTCCAGTGATCCTTCCAGCTCAGCCTTCCAAGTAGCCAGAACTGCAGGCGTGAGCTACCACGCCCAGCTAATTTTTGATTTATTGTAGAGAGGAGGTTTCACCAAGTTGCCCAGGGTGGTCGCGAATCCACAAGCTCAAGTAATCCACTGGCCTCAGCCTCCCAAAGTGCTGGGATTACAGGCTGAGCCACCCAGCCCAGCCAACCTAGGTGTTTCTGATATTTTAAGTAGCTAGGTACTATTAAATAAGTATCCGTTTCACCTTTTTTTGGCATCTCCTTGTATTTTGTAGCCAAAAACAAGAGAGATTTCAGTGATTTGAAAAATTTTTTAAAGTCAAGGAACAATAATTGTTTGCACTGATTTTAGGATTACTTTGCATAATTGCAGTTTGCATGCTACTTCTGTGGTCCTGCACTACTGTGCAAAGCAAGGACTGACTCTATATACACAGGCATATTTAAATATACAAGCATATTTTAAAAGTTACACAGTTTATTTCTAGGGCTTCTATTTTCTTACATTCAATTTTTCTCTAAATTCCAAAGTGTGTACAATTCATTCATGTATTCAGTCAGCAAATATTTATTGGACCCTGTCTATATTCTTAATAACTTCTGAAAATAAAGAAAAGAACTTGACCAAAAGATCCCTGATCTTACAGCGTTCACATGCAAGTAGTGGAAATAAACCTTAACTAAGTAGTTAATAAATGTGTTAAGTGAATCAAAAATTGGTACATAAACCAATACAAGAAAAATACATAAAATAAAAATTAAAAGTATAAGTGTCTGCAGAACATTAAAATAAAGTAATTGAATGCATATCAATATAGGATACAAAGACTATGTTATTAGAAAAAAATAGCTTGAAATTTCTTCACATCTCTGAGAAAAAAAAAACATGTAGTTACAAGACTTTAGAGGAAAAATATTTTCAATGCTTTTCCAACCAAGAAGTAGGAAATGTAAAATTATTTTAGGGGCCCAGTAGGGCGTGAAAATGAAGAAATGACAGACCGTATTTGGAATCTGGACAATACTTCTTAAGGAGTAGAACGTTCACACTAGTAAAAGTTTAGTCAGTTTATTCACTTTACTCCTAGTGTGGCTGCAATGACGGTCACAATTTTGCATTCACATTTCATCACCATTCAACATCAAAGATCCCTAAGGTAGAATTAACATTTAGAAGAGAGAAGTCTAGAGTTAGACAATCAACTTTTTGTCTATTTCTAAAGATGTAAAGTATGTCTGTCCGTACCTCTCACAAAAAAAGAATAACTGTTTCTCCTGCTTAAAAACAGAATCTCCGGCGATAAACAACACATACCACTACTTAGCCCTAATCCATGGAATATTACTCTGTGGTCTGACATTCTCAATTTAAGAAAATAGAAATCACTACTTACCAGATGGAAACTCCACAGTGACTTCTGCAAGATGGAATGGAAGGAAGATGTAAAATTACCAGGTCTTCCTCTCTAGGTACCATGCCTGACAACTTAGGTGTCTTATTTATTAAATACAGGCTGCTGAGCCACCCGTAAATCAATCCTTTTGGGATTAAAATTCCAAAATCATGAGTCATAAACTAGTTTGCTACTCTAGTAAATTTCTTTCCTCAATTGGTCCCTTAGTCCTTCCCAGGAATTAAAAGTAAGAGGCTACAGCTATTGTATTGTAAATATGCACCTGTGGGGGTGGGTGCATTCTCTATGGCCAGCAAATACCCTTCCCAATTGCTAACATCACTTTTAACACAAAGATATGCAGAGAGCTTCCATAATGAAGTATGCCAGAAGTTCCTTTTTTTTTGAGTTGGAGTCTCACTCTGTTGCCCAGGCTGGAGTGCAGTGGCACACTCATGGCCACCCCAGCATCGACCTGCTGGGCTCAAGCAATCCTTCTGCCTCAGCCTTCCAGGTAGCCGGAACTACAGGCATGTGCCACCACACTCAGCCAATTTTTTGAGTTACTGTAAAGATGAGGTCTCACCAAGTTGCCTGGGCTGTTTTCGAACCCATGAGCTCAGGCAATCCCCTCACCTTGGTCTCCCAAAGTGCTGGGATTACAGGCTTCAGCCACTGCACCCAGTCTCATATTTTCCTATAACCTTTGATCATATAGGAAAATGAACCAAATACAAGAGAACCAAATACAAGAGAATAATAGTATAGACTAGAGCTGGACTGTCTGGGTTTGAATCTCAACTCTGTTACTTATTAGCCATGCAACCTGAGCCTTGGTGATTAACCTGTGTCTCAAGTTCCTCACCTACAAAATGGAATGATGATTGTGATTATATTCCAGTAGCTACAATTCAAAGTGTAAATTAGTTTTAAAAACTGTCCGGTGCTTACTAGCAAAACCAGCTTGGTTTCTAAGAAAGGAAATCCTCACAGATGGCCCTAAGAGCTCCTGTATATATGAGGTTAGAGAGAAAAAAGGCCAAAACTCTACATGTTTTAATTCACATATAAGCACCTTAAGGGATGAGAACACCAAGATGTGTCTACATTCTTGGAAACAGGCAACAGAGAACAAGGGGAAATAATAAAACCCTCTTAACCTCACCTTAATACTTTGGCGGAGGCCAGGTGTGGTGGTCCAAGCCTATAATCCCAGCACTTTGGGAGACCGAGGTGAGAGGGTGACCTGAGCCTACGGGTTCAAGACCAGTCTGGGCAACTTGGCAAGACCTCATCTCTACAATAAATCAAAAAATTAGCCAGGTATGTGAAATGTGCCTGTAGTTCCTTCCACTTGGAAGGCTGAGACAGAAGGATCACCTGAGTCCAGCAGGTCGAGGCTGCAGAGGCCGTGAGCATGCCACTGCAATCCAGCCTGAGTGACAGAGTGAGACTCCAACTCAAAAAATAAAATAAAAATAAAATACCTTGGCGAGAAAATGTCAGAAAACAAACTTGTATTACATATGGAGAGATTATAACTCTAAGTATTGACTGATCCAACTTCATCATAAAAGAAAATCTGTAGAAATGAGCAATTTTCATAACACTATAAGAAAGGAATGGTCAGTAGTGGGAAATTGCAAGGGAGGGACATATCAATAAGGGTACCTGATCTCAAACCAGGTGACATGGGGTCCAAGGTGAGGTCCAAAATTTACCTGTACAATGACCATTTGTATACCTAACCCTGAATTGTACCCCACATCCTTAAAATAAAATTAAGAAAAATGAGAGTTGCAGAGGGGAAAGGAAACTGTCAAATTAATCCAATCACCTTTGTCAGAACTGTGAATTTTGAGATCAAAGTGAAGTTAATGCTTCTTAACTGCTTTGAATTTTTTAAAAATTCTGTCATCTGGTTTGACTGTGTTTTGACTTTTTTGAGTAGCTGTGGAATTTCCTGGAGGGTCCTACGTCAATGTGGTTATCTCTGACCAGTGTCCACACGCAGGATGACAGGCTGGTTGTCTACAGAGGTTAGGGAGAGACCCAGTACACCCAAAGCCCCACTGCCAACAAGAAGGAAGGCAAATATGTGACAGGAATGTTGTCCACATCACTCCTACCAAAGGTATCACGTACACATCATTACATTTGTTCCTGACTGAACTCCTAGAGTTCACCTGGGCATCCACTACCCATCAATTAGAGACAGCACAGGAGCTGAAGCTTCACTGCCCTCCCTGACTACAAGACAGTCCACTCTCCGCTTGCTTTTTATTTTCACTCCAGCCCCAATCTGTGTCCAACTTTGTTTCCCATAGAACGTAGATTTGTCTTGTGACTGACAGAAGACCCTATTGCTCATTTTCCGATCTTTTTTTTTCGACCTAGAATATTAGGATACTCCTCTCTCCTTTCTAATTCTGGCTCAGTTGCCCAGTCAAAAACTCTGCCTTTTCTAATATCCTATACTAAACATTCACAGAAGCTTGGATATTTCCCTTATTAAAACCACAATAACACTATGTCTGAATTCCTTTGTAGGTACAAACATGCAGCCTGCTCATCATGACCTAGCTTTTGTATATGTAGTTTCTCTTCCAAACTAGACCATCAGACTCCAGGAAGGTAGGGTCTGGGTTAAATGTACCCTCCTCAAAGACCAATGTGATATCATGCACATAACAGTTACTTTAAATATTGAATTAATATATTAGATATGGCTGAATAAACCTTAGAAATTTTCAAATACATAAAAGCATAACCATTTGCAAAAAGCTTACCTTAAGAACTCTGAAACAGAAAATCTGTTTTTTAAACTTTTTTCTATCCTTCCCCATAATCCATCTTTGAAGTAACTACAGTTGATCAAAATACAGCAGTGATTAAACGTTGGAAAAGCCACAAATAAAAGGATGAAAATTTGGGGTAAGCTATTTCCCTCTGCTAAAAGCAATCTCCCCCTACCCTGTGGGACCACAACACTTAAACTACAACTCTATTAAGATATTTCATACCCTCCTACAGTGCATTTTACTCACTGCTGGACTATGACTTCACACCTTTACTAAGAGAACCATCTGGTTCATTCCTTACCTAAACTATTTTTGGTGCCCACCTTGGACACAGTGAAGTAACACAAAAAAGAATGAGTAAAACATGAGTAAGTGAATGAATGAAACAATGAATATTCTTCTCCAATTCCTCATAAGAGATCTTTCTGTTTCTTTTCTCTGGCTCTTTTTAAGTAAAATTTGTGAAATTACATGGTATTAAAAAATGAATCCTGAGGCTTAGCAATAATATGTCACCCTATGATAACTTAATATTTATTAGCTTTTAGTGTATGTAATACACCATGGTATTTGTTAAAAGAACTTACGGGTAGAAAGATAACTCATAACAGGGAAAATGCTATTAGTAAAAATGTAATATGCAATAACTAACACTTTTGAATTGTTTTTACTCTAAAATGTACTGTATTAAATGTTTTCCATTTATTACATCATTTATCTTACACAAGCCTAAGAAATAGCAACTTTGATTATTCTTTTATGTTTCTCTTCTATTAGTGATAAAGAAACTGAATCTTAAGAGAGTAAGGGACTTCTCCAACACACAACTGACAGATGATATGGCCTCAAACCCACCTTGTTAATTCCAACTCTATTTCTTAGTTATCACACTATAACAGGCAATCTCCTTTTTAAAAAAATGTTAAAAGAATTAAAAGAAAAGCACAGATTGCTATATGAGCAATACAGACAATAAGTTTATTGAATTTCAGAAGATGCAGAAATCACAATGGCATATGAAACAGTCTAAAAGTCAATTAATTGAACGTTTGGTTCATTATCCACCAAAAGACAATTTGTGAATGTACCCTTTTATTTTCATCTAGGAAGCATCCCACTGTGGCCACCCAGCAGGCTACCCAAAAAATTTTTAATAGAAATAATTATCATAATGAACAATTCACACTGAGCCTGACAAACCTACATATAAATTCCCTTTAGGGTAAATGAGGACTTCTGAATCTTGCATTTTCTCCTTCACAAAGTCCACAACCTGGTAAAATCTTAGCTCTCAAATCAAAGTATAAAAAGAAATAACTACTTTTAGGTTATTAATGCTCTCTCATCAACTTGTTTACATAGTTATTCCTTCAAGTATTCATTCTGTTCCTTCATTCTGAGACAAAAGTTTGTAGGCAGATATCATGGTTGTTAAAACTTCCACAATTTGTCTAATTATCAGACCACTGTTGAACTCTGAAAATAAACTTCAATGTGTATATTAAATCCTCAAACTTCATTTTTATAACTATAAAATATGAGAAATAACTAAACGAATAAATCTTTATAAACATGTAAGTGTTTAACACACATACACTGTAATGTCTGTCTGGTTGTCTTGCCTACTCAGCACCCCAGCCTCTTTTTCTAGTGACAGCATCCCATCTTTATGCTTATATATGCATTTGGTTCTATCTACACCCTGTGGCCCAGGTCTGGGTAATGACACTATCACAACTTATGGCCATAGCAATCCATTTTTGAGTAGATGCTTTACCTAATCCAGCCAATCAGAGTAAATAAGTTTCAGTCCTTTGCTAGAACTGCTAGGAAATAAATCTTCACTTTATGTTGAGAGGCTAAGATAGTAATAAAAGCTGTGAAGTACAGATGGCCATCTGGAAACAGACTGCCAAAGAATAAAGAGAAGATGGAAGAACTCAGAATCGAAGCAGAAATAGGTTACCAACGCTATCATTTAAACACCTAGATCCACCCATGCCTGCAGTCAGTTATTTTTCAATTATATGTGACAATTCCATTTTAGATTAAAAACAAACATGCTTAAGGCTATCTGAGCTGAAATTTTGGTCACTTAGAACTAAAAAGGTCCAGATATACATCTCTATGATTCCATTTTAATAGGTTAGGCTAGAGTTAACTTCCATGTATTAAGTACATCATAAAATTAATTGCATTGAAGAAACTTTTCTAAATAGAATCCACGTTTCGGAATAATCTATACAAGTCATCTAGATTTTCTCTACACCTTAACATAACTTTACCTCAACCAATCCGAAAAATTGCTATCAATTTATACACTAGAAGGCTGTAGATATGTAAACTAGATGGTTACTTTTTCTATTTCAAATTACCTAAGAAAGTGAAACAGCCAAATAGCATTTATTAAAACAGATACTTTTAAACATACTTAGGAATCTATGTATTAATAAGCTTCTACTCAAGAAAAGCTGTCAACTATCACAATTACCCTTAATATGCCATGACATTATTATTCAGCTGTAGAGAGTCAACAGCATGGAGAGTCTGAATTTTAGAATAATATCAAACTATCTTACTTAGGAGCAGAGTAAGTTCAATTTCAGCTAGCAAGAGGTGATGAAAACGAGAGTTTACCCAGCCATCTTTGAGAATTATCTGCACCTTAGGATTTTATCTTCAAAATTAGGAAAGATAATTTATCTAGGGTTTACAAAAATTCTATCAGGACTCAGGTCATATCTATAAAATATTCAGAATTCTTTAGAACACAAAGGTGGTACTCCTTGGGGTCCCTAACTTACTCTGCCTTCTTCCTTCATAACTTCTGCCAACACAGTGCCTTGAAAAAATTAAAACTAGAATCTCTGTCAGTGGCATTAAGTTGTGTGTTTTTTTAATGATGCTAAACCATTCCCAAAGAGGTAGTCCCAGTGATGGTTTAGCAGTAAAATAAATTTGGTCTATGAA
Source organism: Cephalopachus bancanus (assembly GCA_027257055.1). Classification (NCBI taxonomy): domain Eukaryota; kingdom Metazoa; phylum Chordata; class Mammalia; order Primates; family Tarsiidae; genus Cephalopachus; species Cephalopachus bancanus. Next base: position 2,173,454 of record JAPVLO010000030.1, on the reverse strand, counting down.
ATTCCAAGGCATGCACTATTAAAAAAAAAAATAGCCCACAGCCTTTTTGGTCTGCTGATTCTTTCATAAATTATTCTAATTATGTTAATTATATTACTAATCTTATTTCAATATGTCAAGAATCTCTAACAGGGAGAGAAGTAAAATACTAATCAGTCACTTAATCTTTGGCAGCCTCTATGGTGAACTAAACTAAGTCACTAAACTAATGATGGATCTAAATATTTTGACTTTTTTTTTTTTTGGACTTTGCCTTCCATGATATCATTTTCCCTACTTAATCCAAGTTTGGGAGGTATTCACAAGCCTTTGAGCAGAAATGGGCTCACAGAAACAGTAATCACCCAATTTCACTCTGACTCTTGCTCCATCTGCAAATCACAAAACTGCATACACTCCTCGGCCCCGCACCCCCACAAATCAACCTGCCAAGTATTTGTTGGGTCTCTAAGGAATGTTTCACACATATTCTTTTGGCTCCAGTTTTCTGTGATGTTCTCTGTCTACAAAAACCACCTACAAAGGATACCACATTATAGACACCAGAGCCCAACATGGCAGTTACAATACCCTGCCAAGGATGTCGGTTCCCAAAGTACCTGAGAAGGGCAATAAACACCATAGCAATGAAAACAGAAACAGGAGACCAAAAGAGTCTGGAGGGACATGCTAGATAATGGGAATTTGACAGGTTGGCACAGAGTTCAGAGTGTTGATCTGCCCCTACTTGAGTCCCAAATTATGCCTCTGACACCTACCAGGGAGTTTCCAGAAGAAAAAAAAAAAAATGTCAGGCCTCAAGCAAGAAAGAGGAACTCAGGAGGAATTCCTGCAACCATGTCTATTCACTCACATGTAACCACCAGGGCATATCTGCCTTATTGAAATTTCATTACCGAATGCCTTAAGTATCTGGATAATCATTACTTCTAATGGCTGTTTTTACCTTCCTTGAGTCTTCTGTTCAGATCAAATTACTTTCCCCATAGACTCAGCTCTACTCAGATCTTCCTTTAGTGAATCAATAAATTCTTTTTAGTTGCTTGTTTATTCCAACTATAATCAGATTTCTTGCACTTGCAACCAAAGGCTTACAGATTTATACAGATATACAGAAACAAACACCAGAAGGATATACATGAAATGTTAACATTTATTATCCCTAAATGGGGGAATAACTGATGATTTTTTATTTTCCTCATTTTGATTATGTGTAAGTTCTGAAATTTCTAAAATTAACATAAATGCCATATTTATAAAGAAATAAGCCTATTAAGGTTTCCTAATTGCTAAATTGAGAACAGCCATGACAAATTAGTGCCACACACTTCCTTACCGTATTTGAAACTGCAAAATCTCAATTATCTTTCTCAGCAAACGTCCAACACAAACATAACCAACCCTACAGCACCTGCTTTCACTCCTGGCTCGGGACTGGAATAGCCAGTTCTGAACTGTGTGACAGGACTGGCCATGGTTCTGAAAGCTAGCTGACCATGCAGTCAAAAAGTCATCCTTATAATAATAGGGGTGAGAGGCTTCATGCAAGTATCTTGGAAGGGTAAGACACTCTTCATAAACAGAACAGAAACCACAGAAGTGGAAAAGAATATGGTCACTCAGCAACCTTTTCCTAAAAGACCTTCAAGTTCCTTGTGCATGTCAGTCACCATTTCTATTTTCCTTTTTCAATTCTCACTCCCTACTTCATTTCTCTTTCCTCTGCCAGAGCTGCCCATTCATTTACATGATGAATCACTCTGCTTAACAGTGAACACAGCATTTTCTCCAGGTTCAACTCAGACCAATTATCAGCACAATTTATGCCCTGAGGTTTCTAAAGTCAGACTCAATTCTCATCAACATTAGAAAATCTTCAAGATTCCCAAAATACACTCTACAGATTTGCTTAAGAGCAACTATTTTCTACACAAAGTAGTCAAATATATAGCTCCAATATTAGTATCACAAACACCATACTAATACTACCACGAGATGTCTCCACATACAAAAGAATTCATCCTCCTTCCTGTAGACTCTTTCAAAATGTGTAAGATGGTCAGGCATGGTGGCTCACACCTGTAATCCCAGCACTTTGGGAGGCCAAGGTGGGAGGGTTGCTTGAACCCACAAGTTTGAGACCAGCCTAGGTAACATAGTGAGACCTCATCTCTACAATTAAAAAAAAAAAAAAAGCTGAGTGTGATGGGACACACTTGTAGTCCCAGCTACCCAGGAGATTGAGCAGGAAGGACCACCTGAGCCCAAGAGGTGGAGACTGTGGTGAGCCATGATCACATCACCGCATTCCAGTCTAGGTGACAGAGTGAGACCCCAACTCAAAAAAAGAAAGGCACAAAAATATAAAGGCACCAAATCTTAAAGAATCTAAAGGACCTCTGAATTCATCCCCACACTGCCAAAAATGAATAGCAATATTAACAAATGTGGTTTCAAATACAATCATTTTAAAAGAGGAAGTGGAGAATGGAGGCATCAAGGAAACATTAAATGGATGCCTGTTCTTTCTTTAAAAAGAAAAAAAAGGTAGCATTCCCTGCAGATGTATCCCTGCTCTGAAGATTTTTATAGAACTCTGAATGCAATACAAAAATATCAACAAGATCCTACAATAAGGTTTTCTTCTTTTCTGTCTTGCTTAGATCTGTTCTGAGTTGAGGGTCCAAAATTAGTGGCAGTGATCCTCAACTTTTGTTCAGTTTAATTCTATTCCTAGCAAAGAGAAAATATATATAACAGGCCCTCCAACACTTCCTACTTGACATCTACAATTTCACTGTTCTCAGACAACATAATGCTCCATTTGCCTTGCGCTATGATTTAAATGTTTGTTCCATCCAAAGCTCATGCTGAAATGTATTTGCCATTGTGACAGAATTAGGAGGTGGGACATTTAAAAGGTGTTTCAGTCAGGAGGACTCTGCCCTCAGGAATGGACCCATGCCTTTATATCAGGAGTGGGTTCACCCTCCCTTGCTCTCTTTCACCTTATTTGCCCATCCGCTTTGTGATGCCTTCTGTCCTGTTATGACACATCAAGAAGGCCCTCCCCAGATGCCAGCATCTTGATACTGAACTTGCCAATCTTTGGAACTGTGAGCCAATAAATACTCATTATAAATTACCCAGTCTATAGTACTCCAATATAGTAGCACAAAATGGCACAATAAGATACCTTGTTTTATCTACCCAAGAGACTACTGTTGGGGCTTAGAAACCAATACCCCAAAATAAGGTATTTTGACATGCTGAACTGAAGAAGACTCAAGGTCTCTCTGGTCATCCCTTTCCCATGTCTCTCTCCCATGTCTTCCCTCCCCTGTTATTTCATTATGCAGTGCAGAAAAGGAGAGGAAGAATGTAACCATATCTGGCCCAAACATTTTACAAAATAATACCTGCCTCAGGTTCATTCAGCTTCCAAAGATAACTATCTACAAGTCACTCTCTTCTCCTACCCAATCATTCTCCCTCATTTATGTCCCCTCAATAAAATTCCTCTTCTCCCCCCTCCCATAACCTATTTAACAAGAATCCAAGGCCCCATTCTTTATGTAACTTTATGTATTTAAGTTTCTGTAACTCACTGGGAAGTCAGGTCTTCATTTCAAAGGTTCCCATGTTTACACGCTGAATAAGTTTGTATATCTTTTTTCCATAATAGGTCTGCCCCATGCCAGTGATTTTTCAGTGACGCTTTAGGGGGCAAGTGGTCATGGCCTCCACACTACATAGGGAAAGCAATCAGCATCATACATCTATTGATCAGCAAATACCTAAAAACCAGGCAAAAAGCTAAAAGACCTCTTATAAAACCTGAGCTCAACTACTTGACAAATGGTGTATAAATGACAAGAATCCAATTAATACAAACAAGTAAGTGTTAATACTGTTTCATTAGATGCCTCCCCAAATGATCAACAGAGGTATACCAAATCCATTATCAACACATTTTTTAAAAAATGGAATCAGCTAAGTTTTTAGAACCATCTTTAGGGTAGAGGAGCATAATTTGTTATAGAAATAAACTTCCTTCTAAGTTGTCTATATCATTAAACTACATAAACCTGATGGAAAACATAGAGTGGGGGGTAGTATGTGAGCTGGCTAGGGATCTTTTTTGTTGTTGTTGTTGTTTTTGTTTTGTTTTGTTTTTGAGTTGGAGTCTCACTCTGTCGCCCAGACTGGAGTGCAGTGGCCGCTCCCGGCCACCGCAGCCTCGACCCGCTGGGCTCTGGCGATCCTTCCGCCTCAGCCTTCCGAGTAGCCGGAATTACAGGTGCGCGCTACCATGCCCGACTGAATTTTGATTTATTGTAGAGATGAAGTCTCGCTGCCCAGGCGGGTCTCGAACCCGCGGGCTCAGGCAATCCACTCACCTCAGCCTCCCAAAGGCGCGGGATTACAGGCTGAGCCACCGAGCCCGGCTAGGCTAGGGATCTTAATTTCCTGTTAGTGTGCTACAAAACAATTCATGCATTCCACAGAGTAATAGTAACACAAGTAAAGAATTTAGTCCCTTTGACACAATCTGTTTTCACTATAATCTTTCTATCCATCATTTGTTAATCCCATGTATTTAAAAAGCCTATATATAACACTTCAAGTCATCTGGAGATAACTTCAGTTCATTAGGGGTGAGATAAATCAGTTCATCAGGGGTGAGATAAATAAGTGCCACTTCAAAAGAGATTGATTATTAACAGCATCCTGTTCAGAAAGAACAGTCAGAGAAAGTATTTAGTCATTTCTAAGGCTTGTGGTAATGTATAAAGTATAGTTATTCCTTAATTGGGTGCAGAATTTCCAATTAATGAGCTATCAATCATAAAACCTACAGTTTCTTTGCCTTCTCAGACAACCCCTTCCTTAGATCCATCAAGCACCAGTTTGAGTTAGTTTAGAAATACATGTGTCTATTTATAACACTTTTCAAGACCTACAGAGGCTCAAATCTGTCTTTCCTAGAATAATGTTCATAAAATGCTTTAGCAATCCTATAAAGCTGAGATTAGGCATTCACCTGTAAATTGTCCAAATCTCTCAGCCACCTCCCTTTTCTGGGAGAGAAAGGAAAGAGCTTCAGGAAAGTGGGGTATCTAGGATTCAGTTACAGGAAGGTATAAAGAAGGACTCGGGGAATTCCTGCTAAGGCAAAGAAAACTGCTCTAAGCCTGATGAACAAGATATGCCAAAATCCATAAGAGGAAGCCATGGTACAAATGTTAGTGCAACAAATCTGAAGGGACCTGAAGGAAGATTCAAAGTCAAACTACCAAGTTAAGATTGAAAGCTAGGGTAAACTGAGACAGATGCAACTCAGTGATGATGTGCAGGGCGTCAGTAGAACCTAAAAGTCAAGGCAAATGCTCAATATAAATATCCAAGTTGTCTGTTATTATGAAAATGAGCTAAAGAAGCACTGTTGTTTGGGTGTGGGTTGTTCCCAACAAGTTTCAGGGAGGATTCACATCAGACACTAAAGATTTCTTCAATCCTTGTTGATACATTGGCAAATTCCCCCAAGGGATCAATGAAATGTTAGCAGCAGCTGATTTCTACATCCTCGGGGGAAATGGATCTTTATCGCATAGGGAGCATTCATTTTAAAGGATGGAGTTCTCTGCACATGAGCTCTGGCTAGTGACAGCACAAAGGAGTTATTTCATGAGAAAACACAATCCTGAGTCAACTAACAGCAATCACAGAATTGTGGAGTGGAGTGATAGAATCAGAAATATAATATCTGGATCTGGTGCTCAGCCCAACTTTGAGCAAATCCTCTCTCCTCCCTCTGACTCAGCTTCCCCATCTGTCTGACATATAACAACAACAGGAAGAGTAAAGATTACTAAAGACACATCCATGGCTGGAGGAATTGAATTTTGCTCTTCTGGCTTACAAAAATCTATTCAGAAAGACAAGACAGTGCTATTATATTAAGTGATCTTCTGATACATTATTCATTCTGACACTTTTAATCTCATCTTTCCTTCAAGAAGTAATACCAACCAATGTCCAATGGGAAGATGGAAAAAACGAAATCTGACATTCTTGGGAGGAAAAAATAATTCTCAGCAATAATCTCACCCTTTACATACACTGTTAGTTAGTCAAAGATATGCAGTGAGCCCTAGCTAGCAGTATTTACACACCAACTACATAAAGGACTTGTGCCATGAATGAATTTTTCAATGAACTTTACCTAAAGAGGTAAACGCACATAATCCACTCCAGAGACCTAAGTAAGCACTAAATATTTAATATGAGCGGTTCCCAAAACATACACACTTTAAGATTGTTATACCCTTAATGGACATTGGAGACTCAGGAGGGGGAGGATGAGAAAGAAGGAAGAGCTGGGCTCGGTGGCTCAGCCTGTAATCCCGTGCCTTTGGGAGGCTGAGATGAGTGGATTGCCTGAGCCCGTGGGTTCGAGACCCACCTGGGCAGCGAGACTTCATCTCTACAATAAATAAATAAATAAATAATCAGCCAGGCGTGGTAGCGCATGCCTGTAATTCCGACTACTTGGAAGGCTGAGGCGGAAGGATCGCTGGAGCCCAGCAGGTCGAGGCTGCGGTGGCCGGGAGTGGCCACTGCACTCCAGTCTGGGTGACAGAGTGAGACTCTAACTCAAAAAAAAAAAAAAAGAAAAAAGAAGGAAGAGATGAAAAATCACCTAGCCACCTATCAGGTACAATATGCACAGGTAGGGGTGTTGGGTACATTTAAAGTACAGACTTCTTTGGCACCATACAATGCATCCAAAAACCATTTACAACCCCTAAAGCTATTGAAATTTTTTTGAAGAGTATTATATCCTAAGATATGCCAATCCAGTCTCTACTGTTGCCTAGCAGAGATGTTAGTAATTTCTCTACTAAACAAAAACAAAATTCATGTTAAAATAACACGTGCGTAGGGTGTAGTGGCTCATGCCTGTAATCTCAGCACTTTGAGAGGTGAAGATGGGAGGAAGGTTTGAGACCAGGAGTTCAAGACCAGCCTGGGACAACATAGTAAGACCTCATCTCTACGCAAACCAAAAAATAAGCCAGGCATGGTGACTCATGCCTGTACTCCCAGCTACTCAGGGGGCTGAGGTGAAGGGAATGATAAAGCCCAGGGGGTCGAGGCTGCAGTGAGCTGTGATAGAGACACTGCACTCCAGCCTAGGCAACAGAGCGAAACTCTGTTTGGTTTTATTTTCTGTTTGTTTTTTAAAAAGAAGTGTAAGTCAGTCATTAACCATCTTCCTAAAAAAAAAAATCTTAATTTTTCAAAACAAGAGCCCAAATATTTTTACAGATTCCATTGCTGGTTTACATAAAAATAAATTACAGTTATTAAGTAAACTTTGAACTTCTGCCTTGTATACTCAAAGAAAAACTGGCCAATGCCTAGTTCTTATAATGTTAAATTCATCTAATCCCACTATAAAACACAGCAAAATGCTATTTAGCAGTTATTTGCAATATCAACTAAACTAAAATTCTGAAAGTCAGTTTCTAATCTTTTTTCTGATCACTAATATAAAATATGCCTAAATATTAAAATGTATTCTTGAAGCATTAAATCAACTGACACTAAATCTCCCACAGAGTGACTCATCCAAGTCATATAGATGGTTTTGTCCAAGGATCCACTTCAGAAACATCAGCTGCAATTAAAATTGTCCTGAAATGTCTGTATGGTATGTCCTGCCATGAAAGACAATTGGTTCATCTGCCTATGAAATTAGTATGTTCTGAAAATCAAAAAAAATGTCCTTTCACATGCTGAAATCAAGCTCACTTCAGACGTGATTATCTTCTATCCTGAATTGTGTGTGTGTGTGGGTGTATATATATACAGATGTATATATATGATTATATACACATATAGATGTATATATATGATTATGAGGGAGATCCAAAAATTGGAATTTATTTATTAAAAATTGTGTATGTTAAAACATGTTTAAACTTGTCAATTGTGATGTCTTTTAGAACTTCTGCCATTTTTTGTTTCACCTCTTCCACATCAGCAGAAAAGTTTCCCTTTGAGAACTTTTTTCATTTTGGGGAAACAAAAAAAAAAGTTGCTCCAGGAAAGATTAGGTGAATAGGGAGGGTGGGGCACAAATTTAGGCCGTTTTTGGTCAAAAACTGCTTAACACTCAGCACGGTGTGGGCAGGTGTGCTTGTAAATCACCCATCATCAAGTGGGCAAACATGTTGAAAGAATCTCCAAAAATAACTCACTGAAGCCCAATGCAGCCTCTCACAACAGTGCTAGCTGGTACACTAATACAGATGGGGTCCTCAAACACTTACCTAGTGGGGGAAGCCAGTACTACAAAGGGGCCGCCCTCCATAAGATAGTTCTGGTTTTTTGCCCCTCCCCACATATATACCGTGAGTGCCCAAAAAAAGTATGCATATTTTACGAGACGTTATCTATGTATTACTTTTAGTTTACCATAATCAGAAGTGTCAGGATGCTGGTGGTAACTACTTTGAGCACTTCTTGTAATTACAGAAGTCAAACGTGACTTGTATTCATCTTTTAACTTTAATACAGTTCTTTCTTTCATAAAATGTGCATACATTTTTGGCACCCTCTTTCTATAAATTACATTTACATATAATTTTGTTTGTTTGATTTTTTTTTTTTTTTTTTTTTTGAGTTGGAGTCTCACTCTGTCGCCCAGACTGGAGTGCAGTGGCTGCTCCCAGCCACCGCAGCCTCGACCTGCTGGGCTCTGGCGATCCTTCCGCCTCAGCCTTCCAAGAGTAACTGGAATTACAGGCATGCGCTACCACGCCCGGCTGATTTTTTGATTTATTGTAGAGATGAGGTCTTGCTGCCCAGGCGGGTTTCGAACCTGCGGGCTTAGGCAATCCACTCACCTCAGCCTCCCAAAGGCGCGGGATTACAGGCTGAGCCACCGAGCCCGGCATGTTTGATTTTTTTGTGTGTATGTAGAGTCCCACTGTCACCCAAGCTAGAGTACAGTGGCATGATCACCATTCACCACAGCCTTGACCTCCTGCACACAGGTAATCCTTCTACCTCAGCCTCCCAAGTAGCTGGGACAACAGGCATGCACCACCATTCCTGGCTAATTTTGTTTTTGTTGTTGTTGTTTGTTTTTGTAGAGACAGGGTCTCACTATGTTGCCAGGATTGGGCTTGAACTCCTGGGCTCAAGCAATCCTCCTGCCTAAGCCTCCCAAAGTGCTGGGATTACAGGTGTGAGCCACTGCACCCAACCTGTTACATTTAAAATTATCAAAGACTTTGAGAACAATAACTTGGCTTATAGTCTAACTTGAGGTATGTACCAACTGAGCTACATGTCCACTGCAGTTTTTTCTTCCAAAATTTAAACTCCATTTTCTACTATCACAAGTTTTATCATTCCTATGCCAATGGATCACTACTTGCAAGCCTCCTTAAAAAAAAAAAACAGTTACTAATATGGTGTTTACTAAAGATAATTTCCACTGGTTTTTTTTTCCTGATCAAGCAAACTGCAATATTTGCATTGATAAGGAACCTAGATTGGAAATACTACTTAATAAGAACATCTATTGGCAAACAGAACTTATGATGAACATATATTATCTTTTAATCCTCAGAACAGTCCCATAACCTAAGTACAATCTCCATATTCATAGAAGACATATGTCCAGGAAGGTGACATCCATCACCCAGATCACATATCTGGTAATGGAAAGATCTACACTAGAAAGCAGTTATGTGGATTTGTCTGACCATTGAGTCTGTACCATTACTATTATAGGATGCTTCCCTCTTTATTTTTATTTCTACTGTATTTGTGAACACAGGGTATCCTTCAAAAGCCCCCTTTGCATATCTCAAAAACATACCTGCCCATTGGCTTGAACTCTTTAAAAATGAGGCATGTTACAATCTTGATAATAACAATACTTATGCTTATGCTCATGCTTTAAAGTACCCAAGGATTATATACGACCAAATGCCTTGCAATGAGTGCTAAATACTTCCTACACTAAACCTGGGATGGAGCCACTATTCCTTTACTTTTCAACAGCCCATTCATTCCATTCCCTTTAATTTATTTGCCTTTGATTTTAAATGGCTTTAAGAGCTGTCTAAATTCATTCCAGAGCTCAAAACAACTTAGCCTATAAACTTGTCAGTTTTAACTTTGAGGGTTACAGATCTGTTTAAGAGTCAGATGAAATGCATATAAACACATTCAAGCAGAGTTTTGTATAAAATGGGTGTTCTGGCTTTGGAAAATGATTTTCTATAAACTCATCAGACAACTTTCAAAAATACAAAAAAGACATTCATTCCAGGGACTAAACTAACCCCCTGGGGTTGCATGTGCCTAAGCTTCAAGGGATGGGTGTGCACTAGAAAAATAAGAATAAAATCAACTGACAGCACACACATACACACAAATAAAATCTTAGAAGTTTTTTTTTTTAAGTATCCCATAAAAATTAGCCAAGGAGCATTACAATTTTTAAGACTATTTAACTGTCAGAGGTCAGTGAATGCTTACAATAATTCAGTCCATTAGCTGAAGAAATACATTTCCACTTTACAGCCCTGTCGGGGAACTTTAAAAACACACATGAGCCAGTGCGGTGGCACAGACCTGTAGCCCCAGCTACCCTGGAGGCTGAGGCAGGAAGATCGCTTAACCCGAGGAGTTCAAGTCCAGCCTGGGCAACAAAGCAAGACCCCATCCTAGAAGAATAATCAATTAATTAATAATTTTTAAAACCACAGGCGTGACCTGTGTTTCAAAATGGCCTATACCACCACAAGTGACCAGTGACCCCTTTGTTTCATGGACCCATTTCCCTAATCTCCACCATAGTGAAATATGTCAAACAGATGTTTAGAGGTCCATCTTTTAGCAACATACTCTGTTCCTATTAAAAACATTTGTAGATCTCCATTACAAATGCTTGCAAATAGAGTTATTTGTTAAGGTCCAGAATGTTCAAAGGATTTTCTTCTCCACTTCAAGTGCACAACTTGAACACATTGAAGCCCAGTGGATGACATTTTGTCAAAACACTCTGCAAACATTTATTTTGCCACCACAGTTCAGTCGAAACTAGTTCGTACTAAGATGCTGACACTGCTATAATGTTGATTCATGCTTTTGTGGCTTCAAAAATTAATAACTATAACTTTTGTTTTTTAAATGGTTTGAAATTGTCAGCAGTATACTACCTCCAACTGGCTCTAAAAAAGTAGTTCATGAGTTAACTTGTTCTTAAAGACAGAAAAGCATCTTTCTTTGCTGCATTGGGTCCTAAATGGTTTCTTTGGTTTTGGGGTTTTTTTTGAGTCAGAGTCCCACTCTGTTGCCTAGGCTGGAGTGGAGTGGCATGCTCACGGCCACCCCAGCGTCGACCTGCTGGGCTCCGGTAATCTTTCTGCCTCAGCCTTCCAAGTAGCTGAAACTACAAGCGCGCGCTACCACACCTGGCTAATTTTTTGATATATTGTAGAGACAAGGTCTCACCATGTTGCCCAGGCTGGGTTGAACCCCGGGCTCAGGCAATCTTCTCACCTCGGCCTCCCAAAGTGCTAGGATTATAGGCTTGAGCCACTGCACCTGACTCTAACTGGTTTCTTATCCAACTAAGTGAAGCTAAAGATTATACCGCAGTCCTCATACCAGGAAGCAATGATAGGGAGCTTCAGTCTCCTTCAGAAATTAAGTTAAAAAAAAACAAAAAACTAAGATGACTAAGATGTTAAAGGACTTTATCATCAAATGTATTTTATTTCATTATTTTTTTGAGTTGGGGTCTCACTTTGTCACCCAGGCTGGAGTGCCGTGGCACAATTATGATTCACTCCCAAACAGCTGGGACTAGGTATGCGCTACCATGCCCAGTTTTGTTTTGTTTTGTTTTGTTTTTTTAGTAGAGAGGAGGTCTCGCCCTGTTACCTAGTCTGATCTCAGACTCCTGAGCTCAAGCAATCCACCTGTCTAGGCCTCTCAAAATGCTGGGATTATAGGCGTGAGTCACGACGTCCAACCAAATGTGTACTTTAAGTTGAAAATATCTATGCTAGTCCTTAAATCTTCCATGTGTCGCACCAATCCTTTCGTGTAATGTGCATGTTCTTAAAAACTTTAATCAGACAGGATAGCTAAGCATTCACCTATATCAAAACATCTCTGTAAATCTCTGTGCTTTATCTTCAAACTTTAGAGACTTTCATATTCCACACTTAAAATTAATGGCTCTACTTAATTGTAAAAAGATTTATTTCCAAATGTCCAAATAAAAGGATGTCGCCAGGAAATATATTTTTCCTGCACTCACCCCGGGAGCACTTGGAGCTCAGTCTGAGAAGGAAGTCTCCTCTGCTCTACTGGAGAGGTAGAGAAGATCTCCATCATGCCTGTGCCTTGGCTCTGCAGTGGCCTGACCTGAATCCAGGTAAGTATGACCAACTCTCATGTGTTCCTTCCAATTGCTTTTGATAACAAAGCTATGATAAAGTAATAGCATGACTATTCAATATTTCTTGTTTGTTTTTTGCTTTCCTAAGAAATCCAACTCAAGTCAAAGTCCTTCTACATTTCAAAACATTTTGGACCTTGAACAATTATAATACTATAAGAAAGGGATTGGCAGTAGTGGGAAACTGTTGGGAGGGTGGGATTGGCACCTGAGGGAGACTGCTAGAGGAGGGAAGGGCATACCTCATCAACAAGGGTACCTGCATAATCAATGTTTGTACACCTAACCCTGTATTGTACCCCACATCTTTATAATAAAAAAAATTTAATTGCCTTCTCAATCTAGGTGAGGTGTAAACTACGAGAGAGTAATTTTGGACAGGTCAGCTCTGCCTAAACCAGTGGTATTTGTATCAGTCCTTCGATACTAATGAACACAGAATAGAGGAAAAAATTTTAAAATTCTGTGGGAAAGAGAGGAACCTAGAAAAGTCAGCCAAATTTCCAGTCTTTCAAGATTCAGATAGTCATTGTTTAGTTTGATAATTTTATAAACTCCAAGAAAATCAAGCATATTATCATTTAATATGTTTAGCTTATCCAACCTCCCTTTGACATCATGGATAAATAAAAGTTGACTACGACTATGCAATGCAGTCTATAATTCTATCAGGTTATTGATTCATTCACAGATTCTTAATGAGTACCTAATATGTGCCAGAAACAGTCTGCACTATAGTAAGTGCTCTGTATGGGCTTATATCCCAAAAGGGAAAAACCCACATGTCAAGAGATAATTACAGTAATTGTGCTTTGATGTACTCATTCATCCAATAAACATTTATTGTGTATTGAGCCCCTACTAGGCACTGTGCGGGGTGCTAACTCTTTTGTGTATTTTTCTCAAAAAACGTTGGAAGCCTACATGTGTAGGCTTTAGTGTGGCTAGGCACGTAGCTTGAGAATGTAGTAAAAGAAGAGACTGGAGACTAAAAGTAGAGAGGAGACAGATTGTGAGTAGCCCTCTCTACTTTGATAAGGCAGTTCAACTGTATCCTACAGCACCAATAGGGAAATACCAAGGGCTTTAAGCAGGGACGGGCTTAAAATCAGGTGTGTGTTGTAGAAAACTGTCTAGGGCAGTGCCATAGTTGATGGGGTAGAGGAGAGAGAGTATGGAGCAGTCCTTTCCAAGGTAAACACATCCAATACGTTGTAACAATTAGTCATGGACACATATCCAAGCTAACTGTTCTTGGAGTCTCAGGTTCTTCGTCTTCTCAGTTGCACACGCCCTGACAATGCATCTGTGTCCGTCCTATAATCTGTGGTAGGCTACCTTTCTTCACAGGTATACACAGCATTTCTTTAGCAACTCTTTCATAAATGTACCAGACAACATCTGATAAAATCACCTTATTTTCCTTCATATTCTCCATCTGAACTAACTTTTACAAACCTAGCTATAGCATTTCCTGCCATGGCCTCAAAAACTGGTGCTGCTACTGCTACCGATTTAGGAAGGCAATCCCAAAAGCACAGGCTTCCATTTCTTCAGTTACTCTCATTCTAGACTCACCACTATTAACCCTTGGTAACCAGGTCTACTGAAATATCTTTTAGTGCTTTTTCTGATTGTTGAAAGCAAAAACTAAGGCGAGCTTTTAGCCAGACAATACCTGAACAGTATTCTCCAAACAGGCCTGATCAGCAGATTCACTGGAAAGAACTAAAAACACAAGATACCAGGTGCCTGAGTCTCGGGCGGGCAGGGTGGCAGGAATCTGTATTTTTATACAGATACTTGAGTAAGGCTATGAATTAGGTGAGTTTAGTGAGTGCTAGATCGAAGTGCTCTGATGAGTTCCTTACAATTAAAGCTGCATTATTTTTCTCTTAAATACTTTAATGAAACATAAGCAATCACTTTAAGTAATTGCCAACCATTTACTGTTCACTGAAACAGTTTACAACTAATTCACATGCCATTTTCTAAATGCTTTGGACTCACTTGGCTTTCCTGCTGCGCATTAAACAGTTTGTTAACTATTAATAAAGAGTGAAGGAATCATAATCTGGAGGTCATTTTAACAGCTAAAAGGGCCGCCAAGAAGCATGACTTGTAATTAGCAGAATACATGTAAGCTCCTTGTGATCTTAACCAGGACCTTATGAAATGTGCTTTAGAGCAAGAACAGGCCATGAATAAGCAACATGCTTCCTAAAATGAGTCACATTCTCTTCTTGTCCACTGACAATACAGAAAGAAAACTTCTATTTCTGCAGGTAACTGAGTATTTGTTGGGTGTTACTGATAAATGAACTCAGAACAAAGTATAACTAAATGAAAAATAAAATTGCTAATATCTATCAGGTGATCACTATCCTTAGGGCTTAGTTTCCATTCTAAGTTTTTTGCATTTAATTTTTTTCCCACTTAATAATGCCAGGTACCATTATTATCACCATTTTACAGATAAGAAAACAGAGGCATGAAGAGTTAAGTAACCCACTCAAAGTCAAACAGCTAATAAGTGGCAGAGATAGGAACTGCAAAGTCCTGTCTCTGGAAGGATAGTTAACTATTAGGAAGTCCAACTTCAAAGCCTATGCTCTCGACCAGCCTGGTGTACTGTCACTAAGAGAATTAAGGACTCAACTGTGTTTGAAAGAGGTAGAGGAGCTACAACAAGAAACACAAGGGAGGAATGTTGAAAACAAGTCAGCCTTGCTAACCAGTGCCCAATTCACTACTGAGGGCCTACTATGTGTTGGCCACTGCACTCAATGCTTTGGGAATCATTAATACAAAGATAAGACATAGTCCCTTCTTAGCACCATTGCTTATTTCACTGTTGACGCTTCAATAAAGCCACCCCTGACTCAGAGCACTATTATACCCTTTGTCACACTGCATGATAAAGTCTTCAAATGTCTATCTCTCCTCCCATTAGGGTGTAAGTTCCAGGGCCCATGATGGGAACAGCAACCATGTCTTAGCTCCCTCTCTATTCTCTAGATCCCCAGTACAGGGTGCCTGGAAACATCTCTCAGCGAATGTTTGATGAATGCATGAACAGATGAGACACAAAAGAGGAGACACAAAAGTGGAATAACTTGGTCTAAGACTCACAGTGTGCTAGTGGTAAGGGGGGGAGAATGTGCCCCCCCCCAGCCCTACTCCAAAGCTGTATGTAGTCTTTTTTTTTCCTCTCCTCCAGAGAGGGTCTCTCTCTGTTGCCCAGTTTGGAGCGCAGTGGGCACTGCTGCGCTTAAGTGTTCTTCACACCTCAGCCTCTCGAGTAGCTGGGACTACAGACAGGTGCCACTATGCCTGGCTAATTTTTATTTTATTTAATTTTTTGTAGAGACTTTGTCTCACTGTGTTGCCCAGGCTGGTCTCGAACTCCTAGGCTCAAGCAATCCTCCCACCTTGGTCTCCCAAAAGTACTGGGATTACAGACATAAACCACCACGCCTAGCCCAAAGCTCTAATATACACCATGTACCACACTGGTATTTTCTTTTGTTAAAACTGCATGATTTAACAATTTAGCATACATTATGAAAGACGTGCAATTTTGCTCACATTTCATCTCCTGCTCCATCTTTCATTTAATATGGTATACCCTTGCAGGCAGGGGCCACTGCATACCTCATGGTGTCAGTATACTTGCAATTTATTCTTCAGAACAGAACAGTCCTCTTAAGTAGCTTAATCTAAAAACAAAGGGTTAGGGAAGTCAAGTCATTTGCCCAAGGTTACAGAGCTAGTCAGAGACAGAAATGGGACTTAAATAACACCAAATTCCACACTAGCAACAATTGTGCTATTTTTGTGCTCTCAAAGATCCAAACCCCAGCTCTACCACCTACTAGTCATACAACCTTGAGGAAATTATTTGACCCTTCTGAGTCTCATTTCTATCATCTGGGAGGGGAGGGGAGTGATCCAAAATGCACAGGAATGATATAAGCACTAAATGAGATCAAGCTATCAGTCACATAGTTTGACAAATACATATTGATTGATCCATCAAATAATAGGACTCTGCCCAGTAATTCAGCAAATTTGCTAACAACTGATTTAGATAATAGAACTTCTATCAGTAGGTATGCTATAAAGACAACAACTTCAGAACTGATCTCCCAACTAAAGCACTCCAATGTTCCACAAAATGAAAAGTACACATGAAACTAAGATTTCACAGTGAATACAGATGGCTATGGATTAACATTCTTCTAAGACAACTTTCATTATGTATACTTAATAAGTATAAATTCTAACATACAAAGGAAAAGAACCTGCCCAAGGCTGAATCAGTCACTGGGAATCTGGGAACCAGAATTTAGTCACATGTTGTCCTCATTTAATCATAGCCACCTTGCTTCCACATTAAGGTATGGTTCCTTTTTGAAAAGCAATTCTGCGATGATTAATTTTACAGTCAACTTGACTAACCTAAAAAATGCCCAGATAGCTGGTAAAACATTCACAGGTTTGTCTGTGAGGGGCATCTAGAAGAGATTAGCATTTGAATCAGTACACTGAGTCAAAAACAAAATTGCTCAACCAACGTGCATGAGCAGCATCCAATTTGTTGAGGGACCAAATAGAGCAAAAAATGGAGGAAGGATGAATTCACTCTGTGTTTAAGCTGGGACATTCATCTTCTCCTGCACTCAGACACTGGTGCTCCTGGTTCTTGAGATTTCAAACTCAGACCAGGATTTATACCACTGGCCCCCTGATTCTCAGGCCTCTGACTCAGACTGAATGACACCACTGGACTTCCTGGATCTCTAGCTTTCAGACAGCAGACCCCGGGACTTCTAGACCTCCATCATCACATTAAACAACTTCTGTAATAAAAACACACACACAGACACACACATATATATCTCCATATGCATGCTGTTGGCTCTATTTCTCTGGAGAACCCTGAGAACGTCCCATCTTAAACAGAGTTTCCACCAAGTACAGGAAGGATTCAGAAGATCTCATTTCATATTCGGCTTCTGTCACTTACTAGCTCTGTGAATCAGGTCAAAGTTTCTTCATGGATGGAAGGGGACGAAACCACTTTTATGGAAAATTGCTATGGGGTTTAAATAAGACAATGCTAGGAATGGCCCTAGCAGGAGCCAGGAATATAATAATCACTCAGTAGACATTGATGAAACTGAATCTGGAGCGCTTAAGATGTAGCAAGTGTCAGTGCCTCAGTTTTTTTTGTTTTGTTTTGGGTTTTTTTGCAAGTACTTAAACATAGAGAAGGAAGGACAGAGGGAGGAAGGGAGGAGAGAGAAGAGGAAAGGGAAGTAAAATAAGGAGGAGGAAAATGAGATAAAAATACCTATCTGGGATGCTATAGCTGCAGTTCTGTTGAGAAAAGGCAGGCTTCAAAGTCACAATCCTTTGTTTTGATCCTGAATTACAGTGCTAAATTGTGGCCTTCCACTTTATTCTTTCTGCTAACAGAAACAGAAATTGTGTTGCCCAAGGAGCAATCAAAAAATGAAATGGGATAGTTATAAAGAGATCTGTTTCATCCATGTATACTAGAAGAGTTGTTCTTCAAGAGGTGGTCCATAGGAAAGACGCCAGAACACAAAAAGCGCCTATAAGTAGGAACAGTAAAGTAATCTGCAAACATTCTTGACAGAGCGACAGAGATATGTGTGAAACGCTAATAGGCATACTGCATTGCTGCGAAATGAACCTTACAACTGTGCAAATGCCATTTGGGCTACATTTTATTATAATCAACCAATCTGCTTTTCTTTACTCACAAATAAGCTATACTTGAGTAATTAATCTACTCCTCCACCTCCCATCTTGCCATTTCTCTCTCCCTTCCTTATCCTGCTAGATTCTCTATATATCTATGTCTGTAATGTGTCCCACCTTAAGAGATAGATGACTCAAGATCATAGCCACATTCATAAGAGAGATTAAAGCAGAGGAAAATGAGGTCTGATGGAAATTACTTTAGGAGCGAGAAAGACTAGCACAGCCTGATTTTTATACTTTCCTTTACAGCAGATGGTAAGCCCCATTTATAATAGAATGTATTGTAAACATCAGAAAAAAAATGATTACTACAAAAAGTGAAAAACTTTAAGGAAACATAATGGAGCTTGAAAAACAATCTGCCTAAAATCCATTTACCAAGTTCTATACTTGGGTAGCATATATTATGTTTTTCAATTCCCAAAATATCCTACTTAGGCCTAACATGACATGATCCCCTTTTCCTATATGGTTGTCAAGTCCTAATTTCAGCATTACCTAAGGATTACATATTGAGGTTCGGGCATCATTGCCTTTGGAGTTCACCACTGAAATGTGTGTGTCCTGTATAAAAATAGGCTGCTGAAAACTATACATTCAAGACAGAGTGCCTACCTTCCAGAATCACAGTGTACCAGGAAGTAGATAATAAAAAGTTGGCCAGGAGTCAACACTGCAGGTAGCACACATCAAAGAGAGTGAGATACAGGCACCCCAGGAAGGTTCAAGTCTCACAGGTCACTTCCATGCATTCCCTTTGCAATGCAGTTTGCTGCCTTATCTTTTTAAGGGTGATTTTCACTGGTAAGGAATATCTGCTACCTTCATATTCTGTGGAAGTAAGCAAACAATCATCATGGTCATAGAAAAATCAGAGTCACAGAATTCTATATCTAGAAGGGACCATAAAAATTATGAGAAGTGCCATTTTATAAACAAGACATTAAGAGACTTGTCCAGGTTCAGCAACTTGCTAGCAGAACCAAGACTTAAAAATACATATGTCGTGCCGGGCTCGGTGGCTCAGCCTGTAATCCCGCGCATTTGGGAGGCTGAGGTGAGTGGATCGCCTGAGCCCGCGGGTTCAAGACCCGCCTAGGCAGCGAGACCTCATCTCTACAATAAATCAAAAACTCAGCCGGGCGTGGTAGCGCATGCCTGTAATTCCGGCTACTCAGAAGGCTGAGACTGAAGGATCGCCGGAGCCCAGCAGGTCGAGGCTACGGTGGCCAGGAGCGGCCACTGCACTCCAGTCTGGGCGACAGAGTGAGACTCCAACTCAAAAAAAAAAAAATACATATGTCATCACTTTCAATATATTGTTCTTTCTATAACTTAAACATGCCTTATCAGTAGCCTGGCTGCTTTCAAAATTTTTAAATATTTCCTTTGCTAAAACTGAAAAAAAATCATCACTACTTCAAAAGCTCACAAAACAAAATATACAGCCCCAAACTCTTATTCCTACCCTGAAACTGAAATAAAATAACATCTTACTAAGCTATATCTTGTTCGGCAACTCACAAAAGCACCAAACATCAAATATAGAGAACAAAACTAAGACCGTGCCAGACTTATCGCAGAAAGTGCTATTCATTTCCTCAGCACCTGTCCTCAAATGCCTGATTTCCTATGGCCTAGACAATAGGAAGACTGGTCACTGATCAGTTGACTGAAGTCATATATCCTTCCACCACTTTCCTGTCCCATGAAGAGCAAAAAAGAATCTCTTAGCTCAGCTGATTCAACATTTCAAACCCAAGATAAAACTTTTTTTTGGAATACAAATGATGCTGACATTATGAACATCTAGATGTGTGAGATGTCCGGCTTGAAAAAAAGGTTTATAAAAATAAACTAGACTCATAAATAAAATTTGCTAAGATTTCCTTAGCATTGAACCTCAGAGAACATTTTAAGCAAAAAAGTGAAAGGAGTTTCCCAAGGGAAGAACAAGAAAATAAAGTGAAGATGAAGCCAAAGAATGAAATGAAAGAGACCACTAATCTATGACGCCGGATAAGTAAAAACCAAGTACCAACTGAACATTAGAAACCCTTCTCCAAACTGGAAAACACAGAACCTGCCCATACCTGAACCTGAACTACTTCCTGTTGACACTTTCTAACCTGAAGATGGCCCCAGCGTCCAACTGAGGAAATACATTTTTCAGGATGTGAAACTCGCCTTAGGAAAATGGAATCTCCTTTCCTATACTGTTTGCTGTGTAACCACAGAACACTCACTTTTACACAAAAAAGCTAGGTGATTTCTCTGAAAAGTGTGTAATACACATTTGACCATATTTGCATATTTGGTGACTCAAAAATTATTGTTTTAAAAATTGATAAATGCACCTCTTAAAGCCTTAATATAAATTATAAACTATTGTCAACCTTAAGAATTGAACTCAATCCTTCAAAACACAATTTTTCACCAGGCTTTGTAGAAATTAAGCCTTTATTGATCTCTGTTCTCTGCCTCTTCCTTTCTCTACCCAAGGCTGCATGAAGATCCCAGTATGAAATTGGCACCGTGAGATGCATCAGTACGTTCATCCTTTTCCAAAGTGTGTGTGTGTGTATTTATAGATGAAACCAGAAAGGTAGATGTAATAATAAGTAATTAGCTTGTACAGAAATAACCACACATAAGAAAACAAAGAGCAGATACATCTAAGTGTGATATGACTTTCCAGAGAAGGCACATGATGCTACAGGGGCAGCTCCCGTGTTCAGGAGTAATACCAGGGTGACGGAGGAAAAACAGCTCATTCAGAGTACAGTATTCACCTGGAGAAGTAAACTCATTCCATGATGCTGGTAGTTCCCAGCACAAGGGTTGTAGCAGCATGCCGCTGGGCAGGGCACAGTTAATGCAGATTCTTCAAGGACTCTGTCCCACGGCCAAATCTCTAGCTGAGTTTCACAAGGGCCTCTTTGTCTTGGGCCCCCTCCCAATACATGGGAAACCTCAGAATGTCTTTTGCCACTGGGTGCGACTAAGCTGAACCACTTGGTATTACTGGCTCTCAAGGGTGGCCAGCTAGTCGAGCCAAGACATATTTCCAATACTTCTCAGCCTTGCAAACAACCTATACTTTGTAAGAGCTTGTCTTATCTTTAAGAAAAGATTAGAGGATATTTTTTCCAATAATATTTTAAAATCCAGATAAGAGAACAAACTAATATCCAATGGAGGATAATTTCTTATTTTCTGCTCTTATTTTCTATCACCCAGCCTATAAGGCAAGGTGATATGTCTGTAAAGTGACAGATCCCACAAGGACAGAATACTTCTCGCTTTTAACCTGAGAGATCAGATTTTCTAGTACATGTAGTAAGAGAATTATTTGGGATTATCAACTCAAAAATATACCAAACACATATAAGTAAATCACTTTTTTAAATTAAGAAAATATTAAGGAGATAGCACATACATTCCGTAGAAATTATCAAATCATATTTCTCTCTCCAAATTCCTTTTGATTTTGAAAACATTATTATTTAGTCTAATATATCTAAAAGTAGTTGTCCCCAAAACAGAAAGTACACCCAGCTCTGAATGAAAATAAACCTGAGAAACCTAGAGCTTTACCATTTTGTATAACATAGCAATATACATTTCATGTTACATTGAAATAAATGCTTCATGCCATTAAGAGGTACATATTAGATTTTTAGGTTCACAGTTTATCAATCCTTATACATGCAATAGGTCTGATAGCATCTACTGCAAAACACAAGTTAACATCTTTCTACATGTACATTTGAATGCATGCAAATCCAAAGAGAAGGGAACAGAAGAAAACCTCTGGAGTGGGATCAGGGCAAAGAAATGAAGAAAGGCTTTGACCTCTGCTCCACTATTTACTCTGCATTATACTGCTTTTTACTCCCTATTGTTTAAACTATGGGGATAAAAATGCAGTCAAATTTCATTTATAGTAGATTTTTTTTAAAAGATTGAAAAGGTTTGGTTCAGTTCAATACCTGAAAACAACTCCTGAATGAGAGAAAGCCATAGAAATGGAGAAGTGGATGGATGCCATGATAGATGAGCATCTTCAAGTTAAAATAGGTGATATCATTTAGGCTTCTCAAAAAGAAAAGGCATGAGAAACTGCAAACAATTTCTTCTCCAATCAATTTTGAAGAATTACGAAAAGGGATTCAGTTCTGTGACTGCCTCCCATCTTAGGAAAATGCAAAGGTAAAACCCCTGAACATTTCTTACTTTGATATTTAAAAAGATCTGCTATTCCAAAGCAAAGGTCCCTGTTCAAGAGTTGCTGAATAAACGTCTAGGGTTTGCAGCTACAAGGTCTAACCTGTTCCCTAAGTTCAACCTGCCGTTTGTAAGTATAGAGAGACATGACAACAATGCCCAGTTTCTGTGTGTTAGAGTAGCATGTAAAGGACCCAAAATATAAATACACACTTCCTAAATCCACATCTACGATCATGATGTCCCTAAATTCAGTCCTATATCTCCAAATGCCTACATCCCCAATTATCACTCCCTACAGAAATGAGCTCTGTTCATCACTTCTATCACTGACACTGCTGATTTCCCCCAATCAGCCATACCTAAACACATAAGATCTAAACAAGCATACCTTGTATCTTCAACAGACTGAAATGCTAGAAATTTTAGAACGGTAAATAGTCAAGAAAAGCAATGAGTTGTAAATCATTTGTTTTTCTGAATAAGATTGAATTTTTGGCAGAGGAAAAAACTAAACTGTCTTTTTGACTGGTGACTTATGTTTTAACTTGAATATAACTCTACATGTTATATTTATAACAATTATGGGTACCACTCGTTCTTTACATATCACTGGCAGAAGAAAGCCAACTACTTTTAAAGCAGCAAGTCCTAAAGTTTAAATTAAAAGAAGATACACAATGAGGTAGAAATCAGTTACATAAAAGGTCATTCCTGACTTTGGTCCTTAAAGCATGGTGTATGTACCTCCTATAATCAATGGCAAAGTCTTCAGAGGTCATACTTAAACTGTAGCTAACCAGTCTCTGGTTCATCATGTGTTCAGGAATGCTCTCCTAACAGGCACACTCACTGTTAGGCATTGTTAGCTCACTGCAAAAGAAATATTACTACCTACTCCACTGCCATAAAAAACATTTCAAACATGTTTAATCTCTTTCAGGGCCAACTATAGACATACATTCTTCCCCTAACCAGGTCCAACCATCTTAAAATCATCCAAACATGAACTTGCATCAACCCATGATCTAATGTGATGACTTTACCAAGGTCTCCAACAACCTGAATCACATGCCAAGGGAAATACAATGAACGGGCCATTCTGTAGAGTGAAGACGAGTTCCACACCTGTCAGTGGGAATCCATTCAACTGCAGTCCTAGACAGCTTCACAGAGGAAAGCTTTCTTAACTGAGAGAGCCTATTTCTCCCTTAAATTCATAGAAATCTTGCTGTTTTATTTTATTTCATTTATTTTTCTGAATGTTTCCCTTCATTTCAGAAAGAATTGAAGGTAATTATTAATACAGTTCTGGTTTAGGGTGGAACACCAAAGCTATTTCTGGAAATTTCTGTCAGGTTACATTTTCCCTTATACCCACTGGGGCACTTGACGACCCTTACTTTTTTCTCAGGATTTCTTTATCATGTACTCCAGAGACCTATTGTGTAATAATTACCTCACTGTTCACTGATGTTATGAAAGCTCACCCTTCCTGCTGATTCACGGTAAAAGGACAGTTCACACAGTGAATGCTTTCAACATGGGTACTCAGAGCAAGAGTGATAGGGCTATGACACAGTTGTAATATATGCCCTGAAAGTTCAAAACACATGAGGAGGAAAGAAAAATAGTGACTCCCCCAAATGTGTACTAAAATAATTACCTAACTGACCCTGAAGAACCACCACTGAACTGACCTTGCAGAAGGACTTTCTTATGTGACACCAAGAGTCTATGAACTCATGGAACCAGCTCAGCGGAAGTTGGGGAACTTGAGGAGTCCCCAGTCAAGATGTTGTTCAAGGTACCATCTATTGCATTATATTATACAAAGTCCTCCTTATTTCTATCTGGATTTTTACGTTGGTGATACTTGTGCTTCTCCTAAGCAAGTGATTTGTTTTTAATTCACAGTCTCTATTCATCGAGTAAGTAAACAAGTTTCATATTATGACTTAGCAGGTAGAAAACTGAAAAACAAAAGTGAGATACACACATACCACATGACTGTGACTACTCAATTATTTACATTAGTTCTTTTTTCATTTAGCTCTGTCTTTTTTCCTTTCATCTTCTCTATCTTTTTTTATTATATTTTGTTTTATTTAGAGATGTAACCTTGCTCTGTCGGAGTGCAGTGGCAGAATCATACATCAATGCAGCCTCAAACTCCTTGAGCGCAAGCGATCCTTCCCACCTCACTCAGTCTCCCAAAGTGCTGGAATTCCAGGCAATGAGCCATCATGCCCAGCCTCCATCTACTTATAATTTATTTTATATTCTCTTAATTCATATAATATCTATATGTCATCTTGAATCTTTTTGGTAGCAAAGTAGAATTCAAATAAGTACATTTTCAGGATGCTTCTAGACCTCTTGAAAATAATTAACTCGCCGGGCTCAGTGGCTCAGCCTGTAATCCCGCGCTTTGGGAGGCTGAGGTGAGTGGATTGCCCGAGCCCGTGGGTTCAAGACCAGCCTGGGCAATTTGGCGAGACCTCATCTCAACAATAAATTTAAAAATGAGCTGGACATATGGTGTACACCTGTAGTTCCAGCTACTTGGAAGGCTGAGGTGGAAGGATCGCCGGAGCCCAGCAGGTCGAGGCTGCGGTGACTGGGAACGGCCAGTGCACTCCAGTCTGGGTGACAGAGTGAGACTCTAACTCAAAAAAAAAAAAAAAAAAAAAAGAAAAGAAAAGAAAAGAAAATAATTGACTCAATTCAGTGTATATCCTACATGGTACAGCAGCTTCCAAGAAAATCAAGAAGAAAAGTTTTGTGACTATCATAGTCAAGTATCAATGTGAGTAGATAGCCAGAAAAATTTCAGACCCCCAAGGAATCCAAGTTTAAGTATAGTTTCAAGTTCACCTATCTAAATCACATTTTACAGAGTATTGCAAAACTACATTTTGTATCAGAGAAATAGCACAAGTAATTCATGTTTTGCTGCAGAGACATGAAAATCTGTAGAAACATTAAAGCCACACCCTCCATTATAAGAAAACTCCATTTTGCCCCCAGTTAGTTCCAGGCAACTACCATCCAAACATAAAGAAAAATTTGCTAAAGGCAAAAAAAGAAAAATGGAAATAAAAGAAAAATTTAATACTTTCTTTTCCTTTATTTCATCTCAACTAGTGTGTTGTGATGTGATTATAAATCCAAGTTGGGCACAGTGACTCATGTCTATAACCCCAGCATTTTGGGAGACCGAGATAGGAGGATTTATACTATTTTCTACAACTCTACATCTGTAAAAATACTCCAGGCTCCTCCATTAGCAGAAACAAATAACAGAACCAGTGAAGAGGGCTTCAAGCATTGCTTTGGTTTTACATTTTCCCAGAGTCGCAATGATCTTGTAAATCCAAATAAGCCCAACAGTTCAGCTTTGAGAGTTTCTCGCTCACATAATACACAAAATCACCTGATGGGTTTGCATAATATGAGAAATCTAACCTCAATTCCTTTCTGAGGTGACCTCACAATTTCCCTTGAAATACTGAAGACCCAGATACCCAGTCATATGTGCTAAAGCAATTACAGCAGGGATTTAT
Source organism: Cephalopachus bancanus (assembly GCA_027257055.1). NCBI lineage: Eukaryota > Metazoa > Chordata > Mammalia > Primates > Tarsiidae > Cephalopachus > Cephalopachus bancanus. The sequence goes on along the minus strand of JAPVLO010000030.1, from coordinate 2,147,372 downwards.
TTATTAAACATTAATCCCCTTGTCATGCAGAGTACCTAGAAAATCCCTGATGCACTTTTGCACTGAAACTTCACTGGAAACAAATTTTTCTAAGTCCCCAAAGACCTTTCTCTTGACAAATCCGATATGCCTTTCTCAAGTCTCCAATCCCCTTGACCGCTATGCTTCAGTTAGCACTGCTGAAATTCTCTCCTCGCTTGGTTTCCCTGGGTGTTCTCTGTGTTCTTCTGCTACCTCTTTGTCTCATTTGCTGACTGTTCTTTTTGCCTGTCTCCACCCCCTTGGCTGGCAACAGCTCCTAAGGTTCAGAACTCTGTTTTCTGCATTTCTCCCTCGGTATTCACCACCCTGATGCATATTCCATATGCAATACTGAACTGTCACCTTGACTGATGCCGCCAAAGTCAATGATCCAGGCTTGGTATCTCAAACTGTGATCCTATCTACAGTTACTAACTGGTCATCCTAGGATATGACCCGTGATATCTGAAAAGCAACATCTCAAAAACCGAACTTATTTTTGCTTCCTAGCCCAATAGACCTTTCCAAAGTTCTCCACTAAACCCTCACTACTTCATACCTGGGTTACAAAACAGCCTCCTAACACTCTCCCCACTCCCAGCTCTACGAATCCAACCCATCCTAGATACTACTCCAACCCATCCTAGATGCTGCTTCCTAAATAATTATCAATATCTGTCATTTTCATTTTGCAGCAACTTGGATGGAATCGGAGAACATCATCCTAGGCGAACTAACTCAGGAAACCAAACACTGTATGTTCTCACTCATAAGTAGGAGTTAAATTAAGGATATGCAAAGACATACAGGATGGTATAATAGACACTGGAGACTCAGTAAGGGGAGGGAGAGGGAGGTAGAGGGACAAAAAAAAAGTCATGTATTGGCTACAGTAGGCACAGGTAGGAGTGGTGGGTACTCTTAAATCCCAGACCACAAACTATTGGTATCCCCCAAAGCGACTGAAATTTTTTTAAATGGCTTTAATCTATCATTTTCAACACATTGCATATAATCAAGAAACTATGGCCATTCCTTGCATCAAATCAATAATCAAATTCATCCTAAATTATCCACAGTCATGGAGGTTCCATACCACCTAAGCCAGTACGCTTGGCAACCACCACATGACTTCCTTACTGTCATCTCCAAACCCAGTGTCTTCACACAGACCTTTCTTCCACCTGAAATGCCATCCTCACCCCTGCCTTCCAGTTGGTCTCTCTCTTCCTTCATTACCCAGGTCAAAATTCAGATCCTTCTTCAGCCAGCCCCATCTTTAGTATCACTCCCTTAATCATGCCATACTTCGTGTGCTCTACAGGGTTTTCTTTCCACTTACTGATATGTTACTTCCCAAGTATTCTCAACTCATGTTGAATGTACATGTTATCTCTCTGCTAGATGATAAAACTCCTTGGAAGCAGGGACTCTCTCTTACATAATAACATTTTAATTCTTACATAAGAACATTTAGGACACTTTGGTACTAATTACAGTACCATCCCAGCAAGTAGCCTATCTAGTTGTTAACTAGTAAAGTAGTTGGTATGACTGACCAATGCCATAATCCTATACCCCAATCCTATAATAAACACTACATATCCAAAGCACATTCCACTGACAGCCAAAAGGGATCCCACTTCCTTCAATAAAAAGTTTTGAATGATTCCACCATAGACCTGTTCCCTCTTTAAATGAGCTGTATTTTCTTTGTCATGTTCTTCCTTGTTAGCCTGTCTACCTGCTGAAAGGAGAGAGAGAAATGTCTTATCTAACCTAATTCCTTACTCCTTCATGCCAGTATTGGAGTCCTGGTTCTAACCCCCGCCCCCTGCTGTGCTCAGTGCTACTCCCAGAGGTAGAGCAAAGCATGTTCCCAAGGTCAGTCCAGGCCTCAGCTTAAGTCCCTGAAGTCTGGAAAACTAAAATGTAATTCCAGCAGTCATCCTAAAAGTCAGGAAGCTGCCTGCACTTCAGAGAAAGATACTAACCTTATATATATATTGATGCCAGTCATACAAAGGAGAAGCAAATCGAATTTACTTTCTCTAACTCATGGAATAGGTTGAAGGAAAAACCATAAACAGCTATGTAGCATTTCCATGGAATTTTTTTTGATTGAATAAATAACTGAGCAACACAACTTGCTGCAAGTGAGGATACCAGCTGATGGCTCAAGATGCCCTTCAAAGTCCTTCTTAAAGACACTGCCCTGCATTTGCTCTCTGACTTCTGCTCTCAGGCCAGACCACCAAGTACTGCATGGACTTACTGTTACCCTCAAAAAGCAGAGCCTCTGACTTTTTCAGGGACTGTACCTGAAAGAGAAGCACTTAGAAATCATAGGCCTAAACTGATATCTCCCAGATCTTCTACTCATGTCTTTCAAGTAAGGCACCATGCAAGACAGAATCAATTCATGGAAAAGACCATTCTGTCTGCTACTCCTTTCTGGCATAGTCTTAGATCACCAGAGCCTAGAAATATTAATATTAATATGATAAGTATTAAAAGTTATATGTACAGCTGATACGTGCATTTAGGTGGGTAGAGATTGAAAAATGACTGAAAGATTATGTTGATCTGTCAAGATGTCAGTTGAAAGATGTTAGGACAAGGCAATGTATTAGCGCCTAGAAATTTTCATCACCATCAGCTGTAGATGAGAGGAGGTCATGGTGAAAACTTGACTTGGGATTAAAAAGTTGTTGCAAGTCATTTATTCACACTGAATCTTGGTGAAAATTAGTTAATAGAAAATATTTGTTTTGATCCATAGTCCAGAGTAGGGTTTAGGGAAAAAAAAAAAAAACTAAACATTTTGTTATTTCTTCTATGTTGAAAGTGATCATTGGCTTACAACCAAAACTACCAGAAACAAAATTTTCCCTTTTGAACCTCCATAAAGTAACCCAGAGTAAATACATCATCCGTGAGACTTTTCTCTATTCATGGAGATCTAAAAGCACTAGCACAACACTATGGAATATGTTTTATGAAAGTAAACTTCTGATTTTAAACACAAAGGCCATACTGTACACTGAAGATATAAAGACCATACTGCCAAGGGCATACATGTGAAAGGTCAAATGCCAGTTGGTATTAGTAATGGAAATGTGATCCCATAAATAAAACACTAAACAACACTCAAAAGCCTATAAAACACAGGGCAGTCCTACTGTTTCTTCAAGAAGAATGGTTAACATTATCAGAATGTATGGAGACAACAATGTATGCCTTTCTCACTCTCCACTTCTGAAGAATGTGAAAAGCTATGCTTATCAAGTTTTCTAAAAATGCATAATTGTATTTTCTTTCACTTGGCTTTAATTTGTATACTTTGAATGTCTGCTTTTCTTACTACGAGATTTTTCTTCCTGTTGCTTTCTGTTCTTCCTAGAAGGGTTGTAGCATGGCTTTGTATGATGTATACTGGCAGCCTGCTATAATGTATACTAGTAACTTGCCTGGAAATACTAAACTCATCCTTCTCAGGACAGAGACATCTAATTAGGAGGCTGTAATCAATCCAGGCATTCTGCCTTCACACTACCCAGAGTGAGAGCATGAACTCCAGTGTCAGACAAACATAGATCAAAATCTTAGCTATGCCATTTACTAAAGGGATAGCCTAGAGAAGTCACTGCTATTTAACCTTATCAAAAGCCAACTAAACAACAACAACAACAAACTCATGAAAATAATACAAATAACAATAACACTTACCTCACAGTATTTTTATGAAGATTTAAAGAGAGAATGAATTTCAGAAAGTACAACATACTCCCTGGCACATAATAAACCCTGCCTAGTTTTGACATATTAATAATATAGGTTAGGTTACTTCCATTTACTTATGACTTAAAACTTTTTTATTCACAACATGGAAATAACAACACTAACCAAAAAGATTGATTTATAGATCAACTGAGACAATGTCCGTGAAAATACTGTTAAATGGTATAGCTAGACACAAATGTAAGGCAATGTTATGCTATCCAGCTTAAATTGAGTGTTTTCTGAATTTCATAACCGAAGACAACACATAAAGTTTGACCTAACTTTGTACAAAGTTAGAAACTGCTTGTGATTATTCCAGTTTGGCTGGTTGTTTCTGTATTTAATACAGCCTAAGAAGAGACACAGGCTAGGTGAAAAACATGTCTACAAAGCAAATGATCCTTTAACAAAACAATGCAAAGCATCCACCAACTGGTCAGTAGGAAAGCACTATCCTTTACACCCAATGCCTTTTTAGCATTTGGTCTTCTAACACTTGCAAGAGAATCCCCATGGAATGCTTCTAGAAAACACTCCTTGGCTCCGCTCCAGCTTACTTAAGCAAAATCTCTGAAAGTGAGGCCCAGAAGTCCAATTTTTAACAAGACACGACAAGCGATTCTGATGTTCACGTAAGTCTGAGAATTCAGAAGCATAGTACTTGTCACTATGTGAGCACTTCTCACTATGGAAAACTGTTTACCAGAAAACAAAGGGGGGGACTAACAGATTTTACCACTACATTTTAATCTAAGTATAAGTTTTGAAATACAGGAGGCAAAGTTCAGATAAATTAATGTTTAACTTTTCCTTAAATACATCTCTTCAGTGACAGCTCACAGAGTAATACAAGAATTGCTTTACAACTACTGGTCATTGTTGTGCCATCAGGTTTCTCTAGTGCTCCAGCTGTTGACCTCACTTCTCCTATCACTTGCTCACTTGCCTGTGCTTGCAAGATAAGCAGAGGTTGAAAACCAACAGATGTCCATGCTCTGATGCTTCGTCAAGCCTCATCCTCCACTGAACTTGCCCAAAATACAACCACCCATCTTTTTGAGGATACAGGAACTCAATGAGAGGACTGTAATCAACACAGACAATCTACCCTCACACTCCCTGGGTAAGCCACACAGAACACTGCTGTCAGCACCTGGACTCACTCACACCATTCTCTTCACCTAAAAGGATACCAGGAGTCAGGTGGTTTCACAAAGATCATGTTATGCCAAGAAAGCCTTATTTCCTCTTTTGATTAAATCACTGCATCATTTATCTTGAGTGAAGCAAGCATCTAACCGTCTGCCTTACTAACATAGCGGTACTCTATGGTGATTCCTTGACACAGTGCTTGATACTTGGCCCCTCATGGAGCATGTGGAGAATGGCATTTGAATGTCACACTGAGGCACTTGACACCTGAGAATACTGAGGTTCTGCTCAGCTACCCAAGAGCTGTAAAGATTCATTCCTCAGCACATCTGTAATCCTCTGTTGTGGGACATGAGTTGCAAAGCTCACCCTGAGAAGTATTACTCTGTGAGTAAACAATCAGATTCCCCATTGAGGGCAACAGGCTGAAATCTGTTGGTGAAAGAAGAATGTTGGCATGTAGTTACCCAAAGTGACTAAAGGTAACTAGGGGACAACATAAGGCTGGAAACAAGAAGAAGAACTCAAAGTGTTCTACAAGAACAGAATGGGGAGCCAAGGGGTTCCAAGACCAGGGTGCACCGGTGGGTTCACCATCCTAATTTAGATGCAAAGAGTCATAAAGATGTAAACACAAAGAGTTGACCGATGAACCAAGGTCAGTTTGAGAAGTAATGCACTATTTTATCTGACATTGTTGGCAGTGACTTAGAAGAAGATAAATACATAGAATACAGCTTATGAAACCATCAAGTCACCTAAACCTGGAAGATATTACAATTCACTCATTTTCAAGGGCTGATATGTGCAAAAAGAATTAATTGTATCAACAAGGATACAACTAAGAACAAAAGGGTAAAATCACAGAAAGGCTAACTTGGATCCAATATAACGAAAGGCATTTTGGCAATTAAAACCATTCACAGATGGAATGGCCCTCCACACAAAGCAACAAGTTGTCTGGTTCTGGGAATTAGGATCAGTCAAAAAAAAATGCATAGCAAGGATTTCTGCTTTGTTGAAAGAGAGATTTGCTGGCCCTTAAACTCCTTTTTTTGTGAAACTTCTATGAAAAATACTTCAGGTAGCAACCATGTCTGTCTACCATTAAAGGAGTAGTAATGAATCTGGCAAGAGTATACCATCTAAAATGATCCCAGACTAAATTACAAGAAGAAGCCCTTTATTTCCATCCCAGGAAACATAACTGATATAGGCTTATTTTTACCTATGACATCATACTGCTCCTAGCATTACTCCTATTACCCTTATCACTGTGGATGGTTTACAACCAAAGTCTATAGACTTTAGAAGTCAAGACAAAGGGAAACAAATGACTTTATTCTTGAAAGCTGACTGCTGAGAAAATTGAAAGATGATTGTTCACTCTCCTCATTTAGCATAAGGAAGCAAAAGGAGGAGGCATCTGCAGCAAGAGGACTATAAAAAGCTCGCCAAGCACTTGGGTCTGGAAGGATGACACCGTGGACCAGCCTGGGATCAGCTTACATTGCACTCTGCAGGGAAGTTCCCCAAGCTCCGGGACACATGCGAAACCCGTGGAAATGTTGTAGGGGGAAAGTAATCACAGTTTCATACCCAATCTGATTTGGTCTCCCATTTCTATTCATAGCTGTAACTCCTAAGGGGTACAATTTGGTGATCCCCAGTGGTGAGTCTTAAGGAAAGAAAGTGGGGATCATATAACAATAACATTGACGCAAAAGCCACTCCCCTGACAGCCTAACATTTCCTTCCTTGGAAATAAGGGTGATGAGGCTATGGACTTGCACATGAGAGAAGAGTGGCCTTCACATTGGATCCTGCCAAGAATCTGTTGACCTCCTACCCACAAAGGCCAAGATATTCAAAGCAACTGAGGCAGACCTAGTCCAACCATGTGAAACTCTGATGACAAGACAGAGAATTTCCCTGTGGATCAAATGTCAAGGCTGCACACATGGTCCTCCTATTCCAAGAAACATCATCATAAATGAGCACACAACAGTGGGAATAAAGTTTTCATTCAAATGTCTCTATGAGCAATTAGAAAGAAGTGAGAATCAGAGAAAGAAAAAAAGAGAGGAATAAAGGTTGTAATGATGCTCAAGAAACAGAAAACAAAGCCGGGCTCGGTGGCTCAGCCTGTAATCCCGCGCCTTTGGGAGGCTGAGGTGAGCGGATTGCCTGAGCCCGCGGGTTCGAGACCCGCCTGGGCAGCGAGACCTCATCTCTACAATAAATCAAAAAAAACCAGCCGGGCATAGTAGCTCATGCCTGTAATTCCGGCTACTCGGAAGGCTGAGGCGGAAGGATCGCCGGAGTCCAGCAGGTCGAGGCTGCGGTGGCCGGAAGCGGCCACTGCACTCCAGTCTGGGCGACAGAGTGAGACTCCAACTCAAAAAAAAAAAAAAAAAAGAAACAGAAAACAAATCAGCAGCCTTCTGGTCATGGTCTGTTGCCACACGGAGGCAGATGTACAGTTTTAGGTTATCATAAAAGACAAAGAGTGGCATTCCTTTCTGGAAATGCATGACAGGACACTTGATAGGTATTTTCATAATAAAATGTTGCTCATCAAATTTACTAATTATTGCGACTATTTGGCATTTTCAGATCTCAGCCTTCTTTTTTTTTTTTTTTTTTGAGTTGTAGTCTCACTCTGTCACCCAGACTGGAGTGCGGTGGTGCTCCCAGTCACCGCAGCCTCGACCTGCTGGGCTCCGGCGATCCTTCCACCTCAGTCTTCCAAGTAGCTGGAACTACAGGCACACGCTACCATGCCCAGTTAATTTTTGATTTATGTAGAGATAAGGTCTCACCAAGTTGCCTGAGCGGGTCTCGAACCCGCAGGCTCAGGCAATCCACTCACCTCGGCCTCCCAAAGCGCTGGGATTACAGGCTGAGTCATGGAGCCTGACCCAGACCTCAGCTTTCAATGTAATGGTTCCTTTTTCTTTGCATATTTGAAAAATCCAGTCACCAGTCACAAATGTCATCAGTACAGACACCCATGGTTTTTGGTTCACTTAAAATCAGCTTTAAGAAGTCAGATACGGTGGCTCATGCCTATAATCCCAACATTTTGGGAGGCAGAGACCAAAGGATTGCCTTAGCCCAGTGGTTGGAGACCAGCCTAGAAACTTGACGAGACCTCATCTCTACAATAAATCAAAAAATTAACTGCAATCGCACTCTAGCCTGAGTGACAGAGTTAGACTCTGACTCAAAAAAAAATTAGCTTTAGGGCTGTCCTTGTTCCTAACTCAGTGAGTTGACTGTCCATTTGCCATATTCTCTACTGCACTGGCCAAGTGAATCATTTTCTGGCTTTCCACAGAGCCCACCTGCAATTTTATCAAAGTCATATCTACTTTTTCTTTTCTAAGAACTCAGATCATTTTTGCATTCCTTTTCTATTCAGATCTCAAGCCAAACTTTTCAAGGTTTTTTTGGTTTTTGTTTTTTAACAGGGTCATGAAATAAAAGAAAATGCTCTTTTTCAGAACTTGTATCCATGAATGAGAACTGAGGCCATGTAACTAAGAAATGTTAGAAAGAAAGAACTTGCATCCTGTAGTCATCACATTCAGAACATTGAAGAGAATCAAAAAAAGAGGAAGAAAATAAATCAAATCATCCTTGCCTCAGTCACTGATGTTGTATATTGTTCAAGACAAATCAAAAGTTTGCATTTCACTGGCTATACTAAGATATCTCTATAATTAATGTGGCAGTATAATATCCCAAATTTTTGAAAGAGAAAAAAATCTATCAATGAACCCACTGTAACATTAGATACATGTAAACACTTAATACAATACATACTTTTCATCAAAGGGGACATCTCCATGACATAGTACACTTACATGCAATATTAAATATCAATTATCACTTCTCATATCAAGGTTTTATAGTATAACCAGCAAGAGAAAATAAAGATGATAACACAATTCATTTCATTTTTTAAAATTTCATAGACTCATGTAACATAAACTTGGAAGGGACTTCAGAGATCACCTAGGGTTCAAGACCCTTGTTTTACAAAGGTGAAAACTAGGGTTCATACTGCCTAACTAAGTTGCAGAAAGTCATAAACTCACTTACTACAGCTCTGGCATTAGATTCCAGACCTCCTGACTCCCATTCTAGTACTCTTTCTTATTAATTTGCTTTCCTTAAAAACCAAATTCTAGTGCACTCTTCTTACCTAATCACTCTTCAGCATTCTATTAAAGACAAAGATGGACTCAGATCCCACTTTTCAGCCCTTAAATAGAGCCTTGAATAGACTTCAGACCCACTGCCGAATCTTCGGTGCTAAACACAAGCTCTAGCATCTACCTTGTGATTAGTATACACTACCCAACTCCAAGGTAAGTGTAGTATACTCAAATGGCTGATGGACACAAAATTTGGGGTGGGAGATATACCTCTTAGATTCCTGCTCTGCCCGAATTATCCTAACTCTTGATTATCTAAACATTCAGCTCATTTTAAGAAGTACCAAATTTATACTAATTTTCTTCTTTTTATTTCTTTTCAGTGACCACTTCCCTGTAGGAGACATTGTCTAGTATTTTTTAAATGGGCAACAAAATAACTTTACAATAACTTACTACATGTGTGTTTTCATGTGAATAATACCTCTATATTTAAAGCAAAAAATAAATTTTAAAAATAAACCTTGACCTAAACTTCACACCTCATATAAAAATGACCTTGAAATAAATCACAGAATTAAATGTAAAACTAAAAAAACTTTTAAAAGATAACACAGAAAAAAGTCTTCAGGGTTAGGACTTAGTGAAAAGTTTTTAGACATGACACAAAAACTATGGTGCATAATTTTAAAAAAACAATAATTGGACTTCATCAAAACTTAAAACTTTTGCTCTGTTCTGTGAAAGACCCTTTTCAGAGACTGTAAAGATAAGTGACAGGTTGAAAAAAAAGAATGAAATTGTACCCCAGTCTTACATCACTGACAAGATTAACTTGAAATGGATTAAAGACTAATATAACACGTGAAACCATAAAACTCCAAGAAGACAACCTAAAGAAAAGAAAAACTTTTTGACTTGGTCTTGGCAATGATTTTTTTGGACATGATACTAAAAACATAGCCACAAAAGCAAAAACAAAAAACAAAAAACGTGGTACTAATCAAACTAAGAAGTTTATGCACAGCAAAGGGAAAAAGCAACCTATGAAATGAAAGAACATATCGGTAAACCATATATCTGATACATGGTTAAGAACTAAAATATATAAGGAAGTCATACAACTCAATTGTTTAAAAACAGCAATAGACCTGAATAGGACCTGAATAGATATTTCTCAAAAGAAGACATGCAAATAGCCAACAGGTATGTGAAAAAATAATTCTCAACCACACGAATCATTAAGGAAATGCAATATGAGCTATCACTTCACACCTGTTGAGTGGCTATTATCAAAAGACAAAAGATAAACAAGCATTGGCAAAGATGCGGAGAAAAGGGAACCCTTGTACACTGTTGAAGGAATTGAAATTAGGTAGCCATTACAGAAAACAATATGGAAGTTCCTCAAAAAATTAAAAACAGAACTACCATTTGATACAGCAATGCCACTTCTGGATATATAGTCAAAAAAAGTAGATCCCAGTCTCCCAGAGATTTCTGCACTTACTTGGTCATCACAGCATAATTGACAACAGCCAAAACAGGGAGTCAACTGGTGCCAATGGAAGAATGGCTCAAGAAAATGCAGTGTGGGAATATTACCTGACCTTAAAAAATATGAAAATTCTGCCATTTGTGACATAGGGATGATCTTGGAGAACACCAGACTAAGTAAAATAGGCCAGACACAGAAAGATAAATACTGCATGACCTCTCTTATATGCAGAATCTAAAAAAGCAGGCATGCTCAAAAGAGGCAAAGAGCAGAATGGTAGTTGCCAGTGGGTGGGGATATGAGTGAGAAGAAGTGGGGAGGCACTGCTCTAAGGGTGCAAAGATTCAGTGAAACAGGATGAATGAGTTCTGGAGACTGTTGTAAGGAATTGAAGGTGACTATAGTTCATAATAATGTATCGCACACTTGAAAATTCCTAAAAGAATAGATCCTAAATATTCTTACCACCAAAAAGAGGAAAACTATGTAAGGTGATGAATATGTGAATTAGTCTAATTACGGTAATCAATTCACAGTTTACACATACAACAAAACATCGCGTTGTAGATCATAAACATATACAGTTTTTATTTTTCAATTATACCTCAATAAAGTTGGAAGAAGTGAAAAGGCCACCCATGAAATGGGAGAAAATATTTACAAAGCATATATTTGATAAGGGGTTAATGTCCAGGAACTCACAATTCAACAGCAAAAGCAATAATAATAATCAGATTTTTAAATGGCCAAAGGAACTAAACACACATTTTTCCAAAGAACAAAGAAGACACACAAATAAGTGACCAATACGTACATTAAAAGGTGCTCAGCATCACTAATTATCAGGGAAATGCAAATTAAAACCACTATGAGATAACGACCTCATACTCGTCAGGATAACTATGATGAAAAAGACAAAAGATAAGTGGTGATGAGAATATGGAGAAAAAAGAACACTTGGACACTGTCAGTAGGAATGTAAACTGGTAGGGCCATTATGGAAAACAATATAGAGGATCCTCAAAAAAATTAAAATAGACCTACTATCGAATCCAGCAATTCCACTTCTGGGTGGACACACAAAAGAAACAAAATCAGGATCTAAGACCTCTCCTGTTCATTGCAGTATTATTCACAACAGCCAACATATGGAAACAACCAAAGTGTCTATACATATACATACACACATATACATATCATGAAATGTTATTCAGCAATAAAAAAGAAGAAAATGTTGCTGCCTGAGACAACATGAATGAACTTGGAGTGCAGTATGCTGTGTGAAATAAGACAGAGAAAGACAAATACTATATGAGTCACTCACATGAGGAATCTAAAAAAAATTGAATCCACAGAAGCAGAGAGCAGAATGGTGTTTACCTGAGGCTTGGGTGGGGGAAAGGTTGGTCAAAGGACATAAACTTTCAGTTCTAAGATGAATGAATTCTGGGACTCTCATGTACAGCACGGTCAGTTTAGTTTACGATACCGTATTACATACTTGAAATTTGCTAAGAATATAGATCTTAAACGGGCTCACAAAGAAGAAGAAGACAAGGAAGAGGAGGAGGAAGAGAAGACAGAAGAGGAGGAAGAGGAAGAAGAAGAAGAAAAGGAAGAAAAGAAGGAGGAGGAGGAGGAACAACAACTGTAAGTAGGTAAGGTCATAGATGTAACTAACTTGATTGTAGCAATCCTTTCACAATATATACATACATTAAATCATTATGTTGTATACCTTAGATTTATACAATTTTATTTGTCAATTAGACCTCAGTAAAGCTTGAGGAAAAAAGATAAGCCACAGACTGTCAGAAAATATTTGCAAATCACATATCTGACAAAGGACTCATATCTAGAATATATGCAGAACTCTCAAAACTCAACAGTAAAAAAAGAAAGAAAAAAAGTCCCACTAGGAAATGAGCAAAATATACAGATGGAAAATAAGATATGAAAAGGATATTCAACATCATTAACCATTAAAGAAATGCAAGTTAGGACTACAAGATTATCATCATACGACAATCAAAGTTGCTAAAATTAAAAACATTTATAATACCAAATGCTGACAAGAATGGAGAGAAATTGAGTTACTCATACATTTTTGGGTAGAACATAAAATGATACAACCACTCTGAAAAAGTTTGGTTTTTTCTTTAAAAATAAAACATACATTTATCACATGCTCCAGCAACTGTACTCCTGGGCATTTATCCCAGAGAAATGAAAACTAAGGTCCATTCAAAAGCCATACACAATTGTTCACAGCAGCTTTATCTAATTTAGCCTGAAACTAGAAACAACCAAAATATCTCTCAATAGGTAAGTGATTAAACAAACTGTGGTGCATCCATACCATGGAATATTACTCAGCAATTTTTTAAAAAAGAACTATTTGCAACAACTTGGATCGAGCTCAAGGGCATTATGCTGAGTGAAAAAAAAAAGATCTAAAAAGTTCACATACTATATTATTTCATTTATATAGCATTCGTGAAATGACAAAATTACAGAAACAAAAAACAGATGGTAGTTGCCAGGGTTAGGGATGCTATGAAAAGAGAGACTCTAACTATAAAGAGAGAGACCAAGGAAGATACTTGTGGGGAAGGAACAACTCTGTATCTTGGCTATCTACATGTGATAAAATAACATGAAACTGTACACACACATTGAACCAATGTCAGTTTCCTATGAATCACTGGGGAGACTGGGAGAAGGAAACATGAGACCTCTCTGTACTAGCTCTTACAACTTCCTGCAAAATCTGTAATTTTCTTCAAAATAAAGATTTTTAAAAATAAAAAAAACTATATGGTGCTCATTTGTACTGCTCCAGTATTACTCCAGAACGACTGCCACACTCTCTCCCCTTAGATGGGTCCCCTAATCTGTACTCCCTCACTCACAGCGTGTCCTGGAAACTTTAGTTCAGTCCTGTATACATTCATTCTGCTATTCCAGAGTCTATTCACTTCAGGAAGTTCTGGCAGCCACATCCCTGTGGGTTTGACAGGGGTAAATCACCACCCTCCACCTCTGTCAGAAGCATGGTTTCAGAAAGGATGGAAAAATCTTTTCACTCTCCTAAAGTTCTCATGTTGGTGAACGATGGTTACTGCTATGGTCAATTCAAGCAAGTATGTAAGAATTAGGAAGCCGCAGCCCAATACAGGAAGGAAATGCGGTGTGGTAGAGAAAATACTCGCTTGAGCACTGGAGCCCTAAGTTAACCGTTTGTGTCACCCTGGCCAAATCACTTAGTCACCTCATCTGTTAAATATGGAGGCTTTACTAGGGAACTTGTGGTGTCTGCCTGCCATAAAATACCACTGATCTCAAAGCACGATCAGAGAGAAATTCCGAGAAAAATCATATTACCCTGAAGTCTTGAAAGTCAGAAAACTAGTTCTAGAATGTATCCTACATTTAACCATCACTCCCTGTGACCGATATTTTATGGAACATCATCACCAGTGTTAACAAGTCCCAAACGAAAGGGAAACTCTTCAGGAAGTCTTATAGAAAGAAAGTGACAAACCTTTTCAAGGCAGCATTCCAACCACATCTTCAGTTTAAATGATCCTTTGCTCAACATATAGTTGTTCTTTCGGGGATGGGAGGTGGGGGGATGTGTTCTGTTATTTAGATTTATCTTCCCTATTCATTTGATTCATTCAGATATTCACTCGGCTGACAGCTCAGGGCAACTCCGAAAAGGGTTGCACTGGCTGGCAATAATCAAAGCAAAGACATTTCCTGTGCCTGCATCCTTTGGGGCCACTCCTGCTGTTGGAGTGAAAGAATTTAAGAAAAGATTTTCTTTTTTTTTTTCATTCAAGGAAGCAAAAGATCCTAAGCCTGTGAATGAGCTGAGGACATTTCTCCAAAGGAATCAATGAAAAACAATAAAGGGTCATTTGGCAACAAGTGTACATTTTGGAATAAAAAACAGAATCTCCAGCAACCTACTTTGGAGTTTTTGTTTTATTGTGCATTAATTTCCTCTCTGTTTTCTTTGAGACTATTTGAGAAAAAAAAACTCTTTTTGGCAACTTTTTTTTTAACTAATTTATCTCATTTCATATGACCTAAACTAATTTAGAATAAAAGAATATGAGCGGTGTGAGGACTGTCTGAGCCCAAGAGAACAGCCTGGACAACATGGTGAGACCCCGTCTCCACCAAATAAATAAATAAATAAATAAAGTGGGGCATGGTGGCATGCACATGTAGACCCAGATACTTAGTAGGCTGAGGCGGGAGCACCACCTGAGCCCAGGGGGTTGAGGCTGTGGTGAGCTGTGATCTTGCTACTGCCTGGGTAACAAAGTTAAGACCCTAACTCAAAAAAAAAAAAAAAAAAAAAAAAAAAAAAAAAAATATATATATATATATATATATATATATATCACAGCTGGGAGGAAATTCAGAGATTACCTACACCAACTCCTCATTACTGCTTAGTAAATTGAAGCTCAAAAACATAAAATGATGTATCCAACATCAAAGAGCTAGAATTCCACCTCTGGAGTATTCTCTCTGCCTTACCATGGAAACACCCTCATCCCTTTCAGGTCGGAAAAAAATTCTACAGAGCTTGATAATCAGAGCTTCAAACTCATCCAAAGACAATAAGAACTTCTTTTAATTTTTAATTTTAAAGATGTGGGGTACGATTCAGGGTTAGGTACATAAATGTTCATTATGAAGGTAACCTTGTTGATGAGGTGTGCCACCCTCTCCCGGCAGATTCCCACGACTGCCAACCCAGACTTCCCCCACTACCCACCTCCCCCTCCCCCACCACCAGTTTCCACTACTGCCAATCCTTTTCTTATAGTATTACGGAAATTGTTCGAGGTCCGCTTTATGAGTGAGAACATGTGATACTCAGTTCTTTACTTAGGCTTCTTGCTGTTTGGTGACCTCACTCCTTATCAAACTGCTTGCCTTAAGTGGTCATGTGTAATTCTACCTAACTGAACTCAGAACACAGTTTACCCCAT
Organism: Cephalopachus bancanus; assembly: GCA_027257055.1. Taxonomy (NCBI): domain Eukaryota; kingdom Metazoa; phylum Chordata; class Mammalia; order Primates; family Tarsiidae; genus Cephalopachus; species Cephalopachus bancanus. The sequence goes on along the minus strand of JAPVLO010000030.1, from coordinate 2,131,743 downwards.
TTTTTAACGAGCAATCTTATAGGGCATGTACAGTTTGACCCTTGAACAACACAGGTCTGAACTGCCTGAGTCTACATATTCACAGATATTCTTCCACATCTGCCACCCCTAAGACAGCAAGACCAATCCCTGTTCTTCCTCCTCCTCCTCAGCTTCTTTAACGTGAAGACCTTTATGATGATTCACTTCCACTTAATAAATAGTAAACATATTTTCTCTTCATTGTGATCTTTTAATAACATTTTCTTTTATCTAATGTACTTTATTATAAGCATACAGTATGTAATACATATAACATATAAAATGCGTTAACTATGTTATCGGAAAGGCTTCCGGTCAACAATAGGCTATTAGTAGTCAAGTTTTGGGGGAGTCTGAAGTCACAGATGGATTTTTAACTGTGTAGGGAGCCAGTGCCCCAACTCCCATTGTTGTTCAAGGGTCGACTGTATTGATTGAAGGTTTATAATATGTAATCACCATTCTAAGAAATTTATACTCATTACGCCTCATCTAATCATCACAACAACCCCTTAAATTATGTAGTATTAACCTCATTTTTTAAGATGAGGCAATTGAAGCATAGAGAAGTTAGTAGACCAGTTCGAGGACACACATCTAATTCAGATCAGTCAGATTTCTGCATGCAAGGCTTAACCAATATGCTTCTCGGAGCTACGGACTTTTAATTACTTAGCTATTCTTTCAAAACTTCATGCCAATATTTTCTTTAGTAATAACAAGAATTCTAGAATTCTCAATCTAATATTCAGCTTAAAGAGGAAGTGGACTTTAAGCAAAAGTATCCTGCTATCAGAAATTCAAACAAGGTGTATCACCTTATGAGGAAACATATCAAGAACAATGTCGTGAGACTGAGCCTTTCAAGGTTTTAACCAACTTGTGGCTCTGTGGACTGAAACCCACTATGAACCGAACTACATAAGCTCAATAGAGATACACAGTCTTTTCTTCCTAGCCCCTCTGCAAAAATTAGGGTGGCCAGTAAAAGTCTCCTCATAACTAAGCAAGCAGTCTTACACTTTTTTCTGCATTCCTGCCCCCATTATTTTGAAGTTCTACTTTCAAGGATGTACACATGAACTGGCTACATTGTCTCCTACAATGGAGATGAGGAACATGTGTGTCTTTATCAGATCCATCGTATATGTAGAGACACTCTAGCCAGCCATTCCCAGCTGTGTGTCCTCGCTGCATTTCCTCATCTATAAAACAGAGTAGTAAATCCCCACTTGTACTCCACAACTCTAAAATAAAAATGCTTTAAAGTTTAATCCGTTTATATTTTAAATAATTCCTAAAAGCAATAAAGCTATCATTTCCATTTTGTTTACAAAAATAAGCAAAATAGAGTTAGTGATACCTTCCTCGTAGGGTTATTATGAGGATTAGCTGAACTATTCCTTTTGTTTGTTTGTTTTGTTTTGTTTTTACTGAACTATTTCTTATCAAGCATTCAAAAAAGACTCCGTGAATATCATATCCTTGTACTATGGTGATGGTAGAAGTTGTGGTTATCATTAGGAGACTAATAACAAAACTAGAGTGATATCACTTACATAATTGATCAGGGCATTTAATGACTGTCAAAAAGAATAGTTCTGAATCAACCATTCCAAATGAAGATCATTACTTGGGCTGCATGCCCCAAACTAAATTTCTTCTAATCAATTTTGACATTCCTGTAACTGGTAGTTAATGTGCCCTAGTGAGTTCCTCAGAGACCCCATAAAATAAAATCAACTAAAACATTTTTAAGAGCCGGGCTCGGTGGTTCAGCCTGTAATCACCCGCCTTTGAGGGGCTGAGATGAGTGGATTGCCTGAGTCTGCAGGTTCAAGACCCGCATGGGCAACTTGGCGAGACCTCATCTTTACAATAAATCAAAAATTAGCTGGGCGTGGTAGCGTGTACCTGTAGTTCCAGCTACTTGGAAGGCTGAGGCGGAAGGATCGCCGGAGCCCAGCAGGTGGAGGCTGCGGTGGCCGGGAGCGGCCATTGCATTCCAGTCTAGGCGACAGAGTGAGATTCCAACTCAAAAAAAAAAAAAAAAAAAATTTTTTATGAACTTCCTGTGGTTGTAGAAAATCATCAAGAACAGCTCTTTTGGAAATGTTTCAAGTAAAAGTCGTATCATCCATGCTTGATGATGTGGAACCACACACACGAAAGCATGACCACATGCTGAGGCTGACCCAACTGACTTTCAAGGAAAATTTCAACTGGCCTATAGGTACCTCCGCAGGCATCTCAGTGCTTGAGGCAGGATGGTCCTTCTTCCAGACAAGAGTCTAGATTAGGACCTCAGTTTTTTTCAAGAGACTAACAACTTTACCACTTACTTAAGAGGCCCACTAGTACAATGGTGAAGTACATGCACATTAAAGACAAGAAGATCTGTATTTGAATCTTGCCACTGAGCATCTGTATGACATTGTGAGTCATTTAACCTCAGTGAAACTTAACTCACTTTTTCCCTCACCTGCAAAATGGGAATAATAGTGGTACCCTCCTTAATGGGCTGCTGAAAGAATGAAAGAAGATAATATATATAAAGTGCCTAATATTCAACAACAACAACAAATATCCATTATTATTACTCCAGGGAAGCACTTTCAAGCAGCAAACAAATGTGAGCTTTTCTGCTTCTCACTTCCTACCAAAGCCTGGATGAGAGAAATTATGTTTACAGAGGATGATGCTCTAAGCTGGGTCCTGTAAAAACCCATCCCTGGATAAAGTAGAACCATGAGAAGATGACATACTTACATTTCATTAATTTGTGTCCCTATAGCATTTCACATATCATGAATAGAGTGGAGAGAGAGGATATGGGCTCTAGAATCAGATACGGTCTGGATCTCAGTTGCACATTTGCTCCTTACTAGCTGTGTGACCTTGAGGAAGCAATATAAGTTCTTTGAGGCTGAGTTTCCTTATCATTACATAGATATAATGATACCTTTAAAAGATAGTTGATAATTAAATGTTTATAAGCATTAAATAAAGTAAGGCTTACACACTCCCTAGTAGAGTGCCAGATATGCAATAGGCACCCAAGAAATCTGAGTCTCCTTGCAATGCATTTTTATGTCATTGCATAGCTATAAAACTTTTGTTGAGAGCATTATCTTCAATTACTCTTACTGCACCCTATCTAAAGCCTCAAGTGAAACAATTCTTTTAGAATACAATCCTAATAAAATCTTTACTGTTCTGTCGCATGCTTTTCCTTTTCTGATAAGAAATATGTAACAACAGATTGCATCTCTCTTTTTATTTTGGCTGCCAGGAAGCTCAAAGACTAATTAAATTCAACTCTAGAAACAATATTTGTCCTGTTGGTTCTATATATTAGGTGTGCTTTCTGGTTTTGATTTCTATTTTCACTCAGACTTTATTATTACAAGACAGTTCAAATTTTTTATAGAATGTGAGGAGTTAACTAACTAATTAATTAGCCAACTAATTAATTCAGTTACAGGGGAAGATATCAATTTAAGTATTAAGAAAAGAGCACCAGATTTGGATGTTCAAGTCCTAATGATTTCTCACACTTGTCCCCTTGCCTTACGCAATGTATTTCACCGTTCAGATCTACATGTTCTCACATGAAGTCAAAATAATGATCTCTAAAAATCTCTCTGAACCATTTATTATATTAGTATGCTTCTTAGCCTGTCAAGTGATGTGTAAATGTTAAGTATTGTTATTTTTCATAATCAGAGAAGTGAATGTTCAAGCAAGGTGTGCACATACACACACACATTATGGTGCAGCACTGAGGACCCCTGCAGGCAAACATGGAAGATGTGAAGGGGTGGGCGCCTGAAGCAACCACCATGCCTTGGCTGTCTAGAAGGCTCTAGCTGAACTCTCTGGAAGAGAAAAGGCGTGATGGAAATGAGTGTAAACACTTCAAGGGACAATCCCGAATTAGTAAGTTTTTCAAGCCAATTTGTTCTTTTGCCTTTAATCTAAACTAATTTGCTTAGCAGACAGTGCAAATGAGACCAAGGTTTGTTCCCCCAATGAGTCTGTGAGCTTCACCCCTCACTCTCCTCAGGAACAGGTGGTGGGTACCAAGGCGGGGAGGAGGTAGCTTATATTGTGGGAATCCAACATCTATCCTTAATCCCCTATCAATGACAGTGGATATATCACATCCACTGGCATGTCCAAAAGTACTCATATACCATTAATGATTCAGAGAGGGCATCTTATTTTAAGTTAAATTTGATATAGCACCAATCAGCTGTTAATCATAGAGAGGGTAGGTGTTTCTCCATTTTTAAATAATTTGCTCATTTATCTCAAGAGTTCAAATGTTTTCACAGAATTTTTAAGTCTTTTGCTCCAAAACTCATGATCCTCACTAACAACTTAGTGCAAGAGTTGCCTGCCATGGAGGAGAGGAAGTAGGAAATTGCTGGCATGTTGGAAAAATGATGAGGTAGGAACCAGAGTTAAAAGTCACAGGTTCGAGTCCCAGTTCTGCTCCTTGCTAATGTGTGAATATGACCAAGTCACTCAATGGTAATAATATACACAGAGCTACGTGGAGTGTCAGTGCCCTTTGAAAACATTTTACTCATTTAACCCTCACAGCAACCTGACAAGGTAGATGTCTTTCTTATCTTTTTTTTTTTTACAGATTACAAGAATTGTGACTTACAGCAATCAAATGACTAGCCCACCATTAAAAAAAAAAACAGAAAAAACTAATAAGCCAAGCATACGGGATCTGAATTCAAACTACGATTCCAAACCTGTGATCTTAGCCACTGTGTAAAAGATATTGCTTTTATAAATCTTGTTTTCTTCATTTGTAAAATATGGGAATAATAATACTGCCATTAGATTTCTCACAAGGCTGTTACGAGGACCAAACATCACTATGGAGGTATCAACCTTTATTAAGTCAATGTAGTCTACAAATGTCCCATGTTCCCACTCAAATCCATATGCATTTTCTAACAACTGCTTGCTAGGCAAAAACACGCAATGAAATATGCCCCAAATAAGTTACTTCTACATATTCTGAACTCAGAAGAACAAAAACAACAAAAAAAGGTTTTTGTTTATTTGTTTTGTTTTTTGTTTTTGCGTTGGAGTCTCACTTTGTCACCTAGGCTGGAGTGTAGTGGCACACTCAACCACCCCAGCGTCGACCTGCTGGGCTCCAGTGATCCTTCCACCTCAGCCTTCCAGGTAGCTGGAACTATAGGCACATGCCATCACACCCAGCTAATTTTATTTACTTTTTTTTTTTTTTTTAATTGTAGAGCCGAGGTCTCACCAAGTTTCCTGGGCTGGAAGAAAAAATTTTTAAAAGACATCTGTGCAAAGAATGACCGCTGTCATAGGAGCAGCCATGGGCAAGCTGATAAGCAAATGAGGAAAGCCCTTTCAGAAACTGCCCATACCCTTCAGAGAGACAAAACTGCCACCTAAACTGCTGGAATTTCAAATACAGTAAAAGCTATTAGACTGCCATGCTCATCCATTTCCAAGGCAACACACTTTCAAAGGAATTTTCGCTAGGATTCAGTTGACTTTAGACCAATCAAGTGGAAAACAACTATTCATAGCTGCAATTTTCTAATTCTGAATACACCAAGCTTTGGAGAAGTGAATAATGGAATCCTCCACAATTTGATTGCACTCTATCAAAGACTCCTCGTTTTTAGCCCTCAACGCCAGTATTTCAGCTCCATGATATAGTTATTATAGGGAGACTCAGACTAGACGTCCAAAGACCTTGTCCTAATCCTGACTCCTCCAGTACAGGATGTGTGGCCTCAGGCAAATTGCTCAGTCTGTGGGAACCTCTGATTTGTATTTCTAAAACAGGAATGATGCTTGTTGCTCCGCTTGCATCTGAGGGTTATGGAGCAATTAGGGTACCGTGTATCAAAGCCTCTATATGTTATATAGCACCACACAGAAATAAAATGTTTTGCAACATGTAGTCAACTCAGCTCGATCAACTCCCTGAACGCCCTTTGAACTGTGCACAAAGGGCCCAGGGAAAACTTCCAGTACCATCCAAAACAACTCTGACGGGAAAATGTAACTTGGAGCAAAGAGGGGCAAAGCAAAGTATGGAAACATGAAAAGTGCTCTGAAAAACATGTTTTGGTATAGTCAATGATACCCTCCTGAGACCTTTTCTGATTTCTTTTTAGAGAAAACACATTTTCTGATCACAGACTTCAAAACTACAGTGAACAAAAATATTCTGGTGTACCTAGTACATCAAGGTTTCAAAAATCCTCTGGCTAAACAAAATCTCTCTCTGTACCAGAAATGTCTCTTCCTGCCCTGACTATGACAGAATAAGCTAACAAACCAAAACCAAGGTACAAATTGCCATGGTATAAACCCTTCCTTGCTCTGGGGACAGATGTAAAGTCATTTTGGAAGGAAGTCATTGAGTAAGGAGAAGCAGGGCTAAGGTTCTGTATCCTCCTGACCCTGTCATTTAATCCTTCTTCCCTCCCTTACATCATGTAGATAGAAAAGGCCTGTGTGTGATTTAAAGTCAATGCTACTGACACACTCACCTGGGATGATTCGCCCCTCCACCAGTCCATACTTCTAAACTGTAGAATTAGTATCCTCTAGGGATTATCTTGACTGTCAGTAAAGGATTACATCAAAATACACAAAATCATGGAGCCACTCAGGAAGGTAGGAATGCACCTCTCATGCCAATGCCAAAAGTTTCTGCAGAGATTTACGAGTGGCTCAAAAGAAAATGCTTTATGTGACACATTGTTACAGTTGGAAGCAATATTTGCAAAAAGAAGGTTATGACATGTAAGCAGAAGTTGGGAGTGGTTCAGCAGATAAACAGCATTAACAAAAAAATATTAAGTCACTAAGAATAAAGATCCAGAAGGAAAAAATTATGAACTTCGCATCAACTTAGATGGACTTAAAGGCTATAATACTGAGTGATCTATTACAGAAACAAAGAACCAAGTATCACATGCTCTCACTCATAAGTGGACCTTGAACAATTATCGTAATACTATAAAGGATTGGCAGTAGTGGGAAACTGCCAGGGGAGGGGTGAAGGGGAGGCATACCTCATCAACAAGGGTACTTGCATAATGAACATTTTATACCTAACCCTGAATTGTATCCCACATATTTAAAATAAAATAAAATAAAGCTCCATTTAAACTCAGGTTTAAAATAGGTGCTTTAACTTACTGCATGCTTTATATACAGACGTGATTTTATAATGTTTAAAATTCTATATGCCTAATTATTCACCTGAAATTGGTACCTTTCATTTTCTCAAATATTAGGCAAAGATAATGGAATTATTTTCTAGATCAAACTCTTCTCCATGAGGCCTCCCATACTCGGCCAGTGTTGATGGTTTGTCTTGGCTAAGCATGCTCACACTCATCCTGTGTCCTCCTGAACCACAGCCTTGTTTTGTGCTTCTTTTTTTTTCTTTTTCTTTTTTTTTTGAGACCTGCAGTGTTCTTCTCTACAGCTTTCATCAATTTATTTCTTCCTCATCCTTCAGATCTCAACTCAAGCATGACTTTCTCAGCAATGCCTTTTCTGATCTCTCCGACTTAATCAAATCCCACCTATTATCCAGTTTTAGAGCACCAGGGGCCAACACCAGCACAGCACATACCAAAGGTGCAATTTAATATTTATTTGTATGGATATTTGATGAGTGTCTGTTCCAAATAACTATAACCTCCATAGGGTAAAAGGTGTCTTTAATTTTGACCGCCTTCATTACCTCAACATCCAGCACAGAACTTGCTACAGACCTTCAATAAATATTCTGGATGAAGAGATGGATGGCTAAGTTATATATTTCATCCTTCCTGATACTGATGTGGTCCTGGGGTTTGATGAGAGATTCTCCCTAGAGTCCTCAGTACTGGGTAAATTTTCCTGACTTCATTTGTTCAGCAGGAACAGATTGGAGGGCAAAGGACTTCCTAGAACAGGGAAGTTGCGTGACTGAGTTAAGCCATTTGAAACCAAAATATTTTCAAAGCAAGCCTCTGAGAAGCAGCCAAGACAACTAACAAAATTCCAAAACTTTAAAGTTCAAAAAAAAATTAAATTTACAAGTGAACAAATGAATGATAGCTAAGATAGATAAATAGAGAAACAGACATGTTTTAACATAAAATAAACAAGTTGATATTTCACCCAGTAAAGAAAACTATCTGTCTACAGTAAAAAATCTGGTCACACTATCGATTTCATCTAAGTCAGTTTTAGCTGGTTTAATTAGAGTTTGTTTTATTCACAGCCTCCAATGATAATTACTTAGAAAATCAGCAATAAAAAGATGCACAATAGAACTTCTGATTCTAAACTAAGATTTCTGGATTAAACATGGAAGATTTCAAGGGAGAAAAGGAAAAGCCTTTTTATCTATTCTGCTTGTATTTCTTCATCACTCTATCGTGCAGTATAAGTAAATTAAGAATCAATATTGAAAATACAAATTGTATTTAGATACAGACAGTGATTTCCAAATTCCTCACTCTATTATGAAGCCATCAAAAAGCCTGATCCTACCTTTTACAAAATTACTATAACGCAGTAGTTAAAATCTCTTCTTAGAGTCAGAGAGACCCAGGTCTGCATCTCGGCATGCCCTTGGCCAACCCCATAGCACCAGGTGAGTCACTCACCTCAGTGAGCTTCAGTTTCATTAACTCCAGAAAGGAGGACATTAGCCTCACTGTTCTGATAAGAAAAACTAAGTAATAATGTTTAGGTATCTGAAGACTAGTACCTAGACCTCAGTTTGTGTTCAATAAATATTTATTATAAGTATTATTATCAGCGACATTTTATCAATGAAATTCAAGTCACCTTATACACAGAATCACTCATTTTATTTCTCATAACCCTCTTTGGTATATATAGAGAAGAAAGAGATAGATATATAAACAGACCAACCAGCCAGGCTCAGTGGCTCAGCCTGTAATCCCAGCACTTTGGGAGGCTGAGGCGAGTGGATTGCCTGAGCCTGCAGGTTCGAGACCATCCCGGACAACTTGGCAAGACCTCGTCTCTACAATAAATCAAAAAATTAACCGAGTGTAGTAGTGCATGCCTGTAGTTCCAGCTACTTGGAAGGCTAAGGCAGAAGGATCGCTGGAGCCCAGCAGGTCGAGGCTGCGGTAGCCAGGAGCATGCCACTGCACTCCAGCCTGGACAATAGAGTGAGACTCCAACTCAAAAATAAAATAAAATAAAAAATAAACAGACCAATCTAGAAAATGTAACTGGTTACTCAGACTCAACAGCAATGACAATGTTAAGAGATGCCAAGTCTTATTTCCTGGAAATGACAATCACATGACTTTTTTTTTTTTTTTTTTTTTACTATTTATGGAGTAAATAGTGGAACCAAAATATTCATTCACAGCACCCAACAGAAAATGTGTGTCAGCCACCTACTTCTTTCCAGCAGAAACCAATACATTTCCCCAGGCACCACGCAGTACATTTAAGCTCACATTTCATAGGTTGGGACTAAGTCGCATGGCCACCCCTAACTCTAAGGGATCTAAGAAATCAAGGTTTTCAGCTGGAAAACTGCTGCTATGGACAAAATGGGAGGTCTAGGGATAAAGAAGGAGAGGAGAATGGATATTCGGCTGCTAAGCAGTCTCCCAAAATGGACTTTCGTGGTCAGTTAAGGTATAGAAAGAAGACAATCATATCCGGATTGTTTTGGGCGAAGCACCTGGCCGTTCTTGAGTGACAGAGCAGTGAAACATACCCAGCACTTCACATGACCTCTCCATCACCCAGCACACTCCTGCTCCTCCAGGACTCAACTCAAGTGCTCCTTCCTCTGTGAGGCCTTCTCCAACCTTCCCCACCAAACTTAGGCATTTTCTTTAGTACTCTCATGACACCAGGCCGTAACTCCTCTAGCAATTAACACTTTCTCTTAACTGTATCTGATTTGTGTCATTTTTCTTCACTAAAATGTCAGCTTTTATGAAATTTTCATTTCTGCAGCCCCAGTGTCCAGGACTATGCCTAAAAGGAAGACGAGCTCCATAGTTATTTCTTAGAGTAGATCAAAATGGATCGAACTGAAATGAATTGAACCCGGCCAGCACTGCACTGAATCGAAGACTCAGGGATCTGGCACGATCTCCTGCCTCATCCTGTGATGGTGGCTAGCAGAGTGCCTGCCCCAGTGCCATAAAAGATGATGACAAGCTTACAAGCTTACAGTTCATACAAATAGATCACATCTCAATGAGATCATACATTTGCTTGGCTTTCTGGCCAGAAAAGAGAGTCAAAAAGCAGTTACATTAGCTGATTTCCTCTCAGGGGAACTATGGAGAAAGGAGTAAAAGTCACTGTTTACCAAACAAAAGGCTGAGAAAATACTTTTCCATTTAAGAAGATGACAAATTAGTGAAAGTGACAAAAATAAATGAAAACCTACCACACACTCAAAAAAGTTGCACAACTGCTTAAAAGCCAAACTATAATTATAAATGTGTTAGCACTTGGCACAGAGTTCAGGATTTCAAGGAAGCAAGCCACTCTTTTATGAACACTAGACAGAAATGTCATAAGCAGCTTTTGATTAAACTATGATTGCCACAGTATATAGGAATGAACTAGCATATGGTGTTTTTAAAATAAACTACTAACCACATCCAGTGGTTTCAATTAAAGAATGGTTCATTGCTTACAAAAATTCCCCTAGATCCAGCTGTCTTCCAAAAAAGTCCAATTGCCTCACTCTGAATTTCCACTGTCATCAGGCAGAAAATCCCTCGGGTTTGGTGTGGACACTCAGGGTAGCATCTTTGTAAAAAGTAAATATCTAGCCGGGCTGGGTGGCTCAGCCTATAATCCCGCACCTTTGGGAGGCTGAGGTGAGTGGATTGCCTGAGCCCTCGGGTTCGAGACTCGCCTGGGCAGCGAGACCTCATCTCTACAATAAATCAAAAAATCAGCCGGGCATGGTAGCGCACGCCTGTAATTCCGGCTACTCGGAAGGCTGAGGCAGAAGGATCGCCGGAGCCCAGCAGGTTGAGGCTGCGGTGGCCGGGAGCGGCCACTGCACTTCAGTCTGGGCGACAGAGTGAGACTCCAACTCAAAAAAAAAAAAAAAAGTAAATATCTTAGTCCAGCTTTGCCTTGGGGTAAAAAAAAAGTATAAACTGAATTGGAGAGATAAATTAAATGATCTCCTAGAAGACGAAAGGAATTTTAGAAGTCTAAAGTTACTTATCATATGGTTTTCTGGTATTCAAAAAAAAAAAGTACTAGAAAAAGGGTTAACATGACTATAAGACAAGGCCCAAGTTCCTCAGAGAAGGAACATCTTGTAGAGATGATTCTAAAACCAACATGTAGAGGCATGTTAATATAAGAATGAAAGGAAGCTAGCTAGAAAATCACTGTACTCATTTAATAATCAGGGTGAAAAAATTATCCCTAGGAAATCAAAGGTAAGGCAGGTAGCGGTTACTCAAAACTGTTTTGTTTTTTTTTTTTAATCCAGTCTTCTTTCTTTCGATGGGCAGCACAGTTGATTCCAAGTTTTTGCTATTGTGAATAATGCTGAAATAAACATGCATGTGCAAGTATCTTTTTCATAGAGTGATTTGAATTCCTCCAGGTATATTCCCAGAAGGGGGATTGCTGGGTCACAAGGAAGGTGAATTTTTAGATCTTTTAGGAATCACCACATTGTTTTCCACAGAGGGTGTACTAGTTTACTCCCACCAACAGTGCAGAAGTGTTCACTTTTCCCTGTATCCTCTCCAGCATCTGTTGTTTTTTGAGTTATTGATGATGGCCATCCTGACTGGAGTTAGGTGGTTTCCCAGAGTGGTTTCAATTTGCATTTCTTTGATGATTAGTGAGGCTGAGCAAAAATTTTTTCATGTATCTGTTATCTGTTCGTGTGTCTTCTTTTGTGAAGTTTCTATTCGGTTTGAAGAGAAAATGGAAAGACGTGGTACTATTAAGTTATGGGGCTCTATTTTGAGGGATAAGACGTTAGCCTTTTGCCATCCACCCAGTGACTTTTCTGTTTGCCTTTGAGCTCATTGTCTTTCTTGATTGTGTTTCTCTATTTCTGCTCCTTCTTTCCCCAGAATATGTCATCTCCTCTCCCTCCTCTTCCTTACAGTGGCATCCCTGCACTTCCTCTCTTTATTCCCCATGACTGACCATAATAAAGAACTTGGCAACATTTTTTAGATGCAATTGTTATTTAAAAATTGTTCTCCAGGTTGGCTTTTCTTCTTGTACATTATCCTTGACTGATTTCTTTTCCATCTGAACTTGTATAAGTCTTTTATTAAATTAGAAGTTCCCTACCCCCTCTCAGTCATTAAAGACAGCATTCTCTCCACCTGCCAAACAAGGAAAGCATCTCTGCCACTTCTGCCTATATACAAAGATGCACAGAGAACATCAGCATATGTATCCCATTATAGTCACTGCTTAGATGTTTTTACTAATATCAGAAGGAATCACAAAATAATAGGATGAAAGAAGCTTAAAGAGAATGTAGCATAACAGATTTCCAAAGTCAGTTTCATGGGGGAGGGGGAGGGAACCCATAAGCCTTCCATCTTTAGTTGGGGCATGCAAAGACCAGCTCAGAAAATTATCCTCAAGCCACACATCCATACTTTCCAAAAAATTTGGTTAGACAATGCAGTACAAATTATATGCATGTAAGGAATCTGCACGCAGACCTCCTAAATATATAAAAAGTAAAAATAAATAAATAAAAACAAACACTTTGGTTATCCTTTGATCTAATTAAAGTAGTCACTGGAACACCAGTTAGTTACCTGTCTTCAGTCCTTCTTGATCAGAGTAACTTTTGCTAAAAATCTACATCTAGAAATTGGAGGAGCAAGGGAGAATATTTGTTATGTCTGTTTGTGGACATCATTAAAAATAATCCAAAACCTTTTTGAAGTTTTTTGCCCATTTACTTGCCTTGTTTATTTGTTTGTTTGTGGCATTCAGCAGTATCACAAGAGGCAACAAAGTATAATTAGACAAAGGACTGACTTAGCTCATGCAGGGGGTTCTGCATATTGAGTGAAACTGCAGTAAATTTCTAGTTATAGAAATTGCTATTTCCATACCTTGGTAACAGAAATCGCCCTATTTTCTGATGAAAACAACTTCGGTTTTGAATGAATACAGCAAGCTATACAGCCCACATATTTATTGTAAATTTGGATCCAGAAGTCACATTTTGCATTACACTTAAATTAGTCCTACCCAGCCTCACAAATGAAGCAGAATCAATTAAATATAATTGCTTTCTCTTGTAGCCTTTGTGGTAAAATTTTGGTAACTGACAAAAGGTAATATTGATATAAATTACTGAATCACAATACCACCATCATCAGAAGTGGCTTCTGAGTAAGTATATCATGTATAACATGCTTTTCTAACAACTAGAATTCTGCTTAATTGGCAAATAGCAAAAGAACAAAAAATTCCAGGGATGGTTCAGAATCATTAAATCACAGTCCTGACAGGGATGCATAAACGTCATCTAAATTCATTTCAGAGAGCAACGTGGAACTTAATCTGTGTATCCATACCAGATACACATATAGAACTGATTCTTAAAGTTCTCTATATAAGAAATTCCACTAACAGCCTTGGTGACACATTCAGTAATTAACAAATCTCACCACCCTGAGTAACCTCTTTTATGTACTACCCTCACTCAACACAATGTCATATGAGCCCTAAATAAATAATATCATAAGCAGAAGTAGGCTTATTCTAACTTAGCAAGTTTTTGGTTCTTTAGAGAAATGCCATTTTAAATAATATTTTGCATTTCAACAGTGGCATATTTTTGCACATTTTAATATTTTAGTATCTTTCCCATGAGATCAAGTACATACAGGTAGCACTTTTATCTCTGTTTTGAAACCACGGAGAATTTCTATTTTATTTATGTGCAAACTAGTTTTTGCAAAAACTAAGATGCTGAGCTACAGCATGAGAAAAATAACTTTTCCTGGCCTTCTCTCATTTCACCATTATTCAACTCACTCTTTTAACAGTTCTTTAGTGATTGCTATTTGAATCACATTTCAGTAAGGGTTTAGACTGGGAGAACGGCATTTTTTTTTTTACATCCAAGATGGCTGGTTGTAAATACTGGATAATTTACAACAATTCCCCTACCGTTTTTTTTTTTTTTTCCCTTGGACAGACTAGACTATTTTAACCCAATAGATAATTTCTGGACATTTTACTTACTCGTTCATTCAAAGAACATGCTACTGCAGGAAACGGGTCAAAAAAAGTATGTGATATTGCTCCTGCCTTTGAGGTGCTAGCGATACTCTTGGAGAGTTGACACACACCTGAGTAACAGAGGTAAGTCACTATTTGAAGCATTTCAGGTCTAAGTACCAGAATGCATAATGTGTACAATACTTGCTGCAGGAATTCAAAAACTGGGAAAGCCATTATGAGTTGGTATAAATAAGCTTAAAGAGACCTTGCTAAGACAGAGTAAACCTAAAATTTTCATTAGACTATGTAAAATATTGAAAACGGAATCTTTGTAACATAGTTGATTTATTCTTAAATGTCTTGGGATCCCATGTAAGGAACTTGCTTTAGGTAATAAGGAGCATTAGAAAGGTGGTTTGTTTGTTTGTTTGTAAAATTAAGGAGAATGGCGGGGGTGTGGTGGCTCCCGCCTATAATCCCAGCACTTTGAGAGGCTGAGATGAGAAGACTGTCTGAGCCAAGGGGTTCAAGACCAGCCAGGGCAACTTGGTGAGACCTTGTCTCTACAATAAATCAAGAAAAATTAGCTGAGCATGGTGGCTCGTGCCTGTAGTACCAGCTCCTTGGAAGGCTGAGGCAGAAGGATTGCCTGATTCCAGCAGACCGAGGATGCAGTGGCCGTGAGTGTGCCATCGCACTCCAGCCTGGGCAACAGAGTGAGACTTCGACTCAAAAATATCAAAAAATAAAATAAATAAATAAAATAAAATTAAGGGAAAACTATAGTACCAATATCATAAATGTCTCATAGTCTTTTCTGAAATAACTTCCTTTTATTTCAAGAAACAACCTCAAAGTTAAAAACCCAGATAAGAAGATACTGCCTTAGGAATTCAAAGGAAGGGGCAGGCGCACACACACACACACACACACACACACACACACACACACACACACCAAAAAAAGAAAAAAAACATTGAAGGAAAAGCCAGTAGGACTCAGTGAGTGGCTGACTACAAAAGGAAAAGGGCAGAGAAAAATCTAGGGTAATTAAGACTTTGATTCTATGGGTAACCAAGAAAACTGGGACTCCTTGCTCATAACACCTCTATAAAAATGTGATGAGCCGGGCTCGGTGGCTCAGCCTGTAATCCCGTGCCTTTGGGAGGCTGAGGTGAGTGGATTGCCTGAGCCCGCGGGTTCGAAACCCGCCTGGGCAGCGAGACCTCATCTCTACACTAAATAAAAAAAATCAGCTGGGCGTGGTAGCACCTGTAATTCCAGCTACTTGGAAGGCTGACGCAGAAGGATCACCGGAGCCCAGCAGGCGAGGCTGCGGTGGCCGGGAGCAGCCACTGCACTCCAGTCTGGGCGACAGAGTGAGACTCCAACTCAAAAAAAACAAAACAAAAAAAAATGTGATGAAAAGTCAGGGAAGACTCCTATCCATGGGAAAGTTATTAAAAGAACCTAACATTCCTGCCTCCAGATTGTGGTCATGGAAGAATTCCGGAGAATTTATTTATAGCCTTAGTCTGTGGTCCCTCACCCTGACTCCTCCTGCATCAACATTTCACACTCTTAAGGTCCTGAATTTAAATCCCTGGTGCTAAGCACCCTTGTCCTTCTATATGGAAAACTTCCTAAACAGAATATCATTTCAAGAAGATCTTTGCCAAAAATCTTTTATTGTTTTCAGTGTACTCCAATCACACACACACACACACCACACACACACACACACACACACACACACTCACTCACAAATACACACTCAAGCTTCCTGCCTTGTAAACCTGAACCCCAAACCACAGGATGTGTCCTGCCTTCTGCTTAGGTGGTAATGTCTGTGGCAGGCTGTCGTTTATACCCCATTTGCTCCGTCAAAGTGTATTTCAGATCTTAAATTCCACACACTGTTCTGGTCTTCCCCATTTCCCATCCCAAGTCACAATCTCTTTTTAGCCCTGAATACCCCAGCACCTGGAATACACTAGAACCCTCTGAGGACTCCTGAACTCATAAGTCACTATAAATAGCAACAACATCAACTCTCCCATGACACACATAAACACACTATTCATAACATCTCATGGCATGATAAAATAGAATAACTATTGGAATAGAATAGCCAGTGGCAACAAGAAAATGAATAGTGTAAGAACCACCATCTGGAGGGCACCTCAAGGTGGCTTCAAGAGATCCACATTTCAGAAATTCAAGGCTCCCTAAGAAATGTATACAGTTAACCGGCCAAAGAGGCAGAAGCACCATGGCACAGGCCTCTTGTATTCATCAGCATCACAGTGGAATAAACAACAATTATTTGTAAAACACAACATTGTTAAGCCAACCCAATGCCACCAAAAACACAACTATGCCAACATTTTTCCTTTCTGCCCAACACTGCCTTCAAATTACTGACTTGTCCCACCCAACAGTCCTTCTTAACCAGATTAATTTCACAAAGAAAGAACCAGAGAGAGATTCTTCTTATGAAAGAGAATACAGCCTGTTTGATTGCAAGGGGCCCGGATCTGGAAATTCCAACTGTTGACTGAATTCAAGGACATACTTGGTAAGCAGAGCCATGGGCCAGTGGCAGCATTCCACACAAAAGAAAAGCACAGTAGCTAGCAGCTCTGCCCCGTGAAAGCCTTGCTTCCTTGGCCCTATCGCTTGCCAGCCAACATCCAGACTGACACCCACTGGCACGATAAGAGACTGAATTTAGGTTGTTTCTCCCAAATACGCTGTTGGAAGCCAGGAGTCAAGCAGACAGCTAAAGCAATGGAATAGCTAGTGAAAATCTGTGGCAGGAAAGGCCTGAAGAGCTAGTGATTATTGTTCATAAGGATGTAATTTCGAAGAAGTTTTAACCTGTCTGGGGCATTACCTGTGTATAACGGATAGGAAAAGATGAGCTTGAAGGCCATCGCAGCAACTCAAAATAACAAATGCTAACCATAATTGCTGACTATACACAGTGCTTATTTGATATTCAGAACATTATTATTAAATTCTATCATTATTCCCTTTTTTTTCCAGATGAGGAAATTGGAGCGCAAAGAGGTTAAGTAAACAGCCCAGGTTACTCCGCTGGTATGAACTAGGATTCAAACTCAAATAATCTGGCTTTTAATGGCTCTGATATGCTCCCTTTCCAGTAAAATTGCAAACACTACGTTTTCAATTATTTTTTAATATAAAAAGCTTTTGTACTCAGACCTAAAGATAAAAGTACTTCCTCCTACTCATAGAAGGTGAAAAATAGAGCAGAGGAAAAAAGAGACAGTATAGTTCTTTTGAGTTCATATTTTGTTTTATTTTTTAAACAGAGACAGATCTACACATTCCAGAGAACCCCTTCTCTCCTATATGCCAATTGATTTCTGAGATATGCCAAAGGCACGTAGAAAATTAAAGAAATCTTATTGTGCAGTACCAAAATGAAGGGTCTTGTCTGAAAACATGTTAAAGATCAAGAAAAAGTACAAATGTACCAAGAAAGTATGAGGTCAGGTTGGGGGAGGGGTCGGGGTGTGCACTGGGAAAAGGGGAAGTCAAATGACAAACACCAAATATTCTTGGCTCTTATGAAAAGCCACTCTGTTCATTTACCCGGAAGCACCAAACAAAAGCAGCTGCCCATTTCTCTGTTTCAGCTTCCTGAATATAACTGGATCACCAACCAGCAGCCATTGTCCCAGGCTCACAGAATAACGTTCACTAGCATAAATCCGTCATTCCTGGTAGGCATCCAAAAAGCTAAAAAGAATACCATAAGACTGAATGAGTGTCTGTAGGCACATACCTAGCGCTGCGATTCCACAATGGGTCAGACCTGTGCTGTGAGAGGCAGTTAGCACCTCCAAGCAATGATGCATGTCCAAGCTTGTCAAGAACTATCTTACGTATCAGATCAAAATGATGAACAGCATGTTCTGTTGGCAGCTGGGCTTCCTAACATTTTACACATTTTCAGAGTATCTACATTCCCAAAGTAGCCTGTGATGCCCCCGTAAATATGCCAGGGCACTAACAAAATGAGGGTGCTAGGGCCAAAACCAACTAGGGTGGGAAGCTGTGCTATGTTTTCAAAGCCTGTCTCAGCCAGGACCACCTTCCCACCCACTTTTTGGGCAACCCTCGGAGGATGGCAGCTGCTAACTTAGGGGGAAAAAAAGTGCATGGTGGAGGAGGCAAAAGGATTATTTTTAAGAAAGAGCACAATCTAACTTTTCTCCCCACCACCCACTCCACACCACCTCCTCATTCCCTTGTCTCTCCTGCTTGTTCTTTCACTTCACTTTTCTTCTCAGCCTCTCTCTCCCGTTGCTTGGTGCACCATGCTCACACACGTTTCCTTCTCTGGGTCCCCAGCTGGGACACCAGCTCTGACGCCACACTGGGAATAGCAGCTGTGCCAGGACTCGGAGCTGCCGCTGGGCTCAGAGGGGGGGATACCACGCTCGCCAGCTTCCTCCTCAGAGCTCCAAATGTGTAAGAATAAAACACGCATTCACTTTTTAGAAATCTTGTCTTGACAACAGAGCCAAGGCAAAAAAGAAAAAGCATCTCTGTTATAAACTAAATGAACCTGTTAATTATGCTATCTTCCTAATGTGCCTGAATACTGGAAGATATTTGGTTTACTTCTTCTAAAAAAATGTCCTGTCCTATTCAATTCTATGCCACTTTTTTTTCCAAGAGATAGGTTCTCACTATGTGGCCCAGCTGGAGTAGAGCGGTTATTCACAGGCACAATCATAGCTCACTACAGCCTTGAACCCTGGGCTCCAGTGAACCCTCCTGCCTCAGCCTCCTGAGTCTCTGAGACTACAAGTGCCATGGCGCCTGGCTCATGTCACTTGAATGTGGCTTATGAAATGAAGCTGCCTGAAGACTGCGTGGACTTGTGAGCATTCGTAAGATACATGAGGAATACATGTGCTCCATACATTTCTTCATCACCTGCGGGTAGCAAGAAGCTCCACATTCAGGAGTCATCTACCCAGACCAACAGGCCGCTATGGCACTTGACAAAATAATGAAGCACTTTCCAAAGTGGGATGACTGAAAGACAAGACCAGATGCATGTTACGTAGCCAGGGAGAAAGGCAGGGCAGGGAAATATAAATGCACACCACACACACACATATGCAGTGCAAGGGTTAAAGACAAAATCCCTAGGCCAGGTCTTACTTAAATGTGGAAAATATGTAGACAAGTAAAAGCAATGCTTACGTCTTCTTCCATAGTGAGCCATGCATTCAATTACTCTTCAATAAACATGTATTAAGCACATACTAGGTGCCAGGCATTGTTCTAGGTGTCAGAGATAACATAGTAAAAAAGACAACCTGACCCTTGCTCTCAGGGAGCTTACAATCTAGCATCGGGTCAAGACAAAACTGCAGGCTCACAAAATCACAAGTTGACACATGCATAACGAAGAAAGCAAACAAGGAGTTGAGAAAGAATAACAAAGGGGAGTCTATCAGTGAGAAAAACAGTAAACTTTGAAAGTTGAAACATAAGCCGGGTTCAGTGGTTCAGCCTGTAATCCCGCGCTTTGGGAGACTGAGGTGAGTGGATTGCCTGAGCCCATAGGATCGAGACTCGCCTGGGCAACTTGGCAAGACCTCATCTCTACAATAAATCAAAAAATTAGCCAGGCGTGGTAGCGCACACCTGTAGTTCCAGCTACTTGGAAGGCTGAGGCAGAAGGATCACCGGGAGCCCAGCAGGTCGAGGCTGCGGTGGCCGGGAGCGGCCACTACACTCCAGTCTGGGTGACAGAGTGAGACTCCAACTCAAAAAAAAAAAAAAAAAGCTGAAACATGAAGAGAGAAAAACTAACCAGGACAAGAATGAGTTGAACATTACAGGAAAACAAGCTCACATGTACAGAGGCCCTGAGGCATAAAAGTTTTGGGCACCAAGGAACTATAGCATCAGTGGGATGTGATTGTAGTAAAGTGAGCAAGGAGAGAATGGCACAACGTAGGACTAGAGAGACACCGTGGGCCGTGATGCCCAAGTAAGATGTTATTCTAAGGGCAACGGGAAATTTTCAGCAGAGGAAGAATGTGACTCAGTTTACCCTTAAGGATGATCGACGTTGCTTCTGTATGGAGAAAGACTTGAAAAGTATAGGCTATTGCAGTTGTCTAAGCAAGAGATGGTGATTTCCTAAACCAAAATATAACAGCAGAACGGAAAAAGAGCAGACAGATTCAAACATACTTTAAAGACCAAACCAATAAAAGTTACTGAAGAATTGCATAGGGGGGTGAGAGCAAAGAATCAAAGCTGACCCTCAAGTTATTACTTGTATGTGGGTTGTCTGGTTTTTGTTTTTTTCCAGAAGTTATAAGTATTGTACAATGCACTGCCAGGCACATGTGGGAATCTCACCTATGGACATGACATGTCTATGGATATAAGTAACTCAAATACCCTAGATCAAAGAATAATAGAAACTGTATGTGGCTGTACTTAAGAGACAATAGTGGCATACTAGGCAAGTATTTCATTAAGTGGGTTTTCTCATAAGAATTTTAGTGTCACATTGGCACCAGAGCCTTGCAGCCACCCCAATATCATAGTGTTAAATATCTTTCTAAATGTAGGTGCAATAACTCTGACTTTTAAACAGAACCATATCAGATAATCAACTACCAATCCATCATAAGCAAGAGAGAAAATATGGTCATTTCTAAGAGGACCTTCAAGTCAAATTGGATGACTCATATCAAACATGTCAAAGGCACATTACCGCATAACCAGCAGAAAAAACACAAACCATAAAATACAAATGCACAATAATTTCCTTATGATCACTGAGTAATTGGGTCCCCAGTAACTGTCTCTCCACAAGATCCCTTCAGAAACTCAGTACACAACACAATACAGGATTCCCCCAGGAAGAAACCTTTGCGGTTAAAGAGAATGAATTGCCTTTTTTATTTTACACGCTGTGCTCAAACTGGTCCCCAGATGCCACCGCAAGCAACAGTATTCTGTGGTTGAGTCCCATGCAGTCTCAGCATCTTCTTCCTGATCTGTTCATTCCCTACTACCCAGAACTGTTTCCATTGCTCTTCCTCAAGACTGGCACACAATGCTCATCTCAAAGGTCCACTTGTCTAGGTAAGCGCCTCTTTACTTTTTAATACTTATAGTGATGATGCACTCTTGTTCTTAAGCTGAACAAAAGACAAATTATAAGAAGGTAGGAGGGAGGGAGAGCTCACAGGCACACTGGAGAGAGAACCTCTTTGGTTTCTTACACTGGTTCAGGCCTTGCCAAGACAGATAGTAAATCAAGATAAACAGTAGCAATTTATTTGGAAAGGAATGTTATCTTTTGCTCCTCCAAACTATTAACAGTGACCTTTTTTTAATGTGCATTTCAAGGACTTCGCTTGAAACAGATTCCATATTACTTTAGTCGAAATAAGAAAGATTTCTTTCATTTCAATGAAAAGCATGTTAACTTTAGTCTCCTGCCCTCCGGTCCTTCTAGGTCCTACATTTATTCCAACACTTTCTAATTTTAATGGCGTGGCAGACCTCCAGCTCTCCTCCGCTCTTGTCTTTAATTCGGTGGTCCATCTGCAGTGCTCCTCTCAGCACGGTACTTCTCTGGCTTCCTAAGCCACCTGCTCAGCTCCAAGGGTGAGACCAGAAAAAAATCCACAGCGCTATGCCTCACACCCTCTTTAATTTAACTCTGTAAATTCACTTTTCAACACCCCTGAGCTGCTCATTCTAATTTGGCCTGTCATCACCTGCAGTGACTGAACGCGATCTTTATCTCTGCCACCCATAATGCATTTTATTGCAGGGTCCGTATTTCTGCAACTGCAGCAAAGACATGAAGAATGTACACAGCTCTGCCAACATGAAAGGCTGTTGCTGTGTAACTCCTCTTGGGGAATCTCCCAAAACTGGCATGTGTTTCCACTGCACATATTCGTTCCCATTTCAGCATGAGGCTACCCATGTAGTCAAATTTTCTCCACGTTAGAAGAAACACAAGGCAACATAAATACACACCTCAACACACAGTCCACCCTAGCATTTGAATACAAGGGTGTTCTTTGACCTCCTGCTAGCTAGTCGGCTCCTAATAACACTTCTATCCAATATATGGCATCTAATAGGTTCAGTGTTTCAAAAAGTGTGTCACTCTATAGTCATCTGTCTTAACAGGATGCATTTTCATGATTCCTGTTTAAATCATTGAGCTGGCCCACAAACTGGTTAAATGTCACCTATATAACGCTGACATTTGGAAAGATACGTAAATATAATACTCTCATCTTGCTCTACTGTCTCAATAGATCCTATTTCTAAACAAAAACAATCTAGAAAGTTCTTCAAGAGTCTTCCAGTGACTGCTGATTATGGTAGTTAAATACCTTCTGTAGCACTCTGTCCTATTTCACATGTTAAAAAGTAGAATACTGGACCAAGCACGGTGGTTCACACCTGTACAGCAGTTTGGGAGGCTGAGGTGAGAGGATCGCTTGATCCCAGGAGTTTGAGACCAGCCTGGGCAACATATTGAGACTTTGTCTCTCACTCCAAAAAATAAATAAAAATTTTAAAAAGTAGAAATACACAACTATGCCTAGGCTTTGTGAGATCAGATCCACTCAGAATCTCACCAGACAACCTCCTAGATCAGCCTGCCGGTATGAACAAAGCATCTTCACAGTCGTCATCCTACAGAGCTGGCCATCTCAGTATTCCTGCATCCCTCCCCCTTAGCCACAAGATTCTAAAAAGTCTCCTTCCCAAAGACGTGGGAGGGAGACAGCGAGAGGCCCCAATGCACGGAGTACTCACTGAGAGGCTTTAGGATGCTGCTGCTGGATTCGTCAGCGTTCTCCACATCTGATTTGTCAGAGTAGTTTTCAGAGATTCTCTCCTTCTCCTTCTTCTCCTTGTGCCCTGTCTTTCTCTTGTGACGTCTCCTTCTCCTGTAACTCTTCGGCACATGAACCCCGATGTAGATGGTGTGGTGGCCTGGAGAAGGGGCACACATCACTGGTCAGTTCAAATCACATTCCCCAATGCACACATACCGCACAAAAGGCATGGGCCAGAAGAGAATGCCTAAGGATTCAACATTACCATACTACAGTCCACAGACTCACAGTGGAAAATAAAATCTTCTCCCAGTTTTCAGTTAGCTTCAGATAATTCAACCTGTTGGTTGGCACCAGGATTCTGTGAGGGTGTACTCTAGTCCTGTCCACACAGACTGATTTTGTTTAAGAAAGTCAAAGAACATCGAACTGGGAATTGAGAATCCTTGATTCTGGACACACCTCTGCCATCAATTAGCTATATAACCTTGAGCATGTCACTTGGGGCCTCGGCCTCATCCTTGATACAATGAGAGGCTCGAATTGGGTAATTCCTGGGAGGCCCTTCCAGTCCCAACCTTCCATGAGTCTATGACGGCACTAAAAGAGATACCTGCCGGAAAAGGAGCTTGAGAGCTGCAAAAATAAAGATTTAACTCAGAGTTCAAACAGTCATCTTGCTGGGGATAAGGTTTTACATTAAAACTTTTTTAACCTAATCAGCAGAATAGAGACTAAGAACTGGGACAAACTGAGAAAAATAAGGCACACTTGGAAAAAAGATTTTAGAAATACTCAAATGTTCACACTAGGAAACAGTAAAATGAATGTCAGCCTCAGAGTCATTCTCATTTTTCTTTTTTCGTTTCCAAAAGTTTCTAAAAACTGGTTGTTGCAATGATAAAAATAAACCCAGCCCAGCAAAAATTGCCTTGAAGAGAAGGGCATGAGGAAAAAAGATTGTGAAATGCTTTCAGTTCTCTAGATGGAAGGAGCTGCAAAACTGACAAGTGGTATTATTTTTACAAAATCTAATAAGACAAATAAAAAGGAAGAACTCAAAGTTCCACATCATTTTTTTATATTGGGAAACTTTTACTTTCACTTTAAATACAGCATCACTTCTGAATTTAGGAATTACCCTTTCAGAAAGAATGTGAACACTTTTTTTATTGCAAATTAGATTAGGTTATCTCATCTATGGGGTTGACTTCCCATTTCTGGAATTATTCCTTGATGACAATTTTACAGTGCCATAGACACTATCACGTTCCTTCATGCAAATACACGTGCATACAGTAAGTCTGCTACAAACTGCCATGAACTACCATCCACAGTTTCCACAGTAACTCATCAGGCATATCTAAAAACACCATAATTCACAGGGGTGTTTCCTTAAACTGGCAGGCTTCAAAGAATGATGTGTTCCTCCAAGAAATAGACTGCAACTAAAAGAAATGCAGAGCCTAAGTGAATGGGTTAGCATTCAAAAGAAAATACCTGATGCTTGAATGAAGTTGGAGGCATCTTTACACAAAGCAGAACCCCCCCTTCCCAACACACACACACACACACACACACACACACACACACACATAGCAATTCAGTTACTACAAAGCACAGTGAAATTCTCCTTCCAGAATGCGTGCCAATGGAAATTTATCATGTCTAACCATTTGCAAGCGAATCGTTCTCATGGAAAGCTATATTATACTAGGTAGTAGGAAATGTCTCAGAAACAATGTGAATTAAGAAACAGTGTCAATTATTTCCTGTGCTCCAGTTACCGAGGGAGTCCTGTAGCCTTTATCTCAAGTCTCAACAATAGAAGTAAGCAAAGCTAACCCTGCCTCCAGTAAATCAAACGCTGAAAGCTCGGTTGCCTTCGTTCAGGAAAACACACACACACACACACACACACACACACACACACACACACACACACGAAAGAGGTTGGAAAAATTCTGCCACATTAAATATTTTCTTTACCTTATTGATTAATAGCAATTAAGCAAAATAGTAATTAAGTTACCTTAGGTAGACTGATGTAATACAGAAAGATTTTTAATATGTTCACCAGATCTGCATAGTACGTTTGATCAAACCATTTAATAGACAGTCTCTATGAGTAGATGGCAGGTTAAGGTCAGATTTTTGGCTATGGAGTGTTGTTGTCAATCTTATAAAAGAGTCAGGGTAATTCCGAGAATGAGACTTCAAGCCCTGGAGAGGAATGTGCTTGACTTTTTGGAGACCAGCTTGAGTTATTGTCGCAAAAGTGGTGCCATTTTGTTCACACCATGATCACAGGCATCCTCCCTGCAGCAAATCCAGCTTGCCCCGTCTCCTCCAGTCCCTCCTGTGCTTTCACCTTCATTTCCACATAGGTCAGACATGGTACGATGGAGTGCCACGGTACCCAGACGCCAAGAAGAAATGTGATTCCTCTGAAGACATCCCAAATTTCAAGCATTTTAAAATCAGCTTTATTGAGGTATAATTTACAGACCATAAAAGTCACTCCTTTTAAGGAGACAAGTCAATTATTTTGGCATATTTACAGAGTCATAATTCAATTTTATTACATGTATGCAGTCATTCTCTGTTCCCACCCCCGTCTCATACAACCATTCTTAGGCATACTCTTAGCGATGGCCTCTGGGAAACTACCATTCTCTGATACTCACAAGGCTATGACCTTGTTGCAGGGATCCTGACAGCACAGTAAAAGAAAATATTCCCCGAATGAGGAAGAAATTGCCTTCCAAGAACTACCAGAGGAAATCAAGGCACTGAGCTGAGTAATCCAAAACTCAAAGCATTTGCCTTCTCAACTTGTACACATTACTAAGTAGCTAAATTTCCCTTTTCTCTTTTTCAGGTGGAGTACAAAGAACACAGTTTCAGGCCTAAGCAAACCTTTAGGAGCTCAGTGACAGTGCTCACTGCTTCATCAGTGACTTCTCAGCCTCGCTCACTCTGGCTTCTTTGTTTGTGAGAGGAAAGGAAGACAGCCTTGCTTTGATGGGTGGGACAAGGCAGGCATGTTTTCTCAAAGTGATGACCAAATATTTAATAGGCTATATGTGCCAAATAACAAAAACACCAAAAGTTAAATGAGCTGCAATGGAAGCCTTCTTACTGCCCCCACAGAACCCCTGCCTATATGATCAACAGAAGCAACTTACTGTTGAAAATATGCTATTGGTGACAGAATGTCACAGGCAGATCACAGTATTCATTTTCATTAAGATATCTTTACCTGCCACAGAGATATGTCGTGAAGATTGTTAACTATTTTTCAAATTATAACTCATGGCTGGACGTGGTAGCTCACACCTATAATCCTAGCACTTTGTGAGACTGAGGCAGGAGGAATACATGAGCCCAGGAATTTGAGACCAGTCTGAGCAACACAGCAAGACCTCATCTTTACAAAAATTCAAAAATTAAGTCGGGAGTGGTGGTGCACGCCAGCTACTCAGGGGGCTGAGGCAGAAGGATCTCCTGAGCCCAATAGATTGAGGCTGCAGTGAGCCATGATCATGCCACTGCACTCCAACCTGGGTGACTGAGTGAGACTGTGAGACACTGACTAAAAAAAAAACTTATAATTCACAAAATGACTGCAAGCTTTTAGAGAAGGCACAAATATTGAGGGTGTAGTATTGTTTTACATGTAAAATTAAAAGGAGCAACTTGACAGACAAGCTTTCTAACTCAGTAAAAGTCACAAAACAGAAAGAAGCTCAAAGAATCGGGGACAGTTACCTGCTTCTTAAAGATAATTTTTAGGATAAAAATAATTACCTCCTAAAAAATTCAGGAAAAATTGCTTCCAAATATAATGTGAAAAGGTGCAAAATTTTTTTAATGGCCAGAAAAAAGGAAGAAGTGATCATTTTAAATGTTATTAAAATAAAAATTACATTCTTGCAACTGAATACACTGTAAAGTAAGATTACTAGAATCTATACTTGACAGTGTTCATTTAGGTGTACAGTCAAAGCGTATTCAGTCCTTGGTTTGGCATTGGCTTCAGTATCATGTGTTCAAATAAATACCCTGCATGCCTTTCTCTGACAGATGGTGCAAGTTCCCAACAAACTCTAAATATCTTGGGAATAGCTCACCATCCACACCACAGCCAGTACTACTGGGAAGAAAACTTGACTTTCCTGGGTATCTCTGGATGTCAGAAATAAGCACGACATGATTCTTGTTTCTTCCCATCCTCCCCTGCTCCACCCTAGTTGCAAGTTGGAAGCCCAGTGAAGCTATCACATCCAACCCTCCCAATTCCTGAGATATTTCTAAACTAGCTTCATACTGATAGTTGCTATAATGTTTTCTGGCAAACAAAGAACTCTTGCATTTAGTAACTCTGGAGCCATTCAAGTTAAGGTGGGCTTTAACAGAAACACACTTTGCTACCAAGGATGATTTATAGCACTTTGAAGTATAAATCTCACAAGCCAGAAAAGGATTTTACACCAGCCAACTATACAATTCTATAGATGAATGGATGGTTACCACCATATGCCTCTGTATGTAAGATATATCTATTAGCTCCTTTCTAGGAAACAGGTTGCTGTGTTTACCGTACATACAGATGATAGCAACCACTTGGAGGATGCTTACAAGCACGCCAGGCACTGCCAGGTGTTTTGTATCCATCATCTCATGCAGTCCTGCTACTATCCCCATTCTACAGGCATAGAAACTAAGGTTCGAAGAAGCCAAGGACATTGCCACCAGTTAACTCAGTATTCTCTTCATAAAATACCACAGGAGAAATATGTCTCAGTTCTCAATATCGAGAATAGGTTAATGCCACATCACCACTTTGACTGTGCACTTTTTAACACAAATGGGGACCAAAAAATACTGGAATGTATTTATTTTAAAAACTGTGTATTATTCTTACTTGTCTAAACTTCAGCCTTCAAAGTACACTCTTCCTTTGATGCAATACATCTATTGAGATGCTTTTTTCCACTGCTCAAAACAGTTTCTGAGCTTGTAATTTTTGGTGCCTTTTAGTACTTCTGACATTTTTTGTTTCATCTTTTCAACATCTGCAAAATGTTTCCCCTTGAGGACTTTTTTCATCCGGGGAAACAAAAAAAAGTCACTCAGGCGAGATCAGGTGAATAGGGAGGATAAGGCATGGGGGTCATGCTATTTTTGGTCAAAAACTGCTGAACACTTAGTGTGGTGTGGACAGGTGCATTGTCATGGTGGAAGAACAGTCACCTGTTTGCCACAACTCAGGATGTTTTTCTGCAAATTGCAACTCAACTTTCTCAAAACTTCCAGTAAAAACTTTGGTTGACCATTTGATCCGGAGGAACAAATTCCAAATATACTACAAGAGGCCCACCCTTCAAAAGAGAATTCTTGGGGTTTTGGGGAGGGGCTTCCCCTCATATATACTATATTTACACTATGAATCTTATAACTGTGTTTTCCTCCTCATGGTGACTGCTAGAAAAAGAACAAACATATTTTGGGCCAACCAGTAGTGGGCATATAAAGCTTCATGAAATGCATTTATTTTATACACAAAACTCACTCTTCCAACTTTTCAACTGTTATTTTCCTTCTCCCTAATCTTTTTGGAATAAGACAGCATATACTTTTTTTTTAATGTGTGATGTCAATATCTAAAGAATCACCAGTGAACAGGTAAAATTTTTTCCAAGAAATCTACCTTTCTCCACCTCCAGCCATCCATCCCTATTCCCAGCCTCCTACATACATCTCTAAACACTGAGGGACGTCCCAAATTTGATTTATATCCATACAGTTACTCTGTCGACTGGATTTCTGTTCTCTCCAGTTCAAAGCAAAGATTCTGCAACAAGCAGCTCTTTACATCCTCCTTTCAGAACTAATCAGCAATATTACCAAAATATAAGTTAAATACTACCTACCCTGGCTTATCTATCATAACCTGGTCTTCTGCCAAGATGCCTAAAACATGCTGCAGCTATTGCCAAGAGGAACATAGGGAGAAAAAAATTAAGAGAGATTTATTACCTTTTAATTATGAAAAGAAAAAATTTAGAAGAGGCAGAGACTCTGGAAGAGTGACAGACTATAAAAAGATGCTGCAAAGACTTTACTTCCTAGACCCCCCCCAAAAAAATCTCAATTAGAGGTATATGCATAAGAACAGATAAAATAAGATAGCGAATGTCAAAAAAACTGTTTTCACCCATAACATGGTCTCATACACACATTAGTTGTTGTGGTATGTTGTTTACCTAACAGGTAGCATATTGATTCTTCTTGGATGGAGTATATTGGTGATATTTTCCTAACAGAGACCACATAGTAGCACAAAGGAAGATTCCATAGAAAAGATAGCTCTAGAAAGTCTCATTGTGATTTTTAAAATACGAAAGTGAGGGAAAGTAGACTGTAAAGAATACTTTCTTCATGGACAACATTGTTTCTTACACGGTAGAAAAGCAATAAAGTAAATTGGACCTAATCTTGGCCCACAAACAAGAACTGTTGTGATATGAAAGCACTGGAAATATGGAAAGAAAATGTTCAAATGAAAAAAAAAGTATAGGCATAGAAAACCTAGGCAGATCCACAGTATCAAGTCCAGGTGCCATGGAGGTTGTATGTTTGGCACTTTATGTAATAAGAAATAGACCTGTATATATAATCCTAAACACTATAATAAATAAAATACAAGTGATTTGTTAGCTTATTATTCATATGCCCATAAGAGTTTCCATAAGCAGCTCTAATAAGAAGCAATCAAAGTAACATTGCTGATTTGGTGGTCATAGTGCTGGCTCATGAAAAGAAAACCCCCTTACAAAGGCATGGTGTAATCTTGCAGTTAAGGGGGGTAAGCCAGACCTTTATGAAATTCAGACTCTAAATACATAATACTGCTCAGGACAAGTTATCATTTCCATTTCTATATTTTGAATAGGAGTAACTCTTTACAGGAAAAACAATGTACCCATTTATTAATAGATAATTACATATTACATACGTAATTTATTTATAGATAATTTTGAATGCTGATGAGTACTTTATTTTAATTTTAACCCTACCTATTACACAGATTCAGGCATACAAGCAAACAAATGGTAAAAGTGATTAAAAATAGGAAAACACTTGTCTTCTCATTGAACTACATGGGAATTTTGTACACTGAAAGCCTCCCAGAAATCCTCAAGGCAACCTGAGGCTCCCCAAGCGAGACTGATAAGAAATCTCAGTTTGTTACTTGATGTTTACTGAGCATAGAACTTTTAATATTTAATATTTGATGATGATGATGATGATAACAATCTCTAGGCAAGAACAAACAGCTACAGGAAAAAGGTCTCTAAGGGCAGGCAAGCTTATGATCATTCACTAGACTCCTGTTCTTTAGCTCAGCAAATTTATACAGTTGCTTTCCCACTGCTCACTCTTAGCCAGTAAGAGTTCTAATAACTATTGACACTGAAGTTAAGTTTCCACTGCAGTTCCCATTATTAATGACTGGTAATAACAGCAAAAACTGACTGGCACTATTTAAAGTTTGAATTAGTGAATAGATTTAAAGAAATGCAGTTTTATTATAATCAGAGATCATCAATTATATGAAAATATCCAAGCTAGAAAAACAAGAATCTCCTCTTAAAGGTACTTTAGGGACCTACCTCAGGGAATAATCAGAACTAAAAATCAGCTTACCCTACGTAAACTGCAGTTCCTGAAGTGCTTCCCAGTCTTAAAAGTTGATTCTCCAAAACAATCCTAACCTGCTCAAGCAAATCTATATAGATATGAAACAATATCTATATATGTATTTTATATATGTATAGCTATGAATTTATCTATGTAGTTATATAAATTTCTAACTTGAGAGAGAGATTATGTAGAGTGGATTTAATATATTATATAGAGATTATATAAAGATACAAATATAGTTTGTATATTCAATTTGGAGGGAAAAGTGCCCTCCACTGTGTCTGGTACACAAAGATACTCTATAAACGTTGATCTTCTTTCTCCCTTTCTTTTCCAAAGGAGAAGAAACGGAGCACAATTTGTCCTCACTCACATCCACCTCAAGCCCTAATAATAACTTGTGAAGCCCCTTGGTTCTCCAGAACATTGACCCTGAGCAGGGCAAGAGCGCCAACTTCAAACTTAGACTTAGCTCATCCTTCAGTCGACTGTTTTTGCCATCATGCAGAGTTTAACCTGTGTAACAGAGGCAGCACCTTTCACAACCTCAGTTTCCCCTCACCCTGTCCAGAAGCAAGAGCTTGGCAATCTCCACCCAGCTCTGGGCAGAGTTTCCCCCAGAGCTTTTACAGGGTGAGTGCCAATGCCCAGGAGCCAGATCTGTCAGTCCTTTTACTTGACTCAACAGAGCAGAGCGGAGCCAAAAGGCCTGAGCAGGCCAGTGCCAGGCAGGGCAGTGCTAAGAGGGAACAGGAAACCATGAACCCTCCTCCACTCACCCTGATGCCCCAGAACCCAAAAGGGCTGCTGAATTTTAATGTGCATTACACATGCCGTCAGACAAAATCCACCTGTGAGCCAAACACAGAGAACTGACAGTTTCCATTCTCTCTCTTGTGGTCACCATTCGCACAACTGAGTGGGAAGTAGAGTTGGAAGATATAAAACAATGGCTAATCCAACGGTCATTGATAACTGGATTTGCGATTGCAGCCAGAGAGGCAGCTTAGAGAGACACATAAATGCACACGTTCACACTCTCATTCCAACCACATTGTCCATCTCTGACTCTATTATAGCTTCTCTTTTTGCAGTGTCCTAAGCCCTGGCTGGGCAATAGGAAGAATAGTCTTTGGTCGCTATTCACAGGAAATCTACAATATAGTCAATATACTCAGGGCTAATCAGGAATCCACTATTTAATATAATATATAAATACTTAATGTAACTTTAACATATAAATATGTATATATCATCTTAACTAAATATACTATATGCTGTATACATTTTATAAATATATTACATAAATTATATATTTAAATATAGGTATGTCATTAATGTCATATTAGTTTTATAAATTAATATGCATAGAAATATTAATCTATAATAGTGAATCCATTAAATATTAGTTTATAGTTCATATAAAATATAAATATTAGAGTTAGCATAATTCCTTTCCCTCATATGCCATATGTCAGTAAATGAGATGTAGGGCAATATCATCAGGCTGTAACAATCACTGAGAACTAGAAAAAGTGCTCTGAGACTGGTGTTAGCCAAATTAAGTCCAATCCCAGTATCTTCATGACTATAGTTTTCCATACACCTGCAGGAGAGGGACTACATTCACTGACACAGCAGCACATAATCATACTTTTAAAGTGCCTCTAAACATCACCTGGGTTACCCTCTTCGTTTACCAGAAAACCAACTAAAGCCAAATAGCAAGTTAATGATGTACACAAACTAGGACTCCTAGGGCTCCTGGATGAGCCTTCCTTTCCCACTATCCCACCAGCATGGTCCCAGTTCCCCACCAGCCCTACCATCCTCTATTCTGCAAAACACAGCCAAAACACATCATAAGTAGTCCTTTCAAGTTAGTAATTATCTAGGAATAATAAAAGAGCTCAGGATTCTGCCTTACAATCATAGAATGACAAACTCAAATCCACAACCCTTAGTTCCATAAGCTTCTCCAAAATAGGAAGATGCTCTGGCAGTGACATTTGTCCTTCCACGTATCACCTGGGTCCATTCAAACGATGAGGTCGGTCAGATTTGTGTCTTCTTTCTCTCTCACCTCTCCATAAGCTCCTCCAACACCTTCTATTCTTCTTTCAATTTTTCCCACTTCCTTTTCTTCCATGTGCTTCTTTTAGTTCTCATCCATCTCCCTGTCTAGATTCCATTCCTTCTTTAGAGAGAACAAAGCCAAGCACACTCTTCTGGAATGAGAAAGATCCTGGGAAAGTCAGAAAACCTGGATCCTCGTCCTTATTATTCCAACGACTGCCTTGAGCAAATAATTTTAACTTCTCTGTGGCTCATCTATCCATCTGTAAGATGAGAATGTTGAACTAAATTTTCTCTAAGATCCTTTCAAGTTCTAAAAATTCTGTAACAATTCCAAATATTTTAACTGGTTATGTGTAATGGGGCTCAAACACAGAAAGGTCAAAAGTTGTCTACCATCTCTCAAAGTCTCTTTTCAACCACTCAGGATGATAGCTTTCTCTTAGAGACTCTTCAATCTACTCCAACTTGACTCCCACCAAACCATGACACCCGCATTGCTAACAAAAGCTACCAATCATCTTCTTTCTGTCAAATCTGGTAGCTACTGTGTGACCCTCATCTTATCGGACAACCGCATTTCGCACTGCCCATCACTAGACATCATCCTCTTCTGTGACTGTACCTTCCTAGTACATAAGTGTTGACACTTGCAGAGCCCGATCCAGTCCTTTTCTCATTCTATCCTCTCAGCCTGGGAAATGTCATCCATTCCTGAGGCTTTAAATGCTAGCTCTATACCTAGGACTCCCAGATTTGTATCTCCATCCCTGTCCTTTCTTTTTTAGCTTGAGCTTATATAGCCAACCACCTGCTTCATAGTTCTACCTAGATATCTCACAGGTGCCTCAACTTCAATATATTCAAACGGCTGAACTCCTATCTTCCCCACCACTCTTCCTCCAGTGTTTTTCATCTTACAAAACGGCACGTGCTCCCAAATTGCTCATAGCAGAAATCCAGAAGCAGCCACCCTCATTCAGCCCTGGCAAGTCAACCTATTCATCTCCATCCCTTTTGTTCCCACTCTAGTCCAACCCAAAATAATCTCTCACTTTATCTCAACAGTTTCCTTTTATCTTTGCCCTCTTGGTATGGTCTCTCCATCCAGCAGCCAAAGGATTTTTTTAATGCAAATTTTGTCTTGTGGCATCTCTGCTTAAAATGCTTCTGCAATAGCTGCCTAGTGCACACTCAATAAAATCCTAAATCTTTTTTCTCTTCTTACCCCAATATTAATTCTTTATTACTATAAAATGGAATGTTACTTTGGTTATAGAAGATTTTATGCACTGTAACCAATTTCTTACAAGTTTATGTCACTTTTAATATTACAGCATTATTAAATAATATTGCATTTTAATAAACAAATAGGTAGAATAAGGGAAATTTACTATAGAATACATTATAAAATCCTAAATCTTTAGCACAGCATAAAAGACCATGAATTATCTGGATCTTATCCATCTCAGACAACTCAGACAACTCTTTCCCTGTTCACATGGTCCAACCACATTAACCTTATTTCTCTTTCTCAAATGGACTGATCTGTTTTTCACTTCTGGCCCTTCACATATCCCCCTGCCTGGGGTGCTTCCTTGATTATTCACCTAACTAATTACTGCTCATCCTTGAGGTCTCAAGTTCATGTTACTCCACAGGAGACATATTCCCTTGTCTTCCATGTAAACTCACCCACATACATGATCCAATCTCTAAATTATCATATCAACTAATCTTGTGTCCTTAAATAATGGCTGGTTTATTTGATTGAGCATTAATTGTGGTCCTAATTGGAATATGTTATCACATGCAATGACACATGGGGATTGGAAAAGGAATGCATAAGACTTATACCTGCAACAATTCTTACCATTTTGATAAGCTTAAAGAAAACAAGAAAGCATTGTCCATCAGTTACATGAGCTTTAACAAGAAGAGTTAACATAGGTACTAATCAATTAAGTTGCAGATTACCAGACACCAGTATTAGCTTTAGTCTGAAAGTGTTCTGTGTTCTGCAGTCATAACAAACACTGGTGAGAAAGTACTGAGCATAAAAATAAATCACATGCAAAGATTATATCCATGGCAGATAATATCTTACGTTTATAGGGTTCATCCTGGGGTTTTCAAATGTCTTTACTTATATTCCTAGCAAAAATAGGAGGATGGGGAGGTGCAAATTCTATTTCTTTGTACAAAAAAAATGGAAGTTCCTAAGTTATTTTTCAATGGCTTCCTGCAAGTATCAAGGTGAGTTTCAGGTATTATCCAAGAATCCTGAGAGCATCTCTAGTAGATGGATAAGGAGACAGATTACTAACTGCACTTTGGGTGAAGGACCTCTAACCACAGGCAGATAATTTTCCCTATGTCACCCAGAAAGGTAGTGTCAGACCTGGAATAGAAGAGGGTCCTGAGACTGCTGGTTCACTCCCATGTTCCCTAAACTGCAGCACAGACTGAATAAAAGCAAGTGAAAACCTTAACAATCAGATATTGAGCAAATTTTCCAAATGTATAAATCCACTAGATTCAATTATGAACTTTCATTCTACATTGAAAACTTTTTTTTGTCACTAGGGATAGAATTTTATATTGAAAATGTAATAATCACCTGGGGGTTTGGTGGTAATTTAACCAATCTATAAATATATAATTCTTGCCCTTTAAAACTGATATGTTGGTCAATATCATAACAATTCAAACCCTAATTTTATTCCCCAAAGTTTTGACATGGTAAAAGTTATTGCGCATTCTACTATGAAAATAATAAAATGATATCTCACAAGATTTCAGTAGTGTCTTTCCCCCCCAGTCAAGGTCTCACTCTGTTGCCCAGACTGGAATGCAGTGGCATGATCATGGCTTACCACAGCCTCGACCTCCTGGGCTCAGGCAATTCACCCTCCTCAGCCACCCGAGTAGCTAGGACTACAGGTACATGCCACCACGCCTGGTTAACTTTTTTTTAGGGACAAGTTCTTGTTAAGTTGCCAGGGTGGTCTCGAACTCCTAGGATCAAGCAATCCTCCCGCCTCAGGCTCCCAAAGTACTGGAATAACAGGCATGAGCCACTACACCCAGAAGAGTCAGTTCTTTCAAAATCAACAGAGTATCAAGAAAAGTGAACCACTGGATAAAGCACTTAGGACAGCTGCCTTCTAATTCTAACTCTATGGAAAGGTAAAAACAATTAACCCAGTTTAAAAGGTTTTCAGCTATTCAGAGAAAGGAATTATTTAAGTCACCTATACTGCTGATTCAATGGATGTCACTCACCACCCTCACTACCTTCACCTTCCATCCCACAATCAGTAGCTTCAGGGATAAATGTTGGAACCTCCTGTGAACCTCTGTCATGGCAGACTCTCACCTCAGTCCCCAAAATGCTATCAGCCAAAAGGGGAAAATAAAGTAGAATGAAGAAAAATAAAATCTCACCAGCAAGCTCATGACAGGAATAAGAGGGTCTCAAAAGATCTTTACCTCTATTCTGATTCTCCTCACTCCCATCAGGCCTAATTCTCAATTCCCTCAATGGTTCTGAAGCTTGGATAAAAATGGGGAAATACTTAGCCCAGGTTAAAAGACATGGTATTATTTCTATATTGTCACATAATCTCATTTAAATGATACCTAAATTACATAATAGCCAGCAGGGAGCAAAATGACTCTAGTCTATGCTGCAAAGGTGAGGGGAGGGAAATGCACTTATACATGCATGTTTATATACACATACACACACTAGACTCTTAAATTTTCCTCACTGGTGGGGAAAAAAATTACACACTAAAATTAATCTGTTTTCTAAAAGAAGCAATGTTACAGGCTTTATTAGACAATAGGCAAGCATCCAATATATAATTACAGTTAACATGCCTCTTCTTGGAAAAGAAGAAAATTCATCAAATTGGAGTAATGTGTATCAGAACAGTCTAACTCAGAAAATTAGATCTCACTCCCAGAGCTTAAAGTATGAGAATGAGTCCAAAGAGAAACAGACAGTAGGCCTTGGGAAATTTCACTTGACCATTCTGGCTTGAAATTTGCAATGTGAGAAGCAGTAGGTGGCCAGGCATGGTGGCTCACACCTGCAATCCCAGCACTTTAGGAGGCTGAGGAGGCTGAGATGGGTGGATTGCTTAAGCCCAGGAGTTTGAGACCAGCCTGAGCAACATAGCAAAACCTTGTCTCTACAAAAAAAAAAAAATAAGAGAAGTTAGTCAGGCACGGTAGTTTATGCCTGCAGCCCCAGCTACTCCTGAGCCCAGGAGGTCAAGGCTGTCATGAGCCAGGATCATTGTAATCATGCTACTCCTCTCCAGCATGGGTGACAGAGAAAAAAAAAAGCAGTAGGTAAGTGTGGTTAAGAAGATAAAGGACGGATGTTGGGAGAAATGAATTAAGCAAATAAACATTTAAAGGAGTTACAATTTTTAGAAAGAATGATAATAATCAATAAAAATGATTGGTGATGATATATCAGTCAGAAAGAAAAACAACAGAAAGTAGGTATAGTGTAAACACTACTATTTCTTTTCTTTCTTTTTTTTTTTTTTGGAGTCAGAATCTCCCTCTGTCACCCAGGTTGGAGTGCAGTGGCATGATCACGGCTCACCACAGTCTCAAGCTCCTGGGCCCAGGCAATCCTCTTGCCTCAGCATCCTGAGTAAGTAGGAATACAGATGCAGGCCACCACATCTGGTTGATTCTTTTGACTTTTTGTAGAGACAAGGTTTCGCTATGTTACCCAGGCTGGTCTCAAACTCCTAGGCTCAAGCAATTCTCCCGCCTCAGCCTCACAACATGCTGCAATTACAAGTATGAACCACCGAGCCCAGCCAGGACTACTATTTCTAATATAGCAACATATTGTCATTAGTAACTATTAAAAGAGTACTGGCCAGGCGGTGGCTCATGCGTATAATCCCAGAACTCTGGGAGGCCGAGGTGAGAGGACTGCCTGAGCCCATGAGTTCAAGATCAGCTTGGACATCTTGGCAAGACCTCATCTCTACAATAAATCAAAAAATTAGCCAGGCGTGGTGACGCGTGCCTGTATTTTGGCTACTTGGAAGACTGAGGCGGAAGGATCACCTGTGCCCTGCAGGTTGACACTGGGATGGCCGTGAGTATGCTGCTGCACTCCAGCCTGAGCAACAGAGTGAGACTCCAACTAAAACAAAAAAGAGTTCCATGGTGAATGACATGTTCCATTGTTTCCCTTTTACAGACAGACAAATCCAAAATCCAAACTATAAGTTATGAATAAATCCTTGACTTACAAAACAATTTGGCAAAAGAGCAAGTTTTGAACTTTTGTTCTCAAATTGATGCTTGGCCACTCAGCTTTGACAATACATGAATAAAACAAACAACAGAGACTCCCAGAAATAACATCAAACAATAGGCCTCACATATATGACCACATAAAAAACTTCTAAGAAGTTCAATCTACAGAAAAAAAGCAATGCTGCAAGTATATTACTTCAGAATTTCGGGATCCTTGCAAAACACAACCCAAGTACCAGGTTCAATATGTTACGGCTTACCGCCATAAAAGAATGTGAACACCTAGGCCAGGAAGTATCTTCAGGAGGACATTAGCCATGCTTACTGTACTACTAGGGAGTTCTCTACAACTGGAAAACTCTGAAGAAGAATGACTGATTCCAGTTTCAAAAACCCATGGTACTATCATTGCTTCTTCCCTTGAAGCGAAAGAAATCTATATATAAATAGTTAACTTCCCTGACACAGCAAGAGGTATCAGACAGCCACAGAGCTAAGTGCTGCATGCTTTAGGGCCTCTGGCAGGCGTTCAGTTGAGGCCAAGAGGAGAGGGAAGCAGGGAGCTGGGAACGATTCGCCACAGCTCAACATGACCTGGGAAACCCAGGTTGCTATCCAAGGACCCACCTTTAAACACCTCCCTGCATTTCTCTAAAGCCCTCCGATGTGTAGATAATTGTTTCTTTTAAGAAGGTTTTTCCTTTAGCAGTGTTTGCCCAAGTGTTTCCTCTGTACACACTCTTTCTGAGCAGCAATTGGAGTGAACAGCAGAGAAGAGGTCAGCAAAATGCAACCGGACACTTAGATCCAGTGCTCAGAATAGCCCCAGCCCTCACTCGGCCCCTCCCTTTCTATCCATCTGATAGATTTTCATTCACTCATTCTTTGCCATTACGTTTGTCACCACTGTAATTATGAATAAACGTCTACCAGGCCCCACTTTTTCTTTAGAACAGAACCCCCTCCAAGACACATGAATAGATCATCATAATGTTCCCTAGTGAAAACTAGGTTAAAGTCATTTTGATTTCATGCCTGCAAAATGTTGAGGTCCTGACCTCCAAAAACACAAAAGCTGCTGTTTCATCATTTTAACCTCTCTCTTTAAAAGACAAAGTAGAAGAATGCAAGTGGATAAGTAGAGGTGTTTTAGGGGCTTCTTCTTCTTATCAGTATAAAATACACAAATGATAAAAAATATCAATAATCTTTGCGCCTGTAGTCCCAGCTACTTGAGAGGCTGAGGAGGGAGGATAGATCACCTGAGCCCAGGAGGCAGAGGTTGCAGTAAGCTGGGATCATGCCACTGTACTCCAGTCTATGCGACAGAGTGAGACCTTGTCTCAATGACAACACCACCACAACAACAATTAGTGAATATCTGCTCTGTCCCAGACCCTGTCCTATTTTTTGACTTTAATTTTCTCAAAGATAATCCTGCAAAGTCCATACATTTTCAACAGTGCTCTCTCACATGGGAGCACACTTCCTTCTGCACTCAGGAAAGGAAGAATATCGTTGAAAATGCATGGAACTTGCAGGATTATTTTTGAGAAAATTAAAGTGGTCTCCCTCTTCCATTCGAAACTGAGCGCACTAGGAAGTATCCTTCAATCTGTTCAAATAGAAGAATAACTCTCCAGATCCCCAAGGCATCTGAAGAGGAAGACCACCACAATATACCACGATAGCTTAAGGAGGGCACTGATCAAACTTCACAACTGGAGCAGCATTTCAGCCAGTACCGCCTTGCCGTACTGTATGCTTTCTGTATTGTTGGTGGAACTTGATGTTAAGAAGAGGCCCCTCCTCGTGAAGTGAGGGCTGCCAAGGCCTGCTGGGAGTTACCTAGCCTCACAGAGCCAAAGCCTTATCTCAGAGGATAAGGTGGAGTTTGCCCTTTTCCCCCTATTGCGAAATATGAGAATATTAAGTAATCTGTTTATATCACACAGATCCAAAAATCCTGATTGAGTTTTTAGAATAAAACATCCACAGGATTTCCTTTTGTTTGAAAGAAGCTACCTGGGACTCTTTCTTCCTATCTCAACCTTAATTCACCTGACATAATCTGACAATTACCCCCATCTATGTTGGTAATGAAAACTGACTGGTTGTTTCTCGTGATCAACATTGCTGGGTCATTCTGGTAACATCAATTTGTCATCTACAGACCAATTCTGTGGATGTGTGAACATACCTGGGCAGGAGCTAGAAACAAATATAAATATCTGAAGTGCTGACATTTTTAAATAAGTTTATCCACAGTAACCACTCCCTGTCAAAAATGTTAACTTTATAAAACCATATACCTGTATGGTTTATAAGGCATCCAATGTAAGAACAGAAGATATAAAAGCTTCTGTTTATTTTCAAAATTACAATGGACACTTGGTTTCCTTCTGAAAGTGTATCTGTCTAAACCATTAACGCATGAGGAAAATTATGTGACAATGAGGTTTAGGTCTTTAAATATATACCACATAGATAAATTCATTACTTAAACAGAAGATGACTCCTCTTCTGACTCACTCTATTCTTAGTGAGTTTTGCAGTTGACGGTTTTCTATTGAGTTTTTAGAACGTGGATTAAGTAGCATGCCACCCACTGAGAGTAAAGTTGAACAAGGTGAACTGAGGGCGTGGTTTGAAATCTCAGTCTCTCTCTCCTCAGAACTACAGTGTTAGAAGGAACTAGGAGAAAGCAGCCGGCTCTTCTTGCCTTCAGCTGAGCTGAATCTGATCACCCAAATCAGGGGACCCTAAGAAGAATTTTTAAAGCACGAACATTTTAAAGCAACGAGAGGTGCTGAACCTTGATCACCTTGATAATCATTTATTGGGGGTACATCTTATTTGTGCAGATTACTGTAAAAAACAAAGCTTTAAGTTCACTTTTGTCAAGTGTGCTGTGATATATTTCAATGTTTATCTTAGAAGCAGGCTCAGCCTGTAATACTGCGCCTTGGGAGGCTGAGGTGAGTGGATTGCCTGAGCCCGCGGGTTCGAGACCCGCCTGGGCGGGCGAGACCTCATCTCTACAATAAATTAAAAAATTAGCCAGACGTGGTAGCGTGCGCCTGTAGTTCCAGCTCCTTGGAAGGCTGAGGCGGAAGGATCGCGGGAGCCCAGCAGGTCGAGGCTGCGGTGGCCGGGAGCGGCCACTGCACTCCAGTCTGGGCGACAGAGTGAGACTCCAACTCAAAAAAAAAAAAAAAAAAGAAGCAAGAGAAATTACTACTTGGATAAAACGAAATGTAATTGATGATACAAAAGTAAACTGTTCCAGCTCCTTGCCCTTTGAATTCCTAATCCTTAAAACTAGAGCATTTTACTTTTGCCATATATGTACCAGAAACTCAACTACTTCATAATAGAGACAACAGGTTGCTTTCCTTCAAATACACCCTTTTCTATGCAATTAAAAATGTGAGATGGACTCACATACTTGAAGAAAACATTCCCACTCAAAATGTGACTCCTTATCAGAGATCTTGGCATGGAGCCATGGATGTGCCATCAAACTCATGTCCATTTCTGCTTTTTTATACTACCACCTGGAGGTACTATGAAATTTAAGTCCTCA
Source organism: Cephalopachus bancanus (assembly GCA_027257055.1). Lineage (NCBI taxonomy): Eukaryota > Metazoa > Chordata > Mammalia > Primates > Tarsiidae > Cephalopachus > Cephalopachus bancanus. The sequence goes on along the minus strand of JAPVLO010000030.1, from coordinate 2,089,896 downwards.
CATCCCCGCCAATGAAGCCACCTGAAAAAAAAGGGAGGATCAATTGGAAGAGCCAAACCAGAAATGAATTCACTGTAGTTTAAAGATTTCCACTGCAAGAGGGCTTGCACTTGTGAAAGTTACCCACCAAAGAATAACACCATAAGCAATCATCCCACAGAGACTCAGGGTTCAGCAACTAACTAAGCATGCCTTAAAAGAAGTATAATCAGCTCACATGCCAATCAACATGAAAGACAGTCCTCAAAGTAGAGGTCTTGTAAGAATGTGAAAATACACAAAATCCATGTGGCAAGTTTAATCATCACAAAGCCAACACATTTCTTGAATTGTACAGATGTTTCTACCACCTTTAGTTGTCTTTTTGTTTCTCCTTAAAGAAACCTGGCTATAGATTTGTATGCTATTCGTTTATATTGTTGTCTTAATTTTGTGCTTGATCAAGGGAAATACTTCAGGAAATACATTTCTTAGTCAAAGCCTTAAGAAACTGTGTAAAATATCCTATTGCAGTAGAATGTTGTCAATCCTACAGAACTTATAAACTCAAGAAGCAATTTACATCTCTTGTAAACTTAGCTAGAACATTATTCTCAAAGGAAAATATACACAGAGTGTATCTCATTCTCAAGGTTTTTTCTACTTTGTCCTACAACTCTAGGCTATTTGCTCAAACTTACATAATTTTTTATATCCATGTGCTATAACTTTAGCATTTTTATCTTCTCTTTGACATTGGAACAGTGACAGAGTCATTACAATAAAGATTTAACATGGTTTCCACGAGTCTTAAGACAAAATTTTACTATTTGCTTCCACCAACTTGCTATTTTCCCACATCATGTTGTAAAAAAATGCAAGGAACCCATAAAACAATATGAAAGAAAATACTGTAGTTTCCGTTTTCCTAAGAAACTTAGACATCAAATTCTTATTAGTCAGTCTCAAGAGCACAAATGTGGGAAGTCAGGGTGGGGGCGCCATTCCAGTAAATATTACATGGGCAGAAGAAACTTCCTAAAGAAACGTGAGAAACAACCTAACAGCCACACTATTCAAACTGTTCCAGGTGGCACAGAAGCATCACTTGCCCGGGATCTGATGTTCAGACTGCCTGAAGACTCGCTCCAGAACACACGCTACCTACTCTCTTTTTCCCAACCCACCCTCTAGCCCATGTTTTCGGTAGGTACTAAACACTTACCAAATGACACCAGTTAGATTAGAAGCTCCAAAACACATATGAATTATCTCTCAGGTAACTTTAAAAGGATGGGCATGATCACATGGTTCACCTGCAAGTTTCAGTTAACTTTGAGTACTTCCTATAACCCTGATTCTTCGGTAAATCTCACCATAAATCTCAATAATAACCTCTATCTCTGTGATGCCTTCACATAATTACTTTAATAAATATTAATTAAGCCTTGCACTCTCACTATCAAATAAATAGCACTATGCCCACATAATTGATCAGTCAAGAGACAAGAGAAGGGAGCACACACTAAAAGTATCATAGCATCAGGCAAAATATAACTCTTTGGTTTTTAACAGGCACTGGGGAACATTAGCAAAAGAGGTTCTGGAGGTTTCTTAAGTAAAAAAAAAATGCTTGTCCATCTCTTCCTAACTGACACTTATCCATGATGACCACTCTTAATATCCTCAACTTAGACTCATTTTTCTCATAACAATGATATAGTTCTCCTGTAACATCTGTTTCTTTACTCTGCAAGCTACAAGACAGAAAATTATAAGATGCAGCCAATACATTTATGTAAATCTAGCATCTTCCTTGAATCAGTCATTGGAAGGTAGTTAGTATTGTCTCGTAAAATATTACGATGGAGAGGCATAGCCATCATAGGCACCTGCTTTAAAATAAGACTTTTTAAAATAAACCAGGCAAGACCCACACTGATGCAGATCCTGATGGACCAATGAAGTTCTTGAGATTACTTTCTGCGTTGAAGCAAAATGTGGAGACTAATGAAACTCCATAGAAAAGGTTTGGTGCTTACCTCTAAAAATGTAAGATACACAAAATGCAGGAACGCTATTATCTACAGAGATATATGCATGTGAATAAACACTTTCCCAGACCCACAAAGCTCACCTTCTACTTCTTCTTCATCACACACATGCTTAAGGAAGGAAGCCCCTCTGTCCAGGACAGCTTCATCCTCCATCCTATAGTAATAGAAGAGAAAAAAAGAATGCTCAGACTTCTCCCGGAGCGAGCCACTTGAAGCAGCCCAGCTTCTGGGCAGGTTAACCTGCAAGCTGCTGTTCATGTTAGCAGGACAGAGTCACTCTTCCTTGGGTATCTGCTCTGCTTCACGCAGCTCCTCTCATCTGGTGCTTGACAATTTGCCGGTCCCACATAGCTTCAGTTCTAACCTTGAGAGGACACCCACATAGACAGGTAAGAGAAAACAATCCCAATCCTGAAGGCTGGATGTTCGGGGCTCTCCCCTTTGGGGGTTTAAATAAAAAATAAGGATGACAGCAAAAAAAAAAAAAATACCAAGAGAGGAAGTTTGATGTGTCTGGAGTGCTCGTGATGATCGTTTGTGGAAATCCAGCTTCGGTGCTTAGCTCTTTAAACACCCACTGCATAAAATGTATACCCTCACACACACACATGCACACCCACCCACACGCAGAGAGCGACAGGGAGTTAGGCTAGTGCACAGTGGGAGCCTAGCTTCCAGCCAGCCTCTTAATACCAGCACAGCCCAGTATTCTCTGTTGAGTGGCAAGCTTTGAGTCACATGTTGGCCTTACGGAAATCTGACATCTGAGGATTATCCAGCAACCCGGTTTCAGCAATAGGCACATATACATACCACCCATTCACTCGTTTTCCACATTCTGATCACACGTCTTTCACTATGTATATCTGCCCTGTTAACTCTTCCCTGAAGGGCACAAAGTTCTTCATTTTGTAACCACGTTATGCTGTCCTCCTGTCTCCTTACATAATAGGATCTACTCTGCAATTTCATATGCTAAATAAGACCTCAGAATCCATCCAAGGAATGACAGCGTTTTTATGGTCTCCCGATGCCAAACATACTTCTAGTTTAAAGAATGAGTTAAGGTTTATTTCCATACTCTGCGGCTCCTTTTCATTGCATTAACTTTGATATAGAGAATTCCATGAACTCTATTTATAGCGAAAGCAGAAAGAAATCCTGAACTGCTCAAATGCTGCTTGTGTAGTACCAGTCTAGAAACAAAGAACTTTCTCTGGGGACAGCTGCTCTCTGTCATACCGTACATGAGCCCTGCCAGGGAACCAAATGTTCATTCTGTATTCTATTCATCCAATTATATGCTCAGGCATGGGATATTGTAGGTCTGTTTTCCATATTGTCTGTATAACTTATTCTTGTGCTTCAGATATTTGTGATAATCTATGTGGATGTGCACGGAATTTATATTTTTTGTCCCTACTATTTTAGGAGCATATCTGTCTCACAAAGCAATCATCTTAGCATAAAAAGTCAGAAATCTGGTGTCAGGTAGCCCTAGGTTTTAAAAATCTAGTCCTAGCCGGGCTCGGTGGCTCAGCCTATAATCCCGCGCCTTTGGGAGGCTGAGGTGAGTGGATTGCCTGAACCCGCGGGTTCGAGACCCGCCTGGGCAGCGAGACCTCATCTCTACAATAAATCAAAAAATCAGCCAGGTGTGGTGGCGCGCGCCTGTAATTCCGGCCACTTGGAAGGCTGAGGCGGAAGGATCGCCAGAGCCCAGCGGGTCGAGGCTGCGGTGGCCGGGAGCGGCCACTGCACTCCAGTCTGGGCGACAGAGTGAGACTCCGACTCAAAAAAAAAAATCTAGTCCTGTCACTTAGCAGTTGTGCCACTGGGAACCAAGTATTTAACTTTTTTGAGCCTCAGTTTTTCCATCTATATGATTGGGATAATAATAACATCCTTGCATTGATTGCTTTGAGATTCAAATGAGGTAACATATCTAACAGCACTCACTGCAGGACCTAGCATATACTTCATTTAATTAATGTTAAGTGTCTTTTCTTCCTGCTTTCCTTCTCTTCTTTTGACCCTAAACAGTCATTGGTACACAATACTATTAAGAAACTCATTACTTTTGGCCAATTGCAGGATTTCTTCTTTCAGGGATATGGACTTTATGTGCATTAGCTCATATGATATATACCTTTTCCCTTCTCTGTACTCAGACTAAAAATAGAAAGCTAAATGCAAACAGGATATGGGTCAGTAACCAGGATTATAGTGGAAAAAGAAAATGCCTCGAAGTCTTGAGAAGTCTAGTTATTTGCCAACCCCTCTAAGCCTCAGGTTCCCATGAACGTTAAGTGATACATCATATTCACTGATTCAGCACATATTTAGTGCCTGCTATGTTTCTGGTACTCTTCAGAGAGAGAGAGAGAGAAATACCTCTGTCCTAAGATAGTAATAACAAATAGATGAACAAGGTGATCTCAGACAGCATTAAGCGCTTTTTGGAAAATAAAATGAGGCAAAGGCTATTTGACATAGGGTGGTCCAGATGAGGCTTCCAGGAAAATGACATTTGAGCAGAGACAAGAATGCTAGGAAGGAACCAGCAGTCTGTGGGCAGAGCATTCCAAGCAATAGGAAGACCCTAAGGTGGGAACAAATTAAGCATGTTCCAAGAACAGAAATAAGGTCAGTATGGCTAGACAGAGGAGATAGGTCAAAGACCACAGAAAGGAGTTCGAATTTTAAGTGTTATGGGAGTCACTAAAGAGTTTGAAGATGGAAAGTGACTTAAGCTGTTCTACCTTTTTAAAGGATCATCCTGGTTGCTATGTGAAAATGGACAGTCAGGGACAAGAGAAACTAGGAAACTATTGCAAGAGCTCAGGGAAGACAATGGGAGAAACAGGTTGTTGGGAAGGAATCAAGAGTTCTACTTGGCCACTTTAAGAATGAGATGCTTATTGTGCATGAAAAAGGAGCTGTCAGGTACACAAGTAGGTGTCTGAGTCTGGCACTCAGGAGCTCCTGCTGGAGGTAAAATTGGAGAATCAATGCATAAAGTCGGTACCTGAAGTTATTCCTAGATGAGATCAGCCAGGAAGAAAATATAGAAATTGAGGGGTAGACCTAAGATCAAGTGCTGAGGCACGCCAACATTTGCAAACAGAACAGATGAACAAAAACAATGACATAAGAAGAAAACCAGGCAAGAGCGAAGTCAGGGAAGTCACAAAAAGAGGAGAGTACTGCTACTGAGTGGCTGAAAAGATGAAGAAAGAGAAGTGAAAAATTGTATTTGGCAATATGGAGAGCATCAGTGACCACGACCAAAGCACACGAAACATAGCACACACGGTGGTAGACACAGGGAGGGTATTCAACAGTTCCTCTTCTCTTCCCTGCCCTCCTCCATTCATTCATTCTGTACATATTTACTGAGTGCCCACTGTGTGTCAGGCACACACCAAGGCACTGGAGATACCATGATTAGCAGGACAGTCACATCCACCTTCCCAAAAACTACCCCAGCATTGAGGCAAGACATGTGAAGGAAGAACCCATCCATTACATGACATTTGTAGACACAGATAAGGAAGACAGTTTTATGAGAAACTTTTCTTAAAAGACCCAAAAGCATAATAAATCCTGGAGCCCTGTTCAACTGCACGTACTTTAATGTACCACCTCCCCTTTGGAAAACAAAGAGCAGTTTAGCTCACAGTTCTTCTCAGAACTAACTCTTTGCAGTCCTGTCACTCTCCAGGATCCAACACAATCTCTGCACCCTCCCATTAACCAAGCTGGTCCTAAAATCTTTTGCTGTCTTTTCTCACACTTTCTAAATAAAATGTCTAGCGTCCATGCCCAAGTCGTTCCCAAAAGTGCATGCAATCACTAAAAGGGAGGAAAAAAGAAAAAACCAGCAACAATGAGAGGGGATAGTAGAAAAGTTAAGAAGAGCCCTCTTCCTGGACTGTGAAGACTATGCAACCTAACTGAAGCACTGTCGCTGTGTCCCGTCTGAGTTAGAGCAAGAATAATGATTGGAGCATTCCTTGGCTCTTTGATGCATATTTCACATTCCCTCCAAGACTATACATAGCGAGTAATTAGAAACTTCGTTCTTTCTGACAGACAATGCTGAGCATCTTAAAGAAGCCTCTTCCCTACAAGAAGCAAAAAGGGGTGAGTGAGGTGATTTGAAAATAAAAACCCGTACACTCACAATGGCCTTTTCCCAAAGCAGCCCTCACTCCTGCTCCAGAGCAAGTCCAGCCTGGCACACCTGGGCTTCTGCACAAGCTACAGGGATCTTACAAGTTGTTATTTTGTTTGGTTTTTTTTCCACCTTCACACCACAAGTGTCAATTATTTGGGAGTGTGTCCTCTCCCCACCCCAAATCCTCTCAGCAGTTGCTTGCTATTATTAGCAAGACAGAGATATTTTTTAAATGACCATCTGACCCAACTAGTCCCCCCCTTCTATCAATAGGAAGAAATAAATTCCTCCACTCCCAAATCAAGCCCCCAAAACCATCCTTAAAACTTTCCTTTTGCACGCCCTGCATTTGCTGAAAACAAAGAAGGGAAGGAGTATGCTTCCAAAAAGCTCCCTGGGCCGCTCACATCACCAGCATGAGGCAAAGTTCAGAATAGATTTGGAAGCTTCTCACCAGCATCACGGGGATAAGGGTCACACCCGTCAGTATAAAATCCACTCAGGACAAATACAGCCTTTCTTCCTCAGGGTCTCAGACAGGAGAAGTTGTACCGCTTCTACAGAAGTCCACACCCAAAGCGGGGTTTTTCTTATTCTCCACTACTCCAGGACACCAAAATGATTTAACTGTAACACATGTCAAATCTGCTGCCAAACAGACCCGCTTTCACCAGCCGGTCCTCATCGAGGAGCTGGCCTGTAAAGGGTGACTTAAGCCCTGCATGAGAAACATGTATGCAAAGCTGTCAGCCATTGGGTCTTCAGCACCCATCTCCAGTCACCCCTCTGAGTTCCCACCCCTGGAGCCTGAGCCAAGTGCCAACGTGCTCCCCAGCCAGTCCACCCCGCGCAAGCAGCTGCCACTCAGCCAGTCAGCAGGTGGCAGGCCGCCAGCACACAAGTTTCAGAATGCAAGGCTGTGCCGTCACAGCGCTGCTAAAGGTCGAAGGTCCCTGGGTGTGCTAGCCTTTCCCTTTGCCTCACTCGCCCTCCCACCGCCCTCCTGCCCCGTGAGGCCTCCCACCGTGTCATGTCCCCTCTCTCTATAGTAACAGCATCTGGTTTCAGGGTTAGAACTTTACACAACGTGATTCTCCCCTGAGCCCAAGGCTTTTGCCAGAGGATGCACTAGGAAAGGGTTGCTGCAGGAACTGTGGGCCACCTGCTTCCTTGTCCCGCCAGAACTGCAGCTACACTGTGAGCTGTGGGGTCAGAGACACCGCAGCACAGAGCCCCGGTGGAAGCAGAACAGAGATGCCAACCCTGGCAGGCTGGCTGGGGTGTAGATGATCCACTTCGGAGCTTGTAGCCCACTCACTTCCACAGCCTGCTCTCCACTTAACTATGGGTCAAATTCATAGTGGGCCTCCCGGCTGCTTCCCAAAGGGCCCTTGGAGAAGCAGGGCGCCAAAGTTTAGCACATCTACACCAAGAGTCTGACATCACTGGTTCTTTCCACGCATCCAGTTTAAAGTTTCTCAGTTGATCCTGTACTTAAACTCATCCCACTTTATCCTCACTGACTTGGTCTGTTTATGACATCCAACGCGCCCCATAATCTCCTCACTTTACAACAGCTTTCCTGCGCACAGTAAATGTTTAAACAGTTCTTTACACACATGCCCGCACACACATCAACGTGACGCATGCAGGGGAATGGACAAATACTAGCAAGTGAAGGCTTTTATTATCATTAGTCATTGCTGCCATGAGAACTGTATTTACAGTGTGTATAAGCCTTTTCTTGAGGACTAGGAGGTGTTCATCGGAAGTCTCAGAGCTCCGAAGCAGACTGTCCCTGCTGTCTGGTTGGACTTGGATCAGATGGGAGGCAAAAATCAGCATTGCAGAGGTCTTTCTCAGGAGCTATGCAAAATGTAACAAACAGTACTGACATCTCATACACACATTTCTGAGTTCTATTCCCTATTCAAATCATTTCTAAGGGGTGGGGGAACCATTTTCACTACAAACCATTTGCAAACGTGATGTTTTCTTTCAAACTTCTAAACCCCGCAGCATTTTAATGCTGCTTTTGTTGTTTTGTAAAACCTGCTGTCCACATTTTCAACAGACGCACAAAGAACAAGACACAATTCTCCCAGCCACAGGCAACGAGAGAGCGATGGCAGTGGCTGCAAAGTGCACTGCCATCTTTTGGCAACATGTGCTCACTACAGGGAACCCAAGGGCGAGAAAAAGCTGCATCTGTTCTTTAAAACTTCACTGGGGCCCGGGGAGGGCCCTTCATGCCCACAGGAAGTAAGGGAGAAAGACATAGTTGTTGATGGCACTATGCAAAACTGCTGGAGCTCTGGACACACATTCTGCGGGTAAGGGACATCACATTGGTGCAGAAAAGCCGACAAGCATGACTAATGGCAGAGAGGACTCCTGGAAACCTGCCGGCAACAAAGCGAAGCAAATCTCCTCCACTGGGCTCAGGAGCACCCTAATCAGCCTGGAAATTTACACAGGCCCAGGGCCAGAGGGAAACGGGTGACGGCTCCACACGAAATCAGACTGCGAACTGGATAAAAGGTGAAAATGCAACCCAGAGCAGGATCACGCCAAACATAATTCTGGATTTATGAACTGTATTAAAAGTTCATTTGTCCTCTTGGGCACTTATCCCAGAGAAACGAAAACTTATGCTCACACAAAAACCTGCTCACGAATGTTCACAGCTGCTTTATTTATAGTAGACAAAAACTAGAATCCATCCACGTGTCTTTCAACAGGTGAGTGGTTAGACGGTGGTATGGCCACACTGTGGAATACTGCTCTACCGCCTAGCAACAGAAATGAACTCTTGATACACACAACAAATTGGATGAATTTGCAGGGGACCGTGCTGAGTGAAAAAAGCTAATCCAAAAAGGGTCACATATTGTATGATTCCACGTACAGAACATTTTTGAGATGACAAATTTTATAAATGAAGAGCAGATTGGTGGTTGTCAGGGATTAAAGATGGAAGTGCTTGTTGTTAAAAAAAAAATTCACCCAAGTAGCTACTCAGCAATACAATGTTCACATAGATGTTTCTTTACAAATGGCAAATAATTTTGTATAGCATGAGAAATAAAGTATAGGTAAGAAATAAACTGATGAAATATATATTTTCAAAGGCCATTCAAGTGATTATGCTATATTATCTTCCCATTATAATTACATTATTTAATATAAATGAAACTGAATTTATAAATATTAGATGAACAGAATGGTATATTTTTCCTTTCATATGTGAAACTATGGAAATAAATTATATTTCTAAGATAAACAGTTTCAAATAAAATTTAGAAATCAAAAAAATGGGGGGCAACAGGAGGGATCCTGTGGTGTTGGCTCCATTTAGTATCTTGTCTGTGGATTCAGGGATCTACACAGGTGATACAATTTTATAGAGAGCATAATACAGAGGGAGAGAAAGGAGTTTAAGCGAAATGAGGAAATGTGAATAAGTTCCATGAATTGCACCAGTGCCAATATCCCAGTTGTGCTGCTGCACCATAGTTTTATAAAATGTTATCACTGGGGGGAAATAGAAAAGTGGAACTTTCCACAAGTAATCTCTCAGTATAGTTTCTCAAATATGCATTTAAATCTACAATTATCCCCAAAAAAAATTCAATTCAAAAAGCTCATTTGTCAATCTTTTTTTTTAAATTTATACTAGAAACATTATCCTACATGGTGGTCAGGTACGTCAGCTGGTCTATCAGCACATATGCAGAATCAGGCAAAACACTCCAAATCTCAGACGCACATTTTAGTGACTGTGTGTCCTTGGGAAAGTCAATTAACCTCTCACTTCAGTTTCTTTTAAACTAAGCCTAAACCACTTCAGAAGCTTGTTTAGGTAATTAAATAAGCTCCTGGAATAAATAAATCTAATCGTTTTAGCGAAATCTAAAGTGTGTAGGGTTCAGAGAATACTAAGAGTATTAAAGGTCTTACTGACCCAAAAGCCATAATTCTATCTCATCAGCAAATGCATGGGATTTTTAACTGTGGAGACGAGAAATAAACTGCCCCTCAAGCCCGTAGGTTCAAGCTCTCCCCTTCCATCTTCTCCCTGTTGGGGCAAGATCATCTGAACTCTGTCCTCAGATTGCTAACTGACCTCTGAAAGTCTGGAGTAGGCTGAGCAACAAAGGAGAAGAAAAGACCTGGGAGGGAGATGGAGACAGGCACTTTGGGGTAGGGATAGGTTTGGGGGCTCAGGGGAGGTGACAGATGAGGGGACAAAATGGTGGGGAGGGAATTAAGTGCTTCAGGGAGAGCTGCTTGCATGACTCCTCAGGACATTCCCCAACTAAGCCTACACCCATGACCACACACTCTTTAATTCTCTTTCACGGGCCATCCCACGTGCTTCCACAATGACCAGGCATTGCGTCGGACTAGAGTTCCACTGGCGAATTCAGCAGTCTAGTTCCTGTATCAGAAGACAAACACTTTGCCCTTCAAGTGTTTTCTCAGAGTTTTTACTGTTAAGGGCAGGAAAAAGAGGCCACCTTCCAAACTCTTTTAACCTTCCACTGCCCTTCTTCAAGGACTCTTGGGTGAAAATCAGAAAGGTCCCAAGAGAGGGGCAGCCAGGACAGCATGGCTGGCGCTGCTCCATGAAAGAAGCCAGGAGTGCAGCAGTGAGCATGTTCATCCCCTTCCCCTCATCCTCACCGTCACCAAGTCTTTAGCCACCAACCAGATACAAACCAGCAGAAGAAAAAGAAAGAAGAGTAAGAGGAGAAGGGAGGATGCCCCAGAGGGCAGTCATGGGAACAGGGATATCTACAGCTGAAACCCACCGCAAGGCAGCTGTGAGCCAAGGGATGATAGCATGCTCAGGCTTGAAGCGACCATAGGATGGCTGGGTTCCCACCTCCCCTCTCGCAAGGGTTTCTCACTGGTCTCCCTGGCTCTGAACTCACTCCCCACCAATGAATCCACTTCTAAAACACACTTTGGCATCAGTCTCATTTTAAAGGTCACCCGGTGGTCTTCATTATATACAAGTCCAGACTGCTCAACCTGAAATTCAAGGCTTTCCGTGCACCCTCCACACTTGGCTCCTACCAACCCCCACATCTTTGGTGAGATGTTGTTTCCTCTAATTAATGTGTCATTTTAGTTAACCCACACTTCAAGACACAACTCAAACCTCTCCAGACGCCCGTCCCCCGCCCTACATTCTCAGGCATGGACCCTTCCCCAAGCAAAGCTAGGCTCTATTCTCTGTTCTCCGCTGGCTCCCTGAACGTGCCTGCTCATACAGCACATGACGATGCTTTGTGACAATGATTTAATGTCGATCAATTGTACTTGTGTTACAGGCTGAAAAGAAGCCATTCTGGTTGTATTAGAACCATTTGGAAAAGAATTAAAAACTCGTATTCTTTTGTAAGCTGAGTTGGGCTAGACGTCAAAGCCTCTTGTAAAAGCCTCTTGTATTCAAAAGTAGACATTTTTCCTAACCCCCCTCCCTCCCAACATGTCCTTGCCCAACTAACCAGTCTTATCTCGTAGCCATCGCCAGTACTAAAGAAGAAGCAGCCAGGTAAGTCAGACCCCCTAATGATTAGATTGGACCAAGACTGGCAGGAGGGTGTCTGAAAGATTGGAGTGTTGGCATTGTCCGCTTTCCCTCCATCTATGAATACAAGGACATCGGACTGTTGTAGGCCAGGGCTCTGGGAATAAAAGATTGCTACAATTGTCTTTTCTCTTCCATTCAAATATTGTAATTGTCTGCCCCTTCCTCTAAAAACACTGTAAAAGAACATATTGTAAATTCCAAAATGTTATCTAAAATATCAATATGGCCAGGAGACTTTGTGTCACGTCAGTGATCATGTATCAACAATTGTTCCTATAAATCTTGAGTCATAGTAAAACTGCACATAGGCATCAAACTCAGGGTGAGTGAAGGGCTATGAATTTGGGGTATAAATACTGGAATGAACTTGTGTTGCTTTGAGTAGATTTTTTGGCAATGATGCCAACCTGTCTCCCTATAACCTGGTTACAGAAATTAGACACTCCCTTTTCTCCCAGTCTCTGCCTCTTGTATTTTATTTGGCCACGAAAAATAGCAGCCGATTCGTTGGGTCAGATTATAACACTTGGGCACATCACTGAAGGTAGATATCATCTTTCTATAGTTGTTCTACCTCTTGTATCAAGCATAGTCACTGTACACAGTAAGTGTTCATTAAATGTTGACAAATAAATGAACTTATCAATCAATTAGTGAGGGACAGGTACAGTGAGGGCACATACATGTCTGGTATTAAATGCATCTCTAAATTTAAAAGCCCTAAATGTATATTTCAAACAATATGAACGTCATTTACACAAGCAAACTTCCAAGTATTTAGTCTAGTATTCAACTGAAGAAGCACCTATTCGTTTCCAAAGCAAGGGGTGGGGGAAGAGTGTTATGCTTGTGGGTGAATTCAGGGATTTTTTCCAAGAATGGTTTTACCTGCATACTTAGGTAAATGGTTTTACCTACATACTTCTCCTTACAGGCTAATGTTACGACTTAATCCTGTAACTGCACTGTAATATGAAGTGACCAGATTCAAGTGAAAATTTCCCTTGTCTGCTAAAAAGTAAAAATTATATTAAGAGGTACCTAGACCTGCCACATATTAGATTTTAAATAAATATTTGAGGAACCAGGTGAATGGATGAACATAAAAATAAATTGCAATAGTTTATGCAAAAAAAAATACAAAACAGTTATGCAAAGCCAAGCATGGTGATGCACCACTGCAGTCCTAGCTAATCGGGGGCTGAAGCAGGAGGACTGCTTGAGCCCAGGAGTTCATGGCTGTCATATTCTACAATCACTTCTGTGAATAGCCACTGCACTACAGTCTGGGCATATTGGAAGAACTGTCTCTAAAAATAAATAAATACCCAGAAGCAGCATGAGAAGTTATAAGATAGCTCGACTGTGCCCTTTAGGCCGACAACTGGGCAAATAAAGCTCTGTGATGTGTTTAGGAAAATGGACACAGAAGCTGGACGGCAGCTACCTACAAAGGAAATTGAGATCTGAAATGTCTACATAAATTTTAAGCTCAGGAAATTTCAGCTTAACTTTACATGTATACCTACTCCATGGTAAATTATTTGCAGTAATTACTACATCAATAGTGCAGATAGCAAAAAACCCTTGGTTACTTCATATTCATCTTAGTCTATGATTTTATATACATTTACTGTGGATTTTGCAGTGACAGTGATCTCACATCAGATGCAGGTTGACAGGTGGATGGGGACTTGAGGGCAGGAGTGTGTTCTAGGACACAGGGCTGGGAGTCAGTTGCATGGACCTGATCAGGTACAAACCTAACCTACCTGCCTTTGACACACAGAACTGACATTGGAGAAAATGCCTTCCCTTCTGCCTATCCCCAAGGTGGCAATGACACTGTCCACTTCTTCCATCTTAAACTACCACCAACTGGCAAGGATGAGGCTCCTGACATTTTATTAAATTCTTGCTGTGTGTCAGTCAGTGTGCTAAGCAACATAAATGCATTATTTCTTTCTGGATGCTGTCAAACTTTGTCTGGCTCAGTAACAGGGCAGGACTGAAAGTTCTAGCCAAAGGATGTCAATATCTATAACAATGAAAGAACTGAGATTAAGGACTCTCATTATTTATTATTTTTTTTAAGTCATTTTTTTTCTTTGAGCCAGGGTCTCACTCTGTTATCCAGGCTGAAGTGCAATGGCGTGATCAGCCTCGAGTTCCTGGGCTCATGCAATCCTCCTGAGTCAGCCTCCCCGAATAGCTAGAACTATAAGCACATGCCATGACATGTGGCTAATTTTGTTAAAAAAAAATCGTAGAGACAGAACTCTCACTATGCTGCCCAGACTGGACATGAACTCCTGAACTCAAACAATCCTCTCATTTCAACCTCCCAAAGTGCTAGGATTATAGGCATGAGCCACTGTGCCTAGCCAAAAGTCACATTTTAAATACTACATGCTAGGTATTATACTAAACACTTTACAATGATTATTTAATTCAATCCTCACGACTATACCATGAGGTTTGCACACATCCATTTTAGAGTTATAGTTTAAAGTTAAGTAATGGCTCAAGATCACCCAGTACCTGGGGCAAGAAGACCAAATAAACAGGCTAATTCAGCAGTCCACAATTTTAACAGTCTGCTATACTCATTCATAATTAACTGATCCATGCCCACAAAGGATTGCCTTCAATAAGCTTTTTTCATAACGCTGAACTTAAATATGCCTTATAATTCTGAATCCTATCACTTACACTCACCTCTTTCCCTACCTTGATGTGCCACCCGGCCAAAGATTGAAGCAGCCTCTAAGAAGCCTCCCCAAATTAACGCCTTCACTTTTATTTAGCAAACACTTAGGTAGTACTCACTATGTGCCAGTCATTGCTGCAATCACTTTACAAGCATTATTAGCTCATTTAATTCTCGCAACAACCCAATGAGGTATGTACTGTTTTCATTATCATCCTCTCTGAGGCACAGACAGATTAAGTAACTTGCTCAAAAAAAAAAAAAAATTACACAGCTATAATTGTTGATGTCAGGATTCAAGCCCAGAAGAACTGGCTCCAAAGTCTGTGCTCTTACCCACTCAAGGTCATGCTGCCTCTTTTGAGCTGATTTGATTGATCCACAAAAACAAAAATAAATAAGTGGAACTTAATTAAACTAAAAAGCTTCTGCACAGCAAAAGAAATAATCAACAGAGTAAACAGACAGCTTACAGAATGGCAGAAGATATTCACAAACTATGCATCTGACAAAGGACTAATATCCAGAATCTACAAAGAACTCAAACCAATCAGCAAGAAAAAAAAATAGCCCCATTAAAAAGTGGACAAATGACACAAACAGACATCTCTCAAAAAAAGATAGACAAATGTGCTAAACTTTAGGAACCTGGGATCTCAAGTATTAAAATATTAAGTATTTCTTTGGTGAAAGACCAGACACCTAACACCTAAAGAGTATGCAGACCCTTGACCTTCACAAACGTCCCTCCCCAAGCCCATTGCCAAACACCTAAAGAGTATGCAGACCCTGGTCCTTCACAAACGTCCCTCCCCAAGCCTGTTTTGCAAATGCTCAAATTCACAAGTATCACTGTCACATCTAACTTCCATCCGCCAGACTCACCACCGGCACAGAGGTCCACCACATGGGTCTCCACCAAAACAAAGGCCACCACCCAGCGTCACCCTGCAAGGCTGCCAGCACATAGTTGAAATCACAACTGTTGGAGTCACACGCGCCAAGGAGCTACTGCATAAAAAGCCAGAAGAGTTTATCACTCACAGAGTGGGCTGCACAACTAAGCACATAAACAACTTTCATCTCACAAACTTTATGAGTACAGTCACTATTACACAAACATTGAAGACACTTCTCCAGCCTACGTTTCCATATTAAAATGTCTCTTTCCACAGAGCTGTTCAAAGTCTATTCTTCATTTTCCCCGAGGAATCTCTCAGGGGATACTTGCAATAAAATTTTCCAGAGTTTAATTCATCTGTTCATTCATTTATTCCATTTATTGAGTGCCTGCTATGACTAGGCATTAATCTGGACACTAAGGATAAATCCGTGGTGGGAAACAGACCATACACAAAATTGAAAAATCAACTGTATAATATGTTGAAAAATGATAGAACGATGGGATAAATGTAAGCAAAGAAGAGATTTAGGGGATGCTGGTAGGACTGGGAAGGGATGCAGTTTTACATAGGTAGTTAGGGAGGGCCTCACTGAGTGATAGTCAAGCAAAGATCTGAAGGTGATGAGGAAGTGGACCTTGTGGGTATGTGAGAGAACAGAAAATGCAAAGGTCCTGGGACAGGAAAGAACCTGGAAGATTCTTGGCACATCAGAGACCCATGACTGGTGCCGAGTGAGCTGGGAGAGTAGGAGAAGACAAGGTCAAAGTAAAGGAGAGGTACATTGGGCCTGAGGGGTGTCGTAAGGGCTTTGGCATTTACACTGGACAACCAGAAAGCCACTGGTGGGTTCTCTGCAGCTCAGGGATATTTCCTCAAGCTTACACTCTGCTCCACTTTTTAAATCTTTGTCATTGTACAAACATTTCCATTAAAGTGCTTCCTAGAACCTGGTTAGAAGGTCTTTCAGGGGCCATAGCCAGTACAGCAGGGAGGTTACAGGCAGAGGTTGCTGGGTCAGCATCCTCCAGGTCATGCCAGAACTTGACCCAATCTTCCACCTGCAGATCCAAGAGTGGACTGACACACCTCAGGAGATTTCATCCCAAGTGCTCAGCCTTGTGAAAGTGCTGAACAATGTTTGGCCATTGGCCATTGACAAAGGCCAATCTGCATTAACTTGTTAACAGTCTTTATTAACTTCTGCCAATCTAGCTCTGAAGTTCATGACTCAAGTAGTCCCCACCTGAATAATCGCCTACCTAAATTTTCCCCAGGGATGACAAAGCTTAACGTTAGAAGATGCCAAAGCAGATGATTAATATGTAGATATGAAGAGAATAGTACAGAACTGATTTGTTGGAGGTTTTTTTAACACCTATGATTCAATTCTATACTCTAAATAATAAAAAACACACACACATTTAAGCTGTTTTAAGGTGGGGTGTGGTGGCTCATGCCTATAATTCCAGCACTTTGGGAGGCTGAGGCAAGAGGATTGCTTGAGCCCAGGATTTCAAGACCAGCCTAGACAACATAGCGAGACCTCATCTCTAAAAAAAAAAAAAAAAAAAAAAAAAATTAGCCAGTGTGATGGCACGCACCTATAGTTCCAGCTACTCCGGAGGCAGAGGTAGGAGAATTACTTGCACCCAAAAGTTTGAGACTGCAGTGAGCCATGACTGTGCTACTTACTGCATTCAGTCTGAGTGACAGAATGAGACCCCAACCCATAAATAAATAAAGTTGTTTTAAACTATGAGTTTGCTGGATTAATTTTAAGAGAGTGGAAGGACACAGGAAGATTGCAAATTCCATAGTCACACCTTTTGCAATCTGGGGAGAAATGCCTTGTTATCCTTTGCATAAGAATAGAATAAATGTGTGTTTGGTTCCCAGTGGCTAGTTTATATGTAGACAAGTGGGCAACATTACAGAAGGATGCTACACACCAATATTAAAACACTGTCCCTAACACTGGTAGAAGGAAGGTTACCTACAAGACACAACTATCAAATGCAATGTGTGGGTTGAGGTACTGATTCAAACAAATCAATTGTTTAAAAACTATTTGAGACAATTGTGGAAACTTGAATGTTACTTGGGTATTCAATAATAATAGGGAATTACAGTTAATTTGATTAGGTCTGATCATGACAACAGGTTATAACTTTTAAATGTCTTGACACGGATACCTCCGAGATATTACAGATTCTGCTCCAGGCCACTGCAATAATGCAAGTCACAAATTTTTTTTGGTTTTTCATGCATATAAAAGTTATGTTTATACTATACTATGGTTTATTAGGTGTATAATAGCATTATATCTTTAAAAATATATATATACCTTAATTTAAAGATACTGTATTACTAAAAAAGGCTAATGATCAGGCAACCCCCTCGGGTTCCCTCCCACTGTGAGAGTTTTTCTGTCCTTTCAGTAAATCTTGCTATCAAAAAAAATGCTAATGATCATTTAAGTCTTCAGCAAGTTGTAATCATTTTGTTGGAGTGCCTGCCTCAATGTCAATGGCTCCTGACTGATCAGGATGGTGTTTGTTGCTCTTTTATTTATTTATTTATTTATTCATTTTAAAGATGTGGAGTACAATTCAGGATTAGGTATGCAAGTGGTCATCATACAGGTAAAGTTTGGGCCTCCCTTTGGTCCCCACTTTACCTGGTTTGAGATCAGGTACCCTTGTTGATATTATGTTCCTCCTCTCCCTCCCCTGGCAGTGTCCCTCTACCATCAATCTCTTTCTTACAGTATTATGGTAAATGTTCAGGGTCCGCTTATGAGTGAGAACATATGGTACTCAGTTTTTTATTTCTGTGATACATCTCTGAGTAGTATAGACTCTAAATTCATCCAAGTTGTTGTGAAGTCCATAATTTTGCTCTTATTTACGACTGCGTAATACTCCACTGTGTATATGTACCACATTTTTTTTATCCAGTCCAGTTTCAATGGGCAACATGGTTGGTTCCATGTTTTTGTGATTGTAAATGGTGCTGCAATAAACGTGTGTGTGCAAATATATTTATCATAGAGTGATTTAAGTTCCACTGGGTATATTTCCTGAAGGGGGATTGCTGGTCATACAATTTCTTAAAATAACACAATGACGTTTTCCTCATCAACTGATTCTTCCTTTCATGAAAGATTTATCTGTAGCTTGCCATGCTTGTTTGAGAGAATTTTATCCACAAAATTTCTTTCAAAATTGGAGTCAATCCCCTCAAACCCTGCCACTGCTTCATAAGTGAAGTTTACTTAATATTCTAAATCTCTTACTGTCATTTTAACAATGTTCACAGCAACTCAAGAAACTGTTTTCTTTATTCATCCGTAAGAAGCAACTCTTCATCTGTTCAAGTGTGATCATGAGATTTCAGCAATTCAGTCACACCTTTAGGCTATACTTCTAATTCCAATTCTCTTGCTATTTCCACCATATCTGCAGTTACTTCTTCCACTGAAGTCTTAAGCCCCTGAAAGTTATCTGTGATGGTTGGAATCAACTTCTTCCAAACTCCTATTAGTGTTGATATTTTGACCTCTTTCCATGAATAACAAATGTTCTTAATGGCATCTAGAATGGTGAATCCCTTCCAAAAAGTTTTCAGTTTACTTTGCTCAGATCCACCAAAAAAATCACTATGTATGACACCTATAGCCTTATGAATTATGTATTCCTTAAATAATAAGACTTGAACATTTAAATTATTCCTTGATCCATGGGCTGCAGAATGGATGTTGTGTTAGGTACAAAAACAACATTCATCTCTATCAGTGCTTTAGGTGACCAGATGCATTTGTCAGTAAGCAGTAATATTTTGAAAGGAATCTTTTTTCCTAAACAGGAGGTCTCAACAGTAGGCTTAAAATATTCAGTAAAACATGCTGTAAACAGATGTGCTGTCACCCAGACTTTGTTGCTCCATTCCAAGAGCAGAGGCAGACTAGGTTTAGCATAATTCTTAAGGTCTGTTTCGCTTTCGTATCACTGGAGTAGCACTTTTAACTTCCTCAAGAACTTTTCCTTTGCAGTCACAGCTTGCCTAACTGTTTGGCACAAAAAACCTAGCTTTTGGCCTGTCTCAGCTTTTGACATGCCTCCCTCACGAAGCTTAAGCGTTCCTGGCTTTTGATTTAAAGTGAGCTATGTGTCATTCTTCCTTTCACTTGAAAGGCCATTGTAGAGCTATTAATTGGCCTAATTTCAATAATGTTGTATCTCAGGGAATAGGGAAGCCTGGGAGGAAGGGAAGAGGAAGGGGAATGACTAGCTGATGGAACAATCAAAATATGTTATATGAGCACGGCTCATGGTGTCCCAAAACAATTACAAGAACAATACCAAAGATCACTGATCTCACATCACCATAGCAGATATAATCATAATGAATGTCTGTAGCCCCAGCTATCTTAGAGGCTTCAGTGAGAGGATTGCTTGGTCCAGGAGGTCAAGACCAGCCTGGGTAATATAGGAAAACTTTGTCTCTAAAAAATAAATAAATAAATAATAGCAATGAAAAAGTTTGAAATATTGCAAGAATTACCAAAATGTGACACAGAGACACAAAGTGAGCACATACTATTGGAAAAACAGCAGTGATAAACTTGCTCAACACAGGTGGCCACAAACTTCCAATCTGTAAAAAAATGCAGTATCTGCAAAGAGCAATATAGCAATAAAAGTACAGGTTTGACTGTACTTCTTAGAAACACGCACTGAGGTATTAGTTGGCGAAATACTACAATCTAGGATTGCTTTAAAATGCCCCAGCAAAATAAATAAATAAATAACAGGTAGGGGTTGCAGAGTATGAAAGAAGATTGGTAACAGGTTGAAGCTGGGTAATGATTTATTGAAGCTGAATAATGAGTCCATGGAGATTCTCTAGATTCTCTCTTTGGCTCATGTTTGAAGTTTTTCAAAATGAAAAGGTTGTTTTGAAAACTTTAAAACTGTCCCATATCAGAAATTGGAAGCATATTCCTTGAAAACCAGAACAAAGACAAGGCTGCCCACTCTCACTTCTCCTGTTCAACATAGTGTTGGAAGTCCTACCTAGAGCAATCAGAAAAGAGAAGGAGATCAGGGATATCCAAACAGGAAAAGAGGAAGTCAAGTTATCCCTGTTTGCTGATGATATGCTTCTATATCTCGAAAATCTAAGAGAATCTATCAAAAACTTTCTTGCATCCATAAAGGACTCTGGCAAAGTCTCAGAGTACAAAATAAATAAAACTGCAAAAGAGAGTTGCATTCTGTTACACCAATAACAGGCAGAGAACCAAATAAAAAGCACAATCTCATTCACAATAGCCACAAGAAAAGTGAAATACCTAAGCATCTTCCTAACCAGGGAAATGAAAGAACTTTACAATGGAAACTACAAAACATTGCTCAAAGAAATCCAAGAAGACACAAACAAATGGAAAAATATTCCATGCTCATGGATTGGAACAATCAACATTGTTAAGATGCCCATCCTACCAAAGGCAATCTACAGTTTCAATGCAATACCCATTAAATGACCAACATCATTTGTCTCAGACCTGGAAAAAACAACAACACAGAAATTCATATGGAAACATGAAAGACCACGCATAGACAAAACAATCCTTAGCAAAAGAAATAAAGCAGGAGCAGACTTTAAACTCTATTAAAAGCCAACAATAACCAAAACAGTCTGGTATGGGTACAAGAACAGACATACGGATGAATGGTACAGAATAGAGATTCTGGAAACAAAATCTCAATTTCTCAATCAACTTATCTTTGACAAAGACTCCTCCAACAACCACTGGGGAGACGAGAACCTATTTAGTAAATGGTGCTGGGAAAACTGGCTGACACATGCAGAAGATTGAAACAGAACCCCTATCACCATACACAAAAATTGACTCTCGGCTGGGTGCGGTGGCTCAGTCTGTAGTTCCAGCACTTTGGGAGGCCAAGGCGAAAAGAATGCCTGAGCTTGGGGGTCTAAGACCAGCCTGGGCAACTTGGTGAGACCTCGTCTCTGCCATAAATCACACACAAAAAAAAACTAGCCAGGGGGTGGTGGTGTGCATCTGTAGTTCCAGTTACTTGGAAAGCTGAGGCAGAAGGATCACCTAAGCCCAGCAGGTCGAGGTTGTGGTGGCTGTCAGTGTGCCACTGCACTCCAGCCTGGGCAACAAGAGTGAGACTCCAACTCAAAAAAAAAAAAAATCAACTCTCAATGGATCAAAGACCTCAAAATATAGGAATCCTAGAAGAAAACATAGGAAACACTCTTAGGCACATTGGAGTAGGCAATCAATTCTTGATCAATTCTCCAAAAGCGAATGCCATAAAAGATAAGATAGACAAGTGGGACCTCATTGAACGGAAAAACTGCTACAAAGCAAAAGAAACCATCAAGAGAGCAGGGAGATAGTCCATCGAATGGGAAAACAATATTTGCCAATTGTATATCTGACAAAGGCCTAATATCCAGGATCTACAAGAAACTCAAACATGCTGAAAAGAAAAAATAAACAACCTTATTAAAAAAGTGAACAAAAGATATGAATAGACACTTCTCAAAAGAAGACATACAAGCAGCCAACAGATACATGAAAAAATGCTCAGCCTCACTAGTCATGAAAGAAATGCAAATTAAAACCAAACTGAGATACCACCTAACTCCAGTCAGGACGGCCATCATCAATAACTCAAAAACAACAGATGCTAGCAAGGATGTGGAGGAAAAGGAGTGCCTCAACATTACTGGTGGGAGTGTAAACTAGTACAACCTCTGTGGAAAACAGTGTGATGATTCCTAAAAAAATCTAAAAAGCCAACCTTCCATTCGACCCAGCAATTTCCCTTCTGAGAATATACCCAGAGGAACTCAAATCATTCTATGAAAAAGATACCTGCCCACAGATGTTTACTGCAGCATTATTCACAATAGCAAAAACATGGAACCAACTATACTGTCCATCAGAAGTAGGCTAGATAAAGAAAATGTGGTACATATACAAGATGGAATATTGCACAGCCATAAAGAAAAACAAAATTATGGACTTCACAACAACTTGGATGAATTTAGAGCCTGTAATATCCAGTGATCTATTATAGAAACAAAGATCTGAGTACCACAGATTCTTACTAACAAGTGAACACTTATCATAATACTATAAGAAAGGGATTGAAGCCGGGCTCGGTGGCTCAGCCTGTAATCCCGCGCCTTTGGGAGGCTGAGGTGAGTGGATTGCCTGAGCCCGCGGGTTCGAGAACCGTCTGGGCAGCGAGACCTCATCTCTACAATAAATCAAAAAATCAGCCGGGCATGGTAGTGCATGCCTGTAATTCCTGCTACTGGGAAGGCTGAGGCGGAAGGATCGCCGGAGCCCAGCAGGCGAGGCTGCGGTGACCGGGAGCGGCCACTGCACTTCAGTCTGGGCGACCGAGTGAGACTCCAACTCAAAAAAAAAAAAAAAAAAGAAAGGGATTGGCAGTAGTGGGACACAGCTGGAGAGAACATAACATCAATAAGGGTACCTGACCTCAAATCATGCAAAGTGGGGACAAAAGGGAGGCCCAAACTTTGCCTGTATGATGACCACATAGGTACCTAACACTGAATTGTACCCCACATATTAAAAATTTTTTTAAAGGTTATTTAACTTGGTAAGAGTTTTAATAAAAAATCATAAATTAATGTTGAATGTTTTCAAAGGGCTTTCGGGCATCTTTCTTGATGATTGTATAACTTCTTTTATCTGTGAATGTAGTGAATAATATTAATAGGTATTCTAATATTAAACTATCTTTGTACTTCGGAATAAATAAATAAAACTGTCTTATATAAGCCTTCCTCTTCTTTTATGCCCAATGCAGTCCAGAAAACACGTATGAATACAAAAGTCATTACAAAAATATTTACACACTATAAAGATGATTCTGTTCTCCCAAAATTAAAAACTGTAAAACCCATGCCCATATTCCTCATTGTAGACATAATGAATAAAAATGTGTATTTAGCATTTCAACATCTTTATTTTCTTTCCTTTTCCTTCATACCTCAATACTCAGGCTCTCATCCACTGAATACTTGATGGGCTTTGTCATGCCTAATGCTTTCCATCTTAGTCAAAACAAAGCGAGATTTAGGAGACCTCCTTTCTTAGCATGAACATCAGCATTTTTATCTTTCCTCCTCATTTGTGAAAAATTATATGGTAAAATGCAACAGAGCATTCAAATATTTGCAGCAGCAAACACTGAGGCACAAATAAACCTGGTGATGCCAACCAAGCTGAACTGCAGGCTGATGTACCCCACCAGCCTGAATTCGCTGCCAAAGTCCTTCCACTCCTTAGCTGATGTACAAAAGTACAAAAGCGCAGATGCAGAATCTTAGAGGTGATTTACAGGAGTTCTTATATATCAAAGCATGGTTTGTATGAAAGCTGAACCTATAAAAGTAAGACTATACAAATCTATGATTTCTCTGCATAAGACAGTGAGAGCTTCCCTGCAAACCTGGAAGAACAAAAGCTATCCAAAAACTGACAAGTTCTATTACTTGACAACTTCTATTACTAGACATTAATAGGATACAAAGGAAAAGACAAAAAAGGATGTTCCTGGTGGATACCATATTCCCTTCTTGCCAAACAAAGAATACCTATTTTCCCCAAATAAATATATTTTGAGCAATATTATGTGTTGGTTTGGTTTCACCGCCAACTCACAAAATGCTATTTACTGAAAATGTGGCCAAAGTATAGTAATGATAATAAAAGCTAATATAATAAGTGCTTTATATGAATCATTTAAACTTGACTACCAGTTCATGAAGTAAATGCTATTATTACCTCCCTTTTACAGATGATAAAACTGAGAACTAAAGATGTGAGCAAGTTGTCAAGGTCACACCACCACTAAGTGATGGAGCCTGTATAGATTATTAGCGAATAGTATCAAAATTACTAATAATAGTATAGTACTAATAGCACTGTTTTGGGTGCATTGCAGGTGAAACAGACTTATGTGGATTTAAGTGGAATAGAACACTAATTTTCACTCCAATATTCACTCTAATATTGCTTGCTCTGGGGAAATACTTTTTGCATTTCAAACAACTAAATAATAAATAAATAATAAAGTGATAGCATTCCAAAAGTAAGCTGGAAGCAGGATGTGCATTTGGTGAGAAAGGTTATCAAACAAATAACTGAAATTGGAAGATAAAGACCAGTGCTATCTCTAAAAAATAATCACAAATAAAATTAACACAATCAGTTGAAACAAACCAACTCTAAGAAGAAATTACATACATGTATGGTCTAAGACAATTTTTTGTATTTGCTTTTCCCACATCTTAAAAATCAGTTATCTGGATAAACACAAATAGCTAAAACCAAAGTAAAACATCACTCAGTTAAAGAACTGTTCAGTGTCCCAGCAAACTCCTTTTTAGAGATTTGGGACTTCCTTGTGAACTATTACCAACTTGAATCACTTTTACAAGACACTAGTTTTAAAGGAAGAATTATTTCTTCATTTAAATTTCAGAAGAAAAGTCCCTTTTGACAGGAAGAGTCCTAGAAGAAGTTAAGATTCCTTTCCCACCACTCTCCATTTGTTTTATCTTTCACAGTCCTCCCAACTCATCCAGGGCACCCAAGCTGAAAAAGAAGATGAGCCAAAAGCAGTGCAAGCAAAATTGTCTCTGCCATATTCCAGTCTTGATGGAGACCTCGGAGTCTGTTCTAAAACTTTTCTTGCCTGGGCTTACAATTCTACAAAACCAATGGTCGACCAGAACAGTCAGCTAAGTACATGTATGTGATGGTTCGCTTGTACCAAATAGAAATAACCACCAGCTGGGAGCTGCCCATTTCTGTCTCAGTCACAGAATCATTTTCACTTACAATAGTCTTGAAAGGCAATCATATAATCAGCTCCTACAGATAAAAACTACTCACTGCACTACATAAATGCCATTTTGTTAGTAGCCAAATCACTTATTGCTTCATTACGCTATTGATTCGCAGTGTCTTAACATTAAGGCTGACAGCCCATTCATTAGTAGAAACATCTCATTATTCAGTCCCAGTAAGGATTACCTGATTAGTAGAAACATCTCATTATTCAGTCCCCATAAGGTTACCTGATAAAAGAAACTTTGAAGCCAAGGCAAAGCCAAAGTGGTATTTCTTGTCTAATTCTAACTCTCCCAACCTTGTTCCACTCATACAATTTTTTTTAAAAAATAATAAACAATTTTTATAAAATGACTGTAATTCAAGTTATTAACTCTCTGCATCTCAATTTTCTCATCTGAAAATTGGCTTAGTAATACCTACACCGTTCACCTGTAGGGAAGCTATGAGATAAAAGACACAAAAGCAGCCTGCACGGTAGGTACTTGGCATAGAGGAGGTAGCTAGTGTTATTAAACGGCAGAGTCCTGAGTTTTTCAGACACACACAAGTTCATAAAGGTCTCCTTGCTAGCAACCAGCAGAAAGGGAACTCAAACCCAGCTCTGTCCAACTCCAGCACTCTTAATGCCATGCTGCCTCCTCAGCATGGGATAGGAGGGATACCCAGACAGTTCTTCCAAAGTCTTTAAGGTTATTCATCCTGAGGTGGGAGCCAGTAATAAAGAACAAGAGACTCTTTGGTCTTCTAAATGCTATGTAAACTGCAGGGCATCAAGAAAAGAAATCATCAAGCATGTGCCTCTTGATATACCAGAGGTCAAATTTCTCAGCTTGTTGATAATACTCAGGGGACTGCCTGGGCACATGGCTGAGGCCTGGAAGCAGGCCAGCAGGGTGTTTTTGAAAGGTGGTCACCCTGGGAAACAGTCCTGTTTGTGTCATGTTTATGACTAGAAAAAAAATTTGAAAATGACCCCACATGGTGATTTTGAAAATCAGAATGAAAGAAATATTAAAAATAGAAGTAACAGAGAGATGGAAGCAAGAAAAGGAGAAAAATTGCAGCCTGGGGTCAGCCCTAACATATCTTTGGTAAGAACCCATTTTCTGTAATTAATGATTGCCTAAAAAAAGTAATTATAAACTTGGTCGATGAGCAATAATTATTTCTTTTGTTAAGGACAAACATATGAACTTCACAGCAATTTGGATGGATTTAAAGTCTATCATACTCAGTGATGCATCACAGAAACAAAGAACAGAGTTCCACATGTTCTCACTCATAAATGGACCCTGAACCCTCACCATAATACTATAAGGAAAGGATTGGCAGTAGCGGGATACTGCCGGCATGGGGAAGGGGAAGTCACAACATCAGTACGGGTACCTGATCTCAAACCAGGCAAAGTGGGGACCAAAGGGAGGCCCAAACTTTACTGGTACGATGACTACTTTTATACCTAATCCTGAATTGTACTCCACATCTTTAAAATAAAAAATATAAAAATAAAATTATTTCTTTTGTTTAGCAAAACAACTGACTCCATACAATGCGGTGAAAATGATCAATAATGATATTTCTATGTATGTATCCTCTGTTGAGCACCCACTGTTTGCTGGCCCCTCAGGATGCTTCACTGGTGATCACCACAGCAATCCCCAAGCCCTAAAGTTACCACTAGCTCCACTTTACACGGGAAGAAACCCAGAAAGTGGATGGCGTAAGAGGGAAACATGGAAATTCACACTTGGATCTGACTAACCCTAAATCCATGCTCTCCTCAGTGAACGTGAGAGTGCCTAGCCAGGACTCACTGCCTATTGCCTCCTTTCTTTCGAACCTAGGAAAGAAATGAGGAGGACAGCACCTCCCTGGAAGATCAGATCCAGATGCTCAGGGGATGAGCTTCACCTTCTTCTCAGCATCTAAATTAATGGTGCTGAGAATGGTGAAATTGATAGGAGGGTACTGGTTGTTTGAAATGAGTGCTATTATGACAATCAGGGGCCTTGAAACATAACCATCTGCACCTTGGACAGGACCAGAATACAAAGTTATTAGTAAACAAAATAGCAGTCAAGAGCAAATGAATAAATTCAAGGGGGAAAATGCCCATCTGTGATGTTTTAGTCTAACCTGTCAATCAACAAAGCTGAGGAAAGGACAGGAGTACAGACTGAGTCCAACATTCTGTGATACCACTGAAATAGTACAGGGTACTATTTTCATGATACTAAAAGAATTTCATGCTATTTTCTCAGCCTGCTTAATAGTTAATAAGAAAGCAGGTACTCAGGCCAGGCTTGGTGGTTCAGCCTGTAACCCCAGCAATTTAAGAGGCTGAGGCGAGTGGATTGCCTGAGCCCACGGGTTCAAAACCAGCCTGGCCAACTTGGCGAGACCTCGTCTCTACAATAAATAAAAAATTAGCCAGGTGTGGTAGCGCGCGCCTGTAGTTCTGGCTACTTGGAAGGCTGAGGCAGAAGGATCACCAGAGACCAGCAGGTCGACGCTGTGGTGGCTGTGAGCATGCCACTGCACTCCAGCCTGAGTGACGGTGTGAGACTCTGACTCAAAAAAAAAAAAAGAAGATAGGTACTCTGGTGAGTCTAGGTTAGACATCAGACAATCTAGATAAACGGTTCTAAACACATGAGAAAATCATAGCAGAAGCAAAACCAAGTGTCCACTGTGAAACTGATGGTTCTCAGCCAGTGTTGGAAATAAGTTACGGAGGGCTGAAATGTCCATCCCTCACTCCTGGTAGCTACCAGAAAGGGCCAGGCACAGTCCAAGCCCGAGGCTATTTACCACCAGCTGAAAGACGTCTAGACGCTTTACCCAGTGTGTTATGCAAATGTTATTATTTGCTAAGCCTTCCATGACATGAAAAAGATCTAGAAACATAAGTAAATAAATCTATCATTTCACCAACTTTCTTGGCCAGGAAATGCTGATAGCCTAGAAAATCCGCTGTGTACCTGAAGTTGCTTCAGTAAGTGTTCTCCCTCAATCCCCTTCCCTGCCCATGGGGTCATAACTTTTCTAACAGCTGTTGTCCAGAGTCATCCCAGGCTGACGATGACACACTTTCTAAAGTACTGTATACAGAGCTACATAAACCAAGTTAGGAGGTCACAGCTGGGGCCACTTCTGCACCTTTCAGTATACGATCAAAGCCAAAGGTAAAACCCTCACACAGTTCATTCTCCACAAAGTCCAGTCACAGAGGTCCAATACCTCTGGGTGCCTGGGGGCCCTGTCAGGAAAAAATAACTGAGTGTTAATGACAACCAAAGAGTCACAAAGATATGCAAAGGAACAGCCTGAGTGAGGAACAGAGAGAAGGGAGTGTCCTTGTCAGTTCAGGCTGCTATAACGAACACCATAGACTGGGTGGCTTAAATTAACAGACACTCACTTCTCACGGTTCTGGGGACTTGAAAATTCAAGATCAAGGTGGGTGCTGATTCAGTTCCTGGTGAGAGCCCTCTGCCTGGCTTGCAGACAGCCAGCTTCTCACCATGTCTTCATATGGCCAAAAGAGAGATCATCTCTGTGAGGTCATTGTCCAGACATCAACTCTTTCCTTCTGTACCTGGCTTCTTTCTGCCCCTCCCCCAGGGAGCAGTCACTGGCCTGGGCTGGTTTCTGAAGGACATGCATATTCCCAAGAATGAGTCGTGGAATGCAGGCGACCAAGCAAAGCCGAAAGCAATGTGGTCCTCCCGTGTAATCAATGTAAACTATGCCAGACAGAAATTTGATAAATTGACTTCTTGCCTATAAAACTGTTTGTTGTACTGCCCCAAGACGTGGATTCCTTCTTCACTGGCCTGCCACCATCAGTGCCTCCTGCGAGTTCTAATAAACCAAGGTCTTTCCCTGCTGGACCTCTGTGGTGACTTATTTGAAACAGGTAAAGAACATGACACGCAAGCCCTTTCAGATTTGTGGTTATCGCATGACAATCTCTCTCGTGTCTCTTTTTATGATGGCACTAATACCATTCATTAGTGCCCCACCCTTGGGACCCTATTACCTCCCAAGAGTCTTACCTTCAAATACCATGACAATGAGGATTAGGACTTCAACACATGAATCTGGGGGGAGGGGACACGAACATTCAGTCCATATGATAGAGACTGCCTTCTCACCTTCCCATCTTTCACTGTATTTATCAATGAACAGTAAGGTGCACAATCGTAATGACAGCCACAGACTGTTCACAAACAGCAACTGGTGTGTAGTGAAAACTTGGTGTTCCACAGTAAGATCTGCCTGTGTGGAAGCAAAAGAAGCCCACCAGCCTAGATGCAGAATTCCCTTGTGGTACAGTCCTAAAAAACTAGAGGCTCTTCTTCTGCTTTACTAGCTCCTTATACCAGGCCAAGGGTAGCATTCATGAACCAATGCTTTATGAGGCAAAACTGAGGATTGCCGCTATTAATGAGAATAAAGGAAGGTACAAATATAATTAAGTCAGCAACACATAGAAGAATACAGAATTCTGAGACAGCATCAGGTTTGACACAGTCTTGGGAGACATTCTGAGAAACGCATTGTTGGGCGATTTTATTATTGACCAAATATCATAACATAATGACACATACCTAGATGGTATAGCCTACTACACACCTAGAGGATAGGGTATCACCTATTGCAACTTGGTTACAAATCTGTATAGCATGATTCTGTGCCGAATAATATACACAATTGTAACACAATGGTAAGAATTTGTGTATCTAAGCATAAAAAGGTATAGTCAAAATATGGCATTATAATTTTTTTTTTCTTGAGTCGGAATCTCACTCTGTTGCCCAGGCTGGAGTGCAGTGGCATACTCATGACCACCAGAGTCTTGACCTGCTGGGCTCAGGCGATCCTTCTGCTTCAGCCTTCCAAGTAGCTGAAACTACAGGCATGCACCATCATGCTTGGCTAATTTTTTCCTGATTTATTTTAGAGACAAGGTCTCGCCAAGTTGCTCAAACCCATGGGCTCAGGCAATCCTCTCATCTCAGTTTTTCAAAGTGCTGGGATTATAGGTGTGAGCCACCGCACGCGGCCATGGTATTATAATCTTAAAGGAGGACAGTTGTCATATATGTGGTCCATCGTTGAACGAAACATCATTTTGTAGCACACGGCTGCACTTACGTTCAGACACCTTCTCCCAGCATCAGAGGCAGGTCAGCCTCATGGCAATCACTCTGCTCAGCTCCCTAGTATCGACCCTGTCCCAGTTTCTTTAATGTGACTTGGCCTGCCCTAGTACCCTATTCTCTCTTTCTCTCTCTCTCTCTCTCTCTCTCTCTCCCCGCCCCACACACACACACACACAAATGCATACACACACAGGCACTGTCTCTGCCATTGTGGAATATGGCCCATCTTATCTCATTTATCTGGTCTCGACCTCTGGTTCTCTACACCCGATGTGGCTCTTCCCTGTGAATCCCAACTCTGGTCTTAGACTGACTTTTCCCACTCATTTCTGGTGAGCCCTTCTAAGAGTAGATCAACACTGGTATTCACACTCTGCTCCCAGCAAGGCCAACCCCCACCTTTGCCCAGACCCAGAGGACTGGGCCTCCTCCTTGTCGCCCTCCCAACCAGTCACAGTTCTGCCTAGATCCGCTCCTGATCCTGAGGATTCACACAGGATGGTGACTATATTAAAACCCAGGGAGAAACCCAAGCTCAGCAAATGGGCTGTTAGGGGAAAAGCCCAAAAGTTCCAAACCAAAGAATAACAATAGAGACAAGGAACTCAAAATTTCAAGGGAAAATTAGATAATTTTGAAAATAGACCTAAACTTATTCTTTCAAATAGAAGACAGAAAGCTAAAATGACCCTCTGAGGGCAGACAGGTACACAAGAAAAGGTTGAAAGGTTAGATTTTCTTAGACGGCATCTGAGTTGTCATCTCCATAAACGGCCAGTTAGCCATTCTGATAGTTGGCTGACTTCCTTGGTGATGTAACCCTGCAATCATCACACCCATGAATTGCTATAAACCTCACAACCCCTGTTTTAGGTAACTGCAAACAAGTCCCTGGCTTCTTACTGTCTGTTTCCTCGGCAAGAGTTAAAGTTTCTATGTGGTCCTGATAAAGCCCATGAAGCATTACAAGCCCTTAACCAAAAATATATATATACGTGTATATAAATATATATACATACACGTATATATATTTATACACACACACACATACACACATACATATATATATATATAAAATCAAATGATAGTATTACTAATGTGCTTAATCCCAACCACTGAGGGACATAACCTTGAATCACCAAATGTTCCACCTTCTTAGCAATAAAAACTTGTGAGAAATCTGTCTGCCTGATTAGAGCAGGGTTTGAACTCCAGGTATGCCCACATTCATTGGGGAGTTGTGTTTAATATACCCACGTGTTTTTAAAAATTCTGAATGCAGCAACATTAAGGTCACTGTTAAAGAGCAGTATAATCTCAATAATACGTACAGAAATGTCTTGTTAGTACTCTGTGATATAGACCCACAATGTTTTTCTACTCTCCTGGTAAAAAGAATCTCATGTGTGGTATAAGCTATCCTATACCATTTTGATGCTTTAATTTTGCAAATTGTTTGGAGTTTCACAGGTGATAATTAAGAACTTCTGTATTTTAAATAAAGCATGATAATGACAGATCTAAATTTACAGGGTATGGAAACATAAGAGAATCATTGTCTCTATGCTGTTAAAAGCAAATAAAAGATAAGTCTTTTTCAAATCACCACTCAAAGTTCAAAATCTGTAGGAATGAGCAAAGGAAAAAGAGGTAGGGTAATTATAAAAAGATAAACTGTTTTGTGAAGATGTCTTTGTGGTAAAAGCTTAAGATATTGTCACCATGGCATACAAAGATAGTATTTGAAAGCAATCTAACAGTCACATAGATGTGCAAATGAATTAATGTTCCCAAGATAAATTACAAAGAAAAACATTCTGAATGTGAGTTTTCTTTGTCATATTTTGGGCTGAAGTCTATTCAGATGTTTCAGATAATTCTTAGGAATTGTTGATTGTCAAGTATTGTTTCTCTAACACTTTGGCAGTATATTTAGCAGTATATTTCCATTTCCACTCACTTGGAAAACTTCTTGTTGAGTACCTAATCTGTGTCAATTCGCAGTAGAGACTGGTGACATAAACAATGAATAAGATACAGCCACTTCACAGAGACAATTACAGGCTACTGAAGTAGACACAAACAGATCATTTTGCATAGCTACAAACTCAAAGAACTATACTTCTTCAAGATTTAACAGAGATATTTCTTCTGATCTTTTTGTCTACACAGTATTCCCAGTAGCAAGAAGAAAGCATTCTCCTTAGTTAATTTCCTTGGGTTTTGACTCAGGGTGGGGTGGAGAGTAGAAGGAAGGATGAAGAAAGAGAAGGAGATCACAAATAATAAATTCTTTTATGAGAAGCAACCCATAAGAAAAAGTTTTCTGAAAAATTACCAATAGTTATTCGTTTTACCACATAAAATATATTGACTACAAATTAAAGTTGCTCAAAGAGAACACTTCAACATTTCTGGCAACTGTCACTTTGGCTCTAGCAATTTACTGAGTATGTTTAAGTCATTATGTTTTTTGACAGTGACTGCATAAATGCCACAATTTCTCCTTAAATTGGATAATGGCTATTCAACAGCCAAAAAGAAAGATAATGTTAACCATGCCCTTGCTCACTGTCTAGAAAATTATGTGTTTCAGGTTTGTAGCATCTGCTTGCCCAAGAGAGGCAATCAATGACTTTCCCTAGAATACTAGCAGAGATCAAGCCAGCAACAAAATGAGCTCAGGCCAGCACCCAGGAAGGCACACAAGGGCACCTAAGTGGACCCCACGTTGATAGTTACAAAGAGCACCAAAAACATGCACTACCATTGCTGTACAGTGCAGGGTTCAAAAGGCAGGTAGCTCAGGTGAGAAGAAAAAGGAAATAAAAAGATAAACATGGTCACAACGTTCCCCTCAAAAATGTAGAAATGTTCAATTCTTAGAGACTTTCGTGGCCAAATGCCTTAGGAAACCAGACACAAATCACAGAAAACACTGGAATGGTGCCTCTAAAAAAACAAAATAAAAACAATAATAATGAAATAAAACCCTGAAATCTCCTGAAAGCTGTAAATAACAGTTAATCCAAAAATAAATAATAATTTATTTTTTTCCATTCTTAGGCAGCCATCATTTTCTGTCATTACTAAAGGCATTTTCATTTGGCATAACCAACCATGATAGAAAAGTCAGCTCTCTGTAAAACCTGGGCTTTCCACAATACTTTCAGGGGAAAAATATGCCTGAAAAATCGGAGCTTGAGAGAGTCTGATTCATATCTAACTGCAGAGAAGTACTAGCAGGTGAAATATTTGTGATATTCTGAAAAAAGAAATGACGATAAAATGAAAATATCCAAAATGTATTACATAGAGCTTACTGGCATCCATATTTTATGATACATCTTTATTTTCTGAAACTATATGATCTAAGTATTGCATGCAAAAGAATAAAGACAAAGAAAAAAAAAGAAAGGTTCCAACTGTTCAGCTCCTGTAAAACCTCACTTACCCAGCACACTCTTGAACCTGTTCTTACAGCTTCACTATAGTACTGTTTGCTAAATGTGTCTGAATTGTGTCTCCCAGGCAGTATCAGACATTAGGGAGGGCATAGGACATGCAGCATCTTTCTCTCAAGATCCTAATAGAGTGCTCAAAACAATAGATGACTATTAAATTAAAATGCCACTGTTAATTTCAAAAGTTAAAGACATATTGTGTCCAATAGCACAGACAGTATAGTGAATCTTTCTGATTTGCATGTTATATTGAGCAATGGAAAAAAATGTGCCCTTGTCACATAAAGCAACGAATGTCATATTTGTTCTGATCATCCAGAATAAACCTCAACAGCAAGATAGTCTGACATGGAGGCCTGGCACAATGGCTCACACCTGTAATCCCAGCACTCTGGGAGGTTGAGACAGGAGAATTGCTTGAGGTCAGCAGTTCAAGACAGGCTTGAGATCTTGCCTTTACAAAAAAAAAATTTAAAAATTAGCTGGGCATGGTAGTTCACGCCTGTAGTCCCAGCTACTTAGTAGGCTGAGGTGGGAGGATCGCCTAAACAGGAGTTCAAGGTTGCAGTGAACCATGATCATGCCACTCCATTCTGGTGATCGCTCCAGCCTGGGTGACAGAGCGAGATTCTGCCTCAAAACTAAATAAATAAATAAACAAACAAATAAATAAATGAGACATTTGACATGGACTTTCTGAAGAGTTTTAGCATTGCATAAAGAGCAAAGAGCCATTCTAAATATCAGGTTTCCAGTGTAATCAAAGTTGCTTCTCATAACCAAATATTCCAACTAATTACCTGCCAAAGTCTAGAAACTCGTGAAAAAAAAACTAAGAAATATTCTTCTCATGTCAAACCTTAGGTCATGCCTCAGGGATCACCCTCCACCTATGTAAGAGTTATCTGAATACCATTTAGGGTCAAGATATGATGCAAATAGCCTGGGAAACTGATTCAGGCAGCCAAAAACCCAACTTAATTAGGCTAATTTGCTTTTCATACAATCATAAACAGAAAGATGATTTAACAGAAACGTATAGATGATAATAATGAAATCAAAGACCACAATGGAAAACTAGTAGTGATAAATGATAATATATTGATAACAATAAACTATCATTATATGAGATGATGAGACAGTAATACCAAAAATTAAAGAAGGAATGAAATTTGCTTCCACACACTCTAATACAGTTTCCTTTTTGTAAAGTGATAAACTGTGTGACATTACATTTTATTTCCAATAATTTTTTTTATTCTTGAGATACAATTAGTCAATAATATATCTGGATATCTGTAATAGTAACCTTATTATATCATATTATTTTAATTTGTCTAAGGGAGAAAGCTTTCCAACAATTTCTTAAACTCAAAAGAAAATTAAGAGAAAAAATAGAACTCAAGCATTCATTTTTTTCCACATAAAGAAAATAAGCCTTCATACAGTTCTTAGAAGTACAAAGTTGCTTAGAAGATCATGCAGTAAATGTATGGAGGAAAATGTGGAGCAAATTTTCTATTACAGTGCCACTTCCAAAGCTTCCTTTATCACTGCAGAAAGATGATCATCTAAGTTTATTCACCAAATGATCTGACTTCAGTATTTTAAAATGCATTTCACAGTTTACTTCATTTAGCTGGGTTTTTTTTAATAAACAAAAGAAAAATACCCACCAAATGCTGGGAAATCATAGTTTTAAAATTACAGTGATTTGTACCAACAAATATACTTTCCTTTAATGGAAGCACACCCTATAAATTTACCCTCACTCATGGTCACAGATTATTTAAATTTTTACAATTCTGAACTAATAAACTTAGAAATATTCTATGCAGGAGGCCCATGTGTCTAGACATACTAAATCAGATGAAACACTTCCATTAGCCTTCAGACTAGTGTCAATAACATAAATCATCAATTCTCATTTATTCAAGGGGCTGTAGGATTTGGAACACAGCCTCACTTCAACTTACTCCCCTTTCCGCACCCAGTAGCTTACCTATCTTTTTAATATCAACTTCAGAAGTAATGATAAACTTAAAATTATTCGTTGAGACAAGTACTGTTCTCAATATACACTATAGCATTTGGATTGGCACAACTACCCTATGAGACCGGTAATATTGTTACACTTATTTGACAGATGGGGGGCACATGGACGTCAGCGAATTGCCCAAGGCCACAGTCATAAGTGGCAAGCAATATGCTCCTCCTAGCTGATGCCACAGCCTGAACACTCCTGGCCACTGCGTGATTTGCCTCCAGTAGATAACTACAGTAGTGGAAATGAAATGCAAACTCATCATTAAGGTCAGAAATTCTCAGTCTTCCAAGTAGCCAGAAAAAAAAAATAATAATCACAATGAATGCAAACTTCATGAGTGAAATGGTTCCAACTATTGGTGTTAATGAGGTTCTTGGATTATCTATAGATTTCAACCCGAATATTCAATCCCAGACCCTCAGTTCATTGAGAGGTCATGGTTTGATCTCTCTTGCTTATCTTCTCATACATTTGTCAAGTCTAATATATATTTATCAGGCACTCTCCTCAGTCCTTAACAGTTTTGAACTCCACCTTGTTATACCATTGTATTCTTTATCAATGACTTGTTTTCAAATTACTAAAGTTGAGCAATATTCTCAAAAGCATACATAAAACATTATTGGGTCGGGTGGTGGCTCACACCTGTAATCCCAGCACTTTAGGAGGCCGAGACAGGAAGACAGCTTGAGCCCAAGGAGTTCAAGACCAGCCTGGGCACATAGCAAGACTTTGTCTCTACAAAAATAAAAATAAAAAAATTAGCTGGGTGTGGTAGCAGGTACCTGTAGTACCAGCTACTCGGGAGGCTGAGGTAGAAGGATCGCCTGAGCCCAGGAGTTCAAGGCTATGATGAGTCGTGATCGAATAAGACCCTGACAAAAAAAAAAAAAAAAAAAAGATTCTGACATTATAAGCTGGTGATTTGGGGGCTTAGGATCTTTTGGAAATCTGACTAAATCTGTGGATTCGAACCCAAAATAAAAGATATATTAATACATAATTTTAATGTGGCTATAATTTAATGGGGTTATTGAAACCTCACACCCAAAGACCAAAAATGAACTTTGAGTAAAGGAGTCTAATATTTTGACCTTAGTTTGCATACTTATGGATTCTCTTATATTGCAAAACTCCAGCTTCCCCAAATGAGTTATAACCATCATCTTATTTGCAAAATTTTACAGAAACGTCTTACTTACAAAGGTTAAATTAATATACAGACATTCAGGAAAAGAGCTACTTTGCTTATAGAAGGAAATATATAAAGGCAAAGAATTCTCCTACTTCCCACCTGAGTTCTATCACATATTCAATGAGCAATTTCCCACAAAAAAAGATCTCAAAACACTCACGTGTGAAAGTCAATTAAATTATAAATGCACAATTGAAATTGCCTTATCCTTTTAGGCATAGGCTCTTCAGATCTGATAGTAAGAAGGTCCCGTGACTGATTGTAGATAAGACTGATGTGATCATTACCTTTCCAAACGTAATGTACTGTAGTCAAATAACCATGTTCACCGGTTTTGATTGCATCATTGCACTTTCTGATTTTTCTGATAATATAAAAACATTACATTTTTTAGAGGCGATGTTCTGGAGCTGATAGGCTCTCACTTTACTTTCACTAAGATTTGGGAGGGAGGAGTGGATAGCTAGAAACTGATATTTTGTTTTTTGATTTAGAGAGGACTATGCAAACATTCTTAAGGAACACTAGTCCATATTAAATATAAAATGTTTCTGTGTATTCCCAGCTTCAGCAATATCATAAATACTCTTGACTCACTCCTCCAAAAAATATAAATATATATACAAATTCTATACACAATATCTGGGGCTTCACGGGCCTCTCTGAAGCCCAGCTGTGGGTCCCAGACTTCAAAATTAAGAAAACATGTCTGCATTCAACAAACAAATGTGAGCTGACACTTCTATGATTTTGAGGGTTTTCTCTCTTTAAAATGACATGAAGACTCTAACTCTACTCTGTCTTTAAAAGGTGCTGATCATATGCAAAGAAACTCAGCATTCATCACAAGTAATTACCACAGCACTCTCTTTGTTATCAGGTGAGTTTCTCAAAGCATAAAGGGATTAACTGCTCTAGAAGTAAGGTCCTGGCTCTTTTTCATTTCAAAGGTTGAGAACCTGAGGGATGGATAGCCTTCTGAGGCTGCCACAGTGACTCCATCCTGCATCTCTCAGGAGAGCTAATCAGTCGACATCCTGACGCTGGCAATACAAACAAGCCAGGAATTAGTCTGGCTAATGTAGGTGTTGTCTGGTAGGACACCGTCACCACCCGTCTTGTAAATTCTAACCCACCCACCTTCCTCCATGTCCTGTCTCGCCTTCTCTCATGACCTCTCTCTTTTCAAGGACCTTTCAGAAATATTAACTCCAGCATTCAATTAACCACCTTATTCTATATTTACTTTATCTAAATTAGCCTCTCCCATATTCTTTCTTGTTCTCTAGTCATTTAATGTTTATTCTCCATATAAGTTATATAGCTCAACCGTCTATAATAAACTGTTAGACATATATACAGTCTATATTCATTATTCCTCAGACTCCAGGATCAAGTTAAAGCCCAAGAAACTATTGTTTAAAAGACTGTTCAATATATTAAAGTTGTTTTCAAAATGTGATTTTTTTTCCTATTTAAAGTTATTCCTTGGGGACACAACATCAATAAGGGTACCTGATTTCAAACCAGGCAAAGTGGGGGCCAAAGGGAGGACCAATCTTTACCTGTACGCGGTCCACTTGTATACCTAATCCTGAATTATACGCCACATCTTTAAAATAAAATATTTTTTTAAATAAAAATTTAAAAAATAAAGTTATTCCTTATGGTTTCGCCAGGTTTCCCAAATTGTGGCTTTGCCAGGTAAAAAGAGACTATATTAATTGCAAAGACTAAATCGCTAGTATTTGGTATTCCATATTCTTTAAAAAAAAAAAAAAAACTGGTATCGCAAAAGGATAAACAGCCAAAGTAAGATAAAAAGTGGAATCTATATAGAAACAAGGAGAAGAAAGCGTTTTCAAGTATTCAACATCCTTGGTTACTTTTCCCATGACCCTGTGATTGGAAACCAGGACACCATTTAAAATGCAGGTCACCTTGGAAAGCGAAGACACCTCTAAAAATAAAAATCAACATTTCCAGACGCTGCCATAATGGTTTCCTGGTAAACAGAAAGACATACGTGCTATTCTACCCCCCACATGGGGGTTGTGGCAATTAATTATTCAACATTTAGAAAGTGCTTTGAAGATGAGAAGCTAAGTGCTAAAAATCATCATCAATTTTCAGTAAACCACACTTAAAGGGAAGCTACCAGGTTTATTGTTGGAAACTGAACCATTAGTATAAATCCATGTTTTCTTTTTCCATTTCATTTAGAACATTAGACCAAATAGCTGAAACCATATGGAAGCTTCCTATCTTTTTGGTAAACCTTCGAGCGTCCAGTGGGTAAAAATATTAGTCCTTGATTTTCAGAGAAAAGACAAATTCTAATAATGTGGTTTTGCTGAAAAGTATAGTATTTTGCTTATTAGGTATCTTTCCTTTCGGCCTTTAAATCATATAATAAACGGTGAATTTACTAAACATTTCATTTGTAAAAAGTTGTAATTAAAATCTAATGTAATGTACTTCTACTATATAAGTTATCGCTTAAATAAAATTTTGTTTAGGTGGCCCTGACTGCATTACAAGTATAAATTTAGGTGAACAATCTAAAAATTTATTCATCTTTATACTGTAAATGAAAGTAATAAGTCATTCTATTTTAATGAAAAGGCGTTTTGCACAGACTTTTTTCCTTCTTATCTACAATATATTCTGGTTTGCACTTATTCATTTTTAAATTTAAATTAATTTAATTGAATTAAGTGGTTTTAAAATAGGGAGTCATGAGCAGGACCCTCTGTAAAATCATCACATAGTAACTGCGGGTTGCTTGAGATTAAATATATAAGAGGAGGAATCATTCTCACCTATGTCCATTTTGGAAACAGTAAACAATTTTTCCCAAAGTATTTTTTTAACTTCATTATCTCCTACACAGTGAAATATCATCTACACAAATGTCATAATTTCATATTTTTGAGAATTAAAAGCTACACTAGCATAATCTTCTTGGATACGGACTTGTTTCCCATTAGACCGAGCTCAACAATGTTTCTCTTAAAAGAGGGTTTATGTATTTTAATCCCCAACATGCACAGTTTTAAAAGTCATCTTTGCTTTTAGAAAGGGCTTGTTATGCAATGAGTTTTTACCACTCATCATATTTAAACACAAATATATTTTTACACATCTATTAGTCTACTACCTTAAATCTTTTTATCCATATTTCCTCCTCCCAAACACCAGCCTTCCCACAAAATGTAGAAGTGAAATCTTAAATGTGTCAGACATTCCTAATCTCACCAGGAAAAAAAGTTCAGCTGGTTGCTGGAGTGAGAGCTCCATTAGCTGACCAGCCCACATAAAGGTGACTAGGGAATTCCTCATAGAACCCACAACAGACGACTCAACTATGAAACAAGGTTAATGTCAAAGACTGTTAGGCTAAGACAGAATTTCTCATGGACTCAGCTTGATGCTTACTGTGTATTCCATATAATCCTCACCTCCTACAGACTGTCATATAATAAATATGTACATACATTTTTTTCTCTTGGTTCATTCCTAACAGTCTCATTTCTTTAAAAAGAAATTGAGAATAAGTACAAGTGGCTTAAAACTGGGGAAGAAAATGTATTCAAGGAAGCCCTCTTCTGAATTTCAGAGGAGGTGTCATATGATTTCCTCCTCTATTCTGCTGGCTTTATTAAAGTGTGCCAATAATGGGACATTGGCAAAAACTGAAGAAATGCACACACTTGCCGTTTTAAACAAGTGCTTTATGGCATATATTCTTAACTATCTATCTCTGCTTTGATGTTAACAGTACAATCAGACAGTCCCTTAGAAATAAACAGTACGATATGGTTACCATATTTGGGGGAACACAGGAGGGTTAAGTAAGACATTTCGAATAAAATGTCTTCCACCCATATGAATACAAAGGAGATAGAAACTGTCCAAGGGAATTAGCCATGTCCTCAAGTGAATGAGAAATGAATTGGCAGAGACTGAATCTCC
This sequence comes from Cephalopachus bancanus, assembly GCA_027257055.1. Classification (NCBI taxonomy): domain Eukaryota; kingdom Metazoa; phylum Chordata; class Mammalia; order Primates; family Tarsiidae; genus Cephalopachus; species Cephalopachus bancanus. The sequence goes on along the minus strand of JAPVLO010000030.1, from coordinate 2,048,680 downwards.
GTGAGAACATTACTTTGAATCAAAACCAAATTTCTAAAACACTCCAGGTGATTTGCTCTATATTTATGGAATTTAAATACTGAAACATTAAAAAGAATGATTCTGAAATGTGTAAGAAATAAAGCAATTTAACTGTCAATGTTATACTTGTTGATTGCATGTTGTAATGTTTGTATCCAGAAGCAGATCGAAGGGAAAGGCAAAGACCAAGATGGCGAGGAGCTTCTCAGTGGGGCACTAGTCTCTAGTCATGAACTCCTTCTATTATCCCATGCCCAACTGAGTTACTCTGAGGGAGGCTAAGAACAATCATCCACCATAAGTCCAAATCCTTCCAATGTAATCATCAGTAATCATTCCTTTTGTATCTTTCCTCTGGTAAAACTCAAAAATGCCAATAGGACTAACATACTCAGTACATTACGTTATTTCTTTCTAAAACATTGTCTGACGTTTTCCTCTTGCAAACTGAATTAGAAAAAAAAGTTAATAATGAGAGCATCAGCTTTCAAACTCATAGCATATTAGAAGAACCACATTGTAAGGGAAAGGTAGAGCCAATACATAGTCAGGTATGATCATAATAACTCACACCTGAATCACACTTACTATGAGCTATGCATTTTTTCCAAGTGTTTTTTACATACGTTAACTTTCTTAATCCCTAGGAATTAAATATAGTAGGTTCAAATGAAGAACTTGAAAGCACAGAGTCACCCAAGTCATGAGGCGTAAGCATTTGGGTGATGTGCTGCCCAGATCTCCCCTTCAGAACCACAGTGCTTCCCCAGTTGATGAGAGTATCACTGATGATGCTTCACTCTTGCCCTGAAGATTACCTTAGTCAAAGAGAGCCACCTCGCAGCAACTTGGATGGACTTACCAGTCTATAATAGTGACCTATCACAGAAACAAAGAGCTGAGTACCACAGGTTCTCACTCATAAGCGGACCCTGAACAATTACCATAATACTATAAGAAAGGGATTGGCAGTAACTGGAAACTGCCAGGGGAGGGAGGGAAGGGGCCCACCTCATCAATAAGGGTACCTGATCTCAAACCAGGCGAAATAGGGACCAAAGTAAGGCCCAAACTTTACCTGTAGAATGTCCTATTATATACCTAACCCTGAATTGTACCCTACATCTTTAAAATAAAAAACAAAAACAAGGAGAGCCACCTGCCCCATGGCCACACCCCTATCAAGAGGCAGCCCACATTTCATGACTGGTTAATGTGGGGTCAAAGGCCTGGCTCCCCAAGGTGAGCCAACTCTGAATGGCCTCCCTAGCTTTAGAGCTCTTGATGGGATCAGCTGAGGCCTTTGTTACTCCCATCTCACTTTCAACCCCACCCTCTGCTGTCCAACTTCCTTCACTCCATTACAGGCTGTGTCCCTCAGGACAAGTCCCAATAAACTTCCTACCCAATCCCAGAAACTATTTTGCAGGGAATTCAGCCTAAGGCAGTGGTGGAGACAGGACTCAAGCCAGGCACTCTGGCTCCAGACACCATGCTCCTAACCAGCACGGGGAAATCCTGACAGTCAAGGAGGATTCAGAAAACAACTTTGATGAGAGTTTCCACAGGCTTCAATAGCCTGTAGGTACAAAGAGGTCTCAGTAACAATAACTGAAATTTGCTGCATAACTGCTGGTCTCAGGAAGTCCTCCAGGCCTCCCAGGCATTCCAGGGGTGTGCCAGAGGCGCTCATCACCCATCCTTTCATGTCCTTCTCCTCAGGCCCCTTCACTGATGGAGTTGAGAATACCACTTTTCTGCCCAGGATATGCTTACACAACCTTTTGCTTATCCTTTATGCTGTAAAGAGGGTGTCTCAGCTATGTGTAAACAAGCATTAAGGCATAACAATATGGAATACCTAGTGTCAGGGCACCTGCTCCACATGTCTTCTGGACCTGAGATCGACTCTGAATCATACAAGAAAATCAATGAAGATAAACAAAAGGGAAAATTACACTCAGTATGTTGTTAAGATGGGAGATAAGTGTATGCAATTCATTTTGGAATGATGTGCATCAAAAAATATTTTAAGCCAGTTTGAGTTTAGACGCCTAAGCTTAATTAGATAAGATGCCATGAAAGTGAACACTTTCTACTTTGATGACAGGAGATAAACAGGCCACTCCTGCAATTTAAGCAGGCAGGTTCACTATTTCCCAGAATCAGGCTCCTCAAAATATTATCTTCCTTCCTGAATTCCACAGACTCTGTATAGTACCCACTGCCTGCACCTCAGGCTTCCACTTTGTCCCAGCCCTGCTCCCCAAGTCCTCAGGGTTCTGTCAGACCCTATAAACTTGAACACCCACCTCAGGACCGAACACTTCACTTTCTCTACAGGACTACTGAGTTATTCCACCAGCTCACAACTCCAGCAGCAACTGGCTTCAAGCCTGGACCACAAGCTCTCACCTGCTTTTTTTTTTTTTTTTTTGCTGCTCTGGCTTTTATATAAAGGACATTGTGTTGTTCAAGCCTATGTGCTGGAGTCCATCCAACACAGAAGCTAAAAGCTGTGGGCCAAACAGGAATATATGGCACTGGACTTTCTAAGCTCTCTGTTTAATTTGTGTACATAGCATTACTATATCTATGAAAGTTACCCAACATGATGATATTTAAAGTCGCCCAAAATTAAATATATTGCATTTCTTTGAAAAAATAAACTATTTCAGATTAGAGGAATTATCCCACATGAACCCAGAACCAAAAGTATTGGTTTTAATTCAGAAATAACATCCAGTTTCATGTTATCAGTAGCAAGGTGTGGACTTCATTCAGAGGAATTGTATAAGGAGGTCTAAATGCTCATTTTATAGCCTCAAATGCAAAGTCAAGAGCAGAGATAAGACATACTAGGGCAGGTAAACTATACATGAATTGTCATGTGAGATCAGACCAACAATCCCCTAGATAAAAATTTAGTGTCATCTGACAGTGACATCAAAGAACAGGAAATTATTTTACAAAATGATAAACAAATTGAACAGAGTCCTGTGAAAAGAGAATAACCCTGGATTAAGTCCTGGGTAAAGTGAGAATATCTGACCAAAAGATTAGGTCTATTTACCAAATATGTCCATCTTCTCTTTTAAACTGCTTAAATACTTAATCCTCCTTAAGTTTTGTTCAAGACCTTCTCTTGTTAGAGAACCCAGTTTCTCCTCTTGGGATGCTCACATAAATACCCACTACATACACTTAAGCTTTTATTTCTGCTAAACCTCTTTATCTCAGTTATAAACGTGTACTCCTAGTTCTGATATTCTTGGATGTGGAGGAAGTGTTTGTGACAATTATAGGCTTTGGTGAGGTCTCCTTTCATACCTCAGACTTCATTTATCAAGACCATAAGCATTCAAATAACCTTTTGTCTGTTCTCTTAAAGAAACTCCTCCATTCTCATGACATACTGTTCGTTTCTCTAGAGCTTTTCCGATTATGTCTGTCTCGAGGTGCAAGACAAACTTGCACTCTAGGCAAGACTGCACAAGGCTCAGATACAAGACAGCATGTAAATCATGAGATAATAACTGAACCAAAATATATGTTCAAGTGTAATATATGCCAGTATACTAAAGGCTCGTGAAACATATTGATATTTCACTGGAAATATTATTATGTCTATGTAGTAAATAAAACGCCTATTCTAAAACATCTCAATGTATCATGTATTCATTCACATATATTGTGAGGCAAATAACATACACCTAACACATAAAGGTATATGGTACAATGATATTCTCTTGCCTTTACATACAATCCAGTATCTTCATGGTATCCTAACACCTGTACCATAAAAGGAGTTATCTCACTCACTTGAATATTTTCCAAAGATTTTATGAGAACAGCATCTGAATTTAAAACTCCTAGTTCAATGTGATCAATATAATCAATATTTCAGAAATGATTTGAAAGAGGCAAACACCGGTTCACAGAGATGTGACTAAATTAGTGAATGAATGAGTCTTCCTCCTCGCCTGCCACATGAACACCTTGAAACCCACAAAACAGTAGTTGTGCCTAAATCTGTATTTTTTTATAATCTGTGATTATGTAAGTAACCAGTGATTAGGAAAGAAGCACTTCTTCTGAGCAGGCATAAAAATTACAATTCCTGCTAGATGCAGTGGCTCATGCCTGTAATACCAACACTTTGGGAGGCCAAGGTGAGCAGAGCCCAAGAGTTTGAGGCTAGCCTGGACAACATAACAAAACCTCATCTCTAAAAAAAAAAAAAAAATGATAAAAAAAATTAGCCAAGCATGGTGGTGTGCACCTGTAGTCTCCAGTTACTCGAGATGCTGAGGTGAAAGGATCGCCTAAGCCCAGAAGTTTAAGTCTGCCATGAACATAATCACCATGATCATGCCACTGCACACTCTAACCAGGGTGACAGAGTGAGAACCTGACTCAAAAAAAAAAAAAAATCACAATTGCTTACAAATCTTTTTTAGGACTTTTAAAAGTGGTGCTCATTGGGAGGGAAGAGTACAAAAAAACTCTCTGCCCTGTGGTTTTGCAACTTCGTGTGAGCTTATAGTTATTTTAAAATAAAAAGTTTTTTTAATAAAGGTGCTGACAATTAATTTTAAATCTCAAATAAATAGTAAGTAAAATGTTGTCCAATTCAGAGAGCAGATAAAATACAGTCTTATCAAAACAGGTTAAATAATTTTTTCCAAGGAACTATAACACATCACAAACCTGAATAATAGTCTCATCCCAAAAGCTAGTGGATTCCAAACATCATTACAACAAATTTCACAAGAAATACATGAAAGGCGTAGCAGCAATGATTTAAGCTATCCCACCAGAAGAATATCTCCAGAAGAAATAGTGTTTAGACAAAGTTGGGGGAGATGACTGGGCATCTCTGATTGGTCTGTCCCAATATTTAAAATAACCAAGTGTCATTCCATCAAATAAGTATTTTCTGCTATAGAATGTGCTGGCCACCATGAGGACCACAAAAGAACACTGACAACAAAGGCGAGAAAGCATACAGTACAGGAAAACCTGCACACATATGAAACTATTAAAGGCGGTGCAGAACATAAGCAATAAAGTCACGGATTCAAGTGACGAATTCACTGCTTAAGGTTTTGGCAGTCGAGACATGTGAGTGCTTGCACTGTATTTTCTTCTGAAGTTTTTGGACTGGTGTTTTGCTTCATTTCTTAACGTATTTTTCAAGGGAAATTATCTAATCTCATTTATCTAAGTCTTTTGAGACATTTCTACCCTCCTTCTCCCTTTTCCCTGGCAAAGGAGCTCAACTTGTAAAAGCGCAAATGTGTGAGCTGTGTGTTTCTGCTTAATCTGTTAATGCTCAGCAATTTTCCAAAGGCGATTGCAATCAGTACTTTAGCAAACTCCCTAGCATGAGGCCCTACTCTCTGCTAACATCGTGAGCGCTCATCTCACATTCCTAAGGACATGGTCTCCAGAGGTCAAAGGAATCGAAGGAATTTGTGAAGCAGTTCAACAGGGAGGTCTCACTGCATCTGTGGGCACATTGCACGTGAAGAGGGGGCTCCAGGAGTGCAGTCACCAACACGCAAGTTCCCGTTAAACTTCCAATTCCACGGAGTCCTCAGTCAGAACAAATGTATTTCACCAAATAACACTTTCGGGACGTCACTCATGATCTTTCTGGGGGAGAAGGTGCAAAAACTTGGTTTCTGCCTCAGCTTTCCAAGTAACGACAATGACATGCACGTGCTACCATGCCCTGCTAATTTTTTTTTTTTAATTGTAGACACGAGGTCTCACCAAGTTGCCCAGGCTGGTCTCGAGCCCTCGGGCTCAGGCAATCTACTAGCCTCGGCCTCCCAAAGTGCTGGGATTATAGGCTGAGCCACTGGCCCAGCCAATCCTATTCTTTAAACAATGATCCTTCCCTAAATCCATAGTACCCATCTTTTTGTTTTGTTTTTTTTTAAATTTTTATATTAAAGATGGGTACAATTCAGGATTAGATATACAACTGGTCAGTGTACAGGTAAAGTTGGGGCCTCACTTTGGTCCCCACTTCACCTGGTTTGAGATCAGGAGCCCTTATTGATAAGGTGTGCCTCTCCTCCCCTGGCAGTTTCCCACTACTGCCAATCCCTTTCTTATGGTATTATGATAATTTTCCAGAGTCCGCATATGAGTGAGAACATGTGGTATAAACCCATCTTTTTAAGTCTACACCAAAAGCAGACTTGCTTCAAGCATGTAATACAGCAATCACCAGACATGTCTGTGTTGCATTTGTTTTAAAAAGATTCAGTTTAACTTCTCAAAGAAATGAAATCATCCAGAACAGAAGATGAGATTTTCCTAAATTCCCTATTTTTAAAACAGTAGTTTAACAAGGCTTACCATAATTACCCTTTGTATTTATTTCAATTTTCCATAGCATTATGTCTGTAACAGAAAACAAAAGCTGTCGACTATACCGATGATTCCATTTTCCATTAAATCATCCTAAATCAGCCACATTTGGGTCAAGCACACATGAGGTATACTACCTAAAATGGAAACATCCTTGTAAAGTATCGATTGACTTATATTATACTGAAGTAATATGTCATATGCTCAGTACTCTCAGTGCCACAAAACAGTTATACTCAAATGATGACAGCAACCCAACAAAGACCAACACAAGCTCTTAAAAAAAAAAAACCCTCAAATATAAGAAAAAAAGGAAAGGAATGTCAGTCTTTGAGTGAGAAAATTTCATCATATTTCTACATAAAAATCCAAGTTCCTTCGCTGCAAGCCTGATTTTCCAAAGGGATAGTTACCATTGTTAAAGGGGCGTCATGTAATGCTCTAGAACAAATATGCAAATTTTAATTTTATTTAATTTTAAAATAAAAATAATTTGTCTTTAAGCCACTTTTCAGACAAAGGAAAAAGAGAGTCACAAAGTCAAGCCAAAAGTTGAAAATCAGACCTCTCAAAAGATTAAAAATTGTTGCTTTACACAAACATTTGTAAAGTATATACTGCAAGTTTGCTCTCATAATCAACGTATTTGAAGAACATCTTATTCACATTCAGCTGAAAGGGCTCTATACAAACTTCAGTTTCCAGCTATTATTCATCCTTAACATTCCATTTTGCACAAAACATGGTTTCCAAGGTATCATCACTGGAGAACCCACTACAAAACTTTAAATCTGTAAATTTGTTGGCCAGCATTCTGATTATAGAAGCTAAAAATACTCAGTGTGGCAGCTTTAGGGGATCACCCATGGAGGAAAGATCAGTGTAATCATTTTCAAGGGTTCTCCAGGTCCTGTGTGTGTTACTTGGGGGCATAAATTTAATATGAACCATATCGGAAAATGGATGATCTCCAACTGCTGGCTATTAGGCTCAATTTTTCAATCTGATACTTGATAAACTCTGTTGCCAACTCAACTTTAGCAATAAAAAATAAGTCTTGGAGAAAAAAAAGTAAAACACTTTGAGTCACTCAAGTAACCGCTTAAGAAAGATACTTAAATGTGTTGTTCATACATTCAGCCAACAAACATTTATTAATATGCCAGGAACTGTTCTCAGTGCTGGCACAATTCAACTCAAGAATAAGGAATGTTGTAGAATACAACAACATAATAATAACTAACATATGTATGACCATTTACAGTTCTGAACAAGGTTACATAAAGATCACCTCATCTGTCCCCTATAATTCCTCTGTGAATTAGGTTTTATAACCATTTTTTAAATGATAAAAGAGAGACACAGATGACTTTTTTTTTTTTTTTTTTTTTGAGTTGGAGTCTCACTCTGTCGTCCAGACTGGAGTGCAGTGGCCGCTCCCGGCCACCACAGCCTCAACCTGCTGGGCTCGGGGATCCTTCCACCTCAGCCTTCCAAGTAGCCGGAATTACAGGCATGCGCTACCACGCCCGGCTGATTTTTTGATTTATTGTAGAGATGAGGTCTCGCTGCCCAGGCGGGTCTTGAACCCGGGGACTCAGGCAATCCACTCACCTCAGCCTCCCAAAGGCGTGGGATTACAGGCTGAGCCACCAAGCCCGGCTGACACAGAAGATTTTTAAATGTCCAAAGTCAAACAACTAGTAAAAAGAGAGCTGGGTGCTGAACTCAAATCTCCCAACTACAAATCTCCATCAGTCACTGGGCAATACAAAATTACAAGATGCTCTGCTTTTATATAAAGCTCTGGAGACACGTTCTGCATGGTTTTGAGTGTTGTGTTAAAGTTGTTTGCTTTTGTACTTGTTTTGCTGCTGTTGTTGCTGTTTCAAGAACAGGGTTTCACAGATCCAGAGTATGATGTTTACAAGTTCAAAATGTTTCTAATCTCTTTACCCACTTACTTCACTGTGAGTTTGCCTGGTTAGCTGAATTTTCTAAACAAGTAAGAAAAGTTACTCCCGGGTATTAAAATCTTCCTTACTTGGGATAACATATCGGATAAAAACTTCATGAGCAGAAAGTGTAAACCAGTACTTCACAAAAAAGTATAGCCCATAATTATATGAAAAGGTAGAAAATGTACTCTGAGAAATGCAAAGGAAAGCCACAGTGTGACATAACTATACATCCACTAGAATGGCTAAACTAAAAAAGAAAGATTAATCATCCATAGCTTTAGGGATGTGGAGTAGATGATACTCTCATACAATGCTGGTAGGAATATGAATTAGCACCAACTTTGAAGGAAGGCACTATGTACTAAAACTGATCCAGAAACTCAAGTCACAACACACACAACCCAAAAATTCCACGTGTTCACCAAAAACCATATGTTAGAATGTTCACAACAGCACTCTTCATAGTAGCCAAAAACAAACAACCCAAACAAAATAAACAAAGAACAAAATGTAATACTGTGGCATTCTCATAAAGTGGGACATGATAGAGAATGAAACTCACAAAAACAGTGTTGAACAAAAGAAGTCAAGATCCAGGAAGACATCCCATGTGGTTCACCGACAGAAAGTTCAATACTAGGTCAAAGTAACCTATAGTCTCAGGAATCAGGAAAGAGGTCCTCAGGGAGAAGCCATGACTTGCAGAGGGAAGGGAGAGAAGGCTTCTGGATGCTGGCAATGATCTACATCTTGGTCGTGGTGCTGGTTACATGGACGTGTTCACTTGGTAAATCACTGAGCTCTCTGATGATGACTTAATGACATGTGAAATGTTCTGAACACATATTGTATTTCAAAAAAAATTGATAAGAAAAGGAAGGGGAGGAAAAAGGGGATTTAAAGACATGATGCTATCTGAGTCTACACCTAAGTCATCCTAAACTCCTGTGTGAGTGTTAGTTCTTACTTCTGCTAGTTAATACTTTGTCTACCTCTTCCCTCACTACCAAGCTGTCCTTGGGCACTTTTCAATGTTTTCCATGTATCTGCCAATATCAGCTCTTATCTAGTATCTATTTTGTAGCTTTCTTTTTGCTATGAGATTAGAAACTTTACAATCAATCATATCAGAATACTATGTGTCCTGAGACTACCCAAACGCTGCCGGATCTGCTGTGAGTAAAGTGAATTATCTTCAATACAAGGGGGACACAAATAAAGCCAGAATTATCTTTTGGAGGGCGAGTCCCTTGTAGTACAGGCTTCCCTAGCCTGGTAAGTGTTCTAGGAACCCATTGGCATCAGTGCACTAGCTAGCATTGTTGTGAGAGGCAGCATTCAGCTTCGGTTATTTTTTTTTCTTTTGGAGATTCTTTCAATGTGTTTGCGCATTTCATGATGGGTGGTTTTATGAACAACATACCTACACTATGCTGAGTGTTCAGCAGTTTTTGACCCAAAACGGCATGATGCCACCATGCCCCACTTCCCTATTCACCCAATTTCACCCCAAGTAACTGTTTTTGTTTCCCCAGATGAAAAAAAAAGTCCTCAAAGGGAAGCATTTGCCAATGTGGAAGAGGTGAAACAAAAAACAGCAGATGCACTAGAAGTCATCCAAATTGACAAGTTCAAAAGCTGTTTTGAGCAATGGAAAAAGCATCTCAATTGGTGTATTGCAGCCAATGGAGAGTACTTTGAAGGTGACTGAAGTTTAAGCATGTGAGAATAAATGCACAATTTTCTATAAATAAATTCCAATTTTGGGGGGTCTCCTTCCCCCTTATATATGTCTTGTTTTACCCTCTATTTTGCCTGCTCAGAGGCTTTTTTTTTGCTGGAAATACGTCAAAGATAGAAGCTCCAAATAGATGAAGCTGTTACTAAATTCTATCAGTGAATACTAGCTCTCCAGGTCAAAGTTAGAATTAACTAACATAAAAGTTCAGATCTCACAAGTTTACTTATTTTCAAATAGCAAAAAGGACAATATTAATCAGTGAATAATACCAAAAAGAAAAGGAACTCCTAATTTCTTACTGAAGACACTGTGAACAGCTTTTCTAGCTGTCACTCATAGAACACTGCATCACTTTTAAATAAAATATAATCCTTTCTCATTTTTAATTTTTATTCATTTTTTATTTTTTGAGTCCCAAAATTACACTAGGAGTTTTACTTAGAGTATGTTTAAGGTTTCTAATCCAGAAGTTCAATTTAAACTGGGTATGCCTTTTTCCCACACAATTATCCACAATAACCCATTAAAAAAAAACAATAACCCTAAATATCAGTTGGTCACTATTTATTTCCTTTAACATCCTAATTTCACTTAACTTCTTTCTGTGTTCATCCTATATGAAAAATAAAGTTAGCTCTCAAGATTGGAGCTAAAATTGGTACACCCATACTGAAAATTCTTCTCTAGTGAAACACCCCCTGGCATTGTGGAATCTGAAATAAAGTTGAGGCAAGTGGGCAGTGCTGCTGAGTAGAATTGCCAGCGGGGAATGAAAACCAACACTTTAAAAGAGGAAAAACTTTTATCTCCTTTAGTACCCTCTGCTGTGACCAGAAAACATCCATCCATTCTTTGACAGTCATTTGTAAACATGTATCTCTAGTCAAAAGGTAAAGCATTCTTATCTACACCAATAATTTTCCATTAACTTTAAGAAAAGTATACAAAGTGCTCTGTCCTACTTTCCTCATCTTCTCAATGAGCATAATAATCCCTTACATCTACTTAATTTGCAGGGAAGAAGAACAAGATAATATTTTGGTTTACTAAGCAACTACAGAGATACATAGTTTCACCATTACTATTTCTACAGCCATCTTTTTTTTTTTTTAATACAGAGGCTCTTCAATTTACAATGGGGTTATGTTCCAAAAAACTCATTGGAAATTGAAAATATCATAAGTTGAAAATGTATTTAACACCCTAACCTACAGAACATCATAGTTAGCCTACCTAAAACATGCTCAGAACACTTACGAAAGCCTACAGTTGGGCAAATTTGTGGAACACAAAGCCTGTTTTCTAATAAATGTTGACTAGTTCATGTAATTTATTAATACTGGGCTGAAAGTGAAAACAGAATGGTTGTATAGGTACCCAAAGTACAGTCCCTACTGAATGCAAATTGCTTTTGTAGCATCATAAAGCCAAAACTCTTCATCAAACCATTGTAAGTTGGGGAATGTCTACACATAACTTAATTCAGAGGCAAGTAAGGCATTATCATTAAAAAATAAAATTATGAACATCATGAAGAAGAGTGGAAAAAAGTTTTCTCTCTTTTTTGCCACAGCAGGCAAATAAAGCCATCACCATTTATACTACCATCGCACTTTTATTTTAGAGATAGGGTCTTGCCATGTTGCCCAGGCTGGCATGCAGTGGTGCAACCATAGCTCACTACAGCATCAAACCTCTGGGCTCAAGTGATCCACCTGCCTTGGCCTTCATAGTAGCTGGGGACACAGGTCTGCACCATCTTGCTTGGCTCTCATTGTTCTTTTTTTTTTTTTTTGAGTTGGAGTCTCACTCTGTCACCCAGACTGGAGCGCAGCAACCTCGACCTGCTGGGCTCCAGCAATCCTTCCGCCTCAGCCTTCCAAGTAGCTGGAACTACAGGTGCATGCTACCACACCCGGTTAATTTTTGACTTATTGTAGAGATGAGGTCTCACCAAGTTGCCCAGGCGGGTCTCGAACCCGCGGGCTCAGGCAATCCACTCACCTCAGCCTCCCAAAGCACTGGGATTACAGGCTGAGCCACCAAGCCCAGCTCTCATTGTTCTTTTAATTTCTTGTTTGAAATGTCAGTCCACTGCTGAGACTATAGAAATGCCATAAAAGTGACTGCCACAAAATCGTTATGACTGTAGTAAATATGGCTTGCGACCAAATAAAATCAGCCACCTCTATCAGTGAGCAGTATTTGTGTGTGTGTGTGTGTGTGTGTGTACATTAGACAGAATGAGCCTAAATAAAAGGGAATCCATCCCTACTGTTGGAAAATAACTAAAGATATGCCTACTGAGAATATAAAACATCATCTTCATGTTAGAAGAACACAGCATATTTTCCATTTCGTGGCCTAAACATCAAGTATTTAAATATTGGGAGAAAGGCAAAGTGTATTTGGAATACAACTTAGCTCTAACCATCTATGAAAAAAGCACTATGCTTTCCTTCCCCTGAAATTCCTGCATCATGCAAAAGCAGTAAGATCCAGTTTCATAAAGTCTTACTAGTCTCCTTAACAATTCATTTTGCTAAATGACTCCCTAAAACATAAATTTCATAAATCACAGATTGTCCTTGAAAACAGCATCACCTGAGATATGCATCCTGCATATAGCTTTTGTCCCGCTACATTCTGAACCCTGGTTCCTTCCATTTAGCAACCAAGAAAAAACTAACTTAGAAACTTCACTCGTCATTAGATTTTTCTCTTCTCAGTTTGTTCTTTCCATTCTCAGTATCATTACCTACAAACTCCCATCTTGGATTTCCATCACATTATTTTATGTGAACACAAAGAGTCTTCAAGAAACAAGCAGATGATGCCTCTCGCCAAACTTCAGAACTAAGACAGATTTCCTCTGGACTCCTCGCCCCTAACAGTTGCAGTCCTCATGGACTGCAGCGCCCTCAGAGGCAGGCAGGGAAACCTAATTATCTACACAATTCACCAGTTAGCTTGTGTTTCTTTTTCTTAAGTGTTGTGTTTTCCTTTAAGATGCAAGCTATGGCCGGACTATCTCTCTTGTTATCAGAACAAGAGATCAGAATCTCAAAATTGTACTTGTCAGAGCTCAGTGAAAAATGAGTTTACCACCAGGGTGTGCTGGCAGCTGTCCCAAAAGTGACCCCATTTATACCACACTTTTCCTCTAGATAAAATTGCCTGTGTTCCTTTCACACACTATTTTTGTAAATCCAAAATGTCTTCTAGTCATTTAATAGACTGAAATAGTAATGCCAACATTCATACGTTCTAAATTATTTAATGTTGACGAAATGAACTAAAACAGATTCATCACTATAAACTGAGAGTACACTCTGACGACCTCATTGTGTAAGCTACCTTATGTATGTTTGTAAGTGTCCAGAAATGACCCCAAAACAGCAAATGACACTGAAAACCTCATTTTGAAAAACACACAAGTACAAAATGTTGAGTCTCTAGGTTTTCAGTCTTCTCAGACATGCCTGGAACTATCAAAATATCCCATCTCAACCCTCTCACTCCTATTCCTATAAATACTCAACGTCTCAACAGCCCGTAATGCCTTCCTGTTTCTATCTACATATGTGAGAGTTTCTGTGCCACCTTAAAGACTGGGATAAAGTTAGAGCAAATAATTCAATTTCAGAATTTAACATAGAGACCAGAATCCTATCTCTACTTTTAACTTTAAAATGAAAGTAAAAGCTTTTTCTCAGTTATGAAAGCTATAGAAAAAGAAACAGGCTGACTTCCTTTGAATGAAGTTATACTAATAACTTCCATCTAAGTACCATAATGATGATGAGAATTATTTCAACACTAATAGGACAGACCCAAGAAAAAGAGTTGTCAGAAACGTTTCCAAAAGGTATTACATTGATCATAAGAAGCTACTGAATACTATTCTAACGGCACTGAAGAATGGTTTGATGCAAACCAGAATGAAGTGGGGGGGAAAGTCCTAATGAGCAATGTACACCTTAATTAACTTAATTCAAGTAACAGTCCAAGTCCCAGATATAAGAAAAAAGAGAAATACAGTACAATGCAAGGTCTCTTAGCAAAGAACTGTTCCAGGATTGGAGACAACGTGGGTTTAGCACAGCCCAGTGTCCATGAGTTCTCACTGGAAACAACTTTCTAGGGCACTGAAGTGGGAAAAGAAATGGGAGGATAAAACAAAGTGGTCACTGCTCTTTGGGTCAAGAATGCAAAGAGCCCACTGAGGGCAGCCGTGCTGAGAAGGGAGGACCTTGATAAGGAATGGGGAGTGGGGAAAAACCAGTTTTACAGGGCACCGAAAAAAGGCTCCACAATGGTAGAACAGAGGGAGCCCTACTTCCTTCTCCATCTTTCACGTCAGGAGTTTTTTCTTTTTGTTCTTTAAGAACTTTTTTCTTTGGGGTGCTTGCTGCAGTTTGCTGATGTGCTTCCCCACCCCTGCCTTCGTTTGGTGACTTATTAACGGACTGGCAGAGGCTGAGTCAAATGCACTTAAGAAGAAAGAAATCACCTCTCCCTGCCAAGACGCACATGCTGCCCAGTACCTGAGGAGGAGCTCCGCTGTGGCCGGCCAAGAGAAATCCCAGTTTAACCTCTGCCTCCCCCTTCCAGGTCCATCGCAAATAAGTGTGTGTGCGCCCGTTGCAGAGGGTCTGCCTGACTCGCCCCCGCCCTCGGCGTGCCAGCGGGAGAGGAGAATGCTCCCTCCTGGACCCGGCCCCGAGAGTCCCCCAAGCCTCCTCGGAGGATGGGCTTGGGGATGTGTCCTTCTCGGGCAGGTGCCGGCCACCCTGCGACCCCCCAGGCTCACAGGCAGACGCGCGTCCCTGCGCCCGAGCCCGGCCCGCCGCGCACGCTGTCCCCACCGTCCTGGGAACGACGCCCAGTCACTCGCAGGGGGCCTCGCAGCGGGGGTGCGACGGGGCCCCCCAAACTCCTGCTCTGAACCCCAGGAAGAAGGGGGGAAAGTACTTTTCTGCGGAAGCAGCCCCGATCGCGGCCGGCGCCCAGTCCGGGGGATGCCCGACCCGCTGGCGACCCCGCGGTGGCCCCCTCCCCGGAGCGCGCCGAGGCCGCCCCCGGGCCCTGCCCGCCGCCGCCGCCGCCGCCGCCCGCCTGGCGCTCACCTCCTGGGATCGGGCTTCCGTCGCTCCTCCAGCTTGGCGGCCGGCAGTGGGGCCGCCGCGGCCGCCACCTTCGCTGCCACCGCGGCCGCCGCCGCCGAAACGCTGCCCGGCGCGCCGCCCGGCTGGGAGGCGGGGGACCCGCGGGATCCCCGGAGGCGCGAGCCCGGGGCGCGGCGGGGCCGAGCCGCGGGCAGGGGCGGCGCGAGGCGCGCGGCGAGCGGGGCGCGAGCCGCCCGCGCCCGGGGAGTCCCAACTTGGCCGCCCGGGTGGGTGCGCGCTCCGGCGGGTCGGGGGACGCGAGCGCGGGGGATCGGGGCGGGGGACGGTCTGCACGGCCTGCGGGGGGCGCGGCGCGCGGGTGCGAGGGCGCGGGCGTCCCCTCTACTTTGCCTCCGGCAGATGCGCGGGGCTCGCCGGTGTCCCCGCCGGTCCCCGACACTGCGGCGGCGGCGCCCAGCCCGGCGCCCCTCGGGAGCGAGCCGGGGCACGGGGGCGCAGGGAAGGCGGCCGCGGCGGAGGCTGTGCCGCGAGCGCGAGCCCGCGATCCATATTTAAAGCCGCGAGTGGCCTCGGCCGGCCCCCGGACCTGCCCTCGCCCGCCTCCCCCGGCCCCCCTCCCCCGCTCCGGGCCGTTCGCGGCGGCGGGGAGGGGCCTCGGCCGCGCCGCCCCCGCCGGGGGCTTGGGCTCTGCGCGCGGCGCCCGCCCGGCGCGGGCCGAGGACCCAGGACCCAGGACCCGCTCCGCCCGGCCGCCCCGGCCGCCCCGGGCTCCCGCTCGCTCCCGCCCGGAGAGGCTGCGAGTCCAGCTGGTTGGGCCGGTCCGGAGAGCTCCCCGCCGGGGAGAGCCCGGGCTCCCGGGCAGACCTGAAGTTGCGCGCGTTTCCCAGCCCAGACCCCGCCTGGCGCGGCTTCCTACAACTTAGGGCGCGAGAGGGCGGCCAGCACGCGGGGTGAAGCAGTCGGGCACCTTTAGCCAAGGATGCCTGGAGAGAGCGTGGCTCCCAGCCTCGTCCTTGCCACGGAAGGCTTCCGGGCTTCCTTGGGAGTTAGGCAAACACCCTTAGCTCTCCAAGAGGGGTGCGAAGTGATTGATTGTATTTACTGTGTTCCTACGTCTTGTGAATGAGGGTTCGGTACCCTGTGCCAAGCAGACAATAACATATGACCCAGCCCCGCGGCCATCAGCCCGTCGGATCGTAAGTCAACCTTTAAGACACGGACAGACAGCACTGACCCCATCCAATTTTCTGAGCACTGCTAGCGAGTAGCCACTTCGTGGATTTCAGCCACACGGTATATCATGCAACTGGGTGTGCATTTGCCAGTAATAAGAATTAAATATAATATATAGGAGGATATCGCTGAGTAAACTGCATTTTCAACAGTAACTGCCAAAACACATAAAGCCCAGAAGAAATAATTACACATGTTAACTGCTGCAGACTGCGGATCTTTCTTCGGTACAGGGCTGTAGCTAACAAGACCTCCCGGGGAAGGTCAGGTGTGGTGGTCACAACGGTAATCCCAGCACTTTGGGAGGCCAAGGCAGGAGGATCAACTAAGCCCAGGAGTTGGAGACCAGACTAGGCAGCAAAGCAAGATCTCGACTCTACCAAAAACAAAAGTATTTTGTAATTCTTTGGGTGTGGTCGTGCCCACTTGTAGGCCCAGCTACTTGGGAGGTGAAGCAGGGGGATCACTTGAGCCCAGGAGTTCAAAGCTGCAGTGAACCGTGGTTGTGTCACTGTACTCCAGCCTGGGTAACAGAATGAGACCCTGATTCAAACAAACAAACAAACCAAAAGAAACCTCTGGGTGTAGGAAGAAAATAATTTGAGAACAGAGGCATTTCTTTCTAGTATTCGAAATCTGGAAAAGACCCATCATGCCTCACCAGTGCTTAGGAAGTAGGAACAGAGTTTGTAGTTTTTTGGTTAAAGCTTGTGCATTCAAAATCTTAGTCAATGCTTGGAAGAAATTAGGAACCACCCTAGCTATTTAATATCTGAAATTAAAATGTACTAATGTCATGTGTCTGACTGTTGGCACATCTGGCTCACATATATGCTCACAAATTCTACATAACCCCCGGCAGTGACACGGGAAATTCAAAACCAAAGATAAAACAAAAAATGTATCTTTAAAGCTTTTTCCTAAGTAATTATATTTTGTTTCTAGACTACTGTTAAAATTAACTTTCACTCCCTGAACATGCAGTTAGCAAGAATCAGCATCCCCAAAGTAAGCTCACAGGCAAAGAGAAGTCACTTTTGTATTAAGAATTTGCCACTGCTGTTCAGCAGTTTTTCACACTGTGGATTATGTATTTCAACATAGCTGGCAATTTCTCATTATAATCGTGAACCAGCCATGAAGAGTCAGCTTTGGCGAATGATAAAGGAAAAGTCTAAGAAACACATTTTTCAAGCATTCTGCTGCAGATACGTTACACTGTCCTTCACTCAAACTAAGTGGGTAACCCCTGGAGGCCTTTCAGTATCAAAATTGGCAAACTTTTGCCCTGAAGGGGGTATAAAGTTGGTATGCAGGGTGGGAGGCGAGGAGAACAGGAGAACTATGGAGGTGGGATTTGGTGTGTGTTTTAAATGAATACCTGGGTACAGTGGCTCACACCTGTAATTCCAGTACTTTGGGAAACGGGGTGAGAGGCTTGCCTGAGTCCAGGGGTTTAAGACCAGCTTGGACAACTTGGCGAGACCGCATTGCTCCGATAAATTTTTAAAAATTACCTGGGCATGGTGGCACGCGCCTGTGGTTCCAGCTACTCGGAAGGCTGAGGCAGAAGGACTGCCTGAGCCCAGTAGGTCGAGGCTGCGGTGGTAGTTCACATGCCACTGCACTTCAGCATGGGTGACAGAGTGAGACTCTGACTGAAAAAAAAAATTCTTTGGCAAAGAGTCAACAACTTCTGTTATCATTCTCATGACTTGATGTTTGCTGTCCCACAATTAAAAGAGCATGTTCCATTTCCTTTCCCATTGATTACTGTCCAGTAATTGAGATACATGTGTTTTCTCTTAGAAAGGTCGTTGATTAACTTTTCCTGTTAACGCTGCATGTGGTCACCTTTGCTATTGCTTTTCCGGATGAGAACAACTAATCCTGAGATTTTTGTTCACCTACCCTAAATCTTGTGCTATATCTCTTGATTCTTGTAAACTCAAAGAAAGATGTATTTGTTCTTTTTGTCTTGGGGGTTCACACAGCTGGGTGACAAGAATAATGAGCAGAAAAATGATGGAATTAGAAAAACAGTACAAGCAAACTTTACTGATAATGATTTGTTTACTTTTTAATCAATAACTCGCTCTGCTAAATGACTTTCTAAGATACTCACTCACAATTTAGCTTATCAATCAAGTTTCTTTCCTATCATCCAAGGTCCTAATAGGCAACTAAGAAAACAGAAAAATGGAAAGAATCTTTGTTTCAATGGCAAGCACCATCTAGTGGCAGCAGGTGATGAAAACTTCTGAGGACATAATGTCTCCAAGAACTGAAGATGAAAGTTTTTATAGATAGTTCAAGTTTTTATAGATATTCCTGGTCTCATATTAGCATGGCATTCTTTGATTCTAAAGCAAGAAGGTTTTATGCAGTAAAATGGTACAACAACCTATGTTGTTTATTGAAAGTAAGTAGTTTGCTGATCTGACCAACAGAGAAGATCATTGTCATAGATTTCTCATTCTTGGTATGACTTTGAGTAAGTCTTTAAAGAAATCTGTATTTTTGTTTCCTCATTGCATAAAATAAAAAGAGTGAAGAACATTGGAGCCAGAATAATCGGATCAAAAATTGATGAGTCTCAGTTCACATTGTTTTAAATTCCTTAGAAGGAAAGGACTTAATAAATGTTAGTGCTCAGTACACATTACTTATTCAAAATTTGTGCTAGTTTTGAATCATAGGAAATTACAGTCAAAAAAACAAAGGGAAACATGATCTGCTTATTATTTTGGCTTCTTCATATAGGTATATTAAAATGGAAAAATGAACATTCTGATGATAAAATATTTTAATTTTAAAAAAGAAAAAGAGTGATGTCTTGTCACTAGATATTATCTGTAAAGTACTTTGTTCTACAAAGAGCAGAATTCATAAACATAACTATTTGGAATCTTCAGTTATTCTATTTTATTAGAAAAAATAAAAAAGGTAAAAATATTGCTGGATACTTGTCCTGGAGTTATACAAAATTATCACATTCATATGCATCTCATATTCAGGCTTAAACAGAAAGGTAGCAATAGATATGTTACATTTTGTTACTACAAACATCAGAGACTAATCAGAAGTGTTTCTTAATATCAAGTCCTTTTTAAATATGTGGCTTAATGATGGAAGTCTCACAATCATTTTGCTATGCAGAACAGAGATTTTCTTTGTGGTAGTATTTTTTTGGACTTGTAGCTGTTTTGTTCTTAAACAATATTGCAACAGAGTGATCATTACAGTTGCCACTCTATCAGTTTCGCAAACTACTTCATTATGTAAGAGTAAGAAAAGAGAAAATAACGTTCTCTTCTCATTCTGGAATCAATCTGGGATGAAACTGAAGATAGATAGGTAGGTAGATAGATCATTAAAGGTATCATTTTGGTTTCACTTACCGTCCAGAAGTATTCATACTCTGCCTGACAAATTCCCGAATAAATCCAACCAACCTAGATTTATAATCAGCATTCCCTTCTTCAAACCCCTGGTTTAATAATAGCTGTATCTTCTTTTTATGAGGAGAGAAGCAAGGTGAACTTGGTTTTTGCAAGCTGTCAGCATGGCACGAACTGGGGAAAATTACTTTATTTGCTTAAGCATGTGTCATAAATTGCTTCACAGTTTTAACGCCTAAGCCCTCAACCATATCCAACTGTCATTTTTAAAACACATGCCTAAAGTCAAATAGTATAAGAGTTTCTAACTTCTAAAAACAATAGCCTATTTCTGCTCATGTCAAGGAAAGCAAGTTATTCAATCTCTCTGTTTCGGTTCCCTCAGCAGAAAAATTAAGGAATTTAGGATAATACTCCAAAACTCAATAATTTCAATAGGATACCAGAATAATAAACAGAACAATATGCCTGCGATAGAGAAGAATGCACATCTTCCAGAAATGATATAGACACATTTATTATGAATGTTCAGTTTAACAACCTTAGGCCAGTGTTTAGCCTTTTCCAAATCCTACAGGAATTATCCCATGGATCAGCATAACTGACCACAGCCCTCTCTGTTTGGAAGGGGAAAGAAAGCTGAAAATGAGCTAATATGCCACTAAAACCTATACCCCTGATTTAAAAGAATGATCTGGTTTGAAGAAAGATTGTAGAGAATTATGTTAGACTTCTCTACCAGAAACGACTCTTGGGTCTGCTGGACTCTGATCGTGTATGGTGTGTGTGTGTGTGTGTGTGTGTGTGTGTGTGTGTGTGTGTGTGTACTCAATCAAACCAACCACTTCCCAGACACAGAAAGGTGCTTGTTCCTTTGCATCCTGTGGCCTCCTGCCTCCTTGGGAGACGAATAAGCCCAGATGGCTGGCTGCTCTCAAGCAGCTCTTCCTTTCCTGTCTGTGGACTGGGTCATGTGACTCCAGCTGTTTCCACTGCTTGGAGACAGGGTTCCCCACGGACTCAATGACCACTGGATCCAACTGGGCTGTCACCACATCTCACTGGTCTGCTCTTCAGACTAGGCCTGTCCTGGAGACCACAGCACTTCAGTCTCCTTGCAAGTAACAAAACCGTTGGCGTTGCTAGTGCCCAGACTCATGGCTTCATGGGAAATGCTGCAAGACCAAAATCTGAATATTAAAAGTTGACTCTTTGGTGAAAGAACATTCTAAGCAAATTTGCCCTTATAGCTTTTCCATATCTCCCTGCTGACCAAAGGATGCTCAACTCTGCACAGGACATGGGGCATGATTGGGTCATTCATTCAGTCAACAAATATTTATGAAGAACCTACTTACATTCAGTCAAGGACTCTTCTACATTGTGGGTCCTTGAATAAGCAGATTCAGCTTTCTGCTTCAAGGAGCTTACAAGTAAACAAATAAATGGACAAGATAATGTTCATTATCTTGGAATGCTCAATGCAATGAAGTGGAAATGCTATGAAAATGCTATGAAGAGAGTGACCAAACACTCAAGTTCACAGTGCCAGTTTACCCCTGTCATCCCTCTGTAATGTTATCCACACTCTCGTTCACCTCAAAAGTAAGACACTGTTGAGAAATTATAGAATCACTCTAGCTTTAGAAGACACAAAGCAGTGATGTGACAGAGTTGACAGAATAAGGGAGAGCTGCCTTTCAGTGGGGGTCAGGGAAGGCCTCTCTGAAGTAGGGATGTATGAGTACAGATCTGAATGGCAAGATACATAATATGCAAACTTTTAAGGCAACTTGACAAAAAAAACATCATCTGGCCCAGTGCCTTACACATAGTAGGAACTCAAATAATCACTTATAGAATGATGGGTCACATTCATTCTTTTCTGGAACATTAGAAATAGAGAGGCTTACTTAACCAGAATATATTTTGATTAAGACAGATTTCAGGCTCCACAAATTACTTAAGACATCATTCTTCTTAAACAATAACTTTTAGACTATGTCTATGTATTCATTTGCATGTGCATAAAACATCTCTTGAAAGATATATAAGCAACTAAAAGCACTATGCCTCCAGGTAGGGGAAATTGATCATGGAATAGGCATAGAGAAGAAGACTTTTTTAAAAATTCGTACTTTTAAAAAAAATTTTAACTATGTGGCCAGGCTCAGTGGCTCAGCCTGTAATCCCAGCACTTTGGGAAACAGAGGCAAGTGGATTGCCTGAGACCGCGGGTTTGGGACCAGCCCAGGCAACTTGGCAAGACCTCGTCTCTACAGTAAAATAAAAAAATTAGCTGGGCGTGGTAGCGTGTGCCTGTAGTTCCAGTTAATTGTAAAGCTGAAGCAAAAGGATGACCAGAGCCCAGCAGGTTGACACTGGGGTAGCCGTGAGTGTGTCACTGCACTCCAGCCTGGGCAACAGAGTGAGACTCCAACTCAAACAAACAAACAAAAAAATTCAACTATGTGAATAGATTGCCTTTTTTGTTGTTGTTGTTGAGGTTCTCACTCTGTTGCCCAGGCTGGAGTGTAGTGACATGATCGTGACAACACAGGACCACAGATCACAGCAGCCTCAACCTCCTATTCTCAGGTGATCCTTTCACCTCAGCATCCTGAATAGTTGGGACTACAGACACGAACCACCATGCCCTGCTAATTTTTTATTTTTATTTTTGTGTAGAGACAAGGTCCCACTATGTTACCCAGGCTGGTCTCAAACTCCTGAACTCAAGCAATCTATTTGACTCAGCCTCTCAAAGTATTGAGATCACAGGCGTGAACCACCACACCCTGCCAGATTGCTTACTTTTTAACTGTTTGAATTTAAAACATATAAATACTCCATCTGCCTACCTAGAGATATTTTTCTATATGGATAAGCCTCTAATTTAAACAGCACCCACCTGATAGGTAGATTAATATTTTTACAAGCTATGACACAGTGACTGCTGAGACACTGGTGACAACCTGGGTGCCTATTCAGTGCTGACAGTATTTGCTCACTGGCCCCCCAGACTCCATTCAAATCAGTGCCAGAAGGAAATTGCTGCTTTTCTTGCATCTTGGCAAATAAAGAAAAAAGGTACAAATTTTTAAAATATTTTATCAGGCATTTTGCTGTAACTTTTACTAGAGCGATTGGTTTTCAGAAATGAAAATTTGTTGCTTTTTCATTACAAAAGCAATGTAGGGTTTGTATTAAAAAGTCATAAAATAGAGAAAAATAGATGGAACCGCAGTAAAACATCTCAGAGAAGAGTTCTAATATTATGACATATTTGCTTTGCATAATTTAGATATGCGGTTTCCAGCTGATTGAGCATATTGTATTTTTTAAATGGTATCTTCATTGAGGCTAATTTTGAGTGCAGACAATCTCTTTTGTCATGAAACACAAGTTTTAAGAGATGTGGCTATACAAAAGGGGGAAATCTAAATTTTGTTCCCTCTTTTTAAGCCCAGTTCATAGCTGTCTTATTCTTACCTCAACACAATTACAGAATTGCCCTTCTGTTATGAAAATCAGATAAAATAAGCTGTCTATTGACAGTTTCTGCTATCTGTCAATAAAAATATTGATAACCTCACTAACAATAATAATAATGGCTAACACCTACCTAGCCATGTTCCAGGGACTGTTCTAATAAATTAACTCATTTGATCTTGATAATAACCCTGTTATTAGTAGTGATATCATTTTCTTTGTTGTTGTTGTTGTTGCTGCTGCTGCTGTTGTTTTAACTATTTTATTTTTGGTGTTATCACTTTCGTCTTCAGAAAAAGTTATATGACTACCAGAACTCCCTGTGTTTTTTATACATGATTCATTCTGTTTCAGATTTACTCGAAATCTGAGGAAGTTTGAAGTTGAGTTGGTCTTTCTTTGTGAACTTAAACATTTGATCCAGAAGAGTTAGCTAATTGTTGACAAAAGCCAAACAACAGAACACCTAAATTACATCTGCTTCCCTAATTTCAACTTATCCTGACAAAGCAGATATATACTGATATCAACACCCACATATTCTTCTGAGGAATCAATCATCCAAAACAGAATTTTGGAATTTGGAAGCACTATACTTTGGCTTGCTTTATTTATTTGTTTATAGCTTGACTACAATTTACCACAGCTATTTAAAATGAGATTTTCAGTAGTGTTTTTTCTAACTTCAATCACAAGTATGTGCTTTCTATCTACAATTCTCTCTATAAGATGCACAGTAGACATACAACATAGAATTTGATAGTTTCCCATGAACTGGTAACACCACAATATTTCTTTTATTTTTCTTTATTTTTTATTTTTTGACTTCACCAGTTTATCGTTTGCTTAACTACTTTGAACAAAATGCTTTGCTCTTTTCTATTTTTATCTTATTTTATTTTAGGATTGTAGGGTACATGTGAGGATCTGCTAAATAAGTAAATTGTGCGCAGGTGAAGTGTGGGCTTTTAGCTGGCCCTTATAATGTACTATATGGGAAAAAATGAAGTATATATAGGGTTTGGTACTATCCCTGGTTTCAGGCACTCACTAGGGGTCTTGCAATGTGTCCCTCACAGATAAGGGAAAACTGCTGATACTGTGACTCCTTAACTTTTTTGTTTTTTCAATGTAAAATAAGTAGGGAAGGAAATCCTTGTCTTGGTGTCCTACTGGTGCTATTGTTGCCATGGTAACTTAGTCACTGACCGTGGTACTAGCAATCTTCATTCCTAAATTACATTTTGAAACTTTTATCTCCGTTTACAAAAAAAACCTAACATTTCACTTAGAATTACACAGAAATTGGAGACAAATACCAATATGTCATCTTTCATTCAGAAATTCTTATTTTCTTAGCCCCAAGGAGATTAGCATTTAGGAAAAAATTGTCAGAAAATATCTAGGCTAGCGTATGGAATGGTAAACCAGAAACTAGGAGAATGGCATTATTTTTGAATTATTGATAAATTATTTTCCTCTCAAGTTTCCATTTGAGTGTTTAAGTAACTTTGATCAAAGTAAAGAAACCCCAAATCACTTCTTGGCACTCAAATTTTTTCATAGAGATAGTGATGTCTTGGAACCCATAGCCTGGCGTTCTAGATCAGGGAATGTATTAAAATAAACTCTAATGGGGAAGAAAAAGCCAGAGACAAATAGAGCAAAGTAGAAGAGTACTAGACAGCTCCCCCTGCCCCAACCAGTAGCCCTCAAATTCCATTACTGCTTCTTCGATTAAATTAAAATACAAAAAGTATTGAGTACTTATTTAACACTTTGTCTATCCTGGCAAGAGTAAAAGACATTCCATTTAGAAAAACAACTATTCATTAGCTTCTGCTGATGCTGCAGTTACTATTTGGTATAAAGGCCAGAGTAATCAAGAAGATGAAGGTGATTTTTTAGAGAATACAGAAGAAAATATTACATACTAGGTGCAGTGGTACTGTATGAACAAACTGTTTTCATAAGCTTACTTTAGCATAGACCACCAGGCCAGGGAAATGGAAACAGTCCAATGTAATATTTTAAAGCTTAAGGAAATAAATTAAATCAAACAGTAGAACTACTTTTGTCTAATCCCCACAGAAACTTTGGACATTAGGACAAAAGTCCCTATTCTACAGTTGAAGGAATAGAGGCTCAGAAACATCAAGTGCCTGACCTCAAGTCCTACAAGTACTCAACTTATAGAGGCAGGGTTCTGAAACTAGGCCTACGCCCATGCTATTACCACTATACCATGCTTCCTCAGTCTACCCTTAGGAACACATGGAGAAAGCTGAGACTACTTCTTCCTTGATGAATACAGTGTGGACTCCATACCTCCAAATGCCTTCCTCCGCTCACCCTTCATTTTCAGCCTAGCCTGCACACAGAGCCATATTAATCTTCTTAAAGCACTGTTTTGATGAACCTCCTGTCCCTCCTCCCTCAAAAAACAAAACAAAAGAAACAAACAAACAAAAATCTTCTCAGTGCTTTTTCATTGTCTGTTGAATAAAGTCCACATTACTTAGCTTGGGGTTGGTAGTGCTTCATGACTTGGTTTCACCTGATTGTTTTGCTACTAATCTCATGCACAGTTTAGTGCTCCATTCAACCTGGATTTCTCACCATGTTCTAAACATGCATGTTATTTTCTTGGTCCCAGTCCCTTGCACATGCTATTTATTTGACCCAACGTGTCTTTATTTCCTCCACCTCCATCTCCACCTATTGGAAACCTTATTTTTTTCTTCTATTTTTTTTTTAATTTTAAAGATGTGGGGTACAATTTAGGGTTAGGTATTCAAATGTTTGTTATGCAGGTACCCTTGTTGATGAAGTATGCCCCCCCCGCAGATTCCCACTACTGCCAATCCTCCCTCCCCCTCCCCCACCCTGGCAGTTTCCTGCTACTGCATTTCATGTAACTGTTGCAGCCTGTATGTCTTCTTCTGAGAAGTATCCATTCATATCTTTTGCCTACTTTGTAATTAAAACCTTATTTTTAAATATCCAACTTATGTTATGCTGCAGTTTAATCTGTCTGCACTGGATATTCTTTATAAAGGTGTTCTTGACCGCGACAATACACTGAAGAGTTTTAACTCTCACCTTTTGTCCCCTAGTGATATTCTCAGAGGTAGCAAATATTTTTGTATTAAAGGTCATCTTACAAATTTTAAAATAAATAAATAAAGATTATCCAATTATGCTACATAATCTATATTATTTTCTCTGTCTAGTTCAACCCTAAACACTTCTTTCTTCTCCATACTGATAGCATTTAAATTGTGTCACTTACATGTCCCTGACACCATCACTACATTTCAAGACTTTTGGCATATGTTCCTTATATTTTCCACAAAATTGTAGGTTTTATGAAAGTAGGGAATGTGTCTTATCCATTTTTACGTTCTTTATCTCCTTTGCTTCTGCATGTATTAGTTTCTGGATAAAAACTGAATTTAAAAAATGAAACAATAATAAATGAAGTTCAGTTTTAGTTAATAACCATTACAAGTTCAAATATCATAAGACCCTCCCCTTGAAAGGTCAGGTCAAGGCTTAAAAGCACATGTAAGTTTTAATTTTTCGGTGGCTCTTAATGTAAACATCATCTTTTATATGCATCCCAGGCTTGCATAAAATATGAATAAGTTTTCATGAGAAGTTAGACTTAAGCATATAATTTTCTCTTTAGTTTAAACTATCATTCATTCACCAAAAAGATATTTATGGAATGCCTATTATGCATAAAATTTGGCAAGGTACTGAAGAAACAAAGGTGAGCAAGACAGACAAAGTCACTGTCTTCAGGGAGCTTCAATTCTAGTTGGAAAGCAGGGCAATAAACAAGTAAATAAATATATATATAATAATAATAAGAGAATTCTACTATTAAAATTAGTAGGACAATAAAGGAGAGAGTAATGAGATAGAATACTTTAGACTACCTGGTCAGGGAAGGCCTAAGAAGATAATAGCTGACTGACCATAAAGGAGCCAGCCATGCAGAGCACTGTGGGAAAGCCCTCCAGTCAGAAAAAAGCAGCAGGTTCAAAGGCGCTTGAGGGTTCAGGAACAAAAGGAGACCAGTGAGGATGGAGCTCAGTAAGCAAAGGAGAGAGCAGTGATGAGATGCAGTTTGGAGAAGAAAGCAGAAGCGAAATCTTGTAAGTTTTCATAGGTCTGAGAAGGAATTAAGATCTTATTCCAAGAGCAATTAGAAGCCAGTGAATAATTATAAACAAGGGTACCATAGGATCACATTTAGAATTTAGGAAGTTTTTTCTTAGAACCGTGTCAAGAATGGATTGAAGAGAAACAATGGCTTATGTTCGAGGGTGCTGTGGTTTTGATGTTTGTCCCCTTCAAAACTCATGCTGAAATTCAGTTGGCATAATAACAGTATTGAGAGGTGGGAACTTAAGAAATGATTAGGCCATGAAATTTCACTCTAAAGATTAAGATTGGCATTGTAATAAAAGGCAAGTTTGATCTCCCTCTTGCTCTCCAGGTGGTAGGGAGACAGGTTGGCAACATTGCAAAAAAACCCCACTCAAAGCAACACAAATTCATTCCAGGATGTATACCCAAAATTCATAGCCCTTTACCCACTTCCAGGTTGAAGCCTATGTGCAGTTTTAGCATGACTCAAGATTTACATGAACAATTTTTGATACGTGATCCGTGACGTGACACAGAGTCTTCTGGCCATGTTGACATTTTAGATAATATTTTGGAATTTGCAATATGTTCTTTTACAGTTTTTTTAGAGGAAGGGGCAGATAATTACAATATTTGAATGAAAGGAAAAGATAGTTGTAGCAATCTTTTATTCCCAGGGCCCTGGCCTATAACAGTCAGATGTCCTTGTATTCACAGATACCCACTCCAAGCTTTCAGACACACTACTGCTGACTTCGGTCCACTCTCCTGATCATTAGGGGGTCTGGCTTGCGTGACTGTTTCCTCTTCAGCACAAGCAATGACTACTAGATAAGACAGGTTAGTCGGGCAAGGCCGTACTGGCAGGGTAGGGTCGTGGGTACGAAAAGTGTCCACTTTTGAATCCAAGCAGCTTTTATGTTTAGCCCAACTCAGCTGCAAATTTTTAAGTCTTTTCTAAATGACTGCTCTAATACAACCAAAATGGCCTCTTTCAGCCTGTAACACTGGGACATCATAGCACAAAGAAACAGACCAAAAGACTATATCTGATATTTTGGAGTTGGAGAGAGGCGTAGAAATACTAGCTTAAAATATTTGGCAAAGTGGTCTATTACCTCATAAGATATACCTAAATTAAAACAAGGCTAAAATAATAATAATAATTATAAATAAAACAAGGCTGACGTGGTGTATACTCCTAAGAGGCACTAATACCACACCTATTCCAATGAAGTGGGCCCTCCAATTTCACTGAGACAACCTAATAAAACTGGAATGACAAAAATAAATCCCACATTCTAACCATTCTCATTATGAAGTAAAAGTGAGAGAAAGTAGTAGACTAAAAGATTATAAAGTCTTAATGGCCTGTCCAATCCTAAGGCTCAGCAATGCATCTGACTTTGCCAACCTGGCCTAAAAATTTTATTTTCTTCCCAGCTTGTAATACCAATCACTTTCTAAAAAGTCATTTTTTTTCTACCTATTTTAATCTGATTTCTAGCTCCCTGACCCCCTAGACTCTGTCAAAGATCGAATTACTCCTCATAATGAAACATAGTACAATTTTAAGAAAATTGTTATAATAAAAAAGAACATTACAAAAGTAGTATATACAACAAAATCAATAGAATATGTGAAAAATAAGTGGAGTTGAAATATCAAATAAATGCATTTGATGAGTGCTGGGGAATCTTATCTTTTAACCTTACATAATGAAAGTCTGCATATGAATTATAGCCCCAAATAATTTTTTCTTGGTCTCTACAAGTTTTGAAATACCTAGAAGAAAATCAAGCACAGAAGTAAATGGTCTTTCATAGAGATCACCTTTCATTCTTGCCTGAACTAATCCACTCAACTCACTTTCCCCTGTGCTGTACATTGATCAATGATTCACACCCCACTTTCATGAACTATGACTCCATTTAGAAGATAAGCACAAGAAGCAGAGACTCAACTCAGGTGCTCTGCTGCTTAGCCTTGAACTGAGACCTTGAAAACCTTAGAATTGTCAATTTAACACCTGCACACACACCCGACAGCAGTGACGTCAATAGGTTATAACTATCCTATTCCTGGTAGGAGGACTGGCCTATGAAGATTATACTTTGTAACAAGAATATATCAGAAAGGGCACAAGCTTTGAAGTCAGACCATCTGAATTTGAAGTGTGGCTCTATTTGATTCTCTCAGTAACTTCTCTTATGATGGTAGTAATGTTGGTGCTGGTAGTGGAGGGAGTGTAGTGGTTCAGTAACCATGCAAAGACAATTTGTAGTAACAAAATAATTTAAAATAGCCCTCTTGGCTTCCCATACATATTGAATGCCTCTATCTATGTTCTATCTGCAATGGGGTGCGCAAGAATATTATCTCTTCAAAGTGATGTTAATTGAATTAAGGCCACAGCTTGGCATGAAAACAAGCAAGCACTGGAATAGTCTTCATTACTGAATTCATCTCCTTATTTCCTATAGAACTGCAAACCTCACTGTAATCCTACACCCAATTAGTAGATTGGGATGAGAGTATGGCTAGAATTACAGAGGAGAGGAACAAATCTATTTCTACACCATTTTATTCCTTTCTTTTTTTTTTTTTTTTTTGAGTTGGAGTCTCACTCTGTCACCCAAATTAGAGTGCAGTGGCCACTCCCGGCCACCGCAGCCTCGACCTGCTGGGCTCCGGAGATCCTTCCACCTCAACCTTCCAAGTAGCTGGAACTACAGGCATGCACTACCACGCCCGGCTAATTTTTTGATTTATTGTAGAGATGAGGTCTTGCCAAGTTGCCCAGGCGGGTCTCGAACCCGTGGGCTCAGGCAATCCTTTATTCCTTTCTTAAACTCTGAGAACAGATTAAATAATCTATGAGGATATGTATTGTTCCCTCTCATCATCGTGTTGTCTTTCTTTCCTCTCTTAGCAAAGCCATTTTAGAACACGATGTTAGACCTAGAGCCCCTAATTGTCTTGTATTCCCTACCATGCTCCTACCCGGTTTTGCAGCATTCATTCATTTATTCATCCAACAATTTATAGTGTGTTATATGTCAAACATTGCTGTCTGTAGTGGGGATAAACAGCAGTCAACAAAATATGACACAGTCTTTGTCCTCATGAAGCTTACTAAAGAGTTCCTACGGAAGATAAATATTAAATGAATACACAAGCAGGCAATTCATTCATTACAAGTCAGGTCAGACAACAGTCACCATTAAAAGAGAATAGTTGAAGATCCACCCTATGGAAGTCTGGACCTCTAGACCTAATGGATGGCAACTGGAGACAAATTTCTTGTCTCCACATTCCCTGCCATTGGCCTCGTCCCCTCAGTAAAACACAATAATGGGATATGGGTGACGAGACTTGGGTGAGGCAATAAATGTTCTTGTAGAGTAAGTTAGTGACATACTCATATTGCCACGTGACAACTTTTCTCACTCTGTATACACACTGTACTTGCCTTTAGGAAAATCACACCAATTGTTTATTTAATGCACAATGAGAGGCCGATTTGCTTTGTGGAGAAGGGCTTGGGGTGACTTCTCTATCACAACCCTGTGGCTCACTCATTTTTTATCTCCTTAAGGGAAAGAAAGTCAAATTGGAACACTGAGGGTCTCTCCTTTGGCCCTTAGGAGACACATTCCTCCAGCAGACATAGAGCTCTAATTAGCAGTGACAATACATTTTCTTGGCAATGTTATTCATTCTGAAGATTTTCATATTTATCTAGTGATAAACATTTATTATTAAAGGTACCTACCCTCTTCTCCAAAATATAGATCTTCCTTTAGAATTTATCAAAGGCAAATTGCTATCATCTGGCCATTTATGAAAGGAGTGTGTGTCAGTAAAGAGGAATTAGTGCAATGCATTTTTAAATTAGTATTAGGGGATTTTTTTTGGGGGGGGGCTTTTCAAAGGTGGGGAAAATAGATATCTTTAGCCACAAACACTGAATTGCTATTCTCTGTAGATATTTTTAGTCATATCTTCTTCATTTATGGACTTTCTTCAGACCAGTTTTTGTTAATTTGCTTGCTTTTTTATAGTTCCTTCTTTTTTTCTAAGCACACTTTTCCTCATTCCACTTCTGTCTTCCATCTCATAATATCCCCCCAACCCCATGATGCTACCACCCTTTTTCTTCTGTCTACACTTGCCCCTATTTCTAATTTCCTCTCCTCATTATTTAAGCTGCTCTCTGAATCTGTCTGGTGAGTGTTCCTTTGCTTCCCACTAAATTACCATAGAAACAAAATGGAGTTCCACATAAGACTAACTTAATGTGTAGCAGAAGAATTACAGTTTTATCAAGCATCCAAAAATGGCATCAAACAAAATCTGGCATTTAAAATGACTTGCCCTTTGCTCTTCAAAAAAAAAAAAACCTCAAGTTTACACTTACCCAGACATACGCATAAGATAAAACAATAGGGAAAGTATTCAACTCCCTCCACATAGTGATTTTCAACAAAGAAGAGAGAGTAATAGATTGTGATTAAGACCGTCAACTCAAGGCTCAAACTACTTGGGTTTAAATCCTGGTACATTCATTTACTAGCTGTGTGACCTTGGTTAATGTTGCCTAATTTCTCTGAGGCTCAGTTTTTCACATTAGTAAAAAAATGTCTACTTCATTGGGTTGTTGTGAAAAAAGTACATGAATTAGGTAGATGTAAAGTGCTTAGAAAGTCTAGTATAGTAAGCACTCAACAAATGCTAGCTATTGTTATGCTGGATTTCAAATTGCAGACATCTCAGGGAATTTCCACTTTCTTACCTTAAAACTAAGATAATACCCTAATACTATACAAAAACCCTAATCCTATAGAAAAATCAAACCAAATGCATTGGAAAAGTGCACCCTGATTTTCATATAGATGTGTTGATCATCATTTAGCAATATAGGACTTTACACAAAGTATCATCTCTTCATATCTAATGAAAACAATAGTTATACAAGTAACACTTTTGACCTAATAATTTTATTTCTAGGAATTTTTCCTAGGAAATATTTTCCCATGTCAACAAAGAGAGACAGAGAGAAAAGTATACAAAGACATACTCTGTATCATTGAAGTAGTAGGATAAGAAAATGAAAGTTTCCTGAAAATTGTTTAAAACTATATGGCCCATCTTTTCAGCTATCCACAATGCAATGTTAAGAGAAAGCAGTAAGCTGCAGAAGCATTCTGAATGCCAGGCATGATTCCATTTTTATTACAGAGATATACATCTCTAACATCCAGGATCTACAAGGAACTCAAACGTGCTGGAAAAAAAACAAACGAACATCCCCCTTACAAAATGGGCAAAAGATATGAATAGGCACTTCTCACAAGAAGATACACGAGCAGCCAAAAGATACATGCAAATGCTCAGCCTCACCGGACATTAAAGAATTGCAAATTAAAACCACACTGAGATATCACCTAACTCCAGTCAGAATGGCCATCAACAATAACTCAAAAAAACAACAGATACTAGATAGGATGTGGAAAAAAGGGAGTGCTTCTACTCTGTTGGGAAGTGTAAACTAGTACAACCTCTGTGGAAAACAGTTTGACAATTCCTAAAAGATCTAAAAATCGACCTTCCATAAGACCCAGTAATCTCCCTACTGGGAATATACTTGGAGAAACTCAAATAACTCTATAAAAACGATATCTGCACATGCATGCTTGTTGCAGCATTGTACACAGTGCCAAAAACATGGGGCTGCCTATTGAAAGAGGACTAGATAAAAAAATATATGGTACATATACATTAAGGAATATTATGCAGCCATAAAGAAGGACAAAATTATGGACTTCACAGCAACTTGGATGGACTGAGTCTATAATATGAGTGATCTATCATAGAAACAAAGAACTGAGTATCACATGTTCTCACTTATAAGCAGACCTTGAACAATTATCATAATACTATAAGAAAAGGATTGGCAGTAGTGGGAAACTGCTGGGGATAGGGAGGGGCAGGATTGGCAGTAGCAGGAATCTTTTGGGGGGGCCACACCTTATCAACAAGGGTACCTGCGTAATGAACATTTGTATACCTAACCCTGAATTGTACCCCACATCTTTAAAATTAAAATAAAATAAAATACTCAATTTTGTTATGTTTCACTTCATGGCTGTTGACATATATATGCCAATATCTAAACATGACATAATTATATTTTAAATTGCACAAGTAGTATCCATGATTTTACATGGAAAATTATGCTCTTCCTTAAAAAAAACTCATTTTAATAAAATAAACAGTCATAATAAAAGTCCTTTAAATAAATACATTATTTTAAAAGTTAAAAAACATAGGTATACATCTGTAGCTATCCACACATATTTATATAGAGACACATAAATTTTGTATGTATATTTTTCTTTATAATTAAATTTTTTTATTTTATTGTATTTTATTTTTTAATAAACCACTTTTGTAAAAATAAACTACATATAAAGTACTGTGAAATCCATCTAGGTGTTTCCTGGATAAAAAGACTAGACCATGAAGGTGTCTCAGGGCACACAAGGGAACACGCCACTTTGGCACTCTCTTCTCCACGTCACATCCATTCCCCTTTGGGCACTTGCAATCTAAAGAGCAAACACAAGCTAATTCATCTCTTGATGGCCCACCCATGCTTGACCCATACTGTCCCCTACCCTGATGTGAAACACAAGCACTGTGAGTGGCAAAGAGAGATGGAGCTCTGGTCGAATGTCCAGAAACAGTTCTGATGAGCAATTGACTTCTAAGTCAATGTAAGTGCCTGCCAACACCCAATACCCTTCTCGAAGTCAGTCTTTCCCTTTCCAGCACATTGCCACGAGACTAGGGGGACTTACAGATTTGATATTTGATGGGGAGATGCTTTGCCATTCCAAGTCAATGACTGAGGGAAGGTCATCATGGAAACCATCACTTGAATTTGGGGGATATTTAAACCTCAGATTAGCATTTGAAACCCTGTTGCCTTTGAGAAACACCCAAGCTTTCTCACAAAGCTTTGGGTAAGTGGGGGTGGGATCAGTGGTGTTGATGAGTCTATTTAGCTAATAAAACTAAACTGTTTTTTTAGGCACAGTAGTTGGTTTCTTTGCCAGTGTAAGCAGAAAATTGGATTTGTTGTGTTCAGACACGCCCTTTCATTCAGGTCACAGTTGTACATCTGTAAACCTTTTTTATCATATTTAGTATATATACAGATGCTCTGTGGCTACATATTTATATAACTCATTCCTAAAAGAGAGAGAGAGAGAAAGAGAGAGAGAGAGAGAGAGAGATTGAATCAAAGATGTGTTTGCCTGACGTTCCAATTTTTTAATTAGGTCTTTTTCCCATAAACTTCAGTTGTTGTTTAGTTTCTTTCTCTTGTAAATACCATAGTAAGGGGGGGGACTTCTAATAAAATTTATTTTAATCATTTGGTAGTCTGGAATTTGACTTATATTCTGAAAGTATGGCTTTAAATCAAGTGGATGGTAATTTCTCTGCCCTACAGGGTTTCTTTGGTCTTATTTTTATTTTATTTCTTTGGTTTTATTTTTCCCTTCCCACTGTTGCCTTCCTTGTCAGAGACACCAGCAAACAAGTGGGCTTGTCACTGTTTTATCACTTCTCCAAACCTCCTCTTGTTAAGAGTCTTTGTATATAGTGTATTATTCAAAAGAGATGCAAAAGGCAAATTAAGGTGCAGATAATCCAAAGATTGGAAGGCCTTTGGATAATAAAAAACTGGTGAAGTTTATGTACTGAGGTAATGTAATTAGAATATTACATTTCATTTCAAATTTTCTAATTTCAAAGCTTTGAATTTGTACTACATTCTATAATGTATATAAAAGTCAAAAATGTAAAGTCAATAAAATATTGCTTCTGCTAACTTTGTCATTTTGGTATACAAAAGATCTAGATATACAAAATCAAATTCATTTCAAAAGTATACATTTTAATGATAATCTTTATTCATGTCATGTGAAAAGATATTTTCCAATTACCAGTTTGATCTTGTTACAAACACATTAATACACATTGCATTAATATGCATCACTTTGATATAAATAAAAATGATAACATTATTTTGATACTCGATTTCTAAATGGCATGGCTTTATTATACTCTCCTAAATTTGGATTCCTTTAGTGTCTAAAAATCTATATCATTACTCCAACATCCTTTTTATATCTTTTTCCAACATCCATGCTTAACTTTGCCTCAAGAATTGTTACAGATATCAGCTGAACTTCACAACTCAGGTTCGCAGACTCCCATAATTGCAGGTTGGAGTGGTCTATTTACATCTACAGATTAACTAATAAATAATTAAACAATCCATGAGTAATGTAGCCATAATTATGCTATTTAGACAAATGCTGGGTAGGAATAGTCTTCTTTCTCAAACATAGAGCATTTTCCTTATGACATGTCATTCTAAATTTCAATTTAAAATAACTAATAGAAATTATTATAAATCATTCTGCAAAAATAAAACTGCTAAGCATGAGCTGAATAAGTACTATTAATTAAAGCCGTTAAGGGTTTAGACCAGAAAGGAAATGTCACCTCAGCATTACTAAAATGAGGCCAAAAACTACTGCTGATGAAATGCAAGAAATCCAGAGGAAAGCATTAGTGGTAGCATAGAGGGCTTCACTGTAAGCCTCAAACTGTTTCAAGGGCTATTATATTTCTTTTGATACAATATGTCTATATTGGTTACCTGTAGAATCACAATGTGTGCGTGTGTTTGCTTGGACATAAGTCAATATTTCTCAAGGTATAATTTTACTGATTTGATACTACTAGGTTTAATTACATCAGAGTCTGTGGTGGTTAAAGGTCTATGATTTTTATTTGTAAGATGTGTGAGCATGGAATGGCACATTTTGGTATAAGAACATACCAAAAACATATCATGTGTACATGAGGTGTACACAGAGTAATAAAATTTTTATTAAGGTAAGGCAACAGATCAAAACAACCTCATTTCAGGCATATAGTGGTTCATGCCTGTGATCCTAACACTTCGGGAGGTCAAGACGAGAGGATTGCTTGAAGCCAGGAGTTTAAGACTAGTCTAGGCAACATAGCAAGATCTTGTCTCTAAAAAATAAAATAAAAAGCCAAGTGTGGTGGTACATGCCTATAGTCCCACCAAATCAGGAAATTAAGGCAGAAGAATTGCCTGAGCCCAAAAGGTCGAGACTGTGGTCGCCATGTTCGTGCCACTGCACTCCAGCCTGGGAGACAGTGAGACCCGACACAAAAAAAACAAGCAACAACAACACAAAACTCATTTCCCTCACCAGACTGTGGTCAGGTGTCAAGAAACCTTCCTGAGGCTCACCATAACCTCTGACTAACACATGAGCAGTACAAGCCATAAGGAAACCCAGTTCACTTCTCACCACAGCAGCTTCCTTGGCAGCAGGCTGTGGAATTCCATGCCAGAGCTGGCCTGTTGAGACGGTACATCATCCTTCCCACAGGCCCAAAACTGGGTTTTACGGATAACAGCAAACAACGTAGTAAGGAAGAACGGGCTGAGCTCCCGTTTATTCAGTTTGTATGTGAAAAACCAGCAGAGATCATGTGTCTTCTTGTAAATTCTGTACTGACTGACCTACAAAGAACCATGATGTGCAAAGTTTACACATATGTCTATTACCAACAAATGCAAATAAATGTTTCCAAAACCTATAAAGTCAAATGAACTTAGAAAACAAAAGCCATACATTTATTCTAATTCATGCACTAAGAATGCCCCCAATTAATTGCTTTTTTCTGATAAACTCACACAAAGACGCAATGAAGCAGAAATACAGAAGAAGTATTTTTATAACATGCAGCTTCCCTTTAATTGTGGTTACCAGCTCCATACCTATGACCAATAGTGTCTCTTCTTTATTTGACTCTTTTATAATTAAACACTCTTTTTTGCATTCCAAAATGGAGACACCTTCATTCAAATTCCACTCAGCAGAAACTAGTGCTATTCCCAGATAAAAGACCAACCTGAAATTCCACAAAATTATTTTCATCTCAAATTGTGTAACATACTGAATTGTTACACCAGAAATGAAAGGACTCCTATAGTCGTCTGGGTTGGTGACTTTCAAATTTTTTCAGCCACAGAACCACTATGTACACACACACACACACACACACACACACACACACACACACACACAATAATAATAATAAATGTCACACAACAGTAATTCCTTTGCCTTATGAAATGCACTCTGATTCTATTCTATTTCAAATACCCATTGTGACCTGCCAAATTGATTTTGTGACCTATTAGGTGGGTTGTGAACACAGTTTGAAAATTTAGGCCATATTGTAGCCTTTGGTAATTTATAAAAATAAAAGGAATTATGGGTGAAATTTAAATATTTTATTTTAAAAATGAGCTTATATGTTAATCTTTTCCATAACACTGATCTTCACAAATATATGTAAGAAATAATAAATGGTCAATTATTACTCTTTCTTTAATTGTCATAGATTTGCTTTTTTCCCCCAGTTTCCTCTTAATCTATTATACATAGCATTATGACCTTTATCATCCTGACTTTATCACTAATATATTTTAGCATTTCTACTTTATCCAGGCATGTTAATACTTACAGTATTTATTTATCGTTTTTCTATTTTCCCTTACCCAAGCCAACACATATTTTCATAATTTTCAAGTCTGTCAGTCCCAGTTGTTAACTAACTTACCCAGAAGTCCAGTGTTGTGCTTCCAGCCCCCTCTTGGCAAGAGCAAAGGCCTGAACTGGAAGGTCAGTGAGAAGTCTTGAAGTAGATGAGAAGAGCTGAAACATTCCCAACTGAATCTTACTGACTACTAACCATTGGAATAGATGAGCGCTCTCACCTTTTCCTTTTAAGGCAGCAGTCCTCCCATCCATTTTGGCATCAGGGACTGGTTTCATGGAAGACGACTTTTCCACAGGCCAGTAGGATGGAGGCGGACATGCAGTCAACACTGCTAACGCTAATCTGTATTTGCAACCGCTCCCCAGTGCTAGCATCACCGCCTCAGCTCCACCTCAGATCATCAGGCATTAGATTCTCACAAGGAGCGTGCAACCTATATCCCTCATATGTGCAATTCACAGCAGGGTTCACATTCCTATAAGGATCTAGCTGCTGATCTGACAGGAGGCAGAGCTCCACTAATCCATGGCTTATCTCCTGCCACAGGCCACAGGGTACCAGTCCACAGCCTCAGGGTTGGGAGGAGGGCTGTTTTAAGTTATAATGTCAATAATGAAATACTTTATTTCTAACAAGGATGAGGAAAAAGAGCCAAGACATATATAGTGCCTACCATCTGCCATGCCAGGCGCTGAAGGTTTTACCTGTGCTATCTCATTTAATCCTCATACCACTCTCGGAAAAAGGTGTTACTATCCTTTATTTTACTGATAAAGGGAGTGACCTTCAATGAGGTGAATGAGGAGACTGTAGTCAAACATTTTAAAAGGGGAAGAACTGGGATTTGCTACCAGGCCTATCTTTTCATCATTCCCTAGTACTTACAGGAAGCCTGTCCTTTTCCTTCAAAATGACTCTGTTCTGGAGATAAAATAATCATTCCCTTTACTTAATAAATGAGTAAATGGAAAGTATTGTGCAATATAGAGATGAGGTGGGTAAAAGGAAGAACATGAAAGAGAAATGAGCACAGAAAAAAAACATCAAATAAAGTATGCAGCAAGTCTACCCTCAGGTAAATATCCTGGAACGCCTCTGGCACAGATGTGTCAAGAGATGTGTAAGAATGCACACAGTGCCTCAGGCCACAGTAGCAAAAGAAAAGAGCAGAAAGAACCCACATGCCCAACCAGAAAATGGGTAAAGACATTGCAGTCTGTATTCACACAATGGGTTATTATACAGATGTGAAAATTATGCACTACAGATGCACACATTAACATGAATGATTC
Organism: Cephalopachus bancanus; assembly: GCA_027257055.1. Lineage (NCBI taxonomy): Eukaryota > Metazoa > Chordata > Mammalia > Primates > Tarsiidae > Cephalopachus > Cephalopachus bancanus. The sequence continues at coordinate 2,009,182 of JAPVLO010000030.1, read as the reverse complement.
TCAAACACACAATTTTGAGTGAAAGAACCAAGTCTCAGAGAATAACACATCAACACTGAAGAATCCCCTAAATGTATGTTGAGCAAAAAAAAAAAAAAACAAGCCATAGAAACATGTACATAGCGTGATTCCCTGTATCAAAAGTGCAAAAAAAGGGGGAAAAAACTGTACATTACACTATATCAAGATAAATATATATGTAACAAAAGTATTAAAAATCAAAGGAAATATTAACACAAAATTTACAACAATGGTTACTGCTTGGGAAGAAGAAAACAGTAGGAAAAAGACTTACAGGAAACGTCTAGTATATGTGTAACATTTTAGCTAGCTGTTAGAAATGTAAGTATATGATATATTATTTTCTTGAATTATACATATACACATTATATGTACCCATTTATACATATTTTTAAGTTTTCAGACTTTTCTAAAAGAAATATTTCTTAAGTATGAAAATATCCAGTCAGGTGCAGTGGTTCATGCCTGTAATCCCAGCACTTTGGGAGGCGGAGGCGAGAGGATTGCCTGAGTTTAGGGGTTCAAGTCAGCCTGAGCAACTTGGCAATAAATTTAAAAAAAAAATAACCAGGCATGGTGGCTTGTGCCTGAAGTTCCAGCTACTTGGAAGGCTAAGATGGAAGGATCACCTGAGCCCAGCAGGTAGAGACTGTGGTGGCCATGAGCATGCCACTGCCCTCCAGCCTGGACGACAGAGTGAGACTCCAACTCAAAAAAAAGGTATACACAGAAACACACAGGAGGGAGAAAAGAGAAAAAGTTGGGAGAAAGGGTAAACAGAGAAAAGCACAGGTGTCTTAAGGTATAAACGACAAAAGCTCTGTCAGGAAGAGAAAATGAAGACTTCATCAGAGATCCCCTCGGACCATCAGATCAGTAGGTCAGAAGAAAGATAAGGGAAGTTTACTGAATTAGCTACTTCTGATCAGTATTCTAGAGAAGTGGGATTAGTAAAGCTTACCCATAGGCATAGTCCATTGCTGTTAACATGAAAAAAATGTTTACCATTAGGAATGCATGTTTAAGTTAAAAACTCAGCAAGTGTTAGTCATGTGTTTCAAGACTCAGCATATTTGTATGAGTGCTTAATATAGTTTCAAGCAATCCCTGTTTTTGTATAGACCCAATTTAAACAGGATAAAAATTTAATCATTTTAGCCCGCACACCTCAAGCTGGGTAGACCCTAACAAAACACTTTAAGTTGAGTTTGGCCCCTCCTGACTTTCAGGAAGAAACGGTAGGCTGAGCATGGTAATCCCAAAACTTTGAGAGGCCGAGGCAGGAGGAGCACTTCAGCCCAGGAGTTTAAGATCAGACTGGGCAACATAGTAAGACTCCATCACTACAAAAATAAAAAATAAAAAAAGGAAGTAAGCCGGGCTCGGTGGCTCAGCCTGTAATCCCGCACCTTGGGAGGCTGAGGTGAGTGGATTGCCTGAGCCCGCGGGTTCGAGAGCTGCCTGGGCAACTTGGCGAGACCTCATCTCTACAATAAATCAAAAAATCAGCCGAGTGTGGTAGCGCGCACCTGTAGTTCCAGCTACTTAGAAGGTTGAGGTGGAAGGTTGGAGCCTAGCAGGTAGAGGCTGCAGTGGCCGGGAGCGGCTACTGCACTCCAGTCTGGGCAACAGAGTGAGACTCCAACTCAAAAAAAAAAAAAAAAAGGAAGTATGTGTGCCTGCATGAGTGTATTTGAGGGGTCAGGGAAGGAAGGACTTACAGAGGTGACATTTAAATACAATTCACTAGCAGCCAGAATTGGTCATTAGTTGTTTCAGAGGATGTTTTAGGAAGTGGAAGAAGTTAGCAGCAAACCAGTATCTACAGTAGTCTCAAAGAATAGTCTGTAATGTTGAAAATGTTCTAAATATTCAACCTCCTTGTGGCTATTGAATACTTGAATTGTGGCTAGTATAACTAAAGAACTGAAACTTTAAACTTAACTATAAATAGCCACATGTGGCTAGTGGCTACCATATTGTACAGTGCAAGATATCCTCATCTCCTCAAATTTCGGAATGAAATGAAATCATGCAAAGACAACTTGAGGCATTGTCTTTCAAATAGCAAACATACCTGATCCCACCATAACCCCTCTCCTACCAACAACCTCAGTTCCTACGGATGTATGAGAAGATAGAAGAACAACTCAAGAACAGTGAAGACAGCCAATGGAGACAGACAGGGAGGCCACAGGAAGACAGTGGCCCTGGAGCATGTGGCAGCCTGGAAGACAGCCCAGGGCCACAGGAGAGTCAGGTTGGAGCCCCAGTGCGCTCACCTGTGCTTCTCGTTTTTATCTCTGCACACTTATCTCAAGAGCTGGCCGGGTGGATGCCTGGATGGCATCAGACAAAGGATTTCAATTGCTAAATCTTTTCTGCTTGTCATGCTGAATGGCAGGACCTTCAGAGCATTTTGCAAATTGAATTTACCTTTCCATTTAGGTAACACACACTTAACTGAGCTTTTATTTGCCTTCTGCTGACTTAAAAAAAAAAAAGACTCTGTATTTACTGGCTCATTTCGCTGCCTGCACATGAGGGAGCCAGGCTGTCTCCATACCACTATTTATTTCTGGCTGAACCCAAACCTGGGTTTCCAGAGGAAGGTCACTCGGCAAACCATCTCCATGTATGAGAAGGGCATCTGTTTCCCCAGCCACATCTTACCATGTGGTTCTTGGTTCTCCCCAGATCCCAGCGGCTTCTTCCCCACTGCCCCCTCAGCCAAGCCCAAGTTTGGTTTCTCTGTTTCCAGAGACTCTGCTTCCCTAGGCAACAACTGTTGTATACAGAAACCCACTGCTTAGACACTCCAGGATTGCTGGGGCTCAGCATTTATTTTTGTAACAATACCCAAGATTAACAATGTACTTTCTTTCTCAGCCATAAAATTCAAGGGGTACTGAAGCATAAAAATGGTTTTATGAACATATACTACAGATAAGTATTTATAAGCAGGTATACTAATCTGTATATAATAGGAATTCACACTTAAATTGGTGGACAATTAAGTTAAACCAGACGGTTAACTGGACTTAAGGACTCCATTTAATAAATTAAAAAATAATATCATTATTGAAAGTAAGCCAGTAAAACTTTGGCCTCACCTGCATTTTTATAGTGATAGGAAGAGAAAAGCTTTAAATGAACAGCAACTCTCATCCAAACCTATCAGCAGAATTGATACAACCAGTTCCAAGTTAAGCCTTAGAAGGTAAAAATGAGATCATGACCCCCTTCTAATCCCCATTTATATGGAAAAAAAAAGGCTGACATGGGATTGATGCTCAACAAACCCTTGTTGAACAAATAAGTAATGAAGAACAGTAAAAGTTCCTCCTTACCAAAGAGTAGTGACATAATTTCATACTCACACCTGAAAGAAGCTTAGAGGTCTCCTCTCCCAATTGACCCAGTAGCTAAAGGAATTTAATGCTCTCACATCCAATGCTTTTAACATACAAAATTTATGATTTCCTGCTCCTTGCTAAGGAAGAGTTGTGTCTGGTTTCCATGACCTGTTTGAATCAATACCCCCAAAATTATATCAGAAAGTAGCTTAAAAAAAATCTCTATCACTTGGGGGAAATAATATTTTTATCATTTTTTTTCTGTTGAATCTATTTTGTGGCCTTTAATTTTAAACTAATAATAATGGTAAAGACAGTCTCCATGTCACCTTCTAAAGAATGAATAAAGAGAACATTCAGGGAAATTATGCCATCCTGATTAAACGCACTGAGTTCACAGTTCACATTGCTTCAACCACTTCATTTAATGACAGCTTCAAGGGTCTAAGGCTATTTCTAGCAAGGATCTTAGAAAATTAATCCCTTTGGAGGGTTTGGAGACCGGTTTCCTTTTTGAATGACCCAAGAATTGCTTCACAGAGTGCCAGAAGAGCCCTGAGGGAGACCAATGGAAAAAAGTTTAGGCGGAAAGAGATGTTGATTTAATAGGAAAAAGAGTTTTCCGGTCTTCAGAGCTGTCTCTGATTATCAATATTAGATGTGCGCTCTCAGGACCTTGGAAGTTCCCTGCCGCTGTTCAGGTAAAGGACAGGTAAAAGAAGAAAGATGGGACATCAGTCAGTGGAGGGATCTACAATCTTCCAAACTCCTTTCCATATACATTTGATGTCTCCTTCCAGCATTCTGAAATAAGTGCTGAATCTAGTCACTTTCCTGAACTCCACAGGACATGGAAGAAAGGACTGACTCTCATTGGTGGGGCCCAGGGAATTCTTGAGACCAGCCCAGATCTTGCTTGTGACGAGTGCTCTAACCTCCCTCCGGAGAACCAGGCTAGACCATCACTTTTCCAGGCACAGGGAATTCAGCCAAAACACATCCAGCCTTAGACGTTTGGAAAGCGTCTATTTTTCTATCAACAGTGCAGATGGATGGTGGTAATACCCCTCAAGTCCCCTCCTTTGAAAGACGCTATCTGGACAACCATGAGATGCTACTTGATTTAATCCCGTGTCCTGAAATATGATGTTCTATGTCATGATTCTGTGAGTTAGCTTGGTATTCTCACAAATGAGCTCCTGGTACTAGTAAGCCAAGCTCTGTGGGTCTCCTATTTTCTCTTTTTCTTATTCCATTCCATCACAGAACACTGGCAGAACAGCCCAAGTCCCTGGTTCATCCAGCGGGGAAGGAAAGGAGAAAGGCGGGAAGGGCAGCCCTGCGGTGTGTGGCTTACTTGCCCACAGTTGACTTTGGAATCCGTCTTCCTGACTGCTCATTCCCCACTGACTGTCATCAACCACCACCTCCAGGGAGAGTCGGGAAATGGCAGGCAGAGGTGAAGAGGATGCACAAAGGACAGGGAGAGCAGAGGGGAGACAGAGAGCACGAACATGAAGGAGAAGGAAGACGAATAATGATATTAAAGAGTCGTTGGAAAGGAGAGGAAAAGAAAGCTTCTAGGTAATGGCAAATTCCACACAATTCCTCCTCCTCCATGCAATTGTCTCTCAAAAATAAGAAAAATTTGCCTTTGGAATGACTGGAGGGAGCTGCATTCACTCACTGCCTTTCTAGCTTCTCGATAGCATCTCCAAGTGAAAAATGGGGCAGTGCTCAGGTTGGTGAATTCCCTGCAACTACTCTGTCATGGGTGGACACCCAACATTGCGAGTATCACCAAGGCGCCGCTTTCTCCTAAAACAAGGCACAGTGAAAGCCATGGCTGAGTTGGAATGTCAGAGGTACCCAGCCATGGCACTAAAAGGTCCCAGAAAGATTACTCTCGCTGATTCCCAGGCAGAACTCTCTCCTCTGAAGCTTACTCATCCCTCACTCTTTTTTTTAAATGCATAGCATTTCATTTTGGTTTTAGTAAGCTTGTTTGGATTTTAGTAGAAGGAGATGATTACTGATGAGGCTCATTTGCACCTGGCAAACTCATCGAGAAACTGTCCTAAAGCTGTACGGTTTACCACAAAATAGCTTACACATTTTTTACAAATTATGTCTAATTATAAAGCTATGAGACCCTTTAGTGTGTAGAAAAAGTCTTCTTACTCCTCTTTGATTGAGACCTGTTCCAGGCCAGGCGCAGTAGCGCATGCCTGCAATCCCAGCACTTTGGGAGGTCGAGGCAAGAGGATTGCTTGAGCCCAGGAGTTCAAGAACCAGCCTGGGCAACACAGCAAGACCTTGCCTCTATAAAAAAATTTTTATTAAAAAAAAAGACCTTTTCCAATCACACACACACACATTTCAGAACTGGATATTATGCAATGTTGTGCTCTCCACTCCCATGTTTTGGGCATAATAAATTACCAATAAATGCTATTGTATTTTGGTTTAAGCCTTTGATTAAAGGATGGAAAAGGTTAGAAGGAGCTACTTAAGCAATCAGTATTATCTTCCTTATTCCTTCTCTTATAACTCTCTGAATGTTGAAACCTGGCTTGAGAGTTTTGCTGATCTTTGAAGCATTCAATTCATTCCAATGGAGTTCCCAATACAGTGTATTTTACTGATGGATTCATTCATTCATTCAATTCAATATAGATTAGGCGTCACGTGTTCCAGGTGTTCTAGGTGTCGGGGGTACAAATGAGCGAAGCGGACAAGGTTTTTGACTTCCTGGCTTCTTGGAATTTATTTCCAGTGGAGAAAACAAAATATAAACAAGCTTAAAAATATACATATTTATGACAATATATATAAGCATATATTAAGCAGGCCTTTATGAAGATATGTGGGCTGAGACACAAGGGAAGTGAGAGAGGGCACGCCAAGCAAAGGTGTGAGAGACGACAGGCTAAGAGAAGAACACAGCACATGCTCTGAGCTGGAACACAGGAAGCCTTAAAAGATCATAAGGGCTAGGATCAGTGTGGTGGCTCACGCCTATAATCCCAGCATTTTGGGAGGCCGAGGTGAGAGGATTGCCTGAGCCCATGGGCTTGAGGCCAGCCTGCGAAACTTGGAGAGACCTCAACTCTACAATAAGTCAAAAAATACACTGAGCACGGTGACACATGCCTGTAGTTCCAGCTACTTGGAAGGCTGAGGCAAAAGGACCACCTGAGCCTAGCAGGTCAAGGCAGCGGTGGCCATGAGTGTGCCACTGCACTCCAGCCTGGGCAACAGAGTGAGACTCTGACTCAAAAAAAGAAAAAAAATCGTAAGAGCCTTGCAGACATGTTTCTGAATGTAATAGGTCATACCAGGGATTTGGGGGCTTGGGGTTTTTTTTGTTTGTTTGTTTTGTTTTTGAGTCCGAGTCTCACGCCCTTGCCTGGGCTGGAGTGCAGTGGCATGCTCACAACCTCAGCCTCCTGGGCTCAGGCTATCCTTCCACCTCAGCCTGCCAAGTAGCTGGGACAACAGGCATCCTCCACCACGCCTGGCTAATTTATTTTTTTATTCTTTATTTTTATTTTTTATTGCAGAGAAAAGACTTGCCATGTTGCCCAGGTTGGTCTCAAACTCCAGGGCTCAGGCCATCCTCTCGCCTCAGCCTCCCAAAGTGCTGGGATGACGGGTGTGAGCCACCATGCTCTGCACACTCAAAGGTTTGGAGCAAGTCAGGGACACGATCACCTTGCCTATGTACTGAAAATGGACAAGACCAGAAACTTGGACCTTTCCTTTATCTGTGGAATCTGAACAACCAGCTCAGGGAAGCAGAGAGCAGGATGGTGGTTACAGAAGCTGGACCTGGGAAAACGAGAATAATGGTCACAGGGTACTAAATCCCAGTTAGACAGGAGGAATATTTTTTCTTTTGTTTGAGTTCTGTTGCCCAGCAGGGTGGATGTCATTACTGATAGAGTATTGTCATTTCACAGTTGCTAAGAGAGTAAATTTCAAATGTTCTCACTACAAAAATTAAGTATTTGAGGCAAAGGATACGTTAACTAGCTCGATTTAATTATTCCACACTGTATTCATAGACTATAACATCCCTTTGCATCCCATAAATGAATGCAATTATAGATTGTCAATTTACAATTTAAAAAGAGAGTGGTCACCTGGGAGTCTTTGCAATAGTCCAGTGAAAGATGATTGATGGTGTCTTGGACTCGACAGGTACGGCAGTGATGAGAAGTAGTCATATTTGATACATATTTTGAAAGTCAGCCCACAGATTGCCATGCGAGGAGGAAGTTAAAAAGAGAATTAAGAATGAGTCCGAGGTTTGAGATCTGAACAACTTAATGAAATGTAAATGGTGCCATTAATGAGATGAGACAGGCTGGGGCAGCAGGGGGCTAAAAGAGGAGCAGCTTTGGAGGGAAAAATCAAAATAACGTGTTTGTGATGCCCATTATAAATACAAGTGAAAATGTCAGGCAATTTAATATATTAGTGTGGATATTAAGACAAGTCAGAGTCGAGAATGCAAATTTGGAGGTCATTAGCAGAGATTTTGTGTATTTCTATCAGATGCTATCGTGTGTTCAAAACAAACTATTTTAAAACAGTTTCACTGGAAAATTCAAAAAAAGGGAGAATCTGGAAACGGAAAATCAAGCACCTTGAATATCTCAGAAAGAAGCAGGGGAGATTAAGAGAGGAGGATAACAGGTACAAACATAGATAGAAGGAATACGTTATAATGTTTGATAGCAGAGTAGTGTGACAACAATTAACAACAACGTATTGTATATTTCAAAGCCGCTAGAAGAGAGATTTGAAATGTTTCCAACACATAGAAATGGTAAACGCTCGAGGTGGTAGGTATCCTAAATATCTTGACTTGATCATTACACATTCTGTGCATGTAACAAAATATCACATGTACCCCGTAAATGTGGACAAATATTATGTATCAATAAAATAAATGAATATGGGGGAAAAGAAGCAAATTAGCCTGTGAGTGGCCAGAGCAACCTGCTCGGTTCTGGAAAAATGCCTTCAGGTGCAGAGATGAAGACATTCGCAGCTGAATGTAGGCCAGAGCACCCGGGAAGGTCCAAGGCACATGGGCACGGCTTAGCAGCACCTGCTAGAAAATGCCCACAAGGGTTGGAAGCATCTCCAACCTGATCATCTCACTCTCTCACTTTCTAGGCTCCTAAACGTTGTGGGTTGGCCTCATGGAACCTCGCCAAGTTCTAGTGTGAAAACTAGTGGCACACAACCTCATAGTCCCCAGGTGTGGAGCAAGATAGGTGTTGTAAATGTATAAAGAGGGCCAGGAGTGGGAAAAGCAGGGAGACTGGAGACAAGTAGAGGGTGTCAGTCTCATCCACAGGGTACAGCCAAATCACAGCAAAAGTCAGTGGCTGTCTGGTGGGTATGAGGGCCAGCACCCCTAGAAATACACACACACACACACACACACACACACACACACACACACACACACGCACACGCACAGAAAAGGCAGTTTAGCTTGATGACTTTGATTAATCACCACTGCCCTCCAACTGGATGATCCCTTGTGGTTAAACAGTCAGAGATAAAAGGCTCCATCATTGATTCATTGCCTGTATCTCCTCCTCTGGCCCCCATCTTATGCCACCAGCCTCCTTCCCTCCTGCAAAACAGAAAATCCAGGTCCACCAGTGGGAAGTGTGAATCACTGTGATAAAGATGGAAGGATATAGTCAGTCCAGGAAAGAAATGATGTTTGGATAATCTGTGGACCTTGAGATTAGTTTGCTCAGGAGAACTTTGCTCACTGACTGTACTGATCTTGAAGATAATAGGAGTGGCGTGAGATTTACCAATGCACTAATTTCTCACACTGGAAGGGTGGCACAGCTTGGTGTACCCTTTCTTTTCCTACTAAGGAAAGTTCTTTCCCACAGGTTCTTCTTAAAGTTTTGCCAGAGAGTTGACACTAACCATGACCGTCACTTGGTTGCCACTTATGATTGATCTTGTTTGCTCAGACAAGCTTTAGAAAAGAGCTTGACTGAAAACCAAATAATATGAAAAAAAGAACTGATTAGTGAGGCAGCCAGGGAATGGAGAGTGTTAATATTTTAATAGAGGTGATAACACTGGCCTCCAGAAAGAGTTCACTTATTGACCCATCTGACTTTGTTTTATTCAAAGTGGTGAATAAACATCCCCTCCATTAATCAACTTAACTACCTGGTTTGTCATCCCAAGGACACACTAACAACTTACTGCATGAAGTCTGTCTTTTGGTGACCTGCTATAACACTGTTAAACACAGAAAGGTATTTGGCAAATATATCCGCAGAGCACTCTTAACAAAAATTTAACAAGAACTTTTTATGAAGGCCTGATTTTGACAAAAAAGCAGCCCCCGGTACATTTTCTCTGTGTGGTATAGGAGCCAATCTTGTCAATCACAGTACAGTTTAGGGACCTATTTGAAAAAATTATTTTGTGATGGAAACTTCTATAAAGTAGTCTGTTGCTTTTAGACTTGTGAGAAACGAAAGATGCCTGGAATTCACACAACACACACAGCAGCTGCTTTTCTTATCTCCACTTTTTTTCTGATGCAACCAGTGATTAGAGCGGCCCTTAGAGTAAACAAGAACGAAGTTATGGCAGAACAAGGAGCTATTAGAATGTGGGTTTGTAGCAGATGCTGGCGAGGATGTGGAGAAAAAGGAACGTTTCTACCCTGCTGGTGGGAGTGCAAACTGGTGCGGCCTCTTTGGAAGACAGAGTGGTGATTTCTGAAAGAGCTAGAAATTGACCTTCCATATGACCCAGCAATTCCCCTATTAGGAATATACCCGGAGGAACTCAAGTCATTCTACCAAAAAGATATCTGCACACGCATGTTTGTTGCAGCTCTATTCACAATAGCAAAAACATGGAACCAACCATGCTGCCCATCAAAGTTGGACTGGATTTTAAAAATGTGGTACATATACACAATGGAATATTATGCAACCATAAATAATGATGAACATATGGACTTCGCAGCAACATGGATGGATTTAGAGTCTATCATACTCAGTGATCTATCACAGAAACAAAGAACAGAGTACCATATGTTCTCACGCATAAGCGGACCCTGAACATTTACCATAATACTATAAGAAAGGGATTGGCAGTGGTGGGAAACTGCTAAGGGAGGAGGAGTGGGATTGGCAGCTGAGGGAAAACTGCTAGGGGAGGGAGGAGCACACCTCATCAACAAGGGTACCTGCATAATCAACATTTGTATACCTAACCCTGAATTGTACGCCACATCTTTAAAATAAAAAACAAAAACAATAAAAATAGAATGAGAGTTTGTTCAAGTTATGCGACAGTCCTAAAAGGAAGGATGGTTAAAGAACTTACAGGTATCTTGAGATCAGGAACATTGTAGTCATGTTTACTAAATATTATTTAATGAATGAATGAATGGAAAGATCTCTGCAGGCAAAAAAACTAACCTAGGAAGCAACACTTTCTATGTAATAGGAGGAATGGTGGGCAAATTGACCCGGTATTCTGGCAAAGAATAGACTGGTAGATAAGCAACAAGAATTTTCACGGATTAGCGAGGCTGGGCATGGTGGCTTCCACCTGTAAGCCCAGCACTTTGGGAGGCCAAGGCAGGAGAATCACTTGAGCCTGAGATTTCCAGACCAGCCCAAGCAACATAGCAAAACCACATCTCTACAAAAAAATCAAAAAAGAAATTAACTGAGCATGGTGGCACATGCCTGTGGTCCCCCAGCTATTCAGGAGGCTGAGGCAGAAGAATTGTCTGAGCCCAGGAGGTCAAGGCTGTGATGAGCCATGATTGTGCCACAGCATCCCAGCCTGGGTGACACAGTGAGACTCCAACTCAAAGAGAGAGAGAGAGAGAGAGAGAGAGAAAGAAAGAGAAAAACTGCATGGATTAGAAATCAATGGAGGTTGATTCTTAAGGAATTAGGGTACAGGAGAGAGTCTCAAGTGGGGACAAAAGGAAAAATGCCAGGGGACCAGTTATCAGACTCGGTTCCAGGATGGAGCCTTCTGTCAGAACTATAGTACAGAGTCAGAGTGAAGTCAGCAGTAAGAGGCCTCTTTGCTTAGAGCTAATGATATTCTTCTTGATTCTAGTGGAGTCTAGGGCAGAGCTCAACTTACCAGTAAAAAAAGATTTGCTCCAACTCAGAAAGTTGGTGAACAAACTGGTAGGGAAGCCAGACTGGTCATTACTCCACCCTCTCAAAGGTTCCTGTAGCCAGTTTTATAGGATCAAGCTACCAGTGCGTAGAGGGAACTCTTTTTTGGTGGAGAGTAAGAACAAAATTTAGGCAAAAGTTTTTGCTTCCTCATCTTTAGCTAACATCAACTTGGGGATAGTAATATAGCTTCTTTGTATGTAAAGCATGTTATGTGCTTAAGACTGTGCCTGACATACACTTAGTTCCACAAAAGATGCTAGCGTTGTTGTTGTTATTTTATTTCAGGGAATATAGAAGCCTTGCTACATGCCAAACACATCCTCTCAGCCCACCCAACATACTTTGAGGTAATTGCTACTGTTACCACATGTTTATGAATGAAAAAACTGAGACCCCAAGAAATGATGTAACTTGTCCAAAGTTACACAGTTAATGCCCGGAGGAAATGCCACTTCAAACCAGTTTGTCTGCAGCAGAACCCTTGCTCTGACAACATACGGATCCCTGAAACTATAAAACCATACCTGAGTCTTGACTCTGTTTTGGAATTTCACGCAGCCTCTCCCCATTGGCTTCTCAGAGAAGGGTGAACATCACCATACGGTGCTCATAGGCAGCTTTGTCCTCACACTGACGCCTCGGAGGGCAATAATGAGCTCTGCTCTAATCTGTTCCAAGGTGGCAGGTGAACTTCCCAAAAGAATTCAAAATATACGTTCCCACAGAAGATTAGTGAAAAAGCATTCAGCTATGCATGAGGGTTCTTCTTTAACCCTCAGGCATGCCTGCAGTTCTGCTGGTATCTGGGCTGTCAATAGCACGCTTAGGACTGAGTTCCAGAGCCCCAGAACGCCCAGCTAAAAGCACTGAGGCAAGACAAATGCCAGATGCAGAAGCATTAAAACAAGATTCGTGATGAACACCTAGGCCTGTGCTCACAGAAGGCCTGGCTGGACCAGCTCTAAAACTGCCCATCCAAAGGGACAGGACTATAGGTGGGAAAAGAATGTTCAGGACCTTCTGGTTCTTCTGATTCTGTCTCTGGAGCACTGTGAACCTCTAGGAGAGAATTTCTGAGGGTCTGAAAACCTAATCAGAACAACATCAAAAATGCTGAGGGTTTAAGTCCAGAACACTATAAGTTCTTTCAGGAAACTGGGTAGGCTGGGAAACCAACACCTCAAAAAGGCAAGTGTTCACCTCTGGGATGCGATGAAGATGGACCAGGATTTTAATACGATAGGATACCACATGGTTTCACTTAAACGTAGGACCTAAAAAAGGTAAACTTATAGAAGCAGAGAGTAGAATAGAAACTATCAGAAGCTGGGGTGGAAGGCACAAAGGGTACAAAATTTCAGTTAGACAGGAGAAAGAAGTTCAAGAGCTTTATTGTACAACATGGTGACTATAGTTAATAATAATGTATTGAATTCTTGAAAATTGTTAAGAGAAAAAATAAAGGAAATTGTTAAGAGGGTAGCTTTTAAGTGTTCTCATAACAAAAACAGTAAGTTTTTGAGGTAATGCATATATTAATGAGCTTCGTTTAGCCATTCCACCATCTATACATATTTCAAAACATCATATTGTACATTACCAATACATAATTTTTCTTTTCTTTTCTTTCTTTTTTTAAGAGATGAGGTCTAGCCGGGCTCGGTGGTTCAGTCTGTAATCCCAGCACTTTGGGAGGCTGAGATGAGTGGATTGCCTGAGCCCGCGGGTTCGAGACCCGCCTGGGCAACTTGGCGAGACCTCATCTCTACAATAAATTAAAACTTAGCCGGGCGTGGTAGCGCGCGCCTGTAGTTCCAGCTACTTGGAAGGCTGAGGTGGAAGGATCGCCGGAACCCAGCAGGTCGAGGTTGTGGTGGCCGGGAGTGGCCACTGCACTCCAGTCTGGGCGACAGAGTGAGACTCCAACTCAAAAAAAAAAAGAGAGACGAGGTCTAGCTATGTTGCCCAGACTGGTCTGAAACTCCTAGGCTCAACAATCCACCCAATTAACCTCCAAAGGACTGGGCTACAAGCATGAGCCATGGTGCCTAACCTAAAATTTTTGTCAATTAAATAGACAAATAAGGAAGTAAATTAAAGGTCACATTAAGAATACATGCATTCATACACACCATGGAACTTAGCTAGGCTAAGATTTGAGGCAAGTTAAAGAGGAAACTTATTCCTCGGTAGTTTAAAGGCATGTTGGAGCACAGTGATGGCCTCACGGCAACTGTAATCCCCAGCAGTCTCTGGACATGGTCACTGCCCATGCCATCCCCTTCAGGAGAAACTTCATCATTCTGGCTCATTTACAGCTGAGGGCCCCAGTCTCTGCTGCACACAGAGGAGATGCAGCTTGCTGGCTTTCCCAAGGCCCTGCGTTCTCTAAACACCATCCTCTCCCCTGTTGAAGAAGTCGGACCAGGGTCCACAGTAACACACTTGACCTGTGGGACCATGCAGCCTTGGAGACTTCACTAAAGACCAGAGAATCAGAAATGAGGCATTGCTGGTAAAAACGGAATTCCACCTAGCACACTCACAGTAACTGGCACGCAGTGTGACGCGGCCGGCTCATCTCTCGCTCCAGTCGCGTCCTCTCATCTGCGTTGGGACGACCTTGTACTGTCTTTTTGTCTGGACTATGCAGTCTCCAGCCAGTGACACACACATGCAGGTACTTCATATCCCACAGATTTCTGGATTGCTTGGGGCCAGTTGACATTCGTTGGGAGACACTCGTGGAAAAGGAAGTATGACTCAGAAAATTCCAGCTACTGCCGGTTTGCTTGTAATCCCAGCAATTTGGGAGGCCGTGGTGGGAGGATTGCTTGAGTCCAGGAGTTGGAGACCAACTAGCCACACGACTGGTACAGCTACCTGGGGAAGACATGTGGATTTTCTCTTCACCTTACTATGCAATGCAGGTGAGCAGAGTTGCAACAGAGCTAAGAATCATCAAGGTCCTATTGTGAAATGTAAGGTGAAATCTACAAGATCTCTCCGTTTATCTCTCTGCATCCAGGTGCAGCCTAACCTACTCCCCACCCTTGCAATACAAAACACTTAGGAAGGAGCATCAGGGATAGTCCAGGAGGTGACTAGAACTGCTGACACCAACAGCAGCCTCAGCAGTGGGCTGCCATGTCTATTTCCATGGAAATAGGGTTTGGGCAGATTCGAAGAACACACTTAAAAATAATTTTGCAGCTTCCTTTGAGTTGAGACACCATCAGCTGATGTGCATTTTAGAGCCCCCCTGTCGACATGTGTCTGGAGAAGGGATGGATTAATAATAGCTTCCATTTCTATAGTGCTTTTCATCCCCCAAAAAAATCCCAAACAAGGGAAACAAGCTGAATCTTTTCTTCTTGTTTAAAGGAAAAACCCCAGTGAATTTTAAAGCAATCCTAAACACTAGAACTAATGACAAAGAAATCCTCTTTTTAAAAGTGTCAGGACATAATTATTACTTTTTTAAACTTAAATAATATCCACGTGGGTCCTGAGAGCTCACAAAGAAATGCCACCATCACCACTGCTCAAGGCTATCATCTCTTTCCAACAGAGACAACTGGTTGCAGTGCCAGGAGATTTAGAGACATCATGGGTGAAGAGATAAAAATAATAATAATAATTAACAATTGCACAGGAAGTGCCATCTGGAGCATCTGATAATACAGTGGGAGACGGGTACAGATGGAAAAAGGTGGGTGGCACAGGGTAGAGCTTGTCCCGATCGCATGGGCTTGGGACCCCAGACACACTCAGATTCGTGTAGGGCTTTGGTTCTCTCTAGTCCCTGCTACTCAAATGGAACTAGCCAGGCCCGAGCCAGAAAATCTGGGCTGCCTCCAGATCATGGTATTACTCTGTCTGGCATCGTGACAAGGTCAATAATACATTTACCAGTGTTTGATAATCCTAGATTAATATAGCTTTTCATTCTCTAAAGTGCAGATTCTTTCTTATCTTTAACGCAAGTGATTTGCATATACTTCCACATAGTAATTCCAGGCAGAATACTGCTTAATCTGAGCTTTTTACCCTGATTGGCAGCTCATTAGAACCTTGAAATGTTGGCAGGTGTCGAGCTGAAAAGACATCACAAACCCAGCAATAGCGCAGACAACAGCTTTTTAATCATCTGCTAAAGTCATGCAGTTCCCAGTTATCTGGAGCTTTTAGGATGAGTAGTGTCTTGATCCTAGAGGACTGTTGTGCAAGGAGGACCTCTGCTGTTAAAAAAGAACCAGCATCTTTGGAGGGACGTGAACATGCATGTCCAAAAGGGCACAACAGAAAGGAGCAACCAGAAGGATGCTTACAGAGAAAGCAGAAGTTGTTGTTGTTGTTGCTGCTGCTGTTGTTTTTAAATCTATTTATTTTCTTTCTACAAAGATACCAAACTAGTGTGAGATGGACAGTCACATCCTCAGCCGCCCAGCTGCCACAGTTAGTGAACATGATCTTACGATGAAAAAAGGCAAAAAAGCACGTCGTGGAGAAGATACAAGTATCTCATCATTCTTTCCCTTTAATGTCATTGTGTGAGCTCCTCATCTATACCACCCACTTGATAGTCATCCTGGAGATCATATTCTCAGCATGGAATAGATGTGGAAAGGGGAGAACTTTCCTCCCACCATGTCACTGGGAAGAAAAACCTGTCACCACGACTGCCTGCACACACCCTCTTCCCACAGAGGGCTCTGTGAATGACGATGATTATCTCCCCTCAACTTGATTTTTCCAAAAAAGGTATTGATGCCACAAATCTTCACAGCGGTTTCACTATTTGCTCAGACTTACGTTAGGTGCAGTGAGGAATACAAATAGGTGTGTGTGAGAGAGGTTTGCCTTTGAGAAGAAGCAAAAAATAAGATATGCATGCATTAGAACAAATAATACAATCAAAGAGATGCCTTAAAGTATGAGATCACTTTGTGCTAAGAGCATATGGAAAACAGTAAGTGATATTCACTTAACGAAATCAGAGAATTCTGAAAATTGAAGAGGACAGGGGAATCTTTGAAGAACAGGGTCTTCAAGAAAGGGAAGATTTGAGTAAGCCAGAAAAAAAAGAGAGAACATTCCAAGTTGAAAATTAGAGTAGGATTTACTTGGATAAGGATAGGGATTGGGGATAATTCAGGGTAGCTGAAGATATGGGGTAAAATTTTGACTCTCTTTGAATGTTTAATTCAATGATACCCAAATATTTTGAATTGTGCATCTTATCTGTAAGGATTTTTGATCATACACCCTTAGTCTCTGTGTGTATGTATGTGCATCCATACATACGTATGTTCATATGTATGTATCTGTATACACATAATCCATGTATAACAAACTGGTATATTATGGGCTTTATAACATATTTTAAAGAATGAAATGAATAATATTTTAGATTGCTTTATTTTATATATTTGTGATACAATAATCCTTTTTTTGTATCTCTAAAAAAATCAATATTTTAATAAGAATAATGTGATTTAATACAACTTTGTTCATATTTATGTAACACTTAGTAACAAAGGGATTCAAAAGTCTGGCTAGTTTATTTCATTTCAATAATTGATTTTATCATTAACATAGGTGGCAAAAAATATGAGTAGAATTTTTTTTCACTTTTAAATAAGGAAGACATCTCAAAAGAATGTACCATTAAGTTCAACAACATTCTATATCTTATTCAGTGTCAAATACCCTTAAACGTCATTAAAATATGTGTTGCTGCTTGGCTTTGTTTTCTGAAGATAGAGACAAATTAGCTATGAAGTTAATGAAGCTTAAATTCTGAACCCCTCACCTTCACGGGTATCTCCCAGGACTGTATCCATACCACCATATACTTCTGTAAAGGTTGTAAAGGTGAGATTAAGGGACTGGGCACAGTGGTTCAAACCTATAATCCCAGCACTTTGGGATGCCAAGGTGAGAAGATTACCTGAGTCCAGGGGTTTGAGACCAGCCTGGGCAACTTGGCCAGACCTCATCTCTACAATGAATCAAAAAATTAGCCAGGTATGATGGCACATGCCTGTAGTTCCAGCTACTTGGAAGGCTGAGGTGGAAGGATCGACTGAGTCCAGCAGGTCAAGGCTGCTGTGGCCATGAGCATGCCATTGCCCTCCAGTCTGGGCAACATGAATGAGACTCTGACATTTAAAAAAAAAAGGTGAGATTAAGGAAGATCATTACAATTTTTTTCCACTGTGCTTTCCTTCTGTTCCACATTCCTTCGTGGTCATGTGATGCTAGTATGATGGATACCAGTAGCCGAAACCATTTTGGGGATCTGAATAAGAGGAAGTAGAGTTGGGAATACATTTAGTTTAGGTTTAAAGAGAGATATGTATGTAGTTTTTAGGTTTTCCCATGTGCAGTTATGTTATCACTAGCTATCTCAGCAGAGGATGCCTTCCAGAAATACTCTTGCACACTATCTAACTCATCTGTGGCAGTGACAAAAAGTTGGAGAATCAGTGGTCATATCACAGTGAATGTGTCCAGTGGCATGCAGGACCAAATGTATGGAAGCGGAAGAAAACAAAGTTTGAAGTTATGGAACCAGAAGCAAGTGCGTGGAAAATTCTTCCAGTCATCAGGTTTGTAATATTATAAGCAATGAGTTTGGTTCTCATTGGAAATTCTCTCCTGTCATCATATTCAATTTGAATTAGTTGTTATCATAATCACATAAAACAGAATTTATCATAATTCCTGTGTTCATGATTTATCACAAACCTGCAGTAATGCTACAATCAATGAGGATGTCTATGTGTGAACTCACATGTTTTATGCATCCCAGCTTATCAGAGCACACCTTAAAATGTCTCATGTATTTTATCCTGATGAAATCTGGCAGTGTTAAATAAAATGGCAAATAAAATTGCCACAAAATAGCAAAACAAGTCTTCCTATGGAAGAATTCCTGCACATATTTATCTATAAATCAAAAGGTATAATGAATATGAGTAATTTGACCATACAATTATGTCGCTCACTACAAAATAACAATTTTTAAATACATCTGAATTTGCTCAAATGAACTAATATTGTTAGTTCAAAAAACATTTAAAGTTAGTTTTCCTGGATGGATTTAGAGTTGATCCTACTCAGTGATCTATCACAGAAACAAAGAAAAGAGTATCATGTGTTTTCATTCATAAGCGGACCCTGAACATTTACTATAAGACTATAAGAAAGAGATTGGCAGTAGCAGGATACTGCCAGGGTGGGTGGGGGACACAACATCAATAAAGGTACCTGATCTCAAACCAGGCAAAGTGGGGACCAAAGGGAGGCCCAAACTTTACCTGTGCAATGACTACTTGTATACTTAATCCTGAATTGTACCCCACATCTTTAAAATAAAATAAATAAATAAAATAAAGTTAGTCTTCCATAATAAAATATAAACAACATGAAAATCTTACAACTCATACATGAGGAAACATGATAGAGATTTCCCCAAATATGACAACAGTTCTAAATATCTGTGTAACATTACTAATAGCAAATTATTTTCAATAAGAAAAAACAAATTTTGGTCAACCATGCTAAATAAAGTATGAATTATGTTTCTGCCTTCTGAAAATATTATAAAATAATTGTCATATGAAGAAGGGATCAAAGAAGATGCAGTGAAAAAACATGAGAAAAAGGCATGTTAGAGGCATGTCAGCAGTTGATTTATAAAAATATTATTTTTCTGGGTCGTGTGTTTGGGGATTATAGGTGTGAGCCACCATACCTTGCTCTTTTTAAATAAGCCGTCTCTTGCGATTTCTGTTCTCATTTTAAATAAACGTCCGTCTGATTTTGCATTTGCAATTTTGTATTTATTTCTCTTTGAAAATCCTCCAAAATCAACTCATATTCAAGCTCCACAAACCTGAACCTGACCTTTTCAAGGGCTCAGTTTATAAATACCTTGCTAATGTAATGCCTTGGCACTATTACTAACTGAAATCTGAGGCAAAATACATGCCTAAAGTGAAATTTATTATTAAATAGGATATGAATTTATATTGCAAATTATCATGTCAGTAATTTTAAATCATGTTGGTCAAATTCTTGTCAGATCTGGTTAGATGCATTTTTTTTTAACTACATAATGTGGCTGGCAAAGTTTGCACTATGAATAAAAGTAACAGTGTAGCCTTTTTGTTGTTCTCATATACAATAACTATTCTCTTCAATCTGTGGTTTATTTCCTGAAATATTTTTTAAAAATTTTTTAAAAACCTCAATTTCTCAACCAACTCATCTTCAACAAGCCTCTAATAACAACCACTGGGGAGAGGAGAACCTATTCAATAAACGGTGCTGGGAAAACTGGCTGATCACATGCAGAAGACTGAAACAGGACCCCTACCTATAACCTTACACAAAAATGAACTCTAAATGTATCAAAGACCTAAACATAAAACCTCAAACTATAAGAATCTTAGAAAATACAGGAGACACCCTTATGGAAATTGGAATTGGCAACCAATTCCTGATCAAAACCCCAAATGCCCATGCCATAAGAAATAAGATAGACAAGTGGGACCTCATCAAACTGACGAGCTTCTGCAAAGCAAAAGAAACCATCAAGAGAGCAAGGAGGCAGCCCACAGAATGGGAAAAAAATATTTGTCAATTGTATATCTGACAAGGGCCCAATATCTAGGATCTATAAGGAACTCAAACGTGCCAAAAGAAAAAAAACAAGCAGTTCCATTAAAAAGTGGGCAATGATGATAGGTAGGGGTCTTGTTTTAATCTTCTGCATGTGGTCAACCAGTTTTTCCAGCACCATTTAACTGACTAGGTTCTCCTCTCCCCAGTGGTTGGTGGTGGAGGCTTTGTCGAAGATGAGTTGGTTGAGAAATTGAGGTTTTGCTTCTGGAATCTCTATCCTGTTCCATTGGTCTATATGCCTGTTCTTGCACCAACATCAGGCTGTTTTGATTATTGTCACTTTATAATAAAATTTAAAGTCTTGGAATGTAATACCTCCTGCTTTGTCTTGTTGTTGTTGTTTATCTGAGGATTGTTTTGGTGATTCATGGTCATTTATGTTTTCATATGAATTCCTGTATTGTCATTTTCGGGTCTGAGAAAAATGCTGCTGGTAATTTAATGGGTATTACGCTAAATCTGTAGATTACCTTGGATAAGATGGACATGTTAGCAATGTTGATTCTTCCGTTCCATAAGCATGGAATATTTTTTCATTTGTTTGTGCTATTTTTTATTGCTTTGAGCAGTGTTTTGTAGTTTTCATTGTAAAAGGTCTTTCGCCTCTCTAGTTAGGAAGATGCTAAGGTATTTCATTTTTTGTGTGGCTATTGTGAATGGGATTGTGCTTTTTATTTGGGTTTCTGTTTGTTTATTGTTGGTGTTTAGAAACGCAACTGTCTTTTACACATTTATTTTATACCCTGAGACTTTGCCAAAGAACTTTATCAGTGCCAGGGGTTGGGGGGCACACCTCATCAACAAGGGTAACTGCAAAATGAACATTTGTGTACCTAACCCTGAATTGTACCCACATCTTTAAAATAAAAAAAAAAGCAAAAAAAAAAAATAGTGGGCAAAAGACATGAATAGACACTTCTCAAAAGAAGCCCAACAGACACATGAAAAAGTGCTCAGCCTCACTCATCATCAGAGAAATGTAAATCAAACCCACATTGAGACACCACCTAACACCGGTAAGAATGGCCATCATTAACAAAACAAACAACAACAGATGCTGGTGAGGATGCAGAGAAAAAGAAACGCTTCTACACTGCCCATGGAAATGCAAACTAGGGCGATCTCTTTGGAAGACAGTGTGGCGATTTCTGAAAGAATTAGAAATTGACCTTCTATATGACCCAGCGATTCCCCTATTGGGAATATACCTGGAGGAACTCAAATCATTCTACCAAAAAAATACCTGCCCACACATGTTTGTTGCAGCTCTATTCACATTAACAAAAACATGGAAACAACCATGCTGCCCATCAAAACTGGGCTGGATTAAAAAAATATGATACATATACAATGGAATATTATGCAACCATAAAGGACAAACATATGGACTTTGCAGCAACTTGGGTGGATTTAGAGTCAATCATACTCAGTGATCTATCACAGAAACAAAGAACAGAATACCATATGTTAGCACTCATAAGCGAAACTTGAACAATTATCATAATACTATAAGAAAGGGACTGGCAGTTGAGGGAAACCGAGGTGGGGAGCACTCCTCATCAACAAGGGTACCTGCATAATGAACATTTGTATACCTAACTGAAGGGTGCAGGAAGCGACCAGAGGGGCAGCTCCCAAAATGGCGCCAACACACCAGACAAAAAAGGCCCTAGGTCCCGGCTTCTGTGAGCACAATTCTCCATGCACGCGAATTTCAAACCTTCCCGCTCGCGAATTTCAAACCTGCAAGCCTCCAATCCATAGCCAGCTTTGTTATGCGTCCAATAGGACTATAACACAGCATTGGCCCCACCCTGCTCCCATGCAGCTCCTCCAAAAGGAACATAGCACGGCCCCTTCCAGCCCCTGTCTGGCTGATAAATACAGCCCTCTCCCCACAACTCTCTCTCTCTCGGTCTCTCTTTCTCTCTCTCTCTCTCTTTGTTGCTCTCTCCCTCTCTGCAGCTCTCTCCCCGCCTCTCTCCCACTTCCTCTCTCTCTCTTACTCTCTCTTTCTCTCTCTCGTTTTCTTTTTTCCCATTACAGATCTCCTCTGTAACAGCCGCTTTAATAAATCTCTTAGTCCTGGCCAGGTGTGGAGTCATTACTGGCGCCGAACTTCTTTCATTGGTGCCATGACTCGGACTGTGTGCTCCCTCACCTTTGTGCGGGTGTATTCCCGTAGGCGGGATCCCCGACCCAGCACCAGTGGCCACTCCAGCCCTCCCAGACCTTCGCCACCGTTTTGAATGCATGAACTGCATCCACCAGCGACCATTGGATAGGTGAGTTCCCCAGACACGGAAGCCTGAAACTTGCCCGGGATCCCCGGGGGGAACTGGCCATTGATCGTCAGACAGCCCCTCCGGCCCCAGGGCAAGGGGGAATGCACCCCGCCTCAGCCATCATGGCCACAGCGGACCCTACAGGCTTCCTCTTCTCTTTCATCTCTCTGAACCCTTAAAACTCCCGTGGCTGCTGGGCTGCAGCAGACCCCAGGGGTCCCACGTCTGCCAACCCACAGCAGCCTCCATACAGTTCTCTCTCTCCCCCGCAAGGAATCCCACGGCTGTCAGGCTGCAGCAGACCCCAGGGGTCCCACGTCTGCTGGCCCACAGCGTATTCTGAAGGACTCCCATATCTGTCGGGTAACAGGGAGCCTCGGAGGCTCCATGTTTGCCCCACAGTAAACCCTATTCGGCCGGCAGGGATCTCTAACACGCTCCCACCGGCCGCCCGGTCAAGTGCTTTCTGTCTGGTTCAAAAATTCTTGCGCAAGGTGCCTTGACCCCCTCGGTTCTCCAGGAGGACCCTGGTTGTTCCAAACCCCTGTGACGACAGGCTTTGCCACAGCCACACTTCTCGGACAGCCGACTCTTCGGGGGACTCCCTGTTTAGTCTACCTGTCTCACCGTGGGAGGCTCGTCATCTCTGCTGGCCAATTCCCCTCTTAAATGCCTCTTAAACAATCTCACTATCCTTTCTCTGTCCCCTGATATTAAACCCAAATACCCAATTCCCCTCTGCACACAGGACTGGCCTACATATCCGTTAGACAATCAAAATCAGTGGCCCCCTCAATCCTGATATTATTCGGGACATATATAATTCCTGTGAGCATTCAAAACGGTGGGTAGAGATCCCCTATATTCGGTCCTTTTCTCTCCTCCGTGAACATCCTTGCTTGTGTCTCGAATGTAACCCCTCTAACTTCCACTCTCAACTCATGCTAACATCTACTGCTTCTCCTACAACTTCTCTTTCTCCCATTGTTCCACGCACATGTGAGCCTCCTCCTCTAAGTTTCCCTCCCCCCACTACAGACCCTGCAAGTTCCATTTCTGCTCCATCCTCCTCCATCTCAGATTTCAATCCTGCAGATGAGCCCCCACCTTACAGGCAACCTAAGGCTTCCCTGCCCCCACCTTCCCTTCAGCCCCACCCACTTCTGCTCCAGCAATTCAACCTATATATCCTCCCCTTCCAACCGTTCCCCAGTGTAGCCCTCTGGTAACCTGATCCAAGGCCGCACCGGTCATCCTAGCAGTTTACTAATAATGATTTAAACT
This sequence comes from Cephalopachus bancanus, assembly GCA_027257055.1. Taxonomy (NCBI): domain Eukaryota; kingdom Metazoa; phylum Chordata; class Mammalia; order Primates; family Tarsiidae; genus Cephalopachus; species Cephalopachus bancanus. The sequence goes on along the minus strand of JAPVLO010000030.1, from coordinate 1,985,326 downwards.
CTATAAAGGGACAAACTATTTTGGCTATATATTTTATCTCCCAATCAGCACCGGGTATTAGGCACAAACTCCAAAAATTAGAAAAGGGCCCACAAACCCCTCAATTAGAGCTATTGGACACGGCCTCTAAAATCTTTAACATTCAAAAAGGAGGAAAGAATACAGGACCACCAACATAAGCAGGAAGCACTTAAGCTTTTATCTACTACTTTAGCAGAAAAAGCCACCACTGATAATCTTCCACCCCAGATGGCCAATAGCAGAAGGGGTACACAGCCCCCTTCCTAGGTTTGTTTCTGATGCCATCAAAATGGGAATATAGCCAAAGACTGTCAAGCCCTGCCCACCAGCAAAACCCTGTCCCAAATGCAAACAGCATGGACATTGGGCTCATGATTGCCTCATTCGCCTAGCCGGAGGAGAGCACATGGCCCAGAGGCTTGCTGCAATTAAGGGACATCAGGCATCTTACACGATCTCAAAGGGGGATCTCTTGGGCTTGCTCCAGTCAGACTGACTCGCCCCTAACTTGGTAGCCCCAATGTCTTTGGAACAAACTATTAAACCAACTGAGCCTAGGGTGGAAATATCAGTAGCTGGCGGGGTTATATCATGTGTTATTAATACGGGGGCTGCATGCTTAGCTCGACTTAAATTTCCTGGTCCACTCTTTCCTTCACCCCTTTTGGTTGTGGGGATACAGGGCATTATATCCAGGCCCCTCACTACGCCATTACTTCCATGTGTTCTGGGAAATAAAATATTTCAACACTCTCTCCTTATTATGCCAACGTATTCAGCTCCATTATTAAAAGGGGACATTAGGACAAAAATTAGAACTCGTATTATTCTTTACCCTGAGCCATCACCACTGTGCTTTTTGGGTGCCTTTTGTATAGCTTTGTGCCGGAAGCCACAACCCCTAATGAGGCAAAATGGAGGTTACCCAAAAATGGGAAAAACACTGACTGGGAGCAGAGCCCCAGTGGGAAGCAGCCATGCTGGAGGCAGAGCCCCATGGATCCTATTGAAGGACTCCTTTTGGCCTTAAAGGAATGCATGCTTAGGCTTGAAAAACACTTCCCTTGATAAATAAAACAATTAGCTAGAATGTGCAAGGATGTGGAATTAGCAGTAAACCTATGTATAGAAATGTAAAAAGGGCTCAACAGCAAAAATCTCCCCCCTGAAGGGACAAGGGAATGCAAATTTTGCAACCATTAGCTAAAAAGGAAAAACAAGTACTTCCTCACACCCTTTATAAGTAACAACATTGACAGTTGTGATTGATGAGGAAGTGAGAAACTGAGACAGAGTGTCTCCAAAACAAGTGTTTTCGGGAAAAACAAGTCACAGACATGCCTTTTGATTTAAGAAATATTATAGTTTAATTAGAAAGATGGTTAAAATTAAAGTAAGGATTAGAATTAAATAAATAACAGTTATAATTTAAAAATAAATATTTATTATAGATGTAGGTATTAGTTAAATATAAGTAATAGAAGGAATAGGAAATGATTAAGTTTTAAGGTAAACTTAAAATTATACACACTTAATGTAGGTTTAAAATTAAATACATTTAGGATTAGAAGTAAGATTAATTTCATATATAAGTATAGATTTAGACATGTTTTGTTTAGAAATATAAAATGTAAAATAGGTGATAAGAAAATAACAAGTAGTATAGATAAGGCAATTAGAATTAAGAAAGTTAAATTTTTTAATTAATAGTATTAAGAATTCATAGTGGGTAGGATAAGGATGGTTATATAAAAGAAAAAACAAGTCAATATATTGCTGCTGAAAGTATATATAAGAGTAGAATTAAGAAAATAGATTAGTAAAGGAAAAGAAATAGAATAGCGAAGGGAAGAGATTCAGGTGACATAGGGTTGATAAATTGGCAGCTGGTATTTTGTTACACCACCTGGTAGCAGGAAGAAACAAAATGAAACTTGTAAAGGTCAACTTCCCCATAAACAAAATAAAAAACATGATGTAAACATTTAATGTATAACATGGGATACATTTTGTGGGTAGGAGGATCAGTAAAAAAACTATATAAGCTTTTAAGAATTGAATAAAAATTGGCAGAGTCTTGAACTCTCCCCAGGAAGAAGGATCCTGTCGTTTTCGTCTTTTCTTTTTCGCCGCTTCCCGATTCCCCCATCTCAAGCCCTGACTCTCTCCCAGAGCTGGACTCCAGCAGCTTTGGATTTCCCTAATAGTTCCACATTGGATCCTATCTAAGCCCTTCCAGCCCTTCCACTGCATATAACCTTATTGCTTTGGTTAGAGCTCTGAGGTTAGGAAAAATGTAAAGAAAGTTGTTGGCGTAAGGTATGTTTTTAGTAAGAAAGGATAAAGAAAAGATAAATAATTGTATAGGAAAGAATCTTGTATGGTACATTTTGTTCTATAATAAAATGGCTGGTTAAAGAAAGTATAGAACAAAAATAGAAGGTTTGAGCACGTCAAAAAATGATATGAGCATGTTGAAAAATGGTATGGGTATGTCGAACATGGTAGGTGAAAGTTTGTGAAAGAGGTAAAAGAAATTCTGTAAACACTCGAGGCTACAAAAAAGGTTCAATTAGCCCTCCCCCCCCCACTGTCTTTGTTACAAAAAAGTGAGGTTTTCTTTTCAAAATCATTGGGCTATCATTTTGGCTAAATAAGTAACTTTTACAATAACTACTGTGATTTTGTGTTATAACATGCTTTTGAAAACTTTGCTACTTAAACTCTTCAAGTTCTTAATTCAGTCTCTAGGGTGAGATAAGCAGCAAGCTCCAAAAACCACACCTACCCCACTCCCTTCTAAATTACCTAAAGGCCAGGTAAATTAATTTCACTAACTACATTGCCAAATTGCTAACAAACTTTAAAATCTCCTTCCAGGCACAAGGATTACTATCCAACATAGGATGAGTGACAAAATAACCTGGACTTCACTCTCTAGCACATCAATTGTTATAAAAGTATATCAGCACTTAACTTTTCTTTTAGATATGCTCTCTTCCAGGTTTTCTGTCTACCTCCACAGCCTGCTCCAGGACAGCTGGTTACTACCATCCTTGTGCTCATTAGAAGACTGGCCGGAGCAAGTCGCTGTTCTACACTTGCAAGGAACCTTCATGGAACTCTCACCTGCGGAAATCTACACCTTCAGTGCCTACCTTTGGGCCCTGCTCTGGCTGGTTCTGCACCCTTCCACCACCTTACCCCCACAACGCCCCCGACCAGCAGAAAGTAGCCAGAAAGAGTAACGACGCCCCTCCCCATAAAAAACAGAAAAGGTGGGAATGAAGGGTGCAGGAAGCGACCAGAGGAGTGGCTCCCAAAATGGCACTGACACACCAGACAACAAAGGCCCTAGGTCCCGGCTTCTGTGAGCACAATTCCCCGCGCCCGCGAATTTCAAACCTTCCCGCATGCGAATTTCAAACCTGCAAGCCTCCAATCCATAGCCAGCTTTGTTATGCGTCCAATAGGACTATAACACAGCATTGGCCCCACCCTGCTCCAATAGGAACATAGCATGGCCCCTTCCTGCCCCTGTCAGGCTGATAAGTACAGCCCTCTCTCCACAACTCTCTCTCAGTCTCTCTTCCTCTCTCTCTCTCTCTTTGTTGCTCTCTCCCTCTCTGCAGCTCTCTCCCCGCCTCTCTCCCACTTCCTCTCTCTCTCTTACTCTCTCTTTCTCTCTCTCTTTTTCTTTTTTCCCATTACAGATCCCCTCTGTAACAGCCGCTTTAATAAATCTCTTGGTCCTGGCCGGGTGTGGAGTCATTACTGGCGCCGAACTTCTTTCACTAACCCTGAACTGTACCCCACATTTCTAAAATGAAAAAGTTTTTAAAAAGTTTCACTACATTCTTCCCTACTCCAATAGATTATTCTTCACATCTCCTAGGTCTACCCACCTCACTTTGGCTATGACCAGCCTAGTTAAAGAGTGTGAACTTAACTTTGGGGAAAAAAAAAAAAAAAGACCAGTGAAGACTTTTGAGCAGAGGAGAGACATTAAAGTAATATTTTCTGTCAAATGATTTTAGCAATGCTATTCAAGACAGATTGAACACTAGAGATTGGAGGTTTAAAAAAAAATGAGTTAGAAAGTCAGTACAATAATCCAAAAAAGAGGTGATACGAATGAAAGTAGTGTAGAAGTGAGAATGAGAAAGAAAAAATGAGATCAACTGACCTGATAAGAATGTATAGAATTTATAATGCATGTATTTACCATTTAGGTTTTGGAAGTGTGGGCCACGGATATATGATTAACTGGTATGTGTATAGTGGTTACATCATATACCAAATGAGAGAAATGTTTGTGTGTCCTCTGGGAAAGTAGGGTGCTAACGTGCCACAACCACCCAAATACATATGAGAGAAATCAAAGCTGTGCACGTAAACATATGGATTTCAGCTGCCTAATTAAAACCCTAGTGAGCCAACAATGGCCTAAATTGTCAGACTTCAGTGACTACCAGAAGGAAGTAGCAAATTAGATATTCAAAGCAGAATATCTCAAATCTGTCCCAATTGATGCTTTTAGTCAAAAATTAGCAAACTTTTAAACACCAGTTAAAACCAGCTCAGTCAGAAATATCTAAAAGTTATATCAAATTTTAGATGCAGAGAATAATTTGATGCAAAAGTCCTCAAACAGTAAACCAGATCATTCTCCTCGTTGATAGACCAGAGCAGTGAATTAGGTAGGACAGAATGAGGATATCATTTCACACTATTTCAAAATATTTGTACTTTTTTTACATTTAGTTATTTTGCTTTTAAATTAGTGCATACTCAAGGTTAAATATTAAATGAAAGGTTTCTAATAAAAGCTTTGTCCTACCTTACAATTACTCAGTTCCCCATCCTTGTCCCTATAATCACATTTAGATAATTTAGTGATGATATAGGTTTTAATCATCATCTTTCCAATTTGGGGCTATCCCTCTATTACGTTTTAACAAATCAGTGTTGCTTTGAGAAATCCAGTGACAAGCTTAGTGTTTCCTCTTTGAAAGTAACCTAAATTTTCTCTTTGGAAACCTTTTCTTTTTTTTCCCTAGCATATTGCAATGTAAGGGTATGTCCCTTTTTCATTCATTTTATAAAGCATTCAGTGTGCCCTTTTAATCCAGAAATGTGCCTTACTTAGCTCTTATACAATTTATAAGTTCCTTCTCTCCTTTTCCTTTGTTATCTCGTCCTAAAGCACCTTTTAGTTGTTCCTTTAAGACTCTTATATCTTCCCTCCTACTTATCATAGTTTTAAAACTTTTCATTACAACCAACTCAAAGATTTTCTTCTGCTGACTTTTTCGGGTATTATATTTTTACTTGTCAAGAGATCTTTCTTGTTCCCTTTTATCTTTTCATTGTATCCTATTCTTGTTTTGGGGGAGTAATATCTTTCTTATCTAATGGTATTAGTATTTTCGAGGTTCTCTGGACTGTTTCCTCCAGATTTTTACGTAGTCTATGTGTTTATTTCTGTCTCGTCTTTGGCAAAGCAAACTTTCTACACATCTTTACTTTTCCTTAGTTGCCTGTTCATATTGACATGAGGCACACATATAAAAAATGATAGGAAGTCCTGTGTATACTAACAGTGTTTTAACCGATACATTTCACTTCGTGGTAGGTAGGTGAGGAGATCCCAGGGGGATTATCTGGGGAAAACTCCAAGGCCAGCATGTGGAGGCCTGGGGCAATTCAACTTCTTCTGAGTAGAATCCTCCTGTTTCCTGAGGGTAGGAATCTGCTGCCAGCCTTATAAATCGGTCTCTTTTAGGCCCCTCATCTCGCCTCCATCTTCTTTGTACCCGGTATCTCTGAACCTTATGAAGGTAAATCAGATTTTTTTGTAACACTATGCCTTCTTAAAATGCTCAGTGGTAGAATTCTACCACATAGCTATATCAGTTATTGCTATTTCATCTACATTTGACTCTAGATATCGTTGAGATCTTTCTGGTATCTAACAATAGCAGAAAAGGTTGTTCAGAACATCCTCTCATTAAAAATGACTAAAATTGCCAAATTAAACATTTTTTTCACTCTTTTTTAAAGCACACACACACACACACACACACACACAAAAGCAATTACCAGGCCAAAACTGAAAAAAATAAAATAAAATAAAAAGCAGAGACTAGAGAGATCAGTGTCCACAGAAGCAGGATTGCCCTGAGGGCATTTGTCAGCCCAAGAGAATAAAATCAAAGTCCATGACCCAAATGTGGAGATTCTAACAGAAAAAGTTCCCCTCAGTAAGCTGGGGTTCCAAAGAACAGTAACTTCAAAAAACAATAAAACATTACTACCTGGGCAGAACATGAAATCTTGAGCTGTGAACATGGCTAAGGTGATCCCAGTTAGTATTTGCTGCTGACTGACAGAAGCAATGCAAAATTTCTCTGGAGATGGCACCTGGAGAAAATAAAAATATTTTACCCCAAAATATACTATGCCTTTGATATATTTTAAAATGGCTGCCACCAGGCCAGCAAACTAAAATGGTAGATTCTCTACAAATCTACAGATGCCAATTTCATCTGTAGAAAATATGCATGGATGCAGCCAGCCTATACTTGCCTGGCTGGGAAAGATTAACTGAGTTTGATACCTTTAAAGGTCTGAAAAGAAATACACTTTTTTTTTCTCTGAGAGCTACTGTGAGGCTCCATCTCTATAAGAAGACCACTTTTGCTAGTCAAGCCTTTACCTTCCTCCTTCCCAGAATCTGTCTTGCCACTAACAGCTGCCTTTGGCCATGCTCTGAGCCCACATTCTTTCTGTAAGCTCAAAATGGTATACAAACTTCTGTACCCCCTAGGGGGTTGAGTCTTCATTCTGAAGGCCCCCATGTACACACTTTAAATAAATGTGTATGCCTTTTCTTCTTAGTCAATCTGCCTTATTTCAGTGATTTTTCAGCAAACCTTAAGGGGGCAAGGGCCTTGGCCCACACATACCTTAATGTTACACCTCAATTTATATTCACATAAATAAACTTTGAATGCATAAACAACCCACAATAAAAGGAAACAAAAAATCTCCATAAAAGGGAAATAATAAAAGAAACAAGCATAAAGGCAGACTACAAAAATTTCTGATATTATCAGACATGGACATAAAAAAAATGACTTATGTTTAAAAGCATAAAAAACAAGCTTGTAAATATCTCCAGGAAAGAGGAAAACATTAAAAGCAGCATAAAAATTTAAAAGAAACAAACAGAACTTTGAAAAATAAAATAAACAAAATTGAAAACTCAATAGGCAAGTTTCACAGCAGATTAGACACAGATGAAGAGAGAATTACCCAGAAGAAATTATCAAGAAATGCAAACTGTAAAGACAGACTAAACATACTATAGCGTTTAAATGACATGGATAATAAAGTGAGACTGTCTTACATTATTAGTTTAATTGAAATTAAAGAAGTAATGGCTTTCCAGAACTGATGAAAGACTTCAATCCAAATTCAAGACAAATGGGGCTTAAAGAGGATAAATAGAAAGGGATGTAAACCGATACACATCACAATAAAACTACAGAACCCCCGACAACAACAAGAAGTTATAAAAGCATTCGGAGATGAACTAAAAGTGAGTAATAGGCTGACAGTTAACTTCTCAACAGCAACACCAGCAACCAGAAAAATAGTGGGAAAATACCTCCTTTTTTAACAGTCTGTTTTTTAGGGTAGTTTGATCTCCACAACAAAATTAAGCAGAAAGTACAGGCGGTTCCCATCTACCCCCTGCCTCAACACATGCATAGCATCCCCACCATTAACATCCCCCAGCAGATATTACACCTGATGAATCTACATGGAAACATCATTTTCCCCCAAAGTCCACAGTTAACATTAGGGTTCACTCTTGGTGTTGTACATTCTATGTGTTTAGACAAACACATAGTGACACATATACTGCAGTAGAATGCAAAATAGTTTCACAGTCCTAACAATCTGCTGTACCCACATCATTTTTGACACTTCACCTCCCTGAAATTCACTATTTGTCTGCTTTCCCAACCACATCGTGTCTATTTCTCTGCAACAAATCAAATCCAAATTAGACTGTAAAGCTTTACCCATTTGCCTCCTCTGAAGTCCTGTGCAGAGTTTGTATATAAAGTAACCAGTACTTCTTTAAATGAAGAAGATATCAAAATTTATGAAATAATATCCTTAATATGCTAAAAGAAAATACTTAACGATTAGAATTCTATATCTGGTAATCTTTCAGGACTAAAGGCAAAATAAAGTTATTTTCAGACAAACCAAAATAGGGATACTTCACAACAAACAGATCTTCAGTAAAGGTCTACAGGGTCTATTTTGGGGAAAAAGGAAAGTACTCCCAAATAGCATGCTAAAGAGTACAAAAGAAATAAACAACAAAATAAAGTGGCAAATATATATATAAATATTTTCTGTATTATATAATAATAGTAATATTCCTGTGGTTAATCATTTATGATAATAATACCATGTGAGACAGAAGTGAGGTAAGTGAGGTTAAGATGTCCTAAGGACCTTGTATTGTCCAACAAAAGGTATTGATTTATTTTAGGCTTTGATAAATTAAATGCCTATGTTGCAATTTCTAGAGAAACCACTAAATGAATAGAAACAGAGTAAATAGTATCTAAATGCAATTAAGGTAAAAATCAATAACAAATATAATGAGAAATGTGCTTAAAAACTAAGAAACAAAATTTGAATTTTGCATAGGTCAAAGAATAAATCACAGTGAAAATTAGAAAATATCTTGAACTACAATATAGTTGACAGCCTATATCTATGTTGAACCACTTTCATCTTGAAAGGTCAGCAATGTACCCTTCGAAGGATAGATCGCTATACCAGATTAATAATATGGAAATCCTCCCAAAAATAATGACTTCTATCTCCTTCTCTTTGACATTGTGACTATATGAGTTTTTATTATTTATTTTCTTTTTTTTTTTTTAAGTCAGAGTCTCACTCTGTCACCCAGGCTGGAATGCAGCGGTCGCCACAGTTTCAACCTCCTGGGCTCAGAGGATCCTCCAGCCTCAGCCTCCTGAGTACCTGGAACTACAGGCACATGCCACCATACCTGGCCAATTATTTGATTTATTGTAGAGACAAGGTCTCACCAAGCTGCCCAGGCTGGCCTCAAAACCCTGGGCTCTGGCAATTTTCTCACTTCTACCTCCCAAAGTGCCAGAATGACAGGCGTGAGCCGCCTTCCCTGGCCTTCTTTCATTTTAGAAAAGTCTAATCCTGAATTGTACCCTATATCTTTAAAATAAAATAAAATAAATTTTAAAAATAAATTTAAAAAAACAGAAAAGTCTCCAGAGGAAAAGCAAATGAACATGTTTCAATCACCCACATATAGCCACAATTCCAGTAAGTCATTTTAAACCTCTATAAGAAATAGCACAATCTGATGCATTGTTTCTTTCTTTTTTTCTTTCTTTAGGCATTTTAAAACTTACCATTAAAATGAACAATTCCTACAAATATTTATCTTGCAAGCACAGGACAGAATCTTTAAAAGTCATCTGTTTTTCTGAGCATTTTCCTTATTTTTAAGTACCTTCTAAAGATAAAATTCCACTCTTTTAATTACAAGACTATATTTATATTTAAAACATCTTTAAAAGCATTCTTAATGAAGAAAATGCAGGAAACACCCTTACAGAAATTGGAACTGGCAACCAATTCCTGACCAAAACCCCAAATGCCCATTCCATATAAGATGGACACGTGGGACCTCATTGAACTGAAAACTTCTGCAAAGCAAAAGAAACATCAAGAGAGCTGGGAGACAACCCACAGACTGGAAAAAAATATTTGTCAACTGTATACCTGACAAAGGTCTAACATCTAGGATCTACAAGGAAATCAAAAACGCTGAAAGGAAAAAAAACAAACAAATAGCCCCATTAAAAAGTGGGCAAAAGACACTTCTCAAAAGAAGATATACGGGCAGCCAACAGACACATGAAAAAGTGCTCAGCCTCACTCATCAACAGAGAAATACAAATCAAAACCATACTGAGATACCACCTAACCCCAGTAAGAATGGTCATCATTAATAAAACAAACAACAGATGCTGGCAAGGATGTGGAGAAAAAGGAATGCTTCTACACTGATGGTGAAAATGCAAACTAGTGCAACCTCTTTGGAAAACAGTGTGGCAATTTCTGAAAGTACTAAAAATTGGTCGTCCATATGACCCAGCAACCCTCCTACTGGAAATATACCCAGGGGAACACAAATCATTCTACAAAAAAAATACCTGCACATGCATATCTATTGCAGCTCTATTCACATTAGCAAAAACATGGAACCAACCATGGTGCCAATCAAAACTGGACTGGATTAAAAAAATGTGGTACATTTACACAGTGGAATATTATGCAGCCATAAAGAAGGACAAATATACGGACTTTGCAGCAACTTAGATGGATTTAGAGTCTTTCATACTCAGCGATCTATCACAGAAACAAAGAACAGAGTACCACATGCTCTCATTCATAAGTGAACCCTGAACAATACCATAATACTATAAGAAAAGGATTGACAGTAGCAGAAAACTGCCGGAGCGGGGGTGGGAGGGACACAACATCAGTAAGGATACCTGATTTCAAACCAGGCAAAGTGGAGACCAAAGGGAGGCCCAAACGTTACCTGTATGATGACCACTTGAATACCTAATCCTGAATTGCACCCCACATCTTAATAAATAAATAAATAAAAACATGTTGACTAACCACATAAACAGAAAAGTAAATGTTGCTTTCCTAAATATGTTTGAGTTAATCAGGATACCAGATAAAGGGTTTTTTTTAGTCTTTTAACAGAATGTGTGCTAAATATTTTTTAAGTGAAAAGTTTTTACCCACAATGAGATAATAACACTTTATTAACATCTTTAAAATATTTTAGAAAGAGTTCTATTTCCCTGAGAGAGATAACCTGCTAAGTAATAACTTAAGAGCATTCATTCACTTTACAGAACAGTACTCTATTCTCAGTAAATATGCAGTTGACTGAATTTTTTTTTTTTTTTAAAGCATTTGTGTTGGTAAAACAAATTGCAATAATAACAAATATAATTGTTAAAGAGAGGCTGGGCTCAGTTGCTTAGCCTGTAATCCCAGCACTTTGGGAGGCCAAGGCGAGTGAATTGCCTGAGTCCATAGGATTGAGACCCACCTGGGCAACTTGGCGAGACTGCGTCTCTACAATAAATCAAAAAACGAAACGGGCATGGTAGCAAGCGCCTGTAGTTCCAGCTACTTGGAAGGCTGAAGCGGTAGGATTGCTGAAGCCCAGCAGGTCGAGGCTGCGGTGGCCAGGATCGTGCCACTGCACTCCAGTCTGGGCGACAAAGTGAGACTCCAACTCAAAAGGAAAAAAAAGAGAAAGCACATTGCCCTCCAAACTTTCCATTTTGGAAAAACATGGATGATTAAAAGCAGACTAATTGCTTACAACGAAGACACATGAAGTCGAATTCTACATCAGCACATTTTGAGTCCTCAACTGATTCCCAGTATGTCTCATTGTTCTTGCCTCTACCTCTGTTCTAGTGACTATGATCAGCTGTTTTATATTTTGGTGTTTTTTAAGTTAAACACACAAATTTAGTCTGCTAATAAAGTATGTCTACTAATTACTTTGTTTATAGAAAGCTATCTCCCATAAAAGGAACAGGCATTAAAAAATGGCTTCTAAAAGTTAATAGGACATGCACTTTGAATTATATACAGAAATGTTTAACAGGCTTAATTTTTCAGAAGTGATCCATGTTACTTTAGATACCAATTCAACCATTTCCCTTTTGTGAAAGTATGCCTCTTGACTACTAACCCAGTGAATCTCACCCCCGAGTCCTAGAGCACTGCTACTGTATTGCAGTCGTCTTTAGAATCCAGGAGTTCCCTATTAATGTACAAGTCCACTATAATCAAAGATGGAAAGGGAGCAGAGTTCAGCTGAAAGTGTACACGGAAGTTGGGCAGAATGTAATTTAATTATCAGAATTGGAATTTGTCCAGGACTCCTCCCACCATAAGGAGAGTACCTTGGGATCTGTAATGACCACAGGTGGTCAGGACTCCAGTTTTACAGTTCATCCCATTAATTGCCAAGCACATCTTCTGCTATACCATTTAATGACAGAGCTGGGGAATCCACTCTGCTAAATAAGAACCTGGGGCTTTGTGCTCATTCCTAGAGGATTCTTCAAGGGTATGTGGATGTGAGTACATGGCCACGTAAACATACACTTAATAAGAAGTACTTCTGTCGTGGATAATGAGCAAGAGAGATGTCAGCTGACAATTTCTATAGCATAAGTCAGACGGGAGTTGAAAAATGCTGGACTCTGAACAGTTTCCAGGAGTCACTCCTATTCTGTGTCTTCATTATAGTCGAGTGGAGAATGTACACACTGCTTTGCATAGTCCCGAAATGCCCCCAGAGGAATTCACCCTTTCACTTTATAGCAGGTCACATTTCAGGCCTTAATCTACTCTTCAAGATGAAACGTCAGGGTTAACATCCTCATTTTCTCATATTTTTACATTAATATATGGTTCTGCCTCCTTCATTTTCTTATTTTTTGAAGGAAGATGGTACCTGTTGTCCCCAAAAAAAAGTCTAAAGAGGGTCAGGCTTGATGGCTCACGCCTGTAACCCCAGCACTTTAGGAGGCCGAGACAGGAGGATTGCTTGAGACCAGGAGTTCAAGACTGGCCTAGGCAACATAGCAAGACCTCATCCCTATGAAAAAAAAATCAAAAAATCAGCCAGGCATGGTGGCCCGCGCGTGTAGTCCCAGCTACTCAGGAGGTTGAAGTGGAAGGATTGCCTGAGGCCCAGGAGGTTGAAGCTGCAGAGAGCCATGAGCCGTGTCCCTACACTCTAGCCTGGGTAATGGAGTGAGACCCTGACTCAAAAAAAAAAAAAACAGTCTAAAGAATAGCCACAAAATATTTTTCCCAAAGTGAAAAGACAAAATATTTCATATTTTTCATATGAAATAAGAAAGCCTCTTCAAATAGCCTAGCTCAGTGGTTCCCAGGCACCTCTCCATTGACAAGCTGCATCTGAACCTCTTTTGAAGTTTATTAAAAATAGATTCCCAGGTCCTACCCTCCAAATCTACTGAATCAAAATAACCAAGCATGGGAGCCAGGTATTTGAATTCTCAACAAGTCCACAAGGTCAATCTGCTTGTTTGAGAACCAAGACTCTGACTTCCTTTGCAGCCAAAATAACAAAGACCCATTGTGTAACTCTGAAAAGAAAACCTTATCCATACATCACACACAATGCACACAACATCTTCCTCCCTTTTCTGTGCTTATTTTCTTTCTGTTATGCATAGCTCCTTTTTTAGATCTTATCATCTCAGTTATCAAGTTTAATTTCTTTCTTCCCAGGAAGCATTGTGTAAAATTACTTTGGGATCTTATAAAAATTGATGCTAATTAACCAGACTGTATTTATTTTCACATTCAGATAATATGAGTAATCCATGAGAGACACTGAACTTTAGACACAAGGGAAGTTAAAATACCTATGACGCAAATAAGGCATTAGAAAAAGATTATTGGACAATTTAAAACTAACTAAATGCTACTTTTTCCTGTTGCTGTAGCTGATGTTCCAACATAATCGTTTGTTTTTAATTTAGTGGGAAAGAAGAAGATTGAAGACATTGCAGAAATCTGGTACCATGGCAGCCAAAGTAGAACGAAGATGGTTAAAAAGTGCCAATGCAACTGAGATTGTACTCATCTGTAAAATGAGATGTTGGTAGCATGGGAGGTCTCAACTCCTTTCTTGCTTGAAACTGCCAGCAGTCCATGAATGTTAAGAAATTTACACGAATATGAACATGCAGAATTAGCAAAGTCAACTGCTACCCTTAACATCTCAAAGAATTATGTGGTTTAATAAACCAAAGCAGGAAATATTTCTAGGCCACATAGAGTGACCAGGTGTCTGGGTTTGCTCAGTTCTGAGGAATTCCCCAAGATTTTCAGTGCTAAAACCAGGGTAATTCCAAGCAAATCAGGATGGCTGGATATTCTAAGGCCAGAGGTTGAGTTCATGAGATAGAATTTTTTTTATATATGCATAACCTTTGACACACTTAGAGGTGAAGTTAGTCCTCAGATTTTGCTCCGGTAGCTGGGACATGACAAGTTACTGCTAATCTTCTGAAGTATCCAAACTATGATCAGAATATGAAATAGCATTTGAGAGTAAAAGGACCTGATCTTTTCAGGTCAGGTATAATCTGAATAAAGGGTAACAGAACACTTGAGAGAGAATGTAGATAAACATCTTTAACAAAGAGGAACCAGGGACTGTACTGCACGTAGAACTGAATTATACATAGTACTTCAAATCGAAAAGCCCATCTGGAAGTAAAATATTTAAAAAGAATCCCGTGACTCCTAAACAAATATAAAACCTACAAACAAAACACCAATATTGACTGCTCTCTGGGGTAAACATGGATGGGCTTAGTAATCATACCTAATTACCTAACTCCCCAGCTTGTATTTCTGACCTTTAGTATGCCTGCCCTATAGATTTAGACAAGAACAAGAATCCATCCAGAGAACTTCATTAATTAATTCATAAAATTAAGAAATTATTTTCTTTCACCTTAAGGCTAACATAAAAAATACCATGAGATTTAGAATAGAGATTTGGGCCAGGCACAGTGGTTTACACCTGACAGTTCAGTGTTTTGGGAAACCAAGGCAGGAGGATTGAGACCATGAGTTTGAGAACAGTCTGGGCAACCTAGCAAGATCCCCATCTCTACAAAAAATAATAATAATAAGCCAGGCATGTTGGTGCATGTCTGTAGTCCTAGCAATTCAGGAGACTGAGGTGAAAGGATCACAAGAGCCCAAGAGTTTACAATTACAATGAGCTATAATACCACCACTACACTCCAGCCTGAGTGACAGAGCAAGACTCTGTCTCTTAAAATATAGCAATAATTTAAAAATTAAAAAAATTAAATGCAACCAAAAAAATAAAATGTGTATTTGGAGACAGAGGATTTTGAGAAAATGATGAAATAGAAAAGAACAGGAATCTGTCTTCCTACCTAGACAATAATCACAGGGAACAATCTGTGTGAGGTAAAAACTTGGAACTCTAGAGTCTATAGAAGACTTTCAGTTTCCAGAGGAAGGCTTGGGTGGTAAATTGCAATTAATTCTGGTCAATTTCAGCTCTTAGCTCAGCAGCACTACCCATCATCTCCCCACTTCCATCCCCCTGGCAGGCAGCTGTGCACCTGGTCCTGGAGCAGTTCGCACACAGTCTGTGAGAGCCAGGGTAGGCTTTTAAAATACCCTGTCCTTCACATATTAGGGATCTGTGCTCTGATCACTGATTGCTACCTCTGATCACAGAGGTGCAACAGAGAGGCAATGGTCTAATGATTTCACCTCCCTTCATTGTTATAAGTTTCTCCCCTTCTAGCTGAAGTGACTTCCGGGGGAATTAAAGAACTGATGCACCACCACCCCCACCTTCATTTTTCTCTTTTTCTCCTTTTGGAAGCCAGATCTTAAAGACTAGGACATTCAAAGTAACTGCATATATGGGATAAATTAGAGACGCCCAGGGAAAGGTGTCAGTTCCGAAAAGTCAAGAAAAGATCTTAGGTTTACACTTCAGGATGATTCTCAGCACAGACAACCTACAACAGTCAAAACAAACAACAAATCCTGGGGAAAGGAGAGAATGTGATTTCCAGAGATACCACATTATCTGATTCAAATATCTAGATTTCAACAAAAATCACAAGGCATACAAAGGAACAGGAACATATAGCCCACGTAGAGGAAAATAACAATAACAACAATGGAAACTGCCCTTGATAAAGATATTAAAACAGTTGCCTTAAAGATGCTTAAAGAAAAGAGATGAAAGAAAGACCCAGAGGAAGCAAAGAAAATAATTTCTGGCCGGCCTCAGTGGCTCAGCCTGTAATTCCGTGCCTTGGGAGGCTGAGGTGAGTGGATTGCCTGAGCTCACGGCTTCGAGACCCGCCTGGACAACTTGGTGAGACCTCATCTCTACAATAAATCAAAAAATTAGCCGGGTGTGGTAGCGCACACCTGTAGTTCCAGCTACTTGGAAGGCTGAGGCGGAAGGATCGCCGGAGCCCAGCAGGTCGAGGCTGCGGTGGCCGGGAGCGGCCACTGCACTCCAGTCTGGGTGACAGAGTGAGACTCCAACTCAAAAAACTAAAAATAAAAATAAAAATAAAATAATTTCTGAATAAAATGGAAATATCTATAAAGAAATAGAAAACGTGGAAAAAATTAAAAAGAAATTCTGGAGCTGAAAAGTAAAATAACTAAAATCTAAAACTCCAGAAGTTTCAGGGTTTCAGAAGGAGAAGAGAGAAAAGGGTAGGGAGAACAATTAAAGAAATGATGACCAAAAGTTTCCCAAAGTTGATGAAATACATGAATATAAACATCCAAGAAGATCAATAAACTCCAAGTAGGGAACTCAAAGAGATCCACCCTGAGACACATTATTATCAAACCATAAAAGACAAAGAAAGCACCAAAAGCTGAGGGAGTCTGTTACCATAGAACTGCCCCACAGAAAATGCCCAAGAAAGTCCTACAAGTTGAAATGAAAGAATGTTAGACAGTAACTTGAAGTCACGCGAATAAAAATCACAATAAAGGTAAACACATGGGCAATTATAAAAGTTAGTATCACTGTAAGTTTGGTTACAATACATTTGTTTTCCACATAATTTAAGAGACTTATTTACTTTGAAAAATGATTATTAGTTTGTGTTTTTGGACACAACATGTATAAAGATGTAATTCTGTGACACTGACAACTGAAAAGGTGAAGTGGAGCTACAAATGAGTAATTGCATATTACTGAAGTTAAAATGGTATAAATTCAAATTAGTGTTAGAATTTTAAGATGGTAAATGTAATCCTTACGATGATCACACAAAAAATCTATAGAATATGCATAAAGGAAAATGAGAAGGGAATTAAAACACTTTGCTACAAAAATTAACTGAACACAAAAGAAGACAATAATGCAAGAAATGAAGGGCAAAAAAGCTACAAGGCATAAAGAAAACAAATAGCAAAATGACAAAAGTTCTTCTTATAGTAGTTCCTTAAATATAAATTGATTAAATTATCCAGCCAAAAGACAGAGATTGGCAGAAGGATAAAAATATATGATCCAACTATGTGCTAGCTACAAAAGGCTCATTTAGATCGAAAGATACTAACAGGCTGAAAGTTGAAGTTTGAAAAAAGATATTCCAAGCAAACAGTAACCAAGAGGACAAGGTGGCTATACTTATATCAGACAAAACAGATTTTTAATCAAAAAAGGTTTTAATGAGTATAGAGTTTCAGTTTTGCTAGAAGAAAGTTCTGGGGAAAAGTGATAATTATTGCACAACAATATTAATAGACTCAATGTCCTTGAACTGTACACTTAATAATGGTTAAGATCCAAAATATTATCACCTTAAAACATTGGGGGAAAAAAACATATCTTTGTATATACAATCTCCTAATTCAGAAAATGACTCAGCTTTGTTGGAGGTGATGACTATATCTTTCTACTTTACCCTCCAGTTGCTCAAATGTGTCAAAATGTCTCTCAATTTCACAACTTCATACACACTGTCCTCTCTTCTGGGATATTTCCTTATTTGACTGGCAAATTTCTACTCATTTCTCAAGTCTCAGTCTACATATCCCTTCCAGAGAAATCTTTCTTGCCCTTTAGATGATATAAGGTTCCCCTGCTAGGTATGCCTACAGAATTCTGTGATTTCTCTTTTATACCTCTCATTGTGCATTTTCATAACTACTGATTTCATTTTTTATTTTCCCTACCAGATCACAAGCTCCGTGAGGGCAGGGGCCATACCTACCTTGTTCACTGTTACATATCACCCCAACACAGTACCTACCCCTTATCAGCCACTCAAGAAAAAATTAAACAAGGGAGGGGGGCAGTCAGTGAGAATCAAATACCATCTAACAGAGCCTAGGCAGTCAATAAGCAAGTGAGAAATTAGCAAAAGGCAGCAGATGTAAAGATCACGAAGTCCAGCCACTGGCAGGGAGCAGCTAATTAGAAAAGTCCCAGATTTGTCTAATTCTGGATCCATCTCTTTTGCTAAATAACCAGAACTCCCCACTCTAGTGCTCTCCACATAACAGGCAGAGTGCAGCCTATTTGTTGGCTTTGCTGTCCTGGGGCCTCTGAACGTCTTGGCAGATTCTGCGGGGCCATCTGGCCTTCCGCCTCCCTCCTGAAACTCATTTCTGCTGTTCTGTGATCAGATGTCTTGCCCATTGATCTTTTCCGGGATACTGGGTTTTACTTGCTGTTTGCTGGCTGCTGCATCTCCCCAAAAAGTAATACAGAACGGCTTCACACGGCAGTAGAGAAGAGATTCGAGTTTGCCAGATCCCAAAACTTGTCATGAAAAGTTTAGAAGCATTTTTAAACATAGTTAGTTTCATAGTTCTCTCTGAAAAGATGATGCTGATCAGACAGGATGTTCTTATTGTATAGAGCATGAAACTAACACATATGGTTTTTACTGATCAACAATTTAAAACAAGTTCGAATTCACAAGTCAAAAAAAAAAGTAATTGCCTAACTTTAAGCCTGTCTGTTGAAAACTGATGGGGTGTATACAAAATGAAAAACAAGACTGAAGCCGGAAAATACAGAGCTTGGCATTGGGGGACTTAACTGAAGACTGCAGGACAAAAAGAGACCTTTCTTGTCTTGAGAGAATGAGGACTCTCACATGAATTCGATGCCTACTTTAACAAAACATTTTGTTTCATGTAATCCCCCAGAAGTGTGAAATAATTGTTTAAAAAACAAAAAGGAATAGAGAATTTTATCAACCATACTGCATGTGGTTAATATTTCCTATTAATATATTGGGATTTGTCAGAGAAAAACCCAGAACTTCTCCCGACCACATATCCTTTCATGTACTAAGAGCTGAGACACAAAGCTAATAAACCTCACTGGCAAATTAGCATCATCTATAAAAATATCAGAAATTCATAAGGATGCTGGGGGCAGTGGCTCACACCTGTGATCCCAGCACCGTGAGAGGCCAAGGTGGGAGGATTGCTTGAGGTCAGAAGTTTGAGACCAGCCAGAGCAACATACCCAAAACACCCATGTCAACAAAAAATATATAAAAATTAGCTGGGTGTAGTGGTGTGTGCCTGTTGTCCCAGCTACTGGTGTTGCTAAGGCAGGTGAATCGTCTTAGTGATCGCAGGCATGGTATGCCTAAGGTCAAGGTTGCAGTGAGCCATGATGATGCCACTGCACTCCAGCCTGGGCAACAGAGTGAGACCCTGTAAAAAATTAAAAAGAAAAGAAAAAAAGAAATTCATAAGAGAGATCTATGTAACAAAAGTCGCAATGAGGAACACATTTTAGATCATTTTCCCAGAGGACAGAGTTATCAGCTCCTGAGATTTTTTTTTTTTAACAGTCTGGCTGATAATCTGGTGCCAATACCAACTGCTGGTTAAACCATCTAATCAGCCAGGATGTGTTTTTTTGTTCTCCTGCTTTTGTGACTTTGTTTTTTGAACATTGAAGTTGCCAACAATCCCAAATGGTATCTTATTACTTCTCTCCAGTTTGCTTCTATTTGACAATAAAAACTACTGTATTTGGACCAAATTATAATAGAATGCAAAAAAGACCCAACACTGTAAGCCCGACTAACAGGTATCTCCCTATAATGGTTTGGAAAATAATTTTTTTATATTGTCACAAACGGGAAAAATGCATCTCTGTACACTTTTGTTATCTATATTTATCATCAACAACAATAGCAATGATTTATTGAGTACCCACCACGATCACAAGAGGAACTCTGGGAGCTTAAATTAGTAAAGCTAGACTTATGCAATTTAATTAAAACAAGGTCAGGATATTTGCTTACAGAAACAAAAAGCTTTTTCTCCTTCTAACCATTTATGATTTAAATCTTTTTTTTTAAAGTAAAGACAGAAGTTAAAATGCAAGACTGTTTTTTTTCCACATACAACTTTCTGACTTACAATAGGTCAAGCATCGATGCTCAGGTTTATAACTGGAGGAGCACATAAAACAAGTGTGGTTATCTGCAAAAAGAAGAAATTAATAATTACTTGATGAATTCAATGATATAAAAGATTTTAGTGTTAGTATGATGCCTCAAGATACCAAAATTTTCAAGATATAAGAATCTTTTATCCCTTCTCTCTCTTTCATTTTTTTTCCTTTTTGAGTCAGGGTCTCAACCTGTCTCCCAGGCTGGAGTGCAGTGACATGATCACAGCTCTCCATAGCCTCAACCTCCTGGGCTCAGAGCAATCCTCCCACTTTAGTCTCCCAAGTATCTGGGACTATAGATACATACCATCATGCCCGGCCAATTTTTTTTATTTTTATTTTTTGTAGAGATGTAGTTCCACTATGTTGCCCAGGCTGTCTTGAACTCCTGCACTCAAGCAATCCTCCCGCCTTGGCCTCCCAAAATGCTTGGATTATAGACGTTAGCCACTGTGCCTGGCTGCAAATCTCTTTTTTTCTTCCCTTTTTCCCCCCTCTCAAGTTCTATTCTCAGCATTCTATTTTTAGGTTTCTGCGCTGTTATTGCTGATATAATATTATGTGCAAATTCCCATTAAGCAGCAAAATACTTAAAATCAAAAATTTCTTCCTAGAAAATATATAAGAAATTTGTCCCAAGACATCTGTCCTTAATAACTTCTGTAACCTTATCTACTAATATCTTACTAGGATTTGAAAAATGTAAATAAAAATACTCATTATTTTAAATGTCTGTCAAAATGAAAGTGTTCCTATAATAAAATATTGAAAAAATAAAATCCTATCGAGATATTAAAAAAAACAGAAATCTATTGAAATTCATCAGACATGAGAATTTGAATTCTCTAAGGGAAGCTCATATTTAAAACTTTAGAGCTTTAGAAGAGACACTGTGTCCAGGTGATCTTTACTTAAAGGACTGCCAGTTCTTGTTTACATGTTTAAATTAACTTGTGTCCCTTAATGAAAATCATCTTTATATTGCCTTACTGAGTAGCTCCACCTATCATCCAGATAAAGTCCTCAAATATTTAACAGTTACTGTATAAACACAATTTTTAAAATTCTTTTATTATAGACACTGTTGTATTTGGGAGACAAAAGCCTGCACAACGCATGCAGTTTTGGAAAATAAGTATAAAGGTAGTATTAGAAACCAGATCCTGTAGTATTTCCCAAAGCTCCTATCTCTTTATTTTCTGTCCCTATGAAAGAAATGAAATTTTCAGAATGCCTGTAGAATAAAAAACCTGAGATCTCTGACTGACTGTGAGTGGGCCATGACCCATTGCTAGCTATCTGAGAATTGGGGACTTAACCAACAAAGTCCCCTCAGTTTGTCCACAGGATTCATTCTAAATATTTCCTCAGCTTGAACAGCCTTCTGTGTGAATTTCCCTCGTGCTGAGTGCCCCAATTTGGCCACACTCCCTTCTGTGTCTCTGGCCTAATCAGCACCGTCAACCGTTTTGTCTTACAGAGCCGTTTAAGATAGCCAATCTCTAAGCAACTCTGACTAATTATTTCAGACTTGGAAAGAAAAAGCCACTCTGAAGAGGTTCTCATTCTACCTTTAGCATTTGTCCCAGCAAAGAACAACCCTCATCTCTTTCAATAGCATCTGTGAATGATTGACTGCGGAATGTCTACAAAGAGCAGTAATACAAAACAGTTTCTTTAGGAATGAGGATGGAGTCGCTAAAATCCCACAGGCCACAAAGTTCCCCTCCCCAGCTTGATGGCCTCTCACTGCCTTTATTGGCTTTTCTTGATAAAAATTTTCATTGAGGGATGGGTTTAAATAAAGGATTAAATAGCTTCATGGAAGCCTCAGATAAGTTAAAATACATATGTGAAAACACTTTTAAATTCTTTTTTTTAAAGATGTGGGGTACAATTCAGGATTAGGTATGCAAGTGGTCATCATACTAAATTGTATTTAATGCAGTGAAGCTTTTCGACTTATTTTTATAGAATATAAGGCCATCTTTCCAACCCATTATTCATAATGCTCTTAGAAGACAGTGGGATATCAAACAATCCCCTTGAATCAATAATGAATTCTCAACACATCAAAAAGTCCTTCTCGCCTTTGAAGCAGGAGTGGGTGGTCTTCCATATAAGCTCGAGGTTCTAAGAACTTTCTGGCAAATTCCTCCCTATCTCTCCTTGAACATACATAAACACACACACACACACAGACACACACATACGTACACACAGTTCCAGCCAAGAGACAGAAGTAGATGTCTACACAGACCCCACTTCCAAAATAGAGGTGTCTGCATTCAACTAAGCTAATAACCGTTGCTCATAACAAACATGAGCAGTTGCTCACCATGTCCAGGCACTGCGCTACAAGCTTTATATGAATTATTTCGTGTAACTCTCCGAACAACTTCATGGACTATCCTTAGGAATTTGAGCTTTGGGAGTTTTTAAAGCTTTAGAGGGAAGGTTACGCAACTAGAAAGTGATGGAGCTGAAACTCAAGCTCGGGTTGTCCTATTCCAGAGCCCCACACCTTTGCTGTCGCAGGCACCGGCATCTCTGTCAACCTCAAATAGACCTTTAGAGCATCTTCAGGTCGTCAATTTATTTGTACTCCATTCTTGCCCTTACAGCTACTTGTCTGTTAGTTCAAATATCAATTTCCTTCCTTCAACACTGGAGCCAAGTCAGGTAAAAGAGCTTCTAGAATTGAACTAGTAATCGGAATCAGGAAGTGTAATAGAAACTTTCAGAGCGAAGGAGCAAGAGCTGAAAGAGTCGGAAAGAAGGGAATTTAAGGTAGCTATGTGGTCTATGAATTGAGAAAATGGGTATAGTCTCAGATGTAATCGCTATAGCAGTTAAAATAATGAGCCAGGCTCGGTGGCTCAGCCTCTAATTCCGCGCCTTTGGGAGGCTGAGGTGAGTGGATTGCCTGAGCCCGCGGGTTCGAGACCCGCCTGGGCAACTTGGCGAGACCTCATCTCTACAATAAATCAAAAATGAGCCGGCCGTGGTAGCGCGTGCCTGTAGTTCCAGCTACTTGGAAGGCTGAGGCGGAAAGATCGCCGGAGCCCAGCAGGTCGAGGCTGCGGTGGCCGGGAGCGGCCACTGCACTCCAGTCTGGGTGACAGAGTGAGACTCCAACTCAAAAATAAATAAATAAATAATAATGAATGAATTCTACCTAATGTATGAACATGGAAAAAAATCTGGAAAACAAGTTTGAATGAAAAATCAAGTTGGGATATGTTATATACTGAAGATACCATACTTTTAATTTTTAAACCTGTAAAATAATATTAGGGAATTATATGAATATGCTCATGTATATGAAATGCATTAAAATATTTATAAGAAGGAAAAAACCTACCTTAGGAATGAATGGCTATTTCTGGGGACTCAGGGAGCTACAGGCTAGGGAGAAATAAACATAGGACTTTGACCATATCTGAAATGTATTCATTTTGAAAAATCTGAAGCAAAAATGGCAATTGGTGAAATATAAATGGTGGCTACATGGCACCTGAATTCATCTCTATAGTTTCCTGAATGTTTAACACAGTTTATTATTCGAAAGAAACTAGGCCGGGCTCTGTGGCTCAGCTTGTAATCCCAGCACTTTGAGAGGCCGAGGTGAGTGACTTGCCTGAGCTCGCGGGTTCAAGACCAGCCCGGGTAACTTGGCGAGACCTCATCTCTACAGTAAATCAAAAATTAGCCTGGCATGGTAACACAGGCTTGCGGTTCCGGCTACTTGGAAGGCTGAGGCGGAAGGATCGCCGGAGTCCAGCAGATTGATGCTGGGGTGGCCATGAGTGTACCACTGCACTCCAGCCTTCAAATTCTTTATTTACAAACAACTCTCCCATCACTCATGCGACACTGGGCTCTCTCACCAGCTCCCTTCCTCCTCCTCACTCCACCTGACTGTTGCTTTGACACCCTTCCCTTACCTCTCAGCCACCAAAGCGCTCCATAGCCATAGCTCCAGGGGAGACTTCCATAAGCCTCTTTCCCACAGCCTTCTTTCGTTTTCCTCAGAGAGTGTCTGTCTGTTTGTCTGTCTGTCTGTCTATCTATGTATCTATCCATCATCTATTGTCTATCTAATCTATCATCCATCTACCATCTATCTACTCATCTATCATTGATCTATCTGTCATCTATCTTCAGAAAACTTTTTTTTAGTTTCTTTCTTTTTTTTTTTTTTTTTGAGTTGGAGTCTCACTCTGTCGCCCAGACCGGAGTGCAGTGGCCGCTCCTGGCCACCGCAGCCTCGGCCTGCTGGGCTCCGGCGATCCTTCCGCCTCAGCCTTCCGAGTAGCTGGAAATACAGGTGCGCGCTGCTCCGCCCGGCTAATTTTTGGATTTATTGTAGAGATGAGGGCTCGTCGAGTTGCCCAGGCGGGTCTCGAACCCGCGGGCTCAGGTGATCCACTCACCTTGGCCTCCCAAAGCGCTGGGATCACAGGCTGAGCCACCGAGCCCAGCCTACCTGGGCTGGTTTAGAGCAAAGAGTCCCACATGTCCAACTCAGGGTGCATAAGAGAACCTTCAGCCTCCATCCCTGCTCCAGTCACACAGTCTGTTGGAATAAACTGGATTACTTGAGGTTGCAGATGTGCCTGGAGAAATAATTAAATTCCGACCCCAATAAGGTTTCATAAGCATATGGCTATGTCTGATTAATTGGAAGAACCCCGAAAAGTAAGATCTAAGAGGAGAGGACAGAAAGCTTGCCAAAGAAAGGAAGGTATTTGATACAGTAAATTCAGCAAAAAGACCTGAGGGCTTAAAGGGTAGTGAATTTAGCAACTGATAATAGAAGCACTGGGGACCCAGGCATCCCACCCACATGTCTGAGCTCTGTGTCTATGAATTAACAACTGTCTCGCAACTTAGAAACCTCGGGCAACAAGCCTTCCCACCACTTCCAAAACCAAAGATAGAAACGTTGTATGAGGGGGGATCCAAAAAACTCAGAATTTATTTATTTAAAAATGTGTATTTGGACAGAATATTACACAGCCATAAAGAAGGACAAACACAAGGACTTCGCCAGAACTTGGATGAATTTAGAGTCTACTATACTCAGTGATCTATCACAGAAACAAAGAACAGAGCACTATATGTTCTCACTCATAAGTGGACCCTGAACATTTACCATAATACTATAAAAAAGGAATTGGCAGTAGCGGGATACAGCCGGGGGGGCACACATAACATCAAAAAGGGTACCTGATCTCAAGCCAGGCAAAGTGGGGACCAAAGCAAAGCCCAAACTTTACCTGTACAATGTCCACTTTTATACCTGATCCTGACTTGTACCCCACATCTTTAAAATAAATATAGAAAAAATTCTAATTAGAAAATGTGTATTTATTCTTACATATTTAAGCAGTCAAAGAATTCTCCGTCAGATGCAATGCACCTATCGAGATGCTTTTCCCACTGCTCAGAACAATTTTTGAACTCATCAATTTTGATGTCCTTTAGTGCTTCTGCTGTTTTTTGTTTCACCTCTCCCACATTGGCAAAATGTTTCCCTTTGAGCACTTTTTCCATCTGGAGAAACAACAACAAAATCACTCAGGATGAGATTGGATGAATAGGGATGGTGGGGCAAGGGGGTCATACTGCTTTTTGGTCAAAAACTGCTGAACACTCAGCAAAGTGTTGGCAGGTTGATCGTGTAAGTCACCCATCATGAAATGGGTCAACATGGTGACAGAATCTCCAAAAAAAGAAAAATTCACTGTCCTGAATTCTACCCCACATCTTTAAAATAATAATAATCCACTGAAGCCAAATGCAGCCTCTCACAATACTAGCTGGTACACTGATGCTAATGGGTTCCAAGACAGTTATCTAGTAGAGGAAGCCTGTACCACAAGGAGCCCATTCCAGGTTTTCTTGGGTCTCCCCTTCCATTTCAGGTTTTTTTTTTTTTTTTTTTTTGGTCTCACTGTGTTGCCCAGGCTGGAGTGCAGTGGCACAATCATAGTTCACTGCAACCTTGATTTCCTGGCTCAAGCAGTCCTCCTGTCTCAGCCTCCTGAGTAGCTGGAACTGGGACTATAGGCACATACCACCATTCCCAGCTTTTCTTTTTTTCCTTTTCATTTTTTAGATTGAGTCAGAGTCTATGTTGCCCAGGCTGGTCTTGAACTCGTAAATTCAAAAGATCCTTCGGTTTGAGCCTCCCAAAGTGCTGGGATTACAGGCGTGAGCCACCGCGCCCAGTCTATTATTTTTCATTTTCAGAAACCAAAGTAGCCAAGATATTAGCAGGGATTTCAAAGGAGAAGGTGCTGGTAGCAGCAACATCCTAGATTTCCGGTCTGAAACACAGCTGCAGCCTCAGAGCGTCACCTAGATTAGTTCCAGCTGGTGGTTCTGGCTGCAGCAGAAGCGATTTCGCGCAACTCAGAGGAAAGCACTCTGTGATGTCACTCACTGTGCTTTGGGGCCCACCAGCCTCATTCCAGAACACTTTGCCTTCCCTGGAACGACAGGGCAAGGAAGCATATTGCTCTCAGTCTGCAAAAGAGTCGCTGGCTGAGGGCCTGTGACAAGAGCCCACCCCAGGCAGCTGCGGCAGTGGCCTGTCGTGCCAGCACCAGGGCAGCAGTGACCAGCTTCCTACAGGGTTCTGCACTGGCCTACTGCCCAACCCCCATGTGTCCTGGTTTGGGTAGCTGTGGCCACCCCGTGTGGGAAGCCCAGTGGTGAGTTCAAGCCCAGGTTCTGCATACATAGAAAGAGACCCATGGGGAAATTGTCGCAAACATACCCAGAAGATTCCTGGCTGGTTTTTTTTTTTTTTTTTTCAGTTGGAGTCTCACTCTGTCCCCAGGCTGCAGTGAGCCTTGACCTGCTGGGCTCAAATGATCCTTCCAAGTCTTCCAAGTAGCTGGAACTACAGGCATGCGCCACCATGCCCGACTCATTTTTTGGTTTATTGTAGAGATGAGGTCTCACCAAGTTGCCCAGGCTGGTCTCAAACCCGTGGGCTCAGGCAATCCTCTCACCTCGGCCTCCCAAAGTGCTGGGATTATAGGCATGAACCGCCACACCCAGCCTCCTGGCTGGTTTTTATTAAGTTAAAAAATATACACGGAGGGAAGGAACTCCATGAAGAACCCTAATGGGTAGGTAGAGGGCAGAGCAACTGAGACAGGAGTGCTTCTGTGCTCCAGGGTGGGAAAGGCCGAGGCTCAAGTCCCTAGAACTTGCTGCCATGAAGGGCAGCATGTTTCTGAACACTGTTGTATCAGAGAAGAAAGACATCATAAAATAAAACACAAGTTTGAATCAGATCGTTCTTCCCCATGTTCCTGCATCCCTCTAAGACACGGACTCCAGAGGAATATTGGTTAGGGAAGGGATGGCTGGGAGGAGAGAGGAAGATGCTACATAGTAGATGTCCACACTTGCGATCTGCTGTGATGACAACATCTTCCTTTACGAGCCATGATAACACACAACACTAGAGCCTGTCTTAAGTGGAACTTTGTGTCCTTGCTTTAGTTTTAATCTGCGGATTGAAAGTCTAAGAGAAGAGGAGACAGCATCCCTACAGAGAGGGCTACCAGGCACACATCTCCAGGAGAAACGAGGAGGGGCAGGGCAGCAGCCATCATCACAGAGTTGACCTCACACCTAGAATTGTCCCCAACTCACCCCCAACACAGATGAGTCCCTCCCTGCACGCAATCCCCAGCCTACAAAAATGTGAACATAGGAAGAAAGACAGGGTAACCAAACTGAGAAAGGCAGGGGTGGGGGAACTCCTGCGATCATTCTCTGCTTTGGTGGGATTGTGACATGATGTTTGTTCTTGGACGGCATCTGGGTGGTCCCCTGGCGAGGCGGAGAGTCTCAGAGGCCATGGCAGTCATCTCAGGGAGCCAGGAAAGCAGAAAAACAGGGTTTGGGTGTGCAGCAGCCCACAGAGCTGTAGCAAATCACAACACTCCCTTTTGGTGAAATTTGAACCTCACCATCATAGGATTGAGGGATTGATAATACTTGAGGGTTTGATGATACATCCTGACCTGCGAGATGCATTTGGGATCTTGTCATGGCCAGCCATGCCTATTGCAAGACCATTATTTGCCCAAGGCAGGGGACATGGGACACATATGCAACAGTATGAGGGCATCTATGACTGTAGAAAGGACACGTCCCATTGCGTTTTGACTTTCAGGTCTGCTATTTCTCTCTCTCTCTCTCTCTCTCTCTCTCTCTCTCTCTCTCTCTCTCTCTCTTTCTTTCTTTCTTTCTTTCTTTTGAGTAGGAGTCTCACTCTGTTGCCCAGACTGGAGTGCAGTGGCCGCTTTCGGCCACCGCAGCCTTGAGCTGCTGGGCGCTGGCGATCCTTCCGCCTCAACCTTCCAAGTAGCCGGAATTACAGGCATGCGCTACCACGCCCGGCTGACTTTTTGATTTATTGTAGAGATGAAGTCTCGCTGCCCAGGAGGGTCTTGAACCCGCGGGCTCAGACAATCCACTCACCTCAGCCTCCCAAAGGCGCGGGATTGCAGGCTGAGCCACCGAGCCCGGCTAGGTCTGCTATTTCATTCAACATTCTGGAGTCAGAATTGTTCAACATTTATGGCCCCTTGGAAAGCAGAAACATTCATCCTCTTGCATGTGTCCTAAGTTGAGGAGCATTTTAGCCAACTGGTTTGTTGAAAGTGCATGTACTCTTACTTACCCAGCACTTTGCCCACATCGGGAATCATGCTGTCCTCCCTGAGAGATTTCCGTCTGGCTTATGAGGTCCCATCAGCTGACGTCTAGGAGAACAGCAAGGGGAGAGGGCATGCCGACCCCAGCGGGCCCAGCCCGACCTCCTGAAGAGGGCATAGGGGCACACGAGGGCAGTCTGTACTTCCCAGGTCTTGCACAGGTATTAGCACAGAAGTGTCACAGAGAAGGCTCATATGAGGACTGGGAGAGACACTCTTGCTGTTAAGGTAACAACTACCAGGATTCCTGGTAACGAGATCCTTCCAGACCTACTGTCAGAGAAACTAAGGGATTAGCCGGACATCTCCCCCGGGGGATGTCACTGCCCTACAAACAGACAACCAATGTAGTCAGCCCTCCAGAGAAGGGTGTTGCTGGCAGCCTGTAGGCTGGAGAACTGCTCCCCAGCATGTCTCTGTTGTGGGGTCACAGCCCCATCGTCCTTACACTTCACGTTTTCTTACTGCTTCTGATAGATTCTTAGGCTACTCACAGGGGTGTCTGTCTCGATAGTGAGGACTCGTGGGCAGCCTGGCCTCTGTGGAGAGTGACCTGGAAGCAAATCACAGCACTTTCTTTGGGTGAAATTTGAACCCTATCATCATAGGACTTGATACTTGGAGAGGCTTCTAACTCCAGAATGAAAATAGCAGACCTGAAAGTCAAAGCACAATGGGACATGTCCCTTCTAACAGTCATGGATGCTCTCATACTGTTGCATATGTGTACCATGTCCCCTGCCTCAGGCAAATAATAGGCTTGCAAGAGCCATGGCTGGCCACAACAAGACCCAAAATGCCCTCCCCTTCCAAGTGTGGCATCTTGCAGGTCAGGATGTAGCATCAAACCCTCAAAGTACCATCAAACCCTCAAATGCCATCAAATTCTCAAGTCCTGTGATGACGGGTTTCAAATTTCACCAAAATGGAGTGTTGTGAGTTGCTACAGCTCTGTGGGCTACCACACAACAAACCCCATTTTTCTGCTTTCCTGGCTCCCTGAGATGGCCGCCATGGCCTCTGAGACTCTCCGTCTTGCCAGGGGACCACCCAAGAACAAACATCACATCACAATCCCACCGAAGCAGTGAATAACTCTTTACAACTTTAATGTTAAATAGTTTTATGGATCCCAAAGGAGCAATGTTATGTTCTCCTAACGTGCCAGAGATTTTCATGAAAACGACTTGTTCAAGTTTTACTCCCAGGTGTGACCTAGTGCTCATTCAGGGACCCATGGGAACTAGAATGTATCTCCATTGAACGAAGACTGCATACCCCCAAATTGAAGCACAGATGTTTTTAAATGTGAAGATGCCCAATGTATCTATGTTTTCTTTCGTTGACACCGATCAATTTTTTAAATATATATTTTTTATTTTAAAGATGTAGGGCACAATTCAGGATTAGGTATACAAGTGGACATTGTACAGGTAAAGTTTGGGCTTCCCTTTAGTCCCCACTTTGCCTGGTTTGAGATCAGGTACCTTTATGGATGTTGTGTCCCCAGACACTGATCAATTTTTTTTTTTTTTGTCGGAGTCTCACTCTGTTGCCCAGGCTGGAGTGCAGTGGCACGCTCACAGCCACCCCAGCGTCAACCCACTGGTCTCAGGTGATCTTTCTGCCTCAGCCTTCCAAGTAGCTGGAACTACAGGCATGTGCCAACACACCTGGCTAATTTTTTTTGTTTACTGTAGAGACAAGTTCTCACCAAGTTGCCTAAGTTGGTTTTGAACCCCTGGACTCAGGTAGTTCTTTCTCCTCGGCCTCCCAAAGTGCTGGGATTACAGGCTTGAGACACTGCACTCAGCCATTTTTTAAAAGATCATTCCAGCTCTTACCTGATCTGTGCAAGCTCTTACCTGATCTATGCAGGATACCTTACTTTCTGAGGTCTCAAGTCTCCGTGCTCCCCTAAGACAAATCCCACCCTTGAGTTAACCCTTCCCTTCTCAGAACCAACTCTGCCACTACCTCCTACGCCCTGTATGGACTTCTAAGCAACTCATTACATTTAACGATTGATGTACATATTTCTTTTCCTAAACAGGCCATGAGCAACTTGAAGGTAGGTCCTGTTATTCAACTTCGTAGCAGGCTGACATTTGCGATATCCTCCCGCCAAAGTGCAGCAACCTCCAATTTTCCCATCAAGTGAAATAGGAATACTAGTCTCAGTGCAGCCTCATCATGGTGCTTATAATAAATAGTACAAAT
This sequence comes from Cephalopachus bancanus, assembly GCA_027257055.1. Taxonomy (NCBI): domain Eukaryota; kingdom Metazoa; phylum Chordata; class Mammalia; order Primates; family Tarsiidae; genus Cephalopachus; species Cephalopachus bancanus. The sequence goes on along the minus strand of JAPVLO010000030.1, from coordinate 1,954,150 downwards.
GAGAACATCTCTGAGTTGCAGATCCCCGTTGATGCTTCTGAATTAAGTCTTGTTACATGATGTCGAGGTTCAAGTTAATCCCTGTACTGAGGTGAGCAAACTTTAAAAAGAGGTACGGATGCTGTACCAGAAGCTGAATTCAACAAATGACCATCAAGTGCTGGCCAGGCAAGTGTGCCAGCAGGAAGCAATCTCATTTTCCTGGTCGCTGTATTTTTAGCAGCCTTTGCTGAGTAATTCATTTTCCCACATTGAGGCAACCAGGACAATTTGCCAACAGAATTTTCACACAATTTCATCAACTCCTTTGTTAAAAACTCATAACCTTTATTTATTTTCATAACCTTATTTTTTTGTTTTGCTTCCCCCTTCCCTCCCTCCTTTCTTTCTTTTTTTTTTTCTTTTTTTTTTTTTTGGTCATAATTATTGCTACATCCAAGGCCTGAGGTTCTTTAGAGATAAAGTTTCTCACTGCTGTTATGAAAGAACTTGCTATGTTTAATTATAATTGTGAGTTAGGCCGGGCTTGGTGACTCAGCCTGTAATCCCAGCACTTTGGGAGGCCGAGGTGAGTGGATTGCCTGAGCCCGCGGGTTCAAGACCCGCCTGGGCAACTTGGCAAGACCTCATCTCTACAATAAATCAAAAATCAGCCAGGCGTGGCAGCGCGCACCTGTAGTTCTGGCTACTTGGAAGGCTGAGGTGGAAGGATCACTGGAGCCCAGCAGGTTGAGGCTGCGGTGGCCGGGAGCAGCCACTGCACTCCAGTCTGGGTGACAGAGTGAGACTCCAACTCAAAAAAAATAAATAATAATAATAATTGTGAGTTAGGTGCAAAATCTGTTTTGAACGGTAATGAAGGTTGTTCTATGAAGCTCAGGTTCTCCTGGTGAATTATCCCTCTAGTAAAATAATTGTGTGGCCCTTTCTTTAAAATATTCTGTTTTTCAAAATAAAGACAGGTCAGGGAGCTCCATGGGAACTCTTGCAAGTGCAACATCAAGTCTCAACTTCCTCCCCTCTTTACAGCTGCCACCATCTGGATCCAAGTTTTCCCAGACACACTGGGATTTGAAGACTCTCATTTATTGTTCATTACCTTGGAGAAACATAAAAGGTAATGGAAGTAAATCACGTCACAAAATGGTTTTAAATCTCACCAAGCCGGGCGCAGTGACTCACGCCTGCAATCCCAGCACTTTGCGAGGCCGAGATGAGAGGATTGCCTGAGCCCAGGGTTTGAGATCAGCCTGGGCAATTTGGCAAGACCTGGTATCTACAATAAATTTTAAAAATTCGCCAGGTGTGGTGGTACACACCTGTAATTCCAGCAGAAGGATCTCCCAAGCCCAGCAAGTTGAGGCTGTGGTGGCCATGAGTGTGCTACTGCACTCCAGCCTGGGTGACAGAGTGAGACTCAGACTCAATAAAAATTTTTTTAAAACTCACCAAGTGGTTCTGTAGGTAATTAATTCGTATTCTATACTGACATTCAACTAGAGCCAAGCAGATAACTCAGAGCACTTTCCCTGACTTTTCTTAGGAAATCCCATCCATCAAGTATTTGAGCATTTTGTATGTGCTAGGTACTGTTCTAGGTGCTGGAGATATAGCAAGACCAAAAAAGGGTACACATTTCTGCTCTAATGAGCTTACATTCCAGTGGAGGGAAATAGACCTAAAAATAAATATGTGAGATACACCATTTGTGAAATGACGATAAATGCTGTGGAGAAAAGTGAGGCAGGATAGGAAGGGAGGTGCAATGCTAAATAGGTGGACAGAAAAGGTGTCACGGCAAAGGGACGCTTGAACAAATATCTGAAAGACTCAAACATAAGACACCCTTTCAGGCAGACTTCCCGGGAACTCCTGAGGGAGCCGCCAGGCCTCGACCTTCCGCAGTGGCCCAGCCGCCGCCCCGCCCGCCCGCCCGCCGTGTTTGGCCTGCAGAGGCCCCCGTGTGCCCGGAGAGTGCGACCCTCGCCCGGCCCGGCGAGCCCCGGGCGTGCACGGAGCCGAGGGAGGATGGCAGCCTCCGGGGTGGAGAAGAGCAGCAAGAAGAAGACCCAGAAGAAACTCGCTGCTCGAGAAGAAGCAACATTGCTGGCGGGTTTCATGGGCGTCATGAATAACATGCGGAAGCAGAAAACGTTGTGTGATGTGATCCTCATGGTCCAGGAAAGGAAAATACCTGCTCATCGTGTTGTTCTTGCTGCAGCCAGTCATTTTTTAAACTTAATGTTCACGACTCACATGCTTGAATCAAAGCCATTTGAAGTAGAACTCAAAGATGCCGAGCCTGACATGATTGAACAACTTGTGGAATTTGCGAATACTGCTAGAATTTCCGTGAATAGCAACAACGTTCAGTCTTTGTTAGATGCAGCAAACCAGTATCAGATTGAACCTGTGAAGAAAATGTGTGTTGATTTTTTGAAAGAGCAAGTTGATGCTTCAAATTGTCTTGGTTTAAGTGTATTAGCAGAATGTCTGGACGGTCCTGAATTGAAAGCAACTGCAGATGACTTTATTCATCAACATTTTACTGAAGTTTATAAAACTGATGAATTTCTACAACTTGATGTCAAGCGAGTAACACATCTTCTCAACCAGGACACTCTGACTGTGAGAGCAGAAGATCAGGTTTATAATACTGCAGTCAGGTGGTTGAAATACGATGAACCTAATCGCCAGCCATTTATGGTTGATATCCTTGCTAAAGTCAGGTTTCCTCTTATATCAAAGAATTTCTTAAGTAAAACGGTACAAGCTGAACCACTTATTCAAGACAATCCTGAATGCCTTAAGATGGTGATAAGTGGAATGAGGTACCACCTACTGTCACCAGAAGATAGAGAAGAACTTGTGGATGGCACGAGGCCTGGAAGAAAGAAACATGGGAGCCCTAATTGGAGGCTCCCAACCACAGTCTTGCAGATATTTCAACCCAAAGTTAAAAAGAGATGCATATCCTAAACGACCCTGGAAGTGAGACTATAACTTCAGAATTCTCATTTGATGTCTTGCTTTGCTCTTATAAATGACTCATTGTTAATTGCACGTTCACAAATTTTTTGACTTCCAGTGGAAAAATTCAAATAACTGAGGAATAAACTACCAATAAAAACATTCTCAGTCCAAAAAAAAAAAGGCACCCTTTCAGACAGAATTTTTTACTTCATTTTCTCTCTAAAAATATATTCTCTGTGGCAGTTTTAAGGAAGTATATTTTATAACCTTTTTGATTACACAAATCTAAATGTGTTAGCTCACTATTATTATCTAACATTGTTCTGGAAAAGATAGTAGCCAATGAAATTGGTAATCAAAGAAATTAGCAAAGGAGGACTGGGCATGGTAGCTCACACCTGTAATCCCAGCATTTTGGGAGGCTAAGGCGGGAGGATTGCTTGATCCCTGGAGTTCAAGTCCAACCAGGCAACAGAGCAAGATCTTATTTCAAATAAAAATAAAAATAAATTTAAAAATTAATAAAATAAAACAGCAAAAGAATAAACACTATCATTTGTAGATTATCTGTCAGCTGCTTCAACTTAAAGGAAAAAACAAAATTGCAACTAAAAGAAAATTCAGAAATGTGACTGGTTATGAAATTAATGTATAAACATTAATTATTTTCCTTTGTATTAATTTTAAAAAGTTTAAAAATACAAAGAAAGATAAAGCCCCATTTACAATAGCAAAAAAAAGTTAAATACTTAGGAATGAATTTGACTAGAAATTTACAAGAGCTACATAGAAAATTTTAAAACACTATTAAGGGATTAAAAAAAACCTTAACAAAAAATGAATATTAGGTTCATGATTAGGAAGATTCAATATCATGAAGACAGTAATTCTCTCCTTAAATATGTAAATATAGGCCAGGCTTGGAGGCTCAGCCTGTAATCCCAGCACTTTGGGAGGCCGAAGTGAGTGGATTGCCTGAGCCCACGGATTCGAGACCCACCTGGGCAACTTGGCAAGACCTCATCTCTACAATAAATCAAAAAATTAGCTGGGTGTGGTAGCGCGCGCCTGTAGTTCCGGCGACTTGGAAGGCTGAGGCGGAAGGATCGCCGGAGCCCAGCAGGTCGAGGCTGCGGTGGCCGGGAGTGGCCACTGCACTCCAGTCTGGGTGACAGAGTGAGACTCCAACTCAAAAAATAAATAAATAAATAAATAAATGTGTATATATATATATATATATATATATATATAATGCAATACCAATAAAAATACCAACAATATTTTTGTTAGAAAAATAACAAGCTGTATCTAAAGTGCATATGGAAAGAGAAAAAAAATCCATTAGTATGAGAAGCTCTAAAAAAATAAAACTAATAATAAGAGGGGAACAAGTCAATTTTTAAAACATTTTGAATCTTCACCAATTAAAATAGTGTGGTACTACCGAATGAGTGACAAACTGATGAATGAAACAGAATAGAACGTCTAGAAATAGTCATAAATATACTAAGGAATTTAGTGTAGGATTAAATGTGTCATTGCACACCACTGGAGGAAAAATGGATTAATATGTAAATTGCTTTGGAACAACTAGGTTAGTCACCTATAAAAATTTTTGTCATATCCTACACGCCAAAATACATTTTCAATACATAGAAGTTTGAAACATAAAAACAAAAACAAAACATAAAGCATTAGAAACAGGAAAGAATGTTTTAATAGAGAGTGTCTTACAAAGCATAACACAAGATATTGAAACCATTAGAAATTTACAAATCAAATGCATAAAAATAAAAAAATTACCACATGGCAAAAAGCACAGCTAAAAGAAATATTTTTTCATCAGGGAGAAAATGGGATATTCGTACCTCGCTGATAGAAGTATAAATTGGTGTCAGAAAGCAACTTGGCACTATAGAAATTAAACTTTTAAGCATATACATCTTTGACTCAGAAATTCCACACCCATAAATGTATCCCCTGTATCCGCTGACATGTGGGAAAAGACTTGTACAAGGATATTTATGCAACATTAATTGAAATAGCAAAATATTGGAACAGTTGGGATATGTCTATAAAATAAAATCATATGCAACCTTCCAAGAGTAAGGCAAATCTATGTATATTGATATGGAATGATCTCCAAGATAAGAGGATTAAGTAAACTAAGAAACATTAAGCTTAGTATGCTACCATTCATGAGATTTTTAAAAATTATCTGTGTGTGTGTGTGTGTGTGTGTGTGTGTGTGTGTGTGTGTGTGTGCATGTGTGTGTGAGTGTGTTGTCTAAATTAAGAAACTGGTAGCCATGATTTTCTCTGGGAAGGGAACCAGGACCCAGGAATGAGAAAGTAACTTAATTTTCAATTTTGAATTTTGTACTTATGCATATCTTGCCTATTCAAAACAATTAAGAAATATATTTTATTACTTTAAAATTAATAAATGTTTTTGTTAGAATCTCTTTATGGATAGCCTCACACTATGGAAACACAGGAAATGTATTTCTTCAATTGCTAGACGTGAAGGAGGAAGTCTAGAAACTGGTCTCATATCTTTCTGCTGAATCATTTGAAAACCAAGACAACTTATTTTTAAAGGCTGATCTTTTCCTTTATTTACCTATTGAATTACTGAGTATTGAGAAACTGACACAATTGAATACAACTACTCACAAGCCTGACTGGATTTTTTTACCGCAGATTTCTGGATTCCACACCAAACTGCTGCCCCAGTCTCCTGTTTCATTTAGCACCAGGGTTCAAAAGGCAGTTTTTGTGGTCGACCTGGCTCTAGGGTCCCATCTTCATTCATCTCTGATGTGAATGGTCCTTATTTTATATTCTGCTTGTGGAAGACTTTGAGAATTGGTTTGTACTCAAACCAGAATTTCTAGTTGCTCTTTACTAGAAAGATCAACCCCGAAACCTAGCCCATAGTGTTGCCAGAAACAGAGTTGCAAGTCGGCACCTCTAATTTTGTATTAATCACACCCAATCATTAGAGCAGTTTAAATGTTCTGGCTCTCCTCCACTTGTGCTCAGGGTGGTATTTCACTTTCTATCACCTGGAGATTGGCTGTGTGCCTTAATTTGGCCAATAAAATATGAAAGTGTTATATATCACTTTCATGGAGAAGCCTCTATGACCCAATGTATGAGTCACAATATTCTCTTTCCTTCCTTTGGCAGTTATAGACACATCGGACAAGGTAAAATCTCCTTCACCTTGAGTCCCTGAGTAACTATAATAATACAGAGCCCCTGCCTCCATATGATCCACATTGGAATGTAGTGTAATTGAGAAATAAACTTTTCTAGTGTTAAGTCGTGATTGTGTAGCTTGTTACTGTAGTATCACCTAACCGATAATGACTGATACACAGTGTTACTCTTTACACTAGTGAATTCATCATTCTTTCAATAAATATTAAGTATCTTCCATGTGCCACATACTTTTCTAGACTCTAAGGAAACAATAGTGAAGGAGAGACAAACATAAACATATATAACAAACAAATGAGAAGGTTTTCTGATTCTTGGATCTGTAGCCTAATCTAATGATAGATTTATAAGGGGTATCTGTGAGAACAGAAATCCTTAAAGCAGATATTTGAAAGTATCGTATCAATTTTAAAGAATAAAACTACTGGGCACGATAGCTCATGCCTGTAATCCCAGCACTTTGGGAAGACATGGCAGGAAGATTGCTTGAGCCCAGGAGTTTGAGATAAGCCTGGGCAACATAGTGAGTCCTCATCTCTACAAAAAAAAAAAAAGAAGGAAAGAAAATTAGCCAGCATGTTAAGCACGTGCCTGTAGTCTCAGCTAAGTAGCCAAGGAGGATAAGGAGGGAAGCTCGCTTGAGCCTAGGAGTTTGAGGCTGCAATGAGCCATGACTGTGCCACTGCACTCCAGCCTGAGCGACAGAGTGAGACCCCGACTCAAAATAAATAAATAAATAATGTCATTAATTAAGCAAATTAATACTGCTAGAGTGGCGGGTGGGGTACCCAATGTCAAACAGGCAAAGTGGGGACCAAAGGGAGGCCCAAACTTTACCTGTACAATGTCTACTTGTATACCTATCCTAAATTGTACCCCACATTTTTTTAATAAAATATATGTCAAAAAACATATTTATAACTATATCCGTGAATTCCAAAATGTGGATTATAATGTTTTATGTCTCTGCTTATTTGCTGTATTCTTTGTGATCAATTCTAATTAATCTTTATAATTTATTGATTCTTGTTTTATGTTATACGATAAAAGCAATATTTGAAAAAATAGAAAATTAAGTTAAATGTGTACTTTTAGGAAGAGCAATCATTGTGTGAGAACTTAGGGAGGATAACAATCACCATTCTAGTTTAAAACAGTTGTGACTGTCCAAAGCAGGAAAAGAAGCTAAATATTTTTTCAACCAGTGCTTTGGGGTTTAAGTTAGTGTAGAAAATAAGGATAAAGTGACTTGGAGATTTTCAGAAAAAGATTAATAACATAATCCTTTCAGTGTCTAATGGTCTCAATCAAGCCCTGGATTTGGGAAATACAGAAGGTGCCAAAAAAAAAGTATACACATTTTTAAGAAAGGAAAAACATATACCAATAACAAAATGAATACAAGTCACGTTAGACTCCTACAACTACAAGAGGTGCTCAAAGTGGTTATCATCAACATCCAGACATTTCTGAAAAGTGCTACATAGGTATAACACATATACATAGATATTACTTAAGCATATACATAGATATTATTTATAAAAGTAATACATAGATAACATCTCTTAAAATGTGTAAACAAACCACACTGAGATACCACCTAACTCCAGTCAGGATGGCCCTCATCAATAACTCAAAAAACAACAGATGCTGGAGAGGATGTAGTGAAAAGGGGACACTTCTACACTGTTGGTGGGAGTGTAAACTAGTACAGACTTTGTGGAAAACAGTGTGCCACAATCCCCCTCTGGGAATATACCCAGAAGAACTCAAATCACTCTATTAAAAAGATACCTGTACACGTATGTTTATCACAGCAAGATCATACAGTAGCAAGAACATGGAACCAACCATGCTGCCCATCAAAAGAGGACTGGATTTAAAAATATGGCACATGGAGTGTTGCACAGCCATAAAGAAGGACAAAATCATGAACTTCAGAGCAACCTGGATGGACTTAGAGTCTATAATACTGAGTAATGTGTCACAGAAACAAAGAACTGAGTCTCACATGTTCTCACTCATAAGCGGACCTTGAATAATTATTGTAATACTATAAGAAAAGGATTGGCAGTAGCAGGAAACTTGGGGGGGGGCAGGATTGGCAGTAACAGGAGTCTGCCGGGGAGGAGGGGCACACCTCATCAACAAGGGTATCTACATAATGAACATTTGTATACCTAACCCTAAATTGTACCCCACATCTTTAAAATTAAAAAATTAAAAGAGAATAAATAAATATGCATTTTTGTGGCACCCCCCAGTATATGGCAGAAATGTCATCAGCCATGAATAATAAAACAAACAAAAACCCTGTCAATTGTAACTTAACAAGAGAAGAGTTTTTTTTCACGTAGCAAGAAACCCAGAGATAAGTTCAGCCAGTGTAGCATGTCAAGAATGTTATCAAGGAAATGATTCCCTTCTGTTTCCCTGTTCTGTCATTTTTGTCACATGGTTTAGTTTTTGCTGTGTTTTGCTTTGTTTGTCTTTGGAGTCACAAGATTGACAATGTACCTTTGTGCTTTGTGTCCATGAACCATGTAAAAAGTCAGAAAGGTGAAAAGTCTGATTCTTATAAGTTTTTCTTAAGACTACACTGCCAGGCATGTCCCCTTTCATCTCACTGGCCAGAACTGGTCACATGACTACTTTTATTCATTAGGGGTTCTGGGGAGGTGTATATTGAATCCATGTACATGCCTGCCCTGAAAATAATGATTTTTTTTACTAAGAAAAAAAAAGAAGCTATATGTAATGTATAGACAGCTAGCAGTTTCAGTCAAAAGTATCATCAGAATAAAAACAGTACTGAAATAACAGGAATGATATGGTCCTAGGCAGGATGGGTAAAATTAAAGGAGCCCGCAAGAGACAAACCCTTAAATAACATTTAAGGGGTAGGCTAAGAGAAAAGACCCAAAGGCACACATTTTATTTTCTATTATTTTGTTTTTTGAGTTGTAGTCTCACTCCATCGCCCAGGCTGGAGTGCAGTGGCAAGCTCACGGCCGGCCACCCCGGCGTCGACCAGCTGGGCTCAGGCAATCCTTCGGTCTCAGCCTTCCAAGTAGCCAGAACACTACAGGCACACGCTATCAAGCCCAGCTTAATTTTTGATCTTTATTGTAGAGACAAGACCTCACCATGTTGCCCAGGCTGGTCTAGAACCCCAGGGCTCAGGCAATCCTCTCGCCTCGGCCTCCCAAAGGCTTGAGCCACTGAGCACAGCGTATTGTGTGGTTTTTAACCAACTTTGATTACAGGATTCAAAAGCACCTTTTATTTTCAAGCAAGTTAAAAGCATATCCAAAAAATATGTAGTCTTCCTGCTACTAAATCTGTTGATTCATAGATAATCCATCAGTGGTGAACTCACAAACCAAAGAGGTTGTGTACACTGTACTGCGCCTTGAGACTTTGTGCCAGTCATTGGAGATGATGACATGAAGGTGAGGTTCATGCTTTCCAAGACTTGCAGTCAAGCTCAAAAGAGAAGGGTGTAAAGAAATAATTTAAAGCTGAGTGATGATGGCTATAGCAGATGTATGAGCAAAATATTTTTTTGTAAAAATGAAGAGAGCCACCAAGGCCTCAGGACATAGCAGAAGACGTCAGCAAGAAAGAAAACTTTGAACTAGATCTTGAAAGTAAAGTAGAAGTTAGCTGGGAAGAAGTAGAGGTTATGAGGCACTTCAGAAAGAAAGAAGACATTTTGCAAAGTGTAGAAACAACAGGGAGCTTGATACCCTTTCATCACGGAGAAGTGACTAGAAAGGAAGCAAAACGCGGAACGGGACTACATCACCTATGCTCTTGTAGAGAGGGGGACTGTGTCTCGGAGAACCAGTCCACACATCCTTGTGCATGTGCCCGCCTGCTCTTCACTCACTGTTATCTTCTCTGAGCCCAGAAACAGAGACTCAGCAGCCCAATGGACAGAAACAAACAAGCAAAAAACCTTCCAGCTTTTATTGTTTCCAGAGTGAATAAGCCTGGAGTTGAGAGAAAGGGTAAGTAGAGATGGAAAACAGACCTGGATGTGGTTCAGGACTGAGGGTCCTCCCTGCAAAGTGGGAAGGGGAATATGATCCAGGAGTAAAGAAAAAAGAACTCAGTGATTAGTTATTCTTTTTCTTTCCTTTTTTCTTCCTTCCCTTCCCTCCTTCCTTCCTTTTTCTCTCTCTCTTTTTCTTTCTTTATTTTTTTGTCAAGAGTCTCACTCTGTCACCAAGGCTGGAGTGCGCCCAGGCAACGATCACAGGTCACTACAGCCTCAACTTCCTGGACTCAGGCCATCCTTCTTCCTCAGTCTCTCAAGCTGCTGGGACTACAGGTTGTGTGCCACTATGCCCGCCTATTTTTTTATTTTTAGTAGAGACTAGGTCTCGCATGTTACCTAACCTCGAACTCCTGGGCTCAAGCAATCCTTCTACCTTGGCCTCCCAAAGTGCAGGGACTACAGATGTGAGCAACTGCACTCGGCCATCAGTTATGCTTAAGTGTGGAACACACTGATGCTTTACCGGTGCACGTTAGCCATCCAATAAAACTGGACATCCCTATAAAGTGCCTCTTAGCGTGGGGAACTTGAACATCCTTTGTGGAGATGGACACCTATGAGAAAAATCCTGCCCACCAACTAATGTGGAACTGAATGGAACCAATGGGGAATTTCTGTCTTTGGGATGCAATGGACACACCACAACTGTCATACAAGTCATGCCAAGGAATTTGAATTTATTCCCAATTCCAAAGCTTTATATCAATCATTCCCACTCGTGATGCCTTGTGTGAAAAGCACTGTTTTAAACCGGGCTCGTGGCTCAGCCGGTAATCCCGCTCTTTGGGAGGCTGAGGTGAGTGGACTGCCTGAGCCCGTGGGTTCGTAACCTGCCTGGGCAACTTGAGAGACCTCATCTCTACAATAAATCAAAATGAGCCGGGCGTGGTAGCGCGCGCCTGTAGTTCCAGCGACTTGGAAGGCTGAGGCGGAAGGATCTCCAGAACCCAGCAGGTCGAGGCTGCGGTGGCCGGGAGCGGCCACTACACTCCAGTCTGGGTGACAGAGTGAGACTCCATTTCAAAAAAAAAAATCAACTGGGCGTGGTAGCACGCGCCTGTAGTTCCAGCGACTTGGAAGGCTGAGGCGGAAGGATAGCAGGAACCCAGCAAGTCGAGGCTGCAGTGGCCGGGAGCAGGTACTGCACTCCAGTCTGGGCAACTGAGTGAGACTCCAACTCAAAAAAACCAAAACAAAACAAAAAAACAAACACTCTTTTTGTTGTTTTTACTTTGTTTCATTTTAAAGATGTGGGGTACAAGTCAGGAATAGATACATACGTAATTTACATGCAGGTGAAGTTTGAGCCACCAACTGGTCCTCACTTCCCCTGGTTTAGGATCAGGTACCCTTTATATTGTTATATGTCCCTCCTTTTCCCTCCCCTGGCAGTGTCCCATGACTGCCAATCCCTCCCTGTGTTATTGTGAGTAATACTCAGGTCCCACTTATGAGTGAGAACATGTGGTATTTGGTTGTTTCTGTGATAGATCACTAAGAATGATTATCCCTAATTCCATCCAATTTGCTGAGAAGTTCATGATTTTGTCTTTCTTTTTAGCTGCATAGTATTCCAACGTGTACCACATTTTCTTTATCCAGTCTACTTTCGATGAGCAGTAGGGTTGGCTCCATGTTTTTGCTATTGTGAATAGTGGAGCTATAAACCTGTGTGTGCAGGTATCTTTTTTTGTAGAATGATTTGAGTTCCTCTGGGTATATTCCCCGGAGTGGGATTGCTAGATCTTACGAAGGTCAACTTCTAGTTCCCTTAGGTATTACCACGCGATTTTACATAGTCTGTCCTGACGAAATTAACTTATGATGATGAAAATCAAAACAACGGCATCCTTAGGAGCAAGTAATGTCTGGGAGGGCACACCTGAGAGCCTTTTGTGGCCCTGAAAATGTTCTGTATTCAGATCTGGGTGGTGGTTAGATGGATGTATATATCATTTACAATGTTTAGGATGTACGGAGGTATGCAAACTATACCTCAATTTTTAAAAAGCTAGTCCTCCTACCCAATCACAGCCTGCTTGGGCCTGGGTTTTCCACATTCCTCTCTCTTTCTCCCTCAAAACAGTCAAACTCACAGATTCAACAAAATCCCAATGCCAGATTGTACAAATGCAAACTCACAAGGAAAACAGAAACTCGAATATATTTAACTGGCAGTTAGATCAAAGAAAAGTAAATAATAAACTGCTGCTTCATCAAACATTGACAGAACAGTACAGGGCAGAACAAAACAGTCAATAATCAGGATATACGTTTGAATTATATTTGTTTTAGAGCACTTTACTTTCAAATTTGCAATTGGTTTTTACGTCTTGCATTTAAATATAACATTTTATTAAGAGATTTTAAAAAAACTTTAGCTAACTGTGGTTTTAAAAAATGATAATCTTTTAAAGCTTTAAAAAGTGTTTTTGGAAAGAAAGAAATAATCTTTCCTTTTGAGATTCTATATTTGCATTGCCCTATGGTTCAGTGACCTACATGTGTCAAAGCAGCTGCCAAACACTGGCAGTGCTAATAAAATACATTTGAATTCCTTTTCACACTAATTCTTTTTTTCTTCGCATGTGTGAGGGACTTCTCCACTTTCAGGAAGGAGTTGTGGAGAATCGCTTCCCTTGGTCCTGCACCTCCGCTTATTTCAGTAAAAAACACAAAATTTCCCCCTCCCTCATCCCTACCCGCTTGCCCCTCATCAGAAGTGATTTTTGGTGGGAGGGTAAAGAGCAAAGTGAAGTCAAAGGCCAAGGGCGGCCAGCGTCAATGAACTCTCAGGCAAACCCATTCAGCTCCCTCCCACCAGAAGCCAAAATTCCAAGGGTGTAGAATTAGCAAAGTCACTGCGAAACAAACTGCTTCAAGAATCAGGGCCAATGAGAGGAAGGCGCCGCATCAAATTCCTCAAGAGCACTGTTTTGTCCCATCAGCAATCGTTTCTTCCGTAGAGAGTCGATGAGTTCTGAGCTCATAGCAATATAAGCCCCCAAAATAATCAGACATCAAAGAGAAGAAATAACTTCACAGTATCAACAGGAATTCTTCCCAACTGGATTAGTCTGTCTTTTTGTGGGGGGAAATGACCCCCAAATTCAGAATTTATTCCAGCCCTGCTAAAATACATTTATCTGGAACTGTTTCTATTATTTACAAATCAAAAACTTGTGTTGTTTTTTTTTTAACTTTTATCATCTCACCATATCTGTAAAGTGCTTACACCTTTGGGTCCTTCAGAATGAGACAGCTGTATTATTACGAAAAGGGAATGCACCTTGTTCCAGAATATCTCATTTGAAAGTCATGGCTTTGCCACTTACTAGATATAAAATGGGGAATAATGCTTAGAGTCGCAAGGTTGTTATAAGAAGTAAAGAAATTTTGTAACCAATAACAATCTACACATATGTAAGGTATGAGAGAGGCAGTATCACCAAGAAGAAATTAGAGGCTTTGGATCCAGAGAGATCCTGATTCATATCTCAGTGGTATCACCTTGACCAAGTTAAGTCCTTTGAACTTCAATTGCCCCATCTGAATTGTTTCAAGGATTAAATATTAACATCTCTAAAAGCCCAGTCACTTAACAGACAGCCAGTAAATGACAGATATGATTTTGAGGGTTTTTTTCCCTTTCTTTTAGTCATTTTTCACTCATTTATTCAACAAATATTTATTGAGTATTAGGCGCTGCATAATGGTAAGCCATAGACAACTCCGGTCCTCACGGAGTTAGCATCTAGTAGGGGACACAAATAAACAGGCAACTTAATGGTACATGTATGGGGAGAGTATACAACACTATGGGAATCCAAAGGAGGGACGCCTGGTCTAGAGACCCAGGTTGGTATCGCGGAGAAAGTGACATTGAGTTGAAACTGAAAGAGAGTAGGAACTATTAAATAAAGAGGAGGGAGTAAGGGCAATTTTTGAGACAAAGAAATGTACAAAGGCCCAGAAGCAAGAGAGATCATGTTTGTCAAAGACCATCTCAAAATATGCACCAACACGTGCCCTTCACTCTGGGATTAGAACATAATATAGATTATATAATATAGATTTTAATATTGTAATATAATATAGATCTCTAATATAGACTTTTCTGTCTTTTTCTGGTCCATTAACATCATGTCTTTCAGACTTTCATCTGACAAATTCAATTGAAGAAAATATATTTTCATCTTTAGTCAAGATCCTACCAGTATCAACTCTGAATCCCATTCACCAATCACCATGATTAAGTAGAAATTCCTGGCTCTGCGGCCCAATAATTCAAAACATATATTCTTATTCTAATTTGTTGATACTACAAGCACATATCAGACTAGGTGATGATGGATAAATATCATTCTCTATCCTCCATGAACATAACAGTCCAATTAGAAAAAACATAAAATAGAATAATGACCCAAAATAGTGTGAAGTTAAATGTTATTTGAATGGTTAGACAATAAATATAACAGAAATGCAGACAAAGATGGATCATGATAAAAATTTTGTAAATACTACTGTAGCTTGGAAGTATTTTTTTCACATTCAATCAGGCATATGGATTTATTCTCTACAGATAACTTTGATCAAGTTCACTTGTTTAGTCATTCACCAATTATTTGAGTCTACTATTATATTTTATACACTAGGTACAGAGACAAAACACACAACAAAGGTCCTGTTCGTATATGTTTGATATATTTTTTGTTAGAGGAGAAAGCAATAAACAAAAACAAGTTAACCCTTTATATACATAACTTACTGAATCTTTGAAACAACTTCATGAGGTAGGATTTATCACCCTCATTTTATAGAAAGGACACAAGGATGTAAAATGACTTGTCTCAGATCAACAGCTAACAAGTAGCACAGCTAAAATTTTAATCTAGAACTATCAGACTATAAAGTCCATGTTCAATGTGAGCCACTCTATTACACTCCACTGATGGAATTTCCATTTCTATGAAACACAGAAACTTGTTGGAGGTTTCTGATGCATGATTGGTCCTAAAACGGTGTGCCCAGAATTTGGCCAAGTGGTTCTCATTCTTTCCTTCCACTGTGCTAGGTCCTGGCATATTTCTTACTCCTGCAGATTTCTTCCTTCCATCTGTGTTGCTTTTAATTGTACTTTGGGTTTCCATTTCACAATATCTCCACGGGCTCTACTTTATTTAATTCTCTTAACATCGTCCACAAATTTTCCACTCATTTTCTTAATTCATCAAAAACAGTTGATGATTAATGGTATCCCATTCCTCTTCAAAAGCATGGTCCCTTTTTATTATACCACCTGCAGTAATGGTGGTATATTAGGATTACTGTATTTGGAATTACACATATTAATAATAGCTCTACCATTAGGCAGTTAAGAGCATGGCCCTACTTCATTTCATCTTTTCAATAACACTGAAAGCTGTTAAAAATTGTCCCTGTTTTATAATGAAGAATTGAGGTTCAGAAAGGCTGAATTATTCACTCAAGGTCAAGATATAGTAAATCTAGGTTTTCCCACGGGCTTCCTATTATACTATCCTGGCTCCCTAAAAATATAGAAACCACAGAAATGTGAATTGGAAAGGGTCTTCTAGAATCTTTTACAAGATCCCTCCTTATGCAGGCATCATTTCTACAGAGTAGTGAGGTATAGTACTATTTACTCATAGGGTTATTGTGAGGGTTAAATGATAAAATATGTAAAGGTTCTTTGTGAACAATAAACACTTTACAAATGCTTCCTGAACTTTCTTTACAGACAAGTTAGACCCGTAAAAACAAAAACAAACAAAAAAAAAACCAAAATTTTGAATTTAAGTCATTGTAAGTGGATATTCCTTTATATGTCACTGACTTCATAATGATTTAAATAAATAAATTTAAATAAAGCATGATAACCATACCAAATGCAAAGTTGTTTTATATTACTACTACACATAAGAGTAAGCTTACAATGTAAATGTTTCTCAAACTCTTTTGGAAGAGGAAAATACCAACTTTGGAACAGCTATAAAAGCAAATTTCATCTTAAATGTGCAGCTATAATAAAATAATTATATAGCTTGAAATAGGGCTGGCTTTAAATAAATTTTCTAATGTAATTTTATTAGAATTTGTGTACATATTTAAAATGCCAGATACAATTATAATAATAGAAAATATTTATGGAGCACTTAACATTTATTAATGAATTTAATAAAATTCTTCAGTCATGGGAAAATGATAACAGTAGTAAAAGAAAAGTTAGTGTAGAACACTATTAGGATAATAAAATAATTTAACGAAAAGAGAAAAATACATAGCATATTTAATCTGACTTTTAATCAAGATTTTGGCAAATGACTATACCCAACAATAGAATGTTTCAGAACACTTTATAGAAACTCCAAATAAAATTGATTAAATTATATTATCTGTAAAATATCTATGTTCATTTAAAACTGACCCGTGGGTATAATAGTATGCCCTTTTATCAGAGTAAATAGAAAATTAGATTTCTCTATGTACTTTCTATTTCTTTAGCTTTCAAACTCATTTAATTTTAATCTTAAAATCTGTCATTTCCAGGATTGTTTCTGTATTTTTCTTCCCTTGGCACTCATATCATTTCCCTTTCTTTTTCCAAGGATTTTATTCTAAAAGGCCATAAAGTACATGAGCAGATATGCATTTGCGTGTGTGTAAGCACAGTATTTGCTAATTTTTCTAAATTAATATTTATCTTGATAATGGATGAAAATCAAAACAGGACAGAAGGTTCATCGCTTCCTCGCCCCATATTAAGGTGGGCAGGTGGAAGTATATCATGTCTTTTGTTTTGCATCTGCCCACCACATTAAATGAAAACACTTATTATTTTACTTACAGTCCGTGTCCTTCAAATTGTCTGTGGTGATACGTCTTTTTCAGCAATGACGTCTGGAAAATCAAAGAAGTCCACTTTTCCACCTTCTAAGCTTCATATATCTTCCAAATGATGCAGACTCAAGAGTTGCCAAATGAGATGGGCAAAGGCAGCCAAATAGGGCTTCCTCGCCAATCTAAAAATAGCAGGTGGCGGGGGCAGATATACCAATTTTCCTTTGCTCTTTTTCTTTTCCCCTGGGGCTAGGTACCATAAACATAGCTTGTTCAAAACTGAAACAGAACAAAAAGAACTATGTTTCCTCTTGCTCGACGATCTAGAGAGGTGATCAGCTTTAAAATGTGTACGTTCTGCGGAGGAAACTGAGAAAATCAAGGCAAAGTTGTTTTTGCATGTCATACAAGGAGATTCCCATACTCAATTTCCATTTGTTCCGAAAAGAAAACTGACCATAAAGAATCAAGGGCTGCCTTTTACTTTTCTTTCCTGAAGCTCCTTGAATAATAACTATTAATATTCGTATATTTTATAATTTGCAAAGTCTTTTCAAAGACTTTATTAGTTTCTTACAGCAAGCCTGTGCCTTGAAAATGTACTAGTTTGAAAAATGAGAAAACTGAGCCTCAAAGAAGATGAAGCGTGTCCAAGGCCCAGATAAATAAGATGCACGTCTGTCTTTAAATTCCACATTCACTGGGCGCGGTGGCTCACGCCTGTAATCCCAGCATTTTAGAAGGCCGAGGCAAGAGGATTGCCTGAGCTCAGGGGTTCAAGACCAGTCTGAGCAACTTAGTGAAACCTCGTCTCTACAATAAATCATAAAATTAGCCAGGCGTGGTGGCGCATGCCTGTAGTTCCAGCTACTTGGAAGACTGAGGTGAAAGGATTGTCTGAGCCCAGCAGGTCGCGGCTGCAGTGGCCGTGGCCACTGCACTCCAGCCTGGGCAACAGAGCCAGAATCCGACTCAAATTTTAAAAACAAAAAATTCCATTTTCATCACGTGCGTATACACACACACACACACACACACACACACACACACACACACACACACCTATCTCTAAAGATTTTGACATAAAATCTTCTGACATAAAATGGTCTATAAGGATTTAACATTTAAAGTTTTAGCTATTGGAAGGCAACACCTGAAGTCCTTAATATGTAATGAATTTGTGATTTTATTGAATCTCACACTGTAAGGTAGGGTGAGGGAGTCAGTGATTTCCAGAGTGAGTGTGCTCACCACAGTTTCTGCATATTCCAACCCTGTTACCTGCTAGTCACCTTATGTTAGACAACTTTAAGAAATAGTGAACAAGCTGGGCTCGGTGGTTCAGCCTGTAATTCCACGCCTTTGGGAGGCTGAGGTGAGTGGATTGCCTGAGCCCGCGGGTTCAAGACCCGCCTGGGCAACTTGGCGAGACCTCATCTCTACAATAAATCAAAAATTAGCTGGGCGTGGTAGCGCGCGCCTGTAGTTCCAGCTACTTGGAAGACTGAGGTGGAAGGATCGCCAGAACCCAGCAGGTTGAGGCTGCGGTGGCCAGGAGCGGCCACTACACTCCAGTCTGGGCGACAGAGTGAGACTCCAACTCAAAAAAAAAAAAAAGAAATAGTGAACATTTACCTAAACAAATATACTCCAGAAAAGAAAGCTAACTGCTTCTACTGGTGATGTTAAAAAAGAGAGAAAATAAAAGAGCTAGAAAATAGTGGTTTAAGAGAAATTAAAAAGTGGAATGTTAAATTCAGGAATGATTCAGAGGTATGCCATAAATAAGTCACAAATAATCTATGTGGGAAAAAGGCATCAAAAACTGTGAGCTACTAAAAACCGACCTTCCATATGACCCCACAATCCCCCTACTGGGAATATACCCTGAAGACCTCAAATCACTCTGTAAAAAAGATACCTGCACACGTATGTTTATCGCAGCATTGTTCACAGTAGCAAGAACCTGGAAGCAACCATGCTGCCCATCAAAAGAGGACTGGGTTAAAAAAATGTGGTACATACACACGATGGAATACTATGCAGCCATAAAAAAGAACAAAATCATGAATTTCGCAGCAACCTGGATGGAACTAGAGTCTATAATACTGAGTGACCTCTCACAGAAACAAAGATCCGAGTATCACATGTTCTCACTCATATAAAGGACCTTGAACATTCAATGTAATACTATAAGAAAATGACTGACGGTACTGGGAAACTATGGGGGGAAGGGGGTGGGATTAACAGTCACAAATATCTGTCTGGGGATGGGGAAACACCTCTTATCAACAGGGTGCCTGAATGAAATGTAATTGTACACCTAACCCTTAACTGTACCCCACAAAACCATAATAAAAAATATTGATTTAAAAAAAAAAAGAAAAGAAAATAAGAGGCTAAAAAAAAACAAAACTGTGAGCTAGTGCTCTAACACACACACTCAAGCATGCACAGATGGGTTTTATGGGGAAAATGTTACAATACATATTCTTGGATTAATAGAGGTCCTTTGTAAATATAAAAGTTCTACAAAATGTGCGATAATATAAATTTTCTAACCATATTAATTATATGATGATAATATCACTAAAGAAATTCATTTTTCAAGTTTATTAGCTTGAAGGGAAGGAAACAAGGATTTACTATGGACACCTAAGTTTTGTTTGTTTGAAAGTGGGCAGTCATGAATCTCACAGCTTAGAAGGAAATATTCACACGTAAGTGGTTTTCTCTCAGTGGTAGGATTACAGATCTGTTTTTCTTCTCATTTTTCAATATTTTTCAAACATTACAGAATCAAGAAAGGTGGTTTTAATTGCATTAAAAAATAACAGATATAAGAAAATGTTTACAACATACTTTAAGAGAAAAAAGAAGAACACAAAATTGGATCTATAGCATAATCTCAATTTGGTAAAAAGAAAAAAAAAATAGATGCAGGTACATATATTTGGAAGTCAACCAGGATCGTGATATCTCGGCATGCTGGGAGCCAGAGGGCTTTTTTCTTATTTGAACATTTCTGCAATCTCCAAATTGTTGTCATAGGCATATTGCATTTTTTATAAAGAAAATAATGTTTATGTTTATTGTCATAAACATTTACTGCCCACTGGAGATCAAGTAGAAGTTTTAAGAAATCATTTCAAAGCCAGGTGTGGTTGTTCACGCCTATAATCCCAGCACTTTGGGAGGCAGAGGCAAGAGGACTGCCTGAGCCCAAGGGTTTAAGATCAGCCTGGGAAACTAGGCAAGACCTGGTCTCTACAATAAATCATAAAATTAACCAGGTATGGTAGCCCAGGTATAGTTCCAGCTACTTGGAAGGCTGACACGGAAGGATTGCCTGAGCCCAGCAAGTTGAGGTTGCAGTAGCCATGACTATGCCACTGCACTCCAGCCTGGGCAACAGAGTGAGACTCTGACTCAAAAAAAAAAAATCATTTCAAATTATAAATCAATGCTAAATATTAATATATCCAAATTCTAATCGACAAAATATTCAGTTTTATGTCCATTAAGTTAGGTAGAGATATCTCTCATACAACATAAAAGATAAGCCTCAATAAATTTTGCTGATAATCAAATCTCAGTACAAAAAAACTGCATGTATTATTACATTTCCAATATTCAGGATTTCTGAATGTACACAAAAGAACTCTGAGGATTACAAGTATGCACATGTGCACACACGAGAATGTACACACAGTGAAAAGCAAGGATGTGGTGGGATTTCTAGCAGACTACACTGTTTTCTTGATAATTTTCCAGAATGTTTAATTTTCTATGTTAAATACTGCTCTTGGACAGACATGGTGGCTCATGCCTGTAATCCCAGCACTTTGAGAGGTTGAGGCGAGAGGATTGTTTGAGCCCAGGAGTTTGACCGTCGTAGGAAACATAGCAAGACCTCGTCTCTATTAAAAAAATTTAAAAATTAGCTGGGTGTGGTGGCACATGCCTGTAGTTCCAACTTTTCAGGGGGTTGAGGCAGAAAGATCACCTGAGCCCAGGAGGTTGAGGCTGTGGTAAGCCGTTATCATGTCACTGCATTCCAGACTAGGTGACAGAATGCGATCCCAACTCAAAAAAAAAAAAAGAAGAAAAGAAAAAAATATATATATATCTATTGCCCTAGGATCTATGGAATTAGAAATTCCTCTCCCTCTTCTTTATCCTGATTACTCTGTTTACAATAAAATAGAAATTATAAAACCCAAAGACTAGTGAAAGGATTCCATTCACTTTCCTTTCATTCCCTGCACTGCATTCTTTTTTTAATCAACATCAAAGAAGAATATATTTTAAACCAAAATTGTAACAAGAGACTAAGAAGAATATAACATTATATATTAATTTAAAAATTAAGCAAGAAGAACAATAATTATAAGCACATGCAAACATCACAGAACCCTCAAATATATAAAGATATCTTAAATATATTATCATATATAACAGATTGACAGAATTTAGAAGAAAATGAACAGCACATGTTGGAAGTTGTAGTTAGTTGTAGTAAGATATAACAAGTCTATCAAAAAAGTCCATCAATTTCCTAATTCACAATATAGTACTCAGATATAAGCTACAAATATGTTAGGAGATAGCTGGGCGTGGTGGCTTACGCCTGTAATCCCAGTACTTTGGGAGGCGGAGAGAGAGGATTGCCAGAGTCCGTATTCTTGGATTAATAGAGGTCCTTTGTAAATATAAAAGTTCTACAAAATGTGATCATATAAATTTTCTAACCATATTAATTATATAATGATAATATCGCTAAAGAAATTCATTTTTCAAGATTATTATTCGCTTGAAGGAAAGGAAATAAGGATTTACTATGGACACCTAGGTTTTGTTTGCTTGAAAGTGGGGAGCCATGAAACTCACAGCTTAGAAGGAAATATTCACACGTAAGTGGTTTTCTCTCCGTGGTAGAATTACAGATCTGTTTTTCTTCCCAGACCAGCCTGGGCAACTTGGCGAGAGCTTGTCTCTACAATTAAAAAATTAGTGGGTGGGGTGGTACATACCTGTATTTCCAGCTACCTGGAAGGCTGAGGCGGAAGGATCACCTGAGCCCAGCAGGTTGAGGCTGCAGCGGCCGTGAGAGTGCCTGGGCAACAGAGTGAGACTCTCAAAAAAAAAAAGTTATGAGGTAAAATGCTTACAACCTTGCTTCTTGGTCACCTCACATTTAATATGATTGTTGTCTTTGTCTATTTTGTGCTGCCATAATACCACTGGCTTGGTAGTTTATTTAAAAACAGAAATTAAGCCGGGCTCGGTGGCTCAGCCTGTAATCCCGTGCCTTTGGGAGGCTGAGGTGAGTGGATTGCCTGAGCCCGCGGGTTCGAGACCCGCCTGGGCAGCAAGACCTCATCTCTACAATAAATCAAAAATCAGCCGGGCGTGGTAGCGCATGCCTGTAATTCCGGCTACTTGGAAGGCTGAAGCAGAAGGATCGCCGGAGCCCAGCAGGCCGAGGCTGCGGTGGCCGGGAGCGGCCACTGCACTCCAGTCTGGGCGACTGAGTGAGACTCTGACTCAAAACAAAAAAAATAAAAAAATAAAAAATAAAAACAGAAATTCATTTCTCACATTTCTGGAAACTGACAAGTCTAAAATCAAGGCTCTGGTATGTTGTCAGAGCTCTCTTGCTGTATTCTCAAGTGATGGAAATTGGGCGTGCAAGAGAGGAACTCTGTCCTCATATGCACAAGAGGTGAAGAGGTTAAACCCACTTCCCTAATCCCTTTTATAGCAGTGCTAGTCCATTTATAAGGGCTCTGCCCTCATGGCCTAAACACTTCCCATTGGGCTCCACCTCCCAACATTGTTGCATTGGGGATGACATGAATTTGGGGAGACTCATTCAGATCATAGCAGTTGTTAATATAAAGTTGCTTTGTATGCAATAGCAGTGCCCTGAAGTCACTGGATATCATCTCGTTAAAATTGGGAGGCTAAGACGGGAGTATTACCTAAGCTCAGGAGTTCGAGACCAGCCTAGGTAACATAGCAAGACCTCATCTCTACAAAAAAAATCAAAATATTAGTCAGGTGTGGTGGTGTGTGCCTGAAGTCCCAGCTACTTGGGAGGTTGAGGCGGAAAGATTGCCTGAGCCCAGGATGGCAAGGCTGCAGTGAACCATGATGTCCACTGCACACCAGACTGGAAGAGATGACATTCTTTAACTGTATGAAGAGTCCTGAGTTCCTGACCAGGTATGAGACCAATGCAGGACTTTTGCCTGCAGCCTACAGCCATGCCCTTGCCTGAACACCTGAGTAACTGTTTGGGGTGGGGGGTGGAGTTCCTGCCCCTTTTAATACATTTCCAAGGCAGAAATATCCGACTCATGATGCTAATCAGAATATTCTTTTACGCAATGAAGAAGAATATAATAGGCTTCTCTCTAAGTTTCACAAGAACAGAAAAAGCAAGAGAAATTTCTTTAAAAATAGCCTTTAAACATAATTCCTAGATATAAAGACTTCTCTTTGTTGCAACTTTTCTTCTAGGAAGAGCAACCTTTTGTACCCTGCTTAACAACAAAGAATAACCATAGCCTATTAAGCCCATCAACATTCCAAGAGAAAAAGATATCTTGATGTTAAGAGAATCAGGCATTAAATTCTCCTGCATTTTCTATAATATATTATTATTTGTATAATCTGAAAACAATGAAGTTACTTTCAAATTTAAAATTAGCAGAATTAAAAACATGGAACTAACCATGCTGCCCATCGAAGTTGGACTGGATTAAAAAAATGTGTTACAGCCGGGCTCGGTGGCTCAACCTGCAATCCCGCGCCTTTGGGAGGCTGAGGTGAGTGGATTGCCTGAGCCCGTGGGTTCGAGACCCACCTAGGCAGCAAGACCTCGTCTCTACAATAAATCAAAAAAATCAGCCGGGCGTGGTAGTGCGCGCCTGTAATTCCGGCTACTCGGAAGGCTGAGGCAGAAGGATTGCCGGAGCCCAGCAGGTCGAGGCTGCAGTGGCCGGGAGCGGCCACTGCACTTCAGTCTGGGTGACAGAGTGAGACTCCAACTCAAAAAAAAAAAAAAATGTGTTACATATACATAATAGAATATTATGCAGCCATAAAGAAGGGCAAACATATGGACTTTGCAGCAACTTGGATGGATTTAGAGTTGATCATACTCAGTGATCTATTACAGAAACAAAGAACAGAGTACCATATGTTCTCACTTATAAGTGGACCTTGAACAATTATCATAATATTATAAGAAAGGGATTGGCAGTAGTGAGAAACTGCCAGGGGGAAGGGGGGGCACACCTCATCAACAAGGGTACCTGCATAATGAACATTTGTATGCCTAGCCCTGAATTGTACTCTACATCTTTAAAATTAAAAAATAAAATAAAATAAAATTAGCATAACTTTTACATTCACAAAGGAAAAATTATAGTCTTCTGACTATAATGTCAATGAAGTTACCAAAAGTGTTTATATTCAGCACCAAAGAATAAAAGTGCAGAAAACAAAAATGAAGGAAAATGCTAAGAACTTGGATGGCAGTCTAGTCTCTTTTATGTACCTTGAAATTTAGTCAAGGGAAAGAGTAATTCCTAAAGACTTACTCTTCACCAGTCCCTTGCATGCAGCATGAGGTCAATAAATACTTGTATGGATAATTTTAATATTAAATGAATTGTCTAATGTTTAATTTTTATGCCAAAGATATTCTCCCAATAATTTCAACCACCATTCCAATCCCACAGAAGTAGCCACAATGACCAGTTTGGTGAATCTCTTTCCGAACATACAACCTACATACTTTAATAAAATAAAGACATGGGATCATCCTGTAGCTATTTCCGCTTAAAAAATACAGTGGAAGCTGGGCATGGTGGTTTGGGCCTGTAATCCCAGCTACTCAGGAGGCTGAGAAGAGAGAATTGCTTGAGGTCAGGAGTTCAAGACCAGTTTGCACAACATAGTGAGGTCACCACCTCTAAAAACTTTTGTTAAAATTATCTGGGCATGATGGCACGCATCTGTAGTCTCAGCTACTGGGGATGCTGTGGTGGAAGGATCACTTAAGCCCAGGAGTTTGAGGTTGCAGTGAGCCACCGCTCTCCAGTCTGTCTGACACAAAGAGAGCCTATTAAAAAAAAATACAGTGGCTATCTTATAATTCTAGCTTATTCTTTTCTTTTTTTTTTAGTTGGAGTCTTACTCTGTCACTCAGGCTGGAGTGCAATTGAATTACCACAACCTTGGTCTGCTGGGCTCAAGTGATCCTACCGTCTCAGTCTTCCAAGTAGCTGAAACTGCAGGAACATGCCATCATGCCCAGGTAATTTTTTGATTAATTGTAGAGACGAGGTCTCGCCAAGTTGCCCAGGCTGGTCTCGAACACCTGGGCTCAGACAATCCTCTCATCTCCATCTCGCAAAGTGCTGGGATTAGAGGCAGGATCCACTGTGCCCAGCTTATTCATTTTTTAAATAACTGAACAAACTGACCAATTATCCAGATATTTTCACCAATCAAGATACTGAATAAAGGGAAATAATAGTTCTAATAATAATGGCTAACACTTTCTGTGTACTGTTGTATACATTTTAATGGCAAAATTTTATAGGTATGATCATCCGATAAAGAAATTGGAATATGTTACTTGCTCAAGGTTATAATGACTTCCTCAAGGTTAGACAGTAAGGACCAGGGCCAGGATTTGTAGCCAGCATTCTTAGAAACTATTTTTAATTACTATTGCCTCTATGAAGTTTAAAATATTGAAGATAAATTCTAACTTAATGACAACAGCTAGATACAGATATAAATATAACAGGACATAAATGTTTAACTATACCAGAATCTTCTATACTTAGTAGTGTCTCCAAAGTAACCATATCAAGAGGTTATACTGTATGTTCAGTTTAATCTGCCATTAGCCAAGAACATTAGAAAAAAAATGAATTTCCTTCACATATACTTTATAAACTGAACCAGAAAATAGGTCTAAGTGCCTTATTACTACCTTCCTTTATGACCTAAAGCAGCTTTTTTTCCAAGTTTGATTACCCTTCTTATTCACTAGATGTGTCACTAAATGATTTATGGCCATTAAAAAAAGTATATCCAGACACACACACACACACACACACACACACACACACACACACACACACACACATACACAACCTGAATCACATTTTTAAAATATATGACTCAGACTCTAAATTCAGGTCCAAGAGTGTTTTGAATAATAGCACTGTCTTGAGAATAAACATATAGTCTCTGAAAGTATCTATTCTGAAGAGGACAATATTCAGTTGGCAGTTTAAGGTCATTTTGTTAAAAGTTAGTTGTCATATTTACAATTTATCTCAGTTATGCTATGATTTTTTTTTTTACTGTCTTTATCTCCTCCAAAACTCATGTTGAAACTTAATCCCCAATGGGAAGTGTTTAGGTTAAGGGCTCCAACCTCTTGAATGGATTAAAGGTGAGATAAATTCACCTGTTAATCAGAGACCAAAATTTTTTTAAAAAATGAAAAGGACTGGAGAAAGTGGGTTTGCTGTCTTCTGCTCTTCTACCCTGTGAAGACGTATTCCTCCCTTCTGGAGGATAAAGTATTCAAGACGCCATCTTGGAAGCCCTCGACACCAAACCTGCCAGCACCTTGATCTTGGGCTTTCCATTGTCCAGAACTGTGAGAAAATAAATCATTCTTTATAAACTACTCTGTATGTGGTACTTTATTATAATGCACAAAATAAAGACAATTTACAAATCCAGCAACCAGTTCACAACAACCATTAGCAAAATAATTTTTGCCCACATTGACTAGCCTATGCCCAAGCCAGTAATTTGGTATCTTGTATTCTTTTTTCTTTTTTTTTTTTTTTTAGTTGGAGTCTCACCCTTTGCCCAGGCTGGAGTGCAGTGGCATGCAAGCTCACAGCCACTCCAGACCCTCTGGGTTCCAGCGATCCTTCCACCTCAGGCTTCCGAGTAGCTGGAACTACAGATGTGTGCTACCATGTCCGGTTATTTTTTATTTTATTGTAGAGTCTAGATCTCGCCAGGTTGTCCAGGCTGGTCTCGAACCTGCAGGCTCAGGCAATCCACTGGCCTCGGCCTCCCAAAATGCTGGGATTGCAGGCTAAGCCACCGAGTCTAGCCGGTAGCTCGTATTCTAAGTACTGTATTACATATAAGTGTTGCTGAACCAAGCACAGCACGAATTGTTTTATAACATTAGCCAATTTCCAAATTTACTCTTTTAACATAAAGTGATTCCACTCTCACTGACAGTAACAGCGAGGACAAAATGGCAACTTTAGGAGATGCTTTATCTTTTAATCTTATTAAACAGAAGATAGCGTTAAAAAAAAAAAACAGTGAAAATAGAGTGCACACATGCACACACAAATACTTTCAATATTACCAAAGAAGCAGCATCATCTCCAACATTTTGAAGTAACACCAAATTAAGTTTATTGAATAATGCTCAATGAACATGAGTGCAGATATCTCTGACTTACTGATTTCAAATTCTTTGGATATTTACCCAGAAGTGGGATTGCTAGATCATATAATAATTCTTATCTTTCAGGAACTCCCCCCCATAATTTTCCATAGTGGTTGTACTAATTTAGATTCCCATCAGCAGTGTACAAGAGTTCCCTTTTTGAACACTTCTTACACTGCTGGTGGGAACGCGAACTAGTTCAACCTCTTTGGAAAACAGTGTGGTGATTTTTAAAAGAACTAGAAATCGACCTTCCATATGACCCAGCAATCCCCCTACTGGGAATATACCAGGAGAAACTTAAAAGGGGTTTCAGAAGTTATGTTTGGGTCAATGAAAGATCAGTCTTCACCTATCTTGATGAATGAATCATTTTCTAGATCATGGTTTTGTTAAGTAAAACTTTCTTCTTAAAAAAAAAAATCTGTTCAAGAGGTCATTATATAAAAAGACACCTGCACCTGCATGTTCATTAAAACACAATTCACAATTGCAAAGATGTGGAATCAGGACTGGGCACGGTGGTTCAAGCCTGTAATCCCAGCACTTTGGGAGGCCAAGGCAAGAGGATTGCCCAAGCTCAAGGCTTCGAGATCAACCTGGACAACTTGGCGAGACCGCAACTCTACAATAAATCAAAAAATTAGCCGGGTGTGGTGGCATGCACCTGTGGTTCCAGCTACTTGAAAGGCTGAGACAGAACTATCACCTGAGCCCAGCAGATCGAGGCTGCAGTGGCCATGAGTGCGCCACTGCACTCCAGCCTGGGTGACAGAGTGAGACTCCGACTCAAAAAAAAAAATGTGGAATCAACCTAAATGCCCATCAACCAATCAGTGAATAATGAAAACACACTATGGAATACTACAGCCATCAAAAAGAATGAAATAATATCTTTTGCAGCAACTTAGATGGAATTAGAGAACATCATCCTAAGTGAAATAACTCCGGAACAGAAAACCAGGCATCACGTGTTCTCACTTATAAGTGGGAGCTAAACTAAGAATTTTCAAAGGCATAGAGAATGATATAATGGACGTAAGAGACTCAGAAGTGGGAGAGGGAGAAGCCGTGGAGAAACGAAAATTTGCCTATTGGGTGCAGTGAGCTTAGGTGGGGGTGGTGGGTACACTTAAAGCCCAGACTTCTCTGCCACTATACAATGTAACCACATAACCAAAAGCTATTTGTACTCCCTAAAGTTATTAAAATAAAGAAAAAATAAAATATCAGGAAAATCTATTCAAGCTTCATGTAGTTCCATAGAATAGTAAAAATATCTATAAGCTTCTCTGTGTACATAAATGCTAAGTAAATAGTACCCAGTCTTGCGAGACAGTCCTTAATATTCAATCTAATGAGTGAACGCTGCAACATTAAATTTCCTGTCAACCTGTTAAGCATAATTACCTAACCCAGTACCAGCCCATAAATACACAAGTAATATTATTCAATCTAATAGCTGGAGAAGCAGCTGGGAGTTGTGCAGTAGATTTTCTAATATTAAAATAATTCTAAAAGCTCTGTATTTTCGATCGCCTGCATTTAATCCAACAGTTCATCTTATTTTTCCCCCTGCATCTGTACACATAAAGTCTCATTCAAGGAAGTATTTATTAATCAGTAATACTTTAGGTCCTGCAAGACAAAAGACCTCCCCTGAGAGCCTATCTTTTTTCCAGCCACTCACAATCAAAATAATGAAGCTTGGATTATAGCCAGAGCATAGTAAACAATCAAGTATATAATGACCTCGTGTGGCAAATGGCTATAACTACTGATCCCCCCATCCCCGCTAATGTATTTTTTAAATATTGTATGTATTTATGGGGCATTTAGGTGATGTAATAGGTATACAATGTAATAGGTATACAATGTGGAATGATTAAATCAAGCTAATTAACATATCTATAATCTCTAATACTTGTCATCTTTGTGAGAACACTTGAAACTTACTCTAATTTTGAAATATACATTATCATTAACTATAGTCACCATGCTATGCAATACATCTAAAAAAAATTTATTTTTCCTAATTGAAACTGTGTACCCTTTGACAAAATATCTCCCCATTCTCCTACCACCTAGTCTCTGGCAATCACCATTCTACTCTCTGCTTCTATGAGTTTGATTGTTTTAGATTCCACATATAAGTGAAATCATGTTTTCTTTGTCCTTCTGTGCCTGGGTTATTTCACTTAGCATAATGTCTTCCAGGTCCATCTATGCTGTCATGAATGATAGGCTCTTCTTTTTAAAGGCTGAATAGTATTCCATTGTGTGTATATGCCATATTTTCTTTACCCACTTATCCACTGGTGGACACTTGGGTTGATTCCATATCTTGGCTATTGAGAATAAGGCTGCAATGTGGCTTCTCAGTCTTTTGGCTAAGATCATGTGTGAATAAATGCTCAATAAACATGAGTGCAGATGTCTCTCACTTAATGATTTCAAATTCTCTGGATACATACCCAGAAGTGGGATTGCTAGATCATATGGTTATTCCATTTTTAGTTTTTTCAGGAATCCCCCATAATTTTCCATAGTGGTTGTACTAATTTAGATTCCCACCAACAATGTACAAAAGTTTCCTTTTCTCCACATCCTTGTCAACACATTGTCTTTCATCTTTTTAATCATAGCCATTCTGACAGGTGTGAGATGATAGCCCATCATGATTTTAATTTGTACTTCCCTAACGATTAGTGATATTGAGCATTTTTTTCTATATATCTTTTGGCCATCTGTATGCCTTCTTCAGAGGAATATCTTTTAAGGTCCTTTGTCAATTTTTTAATCAGATTGTTTCCTTGTTATTTAGTTGAGCTTCCAGGGCATGGTGGCTCATGCCTGTAATCCCAGCACTTTGGGAGGCCGAGAAAGGAGAATTGTTTGAGCCCAGGAGTTCAAGGCCAGCCTGAGCAACATAGCAAGACCTTGTCTCTACGGAAAATAAAAAAATTAGCTGGCTGGATACATAACTTGTGGCCCACACCTGTAGTTTCAGCTACTCGGGATGCTGAGGTGGAAGAATCACATGAGGCCAGGAGGATGAGGTTGCTGTGAGCCGTGATCATAACTGTGTCATTGCACTGCAGCCTGGATAATTTTTAGTTTTTTCAGGAATTCCCCATAATTTTAATCTGAGACTCTGACTCAAAAATAAAATTAAATCAACTTTTAAAATAAATAAGTTGAGTTCTTTATATATTTTGGATATTAACCCCTTATCAGATAGATAAATTGCAAACATCTTTTACCAGCATGTAGGTTGGTTCTTCATTCAGTTGTTGCCTTTGCTGTGCTGAAGCTTTTTAGTTTGATACAATCACGTGTCTATTTTTGTTCTTGTGGCCTATGCATTGAGGTCAAATCCAAAATATCATTGCCCATACCAATATATGGAGATTACCCTCAAGATTTTCTTTTAGTAGTTTTACAGTTTCAGGTCTTTAGCTTAAGTCTTTTTTCCATTTCGAGTTGATTTTTTTATACGGTGTAAGGCAAGGGTTCAATTTCATTCTTCTGTATGTTGAAATTCAGTCTTCCCAACCCTATTTACAAGATTGCCTTTTTCACATTGTGTGTTCTTGACACCATTTTTGAATAACAAATATGGTAGATATTAATCCAAATTCTCAAAGGTCACCAAAAACATCAATGATTAAAAGACAAAGATTTCCAGAGTGGATAAAAAACAAGACCCAACTATATGTCCACTATTATAATTGAAGATTTTAACACCCTTCTAGCAGCAAAGGACAGATCCAGTAACAGAAAATCAATAAGGACACTGGTAACTTCAACAACACCATCAATCAACTGGATATAATTAACATCTATAGTCTACTTAATCCAACAAAAGAATACATATTCTTAAACTCACATAAAACATTCACTAAGATAAACCACATTCTGCACTATAAAACACATCTTAACAAATGTAAAAGAATAGAAATCAACCAGGCTCAGTGGCTCAGCCTGTAATCCTGCACTTCGGGAGGCTGAGGTGAGTGGATTGTCTGAGCCCGCGGGTTCAAGACCTGCCCAGGCAATTTGGTGAGACCTCATCTCTACAATAAATCAAAAAAAGTAGCTGGGCTTAGTGGCGCTCGCCGGAGCCCAGCAGGTCAAGGCTGCGGCGGCTGGGAGCAGCCACTGTACTCCAGTCTGGTTGACAGAGTAAGACTCCAACTAAAAAAAAAAAAAGAATAGAAATCAAATAATGTTTGCTCTCAGATTACAATGAAATTAAACTAGTAACCAATTACAGAAAGATGGCTGGAAAATTCCAAAATACTTGGAAATCAAGCAATATATTTCTAAATAATGAATAAAAGAAAGCTCAAGAAAATTTTAAAATATTTTAAACTAAATGAAAATAAGGATATAACCTATCAAATTTTAAAATAGGATTCAGGAAAACATTACTTACAGTGAAATTGATAGCATTAAATGCACTTATTAGAAAATAAGATCTAAAATCAATATTCTAAGTTTTAATCATAGGAAACAAAGGACAAGTTAAATCCAAAGTAAATGTAAGAAAAGAAATAATCATGAGTAGGAGCCAATAAAATAGAAAACAGAAAACCAATATACAAAATCAATAAAACCAAAAGGTAGTTCTTTGAAAATATCAGTAAAACTTTCTAAGCCTTAGCCAGGCTGGCTTCATCTGTTTTTACAGACAGAAGACACAAATTACTAGTATCAGAAAAATGAAAGAAAGGACATCATTACAGATAAAGGAATACTATGGACAACTCTATATCCACAAACTTGAAAAACTAAATGGCATGGATTAACTCCTTAAAAGACACAATCTGGCTGGGCACAGTGGCTCACACTTGTAATCCCCGCACTTTGGGAGGCAGAGGCGAGAGGACTGTCTGAGTCCAGGGGCTCAAGATCAGCCTGGGCAACTTGGTGAGACCACGTCTCTTCTCTTCATTGCTTTTCAACATCATACTGGAAGTCCTAGCTAATGGAATAAGAAAATAAAAGGTGTACAGATTGGAAATAAAGAAATAAATCTGTTTTGTTCATAGACAACAAGATAGCCTATGTAGAAAATCTGAAAGAATCAACCAAAAACTCCTGGAATGGGGGGAAGGGAGATGGGATTAACGGTAGCAAATATCTGTCTGGGGAAGGGGAGACACCTCTTATCAACAAGTGTGCCTGAACGAAAAAGTATATATATATATATATTTGTTGTTTGTTAAAATAAAATAAAGTTACAAAAAAAACCTCCTAAAATAAGTGATATAGCAAGGTTGAACAATACAAGATTAATATACCAAAGTCAATTGCTTTCCTATCTACTAGCAATAAATAGGTGTTATTTGAAATTTAAAAATTACCATTTAATTATCAAGCACAAATAAAATACTTGGGTATAAATTGAACAAAATATCTACCAGATTTATAGGAAGTAAACTACAAAACGTTACTGAAAGATGACAGAGAACTAAATAAATACTCCATGGCAGAAATACTCCATGGTCAAAAATAGGAAGAATTAATATTATCAAGATGTTAGTTCTTCCCTACTTGATCTATAGATTCAACAGAATCCCAATCAATTCCACCAATATTTTGTGGATATTGGCAAACTGAATCTAAAGTTTAAGTGGAAAGGCAAAAGACTAAATAGCCAACTCAATGTTTAAAGGAGAAGAACAAAGTTGGAAGACTGACTCTATCTGACTTCAAAATCACTATAAAGTTACAGTAATTGGCCAGGTTCGGTGGCTCAGCCTGTAATCCCAGCACTTTGGGAGGCCGAGGCAAGTGGATTGCCTGAGCCTGCAGGTTCGAGACCAGCCTGGGCAACTTGGCGAGACCTTATCTCTACAATAAATAAAAAATTAACCAGGCATGTTAGCATGCGCCTGTGGTTCCACCTACTTGGAAGACTGAGGCAGAAGGATCGCCGGAGCCCAACAGGTCAATGCCGGGGTGGCCATGAGTATGCCACTGCACTCCAGCCTGGGCGACAAGAATAAGACTCCAACTCAAAAATAAAAAGCTATAGTAATCAAGACAATATACTATTATTATACAGACAAATGGACCAATGGAACAGAAAGAGAGCTTAGAAATAGACCTACAAAAATACAGTCAACTGATCTTCAAAAAAGGAGCAAAGGCAATACAATGGAGCAAAGACAGTCTTTTCAACAAATAGTGCCAGAACAACTAGAAATTCACATGCAAAAACATAAATCTAGACACAGACCTTACATCCCTCACTAAAATTAACTCAACATAAATCATAAACCTGGCCAGGCACAGTGGCTGATGCCTGTGCTCCTAGCATTTCGAGAGGCTGAGATGGGAAGATTGCTTGAGGTCAGGAGTTTAAGACCAGCCTGGGCATCATAGTGAGATTTTATCACTACAAAAAGGGGGTGGGGGGGTAGTGACACACACCTGTAGTCTCAACTACTCAAGAGGATGAGGCAGGAAATTTGCCTGAGCTCAGGAGGTCGAGGCTGCAGTGAGCTGTGATTGTGCCATGGCACTGCAGCCTGAACAAGTGTGAAACCCCAACTTAAAAATAAATAAATAAATCATAAGCCTAAATGTAAGATACAAAACTATAAAATTCCTATAACTAGGTGATCCTAGGTTAATAATGACTTTTTAGCTGCAACACCAAAGAAACTATCTATGAAAGACTGATAAACTGATAAACTGGGTCTCATTAAAATTAAAAACATCCATTCTGTGAAAGACAAGGTCAAGAGAACGGGAAGACAAACCACAGGCTGGGAAAAAAACATTCCCAAAAGACACATTGATAAAAGGTTATTATCCAAAATATACAAAGAACTCCTTAATCCCAGCACTTTGGGAGGCCAAAGCAAGTGGATTGCCTGAGCCCGCGGGTTCAAGACCAGCCTGGGCAACTAGGCAAGACCTCATCTCTACAATAAAAATCAAAAATTAGCCAGGCATGGTAGCATGCGCCTGTAGTTCCGGCTACCTGGAAGGCTGAGGCCAAGGATTGCCAGTGCCCAACAGGTCGACGCTGGGGTGGCCGTGAGCGTGCCACTGCACTCCAGCCTGGGCAATAGAGTGAGACTCCAACACACACACACACACACACACACACACACAATTCTTAAAACTAAATAATAAGAAAATGAACCCAACACAGTAAATAAATGGACAAAAATTGAACAGACACCTTACCAAAGAAGATATAGTGATGGCAAATAAGCATGTGAAAAGATGTTCATCATGTCGTTAGGGAATTGCAAATAAAGCAAGATGCCACTACAGACCTATAGGAATCACCAAAATACAACCAAATGCTGAAGAGGACATGTACTCTCATTCATTGGTGGAAATGAAAAATGGCGCAGTCACTTTCAAATACAATACGGCCATTTCTTACAAAATTAAACATTTTCTCATCATGCAATCCAGTAATTGCACTTCTTAATATTTACTTAAATAAGCTGAGAACTTAGTCCACGCAAAAACCTGCACAAGGTTTATAGGAGCTTAATTCATAATTGCCAAAACTTGGAAACAACTAGGATGTCCTTCAATAGGTGAGTGAATACAC
Organism: Cephalopachus bancanus; assembly: GCA_027257055.1. Classification (NCBI taxonomy): domain Eukaryota; kingdom Metazoa; phylum Chordata; class Mammalia; order Primates; family Tarsiidae; genus Cephalopachus; species Cephalopachus bancanus. The sequence goes on along the minus strand of JAPVLO010000030.1, from coordinate 1,918,927 downwards.
TGTGGTACATTCAGATGATAGATTACTCAGCACTAAAAAGAAAAGAGTGAGCTATGAAAAGACATAGAGGAAGGCTGGGCACGATGGCTCATACCTATAATCCCAGCACTTTGGGAGGCTGAGCTGAGAGGATTGCCTGAACCCTCGGGTTCGAGACCAGCCTGAGCAACTTGGCGAGACCTCATTTCTACAATAAATCAAAAAATTAGCTGGGCATGGTGGCATGTGCCTGTAGTTCCAGCTACTTGGACGGCAGAGGCAGAAGGATGGCCTGAGTCCAGCAGGTCGAGGATGCAGTAGCCAGGAGCATGCCACTGCCCTCCAGCCTGGGTGACAAAGTGAGACTCCAACTCAAAAAAAAAAAAGACAAGACATAGAAGAGACTTGAAATGAATGAGGAAACTTAAATGTATATATTGCTAAGTAAGTGAGACCAACCTGAAAAGGCTACATACCAAAGGACTCCAACAATATTACATTCTGGAAAATGCAAAACTATGAAGACAGAAACACAATGAACAATTAGTAAGGATGGGGAAAGGGAGGTATGAGCAGGCAGAACACCAGGGACTTTAGGGCAGTGAAAATAGAGGCATGACATCATACATCTGTCCAAACCCATAGAATGCACAACACCGAAAATAAACCCAAACATGAATCATAGACCTTGGGTGATATGTTGATGTAAGTTCATCAGTTGTAACACATGTACCAATTGTGGTTGGAAATGCTGTTAGTGGGAGTGGCTGTGAGGGGTACAGTGGGTGCAAAGAGTATGCTGGAACGCTGTACTTCCTGCTCAATTTTGGCATGAAGCGAAAACAGTTCTAAAACATAAAGTATTTTTTAGGCTTATTAATTTTTAAAAATGCATAAAACTGGTAAAAATCTAATATAATTCTGTAGTTTATAGTAGTACACCAAAGTTAATGTCTGTTTCGATAATAAATTATGGTTAAGTGTTATCAATGGGGAATGATCACTAGGTGATGGGTACACAGGAACTCGAATATTTTTACAACTTTTTGTGAGTTTAAAATTATTTCAAAAAAATTTGTTAAAAAAGAGGTAAGTTTGTTAGGAAGGTTATTATTTACCAGGATTTGTACACACTTTAGTGTTGTAACTTATCTAGTATCTTTCTGGAAGTAATAAGATGTATACCTCTATTTTAAAAACACTTTGTGACCAGGAGCAGTGGCTCAGCCTGTAATCCCAGCATTTTGGGAGGCCGAGGTGAGAGGACTGCCTGAGTCCAGGGGTTCGAAACTAGCCTGGGCAACATGGTGAGATCTCATCTCTACACTAAATCACAAAAACTAGCTGGGCGTTGTGGCGTGTATGTACTTGGAAGGCTAAGGCAGAAGGATCACCTGAGCCCAGCAGGTCGAGGCTGCAGTGGCCGTGAGCATGCCACTGCACTCCAGCCTGGGCAACAGAGTGAGACTCCGACTCAAAAAAAAAAAAAACAAAAACACTTTGTGACTCAATGTCTTTAAAACATGAAAGACCTAATTTCTAGGTGGCTCAGCATATGATGCTCTAAGTTTCAGGCACAGCAGAAGGAAAATTTCTGAATGAGAAATAAGTCTTGTGCTATTAATTATCTCCTTAGAAAAGCAAACTATAAAAAGCAGTACATAAACTCTAATGAGAGATAGGATATGAGAAACAGATCCAAGGGATAAAGCAGGCTCAGGCTACCACAAGACTCACTTCTGTTGTGCTCAACACAGATACTTTTATTTTGAATCAAAATAAATAAATCATAAATTTTTATTAACTTGCTTTTAATCTACACATTTTAAAAGTCATAAACATTTTAAAGGTTAATTAACATTGCAATTTTAAGTTTCTACTTAAAATAGAATCAATGTAACATACAGGTCATTTTCACCTTTTATATTCAGATTGTTCTTCAAAAGTAGAATTTTCATTCTAAAAAGATGTGTCATTTCAGTAAGTATAGAACCATTGTAGTTCAGGAGAATTAAACTCCAACATTTAATTAAGTAGACAAATTCATTTATACCAAATAAAAACAAACCAAAAAACCTGGCATATCATGAGACAGTTTAAATACTTATGGTAATTGTAGATTTATCTTTTCAAAGATAAGTGCATCTGGACTGGTTAACCCACTAAATTATCATCTTTGAATATGAAAACAAAAACAAAAAATGATATTTTAGGAAGGAAAATGGTAGAAGGGAGATTTATTCACCTTGATAAAAAGCATAAAACAAAAACCTACAATTAACATTGTATTAAAGGTGAGAAAGGAAAATGATAGTTTCAAAGTACAAGTGACTTTTCTTTTTTAAAAAAAATAAAATTTTTCACCAGGCACAGTGGCTCATGCCTCTAGTCCCAGTACTTTGGGAGACGGTCAAGAGGATTGCCTAAGCCCAGCAGTTTGAGACCAGCCTGGATAAACCTCCTCTCTACAAAAAATAAAAAAAAAATTAGCCAGGTATGGTAGTGCAGAAGGCTGAGGTGGAAGGATCGCCTGAGCCAGCAGGTCAAGGCTGCAGTAGCCGTGATTGTGCCACTGCACTCCAGCCTGGGTAACAGAGTGAGACTCCAGCTGGAAAAAAAAAAAATTCTAAAACGTAAAATAGATTAAATACAAAGAAAAAAACACTGCACACCTTAACTAAACAAATTATAAAGAAAATATCTAATTATATATAGACCAAAGATGCATCCAAGCAGACTTTTATACTTACTCACATAGTTTAGAGACAAGCAACCAAGTAAGTGTGCCTTATTGATTAATGAAATCCCTTGTCTTTATCAATGTTATTTTCTATTCAACAAAAAATGATAATGCTTTCACTTTCATGATACATTACATATTAAAGCAAGACCGTTTTTATCACTAATTTCTCTGAAAAGGGGAAAAAAATATAGGGCAAAATCCACAAAGCAATGCAAACTATGAAATGAAGAGTAATCACAATGTTCTCAAACTAGAGACGTGTGAACTTTGCAACAGCAGGCTGCCTACTTAATGTGTACAGCAGGGAAAGCAGAGTGAGGCAGAAAATAAGAGGAGGACTACAAAAGCTGAACTGCCAAGAAGATAGCCACTAGCTTTAGTTTCTCTTTCGACTTTACACCAAGCATGCAGGTAAAGAAAAACAGCTCCTTCCAGGTGCAGCAACAAGAATAAAATGGAAAATCTTATCCCTTATCATGTTCCTATAAAAATGGGAAGAAATTTATGTAAAATATACCTCCACCTCAAATGATTTAAGGACATTCATAGTTTAAATAAATCTTTTAATTGTAAGAATGCTTTTTCATTTTAAAAAGAATGGTCTGAGAAGGGAGACAGCAGGTAGCCATTTTAAGCTCCATGTAAAGTGATTCTTTATACTCATGTAAAAACTTTCAGCTTAAAACAAAGGAATGCTTCTACACTGCTGGTGGGAATGCAAACTAGTGCAACCTCTTTGGAAGACAGTGTGGCGATTTCTGAAAGAACTAAAAATTGACCTTCCATATGATCCAGCAATTCCCCTATTGGGAATATACCTGGAGGAACTCAAATCATTCTATAAAAAAGATACCTGCACATGTATCTTTGTTGCAGCTCTATTCACAATAGCAAAAACATGGAACCAACCATGTTGCCCATCGAAGTTGGACTGGATTAAAAAAATGTGGTATATATACACAATGGAATATTATGCAGCCATAAAGAAGGACAAACATATGGACTTCACAGCAACTTGGATGGATTTAGAGTCGATCATACTCAGTGATCCATCACAGAAACAAAGAACAGAGTACCATATGTTTTCACTCATAAGCGGACCTAGAACAATTATTATAATACTATAAGAAAGGGACTGGCAGTAGTGGGAAACTGTCAGGGGAGGGGGGGTGAGATTGGCAGTTGAGGGAAACTGCTAGAGGAGGGAGGGGCATACCTCATCAACAAGGGTACCTGCATAATCAATGTTTGTATACCTAACCCTGAATTATACCCATCTTTATTTAAAAAAAAAAAAAAGCCGGGCTCAGTGGCTCAGCCTGTAATCCCAGCGCTTTGGGAGGCTGAGGTGAGTGGATTGCCTGAGCCCGCGGGTTCAAGACCCGCCTGGGCAACTTGGCGAGACCTCATCTTTACAATAAATCAAAAACTAGCCGGGCGTGGTAGTGCGTGCCTGTAGTTCCGCTACTTGGAAGGCTGAGGCAGAAGGATCACCAGAGCCCAGCAGGTGGAGGCTGCGGTGGCCGGGAGCAGCCACTGCACTCCAGTCTGGGCAACAGAGGGAGACTCCAACTCAAAAAAAAAAAAAAAAACTTTCAGCTATCTTTTAAGTATAGAAAGATTTCTTCTTTACCAATCCTCCAAACTCCCACATAAAAGGATGAAAAAAACCCATACCGCAGATGAAGAAATAAAGGTAGCAAAAAAAGACTAAATGACTAATAAGATAGGTTATGCCATTACCAAACTGGGAACAAAGCCTAACCTGCTTCTCTACAAATGTGTAATAATAACAATAAATATCGATGAAGTGATTAAATACAAAGCTGGTCTTATCCTCAAAATAAGTTAAGATGGAAAGGTGAGGCACCTGATCAAATACACTTAAGATAAAACTTCAGAATCTTTATTCTAAAAATTTTAATTCCACTGTGCAACTTTTAATAGCTACACTAATTTACATGGGACACACTACCATTTACATGTAACATTAAAGTTTTTAGTTGAGAAACTGGTCACCAGTGAGGTGAGAAGCACCAGGGAAAAAAGCCAACCTACTGAGGAAGATAACAGAGTAACAGACATTAAGAGGCTGGGCCTTTTATAATGCAGCTTTGTCACTATATTGATTCTGGAACCATCTACCTCCAGACTTTCTGTTGTGAGAGATAATATCTATTTTTAAATGTTTTTTAACAAAAGAAAATAAACCAGTCATAGAGTTTTACTAAGATTAATACAAAAAAAATTTTTTTGGAACAAAAATAGCTAATAACTTGGGTTTTCTGAAGAGACTTGTATGAATATGAAGCTTCGAAGACACACAAAGCTGAAATATCTGGAACCATTTGGCTGCCTGTAGTCTTCAACAAGATCACAAAGTACTCACAAATTCTTTGACCTTAGGGGAGGGAAAAAAAAAAACAAACAATATAATTTCTTGACTAGCTTGAGGTATCTAATATTCATCTTCATTTAAAATATGTGACAGTTGAAGAGCCCAACTGTCTAAGTAACTCTACCAAAATGCCATAGCCCTTGCTTCCCAAAGAAATATTGTTAAATACTCCAATATTAAAAAAATGAGTGATCTATAAGGTCATTCAGAAGTTATTTAATTTACATCTAAGACTGATACAGTGCTAAAACAGCCACAACACTAGATTTATAATCTCTTTACTTAAATATCATAGATCACTGACATGTGCAGTTTTAACACTGACAACATTGATAATTACAATAAATTAAATAACTTTGAAGGTAAAACATGTAGTAGGTTTGTAATGTTTCTGAAGCACATGTGTGAACCACAAACCCTGCAATGTTAGCGAGTAAATGAACCTAGCCAACTACCAACACCATGATGCAAGAATATACTTGCTCTCCTCATGTTCTAGACTACTCATCATTCTTGCAAAGAGTCAAAGATCATGGCCTTGTAAAAACACCTAAAAAAGAAAGTCAACTGCTAGCATTGTTAATAAAAACAAAAATAATAATATAAAAGGATTCTTAGCTAAAACAAAGAAGTGCTAGATAAAATTTTAAAAGTGGTTTTACAAAGTCAATTAAATTGAGTTGGGTGTATTATAGAATACTATACAGTATTATATACACACACACACACATATTATATACTATGTACTATACACTGTATAGCATATAATACTATACTGTAGTGCTGGCTTAACTTTATTTAATAGTATCATAAGTGAATTCTAACCTATATTTTTAACATCATTTGTAGTACAGAGGCCACTTGAATTTTCTAGATAGGCTTTAATTCACATTATGTGAAAAACAACTACAGGTATATGCAACAGTAGTTAAGTAAAATGTTGAGGTTTTCAAAATTCTTGAGCTATATCCCTTACAAATGTCAAGTCCCTATTAAACAGCAGACACTTTGTGATAGGAGAAAGGAAAAATCAAATTTCTCTTAAAACTAAACCAAAAAAAAAAAAAAAAAGTGGTTTCTACTTTAGGCATTAGATCATCAAGTTATTAGCATGTGTGCAGAGGATACTTGTTATACAATTCCCTTCCTATTCTCTCTCAAGTGTTCATTGATAAATTCTCCCCTAGTCCCTTTATCAATATAGGTACCACTCACTTAGTAGAATATAGTCAACTCCCAATTATCTGGGTGATAAATTAACTGATTAAGACAATGACTCAATGATTAGGCAATGTCAACTCATCCTTGACTTGACTCAAAACCAAATTCCTTAATCTTAGAACTTTAGCTAATGTAAACATGGATGCAATCCGTATCCTGCAACTTTAAATATCCTCCTTATTGAATAGAGTTGAGAAGAAAACTTAATTTTGCAAGCAGTTTATTATTAAAATATCTAAAGATTGGTGGTATAGAGAAGAAACAATAAGGGGACAAAACAGAGAAGAAGGGGTTAAGAAAGAGCATTTATTACTGTAATTATCCCTGTCTTACAGATAAAGGAACTAAAGGATAAAAAAAGATGCTTATTTTAGCTCAGACCATAGAGTTAGAATTTAGTCATGATTAGATTCTAAACAATCTAAAGTCCCCTAAAGCCCTTCACTGTTTCTTAATATAATTTTACATAACCTTTTCTGTTAAAAAGTTGCTTTCTCACAAGTTAGTACACTTTTTTACACAAAAAAAATATTAGTCTGTCGTCTTTGTCTATTTATCTAAATCTACCTTTTCAACCAGATTTTCATGTTTGTCTTTAAAGTCTTCATTAACATCCAATGTTAAGATAGGTACCTCCTGTAGATAATCAAAGTTGGTTCTGTTTAAAAAGAGATGAACAAAATAATCAGAAAAGCAATAAATAAAAAAGCAACATTAAAAATTCATTCTTTTATCATTGGAAAATCAAAATATTATCAATCATTTCACACTAAAGTTAAACAATGTTAATTCATCCTTGATGTGATTCCAATGAAATTCAAAATCAAAATCCTTAATCTTAGGACTTTAGCTAATGTAATCATTGATGAGAACCTTACCCTACAGCTTTAAATATCCACCTTACTGAATTGAGTTGAGAAGATACACTTAATTTCACAAGCAAGTACGTCATCTGGCAGCCCCTTCTTTCTCATCTAGATGTAATGTATGTAGCCAAAAAGCTCAGGTACAAAATAAAGCTAGGTATTGTGACATGCGATTCTCCACAAAAACAAAAAAAAAATGAAGTAGGCATTTTTGCATTTTAAAGATGAGAAAACCAAAGCTCAGAGATGTCATTCTGAGGCTCAGAGGCTGCCCAAGGTCATATGCTCCCAGGTGATACTGGACTTGAACCAAGATCTGACTAATGACAATGTCTACACTCTCAACAACTATGCTATACTATATCCCAAGTCATGATAAAGAAACAAATATGAATATATTATATTAAAATCCTTTCTGAAAGAGAGTACCTAAACAATGCACTGATATATTTACTACTTAAAGTGAAATTTCATATGTTATGTTGTCGATACTACTAGGGGGTACTAGCTATAAACACTTTAAGAAAACAGGATCTCACTGCAATCAAGAGAATCAAAATCCACACCTAATGGGAGATACCAATAAATAAAATGACTACAAACAAAGAATTTTACATGTCGCTACTCATATCTTCTAAATTTTAGATGAAAATTCAATAAAGGTATTTAAAATAAATAGTAAAAAAGAATAAAGAAATCTTACTTCAGCGTTCTATGTAGAAGCCAGCTTTCATGTTTATAATGAAGCTTCTCTAAATATTCAAGAGGAATGTCTTGTTCTTCTATTCTTCCTCGTAAATGTATTCTATTTAAGCATTTCTAAAAGCGAGCAATAAGAGGGAAAAAAAGGCAGAGAACAATTATTCTTGACTGCTGCCATCAAAATTTTCTTTCCAAGTGTCTCTCACTAGTTCTACTAGCCAAACATTACTTCTTGAAAGTTGAAATAATTCATTTCCCATCCATGTGCTTTTCAGTCATTTGGTGGCTCTAAACCGGTAGTACTTTCAAAAATAAGTATCATTTGTTGGTGTCCACACATGAAATATACGAATATGCTTGATTAAAAAATTCATTGAGCATCTACTTAAAATGTTTAGAGTTGACAGGTACAACATATACCAATCTATCAATGTAATCCTGCTTTGTTGCTAACCACAACAAATGTCTAAGGTCAGTTCATGTAAATCCACTAAAGGCAGTGGTTCTTAATGTGATGAAAGCGCTGGACCAACACAACCAAGACAGCTTTGGAATGCCTTATACCTATCACACATCTGGATTTTTGCTGTTGTTGTTTTTGAGATACTGTCTCGTTCTGTCACCCAGGATGTAGTGCTGTGGTGCAGCCTCAAACTTCCTAGGCTCCAGTGATCCTCCTGTTTCAGTTTCCAATAACTGGGACTACAGTCACATTCCACCATGCCTTGCTAATTTTTTTTAGAGATGAGGTCTCACTATGTTTCCTAGGCTGTTCTCAAACTCTGACCTCAATAGTACAGATATAGGTGTGAGCCACTGCACCCAACCTATATCTGTACTATTGAAAAAGATAACCACTAGCTACCTATGACTTTTGAGCACTTGATATTTGGCTAGTGTATTAATCAAAGAATTAAATTCCTGAATTTTATTTAATTTTAATAAACTTAAATGTAAATAGTCACATTAGACAGTGCAGCTCTAGATATTTTTCCCAGGAAAAAATATACATACAAAAGTGTGTATAATTTGTGGGTTAAAGAAGCCCTCAGAAACTCATTCATGTATTCCAAAAAATAAGAATCTCCAACCTACATGACATGCATTAAGACTATAGCAGCAAGCCGGGCTCGGTGGCTCAGCCTGTAATCCCGCGCTTCTGGGAGGCTGAGGTGAGTGGATTGCCTGAGCCCGCGGGTTCGAGACCCGCCTGGGCAGGAGAGACCTCATCTCTACAATAAATCAAAAAATTAGCCAGGCGTAGTAGCGCGCGCCTGTAACTCCAGCTACTCAGAAGGCTGAGGCGGAAGGATCGCCAGAGTCCAGCAGGTTGAGGCTGCGGTGGCCGGGAGCGGCCACTGCACTCCAGTCTAGGCAACAGAGTGAGACTCCAACTCAAAAAAAAAAAAAAAAAGACTACAGCAGCATACAAACTGTGCTTCAAAATCTATTATACATTATATTCAATTAAACAGTCACTGAATCAAAAAATATAAGAAACAATAATAAAAATTTTATGCTAGACTTTAAGATATTAACTATGAACATTTTCAGCAAAATGAAATTATTAGTAGTCTTTACTTTTTAAAATTTATATTTACTATCTTTATAATTAAAAACAAAAACCTTTTCAAAAATAAAAGTGATTTCAAAATTATTAGAATTGCTAAATTCTGGCATACTTAATATTAGAAGATGAACACAATCATCTGTTAAATCAGAAATCTAGTTTCTTTGAAAATTCGACTTCAGTTGCAACACGGTATTCTAACTAATTTAAAGCAAGAAGTTATGACACATTCATCAGAGTCCACCTTGTGACATAAGGAAGAAACAGGAATAAAAACCAGAAACAAGAGGAATACAAGCACCAAAATCAAAAGGCTTCTGATTAAATGTGAGATCTTAATATTTAGGTTAGATTCATGAAAGGCATCTACTTGATCTCCCTGGATTCATTTCACAATACCATATGTAAATAGTATAGCTAGGGTGCAATCTATCACAAAAAGCACATTTTCAAGTGATCACCCTGAAGTGAAAATGGCAAGTTTCCTCTAAGTGTCTTCCCAACTGTGGCTGCCACTATGCACTCATTCCAAACCACAAACAACGACAAAAGATTTCTTGAAATTCATCTCCATCAACATTGCCATTCATTCAGTAAATATTTACCAAGCTCCTACTGTGTACCCAAGCACGGTTTTAGGCACTAGATATTAAAATACCCAAAGTCCCCTCATGAAGCCTATATTCCAGGAGTTGCTGGAACAAGTTCCTTACTCTAGCTGTGATGGATAAGAGAACCTGCAAAAGTTGGGAAGAAATAAGTAAAGTAAAATAGAACTAAGGAAGAACAAAGAAGAGCCTGAAAGAGGGACTTGCCAAGTCTGAGCTTCCAGTCTGCTGAGAAAATAGAATGCTTCTATCTATACAGTTACGAGTTTAAAATTTGGAGGTGAGGAGTGGCAGGGTGGGGGATTGGAATTAAACTACACTGCCTTCATTACATACCACTGAAAAGATTTCTAAGTATTATTTTAAATTTCCAGTGGCACAAACAAACTTTCATTGGGTCTCACCTCCGGAGTGGCTCGAAGATAAATGATTCCATCCAATTCAAGGCTTTGGCCAAACTGGTTATTCATCCAGTCATGCCAGTCTTGATAAATTGTCCACTCTGTTTCATTCATGCAGTCAGATTCATACAAATTAGATGCGAAAATATACCTGAAAAAGAGAGTTCGCCAACACATAAATTATTTCAAAAAACAAAAAAAAAACTACAAAGAAATAAAAAAGGGAAAGTAATCCTAATGAATGAACACAGAACATGTTCTTAAATATAGGGGCAGATAGTGCCTTGGGCAACAGGAAAAGACAAGATTCTCTCTGTCTGTAGGAAATGTGTTCTTGGCCAATGGTTCTCAATATATGGTATGAGGACTCCTGGAAGTCCCCGAAATCCCCCAGGAGGTTTTGTGAGAGGCCCTATTACTTCATATACTACCATCCTTGAAATAAAAGAACATATCATAACAGATTGAATATAGAAGCAAAAACAAAAATCCAGTTGTCTTCTATGAAGTAAGACATTAAGAGATTCACAAAAATGCAAAGCAATGCTACTCTCCTCACTAATCTGTTTTAAAAAAAATTGTTTTTGTCAAATGTATATTATTTATGTTACTATGTAATAGGTTTATTGCTGCAAATTTTATATAAATACATTTTTATATTTCTTCATCTTAACATCTAATAACAAATATCAATAAGAAACAGCTCTTTGGAAACCTTAATAGTTATTAAGAAAAAAAAAAAAGAGTCCTAAGACCAAAAGTTTGAAAGCCTCTATTCTGAGCTAACTTTTGAAATCAAAAGAATCCTAACATAAGCAGGGCAATTCTAAGGCCTCCTTAGAGATTGCTTTCTCCTTGCTCCAGATAAGATATAGATCCATATTTAACCAGGGCAGATAAGAATTTCAAAAGGGTTGGGGGGCACTCTTTATATTTGAATGAGATGGCCACCATATTCCTTACAGTTTCCATGGAAGCTAGGGATTACAAATGCTAGTACTACCTTATTGCCATTATTATCAGATTGTTGAGAAATTTATATGTCCATTTTCGATCTCAGATCAATCAGAGAGATTTTCACCTCTCCTATTACTTTGATTCCCAGGAAACAGAAAGAAAAAAAGTTCAGTTTTAAGCCAAAACTCCAAACAGCTGAGTATGAGTCATGTCTACATACCTGTCACTATACACAGATCGTTCAAAAAATAATACAGGTTTCTCTGCATCTTTGAGTTTGCTATTGAGAAAGGTTAGCTGAGCTCGTATTCGACTCAGACAGGCATATGTCTGGAAGGTGAAAGACCATCTTTCAGGTTTCTCATACATCATCTGAAGAACATTACCTCCATTTTTCTGAGATGTTGTTAGTTCCTATTTTGAATGAGTTAAAAGAAACAAAAGTGAAGTTAATGATCAATAGGGCTATTCTAATTTTTTAAGGTCTCAATAAGAGAGGTTGAATAAATAAATGCATCAATATTAGCAAAACCCCTTCCCTGTACTCTTTCCCACCATATTTTTCAGATTACTTAAGGTCTAGAAGAGTACTTAGATCTTTCTCACAAGAGGTCACAAACTAACAATCTATGGAAGAAATTATTTGTTTGACCCATACAAGACTTTTTTTTTTTTTTTTTTTTTTGAGTCAGGGCCTCACTTTGTAACCCAAGCTGGAGAACAGTGGCACAATCACAGCTTACTGCAGCCTCAAGCTCCTGGGCTCAGGCAATCCTTCCATTTCAACCTCCTGAATAGCTGGGACAACAGGCGCGCACCCCTACACCCGGCAAACTTAAAAAAAATTTCTTTGTAGTGATGAGGAGGTCTCGCTATGTTGTCTAGGCTGGAACTCCTGAGTTCAAGTGATCCTCCTACCTTGGCTTCCCAAATCCTGGGATTACAGACATGAGTTGCTGAGCTCTGCCAAAGGAGGACTTTTTAAAAAAATTTTGAATTAGTTGTCAATATTTGAAGGCTAAATAATTTCACACAAAACATTTGGATTTACATCTTCTTTTTTTAAAATGGAAAAATCAAGCAATACTGTACTCCCTCTTGGCAAAAGCCAGCTAGAGGCAAGTCACACACGCCTCCACTGGCTGGGATAGGTGCTGTTCAGCTTCTCAGTCCCACCATTCCCTGATGATTCTCAAAGAAGGCCTGATGTATTCATTTGGCTACTTGGCCCCTTTAGTTGAATTTGTAACCCTCATCTTCCAATGTAACACAATAGATCCTCCCCCAAATTTTGCAATTCAATAATCTTATTGTTAGAACCAATATTTTCAGTATTGAGAAAAAAATACAAGTGTAAAATAAAAAATTAAAAACTGCAATCTTCCATCTGAATTGGAAATGGTATCTAGAACACATGAATTATTTTCTATAAAATATACTTTTCCACCAAAGGCCTATAAACAACGCTAGCCCTATAGAAATATACATAAGTACTACTCAGATTATGATCTCTAAATACCACTTTTCGCTGAAAAGAATTAGGATTCTCTACCTGATTCTACATCTGGGGAAGGAAACATATAAGGCGAGTTTCATATATGTTGTTCCAGAAAACAAGGAAACTCTCAGAGACTACTGGGATCATGTCAGGGCAAAAGAGCCAAATCATGGGGCTCCCACTGGTCAAAGGCAGGACAATTTGAACAACAAAAAAAAAAAAAAAAAAAAGTAAGTCATACATCCTAAGTTCTCAATACTAAAAAAAAAAACTCTACTCATCTTTTGAGACTGCTAAGGCACCAATTAATTATTCTGGAAATGTGTAGGTAAAAGGAAAAAAAGAAAATCAAGAGTTTCATTCTGGCCTTTTCTGTAGAAATGCTTTCAGGGTAATGAAGGTGCAGATGAGGAAAAGTTCTTCTTTCCTAACGAATCCCAGCTGATAATTTCAGAAGACTTGAGAAAGAATATCACCTTTACAACATTTACTAACATACTGCATTGAAGCAACAGTTAGCAATAGATGCTAAAAAAGTTAACAGAATTTTATAATTTTTATAATTTTATAATTCTGATTAGGCTCACAACACCTGAACTGACGAATTTTAACATCACAAAAGACATCCTACTGATGTAAAGAAATATATATCACCAAAGAGGAATCGTGCCAAAAAGATAATTAAAGTAAACCTAATCAATCCTCTAGCCCTACCTACAAATTTACAGAAGACACAGAGAAATGAGAAGCATGTTAAATTTCATCACAGAGATAGACAGTCAAAACCAGAATAAAGGAAATTATATAGAACAAATGGACCAGTTTCTTCAACAAATAAATTGCAAAAAAAATAAAATAAGAGGCAATCAGCAGATTAAAATTTAAAAGATTTATCAAAGCCAGGGGCAGTGGCTCATATCTGTAATCCCAGTGCTTTGGGAGGTAGAGCTGGGAGGATGGCTTGAGATCAGAAATTTGAGACATGCTTGGGTAACAAGCAAGATCCCATCTCTACAATTTTTAAAATTAACTGGGTATAGGGCGTGCAACCAGCATTTTGAGCTTAAAGAGGGCTATGACAGCACTACTATATTCCAGCCTGGGTGACAAAGTGCGATGGTGTCTCAAGGAAAAGAAAAAGACATATCAATGTGTGCACCTCATCTGGCTCCCAATTTCAACAAATTATTTACAAATTATGAAGCAAAGGGGAAATATGAACAAAAACTAAATATAAAGACACAAAAGAATTACTAATATTTTAGATTTTTTTTAAAAAAGAACCTTTATACTTCTGGAGTTCTTTTTGAGTATTTTCTACAGATGAAATAATATAACCTCTAAGACAGATTCTTCAAAGTGTGGTAGGAAAACCTCTAGGGGTCCTTGAAATCTTTCAGGCGACATAGGAAATCTGTCTCACGATGATGTAAATATACTTAACACTACTGGGCAGTACACTTTTAAATGGTTCAGACAGCAAAGTGCGTGTTTTTTGTTTTGTTCTGCTTTGTTTTGTTTGAGTTGGGGTCTCACTCTGTCGCCCAGACTGGAGTGCAGTGGCCACTCCCGGCCACCGCAGCCTCCACCTGCTGGGCTCCGGCGATCCTTCCGCCTCAGCCTTCCGAGTAGCCGGAATTACAGGCATGCGCTACCACGCCCGGCTGACTTTTTGATTTATTGTAGATATGAGGTCTCCCTGCCCAGGCAGGTCTCAAACCCGCGGGCTCAGGCCATCCACTCACCTCAGCCTCCCAAAGGCGCGGGATTACAGGCTGAGCCACCGAGCGCGGCTTGGTGTGTGTTTTTTATAACAGTAAAAAAATTAATCACCAAAAAAACCCATAATCTCTTTGTATTTGAATTTCCCAAAACATATCATCTTTTATGCTGAAGTTTACTGTATTAAAATAACTTAGAAAACCAATCCTGATTCATCACATGATTATAAAAAAATTATTTATAAAAACACAAATGTGTAAACTAAAACTGAATTTTTAAAACTGTAATACAAGTTTCAGCTTTGAAAATTCAGTTAGTATTTTTTTAAAGTTTGAAAACAGAGTTGATTAGCGAGAAGAGAAGGAAAAAGGAAGATTCATGGCAGGAAGACCTGTCATGGGCAAGTTTCTCCAAAGCAACAAAAAAAACCGCTGAAGATATTAGTTTTTAATCTCTTAGTTTAATAATGTATCAAATTAGAAAATTAACAGTAAGCCAGGATAATATTTTCTGGTTCTTCGATATAACCTAAGAGTTCACATAAAATATTTTCTTTTAATCTTATGCATGAAATTTAAGACAAATTGTTGAGGTTTCTGTATGCAATTATAAATATTAAGAAAGAAATACATATCAAAAATTGATCCAAGGTTTCCCAGGCTGGTCTCGAACCCTCGGGCTCAGGCAATCCACTCACTTGCCTTGGCCTCCCAAAGTGCTGGGATTACAGGCTAAGCCCCGAGTCCAGCCTGAATATATTTTAATAATAACAATTTTAAAGAACTCGGCCAGGCACAGGGGTGCACGCCTATAAACCCATAACTTTGGGAGATCAAGGCATGGACAACACAGTGAGACCTGGTCTCCACAAAAAGAAATTACTATAATCTGTTATATAAGCACATAGTTGTCACTTTCAACGACCTTCCTGAACTCCTTGGGCCGTGGGGTGAGGGCAGGGAGGGTGGGGCAGCCCTGACCCAGGACCTTACTGGGCCTGGGATGGGCCTGGGGGTGGGGCGAATGGGGTGGGCATGGGGAGGGTGGGGCACGGGGGCCAAAAAATAAAGGAGGAAAAAAAACTGATCCAAAATATAACACACATCATTTTGACAAAATTGAATGTTAATTATATCAAGTTTTCCCCTCTGAAAAATAGCCATATAAAAAATGTGAATGCCTAAGAGTTAAACTACAAGAAGTAAAAATTGGTAGGACATTTCTAGAAAGCAATTTAGTTACATTTATTTTTTTAAAAGCCTGTACTTTTTGGACCAATAAATTCCACTTTTGAAAATTTATTCTAAATAGAGCAAGTAAGTTATAATTCCACTATTGCTAGGCATTTACATTCAGCAAATAATAGTATACACATACAATAAATTAGGTTGCCTTTAAAAATCATTTATGGTACCTTTTTAATGATAATTTTAATTGCCTTTACATAGGTAACAGGGCAGGAAAGCAAAGGACAAAATTATATACTTTTTTGTTAAGCAAGGGCTGCAGTTACTTCTGGGTAATAAGGTTATAGAAATGTTTTATTCCCCTTTTTTGATAAGCTCTGATATTTTCTTAACTTCCAATAGTTAACAGGTTATTACTTTATAATATTAAAAAATTATGTATTCACCCACCAAACTGGATACAGTAAATTAATTATCTCAACTATACAAAAGATACATAGAGTGGTGGGATTATGAACAATTTCCATTTTGCTCTCTATTATTCATATCCATAGTCACTTCATGAGAGAATACTACATTGTCTTATAGAAGTATAGATTATTGCCAAGATAAGTGAAAAATAAAAATATCAAGAAATAAAATCACTTACCTTTTAATTCTAGGTCTAATCTTTGTAAACACTGCAAAACAGTCCAATTAAGTTCAATAAAAAAGATCAGAGTCTACCAAACAGCATAATTATAACAGCCAACAAAAGTTACCAGGTAATTTCAGAAGGTACAAGTGGAAGTATTTTATCAAGCATGCTTAAGTAATTTTCAAGAACGACTTATTAAAAGCAAAAAATATGCTAGTATTTCACAGACAAGAATATTTTTCAGTTACTAACTTTTCAATGGCTTCTTAGTGGTAAGAAGTATTGGATAAAAGTAAAATACTCTCATGCCTGTAATCCCAGTACTACGGGAGGCGGAGGAGAGAAGATTGCCTTAGCCCAGGGGTTCGACACCAGCCTGAGCAAAAATGGCTAGACCTCATCTCTACAATAAATCAAAAAATTAGCCGGGTGTGGTGCACACCTGTAGTTCCAGCTACTTGGAAGATTGAGGTGGAAGACCTGCCTGAGTCCAGCAGGTCAAGTCTGAGATAGATGTGAGCATGCCACTGCAGTCCAGCCTGGGCGACAGAGTGAGACTTCCACTCAAAAAAAAAAAAAAAAAAAAAGTAAAATAGTACTAGTAGTGTATATGTCAATTAACCCGATTTAACAATTCCATAAAGTATACATACTTTAAAACATCATATTGTACACCATAAATATATGTATATCTGATGATATTTTTTATATATTTTATCTGCTGATTAAAAACTAAAAGTTTTTCTTAAATGTTTTAATTTTAAAAAATAAAATAGTGCTCTACAATTAATAACAATGATCTCCCAAAATAATTCAGCACAATGGAGAAAAAAAGAGGGAGATATCTTCCTAACAGTCTGTATATCTCAAGAATAAGCTAAAAGGAAGCAATTAAATCAAACGTTGGTGCTGGGCACAGTGGCTCACACCTGTAATCCCAGCACCTTGGGAAGCTGAGGCAGGAGGATTGCTTGAGTCCAGGAGTTTGAAAGCAGCCTAAGAAACATAGCAAGACCTTGTCTCTAAAGAAAAAAAAAAAATTTAAAAAATTAGCTAGGCGTGGTAGTGCATGCCTGTAGTCTCAGCTGTGTGAAAGGCTGGAGGGGAGGACTGTTTGATTCCAGAATTTCAAGGCTATGCTGAACTGTAATCATGCCACTGCACTCTAGCCTGGATGACAGAGTGTGACCCTGACTCAAAAAAATAAAAAATAAAAATAAATCAAAGTGTTGGGCCTAAATAATAACATAAATCACCAACTCATACATTATTATTTGAAATAAACTTTCAATACAAAGACTGAATGGCATGTTTTAAAGATTATCTTACCAGGGGAGAGGAGAGGAAAGAGATTACATTATTTTCTTAGGTACTTTGCCTCTTATTTTGCCAAAATTAGTGGTAGCTTATCAACAATACAGCAACAATTCAGCCACTAGGTGGCAGATTAAAAAACAGCTATGACAAAACAAAAGCTAAGAATACAAATGCACAATGAGTTATTAAGGGAAGAGTTACTAAGGAAAGAGGTACTGAAGATACAACTCTTCACATTCTACAAATGCCAATAAGTATGATCAAATGGCTAACATCCAAACAGGACTGGCCTTTCCAGGATTGGATCTGAAAATAGTTCACTTTTCATTGTTGACAAATTCTTAGAAAGACGAGATTTAAACAGTAGGTGATTCATACTATAACCCCAAGAAATACATAGAATGAGTAGAGAAGGGTTCCAGGATGAAAAAAGAAAATCTCATTTCTTGAGTCTAGTGGAAGAAAATATTTAAAGACTCTGAGAAATCACTCACCCACCCACTCTCATATTCCACAACCTAATGCCCCAAAATACTATTCCCACACTGTCTGAAATTCTAACTAGAAGTATAGCCCACTAACAACATAGTAGCTTTCAATACACACAAAATGACTAAAGCTATTAAAGAATGATCAAAATCCAACAAAGATAATCAAATTGTAACATCATGGAGATCGCAATGAACTGTCTGATGAAAGAATATGTTACTAATAGAACACATGCATGCTAGTTGTAAAGAATGGCCAGCATGGCATTTTGACTCTAGTACATGGAAAGAAAATGCCCTAGCCCATAAACATGAATATCAGATTCATGAAGTCACAGGTCTTCAAATGAAGACAGACACATCAGTGTGTCATAGTCTGATACATGATCTAATTGACATAATCTAACTAATTCCTCTGGGCTCCAATTCCAAACTCAACAGACAACCTTATTACTGTAAATTGTCTTCCCATGTGTATCAACGCAATGCTTCCAACCTCTCCTCTGCAATGTAACTAAAAGGTTCAATGTATTCCCAACACTAACAGAGATTCACTGGGACAATGATTTTCAACCAGGAGGCATCTCATATATTTGAACTCCTAAGGCATTGTTTGTTATTTTAAAACACACCACACATTCTTGAGATCTTTATTTTAAAATGCACCCAAATTCTTGATATTTTTGTGTGTATGTGCAGTTATGGAATACATGAAAATTTCAAGGTGTCCATCACCCAAGTACAATACATTTTTTAGTCCTGCTATTCTGCCATCAAACACTGAGTTAGTTCTTCTTACTGTATGTCTGTAGCCTTTAACCCACATCTTTTCATCTTTCCCATTTTCCCTGCACTCACCCTGTCCAGTCTCTATTTTTCCACTCTCTACCTTCATGTGTTCAAATTTTTAGCTCCCACAAAGATTCTTATGAGTTTCTCCACTGGTTTGGAATTATGTGCCTAACAGGCAAGGGACTGATCTAAATTCAGTGACTCTTAACGATTACATTTCTTTCTGCAAATCAAAATGTTGGGCATTTTGGTTTTACATATCAGTTTCTGTGCCCTTAGTTAATGTGTGGCATGCTGAGAGTCAAATGACAATTGTGTCCAAAGGACCTTAAATAGAGTGCCATGTATACAACTAGCTGAGACCAGAGTCACAGGCAGTGAAAGAATTCACCAAGAGAGTTGTGAATTAAGAAAGGCAGATTTAGGCTGGGCGTTGTGGCTAACGCCTATAATCCCAGCACTTTGAAAGGCCGAGGTGAGAGAATCGCCTGAGCCCGTGGGTTTGAGACCAGCCTGGGCAACTTGGTAGACCTCATCTCTACTATAAATAAAAAAATTAGCTGTGTGTAGTGGCATGTGCCAGTGGTTCCAGATACTTGGAAGGCTGAGGGAGAAGGATTGCCTGAGCCTAGCGGGTAGAGGCTGTGGTGGCTAGGAGCGTGCCACTGCACTCCAGCCTGGACGACAGAGTGAGACTCTGACTCAAAAAAGAAAGGCAGATTTATTAAAGGCAAGATACATTGCAAGCCGGGCTCGGAGGCTCAGCATGTAATCCCGCGCCTTGGGAGGCTGAGGTGAGTGGATTGCCTGAGCCCGCGGGTTCAAGACCCACCTGGGCAACTTGGCAAGACCTCATCTCTACAATAAATAAATAAAAAAAAATTAGCCGGGCATGGTAGCGCACGCCTGTAATTCCAGCTACTTGGAAGGCTGAGGTGGAAGGATCACCGGATCCCAGCAGGTTGAGGCTGCAGTGGCTGTGAGCAGCCACTGCACTCCAGTCTGGGCAACAGAGTGAGATTCCAACTCAAAAAAAAAAATACATTGCAAGGGAGCAACAGGCAGTGTAGCAACGGGAAGGCTGTCTGCTGTCTGCCAAGAGGCAGGAACTAGAAGGAAGTTTTATAGGACTATGCTGGGGAGTTAACATGACGCATAAGGGGTCTGGAGAGGGAAGTTAGCTATGTGCTGTTCAAGGGGTCTGGAGGACGGTTGATTGGTTGATTGATTGTGGTGATCTGTTCCTTAAGACAGGGTTAATTTACAGCAACGGTTAACTGCTTTTTGTAACATTTACAGTAGTCACCCGAAGTTTAGTTTACAACAATGATTTACAGCAGTCAGCAAGGTTTTTGAACTCTTACTATGGTCAGTAAGTTTCTTGCAACATCTGTAAATCTCACTCTTGAGGTTTCTTTCCTCAGTTTAATTTATCCACTTGTTGCTGCCTATTTGGGCCTTATACTTTTCCATGTGGAGGTCACTAAGAATCCAATCTAAGAATCCAATCTAAGAATCCCCTCTATATCTCTGACATTGGTTTAATCTGGTTAGCTTCTACCATGCCTGAAAAAAACTGCATTGATAACTGACCCCAGAAATGAGGGAAAAAAAGGTGCTTTCAGAACTCAAGCCTCTCATTTCATAAGGTAAGCAAATTTGAGTAGCCACTTTAGTAAAAGGATTTAAAATATGAGAGAAGACCCAGAAAAAATGGGCATAAAAACCTAAATAGGAACTTCACAAAAGAAATCCAAATGACTAGTAAACATATTAAAGGGAATGGAACCTCATTAGCAATCAGGGAAGTGCAAAGAAAAAAATAAAAAGAGCCAGGGTGGTGGCTCACTCCTGTAATTCCAGCTCTTTGGGAGGCTGACACAGGAGGATGACTTGAAGCCAGGAGGTTGAGATCAGACCAACAAAGTGAGACCCTGTCTCTACCTACAAAAAATTTTTTTTAAATAAATAAATATTCAGCAGATTGGCAAAAAATTAGGAAGTCAGAAAATACTAAATGGTGGCAAAGACATGAACTGAATGAAGGTTTGATTACACTGTGAAGAGAGAAAATTGGTAAACCCCCTTGGAAACAGACATCATAAGCATATGCCACCACCCAATAATTTTACTTTTTATTCCTAGAGAAACCCTTGTATGTATGTATCAGAATTCATGTTCAGAGCAATGTTGTCTATAATAGTAACTAAACTGGAAACCACTCAAAATCAGAGGTATAAAATGGACAAACAGTGATATGTGGATAAAATTAAATACTACATAGCGATGAAAATAAATAAGCTCCAGCTGCATGTAACAATGTGGACAAATTCATAAATTTATTAAGGAAAAGGAGCAAGAAGAAAAAGAATGCAAGCAGAATAATTCCATTATATAACATTCAAAAACAAATAAAATTAAATTTTACTGCTTAGAAATATGTTTATGTATGGTCAAACAATTTCTAGAAAGCGGGAAAATTATTATCACAAGAGTATGCCAGTGATTACTTCTAGCAGAGTAGTTATCCTAGGGAAAGAGACATTATGATTGGAAAAGGACAGAGACTTCTGGAATGATGATGTTCTAATTTTTTTTACCTGGATAATAGTTAAAGATATAAGCTATAAAATTGTTCTTCAAATGGTACATAGGTTCCATACCCTTTTCTACAGATATTTCACATGTAAAAAAAAGAAATAAATAAACTTACCAATTTTTATTTATTTATTTATTTTTTTTTTGAGTTGGAGTCTCACTCTGTCACCCAGACTGGAGTGCAGTGGCTGCTCCCGGCCACCGTAGCCTTGACCTGCTGGGCTCCAGCGATCCTTCCGCCTCAGCCTTCCAAGTAGCTGGAACTACAGGCACACGCTACCACGGCCGGCTCATTTTTGATTTATTGTAGAGATGAGGTCTCGCCAAGTTGCCAGGCGGGTCTCGAACCCGCGGGCTCAGGCAATCCACTCACCTCGGCCTCCCAAAGTGCTGAGATTACAGGCTGAGCCACCGAGCCTGGCCCTTACCAATTTTAAAATTCTACTGAAGGCTAAACGCTGCCTTTCCTCACAAATCAGATGTAAAACATAAATTTCTTAAGAAATGGGGTCTATATGGGAAGAACATCCCTTTAAGATTTAGTCCTGAATATTCTAAGGACTGGGGCGTACTGAGGATTTACTGCTGGATATTCTAAGAATTGGGTATACTGAGTTGGACCCCAGGAGCAAAGTTAACTACGCTTGGTCAATAGAAAATGTGTAGGAAGGTATTTTTGGTTATTCAAAACCATATATCCTCAAAGTTTACAGAGTATCTTGCTAGTGATTCCTCTTTTGGTATGTGATTTCCATTTAAAATACTCAGTTATTATTCCCAGAATTCCTCATACCAATAGCTAAACTTTTAAAAAAAGACTTTTTCCAATACTCAGATCAAAGGTATGTTTCTAGCATACATTTCCATTTTTAAGGTTTATGCTTTATTGCTTTCAAATTCAATTCACATTTCTCCAGAAATGAAAATTGCTTAGCAAACTCTCTCACACACACACAACCAAAAATTTTGCCATTAAAAAATGAAATGTAACCCTGTTTTCACTTCATGTTTCATTTGAAATGCAGAATGGAAAAGCACTGGAAATTTGAAACTTGTGCCCAGAGTGAAAGTCTGGCAAGAATGAGCGTACAAAGAAATCACAGATAAATGACAAAAGGCTTAAAAGGTAAACTGATAAAACTCAGTTACGGGATAGTCTTTTTTGTTTTTCTTGTTTAATTGTTTTTAAATAAATTGTGAAAAGCCACTCAAGGAATTTAACATGTAACTAAATTTTTTTAATTTTGTCATTAATTTTTTAACTTTTTCAAAACTCTCAAACTTTGCTTAGATGCAATGAAGTATATAAACTCGGTGAATGTTTACATATGGAGTCCTCTCTCATATAGAACACTCTCTCAGTGTTCTTGGATAACTGATTCTAGAATTCCCATGGATGCTAAAATCCACAGATGTTTGGGTCCTTTATATAAAATGGTGTCGTATTTGCATATAACATATGCACATGCTCCCATACAGTATAAATCATCTCTTGGTTACTTATAATACCTAATTCAATAAAAGTGTTATGTAAATAGTTGTAATATTGTACTGGTTTTTGCTTGTATTATTTTTATTGTTGTATTGTTACTTACATTTTTTTCCAAGTATTTTTGATTAATGGTGGTTGAATCCACAGATGCAGAACCCATAGATTTGGAGGGTCAACTACATATATATATGTATATTTATTTTTAAATATACATTGCTTGAATCCAGGAGTTCAAGACCAGCCTGGGCAACATGATGAGACTTCATCTCTCCAAAAATTTTTTTAAATGAGGATGTGGTATATATTGCCCAGATGAAGATACAGACTTAAAGCTAGATTTGAAAGTTTTATCAAAAAAGAAAACAAAGTCAACAGATTAAATCTACTGGCTCTTTTTTAATTTTTAAATTTTCTTTTCTTTTTTTTTTTTTGAGTTGAAGTCTCACTGTGTGCTCAGGCTGAAGTGCAGTGGCATGATTACAGGTTACCACAGCCTCCTTAGTAGCTGGGATTACAGGTACATGCCACCACATCCAACTCATTTTATTTATTTATTTATTTGAGTTGGAGTCTCACTCCATCACCCAGGCTGGAGTGCAGTGGCACATTAACGGCCACTCCAGAGTCGACCTGCTGGGCTCTAGTGATCCTTCCACCTCAGCCTCTCAAGTTGCAGGAATATGCTACCACACCCAGCTGATTTTTTCTTTTTAGTTGTAGGTCTCGCCAAGTTGTCCAAACTGGTCTCGAACCTGCAGGGTCAGGCAATTTACTCGTCTCAGCCTCCCAAAGTGCTGGAATTATAGGCTGAGTCACTGAGCCCAGGCTCATCCAGCTCGTTTTTAAAAAATTCTTGTAGAGATGAGGTCTCATTATGTTGCCCAGGCTAAGGCTAGTCTCAAACTCCTAGACTCAGGCATTCCTCTCACCTTGGTGCCTCAAACTGCTGGGATTACAGGCATGAGTCACTGGTCCTGGCTCTACTGGCCCTTTAAACCAAAAGGTCTTTTATTTTATTTACTTAAAATTGTACTTTCATACCTCAAATTCATCTTCAGTACCCTGAAGACTGCACCATCTGGCAATAGGTTCGAGAACTGCTTCCCAATCCTCACAGACTTGTTTAAGGATATTCAAAAATGTTGACTTTCCTGCACCTGTTGTGAGAGGAAAGGTAAAATTGAGGAAGACAATGTGTCAGAAAAAAAGCATGTTTTCAGATTTTACAAGGTTTATAACAGCAAAAATATAACAACACCCCAAACATTCGATGTTCTAAACTTTCCCATTAGGGTTTTTTTTTTTAATGAAAATTAAAAGGCTCCCTGCCCAATTACAATAAGCAAATTTTTTGTTATTATTTTTAGTTTAACAAAACCATAAAGCAGAGGAATTAAAAACTTGGTGAAATTTAAGCAAGATGTTATGGCAGAAAAAAAAAATCCCACTCCCAGATTAACTTTCCTTAGTCAAGCAATTAGAGACAAATTTCTGGGAAGAAGCTAAAGCTATTCTACCATTTTACTAGGTGTGGATTTTAGGCAAGTCCTTGAACCTCTGAGTCTATTTCCTCATAATACAATGTAGATAATATTATTCTCCTCATGGAAATTGTTCTGACAACACCTATTACCACAGTGACAGTCATTCCAGATTCTTGCATTTTCAAAAATTTCCTCTCTACTAGCTCCATTCCCCCAGTCTACAAACAAGCTCAGTTCTCTTCCATCTAAAACCAATTAAGAAGCAACCAAATGATAAAATCAAATTTAAAAAATTTTTTTTTGAATCAGAGTCTCACTCTGTAGCCCAGGCTGGAGTGCAGTGGCACACTCATGGCCACATGGCCACCACAGCCTTGACCTGTTGGGCTCAGGCAATCTTTCTGCCTCAGTCTTCCAAGTAGCTGGACCCACAGGCACATGCCACCACACCTGGATAATTTTTTGATTGGTTGTAGAGACAAGGTCTTGCCACGTTGCCCAGACTGGTCTCGAACCCATGGGCTCACGCAATCCTCTCGACTCCACCTCCCAAAGTGCTGGAATTACAGGCATGAGCCACCGCGACCACCTTATAAAATCAATATAAAGATGCATCTGGCCGGACATGGTGGCTCACGCCTATAATCTCAGCACTTTGGAGGCCGAAGTGAGAGGATTGCCTGAGTCCATGGGCTCAAGACCAGCCTCAGCAACTTGGCAAGACCTTATCTCTACAATAAACCAAGAAAAATTAGCCAGGCATGATCTCATCTCTACATGCATTCCTGTAGTTCCAGATACTTGGAAGGCTGAGGCAGAAGGACCACCTGAGCCCAGCAGGCTGCAGTGGCCATGAGTGCGCCACTGCACTCCTGCCTGGGCGATAGTGAGACTCCAACTCAAAAAAAAAAAAAAAAAAGAAGATGCATCTGCCATGCCTAGGGTTTTAGAATGGGAAATAGTATGACTATTACTATATGACACTAATAGGCTTTATGACTAAAAGAAATTATTAAAACATTTTTGCATAGTACTTCCTACAAATAATAGCCATGTTTTCTTTAAGTTTTCTGCTATACTATCATGGTTTGGTACACCATGTACTCTTTTAGACCCTTAAAAAAAAGAAAAAGTACTTTACTTTTCTTTGATTATTCACTATTTTCTGAGATATGCAGTGGGGGGGAGGAAAACAGTTCGTGTGTAATAAGAACATATTATGTTTATTATTTTTTAAAAACCCAGGAATACATTATATTTAATAGTAAAGACAGTCTTGACTTAAAATCTAACAGGGTACAGCAGTACTCCTAATGACCACCACACCCTTTATATCTGAAGTCACCAACTGTGGTTATATTACACATCTCTGGTCAGCATAATGTTCTCTCTCCTCCCCCCCCCACACAAACATACAAATAACGTCACTACACTTACAAGCAAAGCTTCCTCTTCCTTATAAATTGGATCCAAGAGAGCAAAAATAATTTACCTTTAACTTGTAGAACTATATTCAAAACTAGGACATTATACAGGGCAATAGAAAATAAGAAAAAACTGGAAAAACTTTTAAAAATCACACACAGCAAAAAAAAAAAAAAAGAAGAGGGCGGTAAAGAAAGTGACACAGAGTCAGTTGAGAAGCAAAACACAGAAGTCAGCCAGGCATGGTAGCTCATGCCTGTAATCCAGCACTTTGGGAGGCCAAGGCAGGAGGATCACTTGAGGCCAGGAGTTGAGACCAACCTGGGCAACATAGTGAGACCTCATCTCTACAAAAATATCAAAGAATTGGCCAGCTGTGACAGCATACAGATATTAAGTCCCAGTTACTCAGGAGGCTGAAGCAGATGGATCGCCTGAGTCCAGGAGGCTGAGCTGCTGTGAGCCATCATCGTGCCACTGTACTCCAGACTGGGCAATGAGACTCTGACTCAAAAAGATAATTAAGTTAAAGGTAATTCATTAATTATGCCAATGCTGTCATACAGAAATGCAGCCCAGTGTTACCAGATTCCTCATATTTTTCAAAAGAGACCAAGAATCTAGATGTTTGTAGGATATCTCAAACATTTTAAAAGCTAGGCACAAATTATAATTTTTTTCAACCGGTGCAAGCCAGGATGGTACAATTGTAGGTCATCAGCTCACAACTCCTTTCAGTGTAGGAAATGAGGAAGTCAGTAAAAAATTGTAACCAGGGGATAACACAGTGGCATTTGCATATAGGAAGACCCCTCTGGAGTAGTGAAGAGAAACTGGAGATGGGGTGATACGTTAGGAAATTATTTCAGATGCTGGGAAGATTAAAGATGCTTGGGGGAAAGTGGGTTTCTAAATATGTGTTACTAACTGAATTTGAAAGAGGGAAGGGGAATTAATCTATTGTGGTATTCATCTGAAAGGCTGTTCATTCAAATTTACTTTTGAGATGGTTTTGTTCAACTACTTTCTCTTGTCTTTACATATATGGTCTTCTTTATCCATTAAGTAGCTATGAGGAATTGTACTAGAAAACATGCCCCCTCAAAAAATGTATACTGCTAAAAGGAAGTAAGGGTCCATTAATATAGTGCCTTAATACTGAAGCAATAAAATAAGAAGTCCTCTCTGAGTGTATGTTCTATTCTTTTGAATGGTTAAAGCATCCATTTGCCTTGCCCTTTTCAAGGAGGTACAACGTTTTGAATGTAGTAAGAATTTTAAAACGTGCTGTATGCATGAATGACCACCACCTGGAGCCAAAAGAAAAAAAAGTCTATCAAGACAGGAAGTGTTAGCTGGAGGTTTCCTGTGTCAGGAAATACAGAAGAATCAGAAATTCATATGTATATTGCAAAATGATAGGCATTGCATAACCTGCCCCCATCTGAGTTAAGAACAGTAATGTAGCCAGGCTCGGTGGCTCAGCCTGTAATCCTGTGCCTTTGGGAGGCGGAGGTGAGTGGATTGCCTGAGCCCGTGAGTTCGAGACCCACCTGGGCAGTGAGACCTCATCTCTACAATAAATCAAAAAATCAGCCGGGCGTGGTAGCGCATACCTATAATTCCAGCTGCTTGGAAGGCTGAGGTGGAAGGATCGCCTGAGCCCAGCAGGTTGAGGCTGCGGTGGCCGGAAGCAGCCACTGCACTCCAGTCTGGGTGACAGAGTGAGACTTCAACTCAAAAAAAAAACCAAAAAAACAAAAAAAAGAACAGTAATGTAGCTGGGCGTTGTGGACCACAGCTATATAATACCAGCTACTTGGGAGGCTGAGGCAGGAGGATTGCAGGAGTACAGGAGTTCCAGGTTGCAGTGAGCTGTGAAGTAGCCACTACATTCCAGCCTGGGGAACAGAGTGATATCCTAACTCAAAAAAAGAAAACCCCAAAACAGGCAGTTTCTTTCACCTGTGACAGCTCTGGCATGTCACTCTTTTTTCTCTCTTCTCTAATAAACATCGTTTAAAAACTCAGAAAAAAAAAGAACAGAAACATGAGTAGTCTTTTGTGAGAAATAAGAATGGTGATTTATTATCAGATTGGAGCCTAGCTTATCTTGGGTTCTCAAGATGGTGTCTAAATGCTTTGTGCTTCTCTTTTGTTGATTCGCTTCCTCCTTCTTTGTTTCCTTTTTGCAGGTTTTTTACTTTGGTGGGCTTCATGTTTAAACTTTTGGCAGGATCCAAACAGAATGATTCTGTAAGCCAATCAGCAAATAGGACCTGTGTCTTAGGTATAAAAGTGCTGGTTCTAACTGGACTCAGTGGCTCAGCCTGTAATCCCAGCGCTTTGGGAGGCTGAGGTGAGTGGGTTGTCTGAGCCCGCGGGTTCAAGACCCATCTGGGCAGCCTGGCGAGACCTAATCTCTACAATAAATCAAATAAAAATTAGCCAGCTGTGGTAGCGCGTGCTTGTAGTTCCAGTTACTGGAAGGCTGAGGCAGATGGATGGCCAGAGCCCGGCAGGCCAAGGCTGCAGTGGCCACTGCACTCCAGTTTGGTTGACAGATACTCCAACTCAAAAAAAAAAAGTGCTGGCTCTTCTCGCTCCCATGTGCCTGCTGACCAAACACCTGCCCAATCTTGCAAGACTATCATTAAAGTCTCGCTTCTGCTGCACTCTACATCTCTGTGTCCATCCTGTGATTTTGGACAGGTTAGTTCATTTCTCACAATTTGGGGGCTCATCCAGGATACTCTGCATCTACGGGAGGCGGAACCCCAGCAGTGGGGAAGACACATCCCACCTTATTTCAGGTGGCCTACTCTGCTTGGGTGTCTTGACTACTTATGGGACTATAGATATGCCTGAGACTATTGTTCCAAAGGCAGCAGAAGTGACACAGAAAAAAGGGAAGCAGGCACCAAGGCAACCAGGCAACCTCTTGCATGAGCCAAGGGAGGAAAAATTGGACTGTAAGTACTGCCTTGGTGGTTGGGGCGTTCTCAGAGGTTGAGTGTGTGTGTGTGACTAAGACGTATCACAGATATAAAGCGAGTCCCAATCCGCGGTTCAGTCTTCCCACGAGAGAAACCATTGGAGATGGATGAAGTGACTTAGAGTGTGCAAGAAACCCCCCGTAAGAGGGGATGAGTGCATAGGTAAATTCAGGCACGGGCACCAACCAGGGAATACGAGAAACTCCTAGTAAGTGGGATTGAGTATTCAAGTTAGCCAAGAATAGGGAATAAAAATTCTTGGCCTAGGGAACCCAACAAAGGGTGAGAAAAAAATTCTCCCTCAAACATTACCCCAACAGTCCATTGGGGAAATGTAGAGGTCTTGAGGGGATAGCCCTTGTACCAAGAACAAGGGGAATGATTAGGAGGGTTGCCATGTCCATATGGAAAAGGGAACAATCTCCAGGGCTGGGCATTCAGCCAGTCCAGTAAAAGTACCCAGATGTAAATCCTGGGTGGGACAATAACGATCAAGAGGATTCAACCAAATGCAGGATCTGAGGGGGTTGATAATTAAGGGAATCAGAGAATCAGCCCCAAGGTTTCAGGATGCCTCTGAGGCTCAACAAGAGAAGAGAAAACTCCAGCGGCCCATCAGAGAGCTGGTAACAATGAACCTGACAACACCCCAGGTGAATGTTAGGGTACTGGAACCCAAATTAATTTCTTAATTAACACAGGTGCAAGTTTGGTTCTGGCCATCCATGTTGGAATTAAACATTTCAGAGTCCAAATAGCTAATCTGCAACTACAGGATTAAATAGAGGCTTCCAAACCCTAGCTGTTTCTCTCTTCTGCCTGCTTTGAATCTCCTAGCAACGAAGCTACTGGTGTTGGAATAAGCTCACTATTTCAAGGTTAAATTTTTTTAAATGTTTTTCTTACACAGCTCAGCCAGTTCTAACTAAAATGTAATCATTGAAAACTTTTTTAAAACTGAAGAAAAAGCCGGGCTCGGTGGCTCAGCCTGTAATCCCGTGCCTTTGGGAGGCTAAGTGAGTGGACTGCCTGAGCCCGCGGGCTCAAGATCCGCCTAGGCAGTGAGACCTCATCTCTACAATAAATCAAAAAATCAGCCGGGCGTGGTAGCGCATACCTGTAATTCCGGCTACTTGGAAGGCTGGGGCGGAAGGATCACTGGAGCCCAGCAAGTTGAGGCTGCAGTGGCCGGGAGCGGCCACTGCACTCCAGTCCGAGCGAGAGTGAGACTCCAACTCAAAAAAAAAAAAACCTGACGAAAAAGCCGGGCTTGGTGGCTCAGCCTGTAATCCCGCACCTTTGGGAGGCTGAGGTGAGTGGATTGCCTGAGCCCGCAAGTTCAAGACCCACCTGGACAGCGAGACCTCATCTCTAAAATAAATCAAAAAATTAGCCGGGCGTGGTAGCACGCGCCTGTGATTTCAGCTACTTGGAAGGCTGAGGCGGAAGGATCGCCGGAGCCCAGCAGGTGGAGGCTGCGGTGGCCGGGAACGGCCACTGCACTCCAGTCTGGGCAACAGAGTGAGACTCCAACTCAAAAAATAAAAATAAAAATAAAACTGAAGAAAAAAAAGCTTTAAAAGTTTTATAAAAATTAAACTGCCATGGAGACTGCTTTATCCCAATTGTGGTCCACAGTCTTTATTGGACTGCCTATTGGGGGAAACAAATTCTAATTTTGTCAAAAATATAAATTGAATTCAGGTGTCTTTTTGTAAAATGGTAAGTTTGTTGCTATTTCATGGCTGAAGTTTGGAGGTAAAGGTTGCTAAATCTTTGTGTGTATATATGTATGTTTGAATGTGTTTGCATGTATGTGTATGTTACGTGTCTTGTCCAGCATGGTACCAAATTGGCTTCTAAGTAAATGAGTACTCATAAAGTAAATAAATATAAATGCTTTCCAAGTTCATGTGACTTTAATGATCTTTGGTGAATAAAAATGGGTTTAAAATTATTAATAACATGAAAAGTGTTTTTGGAATTGTCAGCATACATTTTTGTCTGAGTCTACTATTTAAGTAAGTTTTGTATTTGCCCCTGCTAGATGTTTTAAATATCAGGATTTGACATGAAAGTTATAGGACTATAAACCTAATCAAAACCAGAATGATATTTATTAGTATAAATGTTTTTCTACAAGTTTAAGTAATTTAAAATTGTTGGTTAAAAAAAAAAAACCCCAACTAAACCTTCTGAATTATCAGTAAAATGTTCATGTATTTAACTTTAAGGTTCTTACTTAGGTAACGCCTGATATTCACAGGCTTTAAAGGTGATTAGCCAGATGACAACTTAAGATAATAACTGGTCCTAATATCTCAGTTTTCTGAAGTAATTAAGCAAACTGCTATAAATAATAAACTAGGTAAATATGAATAAAATAATGCTTATGGATATACTCCTTCAAGTAATTTGAAAATCTTAAAATTGTTTTAGAAGCACATTAAATGTCTGGGTTACTTTCAATGTTTTTCAACAAAGAAAACGTTGTAATATAGAAAAATATTTCTAACATTATGTAAAGGGTCTCATCTATAAAACATTAATATCTAACAGATAATTCAGAATTTCTTGTTTCCTAGGTTTTCACTAAAATTTCAGGTTATTTTATGTGATCTGAAGATTATTTTAAAAGTTATTGGGCAACCCCTTTGGGTCCCCTCCCACTGTCGGAGCTTTTCTGTCCTCATTAAATCTGCTTTCTCAAAAATAAATAAATGAAAAATAAAAGGTTATTTATTAAAAAAGGAAAAAACCAGTAAGTAGAAGAGAAAGATATAAAAAGAGTTATGGATATAAAGGTGCATTTTTGGTAAGGAAAGTTATAAGGGAAAAAGAATAATTTTGTATATAAAAGAATTTTGTATTATAAAATTTTGTCCTAAAGTAAAATAACTGGCTATTTAGGAAAGAGGGAATACAAGGCAAAACAGAGTCCAAGCATGTCATCAATCGTATGTGGAAGTCAAGATAAAGTTCACAAAGGGGAATTTAGGAAGAAATCTTGGTATATGATTAAGTTGGTTACAACTTTTTCTCTAGTCCTAACTGCTGTTATGGCTTGAAAGGTTTTTAATTACTTAGGAAACTAAGCTTTAAGAGGATTGAAGTTTTTTTTAACATCATCATTTTGTATAGAGAAAAATTTTGCATGGTACATTTTCGTCCTATAATAAAATGGCTGGTCATTTAAAATATATATATATAAGGCTGGGTGTTAAACCCAAATTTCAGAATCCGAGAGACCAACAAAGAGCCAGCTCTGATGCAAACACACAAGGGTCTTTATTCAGGCTCGAGTCTGGGCTCACGCCCGGAGCAGCAGCTTCAGGGACGAGAGCCCCGATCCAGCATGGCAAGCAGTTTTTATACATCATTACAGAGGGAGGGGAAAGAACTTTAAACTTGTTTTTACATGATAGGGTAATTTCTCCTAATGGGTACGGGGGCACTTGGGATTGGTCTGGTCCGCTCAGCTACCTGTGATTGACGGGGAAGCTGCTAAATGAGCAGAGTGGAATGTCAGATAAGCTAGGTTTAGCAAGCAGGCCGGCTAAGCAAAGGAATGTCCGGGAGGGGTTTATTACTTGACATTCACATACTGCTAGCAGCAGTCGCGGAAGCAATCGGTTATTTTATGAGACAAACAAAAATTAAACTTAACAAAATTCTAAGTACAAACACTGCAAATGAATAGTGAACGTGGGGTAGGAATTCATATAGTAATAGTTCTCTTAGAGTTTTTTTTTTTAATCTCTTGGGTCTCTCACTGGGCTCGATGGCTCAGCCTGAAATCCCAGCACTTTGGGAGGCTGAGGTGAGTGGATTGCCTGAGCCCGCGGGTTCAAGACCCGCCTGGGCAGCGAGACTTCATCTCTACAATAAATCAAAAATCAGCCGGGCGTGGTAGCGCACGCCTGTAGTTCCAGCTACTTGGAAGGCAGAGGCGGAAGGATTGCCAGAGCCCAGCAGGTCGAGGCTGCAGTGGCCGGGAGCGGCCACTGCACTTCAGTCTGGGTGACAGAGTGAGACTCCAACTCAAAAAAAGAAAAAGAAAAAAAAAAAAAAATATATATATATATATGACAAAAATAAAAGGCTCAAGCACGTTAGAAAATGGTATAAATATGTCAAAAATGGTATGTTAGAGGTTTGTGGAAAAAAGTAACTTACAATGACCTGTAATCCTGTGCTTTAGCGAAGTTTAATACTTAAACTCTTCAAGTTCTTAATTCAGTCTCTCTAGGGTGGGGTTAAAACAACAATAACAACAACAACAAAACAGGCTTCAGAAGCCACATCTACCCCACACCCACCTCCTGAACTGTCTGCAGACCAGTCTGGAGACCTGGTACGAATTAAGTCCTGAAGGAAGATCAACTTCAGCCCAGCTGGGAAAGCCCTTTATCAAGTACTCCTGACCACTGAGACCACCATACAGACAGCAGAAAAGGGTTGGACTAATTATACATGTGTTAAGGGACCAAGAAAGGACTTAATAATGGGAGGGGAAGAAAAATGGCGGCAGGTGCACAACATGCCCAGAAAACCTAACTGTAAAGTTTAGTGCTTGTCAAATTTTATGTTGTGAAGATCAAAGGCAGCTCTCACAGATAAATATCTCTGACCTGAACATATCTCAGATAATCAGGAACCTCCCTGACCTAGGTTGGGGGAACGTATGGTGGATTACACAGCACCAGAAGTGGACTGCTGCTACTCCATTTGGAAATCCTAGGGGATGGGATAGTTTACAACCCAAATATAAAGGGTCACAAACTCTAGACATTAAAGGAGACACCAATGCCTGGGTAGAATGGGTCAAACTTTCAATAGCTTTGAACAGAAGCAACTGTTACACATGTGCTATGGGAAGGCCACCAGCGGTCCCATTCCCTCTCGGCTGGAACACAGACCCACTGGGATGAGTTGTATACTGCCTTATGCCAAGACAAGGACACTTGGGGAAGTGAAACTTCTAGGAGCTTGTCTCTGCTCTCTCCTACACAGCAGAGGTCAGACACAAGGGCAATCCCCTCCTTTTCCATAGGGATGATAAATCACTCATGTCTCTCTAGACAAGGGGAAGGTTTCACAACTCCTGTGGGACAATTGCTGACTTGTACCTGTGTCCTAAATATTTCTGGTATATCCAAGAGCAACTTCTGAGCTTATGCATCCCTCAAGCAAATATATGGTGGTATTGTGGAGGGGAAAGCCTGCATGACTTGTGGTTGTCCAACTGGACCAGGATTTGTGCATTGGTCCAATTGGCCATTCCATTTACCCTGGGATTCCATCCCACATCTGAAAGTACTCAGATTCCCCAACAATTTCAGAGAGCAATACAAGGGTTCTTTGACTCAAATGTGTACATTGACTCCATAGGGGCCCCTGGGAAGTCCCTAATGAATTTAAGGCTAAAAACCAAATAGCCATAGAGTTCAAGTCTGTACTCTTTTGGTGTTCTACTATTAATAAAAATGTAGATTGGATTAATTATATTTACTACAATCAACAAAGGTTTATAAACTATATTAGAAATGCTCTTCGAGGAGTAACTAGTCAATTAGATCCTACTAGTAGAATGACTTGGGAAAATTGTATGGTATTGAATATGATGTTGGCAGAAAAGGGTGGGGTCTTTGCTATGTTGGGGGTAAAATGTTGCACTTTTATCCCAAATAACACTGTTCCAGATGGAACTATTATTAAGGCATTACAGAAACGAGTCACCCTAGCCAATGAACTAGCTGAGAATTCTGGAATCAGTGATCCTTTTACATATTGGTTAGAGAGTTGGTTTGGAAACTGAAGAGAAATGATAGCTTCAATCTTAACCTCTCTTGTAATTGTAGCCGGAATATTAATGGCCATAGCATATTGTATGATTCCCTGTGTTAGAGTTTAACTCAAAGACTCATAGAAGCTGCTATTAATAAACAAATGCCCACTGGTTATTCCCATAATAGCCTCATGATGGTAACTAAATTAAATCTTGAAGAAAGTCAAAAATTATTAGAGAAATTTGAAACAAGCCTGAATCATAATGAAAATGAAATCAAAAGGTTTTAAAAATAAGAGGGCTGCCAGGCTGGGTGGCTTAGCCTGTAATCCTGGGCCTTGGGAGGCTGAGGTGAGTGAATTGCCTGAGCCCACAGGTCCGAAACCCGCCTGGGCAACTTGGCGAGACCTCATCTCTACAATAAATCAAAAAGTTAGCTGGGCATGGTAGCGGACACCTGTAGTTCCAGCTACTGGAAAGGCTGGGGCAGAAGGATCGCCGGAGCCCAACAAGTCGAGGCTGCGGTGGCCGGGAGTGGCCACTGCACTCCAGTCTGGGAGACAGAGTGACTCCAACTCAAAAAAAAAAGAATGATGATTTGTTTTCAAATTGAAGCTTAGCTTATCTTGGGTTCTCAAAATGATGTCTAAATGCTTTGTGTTTCTCTTTTGTTGATTCGCTTACTGCTTCTTTGTGCTTCCTTTTCACAGGCTTTTTACTTTGGCAAGCTTCATGTTTAAACTTTTGGCGGGATCCAATCAGATTGGTGATTCTGTAAGCCAATCAAAATGTGTCACACAGGTGTCATACAGGAAAGCCTGTAACTTCTGCAGTTCTCCTCCAATGAGGAACTAGGAGAGGGACCTGCGTTTTAAGGATAAAAGTGCTGGTTCTTCCTGCTTCCATGTGCCTGCCCACCAGATACCCAATCTTGCAAGATGGTCTTTAAAGTCTGGCTTCTGAGCCGGGCTCGGTGGCTCAGCCTGTAATCCCGTGCCTTTGGGAGACTGAGGTGAGTGGATTGCCTGAGCCCGCGGGTTCGAGACCTGCCTGGGCAGCGAGACCTCATCTCTACAATAAATCAAAATATTAGCCAGGTGTGGTAGCGCGCGCCTATAGCTCCAGCTACTCGGAAGGCTGAGGCGGAAGGATCGCCGGAGCCCAGCAGGTCGAGGCTGTGGTGGCCGGGAGCGGCCACTGCACTCCAGTCTGGGTGACAGAGTGAGACTCCAACTCAATAAATAAATAAATAAATAAATAAAAATAAAGCCTGGCTTCTGCTGTACTCCACATCTCTGTCCTTTTGATTTTGGACCGGTGAGTTCCTTTCTCACATCTTTGAACCATACCCATTGTTTACTTAGATGTGGAATAGGGAGTGAAGCACTCCCTCCTATTAAGATGATTTAAAAACCTCTCTCTCTCTCTTTTTTTTCAGTCGGAGTCTCACTCTGTCGCCCAGACTGGAGTGCAGTGGCCACTCCCGGCCACCACAGCCTCGACCTGCTGGGCTCCGGCGATCCTTCCACCTCAGCCTTCCAAGTAGCTGGAACTACAGGCACGCGCTACCACGCCCGGCTAATTTTTTGATTTATTGTAGAGATGAGGTCTCGCCAAGTTGCCCAGGCGGGTCTCGAACCCGCGGGCTCAGGCAATCCACTCACCTCAGCCTCCCAAAACGCTGGGATTACAGGCTGAGCCACCAAGCCCGGCTAAAAATCTCTTTCAGTTGGGCACGGTGGCTCAAGACTGTGATCCCAGGTGAGTGGATTGCCTGAGCCCGCGGGTTCGAGACCCGCCTGGGCAACTTGGCGAGACCTCATCTCTCCAATAAATCAAAAATCAGCTGGACGTGGTAGCGCGTGCCTGTAGTTCTGGCTACTCGGAAGGCTGAGGCGGAAGGATCGCTGGAGCCCAGCGGGTCAAGGCTGCGGTGGCAGGGAGCGGCCACTGCACTCCAGTTGGGTGATGGAGTGAAACTCCAACTCAAAAAAAAAAAAAAAAAAAAGACTGTAATTCCACCACTTTGGGAGGCTGAATCAAGAGGATTGCCTGAGCCTAGGGCTTCAGGACCAGCCTGGGCAACTTGGCAAGATCTTGTTTCTACAACAAATAAATTAATTAATTAGCCGGTGTGGTAGCATGGGTCTGTAGTTCCAGCTACTTGGAAGGCTGAGGCAGAAGGATCACCTGAGCCCAGCAGGTCGAGAATGCGGTCAAGGATGAGGTGGTCATGAGCATGCCACTGCGCTTCATCCTGGAGACAGTGAGGCTCTGACTCAAAAAAAAAAAAAACAAACTCTTTCCTTGTCCTTGAATATGCATAGCCGTTTCATTAATAATCGACCAAAATTGCAAACAACCCAAATATCCACAACTGAGGAATAAATAAGCTGGGGTATAGACCCATGCGATAGAATAACACTCAGCAACAAAAAGGAACCACAGAGACAAGTGTGCACACATTTCAAAAGCATCACGCCAAATGAAAGAAGCAAGACCCCAAAGGCCCTATACTCCACGATTCCATGTACAGGACGTTCTGGAAAAGACAAAACTAGCAGGGGTCGAAATCAGACCTGCTGCTTCCAGGGGCCAGGGAGTGGCAGGGGGCTGACTCCTAGGGAGCAAGGACGGGGCTTTTCGAGGGAATGGGACTCGCCTGCATCTTCAGCGCAGGGGTAGCCAAACGGCCTTCTGTTGGTGGAAACCTCCCGGGAGAGGAAACCTTAGGGTCCACTTAACGCATGTAAATCACACTCAAGAAATCGGACATGCCCTCCCCCCCAAAACCTCCCGGCGCGAGCTCCCTACCCAAGCGGTGCCCGGCAGGAAGCGCGCCTTCCTATCACCAAGGCCGGGTGCCCAGCCTCGCTCTGGGGC
Organism: Cephalopachus bancanus; assembly: GCA_027257055.1. Lineage (NCBI taxonomy): Eukaryota > Metazoa > Chordata > Mammalia > Primates > Tarsiidae > Cephalopachus > Cephalopachus bancanus. The sequence continues at coordinate 1,881,175 of JAPVLO010000030.1, read as the reverse complement.
AGGGAAGGAGGCGGAAGAGAAGCCGAGGCCGCGTCCACACCGCCGGGCTGGAAGGGAAAGCTTCGCGGAGCCACTCACCGACGTTCCCCTCCACGGCGACCCTCTTGATGCGGGTCACTCCGGAGCTGGCTGCGGGAGAGGGGCAGCTTCTCTTGGGAAGTGTGGCCATGCCGAGGCTCGAGGCAGCCCAGAGCGCGTCGGGCAGAGAGGGCGGGAAGGCAGGCAGCCCTGGGAGAGCGCTGGGACTCGCGGCGCCGCAAAGCTGGACCTGGCCTGACTGTGGCTCGACTCACCCGTCGGTGGCCCGGCTCGGGTTTGACTTTGGCGCGCAGACAGCGGCTAAAGGGGACGGGCCTGCTGCGTGGCCCCGCCTCGTCCCGCCCCCGCCGCGACCCCTCTCGCCCGCTCGGCACCCCACCCTACCCCGCCTCCGCGCGGGCCCCGGCGCGAGCGCCCGGCGCGTCGGGTCACGTGAGAGCCCGGGGGCGGGGCCGCGCGAGAGGCAGCACGTCTTCACCCGCGCACTCGGGAGGGGGCAGAGCGGGAGCTTCCGAGGAGAGGAGGGTGCCCCTGGGGCTGGCGCGGAGGGCGCCGGAGGGCAGGGGGCGTGCCCTCCTCGAGTCGCCTGGAGCGGGCGGGCAGGACGCCGCTTTTCCTTTTTATTGTGTGGTCCAGGCAGGAGTCCGGTCGGGCGATCGTGGCTCCTGGCCGCCCCGGCCTCCGGGACTCAGGCGATCCTTCTGCCTCAGCCTCCCTCCCGAGTAGCCGGGACTACAGGCGTGCGCCATCACGCCCGGCTGATTGTTTTAAATTTTAAAATTTAAATTTTTTAATTAAAATTTTCTGTAGAGAAGTGGTCTTTCTCTGTTGCCAGGGCTGGTCCGGAACTCCTGGGCTCCGGCAGTCCTCCTGCCTTGGCCTCCCAAAGTGCGCTGGGGCCGGCCTGGGGGAACGCGCCCCTCCCCCGCGTGGCTGGCGGAGATGCCCGGGTGCATCTGGATGCGGTAGTTTGGGCCGAAGCGTTGGGCTCGGCGGAGGGCGGGAGGAGGGTTTCCCACCGAGGACGGTGTCCTCTCCTAGAGGATGACCAGGCAACTGGCCGCCTTCGGAAGCGCGTCGCCCTCGTCGTGCCGGGCACCGTCCCCGGCGCCTTCCCCTGATCAGCATCCTCGCGACGGGCAACCATCACCAGCCGCGCCGACCCACCGGAGCAGGCTGGCGCTGAAACAACTGGTTCCCAAGGTCAGAGTCAGGGAGGGGCGCTGGGATGAGTCTGGGCAGTCGGGAGCCGCCCGCGGGAAGCCTTTCCTGATCGCCCACGCCCCTCTCTGCCTGAGTTGGATGCCTGGCTGTGCCGTGAAGCCAGCACCCGGGGCGGGTGGGTTCTGCCCCGCATGCCTGCGGCTGAATGAGCTTTGCACGCCCACCGCCTGGCACAGCGTGTGGTATGCTGAATTTTTTAATACTTTGTGTGCCATGCCCTCTGCTAGACGGCTCATCTAGCCAGGGACCATCGAGCAGTGTAGAAACGCCCAGAGTCGTTCATCTTTAGTCAGGGTAAAGACTGACTGGGTATGACCCGGTCTGTAAGTGATCCAGTTCGAACTGTATAAGAAACCAAAGCCCGTTATCTTTTACAACTATCATCAGATCTGAAGTGCGTCCAGAGATGAAGCCAGAAGAGGGAGAAATGGGGACTCTACTCTCAGAAAAAAGCAGAAATTAAAATGTGATTCCACGGGGAGCCTCCGGGGTGGAAACAATAATTAGTCTTCGTAACCATCCTGTTGTTTTGTTATTTTATATATATTACTTTTGTTTTCCCCCATAGTGATCAACAGCAAGATTCTTGAACTGAAGGCTTGACTAGCTGCCCTCAGTTATAGCAAGAAGTCAGGGATGGGTGCCAAGGAAGCTACCAGGTGTCACGGTCCACACCCAAGCTTGGAGAAAAGCCCTTGAAATGGCCAAAGTGTTGGCAGCTGAGAGGAGTAAGGCAAAGCTTAAGGAGTGAGTCTCTGAGACCGTCAGCAGGAGGAAAGCAGAACCGAAGTCCCACAGGGATCTGATCCAGCAGCTTGGGGTTGAAGAGTAGAAATCCTCAAGTGTGTTTTCCATTAAAAAAAGACTCACAAAGCAGCAGTATAGTGCGGGGATTAAGAGGTTAAACCCTGTAAATTAAAGAACTGCAAATCCCAGCTCTGCCAGTTTCCAGCTGTGAGAGCTTGAGTTCCTCTAAACCTAAGAGTATACTTCAAAAATACAAAGCAAGTGAGGAAGCAGAGAACCCAGTTCCTAAGGCATTAAGTCCAGCATCACTTTCCTATTTTCCTACATGACCTGTGGATAACACAAGGAAGGAACCAGAGAAAAGCACTTTTGAAAACATCGTGATTCTGGTCTGCAATCCCATATCTGAAACCCTTGCAGCCAGAAGTTTCAGAATTCAAATTTTTTAGAAAAGAAATTCAAATTTTAGCTGGGCACAGTGGCTCACGCCTATAATCCCAGCACTTTGGGAGGCTGAGGTGAGAGGACTGCCTGAGGCTGCAGGTTCGACACCAACCTGGGCAACGTGGCAAGACTTCATGTCTATAATAAATCACAAAAAAGAAATTAGCCAGGCACGTTGACTTCCAGCTACTTGGAAGGCTGAGGCGGAAGGATGGCCAGAGCCCAGCAGGTCGAGGCTGTAGTGGCCAGGAGCGTGCCACTGTTCTCCAGCCTGGGTGAGAGAATGAGACTCCAACTCAAAAAAAAAAAATTTTTGAATTTGTAATTAGAAACTTACAGTGCATAATACAACATACATTAAGAAACTACCTGCACACCCTCTGCAGAGCTGTTAAATCAAATGCACTAATATTTTGCAGTGAAACATAGAATTTTAAACATTAAGTTGGATAGTGCCTTACAAAGTTGAATGTTAGACATATTCCGTAGACTTCTGATAGATCCTCTGAAATGTGTTTAGTCTAGGAATACCTATAGTAAAAATAAATAGTAATGGCAAAGTCAAAATTCATGGCCAAACATATTTATTAATTTTTTATTATAAACATTGTTTCTTTACCAAAAAAACCTAGAATTTAAATATTTCCCATCCAAATACAAGTCTGTACACATTATTTACATCTTTCAAATAAAACATATTACAGATTTTCTGACATTCAGTATCCGCTTTTAAAATAAAAATGATGAAGTAATCAAAATGTGATCAACTACTACAATGTACGTCATCCTGGTATAGCTTATAACACAGCGCCCAAGTTATATCGTAGGCAATTCTCCCCCTCCAGGCTACTTTAAGAGGGGGAGCAGCCGTCATCTCCAGGGGCAGGACCCCGCCTTCATGCATTCACTTCCTTGTCTGCTAGTGCAAACGCTGCCCTTACGCTTCCCCTACTTGGCACTGACAGAATTCCTCTGCCTTTACCTTCACAAATGGTTTCTGATCAAACTTTAGAGTTCTCCTTTGTACTGGACTCTCTCTCAACTGCGATTTCATGTCATTGTTCCCAGTGGTAATTTTAAGTAATAAATTTATGGGAAAAGTTCACAGAGAACAAAAATAAGTGTTCCCTTAAGATTAGTGCCCTCACCACCCTGGTTTATGCATGTACAAAAATAACACATACCATTTAGTGGTTGTAAAAAACTATTTTCCTTAAAAAATAGTCATTTCTAAAGAACAATTTAAGGTAAGTGTTCTTAAAATGAAAATGCACTACTCTATTTTACAAACTAAACAAGTACTTCAGAAACAAAAAACTTGTGCAAAATTCTAAGAAATGCCCACCTAGAATTTAATATTAATATATGAAGGAGAAATAAAATATTAAAAATTATAAATTTATATCACTAATAATCTGAGCTTAAGTGACATAATTTAAAGAAAGCTGTCAACCAAAACAAACCTATGCATAGATAATAAGTACTTCAGAATCTCTAATGAAAACCTGCAAGATCAGCCTAATTGCTTTGTTTTTGTGTTCATGTCCTGGTGTGTTCATGTGCATACCACCCACATGGGGGATGGGAGGGTGGGAAACGCAGCTGGAAAGGCCAGTGATTTTACTGTCTTTGAGAATTATAGTCCAAAGTTTTCTATTATGTAGTTTTATATATATAAATATATGCAAAAAAAGAAACTTGCATTACATTTGCAAAAGTTTAATTTGCATTTTCTCTCATCAGTTCAGCTACAAGTGACAGAATTGTGCAGTTTTATAACTTCAAAATGAATTCTTCTCTGTAATTAGATTAGGAAAGCCTTAAAAATTCACATCACCTGCAGTCAGAATTTTTGTTATATCTTTAAACTTTTCCATTAACTCCTGAGATAGGTTTTCCTCTAACCATTTATCACATCATACACAATTAAACTGACAGTTGAACAACAGTGATTCCTACAGTAAATCTTAACATTATGACAAAACTTCTGATTTTAAGCTATTTTAGAGTAGTCCTGAAAGTGTAGATCTGTGTCTCTAAGAACTGGTATTTTTCCTACTATCTCAGATATGTTTAAAAATAAAATAGGCTTTCTTATTGGTATGTACATTTCCAAATTATAAATATACTTCTAGTCCCACATCTTTTCAAGAGACATTTAAAATGATAAATGACACATTTTGTGATATGTAGGCTTAAAACTCAGCATAATTAAATTAAAACTTATTCCAATTTCTTTGTACAATAATCTCTGGTCTTTAAAAAGGCAAATTGTTCATTTAAGTGAAAACTTTTTTTTTTTTTTTTTTTAAGGATGGAGTCAGGCACGGTGACTCATGCCTGCAATCCCAGCACTTTCAGAGGCTGAGGTGGACAGACTGCTTGAGCCCAGGAGTTTGAGAGCAACCCAGGCAACACAGCGAAACTTCATCTCTATAAAAAAGTTAAAAATTAGTTCAATGTGGTGGTATGCATCTATAGTCCCAGCTACTTGGGATGCTGAGGTGAAGGGATCCCCCGGGCCCAGCAGGTCAATGCTGCTGTGAGCTGTGATCATGCCACTGAACTCCAGCCTGGGCAACAGAGTGAGACCCCGTAACTGGGGGGGGGGGGGAAATGGAGGTAAAGGCTGTTGTTTCCTTAAACTACTAAACTACTATCTTAAATATTGGATCCTTTTGCATAGTATCCATTCAATCAAAACTATTCTAAAACTGAAAATTTTCAGGAAAAGGAACAAAAATAGAAAACATTCCAGAGAAAGACCTTAATTTTTTTATATTAATATATTTAACTGCAAGCTAATTAAGCTGAATATTGTATAAAGAGTAAAACCTACACATTCAAATGATACTGTCCACTTCAAAACAGTGAGATCAGAAAACTATTCCTTTATTCAATGATGCTACCAATGCTTAAAGCACTCTTTTCTGCAAATTCACAGCTTATGGCACATTCTTTTGAACCTCCCTAATGGTTCTGTTCTAAGAGATTCAAGTTAGGTTGGTGATTAAGACAGGTCATTAATCTGCCAAAACGTTTCTGGTGCGACTAAAATGAAGAAATTGGTTTTCCGTAGTTACAAACCAATTCTCACAGTATCTCTAGACGAGTTCCAAGAACATGACAATTGTGCGGCACAGCTGGAATAAACTGGGCTCAGGGCTTCAAGGGAACCACTCTGAAGATCAACTTCCATTTGAATGTTAAGGTATAACATATTCATTGTAAAAGAAAGTTCTACAACTCATTATTTGTATCTCACATATTCTACCATTTTGGTGGTTATCAAAACCTCTCTCAGAGAGAGTGTAGACAAAGGTATAAAAGAAATATTACTTTGCTCTTTTCCCGTAAGCAAGGAAAACAGTAATACATAAAATGGAGTCTGGTGATTATATACTCAATATATAAATACACACATCATCTCTATTTCCTGATAAGAGATTGTAGTGTTCTATCCATCCTGATAAGCCAGGCAGTAACTCAGTCTGAGATATATTATACACTAAACATAATTTCTCCCATCTAATATGCTTTATGGTGAGCATTTAGAATTTACAAATGACTAATAGAGGGAAGGCAAAAAGAGACAGCAGTTTAAAATCTTCAATTTAAGGTAAGTTGGTCTCCAAAGCCTCTACCAGCTAATTAACACATTTGTTGTTTTAGTGCAGTCTAATGTCATGGGTTTTATGGGAAAGAGAATAATAAATCAAGTCAACAAATGAAAGCCAGTAGCACCATCTACTGCTAACTAAAAGATTTTCACTCTTTCTGTTCATTTCTCTCCACCACCACTACTTCATTTAAAATAATTTCAAAAACTTGCTTTTTATCAATATTTAACCAAAGCACTGTGACAATAATACTAGGTTAACTTACTACTTTGTATTTTATGGGATGTTTTTATCAAAGGATAAGAAAGCCAGCTTCTATTTTATAGAATGGGAAAAATAATTATCTTGGTTATTTATAAATTAAATAAAGAGATCTGAAAAGAAGCCAATAGACATTTATAAATAAACTTTGCAGCAAAAACCAAGCATTGATCTTTACATTTAAAAGGGCATTTTACTAATGCTCATGGGAATAAACCAAGTCCAATCAACTTTTTATTAGACAGTCTTTCTCACATTAGCTGATGTTTCCTTATTTGTCGTCATATAACACCACATACAAGGCCAGGCCTCTCTCCTAAAGACCCTCTATACTCTGTTACCATATATACACATATACATCTTCAAAACATCTCCTTACTTCCCAATAACTGATTAAAGTACTCAGAGGCAGGCACCTGAGATTCTGGCACAGTGAAAACAGCCTCTTACCTACATACAGTGAGAAGGCAGGTCTTACCACTAAACATTAATTTATGGAGACATTTTTCCATTTATACAGTGTACTACTATCTAAAACTTAAAAAAGTAACAACTTCTCTCTACACTCAGCTATTGCAATCTCTGTTACTCTCCTGGTGTGAAGTCCAATGCAGAATGGAAGACTATGTGACTTCACTTTAGTGCTATAAGTAGCCAGGACTCAAAATCACTTGACACCAAATTTTGTTTCTGAGTCAACCCATAATGGCTGATGTTATTTATTTGGATAATAAAAGATTGGTTTTAAATCAACTAGCTCTCACTGCAGTCTATAAACAAGCTTTACCAATAAACGTCCAATAGATTTACCTCTGCCAAGCTCTCCTGTTACTTCTACTGTTGGTACTTAGGAATAGTTGCTAGAAATGAAGTGGAGAAAAAGGCAGTTCCTAGTGATAACGGTAATGGCATTAATCACTGCTGTATCTGTCAATGGCAAAACCAAATTCATTTGAGTTTATATTCTTTTCTACTGTGTTTCTAACCTATACAATTTCAGAGCAAGCGTTTCTATTCCACAAAGAAAAAGGTTTATGTTTCAACTAAAAGAAAGATATATATTTCTAAATGAAGAAAGCAGATTTGCCAGAAATAACAAAATTAAAACTGGATGTCTTAAACAGATATTTCTCAAGAATAAAACTGAAGTGAAAAAATTAACACTTATTTTAGAAACTAAAATTCTGAACTTGTTACTTACGGCAATAATTCACTAGAAAGTCATGGCTAATAAAATTTAAAAGTTAATAATGAATTAGCATTTTCATTGTCTGATATCACTGCAAAGAAAAACATTTCCTATCACAGTGGAAAAATCAGAAGTCAGAATACTTCAAATTGGGCCTATAATAAGCAAAGAAGTTACTGTATCATTTTTAAATGATAGGCAAACACCAGCTCCATTCACTGAATGGAAAGGCTAAAAAGTGATCAATTTCCCCCACATAGTCCTCAAATTCCATCTTTAATGTCTGTACCTAAAATTATTAATTTATTAACTTCTCATGGAAGTTGATTCCTAAAAGGAAGTCTCTAAGACTTTGTTTATACATAATTGATTAAAATCTTCATGCCATTCTATTCAAGGATTTTAAGAAAGAATGTTCTACAACTTGACTCCCCATATTTAATCCCACCCCTAACTTCCCATACAAACCAACACCCTCCCAATCAAACACACACTCCTCTCTCCCCTCCTCTTCAAAGTAGAAGGGAATTCTGCAGACTTATGGCTCATTTGGCAATTGCTAAGAAACCTCACAGTTCAGCATCACCTCTGAAGATGGCAATCCTATATATAACCTGAATTTTACACCTACAGTGCAGTTAACATGTAGAAAGACGCCAAATGCAATACGTATTACATTTCAACATCCTCAAGTTTCAATATCACAGATACCAAGAGATGGAAAAAGACCTGCTTGTAGAACTTTAAGCATTTGTTGAACAGAATATATTACTGTCCATATAAAAAATGATTAAGAAATATTAATTTTTTATGTTCTACATGCACACCTTTACAAATTGTGTTTCTTCAAATTAGTAAAGGTTGGAGATCACCAATTTAGGCAAACTATGGCTTTTGTCAAAGATATTTTACAACATGCACCAGTAAGTGCCCTGGGTAGTAATCCTAATATTGTTTCAAGCCCTGTTCAGTTCTATATCTGTGCTTTGCACCTCAGAAGTGAGACTGCCAAGGCACTTAAAAACGTAAGTCTTTTGGGGACTTCAAAAATGGGCCACAATTTACACAACACAGAATCCCATCCATTAGCAGTTCAATCAATAAGCATTTTCTTTCAGCATACAATACTATGAAAAACTCCAAAACCAAGTTAAAAAAAAACAGCCTATGCCAATAAGACAAAATGTACTCCTATCAAATGTACAGAGAATGGTTCTTGGCTTCCCCTAGCAATAGAATATGGTTTTATATATTCAGAATAAAGTAAATGGAACCAAAACAAGCCCCCCAAAACCTAAGGCAAAAACAATCCAGATCAAAACAAAATACAAGAGAAACTCAAATACTCTCCACACTGCTTCACTGGAGAAAAAATGTGCACAGCTCTGCATCCTTTTATCTGTCCTTTGAGGTGAGTTTTTCAATCAGTTCCTGGAGTGGTGCAAGTTCTCTTCTATCAATAAGGTTGAATTCCTATGCACGATGAAGAAAGGCAAAAGAAATAGTAAAAACATATTATTTAAATCTCATTCTAAAGCAGACTACCATTAACATCTGTTCGAAATTGGCTTTTGAAGTAAATAAAAGTAAATTTGATTTCTTTTTTTCTATTCACTAAGTCTGTGTCTTGGGCAAATCACTTAAGTATTTTTAAAGTTTTTACATCTGTAACATTAGGACAAATCCCTCTACCTCATAAAATTATTGTGGAGAATAAATGTGATACTGGATGTTAATTATTTTATGTAATGCCTGGCATAAAGTAACACTCGATGAAAAGGAATTGCTACTTCTTGTTGAAATGAGTAACCTGGGTATCATTTAAATACAGTCAACTACATAGGGACCAAATAAACTAGCATTTCAGGCAAACAGGAGTATTATATGAAGAGTAAGCCAGGCACAGTGGCTCACACCTATAATCCCAGAGGTGTGGAAGGCAGAGGTGAGAGGATTGCCTGAGTCCAGGGATTCGAGAGTAGCCTGGGCAACTTGGCAAGACCTCGTCTCTACAATAAATCAAAAAGTAAGTCACGTGTGGTGGAGTGTACTTGTGGTTCCAGCTACTTCCAGCTGAGGCAGAAGGATCACCTGAGCCCAGCAGGTCAAGGTTGTGGTGGCCGTGAGCATGCCACTGCACTCCAGCCTAGGCAACTAGGCAACAGAGTGAGACTCCAACTTTAAAAAAAAAACAAAAGAGTAACGGCCTGGTTATAAACTAATACATCTGTAGGCTATCATAAGATATAGTATGAGGATAACACAAATAAGGTAGAGTCCACAAGTCATAAATTAAGAACACACGAAAAAGCCTGAATTTAATGTGCTTCTTTAGAAGTTTAACCACTGTCATTCCGAAGTTCACTTTTGAATAGATTTCCTCTGAACTACAAATTACAAAGCTAATAAACAGAGACCATCTACACTTCTAATTTTCTGCCATGGTGAGGGATTCTCAGATCCCAACTTAATTCATTAGCATCCATCATGTGCCAAGCCCTGTTTACAGTAAATACTGGGGAGAAGCATTAGGGAACATTTGATAGCAGGCCCCCTAAGATTTGTAGGTCGGCCAGGCTCAGTGGCTCAGCCTGTAATCCCAGCACTTTGGGAGGCCAATATGAGCGGACTGTCTGAGCCAGGGGGATTGTGACCAATCCAGACAACTTGGCGAGACCTCATCTCTACAATAAATCAAAAATTAGCTGGGCATGGTAGCACACACCTGTAGTGCTGGCTACTTAGAAGGCTGAGGTGGAAGGATCACCGGAGCCCAGCAGGTCAACACCGGGGTGGCCATAAGTATGCCATGGCACTCCAGCCTGGAGGACAGAGTGAGACTCCAACTCAGAAAAAAAAATATTTAGGGTCTGGGTCAAGAACACAAATGGATGCATAGCATATATCAAATTATTAAATTTTACATTAGGTTGTTAAATAAAACATTTTGTATCCTTCTACCTTGACAAATATTCCTTCACAATAACCAGGAAGGCAGATTACACCCAGAATTCTCAAGACTCCTCAGGATTCTGCACTGCAAAGTAGTGACATGAGAAGAGCCAGCCTCAGGGCCCTGGCCCTCAACAAATCTCACGCTTAGCCAACCCCATCCATCCTACACATTGAGTCTTCAGGCATGTAAATGTGGAAAACAAGCATGGCTGGCACGTATGCGTAATGTCCCCATGCCATCACAAACAGCGGTCATCTGGCTATCCCTCAGGCCTAAAGGTACACAAACCAAAGATGGAACCTGCCCTTGAAAGAATGAACCCCAGAAAAAGATCTATGGAAACCCCAGCAATGGACTTGGGCCATGTGGGCAGGGAGTTCTTGGGTTTCAGGTACCAAAGCACACACCCAAAGGGCTCTAGTCAGAATGTTCTTAGCCCTATGTATCCCTCCCTGCAGGAAGGAGTGTAGCTAGAGAAAGGCCAGAGCAGGAATCTCTGAACTATGGGGCCCTGGACAGGTGCCCCCTTACACAAAGGGTGAAACCGGGTATCTAACAGACCTGCCTTTAAGGAGCTCACAGTGTCTCGAGATGTAAATAAGATCAGACTTGCTGAATGCTGTGTATCGAACCTGCACTATTTGCTAGAAGTTGAAAAAACACAGTATACTTTAAGATCACAGAGTAAAGTAAAATCAACCCTTCTGGAGGGATAGTATACTCTCTTGTGCCCAAGAGTTCAAGGCTATAGTGAGCTATCATCGAGGGAGGGAGGGCGGGGCCAGTCATTATAGAAAATGTAGACGTAAATACAGACTAAGGAGACATGGCAAATTCTATCCTGAAAGTATGGATGTTGTATTCATCTTGGAACTATGAAGATAAATGCTTACACTAAGCACCAAAGGTCTCCTAATCCAACTCACCTGGACAAAAAAAATAAAGTGCTTGAAAGATGTATTGAGATGTGCTTCCTCCTGAAGCTGGATCACAGGGTCAAAATGCTGATGATAAATGTGAGCATAAACCCTAAAGAGGCGTTTGAGTATAGTTTTTGCCACAGACATGAAATTCCTCGGGAACGGGACACCTAATAAAGAGATTGGAAAAAACCCTCTATTAACAAGAGATGAGAAAGAACAAGGCGATATAAATTTGTCACCAAATGGCAACATAAATTCCCAAAACAAGGTTGTAAAGAAATAGTATTTACAAATTACTACTTTACCATACTCTTTATACCTTTCAGAAGTTCCCAAGATATCATATCATTTTCAAAGTTCCCTTTGAAAATAAACGTCAAAGTTTTATGGAATAAGACCTGGTCTTCATTACAGCACCTAATGCCTCTACATACCACTACCATACTAAAAGAACACAAACACCTAAGTTGGTAGTGAAGCTAAAACCTACACTCAGATCCTCAGCTATCTTGACATTAAGTGAAGACAAATAATGCTTGTATATGCACAAATAATGCAGTATACACTCTTGTATAACTGTTGGCAGGAATATATTGGTGTGGCCATTATGGAAAACAGTATGGTGGTTCCTAAAGAATTAAAAATAGAACTAGCATGTGACTCAGCAATCCCTCTTCTGAGTATATACGCAAAGGAAATGAAATCACCAAATCATAAAGACATCTGTATGCTCATGTTTACGGCAGCATTACTCACAATAGCCAAGATTAGGAAACAACCTAGGTATCTATCGGTGGATAAAAGAATAAACTGAATTTTTTTTTTTTTTTTTGAGTTGGAGTCTTACTCTGTCGCCCAGACTGGAGTGCAGTGGCATGCTCCCAGCCACCGCGGCCTCGACCTGCTGGGCTCCGGCGATCCTTCCGCCTCAGCCTTCCAAGTAGCTGGAACTACAGGCACGCGCTACCATGCCCGGCTAATTTTTTGATTTATTGTAGAGATGAGGTCTCACCAAGTTACCCAGGCAGGTCTCGAACCCGCGGGCTCAGGCAACCCGCTCACCTCAGCCTCCCAAAGCGCGGGATTATAGGCTGAGCCACCGAGCCCGGCTAAACTGAAATATTATTCAGGCTTACGAAGGAGTTCCTACCACTTCCCACAACACAGATAGACCTGGAGTGTATTATGCTAAGTGAAATAAGCCAGACACAAAAAGAAAAATACTTCACAACCTCACTTGCATGTGGGATCTTTAAAAAAAAGGATGGGTACAGTGGCTCATGCCTATAATCTCAGGACTTTGGGAGGCCAAGGTGAGAGGGTTGTCTGAGCCCATGGGTTCGAGACCAGCCTGGCAACTTAGTGAGACCTCATCTCTACAATAAATAAAAAAATTAGCCAGGCATGGTGGCACATGCCTGTAATTCCAGCTACTTGGAAGGCTGAGGCAAAAGGATCACCTGAGCTGGACAAGGCTGCGGGGGCCGTAAGCATGCCACTGCACTCCAGCCTGAACGACAAAGTGAGACTCCAACTCAAAAAAAAAGGTCAAATATATAGAAATAGAGACTAAAACAGTTGTTACCAGGGGGCAGGGTAGGGGAAGGGAGAGATGCAGGTAAAAGGATGGATAGAAAGCAGCACACAAGTAGGATGAACAAGTCTAAAGAGCTAAGGTATAACATAGGACTAGCTTAGTTAAGAATGGTGTATTTCGGAACTTTGCTGTCTGAGTAGATTATGGCTGCTCGTTTCACTATAATAACCATTTTACTACATATCTACACATATCTCATAACATCAGTTGTATGCCTTAAATATACACAGTAACATTCATTTTTTAAAATGTATAAAATCCTGCATCCTTTGTTAAACTTGCTAAATGATGTAGATCAGCAAAAGTGCCAAATAATGATACTACTGGGTTCAATGCAATCCCATTGTCTACTGCCTATTTAGAAGTAACTACAGGTCACAATCAAACATAAGAAAAAACAAAGTAAAAGGACATTCTACAAAACAATGTGTACTCTTCAAAAACATCAATGTCAAGAAAAGCTAAAAAAGACTAAGGTACACATATTCCAGGTCAAAGAAAGCTAAAGGGACATGAGAATTGAATGAAAACAAATATGAAAGTTTTCTTCTGCTATAAAGCACATTACTGAGAAAACCTGAATTAGATCTACAGAATAGAACAGTACTGCACAAGTATTAATCTCCTGATTGACAGTTGCTCTGTGATTTTCTAAGAAAATACACATTAAATTACTTAAGGGTAAAAAGGCATCATATATGCCACTTACTCTCAAGTTTATTTTCAAAGTTCAGGAAAAAGAACGAATCAGAGAATGAATGAATGAATGAATGAGTGAGTGGGTACATGAGAGAAAGAGAAAGACAGGAAGGGAGGGAGGAGGAGAGGGAGGAGAGAGGAGGGAGGAGGGAGAGAGACAGGAAGAGAGGGGGAGAGGGGGGAGAGAGGACGAGAGAAAGGGAGGGACGGAGAAGGAGGGAGGGTGGGAGGGAGGAGGGAGGGAGAGGGAGGGAGACGGAGGGAGAGGGAGGGAGAGGGAGGGAGAGGAAGAGGAGGGAGGCAAGGATGTTAATAACTAAGAATCAGAATGAAGGGTCTGTGTGATTTCTTTGTACATTTCTTTGTATAATTCTTGCAAATTTTCTAAAAGTCTGAAACTAAGTCAAAAATTGAAAGCTAGAAATATATTATGAGAGATAAGAGATAAGGTGGAAGCACTGATCCAAAATCCTTCGAATATGAGAGGGGATCCCCAAAAAACAGGGATTATTTTTGGAGGGCAGGCTCCTTGTAGTAAACTCATAATTTGTTCCTCAAGATCAAAGGGCCAACCAAAATTTTTACCTGGAAGTTTTGAGAAAGTTGTGTCATGGTTTCCAGAAGAAATACCGTGAATTGTAGCACAAGAGTGACTGGTTCTTCTACCATGACAACACACCTGCCTATGCTATGTTGAGTGTTCCGTCTAGTTTTTGATAAGAAGAAGTATGACCCCCATGTCCCACCCTCCCTATTCACCTGACCTCATCCAGAGAGACTGTTTTTTGTTTCCCTGATTAAAAAAAAAAAGGGAGCCAGGCTCGGTGGCTCAGTCTGTAATCCCAGCGCTTTGGGAGGCTGAGGTGAGTGGACTGCCTGAGCCCGCAGGTTCGAGACCTGCCTGGGCAACTTGGCGAGACGTCATCTCTACAATACATCAAAAAATCAGCCAGGCGTGGTAGCGTGCGCCTGTAGTTCTGGCTACTCAGAAGGCTGAGGCGGAAGGATCGCCAGAGCCCAGCAGGTCAAGGCTGCGGTGGCCGGGAGCAGCCACTGCACTCCAGTCTGGGCAACAGGGTGAGACTCCAACTCAAAAAAAAAAAGGTAACATTTTGCTGATGTTGAAGAGCTGAAACAAAAAGGCAGAAGCAATAAAAGGCATCATAATTGACAAGTTCAAAAACTGTTTTGAGCAGTGGAAAAGGTATCTCGATAGACGTATTGCATCAAACAGAGGACTTTAAAGGTGGCAGAAATTTAAACACATAAGAATATATACAAAATTTTTTATAAATAAATTCCAGATTTTTCAGTCCTCCTCTTGTATATATAAGTAACGCAGTCTTGAAAAATAGTTTTTATTACAAAGAGCTAAAAGCCCCCAAGGGATAGCCGATACTCCATAATAACAACTACTTATGCGTCTTCTCTACTACACTATACTTTCTTCAAAAAAAGGCATAAAATGTCAAATGAGCAAATTCTTAATTTTTTTTTTCCAGAAAATCAGTTGTAGGAAATTTGAGAAGGCAAAAAAAAAAAAATTGACCTCTCTAGATGTTAGCAATTTCCACTTGATAGAGCTGCCCCTAAAAGTAAATGTAAAAAAGCAAAAGTCATTCAGTCGTTAAGGGGTCAACCCCTCAAATCTTGTTCTCTTCTCATACAGCTTGACTTCAGAATCTGTAGGTTTCACATTGTAGGTCATAAATTCAAACTTCGTTTTTGTCACAAATATATCACTGCATAAAGCTAGATACACACCATATAAACTTTCCCTGAATAAGAAATGGGTATAAGCCAGGCTTGGTGGCTCAGCCTGTAATTCCGCGCCTTTGGGAGGCTGAGGTGAGTGGATTGCCTGAGCCCGCGGGTTTGAGACCCACCTGGGCAGTGAGACCTCATCTCTACAATAAATCAAAAAATCAGCCTGGAGTGGTAGCGCACGCCTGTAATTCCGGCTACTCGGAAGGCTGAGGCGGAAGGATTGCCGGAGCCCAGCAGGTCGAGGCTGTGGTGGCCGGGAGCAGCCACTGCACTCCAGTCTGGGCGACCGAGTGAGACCCCAACTCCAAAAAAAAAAGAAATGGGTATGACTGTGACAGATGCTATTAGCTGCCTACCCAATATCCAAACTCATTTTTCTATAACATAAGCCAGATTTTGTTACCACCCTAGATATACTGATTTTATAGTTTAAAATTAAAGGAAGGTTTACCTGAATGTTCATGATAAATATGGTGTGAAAACTATAGTACA
Organism: Cephalopachus bancanus; assembly: GCA_027257055.1. Classification (NCBI taxonomy): domain Eukaryota; kingdom Metazoa; phylum Chordata; class Mammalia; order Primates; family Tarsiidae; genus Cephalopachus; species Cephalopachus bancanus. The sequence goes on along the minus strand of JAPVLO010000030.1, from coordinate 1,865,217 downwards.
CCTTTCAGTACATAAGATTAGAAATTTATGACAGGTATGGTAATCTAGAACAGTTCCTAGAATAAGAATAAGACTCTATCTAGAACTTCCTACAGAAAGGGCTTCTTAAGTACCAGGGAAATAAGTTTATTATAATTATGACTTAACAATAGTCATAATTATTTTTTTAAGTACTAAAAAAAACCCTCTCTTTGTGTGGAATTAAACTCAGTAATATTTTAATCTGGAATATCACCAAAAACTTAACAAAATAAAATAACTCCCTTAAGTCAAGAGAAGCAGATCATTTATTTACTAATAAACCTAGTCTTTTAACTAAGATACATTTAAACACACAAAGTTAAAGGGCAAAAACTCAATTCACACAGAATAGCTTGCCTATTTAATTCTGGGTTAACAAACTTTTGTCCCAATTTTTGGGAGTTGAATGACATATGTATCAACACTGACCTAGAGTACTCTCCAACTAGACAGAGTGGGAGGAGCAAGGACATTTTTAGAAACATATAAAAGATAATTCAAGATGGATCCCAATTACATAAAATAATTGTACCGATTTTTGATGGAAATAATGTCTCATCATCCAACTGGTCCTGAACCCAAGTCATCAGGTAATCAATATACTTTGGTGCAGAGCACTTAATAGGCTTCTTTATGTTTGTTCCATCTGCCCAATGATACTCATATCTGCATTGGAAAGATAAAAAGTACACAAAATATAAGCATATACCTAGATCGTATACATATTTTTTTACATTATATATGTATTATGAATGCATACACAGGCATGTTTTAAACAACGTGCTCCATCAAATAAAGATGCATTTTAAATTGCCAGAGGACCATTTTGCATTTATCACAATCTAAACTAAGCAGATCCTATCTGTTTTGTGTTTCTACACTCTCTTCACATATCTCAATATTTGTTTGTCTGTTTTGCTTTTTTTTTTTTTTTTTGAGTTAGAGTCTCACTCTGCTGCCCAGGCACAATCACGACCACCTCAGCCTCAACCTGCTGGGCTCAGGTGATCCTTCCATCTCAGCCTTCCAAGTAGCAGGAACTACAGGTGCATGCTACCACATCCAGCTTATTTTTTTTTTTTTTGAGTTGGAGTCTCACTCTGTCGCCCAGACTGGAGTGCAGTGGCCGCTCCCGGCCACCGCAGCCTCGACCTGCTGGGCTCCTGCGATCCTTCCAACTCAGCCTTCCAAGTAGCCGGAATTACAGGCATGCGCTACCACGCCCAGCTGATTTTTTGATTTATTGTAGAGATGAGATCTTGCTGCCCAGGCGGGTCTCGAACCCGCGGGCTCAGGCAATCTACTCACCTCAGCCTCCCAAAGGCGCGGGATTACAGGCTGAGCCCCCGAGCCCGGCTCAGCTTATTTTTTTATTATTGTAGAGACAAGGTGAGATCTCACCAAGTTGCCCAGGCTGGTCTGGAACCCCTGAGTTCAGGCAATCCTCTCACCTTCGCCTCCCAAAGTGCTGGGATTACAGACTTGAGCCACCACACCCAGCCACATATCTCAATTTTCTTATGTAGCTTTCTCTCATATTTACAAGCATTAACATTTTAGATTCATACATTATTACAGCAGAAAAACTAGCTTACTTCCCAGTTCTATGATGATCATCTTTGAACTTTTTGGTTGTTTTTCTTCCTCAAAAACCACTTCTTATGTGATATAATTCTTTTTAACGTAAGGCTTTACATTTTGGGTAAAGAATAGAGAATGGCACAGAAACTCCAAAAATAAGATTAATGAAAAAGAGAATGATTCAGTATTTGAGCACATTTGGCTGAGAAGCTAAACATGCCTTTAGAGAAACTCCAAAGAAAATTAGCAACCCAAGTAAAGGTTTTGAGTATGTGCAGCACACCATCCCTTGACTTAAAAAACATTTAATGTGTACCTACCATGTGAGAGATACTAAGTCAAGAACAAGGAACACTAAAATGAAAGACATTTTCCCTCCTCTCAAGAAAAATAGACTAGTAGAAAAATGGACTTGCAAATGAAGTAAAAACAGTATGATAAGAACCCTAAAAAAAATAAAAATAAAAATCATACAATGTCCACCCTGAATTTTAAGATAAGGAATAAGCAAGTATACAGCTGAAAGGCTAAATTATGCAAATCTCCAGGCCAGGTGGGATGACTCACCCCTATAATCTCAACACTTTGGGAGGCTGAGGCAAGAGAATCACATGAACCCAGGAGTTCAAGACCAGTCTAGGCAGCATAGTGAGACCTTGCCTACACACAAAAATTTTAAAAATTGTTCAGGCATGGTAGTGCAGGCCTGTAGTCCCAGCTACTCAGGAGGCTGAGGAGGGTGGAGTGGATCCATTCAGCCCAGGAGTGTGAGGCTGTGGTGAGCCATGATCGTGCAGTGTACTCCAGCCTGGGTGACAGAGTGAGAGCCCATCTCCAAGTAAATAAATAAATATTAAATTAATTTATTAATATTTTTTTAAAATCTCCAAACTGAACTAACATTTAGTTGTTTAGTTTCTAAAAGGTTACTTCTGCTGCTTAACTTTCCTCTTTGACTCAATTGTTTTTCTGAACTTGTTCCCAGAGTTTTAGCTGACTGAATGATAGGACAGTGAGCCTGGCAAAGGAGGTGACAGAATATATATGGAGAAACACTACAGAGTATTTTAAATGACAAAGTTATTTTGAGATAGGATAAATAAGCATACTTTCTTTTTAAGCAGAACTACATATACCTGAACAATAATACTAAACAGGATATACCTGAAAAAACATCAGTGCAACAAGTAGAGAATCGTATGGCCACTGCAGGGCAACAGGGATGACTATCAAGCCCATTCTAAAGGTTGACAAAGGGACACTGCCCAACACTTCTTGGTATCCTGTTATACTGTTTAATCATTTTCACAGTCAAAAGAGTCTCCCTAATATAAAACTAAAGTCTTTAGTGCAATTTAAGTCAATTTTCTTCCTGTTTGCTCCTCTTAAGAGATAGAGATCATGAATACTAGGACTTTTAGCCATCATTACTCTTAAGATACAGAAATCCATTTATGTTTTCTACTTTATGTTAAGAAATGTTAACATTTTTATCCTTCCATCATCACAATCATGTTTTTCATCTTGTTAATGATTTTCGGATGTTTCACATTCATTTTTTTAAATGTAAAAATGAAAAATAGACATAGTAAACCAAATAATCATTTTCAACATCCCAAAGTGTTTTAAAAATATATCAACTTTCAATATCCAAAAGTTTTTGAAAAACAAAATAACTTTATATTGCTCATATCTCTAGAGTTGACAACTATGATTTCCTGATCTTTTTTCTTTTGTCATGTTTATACTTAAGATGACTCCTTCATTTTGTAGGTCTATTTTGCCCTAACTTTTTTTTTTTCTTGATGCAGATTCTCACTCTGTCAGTCACGCTGGAGAGCACTGGTGTGATACAGCTTATTGCAGCTTCAAAATGGTCCTCTACCTCAGTCTTCCAAGTAGCTATGACTACAGAAGCATGCCACCATGCCAGCTAACCTTTTATTTTGTAGAGACAGGGATCTTACTATGCTGCCCAGGCTGGTCTCAAACTCTTAGCCTCAAGCAATCCTCTCACCTCTACCTCCAGAGTCACTGGGATTATAGGTGTAAGCCACTGGACCTAACCTCCATTGATATTTTTAATCCCACCTTTGACAGACCATTCACTTCGAAATCTATTTCTATTATCAAAGTGTGAACTTGTAAACTGCAAACTCCAAAGTATTAATACTTACAATTTCTTTTTTAATAATAATAACAAGTAACTGAGCCATCAGTCAATACCACTTTGCAAGGGGCTAAGTATTAACAAATGCCTCTCTTGGTACAATCCTGTATCTGCTAGTAAATATGAAGAACCATAACAACTACACCTTCTTAGCACTAATGACTGGCAAACGTCAAGATCCTCCAAAAAAGGAAGGAAGGGAGAGAAGGAAGAAAGAGGGAAGAGAGGGAAGGAAAGGAAGAAGAGAGGGGAGGTAGGGAAGGAAAGAGGAAAGGAGAGACAGAATAAAAGAGGTAGGGAAGGAAGAAGGAAGAGAATGAAAAAAAAAAAGAAGAGCCGGGCTCGGTGGCTCAGCCTGTAATCCCGCGCTTTGGGAGGCTGAGGTGAGTGGATTGCCTGAGCCTGCGGGTTCAAGATCCACCTGGGCAACTTGGAGAGACCTCATCTCTACAGTAAATCAAAAAATTAGCTGGGCGTGGTAGCGCATGCCTGTAGTTCCAGTTACTTGGAAGGCTGAGGCGGAAGGATCGCTGGAGCCCAGCGGGTCGAGGCTGCGGTGGTCCAGTCGAGGCTGCGGTGGCCCGGAGCGGCCACTGCACTCCAGTCTGGGCTACAGAGTGAGACTCCAACTCAAAAAAAAGAAAAAGAAAGAAGAAAGAAGAGAAGGAGAAGGAGGCAGACAGGCTGCAGGAAGGGAGGAAGGAGACCAGCTACAGCTTTAGTTAAAGCTACGCAAGCATGTACGCCAGCATGCACACAGGGCAGAGAGACAAACACAGCTGTCAATACACCTCTGAAGCCAGAGGAACTTGCTTTCTTAGAAGGCAGTGCTATTTAATTTCTCAATAAATAACACAGATCAGCAAAATTAAAAACATCTACTTTCCTAAGTGAAATATAAACAAAGTGAACACCAGAAATATTAACTATTAAGTAACACCAAAAGAGGATTTCATTTAAAAACTCCTTTTTCCTCAAAGAAAACTTCCCAAAATAACAAGTAACAGAAATTCACACTCTTTGATAAAACTGGGATACACCTGTGTCTATGAACCACATTAGTTTTTAAAAAGGGCTATCTTGACTAGCCTTTAAAAAAGGGTCAGGGAACTATTTAATTCATATACATTCCAAGAGGGTGAAGGGAGAAGCGAAAAGGCACCTCCAAAGACAAAGCCCAGACAAAGCCCAATGTTTCCAAAGCAAACAGCTCGTGGGGAATGTAAAAAAAAAACAAAAAACAAAAACAGAATACGCCGCTGCAGGAAGAGATCTATAAGGAGGCAGGGGCTGTGAGGCACTGGATTTTGAATAGCTCTGCACTACACTCAGTTCTGTGGGTTAGAAAGAAGTGAGGGTTCAGACACAGCTTTGTGCCTTTTCTTTTTTTTATTTTGAGTCGGAGTCTCACTCTGTCGCCCAGACTGGAGTGCAGTGGCCGCTCCCGGTCACCGCAGCCTCGACCTGCTGGGCTCCGGTGGTCCTTCCGCCTCAGCCTTCCAAGTAGCTGGAACAACAGGAGCACACTAACATGCCCGGCTGATTTTTTTTATTTATTGTAGAGATGAGGTCTCACCAAGTTGCCCAGGCGGGTCTCGAACCCGCGGGCTCAGGCAATCCACTCACCTCAGCCTCCCAAGGCGTGGGATTACAGGCTGAGCCACCGAGCCCGGCTCTTTGTGCCTTTTCTAATGATGTCTTCCATTTTCTTTAGCTTGAGAATTGCCAGCTTATGTTTTACCTCCTTATATGGTCTCACAATTCCTTTCCCGAGCTCTTATGCCCCTTGGTACGAGCTCTTTTACCATTTGAATAAATTCCTTGAGTCCATGGCAATGTATGGGGCAATATATTTGTGATGAATGTTGCTATATAAAGTAAAAGATATGGTGCAAGAAAAGTCTTATATTTAGGTGGCACTAAAAAAATAGTAGCTGCCATTGTTATTATTAAGTAATAGTAACAACAAAAGCCAATTTCAAAAATGTACTAATCCAACTCACATTTTTTGGGGTGTTACTAGGTGGCAGGCTCTGTCCTTGTACCAAAAGGGATTTAAAATTAAGAAGGACAAATCTAACAGGTCAAATGAGATATGTATAAATACTAACAGTATAAGTACAATGTAAGAAAGAAATATAATCATCATAAAGGTGAAAAAGTTATATAGAAAGATTATATCTAGTCTAAAGAAATCTAAAGGCTTCATGGAGAATAGGCCTTGAAGATATGTAAGATTTTCTGAAATATTAACAGAAGATGAAAGGAGGGAAATCAAAAAGAAGGAAAATATCCAAAAGAAGAACAGAATAAGCAAATTTTCAGATAATTTAAGTAATGGAGGGAACACCAAGGTATGACCAGCAATCTAGTCTGAATAGACTAAAGAAGATAAATGGGCAGACAGAGGAAAGGCAGAATGGAGGACAATCTGGGAGAGTCTTAAGCTCAAGCTAAGGACTCTAATCTTCACAGATTAGTCATTGGAAAAGTCACTGAAAGAGATGCTAAGAAGAGAAATTATATGATCAGAAGCCTTCTTCTTATCTAAGAACCACAGAATAACGTAAAAATGAGAGCTAATCGTTAACCATGTCTTACTTTGGACCAGCTGACATCACTGGACAACTCTCTTCTGTACAGAAGTCTGTGATAGTTCCGTAAAGCATGTTGATCTGATTGAAGAAATCCACAGCTGCAAAGTAAACATCAGTTGTAAGTAAAACAGAATGGTTAAAATTACATTTTAATTTTACCTAAGCAGAACAAGTTTATCAGTGTTATTCTCCCTACAAAGAACAGGTAAAAAGCATACATAGATGCCTAAATATTTAACTACATGGAAATCAGGAACTTGTATCCATCAAGTGACTTCAATGAGAGCAAAAAGACAAGCACAAAATGGGAAAAATTATTTGCAATACATAGAAACAACAAAAATATTCTATCCAGAATATATAAAAAAAACTCCTATAGATCAGTAAGAAAAAAAGCAACACAGCAGAAAAACATGAGACATTTTTGAACTGTAACTTCACTAAAGAAGTTTCCAGATGGCCAAAAATCCTATGAAAAGATGCTTGCAATCATGGAACTGCAAATTTAAATGATAGCGGAATGCCACATTGCAAGCCCCCAAAAGCCTAAAATTTATTTGAAAATGCAAAGAGCCAAGAATACCCAACACATTCAAGAATAAGATGGCTGAGTATGGTGGCTCATGCCTGTAATTCCAACACTTTGGGAGGCCAAGGCAAGAGGACTGCTGGAGTCCAGGTGTTCAAGACCACCCTGGATGACACAGCAAGACCCTGCCTCTATAAACTAATAATTTAATTAAATAATTTTTTTAAAAAAAGAAGGTACACACCAAGATGTAAAAAGCACAATGAATAAAACACTATGATCTTAGTAAACCAATGGAAAAGAAGGGAGAGAGCAGAAACAGATGCATGCACCTAATTTATAACCAAAGCTATCACTGCAGACAACAGGCAAAGAACAGTCTTTTCCATAAATATTTCTGAGTCAACTGGTTATCACTATGGAAAAAACAAAATTTGACTCCTCACTTACACCATACCCCAAAAGCAATTCCAAGTGGATTGTATGTCTAAATACGAAAGGCAAGACAAAAGTTTAAAAGAGCACAGAGAATACATTCATGACCTTTGGCCTGGACACATTTCTTCAGAGGACCACAAAAAGCACTAATCATTAAAAAAACTTTCCTTATGTTTCATTAATTTCTAGGCTTTTGATATTTTTGATGTTATTCATAATTTTTTATATTGCCCTCAGAGCCCACACACAACCTTATTAGTAATAGCAACCATGGCCTTTTGGATTTTCAAAATATTTATATTGGTTAAAAGTTAAAAGGATAATTTTCTTCTTTTCCAGCTTTTTTGTTTGTTTGTTTGTTTGTTTGTTTGTTTGTAAAGAGTGGAGACTCAGTTGCTTAGGCTGGAGTACAGTAGTGCAATCACAGCTCACTGTAACCTCAAACTCCTGAGCTCAAGTGGTCCTCTTACTTCAGCCTCCCAAGTAGCTGGAACAACAGGCATGTGCCACAACACCTAATCTTTTTTGATATTTTTAGAGACAGAGCCTCACTATGTTGCTCAGGATGGTCTTGAACTCCTGGCCTCAAGTGGCTCTCCCATCCAGACCTCCCAAAGTGCTGGGATTGGTATGAGCCACCATGCCCAGTCCAGCCAATATATTTTTTTATTCTTTTTCTTGCCTTACTGCACTGGCTACAACTCTAGTAAAGTAGTGGTGGTAGATATCCTTGACTCATTCCTAAATCGAGAAAAAAACCTTCAACATTTCACTGTTATGATGTTTTGCTGCAGGTTTTTTTGCAAATAGATATGCTTTATCAGAAGAAAGTTCTCATCTATTACTTGATAAGCTTAATAAATTTTACATTTTATCAAATGCTTTTTCTGCATGCATTGTGACGATCATATAATTTTTTTTCCTCCTTGATTTTGGTTAATGCGATGAATTACAATGACTTAATTTTCAAATGTTACCAACCCCTGGCTGGACGCAGTGGCTCCCACCTATGATCCCAGCACTTTGGGAGGCCGAAGTGAGAGGACTGCCTGAGCCCACGGGTTCAAGACCAGCCTAGGCAACTTGGCAAGATGTCCTCTCTAAAATAAATCCAAAAATTAGCCGGGCATGGTGGTGCATGCCTATAGTTCCAGCTACTTGGAAGGCAGAGGCAGAAGGATCGCCTGAGTCCAGCAGGTCGACGCTGGGGTGGCAGTGAGCGTACCACTGCACTCCAGCATGGGCGACAGAGTAAGACTCCAACTTAAAAAAAAAATGTTTTGGTTATAATGTATTATACTTTTTAAAATACTGCTAGATCCAATTTGCTAATATTTTTGTTAGGATTTTTACATCTAAGTTCATTTCATAAGCTAGATGACCCAGTTCCTTTTCTTGTTATGTCCATGTAGAACTCATAAAGCTATTATTTTTTTCTATCCTCCAAAGAGCCAAAAACCGGTGTTATTTCTTCATTCAATGTTTGGTGAAAATCCTATTGTGGAAGGTGTCGTAAGTTTTTAGTCTTTTCAAAGAACCAATATTTTTTCTTTGTTGATTCTCTTTATCGTATGTCTGTTGTCTATGTTATTAACTTTTCTTTATTGATACATTTTTTTACTTTCTTTGCATTTAATTTATTTTTCTAACCTCTGCAGATTAATGCTTAGTTTGTTAATTTTCAATACTTTTCTAATATATGTATGTAGAGCTCTAAATTTCCCTTTAACATGGCATTAGCTATATCCCACAAGTTTTCATACATAGTATTTTCATCATCATAATTTAGTTCCAAATACTTTTCACTGAGATGTACTCTTTCCAAACATATACCAGTTCCTAGGGTTTTGTTATTGTTGTTGTTGCTATTAGTTTCTAGCTAAATTCCACTGTGGCCAGCGATTGCACTGATTTCCATTTTTGAAAATGTGTATGTGTGGCCTGGCGTGGTGGCTCTCGCCTATAATCCCAGCACTTTGGGAGGCCAAGGTGAGAGGACTGTCTGAGCCTATTGGTTCAAGACCAGCCTGGACAACTTGGCAAGACCTCATCTCTACAATAAATCAAAAAATTAGCCAGGAGTGAAAGCGTGCCTATAGTTTCAGCTACTTGGAAGGCTGAGGCAGAAGGATCATCTGAGCATGGCAGGTTGAGGCTGAGGAGGCCATGAGTGTGCCACTGCACTCCAGCCCGGACAACAGAGAGACTCCAACTCAAAAAAAAGTTTAAAAAAAGGAAAGAAAGAAAGAAAATGTGTATGTGCATAATCTTAGGTGTATGGGTCATGTGTCCCTAGGTCAATTCCACTAATCATGTTGGTCACACTTTTCTAATTCCTTATTGGTATTTTTCTTCTACATTTTCTATGAGTTACTGAAAGATGAATGCTATAAAATCTCCCATTAGGACCATAAATCTACTTCTTTTAGTTCAGTCAACTGATTTCAATACATTTTTAGATGTTCTTAGAAACATATATTCCTTTGTCAATTGAACCATTTATCATTTTAAAATATTCCTCTTTATTGATGCTTTTTGTCTTAAAGTTAATTTATCTGACATAATATGACTGTATCAACAGTCATTGGATCAGTGTTTAACTTTAGTTTCAACCATTCTGTATCTGCATATTTAAAGTATGTTTCTTGAAAGCAGTATTCAGCTTGTTTTGTAACCATCCTGACACAATCATCGTCCTTTCTTTTTTTCCTAAAGACAGATTTCCAGGCTGGACTGTAGTGGTATGATCATAGTTCACTGTAACTTTGAACTCCTGGGCTCAAGTGATCCACCTGCCTCAGCCTCCTGAGTAGCCAGAACTATAGGTGTATGCAACCATGCCTAGCTAATTTTTTTTTTTTAATTTTAAAGATGTGGGGTACAATTTTTTTTAAAAAAGATGTAGGGTTAGGTATACAAATGTTCATTATGCAGGTAATCTTTCTAGTTAATTTTTTATCTTTATTTTTGTAGAGATGGGTGTCTCGCTATGTTGCCTAGGCTGATCTTGAAGTCCTGAACTCAGGCAATCCTCCTACCCCAGCCTTAATCGTAGTCTTCTTTTTATTGGACTATTTTGTCCTCTGCAATCTAAATATTAATAACTGTATTAAATGTAATACACTATCTTATTTCTTATAATATACTATGTTATTACTTGCTATGCATTTATCCTACTTATTACATGATTCTTTTTCTCTCCTTATGTTCTTTATGATTATTTTTACTATTCTACTTTTCTCCTCCACTAGCTAGCTATTTATACTTTCATTTACCATAAAGATGCAAACTTGGGCCGGGCTCGGTGGCTCAGCCTGTAATCCCAGCACTTTGGGAGGCCAAGGTGAGTGGATTGCCTGAGTCCATGGGTTCGAGACCCGCCTGGGCAACTTGACGAGACCTCATCTCTACAATAAATCAAAAATTAGCCGGGCGTGGTAGCACACGCCTGTAGTTCCAGCTACTTGGAAGGCTGAGGCGGAAGGATCGCCAGAGCCCAGCAGGTCGAGGCTGCGGTGGCCAGGAGCAACCACTGCACTCCAGGCTGGGCGACAGAGTGAGACTCCAACTCAAAAAAAAAAAAAGATGCAAACTTTATCAGCAATTCCCTTTATGCACCCTAAATGTTTACTTAAACCACTGCCCTTGAATGGAAATAATCTGTCTAGACTTAAATCCTATTTACCTCATTAAATGTCATTTAGGAAGATTACTATAAATAAGGAAAATCTGACAGTGCTTCAGTTAAATGCTATATTTTCAAAGCAGAAATTACATGTTCTAAGCAGATGTTCTGATACTTCAGTTCAAAGTAACTTTTTCCAACTATAAAAATTATGAAATGCCTGTGAAATTTAAAAAATTCTCAAAGTTGTAGGCACTTCAATAGTTAGCAATCCCCCCCTTAGCTGAGGTTTCACTATCCTCAGTGTCAGTTATCTGTCAGCATCACTACAGGATGAAAATATTAAATGGAAAATTTGAGAAATAAATAATTCATAAGTTTTAAATTGTGTGTCATTCTGAGTAACATGATGAAATCCCACGCCATCCTGCTCCATCTGCCCGTGAAGCATCCCTCTGTCTAGGAGAGCCACACTGGATATGCTACCTGCCCATTAATCACTTAGTAGCAGTCTCAGTTACCAGACTGACAGATCACAAGAAGAAATGGGTGCACAGTATACTATAATACAGTATTTTGAAAGAAAGACCATATTCACATAACTTTTATTACAATATATTGTTATAATTATCCTATTTTATTGTTAGCTAGTGTTGTTAATTTCTTACTGTGCTTAATTTATAAATTAAACTTTATCATTGTCTTGGAAAAAACATAGGATATATAGGTTCAGTAATATCCACGGTTTCATGGGGTATTGAAATGTATTCCCTACAAAGAGGGTACAGATGCTCGGTTCTGGCAACTGAGACAGAGAAGGAATACAGACAGAAAATAATGATGATTTGCTTTTATACTTAAAAGTCAGGGGCTGGGTGTGGTGTCTCAAGCCTGTAATCCCAGCACTTTGGGAGACCGAGGCCAGAGGATTGCCTGAACTCAGGGGTTTGAGTCCAGCCTGGGCAACTTGGTGAGACCTCGTCTCTAGAATAAATTAAAAAATAAGCTGGACATGGTAGCACATGCCTATAATTCCAGCTAAGCTACTTGGACGACTGAGGCAGAAGGATTACTTGAGCCCAGCAGGTCAAGGCTGCAGTGGATGTGAGCGTGCCACTGCACTCCAGCCTGAGTGACAGAGTGAGACTCAACTCAAAAAACAAAAAAAAAAACCCAAAAAACAAACAAACAAAACAAAAAGTCAGAATCTATTGTAGTATGAAGTTCTACGTTGCTATTCTTACATTTTAAAAACTAGTAAATGAGCTTTACAATAAATGGTATAAAAAGGCACAAGCAAATACAAAAAGAAGAACGTATACATGTACTAGACATCTCTTCTGAATACTGTCTTTGAGGTGCCATAAGACCATCTTACAGGTGACAGAGGTCTCATCAACAAAGCAAATCAATCAACTAGCTTACCTTGGTCCAAAAGAATAATCAACCACATTACGACAGCTCTGGTGCAAATGCTGTCACATGGGTTTCAAAACATCTCAATAAAATTCTTCTGGTTCCTAAAAGTTATTAGTGGTGGCAGCTCAATTTAGAAATCCCATGACATAGTTCAAATTACAATAAGATAACATCAAATATTGTAAGAAAAATGCTGTTTTGCTTTTCCTTAATCAAAGTCTAGACATTTCACATATGAGCATGTAAATTTCATTTTATTTTTTACTAGATTCAAATACATTTCCTTCGATTATAAAATTATGTTCATTTTTTATTTTTACTAATGAGGAAAAAGCCTAAACCTCTTATTCCCCAACTTTTTCTGGTTTAATTCCCAAAATATACACTATTTATTTTATACTGATAAGTTATTCTCTCTAGGAGTTAATATCTCATAAACATATTTTACTTATTTCACAACTACTCAATTGCCTTTTTTTAAAAAAATAGCACAATTAGATAAAAAACTTAGTATCCTTCTGAAAGGAGCAATTTGGCATAGTGATTAAACTACAGGCTCTGAAATTCTCTAACTGTATATTTAAGCCCAAGCTCTGCCATTTAATAACTATATCCTAGGCAAATTACTAATCTTTCTGTCTCAGCTCCCTTATCTATTAAACTGGGATCTTAATATTACCTACATCATAAGGTTATAAAGATGAAATAAAATCTTCCATATAGAAAGGATAGCAGAATGCAGGATACACAATTAGTCTTTGACAAATACTGTTATTATCATCATTATTGCAATGAAGATCATAAATCTATGCTTTATAATATTACAGAAAACAATTTTATAAAACTCCATATTCAGAAATAAAATAACATAAAGGCTAAAATTGAACTGATCTCTCACTGTGCTATTAGATTACTAACCAGATTCTATAACAGACAGCCCCCCAAAACTCACCTACAATGAGGCTATCACCCTAATCTATAGTCTACTGAGAAACAGAAAGGCTCCTTACTGTTAACTGCAACCCATTCGTTTAGATCTTCCCCCTCAGGAAGCATGACAGCCATCCGGAGGTTACCACTGCCAAGTGTGGCTTCTGCATGTTTTAAGAGCTCATACTGGTGAGAACCCTCTGGAATGTTCTTCTTTGGTTTAAAAGTTTTAGAAGAGCGACTACCACTGTGAATAGAAAAGAAAAAAAGTACTTCAATAAATGTAAGACATGACCTTCAACAAAATCTACTACACTATATTACTGGATAAAATAACATAGCGGTGATCCTCAAATCACCTCTATATACATCCACAAATAAACAGCAAGCATACTTTTAGCCCACCTTCAATCACTAGACCTAAACTGTATTGGCTACACTAAATCCTGGTAATATAATTGCTGTAACTACTTTGTTCTCTACCCAAAACACCCACAACCTTTCTCTACATTCTTTATTTAACTCAAAGGGAGGAAAAAAACTTTTAGTTGTAACTAATTCAGCTCTTCACAGTAAATTAATGACTCAGGATTATAGGTTGTAACCTCCCCAAAAAAGAAGAATTTTTTTTTTTTTAAGTTAGTCTCACTCTGTCACCCAGGCTGGAGGGCAGTGGCATGCTCAAGGTCACTGCAGCCTCAATCTGCTGGGCTCAGGCGATTCTTCCACCTCAGCCTTCCAACTAGCTGGAACTACAAGCATGCGCCACCATGCCCGGCTAATCTTTTTGTTTCTTGTGGAGATGAGGTCTCACCAAGTTGCCCAGGGTGGTCTAGAACCCATGGCTCAGGCAATCCTCTCACCCCGGCCTCCCAAAGTGCTGAGATTATAGGAGCCACCGCGCCTGGCCAAAAAAAGCAGTTTTTAAGTGATGGCATTTTCTCATTATGTTAGCAAGTTCGTTTTTGGGTTTTTTTTGTTTGTTTTTTTTTGAGTTGGAGTCTCACTCTGTCGCCCAGGTTGGAGTGCAGTGGCATGCTCACGGCCACCATAGCCTCAACCTGCTGGGCTCGGGCGATCTTTCCACTGCTTAGGTCTTCCAAGCAGCCGAAACTACAAGGGCGCGCTACCACGCCCAGCTAACTTTCTGATTTATTGTAGAGACAAGGTCTCACCATGTTGCCCAAGCTGGTCTCAAACCTGCGGGCCCAGGCAATCCTCTCACCTTGGCCTCCCAAAGCGCTAGGATTATGGGCTTGAGCCAGTGCGCCTGGCCTGCTGCTACCAGGTTCTTATCAAACTGTATCTTATATCCTAGTCACCCCTTCTCAATATTCTCTGGCTTCTCTTCTTACGAAAATGAACAGACTGGGGCAACCCCCTCGGGTCCCCTCCCACTGTGGTAGCTTTTCTGTCCTCTCAATAAATCCTGCTTTCAAAAAAGAAAGAAAGAGAAAAGAGAGAGAGAGAAGAAAAGAAAGAGAAAGAAAGAAAGAAAGAAAGAAAGAAAGAAAGAAAGAAAGAAAGAAAGAAAGAAAGAAAGAAAGAAAGAAAGAAAGAAAGAGAGAAAGAAAAAATAAATGAACAGACAGGAAGGAAAGAAGAGGCTGGATAAGTGGGAACTTTATAGTTTAATGTTATTACATTTGTGTCACAGAAAACACCAATTCCAAAAAGAACGCATAAATGATTGTTATACTTTCCAAACTCTCCATAGTTTGTCACTTATGATCCCCTTCTCACAAGCTCTCTGAGGATCCTCCTTCTCTCCCAAGATGAAACAGCCTTCTCAAACCTTGGCCACATTGTTATAAACACCTGAGGAACTTTCAAAGCATACTGAGGATTCTGAGCTAAACTAAGAATGTACCAGTCAACCCAAACATCCAATTCATTCTAAAATACCGGCAATCTCATTTAACTCTATATTTAAATGAGAATGCCATTAAACATCTGCTCAGGTGTTTAATTAGAACTACATTCCTCAGCACATTCTCTCTCTCTCTCTGTCTCTCTCTCTCTCTCTCTCTCTCTCTCTCTCTCTCACACACACACACACACACACACACACACACACACACACACACACACACATCACTACTCAACAGCCAAGGGATCTCTGTAAAAACACTAATCAAATGATGCTACTCCTCTGCTTAGAACCAATCAGTGGCTTTTCAGTGCACTCAGAGTAAATCCAAAGGTCAAATATTAGATAAAGTCAGGCACTCGACCCACTAAAGAGTGTGGAAATTCTTCTTCAGTTTAATCATGTTATACATTAAATAACAAGTTTTTTCCCAGAATCTCTAAAATATAACTATATTTTAGACCTGCATTGCCAGCTACTGGGGAGGCTGAGGCAGAAAGATCCCTAGAAGTCAGAGTTTGAGGCCAGCCTGGACAACAGTAAGATCTTGTCTCTAAAAATTAAATTAAACTAAAATTTAAAAATTATTTTTACAAATGTTAAGTGATAATTACATAAATATGCCTACCAAGTTTGAAACCAGTTTCATTTTCCTTCTTCCTCTCACCCTTTTATCAAAATTCAGTATGAGAAACATACTTTACAACATATTTCACAAAAAGATATTTTACTAATTTATGTGTGATTAATTACAAAAATAGCTCTCATATGCAAGTCTTCAGGCAGGATGTTGAGACATTCACTGACTTTAATCAGCCCACAGCTCAGATGTGAGCAGCTGAAGATTTGAGTGCCTGCAAATAAGGCCCACTGCGCCTGCACTGAGGTCAGAAATCAGTTACTAATACCTGGTATATCCTTCCTGAACATCATGTCTACACAAGCAAAAGAGAGTTTTGTGCTTGTTTCTGCTGCTTTTACACAATAGTAGTATACTGTAGTAAACTAAATAATGTTTTTCACTCAAATATTTAGAAGACTGTTGTATTTAAGGTATAAGTAGATCTACCTTACTCTTCTAAAGACTGAATAATATTTTCTTATAGAGAATACAATTTGCTCAGTCCCCTATTAATAAACATCTAGGCTGTTTGTGGTCATTTGCTACTACAAACAATGTTGCAGTAAGTATCCTTGTGCATATGCATATATGAAAATGAATTCCTTGAAGAGGTTAGGTACATTTTTAAATTTTATGTAGTGCCTATTTTTCCTCCAAATAAATTGTACCCTTTTACAATCCCACTTATAATGCAGAAGTCTTAAAGGATAGGGACTAGATTGCTAATTTCTCTTGTACAGTTTTCAGTACATCCTAACTATGTAGAATTTAGAGCCTTCTGATTAGAATATGTATGATGCATTACAGAAAAGGAGTGTTATGTTGGTAATTCACAGCACCATGCTGAGATCACCACTGTTCTAATAAATATCCAAGATATTCAGGTTAATTTTCCTAGTGCTCACATATTTGAAGTCAGTCGATTTTTAGAGCAAGATAGAGTGGCTTGTCTAGTAAATAGCACTAGGGATGGCTCTGAATAAACATCTCTTTTAGTCTTTCAATTTAATTTCTCTTTTATAAAATTCAACAGCATCATTTATTTTTCTCTTTGATACCCTAAAGAATACATTAGATCCCATAGTGACACTTAGGCTAATTCCCATAAACCATTTTTTATCATCTCAACAAAGTCATCCATCATTACCCTTTATTTTAACACCTTTATTGGTCAATCCAACTATGATCAAAGTTGATCATTTCTAAGCTGAATTCAGTAATCTTAAGGCTGAAGGGTGATTGGGGGAGATTTATAAACTCAAAACAGGGGCACTAGGAGGGGTTAAAATAATAGCTACTGGTGGGGGGGATGGGATTAACAGTAGCAAATATCTGCCTGGGGATGGGAAAACACCTCTTATCAACAGGGTGCCTGAATGAAATGTAATTGTACACCTAACCCTTAACTGTACCCCACAAAACCATAATAAAAAAATTGATTAAATAAAAAAATTTTTTTTTAAATAATAGATACGTGTATAGTCTGACACTAAAGATATGTATGTATTCAAAATTAGAAGCAAATTAACATTTATTTGTGTCAACAAATAATGCTCCATCCCTTCTAGGTTAAGTGACTTAGTCTGACTGCACGGCTAATCAAATGGCAAAACTGGGATTCAATAACAGTTCATTATCTTGAAGAAGTTACTTAACATTACTGAGTCTCAGCTTCCTCATCTATAAAATAGGAATAATACCTACTTTACTAATGAACTTCATGGTAAGAACTTCACTGATAGCAAGTAGTTCTTTTTGCTTCACCTCTAGGTAGCAAACAGTCATTCACATCAGTAGCTCCTCTGAAAGTCTAAGTTCAATACTAGAGATCAGGTATTCAATAAGTACTTACTAATTGATAGTTCCAGTCAACTTCAGGCTGAGAACTCCTACATCAGGATAGTAATGATGATGATTAATATTAACTAGCATTTACCGCAGGCTTTGTACTATGAAGTATTTTACAAGCACTCTCATTTAATCCTCATAACTCTATGATATACACCCTATTATTAATTTTATGGATGACAAATCTGAAGCTTAAAGTACTTATGTAATTTGTCCAAGATCAAAAAAGTGGTAAATTAAGGAGCCAAATTTTAAATTTAGGACTGAAATCCCTATAGCCCATTCTCTTACCTACTGTCCAGCATTACTCAATGCTTTATCTTCTATCCAATTATTTCTAACAATTTTCTTCCTTATCACCTCATTTTAATAGATTCACTCATGAAACAAGGCAAAGCTAATTTATACTAAGAGAATTATTAAAAGGCATATTTTAAAAACAGTCTTCAAACTACCTAATTCCACTTACTCTCCTCACACTTCTAATTTGGATGAATACTTAGCAAATACTTTGCCAGTAAGGAAAATTATCCACCCCACAGCAATTTTCCCCTAAATGTAGCCACACATTTAGCTTGCAAAAAGGCCTGCAAAAAAATGTTTGAAGTTGTCAATATAAAATGTGCTCTAGAAATTAGAAGACTAAAAGCTAAAGGCTAAAAGCTGAGTACTGAAAAGATAATCTTGAGTAAAGAAAGACAGCAGTCTGAACAAACATATCTACTTACATTTCTGCCTATAATCCCTTTCAAATCACTAATGTTATTGGCAGACGGTGTTGCTATTATGATTACTGTTAGGAGCGTAAGACATCCTTAACATGGCTGAAAAGCAAAAAAAAAAAAAAAAAAAAAGCATACTATAAGCAGCTCAGAAATTGAGGAATTCCGCTAACAAGTTGATGAGACACAATGGCAGAGGAAGTCTGAGAAAACCTATCCCAGAAATGTCCAGAAGAGGTCACTATGAAGATAAGAGTGATTTTGCTGAGCTCCAAACCCAGAGTCTGGATGACAAGAGGTCCCGCTGGGGGACTCTCCAGAGGATCACATGGGAACTTGTGAAATCTTTAAGCAAGTGAATCTTGATGGCCTTAGGCTGTTTGTGGTCATTTGCTACAGAAGCAAGTGGCAGGAGGCTAAAGCTCAGAGCCTGATGGGAAAAGGGACCTTCACCACCTCCCCATCAGGTAGGGGAACCCTGGAGCCAGAAGAGAACCTACTAGCTTGCCTCTACTGCTCCCTATCACCAGAAGCAAGCTCCTGTGATCAAAGGCTATATATATTCATCAAGAAGCAAACCAATATTCTCAAACACTCAAGTGAGCACTTGAGTGCTCCCAAATCACTGTAATATTCCAGGAAAACCAACATTTTGAAATAACTCTGAACTCAACAATACATCTAATATGAACAGAAACTAAGCAAACAGGAGAACACATTAACTATCATTAAAATCTTTAGAAATAATGGGACACTGTTATCTCCTTGACAAACTAGGCAATTAAGAAAAGAAACAATTAAGGAAGGGCAGAGAGGCTAACATTCTTTAACAAAGCAAGGTAAAGTTAAGAGATACTGTCCAGCCGGGCTCAGTGGCTCAGCCTGTAATCTCGCACCTTCGGGAGGCTGAGGTGAATGGATTGCCTGAGCCCGTGGGTTCGAGACCCACCTGGGCAGCGAGACCTCATCTCTACAATAAATCAAAAAATCAGCCGGGCGTGGTAGCGCATGCCTGTAATTCCAGCTACTCTTGGAAGGCTGAGGCAGAAGGATCGCCGGAGCCCAGCAGGTCGAGGCTGGGCGTCGTGAGACTCCAACTCAAAAAAAAAAAATACTGTCCACAGTGAAATTTTAAAACTGAGGTTTAAATATGATCCATTGAGAAAATGGTTGCACAATTCTGGAAAAATACTAAAAATCATCAAGCAATGCACTTTAAATGAGTGATCTGCATGGTATATAAATATACCTCAGTAATGTGTTTTTTTTTAAAGTACAAAGAAAAATATAACTGAAGTTATAAAAGAGGACAGCAGCCCAAGCAAATATAGTGAGCTGGTCTTGACAAAGTAGAAAAAGCAATTCTATAGAGAAAAGATGGTCTTTCAACAAATGGTGAAACACTGGAACAGATGCAAAAACATTAACCTAGACAGTTATTATGTCGCTCGCAAAAATTAAATTGAACTGGATGATAGACCTAAAAATACAGCATAATATTATAAAGTTTCTAGAAAAAAACATAGGAGAGAATCGGTGTGACCTTGAATTTGATGATGAGCTTCTAGACACAAAATCAAAACAATGATTATGAAAGAAAAAAAAGAAAAAATGAGTTAGACTTCATAAAAATAAAAAATTCTGCTCTCTGAAAAACACTCTAAGAAAAGCAAAAATCAAGCCACAGAGTAGCAGAAAATCTTTGCAGACCACATAAAAGACTTGTACTCAAATAGAGCTCTTAAAATCCGACAATAAGAAGTCAACACAATGAAAAAAAGAGTAAAAGAGAGGAACAAATCCCACTAAAAAAGATACGCACATAAAAAGATGCTCACCATCATTTGTCATCAGGGAACTGCAAATTAAAACAGTAAGATACCACCACACAGCATCTATTAGAGCGGCAGCAATCCAGAAAACTGACACTACCACATGCTGATAAGGATGTAGAGCAACAAGAACTCTCATTCCCGAAAGAAATGCAAAGATGGTACAGCCACTTCTGAAGATGGTTTGGCAGTTTGTTACAAAGCTAAACATAATACTTTCAAACCACATTCCTAGGTATTTATCCAATTTGATCTGAAAACCTATTTCCCCACAAAAGCCTGCTGGCAAATGTTTACAGCAGCCTTAATCATAATCGCCAAAATAGAAAGTAACCAAAGTACCTTTCAACAGGTGAATGAATAAACAAACGGTGGTACATCCATACAACAGAATATTATGTTCAATGATAAAAAGAAATTAGCTACCCAACTACAAAAAGACATGAAGCAGCCTTAAATGAATACTGCTAGGTGGGAGAAGGCAGTCCAAAAAGGCTACGTACTAAATGATTCCAAATACATAAAATCCTGGCAAAACTACAGAGACAGTAAAATGCTCAGTGGTTGTCAAGGGTTCCAGGGAAGAGAGAGAAGATGACTAAGTACGTTCCCATGAGAACTGAAAATATATGTCCACACAAAAACTCTCATATTATTCATAATAGCAAAAAGTAGAAACAACTCAACTGTTCATCAACTGATAAATGGATAAATGTGGTATATCCATACAAAAGAAAATTATTCAGTCACATAAAAGATGAAATACAGATACATGCTCTAACACGGATGAATCTTGAAAATATTATGCTATGTGAAAAGAACTCAGACACAAAACATGTAGTAATACATAATGTATGATTCCTTTTATTTGAAATGTCCAGAACAGGCATACCCATGGAGACAGTAAATTAATAGTTGTCAAGGGTTGAGGGGGTAGGGGGACAACCTGATCTCAAACCAGGCAAAGTAGGGACCAAAGTGAGGCCCAAACTTTACCTGTACATGACCATTTGTATACTTATCTTGAAGTGTACCCCATATCTTTAAAATTTAAAAAGAGGGAAAAAGAAAGAAAGAGGGGGTAATGGAGAGAGACTATTACCGAAGGTACGGTCTCTTTTGGGGGAGTCTATTTTTGGGGTGATGAAAATGTGCTGGAATTAGATAGTAGTGATGGTTGCACAACTTTGTAAATAAACTAAAACCTACTGAATTTAAGTGTAAATATTATGATATGTGAATTATAACTTTTTTAAAAATTTTTAAAAGTAGACTGCCAATAATGCTCCTCCTCACTTATATAAGTCAGTTATATACGCCATTTACTCACTCTTGCATTCCTTCATTCAACTAGCATATTCTGACTACCTACTATGTTCTCAAGAGCACTGTTCTAAACCCAGAGACACAGCATTGAACAAGACAGAGAAGGTTCCTACTCTCATGCTAGGGAGAGGACGTGGAAGGAAAAAACCAGCAAGAAATGTCTGGGCAGTGGTAAATGCTTGATGAAAGTAACAGAATCATGAGGCAAGTGATGTGACAAGGCACTGTGTTAGAACTGGTGGTTAGAGAAGGCCTTCCCATGCATGGCCAGAAAGACAAGCAGTAGCAACCAGTCACACGCAAACATGGGGCAAAGGTAAGAGCATTACAGGCTTAGAGAATAAAAACCAGGATCCAGCCACGTTTTCAAGAACAGGAGGAGAAAAGGTATCTGTGGTTAGAGTATCATATATGATGGGAACAGTGGTTTGAGATGAAACCAAAGGCTCACAGAAGAACGTTGGCTAAGATTTAGAGGCCAAAAGGAATTTAGATTACCACTTTATAAACGAAAAGCCATTAGCAATTTTTCTAAAAAACAAATAGTAACAACATGATCTGATTTAATGTTCTAAAAAATATTGTATCTACAGCTATTATCAAAATGACCAAAAAAAAAAAAAAAATGTTTGGCCAGGATTGGTGACTCAGGCCTGTAACCCAGCACTTTGGGAGGTCAAGGCTAGAAGACTGCTTGAGCCCAGGAGTTTGAGACCACACTGAGCATAGAGAAATATTGAAAGCATAGTGAAACTTCGTCGCTACAAAAAAAAAAATCAAAAAATTAGCCAAGTGTGGTGGCGCACACCTATAAACACAGCTACATGAGAGGCTGAGGTGGAAGGATCGCCTGAGTCCAGGAGGTCCAGTCTGCCGTGAGTCGTGATTGCTGTGATCATGCCACTGCACTTCAGCCTGGGTGACAGAGTGAGATACCAACTCAAAAATATAAATAAGTAAATAAACTGTAACTCATACAAAATGGATGGAGAGTTGGTCCATTTAGCATTTATTAAATACTTCATAAACATCTATAATCTAGTCCTTAGAAAATAATACAAAACTTCACAAGCAATGACCAATTAGTTTCCACATTTGTGAAGTCATCTAAGACATTACCTCAACTACAGATAAAGGCACTAAAGTTTAATCACCCATCTAACTCCCACTGAGCTTCTCAGCTGTACAGAGGCCACATTTTCCTTTGCCCAGTGGTGAATCCATTGTTCTAACCAGTAAATAGATACTGAAACCACAGGAGATTTCAGGAAGTTGAAAAGTCAAATGACTGGCTGATTTTCATGCAACAGCAGCAACTCTATTTTGAGAATTCGATGCACCTTGCTGGATAATTAAAAGGAAGAAACCAAAACTTGCATATGAAGAGTTTAGACTGAGCAATGTAGTTGTTCGTAATTCCAAACAAATCAGTATTCTGAACAGGAAACATCTAGGGAGCTTAAGAATCACTTCGTTTATAAAACTTTTCCTAACTTCCCATGGAAAGCTGTCCATTCCTTCTTGGGTAGTTTAAGGCACCTAAAATACCTCCTATATTTACAGGGGGACCAAAAAAAAAAAAAAAAAACGGAATTAATCTTGTGGAGGACAGTCCCCTTGTAGTATAGGCTTCCCCCACTAGGTAAGTGTTTTAGGAATTCATCACCATCGGTGTCCTAGCTAACAATGTTAAGAGAGGCTGTGTTCAGCTTCAAAGAATTTTTTTTGGAGATTCTTTCAACATCTTTGCCCACTTCATGATGGGTGATTTACAAGCACACCTGCCCACACCACAATGAGTGCTCGGCAGTTTTTCACCAAAAATGGCATACCACCCATGCCCCACCCTCCCTATTCACCTGATATTGCCTGGAGACACCTTTTCGTTTTACCAGATAGAAAAAAAAGTCTTCAGAGACAAACGTTTTGCCAATGTAGAAGGTGAAACAAAAAACCAGCAGAAGCACTAAAAGGCATCAACACTGACAAGTTCAAAAACCATTTTGAGCAGTGGGAAAAAGCGTCTCCATGGGTGTACTGCATCAAATGGAGAGTACTTTGAAGGTGACTGAAGTTTAAACATTTAAAAATAAATACACATTCTTTTAATAAATGAATTCTGGTTCTTTGGGTCCCCCTTGTGTTTATGTGTTTGCTCTATTTAGGCAAGCTCTTTAAAATGAGACTGTGTCCCTTTCATTTTTGTAATTCCACTGCTTAATAAAAAAATCTCAGCCAAATTATACAACTTCCTTAAGTTTAAAATTTAAAAACTGAGTATGGTATGATCAATTTTGCAGAACAATCATGATAAATGACCAAATACATTTAAAGCATTTTAGTTTTCAGGTAGCTGTCACACCACAAACACTCAATAAAGGACCTGACATGTTTTGAGTGTTCAATGAATGAAAACCTATAGCATATGTACATTTACGTGTATCTATATGACACCCTTTCTCACTTTATCCCCTCACTTCTAATCCATAGAGGGTCAGTTTAAAATATCACCTCTTTGTGCCTATTTGCTTGACATTTCTCTCTCTCTCTCTCTCTCTCTCTCTCTCACTCATTAGATTGTGAGTTCAGATATCCCTGAATTCCTAGTACCTAACACAAAATCTGGAACATAACAGATTGTCTAACAGATGTTTATTATCATAAATAATATTAAAGGGGAAGAAAAATCTTATTCTTTTTTTTTTTTTTTTTTTTTGAGTTGGAGTATCACTCTGTCGCCCAGACTAGAGTGCAGTGGCCGCTCCCGGTCACTGCAGCCTCGACCTGCTGGCTCCGGTGATCCTTCCGCCTCAGCCTTCCGAGTAGCCAGAATTACAGGCGCGCACTACCACACCCGGCTAATTTTTGATTTATTGTAGAGATGAGGTCTCACTGCCCAGGCAGGTTTCGAACCCGCGGGCTCAGGCAATCCACTCACCTCAGCCTCCCAAAGGCGCGGGATTACAGGCTGAGCCACCAAGCCCGGCTGAAAAATCTTATTCTTAATGCAAGGAGCCAGTCTCACTCTGTCACCCAGGCTGGAGTGCAGTGGCACACTCATGGCCACCCCAGCGTCGACCTGCTGGACTCCAGCAATCCTTCTACCTCTGCCTTCCAAGTAGCCTGAACTACAGGCACATTCCATCACGCCTGGCTAATTTTTTATTTATTGTAGAGACAGGTCTCACCAAGTTGCCCGGGTTATTCTTGATTCCATGGGCTCAAGCAATCCACTCGCCTTGGCCGCCCAAAGTGCTGGGATAACAGAATGAGCCACAGAATACAGCCTTTATTAAATTTTGAGTCGGAGTCTCACTCTGTCGCCTAGGCTGGAGTGTAGTGGCAAGATCACAGTTTACCACAGCCTCGACCTCCTGGGCTAAGACGATCTTCCTGCCTCAGGCGCCCAAGTAGTTGAGACAACAGGCACGTGCCTGTGCCACCATGCTTGGCTAATTTTTTTTTGTTTTTTGTTTTTGGTAGAGAGAGGTCTTGCTATGTTGCTTGGGTTATGTTGTTGACTCAAGCAATCCTCCTGCCTTGGCCTCCCAAAATGTGGAACCACAGGCGTGAGCCACTGAGTGGGCCAGTAGTCTTACCAATATTAAAGAAAAAGACCAATCTATCATCTTTATTTCATTCAGTATAAAAAATCTAAAAGATTTTAACTGTGGCAAGAGAAGTAACATATAGAGTAAAGAATATTTCCTAATCCTACATATGAAAAATTTCAATATTAGGCCTTTTACAGTCCTACCCTACTTAAATATTGGCTTAAAAAAAGGTTAACCAAAGCAAAACATCTCAACAATTTTAAGCAAGTCTCTTCCTTTCCTCGTGGGGGGGAGGAGTAGCTTTTATATTCTTAATAACTAAACCGGTTGCAGTTTTCTCCCATAGCTTAAATTGATTTAACCATACTTTAAAAACTAAATTCACTCTCTTGTAATAAAAAGATTAATTTTTTCCCCTCTAAGTAAAAGAGCAGAATTTCTCCTGGCATATACTCTAAAGCCACAGATTCATTAGAAAGGGAACAATAAAAGATCAAGTCTAAAGCCTTGGCCGAAAGGGAACAATCTTTACATCAGATACAGATCTCAAGTTAACACTTGGAAAAACATCCACCTGCAATTCCTATAGTCCACCATTTGGCTGCAAATATGAAGCAGTAACCCAACAGTAATGCAACCAGTGACAAAGCAGTTTTGTAGTCTAAATGCTTTGAAATTAAATTCCTATAATAAAGAAGCCAGTCTGATTTAAGAGGGGAAAAAAAGCACAAAGTTAAAATCAGACAGTGCCTACTCCTCCTTATCGCTCACAATTTTAACTGAACTTTCTTTTTTACCAGATAATGCTTAGTATCCCTAGAGAATCAATTCAGGTCATTTGCCTCTGGAAGTTTCCCTAATATCATAAGACGGGCTTATCTGTGTCCACACAGACTCTATTCAGCTTCTATTTTACAAAGCACCATGAGTTTCTCAGAGGCAAGCAAGGACTGTTTCTAAGTTATCACTGCCATCTCCAGAACCTAATACAATGCCGAGGTCAAAACAGATCTTCAGTGTTTGTTTGCTGAGCTAGCTGATAAAGAATTCCAGTCTAAAAACTGGAAATACTTTTGCAAATACTTTTGACATTTGCTAGAATCTGTATTTTCAGTTTATACACAGAGGCCTAAACATGATAAGCCTAATTATGTATAGCATAGTACGTGGTGTACATGCTTAGTAATATACTATGTTTTAAACTAATATTTCAGTAGTACAATTGAACAAATGGAATTTAAGCACAAAATTACTGCACAACACAGTAGAACTGGATTTACCATAACACTAATAGTTTAAGCTTCAAGGGCCTTCAATGGTAGGGTCCCTTCCAAGGCAGTGGATCATGTGTTCCTATGATCACACATTTTCACAAAAATTGCAAAAGTAATCCACTACAATTGGTTAGACTTATTCTCTGACTCCTCCTCCATCACACTTCCTCCTTGGGTAACGTGGTATTCTGGGTATTCAGCTAAGGGAAGTTGAGCTGACACAGACTTAGATTAGGTTTCATGGTCTACACGTAGTGTGTAATCACTTCCACGTATGACTAGATTATTGCTAGTCTGAGTGCAGGAATGACTTCCAGGAATGTTCCTACCACCCAGTAGTGCTCTATCTGGAATCATTAACACTAAGGCACAGGACTAGGGTCCTCTAAATGTAAGCTCCATATTGGCATAGAAGTATATAGTAACACTGCACGTCATATAAATCTTAGTGAGGGTTTCCCCAAATTTGGCAACAATCTTAAAATATTATAATATTATCAGTAAAACAAGTTGTGAATCTGAAACTTTTCTAAGCTATCAATACTAATAAATTTTCATCAGCCAAGCTAGAGGAAAAAAATACATTGCTGACATATGAAGAAGTGGTCAAAAGGTATGCAGTCAAAAATCTGTAAGTAAAAAAGTATTAGAGCCGGGCTCGGTGGCTCAGTCTGTAATCCCGCGCCTTTGGGAGGCTGAAGTGAGTGGATTGCCTGAGCCCGCAGGTTCGAGACCCGCCTGGGCAGGCGAGACCTCATCTCTACAATAAATCAAAAATCAGCTGGGCGTGGTAGCAAGCGCCTGTAATTCTGGCTACTCGGAAGGCTGAGGTGGAAGGATCACCGGAGCCCAGCAGGTCGAGGCTGCGGTGGCCAGGAGCGGCCACTGCACTCCAGTCTGGGCGACAGAGTGAGACTCCAACTCAAAAAAAAAAAAAAAAAAGTATTAGAGACATCAGGCAGCTAATAAAAATGTTATTTTTCTGTATCTGTGATATTCACTGACTTTGTCAGCTTTATTAAAACCGTAATTAGTGATTTTTCTCATTCTAAATACTCACTCTGCCAACTAATTTTGTATTTTTTTTCATTTTCTCAAACAAGCCCCCCACCATCTGCATTAGTCTCTACCCACCTGAAAGCTAATACTACTTACAGAGGAAAAAGTCACAAGTTATAGCTTGATGTAACTGATTCTCTGAATCACCACACAAATTTGTGGAGGTACACTCTTGGAGAAACTGCCCTTGACTCTAAAGAGTTCATCGTGCCTTCCTCCAGGGACGGCTACACTCTGTACAGTCTTCTCTTATAGTATTTACCAAACTCTGAGAAGTGTGTGTCAGCTCATGCCTCTTCTGTTACTCTGTGCAACTTAGGAACAGGTGCCATACATCTTGTTCATTTGGGTTTGTTGTGTTGTTTTGTTTTGTTTTCAGAAACCTTCTAACACAATCATCAGTAAATGTTTTGTTGTGTGTGGTTTTTTTTAAGTTATTATACCCTAAACTACTATCTTCAGGAAGATGTCTTAAAGCTGTTTCACTCACTGTCTCTGATGTTAGTTCATCACTATGTAGTTCTCACTCATAAGCGGACCTTGAACAATTATCATAATACTGTAAGAAAAGGATTGACAGTATTGGAAACTGTTGGGGAGGAAGGATCCGCAGTAGTGGAAATCTGCTGGGGGGAGGGGAGCACACTTCATCAACAAGGGTACCTGCATAATGAACATCTGTATACCTAACTCTGAATTGTACCCCACATATTTAAAATAAAAGCATTTTTTTAAAAGAAAAAAAAATCATCTATATTCTAATGTTTGTTCTTTTTTCTGTTAAACAATAACTCTAACAATGCGCTTAATCACATTTTGTAAAATAACTGATAAAGTTCAAAACCATGGCATTTATAAGAAATTCAATGCCTTAAATTAATGGGTTGATGCATAAGACCGTAGCATTTTTCACTTGCCCATAGACTGCAAATGTCACACGATGGTTGACTGGTCACAGTTCAAAACACATGCCAATTCTTGTGTTTTTTGCTCTTTTGAATTTTTTTTAATAAAATAGGGATCATTTCTGATTTGGAGATAAATTTTAACCAGTGAATAATTAAGATCAACGATATTAAATTAAATTAAGATTGCTAAAGCATGCTTCTGAAGTCTAACCTGAATAATCTGAATTATCAGTGAAGACTGATAATAAATTACAAGTGTATTTATTATAATTACAAGTTATAAAACTTACTAAAGTTTTATATAATTATTAAAACATTCTAATCAAGAGTTTTAAGAAATTTAGAAATAATATTCTTATCATAGGGTTAATATCAAATCATCTATTCTTCTGAAAGATATTTAAGTATACCAGTCTAGTTTCACCATAATGATAAAATGAAAAATACCAAGGAGTTTGACCTTGTGATTAGATTTGAATGATTAAATTATTGTTTGGGTGCCGATGAGAGTTTTTTTTCTGAAGATATCAAAGAGAAATGTCACAAGGAAAGATAGAAGGGAGGGACAGAAGAAACTTCATACCTTGCAGCAGACAAAAATGATAAGGAGGTAAACAGAAATTAAACCACAGTACTTAGACTACATTTCATATCTAAAAGAGCATCTGACATTTCAAATTAACCTGTTAATTAACAGCCAGTAACACTATGCCTATATGGTATAGTAAGAAACAGTCAAAGTGGTCCGAAGAGATTTGATAACCAGAAACAAAAGAAAGCTAGACAATGTACCTGTGGGCAACAGATGCCTACTTTTTGTAGTTATAGAGACAAATATTAGTATGATTTGGTTCACCAAATTCTGAGAGTAAAGCTCAGATATTTGAAAAGACCAATTAATATTTTAATGCTCTATTTATTTTACCATTAACCTGAAAACAAACAAAAATGAAAGAAAATAATTCACAGCCGGGCTTGGTGGCTCAGCCTGTAATCCCGCGCCTTTGGGAGGCTGAGGTAAGTGGATAGCCTGAGCCCGCGGGTTCGAGACCCGCCTGGGCAGTGAGACCTCATCTCTACAATAAATAAAAAATCAGCTGGGCATGGTAGCACATGCCTGTAATTCCAGCTACTTGGAAGGCTGAGGCGGAAGGATCGCCGGAGCCCAGCAGGTCGAGGCCGCGGTGGCCGGAAGCAGCCATTGCACTCCAGTCTGGGCGACAGAGTGAGACTCCAACTCCAACTCCAAAAAAAAAAAAAAGAAAAGAATTCACCTACCTAGAATTAGATTTCAGAGACATTTAACTGATAACAATGCTAATACAATGGAGAGAGATTCCTCTCATCTTTAAACCTCTAGGATGCCTAATACTGGCAAGACACTGCCATGTTAAGCACAGTGGGAAGCTGTGATGACACACAAAAGATGGTTCCTTGCAGTTCATAATTTAGATCTATTTTCTTGCAACAATGAGAGTTACTGAATGGTCAAAGTGTTAGTTGGAAAAGGATTTTTAGAGTATTTACTAATACATTATAGTAACAAAGACAATTCAAAAACGCAATGTAATTCGATGCAATAGCAATTTGTTTTCCCTTAGACAACACAATTGTGGAAGCTTAAAATATGGCAATAAAATGAATTAATACTTAAAAGAAAACTATTTTGAAGAATAATGATTAAAGATGGTAGGCTGAAAATACACACTAGCTCCCATTTTCTACTCAAAGTAATAACAAAGTAAATTTTTGAAAAATCATAATTCTATGAAGATATGAAATAAAGAATGAAAGAGGAAGGCAACAAAATTTTGGAAACTATCAAGTAGATGAATAAATGAATTACCATGCCTAAGAAAACCCAATCCTTAACTTAGAAGCAACTCAATTGATGCAACTGATGTAATCATAGATCCCACAAAAGTTCAGGAATCAGTGGCATTTTAATTTTATTTTTTGAGTTGGAGTCTCACTCTGTCACCCAGGCTGGAGTGCAGTGGCACGCTCATGGCC
Source organism: Cephalopachus bancanus (assembly GCA_027257055.1). Lineage (NCBI taxonomy): Eukaryota > Metazoa > Chordata > Mammalia > Primates > Tarsiidae > Cephalopachus > Cephalopachus bancanus. The sequence goes on along the minus strand of JAPVLO010000030.1, from coordinate 1,834,879 downwards.
ACCCCACCACAGTCTCGACCTGCTGGGCTAAGGCGATCCTTCCACCTCAGCCTTCCAAGTAGCTGGAACCACTGGTATGCGCCATCAGGCCTGGCTAATTTTTTTTATTTATTGTAAATAAGAGGTCTCACCAAATTGCCCAGGCTGCTCTCGAACCTGTGGGCTTAGGCAATCTTCTCACCTCAGCCTCCCAAAGTAGTGGTGTCATTTTTAGAAGCAAGATTTTCTGGAAGTAGGAGTAAAAATGAAACAAGATTTTTACCAGTCTGTTTAAGAAGTGGTTTCACTCCCAAAAGTCCCCTGCAATCTATACAGTGGGCTTCTGTACCACCCCAGCCTGAGAAAAGACTAGAAACTGGAAGTTTATTCTATGGAGAGGGCAAAATAGAGGGTCTCTAGCTTCGGGGACGCAGGTCCAGTTGCAAGCAATGTATCACACATACCGGGAGACTGAGTTTGAATTGAATCATCAGCGTTAAGGCCCTTAACCTCTTCCTCTGGCCAGGACTCCAAAACCCCTGCACCAAAATAATAACCTCCAAGCAAAGAGTAGATAAGCTTTTTTTGGCAAAGCTGATTATATCAGGTATAAAGACCTAGAAAGATATTTATGCCAGGATTTCTTCAAGGAGTAAACTTGGACATATTATCCTTCAGTATAGTCCACAGTTGACATGCCCTCCACACATAGGCACACAACGATTCTATTAGCTTTGTAGCTGTCCTATTTATAAATAAAAGCAAAACACAAAAGGGTTACCAGACACTGGAAGGAAGCCGCTGACATGAAAGAAGAAACAAAAATGGAAAAAAAGTAACATGGAGGACAAACTTTACAGAATAAAAGTGTCCAAAAAGGGCCAGGTGTGGTGGCTCACACCTGTCATCCCAGCACTTTGTGAAGCTGAGGAAGGAGGAATGCTTGAGCACAGGCATTTGGGACAAGACTGAGAAGCACAGCAAGACCTCATCTCTACAAAAAAAATTTTTTTAATTGCCAGGCATGGTGGTGCATGCCTGTAGGTACCCGCTACTCAGGAGGCTGGGAGGAGAGAAGTGCCTGAGGCCCGGGGGTTGAGGCTGCAGTGAGCTGTAATAATGACACTGTACTCCAGTCACTCGGAAACAGAGAGACCACCCCTAACTCAAAAACAAAACTCAAAAAAAAAAAACAACCCCTAAAAACTATCAATAATATCCTCAGCAATAGGAAAAAAAATACTGCTTCATGAACTAAAAACAGGACCTATATTTTTTTAAAAACTAAACAGGATTCATGAAAATTTTTTAAATGGTAGCAAAACTTAAAAATGCAAGGAATAGAAAACAGTTCAGTTTTCTATTATTCAGTAATCTCCAGAACACAAAGAAATGAAAAAGGAAGAAAAAAGAAAATCAAGAACCAGTCCAAGAGGTCTAATATCCAAGCATAGAAAATTCAGAAAGATACATTTAAAAAGGAAATATTCTATCAATAAATCAGGAAATTTTCCTAAAATTGAAAATGCCTTTTCAGACTAAAAGAGAACCCACCTGACACAGTAGATGAAAACAAATCCATATTAGATGATGTCATTAAGAAATTCCAGAATAGGCAGTAGTGGGAATGGGTGGGGGAAGCAGGGGAGGCCCACACCTCATCAACAAGGATACCTGCACAATGAACATTTATATATCCAATTCTGAATTGTACCCCACATCTTTTTTTTTTTTTTTGAGCTGGAGTCTCACTCTATCACCCAGACTGGAGTGCAGTGGCCGCTCCCGGCCACTGCAGCCTCGACCTGCTGGGCTCCAGTGATCCTTCCGCCTCAGTCTTCCGAGTAGCCAGAATTACAGGTGCTGCTATCATGCCCAGCTATTTTTTTAATTTATTGTAGAGACGAGGTCTTACCATGTTGCCCAGGCTAGTGTCGAACCCACTGGCTCAGGCAATCCTCTCGCCTTGGCCTCCCAATGTGCTGGGATTAGAAGCTTAAGCCACTGTGCCCACACCACATCTTTAAATAAAAAAATTAAAAGTAAAAAAAAAAAAAAAAACACACACACAGAAATTCCAGAATAGTAAGTACAAAGATAAGACCTTAAAATAATCTAGGAAAAAAAATATTTCATACAAAAAAATCAGGAATCATAAAGGCATTTAGTCTTCTCAATAACAAATGAAACTTAGAACCCAGACAAAGTAAAACTAAATTCTATGGGGAAATTATTTCCCATGGAACTCTACACTAGAAATCTATACTCCTCAGACATAATACTAATCAAGGATAAGAGTATTTTTAGATACATAAGGCCTCAAAATATTTACATTCCTTTTATTGTTCCTAGAGATCCTTTAGAAGATCAGCTCACCAAAGTAAGAGAGTAAATCAAACAGACATGGGATCCAAGAAACACAAAAAGCAACCCAAGAGCTATATAAGGGGAACCTCCAGGATGAAGATGACGGGAGATTGCAAAAATGACAGCTATGCCGCAGGGCTAGATAGCATCAGTCAAAACAGTCAGAGCAGGTCAGAAAGATCCAACAGAGATGTGTCCAGAAAGATAAACCGAAAGAAGCAGAATGGGTCTGAAGGCTAACTGGGGGTTTGGGAACAAAAGAATAATAAGCACATAGAAAATTAAAACAAACAATTAAAAAGACAGCATAAAGTGGTTCAGAAGAGGAAAACTAAAATTATATTACAGTACTTGGCTCAAATGCCCACAGTGTTTATATAATATTTACATTGAGAAGTTGGCAGGATGGGAGGTATGTAATATTTGGGGGTAAGGGTAAGCGAAATCCTTTTCTTCCACAGTAAGAATTCAACAGCTATAAATCTATAACTATAAAGCTAGAAATCAAGAAGTGACAATATAAACATGTTAGAGATACGAAATTAAAAATCAAAACAATCATGTTAAAGACTTCAAAGTGACTGTATCTAGGAAGCAGAAAAAGAAGGGTTATTTTTATCACAGTCTTATAAGCTCTACATTAAACTATGTACATGTAGAAGCTTAACAAAAATAAAACTGCCGGGCTCGGTGGCTCAGCCTGTAATCCCGCGCCTTTGGGAGGCTGAGGTGAGTGGATTGCCTGAGCCCAGGGTTCGAGATCCGCCTGGGCAGGTGAGACCTCATCTCTACAATAAATCAAAAAATCAGCTGGGCATGGTATCGCATGCCAGTAATTCCGGCTACTTGGAAGGTTGAGGTGGAAGGATCCCAGAGCCCAGCAGGCGAGGCTGCAGTGGCCGGGAGCGGCCACTGCACTCCAGTCTGGGCGACAGAGTAAGACTCCAACTCAAAAAAAATAAAAATAAAAAAAAAAAACTAAGTTTTTAAAAAGTTTGAAAAAGTTTAAGAAAAGCTTGACCAGGCACGGTGGCTCATGTCTACAATCCCAGCATTTTGGGAAGCTAAAGTGGGAGGACTGCTTCCACCCAGGAATTCAAGACCAGCCTAGGTGTGAGACCTCATCTTCACAAAAAAATTTTTAAAAAATTAGCCAGGCGTGGTGGTGCATACCTGTAGTCCCAGCTACTTGGAAGGAAGAGGTAGAAGGATAACATGAGCCCAGGAGGTTGAGGCTGTAGTGAGCCATAATGGTGCACTGCACTCCAGCCTGGGCAGAGTGAGACACATGACTCAAAATAAAAAAAGTTAGATATGGTGACTGATGCCTGCAATCCCAGCACTTTGGGAGGCCAAGGCAAGAGGACTGCCTGAGCCCAGGGATTCAAGACAGCCTGGGTAAGTTGGCAAGACCTCATCTCTACAATAAATCAAAAAAAAATTACGCACCTATAGTTCCAGCTACGTGAGAGGTTGAGACAGAAGGAACTTCTGAGTTCAGAAAACCGAAGCTACAATAGCTGTTATCATGCAACTGCACTCCAGCATGGCCGACAGAGTGAGACTGCGATTCAAAGAAAAAGTCTGAAAGCTTAATAAAAAACTAGTTTGCATGCTTAATCAAAACATAATAAAATGAATTATCTTTAGAAATGTTAATAAACTGCTCTATTTTTAAGAACTAAGCATACTGTATAATATAGCAATATGCCCCGGCATTTTTAAAGTACACCACAGACAAGACAAAACCTATATAAATGGAGACATCTCACCCTGATGTCTTATTGGCTGGTAACTGGTAGCTGCTACTGCTATCATCCTTAGCTATTATCAAAACTTTCAAAAACATGCACCTTGGAAGCACTGCTAGACTCAACGTGATATAACAATGGCTCCTGAAGAAAACAAAAGCCATCAATTAAACAGTATCAGACTGAAATGTGTAAAAGCAGCATGGAGCAGTAGAAAAATACAGACTGATGGCAGGAGTCCTGTGGTGTTGGAATCACACTGTAGCCCCACCATCTAGTGAGAGATCTTCCTTTTTCCCTCAGACTCTGGAGTCCTGCATGCCTCATCCACAAAATGGAGAGAGCACTATGTAGCAATGGTTCTCTCAAGGATTGGAAACCGGAAAGTAAAACACTAGTGTAAAGCCTGGCACAAAGCCTGTTATTATTTAACTCGGGCATTAATTTACTTTATATGGAAAAAAGCCCTTTATTTTTGCAGTTGGATTACCTAGATTGGAAATGCTGATCTGTCTAGTACTAGTTATGTGACTCTAGGTAAGCTACTCATTCTGATTACAAAGAGAAATTATATCACTACTGTGCAGGCTGGTTCTGAAAACTAAGTGCCATACAGAAGTACAGGGCAGGCGCAGTGACTCACACCTGTAATCCCAGCACTGTAGGATGCCAAGATGGGAGGATCACTTAAGGCCAGGAGTTCAAGAACAGCCTGGGCAATGAAGCAAGACCCCATCTCTACAAAAATAAAATAATTAGCCAGACATGGTGGCATGTGCCAGTATCCTAGTCACTCAGGAGGCTGAGGTAGGAGGATTGCTTGAGTCCAGGAGTTCAAGATTTCAGTGATCTATGATTGTGCCACTGTACTCCAGCCTGGATAACAGAACAAGGTCCTGCAGAAAGAAGGAAAGAAAAGGAAAGGATGGATTGCCTGAGCCCGCAGGTTCGTGACCCACCTGGGCAGCGAGACCTCATGTCTACAATAAAAAAAAAAAAAAAAAAAATCAGCTGGGCTGGTAGCACATGCCTGTAATTCCGGCTACTTGGAAGGCTGAGGCGGAAGGATCGCCGGAGCCCAGCAGGCGAGGCTGCGGTGGCCGGGAGCGGCCACTGCACTCCAGTCTGGGCAACAGAGTGAGACTCCAACTCAAAAAAAAAAAAAAGAAAAGGAAAGGAAAGGGGAAAAGAGGGGAGGGGAAGGGAGGGAGCAGGAAGGGAGGGGATAGGAGAGGAGGGGAGAGGGGGAAAGATGGGGAAGGGGAAAGGGAAAGGGAAAGGAAAAGAAAAAGAAAAAGAAAGGAAAAGAAGGCAGGCAGGCAGAAAGACAGATAAATAGACATACGGACAGAGACAGAAAAAAAATATAAAGCACCACCTTATACACAGTCATTACTCAGTAATTATCATCAGTTAAATATATTTTTACCATCTCTTTATCCTTGGTAGCTAGGTCTCTACCACAGACATAAGCTGAGTTATAGCTATATGCTACATGTTTTTAATAGGAAACTGCAAAAAGAGTGGAAAGTCATCTAACATCACAAAAAATTGTAAGATACCTGGAACTCTCAGAAATCAAAATTTGTCTCATTAGAACTTGTTTATACAACTGACAAGTGTGGCCTTGGAAACCCACATGATTCCTGAGCAACTGGATCCTCCAAAAACAAAGACACCGGGATGGACATGTTCTCAACTCTAAAAGTCACAGAAGGTAAACTATTTATTGAGAAATCTGATTTCATTCTTCCAATTCTGAAAGTCACAATAAATCTTCTCAAATACCATTAGGAAGAAAGACTGCAAGCTGTCAAACACTTTTTTACTAATAAGAAAAAGAGACACAACAATACAATGATTTTGTCCAAGTTACATATAAGTTCAGGACTACCACTGCTTGCATTCACATCTCTGAGTCTGACTTACAGAGGTCTACACAGGTTCTAGACATCCTCTTTCAATTTGAATTCTTCTATAGACAAATTGACATACCCATATTATGTAAGGATAAAATATTTTTTAAAAATTAAAAAATCGCCGGGCTCGGTGGCTCAGCCTGTAATCCCGCGCCTTTAGGAGGCTGAGGTGAGTGGATTGCCTGAGCCCGCGGGTTCGAGATCCACCTGGGTAGTGAGACCTCATCTCTACAATAAATCAAAAAATCAAATAGAAAAAAAGAAAGGAATTGAGGCAAAACATTTATTTCATTAAAGATCATTTTATTATCTCCTTTCTTTGGGGAGCAAACAGATCTTTCAAATTAATCTCTAAATAATGACTAACAAGAGCAGCTAGTGAAAATAAGTGTGATGTCAAGAAAAGCTCACTGTGAAAAGAATAATTCAGATGCAATCAAACTTTTGTTTAAAAAAAACACAAGAGGTAGAATTAAAATTTTTTTAAAATTTTTAAAGAACCCTCTTTAATCCTAATACAGTCAACTACAAAAGTGATATTTCACATTATCTGGGACTCTGCAATGCTCCCCAGTACCTGAAATGGGTTTCAATACTAACAATTTAAACTAAAATGGATAACACAAATAAATAAATGCATAAAACTAAATACAAAAATCCTCCCTCTTCCCCTCAATATCTTTTTTTCCAACTAAGTGAAATGCAAGCACAAGTATCAGAACTGCCATTTTAAAAAAAAAGACAGACTGGGCGCAGTGGTTCACACCTATAATCCCAGCACTTGGGGAAGCTGAGGTGAAAGGACTGCCTGAGACCATCAGTTCGAGACCAGCCTGGGCAACTTGGTGAGACCTCATCAATAAACCAAAAAATTAGCTGGGCGTGGTGGCATATGCATGTAGTTCCAGCTATTTGGAAGGCTGAGACAAAAGGACAACCTGAGCCCAGCAGGTCGAGCTGCGGCAGCTGTGAGTGTGCCACTGCACTCCAGCCTGGGCGACAGAGTGAGACTCTGACTCAAAAAATAAAAATGGACAGATGCATTAGGCTATCAAGGTTTCACACATGCAATTACACCAAGTGTTAACTGATAAAAAAGCAAAGAGTGCTCTGAGTGTCATAACATATAACAACTTATGCTTATAATCATGCAACTTGTAAATGCTCAAAAACAATAAGCATGACATAAAAGCATTCTTTTCAAATACACTAGAAATTAGACACTACTGCTTACATATACCTTGGGGAGTTACTAAAAGGAAAGCTCTCCAACTTGAAATAATCCAGAAAAAAAAAAATCCTGGCACAGCTTTCTATTAGACTCCATGAGAAAAGCAATAAATGAATTAAAATAGGTGAAAAGCAGTTTTTAATCTAGCCCCCAAAATCTACTCATTTTTACAATGCCACGGATGCCATCTGCCTCCCTACCAGTTTATTATCTACATTAAAACATCAGAAAGAGGCTGGGCTCGGTGGCTCAGCCTGTAATCCCAGCACTTTGTGAGGCCAAGGTGAGTGGATTGCCTGAGCCCACGGGTTCGAGACCCGCCTGGGCATCTTGGCAGAGACCTCAACTCCACTATAAATAAAAAAACTAGCTGGGCGTGGTAGCACGCGCCTGTAGTTCCAGCTACTTGGAAGGCTGAGGTGGAAGGATCGCTGGAACACAGCAGGTCGAGGCTGCGGTGGCCAGGAGCGGCCATTGTACTCCAGTCTGGGTGATAGAGTGAGACTCCAACTCAAAAAAAAAACAAAAAACATCAGAAAGAAGTCAGGCTCTGAGGCTCTCGCCTGCAACCCCAGCACTTTCAGAGGCCAAGGTGGGAGAATCACTTAAGGCCAGGAGTTTGAGACAAACCTAGTCAACAAAGTTGAGACCCCATCTTTATTAAAAGGAGACAGAAATTCTTCAGAGGAATCTTTATTACTATCTTGCTTATTTGGCATTAATACAAAAAACCCAAGAAACTTTGATTGTTTTCCTTAGTGACACGGAGACCCACTAATGTCTGTCCATATTGCCTCAGTCCCTAGAGAAGGGTATGGCAAGGGTTCAAGTGGTCCTGTGCATTCCTGAGAGCTAATAAAAGATGTGCTTCCCCTAATCTCCTATGTACTCCCAGTAAGTAGCTTCAGGGAATACTTGACCGGGTGTCCCTGCAGATTATGCCCAATAAACTGAAAGATGTAAATCCCCATGTACTCTCCTTTCTTAGTAGTTATAGGTTTGAATGATATATTATCAGTGTAAACGTAAATCCTGTGATTGTATAACTTTTGTATCAATGTAATATGTTTTATTATTTGTATAACTTTTGCATAATGCATGATGTCTTGGGTCCTATAAACTCCCTTTGCCCTATGGCAAACTTGATTAACTGCTTCTGCTGGGCCTGATGAAAGCTGTGAGAAACCTCTGGAACCTAGCACCAGGAAGTCTGAACCATAAAATGTCACTATCAGTAAAATGCAGCTGTAACTTAAGTTCTATATAACCCTCTGCTGGTCACGTGGCTAATGCGTAGGTACCAACAACTCTGGACTTAGAAAAGTGGATTGCAAAGCCTGAAGGGTGAGCAGAACCATCTTAAAGAGGCCAAAAGCCCAAATCTGCTCCCTGGATTGGAATTCAGAAATAAAACTCTTTCTGGGCTGGGCTCAGTGGCTCAGCCTGTAATCCCAGTGCTTTGGGAGGCCGAGGTGAGTGGATCGCCTGAGCCTGCGGGTTCAAGACCAGCCTGGGCAACTTGGCGAGACCGCATCTCTACAATAAAACAAAAACTAACCGGACATGGTAGCGTACACCTGTCATTCCAGCTACTTGGAAGGCTGAGGCGGAAGGATCGCCGGAGCCCAGCAGGTTGAGGCTGCGGTGGCTGGGAGCGGCTACCACACTCTAGTCTGGGTGACAGAGTGAGACTTCAACTCAAAAAAAAAAAAAAACAAAACTCTTTCTGGCCAGGCTTGATGGCTCAGCCTGTAATCCCAGCACCTCGGGAGGCCATGGCGAGTGAGTGGATTGCCTAAACCTGCGGGTTCGAGACCAGCCCAGGCAACTTGGCGAGACCTCATCTCAACATTAAATCTTTAAAAATTAGCCGGGCATGCTAGCACACGGCTGTAGTTCTGGCTATTTAGAAGGCTGAAGCAAAAAGATCAGAGCCCAGCAGGCTGACACTGGGTGGCCGTGAGTGTGCCACTGCACTCCAGAATCCTGGGCAACAGAGTAAGACTCCAAAACTCAAAACAAAAAACAGAAAAAAAACCAACTCTTTCTACCAGTTCCCTGCCCCTTTGACTTACTGGTGTCGAGGGGAGCAGCCAAGCATTACTTGAACTATAACATTAGTGCAATGGTGGTGGGGACGCAGTAAAATGGACATTCTCATTCACTGGTACTGGTGATGCAGGTGAACCCCAGAACTGAGGCTCAGCCTGGGAAGCCAAGTGGGGTTCGTCGCTTAGTACAGGAAAGAATTCAAGCCTTAAGAAGACAAGCTGGGCTCGGTGGCTCAGCCTGTAATCCCGCGCCTTGGGAGGCTGAGGTGAGTGGATTGCCTGAGCCCGCGGGTTCGAGACCCGCCTGGGCAACTTGGTGAGCCCTCATCTCTACAATAAATAAATAAAAAAACTAACCGGGCGTGGTAGCGCACGCCTGTAATTCCAGCTACTTGGAAGGCTGAGGTGGAAGGTTCGCCAGAGCCCAGCAGGTCGAGGCTGCGGTGGCCGGGAGTAGCCACTGCACTCCAGTCTGGGCGGCAGAGTAAGACTCCAACTCAAAAAAAAAAAAAAAAGCAGGAGACAAAAAGTAAAATTATTAAAGAAATGGAAAAACAGAAAGCTGGTTAGTCCCTAGGCAACCTAGTCCACATGCATCGTGGGGATTCAATTGGAAAATGAAAACAAGTTTATTAAAATGACAGAGAGCAGGCTACTTCATAGGCAAAGCAGCCTGGGCTGGTCTATAGAAAGAACAACAGCCATACATCACTGGGGTTTCACTTGATATCTTGATTACATGCTAAGCAAGGGGTAGATTATTCCAAGAAAGGGGTGAAGAGTTCCCAGAATAGAAGGTTCAGTTCCCCCCTTTCTAAACCATATAGGGTAATTTCCCAGAGTTGCCATGGTAATTGTGTACTGCCATGGGGCTGGTGGGAGTGTCTTTTAGCATGCTAATATATTATTAGCATATAATTAGCAAAAAGGGTAAGCAGAGGTCACTTTCCTCACCATATTGGTCTTAGTCTCAGCTGACTTTGGCCAGTCTTCTCACTGCATCTTGTAATGGCATTCTGGCCTTGTAATTTGTCTTGGGAAACTTAGTCTTGAAGGATCCCTGTCTCACTGGGAACACAACTTAGAGGTCACATGGATGGTAGGAAACATCCTACCTGGCAAATGTCAATCCTTGAAAGCAGGTCTCTACAAAACTGTGTGATAAATATCAGATAAATGGGTATCCTAAACCTTTCTGTGCACAGTAGCTATCTTTTTATATTTTCTCTAAAATCTTTAGGAGAAAAAAATTAGAAAATAAGAGGAATCACTCACACATACCCCCCAACCCTCCCACCATGAAAAGGTCACTGATTTGTTAAAAATATATATTTTTTGTTATTTAGTATGTAATACATAACAGACACTGTGATAGGCAGTAGAGATTCAAAACAGTTTTTGAAGGCCGGGCGCAGTAGCTCACACCTATAATCACAGCACTTTGGGAGGCTGAGGTAAGAGGCCTGCCTGAACCCACGAGTTCGAGACCAGCCTGGGTAACTTGGCGAGACCTCATCTCTACAATAAATAAAAAATTAGTCAGGAGTGATAGCACATGCCCTTAGTTCCAGCTACTTGGAAGGTTAAAATAGAAGGATAACCTAAGCCCAGCTGGTATAGGCTGAGGTGGCCATAAGCGTTCCACTGCACTCCAGCCCGGGTGACAGTGAGACTCCAACTAAAAAAATAAACAAAACAGTTTTTGAAACTGCCCCATCTTCAAAGAGGTTGCATACGCTGTGATGGGAAGTACAACGTCTTTTTTAAAAGGGCACTGAAATGGTATCTGACAGGGAAGGGGGCACAGTCAGGAAAAAGAGTTGGTTCCTAAACTCAAGGAAGAGGAACAGGAAGAACAGTCCAGCCAGAAAAACAGGAACGGCATTTACAAAGCCTGGAAGACACAGGAGCCATGCAGGTTGAAAGAAAAGCAAATAAAATGGCTGAGCCCTGTGGGGGAAGGAAGCAGCAGTGGGAAGGCGAAGGAGACTGGAGTGGCAAGCAAGCACCTCACATTGACCTTCCACATGCCGACCACTTTCAGCCCATTCCAATCATTACCTGAAAAGTTCAAATGACCTGCAGAAAGGGAACCTGTCAAAAGATTCCAACCTCTTCCTTTTCTTATTAAAAACCACAATGCTATGGTGCACCAGCAGTGGCAGCTGCACCAAGAATAAGAGGGCAGACCCCCAAATCCACCCAACAAAAACAGCCTCTGCCTAAAAACACTGATGCATAAACCTGCAAAATCCCTACTGTTATGAATAAGTGAACACACTACACACATTTAGTAAGCATTTAATAACTTATAAATACTGACTGCAACTACTTCACACCTACACCCAAAGCAGTTTGTATACTCCAGGCAGCATCAAGGGTCTTTAATAATCCTCAGCCAGTGGATCTGGAACTAAGGCAGACATAGCATAGCACATCGTTTAGAAGTAGTTAGGCAAATTTTTTCAGGTAGGTTTAATTTAGATAACTGAGAAACCAGGTGGTTAAGCATTCTGGTGTCTTTCTTATCAATAACAACCTCCATCCGACCAGCCAGGCATATCAGACCTGACCACCTTGTGGATTGGAATATAGAATCACCAGTGCAGTAAATCACAGAAACAATAGGGGATTACCCAAAACACAGACATGATGTTCTAAGAAAAACCCAAATTTAGTTCATTAAACTTTCATTTTTTAGAAGGTCCTTGTGACCTTGAAAGGATGAGAGATGTTAATCAAAACTCATTACCTGTAGCCCTCTGCTCTTAGCTCACGGTCTGCTTAATCACTGTTGTAAATTATGTAAAACAGGTCAGGCTCTATGGCTCAGCCTGTAATCCCAGCACTTTGGGAGGCCAAGGCAAGAGGATTGCCTGAGCCCACGGGTTCGTGACCAGCCCGGGCAACTTGGCAAGACCTCGTCTCTACAATAAAATAAAAAATAAGCCGGGCTCGGTGGCTCAGCCTGTAATCCCGCGACTTTGGGAGGCTGAGGTGAGTGGATTGCCTGAGCCTGTAGGTTCGAGACCCGCCTGGGCAGCGAGACCTCATCTCTACAATAAATCAAAAAAAAAAAAGCCAGGCATGATAGCGTACGTCTGTAGTTCCAGCCACTCAGAAGGCTGAGGCAGAAGGATCGCCAGAGTCTAGCAGGTTGACACTAGGGTGGCTGTGAGCATGCATGCCACTGCACTCCAGCCTGGGCGAAGGAGTGAGACTCTAACTCAAAAAAAAAAAAAAAAAAATTACGTAAAATTTCTTGCCAAAGGCAAGCACATGTCCTTTTTCTTAAAACCTCCATGCTCTCTCTCTTGAGCATGTTTTTTCTAATAAATTCTGTCTTAGACTACACTTTGGATTCACTCTGAAATTCTAGTCTGTGGTGAAATCAAGAACCCACAGAATTACACCTCATACCACCCAACATCAAAATGAGTGAGTTAAAAACAACTATTGAGGAGCACATCCATGTAACATGCTGGTCTCTGATTTTAAGATTCTTAAGAGCGGAGACCACATCTTGCTTATTTCTGAACCCCTTTCCTATCTCCTCCATCATCAGTACCTAACACTTTGCTTTATACACAGGAGGTGTCCAGTAAATGCCTACCGTATTATGCAGTAATGTCATGTATTTTTAAGATAGCTAGACAAAATTTGGAATGTGGAAAGAGTTTATACACTGAGCTCAGGAATTTCATTAGCCTGAATAATTACAATGTCTATACAGGACTCTCTGGTTAACAAAAAGCTTCCATATACATTCTGTCATTGTCATGGCTAGTGACCAAAGACTGAAACCCAGGTTTCCTCACTCATAAGCCACTAATGATTCTCTCCATGACAACCTTCAGTTAAATTAAAAAAAAAAAAATTACTGCAGGCTCGGTGGCTCAGCCTGTAATCCCGCGTTTTGGAAGGCTGAGGTGAGTGGATTGCTTGAGCCCGCAGGTTCAAGACCCGCCTGGGCAACTTGGCGAGACCTAATCTCTATAATAAATCAAAAAAAATTAGCCAGGCGTGGTAGCGCGTGCCTGTAGTTCCAACTACTTGGAAGGCTGAGGCGGAAGGATCGCTGGACCCCAACAGGTTGAGGCTGCGGTGGCCGGGAGCAGCCACTGCACTCAAGTCTAGGCGACAGAGTGAGACTCCAACTCAAAAAAAAAAAATTACTGAAAACATATTATGGCAATATATTAATATTTGGGGAAATAAAACAGTGAACAAACTCTCATGAAACTTACAGTCCAGAAGGGAAAAAAATGACCACAAATGATAAAATAATTACAAGTATGCAAGTACAATAAGGGACCTGTGTAAGAAGACCCTTTTTAGAAGCCTCTCAAAGACAGAGCTGGTGTTATACTGAATCCCAAACATTTTTCTCCTTTACCTTATTTAGAACCATTTAAATCAATATACAGGCATCCACATCCATTTACTATTACCTAAAACTTCTCACTTAGAAGGTGCTTTCAGTCACCAATGAATCATTATTAGTACACTCTAATCCAAAAACTGGGGCCTGAACTCTTGCATTGCTAACATGCTCCTAAGTGAGGCAAAGCTCCACACTTTTAAGAGTCTAAAGGCAACTTCTCAAGAGCTATAGTTATGTAGAGATATTGATTCCCTCATTCCTAGGGATCCCTTCTGTTAACAGAGGGCCAGCAGTAGCTTTTCTGGATACATAAAATGAAAGTAGTATTTTTTTTTCCTAAATCTGAATGATACAAAAAAAGCAAAGATTTCTCTGGCAAGTATAGTTCTCTAACTAGACAATACCTTACTAATACATTCCCACCTGAGAGAAGCTAAAATCAACAGAGCTCAACTGAGGCAAATTTTGACTCCCAAATGTCTAGTCATTCAGAATTGTACTTTTTGGTAGTTTCGTTCTAACTATAACCAGAAATACAATTTTTTTAATTTTTGGTTTTTGATGGCTTACCATTTTCCAAATGAAAAACTGATATGTTGACAAAGGAATGATTAAAGGGCTCAACAGTTTGGGATTCCTTAACAATTAAATTGGAGACACAGCAGCAGACCTTATGATATTGGTATGCAATTGGTGTGTTGTTCACTAACTCAAAAGTGCCATTTTCTTTTTCTTTCTTCCCCTCATTCTTTTCTGGTCACACCCCATGTCCTAAGGTAAAAGTGCTATTTCTAAGAAGTGAAAATGAGATAGACAACCACATATTTGGCAGGGTATGGAGAAGGGTTAGTGATAATGGAAACAGGCATCTATGAACAAAAACTATAACCACAAGAGTGTTTAAACAAAGAGCTACTTCAGTAAAATTTAACACCACAGGCTCTAGCAAACAAATGGATTCTCTAACAAGCAGGAGGGGCATGCTGCTGCTCATCTCTCTGAAACATGATCTGAGACACCATGACGCCAGAAAAGTTGCCTGAAAATACTTTTCCCCTACTGTTTCTACTTAATTATTCTTCATTTACACTGAGTTGTATGTTTGCACTAAATTGTTTATACTTTTACCTATTTCTACAAAGAAATATTTACATTTTAAAAATCCCTTCTAATATCCAATACTACAACAACTAAGCTATCAAATTTGTTTGAGAACAAAAAGCCTTAGGCAGAAAGATAAAACAAAAGTAGCAATAAAAGAAAATTCAGCCTTTCCATTACAAATAGTAACAATAAGGCCACTTGACTATGAAGTACTTAGACTATTACCCAAATAATGTTTGTTTGCCTTCGGACTCTTGTTTTTTAAGTTCCAACCTCAGAAAAATCAAAGTAGCACTGACACATATAATAATCCTATAGAAACTAGCTATAATTTAAGTAATCAGAAACGGTGACTATGTTTACAAAAAGTAACAACAGTCACTAGCAGTCAACACTGTTGAGATATCAATAATGAACCAGGTATCACTGCAACACATAACTACAATTCATTGTGCTAGGCCTCTTATATTCAGTATCTCTAATCCTCCCAACATTTCTGGAGTATTGATTCTAAATACAGGATTCATAGGAAAAAAAATAGATTACCATCACAAACATACCATACACAGTGGCGTCTCAGACTGCTGCCATCCTTAATTTGGCTACAGTAGGGGCCCCCATGAGCCCAAAGGAGAGAAGCTGAGGCAGTCGTGGTAGTGTCTGTACAACAGCTGGGGCCTAGGCTACAAGGAGGAAGGCCAGATAGGGACAAGAGAATAGCTATAATACAGGACTGAGCAAAGCAGTGTCTGATGATGGGAGTCTAGTTTCTCATTGTCAACAAAGGAAGTGAAAAATATGGAAGACTAGAATAAACCCTGTGACATTGGCATAGATTTAAAGGTAGTGGTATGAACTCACTTGACATATACAGAAATAAAAATATAGAGATGTAAATGAGCGCACATGTTTTCTAGCACTGAACAGTAAGGGGGCCTGAGAACAACATACCTACAGTAAATGAGCATACTTACACCTAGATTTTTTTTAAGATGTGGGGTACAATTCAGGATTAGATATATAACTGGACATCGCACAGGACACCTAGATTTTAAATACTATTCTTCAGCTGAACAGAACCAAGGTCGTCAGATAAATGGCCACCTCCAGAACTGGGGCAGAGAAAGTATAAGATAAACCTGGAAATCCTTGTGCCAGAAAGTAACAAAGTCCTCAGAAAAAGATGGGAATAAGTCAGAGACACAGAAGACAACTTGAATGTGTTCCCAGCCTAAACTGAGACAATTTGAGTGTGACAATAAACATTAAGAGTGACAGATTTTGACTCACTGAATAACACAGAAAACCATATGTCCACACTGTCTTAGTCAGTCTGGCTGCTATAACAAAATAGCTTAGACTCGGTAATATAAACAACAGAAATTGATTGCTCACAGTCAAAGAGGCTGCAGTCCAATATCAAGGCACCCCCAGATCTGGTATCTGTTGAGGGGCCCTTCCTTAAAGATGGCACCTTCTGGCCGGGCTCGGTGGCTCAGCCTGTAATCCTGCACCTTGAGAGGCTGAGGTGAGTGGATTGCCTGGGCCCATGGGTTCAAAACCTGCCTGGGCAACTTGGCGAGACATCTCTACAATAAATAAAAATTTAAAAAAATTAGCCAGGCGTGGTAGTGTGCGTCGGTAGTTCCAGCTACTTGGAAGGCTGAGGCGGAAGGATCGCTGGAGCCCAGCAGGTCGAGGCTGTGGTGGCTGGGGCAGCCACTGCACTCCAGTCTGGGCAACAGAGTGAGACTCCAACTCAAAAAAAAAAAAAAAAAAAAAGTTAGCACCTTCTATGTGTCCTCACATGGTAGAAGGACAAAGGGGTAACATGTTCACTCAAGTCTCTTTACCAGGGCACTAATGCCATTCATGAGGGCTCTGCCCTCAAGAGCTAATCACCTCTCAAAGGCCCTACCTTCTAATACCATCACCTTTATGACTAGCTTCCAACATAACACTATTAGAGAGAAACAAACATTCAGATCATAGCACACACTGATATTTAAAAAAACAAAAAAAATAGAAGAGTAAGTTATTCCTTACAGTAAAACAGCCAACCTTTAAATTTAAAAGCAATGACAGAATGAGAACTTTGGCAGTAATCACAGTAATAGTTTAGACAAGCATCAGTGAACACTAAAACTAATGAGTGAAAATAAGAGGAAGAATGGGAGATCTACATAGTACCAAAATATCTCCCCACAAAATATTAGTTACAAAGAGAAAAAAAGATAAAATAATTGCACAGTAAGAATCCTGGGAGACACAGTGATCAAAAGATCAAAGTTAATACCATCAATAATGGACAAACAGGCACTTATGGGCATCTGACAAGACGCAGCAAAAATAACATGCATCACTTCAGTGAAATTCCTTCCCCAAATATATAACCCAAATGCACAAGGAAACATAAGACAAACTCAGACTGAGGGACATTCTACAAAATGACTGGCTTGTAATCCTCAAAAATGAAAGGTCATAAAAGTCAAGGAAAGACTGAGGAACTATTTCAGTTTGAAAAATGCTGCAGACATATATGTGGGTGCAATACAAGATTCAAGACTAGATGGCTCCTGCCGCTGAAAATAACATTGTGAAGCAACAGATGAAACTCAATGGAGTTTCTGGACAAGAAATAAGTGGAGGTTCTTTATGCTGTTCTTTCCAACTTTTCTCAAAGTTGAAAAATGTTTCAAAGTAAAACTTAAAAACCACCTCTATAAATGACCATATTTCACAGCTACACTTATACTTACTTAAATGTGTTATAAAAGATGGCCTTAAGTTAGTTCATACAAAACAAAAATGGAAATATGGGGCCAGCACGGTGGCTCACGCCTATAATCCCAAGCACTTTGCGAGGCCAAGGCGAGAGGATTGCCTGTACCCAGGAGTTCGAGATCAGTCTGAACAACATGGCAAAATCTCGTCTCTACAGTAAATCAAAAAGAGTAGCTGGGCATGGTGGTGCACATCTGTAGTCCTAACTACTTGAAAGGCTAAGGCAGAAGGACTGCCTGAGCCCAGAAGGTCAAGGCTGCATTAGCCGTCAGCATGCCACTGCACTCCAGCCTGGGCAACAAACTGAGACTCTGACTCAAAAAAAAAAAAAAAAGGAAATAGGGCAAAAACAAAGTTTTAAAAAAAGGTCTCTATGAGACTTAGTTTGACATTCCTAACAGATATCATCTTTTCAAATTGTTTCAAGTAACAGCTGGTTTGCCTCAATAGCTCCTAACCAATACACAAGTGAAGAAAAGTACTACATATGCTTTCATGTATCAGAAACTCCAAAAGTATAAAAACTGTGCAATCACATACACTTAGGGGGAAAAAAAATCAATACTGGTAAAAGTAATCACATGGCAATTATTTTATGCTCAGGTATGTAAAACAAAGCAATCTTTTATATCAGATGAAAAGTAATGGGCCAGGCTCAGTGGCTTAGTATGCAATCCTAGCACTTTGGGAGGCCCAGGCGAGTGGATTGCCTGAGCCCACGGGTTCGAGACCAGCCCGGGCAACTTGGCAAGACCTCGTCTCTACAATAAACCAAAAAATAAAAATAAAAAAATTAGTCGGGCATGGTGGCATGCGCCTGTAGTTCTGACTACCTAGAAGGCTGAGGTGGATCACTGGAGCCCAGTAGGTCGACACTGGGGCGGCCATAAGTGTGTCACTGCACTCCAACTCAAAAAAAAAGAAAAGTAAACTAAGGCCAGCCAAGTATGGCAACTCCTCTCAAAGACAACCATATTTACTCCCACCCCCCAACCCCTGCCCAAAGTACATTAAATCAGGTTGTCAGATTAAAAACTGTAAGATAACACTTGATCATCAGTCATTTAAAAAGATGCTAAAGTATTTTTATATGAAATTTACATGTGAAAACCAGGTCTATGTACAGTAGGATCCATTTGTGTATTTTTAAATGTATACAAACAAAAATGTGATGGGAAAGATTCAGAATTTACATCCCCAAATACAAATGACAGTTATCTATGAAGGTGTAATTATGAGTAATTTTTATTTTCTTCTTTTTCTTACCAGTATTTTGTGATTTCTCCAATATATGTATTATTTTTACCCAAAAAGTGAAACTTAAAAATACTTTTAAAGTATAATTTAAATTTAAATGTCTCTGTCAGGCGCAGTGGCTCACACCTGTAATCCCAGCACTTTGGAAGGTCAACGTAGGAGGATTGCTTAAGCCCAGCAGTTCGAGACCAGCCTTGGCAATACAATGAAACCATATTTCTATTTTTTTTTTAATGAAGACGGGCTTGGTGGCTCAGCCTGTAATCCCACGCTTTGGGAGGCTGAGGTGAGTGAATTGCCTGAGCCTGTGGGTTCAAGACCCGCCTTGGCAACTTGGCGAGACCTAATCTCTACAATAAATCAAAAATTAGCCAGGCGTGGTAGCGCATGCCTGTAGTTCCAGCTACTTGGAAGGCTGAGGCAGAAGGATCGCCAGAGCCCAGCAGGTCGAGGCTGCAGTGGCCGGGAGTGTGCCACTGTACTCCAGTCTGGGTGACAAAGTGAGACTCCAACTCAAAAAAAAAAAAAAAAATCAAAAAATAGCCAGGCATGGTGGCGCATGCCCATAGTCCCAGCTAGTTAGGTGGCTGAGATGGCAGGATCACTGGAGGCCAAAATGTCAAGGCAGCAGTGAGCCAGGATTGTGCCACTGCACTACAGCATGGATAACCTGAGTGAGATCCTGTCTCAAAAAAGTAAAATTAAAATAATTAAAAGTTTTTATTTTCTCTTCCACCACTGTATTCTTGGTGAATATTGGAAAAGGGTGACAGCAGTATTAGATAACAATACCTGATAACATAAGACTTCTCTTAAAAACAAGGCCTGGCCAGGCACGGTAGTTCAAACCTATAATCCCAGCACTTTGGGAGGCCAAGGTGAGAGGACTGCCTGAGCCCATGGGTTTGAGACCAGTCTGGACAACTTGAGGAGACCTCATCTCTACAACACAAAAAAGTTAGCTGGACATGGTGCCATGCGCCTGTAGTTCCAGCTACTTGGAAGGCTAAGGCAGAAAGATCACCTGAGCGCAGCAGGTCAAGGCTGCAGTGGCCATAAGCGTGATACACTGCATTCCAACCTGGGTAATAAATTGAGACTCTGACTCAAAAAAAAACACAAAAAACCAAGGCCTACCTGAATATCACCTTTATACGCATGCACACACACACGGTATATATATTTATACACATACACACACACACATATAGGCATAGTTTTCAATTATAGGTATGGCAGTACAAGGGAGCATCTCTGGATTTAGACTTCCAGGATTCAATTCCCAGCTACACCATTTATTGGCTATATGGTTTTAAGCAAATTATGTGACCTCTCTGTGCCAGTTTCCTTATCTGTAAAATGGGATTCCTAAAAGTTGATGAAATAAGTTAACTATTTAAAACATTTGGTGACTGGCACATAGTAAGCACTTAGCAAACTATTATTTTATTTTATTTTTTCAATGATTAACTTCTTTTATAGTGAGGATGGTGAAACACTAAAATCAGTTAAATCATCTGTCTGAAAGCAAAGATGCTGGATTTTAGGGGGAAAAGGGGTGAAGAAAAGAGTGAGCGAGGGACAGAGGGAGACAGAGAGACAGAGACAGACACATAAATATAGCTAAAATACTGGGTCTCTCTTTTGCTGTTCTTGTGAATAACAAATGGAAGGTGTTCAACAAATATTTCCTTCCTTTGTTCCTTCCTTTCCCAAACCATTTGTTTCTTCCTGTACAGATATAGGCCTGTTTTAGATTCATTCACATTCCCAAAGCACCTTTCCTACAGACAACCATTTAAAAGTTAACTATAGGGCCAGGCGTGGTGACTCAGCCTGTAATCCCAGCACTTTAGGAGGCGAGGCCAGAGGACTGCCTGAGTCCAGGGGTTCCAGACCAGCCAAAGCAACTTGGTGAGACCTCGTCTCTACAATAAATCACAAACACTAGCTGGGCATGTTGGCATGCGTTTCTAGTTCCAGCTACTTGGAAGGCTGAAGCGGAAAGATCGCCTAAACCCAGCAGGTTAAGGTTGTGGTGACCATAAGATTACCACTGTACTCCAGCCTAGGAGACAAAGAGTGAGACTACAACTCAAAAAAAAAAAAAAGTTAACTGTAGCCAGGCAAGGTGGACAAGCCTGTAATCCCAACTACTACAGAGACTGAGGCATGAGGATCCCTGGAGCCCAAGAGTTCAAGGTCAGCCTCGGCAACAGAGACCCGTCCCTTAAAAAGAAAAAGTTAACAGTATTTGTTTTAACTTTTCTCTTAACTGTATTTGTTTTAACTTTTCTCCAACCAAGGAGTCTTACATTAAAAAATTACACCTTGGTCTTTTCCAAGACAACTGTTTCTATAGAAGTCCATGAGAAGACACCTGCAATTTAAAACTGCTAGAAACTAAAATGAAAAAAAAAAAAAAAATCCAGCCGGGCTCGGTGGCTCAGCCTGTAATCCCGCACCTTTGGGAGGCTGAGGTGAGTGGATTGCCTGAGCCCGCGGGTTCGAGACCCGCCTGGGCAGCGAGACCTCAGCTCTATAATAAATCAAAAAATCAGCCGGATGTGGTAGCGCATGCCTGTAATTCCGGCTACTCGGAAGGCTGAGGCGGAAGGATCGCTGGAGCCCAGCAGGCGAGGCTGCGGTGGCCGGGGGCAGCCACGGCACTCCAGTCTGTACGACCGAGTGAGACTCCAACTCAAAAAAAAAAAAAAAATGCTAGAAATTCAACTGGGTGCTGTGGCTCACACTTATAATCCCTGTACTTTGGGAAGCTGAAGCGAGAGGACTGCCTGAGCCCACAGGTTCGAGACCAGCCTAGGCAATTTGGTGAGACCTCATCTCTACAATAAATTTTAAAAAAAATTAGCTGGGCATGGTGGCATGAGCCTGTAGTTCCAGCTACTTCAGAACTGAGGCAGAAGTACCGCCTGAGCCCAGCAGGTCAAGGCTGTGGTGGCCTGGAACATGCCACTGTCCTCCAGCCTGGGTGAGAGTGAGACTCCAATTCAAAAATAAAATAAAATAAAATAAAAATGCTAGAAACTCAGCAAACATTTAATATACTTTTTGAATGATCACTTAAGCACTCACTTTTATCCTAAATTTCCCTGCCTTTCATAGGCCTAAAGTGTCAAGAGGGGAAAACTCCTAAGTCAAGAGACCTGAGTTCCAATTCTACGCAGGCCAAAAACTAGGCCACCAACTTGAAGCTGGCGATTTTCGCCTCTTCAGCTGTTACCCACAGACCCCTGTGCTAGCTCCAAAATACTGCAGCCTCCTGCACAAACCTGAAAATGGGCAATCCACAGGCAATTCATGCCTCAGTGACGTTTCCTCTACTGAAACCTCCCGTTTCCACTTGTCCTCTTAGAGAGCTCTTACTCACTTTCCATTAAATATCTTCTCTCACGAAACCTTCCTGAAACCCAAATAGAGCAAATTGCTCCACATCCTCTGGGCCCCGTGGCTGTACTGCATAGACTGCAGATGACCACTTCTACACTATCAGTGGAGTCCTACATCTTGCAGTGCCTGGCACACAGCAGGTGCAAGGATGTTTAAAGATGAGTCTACTAAGTTCCTGTGAAGTTTCCACGGCTGATACCTTAGAGTTTAGCTTAATCCAAAGACACAGAGGCTAACCTGCAACACAACCACGGCTTTGTCCTAGCCAGACCCACACATGCAGTACAAATTTAGACTGCACATTTGTGCAAAAGCTACACTCCCACAGAAGATCTGGGTACCCTCAGGGGATTATCCCAATCTACCTCGATTCCCTTTCCAAAAATGTCTTTACCCAGCTCAACTCTTCCGTAGCACTTACAACCTTCTACCATAGTATACAATGTACTGATGCTCAAGTGTTTATGAACTCTTCCCAGAACATAACCCCTCGAACACAGGAATTTTTGTCTGTTCTGTCATAAATGATACATAGTGTCTACAACAGCACAAGGCACAATAATTTTTTTTAATCAATAGCAATTCTTTCCTTCCATCTTACAGCCCTCAAGAGTCATGCACAAGTCATCACCTCCATAACCCTATCCAGCACTGCCCTCACTTCCTCTACTCCTTCCACTAACACTAGGCTTCCCACTCAACTCCAAGAACTAGAGGAAAATATCTGTGTATAACTCCTAAACTGTAACTCTTCCTTTCTCTGCTCATCTGTTGGGGCAGAAATAGAATGTGGAAAGCTATACCAAACAGAAGAAATAACCTAAACCTTATTTTATCACTTCCAATAATAACCATATCTATGTAATCTTCAGTTTGGATTTTTAAGCTGCTGGTAGACCAAAACTAAAAACGGTGAATTAACTGTTTTGGTTGTTGAGCACATGGGCTAGATACGTTGAGAATACATTAACTACTTCACGTAGCCTGACAGAAAAACTGTGTCCCAAATAGTGCAAATCCTCTAAGGTGCTATATATATATTAGTTACAGCAAGATTTCTTCTGTAGCTAATAACCTTCAGGAGCAGTGAACTAATCCACCACATTTCTGAATCTATTAAACACTCAGTCATGTAAAAATAGGACACCATTGTGCTTGTATTCAAAAAATAGCACCAGAACCTTCTCCATCCCCGTTTCAGCCAAATATGGCTCTTCCCTGCTTCAACCAATTTAGCTTACTAGTTCCAAAAGACACAGGCCCATCAGTGGCAGTCACGGATACCATCTACATTGCTAGTTTAAATACAGCTTTTAAATTCTTGAAGAAAACCAGCTATCAGCAGTGTAAAAGTATACACAAGACAAGAGGCTTTAAGCTGAGATGCCTGGATACATTGATCAGAATTAGAATAGGAAACAAATAATTTTATAAAGTCACCCAATCCTCTCACCTAGCATTAGTTCAATCTGACAAACTCAGAATCAACTTCTAGGAAGAGAGTAAGAAAAGGGTTTCACAATCCTGAGATCCTTAGGCAAGTTGACACAAGCCAGGGACTATGCATATAATAGGTCGGCCTTCTGTGATCGCTCAATTTTGATTAAACACTCTAAAAAAAAAAATAGTGTTCTAGATAGGAGCATGTGAAAATAAGGGTGAATTAAATTCTTAGGATTCAGAAGCCAATGTGTTGACTGAAAATGAAGGAAGGCAGAAAAAGAAATCAGAACAGAAAATCATCTTTAAATGCCACGTTCTCCACAACAGTTAGGGATTGTCTAGGGTGGGTTTCAACCTCCGAGGTTTTTTTGGTTTTTTCTTTTTGGGAAAGCAGGATTTATTGAGGACAGAAAAGCTTCCACAGTAGGAGGGAACCCGAGGGGGTTACGCTATTAGCCTTCTAAACACAGGCTACACTATGGGATGACGAACCACAACGAAGCCCTCAGGAGTTATTCCTCAGGGTGTAACCCCAGTTTTCGGAGGACCTGAGGTTTTCTGCGACTCCATGCCCACATCTGGCCATCCCACCGTCCTGCCCGGTCCCTGCCACTTCCCCCGACAGCACCCCTACTACCAGCAGTCTGAAATAAAAGATAAGTGAAATAATGACCAGTACTCGACACGACGCGTCGTGTCACCAGAGAGCTCAAAGCAACTCCCCAGGGACCTAATCAGCCAGGGACACACTGCCCAAGCCCAGTCTGGTGGTGGTCTAAAAAGATAAAACCCTGCCGGGCACGGTGGCTCTCGCCTGTCATCCCAGGAGGAGGCGAGAGCATCGTCAGAGTCCAAGGGATCGAGACTAGCCTGGGCAACTCGGCAAGACCTTGTCTCTACAGTAAATCAAAAAAATCAGCCGGGCGTAATGGCACGCGCCTGTGGTTCCAGCTACTTGGAAGGCTGGGGCGGAAGGATCGCCTGAGTCCACCGGGAGGAAGCTGAAGTGGCCGTGAGCGTGCCCCCGCACTCCAGCCTAGGAGACAGTGAGACTCCGACCCAAAAAATAACATTAAATAAAAGAAAACCCGTCCTCGCCGGTGAAGTGCGACTAGGGAAGGAGGCGCCAGGGAATAGCAGGGGGCGGCTCCAGGTCTCCTTCCCGAGCCCCCGTCTGCCACCGGGGGACCCCGACCCGCCTGCAGCCTCGTTTCGGCGTTCCATCGACAGGACCCGTCACCCCAGCTCCCACCCCCCAGACCTGAGAGAGGTGGGGGCCCAGAAAGAGCCCGGGGCAGCCGAGCCGGAGACCGGCGGCGGGTGCGGGACGCGGGCAGCATCCACGCGGTCTAGCGGGCGGGCGGGCGAACAACATCGCGGCAAGGGAGAGAACCGGGGGCGAGGGCGAGGGCGAGGGCGAGGGCGAGGGCGGGGCGGGGGCGGGGGCGGGAGCGGGAGCGGGTCCGCTGCCGGCCCCAGATGCCTCGAGGGAAGAGCCCTGAGGCTCGGGACCCGCGCGCGCCCTCAGCCCCACGGGGCGCTTCCCGGAGCCCTGCCCTGCGGGACCCGCGGCGGCCGGCTCGCCCGGAACAAAGCGGAGGCGCGGGGCCTGCTACTCACAACAAGAAGCTCATGGCGGCCGCGGCGCGGGCTGCGGGCTCGGCGGTCGCGGGGCCTCGGGGCGGCGTCGCGGGGGAAGAAGAGGAAAGGCGAGAGGAGGAGGAGGCGGCGAGGGGTGGGGCGGCTGCTCGACGGCCGCCACTCACCCAGCGGAGCCAGCTCCAATTGCAGGCGGAGCGGGCGGAAGTGGGAGCCGGACTCGCACGCTCTCGGGGAAGGGCAGGGAGGCGGGGAAAGGCCGCAGTCCCGCCCCGCTGCCCCGCCCCGGCTCCCACCGCTCCCGCCCCTCGAGCTCTCGCGATAGTGGGGCAGTCCCTCCCGCTCCGCCCACCGCGCCAGGGGCCCGCCCCTTCCTGTCACCTTCGCAGCCGGGGCCACGCCCAGCGAGCGCGTGGTGGCTGCACGCCTCTCCCCGGCCAGTTCGCCCATCGCCGGGGGTCGGGGCCCAGGGCTCAGAGTCGCTCAGCTGGACAGGGCGGCCAGGGAGGAGGTGGGCTACCGCGCCAGGATGCCAGGGTTCCTCAGGGAAGGGAGGACTTGCCCCCAGGGTTCTGCCCAGGTTGTGCCCAGCAAAGGGCAGTGAGAGGTGATGGCATCTTGCTCTCCTGGTATCTAAGAACAGAAGGGAATTTGGTCTGCTTAAAAGGGTTTGGAGGAGAGTGACTAAATGGGTTTTCAAGGCCTCTGACGTCTTGAGACATAGCTTAAAACCCTCAACCAGGAGAAGGTCAGGGTCTGTTGTCAGCAGCTGGGAAAGTGGCGGGAGCCAGGGAGGAGAGCCAGGTCAGCTCACGTGAACTTCAGCATGGCCGGCTGGTCATCATTGATAACATTGGTTAAGCATTCATGGCCAATGCGTAAGCAGGCTAATGCGCAAAAACATTCTGGAAGTGACTCAAACCCACTTACAAAG
Organism: Cephalopachus bancanus; assembly: GCA_027257055.1. NCBI lineage: Eukaryota > Metazoa > Chordata > Mammalia > Primates > Tarsiidae > Cephalopachus > Cephalopachus bancanus. The sequence goes on along the minus strand of JAPVLO010000030.1, from coordinate 1,808,665 downwards.
GGGCTTTCATTCTCACATAGTTATGGGGCCTCAGGCAAGGCTTATATTACTTAAGAATGCATGCAAAGACTGGGCACGGTGGCTGACACCTATAATCCCAGCCCTTTGGGAGGCCTATAATTCCAGCACTTTGGGAGGCCTAGGTGAAAAGATTGCCTGAGCCTGTGGTTTTGAAACCAGCCTGGTCAACTTGACCTCGTCTCTACAATAAATCACAAAATTAGCCAGGCATGGTTGTACATGCTTGTAGTTCCAGCTACCTGAAAGACTGAGGTGGAAGAATCGCCTGAGCCCAGTAGGTTGAGGCTGTGGTGACTGTGAGTGTGCCACTGCCCTCCAGTCTGGGCGACAGAGTGAGACTCCAACTAAAAAAAAAAAAAAAGAATGCTTCAGAGGCATACCTCATCAACAAGGGTACCTGCATAATGAACATGTGTATATCTAATCCTGAATTGTACCCGCATGTTTTTTTAAAAAGATTGCTTCAAGACATCAACAGACACATGAAAAAGTACTCAGCCTCAGTCATCATCAGAGAAATGCAAATCAAAACCACATTGAGCTACCACCTAACCCCAGTAAGAATGGCCATCATTAATAAAACAAACAAGCCGGGTTCCGTGGCTCAGCCTGTAATCCCGCCTTTGGGAGGCTGAGGTGAGTGGATTCCTGAGCCCACGGGTTCGAGACCCACCTGGGCAACTTGGTGAGACCTCATCTCTACAATAAATCAAAAAATCAGCTGGGTGTGGTAGTGTGTGCCTGTAATTCCAGCTACTGGGTGTGGTAGCGCGTGCCTGTAATTCCAGCTACTGGGAGCAGCCACTGCACTCCAGTCTGGGCGACAGAGACTCCAACTCAAAAAATAAATAAATAAATAAAACAAATGCTGGTGAGGATGCAGAGAAAAATGATGCTTCTATACTGCTGGTGGGAATGCGAACTAGTACAATCTCATTGGAAAACAGTGTGGTGATTTCTAAAAGAACTAGACATTGACCTTCTATATGACCCAGCAATCCCCCTACTGGGAATATACCTGGAGGAACTCAAATCATTCTACAAAAAAGATACCTGCACACACATGTTTATTGTAGCACTATTCACAATAGTAAAAACATGGAACCAATCATGCTGCCCATCAAAACTGGACTGGATAAAAAAAAATGTGGTACATACACACGATGACTATTATGCATCCATAAAGAGGGACAAACATGGACTTCGGAGCAATTTGGATGGATTTAGAGCCTATAATACTCAGTGATCTATCACAGAAATGAAGAACAGAGTACCACATGTTCTCACTGTTAGGGAGACCCTGAACATATGCTATAAGAAAGGTATTGGATGCCGGGTTCGGTGCCTCAGCCTGTAATCCCGTGCCTTTGGGAGGCTGAGGTGAGTGGATTGCCTGAGCCCGCAGGTTCGGAGACCCACCTGGGCAGCGATACCTCATCTCTACAATAAATCAAAAAATCAGCCGGGAGTGGTAGCGCATGCCTGTAATTCCGGCTACTTGGAAGGCTGAGGTGGAAGGATCGCTGTAGCCCAGCAGGTCGAGGCTGCGGTGGCCGGTAGCGGCCACTGCACTCCAGTCTGGGCGACAGAGTGAGACTCCAACTAAAAAAAAAAAAATTAATTTTGTTAGATAAAGGAGTCTCACTATTTTGCCCAGACTAACCTTCAACTCCTAGTCTCAAGTAATCCTCCCACCTCAGTATCCCAAAGTGCTGGGATTACAAATCCCAGCCACCACACCAGGCCAACTAGAAAGGATTCATTCCCTGGCCAAGAATGGAATCAGGCCACCACAGTGAAAAACACAGAACCTCAGTCACTGCAGGACAAGGCGGAGTGATCACAGATCATGATATGGTACTAACTTACTGCATAATTCCTTAAGGTTCTTGTGAAAGTAATACTTTGTGTTACCAGGTTAGTAAATTATCTGGGAAGAGTTAATTAACCCATCAGAGCCTCAGTTTCACCCCCTTAAAAAATGAGGGCCAGCCGGGCTCGGTGGCTCAGCCTGTAATCCCGTGCCTTGGGAGGCTGAGGTGAGTGGATTGCCTGAGCCCGCGGGTTCGAGACCCTCCTGGGCAGCGAGACCTCATCTCTACAATAAATCAAAAAATCAGCCGGGCGTGGTAGCGCATGCCTGTAGTTCCGGCTACTTGGAAGGCTGAGGCGGAAGGATCGCCGGAGCCCAGCGGGTCGAGGTTACGGTGGCCGGGAGCGGCCACTGCACTCCGGTCTGAGTGACAGAGTGAGACTCCAACTCAAAAAAAAAAAAAAAAAATGAGGGCCTTGGATTATCTTGTGATCTCTAAGATCCCTTCCAATTCTAAAGTTCTGTCCTGCCAGGGGCATCCTTCAAATGACTGGCATGCAGTTCCCAACTGCTCCCTGATTTGGCTTAGGTAGCCTTACTTTCATTCTGACATCATTTAGATGCAACCTATGACACTGAAAAAGGAAAAAGATTGTCAGAGGAAATAATCTTTAAAAATACTTGCTGAAGCCGGGCTCAGTAAGCCTGTAATCCTGAGTCTTGGGAGGCTGAGGTAAGTGGATTGCCTGAGCCCGTGGGTTCAAGACCCACCTGGGCAACTTGGCAAGATCTCATCTCTACAATAAATCAAAAATTAGCTGGGTGTGGTAGCGCGCGCCTGTAGTTCCAGCTACTTGGAAGGCTGAGGTGGAAGGATTGCCGGAGCCCAGCAGGTCGAGGCTGTGGTGGCCGGGAGCAGCCACTGCACTCCAGTCTGGGCGACAGAGTGAGACTCCAACTCAAAACAAAACAAACAAACAAACAAACAAAAATACTTGCTGAGTTCTTTATTCAAGAGTTACCTGGAATTAACATCTGAAAAAACTTAAATATGTTAGTCTCAAAAATTAAGGAGGTGTCAGTTTAGTAATACAGAATATATAATTCCAGAAAGTTAGACTTGAAATCAAACAATGACTGACACATAAAATTATTTAGCATATCAAAACGTTAGTAATTTTTGAATCAAAGAGAGGTTATATTCAAATAGATGTTTATGATTCTAATTTCTCCTTCAACAATCTATAATTCATATCACACTCTTCCAAAAATTTCAAGAAATCATTCTTGTGATCAAACTCTTGTAAACCTTTGTTTATGAAGCAAGACTGTTAAAATTTCTATTCTATCCACCAACTTTTCAAAGAATTGGAATGATGCTATAACGTGGACAGACTAGAATAAAACAAGAGTGGATATAGACTCTTTAATATTCATTTGAGTTCTTTTCTTGTAATAATAAACAAGCACATCTATATAAATACAAACAAGATCATTATAATTGTGAAAAAAATAAACATGATAATATAATAGCAATAGGGAAGGAATGGGAACTAACTTAGATTGGGTTGGGTTAAGAAAGGCCTCTCTAAGAAGGTCATGTTTTTACTGAGATTCAGGGAAGAGAAACAGCCAGCCTTGCAAAGAGCTAGGAGAAAAACATTTTCTGGCAGAAGGCATCGCAAGTTCAACTGCTCAAAGACAAAAAAGTGCTAAAGGGCCCTGGCGTGGGACTGATTATAGCCTGGGCAGAGTAAGCAAGGACGAGAGCAGCATAGGTGAGACTGGACATACAGATAGGCAGGCTGGGTTTACGCCTAGATGAGACTCTTCAATTGTATTCCGGGAGCACTGAGAAGTCTTCAGAGAAGTAAGATAGTGAGAGGACAAAATAAAATAATCTACATAACATTTTGCTATCTATTTATTTATTTTGAGTCGGAATTTTACTCTGTCTCGTAGGCTGGAGTGCAGTGACACAATCACAGCTACTGCATCCTTGACCTACTGGGCTCAGGCGATCCTTCTGCCTCAGCTTTCCAAGTAGCTAAAACTATAGGCATGTGTCATCACACCAGGCTAATTTTTTTATTTATTGTAGAGACAAGGTGTTTTCAAGTTGCCTAGGCTGCTCTTCAACCCCTGGGGTCAGGCAACACTCTTATCTCCACTTCCCAAGGTGTGGGATTACAAGTATGAGCCACCGCACCCAGCTTATGTTTATTTTTTGTAGGGACGAAGTCTCACTATGTTGCTCAGGCTGGTCTCAAACTCCTATGCTCAAGCAGTCCTTCTGCCTCAGCCTCCCAAAGTGCTGGGATTGCAGGCATGAGCCATTGCACCTGGCCTAACATTTTTTTGTTTCTAATTTGGAAAACTTGAAACATATTTTTTTAAAAAGGGCAGATATTAGTATAATGAATTCATTACACAGCGTCAGCAATTATCAGCTCTTAACCCCAATTAACATTTTAGACAGATTACTCTCTCTTCTCGTGGAGAATGAACTGAGGGCAGCCAACATGTCAGAAGGGAAGCCAGAAGACATTTACAATAGTCCAATTGTTTCTGAACAGTTGGGATTTGGTTTAGGGTGATGTCATTCATCATAGAAAGAAGAAATTTACAAACTCGAAGGAACTTATCATCCCATGGTGAAGATAGCATTTGGTGATTAATTGAGGAGGCAGGGAAGAAGAAGGAGTCAAGGATGACTCCTGTGTTTTTGGCTTTGTCACCTGGTGGATGATGCTGCCATTTATTGAGATAGGGAAGACGTGACTCACAATAAGGAGGTAAAACAAAAGGTTCCATGTTCACTTTGGGATGTCTGTAGACATCAAAATAGTGATGTCTATAGGGTTTTGACTGTTTTGAAGCCAGGGAGAGATCTGAACTAGAGGTTATGAATGCAGAAGTCTGAAGCAAGTAAATAGTATTCAAAATCGTGGGGTGGGCTTTTATTTTATTTGTTTTGGAGATAGGTTGTTCAGGCCAGCCTCAACCTCCTGAGCTTAAGTAATCCTGCCAACCTCAACCTCCCTAGTAGCTGGTACTATAGACACCCATCATTGTACCCAGTTAAAACAAGCTTTCATCTTTATTTATTTATTTAGAGTCAGAGTCTCACTCTGTCATCCAGGCTGGAGTTCAGTGGATCACAGCTCACCGCTGTGCAAACCTCAACCTCTTGGAGTTAACCTCTCCTGCACTCGGGTGATTCCTCCACCTCAGTCTCCCCAGCGGTTGTGGATCACAGGTGAGCCACCAGCACATCCAGCTAATTTTTTTGTTTTTATAGAAACGAGGTCTCACTATGTTGTCAAAGCTGGTCTCCAACTCCTAGGCTCAAGCAATCCTTCCACCTCAACCTCCCAAAGTGCTGAGATAACAGGTGTTAGTCACTGGTTTCATCAACAGCTTTTACTTAGGAATTTATATGCCAGATAAGAATAGACCTAGTTGGCCTGCACGGTGGCTTACACCTATAATTCCAGCACTTTGGGAGACCAGGTGAGAGGATTGCCTGAGCACCCGGGTTTGAGACCAGCCTGGGCACCTTGGCAAGACCTCATCTCTACAATAAATCAAAAAACTAGCCGAGCATCGTGGCATATGCCTGTTGTTCCAGCTACTTGGAAGGCTGAGGCGGAAGGATCGCCGGAGCCCAGCAGGTCGAGGCTGCAGTGGCCGGGAGCATGCCACTGCCCTCCAGTCTGGGTGATAGAGTGAGACTCCAACTCAAAAAAAAAAACAACAAAAAAAAGAATAGACCTAACAAAGTGTTACCTTTAAGCATTTGTATTTCTTCTTTCTTTACTTCTCTACCCAAAACCTCAATTCCTGAGCACCACCTACCTCCTTTCACTCAATTGTATTTATATTATTTCTTACCCTGAAGGTTAAGGTTTCCATCTTCTGAAAGAAAATTATTTATAGTAACTTTTTATCAGATAATCACTTCCAATATGTTAATTAATATGTCACCTTTTCTAGATAAAATAACACCAGTTAAAGTCAAGTTTTCTTTTTTTTTTTTGAGTTGGAGTCTCACTCTGTTGCCCAGACTGGAGTGCAGTGGCCGCTTCCGGCCACCGCAGCCTCTCCTGCTGGGCTCCGGCGATCCTTCCGCCTCCGCCTTCCGAGTAGCCGGAATTACAGGCATGTGCTACCACGCCCAGCTGATTTTTTGATTTATTGTAGAGATGAGGTCTCGCTGCCCAGGCGGGTCTCGAACCCGCGGGCTCAGGCAATCCACTCACCTCAGCCTCCCAAAGGCATGGGATTACAGGCTGAGCCACCGAGTCCGGCTAAAGTCAAGTTTTCAAATAGCAGATGAGGGAAAATTTATTTTTATAAATGTATTCTGGTTTTTAAAAATGAAGTAGGAATGATTGAATTAATAATAGAGTATCACCATTTTTGCAGCCCTTGGTGGATGAAGGGATCCAGGCATTGATGATCAGTAGCTTCTCATGTCACAGGAGAGACAACCAGACTCTATATGTTGCTGAATGGAAGAATATACCACCACCTGTGAAGAAATCTTATAACAAAGTAGAACTTGAATCTGACCAAGACTCTGAATCCAGTTTACCAATTTACAGTACATACAGAGAACAGAAGAATGTGGTGAAAAGCAAGTTGAAATACACCACATGATGCATTCATCCAAATCCAAACTCTGGGGAGACTGCAGAACCCAATTTCTTCAACAAAAGAATTGCAGGAAATAAATAGAACTGAAGGAAAAACCTAGAGATTAAAAGAACCATAAGAGAAAAATCAAGTCAAGTGCGGTGACTTACACCTGTCATCCCAGCACTCTGGGAGGCAGAGGTGAGAGAATCACCTGAGTCCAAGGGTTGGAGACCAGCCTGGGCAACATGGCAAGACCTTGTCTGTACAATAAATCAAAAAATTAGCTGAGTGTGGTGGCGCACACCTATGGTTCCAGCTACTTGGAAGTCTGAGGTGAAATGATCACCAGAATCCAGCAGGTCGAGGCTGTGGCAGTCATGAGCATGCCACTGGACTCCAGCCTGGGTGACAGAGTGAGACTCTGACAAAAAAGAGAGAGAGAAGCCGGGCTTGGTGGCTCAGCCTGTAATCCCGTGCTTTTAGGAGGCTGAGGTGAGTGGATTGCCTGAGCCCGCGGGTTCGAGACCTGCCTGGGCAGCGAGACCTCATCTCTACAATAAATCAAAAAATCAGCTGGGCGTGGTAGCGCATGCCTGTAATTCCGGCTACTTGGAAGGCTGAGGCGGAAGGATCGCCGGATCCCAGCAGGCGAGGCTGCGGTGGCCGGGAGCAGCCAGTGCACTCCAGTCTGGGCGACCGAGTGAGACTCCAACTCAAAAAAAAAAAAAAAGAGAGAGAGAGAGAGAGAGAAATCAAATCAACTGCAATATGTGGACTCATTTGAATCCTAACAAACAAGCAGTCTGAAAAACAATAACCTATGTTTATGTTATTTATGAGGCATTGGAAATTTGAACACTGACTGGATTTTTTAGATACTAAGGACATAGTATTAATTGTAGTGACGATGTTATAGTTATGCTTTTTCCTTGAGCCCCTATCTTACACAACTGTGTACTGAAATATTTACAGAAGGGAAATAATGCCTGGATTTGCTTCAGGATAATATAGGAGGAGAAAGTGAAAATAAAGACAAAACAAGATTGGCCATGAGTTGATCATTGTTGAAGCAAGGTAATGTATACATAGGGATAATTATACTGTTCTGTCTACTTTAGATTTGAGATTTTCCATAATAAAAAATCAAAAAATGAGCTGGGTGGGTGATGTGCACCTATAGTCCCAGCTACTCAGGAGGCTGAGGCAGGAGGATCACCTGAGCTTGGGAGGTCATGGCTGCAATGAGCTGTGGTCATGCCACTTCACACCAGCCTGGATGACAGAGTGAAATCCTACCTCCAAAAAAAAAAAAAAAAGAAAGAAAGAAAAGGAAAGGAAAGAAAACAGCAGGTCCCCTTTTGAAAAAACCTAGAAGTTCTGTTAATGATGGGAGCAAAAGTTACTAAAAATGAAGATGATTTTTTTGGCCTAGAGGGCTATTTTCTTGCCCTCACATTAGCTAACTTTTTTCTACCTTTATATAAAAATATTCTTTTACCTCTAAAACTAAAAGCAGATGCTACTAATGCCAGAGAAAAGAAATGCCGAATTCAAATCCTGTGACTAAATCTGGACCTCAGAATTTCTTGAGAGACTGTTCTCTTCTGATTCAGAAATGTGATCTGATTCTGAAAGAGTAGACACCTGAACAACAAATACTAGAAAAAGTATACGTGGGCAACAAATCCTTAGTAAACTGATGAAATGCATCCTGTTGTACAGGAGTGTTTTGATTACATAATATTTAGATTGATGTGATAATTATTTCATCTAATTCATTACATAAGATTTTTTTCTGAAATAAAGCAGTATGAGGACAGAGAGTCATGGAGGAGATTGGAGGAGATATGTGGGTTGACAGAGCAAGAGGGAGCCTGTATAGATAGTGGGGGCAGAGGAGTGTTCTGGGTAAGACAACAGTGCAGGCCTGAAGACAGGAGCTCACCTGGGTGAGGAACCAGGAGACTCAGGTGCCTAGAGCACAGTGAGCCTGGGGAGGCAATAGAAGTCATGGCAAGGGGCCAGACCATAAGTCCCAGAGGCCGTGGGAGTGCTGGAATTCTGCCCCAAGTGTTCTGGGAAGCACACAAGGGCATTGCGCAGCAGAGTGCCATAATCTGACTTAATTTTGAAACATTCACTCTAGCAGACATGAGAAGATCGTAGTGGAGACCCAGTTAGGAGGCTGCTGCCTGGGTAGGGTGAGAGGATGGCAAACGGGACTAGAGTGGGTAGAGTCAGTAAGACTAGTTGGGAGGCTGATGCCAGGGTGTTAAAAAAAAAAAAAAAAGATTGTTTTTCTGGCTGCCATTTATTAAATATTTCTGATGGGTCCCTCACCCTGAGATTTTCATATATTTCCATTTCATTTTATTTCATTGATTTCTTACACTGCCCCATGAAGTTAATACTGTATTAGATGTTAGTGCTCCCATTTTATAAATAAGGAAAATAATACTAAGAAGTTATATAACTTGCTCAAGATCACAGCTAGTAAGTACAATTTGAATTCAGTAAAATGAGTTTCCCTTCTCTCTCCCCCTCCCTGATGGACTAAATTAGAAAAATATGTCCTAAGTGGATTTTGGCATGCTACAACATCCCATTTAATGTAGCTAGTAATTCAACCTGACCCTTATCAATGCTCCCTAGATTTCAGTTTTATATCTTGCTTCATTAAAGACTAACCAATGTGCAGTTATAAGTGCTTCTCAAGGACAGATTAATTTGACATAATAGAAAAGAATGAAGCCGGACTCAGTGGCTCAGCCTGTAATCCCAGCACTTTGGGAAGCCGAGGTGAGTGGATTGCCTGAGCCCGCGGGTTCAAGACCCGCCTGGACAACTTGACGAGACCTCATCTCTACAATAAATCAAAAATCAACTGGGTATGGTAGTGCGTACCTGTAGTTCCAGCTACTCGGAAGGCTGAGGCGGAAGGATCACCGGAGCCCAGCAGGTCGAGGCTGCGGTGGCCGGGAGCGGCCACTGCACTCCAGTCTGGGTGACAGAGTGAGACTCCAACTCAAAAAAAAAGAAAAGAAAAGAATGGAAACATGAAAGATTGGGTCGTAAAGCTTGGTGTCTCTCAGTGCATTCATTTATTGCTAAAACCCACAAAGCCTCAAAACATAGACCCTTTTTTTTCTTTGAGTCAGGGTCTCATTCTGTTGCCTAGGCTGGAGTGCAATATTACAATCACAGCTCACCACAGTCTCATCCTCCAAGGCTCAGGTGATCTTTCTGCCTCAGCCTCCTGAGTAGCTGGGACTGCAGGTGCGCACCACCATGTTCAACTAATTTTTTTTTTTGAGCTGGAGTCTCACTCTGTCGCCCAGACTGGAGAGCAGTGGCCGCTCTCGGCCACCGCAGCCTCGACCTGCTGGGCTCCGGCGATCCTTCCGCCTCAGCCTTCCAAGAAGCTGGAACTACAGGTGCGCGCTACCACACCTGACTAATTTTTTTGATTTATTGTAGAGATGAGGTCTTGCCAAGTGGCCCAGGCGGGTCTCGAACCCGTGGGCTCAGGCAATCCACTCACCTCAGCCTCCCAAAGCGCGGGATTACAGGCTGAGCCACCAAGCCCGGCAATGTATTTCTGGGGGGGCGTGAGAGTCTCGCTCTGTCACCCAGGTTGTCAACTAATTTTTTACTTTTTTTTTTGTAGAGACAAGGTGTCACTAGCTTAACTAGACTGGTTTATAACTCATGGGCTCTGACAATCCTCCCACCTTTGCCTCCCAAAATGCTAGAATTATAGGCATGAACCACTGCTCCTGGCCAATAACTTCTTATTTAATGTTTAAAATGGAAAGCCACAAGCCGGGCTCGGTGGCTCAGCCTGTAATCCCACGCCTTTGGGAGGCTGAGGTGAATGGATTGCCTGAGCCCACGGGTTCGAGACCCTCCTGGGCAACTTGGCGAGACATCGTCTCTACAATAAATCAAAAAATCAGCCGGGTGTGGTAGCGCATGCCTGTAGTTCCAGCTACTCGGAAGGCTGAGGCGGAAGGATCGCCGGAGCCCAGCAGGTCGAGGCTGCAGTGGCCGAGAACGGTCACTGCACTCCAGTCTGGGCGACAGAGTGAGACTCCAACTCAAAAGAAAAAAAAAAATGGAAAACTGCAAACCTAACCCAGTACCCTCCCCTTCAAGTGTTTACTGTTTTGAATATGAGGCATGTGCGATAGAATGGCTAGATTTTAGAGAATGATAAGGGGCAAATCATTCATTTATCTCCTCAGTGAGTATGTATTGAATGTCTACTATGGGCCTCTGAGAGTTTAAAAAAAAAAGACCCTAGTCCCCACCATCCTGAATCCTATAGATCATTGGGAAATACAGGCAATCAAATAAATAAAAGTAAAATTAGAAATTGTGTAAGTGACACGAAGGAACGGTCCCTGTTGTATGTGAGTGTATATTACAAGGACCTTACCTATTCGGGTGGTTAGAGAATTGGATCTTGTGTATTCAGAAGTCAATAGTGTGCATTAACTCTTGCATTTTAATTCTGGTTACACTTATAAGCAGCATAATTTAATAAAACTTTCACTTCTCTGATCATCATTGCCAACTCACTTTTGGTGTTTTGCAGCACCATAACATAGAAACCAATTTTTGTTTTTGAAAAGTCTGTCTTCCCGAGCTTTCTAGAAAGCACCACTTTCAGGATAATTTTGTCCATTGGACAAAAATGATAAAAGGTTCCTTGCATGGACCTTGGGCTTGCTCAATAGATATTGAGTTGAATTTCTTGATCTGTCAAGAGTACCATGGCTCACAATTAATTGTTTTTCCACTAAAATAAACCACATAGCCACTTCTGTAAGCTGCTGTGGGGAGAAGGAGGAGGGAGGGTCCTTCTGAGTCTATTCAAAACTGCTTTTCCTGAATCGATAGGACATTGCCAAGGTTGGAAAGTCTAAAATTAACCCCGCCAGCTGTGTTTTGCTTTGCTTCATATAGCACATGGGCTCAGGGGGCTCCTTGGCCAGGCTGGCTTGTTGTTTCATCAATCTGCTCTGAAAAAGTCAGTTGGCCTGGGATGCATGTTGTGCACAAGACGTGGTAACTAAGCAGCTTGAAAGTATATGGGAACTAAACAAATAAGACTCTCCTTGAATCTCAGAAAAGCCTAGCAACAGCGCGAGGGGATGGAGGAATTACTGCTGAGTGGGTCAGATGACTGGTTTAACTTTTAACCTTGCTTGAAGTTTCCCAGGGAGCAGGCTGCTGATATGCCATCAAACATCAAAAGCTGATGGTGTCGTTTCAAGGCATCTATGGTTTTTAGCCCACCCATCTCTCCGAGGTCCTTTAGCACCAGGAGACCCTATATAGCCATAGAGAGTATTCCAGCTGGGTGCAACTTAAAAATATCCTAGGCTCCAGCAACTGTTACTTTCACCCACACACATTCACAGTTGGCTTAATTAAAAAGTGCCTGAGCCGGGCTCGGTGGCTCAGCCTGTAATCCCGCGCCTTTGGGAGGCTGAGGTGAGTGGATTGCCTGAGCCCGCGGTTCGAGACCCGCCTGGGCAGGCGAGACCTCATCTCTACAATAAATCAAAAAATCAGCCGGGCGTGGTAGCGCACGCCTGTAATTCCGGCTACTCGGAAGGCTGAGGCGGAAGGATCGCCGGAGCCCAGTGGGTCGAGGCTGCGGTGGCCGGGAGTGACCACTGCACTCCAGTCTGGGCGACAGAGTGAGACTCCAACTCAAAAAAACAAAAAAGTGCCTGTTCTCAGAGTCACAGCCTTTCCAGTTGTACTCAGGCTGCTATCCTCTAGTCCCTCCCCTTCCTCAGCAGAGTGGATGAATGGAAGAAACCCGTTATGAGCCGTCCAGAGTTTGCTTTCATGCAAATAATGAAATGTGCAAGACAGACCTTCAAATAGGGTTTTGAGTCCCTGCCACTGGAATCCAAGGATGACCCCTGGAACCCAGGGACCCTAGGCAGTCCCTACTCATGGATGTCTGTTCTCTTGTGCCAGGGTCATTACTACACCCTCTTCTTGGCATCTCGCTCATGTGGTCTATAGTTGTCATAGTCACAACCATAGCAACCTGAGCAGGCCACAATCCTCTTAGAGCTGCAGACATGAGATACTGCTTTATACAACTTAATTCCCCTGTTCTGAACCAACAGGAATCTGGTCCCAGATAGTCAAACCATTTGTTTTTCCCCAGAATAAATATTCCGGCCCTCCCTAAATATCACTATCCTTGAGGTTACTATGGCATCGAAGCAACTGGGAAGCATCCATGGGGCAGAAAACCAAAGTAATCAATCCCATCTTGAAACTTGACCGAGTATTTTTAAATCCTTTACCTATAGGCTGTACTCTGTGTTTCCACAGTCATCATTCCATTTTAATACAGAATAAAGGGATTTAGCAGAAGAAGACCTTAATGAGCAGAAAGATTTCCTATCCAAAATAAAGCTTTTAAAGGAACTGAACTTGTAATGCACTCCTTAAAGGGATCTGCCTGAGACTTTTCTGGAGCCCAGCAGGGTGAATGACCACTTGCAGGACTCAGTTGGTCAGTAGGTCAGTAATGATTTTTTATTTTTTGAGTCGGAATCTCACTCCATCGGCCAGGTTACAGTGCAGTGGCATGCTCACAGCCACCCTAGAGTCAACCTGCTGGGCTCCAGCAATCCTACTGCCTCAGCCTTCCAAGTAATCAGAACTATAGGCATGCACTACCATGCCCTGCTAATTTTTTGATTTATTGTAGAGATGAGGTCTCACCATGTTGCCTAGGCTGGTCTCGAACCCATGGACTCAGGCAATCCTCTCACCTCAGCCTCCCAAAGTGCTGGGATTACTGGCTTGAGTCACTGAGCTCGGCAGTAATGTTTATTAAACATCTTCCATAAACCAGTTACCATGCTAAGGATGAGGATACAAAAGAAATACACAGTATCACAAACTTGGCAGAGACTAACAGGCTAACAAATCGTTATGGCACAACATGATTCCTCTTTTTTTGTTGTTGTTTTGTTTGTTGAGTTGGAGTCTCACTCTGTCGCCCAGACTGGAGTGCAGTGGCCGCTCCCGGCCTCTGCAGCCTCGACCTGCTGGTCTTCAGCGATCCTTCCGCCTCAGCCTTCCAAGTAGCTGGAACTACAGGCACGCACTACCACGCCCGGCTAATTTTTTTGACTTATTGTAGAGATGAGGTCTTGCCAAGTTGCCCAGGCGGGTCTCGAACCCACAGGCTTAGGCAATCCACTCACCTCAGCCTCCCAAGGCGCGGGATTACAGGCTGAGCCACTGACCCGGATGCATTTGTGTTTTAATTATCCCTAATTGTTACATGAAAATCACAAGTCTTGGTAAAGGAATGTTTTTATTTATCAATTTTAATTTTGTCTTATTTTGAGTCGAAGTCTCACTCTGTCACCCAGGATGGAGGGCAGTGACAGGCTCACAGCCACCGCAGCCTCAACCTGCTGGGCTCAGGCGATCCTTCTACCTCAGCCTTCCACATAGCTGGAACTACAGGCCCGCTCCACTCCGCTTGGCTAATTTTTTAATGTATTGTAAAGATGAGGTCTTACCAAGTTGCCTAGGCTGGTCTTGAATGCCGGGGCTCAGGCAATCCTCTTGATTCTGCCTCCCACGCCCAGCCATAAGGAGTATTTTTAAAAACTAAGGTATCAGGAGATAAGTAGGAAAGAAGTTCTGGAACCACAGCATAAATCCAGAAGGTCTCCAACTCCAGGCAGACGTTAGTTCTAATGCTCATTTGAACTCTGAGTTAGCTAATAACACAATCACAGACCCAGTCTTATAGGAGGTACTGTGAATAAATAAAGCACAGCCTTTAGCTGTGAACTCAACAACTGTGTGGCCAAGTGTCAGGACTAAAATTGGAGCAGGTGCAGAGCAATTAAGATGGACACACACTGGGTGTAGTGGCTAACGCCTGTAATCCTAGCACTTTGGGTGGTGGAGACCAGAGGATTGTCTGAACCCAGGGGTTTGAGACCAGCCTGGGCAACTTGGCGAGACCTTGTCTCTACAATAAATAAAAAATTAGCAGGGCACGGTGGGGCATGCCTGTAGTTCCAGCTATTTGGAAGACTGAGGCTGAAGGATTGCCTGAGTCCAGCAGGTGGAGGCTGTGGTGGCCATGAGCGTGCCCCTGCACTCACTCCTGACTGGGCAACAGAGTGAGACTTTGATGCCAAAAAAAGAAAGAAAGAAAGAAAGAAAATACAGACCCACAACTCTGTTCCTAAGAACAAAGCCCCACCCTTCTCTTCCTCTCTCTGGCAACCTCCAGGGACTTGCATCATCTATCAGAGTCACTGTCACAGGGCTGTCATGCTTGTAATTTCCATAAATTTTCCCTGGATCATCAACAACCCTCACCAGGCCACACAGCATGGCTCAAAAGGCTAGTTCCTCCCAGGAGGCCTATGTGGTTACTCTGGATAGGACTGAAAGCTGCTCTTTGTTCCCTGTGATACCCTGAGGCCAATTGTGGTTGCCTGTCCTGCCAGGGCTCACAGAGAGCTTGCATAATCATTGGAAGCCTATGAGAATCTAAGCCAAAGTTGGAAAGAGACCACAGAACCTTCAGGAAATGAGGGAACTAATATTTATTTTCTGCTGTGTACACAATTTTCTGCCAAGATTCTTGCAAGACTCTTTACATCTCATTTAATTTTCACCATGACCCTATGAGACAGATGCTATTGCCCCAGTTCTATGAATAAGGACATTAAATCACATCTAATACAAGACCAGTAGTAAGTAGGGAATCCAGAATTTGAACCCAGGTCTATCTAATTCATGTAGAATCAAATCACCCCAGAGTATTGTATTATTGAAGAACTGGAATCTTACATGGTATATGAACATATAGCATTATATGATATTAAATCACATATTAGGAAAGTCATTCCCTTTTTAAATTTTTTTTTTTTTTTATTATTTATTTATTTATTTACTTTTTTTTTTGAGTTGGAGTCTTACTCCATCGCCCAGACTGGAGTGCAGTGGCCGCTCCCGGCCACCGCAGCCTCCACCTGCTGGGCTCCGGCGATCCCTCCGCCTCAGTCTTCCGAGTAGCCAGAATTACAGGCATGCGCTACCACGCCCGGCTGATTTTTTAATTTATTATAAAGATGAGGTCTCGCCTGCCCAAGCGGGTCTCGAACCTGCGGGCTCAGGCAATCCACTCACCTCAGCCTCCCAAAGGCGGGGGATAACAGGCTGAGCCACCAAGCCTGGCTGTCATTCCCTTTTAAGTGTCTTTTCTAGCCTGGCTCGGTGGCTCAGCCCGTGGGTTTGAGACCCGCCTGGGCAGCGAGACCTCATCTCTACAATAAATCAAAAAAAAAATCAGCCGGGCGTGGTAGCGCATGCCTGTAATTTCGGCTACTAGGAAGGCTGAGGCGGAAGGATCGCCGGAGCCCAGCAGGTTGGCTGCGGTGGCCGGGAGCGGCCACTGCACTCCAGTCTGGGTGACAGAGTGAGACTCCAACTCAAAAAAAAAAAATAAATTAAAAATTAATAAATAAATAAATAAATAAATAAATGTCTTTTCTTTTTTATTATTTTTTTTTAATTTTTAAATATAGAGATGGGGTCCTGCTATGTTGCCCAATCGGATCTCAAACTCCTGGGCTCAAGCAATCCTCCTGTCTTGGCCTCCCAAAGTGCTGGGATTACAGGCATGAGCCACTGTACCCAGCCTCCTTTTAAATTTATTTTCAGCCGGGCTCGGTGGCTCAGCCTGTAATCCCGCGCCTTTGGGAGGCTGAAGTGAGTGGATTGCCTGAGCCGGCGGGTTCAAGACCCGCCTGGGCAGCGAGACCTCATCTCTACAATAATTCAGAAAATCAGTCGGGTGTGGTAGTGCATGCCTGTAATTCCGGCTACTCGGAAGACTGAGGCGGAAGGATCGCTGGAGCCCAGCAGGCGAGGCTGCGGTGGCTGGGAGTGGCCACTGCACTCCAGTCTGGGCGACCAAGTGAGACTCCAACTAAAAAAAAAAAAATTATTTTCATTTCCCTTTTTTTTTTTAGTCAGAGTCTTACTGTCACCCAGGCTGGGATGCAGTGGCACATTCAGAGCCACTGCAGTCTCAACCAGCTGGGTTCAGGTGATCCTTCTGCCTCAGTCTTCCAAGTAGCTGGAATCACAGGCGTGCGCCACCATGCCCAGCTAGCCCTGCTAATTTTTTGGTATGTATTGTAGAGATGAGATCTCACCATGTTGCCCAGGCTGGTCTTGAACCCCTGGGCTCAGGTAATCCTCTCGTCTCAGCCTCTCAAAGTGCTGGGATAACAGACGTGAGCCACTGTGCCTGATCGAAATTACTATTTTTATTTGCAGTTTCTTGAATATAACTATCAAAACTAAAAGTATTCAAATAACTTTAAAGAGACCTGGCTAGTAAAACCTAATCTTTATTGGGTTTTTTTTGTTTGTTTTTTTGTTTTGAGTGGGAGTCTCACTCTATCGCCCAGGCTGGAGTGCAGTGGCATGCTCATGGCCACCGCAGCCTCGACCTGCTGGGCTCAGGTGATCCTTCCACCTCAGCCTTCCAAGTAGCAGGAACTACAGGCGTGTGCTACCAAGCCCAGCTAATGTATTGTTCTTTTATCCTTTCCATCCACATTTTCTTATCATCAATCCACTGCCTGGACTCTGCCCATGTACTCATGAACTGTCTATGCAACATCTTTTGCCCAGACTTCTCACATTCTTCCCACTCCAGTCAAGGGTGCTCCGTTTCCCCAAGGCCTCAATCTCATCTTTTGGATGCTGTTCTGTATCAGTGAGTAGACTTTCAATTAAGAAATGTACACTTTCTTTTTTAGAGACAGGGATTCACCCTGCCCCCCAGGCTGCAGGGCAGTGGCACAACCTCAGCTCACCGCAGCCTTAAACTCCTGGGCTCCAGTGACCCTCCCACCTCAGCCTCCCAAGTAGTTCAGACTGCAGGCATGCCACACTATGCCCTGTTACCTTTTCTTTTCTTTTTATAGAGATGGAGTCCTGATATACTGTGCAGGCTGGTCTTCAACTTTGGGCCTCAAGCAATGCTCCCGGCGCTGCCTCCCAAAATGCTGGGATCACAGGCATGAACCTCCATGCCTGGTCAGCTATCTACCCTTTGAACTGGTTGAAACAATGAGGAAATGACTTGGTTCAAAGAAGTGTTTTTCAAAAGTTGAGAAGGTTTCACGTTTCACGAATGAGGTGGATCCAGTGCATTTCCCCCTTGACTCTCAGGCTCTGCCTTCCTCTGACTGGGCTTCACTCTCTCTTGGTTTGGGAGTGGCCACAGCAGTTCTGTCTGGACTTCACACAACCCTGTTCAGAGAACATGGAAAGAAATGTGCCTCCATGAGCCCATGGGTTCGAGACCCGCCTGGGCAGCGAGACCTCATCTCTACAGTAAATCAAAAACTCAGCTGGGCGTGGTAGCACATGCCTGTAATTCCGGCAACTTGGAAGGCTGAGGCGGAAGGATCACTGGAGCCCAGCAGGTCGAGGCTGCGGTGGCCGGAAGCGGCCACTGCACTCCAGTCTGGGTGACAGAGTAAGACTCCAACTCAAAAAAAAAAAAAAGAAATGTGCCTCTGGAAGTTATCTAACATCTTTAGTGAAAGTTCAGTCTCAGTTTATTGTCTTGTAGGTTACCTGTTTTTAACAATTAGATGCCAGAAAAAAACTCTATTTCTGAAGTCCATTACTTTACTGGTTGATGAAAACACATTGTACACTGATACATAATTATAAGATAGTTCTCTCTCTCGTGTGTGTGTGTGTGTTGTGTGTGTGTGCGCGTAGGTGTGTATGTGTGTGTGTGTGTGTGTGTTGGAATGTCACTCTGTCACCCAGGCTGGAGTGCAGTGGAACCCTCACAGCCACTGCAGCCTCGACCTGTGGGCTCAGGGCAACCTTCTGTGTCAGACTTCCAAGTAGCTGGAACAACAGGCGCAGACCACCACATCCGGCTACTTTTTTTATTTATTGTACAGACAAAGTCTCCCCAAGTTGCCTAGGCCCACGCCTCCGCCTCCCAAAATGCTGGGATTACAGGCACACCCAGTTAAGATATCTTTTCCTGGAAGCCTTGGAAGGCTTTTTTTTTTTTTTTGCTTTTGTTTTTTTTTTTGAGTTGGAGTCTCACTCTGTCGCCCAGACTGGAGTGCAGTGGCCGCTCCCGGCCACCGCAGCCTCGGCCTGCTGGGCTCCGGCGATCCTTCCGCCTCAGCCTTCCGAGTAGCCGGAATTACAGGCATGCGCCACCACGCCCAGCTGAGTTTTTGATTTATTGTAGAGATGAGGTCTCGCTGCCCAGGCGGGTCTCGAACCCGCGGGCTCAGGCAATTCACTCACCTCAGCCTCCCAAGCGCGGGATTACAGGCTGAGCCACCGAGCCCGGCTTCTTTTTTTTTTTTTTTTTAAGAGTATTAATTCTAGCCTGGCTCAGTGGCTCAGCCTGTAATCCCAGTGCTTTGGGAGGCCGAAGTGAGTGGATTGCCTGAGCCCACGGATTCGAGACCCACCTGGGCAACTTGGCGAGACCTCATCTCTACAGTAAAATCAAAAATCAGCCGGGCGTGGTAGCGCGTGCCTGTCGTTCCAGCTGCTTGGAAGGCCGAGACAGAAGGATCGCCGGAGCCCAGCAGGTCAAGGCTGTGGTGGCCGGGAGTGGCCACTGTACTCCAGTCTGGGTGACAGAGTGAGACTCCAACTCAAAAAAAAAAAAAAAAGAGTATTAATTCTACTCAACTAGATCCCTCATAGAAGGGTTTATTATACAGATACTCAGAGACTAACAATGGGGAGTGAATGTCAAGTCGTCCCCAAACTGTGCCTTAATAGGGCCACCTGGTGGGTGATTCTAGACTCAAGGCATCCCTGGAGCAGTCAGGGCTCTGCATTGAGATAGCTTGGTTAGAGTAGATGTTTCTACTTCCAGCTTCCCCTCAACTGGCAATTGTTTTCTGCATTTGTAATTCAGATTGCCAGGAAGGGGAAGCTAGTTCACTTAACTAATAACTCATAACTTTTTGGACTGAACCCTTTAGCCACATCAGAGGCCAGCTTGCAGGGAGACTGTTTTTAGTCTATAATTTTTTTTTTTTTTTGAGTTGGGGTTCTCACTCTGTTGCCCAGCTGGAGTGGTTGGCATGGTCACGACTCACTGCAGCCTCGACTTCCTGGGCTCAGGCGATTCGTCCTCTTCAGCCTCCTGAGCTGGGCCTACAGGGGCGCACAACCCTGTAAGGCTAATGTTTTAAATTTTTTTTGTAGAGATGAAGTCTTGCTATGTTGCCCAAGTTAGTCTCAAACTCCTGGACTCAAGCAGTCCTCCCACCTTGGCCTTCCAAAGTGCTGGGATTACAGGCATGAGCCACTGTGCCTGGCCTCCGTGATTAATAACGTTTTTCAAAGCCTAAATGGATGTCACTTCACATTGCACAGTGTGTTCCTGCACAAATCAAAAAAGTTGCTTTAAATAAACGGGAAGATATTACTATTATATAAAAATGTCAGTGCTTCTTAATTAAAGTGATAAGTTTCATGCAAGCCTCTATTCAACAAAGATAACCATAGGATGGGGATTTCAAAAAAGGGTAGTATTGCCCAAGTGTAGTGGCTCACACATGTAATCCCAGCATTTTGGGAGACCAAGGCAAGAGCTCAAGGATTACCTGAGCTCAGGAATTCGAGACCCCCCTGGGCAACTTGGCGAGACCTCATCTCAGCAATAAATCAAAAAATTAGCGGGGCATGGTGGTGCATGCCTGTAGTTCCAGCTACTTGGAAAGCTGAGGCAGAAGGATGACCTGAGCACAGACATTCAAGGCTTCAGTGGCTGTGAGCATGCCACTGCACTCCAGCCTGAGCGACAGAGTGAGACTCTAATAACAAAATAACAAAACAGGCCGGGCGCGGTGGTTCACGCCTATAACCCTAGCACTTTGGGAGTCCGAGGTTAGAGGATTACTTGAGCCCATGGGTTCGAGACCAGCCTGTGCAACCTGGTCAGACCTCATCTTTACAATAAATCAAAAACAAAACAAAATTAGCCGGGCATAGTGACGCGTGCTTATAGTTCCGGCTACTTGGAAGGCTGAGATGGAAGGAACACCTGAACCCAACAGGTTGAGGCTGCAATGGCCATGAGTGTGCCACTGCACTCTAGCCTGGACAACAAAGTGAGACTTTGACTCAAAAATAAATAAATGACATAACATAACGAAACAGGGTAGTATTTTCTGAAAAGCTTAAATGTAGAAGTTTAGCCAGGAAAATTCTAAAATATAAGGGTAGTTAGGGACAAGTAGCCTACTGGATAGTAAAACATTATAAAGTCACAATGTTTAAAAGCTTGAAAAGAAAGCTAGATAACTGGAAAAAAAAGAACAGAAATAGAAAATATAAGGAAAATTAATGCAAGATTAATAGTTTATTCAGTAAAAGGTGCTGGGACAACTAGATATCTGAAAAATCCTCATTCTCTGCATGAATTTTTTTACACCAAATTAAATTACAAAACATTTGAATATTTAAACATAAAAACTGAATTTATAGACTGGGCATGGTGGCTCAAGCCTGTAATCCCAGCACTTTGGGAGGTCTAGGTGAGAGGATTGCCTGAGTCCAAGGGTTTGAGACTAGCCTGGGCAACTTGGTGAGATCTTGTTTCCATGGCAAATCAAAAAGTTAGCCAGTCGTGGTGGCATGCACCTATAGTTCCAGCTACTTCGAAGGCTGAGGAGGAAGGATCGCCTGAGCCCAGTAGGTAGAGGCTATGGTGGCCAGGAGCATGACACTGCACTCCAGCCTGGGTGACAGTGAGACTCTGACTCAAAAAGAAAAATTGAATTCATAAAATACTAAGAAAAAGTAGAAGAATTTTTATAATCTCATTAGGAAGAAAGCCTTTCCAAGGTTGACATCACTACTGATTCCAGAATCTAAACAGATATACATATCAGATATTGATAAATTTTATAAATAAAAAATTGACAATAATGAAAACATTAATAACAAAATTATAAAGTTTACAAATTGGTGGAAATATTTGCAGCATATTACAGATTAGTACTTATTTCTTTGCTGTCCAAACAACTCTTAGAATTCATTTAAAAAAAGACTCAATTTTTTAAAAATAGGAAAAATACATAAACAGACTATTCTGTAGCTGTTAAATAAATGAGGCAGATCCATATGAATTGATTTTATATAGTCTTTTTGTTATATTAGTAAGAAAAAAGCTAGGGTACAGAAAAATATAACCTAATCTGTTGTTTATTGAAGAAATAAGTTAGGGCAGGTATTTGAAAGACAAGGTGGCTGGGCGCGGAGACTCACACCTGGGCGCGGAGACTCACAGCAGGGGTTCAAGTCCAGCCTGGACAACTTGGTGAGACTTTGTCTCTACAATAAATCAAAAAATTAGCCAGGTGTGGTGGTGCATGCCTGTAGTCCCAGCTACTAAGAAGACTGAGGTAGAAGGATCGCCTGAGCCTAGCAGGTCAAGGATGTGGTGGCCGTGAGCATGCCACTGCACTCCAGCCTGGGTGACAAAGTGAGACTTAGACTCCCAAAAAAAAAAAAGAATCAATATCTCAGTTATCTAACAATCAAAATGATAAAATACACAGAAATGCATATGCTCTTGATTATGTAAGACAATAGTGTTTAGAAATAGGAAGAATTATTTTTCAGTGTATGGCCTTTTGTATCATTTAAGTTATTTCATAGTTATCTTTTTTTGAAAATATGAATCCAGGCTGGGCGCAGTGGCTCACACTTATCATCCCAGCACTTTGGGAGGCCGAGGTGAGAGGATTGCCTGAGCCCACAGGTTCAAGACCAGCCTGGGCAACTTGGCGAGACCTCATCTCTACAATAAATCAAAAAATTACCTGGGCATGGTAGAATGCACCTGTAGTCCCAGCTACTTGGAAGGCTGAGGGAGAAGGATCACCTGAGCCCAGCAGGTCGAGGCTGAGGTGGTCGTGAGCGTGCCACTACAATCTAGCCTGGGTGACAAAGTGAGACTCCTACTCAAAAAAAGAAAATATGGTTCTGATCTTGTCACTGCCTGTTTGAAATTCTATGTTGGTTGTTTTGTTTTGGTTTTTGGCTGTCTGTTATCCAACTTCCCTTTCCTATTTGGGGGACATCTGCCATTGTGTGTGGTTTGGTAGGATTCAGGACCCCATCTTTTATTATGGAAATTGAAGGAGGAAGAAATTGAACCCTTCTGCACTGACTCTGGAGGCAGCTTCAGCAAAGCCAGGGGACAGTTGGATCAATTCATAGAATCCTGCAGAAGTGTCCACAGTGGTGGAGGTGGCTTCTCAGCAGTCTGTTTTGACTAAAAGATGGCTATTGTACTGTCTGCTGTTTTTTTTTTTTACCTGAAGGAGCTCCTTGTTTCTTTCTGTTTTCCAAGACTTATCCTTAGTCTCCTGCTGATTTTGTGAGTGCCACGAAACCATCTAATAATACGGGCTTTTTTAATTTTCCTATTTCTTGCACCAACAAACTATGACTCCAGATATCCGTCAAACCCCTTAACAAGTCATACAAGGTCCACCTTATTTTCCCAGGCCTCTCTCTTGTCTATCCCAGTATGTACCTGGACTTTTTTTTTTGAGTTGGAGTCTCACTCTGTCACCCAGACTGGAGTGCAGTGGCTGCTCCCGGCCACTGCAGCCTCGACCTGCTGGGCTCTGGCAATCCTTCCACCTCAGCCTTCCGAGTAGCCGGAATTACAGGCGCACATTACCACGCCCGGCTAATTTTTTATTTTATTTTATTGTAGAGATGAGGTCTTGCCTGACCAGGCGGGTCTCGAACCCGCGGGCTCAGGCCATCCACCCACCTCAGCCTCCCAAAGGCGCGGGATTACAGGCTGAGCCACCGAGCCTGGCTTGTACCTGGATTTTTTTATAATTTCTCAAGAATACTATGTCTTTTTACTCCTCCATATCCACCCAGAATATTTCTTTCCCATACACAGAATCCCTTCTGAACTTTTCTTTTTTTTTTTTTTTTTTGAGTCAGAGTCTCACTCTGTCGCCCAGGCTGGAGTGCAGTGACACCCTCAGAGCCACCGCAGCCTCAACCTACTTGGCTCAGGCAATGCTTGCACCTTAGCCTTCCGAATAGTTAGAACCACAGACATACACCACTATACCTGGCTCATTTTTTAAATTTTATTGTAGAGTCGAGATCTCGCCAATTTGTCCAGGCTGGTCTCAAACCCCTGAACTCAGGCAATCTTCTCACCTCTTTCTCCCAAAGTGCTGAGATGACAGGCATGAGTCATCGTAGCCAGCTCCTTCTGAACTTTTGATACCCATTGAAATCAATGATTTCTGAGATTTCTGAGACGTATTTCCTCATAGTTCTTTCTCTCCTACTTCTGTCATTATTACGGTATTTATCGTGTTATATTTGAAGTATTCTACTTTGGACTAAGAAGTCCTGGGGGAGATCAGACCAACAGGGCCTGGTCTAGCACACAACATGTTGGGCCTCCTTAGTGACTATTCACTGATTAAATGAATGGAGAGATTTAAATGCATTTTTGATGATTCAGGATTATGATGAACACTTTCCTTTTTTTGTCTGCTTCACTATAGCTCTTTGGGGTTAGAAAAGAGTATAGGGCCAGAAGCTGTGGCTCATACCTGTAATCCCAGCACTTTGGGAGGCAGAGGTAAGAGTGTTACCTGAGCCCTACTATTCGAGATCAGCTTGGGGAACTTGGGGAGACCTCATCTCTACAGTAAATCAAAAAATTAGCCGAGTGTGGTGGCACGTGTCTGTAGTTCCAGCTACTTGGAAGGCTGAGGTGGAAGGATCGCCTGAGCCCAGCAGGTCAAGGTTGCGTGGCTGTGAGTTTGCCACAGAACTCCAGCCTGGGCAACAGAGGGAGACTCTGACTCAAAAGAAAGAAAGAAAGAGAGAAAGAGGGAGGGAGGGAGAAAAGGGGGGGAGTATAGGATGAGGTAGGAAGGAAGGAAAGAAGGAAGGAAAGGAAAAGAGCATAAGATGATTTGTTCCTTAAAATATATATTTTATATTTGGTATCTTAAAAATAGCTTCATCTGGGCGACAAGAGTGAGACTCCAACTCCAAAAAAATAGCTTCATATATTTTCTTAGCTGATTTTTGTTGTAAGTTTGGGTAATAAGTTTCAGAGTGATTAACTTTTCTAAGGTTACATGATTATTAGTGACAATAATAATAATAACATTGATAAAAGAATAACTAGTATTTTTTAACATTTATTATGCTCAAACACTGATTTTGTTTTAAAATCTTGCTGTTTCTAATTTGATCCTTTCCACGATGTGGCAAGTATTATTATCATCTCCATTTTGCAGATGGGGAAATTCAGATCATCAGCGAGTAAATGATGAGACCCATATTTGAGCCAGATCTGTTGGAATAAAATCAGTGTCCAAGACACTATGATGCACTGGTGAAATTTACTATGACCTCCTACTGATTTTACTCCTAATGGTCATTGATGGCTCACACATTCCTTTTGTGCTGTTTTATTGTCAGCATGCAATGCCATCTTGCTGCTGCTAATTCACTACTTCTTATCTATGCTGAAAACTAGGTAAGTAAACTTGTATTGTGTCTCAAATTGGGAGGGAATGAATGACTATCCATGGCTTCTGTGACATCTTTTATGGAACTTCTTTTTTTCACTTGTTTCTTGATTCGCCATTGAAAGAACATAAGATGGACTCAATATACCCAATAAGCAGTCATTTTAACATGCCTTAGCTCTGTCACGTTTTTGTAACAGTTCACTTTAATTTACCCTGTAATCACTAGCCAAGGACAGAACTGGTCTCTCAGAGGTAGCTATTG
Source organism: Cephalopachus bancanus (assembly GCA_027257055.1). Lineage (NCBI taxonomy): Eukaryota > Metazoa > Chordata > Mammalia > Primates > Tarsiidae > Cephalopachus > Cephalopachus bancanus. The sequence goes on along the minus strand of JAPVLO010000030.1, from coordinate 1,783,296 downwards.
ATAATTGTTTTACTCCCTCCTCAGCTTGTTTTGTAAACAAGTTGACCTAATCAAACCTTCATGACCTTCATGACACCGACCCCATCAACATGGCAAGAATCATGTGACTAACCCACCCATCTGCCTGCTGTCCATTATGGTAATATCAGTACCTGTACTTACCTGCCCTCCATGATGACGGTGAAGCAGCCCACCACCTAATCACCTTAATCCTGGTCCCATTACAGGGAAGATGAAAAGACATTCACCTTCAAACGGCAGTGGCCGTTGCTTTGTTAAACTCTGGTGTGTCCATGTGACTCTTTGAGCTATGGTCACCATGTTTCTTAGCTTTGGTTCCCTCTCCTACCTTGGGGAGGTAAATCTCTTCTCTCTCTCTCTCTCTCTCTCTCTCTCTCTCTCTCTCTCATTAATTTACTTTATTTTTTTTTTTTGAGATGGAGTCTCACTCTGTCGCCCAGACTGGAGTGCAGTGGCCGCTCCCGGCCACCGCAGCCTCGACCTGCTGGGCTCCGGCAATCCTTCTGCCTCAGCATTCCGAGTAACTGGAATTACAGGCACGCGCGACCACGCCCGGCTGATTTTTTGATTTATTGTAGAGATGAGGTCTCGCTGCCCAGGCGGGTCTCGAACCCGCGGGCTCAGGCAATCCACTCACCTCAGCCTCCCAAAGGAGCGGGATTACAGGCTGAGCCCGGCTTAATTTACTTTTTAAATAAACTATATGTTCCCATCTAGCTGTGAAATTCTTTGCATCTTTCACGCGGCACTGAGTCACAGACCAGACACCTCTCCCATCGGGCCTGACCTAACAGTTTGGAGGCCCTGTTGGGAATTTTTAACCTAACATTCATCATATTTTGTTTAATAAAAGCCCTGGATAAGTGCCTCTTCATAAATAGCTTCATTTGAGTTAGCTTAAGTTAACTCACGCAATTGAACAGAAAACAAAGTCTCTAAATAATCAATGAAGCATCAGAGTGGCCAGAGGGTAGCAAAAATTGAAGTTATGTTTTTCAGCACTTGAATTAATCCACCTGCAGGAGAGAAACAAAGACACTGACCTGCTCAGTGAACCCACCACAGAATGTCTATACTATAGACTGCTGCCACAGTGTTAAATGGCTGAAATGGTAAATAAATATACCCTGCCAAAGAAGCAGAGCTCATAGCTTCAGAAAAGCTACTGAGCTCTAGAATACTTGTTAGTAATTATCCTTTTGAAGAGCTTGTTCTTTTATTAATGTACATTTTTTTCTTTTTTTTTTTTTTTTTTTGAGTTGGAGTCTCACTCTGTCGCCCAGACTGGAGTGCAGTGGCCGCTCCCGGCCACCGCAGCCTCGACCCGCTGGGCTCTGGCGATCCTTCCGCCTCAGCCTTCCAAGGAGCTGGAACTACAGGCGCGCACTACCACGCCTGGCTAATTTTTGATTTATTGTAGAGCTGAGGTTTCGCCAAGTTGCCCAGGCGGGTTGCGGACCCGCGGGCTCAGGCAATCCATGTACATTTTTTTTCTGACTGGACATAGTGGCTTATGCCTGTAATTCCAATACTTTGGGAGACTGAGGTGAGGGTATCGCTGGGTACCAGGAGTTCAGGACCAGCCTGGTAACATAGCAAGAACCTGCCTCTACAAAATTTTAAAAAATAATAATAATTAGCCAGTAGTCCTAGCTACTCAGGAGGCTGAGACAGGAGGATCACGTGAATCCAGGAGCTCTGGGCTGCAGTGAACTATGATCATACTACTGCACTCCAGCCTGGGCAACAAAGCAAGACCCTGTCTGTAAAAAATATAATCAATCAATCAATCAATATTTTTTCTATTTGTATTTTCTTTTTAGCATTTATATATGTGTGTATCACACAAAAGGCCAAAGAGTTCAAATTTGCCTACAACTTTTACGATAGAAAAAAAAAACCTACTTTTAGCATGCACACTAATCAAAGTAGCACAAGAATGACAAATGCTTGGGTATTCCTGCACTTTCAGGGAAACAATTAAGAATTGATTTAATCTGGGCACGGTGGCACACGCCTGTCAAACCAGCACTTTGGTAGGCCGAGGTGAGAGGATTGCCTGAGCCCATGGGTTCAAGACCAGCCTGGGCAACTTGGTGAGACCTCATCTCTACAATTAATCAAAAAATAAACCAGTTGTGGTAGTGTGCACCTGTTGTTCCAGGTACTTGGCAGGCTGAGGAGGAAGGACCACCTGAGCCCAGCAGGTTGAGACTGTGGCAACTGGAAGCATGCCACTGACCTCCAGCCTGGGAGACAGAGTGAAATACCCATTCCAAAAAAAAAAAAAAAAAAAGGTGTAATGATATATTACATTAAAATAAAAGAAACTTTTTTTTCAGTCAGAGTCTTACTCTGTTGCCCAGGCTGGAGTGCAGTGGCAGGCTTACGACCACTGCAGCTTCGACCTGCTGGGCTCAGGAGTTCCTTCTGCCTCAGCCTTCCAAGTAGCTGGAACCACAGGCATGCGCCACCATGCCTGACTAATTTTTTTGATTTATTGTAGAGATGAGGCCTCACCAAGTTACCCAGGCAGGTCTTGAATCCCCGGACTCAGGCGATCTTCTTACCTCCGCCTCCCAAAGTGCTGGGGTAACAGGCTTGAGCCATCGCACCTGGCACAAAATAAGAGAAAATTTACTTCTTAGTCATATCTCCATTTAGATTCATAAAGTATAATTTAGTTGTCTCTATTGTTAATTTAGCCCATCTCTTCATATCATCAGTGCTGATATTAAATTTTTAATTCACTTTTTATGGCAGCATTTTTATTTTATTTATATATTCATTTATTTGAGACAAGGTATCATTATGTTGCCCAGGCCTTGAACTTCTGAACTCAAACAATTCTCCTATTTCAGCCTCCAGAGCAACTGGGACCATGGGCATGCCCAGCTAATTCGTTTCCTATGCTATGAAGATGAGACAGTTATTTTAGGCTTTCATGGATAAATGGCTGCATTGTTTATTTTTTGCCTATGACATCAACACAGATGCCAAAGGATATCTGGTTGGTAATAAATGCTGCTGTTTCAAGTGAATCAAATTTTCTCAATAGACAATTGGAATGGGAGAATTTTCAGCAAACTTTCATTATTCATTAGCCTCAATACACTATCTTATGATGTCGTGTCTTTTTGCCCTTTGACTGAGGGAAACAGTAGCGCTAATTCAGTGTGTTTAATTCTGATGGACAGGATCTGGGAACAGATTTTCAGAAACATTGTTCTAGAAATCAGCAGAAGTTGTGTGTGTGGCGTGGGGCACTCATTGGGTGGGAATTTTGCCTCCATCCGCAGACACATAGACCACCAAGGAATACTCCTTATCTATCTACGTTATAGTATGTATTAGGTTTTGGGGGATTTTCTGTGAGAGTAATTTAAAGGAGAGGACTTGGAGTTAAAAATCTTAGAAAACACTATGCTAGCCCATTTTTTAGGGTGGCATTAGAAGTTATGGCTGTATGCACAACTTATTATGAAATAATGGGCAATCTGCTTCTCTGGCTATGTTTCACAACCTCCTTAGAACTTAGATCATTCCCTTTGTTTTGTAATGGATTCTTATTCTTCTTTTTTTTTTTTTTGTAGTCAGATTCTGACTCTGACACCCAGGCTGGAGTACAGTAGCACGCTCACAACCACCACCGCAGCCTTGATCTGCTGGGCTCAGGTGATTCTTCTGCCTCAACCTTCCAGGTAGCTGGAACCACTGGCATGTGCCATCACGCCTCGCTAATTTTTTAGAAATTTATTGTAGAGCCGGGCTCGGTGGCTCAGCCTGTAATCCCGCGCCTTTGGGAGGCTGAGGTGAGTGGATTGCCTGAGCCCGCGGGTTCGAAACCCACCTGGGCAACTTGGTGAGACCTCATCTCTACAATAAATTAAAATGAGCCGGGTGTGGTAGCACGCGCCTGTAGTTCCAGCTACTTGGAAGGTTGAGGCGGAAGGATCGCAGGAGCCCAGCAGGTTGAGGCTGCGGTGGCTGGGAGCGGCCACTGCACTCCAGTCTGGGCGACAGTGAGACTCTAACTCAAAAAAAATAAAAAATAAATAAAATAAAATAAAATAATTATCTGGGCTTGGTGGTGCACACCTGTGACTCCAGCTACTTGAAAAGCTGAGACGCAAGGATCGCCTGAACCCACCAGGTCGAGCTTGCAGTGGCCATAAGCGTGCCACTGCATTCCAGCCTGGGCAACAGAGTGAGACTCCAACTCAAAAAAAAAAGCAACAAAAAACTTTTTCCTCCACGTTACTGTGCTGGAGTCTCGGAGCCCGCTCTAGCACAGAAGGTAGCTGATTCACTAATCCTCTTTAATTTGTCCTAAGTTTTCTTCTTTAACAATTGGATTTATTTCTCATTTCTGACACAAGTAGTCAAGTCTTCTTATGAAACAGTACACAGAAAGGAGAAAAGTAGATTGTTTGCTTTTCAACATATTATTAGAATGTTATTCTCTTGCTTGAGAGTGTATTTTGTAATAGAATCTTATCAGTATGAAGGTTTACTTTTTATTTTTTATTTATTTTTATTTATTTATTTATTTATTTTTTTTTTTGAGTTGGAGTCTCACTCTGTCACCCAGACTGGAATGCAGTGGCCGCTCCTGGCCACTGCAGCCTCGACCTGTTGGGCTCTGGAGATCCTTCTGCCTCAGCCTTCCAAGTAGCTGGAACTACAGGCACGCGCTATCACGCCCAGCTAATTTTTTATTTTATTGTAGAGATGAGGTCTCACCAAGTTGCCCAGGTGGGTCTTGAACCCGCAGGCTCAGGCAATCCACTCATCTCAGCCTCCCAAAGTGCTGGGATTACAGGCTGAGCCACCGAGCCCTGCTGAAGGATTACTTTTTTAAAAATTGACCAGTGGCTGTCAAACAATAATTAGATACTGGCCGGATGCAGTGGCTCATGCTTATATCCCCAGCACTTTGGGAGGCTGGGGTGAGAGGATTGCCTGAGCCCACGGGTTCATGACCAACCTGGGCAATTTAGCGAGACCTCATCTCTACAATAAATCAAAAAACTAGCCGGGCGTGGTAGCACATGCCTGTAGTTCACCTACTTGGAAGGCTGAGGCGGGAGGATCACCTCACCTGAGCCTAGCAGGTCAAGGATGCAGTGGTCATGAGCATGCCACTGCACTCCAGCCTGGGTGACAGAGTGAAACTTCAACTAAAAAACAACAACAACAACAACAATAACAAAAACAGATACTACACTTGATCTTAGCCAAAAGGCTGAGATATGATCAGTTATCAAACAATAATTAACTGAGTTTGATTTACCCAAGATTAACCTTCCTAAACATTCATCTTAATTTTACTTTACTAAAACATTCTAATAAGTTACTGAAAAATCAGGCCTACCTTTATATGAAATATGAAACTATCTTTAAGTTTCTCCTTAGGTACATGAAAGAAACATCTCTTTAATTTTTTTTTAATGGAATGGCATCAGTAGTAATTAATGTTAATGATGCTTTCATACAAAGTACACATTGTATTGTTGGATTCCTTTGACATCACATCACCATTACTTTTATTCAGACCTAGGCAAATGAAAATACATTTCAAGTAGAAAATATAATAGCTCTAAAAATGTCCACTTACAGCAGCCAGAACAAAGAAGGAGGGACAATTGGCATTGGAGTTGAGTAGATGTATATCTTTTCCATTCTTGCGTGAGATGATAATGATTTTTTTTTTTTTTTTTTTCCTTTGAGTCAGAGTCTCACTCTGTCACCCAGACTGGAGTGCAAGGGCCGCTCCCGGCCACTCCAGCCTCAACTTGCTGGGCTCTGGCGATCTTTCCGCCTCAGCCTTCCAAGTAGCTGAAACTACAGGCACACGCTACCATGCCCGGCTCATTTTGATTTATTGTAGAGATGAGGTCTCGCCAAGTTGTCCGGGCGGGTCTCGAGCCCACGGGCTCAGCAGTCCACTCACCTCAGCCTCCCAAAGGTGGGGGATTACAGGCTGAGCCACCGATCTCGGCCTTTGTTTTCACTTCCAAAGACCGCTAATCAGAAGAATGGCAACGGAACAGTAGGCAAATTTTTCCTGGCGCAGTTCTGTCTTTGTCTCATTATTTTAGGAAAGCCAGTGCTCCCATCTCTGTCTACTAAAGTTTCTCTTTTGAAAAAAATGGTAGGCTGTGCATGGTGGCTCAAGTCCATAATCCCAGCACTTTGGGAGGCTGAAGTGAGAGGATTGCCTGAGCCCACAGATTCAAGACCAGCCTGGGCAACCTGGCGAGACCTCATCTCAACAATAAATCAAGAAAAAAATTAGCTGGGTGTGATAATGCATGCCTGCAGTTCCAGCTATTTGGAAAGCTGAAATGGAAGGATCCCCTGAGCCCAGCAGGTTGAGGTGGCAGTAGCCGTGAGCATGCCACTGCACTCCAACCTGGGTGACAGAGTGAGACTCCAACTCAAAAAAAAAAAAAAGAAAGAAAAAATGGCATAAGCATGTGCTTAGTCCAAGTTAAACAATTTAACGAGGTGTTGTTGGCAGAGAAATTTGAAGGAGTCCCAAACCTCTTTGGACATTTTTATTAAGCTACTTCTACATATTTCTAATGATAAAAAATGATAAGACACAGTCCTTGCCTTTGAAAATCTCAGAGATTATGGGTCTTCTTAAGGAAACAATAGATAATTTTAGAAAATAAAGCAGAACTGAGTGCATCTGGGCCGATGTGGCTCACATCGGTCGTTACAGCTCTTTGGGAGGCGGAGGATCGCCTGAGCCCAGGGATTGGAGACTAGCCTGGGCAACTTGGTGAGACCATGTCTCTACAGTAAATCACAAAAGTAGCCAGATGTGGTGGCATGTGCCTATAGTTCCAGCTACTTGGAAGGTTAAAGTGGAAGGATCACCTGAGCCTGGCAGGCCGAGGCTGCAGTGACTGTGATCGTGCCACTGCACTCCAGCCTAGGTGACACAGTGAGTCTCCGACTCAAAAAAAAAAAAAAAAAAAGAACTGGGTACAGTAGTTGGTGGTTCTGGATTGGTGAAGAGGCTCTGCCATCTTCAACGTGTGGCTGTGTCTCAGCATCTATGCTGGCTTACTTTTGCATCTCAGCCAAAAGAACAGAGGAAAGGACAAGCTGAAGACATGCCAACGTCTTTAAGGGAAGGGCCTGGTGGGGGCAGAAATCACTTCTGCTCACATTTGAACTTGGACAAATGATCACAATTGGTTGTAATAGTCTGGCTGGGTGACCTAACAAAAATTCCAGAGTGTTGTTATTATAGGATCATCATCAGTCTCTGTTCTAATAACTTATGGGTGGTCAAGAGAGTTGATCAGAGTTAACTAGTTACAGTATCTCTAAGAAAGACATTCCCCAAAACTCAGCCTCCAGACATTGAAAGAAAACACTTCAGGAAAGAATTATTAACACCTTGAAATCTTGGCAGAAATTTTGGGTGACCCCACTTCAAATAATGTGTTGTTTGATCGGTGATGTGCATGAAGACATTCTTGCTAATTTTTTAATTTGGGAAAAATATTCATTCCTCTGATTAATAAAATTATCTAAGCATTTGCTTTAAGATGATATGAGAGTGGGTGGTGAGAGTATGAGAAAATGAAACAGGCTGGGTGCGCTGGCTCAGCCTGTCATCTCAGCACTTTGTGAGGCCAAGGCGAGAGGAATGCCTGTGCCAAGGGGTTCAAGACCAGCCTGGGCAACTTGGTGAGACCTTGTCTCTACAATAAATCACACACAAAAAACCTAGCCGGGCATGGTGGCATGCGTCTGTAGTTCCAGCTACTTGGAAGGCTAAGATGGAAGGATTGCCTAAGCCCAGAAGGTTGAGGCTGCAGTGGTCATGAGCGTGCCACTGCCTTCCAACCTAGGTGACAAGAGTGAGACTCCAACTCAAAAATAAAAAAGGAAAATGAAACAATGGCTGGGTATGGTGGCAAGTGTCTGTAGTCCCAGCTATTTTGGGAGGCTGAAGCAGAAGGATCACTTAAGCCCAAGAGTTCGAGGCGGCAGTGAGATATGACCATGACATTGCAACTCCAGCCTGAGTGACAGAGCATGACCCTCTATAAATAAATAAATAAGAAACATGATTGACATAAATTATTAATGTTTGACGCTGGATGATGAGTGTATATAGATTCACTATACTATTTTGTCTTTTTTGCATATGTTCTAACTTTTCTATATGACAAAGTTTTAAAAAATGAATAAATAATAATAGCTGCTAGGTGCAGTGGCTCACGCCTGTAAACCCCACAATTCAGGCAGAAGAGGCAAGAGGATTGTCTGAGCAAGGGTTCAAGATATGCCTGAGCAACTTGGCAAGACCTCATTCCTACAATAAATCAAAAAATTCTTTGGGAAGCCGAGGTGAGAGGATTGCCTGAGCCCATGGGTTCTAGACCAGCCTGGGTAACTTGGCGAGACCTCATCTCCATAATAAATTTTTAAAAAAATCAGCTGGGCGTAGTGATGTGCTCCTGTATTTCCAGGTACTTGGAAGGCTGAGGATCAAAGCTGCAGTGCCTGCGAGCGTGCCACTGCATTCCAGCTTGGGCAGCAGAGTGAGATTCTGACTTAAAACAAAACAAAAGTACTTGTATTCTTTTGTAGCTGAGTTGCCCTAAACATAAAAACCATTTGAATTTAAAAGTGCACATTCTTTCTCTGCCCACCCCGCTACTGCCCTCAGCTCCCCTTCTCCTCTCCCAGCACAGCCTTGCCTGACTGGAATAGAAGGCCAGTCATATCTAATAAACCATCGCTGGTGCTGAAGAAGAAACACCTAATAATTAGAAGAGCAGTCCAAGGGCAACAGGAGAGCCTGAATGCCTGGAGTGGCCATTCCCCACCTCCCCTCCATCTGTGAATAAAAGATTGTTACAATTATATTTTAAAATAATTTAGCCCAGGCATGGTGGCTCACGCCTATAATCCCAGCACTTTGGAAGGCTGAAGTGAGAGGATTGCCTGAGTCCGCGGGTTCGAGACCAGCCTGGGCAACTTGGTGAGACCTCATCTCTATAATAAATCGAAAAATTAGCCAGGCATGGTAGCGCATGCCTGTAGTTCCAGCTACTTGGAAGGCTGAGGCAGAAGGATCGCCTGAGCCCAGCAGGTCAACGCTGCGGTGACTGTGAATGTGTGTGCCACTGCACTCCAGCCTGGGTGATGGAGTGAGACTCCAACTCAAAAAATAATAATGACCAGGCTTATGCCTATAATCCCAGCACTTTGGGAGGCTGAGTTGAGAGGACTGCCTGGTCTCAAGGGTTTGAGACCAACCTGGGTAACTTGGCGAAACCTCATCTCTACAATAAATTTTAAAAAGTAGCCGAGTATGGTAGTGTGTGCCTGCAGTTCTAGCTACTTGGAAGGTTGAGGCAGAAAGATCGCCTGAGCCCAGTAGGTCGAGGCTGTGGTGGCCATGAGTGTGCCAATGCCCTCCAGCCTAGGCAATAGAGTTAAACTCCAACTCAAATAATAATAATAATAATAATAATAATAATAATAATAATAATATAAAGCTATCAGCCTAAATGTTATGTCTTTTCCTTCCATCCAAATATTGCGATCGCTTGTTCCTTCCTCTAAAAAACTGTAAAAGAATATACTGTAAATTCCAAAATGTTTTCTAAAATGTCAGCTTGACCAGAAGACTGTGTCACATCAGTAGTCATGTATCAAAAATTGTTAATTTACCGAATACCACATGTTCTCACTCATAAACGGACCCTGAACAATGATAGTACTGCAAAGAAGGGATTGGCAGTAGTGGGAAAATGCCAGGGTTGGAGGCCACACTTCATCAATAAGGGTACCTGATCACAAACCAGGTGGAGTGGGGTCCAAAGTGAGACCCAAACTTTACCTGCTCAATAACTATTTGTATAACTAACTCTGAATTGTACCCCACATATTTAATATTTTAAAAAATTGTTAATATAAATCTTGAGTCGGCCAGGTGCGGCGGCTTAAGCCTGTAATCCCAGCACTTTGGGAGGCCGAGACAAGAGGATTGCCTGAGCCCAGGGTTCGAGACCAACCTGGGCAACTTGGTGAGATCTCGTCTCTACAATTATATCAAAAAATTAGCCTGGCGTGGTGGCTCATGCCTGTAGTTTCAGCTACTTGGAAGACTGAGGAGGAAGAATAGTCTGAGTCCAGTAGGTTGAGGCTGCGGTGGCCGTGAGAGAGCCACTGCACTCCAGGCTGGGCGACAGAGTGAGACTCCAACTCAAAAAGAAAAAAAAACTTGAGTCATGCTAAAAGTGCACATAGGCTTTGAACTCAGGGTAGGTATAGGACTATGGGTATAAATATTAGAACGAACATGTTGCTTTGAGCAGGATTTTTGGCAATGATACTGACCCATCTCGCTATAACCTGGTTATAGAAATTAAACACTCACTTTTCACCCAGTCTCTGCCTCTTGTATTTTAATTGACCACAAGTGATAGCAGATGATTTATTGGATCGGGCTATAACAAAACATAATCAGGGCAGGAATGCACCTTTACCCTACCTACTGCCTTCCTTTAGTTCCCCCAAAAGGAAACCAAAGGCCTCTTCATTTTGTATTTTCTAAACGTAATTTTTGCTGAAGTATTTGTGAGAGACAAAGTCATTTTACAATGATAATATTATAACTTTACCAACAGGCAGTAGAATTATATAGCCAATGAAAAATGAGATGGATGATATATTTAGATTTTCCATTCTTCCAGTTTCAATAGTGATAACGTCTGAAGGAAGAAGTGTGGTCCTATGGAAAACTAAATGAATATGGCTTTATTATTTACCTCCTCATTGATTTATTATGTAACTTGGCTGTCATTTTAATTTTCTGGGCTCCAGTTTTTATGTATGCACATAAGTACATATGTATATATTTGCATATGTATTTTTCTTTCTTTTTTTTTTTTTTTGAGTTGGAGTCTCACTCCGTCGCCCAGACTGGAGTGCAGTAGCATTCTCATGGCCACCTCATTGTTGACCTGCTGAGCTCCGGCAATCCTTCTGCCTCAGCCTTCCAAGTAGCCAGAACTACAGGCATGTGCTACCATACTCAGCTAATTTTTGATTTATTGTAGAGATGAGGTCTCGCCAAGTTGCCCGGGTTGATCTCGAACACGTGGGCTCAGGCAATTCACTCAGCTCAGTCTCCCAAAGTACTGGGATTACAGGCTGAGCCACCAAACCCAGACTGTATTTTTCATAACTGAAAATAATAGGCTGGGCGTGGTGGCTCACACCTATAATCTCAGCACTTTGGGAGTCCAAGGTGGGAGAATCGCTTGAACCTGGGAGTTTGAGACCAGCCTAGGCAACATAGTGAGAATCAGTCTCTACAAAAAATAAAATAAAATAAAGTAATTAGCTGGGCATGACTGGTGACACGTGTTTGTAGTCCCAGCTATTTGAAAGGCTGAGGTGCTGGGCGCAGTGGCTCACACCTGCAATCTCAGCATTGTGGGAGGCAGAGGCAAGAGGATTGCCTGAGTCCAGGAGTTTGAAACTAGCCTGAGCAACATGGCAAGACCTTGTCTCTACAATAAATCAAAAAATTAGCCAGTGTGATGGCTTGCACCTGTGGTTCCAGATTCTTGGGAGGCTGAGATCAAAGGATCATCTGAGCCTAATAAGTTGAGACTGCGGTAGATGTGAGCATGCCATTGCACTCCAGACTGGGCAACAGAATGAGATTCTGACTCAAGAAAAAAGAAAAGAAAAGAATAAAAAAAGAGAAGACTAAGCCCTGTTTTAAAAAAGTTTCTCTTAATCTTGTGATTTATGATACATGACCAAAAAGCTGTGAAGATTTATAAAAATTGGCATTAAATCAATTTACCTATATAGTTTTTCATCAGTATTGTGCCTCCTTTTTTTAAATTAAAATTTGACCCTGACTAATGTCATTAGCCTAGTCTCATAAAGCCATATAGAAACATCTTGAGATATTTTTCCTCTGTCACTCTATTTTTTTCCAATGCTGAAGTATTTTCAAGTGAATTCAAGCATATCATTCTCCTTTAAGTACTTTGTATACATCTCTAAGAATATTTTCTGCATACCAAAATAACATGATCGTATGTTTTTAAAAATGAATAATTCCTTAGTATCATCTAAAACCCAGTCTATATACATGTTTTTCCAATTATCTCCCAAAATGTTTAGGACCACACTTTGCATCTGGTTATCATGTCTCTTTGCCTTAGCCAGACAGCAGAGCTTGAAGCAAAACTCATAAGCTGCTACTTAATAAGAGAGTATAGCCGGGCGCGGTGGCTCACGCCTGTCTTCCCAGCACTTTGGGAGGTTGAGGCGAGAAGATTGCCTGAGCCCAGGCGTTCAAAACCAGTCTGGGCAGCTTGATGAGACCTCGTCTCTACAATAAACCAAGAAAAATTAGCTGGGCCTGGTGTTGTGTGCCTGCAGTTCTAACTACTTGGAAGGTTGAGGTAGAAGCCTGAGCCCAGCATGTCGAAGCTGTGGTGGCCGTGAGTGTGCCACTGCACTCCAGTCTGGACGACAGAGTGACACTCCAACTCAAAAAAAAAAGAGACAAGCCTAGCATAGCAGGAGTGAGGAAAAAGAGAAGTAGAGGCAAGGAAACTGGGAGGGTAAATTTGAGGTTACGTTACCAAACCAATCACCACTTTCATCAAGGATGAGGGGTTGTTCATTCCTACTGGGCCATCTTCTGGGAGGTTGGGTAAATAAATGTGTTTTAGGAAAGTTAGTGGGGGAATAAGGAGAAATTTACGTGCCAGCTCTTGTTTCTTTCTTTTTTTTTTTTTGAGTTGGAGTCTCACTCTGTCGCCCAGACTGGAGTGCAGTGGCCGCTCCCGGCCACCGCAGCCTCGACCTGCTGGGCTCCGGCGATCCTTCTGCCTCAGCCTTCCAAGTAGCAGGAATTACAGGCACGCGCTACCACGCCCGGCTGATTTTTTGATTTATTGTAGAGATGAGGTCTCGCTGCCCAGGCGGGTCTCGAACCCGCAGGCTCAGGCGATCCACTCACCTCAGCCTCCCAAAGGCACGGGATTACAGGCTGAGCCACCGAGCCCGGCGTTAGCTCTTGTTTCTTATTGGCCAAAAATTTGCTCCAGGAGGCACTACTTCTCCTTTGTTTTGGCTTATAAATGCACGGGCACCCAACACACCAGAGCATCTCAGGCCTCATCATCACAAGAAAGCTCTAGGTGGGAGCCAAAGACTTGAGATGCGCCAGTCAACTGGGGTTGATGTGGACAACAGCCCCCCCCCCCCATTGAGACAGTGCTGACGTAGGTATGCAGAGGGCCACTCCCTACAGCTCTCTCAGCTGCTGTCTCATTTTCAGTCAGAACAAGGGGCCAAGGGTCACTTTAAAGTAGGGAAGAAATGGTATTGATAGACTCTTTAACTCTGGAAGGATCCGCCTCATTTTCCCATGATACTGACCTGCTGAAGACAGAAGGCACCACATCTGAGTCTGTCCTGTAGCTTCTGCCTGAAGCCATTTCACTTATTCTTCTACCTTTGTATTTCCTGGAAACTGGAAGTTCAAGATAAAGGCTTGCATATGTTCAAGTTAAACATTTCTGGCTAGAATACAACGAATGACATTGTATATGTTATCTTGTATACATTAGGAAACACCAAAATATCTCATCTCACTAATAGCGATGCTCTTTTTTTTTTTTTAGTCAGAGTGTCACTGTCGCCCAGGCTGGAGTGCAGTGGCACACTCACAGCCACTATAGCCTCAACCTGCTGGGCTCAGGTGATCCTTCCACCTCAGCCTTCCAGGTAGCTGGAATTACAGTCTGGTGCTGCCACAGCCGGCTAACTTTATTATTATTATTATTATTATTTGAGTTGGAGTCTCACTCTGTCACCCAGACTGGAGTGCAGTGGCTGCTCCCGGCCACTGCAGCCTCGACCTGCCGGGCTCCGGCGATCCTTCCACCTCAGCCTTCCAAGTAGCTGGAACTACAGGCGTGCACTACCACGCCCAGCTGATTTTTGATTTATTGTAGAGATGAGGGCTCACCAAGTTGTCCAGGTGGGTCTTGAACCCGCGGGCTCAGGTAATCCACTCACCTCAGCCTCCCAAAGCACGGGATTACAGGCTGAGGCACTGAGCCCGGCTACTTTTTTATTAGTTGTAGAGACAAGGTCTCACCAAGTTGCCCAGGCTGTCTTGAACACCTGGGCTCAGGCAATCCTCTTGCCTCTGCCTCCCAAAGTGGTGGGATTATAGTTGTGAGCCACCATGCCTGATTGTGGTGCTAAAATTGACCACTGGGACAAAGTAATACTTTGTAATCTTAATAATAAACATACATATGTTTTAATTCATAATATGAAAATAAAATACGCATTTAGATTAAGTTGCAGAGAGGAATTGCAGCTAAAGACATATGAAATTAAAAAATTTACTTTGGAAATCTAAGATTTACTAACCTAGTAGAATCAAGTGATGCTGTGGAATCATTGCACCTGGAGGGAATGAAATTAAAATAATGCCATATAAAAATTTCCTGAATTCACATCTGAACTATTATTGTAAGGGTTTTATAAATCATATAATGTACTGAATATATTTTTAAAAATGGCATTTTGTATAAGCATTTAATAAGAATGCTCCATAGTAATTTAATAATTTAAACATTTTTTATTTTATTTATTTATTTTGATTTGGAGTCTCATTCTGTCATCCAGGCTGGGGAGCAGTGGCACACTCTTGGCCACCCCAGGATTGACCTGCTGGGCTCCGGCGATCCTTTCACCTTGGCCTTCCAACTAACTGGAACAACAGACAAGTGCAACCACGCTCGGCTAATTTTTTGATTTATTGTAGAGATGAGGTTTCACCAAGTTGCCCAGGCTAGTCTTGAACCCCTGGGCTCAGGCAATCCACTTGCTTCGGCCTCCCAAAGTGCTGGGATTACAGGCTGAGGCACTGACCCCGGCCTGTTTTATTTTAAAATAAAAAATAGAGACAGGGTTTCACTATGCTGCCCAGACTGGTCTTGAACTCCTAGCCTCAAGCGATCCTCTTGCCTCAGCCTCCCAAAGTGCTGGGATTACAGCATGAGCCACTGTGCTTTGCCAAATAATTTAATATTAATAAACTTTTTAAATGACAATAATATGTCTTTATTGTAGATTAAGCAAGTTTAAGAAAAAGCTATTTGTAATCTCAAACAATGCACTGAAAGTGAGTCTTTTTTTTTTTTTTTTTGAGTTAGAGTCTCACTCAGTCGCCCAGATTGGAGTGCAGTGGCCACTCCCGGCCACCGCAGCCTCGACCTGCTGTGCTCCGGCGATCCCTCCGCCTCAACCTTCTGAGTAGCCGGAATTACAGGCATTCGCTACCATGCCCGGCTGATTTTTTGATTTATTGTAGAGATGAGGTCTCGCCAAGTTGCCCAGGCGGGTCTCAAACCCGCGGGCTCAGGCAATCCACTCACCTCAGCCTCCCAAAGGCGCGGGATTACAGGCTGAGCCAACGAGCCAGGCTTTGAAAGTGAGTCTTAATTTCAGAGTTTTATTGTATTGCACTAAAGGAACAGCAGGTTATACAATTTTCTCTCATTCAGTTTTGAAAATCGAAAGTATTTGCAAATTCTTAAGAATACCTTTACCACCAGATTAATACAGCAAGCATAATAACCAATTGTCTTATAATTAATTGTCTTACAAATAAAAACACATTTAAAATAGCTTTAAATGCATTCTTCACAAATAATTCAGCATCTATTTTTATATCATGTTCACGTATGCTTAAGAAGTAAAGAAAGTAAGCCGAGCTCGGTGACTCAGCCTGTAATCCCGCACCTTGGGAGGCCAAGGTGAGTGGATTGCCTGAGCCCGCGGGTTCGAGACCCGCCTGGGCAACTTGGCGAGACCTCATCTCTACAATAAATCAAAAATTAGCCGAGTGTGGTAGCGAGCGCCTGTAGTTCCAGCTACTTGGAAGGCTGAGGCGGAAGGATCGCCAGACCCAGCAGGTCGAGGCTGCGGTGGCCGGAAGTGGTCACTGCACTCCAGTCTGGGTGACAGAGTGAGACTCCAACTCAAAAAAAAAAAAAAAAAAGAAAGAAAAGGAAAGAATTAAAGCAAGTATATTTTTTACTCTGATGAAAATATGGAGCCGGGTTCGGTGGCTCAGCCTGTAATCCCACACCTTTGGGAGGCTGAGGTGAGTGAATTGCCTGAGCCCGCGGGTTGGAGACCCGCCTGGGCAGGTGAGACCCCATCTCTACAATAAATCAAAAAATTAGCCGGGCGTGGTAGTGCACACCTGTAATTCTGGCTACTCGGAAGGCTGAGGCGGAAGGATCGCCGGAGCCCAGCAGGTCGAGGTTGCGGTGGCCGGGAGCGGCCACTGCACTCCAGTCTGGGCGACAGAGTGAGACTCCAACTCAAAAAAAAAAAAAAAGAATCCCTTCATTTGGTGGCTTTTTGCATGCACATAACTGGACCCATTCTTCTGTGTGTTGTCCTAGGAGTTCTTCAAAACATAGATCATGCCATATAGGCAGTTAAAAAAAATGCTAGAAGATAAAAATCTAATTTGCACCATCCTTCTTTCTGACAATATGCTAGAATATCTGCATTCATAATGGTTGTGGGGTCATAGGGTTCTGATCCGCTCATTGCTGGTCTACTTATATACCTCCAAATATGATAGGCTGAAAGGACCACACTGAGACCTGGTGTGACCCACTCTGCTGCACAAAGAAACATGACACAGAAGAAAGCATGGATGAGGTACTCTGGAAGTACAAGAGGATTCAGGGTATTGTTTTTATATTAGTAGTATCATTTATTTAGAAAGTAAATATGAGAGAAAGGGTGAAAGATTCAGCTCCCCAAGGTAGGCGATGGGGCCAAAACCAGAAAAAATGGCCCGACTATAGCTCAAAGAGCACATGGCCACACCATAGCTTAACAAGGCGATGGCCTGGCAATGGCCGTGGCAATGGCAAACGGTTGAATCCTTTTAATCCCTCCCTTTGATGGGGGAAGGTCATTAAGGTGGAGTGGTGGTCTGCTTCACATTATCACGAAGGGACAGGTAAGCGTGGGAACTACCGTCAAGTGATGGACAGCAGGCAGATGGGTAGGTTAGTCACAGGAGTGGATTCAGGGTGTGACAGTGGTCTACAGCATTCTTGTCATTAGTCATCAGCTCATCAAATGGTATAATGTGCCAGATGGCGAAGATGAATGTGGCGGTGAGCAGCAGCGCCAGCACATAGCAGAGGGTCGTGAATGTGAAGGCCATGGCCGCGGGGAGAGCAGGGCGGCCCAGGCCAGAGGGGATGGCGGTGAGGGGCCCTTTCGCTATTTTTTTTAAGTTGAAGTCTTACTTTGTCGCTTAGGCTGGAGTGCAGGGGCGTGATCACGACTACCCCAGCCTCGACCGGTTGGCTGTTGGGCCCAGAGGATCCTTCCGCTTCACTCTTCCTTTCTTCCTTCCTTCCCTTCCCTTCCCCCCTCCCCCCCTTTCCCTTTCCTTTCCCTCCCCTTCCCTTTCCCTTTCCCTTCCCTTTCCTTTCCTTTCCCTTCCTTCCCTTTCCCTTTCCCTTTCCCCATTTGGATCCCTCCCAGCCACCGCAACCTCAACCTGCTGGGCTCCGGCGATCTTTCTGCCTCAGCCTTCCAAGTAGCTGGAACTGTAGGCGCGCTACCACGCCAGGCTATTTTTTATTTATTGTAGAAATCAAAATTTGCCCAGGCTGGTCTCGAACCCACAGGCTCAGGAAATCCACTTGCCTTGGCCTCCAAAGTGCTGGGATTACAGGCTGAGCCACAGAGACCCACCCGCTTCAGCCTTTCAAGTAGCTGCAACCACAGATGTGAATCACCACACCAGGTTAATTTTTTTTTTCTTAATTGTGGGGGCGAGGTCTCCCCATGTTTCCCAGGCTGGACTTGAACTCCTGGGCTTAGGCAGTCCTCCTGCCTCAGCCGGCCAAAGTGCTGAGATTACAGGCATGAGCCCCCACCACCTGGCGACTGTTACTTTCTTACTGATGCCTACCCCACCATTACCAGTTGAAATCCACCCCTTCTCCCAGTTTTTTTTTTTTTTCGCCAAACCATTTGCCATCTTCCATGGAGTCTGTGTAATGTGTCAACTTGGCTAGGCTGAACTACATTTCCCAGAATTCCCTTCCTTGTATGTTCTTTGCGTGGGCCGCAGGAGACACCTTGCCTGAGATCTGGAAGGTAGAAAGGGAGTAACGGGTATATTGTTTCCTCTCTGAGAGTCAGTGCAGGGTACCAAGTGTTGTGCGCACTATGCACATGTTACTTATCTGTTGGCTCACTTCCTTGATGTGGGACAGAATCTGCAGTAGCTCCCCATTGCCCACATCAGCTTCTTGACTCCTGGGCCTGACACGTTTAGCTTCGTGATAAGAGGTGCCAGCTTCAGCTGGGTGCAGTGGCTCATGCCTGTCATCCCAGCACTTTGGCAGGCTAGGAGGGAAGACTGCCTAGGTCCAGGAGTTCAAGACCAGCATGGGAAACATGGGGAGTCCTCATCTCCACAATTAAAAAAAGTTAGCCTGGATAAGTACTCATCTCCAGATGGATGAGGTACTCTGGAAGTACAACAGGATTCAGGGTATTACACTGGTCTATAGGATTATTGTAATCAATCTTTAGTTTTGTTTCTCCTTTGCCATCTGGCACATTATAGCATTTGATGAGCTGAAGACTGGTTACAAGAATCCTATAGACCAGTATAGTACCCTGAATCCTCTTGTACTTCCAGAGTACTTCATCTCATCTGGAGATGAGAGGATTTCCTGAGACCAGGAGTTCGAGACCATCCTGGGCAACTTGGTGAAACCTCATCTCTCAATCAATAAAAAAAATTGGACGAGCGCGTTAGTGACAACCTGTAGTTCAGCTACATGGAAAGTGAGGCAGAAGGATTGCCTGAGCCCAGCAGGCCAATGCTGCAGTGGCTGTGAGAGGGCCACTGCACTCCAGCCTGGGCAACAGAGTGATCTGACTCAAAAAAAAAAAAAAAAAAAAGAGAGAGAGAGAGGTGCCAGCTTCTTCTGCAGGATATCCATATCATCAAAGTTAAAGGTGGTAAGACTGGATAATGGATCCTTCTCCTGATGGATTCCAGTTTGGTTTGTGAATTCCAGTTTTTTGTTGCGAGAGCAAATCACAGCTGAGCCTCCTGTTTAGAATGACCATCTACATGGGGCTGATTTATTATGTTGGACCATTTCCATCATGGAAGGAGCACACTTTGTTCTTACTGGAATAGATACTCTCTATGTGAATTTTCTTTCCCTGTACATAAAACTTACGCCAAAACCACCATCCATGACTTTATGAAAGGGCTTATCCACTGTCATGGTTTTCCACACAGCACCACTTCGACCTGCTGGGCTCCGGCGATCCTTCCACCTCAGCCTTCCAAGTAGCTGTAACTACAGGCGCACACTACCATGCCCAGCTGATTTTTTGATTTATTGTAGAAATGAGGTCTCACCAAGTTGCCAAGTGCGTGGGTCTCGAACCCACGGGCTCAGGAAATCCACTCATCTCAGTCTCCCAAAGTGCTGGGATTACAGGCTGAGCCACCGAGCCCGGCTTACAGCACCACTTCTGATGCAGGAAGTCTTTGTATAGAAATGAAATACAAGCCAGTGTGGAGGCTCACTCCTGTCACTCAGCATTTTGGGAGGCGGAGGCAAAAGGATTGCCTGAGTCCATGGGTTCCAGAGCAGCCTGGGCAACTTGGTGAGACCTCGTCTCTACAATAAAAATCAAAAAAGTAGCCAGCATGTGTTGCGCACCTGTGGTTCCAGCTAATTAAAAGACTGAGGTGGAAGTATCACCTGAGTCTAGCAGGCCGATTCTGCGGTGGCCGTGAGCGTGCCACTGCACTGCAGCTTGGGTGACAGAGTGAGACTCTGACTCAAAAAAAAAAAAAAAAAGAAGTACAGAAATGGATCCATGCTCAGAGAATTCTCCAGTCTTATCCTGTCCCCCTCATCTTAAAGCCACTGGCCTGATAAAATGGAGGAATGGCCTGTTGAGCACTCATTTATGGTACTGGCTCGACAGCACGTAGTACACCTTATGAGGCTGAGGCAGTGTCCTCCACGATGAGGCATGTGCTCTAAGTCAAAAAGTAACATTGATGGTGCTCTTTCTTCTATAGTCAAGATTCATGGGTCTGGGAAGTAAGGTGGTGATGACACTGGACATGGCTCCTTCCATGATCATTCCTTAGTGATCTGCTAGCAATATGTTTGCTTCCTATCCCTGAGACTCTGGGTTCTGATAATCTAGAGTGGAGGTCCCCAACCCCTGGGCCACAGACTGGTACTGGTCTGTGGCCTTTCAGGAACTGGGCTGCACAGCAAGAAGTGAGCGGCAGGAATCTTCGTTTGTCCTTACAGCCGCTCCCCATCGACCTGCATGACCACCTGAGCTCCACTTCCCGTCATATCAGCACTGAAAAGCCTGCTTCCATTTCCAACATCCTATCCCTGTGAAGCAGGGTTTTCTGCAGTGACAGCGAGCAAGACAAGATTACGAAGTAGGTTGGACATAAGCAACACACCTCAGGTGTCACTGTCTCCCATCACCCTCAGATGGGACCGGCTAGTTGCCAGAAAACAAGTTCAAGTCTCCCATTGATTCCGCATTATGATCAGTTGTATAATTATTTATTTATCTGTTACAATGTAATAATAAAAAAAATAAAATGCACAATAACGTCATGCACTTGAATCGTCCTGACCCCATCCTCCTTCCCCGACCGTGGTCGGTGGAAAAATTGTGTTCTACGAAATCAGTCCCTGATGCCAAAAAGGTTGGGGACCACTGGTCTAAACTAGGAGTTTTAGTTCCAAAAGTCGGAATGCTTCCACCAGAGGACGCCTCAATGGTTTCACTAAGCTGGAATTTGAGACTGTCACCTGGTCATTTTGGGCTCCTTAGAACAATGAATCAAGGGGCAAAATAGGGCATTACTGTACTTACTGGGGTGACTGATCTTGACTATCAGGGGAAATTTGGGTTGCTATTACACAATGGGGATAAGGGAAAGCATGACTGGAATGTGGGTAAACCCTAGACTGTGTTAGTGTTCCCATGTCCTGTGATTACAGTCAAGGGAGAAACCACAGCACGCAGTTCAGAAAGGACTGTTAATAGGCCAGACCCTTCAGAAATGAAGGCTTGAGCCATCCTACCAGTCAAGGAGCTATGACCAGAGGAGGTGCTTGCTAAGGACAAAGGAACTACGGAAAAAGAGTCATAAAAAATACTTGCTATGACCAGGTGACCATAAGTAAATATGAAGACTGTAATACTCATCAGTATTAAACTAAGAAAATTGCTCAGCTGGGCTCAGTGGCTCAGCCTGTAATCCTGCGCCCTGGGAAGCTGAGGTGAGTGGATTGCCTGAGCCCGTGGGTTCGAGATCCACCTGGGCAACTTGGTGAGACCTCATCTCTACAATAAATTTTAAAAAAATTAGCGGGTGTGGTAGCGCGCACCTGTAGTTCTAGCTACTTGGAAGGCTGAGGCGGAAGGATCGCCGGAGCCAAGCAGGTCGAGGCTGCGGTGGCCGGCAGCGGCCACTGCACTCGAGTCTGGGTGACAGAGTGAGACTCCAACTCAAAAAAAAAAAAAAAAAAAAAAAGAAAGAAAGAAAATTGCTCAAGTCATATTAGTCACACAAACCTCTGAAGGCTTTACAGGGTTTACCTACTATTGGAACTTATTCTGGAATTTTCATTTCCAGAACAAAAATAACTTTGAAAAAGTCTACTTTTTTTATTACCTTCAAGAACATTAATATTAAAATAAGCTGGGCTTGGTGGCTCAACCTGTAATCCCACGCCTTTGGGAGGCCGAGGTGAGTGGATTGCCTGAGCCCGTGGGTTCGAGATCCGCCTGGGCAGCGAGACCTCATCTCTACAATAAATCAAAACATCAGCTGGGCGTGATAGCGCATGCCTGTAATTCCAGTTACATGGAAGGCTGAGGAGGAAGGATCTCCGGAGCCCAGCAGGTCGAGGCTGCGGTGGCCGGGAGCGGCCACTGCTCTCCAGTCTGGGTGACAGAGTGAGACTCCAACTCAAAGTAAGTAAATAAATAAATAATAAAATAGCCAGGTGTGTTGGCTTATGCTTGTAATTCCAGCACTTTGGGAGGCCAAGGCAAGAGGATAGCTTGAGACCAGGTATTTGAGACCAGCCTGGACAACATAGCAAGACCTCATCTCTACAGAAATTTTTAAAAATAGTCGGGCATGGTGGCACATGCTTGTGGTCCTAACTACTCAGGAGACTGAGGTGGAAAGATTGCCTGAGCTCAGGAGGCTGAGGTTATGGTGAGCTGTGATCATGCCACTGCACTCCAACCTGGGCAACAGAGTGAGACTCCCCAGCTCGAAATAAATAAATAAAAATAGTATTTTAAAGTTGTATTAAAATAAACCAAATAGCCCGGGCGGTGGCTCACGCCTATAATCCCAGCACTTTGGGAGGCCAAGGTAAGAGGATTGACTGAGCCCACAGGCTCGAGACCAGCCTGGGCAACTTGGTGAGACCTCATCTCTACAATAAATCAAGAAAAATTAGCTGGGCGTAATGGCACATTCTTGTAGTTCCAGCTTTTGGAAGACTGAAGTGGAAGGATCGCTTGAGCCCAGCAGATTGAGGCTGTGGTGACCATGAGTGTACCATTGCCCTCCAGCCTGAGTGACAGAGTGAGACTCCAACTAAAATAAATAAATAAACAAACCAAATAAATGTTGTCCACTAGAGGTTTTGATTTAATATTCTACATATACAAAATTGGCATACCAAGTCACAGCCAAGGCAGTGATCGTTTCCTGTTAGTAGCCATAGACTTTTGTAGACCTCAGTAACACAGTGTTCATCACCTCGTGTTACAGTCATTTGTTCTCTGATACAGTCCCCAGGCTAGACTACAAACTGTATACAGGCATCTTTTTCTTTCTTTTTATATCAAGTGCTCAGCAAATGTTCAAGTCCTAGAAATATTATCTGCGGAAAAAATAAGTTTTCAGCATGTGCGATTATATTAATGAATGAATTAACACTGCATAACACTGCATGTATATAAATGAGTAATTCTAAAGTGACTAAAAATTGACGACTGCAAGTAAGCACCTTTATAGTCATTTAAGAAAGGTGTAATAAGAAAATTTTTGTAATCAGAGAGATGGAGGTTTGAATGCTGGCTTTGCAACTCTTTAGTTACTGTGGGTACCTCATTTAGACTTGCAGTCTAGAGCAGACATCATTTTATTTATCTATTTTTGAGTGGGAGTGTCACTCTGTCACCCAGGTTGGAGTGCATTGGCACGCTCACGACCACCACAGCCTCAACCTGCTGGACTCAGGCAATCCTTCCACCTCAGCATTCCAAGAAGCTGGAACTATAGGCATGTACCATCACGCCCGGCTAATTTTTCTTGATTTATTGTAGAGATGAGGTCTTGCCTAGTTGCCCAGGCTGATCTGGAATCCATGGGCTCAGGCAATCCTCTCACCTTGGCTTCCCAAAGTGCTGGGATTATAGGCATGAGCCACCATGCTGGGCCTGAGCAGACATCATTTATACAGTTGACACAGTGCTTAGCTCAGAATACATGCTCAGTAAAAGATAATTCTCTTATTACTTACTGCATGTGTCCAGGAGTAATTAAATAAGTGTATGAATTATTGTAACTTCTGAATTAATTGAGTTTATTATAATTATTTAGAAAGTAGAAAGTATTGTATGATACTCTGGCTCATCGCTAGATTTTTTAAAAACGTAAAATGTGTCTGGGCTCGGTGGCTCAGCCTATAATCCCAGCTCTTTGGGAGGCCAAGGTAAGTGGATTGCCTGAGCCCACGGATTTGAGGCCAGCCCAGGCAACTTGGCAAGACCTCATTTATACAATAAATGAATAAAAAAATTAGCCAGGCATATTAGCACACGCCTGTAGTTCCAGTTACTTGGAAGGCTGAGGTGGAAGGATCACCGGAGCCCAGCAGGTCAACTCTGGGGGCTGGGATGACCGTGAGGGTGCCACTGCACTCCAGCCTGGGCGACAGAGTGAGACTCCAATTAAAAAAAAAAAAAGAAAAATGAAGAATGTTCTCATAACCCATGAGCAAGTTCCTCAAACTTTGAGTCTTGAGAAGTCCTTAACTGTAAAACTATTAACACCCATCCTACCTATAGCTCATGATTGTTACAATAATAAACTATGCAAATGAGTTTTATAAACTGTGAAATGCTAAACGAATGCTAATGATTTTTATGTCATCAATCTGAGTGCTTCAACTATAACTGTAAGAACATTTTAAAAAATCTCTGCACTATTGCACCTTAATGCATTTTTACCCGCTTGTCTACTTTCTAAATAAAAATCAGAACTAAAACTTGTCTCTTACTTCGCAAAACTATATCATAAGGCCTGATGAGCTAATGTTTGTTACAAACTCATAAAGCTCTTATCCTAATAGACATAGATATTTCAATTGCCAAGAAGTATTTATTTATTTATTTATTTATTTATTTATTTTGAGTTGGAATCTCACTCTGTTGCCCAGGCTGGAGTGCAGTGGCAGGCTCCCGGTCATGACAGACTCCACCTGCTGGACTTAGGTGATTATAGGCATGAGCCACCATGCCTGGCCCAATTGCCAAGAAGTTTTAAAGCCAAAGTGTTACATATCATTATGTATTCATTAGCTCACTGAAAACTTACTATTCTGTCCATTGAAAACCTACTGTTGAAGCCAGGCGCGGTGGCTCATGCCAAATCCCAGCACTTTGGGAGGCTGAGGTGAGAGGATTTCCTGAGCCCACAGGTTCAAGACCAGCCTGGGCAACTTGGCGAGACCTCATCTGTACAATAAATCAAAAAATTAGCCAGGCGTGGTGGCGCATGCCTGTAGTTCCAGCTACTTGGATGGGTGAGGTAGAAGGATCACCTGAGCCCAGCAGGTCAAGACTGCGGTGGCCATGAGCATGCCACTGCACTCCAGCCTGGGAGATAAAGTGAGACTCGAACTAAAA
This sequence comes from Cephalopachus bancanus, assembly GCA_027257055.1. Taxonomy (NCBI): domain Eukaryota; kingdom Metazoa; phylum Chordata; class Mammalia; order Primates; family Tarsiidae; genus Cephalopachus; species Cephalopachus bancanus. The sequence continues at coordinate 1,758,186 of JAPVLO010000030.1, read as the reverse complement.
AAAAAATAAAAAAATAAAAACTTACTGCTGTTGAAGTATACTTAGACACTTAAAATGTCAGTAACACATTTTACCTGGCTGCTAACTTTGCCACTGACTTTTCCCAAAACATTTCCTTTAGAGACTTTAGGGCAAGAGCCCTTTGCTTGAACAAACTGAGGTGGCTTTAGGCAGAATGGGGACATTAACTTAGTGTGTTTGTAGGAGGGTGGGATTGAGGGGTGAGGGTGGTGGTCATATGTGTGTTTCTTTGTATGTGATTTCATTTTTTTTTTTTTTGAGTTGGAGTCTCACTCGGTTGACCAGACTGGAGTGCAGTGGCCGCTCCTGGCCACCGCAGCCTCACCTGCTGGGCTCCGGCGATCCTTCCACCTCAGCCTTCCGAGTAGCTGGAATTACAGGCACGCGCTACCATGCCCGACTGATTTTTTGATTTTTATTGTAGAGATGAGGTCTCGCTGCCCAGGCGGGTCTGGAACCCGCGGGCTCAGGCAATCCACTCACCTCAGCCTCCCAAAGGCGCGGGATTACAGGCTGAGCCACCGAGCCCGGCTTGTGGCTTCATATTTAACAGTTCTTAAACTTAGCCACACATCAGAATCACCCAGAAATCCACCCCAGGCCTACTGAGACACAGTAATGTAAAGAGGAACCCTAGAAGCAGCATTTGACAATTTCCTAGTTGCTTCTCTTCACTCAGCCAAGCCTCTGTCCATCTCTTGTTCACTCTGCCTTCCTCGCCTCCCTCTTCTTCACTTTCAGTGCTTTTTCCTTTGCTGCTGGTTCTGTATTTCCCAGGGTCCTCAAGGTCAGGATGAAATCTATCTGATACATCGTTAACACCCCAGTGCGACTTCATTTAGTGTGTTATTTCTTCAGAAATGCTAATGGTGGGATTTGAGACTCTATGATAGCTTGGGGGTGGTTAAGGGAGAAAAGGCTTTGCTTCCTGCCCCAACAAATGACATTACTTAGGGAATAGCTTCCTTTTACCTATCCGTAAAGTCAGTCCTACATATAAATTATGCATCACTATACAGAGATGAGTTTCAGGAGGCAAGTGCAAAGGAAGTCTATGGAAAATCTAGATAGCACCTGGAATCTTAGCTTACAAGTCCCTATTGAACAAAAATTTCCTGCTTTCTTTTCTTCTTCTTTCTTTCTTTGTTCAAGATGGAGTCTCATTCTGTCAACCAGGCTGGAGTGCAGTTGCATGCTCATAGACACTGCAGCCGCAACCTGCTGGGCTCAGGTGATCCTTCCGCCTCAGCCTTCCAAACAGCTGGAAGTACAGGCACATGCCACCATGCCCGGCGAATTTTTGATTTACTGTAGAGATGAGGTCTCACCAACTTGCCCAGGCTGACCTTGAATCCGTGGGCTTGATACAGAGGATCCTCTAATGTCTGTCCATATTGTCACAGCCCCTAGAGAAGGCCATGGCAAGGGCTCAAGCGCTCCTGTACATTCCTGAACAGTATTCCTGAGAGCTAAGAAAGGTGTGCTTCTCCTTATCTCCTATGCACTCCCAGTAAGTACTTTCAGGGAATCCTTGACTTCCCTATAGTCTAGGATCAACTGAAAGATACAAATCTCCTTTTACTCCCTTTTTCTGAGTGGTTATAAGTTTGAATAATATAGTATCGATGTAATCATAAGCCTTGTGAATTGTATAATTTTGTATCAATATAACCGTAAGCTTTGTGATTTTGTATAACTTCTGCATAATGCCTGGTGTTTTAAGCCCTTTACTCTAAGGCAAGCTTGATTAATGCTACTGCGGGGGCCCTACTAATAAAAGCTATGAGATACCTCTGATACCTGGCACCAGGAAGTCTGGACAGAAAAATGTCACTATCAATAAATGTGACTGAAACTCAAGTTCTATACAATGCTCTGCTGGTCACATGACTAATGTATAGGTACTAACAACTCTGGACTATAACAGTGAACTGTAAAAGCCTAGAGGGTGAGCAGAACCATTTTGAAAGACCTTGAGTCTGACTCTGCTCCCTGGATTTGAACTCAGAAATAAACTTCTTTCTACCAGTTCCCTGCCCCTCTGATTTATTGTATCAAAGGGAACAGTTGAGCGCTACTCCAACCATAACAGACTCAGGCAATCCTCTCACCTCGGCCTCCAAAAGTGCTGGGATTATAGGCATGAGCCACCATGCCCTCTTTTTTAAATGAGAGTAAATGTGAGAGTTTTCTTAGGGAATAGAGAGGATAGCTCTCAATGGACTCATTCAACACAGCCTGAATCTTCATTTAACAGGGATACTGCTGGGGAGATTGAATATTGGATTAGAATCTTTTTTTTTTTGAGTTGGAGTCTCACTTGGTCACCCAGACTGGAGTGCAGTGGCTGCTCCCAGCCACCATAGCCTCGACCTGCTGGGCTCCGGCGATCCTTTCTGCCTCAGCCTTCCGAGTAGCTGGAATTACAGGCATGCGCTACCACGCCCGGCTGATTTTTTGATTTATTGTAGAGATGAGGTCTCGCTGCCCAGGCGGGTCTCGAACCCGCAGGCTCAGGCAATTCACTCACCTCAGCCTCCCAAAGGCGCGGGATTACAGGCTGAGCCACCGAGCCCGGCTGGATTAGAATCTTTATTTCATTTTTTTTTAGATTGGAAAATATACTTTATTTAGAAAGTAAATTAGAGACAGAGAGAGATAGAGAAGATTCACCTTGCCAAGATGAAAGCCTGGGAATTCCAAAGCCTGGGAATGCATGGCGGCCATAGCTCAAAGAACCACATGGCCAGACCCTAGTTTAGCAAAGCAATGGCTGGATTAGAATCTTTAAATATTCCTTAATATTATTATTATTGTTTTTTTAGTTGGAGTCTCACTCTGTCACCCAGGCTGGAGTGCAGTGGCACGCTCATGGCCACCGCAGCCTCGACCTGCTGGGCTCCGGCGATCCTTCCACCTCAGCCTTCCAAGTAGCTGGAACTACAGGCGCACGCTACCATGCCCAGCTAATTTTTTGTTTATGGTAAAGACGAGGTCTTGCCAAGTTTCCCGGACTGGTCTCAAACTCTCGAACTCAGGCAATCCACTCGTCTTGGCCTCCCAGAGTACTGGGATTACAGGCTGAGCCACCGAGCCCGCAATATTTTTTTTTCTGTGCCAGACTTTATAATCCTTTGACATAGCAAAAGTTATTATTATTATTATTAATATTATTATTATTATTATTTGAGTCTGAGTCTCACTCTGTTGCCCAGGCTGGGTTGCAGTGGCATACTCACAACCGCCACAGCCTTGACCTGTTGGGCTCAGGCGATGCTTCCACCTCAGCCTTCCAAGGAGCTGGAACTACAGGCTTGAGCCACCATGCCCGGCTAATTTTTCTTGATTTATTGTAGAGATGAGGTCTTGTCAAGTTGCCCAGGCTAGTCTGGAACCCATGATCCCAGGCAATCCTCCCATCTTGGCCTCCCAAAGTGCTGGGATTATAGGTGTGAGCCACCGCACCCTGCCTTATTTTTTTTAAGTCAAAGTCTCACTCTGTTACCTAGGCATCCTCATGGCCACCGCAGCTTCGACCTGCTAGGCTCAGACCATCCTTCTGCCTCAGCCTTCCAAGTAGCTGGAGTTACAGGTATGCACCATTACATCCAGCTAATTATTTGATTTATTGTAGAGACGACCTCTTGCCAAGTTGCCCAGTCTGGTCTTGAAACCCTGACTCACCCAATCTTCTCACCTCCCCCTTCCAAAGTGCTGGGATTGGAGGAGGGAGCCACCACATCGCACCTTTAGGTTGTCTTTGATTTTTGTAAGAATATTAGAAGTGAGCCGGGCTCGGTGGCTCAGCCTGTAATCCCCCACCTTTGGAAGGCTGAGGTGAGTGGATTGCCTGAGCCTGCAGGTTCGAGACCCACCTGGGCAACTTGGTGAGACCTCATCTCTACAATAAATTAAAAAAAAAATCAGCCGGGTGTGGTAGCGCATGCCTGTAATTCTGCCTACTTGGAAGGCTGAGGCGGAAGGATCGCAGGAGCCCAGCAGGTCGACTCCAACTCAAAAAAAAAAAAAAAAAAAAGAATGTTAGAAGTGTCCTTCTTTTGAAGTCCAGTGGTATTCTGATATAGCTTCATTACAGCAGTCATTGTGATGTGCCATAACTGATTTTCTTATCCATGTTCCTTATTAGACTGTGAGATCCTTGACAGAGATTATTTTCACTTACATATTTCTGATCATCTAACAAAAAATGCATATAATAAATATTTCTGAAAATAATAAACCTCAGAATAGATGATTCCTAACTCCATGATCTTTTTTTTTTTTTTTGAGTTGGAGTTTCACTCTGCCACCCAGACTGGAGTGCAGTGGCATGCTCTCGGCCACCGCAGCCTCAACCTGCTGGGCTCCGGCGATCCTTCTGCCTCAGCCTTCCAGGTAGCTGGAATTACAGGTGCGCGCTACCATGTCTGGCTAATTTTTGATTTATTGTAGAGATGAGGTCTTGCCAAGTTGCCCAGGCGGGTCTCAAACCCGTGGGCTCAGGCAATCTACTCACCTCAGCCTCCCAAAGCGCTGGGATTACAGGCTGAGCCACCAAACCCGGCTAACTCCATGATCTTATAAAGCATGAGAGCAAGTTCATGGTCAGTCAACATGATCCTTAACAGAAAATGGAATGAATAGAAAAACAATGACAACAACAAGAATCTGTGTGGGAATATCCCAAAGAGCCAAACTACATTGGAGGAGAACATACTATTGGAACATGGTTCAGCATACAAACTCTGGATGAAGAAAGACCTAGAACCTCATAGATGGAGATGTTTAGGAAGCTGTAAGAAGTAGCATGGGCCGGGCCCGGTGGTTCACGCCTATAATCCCAGCACTTTGGGAGGCCGAGGTGAGAGGATTGCCTGACCCCATGGGTTCGAGACCAGCCTGGGCAACTTGGTGAGACCTCGTCTCTACAATAAATCAAAAAACTAGCCAGGCATGGTAGCATGTGTCTGTAGTTTCAGCTACTTGGAAGGCCAAGACGAATGATCGCCTGAACCCAGCAGGTCGAGGCTGTGGTGGTCATGAGCATGCCACTGCACTCCAGCCTGGGCAACAGAGTGAGACTCCAACTCAAGAAAAAAAAAGTAGCATGGATTTGAGAATGGAGTTAGTGGTGATGGTGGGTAAAGGGTGTGTTTTCTCAAATTTTTCTAAGGATAGTTCTTATGATAGCATAAACCCCCAACTATACTATGTTCTTACTTGAACAAACAATATCTAGAAGGTAGGCCCCACAGATTAGTTTCCCTCCTGAAATCTTGATGATTAATTTGTAATCACAGTAGTAGGTAGAATAATTAATATTGTGCAAATGTACAAGCGATCATAATGGACTTGTATGCTAGATGAAGCTTTTCCCATACTACCCTACAAATAATAGTGGTATTGTACTTGTTTAAGTGACCTTAATATAAATTAGATACCACATGTGTACTTCCAGCAGCCTCTAGTAAGTGTTTTTTATAAATAGAGATGATAAATACAGATAAATTAAAAATACATATGAAGAGCTGGGCTCGGTGGCTCAGCCTGTAATCCCAGTGCTTTGGGAGGCTGAGGTGAGTGGATTGCCTGAGCCCATGGGTTCAAGACCCGCCTGGGCAACTTGGTGCGACCTCATCTCTACAATAAATCAAAAAATCAGCAGGGCGTGGTAGCGCATGCCTGTAGTTCCAGCTACTCGGAAGGCTGAAGCGCAAGGATCGCCGGAGCCCAGCAGGTCGAGGCTGTGGTGGCCAGGAGTGGCCACTGCACTCCAGTCTGGGCAACAGAGTGAGACTCCGACTCAAAAAAAAATATGAAGATTACTTTATTTTTTTATTTTAATTTTTATTTTTTGAGTTGGAGTCTCACTCTGTCTCCCAGACTAGAGTGCAGTGGCCGCTCCCGGCCACCGCAGCCTTGACCTGCTGGGCTCTGGCGATCCTGCCGCCTCAGCCTTCCAAGTAGCTGGAACTACAGGTGCACACCACCACGCCCAGCTAATTTTTTTTATCTTTATTGTAGAGATGAGGTCTTGCCAATTTGCTCAGGCGGGTCTCGAACCTGCAGGCTCAGGCAATCCACTCACCTTGGCCTCCCAAAGTGCTGGGATTACAGGCTGAGCCAACGAGCCTGGCCAAAGATTACTTTAAAATATAGGTTTCTGTATTCACTGGAAAAATGTTCTATCCAATGTTCAATTTACCAGTGACTTTTAAAAATTTTTTGTGACTTAGCCAAACAGAAGTATTATTTGTTTTTGTTTGTTTGGTTTTTTTTGAGTTGAAGTCTCACTCTGTCGCCCAGACTGGAGTGCAGTGGCCGCTCCCGGCCACCGCAGCCTCGACCTGCTGGGCTCCGGCGATCCTTCCGCCTCAGCCTTCCAAGTAGCCGGAATTACAGGTGCGTGCTACCATGCCTGGCTAATTTTTTGATTTATTGTAGAGATAATGTCTCACCAAGTTGCCCAGGTGGGTCTCGAACCCATGGGCTCAGGCAATCCACTCACCTCCGCCTCTCAAGGCGTGGGATTACAGGCTGAGCCACTGAGCCCGGCTTAGAAGTATTATTTGTAAGCCAGCATTAGGACAACTTCCATATCCCTTAACCTGCACACATAAACACGCATACATATAAAAATATCCTACTGATTTTAATTCAACCAACATTTATTGAATTTTGATTATGAGCAAAAACTGTGTAGGTATATGGTATATATGTGTATGTATAGTATACTTTATATACATACAAACATATACATACATCTATATCTTCATATAGGATATAAAGATTTTTAGTATAATACTGGACCTAGTTTTATTTTTATTTTTGAGTTGTAATCTCACTCTGTTGCCCAGGCTGGAGTGCAGTGGCATGCTCATGGCCACAGCAGCCTCAGCTTGCTGGGCTCAAGGGATTCTTCCACCTCAGCTTTCCAAGTAGCTGGAACTGCAGGCATGCGCCACCATGCAGCAGAGCGAGACTTCATTTCCACAGACACACACACACAAAAAAATTAAAAATCAGCTGTGTGTGGTGATGTGGACCTGTAGTCCTAGCTATATGGGAGGTTGAGCAGGGAGGGTCACCTGAGCCTAGGGAGGTCAAGGCTGTGATGAACCATGATTGTGCCACTGTTCTCCACCCTCGATGACAGAGTGAGACCCTGACCAAATAAAAAAGAGAGAGAGAGAAAGGAAAGAAAGAAAGAAAAAAACTTCCTTTCTGTTGTGATGATTGTCATTTCTGTGACATCATTCAGATCAGCAGGGTATATTTCTGCCCTAGACCTTAGGGCAGAAATATAACAGGCCTCTCTGAGCTTAGCTTTCAGCTTAATGTTTCTTTTTGTAGAATTTGTTTCCAAGGAAAATTTCCTGGGGAGTAAGCTGCTGTAAATCCTTTTAGGATCAAAATAGATTATAAACAAATACATATTGAAGTGTCATTTGAGGGGGAAAAAAACCAGATATAGGGGCTGGGCGCACTGGCTTACTGGGCTTGTAATCCCAGTACTTTGGGTGGCAGAGGTGAGAGAATTGCCTGAGCCCAGGGATTTGAGACCAGCCTGGGCAACATAATGAGATTTCATCTCTACAATAAATAAAAAAATTAGTTGGGTGTGGTGGCACATGTCTGTAGTTCTAGCTACCTGGAAAGCTGAAGCAGATAGATCGCTTGAGACCCGTAGGTCGAGGCTGCGGTGGCCGTGAGCGTGCAACTGCACTCCGGCCTGGGCAACAGAGTGAGAGACTCTGACTCAAAAAAAAAAAAAAAAAGATGAATACAGTCACCAGTCTATTGCACAGGGGTTAGAGGCACTGGATTCTGTGTGTGTGCATGGGCATGCCTGTACGAATGTGTATATAATTTTGTATAGCTTGACTTTAAAAAAAAAAAATCTATGTTTGGGTATTACCTATTTAAAAGAGGTGATTATCCAAAATGACGCCTGTTGCCAAAGAGATCATGGCTGTTTTGTATCCTGTGCGTCAGTTGATGCACTGAATCTTGGATTCTGGTAGTGCCCTCTTAGGAAAAACTAGCTGTTGTGACTACTTCTTGGTAGCTGGGTAGTAAAAAGTAAAATATGACTATCTTATTTTTGTAAATACGGTCAGAACATGCTATAGCCCATCATTCCACCTTCTAAACAGCCTCAGTGTGAGCTTCTCATAGAAATACCGATAGCAGTCATAGAGAATTCAGCTGTGTGAGTGGCTCATCTGTTTGGAGTGAATCAATGCCTTATCGCAACCATGGTGACATTGTATTCTGAGAACTCCCTCAGGGATGCAGTTCACATTTCCAGTCTTGTTCATTTATAAACATTTGCCATGGAGGAAAAAAATGTGCTATTAATACAAAACAATCTTATTTTTATTGAAATTACCATCCCTTGACAGAACATTTAAGTAACTAATCAGCAGCACTCTTTCAGAGACTGATTTCAACAACCTAATTTTAGCAGGTGAAAAAGTTGCAGTATTTAGAGGCATGTTGGTCTGTCATGTGCCATTCATAAATAAGTACATTTGATTCCTTCACAGAAGAGTTTTCCAAAAAGAATCGATGGGAGAAACATAAAGAGTGCTTGGTCTGAACTTGTAGTCATGAATACAGGCATTGGACACAGCTAACCTAGCAGACACATCCCTCGCTCAGGCAGATCTTTGAGTTTGTGAAGTGAGTGAACCTGTTCTGTCAAATAAAAGAATGAGGCAGTGACTGTGGTGATAAAATGAACCTCTGTCTTTCCTTGGAAATGACTTGGTTGCCTCTACACAACATAATAAACTTCTTCCTTTAATCTTGGATGACAAATAGCACCTTAATCACAGCTTACACAAATGGGCACCTTTTCTTTATGGTCTTTGACTTCAATTCCTTTTCCTCTTGCCACCCTGGGCTTATTGACATCTACTGTTTATGATTTTCAGTTTCTTTCAAATGCAAAGAAGGCTGTGGGTTGGGACCCTTTGAGATAAACCCAACCTCATTGCATATCAGAAGAAAAGTATGTTCACCTCTAAGAATTGGGGGGCACAGACAATAAAATGAGTACCTTCACTTATTTATTACTAATTAGACCAACTATTCCCTCCAGCTTCTCTTCCAGCACAGGGTGACAAGCTCTTTAGCTTGGAGGGCTTCTTCTGAACCTTCTTTCCCAGGTATGGGAGGAGATGGCTTTTCTCCTTACTGTCTCCTCAATCTGAAGTTCAATTTAGACTAGCTCTACCTCAGAAATTGTCAGAGAACAAGGGTACCTGCATAATGAACTTTTGTATAGCTAGCCGCGAATTGTACCCTACATCTTTAAAATAAAAAATTTAAAAATTAAAAAAAAAACAAAAAAAAACAGAAGCCGGGTTTGGTGGCTCAGCCTGTAATACCGCGCCTTTGGGTGGCGGAGGTGAGTGGATTGCCTGAGCCCGCGGTTCGAGACCCGCCTGGGCAGCGAGACCTCATCTCTACAATAAATCAACAAATCAGCCGGGTGTGGTAGCACATGCCTGTAATTCCGGTTACTGGGAAGGCTGAGGCGGAAGGATCGCCGGAGTCCAGCAGGTCGAGGCTGCGGTGGCTGGGAGCGGCCACTGCACTCCAGTCTGGGCGACCGTGTGAGACTCCAACTCAAAAAAAAAAAAAAAGAAAAGAAATTGTCAGGGAAGAAGGCTGACAACCTGTCTGTGCTAGTGCACAGACAGCACTGAAAGGATAGACTGAGAGTGGGAAATCCATTTTTTATCGTGTTCTTAAACCCAGATGCAATGATAAGAAAGTGGAAGCTATGTCCTGGAGAAATCCATTTTTTATGTTGTTCCTAAACCCTAACACAATGATGGGATAGTAGAAACCTTGTCCTGGAGAAATGCTTACTCTAGATAAAGATTAACTTTGCCGACTTTGTCTTTTCAGAAACATAGACTCCTTAAAGCATGACCGGTACCAGTCTATTGTAATTTGTCTTTTTTAGAACCCCAAACTTCTCAAGCATGCCCAGTATCGACTCATTGTATACTCAGTGCATGGTGACCAGGACCCCCTCAGGGTCTCCAAGACATCCACAAGTGGTCAACAAGGAAGTCACATCTACTTGATTGCAACATCTCCAGGGGAAAGAATTTAAGATGGGGCTCATCCAGAGTGTAGGTCCTCTTCCTGTCTGTGGGAAGTGATCTCTTTCTTTTTTTTTTTTTTGAGTTGGAGTCTCACTCTGTCACCCAGACTGGAGTGCAGTGGCTGCTCCCGGCCACCGTAGCCTCGACCTGCTGGGCTCCGGTGATCCTTCCGTCTCAGCCTTCCAAGTAGTTGGAACTACAGGTGCACGCTACCACGGCTGGCTCGTTTTTTTGATTTATTGTAGAGATGAGGTCTTGCCAAGTTGCCCAGGCGGGTCTCGAACCCGCAGGCTCGGGCAATCCACTCACCTCAGCCTCCCAAAGGCGTGGGATTACAGGCTGAGCCACTGAGCCTGGCAAATGTTTTCTTCTTTCACCTCTTGTGTGTTACAAATCTTTGCATTTCTCTGGTTGCCAGCGTGCACCTCCGGCAAGCCATCTCCAGTGGGGTTGCACCCCTCGGCATCTCTCCATCTACTCTCACCCTCTGTACCCTAACAAACATCACAGGAAGTGTGCATTTTAGGATCATTATAGAGAGGGTAGAAGAGCTCTCTCCTATTTAAAGCCAGTCTTGCTAGGCGCAGTGGCTCAAGCCTGTAATCCCAGCACTTTGGGAGGTCAAGGCGAGAGGATTGCCTGAGCCCAAGGATTCTAGATCAGCCTGGGCAGCTTGATGATACCTCATCTCTACAATAAATCAAGAAAAACTAGCCAGGCATGGTGGTGCACGCCTGTAGTTCCAGCTACTTGGAAGGCTGAGGTGGAAGGATTGCCTGAGCCCAGCAGGTCGAGGCTGCAGTGGCCGTGAGTGTGCCACTGCACTCCAACCTGGGGGACAGAGTGGTTACTCCAGCTCAAAAAATAAAATAAAATAAAGCCAGTCTCTGACACTGAGCTTTAATGCCTGTTCTCTTCCACCTTTCTGTGGACTCATACATCAGGCGATTTTCTCCTGGTTTCTTAGTCCTTATCGACTGAATCCTTCCCAATACCCTTTTAACAGGCTATAATCGCACCAAATTTAATCCAAACAAAGCAAAACAAAACCCACACTTGATCTATATGTCCTTCTTCACCTACAAAATCACTTTTTTTTTTTGCTCCTCATTTCCTCACTTCTGCTTTATTCTGGTCTCTGCCATTACTACCCCAGACAATTATGGATAAGATTACTAAAGCCTTTTCACATCTCTAAATCCAGAGGCATTTTTTTCCTGTTCTCAGCTGGGTTATGTGTTGGCTTTAGCAAGAACTTGACCCTTTTGAATACTCTTTCTTTACTTCCAGAAACATTCTCTTAGCGTCTCTTAATTGTCTTCTTATCTCTTTGCTGTTCTCCTTGCAGATTAATTGTCCTCTACAGGGCATTAAATATTCCAGTACTCCAAGTCTTGTTTCCAGGACTTTTTCTCTTCTCACTCTAAACTTGGTCCTAGGCAACGACATTCAAACCAGCAGTTCCACTTATGCTGACAGCTCTCAAATAAATAGTTCTAGGTCAGAATTTTCTGGCTTAATCCAAAGTGAATTTAATACAAAACAGGGTTGGTTTGACCCTAATATATTTACATTAATTCTAAACTTCCTTTTTTATTTTTTTTTTAGTTGGATTCTCACTCTGTCGCCCAGGCTGAAGTGCAGTGGCATGCTCACAGCCACCTCAGTCATAACCTTTTGGGCTCAGGCGATCCTTCCACCTCAGTCTTTCAAGCAGTTGGAACCACAGGCATGCACTACCACGCCCAGTTTATTTTTTGATTTACTGTAGCGATGAGGTCTCACCAAGTTGCCAGGATGGTCTCAAACCCCTGAGCTCAGACAATCCTCTCGCCTCGGCCTCCCAAAGTGCTGGGATTACAGGCGTGAGCCACCCTGCTCTGCCAAATTCTAAGCTTTTCTAAAAATAAAAAGTCATCCCATCCACCCCATGCAACTCCAAAAAATGTAAAACAACAGAAAACACTCCTCCCTCAAACTCAAGTCCTGCTGATTCTAACTGTGAAAAACATATCTCAAATCTTTCTTCTTCACTTCATTATCACTGTTACCATCTGAGTCAAAATCAGCCTGTCCATGTGGGTTTTTTTGGTCCAAAACAGAATTTTTTACTTCTATAATAAATAATTAGATAACTAGCATTAAATAGGACTAATAACAGTTAGGGTTTATTTATTTAATTGTTTATTTGAGTCAGAGTCTCACTCTGTTGCCCAGGATGGAGTGCAGCGGCATGCTCATGGCCACCTCACCCTTGAAGTGCTGGGCTTAATCGATCCTCCCCCCTCAGCCTTCCAAGTAGCTGGAACTACAGGCACACACCCTGCTCATTTTTTGATTTATGGTAGAGACGAGATCTCACCAAGTTGCCCAGGCTGGTTTCGAACCCGTGAGCTCAGGCAATTCTCTCACCTCAGCCTCCCAAAGTGCTGGGATTATAGGTATGAGCCACCACCGCCTCCGGTCAGTTATGAGGGTTTAAATAATGTATATTAACACTTCAATTTTTAAAACCTGGTGTTCACAGTTTAAATTTGCAAAACTTGTGATTATCTCTATAAATCTAGACTTATGTATATAGTCAGACCATGGAGATATTGCGGGATCAGTGCCAGATCACTGCAATAAAGTTGATATTGCAAAAAGACAAGTCACAATTTTTTTTGGTTTCCCAGTGCATATAAAAGTAATGCTTGTATTATACTTTAGGCTATTAAGTGTGCAATAGCTTATGTCCAAAAAATGTACATACCTTAATTTAAAAAGACTTTATTACTAAAAAATACTAATGAATATCTGAATCTTCAGTGAGTCATAATCTTTTTGATAATCTTTTGACTGGTGGAGGGTCTAGCCTCGATGTTAATGGCTGCTGAGTAATCAAAGTGGTAGTTGCTGAAGGCTGCGGTGGCTGTGGCAATTTCTGAAAATAAGACAACAGCCAGGCGCTATGGCTCATGCCTGTCATCCCAACACTTCGGGAGGCAGAGACAAGAGGATGGCTTGAGTTCATGGGTTTGAGACCAGCCTGAGTAACTTGGGAAGTCCTCATATCTACAATAAATCCAAAAAATTAGCTGGACGTGATGGCGTGCATTTGTGGTTCCAGCTACTTGGAAGGCTAAGGCGGAAGGCTCACCTGAGTCCAGCAGGTCAAGGTTGCAGTGGCCGTGAGCCTGCCAATGCACACCAGCCTGGGTAACAGTGAGACTCTGACTCAAAAAAAAAAAAAAAAAAAGACAACAATGCAGTCTGCTGTTTCAACTCAATATTTCTTTCTTTCATGAAATATTTCTCTATAGCATGTGGTGCTATGTGATAGCATTTAGAACTTCATTCAGAATTGGAGTCAGCTGGATGTGATGGTTCAAGCCTATAATCCTAGCACTTTGGGTGGCTGAGGCGAGAGGATTGCCTGAGCCCACGGGTTCGAGACCAGCCTGAGCAACATGATGAGCCCTTGTCTCTACAATGAATCAAAAAATTATCTGGGCATGGTAGCACGTGCCTGTAGTTCCAGCTACTTGGAAGGCTGAGGCAGAAGGATTGCCGGAGCCCAGCAGGTCAAGGCTGCAGTAGCTGTGATCGTGCCACTGCACTCCAGCCTGGGTGACAGAGTGAGGCTCCAATTCAAAAAAAAAAAAAAAGTAAAAAAAAAAACCAGAATTGGAGTCAATTCTCTCAAACCCTGCTGCTGCTTTATCAACTAAGTTTTTGTAATAATCTAAATTTTTCATTGCATTTCAACAATGCTCACAGCATCTTCATCTGGAATAAGTTCCATCTTAAGAAACATTTATTGTGCCGGGGGCAGTGGCTCACACCTGTAATCCCAGCATTTTGGGAGGCAGAAGTGAGAGGATTACCTGAGCCTAGGGTTTCGAGACCAGTCTGGGCAACTTGGAGGGGCCTTGTCTCTACAATAAATCAAAAAATTAGCTGGGTGTGGTGGCGTGTGCCTGTATTTCCAGCTACTTGGACGGCTGAGGGGGAAGGATCGCCCGAGCCCAGCAGGTCAAGGTTGCAGTAGCGGTGATCATGCCACTGCACTCCAGCCTGGGCAATAGAATGAGACTCTGACTCAAAAAAAGTAAAAGAAAGAAAGAAAAGAAAGAAACCACTTACCTTGTTCATCCACAAGTAGCAACTCCTTTTCTGTTCAAGTGCTATCATGAGATTACAGCAATTCAGTCACACATTCAGGCTGTACTTTTTTTTTTTTTTTTGAGTTGGAGTCTCACTCTGTCGCCCAGACTGGAGTGCAGTGGCCACTCCCGGCCACCACAGCCTTGACCTACTGGCTCTGGCGATCCTTCCGCCTCAGCCTTCCAAGTAACCAGAATTACAGGCGTGCACTACCACGCCTGGCTAATTTTTTGATTTATTGTAGAGATGAGGTCTCGCCTGCCCAGGCGGGTCTCGAACCTGCGGGCTCAGGCAATCCACTCACCTCAGTCTCCCAAAGGCGCGGGATTACAGGCTGAGCCACTGAGCCCGGCGAAGTTCGCCATCTTATATGGGAACAATTCATGGTGCCTGAAAATAATTACAATAAGCCGAGCTTGGTGGCTCAGACTGTAATCCCGTGCTTTGGGAGCTGAGGTGAGTGGATTGCCTGAGCCTGTGGGTTCGAGACCCACCTGGGCAACTTGGCGAGACCTCATCTCTACAATAAATCAAAAAATTACCTGGGCATGGTGGTGCATGCCTGTAGTTCCAGCTACTTGGAAGGCTGAGCCGGAAGGATCGCCGGAGCCCAGCAGGTCGAGGCTGCGGTGGCCGGGAGCGGCCACTGCACTCCAGTCTGGGTGACCGAGTGAGACTCCAACTCAAAATAATAATAATAATAATAATTACAATAGTAACATGATGTTACAATAGTAACATCTCTACAATAAATCAAAAAATTACCTGGGCATGGTAGCATGCGCCTATAGTTCCAGCTACTTGGAAGGCTGAGGCAGAAGGATTGCCTGAACCCAGCAGGTGGAGGCTGCGGTGGCTGGGAATGGGCCGCTGCACTCCAGCCTGAGCAACAGAGTGAGACTCCAACTCAAAAAAAATGATGTATCCCTGCCACATCTACACAGTCAATGTGTGTGGAGGTAACAAGAAATACCATGCCTTCACAATAGCAAAAACATGGAACCAACCATGCTGGCCATTGAAACTGGACTGGATTAAAAAAATGTGGTACAGCTACATGATGGAGTACTATGCAGCCATAAAGAAGGACAAACATATGGACTTTGCAGCAACTTGGATGAATTTAGAGTTTATAATACTCAGTAATCTATCACAGAAAGAGAAAACTGAGTACCACTTGTTCTCACTCGTAAGCAGACACTGACATTTACCATAGTACTATAAGAAAGGGATTGGCAGTAGTGGGATACTGCCGGGGGGGGGGCACAATATCAATAAAGGTAACTGATCTCAAACCAGGCGAAGTGGGGACCAAAGGGAGGCCCAAATTTTACCTGTTCGATGACCACTTGTACACCTAATCCTGAATTGTACTCCACATCTTTGAAATTTTGTTTTGTTTTTGTTTGTTTGTTTGTTTGTTTTTGAGTTGAAGTCTCACTCTGTCGCCCAGACTGGAGTGCAGTTGTTTGTTTGTTTGTTTGTTTGTTTTGCTTGTTTTTGAGTTGGAGTCTCTGTCGCCCAGACTGGAGTGCAGTGGCCGCTCCCGGCCACTGCAGCCTCGATCTGTTGGGCTCCGGTGATCCTTCCACCTCAGCCTTCTGAGTAGCCGGAATTACAGGCGCACACTACCACGCCCAGGTGATTTTTTTATTTATTGTAGAGATGAGGTCTTGCTGCCCAGGCGGGTCTCGAACCCGCGGGCTCAGGCGATCCACTCACCTCAGTCTCCCAAAGGCACGGGATTACAGGCTGAGCCACCAAGCCTGGCTGTTTGTTTTTGAGTTGGAGTCTCACTCTGTTGCCCAGACTGGAGTGCAGTGGCCGCTCCCGGCCACCGCAGCCTCGCCTGCTGGGCTCCTGCGATCCTTCCGCCTCAGCCTTCCAAGTAGCTGGAATTACAGGCATGCGCTACCACACCCGGCTGATTTTTTGATTTATTGTAGAGATGAGGTCTCGCTGCCCAAGCGGGTCTCGAACCCGCGGGCTCAGGCAATCCACTCACCTCAGTCTCCCAAAGGCGCGGGATTACAGGCTGAGCCACCTGTAATTTCTTTTTAAAAAAGAAAACCAATTTTCTCAACTCTAAAAGAGAAAAGAAATACTATGCCCTGAGACATGGGGGAACATCTCCTGGGGCCCTAGATGTTGTACTTGCAAAACGAGGATTATCAGTGTAGTCTGCAAACACTGCCAATAACAAGCTAGTCTGTGTCAGGACCCTGGTGAAGAACGGCATCATGCTCACTGACAGCACACTGTAAGGATGATGCTATGAGTCCCACTATGTGCTGCCCCCGGGCTGCAAGAAGGGGGCCAAGCTGACTCCTGAGAGGAAGAGATTTTAAACCAAAAAAATTCAGAAGAAATACGGTGAGAAGAAAAATGAAAAATCAGCAGTCTCCTGGAGAAGAAGCTACAGGAGAGTCAACTTGCTTGCATTGCATCAAGACCTGATCAGTGTGGCCAAGCACATGGCTGTGTGCTAGAAGGCGAGGGAAGGGAATTCTATCTGAGAACAATCAATTAATCCTCCTCCTTCTTGTCTTAGCTTGTGCAATCAAGGTGTTTTATTGTTCCGTAATAATAATGATGATGGATGAAATAGTTTGCAACATTACAAGAATTAACAAAGTATGACAGAGACACACCCAGCTAAATCATGCCTGTATTTAAACAATACTTTGATATTCAACCTGAAATCATATTACATCCCTGAATTCATAATGCACAGCACAGTGCCTGGAACACAAAGAGCACTTAAATGTTTCTTAGATGAAATTCTTCAAAGTTAGTTTATTTTCTTCCTTATATTCATTCCATTTCCTCTAAGTACAAATTAAAGCTTTCCATTTTCATCCATAGGTATTACTCCTTTCAAAAGACAAAATTAGCTGGACGCAGTGGCTCACACCTGTAATTTCAGCATTTTGGGAGGCTGAGGCTAGAGGTTATCTGAGCCCACAAGTTTGAGACCAGCCCGGGCAACATGGCGAGGCCTCGTCTCTACAATTAAAAAAAAAAAAAACTTAGCTGGGTTTGGTAGCAGATACCCATAGTTCTAATTACTTGGAAGACTGAAGTGGAAGGATCACCTGAGCCCAGCAGGTAGAGACTATGGTGGCCGTTAGCGTGCCACTGCACTCCAGCCTGGGTGACAGAGTGGGACTCTGACTCAAAAAAAAAAAAAAGGTATTGCCTTGCTAGACTCTGATGTTACCATGTGTTCTTTGAGCTATGGCTATACACCATACTTCCTGTCTTTGCCCCCTCCTCCATCTCGGGGAGGTGAATCTTCTCTCTCTCTCTAATTTACTGTTAAATAAACTGTATTTTCTAATCTAGAAATCCCCCAAATGACAACAGATTTAGTTTCTAGATCTTTTTTTTTTTTTTTGAGTTAGTGTCTCACTCCTTCACCCAGGTTGGAGTACAGTGGCACATTCACGGTCACCCCACCATCGACGACCTGCTGGGCTCCAACGATCCTTCCGCTTCAGGCTTCCAAGTAGTTGGAACTACAGGTGCGCACTATGATGCCCGGCTAATTTTTGATTTATTGTAGAGATGAGATTTCTCGCCAAGTTGCCCAGGCGGGTCTCGAACCCATGGACTCAGGCAATCCACTAGCCTTGGCCTCCCTAAGTGCTGGGATTACAGGCTGAGCCACCGACCCTAGTCAGTTTCAAGATCTTAATTGGCCTATTTTGTGATTCTAGAATTGGGCAACTGCTCATTCTACAAAACAGAAAGGGTACATCATGAGCTGAGCAAAGGAGTTTGGTTTTATAGATAGAAAAGGGCTGGGGGAGTCAGAAACAGAATAAAAAACAGATGGGTCATTTCAGAGTTACTTTCCTTGCAAAGGTTAAAACAGAGGTGACTTCCTTATCAAGTCAGTTAAAGGAATGTTGGGAGATTTGGTTATTATATCTCACTCTCTTGACTTTTCCAAACATCAGATCAACAACTGAGTTTCAGCAGATGGTGTGGAACTTCAGCATGAGTAATTCCAATTTGGTTTGGTCTGTTGGGTGAAATGTTATTGAACAATTCCCCTTTTGGTAAGATTCTCTCATAGGTGAGAGTGTGACCAAAATACAGGGAAGCAGTACTTCTATCAGTGACCATCATTTTGGGTTATTTTATTTTATTTTATTTTATTTTATGAGTCAGTCTCACTCTGTTGCCTCCCAAAGTGCAGGGATTACAGGTTTGAGCCACCTTGCCCCGCCACTCAGTTGAGATGAAAAACCCAAAATGAGTCTAGGCGCGGTGGCTCATGCCTATAATCCCGGCACTTTTTGAGGCCAAGGTGAGAGAATTGCCTGAGCCTGTGGAATAGAGATCAGTCTGGGCAACTTGGTGAGACCCATCTCTACAATAATTCAAAAAATTATTCGGGTGTGGAGGCATGTGCCTGTAGTTCCAGCTACTTGGAAGGCTGAGGCGGAAAGATCACCTGAGCTCAGCAGGTCGAGGATGTGGTGGCCGTGAGCGTGCTGCTGCACTCCAGCCTGGGTGACAAAGTAAGACTCCAACTCAAAAAAAAAAAAAGAGCTTGGCTTGGTGGCTCAGCCTGTAATCCCGCGCCTTTGGGAGGCTGAGGTGAGTGAACTGCCTGAACCCGCGGGTTTGAGACCCGCCTGGGCAACTTGGCGAGACCTCATCTCTACAATAAATCAAAAAATTAGCCAGGTGTGGTAGCGTGCGCCTGTGGTTCCAGCTACTTGGAAGACTGAGGCGGAAGGATCGCCGGAGCCCAGAGGGTTGAGGCTGTGGTAGCCGGGAGCGGCCACTGCACTCCAGTCTGGGCGACAGAGTGAGACTCCAACTCAAAATCAAAAGAAAAGAAAAACCCAAAATGAGGCCAAGCACAGTAGCTCATGCTCATAATACCAGCACTTTGGGAGGTCAAGGTAGGAGGATTACCTGAGCCCACGGGTTCAAGACCAGCCTGGGCAACTTGGCAAGACCTCATCTCTACAATAAATCAAAAAATTAGCTGGGCATGGTGGTGCCTGCCTGTAGTTCCAGCTACTTTGAAGGATGAGGCTGAAGGATCACCTGAGCTCTGTAGCTCGAGGCTGCGGTGGCCATGAGTGTGCCACTGCACTCCACCCTGGCGCTGGGCGACAGAGGGAGACTCCAGCTAAAAAAAAAAAAAAAAAAAAAAAGACTTTTTGAAAGGATACAGTGCACCCAGGAGACTACTATTACGACCATCATGAGGATAATACCAAGAGTTTGGAGTATGTACCTTAGACAAAGTCCCCATGAATGAAACCAACTAAAATCAAACAGATCAAACAATGAGCCAGATAGGGAGTCCACCTGTCTTAACCAAGTAGCTTGCTTGTTAATTTGTTGCAACTGAATCTCTACAATACCTGGTACATTTACCTTTGTGCAACAAGTGTCAGCAACTGCATAGACTCCTTCCTGTTCAGCTAGTAGGTAATATAACAACTCATGGCTGGGTTAAATTAAATCAGGAAGTAACAAAAAGTGGATGGGACTGGGCATGGTGGTTCAAGCCTGTATTCCCAGCACTTTGGGAGGCTGAGGCGAGAGGATTGCCTGAGCTCAGAGGTTTGAGACCAGTCTGGGCAACTGGGTGAGACCTTGTCTCTACAATAAAAAAAAAAATCTGGTTGCACAACTTTGAATACTTTGAATTGTGTTTGCAGCTGCCACTGTGCCACTGTAGTTCTCTAACGCCAGTGTGGCCTCTAGCTTGCCAATTTCCAGCCGAAGGAGAAGGGGGTAAGTAAGGAGGCCTCTATACCATGCCTGGTACAAAGCAAACTGCCCCCATATCGCCCCGTGGTAAAGCACCCGGGAAGCCACTGGCTACAAAAGCCACTTGCTAAGAGTGTGCCCTCATGGGTACAGGCCTGGTACGGTGGCACTCTGTGAAATTATGTTATCAGAAGTTCACTGAACTTCTGATTTGCAAACTTCTTTTCCAGCGTCTTGTGTGAGAAATTGCTCAGGACTTCAAAACAGATCTGTGCTTCCAGAGCGCAGCTATTGGTGCTTTTCAGGAGGTAAGTGAGGCCTATCTGGTTGGCCTTTTTGAAGACACCAACCTGTGTACTATCCACGCCAAACGTGTAACAATTATGCCAAAAGACATGCAGCTAGCATGCCGCATATGCAGAGAGTGTGCTTAAATCCACTATAACAGGAAACATTTCATTCTCAAAAAAAAAAAAATTCTCTTCTTCCTATTATTGGTAGTTCTGTATATTAGATTTTATTCCCCCCATAGAGCCAAAGGTACCCAAGTATATGATTGCGAGTGGAAAAATAGGGGACAGAAATCAGGTATTGGGAGTTTTTCCATTTTCATTTGTGTGTGAATTTTTAATATAAAGAGGGTATAAGGCATTCATGCAAGTCAAAATGTTTCCGTGAACAAGTTTCAGCGGTTCAACTTTATAACAATTATAAATAAACCTGTCAAATTTTTCTGGACAATGCCAGCATTTGAATTTTTTTAAAAACAAGTAAATTTCTTGTTGATGGCAACTAAATGGCATTTGTAGCATTTTAATCATATAGTAGATTCCATCCATTCACTATAATATTCTTTTTTTTTTTTGGAGGTGGAGTCTCACTCTGTCACCCAGACTGGAGTGCAGCAGTCACTACAATGTCGACCTGCTGGACTCAGGTGATCCTTCCACCTCAGCCTTCTGAGTAGCCAGAACTACAGGTGTGCGCTACCACGCCCAGGCTAATTTTTTATTTATTGTATAGAGGAGGTCTCGCCAAGTTGCCCGGGTGGTTCTCGAACCTGTGTGGTCAGGCAATCCACTCACCTCGGCCTCCCAAAGTATTGGGACTACAGGCTGAGCCACCGAGCCCGGTCCACTATAATTTTCTAACTGAGCTGTCCTACATGGAAGTACATGTTTTTGATGTTGTCTGACTTCTGTGCTGTTCCTGTAAGTTTGCTATTAAAATACATTAAACTATAAAAAGAAAATAAAAAGTGGATGTAGAAGTCTTGCTCTATAAAAGAGATCACTAGTATTATATAACTTGAACAATAGTTGCATTAGAGATTTTGCTAAAGTTACATACTGGGTGGACTAAAGAATTTCTTAGGTCATGTAAAAATCTGGGTTTGGCATGACAGAGCCAACATTTCATCCACTTACCTGAAGAAGCTACTGATTGTGAAATTGGAATTACAGTATTATGCTGCCAAGCAAAAAAATGTAGGCATAAGTATGAAAAAATTAAGAGGGACAAGAGTCTCATTATAATGGGGAGTTGTTCTGATGCCTTGGAAAAAGCTTCCCATAGCACGAAATCGTCAACTTCTCATCATGATTTGTAGTTTGAATGTCTCTGGCTATGGCATCAGGGGTTTTGGTGAACTGTCTGTGTGGCCCACACAACAGGAATGAGACTTGTTCCTTGAAATTTACATCTAGTTGTCCAGCTTCAGCTTACAGGGCTTCAGGAACAGAGCAGTTCTTGTTTTCAGCTAAAGAGTTGTATTCAGATATTGGAGGAAACTAGAAGAATTCAGGTGTAGTCTAGTCAGCGGGTAGATAATAAAAAGTTGAAATCAACGAACAGGATTACAATCTAAAAACAGGTAACAGTTTTTCTTCAGAAACACAATTTTTCTAAGTCACCCTCATTTCTACTTAAGATAATCAGAGTAAAACGAATTTGTTGGCAAAATAAGTGTAGTCTCATCAGACTTGAGCTGGTTATTTATGTAAGTGCAGTAACAATAGCGATTGACCACATAGGTTCTTTTTTCTTTTTTTAAGTTGGAGTCTCACTCTGTCGCCCAGACTGGAGCGCAGTGGCCGCTCCCGGCCACCGCAGCCTCGCCTGCTGGGCTCCGGCGATCCTTCCGCCTCAGCCTTCCGAGTAGCCGGAACTACAGGCATGCGCTACCACGCCCGGCTGATTTTTTGATTTATTGTAGAGATGAGGTCTCGCTGCCCAGGCAGGTCTCGAACCCACGGGCTCAGGCAATCCACTCACCTCAGCCTCCCAAAGGCGCGGGATTACAGGCTGAGCCACCGAGCCCAGCTATAGGTTCTTTTTAAGTTTGCTTTGCTGGAATTTCTGATAAATCTCAGACTGGATCTTCAAAAATCTCTTGAGACCAGAAAGGTACTTCACCTGCAGTACCTACAAATCCTTTCTATACACATTCTCAAAGATGCATCCCAGGCAAAGCCTTAGTAATAAAACCAATATTTCTGCCAGGCATAGTGGCTCATGCCTGTAATCTCAGCACTTTGGGAGGCCAAGGTGAGAGGACTGCCTGAGCCCATGCGTTCAAGACCAGCCTGAGCAACTTGGCGAGAACTCATCTCTACAATAAATCAAAAAATCAACTGGGCATGGTGATGCGTGTCTGTGGTTCCAGCTCCTTGGAAGGCTGAGCCGCAAGGATCTCCTGAGCCCAGTAGGTCAAGGCTGCAGTGGCTGTGAGCGTGGCACTGCACTCCAGCCTGGTGACAGAGTAAGACTACAACTCAAAAAAAAAAAAACTGGCTGGGCTTGGTGGCTCAGCCTGTAATCCTGCGCTTTAGGAGGCCAAGGTGAGTGAATTGCCTGAGCCTGCGGTTCAAGACCCGCTTGGGCAACTTGGCAAGACCTCATCTCTATAAATCAAAAAAATTAGGCAGGCGTGGTAGCACGTGCCTGTAGTTCCAGCTACTTGGAAGGCTGAGGCGGAAGGATCGCCGGAGCCCAGCAGGTCGAGGCTGCGGTGGCCGGGAGTGGCCACCGCCCTCCAGTCTGGGCGACAGAGTGAGACTCCAACTCAAAAAAATAAAAAATAAAAGAAAAGGAAATGTTACTTGTATCATGACAATTTTACATAACCAAAGTTATATCTGATAACATATTCAATTTTTAGAAATTTCACACAGTATTTGGAACACATGTTATTAATTATTATTATAGTCACATAAATATAAGTTAAAGAGCCAGGCTCAGTGGCTCAACCTGTAATCACGCGTTTTTGGGAGGCTGAGGTGAGTGGATTGCCTGAGCATGCGGGTTCGAGACCTGCCTGGCCAACTTGGCAAGACCTCATCTCTACAATAAATCAAAATGAACTGGGCGTGGTAGCGCGCGCCTGTAGTTCCAGCTACTTGGAAGGCTGAGGCAGAAGGATTGCCAGAGCCCAGTAGGTCGAGGCTGCGGTGGCCGGGAGCAGCGACTGCACTCCCGTCTGGGTAACAGAGTGAGACTCCAACTCAAAAAAAAAAAAAAAAAAAAAAAAAATATATATATATATATAAAAAGTTAAAGAAGATACCCTTATTTCTTATTTGACAATGCTTCCCATATAATTTAACATATCAAATTAGCATGATAGGTTTAATATGACTTCTTTAGATGTCCCAGGGGCCTTTCTGTAATGTCCCAAAGTTTGTTTAAGGTCAAGAAGGCTTAATTTAAAATTTTATTTAGGGAAGTTTGTCAAAAATTCAAAAATATCAAAGGTTGAAAACTCTTGCTCAAAATAGGATCATGAGTCATCGTAAAATAATAGTCATTCACTTAACCAGAGTGATAATTAAAAGACATCAAAGGCAAGTGTTATAGCTCTTTTAGAATATGTTTAGTAGCCAGGCTCGGTGGCTCAGCCTGTAATCCCGTGCCTTGGGAGGCTGAGGTGAGCAGATTGCCTGAGCCCGCGGGTTCAAAACTCACCTGGGCAACTTGGTGAGACCTCATCTCTACAATAAATCAAAAAATTAGCCGGGCGTGGTAGCACACGCCTGTAGTTCCAGCTACTCGGAAGGCTGATGCGGAAGGATCGCCGGAGCCCAACAGGTTGAGGCTGCGGTGGCTGGGAGCGGCCACTGCACTCCAGTCGGGCAACAGAGTGAGACTCCAACTCACAAAAAAAAAAAGGATATGTTTAGCAGATTTTTTTGAACACTCCCCCAAGGGGGAATAAAGGGACAAATACAGAAAGTTACATAGTTGTAGAAAAAAAACTTATCTCTTTAATAAAGAGGACTCAGTTTTCTTAAGTAATCAAAACCTTCTAAAGACAAGACACACAAGAAAAATTTTTCTTTTTCTTTTTTTTTTTTTTTTGAGTAGGCGTCTTACTCTGTCACCCAGGCTGAAGTGCAGTGGCACGCTGCTCACGGCCACCGCAGCCTCCACCTGTTGGGCTCAGGTGATCCTTCCATCTCAGCCTTCCAAGTGGCTGGAACTACAGGCACGTGCCACCATGCATGGCTACTTCTTTGATTTATTGTAGAGTTGAGATCTCGCCAAGTTGCCCAGGTTGTTCTTGAACTCCTGGGCTCAGGCAATCCTCTCACCTCAGTCTCCCAAGGTGCTGGAATTATAGATGTATGCCACTGCGCCCGGCAAAAAAAATAATTTTTGAGTCATGGTCCTGCCCAGACAGGAGTGCAGTGACACAGTCACAGCTTACTGCAGCCTCAATTCCTGGGTTCAGGCCATCCTTCTGGGAATACAGGCATGCATTACCACACCGGGCTAATTTTTTTGATTTATTATTATTTTTTTTTTGAGTTGGAGTCTCACTCTGTCACCCAGACTGGAGTGCAGTGGCTGCTCCTGGCCACTGCAGCCTCGACCTGCTGGGCTCCGGCAATCCTTCTGCCTCAGCCTTCCAAGTAGCTGGAACTACAGGCGCGCGCTTCCATACCCGGCTAATTTTTTGATTTATTGTAGAGATGAGGTCTCGCCAAGTTGGCCAGGTGGGTCTTTAACCCATGGTCTCAGGCAATCCACTCGCCTCAGCCTCCCAAAGCACAGCATTACAGGCTGAGCCACCCAGCCAGCTTGATTTGTTATGGAGATGAAGTTTTGCTATGTTGCCCAGGCTGGTCTGGAAATCCTGGGCTCAAGTGATCTTGTACCTTGGACTCCCAAAGTGCAGGATTACAGTCATGTGCCACCACACTCTGCCAGAAATTATCTTGATAAAATAGAGAATCTTTGTTTCCTAGGTCAACTACTTAAAAGGTAAAGAAAATCCTTTCACTCTTTCTTATTAAGGGCAGTTCAAGCCATGTGCAGTGGCTCACCACTCCGACTCAAAAAAAAATGCAAATTACTGAAAAATAATTTTGAAACTTCGTAAGTGAAAGGGTAAATAAAGTTGGTAAATTCAAAATGGAGTAGTCGCCTTAGCTGCACTGCAGCCATTTTGAAGCAGACATTTTAACTGAGTTTTTTTCCCCTTTCTTCCTTTTTCCATGCTTTGCTAGTTAGTTATTGTGCTCCATACACCTCACCCTCTCATCGTTAGCCAAGGACAAACCTTGTTCACTGGAGATAGCTGTTGATCATTGTTTTGTAACTTTTAATTATATTTTGTACTAATTACTCATTTATTCTTTTTTTGGGGGGGGGTTGGAGTCTCACTCTGTCGCCCAGGCTGGAGTGCGGTGGCACACTCATGGTCACCGCAGCCTTGACCTGCTGGGCTCAGGTGATCCTTCCCCTTCAGTCTTCCAAGAAGCTGTAACTATAGGCATGTACCACCATGCCCAGTTTGTTTGTTTGTTTGTTTAACAGATGGCCAGAAAGTTGGAGTTTTTTTGTTTTTTTTTTTTGAGTTGGAGTCTCACTCAGTCACCCAGACTGGAGTGCAGTGGCCGCTTCCGGCCACCGCAGCCTCGCCTGCTGGGCTCCAGTGATCCTTCTGCCTCAGCCTTCCGAGTAGCCAGAATTACAGGCATGTGCTACCACACCCGGCTGAAGTCGGAGTTATTGAGAAGACAGAAAAGCTCCCAGAGAGGGGAGGAGACACAAGGGAATTGCCCATTGTTTGATTTATTGTAGAGATGAGGTCTCGCCAAGTTGCCCAGGCTGATCTTGAACTCGTGAGCTCAGGCAATCCTCTCACTTTGGCCTCTCAAAGTGCTGCCAGTATAGGCGTGAGCCACTGCTCCCAGCACTATTTTATTCTAAGCATCTGTTTTCTGGCAATGCATGGCCTAGCTAACCTCATCTCCCATAACTGCCCACTGGCCCACCACCTGGAATCACAAGACTAATTGCCTTGACAAAGGCAAAGAAAGCCAGGCCAGTGTTATTAACACCCAAGAATGCAGTTGCTGGAGATTTTTTTACTAGTCCTACCTCCTTACATAAACTTTAATAGCCCTCTCCTTAAAATATATGCTACACTTGCCTGTGAGCATTGGTCTGTGGAAAGTGAGTAATAAATTTTGTTTCTTTTTTGTAAATCATTGCTTTATTCCCATGATACTGGCCTACCTTGCCTCAGTTTATCCTTACATTTGGTGGCTCATATGGGGACCCCAACATTTTGGGGGGGTCCCCTCCGTGACTCTTTCCTCACTCTTCTTTTTCCAACCTGTGGCTCCCTGTGGACCGTGCTAGAACTTGGTGACAATTGACGGCTCTGGGCCCAGCAGCTCTCTGGTGAGTCTGAAGTTCCCAAGAAGGTTGCAATCTGCTGGGGCCCATTAGGGGAAAAAGCTAAGGTCTGCTCTCTATCTTTTCCCTCAGCCAAGGTCTCTGAGTTTCTCTGTGGACCAGACTAGATCTTGGAGGGCAACTGATGGCCTTTTGCCAGGGTGACTCCCTGGGGAGGCAAAAAGGCCCCCAGAGGGAGGTCTCGGGCCACCATCACCTGTTAGGGTAATGAGCGAGGTGCTTGGTTCTTTTTTCTTTTCTTTTTTTTTTTGAGTTGGAGTCTCACTTCATCCTCCAGGCTAGAGTGCAGTGGCATACTCACAACCACCCCAGCATCGACCTGCTGGGCTCAGGTGATCCTTCCGTCTCAGCCTTCCAAGTAGCCGGAGCTAAGGGTGCAGTAATTTTTGATTTATTGTAGAGACAAGGTCTCGCCAAGTTGCCCGGGCTGGTCTTGAACCTGCGTGGTCAGGCAATCTACTTACCTCAGCCTCCCAAAGTGCTGGGATTGCAGGCTGAGACACTGAGCCTGGCCAGCTCTTTTTTCTATGCCACTTACTATTTACTTTCATCGTCTGTGATGAGCTACATCGAATAAATGTTGCCTGGTTGCTTCAGCCTTGTCTGGTACAAAATTACATCACCAGTGAGTTCAAACTCCATTTTACTCTTAGCTAAGGGGGTTTTTGAGCATGACCTGAGAGGCCTCTATCTTTGTTTGGTAGTTTTTGGAGGTCCCAAGAAGGTTGCAATCTGGGGCTGGAGCTCCAGGCCCTCTGGGGGAAAAAAAAATCTATGGCCCTCCTAAGGCTCAGAGCTACTCCTAAAGCTCCTTTGAACTCATATATGGGTGACCTCTTCTACTACAGCCTGGAATACACACAGAGCTCCCTCCCTTAGGAAACTATCTCCCAGGCTTAGAACTAGCCAGGCAACTTTTTTTTTTGTGAGTTGGAGTCTCACTCTTGCCCAGGCTGGAGTGCACTGGCATGCTTACAGTCACTGCAGCCTCTACCTGCTGGATTCAGGTGATCCCTCTGCCTCAGCCTTCCAAGTAGCTGGAACTACAGATGCACACCACCATGCCCGGCTTGCTTTTTTTGTGTGTGATTTATTGTAGAGACGAGGTCTCACCAAGTTGCCCAGGCTGGACACGAACCCCCAGGCTCAGGCAATCCTCTCGCCTTGGTTTCCCAAAGTGCTGGAATTACAGGCTGAGCCACCACACCCAGCTGCCAGAAAATTTAAGGGACTATGCTGGTTAACATCTCCCTGCTTCCTGTGGGGGCACACCTCTGGTATCTCAGTTGCAACCTGGAGACAGGGTACTTCTTAAAGATTTACCTAGCCAAACTAAACCCCTCCAACCACCTTGGAAGGGGCCCTTTCAAGTGATATTATTATATTTTGAGTTGGAGTCTCACTCTGTCACCCAGGATGGAGTGCTGTGGCACACTCTTGGTCAGCGCAGCCTCGACCTGCTGGGCTCAGGGCAATCCTTCCAACTCAGCCTTCCAAGAAGCTGGAACTACAGGCATGCACCGCCACCACTGGCAAATTTTTTGATTTATTGTAGAGATGAGGTCTCGCCAAATTGCCCAGGCTGGTCTCAAACTCATGGGTTCAGGCAGTCCTCTCACCTTGGCCTTCCAAAGTGCTGGGATTATAGACATGGCATAAGCCACCACGCCCGGCCCTTTCAAGTAATCTCAGCCACCCCTACAGTAGCCAAACTTTTGGAATTTCCTTCCTGGATCCACTTATCCAGAGTCAAGATAGCACCTCCACTACTTCCAGAAACTCCTACTCTAGAACAATCCACACCAAGGCTATACACCTTGGAAACACAAGGCGATCTCAAATACCTCTTTAAAAAGGTCGATTTAGGCCAGGTGTGGTGGCTCATGCCTGTAATCCCAGAACCTTGGGAGGCCAAGGGGAAGAGGATTGCCTGAGCCCATGGGTTCCAGACCAGCCTGGGGAACATGGTGAGACCTCATCTTGACAATAAATCAAAAAATTAGCTGGGCATGGTAGCAAGCATCTGTAGTTCCAGCTACTTGGAAGGCTGAGGCGGAAGGATTGCCTGATCCCAGCAGTTGGAGGCTTTGGTGGCCAGGAGCATGCCACTGCGCTCCAGTCTGGGAGACAGAGTGAGATTCCAACTAAAAAAAAAAAAAAGATTAGCAAACAGGCTATTTCCTATGGGATGCCCTTATTGTCAACCTCAAAAATCTATTAAAACCTGTAGAGACAGGCACAGTGGCTTAAGTCTGTAATCCCAACACTTTGGCACGCTGAGGCGAGAGGATTTCCTGAGCTCAAGTGTTCAAGACTAGCCTGGGCAACTTGGTGAGACCTCGTCTCTAGAATAAATAAATAAACTAGCCAGGCATGGTGACGTGTGCCTGTGGTTCCAGTTACTTGCAAGGCTGAGATGGAAGGATCGCCTGAGTCCAGCAGGTTGAGGCTGCGGTAGCCATGAGCATGCTGCTGCATTCCAGCCTGGATGACAGAGTAAGACTCTGACTCAATTAAAAAAAAAACAAAACATTTAGAATGTGGTTTAAAGCATCTACATATATTGATTGTGAGTTATAGATATGTTTAATCACCCATTTAATGTTTTGTAATGAAGTCACCTACTACAGACACATTGATTGGTGGACAACTCCAGATTGAGGCTCTTTAACCTGGTCTGCAGGAAAACTATGAGATTTGCAAGACTTCATAGATGCCAGATCTGTGACAACTTCTTCTCTGTTACCTTTAATTTCTCTCTGTGTGCTAACTCTAGACTCCTTCTAGACCAGGGGCTGTAGATAGAAATCAGTTTTGGGCAACCATACCAAAAAGCCTTGGAATCATTCACTTAAAGATAAGGATGACTATACCTATTCAACATGGACCTTGCCGGCGTGCTGATTTTCCTGTTTGTGGTAACTTTAAGTCAAACCTACCCACTAGTATATGAAGCTCTAATAGTGTCTGGTTTTGTGCCACCCACTCCAGATCTAAATACCCAAGATAATCTACAGTTAGCGGGTTCTCCTACTCCACTGAGTGACCTTCTCTCTACTTACAGAGCACCTGCTAGGGTTTCATCAAGACTCTGATGATTTTTGCCACGAACAACATCCCAATGTAGCTGCATTCCAAGAAGTATGAGTATTGTTGTATTCTTCCCTGCCTCCAACAACTTGGGCACAACTAGGCCCCCCAAGAAATCCTTGATATTTTAGTTAATACTTATGGTCAGGCTCGGTGGCTCAGCCTGTAATCTCAGCACTTTGGGAGGCCGAGGCGAGTGGATTGCCTGCGCCTGTGGGTTCGAGATCAGTCCGGGCAACTTGGCAGGACCTCGTTGCTACAATAAGTCGAAAATTAGGCTGGGCTTGGTGGCTCAGGCTGTAATCCCGCAGCTTTGGGAGGCTGAGGTGAGTGGATTGCCTGAGCCCACAGGTTTGAGAACTGTCTGGGCAACTTGGTGAGACCTCATCTCTACAATAAATCAAAATGAGCCGGGTGTGGTAGCGTGCGCCTGTAGTTCCAGCTACTTGGAAGGCTGAGGCGGAAGGATCACTGGAGCCTAAGTAGGTTGAGGCTGCGGTGGCTGGGAGCGGCCACTGTACTCCAGTCTGCGTGACAGAGTGAGACTCCAACTCAAAAAAAACAAAAACAAAAAACAAAACAAAACACAACAAAAATTAGCTGGGTATGGTAGTGTGTGCCTGTAGTTCCAGCTACTTGGAAGGCTTAGGTGGAAGGATCGCTGGAGCCCAGCAGGTCGACACTGAGGTGGCCGTGAGTGTGACACTGCACTCCAGCCTGGGTGATAGAGTGAGATTTCAACTCAAAAAAACCCCACACAATTTATGTTAAGCATGGTACAATAATATTAATAACCTCAATGCGTGCAAAGGCTGCAAATTTCTGCACCTCAACCAACACAGAAACCCAGTTCCAACTTAGAACTAATAGAACTAGCTTCTTGGGAGTATATTCGTTTCAAAAATTTAACTAAACTGTTCATTTCCTTAATGGAACTGTCATCTTAGCTAATTACAGTGGCCAACTTATAGCAACCAACTGGCTTCCCTGAGGGAGGGCAGGGTTATTGGGAGGAATTTTACATCCAGGACTCAAGGTCAAATCCCACTGTAGGACTCGCAGAGACATGGAAACAGATTGTGGAGCGATTCAACTCTGGACTCAAGGCTTTAAGAGCTGTTGAAGGTATGGGATGGATTCCTATAGTAGGATCTCACATGGCTGGAGTTGTTATGCATGGTTATATCTTATCTGATCTTCATGCTTTAATATGCCAGGAACACTATGTTGCAGAATATACTTACCGAGCATTAGTTCTACTTGGTAAAGAAGAAGGAGAAATCAGACAGCATATAATGACTAATAGCATAGCACCAAATTTTCCTTTTTTTTTTTTTTTTAGTTGGAGTCCCACTCCATCACCCAGACTGGAGTGCAGTGCCCGCTCCTGGCCACCGCAGCCTCGACCTGCTGGGCTCCGGCGATCCTTCCGCCTCAGCCTTCCAAGTAGCTGGAACTACAGGCGCACGCTACCATGCCTGGCTAATTTTTGATTTATTGTAGAGATGAGGTCTCGCCAAGTCATGTAGGTGGGTCTCGAACCCACGGGCTCAGGCAATTCACTCACCTCGGCCTCCCAAAGCATGGGATTATAGGCTGAGCCACCGAGCCTGGCAGCACCGAATTTTCTATTGGCAAAGGTAGGAGACCTCTGTGGAGTGGTAGGTGGTATGTGTTGTACTACCATTGATGATTTACAATCCAATATGTCAAATTATGTTAATACATTAGAAGCTTTAGCTGAACAAACTTCTACTTTATGAGGTCATTTTCAACTTTCTGCTATTGTTTCAACTACTCTAGGAGTTTTTATTATCATTTGTTTAATCACATTCACTTGTGCTTTAGCACACTGCTTTATACCTAGAAAAGAAAGAATGTTCCATAATTTTTTTTTTTTGGAGTTGGAGTCTCACTCTGTCGCCCAGACTGGAGTGCAGTGGCTGCTCCCGGCCACCACAGCCTTGACCTGCTGGGCTCCGGCGATCCTTCCGCCTCAGCCTTCCAAGTAGCTGGAACTACAGGCGCGCTACCACACCCGGCTAATTTTTGATTTATTGTAGAGATGAGGTCTCGCCAAGTTGCCCAGGTGGGTCTCGAACCCGCGGGCTCAGGCAATCCACTCACCTCGGCCTCCCAAAGGCGCAGGATTACAGGCTGAGCCACCGAGCCCGGCTGTTCCATAGATTTTTGCCCTGAATTCCACTCCTCTTGTTTTCGGTGGGAAGGTAGGTAGGGACATTTCTATGCCCCACTCTGGCCGGAAGTAGTTACAGAAGACTGACCTTTGCCCCTGTTCTTTAGCTGCAAATAAGAATATTTAAAACAACAAGAGGAGGGAATGAAAGGGTAAAGTTAGTACTGTCAAAATGGAGTTGGCTTAGCTGAACTGCAGCCATTTTAAAGCAGACATCTTAACTGAGTTGTTTTCTTCTTTTTTTCCACATGCTTTGCTAGTTAGTTATTGCGCTCCATACATCTCACCCTCTAATCATTAGCCAAGGACAAACCCAGTAATTAGAGATAGTAAACTGGAGATAGCTATTGATAATTGTTTTGTAACTTTTAATTATATTCTGGCCTAATTACTCTTTTATTCGAAGTATCTGTTTCCCGGCAATGCAAGACCAAGCTAACCTCACTTACTGTCATCAGCCTCCTGTAACTGCCCACTGGCCCACCACCTGGAATCACAAGACTGATTGCCTTGACAATGGCAAAGAAGGGAAGACCAGTGCTATTAACACCCAAGAATAGTTGCTAAAGATTTTTTAATAGCCCTGCGTCCTTATAGAAACTTTAAAAGCCCTCTCTCCTTAAAGCATATGCCACACTTGCCTAGGTTGGGAAAAGTGAGTAATAAACTTTTTTTTTCTTTTTGAAAATCTTTGCTTTTTTTCCCAATTACCTTGCCTCATTTTATCCTTAAGTAAGGTTATTTGTAAATTTTTTACCTTTTACTTTCCCTAATTTACTCATTCTTTTTTTTTTTTTAGTTGGAGTCTCATTCTGTCACCCAGACTGGAGGGCAGTGGCACGCTCCCAGCCACCGCAGCTTCGACCTGCTGGGCTCAGGTGATCCTTCTGCCTTAGCCTTCCAAGTAGCTGGAACTACAGGCACACGCCACCATGCTGGCTAATTTTTTGATTTATTGTAGAGATGAGGTCTTGCCAAGTTGCCCAGGCTGGTCTTGAACCTGCAGATTCAGGCAATCCTCTCACCTTGGCCTCCCAAAGTGCTGGGATTATAGGTGTGAGCCATTGCACCTGGCCTAATTTACTCATTCTTAACACTTATGTTTAAATTGCTTATGAAAAACGAAGCTAGCCATCATCTTAAGTTTTCTTGTTGACAAGTCAGACAAGTATCAAAAATACTACAAAACCAAAGAAACTAGAAAGCTAATTATGGGCCTTCTCCCCCCCGCCCCCACAACTGACATGCATCAAGACAGTTGAGAAAAGAAAAACAGTTCGGAGCAGTCTATGCTATGCTGCCTCTTCAAAATGTATCAGGCCCAGGGAGACAATGATCATGGGACTTCATTCATGCCACCTCCACTCCTTGCATGCACCCATGCCCAGAGGCAAATATTTAAAAGCATTTTGTTCTTGACTAGCTTCCTCACTATCTTCATGTTCCTGGAATTTGTCTTACAAAATACCATGTCTAGCCAATCAATAGCTTATGTTATTTTAGTGTTAATTCTTGTAAACAACGTAGGAACTGCCTCTTTTTTCTTTCTTAAAAACCCACTTGTATCTGCTGCTAGCTGGAGTGTATACTCAACTTGAATCTCTGGCCCAAGGTGGTCATCCTCGAGGTTTGGGCTTGAATAAACACTATACTTCATCATGATTTCTGAATTTCATTATTTAAAGTTGACACATTCACCAATGTATGTTTAGTATGCATTCTACTTGGAGAAAAAAAAACCTTTTATTTGAGGAATTCAACTCCTTTCAAATTATCATGCCCAAGCAGGGTGTGGTGGCTCAAGCCTATAATTCCAGCACTTCGGGAGACTAAGACAAGAGGATTTGCCTGAGTCCAGGAGTTTGAACCAGCCCGGCCAACATGGCAAGACCTCGTCTCTACAATAAATAAAAAAAATTAACTGGATGTGGCAGCGCACACCTGTAGTTCCAGCTACTTGGAAGGCTGAGGCAAAAGGATTGCCTGAGCTCAGCAGGTTGACACTGGGTGGCTGTGAGCATGCCACTGCATTCCACTGCATTCCATACAGAGTAAGACTCGTAGCTCAAAAAAAAAAATTATCATGCCCAGAGAGTCATTAAAATGATACAGCAATCATGTCCTACTTCT
The DNA here is from genome assembly GCA_027257055.1 of Cephalopachus bancanus. Classification (NCBI taxonomy): domain Eukaryota; kingdom Metazoa; phylum Chordata; class Mammalia; order Primates; family Tarsiidae; genus Cephalopachus; species Cephalopachus bancanus. The sequence continues at coordinate 1,724,031 of JAPVLO010000030.1, read as the reverse complement.
AACCTTGAGCTATATATTAATAGTTACCTCTCGAAACTGCTTGCTATTGCCACAAGTAGCTATCAAGTAACCTTGTAATGCCTTACCAGACACTATAACCCACTCTCTATAGCCTAACAACATATAGCCAGTCACTCCTCAGTGTTGAGAACTAAATCTGATCGTTTTCTTCTCTTACCCAAATTCTTTTTTTTTTTTTTACTTATTATAGAGACAAGGTCTCGCCACATTGCCCAGACTGGTTTCGAACTTCTGAGCTCAGGTGATTTTCTCACCTCCACCTCCCAAAATGCTGGGATTAAAGGTGTGAGCCACCGTGCCTGGCTGAGCAGAGATCCCTTAATGAGTGGGAATATGTAGTTGAGGGGCTTGAAAATTGTGCCAGAAGTAGACAAAGCCAGATGTTTTACTCAAAGGTGGGGCATGCAGACGATAGGGAATGACCTGACCTGTATCATCCCAAATTTTTCTTTTCTTTTTTTTTTTTTGAGTAGGAGTCTCACTCTGTCACCCAGACTGGAGGGCAGTGGCACACTCATGGTCACTGCAGCCTCGACCTGCTGGGCTCTGGTGATCCTTCAGCCTCAGCCTTCCAAATAGCTGGAACTACAGGCACGTGCCACTACGCCTGGTTAATATTTTGATTTCTTGTAGAGATGCGGTCTCGCCAAGTTGCCCGGCTGGTCTGGAACTCATGAGCTCAGGCAATTCTCTCACCTCGGCCTCCCAAAGTGCTGGGATCATAGGCGTGAGCCACTGGACCCGGCCTCATCCCAAATTCTTAACTAAAGGTCTTGTGGAGTCATTGCCTGATAAGAACTCACCAGAGTTTTTTACCCTATTACCCTAGATCCTAAAGTTTACTTTCCAACTTGTCTCTAGCATAGTATAACATGACAAATGTATGCAGGTTTATGGCCCTGCAAAACCATCTCTTATGAGACTTATCTCAGACTCCAGGAAGCCTTCTAAGACATTTATCTATTCTCCCTGAAATCTACCACTCATAGGGTTTCATCTACATATCAACACACCTGGAATTTTCCCACACGCTTATGTTAACAAAGTACCTCCTCTACTAATTTCCCAAATTCTCCAGATAGAACTGCAAATTACCAGTCAAGAAATCTTTGAATTCACCAATGACCTACAAGGAAATGTCTCTCCTTCCTGGGCCAAACCAAAGAAACTATCACATATATTGATTAACGGTTTCTTGTAACTTCTGCCTTCCTAAAGTGTAGTAACCAAGCCTTCATTTAGCCACAGTGGGCACATGTTTTCAGGATTTCCTGACAATGGGTGTACCTGGGCTTAAGTCCTCAAGTTTGGCTCAATAAACCATCTTAAATATTTTACAGAGTTTGGCATCTTTTCATAATACAATGAGAATTCCTGGCACACAATTTTGTATCCTGTCCCCCTTTTTCTGCCTTTAAAAACCTGCTTGTAGCTGAGTGTGGCTGCTCACACCAGTAATCCTAGCAACTTGGGAGGTGGAGGTGAGAGAGTTGCCTGAGTCCGGGTGTTTGAGATCAGCTTAGGCAACATCGCGAGACCTTTATAGATTGAGATGTTGCCTGATTCTATTGCAAATTAAAACCAACAAGATTTTTTTTTTTTTTAAGTCGGAGTCTCACTCTGTCACCCAGGCTAGAATGTACTGGTACCCTTACGGCCACCGCAGCCTTGACCTGCTAGGCTCAGGGGATCCTCCTGCCTCAACCTTCCAAGTAGCTGGAACTACAGGTGCACGCCACCACGCCTGATAATTTTTTGATTTTTTTGTAGAGATAAGGTCTCTCCATGCTGCCCAGGCTGGTATCGAACCCTGGACTCAGGCCATCCTCTCGCCTCCGCCTCCCGGAGTGCTAGCATGACAGGCATGGGTCCCCGCGCCCGGCGGGCCAATCTCTTTTTATAAACAGAGCACCCTACACTTCCTTCCACAAACGGTTCTTCTGCCCCTGTGTCACGCGTCTTGGGGACAACGCTACCCGCGCTCCAGGGTTCGGCCCTCCCCAGGGCCACCGCTTCCTCCGGCCTCAATTTCCCCCCCGGGGAAAGCGCCGAGCCCGAGCCCCTCCCGAGCCGCGGGCAGCCCCGCCCAGGGGGCGGAGCCGGGGCGGGGCGTCGGGCTCTTCCGCCTTCTTCCGCGCCGCGCGGCCTGGTGCGGGCGGCGCATGCGCGGGGCGCCCCCTCCCCGGCCCTGGCGTCCGCTTCCCCGCCGCTCGCGCTGCCGCTGCCGCCTCCAGCCCCCGCGCCGCCTCCGGAGTCCATGGCCGGGACGCGCTGGGTCCTCGGGGCGCTGCTCCGCGGCTGCGGCTGTAACTGCAGCAGCTGCCGCCGCACCGGCGCCGCCTGCCTGCCCTTCTACGCGGCCGCCGGCTCCTTCCCCTCGGGCGTCTCGGGCCGCCGCCGTCTGCTGCTGCTGCTCGGGGCCGCCGCGGCCGCCGCCTCCCAGACGCGGGGCCTCCGGGCCGGGCCCGCGCCCCCCGGGAGGCTGGCGGGGCCTCCCCCTGCGGTCCCCTCCGCCGCGGCCGCGGCCGCCGCCTCCTACCCTGCCCTGCGCGCCCCTCTGCTGCCGCAGTCGCTGGCGGCGGCCGCGGGCCCGGCGCGGGGCTACTGCCAGGTACGTGGACCGCCCCCCACCGCCCCGGGCGCTCGCGGGCCCCCCCAGCCCCCCCCCCCGGGGCCCGCGCGCACGCGCCCTCGCGCCCCTCCGCGGGCGCGCCCTGGGGCCCGCGGCACGCGCCGCGCCCCCGCCCCGCCCGCCCCGGCCTCCGATTGGGCCCCGGAACTGGGGCCGCTCTCCCGGGCCGGGCTCCGTCCGGGTTTTGTTCTCCCCTCGCGTCTCAGGTCTGTGGGGCAGGGGGTGAGTGTGGCTGGGGTGAAGGTGGAGGCCTCGCTCCCGCTGGGGCCATGGTAGGTTTCGCGAGGCCGCTGACGCCCGCACCCTGCAGCCCTCCCCCCTCCCCCTCTCGCTCTCCCTCTCCGCCCGCCGGCCGTGAAGTTGGAAGGCCGGGCCCGCGGACGCGGGAGCTCCCGTGCAGCCCCGGCGGCGAGGGCCGCGGACGGGGAGGGCTCACGCGCCCAGCTGGGGGGCCCGGTCCCGGGGCAAGGCGGGCTGTCCCGGCTCGCGGAAGGTCACCTCTGCACCTCTCCTTAACTCGGAATGCCCTCTAGGTTTGCAGGTCGTCGTCGCCTAAACAGTGTGCGGCTGAGATGGGTGGAGGAGGTGGAGGGAACGGGGCCAGGAGGGTTGAGGCCACAACTTGGGGTTCCAGGAACGAATCTACAGTGTTTTGTTTTCTTTTTGAAGAAGTCAGTGTGTGCTTGAAGAACTCCGATTGCAAATATTTTGGGCCTTGTAGGTGAAGCTTTCTCTCCTGCCTGTTACGTGGCATCTGGAAAGTGTCTGCACACCGTTTCCCAGCCCCTGATGCCCTGGGTCGTAGTTACAGTCATTTGTGCTTCTCCTTGAACTTACGGAAATAACGGGAGGCTGGTCGGCCTGGCTGCTGTCTGCCAGTGGCTGAGCTAATTGATTTGAATCTCGGCCCAATACTTTCTGCTGCCCCTTTTTCTCTAAGAGCTTGCGGGGTTTATGGAATTCTGGGGAAATGGGGAAAGTTGCCTCAAAAGAAACCCCAACCACAAAACTATCTCTAACAAGCCTTTGTGAGCTGGCCGCTCTCTCATTTTTCCCTGGAAATTAATTAAAATGATACGGTTTGTTGAGTATCTACTATGTGTTTGACACTGTGCTTACATGTATCATCGATTCCTTAAAATTGAACAGAAGTCTTAATGAAAACGATGGCTGTTACAAAGGTATCTTTGTCCTTAATCCAGTAGAGTGCATGTCTTCAAGCCGGAGTTGTCTTCCTAGGTTATGGTTATAGTGCTTGTTGGAGTCTTATTAAAGTCCAGTTTTTGCTTAGTCTTATAAAATAGAGTTCTTTAGCGTCACATTGCTGCTGTTGCCCTTTACGATCTTCTCTTGATCGGCTGGTCTGGCATACCAGCTGACACGTTAATCTTTCCAAGGCATCCTGCTGTCTTGTTGATTTACCCGGCTCTCTGTCTTTTATTAACTTCCCTCTGCCTAGCAAGTAAAGGACATACATTGAGTCCAGCACTTGAGGCCTTCTCCTCTGCGGTACCAGGTTCCTTTTGCCAGCTCATCTTTGGCTCCTAATTGTACCCCACAATGTAGACACGTGATTATTTGCTGTTTTTCACATTGTCTGTTCTTATTGCTTCTTTCCTTCACCTTCAAACTGGAATGCCCTGTCTTTTAGATATCCCTGTCAGAATGTTATCTTTTCATAAAGGATAAAATACCCCATCCTAATTCTTCCATTACTGCTCTGTTTTGAATTCCGACAGTAATTAGTGTCTTAATTATAGCACCTGAAGCATCTGGTTTGGTGTGCTTGCCTTATTCTAGATAGTAAGTTCTTTGAGATGAGGTTCTAATATGGTGTATTGTGTGTAGAGGGCAGTCGACTAGTGGGACCATCTTGTTCTGCCTTTTAACTAAAACACTATTGTTAGATATAACTCGGAGTTGAATTTAAAAATAAGCCCTGAGTAAAGATTGTGTCCTGCCAAACAATTAAGATATACTTGCTTACTGCTTTAGGGTGGCTGCTGAAATAGTATTAACGCCTCTGAATTTTAGTTTGTAGAAATAAGCATTTTCCAGGTAAGTTGTCAAGGAAATATTTTTACATTTGTTCATTTCTCTTGGAAGGAGTCCAAAACTACCTACCTGGAAGATCTTCCACCACTTCCTGAGTATGAATTGGCCCCATCCAAATTAGGAGAAGAAGTAGATGATGTTTATCTCATTCGAGCTCAAGGATTGCCCTGGTCGTGCACTATAGAAGATGTACTTAACTTTTTCTCAGGTATATTTTATATTTGTTTAAATAGGTAGTTTTGTCTGAGTAAAAAGGGAGTCCCACAAAGCCCAAGTAAGACTTCCTGTAGACTTCCTCTTTGATGGTTGGGAATTTTTTTGATTCTGGCTGGTTCCATATTTGTATCAAGTGATTCCATGTGTACTGTTTGTGGTATGTACCAGATTTTTTTTTTTTTAAAAATTTTCTTGAGTTGGAGCCTCACTCTGTTGCCCAGGTTGGAGTGCAGTGGCATGCTCACGGCCACTGCAGCCTCGACCTACTGGGCTCAGGCTATCCTTCCACCTCAGCCTTCCAAGTAGCCAGGACTACAGGTGCACACTACCACGCCCAGCTTATTTTTTGATTTATTGTAGAGACGAGGTCTCACTATGTGTCCTGGGATGGTCTCGAACCTGCAGGCTCAGGCATCCTCTCACCTCGGTCTCCCAAAGTGCTGGGATTATAGGCCAAACTTGGCCTGTACCAGATTTAAATACTGAATGCAAAAAAAAAATCTAATGTTAAAGCTACATGCCCACACCTCATCTACAAGGGTACCTGCATAATAAACATTTGTATACCTAACCCTGGATTGTACCCCTCATCTTTAAAATGAAATTTTTTTAAAGAAAGAGAAATAAAACTACATGCCATGAAACCTGTTTTTTTTTTTTGCAGTTTTAAGGTGTACAAATCAAAAAGCCAAACCAGTTAGTTGAAAGTACAGGATTAAGAGTACCTCTTTATGTAATACATACATTTAGAATGCATGGTCACTTAGTATCAAGGGATAAAATTCCTGTAATATGTTTGGAAGGCTTATCAGTTGGAGAAATTTTTGTTTTTTTGTTTCTGTATCTATGATTTCTAATTTTCCTTTTAAGAGACTTTAGAAGATACCACCTTAAAATGTTGTAAAAGATATAGCTGGACTGCCTTAATGTTTATAGCATTGTGTGGGCCAGACATTTTTTAAAGCCACTTGCCACATATTTGACTTACTCTCTTGATAAGAAGTATGAAGTATGGAGATGTCTTTCCTTGGTAATAAAAAGAGAGAAAGTTAAGTTGTGATAGCAAAATTACTCTTTTTTTTTAGATTTTAAAATACAGTTTATTTAAAAAGTAAATTAGAGAGAAAATGAGAAAGAGAAGATTCACCTCCCCAAGGTGGGGGAGGGGGCCAAAGCCAGGAAGCATGACAACACAACAACAGACTCTAGCAGGGCACTGGCCTATAATAGCAAAATTACTCTTATGGGAGCTGCTTTAGAGTCTTGTCGATATGGTTTTAGAGAAAATAGTTAGGTTTATAAATTGATGTGTAAACTTAACTATATTTAGTCTCCTTAAGTGATGTGAAACTGATTGTAATGGGCATAATTCATTTTGTGTTGAACCTACCCTGATTTGCCATTTAATATGGTTAGGAAGGAGATCAGAAACTTATGTGCTAAGGTTTGCTTATCTTTTCTACTTAGAACTTTATTTATTTGTATTTTTAAGTCAGAGTCTCTGTCTCCCAGGCTGGAGTGCCGTGTATGATCACAGCTCACTGCAGTCTTGCTATGTTGCCTAGGCTGGTCTCAAAACTCCTGGGCTCAAATAATCCTTCTTCCTCAGCCCTCAGCCTCCCAACGTGCTGGGATTACGGACATGAGGCACCATGCTCAGCCTATGTGGCACATTTTAGAGACTACAACCTTATTGGTGTTTTTTGTTGTTGTTGTTGTTTTAAGTCAGAGTCTCACTCTGTTGCCCAGGCTGGAGTGCAGTGGCATTGCTCATGGCCACCACAGCCTTGACCTGCTGGGTTCAGGCGATTCTTCTGCCTCAGTCTTCCAAGTAGCTGGGACTACAGGTGCACGCTACCACATCCAGCTAATTCTTTTGATTTATTGTAGAGGTGAGGTCTCACCAAGTTGCCCAGGCTAGTCTCGAACCCCTGAGCTCAGGCAATCCTCTCGCCTCTGCCTCCTAAAGTGCTGGGATTACAGACATGAACCACCGTGCCCAACTCTCATTGGCATTTGGATGACTTCAGTGATGTGGGTTTGTCTGAGGATTATGATGCTCATTTTGTTTCCCGCTTTATTGTTGGAAAATGGCATTCTAGTGACTTGTATAACGGAACTGAAAGCTTTATTTCTGTTTTTAATTGCTTTTGCTCATATACTTTCAGACTGCAGAATCCGCAATGGTGAGAATGGAATACATTTCCTCTTAAATAGAGATGGGAAACGAAGGGGTGATGCCTTGATTGAGATGGAGTCAGAGCAGGATGTGCAAAAAGCCTTAGAGAAGCACCGCATGTACATGGGTCAGCGCTATGTGGAAGGTATGTGAGAGTAGATTCTGGCTGTTTGAGATCACTGCATTAGATTTTTATACTTTCAAGGCAGTTTTTATTTGATCCTTAATGGCAGTGAAGTAGTTAGATCTTATAAATGCATTATTTTTTAGCTTGCGAAAATAAAGCACAAAGATATAAGCTGTTTCTTATCTGTAAAATGAGGATGCTGACAAAGCTTAACTTACAAGTCTTGAGAATTAAATGAATTATGCCTGGCATATAGTAAATATTCAATAAATGGATTTGTCATTTTCTTTTTTTTTTTTTTGAGTTGGAGTCTCACTCTGTCGCCCAGACTCGAGTGCAGTGACCGCTCCCGGCCTCCGCAGCCTTGATCTGCTGGGCTCTGGCGATCCTTCCGCCTCAGCCTTCCAAGTAGCCGGAATTACAGGCATGTGCTACCACGCCCGGCTGATTTTTTTATTTATTGTAGAGATGAGGTCTCGCTGCCCAGGTGGGTCTTGAACCCGCAGGCTCAGGCAATCCACTCACCTCAGCCTCCCAAAGGCACGGGATTACAGGCTGAGCCACCAAGCCCGGCTTGTCATTTTCTTTTTTTTGTTTTTTTTGAGTCAGAGTCTCACTCTGTCGCCCAGACTGGAGTGCAGTGGCCGCTCCGGCTACCGCAGCCTCGACCTGCTGTGCTCTGGCGATCCTTCTGCCTCTGCCTTCCAGGTAGCTGGAACTACAGGCGCGCGCTACCATGCCCTGCTAGATTTGTCATTTTCTTGAGAGGAGTCAGTCCATCAAGATTAAAATTGTTAGTTTTTGAATTCTTAGATAACTCACTCACCAAATGGTAATGTATTTGATTTTTTTTTTTTTTTTTGAGTTGGAGTTTCACTTTGTTGCCCAGGCTGGAGTGCAGTGGTATGCTTACGGCCACTGCAGCCTCCACCTGCTGGGCTCAGTCCATCCTTCCATCTCAGCCTTCCAACTAACTGGAACTACAGGTGTGCACCACCATGTCTGGCTAATGTTTTGACTTATTGTAGAGAGGAGGTCTCACCAAGTTGCCCAGGGTTGTCTCGAACCCCTGGGTTCAGGCGATCCTCTTGCCTCTGCTTCCCAAAGTGCTGGATTACGAGCCATTGTGCCCAGCTTGATTTTTTTTTTTCATATGTTTCTCTGGAGTTTGTTTTTAAGGTCTTTTAGATTAGGTAATATATTTGGCCTGGGCCCGGTCCTCTGGAGTTAGGTCCCTTGAGGTAATGAGAGTAAACGAGATCATAAAGGTGGAGTCCTAATCCAGTGTAAGGATTAGTCCTTACTAGGAGATGAAGAGCTAGAAAGGAAAGGCTAGGTGAGGACACAGCGAAAGGTAGCCCTCTGTAAGCTACAGAGGGACCTCAGGAGAATCCAGCTCTGTCATGTCAGGATTTTGGGCTTAGGCTCTAGAACCATGAGAATGAGAAAAGAAATTTCTATTGTTTCTTTTGTTTAGTCATCCAAACAAAGTAACAAAAAAAAAAGAGGAAAAGTGTCTTCCTTTGTTATGAAAATTTTCACCCCCTTTTTGTCTTTTCTTGATAGTATATGAGATAAACAATGAAGATGTGGATGCCTTAATGAAGAGCTTGCAGGTCAAATCTTCACCTGTGGTAAATGACGGAGTGGTTCGTTTGCGAGGACTTCCTTATAGTTGCAATGAGAAAGACATTGTAGACTTCTTTGCAGGTGCTTTGCAGTTATATCGTGTTTGGGGCCTCATATCTTTTTTCACGATTTCCTCCCATTGTCTCCTGAATTCAGTAGTTAGAGACGAGCCTTTTCTTAGGTAACAACATACAGTTATATTATGTTCTTTTAATTTATTGTAGAGGTGAGGTCTCAACAAGTTGCCCAGACAACATACAGTTATGTTCTTTAGGGGAGAGTGCTCTTTACTTGACTTTCTAATATTCATAAATTTTTTTTGTGTGTGTTTTGCTTTGTCAGACAGATCTTCGTCAGATTTCAAAATAATTTCATGAGGGCTTGTTATACTAATAAAATATCTTCTCATAATAGTGACTTTATTTGAGACAGTTGACAATTTATGTAATTTAAAAGCATTATCTAATTCTTGGCTGTAAAATATACACCATTAGTAGTGATGTTAGACTAGATCTCTGTTGCCTCCTAATATATAATACGTGGCAAGAAACAAGTGGTGGAGAGAGTTATGTGTTTTAAGTGGGCTGCTTGAACCCTAAACGTTCTGGAAGTATAGGTGTGTAGGTGCTATGAATTTTTGACTGGGTAATAAATTTCTCCCCATTAAGCATGCATTCAGTTTTGGGACTGCAAAACAGCATAAAAATTTTATTAGTATGTGAATGATTGTGTTAATTCTAAGAATAAAAAAAACTGTTAGCCCTAATTTGTAGTAATTTTTTGGTGTCTTAGGACTGAATATAGTTGACATTACATTTGTGATGGACTACAGAGGGAGAAGAAAAACTGGGGAAGCCTATGTGCAATTTGAAGAACCAGAAATGGCCAACCAAGCCCTGTTGAAACACAGGGAGGAAATTGGTAACCGGTGAGTAAAGCACCAATGATGCAGAAGTATCCCGCATCAAGTCATTTCGACAGATGTGCTGTGATATGACCATCAAGTCATCCAAACTCAGAATAAGTAGAGGAGGAGGTAGTATGGTGAACCATCAGCTATCGCTTAGATGAACACATTTCTAACGTTCATTGTACTTGGTTCATTTGTTTCTTCAGTATGCATCTTTAATAAAAAGACGTTTTATTTTTTTTTTAGATTAGAAAATATAGTTTATTTAAAACCTGAATTAGAGAGAGAGAGATTTATCTCCCCAAGGCAGGGGAGGGGGCTAAAGCCAGGAAACAGCCTGGCCATAGCTCAAAGAGCACATAGCCACACAATAGCTTAACCAGGCAATGGCCCCAAAAGACGTTTTCTTACATAATCATAACTAGCAAAAATTTATTATCTGATAACAATTCATAATCACATTTTCCCAGTCATACCAAATATATATATATACTTTTTTTTTTAAGTTTAATTTTATTTTTTGAGTTGGAGTCTCACTGTCGCCCAGGCTGGAGAGCAGTGGCATGCTTATGGCCACCGTAGCCTTGACCTGCTGGGCTCAGGTGATCCTTCCACTTCAGCCTTCCACGTAGCTGGAACCACAGGCATGTGCTACCATGCCCGGCTAATTGTAGTCTCACTCTGTCACCCAGGCTGGAGGAGTGCAGTGTCATGCTCACGGCCACCACAGCCTTGGCCTGCTGGGCTTTGGCAATTCTTCCGCCTCAGTCTTCCATGTAGCTAGAACTACAGGCGTGCCCAGGCTGGAGGGCAGTGGCACTCTCCTGGCCAGTCACCGCAGCCTCAATCTTTCTGCCTCAGCATTCCAAGTAGCTAGAACCACAGGCACGTGCCACCGTGCCTGGCTAATTTTTTGATTTATTGTAGAGATGAGTTCTCACCAAGTTCCCAGGTTGGCCTTGAACTCATGGGTTCAGGCAGTCCTCTCACCTTGGCCTCCCAAAGTGCTGGGGCCAATCCCTTTCTTACAGTATTATGGTAAATGCTCATGGTCTGCTTATGAGTGAAAACATGTGGTACTCAGTTCTTTGTTCCTGTGATAGATCACTGAGTATGATAGACTCTGAATCTATTTAAGGTGCTGCAAGGTTCATAATTTTGTCCTTTATGGCTGTGTAATATTCCATTATATAGATATACCACTTTTTTTAATCTAGTCCACTTTCGATGGGCAGTACGGTTGGTTCCCTGTTTTTGCTATTGTGAATAGTGCTATAATAAACATGAATGTGCAGATATCTTTTTTCATACCAAAAATACATTTTTATTTATTTTTATTTTTATTTTTATTTTTTTGAGTTGGAGTCTCACTCTGTCACCCAGACTGGAGTGCAATGGCCGCTCCTGGCCACCGCAGCCTCGACCTGCTGGGCTCCGGCAATCCTTCCGCTGGAACTACAGGTGTGCGCTACTACGCCCGGCTCATTTTTGATTTGTTGTAGAGATGAGGTCTCCTCAAGTTGCCCAGGCGGATCTTGAACCCGCGGGCTCAGGCAGTCCACTCACCTCGGCTTCCCAAAGCACTGGGATTACAGGCTGAGCCACTGAGTCCAGCCCATTTTTATTTTTTAATTTGTTTTTGTTTTTGAGTAGGAGTCTCACTCTGTCATCCAGGCTGGAATGCAGTGGCACACTTATGGCCACTGCAACCTCAACTTGCTGGGCTCAGTCGATCCTTCTGCCTCAGCCTTCCAAGGAGCTGGAAGCACAGGCATGTGCACCACACCCAGAGATAATTTTTTGATTTGTTATGGAGACGAGGTATCACGATGTTGTCCAGGCTGGTCTCAGATAATCCTCTCGCCTCAGTCTCCCAAAGTGCTGGATTAGTCGTGAGCCACTACGCCCAGCTAAAAATAAATTTTTATAGTTGGTTAGTTTGAACAAAATACAGACAGGGTTCATACATCACATTTGATTGTTATGTCTCTAATTTTCTTTCTTTTTTTTTTTTTTGGGTTGGAGTCTCACTCTGTCGCCCAGACTGGAGTGCAGTGGCTGCTCCCGGCCACCGCAGCCTCGACCTGCTGGGCTCCAGCGATCCTTCCGCCTCAGCCTTCCAAGTAGCCGGAATTACAGGCATGCGCTACCATGCCCGGCTGATTTTTTGATTTATTGTAGAGATGAGGTCTCGCTGTCCAGGCGGGTCTCGAACCCGCGGGCTCAGGCAATCCACTCACCTCAGCCTCCCAAAGGCGTGGAATTACAGGCTCAGCCACCGAGCCCGGCTTAATTTTCTTAAACTAGAGCAAATCCCCCCCCTTTTTCCCCACTCTCTCTCTCCTTTTTTCTTTTCTTTTTTTTTGAGTTGGAGTCTCACTCTGTCACCCAGGCTGGAGTGCAATGGCACACTCCTGGTCACCACAGCCTCAACCTGCTGGGCTCAGGGGATCCTTCTCCCTCAGTCTTCTAAGTAGCTGGAACTACAGGCACATGCCACTGTGCCCAGCTAACTTTTTGATTTATTGTAGAGATGCGGTCTCACCAAGTTGCCCAGGCTGGTCTCATACCCCTGAGCTCAGGCAATCCTCTCACCTTGGCCTCCCAAAGTGCTGGGATTACAGGCTTGAGCCACCGCGCCCAACCCCTCCCTCTTTTGAAAAAATTGGGCTATTTTTCTTGTATAGTGTCTCATACTCGCATCACATCAAGATGCACATAATAATGAATGACTTCATTTGTGTTTTAACTTTAATTTTGGAGGTTTAGTGAAAAATACCACATTTAAACTACTGGTTTGCTGCTTTTTGGCCTTTTTTGTTTTGTTTTGTTTTTTGTGTTGGAGTCACTCTGTACCAGACTGGAGGGCACAGCACGCTCTTGGACACCGCATCCTCGACCGGCTGGGCTCAGGCGATCCTTCCACCTCAGCCTTCCAAGTAGCTGGAAATACAGGCACACGCCACCAGGCCCAGCTAAACTTTCTAGCCTTTTAATCAGCTCCTTTGACGTTAAAAAAACAAGCACACATTCCAAAGCTAGTGTATTTTCAGGATCTATTCATAGACATGGTTCAGAGGTCTTTTTTAAGAAGTACAGTACACAACTTGGACAACTTGGTGAGAACTCATCTCTACAATAAATCAAAAAATAAGCCAGGTGTGTGGTGCGTGACTGTAGTTCAGCTACTTGGAAGATTGAGGCAGAAGGATGGCCTGAGCACAATAGGTTGAGGCTCTGGTGGCTGTTAGCGTGCCGCTGCACTCCAGCCTTGGGCAGCAGAGTGAGACTCCAACTCAAAAAAAAGTACAGTACAGTATGTCTGTAAATACAACTCACATTTAATAACTGAGCTTGAAAAAACTGCGTTGAGAAAAAGAAAACTGGTTCCAGACACTTGGATTTAATAGATAGTCCCTTGCCACTATGATAGCAAGTCAACTGACATTTAGTTCTTAACTTCACATCAGCCTCTTGGTGAAGTTCTGGGGAGGTTAGCTATTTTTGTACTGTGGCTTTTAATATCTTATACAGTTGATTTTCACAGAATTGAATTGCAGGACTTCAGATGGTTGCTAACCAATTGTTAAAAAAAAAAAGCCTTCATACCAGATTATTTTCCATATATAGTCTTAGCATAGTTGTTCTCATGACGCAAAACAGGGTAGAACATATTGTTAAAATATATATGAAGGAAATGGTTATCTTGGAGCAAAAAGTCTGAATTGGTGACTAACTCTGTTCAGAGGACTTTTTCATGAGCTGATGTCTGTGTTCATATATGACTTTCCCTGACCTCCAATTTTTGACACCTGTGTATTGTAAGCTGTCAGAAATATAGTGTATGCATATTTATTTTAAATGAATTCAATAAAAAGTTACTTTGTACCATGTGTACCTGTTCCCTTTTGCTGTGACCGTAGATATATCGAGATATTTCCAAGCAGAAGGAACGAAGTCCGAACACATGTTGGCTCTCATAAGGGAAAGAAAATGGCATCTTCTCCCACTGCTAAATATATAACTGAGCCAGAAATGGTCTTTGAAGAACATGAAGTAAATGAGGATATTCGGCCCATGACAGCTTTTGAAAGTGAGAAAGAAATAGGTAGGGTCCTGCCTCTTTTTGAGACTCATTGGTCTATCTTGTGTGTTTTGCTTTTTGTTAAATTCTTCTTTTATGCCCAGGCTGTATGAATTTCTAAGATGGTATGACAAGGGAATTGAGTTAAAGATTTAACCCTTTGCACTTGGAGACACCTACCAGCAACTCAGCTGAACTTTTTTTATGAAATAGTGAAAAACGCCACCTACTTGGAAGGCTGAGGTAGAAATATCACCTGAGCCCAGCAGGTCGAGGCTACGGTGGCCATGAGCGTGACACTGCACTCCAACCTGGGTGACAGAGTGAGACTCCAACTAAAAAAAAAAAAAAAAAAATGAAAAACGAATCACTTCATATTAAATAGTGTAGTGTTGGAACCAGTTATTTTATTGTAATGATATTTGACTTACTATGGAATTTGGGACATTCAGGAACTTATTTACGACCCCAAAATATCAAAATTTTATATATGTTTCTAATGTGGTAACAAGAAACACTGACATGCAATTGCAGGTTCTTTGATATACTTGTGTAATGGTAATTTGTTTGACATCTTCTACTTGGTTTTTTTTACTCGAAGAGACAATGCAGTCACATTTCTTCCTCCCACATTCATAATATGTAATTTATTGTCCATTCTGTTTGAAGATGATGTGGATGGACACACTCATGATTCCTGAAAACAACTTCTCAACTGATTGATCATATCTCAGTATATATTCCATCTCTTCACTTGCTTTTTCATGCAGTTTGAATGGAAAACTTTAAGAAACTACATTTTTTAAAAATTTGCACTTGCACAGGTTTGTTCTATATAATCACCAGCAATCTCTTTATATTTCCTAGTGGTTTGCTAAATTGGGGTGAACAACTGAGTGCAAAGGGTTAGTTTGTCTTTGATTGTAATATATGCTTTGAATTTATGCGGAAGGGCTTAATTATTAATTAATTAATTAATTTTTTGAGTTGGAGTCTCACTCTGTCTCCCAGACTGGAGTGCAGTGGCCGCTCCCGGCCACCGCAGCCTCGACCTGCTGGGCTTCGGCAATTCTTCCACCTCAGCCTTCCGAGTAGCCAGAATTACAGGCGCATGCTACCATGCCCGGCTGATTTTTTTTTTAATTTATTGTAGAGATGAGTTCTTGCTGCCCAGGCGGGTCTTGAACCCACGGGCTCAGGCAATCCACTCACCTCAGCCTCCCAAAGGTGCGGGATTACAGGCTGAGCCACCGAGCCCGGCTGGAAGGGCTTAATTATTAATCACTTATTTATTTATTTTTTGAGTTGGAGTCTCACTCTGTGGGCCAGACTGGAGTGCAGTGGCACGTTCATGGTCACTGCAGCCTCGACCTGCTGGGCTCAGGTGATCCTTCCGTCTCAGCCTTCCAAGTAGCTGGATGTACAGGTTCGCGCCACCACACCCATCTAATTTTTTAAATTTATTGTAGAAATGAGTTCTCGCCAACTTCCCCAGACTGGTGTTGGACTCTTGGACCTTGTCCTCCCAAAGTGCTGGGATTATAGACGTGAGCCATCGCGCCTGGCCTGAAGGGCTTAATTATTTTGGTAGTTTTTACATTTAATAGTTTTCAGAGACTATGTAAAAACCGGGATAGTAAAAATGTAATAAAAGGAAGTAAAATGTCAACATTTAAAATAAGGTGGGTAAAGATTTGGGGAGAGAGCAGGAATATTGATGGATTTTTATTTGCCTCTGGATTAAAATTTTTTTTTTATTCCTTACCCAAAGCAATATTTGGAATTTTTGAAGTTTGGTAGATACTTTTTTTATGCATCATGGACAGCATTAAAAACAAAAAGGCTTTTTAATCTGATGCCTGGGATTATTCTGCCACTGTAATTTTTTTTTCTTTTTTGGTACCTGTAACCTAGAAAGCTTCTCTTTTAGGGTTTAATTCGTATTTAAAATAAAAATATGAAATAAAATTCTTAATTTGGTAATGATTTGAGGCACTAAATGCTTACAGGTATTCAGGTGATATTTGTTAAGTGGCAGCAATTTCAGATTGTTTTGACTTTTAAAGCCCTTCACTGATTCAAAGAGAATTGAGGATTGACATGATAATTGATAGTGCTTTTTGTTCCACCTTTAGAATTGCCTAAGGAGGTGTCAGAGAAGCTTCCAGAGGCTGTGGATTTTGGAACTACACCGTCTCTGCATTTCGTCCACATGAGAGGATTGCCTTTCCAAGCCAATGCCCAAGATATTATAAATGTGTGTAAGATACCCAGTCTCAGTAGGTTTGAACAGAAGTTCTAAAATTGAACTTGTTGTAATTGGGGAAGGTGGAGGAGAAAATAACTGTATTTCTGGAGTATCTTTTACCAGTATAATGGCATCTTGCTGGCTGTCAAGGCTTGTTTCATATTCTGTGGCTGAAAAGTATGGCTTTTTATTACACTTTAAAGTAAAAAAAGAATAACAGGATTTTTTTGTTTTTTGGGGTTTTTTTGAGTCAGAGTCTCACTGTCACCCAGGCTGGAGTGCAGTGGCACGTTCACTACCACTACAGCCTCAACCTGCTGGGCTTAGGTGATCCTTCTGCTTCGGCCTTTCAAGTAGCTGGAAGTATAGGTGTGCACCACCACGCCCAGCTTATTTTTTTTTTTTATGTATATATCGTAGAGATGAGGTCTTGCCAAGTTGACCAGGCTGGTCTCGAACCCATGGGCTCAGGCCTCTCACCTCGGCCTCCGAAAGTGCTGGGATTATAGGCGTGAACCACCACACCTGGCCTAGTAACAAGATTTTATAGTTATAAAATAATGTGGAGTAGGTTTAGTATTCAGAGTAAAAAGTTTGGTTTTATAATAAATTGGTTCAGCCTATTCATTTTTTAGTTTAAGAAACTGGAGCTCAGAGGCAGCTGGTCATAGAACAGTTATTAACTAGACAGGAACCCAGAGCTTCTGACTGCCCAAAGCTCCTTTAGATACCATGCTGTTTTCTTGCAATAGGATTCCCTGATTTTTGAGAAAAGGATTTTTAAAAGCATTCTTATTTTATAAGAGATACTTCAAGGAGTGAAAAAAATAAAACAGCAAAGTTATTAACTTCATGAACTTGAGAGCATATAGGTATATTCAAATTTTGAGTCTTCAGTTAATAGTGTGGCTTCAAAGGTGCTATCATTTCTTCAAAAAGCCTAATAGCAATCCTATCTTCACCTACATGGAGGTTGCATGCTCTCTTTAAAGCATTCTGTTGGTTTGGTTTGGAATGATAACCAGTTAGTATGGTTGTTCTGTTTATGTAGTACTTATAAGAATCTGACTATCATGTGTCTGATTAAAAATGAATTTTTAGCCGGGCTTGATGGCTCAGCCTGTAATCCCAGCACTTTGGGAGGCTGAGGTGAGTGGATTGCCTGAGCCCGTGGGTTCGAGACCTGCCTGGGCAACTTGGCGAGACCTCATCTCCACAATAAATCAAAAAATTAGCCGGGTGTGGTAGCGCACGCCTGTAGTTCCAGCTACTGGAAGGCTGAGGCGGAAGGATCGCCAGAGCCCAGCAGGTTGAGGCTGCGGTGGCTGGGAGCAGCGACTGCACTCCAGTCTGGGTGACAGAGTGAGACTCCAACTCAAAAAAAAAAAAAGAATTTTTTTTTGAGTTGGAGTCTATTCTGTCTCCCAGGCTGGAGGGCTGTGGCACACTGCTCATGGCCACCACAGCCTCAACCTGCTGGGCTCAGGCAATCCTTCCACCTCAGCCATACAAAGTAGTTGTAACTACAGGCACGTGCCACCATGCCCGGCTAATTTTTTGATTTATTGTGGAGATGAGGTCTCGCCAAGTTGCCCAGGCTATTCTGGAACACGCGGGCTCAGGCAGTCCTCTCACCTCGGCCTCCCAGAGTGCTGGGATTATAGACATGAGCCACTGCGCCTGGCTAAATAAAAAGGAATTATTAAGGAAATGAAGTAAGGCTGGGTGTGGTGGCTCAAGCCTATAATCCCAGTACTTTGGAGGTCGAGGTGAGAGGACTGCCTGAGCCCGCGTGTTCCAGACCAGCCTGGGCAACATGGCGAGATCTCATCTCCACAATAAATCAAAAAATTAGCTGGGCATGGTAGCGCGCTCGCCTGTAGTACTGGCTTCTTGGAAGACTGAGGTGGAAGGATCGCCTGAGCCCAGCAGGTCAAGGCTGCAGTGACTGGGAGCATGCCACTGCCTTCCAGCCTGGGTGACAGAGTGAGACTCCAACTCAAAAAAAAAAAAAGTTGGAGAGCCATTTCTGTAGTGATTGTGTTTGTTGTTTTTGGTTCTTTGAGAAAAAAATTTGAATGTAACCTTAAGTTCTGAGAATTAGAAAAGCCAGAAGAGTTGGTAGATGTGTAAGTTCAAGAGGGGATTCCCTAAGAACATATTTGTCAGGTGTATGTATCCCAGTCTGCAAAGAAAATGAAGAGCCACCAGACTTCTGAAAGTTGGACCTACCTTCATTGTGCTCTTCTTGGCTGCCTTTGTTTAGTTTTTCGCTCCACTGAAGCCTGTTAGAATCACCATGGAATACAGTTCTAGTGGGAAGGCCACTGGAGAAGCTGACGTGCACTTCGATACCCATGAGGATGCTGTGGCAGCGATGCTCAAGGATCGGTCCCACGTTCGTAAGTACTCCCCATGGCTTTCGTTGTCTTCCCCCCCCATATTTCCATCTTTATGACTGTTTAGTTCCCAAATATGAGTGAGAACATGCAGTGTTTGGTTTTCTGTTCCTGAGTCAGCTTACTTAGGATGATAATCTGTAGCTCCATGTTGCTGCAAAGGACATGATTTCATTCTTTATTATGCCTGCGTAGTATTCCATGGTGTATATATACCACATTTCCTTTGTCCACCAATCAATTGATGGGCATTTAGGTTAATTCCATATATTTGCAGTTGTGAATTGTACTGCAGTGAACAATATGTGAGTGCTGGTGTCTTTTTTACATAGCAACCTTTGTTCTTACCATAGATAACTAGTAGCGGGATTGCTGGATCACATGGTAGATCTTCTTTTAGTTCTTTGAGTCACCTCCATGCCACTTTCCATGGAAGTTGTAGTAATTTACACTCCCAGCAACAGTGTATAAATGTTCCTTTTTCTCCACATCCGTGCCAGCATCTATTGTTTTTTGCTTTTTTAATAATGGCCATTCTGACTGGTGTAAGATGGTATCTCATTGTGATTTCAATTTGCATTTCCCTGATGATGAGCAGTGTTGAGCATTTTTTCATATTTTTGTGGGCCATTTGTGTATTTTCTTTTGAGAGATGTCTGTTCATGTCGTTTGCCCACTTGTTAATGGGGTTATTTGCTTTTTTCTTGCTGTTTTTTAAAAGTTTTTTTATAGATTCTGAATATTAGTCCTTTGTCAGATGTATGTATAGTTTATGAATATCTTCTCCCATTCTGTAGGTTGCCTGTTTGCTCTGTTCAATATTTGTTTCGCTGTGCAGAAGCTTTTTAGTTTAATTAAGTCTCACTTTTTTATTTTTATTGTAGTTGCGTTTGCTTTTGGGATTTTAGTCGTAAGTTCTTTGTCTAGGCCAATGTCCATGAGTTTTTCCTAGGTTTTCTTCCAGGAGTTTTATGGTTTCAGATCTGATGTTTAAGTCTTAATCCATCTTGAGTTAATTTTTGTATATGGGGAGAGATAGGGATCAAGTTTCATTTTTCTGCATGTAGCTATACAATTTTCCCAGTACCTTTTGTTGAATAGGTTGTCCTTTTCCCAGTGTATGTTTTTGTTTGCTTTGTCAGAGATCAGTTGGCTGGTGGTATTTGGGTTATTTTTGGATACTCTATTCTGTTCCATTGGTCCATATGTCTGTTTTTGTACTAATACCATGCTGTTTTGGTTACTACAGCCTTGTAGTATAATTTAAAGTCAGGTAATGTGATACCTCCAGCTCTGTTCTTTTTGTTTAGAATTGCTTTGGCTATTCTGGCTCTTTTTTGGTTCCGTATGAATTTTAGGATGGCTTTTTCTAATTCTGTGAAAAATGACACTGGTAGGTTGATAGAGATTGCATTGAATCTAGACTACCTTGAGTAATATGGTCTATTTATTTATCATTATTGTTTGTGTGTTGGAGTCTCACTCTGTCGCCCAACTAGAGTGCAGTGGGATGCTTATGGCCACCGCAGCCATGACCTGCTGGGCTCTGGCGATCCTTCTGCCTCAGCCTTCCTAGTAGCTGGGACTACAGGCAAGTGCTACCACACTCGGCTCATTTTTGTTTATTGTAGATACGAAGTCACGCCAAGTTGCCTGGGTGGGTCTCGAACCCACGGGCTCAGGCAATCCACTAGCCTCAGCCTCCCGAAGTGCTGGGATTCCGGGCTGAGCCACACAGCCTGGCCTATCATTATTTTAATAATGTTGATTATTCGAATACAATCTGTAAGCATAGGATGTTTCTCCAATGTTTGTGTCCTCTGTGGTTTTTTAATTAAGAGTTTTGTAGTTCTCCTTGTAGATGTCTTTCATCTCCTTGGTTAAATATATTCCAAGGTATTTTAGCTTTTTGGCTGCTATTGTAAATGGAATTGAGTTCTTGATTTGTTTCTCAGCTTGGTCGCTATTGGTGTATAGCAGTGCTACTGATTTGTGTGTGTTGATTTTGTGACCTGAAACTTTACTGAATTCATTTATCAAGTCCAGGAGTCTTTAGGGTTCTCTAGGTATAAGATCATATCATTAGCATACAAAGATAGTTTGATTTCTTCTTTTACAATTTGGATACTCTTTATTTCTTATTCTTGCCTGATTGCTCTGGTGGTGAAAGTTGGCATCCTTGTCTTGTACCAGTTCTGAGGGAGAATGTGTTCAACTTTTCTATATTCAGGATGACATTGGCTGTGGCTGTTTTTTATTGTATATAACTTTTATTATTTTGAGGAATGTTCCCTCTATCCCTGTTTTGCTGAGGATTTTTATCATGAAGGGATACTGGATTTTATGAAATGTCTTTTCTGTGTCGAAATGATCATGCAGTTTTTGTTTTACATTCTATTTATGTAATGGATCATGTTTGTTAACTTGTGTATGTTGAACTACCCTTGCACCCCTGGGATAAAACCCACTTGGTTGTGGTGTGCTGTTTTTTTATGTGCTGTTGAATTCAGTTTGAAAATATTGTGTTGAGGATTTTTGTGTCTGTGTTCATAAGGGATGTTGTCTGTGGTTTTCTTTTTTGTGTATTTTGCTGGCTTTGGAATCAGAGTGATACTGGCCTCATAAAATGAGTTAGGATTCCCTCCTCTTCAGCCTTGTGGAATAGCTTCAGCAAAATTGGTGCCAGTTCTTTGAAGGTCTGGCAGAATTCATACCCTAAAGACTATGATCTTTGGTATTTATTTCCTTCTGCTAGCCTTGGGTTTTGTTTGTTTTTCTAGTTCCTTGAGGTTGATGTTAGGTTGTCAATATGTGATCTTCCAGTCTTATTATTCCAGTAGGCCTTAAGTGTTATAAATTTTCCTCTGAGCACAGCTTGGCTGTGTCGCAGAGGTTTTGATAACTTATTTCATTGTTGTCATTCATTTCAAGGATTTTTTAAATTTCCAACATTCTTTTTTTTTTTTTTGGAGTTGGAGTCTCACTCTGTCGCCCAGACTGGAGTGCAGTGGCCGCTCCTGGCCACCGCAGCCTCGACCCGCTGGGCTCCGGCAATCCTTCTGCCTCAGCCTTCCGAGCAGCCGGAATTACAGGCGTGTGCTACCACGCCCGGCTAATTTTTTTAATTTATTGTAGAGATGAGGTCTCGCCTGCCCAGGCGGGTCACGAACCCGCGGGCTCAGGCAATCCACTCACCTCAGCCTCCCAAAGGCGTGGGATTACAGGCTGAGCCACCGAGCCCGGCTCCAACTTTATTTCATTGTTGACCCAATGGTCATTCAGAAGTAAATTGTTTAACTTCCATATCTTTGTTTTGTTCACGAGTTCTTGGAGTTTATTTCTAGTTTTATTCTACTGTGGTCTGAGATGGTGCTTGATATGATTTCGATTTTTTAAAATTTATTGAGACTTGATTTGTGGCCTATCATATGGTCTATCTTATGTTCCGTGTGCTGATGAGAAAAATGTGTGTTCTGTAGTTTTGGGATAGAATGTTCTGTAGATGTCTGTTACTTGCATTTGCTCTAGAGTTTTGTTTAACTTCAAAGTTTCTTTGCTGATTTTCTGCCTCTATCTGTCTGTTGTCAATGGAATGTTGAAATATCCCAGTATTATTGTATTGCTATCTCTGACTTTTTTTTAGGTCTAGTAGATTTTTTCCTATAAAGCTGGGAGCTCTGTTGTTAGGCGTACGTATATTTAAAATTGTTACGTCTTCTCATTGGATCGACCTCATTATCATTGTATTATAGCTGTCTTTGTCTGTTTTTAATATTGTTAATTTAAAGCCTGTTTTACCTGATAGGAGATTGTTTACTCCTGTCCTTTTTCGGTTTCCATGTGTTTGGAATATTTTTCCCCATCCTGTTACCTTGAGTCTGTAGGAGTCCTTGTGAGTTAAGTGGGTCTCTTGAAGGCAGCAGAATTTGGATTGTGTCTTTTTATCCATTCTGCCAGTCTATATCTTTTTAGTGGGGCATTGACACCATTTACGTTCAGAGTTAATGATATTTGAGGCACTGTTGTATTCTTCATACTGGTCGTTACCTGGTTACTTTATTTCTTTTCTCTATTGTGTTGATGTTCTGTAAGTCCTGTGAGCTTTATGATCCAGCATTTTTCTACTGGTATATTTCGACCTTTTGTTTTGGTATTTAGGACTCTTGAATATTTCTTGTAGAGTTGGTGTAGTGGTGACAAATTACCTCAGTTTTGCTTGTCTGTGAAGGACTTCACTTATGAAATTTAGTTTTGTGGGACACAAAATCTGTCGCTGACATTTATTCTGTTTTAAGAGCTTGAAGAGGGGGTCCCACTCTTCTGGCTTGTAGGGTTTCTTCTGAGAAGTCTGCTGTTAGTCTGGTAGGTTTAGCTTTGTAAGTTATTTGATGCTTTTGTCTCATTTCTTTTAAAATTCTTTCCTTCACATTAACTTTGTATAGCCTGCTGATTATATGCCTTGGGATGACCTCTTTGCAATGAATCTTTGGGATTCTTTGAGCTTCTTGTAGCTAGATGTTTAGATCTCTGCCAAGACCAGGAAAATTTTATTCTGTTATTCTGTGAAATAGGTTTTCTCTTCTTCCTCAGCAACACCTATGATTCTTAGGTTTGGATGTTTTGCATAATCCCATATTTCTTGGGGACTTTGTTACATTCTCTTGATTCTTTTTCTTTGTTATTGTCTGAGTTAATTCAAAAGCTTGTCTTCAAGGTCTGAGATCCTTTCTTCTGCTTGTTCTAGTCTACTGTTAAAACACTGCATTCTGTACTTCCTAAAATACTTCTTTCATTTCCTGAATTTCAAGGGTTTTTTTTCTTAAGGTGTCATAGTTTTGGGGAATTTTTCATCTGTGTCCTGAATAGTTTTTAAAAATTTTTTTATGTTGGTTTTCAACTTTCTCCTGAAGTTCATTCACCAGCTTTATCATCAACCTTTGAATTATGTGTCTTGATTTCAGCAATTTCATTTTGCTTAGGGTTCGTTGCTGAAGAGTTGGTGTGGTCTTTTGAGGACATTGGAGAACTCTTGTTTTTTCATATTATCAGAATTATTCTTCTGTTTCCTTCTCATTTGGGTAGACGATTTCTTCTTACTTGAGGTGGGCAGGGAGCTGATGTAGGCACTGTGAGGTTCTCTTGGTTATATACAGCCTCGTTGTGGTGTGTTTCTCAATTTCCAGCTGTGGCAGCTTTGTGCTGTGTACCTGCACTGGCTCACGGCATCCAAGGTGACTAGGGTGGCTTGGAAAGTATTGGCCAGCGCTTGGAACCTGGCTTTCCCTAAAGCTGAGGTATTGTATCCCATGTGGTTGGCTGTACTGCTGACCTCTAGCCAGGAGGTGGCACTTGTGGGTGAAGCCGACTACCATAGTGGCTGCAGGGTTTGTCCTTAGCCATTGCTGCTTGGAGGAAGTGCCCAGCCAGCCCGGGCCAAGTGCAGGGCTCTGGGATTTCCCAAGTTTTCTGTCTGTTTTGAGCCTTCTGGGGTGTTGCAGGGGAAAGGAGATGAGGCACCCTGCACATGTGCATTCCAGCTGCCTAGTAGCTGTCCTTAGAAGGGTCCTTAGAAGGGTGTCCCAGGCCACTGAGGCATTGTCTTTTTTTTTTTTTTTTTTTTTGAGTTGGAGTCTCACTCTCTCGCCCAGACTGGATGGAGTGCAGTGGCCACTGCAGCCTCCACCTGTTGGGCTCCAGCGATCCTTCCTCCTCAGCCTTCCAAGTAGCTGGAACTACAGGTATGCGCTACCATGCCCAGCTAAGTTTTTAATTTATTGTAGAGATGAGGTCTCACCAAGTTGCCCAGGCGGGTCTTGAACCCGCGGGCTCAGGTGATCCACTCACCTCAGCCTCCCAAAGGCGCGGGATTATAGGCTGAGCCACCGAGCCCGGCTATTGTCCTTTTTTTTGAGTCAGGATTTCTCACTCTGTTGCTGAGGCTACTCTACCTTCTGGGCTCAAGCGATCCTTTGTCTCAGCCTCCCAAGTAGCTGGGACTACAGGCACATGCCACCACATCTGGCTAATTTTTTTATTTTTTTGTAGAGACAGATGGGGTCTTTGTGTTGTCCAGGCTGTTCTCGAACTCCTAGGTTCAAGTGATCCTCCTGCCTTGGACTCCCAAAGTGCTGGAATTACAGGCATGCGCCACCATGCTTGGCCTGTTGTCATTTTTGATGCTTGTCTTTGCTTATAAATGTCTGTCTCTATTTTGGATTGTAGAATTTTTCCTTGGGAAATTTGTATTCTTTTAATACTGCTAAATTAAATGTAATGGATAAAGCATTTTATTTGTCTGCTAATTACTCTACATATTTTTGTCCAGTGTTAGGTAGGTTTTTGTTTTTTTTTTTCTTTTCCTTATTTTGAGTCAGGGTCTCACTCTTGCTGAGGCTGGAGTTCAGTGGCACACTCACGGCCTCACTGGGCTCAGGCAGTCCTTTTGCCTCAGCCCCCTGAGTAGCTGAGGTACTGTGGGTGTGCACCATTATGCCTAGTTAATTTTTTAATTTTTTTAATTTTTTTTTTTTTTTTGAGTTGGAGTCTCACTCTGTCGCCCAGACTGGAGTGCAGTGGCTGCTCCCGGCCACCGTAGCCTCTACCTGCTGGGCTCCGGCGATCCTTCCACCTCAGCCTTCCAAGTAGCCGAAATTACAGGCGTGCGCTACCATGCCTGGCTAATTTTTTGATTTATTGTAGAGATGAGGTCTCGCCTGCCCAGGCGGGTCTCGAACCCGCGGACTCAGGCAATCCACTCACCTCAGCCTCCCAAAGGCACAGGATTACAGGCTGAGCCACAGAGCCTGGCTAATTTTTTTATTCTTACATAGAGATGGGGATCTCATGTTGCTGGGCTCCTGGGCTCAAGTGATCTTCCCACCTCAGCCTCCTAAAGTGCTGGGGTTACAGGCATGAGCCGCCGTGCCTGGCCATTTTGTCCATTTTGTCCATTTTTTGATTTTGCTGTTAATTAGGGAAAGGAAAGGGTAAAGGGTTTGAGTTGTTTGAACTGTGAGGAAAAAATGGTTCTCATATTTTTTCTGCCTTTTCATCTTTTTAAAACGAATCTCTTTTTATTATTCTCAGATCATAGGTATATTGAACTATTCCTGAATTCATGTCCAAAAGGAAAATAAGCCTTCCTGGGGTTCCAGATGGTAAGGTAAATTTAAGAGGTTCAACCTTGAAAATTATTTTCAGTTGATAAATTAATCATCATCAACTCACTAGTTTGCAATATGGTAGAAACCATTTTTTTTTTTTTTTTTTGAGTTGGAGTCTCACTCTGTTGTCTAGGCTGGAGTGGACACTCATGGCCACCACAGCCTCAACCTGCTGGGCTCAGGTGATCCTTCCATCTCAGCCTTCCAGGTAGCTGTAACTACAGACATGTGCCACCATGCCTGGCTACTTTTTTTTTTATTTATTGTAGAGATGCGGTCTCATTAAGTTGACCAGGCTGGTCTCGAACCTGTGGGCTCAGGCAGTCCTCTCACCTTGGCCTCCCAAAGTGCTGGGATTATAGATGTGAGCCACACTGCATCTGGCCCATTCTTTTTTTAAGTAAAGATTAAACTAATCATGATAATCAAAACATTAATATAAGTAGTGAAACTTCTGTGAAATAGCATTTATTAGGATTGTGTAGTATTGTTGAGCATTAGCCATATACAGACTTAAAAAAAATTTTTTAATTATTTTTAATTTTAAAGATGTGGGGTACAATTCAGGGTTAGGTATACAAATGTTCATTATGCAGGTATATACAGACTTTTTATGCACATTTTCCAGCACTCATGCTATGTGCCTAAAAATAATTTTACAGCTACCTTTAATGTAGGTATAAATTGTGGTAACTTGAAAATATTTCTTGTATTAGTTTTCCTTAAACACATTTTTTCAGTTTTAAGATTTTTTAAAAAAGAAACAGGATTTACTGAGAGGACAGAAAAGCTTCCACAGTGGGAGGGGACCCCAGGGGGTTGCCCTTAAGATATTTTTTAGAGGATACATTTAGGCTGGGCATGGTGGCTCAGGGCTATAATCTCAGCACTTTGGGAGGCCTAGGTGAGAGGCTTGCCTGAGCTCATGGGTTCCAGACTAGCCAGGGCAACTTGGCAAGACCTCATCTCTACAATAAAATAAAAAATTAGCCAGGCGTGGTGGCACTCGCCTGTAGTTCCAGCTACTTGGAAGGCTGAGGAGGAAGGATCATGTGAACCCAGCAGGTTGAGGCTGCAGTGGCTGTGAGCGTGCCACTGCACTCCAGCCTGGGTAACGTAGTAAGACTCCAACTCAAAAAGGATACATTTGTAACCAGGGTATATCACTCATGGACACAGATAATGTGCCACTGTTTCCTTTTTCCTGAAATGGTGTCATGAAAATAATTTTTTGTTTAGGAAATACATTTTTTATTTTTTGAGTTGGAGTCTCACAATGTTGCCCAGGCTTGAGTGCAGTGACATGATCACAGCTCACTGTGGCTTTGACCTCCTGTGTTCAGGTGATTCTTCTGACTCAGCCTCCTGAGTAGCTGGGACTGCAGGCATGCACCACCACACCTGGCTAATTTAAAAAAAGTTTTTTGAAGACATGAGGTCTCGACACGTTGCCTAGGCTGTTTTGAACTCCTGAGCTCAAGCAGTCCTCCTGCCTTAGCCTCCTAAAGTCCTGGGATTGCGGGTATGAGCCATTGCACCTGACCAAGAAGTATATGATTTTATAGTATTACCTCTCTTTGATGGATTTGCTTAATATGTCTTGATGTCCCTTCTCTTGACTAAATACATGTGTCTTTTTCCCCCATAAAGTATTTTAATTATTATTGCAATCATTTTCTTCATGTAACAGTGTGTACTGTTGAGACACTTAAGTGTAATGATTTCTTTAATACATGTGGGACATTCTGTTACCATAGGTGTCATAGGCTATTTTTGAACAAAGTTCCCCAATTCTGTGATGTTAAATATTTATGTTAGCTAAAATCTATGTAAAATATATTGTGCTCAATTCTGAAAATCTATCTATGTCAATCTGTGAACACTAGTGCCTTACTAATTTTCCTCATTTTTAACTTGATTTATCAGATAATTTGCACTGAGAAAGAAAAAAATTGAATTTTAAATTTTAAATGGCATGGGAACAAGTGCTTTCATTTTAATAAATGCAACTTTTTTCATTTTATTTTCAGGGTGAAGCAAGAAGCATTTCATTTGCACATCTTTCTTGAACATGGGATGTAAAGTTCTAGTTTATTAGCAGCAACTGCTAGAGAAAGGACTGGTATTTTGGGTTATTTGCTTCTGAAAAAATTTCATAGTGGACTGTTTAAAAAGGAAAGCTTCAGTTTAGGATTATTAAATGAACTACAAATTAAAATTTTTGTTTAAACTATCCAGTATCTGATATAAAAATATGGTCTTTGTATGATTAAGCAGTTTGTTTTCATAGAAGATATATTACCCATTGTAAAGACTGCATATTTTTATTCACTGTTCTTTAAAAATCTTTCTCCATTTAAAAAATAATCTGTTCAAGGGTTTTGTTATTTTTGCCTGTGAATTGGGAGCTCTGATATAAACCTTCTCATAGAGTAAAATAATGATTTATTTTAACCAAACACTCACCAAAGCAAAAAAAAAAAAAAAAGATTCCAGACCTTTGAACCAGTATGGTTTGGCAGAATAGTTTTAAATTTATCTGTATTTGATTACTTAGCTAGAGATAGAATTGAAAAAAAAAAGATCAAAACAAAAAATTATCACAGGTTAGTGAGTATAAATGACAACAGTTTGGTGGTTTTATGTCTTTAGAAATGTTCTGCCTTTATAAGCTTTGTGTTGAAGGCGTTTAACTTTGGTGCCTGTCTGCTTAAGGGGGCATTCTAGTCTTAACTTAAAAGTTGTCTGAACCGTCCCTCCCCTCCTTTTTTGGTTTTGGGTAAACTTTAACTGTGTTCGTTAGTCTCAAAACTGTGAAGTGACATGTTAGAACAGTCCTGACTGGTAAGGACATTAATGGCTTCACTTGAATTTAAACCAGCTCTAGATAGGAAAAAAGTCTGTCTCCTCATTTGCTTTTTCAATGGGGTAGCACATCCCATATTTTAGAACAAGTAGGGGTGCCTTGCTTAAATAAAAATAGCATTTAATGTATAATTATGTGAAGGTTTATGGATAAAGCTGTACTTCTGTCACACTGTGGCAGTACATTCTGCTTTAATATTAAACAGCTTGTTATTTAAATATTGGATTAAATGGCTGGCTTCAAAATGTAGTCATTAATAAACTAACTTTATGTGCACCTGTGTAGGAGAATCAAAGTCCTGTATACTTTCTTTGCCTTGTTCCTGTTCTCAGGGTGACGACTGCCACCAGGAGATGCAATTCTAGTTCTTAAAATTAAATGTGCCCAGATTTCTGAGAGGTGATATCTGAAAGAGAGATTATGTCTTCTCTCACTTAATACATAGTATCTTTGATTACCAGCTAAGATATGAAATCACTGTACTGTAAGTAGTCAATAAATGAAGGCTTGTTTCAGGCTGAAGATTACTTAAGAGTATTTATTATTGGAGTGTGTGAGTCAACTGAATATATTTTTATTACATCAATTCCTTCTATATTAATATATGAAGAAATGGTTAATTTTCAGTTGTGTTTTTAAATCGTTCTGTAAGAACATGACTTAATCAACCAACTCAACCTCTCCAGTACTACTACTTAGATGGAAATGCATTTTCTTTTCTTTTCTTTCTTTTTTTTTTTTTTAAGAGTTGGAGTCTCACTCTGTCGCCCAGGCTGGAGGGCAGTGGCACCCTCCCGGCCACCGCAACCTCAACCTGCTGGGCTCCAGTGATCCTTCCGCCTCAGCCTTCCAAGTAGCTGGAACTACAGGCATGCGCTACCATGCCCGGCTAATTTTTGATTTATTGTAGAGACAAGGTCTCACAAAGTTGCCCGGGCGTGTCTCGAAGTTGCCTGGGCAGGTCTCGAACCCGGTGGCTCAGGCAATCCACTCACCTCGGCCTCCCAAAGTGCTGGAATTATAGGCTGAGCCACCGAGCCTGGCCGAAATGCATTTTCATGTGTGGTTGAATGTACCCAGCTGTAAGGACTGGTGTCTTCAGTGGTACAGTCTGACAGAGTGTGATCATTTTTTTCCTCTTCCTTTAGTAGATGGTATCTAATTTGCTGGAGAAAAGACTTGTGGGGTCTACTGTGATTGGTGTAGTAAGGAATTTGTTCATTTGCATAACTTTATGTTTATTTTTTTGAGTTGGAGTCTCACTGTCACCCAGGCTGGAGTGCAGTGACATGCTCAAGGCCACCACAGCCTCACCCTGCTGGGCTCAGGCAATCCTTCCTCCTTAGCCTTCCAAGTAGCCGGAACTACAGCTGTGTGCTACCATGCCCAGCTAATTTTTTGATTTATTGTAGAGATGAGGTCTCACCAAGTTGCCCAGGTGGGTCTTGAACCCGCAGGCTCAGGCAATCCACTTGCCTCGGCCTCCCAAAGTGCTGGGATTATAGGCTGAGTCACTGAGTTTGGCTGAATCTTTATTTCTGTTCAAACAAAGGACATATTTCTCTCTCCCCAGACTTTAACAAAACTGGGTTGTGCGTCATTCTTTGTTATTGAAGGAAGCAATGGCGGTGACTTTCCCTCATCTGCTTGGGTTCCTTTTGTCTTTTTAATCTCTTGTGGTCAAGCTATCAAGAAGAGTAGAATCTCGGGGTATATGGTCAGGGTGCTCATTTCTTGCTTTGACCTAGCTACTTCTCAAGGAACTGTAAGGGAGAACGCTGAGAGTAGTGTTTTAATACCAAGGAGAAAATCGCTGAAGATTGTAATACAATCAGAATACACACTGATACCAGAGGATGTAGCAGAACCAGAGTGTTTGTCCTTCTATGCCTGGGTGACTGAAGCTCCTGTGTGGGAAGGGAGACTGTGTTTGCTCTGGGTGGAAGGCTCTAAATCCTTCTCACTACTTCTGTAGTATTGGAAAGAAGAAACCCAAGAAAGCCACTCCCATGAAGGTGACTGTGTCATACAGTGACCCTGCTGACTATTAACCAACATGCTCTATATCCTTTGTCTTAAACAGTCCTTATTTGATTCTCATGTGGAGATTTATTGTTCTCTGGGTTACATCCCGATCGTTTTATTATTTAAGTAAAACACTCCATTGTTCTGGAAGTTTCCCCTAAGCTACATGAAGGCACTCACATTTAATTGGTAGGACCTTTATTATAGAGTAGAATAGTCTATCTCAGCTATAAAGTAGGGGCAGTTCCAAGTTTTAGGGGCTTTTACAAAATCAAATTGCTTTAATGTAGTAACGTTTCTTCCCCTGAGTTTAGCAGATTAGAAAATAATCTCTGAAGTTTGTAGGAAGGAAATAAAGCTGTTCTATACATTCACGTGCAGGTTTTGGTGCGGACATGTCTTTAATTCCTTTGGGTAAAATTTAAGAAATTCAATTGTGGGATTGTAGAAGAGTATGTGCCAAGCTGTCTTACAGCGTGACTATTTTGCATTCTCACCAGCAATGAATGAGAGTTCTGTAGCTCTTCATTCTCATCAGCATTTTTTTTTTTTTGAGTCGGAGTCTCACTCTGTCACCCAGGCTGGAGTGCAGTGGCATGCTCATGGCCACCACAGCCTTGACCTGCTGTGCTCAGGTGATCCTTCCACCTCAGCCTTCCAAGTAGCTGGAACCACAGGCATGTGCCACCATGCCTGGCTAATTTTTCGATTTGTTGTAGAGATGAGATCTTGCCAAGTTGCCCAGGCTGGTCTCCAACCTGTGGGCTCAGGCAATCCTCTCACCTCAGCCTCCAAAGTGCTAGGATTATAGGCGTGAGCCACCGGGCCTGGCCTCACCAGCATTGATGATGTTACTGTTCTGGACTTTAGCTATTACAGAGGTGTGTGGTGGTCTCATATTTTCAATTTTGTGATGACAGATGTGGAGCATCTTTTCACGTAATGATTTATATCATCTTCAGTGAGAGACGGTTCAGATTTTTTGCCCAATTTTCTAGGGCGTTTTTCTTACTAAGATTTGGAAGAGGTATATAGGAAAGTTTAGTCTATTGTCAGCCTTGATATGAAAATGAAGAGTAGACTAATTTTTAAATTGTTGAGATTTTAATTTTGAGGGAAATAAATTTCAAGAGATAACAAAGGATGTACAGCGAATGTTCTCCTTTGCACCCTGTACTTCAGCTCCGTTGTTCCTCTCCTCAGGTAGCCATGTCATCAGTCCCTAATGTAAATTCCCAGTGACTTTTACTGTATAAATAAGCAACTAAGAACAGACATTTTCATTTCTTCTTAAAATATAAATTATACTATACATACTGTTCTGTATTTCCTTTTTCTACTTAAAGATCATTTTTTTTATTTTTTGAGTTGGAGTCTCATTCTGTCGCCCAGGCTGGAGTGTATCACTGCACTCATGGCTACTGCAGCCTCGACCTGCTGGGTTCAGGTGGTCCTTCCACCTCAAGTCTTCCAAGTAGCTGGAACTTCAGGTGCATGATACCACCCCTGGCCTTTTTTTTTTTTTTTTTTTTTGTAGACACAAGGTCTCACCAAGTTACTCAGGCTGGTCTTGAACCCCTGATTGCTCAGGCACTCACTCTTGCCTCTGCCTTCTGAAGTGCTGGGATTGCAGGCTTGAGCCACCGTGCCTGGCTGTAAAGATCATTTTATATTAGCATATAAGATCTTTCCTCTTCCCTTTTTAATGATTGTGTAGTGTGGTTGTATGTGATTTAACCTGTCAGTACTGATGAACATGTAAGTTGCTTCCAACGTTTTTGCTTTTACAATGCAGAAACGAATTATCTGTATAAACTTATGTCATTTTGTATGTACATACATTTCTCTGTAGGATAAATGGGAAGCTCATGGGCACTTGTAATTTACATCTAAAGTTAAATTTATACTGAGGTATTATTTCATAATTTGCACCAGCAGTGCAAGTGCCATGTCCCCATAGCCTCCCCAACCCAGCGATCTGTTACCAATCTGACAGATTAGAAAATACCCACACAAAACAAAACGATGGTATTCTCTGAAGATCAGCCTTTCTTTATTTTAGAGAGCATCCGGAGTTACTTTCTATGTCCTGTCTTCATGTTTTCATCCCCATTTTCCTTTTTCTCAGAAAAACCCTTAGTGCAGGAAATTTCAAACATAGAAAAATAGAACAATAGACATCCCACATAGCCATCAATTAAGTTTGTGATCAGCCTTTTTGCATCTATAATCCTCATCCACTTTTCCTCATTAATTTTTTTTTTTTTTGAGATGGAGTCTCACTCTTGTCGCCCAGGCTGGAGTGCAGTGGCACGCTCAGGGCCATCACAACCACGATCTGCTGGGCTCCGGCGATCCTTCTGCCTCAGCCTTCCAAGTAGCTGGAGCTACACATCACCATGGATGACTAGGTTTTTGTGATTTATTGTAGAGACAAGGTCTCACCACGTTGCTCCGGCTAGTCTCGAACCCCCAGCCTCAGGTAATCCTCTCACCTTGGCCTCCCAAAGTGCTGGGATTACAGGCTGAGCCGCCACGCCGGACCTCATTAATTTTAATGCCCCCCCCTTTTATTTGAGTCAGAATCTCACTGTCACCCAGGCTGGAGTGCAGTGGCATGCTCACTGCCACTGCAGCCTTGACCTGCTAGGTGCAGGCGATCCTTCTGTGTCAGTCTTCCAAGTAACTGGAAACACAGGCGCGCACCAGCACACCAGCACACCCAGCTAAGTTTTTGATTTATTGTAGAGATGAGGCCTTTCCAAGTTGCTCAGGCGTCTCGAACCCCTGGGCTCAGGCAATCTTATCATCTTTGCTTTCCAAGGTGCTGGAATTACAGGCGTGAACCACTGCACTCGGCCCATCATTAATTTTAAAGGAAATCATAGGTGGCATTTCACCAGTCAACATCCAGTATGCAGCTCTTAAAAAAAAAAGGACTTAAAAAGTCATCATTCTTAATATTAGTTTTAGTCACCAAATATCTAGTGATCTGAAATGTCATTTTATTTATTAATTTTTGAGTAAGAGTCTCACTCTGTCGCCCAGACTAGAGAGCAGTCGCACGCTCACAGCCACTGCAGCTTTGATCTACTGGGCTCAGGCGATCCTTCTGCCTCAGCCTTTTAAGTAGCTGCAACCACAGGCACACGCCACCACACCCAGCTAATTTCTTGATTTACTGTAGAGAGGAGGTCTTGCCAAGTTGCCCAGGCTGGTCTTAAACCAGTGGACTCAGGCAGTCATGCCCGGCAGTCTGTTAAAATTTAACTAATTTGCAGGAGACATTTGTTCCTATAGTGAGCTTTAAAGTACTAATAGCTTTCCCCCGCAGTTTGTCCTCTTTTTTTGCTCATCATGGCAGAAATTATTTTTACAAGCTTGAATTCTTAAATCTCTCCTTTTATGCTTTCTGGGTTTTGTGTCAGAATTAGTACATCTCAGGTAAATGATTATTTATTTATTTTGAGTCAGGATCTCCACTTTATTGCCCAGGCTGGAGTGCATGGCATTCTGATGGCTCACCATGACCTCGACCTGGGCTCAAGCAATCCTCCTGCCTCAGCCTCCTGAATAGCTGTGACTACAGATATCTGCCATCATACCTGGCTAAGTTTTTTATTTTTTGCAGAGACAAGGTCTCACTATATTGCCTAGGCTGGTTTCAAATTCCTGGGTTTAAGCAATCCTTTCACCCTTGCTTACTGAAGTGCCAGGATTATAGGCGTGAGCCACTACGTGCAGCTGTGAAATGATTCTGAAAGCATATGGTGGTAAGGCATGAAGGTTTGCAACCAAGGTGGACTCTAGAATATGGGTGGACTGCGGGGTGCAGTGGCTCACACCTGTAATTGCAGCACTTTGGGAGGTGGATATGAGAGGGTTGCCTGAGCCCAGGGGTTTGAGACCAGCTGGGCAACATGGCAAGGCCTCATCTCTATGTTAAGTTAAAAAAGTTAGCTGGGAGTGGTGGTGCATGGCTGTGGTTCCAGCTACTTGGAAGGCTTAGGCATAAGGATCGCCTGAGCCCAGCAAACTGAGACTGCAGTGACCGTGAGCGTGCCACTGCACTCCAGCCTAGGTGAGAGTGAGACTCAACTCAAAAAAATAAGGGATGGTTCAATGACAGTCACAAGGCTCACCGAGGTATATTGAAGAATCTTAATTAGCCCAAGGCATAATTTCCAAGTCTATTCAAAGACAGGATTCTAAAACATACCCTGTTCTAACTGAAATAAAAGAGGTCTTAACCTTGCCTTCTACCACTTGGCAAAGTGGCAGACATTCGGGAATACAGACCAAGACCCAGGAAGACTTGAGTTACTGAAAATTTCAGATAGACTGGCTGTTAATTCTGTTCATTTCTTTCTTTCTTTTTTTTTTTTTTTCCTTGAGTTGGGAGTCTCACTCTGTCGCCCAGGCTGGAGTGCAGTGGCACGCTGCTCACGGCCATCGCAGTCTTGACCTGCTGGGCTCAGGCAATCCTTCCACCTCAACCTTCCAAGTAGCTGGAACTACAGGTGTGTGCCACCACCCCTGGCTAACTGATTTATTGTGGAGACGAGGTCTCACCAAGTTGCCCAGGCAATCCTCCTGCCTCAGCCTACCAAAGTGCTGGGATTACAGGCTTGAGCCACCATGCCCGGCCAATTCCATTCATTTCTTCCTCAAGAAGTTGGGGAATACAAGCAATATCATGCTAGTTTTTAACCTGCTCTGATTTATAAGACCATGTTGTTTGTGGTAGACTTTGTAACTAAATATGAATGAAACGTTTGTGCCAGAAATGCTGTTATTACTGCTTTCGGGAGACTTGTACAGAGTTGTCGCTATCTGCCAACTGGAGGGAGTTACCTCTTCTTTACTGTGCTTAATTATTAATACTTAGGGATCTGATATTCTCAGCAATGCTTTCCACTGCTTACTGATTTGAACTTTAAACCAGTTTTACATTTCGAGATAATACACTAAAGTTTGTGCCTTTTTATTTTTTTTTTTATACTAAGTATTTTATTGTATGCTGCTACCAGTATATGTAAAACAGTTACCCTTGTGAAATAGAAATTCATGAAAATTTAGAGAGGTAGATGTTCAAGACTGACAAAAGTAGAAGTTTGTGTATTATGGCACGTGAGTTGCAGGGATGAGATTTTGTACAGGCTTCAAATTTCGCTCTCTTGAATATTCACTGGTTCATAAGAAGTGGTTTGGGAAACCTTTGAAAGACTCCTTTTGCTACAAAAAGGAGTAGACTTTCTGGGGTCTGAAGGGATTTGTACTTGAAGATACTCCAGTCAGCAGAGGGTCATGCTGAGCATTCTGCAGACAGAATTGTTTCAAGTCTGCAGCTGCCTGGGAATCTTTCACGTGGTTGAGCCCGGCCTCCAGCGGGAGCTGTTGAACCACTTTCTTCATGGCGGCGACGCTGGAGGAGCCAGACATGGCGAGTGCAAGAGCCAGGCCACAGTGTGCCTTTTTATTCTTGGTCTAGAAATTGTGCTTGTCAGATACTTGGTTTCTGATTTGGTATACTGACTTACAGAAACCTCTCTACAAAAGTAATGAATGTGTTAACATTAAAATCAACCTGTCCTCAGAAATGTTGAGAATAAAATAGAAGATCTCAATAACAGGTCCCCAAACAGCTAATGTCTACAAATCATTAAGATTTGACTTGGGGCCAGGCTCGGTGGTTCATGCCTGTAATCCTAGCACTTTGGGAGGCTGAGGCAAGAGGATTGCTTGAGCCTAGAAGTTTGAGACAAAACAGGCTGGGCTCGGTGGCTCAGCCTGTAATTCCAGCACTTTGGGGGGCTGAGGAGAGTGGATTGCTTGAGCTCGCGGATTCGAGACAGCCTGGGCAACTTGGCGAGACCTCGTGTCTCTACAATAAAAAACAAAAAAATTAGTCGGGTGTGGTAGTGCACACCTGAAGTTCCAGCTACTTGGAAGGCTGAGGCAGAAGGATCGCCGGAGCCCAGAAGGTCAAGGCTGCAGTGGCCGGGAGCAGCCACTGCACTCCAGTCTGGGTGACAGAGTGAGACTCCAACTCAAAAAAAAAAAAGTTTGAGACAAAACAAGATTTGGCTTTGAAGAACATTTGGGGTAATAGGCTGTTATTTGGGAGAAGTTTTGCTGTGAATCAGAACAGGACCATTTAACAACTGAAATTTAATTCTTTAAAAAGGGCCTACGTTGTTTGGTGAGCAAAGGTGAAGTGAGGCTGTAATGGACCGTGGCCTTGAGTATAGCTTCATAATCACTAGGGGTCCTCTCATAGAATGTTAAATCTGTAAGAGTTTCATCACACATTTTTATAACTTGACTATAATGAATGAGCCATGACCTTTCTCAGTTCATCTGCTTATCAATCTGAAAAATCCTGCATCTATTTGGGAATAAATAAGAACTCAACTGTAAATTAGGGAGTTCAGTCAAGTTCTGTTAGGTTACTTTCAGTATGAAAGTGCGATTTTTAAAATATAAACTTTATTTTAGAATAGTTTTAGATATACAGAAGCACTGCAAAAATAGCACAGAGTTCCTATATGTGGTCTGACAATTCGCAAACTCTTCCTAGGAAAAGTGCTACATGCCTCACTGCTTAATGTCACTATGGTCACCTTCGAAGTACTCCCCTTGGGAAGCAATGCACCAATGCCAGTGTCTAGCCCACCCATCAAAGCAACTTTGGAATTGTTTTTCCATCAGTTTTCCAAAAGTGTTTCCATCAGGGCTGTTGTATTACTCTTGGTGTTCTGAATGTCTGTTGGGAGCCAGCCTTGGAGGTCCACCTGATTGACAGGGTCCGGGTGGGCCGAAGACCCCGGGCCGCAGGGCGAGCCCAGGAAGCTGAGGCTCTTCTGTCCTTCACCTTTGCTGTTTGATACCGCCGAAGAATTCTATGCAGTCGTGGAAGAAGAAAATGGCATGTTTATGTGAAGTGCTCACAGCTAACCTGGAAACATCATGGTTTATTTTTCCATTTTTCCCACTATGCCACTTGGCCTTTTCTAACATGTGCAAGGGTTAAACTCTGAAGCACATCAAGAATGCTTTATTTCACTTGGTTATAAGTTACTAGACATTGCTTAAGTAATAAATGATATGAGTATATCCACTCCTTATTTGATTTAGAACTATGCAGTTTAGTGTTTAGACATAAGGATTTTTAGAAGCACAAGTTTATAATGAGTTCATTATGAATTCATTATAAGTTCTAACACTTATCTAGGAGTTATGTAGGTGACTTATGACACTGTTTTCACTGACTTAGGATAAAGATTAATGTTAAGGTTTTTACTTAATTCTATAGTTAAAACTCTAAGTTAACATTTATAGAGTAGGTTTTCACTGAACTCATAATATAATAATTAGACACTTTTATGACAGATCAGCTAAAACAGAAAGTAACCTTGAGGGGCCTGGGAAACATTACTAAAAACTTCTTTTGAGTTCTCTTTAGAAACAAGCACTGCAAGATAAGAGAAAAGTAACGAGGGCATCTGGACAAGGAAGGCGATCACAGGACTCTGAAGAACACAAGAGCCTAAGATGAGAATATTCCTGACACATAAAGAAATATACACTTAAAGAAACTTTCTTGAAACATTTGTAATTTGGGACATTGGACTGAGAGTCATTGTTGGCTTTATGAATAGGACTTGTCTAATGCCTATGAGATTCCTGGCTTACTTGCTACTAAAGCCACTGGGAATCTTGGTTTGTTTGCTACTAAGACCACTAGGTGGTAACTTTTAAAAGATATGTATA
The DNA here is from genome assembly GCA_027257055.1 of Cephalopachus bancanus. NCBI lineage: Eukaryota > Metazoa > Chordata > Mammalia > Primates > Tarsiidae > Cephalopachus > Cephalopachus bancanus. The sequence goes on along the minus strand of JAPVLO010000030.1, from coordinate 1,685,704 downwards.
TGAAAGAATTTTCTTTGTTTTGCCCCTTCACAAATGGTATAAAAGCTCTGTATTAACTAGCATTAAATTGTCATCTGTTCAAGAAGCAGGTGTCCGGTATATGATTGTCGTCGTCGCCTATCTGTCTCTCCTTCAACATATCTTACGACCCTTGTGGGGCGGGACGCCGCAAATGTCATCAGTTGTCTTCTTTTCAATATTTCCTTTATTTTCGGGTTAAAAAAAAGTCATTGGGGGCCAGATCAGGTGTGTAGGAAGGCTGTTCCAATACAGTTATTTGTTTATTGGCTAAAAAACTCCCTCACAGACAGGGCTGTGTGAGCTGGCGCATTGCCGTGATGTAAGACCTCCTTCGGGACCATTTTTGCTCACCTTTCTCATGCCAAGATTTTCAGTTAAGATTTTCCTGTTTTTCTTTCGATGTTTATTTGGTCTGCTAGGCTTCTCAGTTCAGCTGATGATTTTGACGCACAATTTGAATTTTTGCAAAGTTTGCGTCTGTTCTGTTTATTACTGGTTGTCCTGACCTCTCTTCATCAGTGATGCTTTCTCCTCAGAAAAACATTTCATGCATTCGTACATGGCCATTTTCTTCATGGCATTATCCCCATAAACCTGGAGTAACATGTCCCTGATTTCACTTCCATGCTTGCCAAGTTTAACAAGAAATTTCATGTTTGTTCATTGCTCTAATTCAAGCTCTGACCTTCTTATGGTGGCACAAAAAATATGCAACAATAATAAATGCCACAGAGCAAGACACTGCCACACGTCGACATGAACACAGCTGTGAGACACTGCCATACCAAGGTTAGGAAACCGTACCAAGATGTTTGTACAGTGCTGCCAACGTAAGTGCACAGTGGCAAGTTCGTGAACTAAATTGTCATATCCCGTATGCGCCTCATCCATTTCACCTATTGTTGGTTTCTTACTACAAGACATTTAATTACAGCTAAGGAAGTAACTCTGGTACTATTTACATTCCACACTTGAGATGTTTAGTTTCTCCCTTTTCATTCCACGATTCCACATTTAGTCATCATGGCTCCTTAATCTCCTCAGGTGCTTTTGATGATCTCATTCTCACACTTTCCCCCCACATGAGACAGGTAATGTGCTGATGTCATAACAAGGTTTCAGGGAGGCGCATCTCCCACTTAGTGTGAACACCCAACCGTCATGCATAAGCACTCCAAAAGGACCTCTCGGACTTGTTTTTGATGAGGGTGGCCGTTTTAAGGAGCACCGGTTGGTTTGGTAGAATGTCCCTCAAGTGGAGTTTCCTGATATTCTTCTGGTTAGCCTGGGGTGAAGGGTTTTTGGGAGGAAGGACCACAAAGAGGTATTCTCATCACATTCAGTGTCCATGTTATCGATGTCTTATCACTGATGGCATCAATTTTGATCACCTAGCTAAGATGCTTGCCAGGTTAATGCGGTTTTCCCCCTCTTTACGTACTCTCTTAAAGCAAGTCACTAAATACAACCCATATTCAAGAGGTGGGGAGTTCAGCTCTATGTCCCCAAAGGGGGGAGTTACCTATATGAATTATTTGGAATTTCTCTGTATAGGAGATAGGCCATCTCTCTCATTTATTTGTAGCTATTTTCACCAATATGGACTCATACATGCATACTTTGGATTATGATCCTATACTGCTTTATTTACTTTGTTGCTGAGATGATTTCATCTTTGGCTATTGGGAGTTCTTTAAGTCAACTCTCGTGTCCCTTTGACACGCTGCATCCTTTTGTATGTAGAACACGCACTTCTTTCTGGCCTTACAAGATGCCCCAGACCTCGAATCAGCCATTTCTCCAAAAAGCCCTGATTCCTTTTATTGGAAAATTGGACTAGGAAAAATCTGGGCACTGGGTGTGCTCATCGCTACCGAGTGTCTGCTGCTAGGCCCTCGCAGCGATCAGAGCTATTATGTATGTGTAATAACCCAACTGTACATACAAATCTGTAACTACTTTATTCTTCTGGAAAGCACAGTTTTTAAAAACTGGTAAACAGTACATACACTTTACTATTTCAACCATTTAAAGCCACAGCACTGAATATATTAACATTGTTGTGCAAACTTTACCACCATCTGTCCCCCAAAACCGTGACCTTCTCCAGTGGAAACTGTACCTATTAAATATTCTGTTCTTCCCTAAGCCCCTGGAAACTACCAGTCTGCTTTTTGCCTGTGTGCTTCTGACTCCTTTAGGTTCTTCATGTCAGTGGAGCCATGCAACGTTTGTCTCCTGTGACTGGCTTATTTCACTTAACGGTGTCCTCAAGGTTCCTCCACGTTGTGGCATGTCAAGTTTGTAAGGCTGAATAATATTCTCTGCCATGCATGCACCACACTTTTGTTTATCCGTTCATCCACTGATGGTCACTTGGGTTGCTTTCACCTTTTGGCTAAATGTGAAAAATACTGCCATAAACATGGATGTACAAATATCTGTAGGAGTTCCTGCTTTTTTTTTTTTGGAGTTAGAGTCTTACTCTGTCACCCAGACTGGAGTGCAGTGGCACACTCTTGGCCACCCCAGCGTTGAACTGCTGGGCTCAGGTGATCCTTCCACCCCAACCTTTCAAATAGGCTGGGTGCCATGGCTCATGTCTATAATCCCAGCACTTTGGGAGGCCGAAGCGAGAGGATTGCCTGAGCCCACAGGCAACCAGCCTATTTGGAAGGCTGAGGTGGAAGGATCACCTGAGCTCAGCAGGTCGAGGCTGCAGTGGCTGGGAATGTGCCACTGCCATCCAGTCTGGGTGACAGAGTGAGACTCCTACTCAAAACAAAAACAAAAACCTTCCAAGTTGCTGGAACTACAGGCACATGCCACCACACCCGGCTAACTTTTTTGATTTATTGTAGAGATGAGGTCTCTCCAGGTTGCTCGGGCTGGTCTCGAACCCTGGGCTCAGGCAGTCCTCTCACCTCAGCCTCCCAAAGTGCTGGGATTACAGGCGGAATCACTGAGCCCGGCTGCTTTCAATTCTTTCGGGCATATACCCGGGAATGGACTTGCTGGGTCATGTAGTAATTGTTAATTTTTAGAAATCACCATAGCTGCTATGCCACGGAACCACGTGGGTTCCAATGTCTCCACATCCTCGCCAACACTTGATTTTCTGCTCTTTTTTTTTTTGAGGTGGAGTCTTTCTGCCACCCAGGCTGGAGTGCAGTGGCAAAGTCATGGCCACCACAGCCTTGATTTGTTGTGCTCAGGCAATCCTTCTGCCTCAGCCTTCCAAGTAGCTGGAACCACAGGCATGTGCCACCATGCCCAGCTAATTTTTTGGTTTATTGCCATGTTGCTCAGGAAGGTCTTGACCCCCTGAACTCAGGCAAGTCTCTCGCCTCTGCTTCTTAAAGTGCTGGGATTACAGGCGTGAGCCACTGCACCCCACTTGATTTTCTGCTTTTTTGAGAATAGTCATCCTAATGACTGTAAAGTGCTATCTCATGGTGGTTTTGAATTGTACAATTCCTTTATGATTAGTGACATTAAACTTTTCATGCACTCATTGGACATTTATATATCTTCTTGCAACAAATGTCTATTCAAGTACTTTGCCCATTTTTTCCATCAATTTTTTTTTGGTTATTATTGAATTGTAGGATTTCTTTGTATATTCTGGATAGCAAAGCATACATATGATGTGCAAACATTTTCTCCCATTCCTTGGGCTACTTTTTCATTCTGCTGATAGTGTTGGTGTGCAAGTTTTAAATTTTGCTGAAGTTCAACCTAATTTTTTCTTTCATTGCCTGTTTTGGTGTCATATCCAAGAAATTATTGGCAAATCCAGTGTCATGGAACTTTTCCTGTACCAACAGTTTTGTAGTTCTAGCCTTTCTGTCCCCTCCCCAATTCCTGGCAGAAGCTTCTATTTTTAGGGTTTTGAATCATTTTAATGTTTGTTTATGGTGTAAGTGTCCAACTTCATTTTTTTTGCATATGGGTATCCCACTTTCTCAATGCCATTTATTGAAAAAAAACATTCTTTCCCCACCCAATGGTCTTGGTGGCCCTGGCAAAAACCATATATATGAGGACTTATTTCTAGGTTCTTTATACAAGTATGTTTGTCTTAATGCCACTACTGTACTGTTTTGTTTACTGCAGCTTGTATTAAGTTTTGAAATTAAGACGCATGAGTGCTCCACTTTTGTTATTTTGTAAGATTGTTTTGACTATCTGGGGGTTCCTTGAGATTCTGCATAAAGGGTGGGATAGATCTATCTATTTCTGCTGAAAATTTGGGATTTTTATATGGATTGCATTGAAACTATAGATCGTTTTGGGCGGTACTGACATCTTAACAATGTTAAGTCTTCCAATCAGTGAACACATTTTGTCTTTTAATTTTGTATAGCAGCATTTTATAGTTTTCAGCGCACAAATTTTTTTGGGGGTTTTTTTTTTGCCTCCTTGGTTAAGTTTATTCCTAAGTATTGCATTCTTGTTGATGCTATTGTAAATAGCAGAAAGCACAACTCTAAAGGAAGGTAGACATAACATTAAGTCAGGCTATTCATGACTTAGTATCCTTGCTTTTGTGGAAGGCTGCACTAGTAACTACAGATCTTTGGGAATTTGTTTAAAAAAATTTTTTAAAGGCAATTCTAAATAAAGTCTCTATACTTATTTCTCTTTATACTCTGTGTAACAAAGCTATCTCTTTTTAATTTAAAGCTAATTATACAATAATTTTTTGCTAATTTATTATAATTTCCATTTTGTCCATTTTTGTTCCCCCATTATGTGTAGTGCCTAAAACAGTGCTGGCTTGTGTAGGTGGCCAAAAATAAGGAGAATGAAGACTCTTAAAATACTTAAGAGAAAAAAAGACAATCGGCAAACTAGGCTAAGAATTACCAGGTTTTATTTTTCCCTAGTACTCAAATTTCAGCTTCGCCAAACAGTCCAGATTTCTGGAATAACAACTCTTTCCCATGCTGTAACCCTCTCCAGGACAAAGAATTTATCAAATAACATGGTTCCAGGATGTCTCTATCCCAGAGTTCTAAACCACTCACAGAATCGTATCTTCTTAAGTCTTAATTAGAATCAAGCAATTTACACACATGTAACATAATCAAAATAGTACATACTATTTCTTTCTCTTGCTGAATACACTTCCCTCAAAGAGTTACTATGAGGTGTTTGAGTACAGTCAGCCCTCCATATCCCTGGGTTCTGCATCCATAGATTCACCAACTGCCAATCAAAAATATTCAGAATAAAATTTCACAAGGTTCCAAAACAGCAAAACTTGAATTTGCTGAGGGCCGAGCGCTATACTGAATCCACGGACAAATGAAGTGATGGTGCAGCCACTGTATTAGGTATTATAGATCACTAATGTGTGTAGGTTACATGCAAATACTATGCCATTTTACATAAGGGACTTAAGCACCCATGGGTTTTGATATCTAACGGGGTCCTGGAACCAACCTCCCCACTGATACAAAGAGATGACTGTACTGCCCTTTCCAAAAAAAACCTGTCTACTAGCTCTGATTCTTGGGTCAGAATAAGGACTTCCTTATTCAAAAAACAGTAAGTATTCTGAGCTTGTTCTCATCTATCAACAAATTAAGCTTGTTTTACTCTAAACCTGACTTAGCTTTCTTTGCATTAATCTATTAATACCGCCTATTTGAAAAGCCAAACTCTATCTTTAAAATGCCTTACAATTTCCATTATGACTTGGAGAGGAAGGAGAATCTGGGAAAGTCAGTTGCTTATTATGTAGGAGATTCTGAAGAGGGCAGATATTTACTTTTGAAGTCATTAAACAGAAAAATGACAAAATGTTATTTGTTTTGATAATGAACTCTTGTAGGCCAAAACCAGAAAATTCTGAAATTATAATATATTATAATATTGTTCTCAATACATTCAGAATTTATATTACTCTTTAATTTCTTTTCCCTGAGTTTGGGTTCACAGTTTGGTAGAGATACTTTAAAGAAGAGGTAGTTAGTGGGGGTAAAGAGGAAACTGTTCTAAATAGCACCTGGAAAAATATGTAACACCTGTCATTTTGATCTCAATGAACATCTAGCTCTCTCTTGAATCTGTAAATACAATAGAGGGAGATGATCCTTTACCTTTTTTATTCTTATCTGCTTGGACTCTCCTATAATATATCCACCCCAGTATTATCATCACTATTCTTAAAATAAGTAGCCCTTCCAAAGATATGCTCTAAAATAAACCCTTCAACATGAGGTTGTTTAGATTGAGAAGAAAAAGGCTCAACTGAGTTAATTTTTATTCATACAGTCATTAGGGAAAATGAGCAAAGTCTTCAGCACTCCCAACCATGGCCTTTTCTCCCTGGGCCTGCTTGCTTAATCCTTCTGATCAACTCTTTAGTTGATTTTAAGGACTGGGTTTTAGGAGATCCTGACATCTACACAGGTAGAGAATGGCCTGCATGAATGTTTTGGTCCAGGTCTTGGCCTCCAGTCTTATGACGGACTAGTGGAATATTGCTTCATCAGTTGCTTGTGACAGGGATTGCAGACTCGCTCAGGCTTGATACTTGAAGGAAGAGGCAGTTCATTTGTCGAACAGGCATTACAGAAGGTTCCTCTGCAGTTCTTACACACATACTATAAGGAGAAGAGGAGATTAGGTAGGGAGCAGAAGAGGACAAAGGCAAGTGGATGCATGGGGTACACATGGTCAAATATGATAAATATTCATTGCCTATTCCAGTACCGACAGTATGTTGACGTGTGCCGGATAGATTCCGACCAAACACAGTCTCAGGCTACAAAGAAGCTCACACCCTAGTTACTGGATTTAAATGAAAAGCAGCAGTGCCCCAGAATTCAAAAGAAGATAATCGTTCATCTGTGTAATCTATTTCCTACTTCTGTTCTTTATACTCACTTTTAGGTGAACTGATTCTAAAATTAGTTTTCAAGTACCCAAGCATACTCCAAATAAAGTGTGAACTAGCGATGGATTGAGTGGACAGGCTAGGACTCAAAATTCTGCTGAGTATAAATCAAAAGTATAACTTCCTTTTTTTTTTTGGAGTCGGGTCTCAGTCACCAGGCTGCAGTGCAGTGGTGTGATCTTACTCCCCGTAGCCTCACCCTCCTGGGCTTGGAGATTGTTTTGCCTTAACTTTCTGAGTAGCTGGGACTACAGGTGTATGCTACCACACCTGCCTAATTTTTTTATTTTCTGTAGAGACAAGGTCTTCCTATGCTGCCCAGGCTGGTCTCAAACTTCTGGGCTTAACTCATCCTTCCACCTCGACCTCTCAAAAGTGTGAAAATGTAATGTATCATACACCGATGTGCTTAATGTTTTCCTGGGATGCTCTATAAGCATGTCCTTTGGGACATCAGTGCAACAGGAGACAGCTTCCTGCATCCTGTTTATAGGGGAACTGGTCCTTTGTAAACATTGTGTAAACATTTGCAAACACTGAAGCGTGGTCAAATGCTGGGAGAGCACTTGGCCACTATAGCAGTGTCAGTGGTGGCATAGACAGGTCTCCAAGGGTTCTGCATAGAAGGCCGTGAAGAATAGCCCCTGTGAAGTGCTACCTTCATCCCATATAATTCATCTTCCTGTGGGTGCAGAGGAGTAACTCAAATGATTTTATTTGAAAGCCTGAGAAGAATTTTCCTCTGACATACTGAAGTTACTTTGCATGTCTTAGAAAAGCCAGAATTAGATGAGCAGTTTCTTCTGTTTTGGAACATATTTCTATAATTACAACTTCCAGTTCTACAAAGGCAGTTCATCTGTTACCTGATTCTGTGAATTTAAGAGTAGGTCATATTATAGTTTACTTGTTGAAATTCAGCATAAGCACATGTTGGTGGTGTGCAGGTTGTAATCCAGAATTTGGGCATTGTATCGCTTCCAAGCACTTGTTTTATATGCTCATCTGTAGGTAACATTCTCGAGCATCTATTGTGGACTGGGTGCTACATTAGATGCTGGGGGATACTACTGTGAGCAACTATCAAGGGCGCTGGTTGTTTCTGAATATGTCCTTTGTTCACCCACTCTGGGATGACAAGTTGGGAAGGTGCTCAGGCAGAGACCCTTGAGGACCTGGGGTAAGAACAGGTGGTCTGGAGGGGGAGAGCCCATTGCTCTGTGTTCTGAACAGGCTGGAGAGCTGGGAGGACTATAGACTTTGGAGCCAAAGACAGATTGGAAAGTGGACATAACCACTTATGACCTGAGCAATGTTGGGAAATGTACTTTAATCTCTGAGTCCAATGTTCTTCATCTATAAAACGACAGCTACACAGGACCTAAGTTCCACAAAGAATGGAGACTGGGTCTACTTTATTACTCTCTCTCTAGCACATGGAACAGCACATTCTACATAGTAGGCACTCAACACATATTTTATTTATTTATAATTTTTGTATCTATAATCGTCTTATAATACATACGTAGTCAGTCCTGTTTATTTTAAGGGCAATTTACTAATATGAATTACTCTGACTGAAAAAGAATTGGCAGCTGGTCACGGCATGATCCCTTGGCTCCTCACCCCTCTTGGCACTGTGAGAAGGCACTCTGCAGCCTACATGCCCTGCCATTCCTGGGAAGGGGCCGAGGGTGCAGTGGACATCCCTATGGAGAACCTGTTCATTCCGCACCACGGTTACCTTTGTGAGGCTGCCATCTTCCTGGCATAGCTGACACACCTGTGGCTTTTCAGAGAGCAGCAGCCGATCCTAAACCACACAGTGAGCCCGTTAGTGTTCCGTAGTGCCAGAATGTTGGGACTTTTAGAATACTCATTTTTTGGGCTACAAAGTTAAAATAACCACACAACAGAATATCTAGAAACTAAAGAAACCCATTACATTGTAGTCCTACCACCTTAATATAACTCTGATAATACTACCATTATCACCCAGTTTTTAAAATTTTTATAGTAAGGTAACACGTGGTTTTATTTTCAAAAGAGAAAATTCAAGCATATAGAAGTATAAAAAGCCTTATGAGCTGTCTCATCCCCCTCATAACACTCTACCCTCGAGAAGGGAAAGCAATGTTTCGTTTCATATCCTGACAGGTGAATGACAGGGTGACTCAGAGTAGCATATGCTTCCTCAGAGGCCTGTCATGGACTATGAGATTCACAAAGGTGTTTTACAACCGTTTATAGTAGCAGGTTACTAAGTGGTCAAAACATCCTCTCTCTCTACTTCATGTAAGGGAAAACTAGAGGTCAGGAAGGTAAAGAGAGCGAGTGTCCCAGGTCTCGCAGTTTTGCCAGAGACATGTTTTCCAAATATATTTCAAAATGCGTTTGCTGTTTACGTAGCAAATTGCTCAAAGCTGAGCTACTTCCCATGGGAGCTCAGACAATACACATTTGTTCCGAGCACTGTTAAAAGGCTGGTACACCAAGGACTGCACTCATTCTTCTTCCACCCATGCTACCTTGCTCACTGGCTAAGCGTGGCACAGCCAACTTCACAATTTATACAAGATGTTTTAAACAGGAGACTCTGTTACCTGTTCATCCGTAGGGTGAGGCTGCAGCCTACAATGGAGAAGCAGAAACAATAACAAATAGCAATTTAGCCATTGATATCATCTCAATAAAAAGCTTAGAAGACATACACTTTGCCAAACAAGCATTACTGTAGGTCTTTTATGATACTGGGAGCAGCTCATAATTATTAATCTTGATCTCCAAGGACAGAACATCTCGTTTTTTAAATCTATTACTAGAATCTGACCCTTGACATAATTATGGTTCCCGTTTAAAAATAGATTTGTAGTTATATATTACATTTCTTTTTTACTATCAAGAAAATAGTATATATGTTTCTAACATATAAAACTTCAATGGCCCAATATTTTAGTAGCTTTTTTCTATCTGATATTACGGAAACCTACCCATTACTATATGTCTCTCAAATATTCTTACGATGTGAGCTTTGGCAAATTAATCAGAGGGAAATGAATAAGACTGTCACCAGAAAATCCACTCAGGCTGAAATATTTCTTCACGAGACTGAGCTGAGCAAACCTGATCTTCCCAACATGCAGTAAAACCCGAACTAGGGGAGAGCAAAGCCCATTCATTTTTGGGTATGGGGAAAACGCACCACACACTACAGTGGTTCCTGTTGTCAGTTGAGTGGTGGTGTGACCACCAGACACATCCATGGGGTGACCGGGATTTCAGCTGTTTTCTGAACCACACTCCCAGGAAGCCTGGAATATCTTATTATTGCAGCTCTGGCTAGCATAGGTCCTGCAAGTTTCTATTATGTAGTGTAGAGACAAAGGGCTTAAAAACAGAAGATATGCAAAGTAGAGGCCACTTGGGTATGTCACCCTGCCTCTCTGCCTCAGTTTCCTCATCTGTAAAGTAGGAATAGACATTATATTTGTAAAGAGTATTAATTTTTTTTTGAGTTGGGAGTCTCACTCTGTTGCCCAGGCTGGCACACTCACGGCCACCCCAGCATCAATCTGCTGGGCTCTGGGGATCCTTCTGCCTCAGCCTTCCAAGTAATGGGAACTACAGGCACGCACGCACTACCACACTTGGCTAATTTATTTACTTATTTACTGTAGAGACCAGGTCTTGCCAAGTTGCCTGGGCTGGTCTCGAACCCGCAGGCTCAGGCATTCTACTCTCTTGTCTTCAAAATGCTGGGATTACAGGCTGACCCACCAAGCCAAGAGTATTAAATCTTAAGGGGAAAATGAACGTGAAATAGCCTTTCTAAGCTGCAGAGCAAAATACAGATAGAAGCAAGCATTGTCTTATACTCCCAGGGCCTAGATCAGAAGTTTACACTCCTGATATCTCGAGTAAACGGTTTGATTTTGGTTTGGAACGGGGCTGCCCCCGAAGGGCACTTGTAAGTCCAGGCTGACTCCACGGCCTTTCCAGTTCCCTTCCCTTTGCCCATACTCACTGATCCTGTTAGATAGGCTATAGTTTAAGTTTAGCTCAGGATAAAACCATGCTCTTCGGAAGCCAAGTGAAAGACTTGGGCATCATTCTGCTGAGGCAAGGAAGGGGCACTTGGGCTCTTTGCCTGCGTGACCAGCCTACTGCGTGACTGCTTTTCTCCAGGAGCTACTTTGGCTCTAGATGACAGATGACCTCTTTCCTAGGGCAACAAAACCTGGACACTGATGGCTGCCCCAAGTGTACCTTGGACAGTGCTTGCAAAACCTCTCTAGGGTGTCATTCCACATCACTAACCTCTTCCCTCACATTTTAAAACAGATTTTTAGTTTTAGAGCAGTTTTAGAGTCACAGCAAAACTCAGTAGAAAGTCTCCCATAAACATCTTGCCCCTCCTGTAGACTTTTTGTCAACACACTGCCCCAGAGTGTGGCGTTTGTTCCAACTGATAAGCCCGTGTTGACACATCATTATTGCCCAGAGTCCAAGTTGACACTGGGGCTCACGCTGTACGTTCTATGGGTTTGGTCAAATGTGTGATGATACATCTGCCTTTAGTACCACACAGAAGCGCTCCACCGTCCTACAAGCCTCTGGCTCCGCCTGCTCATTCTCCACTTCTCCTAACCCCTGGCAACCAATTTTTATTTTATTTTATTTATTGTAGAGGTCTCACCAAGTTGCCCAGGTTGGTCTTGAACCCCTGGGCTCAGGCAATCCTCTCGCCTCCACTTCCCAAAATGCTGGGATTACAGGCATGAGCCACCACACCTGGCAATTTAAAGAAAATAACTGTCTCCATGGTTCTGCCTTTTCTAGGATGTCACAAATGGACTGCCTTTATTTAATGCAGTGGCACTATGCAATGTTTTGTTATATTTGTAACCTGCTAAAATAACAAAGTTAGCTTCCTTGAAATCATCCTATGCGCTTCAAAATAGCAAATCAGATGAAGAATTAGGAAAAGGAAAGCTATCCGAGACACAAGAGAAAGGAGAAATAAAAGATAAGAGAAGTGAGGGTACTTATTTGAAACTTAGCACATAGGTGGAAACAAGTCATACTCAAATACATTTAAGAACCTAAGACATGCTATGACTTGTGCATCATTCTTTTGAAATACCAACGCAGTAAAGGAGAGAAGCAGTCTTTTAAGTGATAATCTGAGTTTGGGGATTAATCAGGGAAGAGTTAGAGGACAGCTGGATTATCCTTCTTTCTTCCAAAATAGCCTATGGGTTTGGTTTATTTTACTTTACTTTTATTCTCACTAATATCTTTATTAAGACAAGTTATACTGTTACTGTTTTCATATTTAAATATTAATTACAAAGGTCGAGTCAAAGTTAAATCAAGTCCCCCATAAGGTTTTACTACATGCTTGCTTAGAAATTAGACTGCCTTCATCAATTAATAAAATAAGCAGGTATTGTTAGTTTAGTTTTTCTTCTATCAAATGTTCTACCAAACATTTGATTTTTTTGTTGCTTTTTAAAAAATTTGTTTTATTTTAAAGACATGGGATACAATTCAGGATTAGGTATACAAGTGGTCATCGTACAGGTAAAGTTTGGGCCTCCCTTTGGTCCCCACTGGGCTTGGTTTAATACGTGCTATCAGTTTTATTATTTACTCACTTCCCCTTCAAAATGTCTTTCTAGCATATTAATATTATCAGTCAATGTCCAGTCTGTGTCAATGCCAATATATATCAAAAGCCCCCTCTTTCCCACCACCCCAAAATAACTGTAGATCTTAGTTAATACTTGATTAACAAACACCTGTGGCTTTCTTCCAGGGGCTTTTTTAGTTTAACATTTTCCTCTTGAATTTTGTGCTTCCCATCCTGCCAAAAGAAAACAGCCCGATTTATTAATTATTCCGAATGCTAAACGATGATGTTGCAGACATTTTCTTCTGCAATGACTTAGAGTATAAAGCAAAGTAGCTTTTGTTTATAAGGGATCTAAATTTCAAGCATGTTTCCTTATTCTCTGCTGCAAGCAGTTTGTTAACTATTCTGATAAGAGTATGCAACGAATGATTTTCAGAGTAGCTATTTCAATTTCGGAGGGTCAAGTAAAATTCTATTTACTTGCAAAGTTGGCTCAAGGTATTAGTTACTTCTTAGTAGGAGTATAATTCTTTCTCCCCTGAACCAAGGACGGCCACATCCAGCAGACTATGTAATCCTCTGCATATTCAACCAAGTAGATGCCCAATTGCCGACAACTTCTGCAGCCTGTAACACTCAAGGAGTTTTCTACTTTGAAGGATCAACATCAAGTTGTGAACTGAATTTCGATCAATACAAGCCCTGCCTGGGCAGTTTTCAGGGATAAATTCTTTCTGTGACCTACACATACACCGCTGCCTGAGGTGAACTGCCGCCCATCTGCATCCAAAAGTGGAATGTGTGTTCTCACATCACTCAAATATCAAGGAACAGATGTCAATGCAAAATGTACCCTCCTGGAAACACCAGTGGAGGGTAACTGGAGACTGAAAAACTTAAAGCCTTATTGGAAAAATAGGGTAAGACCGGCCAACGTTGTTTTTCTGACTTGGAGTCTCACTCTGTTGCCCTGGCTGGAGTGCAGTGGCATGGTCATGGCCACCCCAGCACTGACCTGCTGGGCTCCGGTGATCCTTCCACCTCAGCCTTCCAAGTAGCCAGAACTACAGGTGCGTGCTACCACACCCGGTTAATTTTTTGATTTATTGTAGAGATGAGGTTTTGCCAAATTGCCCGGGCTGGTCTCAAACCCGTGGGCTCAGGCAATCCACTCACCTCGGAATCCCAAAGTGCTGGGATTACAGGCTGAGCCACTGAGTCCGGCCAAGACAGGCCAACGTTTTAAGTACATTTTTGTAAGACCTTTTAGATTTTATGTTCACTAAACTAAAATAACAACGACAGCATTCTACATCAAGTGCTTCTTTACACATTTTAAATTATTGGTAATGGGTAATAGATTTTCACGTACCATTCTTTTCTACTCTCTAGCACATTAGCAGACGGCACTCTAGAAATTTTGTTTATTTATTTATTTAGAGTCAGAGTCTCACTCTATCACCCAGGCTGGAGTGCAGCAGCATGCTCATTAACACCGCAGCCTTGACCTGCTGGGTTCAGGTGATCCTTCCACTTCAGCCTTCCAAGTAGCTGGAACCACAGGCATGTGCCACATGCCTGGCTAATTTTTTGATTTATTATAGAGACGAGGTCTCGCCAAGTAGCCCAGGCTGGTCTTGAACCCCTGAGCTCAAGCAATCCTCTCGCCTCCTCCTCCCACAGTGGTTGGGTTACAGGTGTGAGCCACCATACCCAGTCTAGAAATGTTAAATAAGAAGATTATAAACCTGTCTTGCATCATTAAATATGAAGTGTCTTCAAAAAGTTCATGGAAAATGCATATTATGAAAAAATAATGCCAAAAGAAAACAGCCTGATTTATTATCTATTCCAAATGCTAAATTATGATATTGTAGACATTTTCTTCTGCAATGCCTTAGTTAGAGTATAAAGCAAAAAACTTTAAAAAAACCCCAACTTTTTGCACCAAAATAAACTTGTTCCAACTTGTTATAACAAGTTGGATGTCCAAATTTGCAATGTCCAAACAGGATCTAGTTTGAGGTACAAAAAATAAGACATTAGTTTGCAAAGAGTCTCTCTCACAGAACATGAATTCTGCTAAAATTGAAGAACAAATATAAAATTTATGGTGAGCTTGGTTAGAAGAACGGTGAAATCACTGATGCTTTATAATACATTTATGGGGACAATGCCCCAAAGAAATCAGTAGTTTACAAATGAATAACTTAAAAACAGATGAGATGATGTTGAAGATGAAGCCTGCAGTGGCATACTATCTGCATAAACTTGCAAGGCAAAAAATTAATCATGTTTCATGCTCTAATTGAAGAAGACCAACACTTCTCAGCAGAAAAAAATCGCCAAACCACAGACATTTCAGTAGGTTCAGTTTATATAATTTTGACTGAAAAGTTAAACATTTTCACTTGATAGGTGCCATAACAATTGTGCCCAGGTCAGCTGCAGACAAGAGCAGAGTTTTCAATGGAAATTTTAAACAAGTGGGGTCAAGATCCTTAAGCATTACTTTGAAGAATTTTAACAGGAGAAGAAACATGGCTTTACTAGTACCATCCTGAAGACAAAGCACAATCAAAGCAATGGCTACCAAGAAGGGGGATATTGTCCAGACAAAGCAAAAGCAGACTGGTCAAGAGCCAAGGTCATGACAACAGTTTTTGGGGACGCTCAAGGCATTTTGCTTGTTGACTTTCTGGAAGCCAAAGAATGAAAACATCTGCTTATTTTAAGAGTGTTTTGAGAAAGTCAGACATAGCTGTAGCACAAAAATGCTTGGGAAAGCTTCACCCGAGTTCTTCTTCACCACAATGCTCTGCTCACTCCTTTCATCAATCAAGGCAATTGTTCTAGGGTTTTCATGGGAAATCATTAAGCTTCTACCTTCCCATCCTAATTTGGCTCCTTTTGGCTTCTTTGTTTCCTCATCTTAAAACATTTTTTTTGGCTGAGCGCAGTGGCTCAGCCTATAATCCCAGAATTCTGGGAGGCTGAGGCAAGAGGATTGCCTGAGCCTGTGGGTTCGAGACCAGCCTGAGCAACTTGGTAAGATCTTGTCTCTACAATAAATTACAAAAACTAGCTGGATGTGGCAGCATGCATCTGTAGTTCCAGCTACTTGGAAGGCTGAGGCGGAAGGATTGCCTAAATCCAGCAAGTGGAGGCTGTGGAGGCCATGAGTGTGCCGCTACACTCCAGCTTGGGCGACAAGAGTGAGACTCCAACTAAAAAAAAAACCCAAACAAACAAACAAAAAAATCTTTATTTTTATTTTTTTGAGTTGGAGTCTCACTCTGTTGCCCAGGCTGGAGTGCAGTAGCATGCTCATGGCCACCATAGCCTCAACCTGCTGGGCTCAGGCGATCCTTCCGCCTCAGCCTTCCAAGTAGCTGGTACTACAGGCAAGTGCCACCATGCCCAGCTACTTTAAAAAAATTTATTGTAGAGATGAGGTCTCGCTAAGTTGTCCACACTGGTCTCGAACCTGTGAGCTCAGGCAATCCTCTCACCTCAGCCTCCCAAAAGCTGGGATTATAGGTGTGAGCTACCATGCCCGGCCTTAAAACATCTTTAAAGGGCATCAATTTTTCTTCAGTTAATAATGTAAAAAAGACTGCATTGACATGGTCAAATTCCCAGGACCCTCAGTTCTTTAGGGATGGATTAAATGGCTGGTATCTTCACTTACAAAAGTGAAGTTGATAGAGCTTATGTTGAGGAAATAAAGTTTGTATTTTTATTTTTTAATTAAATTTTTCCATGAACTTTTTGAAGTTCTTTTGTATAAGATATACACAAAGGAGGCAGCTTTTTTTCCTGTGTTTGTCTTTGACAGAAAAAGTACTTCATGCTTTTCTAATTTCATTATTTCTTGGATTCCAGAGAAGACTTTACCTAATTTTAGCTCCCTCACACTACAGGTGCTAACGGTCTCTTCTTCCAAGATTGTTCCAAGTAGAAATTTCTACTCCTGCTCTTTAAAGTACTCCCTTCCCCAAGTCCAGTTCTCTAATTATTCCCATGATAAGTTTCTTGAGTATACTTAAACTGAAATCCTCATGATTTTTAATAAGGGATACAGAAGCAAACCAACATCTATGAAAATCAGCTAAAGAGGAATACAGAATTGGGGAGGAATTATTATACTATATTATTAAAAATATTAGTCAGCAGCAGAAGTCCAAGAAACACATATTTTTGTTAAAATATCACAATAACTTTATTTTTAAAACATCAAGAGGAAAAAGAGAGTCATTGGGAATGATTAAAAACTCCATTTCCAAAGAGATCGTTAGAGAGAGTATTCTAGAGGTAGTATCAGAATCATACTTTCATCTATTCACTCCATCAATCGTTTGCCATCTACATATTGGAGGCAACAGCAATTAAGTATGTGATCCATGAAAGAAAACTGACAAGTCTATTAAGGTGTGTCTGAAACTAAAATTAAGTAAATGAACAAGAGAGGAACAAGTATTACCATCTTGGGTTCTGGCTTCTGGGAAGCCTTTCCTGGGATGCTCCTGTTGTTTGGCAATCTTCTTTCTTTTTCCTGTTTTAGTTCTAACTCAAGCTGGTTCCTGAAATAGGTGGGAGAGGAAAAGGATGAAAATCTTGGATTTCTAAACACGTATTTTTTAATGAGAGACAAATCTTTTTTTTTTTTTTTTTTTTGAGTTGGAGTCTCACTCTGTCGCCCAGACTGGAGTGCAGTGGCCACTCCTGGCCACTGCAGCCTCGACCTGCTGGGCTCCAGTGATCCTTCTGCCTCAGTCTTCCGAATAGCCGGAATTACAGGCATGCGCTATCATGCCTGGCTGATTTTTTGATTTATTGTAGAGATGAGGCCTCGCTGCCCAGGTGGGTCTCGAACCCGCTGGCTCAGGCAATCCACTCACCTCAGCCTCCCAAAGGCGTGGGATTACAGGCTGAGCCACCGAGCCCGGCTGACAAATCCTTTTCTTAAAGTTCATTAATTAAATTTCAGTATATAATAAAAAATTACCAAATACATATGGACAACCAAGCTTTAAAGTTCTAAAATATAAAAAGACCTGTGACATTAACATACATGAAATGTGCTTAATCTTCTTTGGATAACGAAGAATGCACTTTGGGATCCCCCAGTGTCTAAAGGTCACTACTCTGAATGTCAGCACTTCATATTAACTATCAGTGAAGAGCTGTGGTCACTGAGCAGCAATAAGTAGGATTTGCTATAACTGAAAAACAGTATTTACACATTTTCAGTAAGATAGAACGTGAACGTGTGGACATGATAGTTCCATTTCATATTAGTTAGCTGATCTCTCCTTATAGTTATGTATTCAATCTCCAGTGATACTCTCAAACACTAGTGTCCTTTGTAACTATGTGATTTATTTTTATTTATTTATTTATTTATTTATTTTATTGAGTTGGAGTCTCACTCTGTCACCCAGACTGGAGTGCAGTGGCTGCTCCCGGCCACCGCAGCCTTGACCTGCTGGGCTCCAGCGATCCTTCCGCCTCAGCCTTCTGAGTAGCCGGAATTACAGGCGCGCGCTACCATGCCCAGCTAATTTTTGATTTATTGTAGAGATGAGGTCTTGCCAAGTTGCCCAGGCTGGTCTCGAACCCCTGGATTCAGGCAATCCTTTTACCTCGGCCTCCCAAAGTGCTGGGATTACAGGCTTGAGCCGCTGCGCCTGGCTATTTTTATTTATTCTTAAATCAGTTTTCTCTGGTTGCAAGTAGCTATGTAGGAACTTGATTTACATCCAACAAAGGTCTGACTATTTGAAGTCAGTGGTTTCAGCGCAGAAGTGAGTCTCATTTGAGCAAGAATATGGAAGAATGGTTAAGGGCTTGACATCAGACAGACAGGCTTTTAAATGATGGTGGTGCCTTATTAGCTTACCTGTGTGAATTTAGACACATTTAACTACCTAAGCTTTAATTTCATCTGAAAGTGGTGACAATAATATTGCCTACTAATAGGGTTATATGATATCAGGAGAGATTGCATGTAAAATGCTTTGTAAAGAATCTGGCACACAGTAAGAATTCAGGAAGTAATAACTATTATTAGTGTTATATTGGCTATTAATTATTATTGATCTGGGACCTTGGCCTCTAATTTCCTAATTCTTTCATCACAAAGCATGTTGGCAGGATTTGGGGAATGCTAACATAGGTGAAGTTTTCTGAATTCCAATTCCAGAGAAAGGACATTGCAAAGACAGAGCCTAGCTAGCTAGAAGTCATAAGACCCTGTCTCTTGCTGTGTAGGCTTAGAATTACCCATGACCACCCTGTCAGCTCAAGCTGCCCTCTCTTCACCGCTGACTGGTGAGCTCTTCCACTTCCAGCTGCAGACTGTTGATCTTGTCTCCGAAGTCCTGTTTGAAGAGCCGGTTGTCCAACTCAGCAGACTGGCGGTCTCGCTCAGCCTGGCGCAATCTGGATGTGAGCCATATGGACTTGTGATAAAAAACAAAAGCCGTGGTGGGGAGGAAGACCAAGTTCACAACACAAAATAAAATAACCCAAGGAAATAGGCATAGAGAGACAGAGAGAGGGAAAAAAAACATTGCAAGACACACGGAAAGAAATTATGGGGGAAAAGGATGGAGAAGAAACAGGTTCTAAAGAAACACAAGAGGAAGGTGAACCAGGCAGAGGAAAAGCTGATTTTCCATTTTTTTTTTTATTCTAGTACTACGGTTTACAGCCATTAGATGATAAACAATAAACATCACTTTTTAGAAAATCCATATCCAAAGCCAACCTCAAGTACACAGTCATTTAAATTAAATCCACTTTTTTGTTTTTATTTCTTAATAGATTTGGACCTTTATTCTTCGGTTTTACACACATAACTGGAACTTGTAAATGGGCAACTACCTTTTCATATGTGGTATTATAACATGTCTTCTTGTCCTTTTTCCTAACCATATATATTAAATCATGGGATAGTATACATAAACCCTTCCCCAGGCTTTGGGTTATTCTATTGGGAGAAGCTTTTGTCAGAGTTTAGCTGTCTTTCTCCTTTCCCTCTTCCTCCATTCCCACCAAGTGGTAGGTGACTAAGTGGACAAAGAACTCAGGACTGGGCCTATGTAAGACTCTTTACCACATCTGCTGGAAGATTCTGATTGAGGTTTTCTTCTCAACATCTTATAACCTTGCACCTATAAAGAAGTGAGTTTTAGAAGGTGAAACATTTGGGCCTTTACATAATAGAATTTAGAAGCATGCTATGCATAGTCTTTAGAAAGTTATGTTTGATCATGTCTTCCAAATGCTCATAGAAAAGGTGGCTCCTCACCACAAGGTTGATGAAAAAAAAATATATAGAAGGAACTTGATTTATATAGGTGCAAAATCATAAGAACTAAAATAAGTTCAAGAGCCCAGGGTCTTTCATAAAGTTGCTCTAAATATATGTTCTTTGACTTGATTTTGGTTCAGATCTGTGCAGGGACATCTAAAGCACACATGAAATCTCTGGTTTTGCCGAGAAGATAAAGAATTTCAAGAGCTGGAAGCAAAAGGGTTATCTTTGTCCCCATCTAAGCAGCTGAAATGCTGCAAAGCATATCAGAATGAGAAAAAACAAATATTTTGTCAAGACCTTTTGAAGGAATGAAGGCTTATGTGAAGCCTATCTCCCCAAATCAAGACATTAAAAAAAATCAAAGTATTTATAGCGTTATTTACAATGTAAAGCCTAGAAAGGGTTAAATCTGTGATCACTCAGAAAAAGAAGCCCTGCTAATATTGCTTGTGGATATCTACTGGGAATCTTTACTTTTGTACTAAATAATAATAAAGAATATAAGTTTATCGTGTATCTATTTCCTACTCTAAAATGTTTTTCTAGCTCTAATTAATTCAATTATCATTTTCCCGGAACTTTTAGCAACTCCCCATCTGAACAAAAAGTAACAGGAAACCTTAAATGTTTCCAGGTAAGAAATGACAGGAACATTATCATTCCTGTCTTTACCCTGTTCTCTGGACTCCAATAGGAAAGGCAGGATAGATATGGAAAAAGTGCAGTACACTTTTTTCTTTAAAGGAGAGTGTGTTTTTATTAAATGTTCTCTCCAAGCCACCTAAGTAGGAAATGAAATTGCAGAAAAATGGCAGAGGTAGAAGATGACAAATATTAGGAGGGTTTTCCCAAGCTTCCACATTATTATGTTATCATAAGTTACCTAATTACTAATTTTATCTCTATGTGCTTTAAAGAAATAAAGGAGGTTTTTTTTGTTTTTGTTTTTTAAAGTCACTAAGGCAAAAAAAGTTGCAAGCAATC
This sequence comes from Cephalopachus bancanus, assembly GCA_027257055.1. NCBI lineage: Eukaryota > Metazoa > Chordata > Mammalia > Primates > Tarsiidae > Cephalopachus > Cephalopachus bancanus. The sequence goes on along the minus strand of JAPVLO010000030.1, from coordinate 1,664,833 downwards.
TTGGTTACTGAAAGTAGAACAGTAATGAAATATTAAGTACTTATCCTTGGCTTGGGGATTAAACCTATATAACAAAAGTGAAAAGGGGTCATGGCCTAAGAGACACAGAACTACTTTAGAAGAGTCCAAGTTCACATGGTAGTTACCTCTAGTTCATTACACTGCAATGGCAAAACAGGTTTGCTGATACAGACATGAACAACGCACCTAGAATCTGATATTATCAAGGATTAGGTTGTAAAGGCATCATTAATATATGTACAGAGCTTCATTTCCCTAGGCTTCTTAAAAATGGTATTTATTTATTGGTCAACTCAGAAGTAATTTCTCAAAGTTTATTTGGCATTTAATTATGAACTTATACCAAATTTTTTTTTCCTAGAGAGAAAATAATAATAAGAAAAAACTCCAACCTATATCTTAAAAACCTATACTGGTTTTTTAAAAGTCCAACCAATTCAAAGTCAACTTTTGATGACATTTTATATAGAATCAGAGCTTAAATTTAATAACTTCCAGATTTCTTCCTTTTACAATTAAGTTGTGATATCGGACTTGCAAGGTGACCAACTGCAAAATGCCTAATGATGTTTTGGGATCAGTTTATTTGCTGCACTATTTAAGGTCTTTGCCTGTTTCACCAAATCCTTTTCACTAAATAAAATTAAAATGAAAATGAAGTGAAAGGAGGATGAAAAAATGGATAAACAGGAAACACAAAAATAGCAAGAGAATAAGTTAGCTTAAAACTTGAAGAAATAAGCCAGTGTTTCAGTTCTGTCTGCTTTAAATTCCAAGTCAAAAAAACATTGAAAAATAATTTGATACATTTCAAAAGCACAATGTGTGAACACTAAAATTGGTTTGTTATATCATAAACATATACCTGTTTATGAGCAAGTATATAACTTTCTTTCCTAGGTAAACAGATACCTTTTTATTTATCAGTCATACCAGAGGTTTCTAGGTTATGTTAATTTTTGAGTTAACATTAATATTAATATGCACTGCTGTTCAGGACCCTCCCCTTGTTAAGAATCATCTGAATAAAAAAAGTTACCTATTCATCCATTTATTCACGTATCTACTGAATGAGTGCCTTGTACATTCAACACTGTGACAGAGCCACTGAGAGAGCTTAATAGATTAGGTAACTAACCTCAAGGACCTTACACTCTCATTGGACAACCAGATACACATATAAAGGGCTATGAGGCAAAACAGACAGTGAGAAGGGCTGTCAGAGGCATAGGAAGATAAGGCTTGGGGGAATTCCAAGAAGGACAGTTCATGTACCGATGGGAAGAGGTGTTAGAAGATGCTTTGGGGAGGTGGTATTTAGCCTAAACATAAGCAATGTACCTGAAGAACAACGGAGTGGGAAGAGGAAGGACATTTCTAATTGGGGGAGCAACTAAGAAAGGAATGGATGGGAAGTATGTCTAGGGACCAGTAGTTTAGTTTTGCTCAGTTGCAAGAAGGGTAATGTGTGGGTATGCTAAGGTTGGAAACATCAAATGACCTTGGGTGTTGTCTCACATTCAATCTTGAAGTCTCAGCCATTTCTCTTGGCTGCCGAGCCACCAAGGAAGAAACTGGTGGTTTCGTACAAAGAAAGAAAAGAGTAGTATAGGGAGAAGATGAGCTTTGGGCAGACTGAACTGTAGGTACAAGGAGAAGACAGTTGGATAAAGATGGGAACTCAAGACTGGTCTCCAGATGAAGGGCACAGCTGGAGAAATGCACTGGAGGTAACAGAGGAGACTACAAAAGTATCCAGGAGAAAGACAGAAAAAAGACTGGAGAAGAGAAAAAGGTTGAAGTTAAAGAAGGGAGAGAAAGATCCAGAGTATATCCCGGAGGACACCTGTCTCTCAGTACCCGTACAGCACCTAGCACCAAAGTATTCAAAGACTTTAGTGATGAACAGTAAGATCCTTAACAGTAAGATTATAAACGTGCATTTACAAGTCATTTCATCCTTGTAGTATCCTTCCTGACATTGAAATGGATTAAGTAAGAGTCACAAAACAGTCACGAAAGGCTGACATTTCCTTCTGTTTTTTTTAAAGGCTAGCCAAGTGATTGACATTTCTCAAAAATGTTTCAGTCACATCTTAGAAAAACACAGTAACAGTTAATTGTCTTTCTTTCTGCCAGCATGTCTGCTGTTAAGTTGGAAGAATTTAATCTACTTTCTATTTGCCAAACGCATAGCACATTCTCTTCATTTCCAGCACTGACAGCCCAGTGTTTCATTAAAGAAATAGCACTTTTACCTTTGTTCAAGTTGCTTAATGGTAGCAGCCATCTGATTAGTCTTCTCTTCCAAGCGACTGTTTAGTTCACTTTTCTGTTTAGCTCCTAAGTCTGAACTCTGTTATAGATAATAATTATAAATGATAGATGTATAACATAAAATCATGAAATATAAACACACATGCCTTTCTGAACTTAATGGTAAGTGGAAAAATGAAAATGTTCATATATTTGATTAATTCTCAAATGGAGAAAACCTCAATGTGTTTAAAATTAATATCATCATATGCAGCATTATCACAATAGTAGTAGAAAGCTCATCAATTTATCAGATTTCAGTATAAAATCTAATAGAATATATAACCGGGGTAGCATGTTAGGCTTGAGGGTGGAAATTACCTTATAGGGTTTAAAAATACCTAGTGGGGCGCAGTGGCTCACGCCTGTAATCCCAACACTTGGGGAGGCCAAGGAGGGAGGACTGTTTGAGCCCAGGAGTTTGAGACCAGCCTAGGCAACATAGCAAGATCTCGTCTCTATAAAAAAAGCAAAAAAAAAAATTAACCAGGCATGGCAGTGCCTGCCTGCAGTCTCAGCTATTTGAGAGGCTGAAGTGGAAGGATCACTAGAGCCCAGGAGGTGGAGGCTGCAGTGAGGCATGATTGTGCCACTGCACTCCAGCCTGGGCAACAGAGTGAGATCCCAACTTAAAAAAAAAATGTATAAAAATAAAATAAAGACTGCCATGCCATATTATAATGTGAAAAGTGGCCATGGTTTTCCAGAACAATTCAGGACCCAATGATGTTCTGAATCTTAAAATAGTTTATTGGCAGCTAGCATCAAAATAGATGCAACTCTTCCCTCTTGTAATTAAAGTGTGATTCTACCAAACCTCATCATCACACAATATACCTAGGTCACAAACTTGCTCATGTACCTTTGACACTTAAAGAAAAAAAAGTGTGATTCTGTAGAAAAAGAGGAATGGAAGGAAGCCTCAGGATTTCAGAGAGCCAGTGAGTCTATTTCTCATGTGTCCATACCTGCAGCTTAAACGCAAGTTCATGCTTCAGAGCCCTGAGATCATCCAGTTGCTGCCGAAGAGACACAAGCGCATCCTGCTTCTCACAGACATCCTTCTCCAGCATTTTCATGGCCAACTCCATCTCCTGTCGCATGCTGATCTGGATCTCCAGTTCTTTTTCAACATCCTGCCCCCAAAGTAAGTCAATTGCTTACACTCTCATTCCTTCACTAAGTGCAAACCAAACAGTTTCACAGGAAAAGGTATGCTGCAACTCTCAGGTCTGGATATTCCAGTAAAATAGATTTAAGCTATTATTCATTTTCAGAATCATTAGCAAAAAACTCATTGGGGTATATGAACATATAACATATGACATATATGATATATAAATACATAAATCTCAAAAACTTGCCAAGTCAAAAATAGTTTTTTTAAAATTATTCTATTCTATTCTATTTTGTTGGAGTCTTACTCTATCACCCAGGCTAGAGTACGGTGGCATGCTCACGGTCACCAAAGCCTCGACTTCCTGAACTCAAGTGATCCTTCCGCCTAAGCCTCCCAAGTAGCTGTAAATAGGTGCATGCCACCATGCCTGGCTAATTTTTTGATTTATTGTAGAGATGAGGTCCTGCTAAGTTGCCCAGGCTGGTCTCGAACCCCTGGACTCAGACAATCCTCTTACCTCGGCCTCCCAAAGCGCTAGGATTACAGGCATGAACCACCATGCCTATAATATGTCTAAAATATGCACACACTTCATTAGACATTAAGACAACTGATGTCATAACCTATTACAGAAATATACATAAAAAGTTACAGTAGTCAGCACAAAATGAAGCAGTTGCAATTTTCCTGAATTTGAATGTTGCTGATATATTCAAGAACCCTGGGAAACTGGAAGACCCTCTGGGTCCCTTGGGCGACATCTCAGTTACTGGGAATGGCCATATGGCTAACAGGCTAACAAAATTTTTAGATTCACTTAACATGAAACTCCTTTGTGTTTCAACTATTACTACTGCAACATTATCCAGAGGATCAAAGATACAAAAGCCCTGCATTCTTCTGCCTCTACCTTGTGCCCAGGGAACACCTAGAACCTTGCCTACTTTCTTAGTTTCTTTCCCTCTTAACAGTTGTATTATTCTGATAAAGAGATATCAAAATTTTTAAGATTTATTATGTGCCATTTAACTGAGAGTCCCTTCTTTTACATGAGTAGTATAATAGAAAATGAACATACTCTTTCTTAAAATGCTGACATATATTATTTCAAGGATCCTCCTTATGAAAAGTATTTTGAAATTTAATTCACACAGAGAAGGCAAATGCTAATTATTTCAATGATGGTAAATAATACTGCTATGTTTTCAGAAAAACTGAAATTGTTATTTACTGCCAATTTTTAATAACTTTTTAGTAAAAATTCAAGTCACCTCTTATTTTCAGGCTTTTCCTGATTATTAGAGACATCTGGGGGGTACTTTTGTTTGTCATACTATTTGAACTTCAGGAAGAGTTAATATACTAATACCAGGAACTATTAACACAATAATACTAACACCTGGATAAAAATCTATTATAGCAGTGTATTTCTTATTATAAATTATTTTTTTAAAATGTATGATTGACACATAATACTAATTGTACATATTTATGGGATAAAATATGATATTTTGAGAGTGCCGAATCCTAGCCACTAGACGATCAGGAACAACATGATATTTTGATACATGTATAAATTGTGTAATGAGCAAATCAGGAAAATTAGCATATCCATCATCTTAAACATTTATCATTTCTTTGTGATGAGAACATTCGAAAGCTGCTCTTTTTTCTAGCATAAAGACAAATATTTTAGGTGATGGATATCCCAAGTACCCAGATTTGATTTGTATAAATTATATGAATGTATTAAACTATCACATGTACCCTGAAACTATGTATATCTATTATGCATAAATAAAAAAAGAAACAAAAACAAACCTCTCTTCTATTTTAGAATATACAATACATTGTTAGCCCTAGTTCTCCTACTATGCAATAACCCACCAGAACTTACTCCTCCTATCTGTCTGTGGCTTTGAATCTGCTGACCAGTTCCCCATCCTCTCTCCTTCCCCCTCCCCACCAGTCTACTCTCTACATCTATGAGAACAACTTTTTAGATTTTACTTATGAGAGTTATCACGTATTTGTCTTTCTGTACCTGGCTTATTTTGCTTAGCAAAATGTTTTCCAGGTTTATCCCTGATGTCACAAATAATAGGATTTCATTCTTTTTTATGCTGAATAGTACACTATTGTGTGTATATATGGGTATATATATACCATAAAATACATATACACACCGTATTTTCTGTATCCATCCATCTGTTGATGGACACTTAGATTAAGTCCATATCTTGGTTGATGTGACTACTGCTGCAAAAAACATAGGAGTACAGCAGATATGTCTTTGACATACTTATTTCATTTTTTTTGAATCATATGGTAGTTCTATTTTTAATTTTTAAAGGTACCTCCATACTGTTTAGTACATAAAGGCTGTACTAATTTACATTCCCACCAGCACTATATAAAGTTTCTCTTTCACCACATCCTTGCCAATTCTTATTATCTTTTGTTTTTTGATAGCTGCCATTCTAACTGCAGTGAAGTGATATCTCATACTATATGTTTGTATATATATATATATTTATATATATATAAATATATTTTGAGTTGAGTTATATATTTGAGTTGGAGTCTCACTCTTGTCACCCAGGCTGGAGTGCAGTGGCATGTTCTTGGCCACCGCAACCTCGACTCAGGTGGGCTCAGGTGATCCTTCTGCCTCAGCTTTCCAAGTAGCTGGAACTACAGGCATGCGCAACCATGCCTGGCTAATTTTTTGATTTATTGTAGAGATGAGGTCTCACCAAGTTGCCCAGGCTGGTCTCGAACCAGTGCGCTCAGGCAATCCTCTCACCTCAGCCTCCCAAAGTGCTGGGATTATAGACGTGAGCCACTGCGCCCTGCCTAAATATATTTTTAATTTATAAAGAAACTTAGGCCTAATACTGGATAATAAGTGTTTCCTTTTATATCTAAGACCAAGAATAAATTCAGAAATAACAGCTAAACATAAAAGAGTACATTCATGATTCTTTGTAAAGGGAGAGGACTGCCTCCAAGAAGATATATATCAGAATCTTGGCAGGGCTGAGGACTGAGGTCAGAGAGGGAAACTGAATGGTTTACAAAAGTAGATTCTATATATCTAATGTTCTTGTAATACAAACTATAAAAGAACAAAAAAACTGGCAAAACTATATCGAGAATACGGATATTGAGAATTGACTGTTGAGAATGCTCAGAAAAAGACTGAGGAAGTATTATAGGGAATGTGGATTAAAAAGAAAAAGAAACAATTTTATATAATCTTTAAGTTTTTTAGAACACTACTGACATTCCTAATCTTGGTCTGTACAATAAAACATCTAAGCAGGCAGTTACCCTTTAATGTGTTCCTGAATTATTAGAACTTAGGCAAAGTTTACCAATCGTAATTGTGTCTCCTCCTTTAAATGCTTTCTTGCTTCATTTAGTGCCTGCCCTTCTGAAGTTCTGTCTTGCTTAGGACCCTTGAAAGATAAAAAAAATTGTACATATTTAAGGATTTAAATACCCTATACAGAATTAGCAGACACTAACATTGCTGTTTAGTAAGGAAAAAAATATATATGGCAAGCATATAACGATGAACACAACAATAAAGACGTTGAAGAAGTCTGGTAAATTTTAAAATGCTAATAAGCTAAATTGGTGGTTTCCTACCACTTTATTTAAAATCCAAGATTGGTTACCACACCAGGTGGTAGAAGTTTTAAAAATCAGTCTCTAAAAACAACACAGTATTCATTGCAAAATATGAGCTAGGTCAAAGGTTTAATGATAATATATTCAATCTCCAGAGATCTCATATCTGGTATTTCCAACTATTCAGAGAGCTCACAGACAAAAATAAGGTCACCAAAAAATTCTTTTGAGCTGTTGTTTTCACAAAGTCCATGCATTAAAGTGAAACGCTACTCAGAAAATTGCTTTCATCCCCACTGAATGCCTAGTTACTCTTTAGAAACAATTTTAATAAGCATGGATATTGGATTCCTAGGGGACAATAGATTAGAAGCATGAAAATAAAAGGAAGAGGAGAGACCTTTCAAGAGATAACAACACTGGCAGCAGGAAAAAGTAAGAGGTACTAGTGAGTTCACAAGAGGCTGGAAAAACCCATCCACAGCAAACGGGAATATTTAAGTGCAGATGTTATAAGCGTATCAATTTCAATAGCCTCTTAAAGTAGTACTGTTATAATTTAGTACAGAATTACCAATGTTGACACTTATGATCCTGTCATCATAAAGGGCTAAATGTATTACATTATGTTCCTAATTAACAAGGCTTGGGATTGTGAAATATATAAATGGCTTGCAAAAATCTGATTAGACATGTATAAATAGTTTGGTGCTTTAAGGGATTAAGTTATCTAGAAAATTCATTAATATGATAACTCTTTCCCAGTGATATCGGATAAATGAGGTATCACTTTTTACACAACAGTAACACGGTGTAAAAAATGGAATATTTAATATAATAAATAGTTAAATATGGTACAAATTATTAGTACATAAAAACAAGGAACAGAATGAGACTTTTTCTTGAAGCCTCTAAATGGATGTAGGTGGCAGTGAAGCCAAGAAACATCATGTAGGAAAAGGAGCATAACCCTACCACAACCTTCAACATACACTCGATTATGTATGGAGTCTAAGTCAAAACAGTGTGCTTGGTACATGCAAATGTTGCTGCTTAAAACAGTCCTCCAGAGATTTCCCTTTACGACTAACACACTGGCATGATCTCTATGAATATTTTATAAATCCAGTAAGATTAACCTTCCGATTGGATTCCAGTAGGTAGGAACTTTCCTCTTTTACTCGTTCCATTTCTTCTTGCAAGGTAATGATCCTGTTGTTTGCCACTGCAAGCTGTTGATAAAAATTTTAAAATAATATTTTATATTTTGAAAAGTAACATAGCATAAAATAAATCGTGATCTGCTGGAACATAATTTTCAGGCTTGAATATTTTTAGAGAGAAAGCTATCTATAATGTTCTTTTTTTTTTTGAGTTGGAGTCACACTCTGTTGCCCAGACTGGAGTACAGTGGCCGCTCCTGGCCACCGCAGCCTCGACCTGCTGGGCTCCAGCGATCTTTCCGCCTCAGCCTTCTGAGTAGCCAGAATTACAGGCACATGCTACCACGCCTGGCTAATTTTTTGATTTATTGTAGTGATGAGGTCTCGCTTGCCCAGGCGGGTCTCGAACCCGCGGGCTCAGGCAATCCACTCACCTCAGCCTCCCAAAGGCGTGGGATTACAGGCTGAGCCACCGAGCCCGGCTATAATTCTCTTACAGAGAAGTTAGGATAAGTTTTTTTTTTTTTTTTGAGTTGGAGTCTCACTCCATCGCCCAGACTGGAGTGCAGTGGCTGCTCCCGGCCACCACAGCCGCGACCTGCTGGGTTCCGGCGATCCTTCCGCCTCAGCCTTCCGATTAGCTGGAATTACAGGCACGCAATACCACGCCTGGCTGATTTAGGATAAGTATTTTTAAAGTAGGTTAAAAAAAATGTCTTCTTATTGCTGCTTTTATAGGAAAACCTTTTTCGGTGCCAAAATGTTAATTTAAGGTTGTTTATCGCAAGGGTGTCCTCATGGATAACTTGTTACTATATTTAGTAAAAATATCTATTTTAAAAATGTTTAGTAAAGAGTTCACTCACATCATGAGACCCTCCATAAGACCTTTTACAAATGAGGTAAAAAGCCAAAAGATTAAAGAAACTCACTCCAAAATTCTCATTCTAAAAGATCCTATTAAGCACTGAAGAAAGTTTTCATTTCAGCACCTAAAAAAGTAATGCTATTAGCAGTATATGGCCAAAGAGAAACATTTATATCCCCAATTCACAGGTGGAAAAGTGAGGTGGAAATACTTTTTCCTCCTCAGTACCCACTAAATCCCAGAGAACGTGAAGGTGCCGGAATGGGGTTGGGAGGAAAACTGAGAGGTCAGGCGAGTCTCAGCCAGGCCGTCTCCTTTTTCATTACCCCCTCACCTGTGGCAGGTACGGTTCTGCCCAGGTCCTGTTCCAACATGGTGTAGGCACAGAGAAGTGAGGGCTTGGGTAAGCTTTCTGGATGCAGGCTCAAAGGCCCATTTCTCTCCTTGCTCCATAGGCCTAACAACATGTAAAGAATTCTGGAGAAGTAGGTCTGATTTCTAGAGCCAAAGACCCTCAGGCAGATCTCAACAAAAAGAGGAAGTTTCAGAAAGCCTAAACATGGCTGCAGATGCAAGGGGGCTTTCTAATTCAGCTTTACCAACAATGCAGTAGATATTTATACCTTCATTTGCTTCGTTGTTATCATTTGCCATTCGAGTTCAGCAATGGAGGGGGCGGAGGGGGGCATGAGGGGAAGAGGTCTGTTATCTTTTTAAAGTGGCCCTCTTAGACCCAAAAATGAAAATGATAAAGGCAGACCTGATTAGCCTTATCTGCTCTCTATAAAGTATACACAGTACTTACCTATCTCTAGGTTCCAAGTTTCAAGAAAATATGTGGTATTGGTAAAATGAGTAAGTGAATGAATGAATGAATGAATACCATCAGTATAAGAAGTCTAAGTTAGGAGGACAAGTCTTGTGACTGAGAAAAAAAATTAACAACTGTATTTTTGAGTGCTTATAATGTGTCAGGCACTGTTCTAAGCCCTACTCATTATTAAATCATTTAATTCACACAACAGGCTCCATAGCTCAGGGGTTAGAGCACTGGTCTTGTTAATTCACACAATTTTTGAAAATACTATCATTATTCCCATTTTACAGATAAGTAAACCAGGGAAGAGAAGTTGAAGTAATTGGCCCAGGATTAGAAAGTCAATGAGTGGGGCAAGCCCTCCGGGTCCCCTCCCAGTGTGGAAGTTTTTCTGTCCTCTTAATAAATCTTGCTTTCAAAAAAAGCCAACAAGTGCCAGAGGCAGGACATGAGGACATGAATTCTAGCTTTAGAGACCATGCTTAATTGTTATGCTATATTGTTTCAGTGTAGTAGCAGCAGAAGCACAGTAAAACAAAGTCTGTGCTGAATATTCCAAAAGCCTGTGGAATAACATTCTAAAGGTCACATCCGCAAATTAGTTTTAATGTATATATACATTTTAAGAATATTCTTCCAAGATGAAGTCCACAGAACTGAGTAATAAGAAAGGTATTTAAGAATTATAACAATGAAAATGTTAATCTGAAGAAAAAATTGATTAACAGTACCTTCCTGACTAGTACTTTAATTTGATTTTATTTAAATCAAATTTATTCCACAGTAGGTAACAGGATCATAACTAAAAATAAAGAAGGTAAATGCCTCTTTGCCATCTGGATAATTTTATTTAATATTTTTTATAAAAACATCTAATGCTATTTAAAGAAAAAAACCTGAAGCTTAGCCTTTGGCAAATTAGGAAAAAATATCTTATTAAAAGCAAAACATGGCCAGGTGCAATGATTCAAGCCTGTAATCCCAGCACTTTGGGAGGCTGAAGTGAGAGGGTTGCCTGAGCCCAGGGGTTTGAGACCATCCTGGACAACTTGGTGAGACCTTGTCTCTACAATAAATAAATTTAAAAAAATTAGCCAAGCGTGGTAGCTCATGCCTGTAGTTCCAGCTACTTGGAAGGCTGAGGTGAAAGGATTGCTTGATCCCAGCAGGTTGAGGCTGTGGTGTTAGTGAGCGTGCCACTACACTCTAGCCTGGGCGACACAGTGAGACTCCAACTCAAAAAAAAAAAAAAAAAAAAAAGAAGTAAAACATGAGGTCGTTTTTCTGCTCTTATTTTAGGGACTTTTCTAAGAGTTTTCACTTATATGTGCAGTCTTCTCTGGTCTTCAGAGTAATGGTCAAGTTGAAAGGGAAGTATACTGTAAACACCATCATTTGCCACTGAGGGAGCTGGGCCTCTCAGAGGTCAAGTGACTCACTTACTCAGGCTCACATGACATCAAACCAGCATGACTTGTGAGCAGAGATTCCTGGTCTTCTGACCACTGCCCTTTATCTTATCTATCTCACTGAACCAAGGAGAAACAACGAAATGGGGAGTGGGGAGTTTGCCAATCTGAAACACAGAAATCAATGTCTGGCACATACCAATCTTTGTCTAGTTCTTATACATAAATAGTGCCCAAAATGTTAATCAAATGAATAAATGATTAATATTATGCTATGGCTAAACATTTAGTCTACGCTAGCCCAGACAAAATATTCACAGAAGACAAACCAAGATACTTGAGCAGCCAGGAAACCTAGCTATGCAGTCCAGCTGGGTAAATGAGACCACTGCAGTAAGCCAGTTGGCCACTCTAGTCAGAACAAGGAATTATGTACTAGTCGATGTTATCTGAAAAGTCAAGTCCTTCATTTCCAAGATGACAAAAAATTGTTGGTTTACTAATGTACATTGTGAAATTCTATTTATTTATTTACTTAATTAATTTATATAGCCCAGGCTGGTCTTGAACTTCTGGCCTCAAACAATCTTCGTGCCTCAGCCTCCCACAATGCCTGGCCACATTATGACATCCTGTAAGTCAATCAAAGAATTTCCAAAACACTCACCTCCTCTGTCAGTTTAGTGTTGGATTTTTCTAATGCGTCTACTTTTGCCTGAAGGTTGTTTACAGTAGCACTACCAAGACAAGAACAAAACATAATGATCTCTTCTGAAAAACAGACTAATACTCTATACCTTCCTTTTAAAAACACCCCTCACACTTATCATTCATTGTCTAATGTCCACAAGTTCTGACAGACCTACAGGCTCTAAGACAGCTTACAAAGAATGGTCTGCTTTAACTGCTAGACCCTTGGCAATGGAATTCGAATTCAGTAAGTATTCAAAGAGATAAAAGAGCTACGGTACCACACAGTAGATGTTAAGGTTTACCAGTGCACGATAATAAGGCTTCCTGGGTTAAAGGCTCACATGCACCAGGCACTCCTCTGAATTATGTCACTTGCAATGTTCCATTCATTCCTTTTACCGTCCTATGTATTAGGCATCCCCAATTACAGATAAAGAAACTAAGGCGTGGAAAGCGTAAAACAGTGTCATTGTTCATACTTCATTGTCAACTGTAACCATATCTCTGCTTGGCTACCATCTCCATAGATCATTATAGTCATTATTAGTTCTTGGTCCCCAAAGAAAATGTACATAAACTGTTCTTGTATTTGCTAGCTAGAATTAAGACTACTCAAAATTTATAGACAATAGTATAATAATTTTATAAGTCTTACTTAAATTAAAAATGTTTATCTTTATTAAGGCATGAGAAGTTTGGCTTGCTTTTTCACCAAATTCCAGTTACTAACACTGTTGTGCTCTGTTGCGTCCCTTGGATTGCCTGTGATCCTTCACTGTCAGTTTTTGTCAGAGACTGAGTGTGCATCTACGGTCTCTCAGCCTTTCTTTTGATTGTAACTGAGGCCAAGAAGGATAGTAAGAGAAGGTACTTTGTATAGGAAAGAAGAGGTGCCAAACTGAATGGTTATTCAAGCTTCAATCTGAGCTCCTTTTTGTAACTTGACTATCTAAAATGTTAAAATTTTAACTTTCATAACTTCTATTTTTACAATTTATAAACAATTTGAGTGGCGTTAGGAAAAGAATAATACTTTATAAAAGTTGTTCTAGTTTGGAGAGCATTTCTAAAATAACCAGTGCTTACATTTGCTTCTTCTTCATAATATAAAAACTTTACTGTTGAATACCTCCTGAAACATGAAAGTTACATACTGTAAAATTTTCTTCTCCTCACACATAAGTACCACTGATAAAATGTTTAATAAAGTTACAAATTAATACTTAAATGGCATCAATCCTTCATTAACCATATAGTTTCGAATAAATGAATTTTTTATTATAAAAAATTAGTTCAAAAACTTTGTATGTAATATGAACATGTTAAAGATCACATATTCATTCATATATCTTTGTTCTATGTATTGTCTAATGTTCTAGAGAGTATGATTTGTGTTCATTTTTAACTGTGTACCTAGTATGTATACAATAAAAATATATAATGTTAAAAAAGCTTATCTTTCTTAAGAGAACTACACATAAGATAATAATTAATGAATATTTTAATTATTCTTCTGAATTATTCAGCAGTCTTTAGCATAACATGAACATCAAAGTACTTGAGAAAACCCATAGCTTATGGATAGCTCTCCTCAGGAGAGAGGAAACAGTTTCATGTTCTGGACAGTTCTGAAAACACAGGAGTTCTCCCCTTAACTACAGTTTTGCTTTCTGTGATTGCAGTTACCTACAGTAAATTGTGGCCCAAAAGTAGGTGAATACAGGATAATAAGAGATTTTGAGAGACAGAGACCATATTCACCTAACTTTTAGTATAGTACACTGCTAAAATTATTCTATTTATTATTATTGCTAATCTCTTACTGTATCTAATTTATAAATTAAGCTTTATCATAGGTATGTATGTATAGAAAAAAATCATAGTATACACAGGGTTCAGTACTATCTGTGGTTTCAGGCTTCCATTGGGTGTCTTGGAATGTATCTGCTGCAGATAAAGAAGGACTACTTTACTTTGTAAGTACTTGGTAAATTAATGATAGTGATGGTGAAGAAAGGATAAATTTTTCTACCAATTTGATGTATAAATGAGAAATGTAAGGAAATATAGAGACATGATTAATCTAAAGGTACTAATGCAATGAGTGGTTTACCCAAGATCAGTCCTGAAATACATGGCTATTATCTACTGAACCAAGAGGGCTGCCAGTTTCAACTATATGCCACATATTTTATAATTCTTAACTGAGTATATTTATTTCATCACTGGAGTTATAATTACATCCTAGTCCTATACTGCTTATCACTAAAGGTCACCAAAACAGTTAAGTGCCATTTATCCAGCACCTAACTCAGCTCCTGGCAAGACGGAATTTTACAGATATTTGTTGAGTACTGTGTGAATTTATTCTCACTGCTCACCATTTTACCCCTCCCCGTTTCCTTAATAATTCCCCCAAAAGTAATATATTTATTCATTATTTACTTCAGATGTCTGTTGAGTTCTTCTACATAGTTCTTCTGGTCCAGAATTGCAGTAATCTGACCATCTCTGGGGCAGGGATAAGAGAGAAAATAGAAGTAAAATAAATAACATCAAAGAACAAAACAAAACAAAACTTAATATCTCACCCCACCTCCATCTTTTCAGAAAACATGAGGGAAAAAAAAAATGGCATAAATACACTGAACCAGAAGGCAGGTCTAATGTATAACCCACTTGACATATCAACAAGGACAACTGAGAAGTTTAAAAATTAAAAACCTTGCTGGGTTTGGTAGCTCACACCGGTAATCCCAGCATCTTGGGAGGCCATGGTGAAAGGACTGCCTGAGCCCAGGGGTTCAAGACCAGCCTGGACAACTTGGCAAGACCTCATCTTTGCAATAAATAAAAAAAATCAGCCAGGCATGGTGGTGTGTGCCTCTGATTCCAGCTACTTGGAAGGCTGAGATGGATGGATTGCCTGAGCCTCGCAGGTTAAGCTGCGGTGGCCATGAGCATGCCACTGACCTCCAGTCTGGGAGACAAAGTGAGACTCTTACTCAAAGAATAAAAATAAAAACAAACAGGCTGGGCTCGGTGGCTCAGCCTGTAATCCCGCGCCTCTGGGAAGATGCGGTGAGTGAACTGCCTGAGCCCGTGGGTTCGAGACCTGCCTGGACAGCGAGACCTCATCTCTACAATAAATAAAAAAAAAAAAAATCAGCCGAGCGTGGTAGCGCATGCCTGTAATTCCGGCTACTTGGAAGGCTGAGGCGGTAGGATCGCCAGAGCCCAGCAGGTCGAGGCTACGGTGGCTGGGAGCGGCCACTGCACTCCAGTCTGGGCGACAGAGTGAGACTCCAACTCAAAAAATAAATAAATAAATAAAAATAAATAAAAACAAACAAAACAAAAACAAAAAACAATACTCACATTAATAAGGCCCTTGTTAAAGTTTCCAAATCTTAATAACTTAGGTTTATAGGTATGTTACAATCTATCAGAAACACTTAAAGAAAAAATATTTTCTTCTTGTTAATAGGCTTTTCAACCTCACTAGTACTATTAATAGTAACAATTTTCCATTTGCCATAGGTATTGAATTAAGCTCACTCTGGTGTAATACAGTTGCTCTTAAAGGCTGTACATTTGCCTGTAAGTGCTATGTACATTCAAAGTGAATGATAAAAAAGGCTTTCATAAAGATCCGGTGTTTATCATTATTATATGAGAAACCAACTAATCTATAGCTAGCAAAAGTTAAACAACTAGATTTTTCAGCAGAAAAATAAAATTAAGGCCACATGCCTACACAATTACCAAAAGAATGAGCAACATAATCTTACCTCAATGTCCAAAGTTAAAAACATCAGACTAATTATGTTTTGAACTGCTAATAATGGGTAAAGGTGTGTCTCTTATCTCTAATTACTAAGTATCACAGTAAATACTTTAAAAACTTTTATTTTGAAATAATTTGAGATTTACAAGAAGAGTTGTAAAAGCAATACAGAATCCCCACATACCCTTCACTCAGCTCCCCTAAAATTAACATTTTATAAAACCCATGATGCATACTTTCACTCAACTAAAAAAAACAAACAAACCCTTTAGTGTTTAGTAGCAAGCATAATAATCAGATATTTTTGGTAAGACTTTATTCAAGCTACACCATAAGCAAATCTGTCAAAATTGTTCCAGCAAGCATGTTATTAAAACAGTATTGTTGCAAACTTCAAATACTACAAAAGTCTGAAAACTACTACATCAGGGGAAAAAAAGAATCCTAATTTTCTTTGTACATACCCTTCGCTACCTTTACTGCTGTTCCCATCCTTGAGATACATTGAAAAATCTATGACTCCAACCTATAGAGAGAATTTTCAGAATTTAATATAAAATTAGATACTCTTCCTAAGACATAACACAATGTCTCTTTCTAGACACTCAAAATGTAATACAGTCATGACAATCACCAGAAATGTACAATGAACATTTAATGTTTTACTTTTAGTATAAGCATGAATTGACAAGGGTTGGAGGTAGGTAAAGAACCAAGATTATATCAATAGGACTAGAAGGCCCGATCATGATTAAGACAGTCAGCAGAATGCTTAATACAAATAAGGGCTAGAGCTTCTTTCTCTTTTGCTTATTTCAGGCATTCTGCTACTGAATTCCTATTAAGTTTAAAAAATAATTTTAAAAAATTGTCATTACAAAAATAATATCCATTCCCCTGTAGAAACTTCAGAACATACAGAAAAACAAAAAGAAGTAATAAAAAATACTCATAATTCCAACAACTAATGCCCTCTGCTAATATTTTGGTGTCTACTATTCCCAAGTTTCATTGATGCACATCTTAATTTTTCCAGATTGCCATTTTATTATTCAGTTTCTTTTCTAAAAATTCAGACCAAAATATCATATTTCCTTTTCCATTTTCCCAGAATAAAATGTAACTGAAGTTTGTCATGACATTTTTAAATTTTTTATTTATTTTAAAAATTATTTTTTAAACTTGTGTCATAATATTTCATACAGAAAGGGTTAGAAATAATCATAGTGAAACATAAACTTTATTTATCAGGCAATTAATATGTGCTAGACCCTGTTTTTTTTTTTTTTTTGAAACATGGTCTTACCCTGTTGCCCAGGCTGGAGTGCAGTGGCACGCTCATGGCCACCACAGCCTCAACCTGCTGGGTTCAGGTGATCCTTTCACCTCAGTCTTCCAAATAGCTAGAACAGGCACGCACCACCATGCCCAGCTAATTTTTTTATTTATTGTAGAGATAAGGTCTCGCCAAGTTGTCCAGGCTGGTCTCGATCCCGTGAGCTCAGGTAATCCTTTCACCCTGGCCTCCTAAAGTGCTAGGATTCTAGGCGTGAGTTACCACGCCTGGCCTTAGACCCTGTTTTAATGTACTAACTCCTTTATTTTTCACAATAACCTTATTAAATAGATATCCTTTTTCATCCTTGTATATATCAAGGACTCTAAATCATGAAGAAACTAAGTTAACTACAAAATACATTCAGCTAGAAATTGAGAAAACCAGAATCTGAACCTATGCAGTTTGGCCTCAGGCTATTCACTTTTTTTTTTTTTTTTTTTTTTAGTTGGAGTCTCACTCTGTCGCCCAGACTGGAGTGCAGTGGCCACTCCCGGCCACCGCAGCCTTGACCTGCTGAGCTCCGGTGATCCTTCCGCCTCAGCCTTCCACATAGCTGGAACTACAGGTGCACGCTACCACGCCCGGCTAATTTTTTTGATTTATTGTAGATATGAGGTCTCGCCTGCCCAGGCGGGTCTTGAACCGCGGGCTCAGGCAATCCACTCACCTCAGCCTCCCAAAGGCGCGGGATTACAGGCTGAGCCACTGACCCCGGCCATTTCTCTCCTTTCGTCTTGACTTCCCTATTACCTGACACCAACAATATTACGTTTAGACCAATTAATAACCAATAATGGCCTCTATGTGTTAAAGTGAAAGGAAGAGTTATAACATCTTTCACTTTTAATCAAAAGCTAGGCAGGCTCGGTGGCTCAGCCTGCAATCCCGCGCTTTGGGAGGCCAAGGTGAGTGGACTGCCTGAGCCCATGGGTTCGAGACCCACCCGGGCCACTTGGCGAGACCTCATCTCTACAATAAAATCAAAAAATTAGCCGGGCGTGGTAGCGCGCACCTGTAGTTCCAGCTACTTGGAAGGCTAAGGCGGAAGGATTGCTGGAGCCTAGCAGGTCGAAGCTGCAGTGGCCGGGAGTGACCACTGCACTCCAGTATGGGCGACAGAGTGAGACCCCAACTCAAAAAAACAAAACAAAAAAATAAATAAAAAGCTGAAATGATTAACATAGTTAGAAAGGCAGAAGTTGAGATAGGCCTTTTGTGCCAGTTAGCTAAGCTGTGAATGCAAAGGAAAAGTTCTTGAAAAAAATTGAAAGTGATCCTCCAGTGAACACAGGAACAACAAAGCAAAACAGCCTTATTGCTGATACGGAGAAAGTTCGAATGATATGGACAGATGATCAAACTATCCACAACATCCTCTTTAGTCAAAGCCTACCTAATCCAAAGCAAGGCTCTTTAATTCTATGAAGCCTGAGAGAGGAAGCTACAGAAGAAAAGTTGGAAGCTAGTAATGGTTGGTTCATGAGGTTTAAGAAAAGAAGCTATCTTCATAACATAAAAGTTCAAGATTCAGCAGCAAGTGCTCATGTAGAAGCTTCAGCAAGTTATCCAGAAGGTTTTCAAGGTAGTCAGAATTCTTCTATTGGAAGAAAATGACATCTAGATCTCCCACTGCTAGAGGGTTAAGTCAATGCCTGGCTTCAAAGCTTTAAAGGACAGGTTGATTCTCTTGTCAGGGGCTAACGCAACTCATGACCTGAAGTTGAGGCCAATGCTAATTTATCATTCTGAAAATGCTAAGGTCCTTAAAAATTATGCTAAATCTACTCTGCCTGTGCTCTATAAATGGAACAACAAAGCCTGGATGACAGCATATCTATTTACAGAATGATTTACTAACTATCTTAAGCCCACTGTTGAGACATAGTGCTCATAAAAAAAAGATTCCTTTCAAACTATTACTGCTCACTGACAATGCAGCTAGTCACCCGAGGGCTCTGACAGAGATGTGGAGGGGATGAATGTTGTTTTCATGCCTACTAACATAACTTTCATTCTGCAGTTCATGGATCAAGGAGTAATGTTGACGTTCAAGTCCATTAATTAGGACATATATTTTGTAAGGCTATAGCTGCCATAGATTGTGATTCCTCTGATGGATCTGGGAAAAGTAAGTTAAAAACCTTCTGAAAAGGATTCACCATTCCAGATGCTACTGAGAACATTCATGACTCATGGAAGGAGGAAAAATATCAACATTAACAGGAACTTGGAAGAAGTTGACTCCAGTCCTCATGGATGACTTTGAGGGATTCAAGACATCAGTGGAGAAAGTAACCACAGAGGTGGTGGAAACAGCAAACTACAATGAAAAGTACAGCCTGAAACTATGAATTGCTGCAATCTCATGATCACACTTGAACAGAGGAGGAACTGCTTCTTATGGATGAACAAAATAAGTGGTTCCTTGAGATGAAACTTACTCCTGGTGAAGATGCTGTGAGCATTGTAGAAATGACAACAAAGAATTTGGAATATTACAAAAACTTAGTTGATAAAGCAGCAACAGGGTTTGAGAGCACTGACTCCAATTTTGAAAGATGTACAACTGTGGATAAAATGCTATCAAACAGCACTGTATGCTACAGAAAAATCTCTCATGAAAGAGTCAATTGATGGGCAGACTTCATTGTATTATTTCCAGAAATTATCACAGCCACTCCAACCTTCAGCAACCAGCACCCTGATTAATTAGCAGTTATCAACATCAAGGTGAGACACACCTCCTGCAAAAAGATTATTACACTAGTATATCTATCTTATAAAGTACAATAAGTCCCCTGCATATGATTAAGTTTTGTTCTGAAAATGTGTTCGTAAATCCAATTTGTTTGTTAGTTCAACAAAGTTAGACTAGGTATCCAACTAAAACAATCGGCTATATAGTACTGTACTATAAAAGGTCTATAATACTGTTAACACAAATGATACTTAAAACCTAAAAAGGCAAAAAAAAAAAAAGAAATAAAACATTTTAAATCTTACAGTACAGCACGTGACAATGTATGCCAGACATGTGAACTACCTTACATGATTGGACAAGGGAACACTTTCATATCTTTGAAAGTTTGAAACTTGAAGGTTTGTAGGTAGGGGCTGCACTGTATTTTAAAATTAAGTACTTTATTTTATTTTGTATTTTAAAATTATGTACTTTTAAAAAGATATAGTGTTATTGCACACTTAGACTATATAGTGTATACTGTAAACAAATTTTTAAATGCACTGGGAAAACAAAAAAAAATTTACCTTGATATTCATTTTATTGTCTTGGTCTGCAACCAAATTCATAACATCTCCAGGTATCCCTGTGTGTTTGTGTGTATATACCCAGGGTGCCAAAAATATGTGTACACATTTTAAGAAAGGAAAAAACTGTATTAAAATTGTAATACTCAATATATACTGATAACAAAAGATGACTACAAATCACGTTTTACTTCTGCAATTACAAGAGGTGCTCAAAGTGGTTGCCATTAGTGTCAGACACTTCTGATTAAGTAGATAACATTTCTTAAAATATGTATACATTTTTTTTGGCACCCTGATATATATTTAGAAGAGAACACAGCTAAGACAAGAATTTGAAAAATATTCATAATGCATAAATGAGTCAAGTTGTAAGGAAAAGCAAACTTAACATTCACATTAAAATTAAAGGAAATTCTAGTTACAACTCACAGAATTTCCCCTAATTTGGCTGGCATAATCTAATGAATCTAGTTCTCAAACAACAAAACTCAGAGTAATATAATACACTTTAGAAACTAGTATTCTCATACCTGAGAGTCCAAATCTTCTCCTTTCATGCAGAAATTAGCATCAATGACATTCAGACCCACCAAGAGACCTGCAATTATGGCTCCTTCTTCCTCCATCATGAGGGCATTGGGTTCATAGAATTCACTGTAAGAGAAATCCAAATAATTCTTTCTGTAACACAACCTCAAAACTCCAAGGATGCAGTCATGAGACAGGAGAAAAATGCTTGTTTCATGGCTGAATATGGTCATCTATGACAATAGCGAAAAAGTAAAAAAAGAGAGAGAGAGAGAGAAAGGCTCCAATAATAATTTATTTTAGATAACAGTTGCAGGAATAGATTATTATTTCTACTATTACTATTATTATTATTATTATTATTTTGAGTTGGAGTCTCACTCTGTTGCCCAGGTATCCCTGGCAGGAGTGCAGTGGTATGCTCCTGGCCACCACAACCTCGACCTGTTGGGCTCCAGCAAGCCTTCCACCTCAGCCTTCCAAGAAGCTGGAACTACAGGTATGTGCTACCAGGAATAGATTATTTAAATAGACAGTCTGGCTAAAAGAAATATGACCAGAATGGTACTGTGGCTGAAGTGAGTATTCACACTTTTCTGACAGATTTGTATTTGTGATGTATTATGAGATAATCTCACAATCTTTTATACATCTTAAAAATGTGTCTGGTGTGTTCTTTAAAAATTTGTCTTTTTTCTTGTTTGCTTTATTTTAAATTCTATTTAAACACATTTTTCTTAATACAGTGCATAAACAGTTTAAAAACGTGAACTGTTATACCTCTTTGCTGGTGATATGATCCTATACCTTGAAAATCCAAGAGAATCTGTAAAAACCTGCTTGCACTGATAAAGGACTTTGGCAAAATCTCAAGGTATAAAATAAATGTGCAAAAGACAGTTGCATTCTTATATAACAACAACAAGCAGGCAGAGAGCCCCCCAAAAAAGCACAATCCCATTCACAACAGCCACAAAAAAACCCGAAATATTTTGGCATCTTCCCAACCAGAGGAGTGAAAGACCTTCACAATGAGAACTACAAAACACTGCTCAAAGAAATCAAAGAAGATACAAACAAATGGAAAAATATTCCATGCTTATGGATAAGAGGAATTACCATTGTTAAAATGTCCATTCTACCAAAAGTAATCTAAAGATTCAATGCAATACTCATTAAATTACCAACATCATTCTTTTCAGACCTGGAAATGACAACACAGAATTTCATATGGAAATATAACCATGAATAGCCAAAACAATCCTTAGCAAAAGAAACAAAGCAGGAGGTCTCACACTTCCAGACTTCAAATTTTACTATAAGGCTACAGTATCAAAACAGCCTGGTATTGGTATAAGAACAGGCATATAGACCAATGGAACAGGATAGAGATTCTGGAAGCGAAGCTTCAATTTCTCAACCAACTCATCTTTGACAAAGCCTCCAACAACAACCACTGGGGAGAGGAGAACCTACTCAGTAAACGGTGCTGGGAAAACTGGCTGATCACATGCAGAAGATTGAAACAGGACCCCTACCTATCACCATACACAAAAATTAACTCTAAATGGATCAAAGATCTAAATGTAAACCCCCAAACTATTAGAATATTTGAAAACGCAGGAGACACCCTTATGGAAATTGGAACTGGCAACCAATTCCTGATCAGAACCCTAAGTGCCCATACCATAAGAAATAAGATAGACAAGTGGGACCTTATCAAACTGACGTGCTACTGCAAAGCAAAAAAACCCATCAAAAGAGCAGGGAGACAGCCCACAGAATGGGAAAAAAATATTTTCCAACTGTATATCTGACAAAGGTGTAACATCTAGGATCTACAAGGAAACCAAATGTGCCAAAAGGAAAAAAAACAAACAACCCCATTAAAAAGTGGGCAAATGACATGAATAGACACTTCTCAAAAGAAGATATACGGGCAGCGAACAGACACATGAAAAAGTGCTCAGCTTCACTCATCATCAGAGAAATGCAAATCAAAATCACATTGAGATACCACCCAATCCCAGTAAGAATGGCCATCATTAATAAAACAAACAACAACAGATGCTGGTGAGGATGTAGAGACAAAGGAATGCTTCTACACTGCTGGTGGGAATGCAAACTAGTACAGACTCTCTGGAAGACAGTATGGTGATTTCTGAAAGAACTAGAAATTGACATTCCATATGATTCAGCAATTCCCCTATTGGGAATATACCTGGAGGAACTCAAATCATTCTACAAAAAAGATACCTGCACACCAATGTTTGTTGCAGCTCTGTTCATATTAGCAAAATAAATGGAACCAACCGTGCTGTCCATCAAAGTTGGACTGGATAAAAAAATGTGGTACATATACACAATAGGATATTATGCAACCATAAAGAAGGACAAACATATGGACTTTGCAGCAACTTGGATGGATTTAGAGTCTGTCATACTCGGTGATCTATCACAGAAACAAAGAACAGAGGTACCAGATGTTCTCACCCATAAGCAGACCTTAAACAATTATCACAATACTGTAAGAAAGGGATTGGCTGTAGTGGGAAGCTACCAGGGGAGGGGGGGGTGGGATTGGCAGTTGAGGAAAACTGCTAGGGGAGGGAGGAGCACACCTCATCAACAAGGGTACCTGCATAATCAACGTTTGTATACCTATCCCTGAATTGTACCCCACATCTTTAAAAAAAAAAATGTGAACTGTTGAATTACATATATTTACTTTTAACTAATTAATAAAAGTTGCTTAACAAGCAACACCCATAATAGGTTTAAGATGATTTAAAAGAGTAGTTCCCAACCTTTGTGTCATCAGGGACTGGTTTTGTGGAAGACTGGACAGGTGGAAGGCATGGTTTTGGGATGATCCAATTATATAACATTTATTGTACACTTTATTTCTATTAATATTATACTGTAATAGATAACTGAAATAATTATACAACTCACAATAAAGATAAAAGAGGAGCAGACAGAAGTGGTAAATAGGATAATGGACGGGCTATGTGTGGACTAAAATAAGTATTGGATTCTGACTTAAAGCCTGCCAGCAGATGCAGCTGTACAACTGAAGTACATCAACTCACTTGCCACTCATGAATAGGGTTTTGATGTGAATTTGCAAGCAATTGATCTATTATTGCATCTGTGCAATCAAACCTCACTGCTAATGTTAATCTGTATCTCCCCAGCACTAGCATTATCACCTCAGCTCCACCTCAGACCACCAGGCATTAGATTCTCATAAGGAGCATGCAACCTAGATCCCTCGCATGCGTAGTTCACAACAGGGTTCATACTCCCTAGAGAAACTAATGCCACTGCTGATCTGACAGGAGGTGGAGCTCAGGCAGTGATGCAAGTTATGGGGAGCGGCTCTAAACACAGTTGAAGCTTTGGTAGCTCACCTACTGCTGTGCAGCCTGGTTTCTAACAGACCACTGACTGGTACTGGTCTGTGGCCTGGGGGATGGGGACCCCTGTTTTAAAATTTTTAAGGAATTATTTTCTTTTATTGTTTAATAAAATCAGTTTCATTATAAAATAGAAGCAAGCAAAAAGAAACGCACAGGAAACCTTATCATTCTACCCACTAATGATCTATTAAGACCATGATATCCAGACTGGGTGCAGTGGCTCATGCCTATAATCCCAGTACTTTGGGAGGCCAAGGTGAGAGGACTGCCTGAGCCCACCAGTTTGAGACGAGTCTGGGCAACTTGGTGAGACCCATTTCTACAATAATTCAAAAAATTAGCCAGGTGTGGAGGCGTGTGCCTGTAGTTCAGCTACTTGGAAGGCTAAGGCAGAAGAATCACCTGAGCCCAGCAGGTCAAGGATGTGATGGCCGGGAGCGTGTCACTGCCCTCCAGCCTGGGTGATTTCATGATGCATTTGAGCTACCAAAACACAAAAATCTAACCATATGATCCAACAATCATGCTCCTTGGCATGTGCACAAAGGAGATGAAAACTTACATCCACACAAAGCCTGCACACAGGTGTTTATTGCAGTTTTAATAATAATGGCTTAGCCTTGGAAGCAACCAAGATGTCCTTCAGTAGATGAATAGAGAAATAAACTGTGTTATATCCAGTTGGAATAGTATTTAGTACTAAAAAAATGAGCTATCAGGCCATACAGAGGTATGGAAGACCTAAATGCACATTCCTAAGTGAAAAGAGCCAGTGTGAGAGGCTAAATACTGAACGATTCCAACTACATGACATTCTAGAAAAGGCAAAACCATTCAGACAATAAAAGCATCAGCAGTTGCCAGGGGGGAATAGGGATGAACAGACAAAGCACAGAGGACTTTTAGGACAGTGAGACTATTCTGTTCAATGCTGTAATGACTTATGGATACATGTCATTAAACATTTGTCAAAATCCACAGAATGTACAACACCAAGAGAGAACCCTAATGCAAGCTATGGACTTAGGGAGATCATGTGTCAATACAGGTTCGTTGATTGTAACAAATGTACCCCTCTGGTGTGGGATGTTGGTAATGGGGGAGGCTATGCAGCAGACAAGGGTTATATAGAAAATCTGTGTATCTTCTGCTCAATACTGCTATATTAAAATTGTTCTAAAACCCAAAACAAAACACAGTGACTTGAAATACTCATTTTCAACCAAGTGGACATCATGATTGAAACAACATTGAAGTCTATTTTTTATCCACAAAATATCCTGGGACTAGTCAAGGTCAACCTCCACCACTGTAAACCATCAATACAATTTACTAATTTTGAAACAATTCCTCTTGTTTCTTTTCTGATCCTCTATAAGAGATATTAACAAATAGTAGAATATTATGAACAGAGCACATGAATGACCTTCAAATGTCCTATATCTCTCAAAAGTTGATTGCATGCTATTTTTGTTCTTTGATAGTCTCTGAAGGAAAACTGAGTAGAATTGAAATGAACATGTTCTTAAATAGTTTATTCTCCCAAAAGCTTCCATTAAAAGTTGTTTAGATAGCTGCTTAGAAGCTGAACAAGGCTGAATTCCAACATTTACACATTTCAAAGCACGCAACTAACAGAATTTCAGTTCCACGAATTTTCACAAAAAACACAGCTGTATGGGTAATTACTACCCTGATCAGTTTAGAGAACAGCACTGGAATCCTAGAAATCTGCGCTTTCTCTCTCCCAATCAGTACCCTTACTCCTCCCTCCCACATAGCAACCATTATCCTGATTGCTATCCCCATAGATTGATTTTAACTATCTTTGAACTTTATATAAATGGAATAATATAGTACATACTCTTTTGTGTCTGACTTCCTTTGTGCAAATATTTGTGCGATTCATATACTGCTATATGTAGCTGTAGTTCAAGAGTTTTCATTGCTGGATACCATTCCAAAGGAATGGTAGGAATATACTACAATGTATCCATTCTGTTTATTGTTGAAAGAGAGCTGGGTTTTCAGTGCTTTTTGATACAAATACATGTGCATTTCTATTAGACATACTAGGAGTGAAATTGCTGGGCCCAGGTGAGTAAAGCTATGCATGAAGACTGCTCTGCCCAGTGCACACAATTCAATGTGTTCACTCCAGTGCTATATGCTGGACAAAGAGCTGATACTTCAGACCCCACTTAGAACCATGCAATTTTGATCAAAGATACTACCTTGGAGCTACCTATAGCTTGAACACTAGACCCTATACCACACCAAGAACTGGCTTTTGGAAAGCTAAGTCTCCACTCTGTGGAGATAAATAAGCTCCTGAATGGCTCCTATTTCTCTTTCCGGATTTGTTCAATTTCCTTAGGCAAACAGACAAACAAACAAACAAAACAAAAAAAATAACCCCAGCAATCAATGGCATATGTATACTTGCAGCAGTATCAAAGCATTGCTCCATTAGGATCTACATTGCAATTTCTTGCAAATTGCAAAAACTAGGCTCCTGGGCAAAAAATCCGGCTGTTACTTTAAATTCTGTTACTTGTTCTTCCTTGTACATTATTTCTCTGTGTTTATCTACTATATTTGAATATCACACAGCTAGATACATTTTCTTTTCTCTCTCTCTCTCTCTCTCTCTCTTTTTTTTTTGAGTCAGAGTTTCACTCCGTTGCCTAGGCTGGAGTGCAGTGGCATGCTCACGGCTACCACAGCCTCAACCTGCTGGGCTCAGGTGATCCTTCTGCCTTATCCTTTCAAGTAGCTGGAACTATAGACATGTGCCACCATGCCTGGCTAATCTGTTGAATTACTGTAGAGATGTGATCTTGCCATATTGCTCAGGCTGGTGTTGAAACTCTGAGCTCAGGCAATCCGCTCGCCTCTGCCTCCCAAAGTGCTGGGATTATAGGCGTGAGCCACCGTGCCTGGCCAGCTATGAACATTCTTGTTCGTCTTTTGTTGAACATAACTACTTATTTCCATTGGCTATAATAACTAGAATTACTGGGTAATAAGGTATGATTATGGTCAGTTTTAATAGATAATGCCAAACAGTTTTCTCAAACTTCTGTACCAGTTAACTTTCCCATTGGCAGAGCACTAAAGTTACTTTACATCCTCACCAACACTTGGTATTAACATGTCTTTCTCATTGTAGCCCTTTTAGTGAGTTTACAGCAGTATCACATGTAGCTTTAATTTGCATTTACATGATAGCTAGTGAAGGTGGGTATCTTTTTATAGGTTGCCTGGCCATTTCCATGTCCTCTTTTGTAAAATACCTGTTTAAGTTTTTTATGGATTTTGATATTTGCTTGTCTGCATTTTTTTTATTGGATTGAGGGAGTTCTTTATATGAATAAAGATCCCTGAATATATATCCTTTGTTGAATATATGAATTACGAATTAATTACAAATACCTCCTTTCACTCTAAGGGTTGACTTTAACCCTTAATTTTTTTTTTTTTTTTGAGTAGGAGTCTCACTCTGTCATTCAGGCTGGAATGCAGTGGCATGCTCACAGCCACCACACCCTTGACCTGCTGGGCTCAGGTGATCCTTCTGCCTCAGTCTCATAAGTAGCTGGAACCACAGGTGCGCACCACCATGCCCGACAAATTTTTTGATATAGAATAGGTCTCACCCAATTGCCCAGGCTGGTCTTGAGCCCCTGGACTCAGGCAATCCTCTCACCTCTGCCCCCCGAAGTGCTGGGATTATAGGTGTGAGTCACAAAACCTAGCTCACCCTTAATCTTAAGAGTGTCTTTTGGTGAACAGAAAGTCTTCATTTTAATGTGGACCAATTTATCCATTTCTTTCCTTTATACTTTTTACATCCTGTTTAAGAAATGTTTGCCTGCCTATGCTTTCTTCTAAAAGTTTCATTGTTTTGTCTCTCCCACTTATAACTGTGACCCATTTGGAAGGTTTTTTTTGTATTATATTTGAACTGATGCTGCATGCCAACTTCTTGTCTTATTGAACCTGGGCACAGGCTAAGGTACCTTTCCCGTTTTCTAACAATAAGTCTTGGCCTGCTCTGGAAAGGACCATAGTTACAGGCAGAATACACATGATACAAAGCATCCACTCAGAGTGTGAAAAAGTGTTAGTAAAATTGTTATGGATCAACTATTTCTGATTTATAAAAATGGTGAACTTATATGGTTCAACTTT
This sequence comes from Cephalopachus bancanus, assembly GCA_027257055.1. Lineage (NCBI taxonomy): Eukaryota > Metazoa > Chordata > Mammalia > Primates > Tarsiidae > Cephalopachus > Cephalopachus bancanus. Next base: position 1,636,250 of record JAPVLO010000030.1, on the reverse strand, counting down.
ATATGATGTAGAATACACCAAGGAAAGAAGAAAGTTCGAGAAGAAGGTATTTGTACCTGAGAAGCTCTTTCTTATTGATCAAAGCTTTCATATATTCTGAAAGTTTCTTTTGCATCAATGCCAAACGAAGCCAGGCTCTTCCTCTGCCTACTGGTGTCCTACAAAAACAGAAATTGAACAACTAAAAACAAAAGTAATGGAAGCAGGGCTACAGTGAGAATAGGTTCATCTGCTCTTGCTAATGGTCTCCCTGCCTAACAAGAACACTGAGGTGCTACTTGAGGCCTCTCCCACCACATTCCTACACAAGAAATTTTGTGCGGGCTGTGATGGGGTGTGTTGGGACAAGTGCTCTCATAAAGAATTACTGAACGTATCTATAATGTCTATAATTTGAAGGGCAGACCTTGGGAGGCCTAGCTGAAAATGTTCCATCAGGTTAGTATTGTAAATCTCCAAAGTTTCCTGTGGATTCTATAAGTATTCAAGTACTAATGTGGACAGAGGCAATTTAGGCCTTTATGTGACTAAAATTAAACCAATTTCATCTGGAAGGGTAATTGTTACTCTTTTTCAAGTTGTAAGGCAGGCTGTAGGTGCAGGTCCTGAAGTTTACTTGGCAATTATTTAATCTTAACTCTCAAACCCATCAATACATTCTGTTCCCTAAATCAATCCAGCACGCCACCTCCCTAGATCTAATTTCTTGAGGCTCACTGATTCACATAAGTGCTTTAAAAAAATAAGGAAATGTTTGCTATTTCACATGAAGACAACTTCTCTTAGATGAATAATTATCCCCCAAGGTCATACTTTCCTTAAAATTCTGTATACTAGTTCTCTCATAACAGTCTATTCATAACAACACTGCATTTTGGATTGTTATGAAAGAAATTACTATGAACATCATTATCCTTAGTCTCACTCTTCAGGGAGATACTTAATAAGAATATTGTTCCTGAGAAACAGAATTCAACCTTAGACTTACTTAAGTCCTGGAAGATCTTTAACACTTGCTGTTATCTCTGCAGCTTCTGGAACAAGCTTTTCTACAAGTTCTAGAGGCCCCCAGAAGGATTTATTTTGTCCAAGAAAAGTTTTCTTAGCTAAGACAACAAAAACAAAGCAATATTTTAATACTCTTTGCAACATAGCATTCTCTTAACACACATACACACACACACACACACACACACACACACACACACACACACACACACACGTTTCTCTCCCATCTATTCAAAGTCCTTTTTAAGAAACCAATTCTAAGTTATTAGACAGTTTTAGAATTATAGATGACATTTTGTGAATAAAAAATTCTCTGCTTCCAAAGATTCAATCCTTATTCTTTCAAGAAGAATTTGTGACCTAGCCCAATAATATAACAAAACACTTTTAACAATATAGTACTGTGTTTAAAATCATGTGGTATTAAGGAAGAAAACAGTCCGATGGAAAGAATATGTAATTCAGAAACAGTCTATTGAATGTGGGGAAGGGAGGAAGAAAGGAAGCAAAGGTGAACAAGACCAGGTCTTACCCTTGAAGGCTTACAGTTAATTGGAAAGAACACTGAGGTAAGAGTTGGGAGACCTGAGTTCCAGTACCTGATCTGCCCCAGCTCACAGTCACAGGCAAGTCATGTGCTATTCTAGGCCGCCCTATTTCCGCCTATCTGTTGGAATTGTATTGGACTTGATTAACTATAACGGCCCTTCCAATTCCAATGTTTAATGATCTGTATGTTTTTAAGTCCTGTAAGTTAACCATAACCTCACTCTCATATAGGTTGCATTCCAATGGATTAACATTATTATCTCAAGCCTATTATCATTTGGCTCCACAAAGAATGCTTTCTTCTGGAATATGTATTGCTAGGAAATAGCTGCAAGTACATTTGCACTTTGAGGCCTACCTTTCAAGCCATGTTTCAGACAGTGCTCCATCACCACAAAGAATTGCTGGAGAGGTGCATAGTCAGAGTCTAGAGTCCTCCCCAGGTTCAGAGCGGATTCAATCAAGCCCTTGATACTCAGCTTGGCCATATTCATCAGGTTCATGCGTTCGTTAGCCATGAGATAATTAGGATCTATAGCCACAGGGAGACAGGATGAAGCCTGGTTACTGAAAAGAGCACATTTTAAAATTCAGTATAATTCCACCATGCTGACATTTGTACTGATGGTACAAAAGCAATGGTGGGTGGGACTGTCGTTGCCGCGTCAAAAATCAAGGCAGTGGTACATTATGGTGTTAGTTGTATTTTCTGTCATTTACTCACTGAAAAAATAATGCCAGCTCCCCTTAAGGATATCCTTGCTGAAGCAGTAACAATGATCTATTTTACCAAATCTCAAGCCTTGAGTAGAGTCTTTTAATATTCTCACCACTGCCTCTGCCTCTACCCTAACCTGGGCGCCCATCACAGCTCACCACTGTACCACCTTCACGTTGGTCTCTCTGCCGCCACTCTTGCTTGCCCCTCTTAATTCCCTGCAGGGTCCTAAAAATAAAGTCGATGTAGGAAAAAAGGTCAAGTGTCTACACACTTTTTGTCCAGGAATACTACTTGCATTATAGCATTTATACTAATTAGCAATATTCTCATTTAAACTATGCATTAGATTTATTAGTATAATGTAGTTCTAGAACTTAATCTGTTTCCAGATATTTAAGACTTAGAATACAGTGTGTGGCTCAGATAAACTACTTGAGGAAAGGGACTAGGGCAACATTTTACTGCATTCACTACCTTCATGTACTGGCGCTTGCCCTGTGCCAGACACCTTGGCCGCTCCTCACAATTATGACCTTCATCCCTCCTTACAACGTGCCCCAAGACAGTCATCAGTAGAACAACTTCTCAGGGAAGAGAATGAGACAGAGAGAGCAAAGCCTCAGCTGCTCACTTGACTCACTCTACAAACTTGTGCAAGTCACATGCCATTGTAGGCTGATCAAAGAGCTGCAGCTGGCCGCTGGGCACAGCCAGTGATCCATGATAGAACCAGAGGTCATTTGTCTGCCTCCAAACCCTGTGCTCCTGATCACTGCAATCCATGTACAAATGAACTGATGACTTCAAATAACAGTTACTCTGTCTTCCTCCTGATCATTCTTTTACATCTATCTTATTTACTGGTTATTTTATTTCTGTCATTTAAGTATTTTCCCTTCTTTTCTTTTCTTTTTTTTTGAATTGGAGTCTCACTCTGTCACCCAGGCTGGAGTGCAGTGGCATGCTCATGGCCACCGCAGCCTTGACCTGCTGGGCTCTGGTGATCCTTTGGGCTCAGCCTTCCAAGTAGCTGGAACTACAGGCATGATCACCATGCCCAGCTAAGTTTTTGATTTATTGTAGAAATGAGGTCTTGTCAAGTTGCCCAGGCTGGTCTCAAACCTGTGGGCTCAGGCAACTCTATCACCTTGGACTCCTGGCCCTGAATCCCTTCTTTTCAGGTGCTGACGCAAGTCCTTCAGTTAAGTGGTCTGAGAATAAACATTGATATGTTTACTAATAATTAAGTGGCAGAATTTGGGCCTGGATCTGCCATAAAAACTAATGCTTATCCCACTATGCCATGGACATCCTCCCAAATACATTAAATTTCTACTAAAAACTAAAAAAAAGGCCTAGAGCTCTGTGAAGTATTCCACCTATTCTTAGGAAGACTAAAAGTACTAATAAAACGATGCATCCATGATAAGCCACTTAATGCAGACTATTCTATGTAAGTTATCCCAAGTAATTTTCTTCATAAAATGTTTTTTTATTTATAACTGCTTTCAAAGTTAAATGAACACAAATGGTCAATCCTAAACAACTCTTCTCCATCATGCTTAAGGACTTACAGATTTACAGTTCCAACTACACAAATCTTGGTTTGCTATAGTGTTTTCTGAGGTAGTATTTTTAGAGAAATATGGCTCAAAAAAGCAAAACAAAAAAAGAAAGTCAGAATTGGTATATATTATATTATTGGCATATACTACCATTAGTTCTTTCTTGCATACTGACAAATGTTTTCAGGCTATAGCTCAAATATTGCTCTCTCTGTTCATGGTGGATCAACTTGTCAAGGATAGAATGAGGTCACAAGGGACAGTAAAATACATGATGAAAAACTATCCCCTAAAAGGCAGTTATGAAGAACAGTTTTTTTTAAGTTGGTGTCTCACTCTGTCGCCCAGGCTGGAGTGCAGTGGCACACTTGCAGTCACTGCAGCCTCGGCCTGCTGGGCTCAGGTGATCCTTCCACCTCAGCCTTCCAAGTAGCTGGAAATACAGGTGTGTACCACCACGTTCAGCTAATATTTTGATTTATTGTAGAGATGAGGTCTTAACAAGTTGCCAAGGTAGATCTTGAACTCATGGGCTCAGGCAATCCTCTTGCCTTGGCCTCCCAAAGTGTTGGGATTACAGGCGTGATGCACTGTGCCTAGCCTGAACAATTTTACTAGTTATTAATTTTCACTTATTAACAGCAATTACGTACAGTTTGGTGTTTCTTACCTCCTATAATCAGTGGAAGAAAGGAATAGGGCAAGGGTGTAAGCATGAATGTGTGTGAAGAGTTGTGGGCCTTCCATGTAATGCCTTCCATTAGACAGCAGGTGACTGTGCTTGGAGTTGGAGAACTGCCTGCCCTTAAGGAAACAGTCACTCTGCCACAAGCCTGCAGACAATTAATTCAGGAGCTGGTAACAAACAATGCTACTGGTCAAATTCTATAGCCTAATTCCAAACTAGTCAGTTGGGCTCGGTGGCTCAGCCTGTAATCCCAGCACTTTGGGAGGCCTGAGGCGAGTGCATTGCCTGAGCCTACAGATTCGAGATCTGCCTGGGCAATGGCAAGACCTTATCTCTACAATAAATAAACAATTAGCTGGGCGTGGAAGCACGCATCCGTAGTTCTGGTTACTTGGAAGGCAGAGGCGGAAGGATCGTCGGAGCCCAGCAGATCAATGCTGGGGTAGCTGTGAGTGTGCCACTGCATTCCAGTCTGGGCAACAGCGTGAGACTCCGACTCCAAAAAAAAAAAAAAAGGAAAAGAAAAAGAAAACTAGTCACATGGGGAGAGAGAGATTTAGATTAAGTAAAACACATCAGGCTTTGAGACATTTTTCTAGAAGTAGTGACAGTTTTGCACCACTCATCTTTATTATCTCATCTTATTCTTTTAATCAGTAGCAGAAATCTTTAAGGCATCTGGTTGGGGTCTGAGGTTCATGAACTACAGCGAGATCAACTAGTGTCTATGGGAATGAAAGGGGCTATAACCTATTTAAAGTAACCTCCACCAAGCATAAACAACCTAACCATTCTTTAGAAAATACTACTGTCAACCTTGGTGCTACTGATGTTTTAAGCCAGAGAATTCTTTTACGTGGGATTCTGTTATGTGAATTAAACATAGCAGCATCCTGGGCCTTTACCCACTAGATGCTAGTGGCATCCTCCAATAATGACAACCAAAAATTTCTCAGACATTGTCAAATGTCACTTGGGACACAAAATCAGGTCCTTCCCCATTGAGAACTACTAGTCTAAGCAAATAAAAGTCAAACAAAAATCAGGTGCAATAATTTGACTATTAGACATACGAGCTTAAAAGTAAGAATTTACCCTAGTTAAAATGGCTATTATCAAAGACAAAAAATAACCAACACTGGGGAGGATGTGGAGAAAGGGGAATTCTAATACATTGTTGGTGAAAATGTAAATTAGCATAGCCATTATGGAAAACAGCTGGAGGTTCTTCATAAAACTAAAAACAGAAATACTATATGATTCAGCAATCCCACTACTGAGTATTTATCCAATGGAAAGGAAATCAGGAAATTGAAGCGCTAGCTGCCCATTCACAACAGCCAATATATGATATCAATCTATGTCTACCAACAGATGAATGAATAAAGAAAATTGGAGTATATGCACAATGGAATGCTACCCAGTCATAAAAAAGAATGACATTCTGTCATTTATGGTAACATAGATAAGCCTGAAGGATATTATGTTAAATGAAATAAGTCAGATATGGAAAGACGAATACCGCATGCTCTCTCTCACATGTGGGAGCTAAAGAAAATTTAGCTCATAGAAGTAGAGTGAGCCGGGCCCGGTGGCTCAGCATGTAATCCCGCGCCTTTGGGAGGCTGAGGTGAGTGGATTGCCTGAGCCCGCGGGTTAGAGACTCGCCTGGGCAGCGAGACCTCATCTCTACAATAAATCAAAAAAATCAGCCAGGCGTGGTAGCAGTCTTCCGGCTACTCGGAAGGCTGAGGCGAAAGGATCACCAGAGCCCAGCAGGTTGAGGCTGCGGTGGCCGGGAGCGGCCACTGCACTCCAGTCTGGGTGACAGAGTGAAACTCCAACTCAAAAAAAAAAAAAAAAAAGAAGTAGAGTGTAGAGTTGTTGTTATTAGAGGATGGGAAGGGTAACAGGGAAAAGAAAATAGGAAGAGATTGGTTAATGAGTACAAAATTACAGCTAGATAAGATGACTAAGTTCTAGTGTTCTGTAGTACCGTATGGTGACTATAGTTAACAATATTTTCAAATAGCTAGAAGAGAGAATTTTGAATGTTTCCAACACAAAGAAATGATGTTGGAGGTAAAAGAATGTGAATTACCCTGATTTGATCATTACACATTGTATATATGTACCAAAATAACACTCTGTACTCCTAAATATGTATAATAATTACATATCAATAAAAAATTTTAAAGTAAAAATTTACTACTCATTGTTAACACAAAGGAGTATTATTTAAATGAGTATTATTTAAAGCTTATTCTTTTTATTTATTTATTTTTGAGTCAGAGCCTCACTCTGTGGCCCAAGCTGGAATGCAGTGACACGCTCACGACCACTGCAGCCATGACCTGCTGGGTTCAGGCGATCCTTTCACCTCAGCCTTCCAAGTAGCTGGAACCACAGGTGCATGCCACCAAACCAGGCTAATTTTTTTATTTATTGTAGAGACGAGGTCTTGACAAGTTGCCTAGGCTGGTCTCAAACCCCTGAGCTCAGGCAATCCTCTCACCTTTGCCTCCCAAATTGCTTGGGTTATAGATGTGAGGCACTGCGCCTGGCTTAATGCTTATTAATGTTTTTGTGTTGAATAGTATGCAACTATAATTATTTACAAATGTCATTCTTTCCTGTGTATTTTATTCTTTTTAGTATACAAAGCAGAAAAAAAATATTGTTACACTGTGTAGGCCAGAAAGTGATTCTAAACAATGCATGACTTTCACAAAGATCAATTTTATTCCAAAACAAGTAATTTAAAATGTTTTTACATTAAACTTACATCAGTAAGTCCATTATATTGTTATATTCCTATTCTATGTAATCAAATGTACATTTTCCATACTTTTTAAGGCTAAGATGGTAGACATGACATTAATTTAGAGTTTCATGTAGGCTGTAAATATAATACAATTTCCTCTGATACTGGGTGCACTTCCATGGAAAAAATTGAGAAGCACTACAGATACACTGCAATAAAAGCTCCAACAAAAGTGTACACAGTATCCCATAGGAATACAGATAGAAGAAAGACATCTGACCTAGTCCCCACTTTTCTTTCAGATTTAGGGGGAAGGTATGTGTCTACAAGCTCTCAGAGGATGAGACCTTTAAGTTCAATCTTGAAAGACAAAAGGAAATGAGTCAGGTAAACAGGAGATAGGACCAGAGCTGTGAATAGAATAGGATGGAAGGAATAGCCTGAGAACTCACACAGAAGTATGGAAGAATATGGCACACTCAGAAACATGAAACTGAAAAAATGCTAGGGGTTTAAGATGCATATGTAGCCAGGCATGGTGGCTCACATCTGTAATCCCAGCACTTTGGGAGGTAGAGGCGAGAGGACTGCCTGAACTCAGGGGTTCGAGACCAGCCTGGGCAACATGGCGAGACCTCATCTCTACAGAAGTCAAAAGGTTGGCCAGGCGTGGTGGTGCATGCCCGTGGTTCCAACTACTTGGAAAGCTGAGGTGGAAGGATCATCTGAGTCCAGCAAGTAGAGGCTGTGGTGGCCGTAAGTGTGCCAATGCACTCCAGCCTGGGTGACAGAGTGAGACTCCAACTCAAAACAAAAACAAAAACAAAAACAAAACCCCAAACAAACAAAAGATGCATATGTATAAGTGTTAGAGAGGAGACAAGAGAAAGAGGCGAAGGTTGGATTGCTAAGGGCCTTGTTTAAGGAGTATGGATTTACCGTAAAGTCAGTGAAGACTTGAATGTAAGATGTGATGGTATAAATTGTAATTTTATTATAGTCATGCTAGCATCTTTCTGGAGGATGGATTGGAAGGATCCATGAACTCAAAGCTGAGGAGCAAGGAAGGGTCTACTGCAATGGTTGAGGAGAGAAATGATAAGGGACAGAGTTAGAGTAGGGGGGGTTGTGTAGATTAGAAGGAGTCAGCTTTGAGAGGTGTACTGGGGTAGAATGTCAGGATTTCACAACTTGACCATTTGGATGTGAGGGAACAGGAAGAGCTAGGAGAATGGAGAATAACTGTCACATTTCTAGCTTAGGTGATTAGATGGATGGTGGTACAAATCATCTTGGGGGGAACATAGCAAGAGCAAAGGACTAAAGAAGTCATGCTGACATGACTTTACAGGTAGCTATAGTAGTTCATTATATTGATTGTTTTTCAAATCAATGTTCTTTCAAAAGCAAGCGACTCTTCACTGTATCTCTTCAAGACTGCTAATTCCCATATAAGGGTAATTTTAATAAACTTCACAGAGTCATGTGTTTCATTTACTTTTAATAGCGATGACAAAAGTGAACCCAAAGTCACATTGCTAAGAGTGACAGTGAGTCACACTGTTCTGAAAACCAATCATATGATCAAGACCCCATTTTGATGATTGCTTGATTCTAAGAGTTTGAGATCAGCCTAGGCAACATAGCAAGACCTCATCTCTACAAAAAAATAAAAATAAAAAATAAAAAAATTAGCTGAGTGTGATAGAGCTCGCTTGCAGTTCCAGTTACTCAGGAGATTGAGGTGAAAGGCTTGCCTGAGTCCTGGAGATCACGGCAGTGGTAAGTCGTGATTGTGCTACTACACTCCAGCCTAGGTGACAGACTGAGACTCCGACTAATTAAAAAAAAAGAAAAAAAATACATTTTATCTCCTTATAGTGCAATGACTAATGTTCACACAGCAAAATCTTGAAATGTTTTATAAATAGTAGAAGGAAAAATAAGTTATATTTAACGCTTATTTTTATTATTATTATTTTTTGAGTTGGATTCACACTCTGTCACCCAGACTGGAGTGCAGTGGCCGCTCCCGGCCACTGCAGCCTCAATCTGGTGGGCTCCGGCGATCCTTCCGCCTCAGCCTTCCAAGTAGTTGGAACTACAGGCGCGCGCTACCACGCCCGGCTAGTTTTTTTGATTTATTGTAGAGATGAGGTCTCGCCAAGTTGCCCAGGTAGGTCTCAAACCCATGGGCTCAGGCAATCCACTCACCTCAGCCTCCCAAGGCGCGGGATTACAGGCTAAGCCACCGAGCCCGGCTGTTTAACACTTATTAGTATCAAGTATGTTATATTACATTCAATTCTTGGTAAAGTGGGAGTAAATTATGTAGCACAATATAAGATACTCCTCAGCATTTCCTGATTACCTAACTAATCAGAGCTTTTATCTTATATAAGAAACAAAACAGTTATCATACAGAGACTTTCAATGATACACAAGAGCTTTAATATAAGATTAAAAATAACTAATAGAAACATATAGGGAAAAAGCTTACTCTATGTTGGGAATGACTGAAGATTGGTAATTTTTAGTCTGTTTTGAATTTTTGCTATTATTGTTCTTAGAACGTAAAATTGGGCATAAAATAAGTCCTTGATAATGAAAGAAATAATAAAATACTAAAGATACCTTATAATAAAACACCATTTAACTAGTCTGATGACACTTATTTGTATGAGACAATCACGAACTCTTAATAAATCCTCATTTAGTAAAAATAATCTTTAATAGAGTATTAAGACTCTTAGATTATCTGTATATCTGTATCCATATCCATCTATTCTCCTTATTAGCATTTCAGATATCACATTTCTGTTCAAAGGTAATAAAGAAGAAACTTACTTTATACTTTCTCTGTGTAGAAATCTGTTAAAGGGGTTAAGTCAAGAAAATTTAACCACGAATTTATTTATTCTCATTGCTATATTTTCTTGGTAACAGTATTATCAAAGATAAACTTTGTTAAAAATTAGGACTTATCAGAAAGATTATATTCCCCCATTACTCTTAATCTGCTTGATATTAGTAATCACTTGGGATAATTAAACTATCATGACTTCAGGCAAGAAATCTCACCTCTTTGAGGCCTCAATTTCCTCATCAGTAAAATGAGATGGTTGGACTTGTTCAATAATTCTTTTATCTCATAAAAACCACACATACTCCTATTAGTTACAGTGACAAACTTCAGTACTCATTCTCAAGGGAAGGGAACAATAACCTCCCTGGAATGGGAGAAAAAACATGCCTGGTCTGGAAAACTCAGAAATGACTCTGATAGTAAATGAACTCTGTCTTTTCTACTACTCCATGTGAGGTCTTGAAACATCAGCATTTGCATCACCTGGAAAACTTTTAGAAATGGGAAACCTTAGGCCTCCAAGGTACCACTAAATCAGATTCTGCATTTGAACCAGATCCCCAAGCAATCTGTATGTGCATTAAAGTTTAAGAAGCACTGACTGAGATAACGCTCCTAGCTCTAGTCATCACAATCTATGATTTCACAGTTGGTTTCATCAAGGGCAACTATTATATATATGTATCTAAGTAGAAAACCCAGCAGGAGGGAAATAATAAAGATTAGAGCAGAAATAAATTCAATAGTGAAAAAACTACAGAGATAAATAAATTAATAAAATCCAAAGTTGATTCTTTGACAAGGTTAACAATATGGACGTTTAGCTAGACTGACCAACTAATCAGAGCTTTTATCTTATATAAGAAACAAAAAGAGAAAAGATTCAAATTACTAAAATCAGGAATGAAAGAAGGGACATTAGTATTGACATTACAGAAAGGAAAAGGATTGTAAGGGAATACTATGGGCAACTTATGAGATAACACCAACATATTAGATAACCTAGAAGAAATGAACAATCTCTTTGAAAGACACAAACTACTAAAATGGACACACAAAGAAATGGAAAACCTGAACAAACCCGTAACAAGTCAAGGTACTAAAAGAGTAATAAAAAAAATTCCCACATAGAAGGGGCCAGAGACCAGATGGCCTCCTTGTTAAAATCTACTATTTAAAGAATTAACACCAATTCTTCACAAACTATTCCAAAAAATAGAGAGATGGTAACTTCCCAACTCATTCTATGAGACTACTATTACTTTGAGACCAAAATCAGAGAGAGATATCATAAGAAAACTATAGATCAATACCCTTTGAGACTACAGATGCAAAAATTCTCAACAAAATACTGGCAAACCAAATCTAGCAACATATAAAAGATTATACAGCCTGACCAAATGGAATTTATTCCAGAATGTAAGGTTGGTCCAACATACAAAAATCAATGTAATATACCAAATTAATAAAGTAAAAGACAAAACATTGTCATTTTAATAGTAGACAAAGCATTTGACAAAAGTCAGCATCTTTTAATGGTACAAACACTCAAAAATTAGGAAAAGAAGGGAACTTCCTTAACCTGATGCAGGGTATCTACAAAAAAGACACAACTAACATAATACTCAATGATGAAAGACTGAAGGCTTTCCCAAAGATCAGGAACAAAACAAGGATGTCCACTCTTGCCACTTCTAATCAACATTTTATAGGAGATTCTAGACAGGGCAATTAGGCAAGAAAAGGAAAAAAAAAAGGCATCTAGATTGGAAAGGAAGAAGTAAAACTTGATTTGCAGATGACATAATCTTGTAATAAAAAATCCTAAGCAACACACACACACACACACACACACACACACACACACACACACACACACACTATTAGCTAGTGAATCTGGCAAGATTATAGGGTACAAGGTCAATACACAAAAATTAATTGTATTTCTGTACATTAGTAATGGACAATTCAAAAAGAAAATTTAAAAACAATTCCATTTACAATAGCATCAAAAAATCTACAAATAAATTTAAAAAGTGTAAAACTTGTTCACTGAAAACTATAAATCACTGTTGAAAGAAATTTTAAAAGATCAAAATAAACAGGCATTCAATGTTCACAGATCAGAAGACATAATATTGTAAAGATGACAATACTCCTCAAATTGATACACAGATTCAAAACAATCCTTATCCAATCCCCAGCTGACTTTTTATAGAAATTGCCAAGCTTATCCTAAAGTACATAGGGAAATGCAAGGGACCTGAAATAGCCAAAATAATCCTGAAAAAGAAGAACAATATTGGAGTGCTCATCTTTCCTGATTTGAAAATTTACTACAAGGCAAAAGTAAGTATGACTATGTGGTACTATCATAAGGACAGACACATAGATTAACGGGATGGAATTGAGTCCAGAAATAATTGACTATGGTCAACTGATTTTTGACAAGGGTCCCAAGACAGTTCAAACGGGAAATAGGCTTTTCAACAAATGGCGGTAGGACAACTGGATATCCACATACAAACGACTTTTTAAAATTATCTCAAAATAGATCAGAAACCAAAGTATAAGAGGTAAAACTATAGAAGAAAACATAGGTCTAAATCTTTTGTGACCATGGGATAGGCAAGGTTTCTTAGATATGACACCAAAAGCACAAACAACAAAATAAAAAATAGATAAAATGAACTTTATCAAAATTAAAAACATTTGTGCTTCAAAGGACATCAAGAAAGTGAAAAGTGGCTGGGTATGGCGGCTCATATGCAATCCCAGTACTTTGAGAGGCCAAGGCAGGAAGATTGCTTGAGGTTGCAGTGAGCTATGATGGCACCACTGCACTCCAGCTGGAGTAACAAATTAAGACCCTGTCTTTAAAGAAAAGAAAAGTGAAAAGACAACTCAGAATAGGAGAAAATATTTGCAAAGTAGATCTGGTATCTAGTCTACATAAAGAATTCTTACAATTTAACAACAAAAGACAAATAATCCAGTAAAAAAGGATGGGTAAAGGAATAGACATTTTACCAGAACAGATAAACAAATAGCCAGAAGCACAGGAAAAGATGCTAATTAGTGAGATACAAATCAAAACCATAGTGGATACCTCTTCACATTCAATACGGTGGCCATAATGATATTTTTAAAAAAGAAAAATAAGTGTTATCAAGAATATGGAAAAATTAGAACCCTCATGCATTGCTGGAATGTAAAATAGTGCAGCTGCTGTGGAAAACAGTCCTCCAAAAAGTTCAACATATGAGTTACCATTTGACCCAGCAATTCTACGCCAGGCATATTTTCAATATGAAAACATATGTCCACACAAAACCCGTTCATTAATGTTCATAGTAGCATTGTTCATAATTAGCCCCCCCAAAAGAAACAAGCCAAATGTCCACCAACTAATAAATGGATAGACAAAATGTGACATGTCCGTATAATACATTATTATTTAACCATAAAAAGAAATGAAGCTCTGATAACATGCTACAACATGAATAAACCTTGAAAACATTACGCTAAATGAAAGCAGCCCTACATAAAAGGCTACATATTTTATGTTTTGTTTATATGAAAGGTCCAGAATAGGTAAATCTTCAGAAACAGAAAGTAGACTAGGGGCTGTCAAGGGCTGGGTAGAAGGAGGAGTAGGGAATGACTATTAATGAGTTTAGGGCTTCTCTTCAGGGCGATGACAGTATTCTAGGATTAGCTAGTAGTGAGGGAGGCACGACTTTGTGAATATACTAGCAACCACTGAATTGCATACTTTAAAGTGGTGGTCTTTACTGTCTGTAAATTACATTTCAAGAAGGCTGTTATTAAAAAATTTAAGAGAATTAAAAGGATACAATAAAGTACAACCTGTATGGTTCTTGATTCAAACAAACCAACTGAAAAAACCAACTAACAAAAGACAGATTTGAGATAAAAAACAGACTTTGAAAATGGGCTATTAGATACTATTAGGAAGTTAATTTTGTTAGGTGTGGTACTGAAGTATTTATAGGTGCTAAGATGTAATGTTTGGAATTAGGATTGGCAAATGTTAATCATTATTAATGACGAGTAGTGGCTATATTAGAGTTCATTATGCCATTCTTTCTACTTTATGTACTCTAAAAGTTCCACGCATAAAAGTAAAAAAGAAATTCTGCTTTCTCTTGCTCCAGGTCAAGCTTTAATGTTTAACTGCTAGCCTCCAGTAGGAAACTAGTGCTGTTTTCTGCTACCGCCAAACATAGCCAAAAAAGCCCTTTTGATTGGCTTTGGTATTGACGTAAGTCAGCTTATTTTGTGATTTAACTTTTTAAGATCATTCTTTATTCTCACTCCTTCATGGTTAGGTATACATTTCTCTCATCTTTAATAATTCAAGTTTGTACAAGAGTTCTCTAGGAAATCATACTTCTTCATTGGGTCCCCATTATCATAATATAATCAATTTTAGTTTTGGAAAGCTTGCCAAACTTCAGTACCTTTACCTGAAGAATTTCAATCCACAGAGGAATACCAAGAAGATTTCTAGAAGCATTTAGAAGTTAGGACAATGGTCAGCTGTAACCCTTGGATTATATTTACCAACTAAATTTCTTATGTTTTGCTATAACATAAGAAATTTAGTTGGTAAATATAATCCAAGAGTTCTTTACTTTCTCAATTTATCCCATAGACATAATTTAAACAGATGCTAGAGGGCAACACTGTGATCTACAACAGTTAGCTCTCTGATCTAGAAGAGTTAGATCTTGGGGGAATTCCTCATTCCTTTGTTTCATCTGTCAAATGTTGGGGGAGACAACCCACCTCAGATCTCTTGTGACCCTACATGTCCTTACTAGGTTGTGTCAAGACTTCAAGGCCCTGACCACTCTTACCTGAGCCATTCATTTCTCAGGGTTCTTTATGCAGTTGATAATCATGAGAGATGAGGCTTTCCTACCGCTTCTTATAAAAGCAATGGGTTCCCCAAACTCATTGTTCTCCGGCTACAACACAAACCTACCATGTGCAGAGCATGTCCCTGAGCCATATAGTGTTATTCTGTGGGACTCTGGTGCAAAGGGAACTGACACAAACATGCTGGTGCTCACACTACTTGCAGTGTCACAAGTAACAAAGTCTTTTGTCTCTGACCTAGGAGTCTTTTGCCAGCATCCAAGAAATAGTAACAGTAACAGGTTAATTAATTAGTTTGTAAAAGTAGGATAAACCACAGATCTGAAGAAAAGCAGGAATAATCTTTGTCCTTAGTTTAACTCCCTGGAATATTGAACACTTGTACTCCAAATGAGACAACACCAAAAGCATGATCAATCTCAATATATTGTAAGACTGGAAGCAGATTTTAAATGCTGTGATATTATAAACTACATGGAAGACAGTATTCTAAATGGTTTAAATTATGTCTATGGGAATGGGTGTGTGAAGTTAGAACATATAAGAAAATAAGAATGGAATGGAAGCCGGGCTCGGTGGTTCAGCCTGTAATCCCGTGCCTTTGGGAGGCTGAGGTGAGTGGATTGCCTGAGCCCATGGGTTCGAGACCCGCCTGGGCAGTGAGACCTCATCTCTACAGTAAATCAAAAAATCAGCCAGGCGTGGAAGCGCATGCCTGAAATTCCGGCGACTCGGAAGGCTGAGGTGGAAGGATCACTGGAGCCCAGCAGGTCGAGGCTGCGGTGGCTGGGAGCGGCCACTGCACTCCAGTCTGGGCGACAGAGTGAGACTCCAACTCCAAAAAAAAAAAAAAAAGAATGGAATGGGGAGTTCTCTCAGGGAGAACTAGAAATCATAGGTAGGGTCGAGTCATATAAAGAGGTCTTAGACATAAGAATTATATATCATGAAGCAGGCAATGGGAATCATGGTAGGTTCTGAACAAAGGAATAGTGTGATTAAAATTTGGCCTGGGGATGATTAATTTGATAAGATTATGCAAAATAAATTGGGGAGAAGAGTATCAAAATGGTTTGCCATGAAGAATTTTAATAATTCAAGTTTACATACTCATAGAGGAGAGGAGGGTTGAATCTAAGAGTACTAAGAAAATGAAAGTGTGGGGCCACCCCCTCGGGTCTCCTCCCACTGTGGGAGCTTTTCTGTCCTCTCAATAAATTTTGCTTTCTAAAAAAAGAAAGAAAGGAAGTGTTAGCCATTGCTTTTGTTAAGCCCTGGCCCAGCCATGTGGCTCTTTGAGTTCTAGCTGGGCCATGTTTTCCTAAGCTTTGGCCTGCTCCCCTACCTTGGGGAGGTGAATCTGCTCTCTCTTTCTAATCTATTTTTTAAACAAACTATATTTTCTAATCTAAAAAAACAAAAAACAAAATGAAGGTGTCAAGAATAATCCAAAGTTTTTGCCCTTGAGAGAACTGTTTTGTAGATAAGGGGCAAAATAAACTTGATTTTGGATATAGTAAAGGATATTTATGTGGAAGAATTCTCAACATATTAATTTAATTTAATTTAATATTTTTAATTTGGAGTCTCACTCTGTCGCCCAGGTTGGAGTGCAGTGGCACACTCATGGCCACTGCAGACTCAACCTGCTGGGCTCAAGCAGTCCTTCAGCCTTAGCCTTCCAAATAGCTGGAACTACAGGCGTGAGCCACTATGCCTGGCTGATTTTTTGTTTATTTCAGAGATGAGGTCTCGCCAAGTTGCCCAGTCTGGTCTTGAACACTTGGGCTCAGGCATCCTCTCACCTCGGCCTCCCAAAGTGATGGGATTATAGGTGTGAGCCACTGTGCCCAGGCTTAATTTTATTTTTAGAGATGGGTCTCACTGTGTTGCCCAGGCTACACTCAAACTCCTAGGCTGAAGTAATCTTCCCACCTCCGCCTCCCAAGTAGATAGGACAACAGTCATACATCACCACATCTGTTTTCAACATATTTTGATCCCATAGTTGTAAATTCAAATTCAAATTTGGAGTTCAACATCAAAAGGACAATAGTAGCAATTATGAGAAAAGAGGAAATGGCTTAGAGAGAAATAGAAAGGTACAGGGTTACTAGGCTAACCTTTAAACTGTGCCCACAATCATAGGCTACAAATGGAGCCAAAATAGTCATTTCAGGAAGGATTTTTTTTTTTTTTGGCATACATCTAGATAGTGGCTAGAGGTCAAATGAATATATGCCTGAGAGGCAGCACAGGATACTGGAGTGTGTTTCTTTTCTTTTCTTCTTTTTTTTTTTGAATTGGAGTCTCACTCTGTTGCCCAGGCTGGAGTGTAGTGGCATGCTCATGGTCACTTCAGCCTTGACCTGCTGAACTCAGGTGATCCTTCTGCCTCAGCCTTCTAAAGTAGCTGGAACTACAGGTGTGTGCTACCACGCCCAGCTAATTTTTTGATGTATTGTAGAGATGAGGTCTCACCAAATTGGCCAAGCTGGTCTCGAATCCCCGAGCTCAGGCAATTCTCTTGCCTCTGATTTCCAAAGAGTTGGGATTACAGGCATGAGCCACCGTGCCCGGTTGAAGTATGTTTCAAAGTGAAGGTCACAACCTCTCAGTGAGTCATAAAATTGATTTAGTATCCCACACAGTAAGGTTAATATTGTTTCATGAAACTTTTATTTTAGACACATACAAATAAATGATGTATGTACTGAGTCTGCTGAAAATATATTTTTACAGTGGTTCTTGGGTCAAATAAGTTTGAAGAACTTTGATGCAGTGGTTCAGAGAGCAGGCTCTCAAGTTACTCTTGGGAGTCTGAACTCTGTCTAAATTCTTTCTTAGCTGTGTAACACTAGAAATTTTTTTTTTCTGTTATTGCACTTTTAATTTCGAGACAATTGAGGATGCACATGAAATTGTAAGAAATACTACAGAGAGAACTGACATACATTTAACCTAGTTCCCCAAAAGATATCCTGCAAAACTATAGTACATTGTCACAACCAGGCTACTGATGCTCAATACAATCAAGACATAGGGCATTTCTATCATCACAAGGATCCTTCATATTGACCTTTTTATAGCTGTACCTACCTCCTGTTCCTTACCCTCTTCTCAACCCATGGCAACCAATTATCTGTACATTTCGATAGTTTTGTCATTCAAGAATGTTATATAAATAAAGTCATACAGTATTAAACTTTTAAGTTGCTTTTTTTTTTTTTAACTCAGCATAATACTCTGGAGAATCATTCAGGTTGCTAATTGTATCAATAATTTATTCCTTTTTATTCAAACATGCCGGGGGGGGGGACAGCCCAATTAAAAAGTGGGTAGAAGACATGAGTAGACACTTCTTAAAAGAGGATATATAAGCAGCCAACAGACACATGAAAAAATGCTCAGCCTCACTAATAATCAGAGAAATGCAAATCAAAACCACACTGAGATACCACCAAACTCCAGTAAGAATGGCCGTCATTAATAAAACAAAAAACAACAGATGCTGGCAAGGATGCAGAGAAATCCTTCTATACTGCTGGTGGGAATGCAAACTAGTTCAACCTCTATGAAAAATAATGTGGATTCCTAAAAGAGCTAGAAAATGACCTTCCATACAACCTAGCAATCCCCCTTCTGGGCATATACCCAGAGGACCTTAAATTACTCTACAAAAAAGATACCTACACATGCATGTTTATTGCAGCACTATTCACAATAGCAAAAACATGGAAACAGCCATGCTGTTCATTGAAAGTGGACTGGATAAAAAAATAATGCGGTACGTATACATGATGGAATATTACACAGCCATAAAGAATAAACTTATGAACTCCATAGCAACTTGGATGGATTTAGAGTCTATCATACTCAGTGATCTATCACAGACACAGAGCATTGAGTACCATGTGTTCTTATAAGCGCACCCTCAACAATTACCATGATACGATAAGATGCGGTGGGGTGGTGGTGGGGATATAACATCAACAGGGGTATCTGCTCTCAAACCAGGTGAAGTGGGGACCAAAGGGAGGCTCAAACTTTGCCTGTATGATGACCACTTGTATACCTAATCCTGAATTATACCCTACATCTTTAAAATACAATTTAAAAAAAATTAAAAAAAAAGAAATGAGAAAAAGAAAAAAAAAGAAATAGTTTATTCCTTTTTATTGCTGTGTAGTATTCCACTAGGAAAGTTTCTTAACCTCGCTATAGGCTTCACTTTCCTCATCTATAAAATGATAATAAGATTCTGAAGGTTAAGCAAGTTCATATATGTTTTAGAAGTGCTTGGGACAGACTAAGGACAAAAAATTGTTAGCTATTACTATTAATATGGTTCTCTATAAATATAACAATTTTATTTAACTTAATAAACTTTTACTGAATGATTATGTGGCACAGTGCTAGAAGCTAAGAAAATCTCTAGATATATTCATTCTATTTTTCAACATGACGGGCATCAAGTCTTAACTTCTCCTCCTCCAAAATGTCAAAGAACCAGTACACAATTTTGGTAGGCAGTATTTTACACACGTATAGTATTTCCTAAATTCAAGTAGTATCCTGACCATTTTAATCCTCAGAGAGATGGGTAGTAATCTAGGCAAATGCAAAGTTATAAAATCTGTTTAAAACCTTGTACTGAGTGCAGATAGGAATTCAATATTTATTGAGAAACTAAAGGTAATAAACTATGTACTTTTTATTATTTAATTTGTCTTCATAATCTTCCTGGTGAGTTTTAAAACTTTTTTAGACACAAATTACTAGCATATAAGGGAGATGATGCAAGATAATCAAACAGTGTTGTGTATAATATGATTTTACCTTATGGAGATACTTCATATTCTGTTACACAAAGTTACAGACACATAGAATGTAAAACCAATCATCACTGTAAGAAACACTCAACAGAAAAAGCAACAATCTTGCCAAAATTTAAAAAACAAAAACAACTACCAATTCAAACGAGCAATCTACTAGAGTTTGTTGTTTTAATAATTTTCAGGAGGCAACATGCTCATGTTACACTTCACCTGCTGAAAAGCCAATGTTATGGCACATCCATAATAATGAGAAACAGAACTGAAACAGTTCAGCTGCAAAGGTCTCCTGAAGAGATCTGAGCTTGCAAACAGCAGCTTTCTCTGAGTCTGAAGCCATGATCCTCCCAAGACCCTGAGTTTCTATGTATGCTATATGTAGGTAATATTCTGTTACTCACATTTCTTGTTACTAACACTTATTTACAAATCTCTAAGTTATGTAACACAGTTACGTGAAATTCTAGCATTTCACATAACTGTGATTGAGTGCATGAGGCAAAAGTAGAGAATGATATAAAGACAAGAATAACGTGACTCAAAAAAGTTAAGAAGCAGTGCCATTCTTTTCCTCTCTTTCTAATTTTCCTTAAAGAACTATGTTCCAAGAAGACTCTTCTGTAAACAGGATCTTGATCAACATTACCATATACCACTTGACTGGTAATCTATTAAGATCATCAAGGTACTGATACACCTCACATCTGGGTATTTTATGTACTGTGCTGTTAAAGTTCACCTCATTTCCCTTTGGGAATTCACCTATACTAGTTATCCACAAGAATGCCAGCAAAAACAAAATGAAAAAGAGGAGGCTGACTCACACAGTGAGCCTGACCCTTGCATTAGTACCTACTGTCAAAGAAATGGAATTTTGCCCATATTAAGTCATGGGGAAGTCTTTAAGAAGAGCGTATAAACCGGCGTGGGGGCTCACGCCTGTACTCCTAACACTTTGGGAGGTGGAAGCAAGAAGACTGCCTGAGCCCAGGGGTTCGAGATCAGCCTGGGAAACTTGGCGAGATCTCAACTCTACAATAAATAAAAAATCAGCTTGGTGTGACGGCACATGCCTGTGGTTTCAGCTACTTAGAAGGCTGACGTGTAAGGACTGCCTGAGCCCAGCGGGTCAAGGCTGCAGTGGCCGTGAGTGTGCCATTGCACTCCAGCCTGGGCAAAAGAGTGAGACTCTGAATAAAAAAAAAAAAAAAAAAAAAAAGAAGGGCATATATTTCATACAGCATTTTCCTTTAGTGTCTAGTCTTTCAAAGGAAATAAAGTCTTTAACCTAATGGTACTTGGCCAATAATAATAATAGCAGCTAACATAATAATAAATGCTACACACTGCATAAATCAACACCCTCCTCTTTTTTTCTTGTCTATGAGCTGTTAATCAGCTAGACAATACTGATTTGTTCTTTCACTAAATTATATGTAATCAGTGATATTAAGCAGAATCAAAGATGGCATATAAATTGTTTCACCATGGGAAAAGAGATAAAACTCAGGATCAGGGAGGTACTGAAGTCATCCCTGGAGGGAAACTGCCTTGATTTTGTCTGGTGTGACCACATCCACTGAAGACAGTCTATCCCAGGTCTGATAAGGATACCAAGATGTTTAAGAGTTTCTGCTCTCAAGGAGTTTACAGTTTAAAGTGATAAATATACAAGAGTCAGATTCTGCAGGAACAAGCAAATGGAGCAATGAACGCTGGCTAAATTAGCTGTCAGAGAGCACTTTGTGGAGCTCCTGTCTAGACTGAGGGTTGGGCAGGTGGCACAGGTGGGGGAGAAGGGTGTGAATTCTCCTGTGAGATGTCACAGGAAGCAAGCAGGGGAGGAGGGTGAAAGCAGCTCACACAGAACGGTGGCAAGGCCAGTTTGGGCAGATTGTAGGTGTGTGTGTGCAAGGGGAGCGTGTGTGGAAGCTTGAAGATGCCTTCAGTCACCTGGGCAAAGTGGGAGGATGTAAAATGAGAGAGTGAAGTAGAGCCAAACCTCACTTTTTCTATTTTATTTTATTTTAGTATAAAATGTGTAAACCACCCTGAGCTGCCTAGAGTGAAGGCCACAGCAACAGAAGAAACAACCATTGGTTTGGGGAACCTTCACACATTAGAATGTAATAAAATAATTCCACCAGAAAGGAATGCTATGACATGACAAAGCTGAAAGTGTTTAACATTATGGAAATCTACAAATCAGAGCAACATTCCAGACCACATACTTGAGATTCCTGGAATCTGTTTGTCTTCGACTGCTATGAAATTTATAGAAATATATATTCACATGAATGATAAAATATAAACTTTCCCAACAAACAAAAAGGAAAACTTGATGTAATATTGAAATTCTGTCCCTTTAAAACACATCATTCAACATGTATCCTAAAAAAGCAGCATAGACATATATGAATGCTATTTTACTTGGAACCACAAACACAAAGATTTCCCAGTTATTGCCATGGGAAGTAAGGCCTAAAGCTGACATTCCCTCTGATGGAAAACAATTAAAAAGTGGCTAGAAAATTCTAAAAAAGCAAGGGAAAAAAGGCTGAAAGACACTGGTGTGGCACGCACCTTCTGTATCATCCCGCATTTGCTCCACCAAATCTGTCAAATCCTCCCAAGAGTCTTTGCAAACGGCAAAAAGAAAGGAAAAGAAAGATAAAATGTCATGCAAGCCGAGAAAGAAAAATGCTGTAACAAAAACAAGATTTCCAAAGGGATAAACGAAAGGGAGGGCCCTAGGATTACTTCTACTTAACACAAAGATTAACAGTGAAAAGGGCTGGGGATACAACCAAATAAGCAGAGATATCAAGTATGATTATTAAACATACTTCAAAGCTAAGATTAGTAATTCCAAAGTTTCTAATATAGGGAAACAAAGAAGTATCACCCACAAAAAAAAACAGTTTTTTTCTCTATTGAAAATCAAAGGCTCTTTGTATTCTACGTGTACACAACACTTATCTAATTCAACATTTATTTTGATCACTTCAGGGAAACTGAAACCCACGTGGAATATGTTTTTTAGACTTGGGAAAATATAATGAAGCAAACTAGTGACTTTTCTTAAAATAACAACAAAAAAAACCCTCCCTCAATTATCCTTCCCCAAAACAAAAATAAAAGGATGCTGCTTTAAAGATACAGAAAGTAAGTCACTTATAATTCAATAAAGCCAGATGTTTAGTCAACACACAGCCCTAACAGGATCAGAGGCAAGACACCACAACCAAGCACATTAATGCTTCCGCAGGAAATACATGAACATCCAGATTAAACAGGATAAGGATTATAAATAGCCTCTTATAAGTTCAGGCCATGTTTTTATCACCAAATGAGTTCAGGCAGATTCATGAAAAATGTTTTTGGTTTCCAGAGCTTTTTTTTTGGATTTTGGAATTGTGTATCTGTATATGTAAAGCACCGAGAAAGTGTCTCACACAGAAAAAAACCTAAGTGCTGGCTAGTATTATTTTACAGTAAATTAGTGCTGAAATACATTATATACAGACATATTTGTACATGTCATTTTCAGGTATAATGCTTTGGCAATATAATATGCTACAGATCTATATTATTTATAGAGTATGTCTGACTCTATATATAGATTATAGAGTCAGAAGGACATATACTCTTTTTACCAGCCACATGAGTTGCTCTACAGACTTGCTATGTGATCTTATAAAAGTTAATAGGGTAAATATTCTCATTTTATATTATGACTCACATCTGTAATCCCAAAACTTTGAGAGGCTGAGGCAAAGGACTGCCTGAGCCCAGGTGTTTGAGACCAGCCTGGGTAAGTTGGCAAGACCTCGACTCTACAACAAATTAAAAAAAAAAAAATTAGCCCGGCATGGGGGGTGCACGCCTGTGGTTCTAGCTACTTGATCACCTGAGCCCAGCAGGTAGAGGCTGTGATGGCCGTGAGCATGCCACTGCACCCCAGCCTGGGTGACAGAGTGAGACTCCAACTCAAAAAAAAAAGATCCTCCAAGATTGTTAAAAAAAAAACAACAAACCCAAAAAACTCTGGAAAGTGAATTTCTAGGCAGGAATGTGTGGTAAGTACCAGGATCCTTTGATTTTTCCTTTGGCATGTCCAATCTGGAGCACTTTTATTTTCCAACCAGATTTTTTTTGGTTTTCTTTTTAAGTTTTAGAGTGATGAAATCAACTTAAGACAATCCCCCCCCCCCAGAAAGGTAAAAGATTTGCCTTTTCTTTTAGAGCTGGTCCTTCCATCTCACCTTGGCATGCTCAAGATTTTACTGTAATAGGTAATGTGTCATTCTTTTATAATCCCTGAGGAAGAATTTGTAAAAGATTTCTAAAAATTGTATCTTCAAGTGTATGTTCAAATTAGTAAAACAATAACAGTATTTAATACATTAGTCAAAGAGGTAGAAGGCAGCAAAGACAACTCCTGTTTCTTTTCCAGCACATTTCATTTTTTCTAGATATAATACTTTGTTGCCTTGTGCATGCATTGCATAGTCTAAAAACTATATTAACATTAATTTGTATGATAATCATACATACTCACAAATTCCAGAGAAAAACAATGTCAAGGCCTACTAGTTGACCAGTAAACAGGTCTGAATTAAAATTTGCTCTAAAGAACATATAATTCAGAGTTGTATCAATCAGAATTGTGCCAGATGTGTACTATAAATGTTAAAGCAAACAGTAAAGGGGAGCTTCCAAAGTTACTCAGGTTAAACAGATAGCCTGAGTTCCCACTCGGAACACTGACTCGCAAGAAGGGAGTACCCAGTTGGAAATGCTGAGCGGACAGCAGCATGTAGGGCCAAGCAACTGGTAATGGAACATTGCGACCACCACTCCACTCAAAACACCTGGATTAAATTGTTAAAAATGCTGCATCTCAGACCAGCCTGAACAACATGGTGAAAACTTGTCTCTACAATAAATAAAAAAATTAAATTAGCCGGGCATGGTGGTGCATGCCTGTGGTTCCAGTTACTTGGAAGGCTGAGCCCAGCAGGTTGAAGCTGCAGTGGCTGTGAGTGTACCACTGCTCTCCCACCTGGGCGACAGAGTGAGACTGACTCAAAAACAAATGCTGCACCTAACACAATTTGGTCACCTTATTTTTAAGATATATATGAACAAAGATTTTTCTTTATTCAAGAGATAAGAGGCAAAGGTGGGCCTGGTGGCACACACCTGAAGTCCGGGCTACTCAGGAGGATAAAGCAGAGGATCACTTGAGCCCAGGACTTTCGGGGACAGCCTGGGCAACAGAGTAAGACCCTGTCTTTTGAAAAAAGAAAAGAGAAAGAAGTACAAGGCTGGAATTGTAAAAGGGCACTGAATTAGGAGAGATAGCTTATTTAAATATTTTCTTGATTATCATTCTATTTCTGGTTTAAGAATGAATAGATCCATAGACTATGTACCTCTAAAAATATTTGATCAGGTGCTTCAGTAAACATTTGCTCTTAAAGTACATGGTGACTCAATGATAACAGCAGTGTGGTCTGGTAGAAGGGAGTCCTGGCCCTCATATAATGACTATAGTTTTTTTTCTGGATGAGGGAACTGGCCGAAGCTCCTTCTTTCCAGAGAAATGCTTGAGTGGGCTGAAAAAGTGCTTCTCCTTTATTTCTTTATTTATATATGCATAGCTGCAAAATCTCTCTCTTTTTTTTACAGACAAGGTTTTGCTCTGTCACCCAAGCTGGAGTGCAGTGTGACACAATTAAGGCTCACTGCAACCCTTAAACTCCTAGGCTCAAGTGATCCTCCTGCCTCAACCTTCCAAAGCACTGGGATTACAGGCATGAGCCACTATGCCTGGCCTTGAAATATCTTTTCTTGAGATAGCCTTTCTCCTTGGCCGGGTGCAGTGGCTCACACCTGTAATCCCAGCACTTTTGGAGGCCAAGGCAGGAGGATTGCTTGAGCCCAGGAGTTCAAGACCAGCCTGGGAAACATAGTGAGACTTCATCTTTACAAAAAACCAAAAACTTAGCCAGGCATGGTGGCTTGCACCTGTAGTCCCAGCTACTTGGAATGCTGAGATAGGAGGATCACCTGAGCCCAGAAGGTTGAGGCTGCAATGAGCTGTGATTATATCACTGCACTCCAGGCTGGGCAATAGAGTGAGACTCTACTTCAAAAAAAAAAGCCTTTCTCCAGCAGTATTGCTGTAGACAACCAAGTTACAGTCAAATTTTGTAAGCCCTGAGAGTTATTTTGTCTCCTTGATATCACCTATGATTTATAGTGCTAATTTTTAAAATTTTATTACAGCTTCTTGAGGGAAAGCCTTCCTGAAGCTCCAAATACAGATAGAACACAAATAACTCCTTGAAAGACTGTTGTGAAAAGTTAATAAATTTAAAGTACTTAGTACATAGGCCCTCAATGTCAACTTTACATTTACAACATTTAAGTATATCTGCATAATTTTTCAAAGACTATAGAGAGAATGGGATTTTAAAAAAACAACTAAGCCAAATATTAAACACAGGAAAAAAAAAATAATCAACGGAAGTGAACCAAACGACAAATTTAATAGCTGAAGTGCTATTAAACTAACAAGAATACTATTATAATAATAAAAACTAGCAAAGGAACTGTGAAGCTACTTTTCATAAATGTTAAGTGATCCTGTTTAAATAAATCACTAATTTAGGCCAAAGTCTATTTTATCCCCATAGTATATTTTCAAAAATCAGCAAGAAATTATAAATGCTCCTAGAAAAATAACACATTATGTTATCAAAATTTGAACCATTTAAAATTTACTGAGCACCTATGGTGAGCAAAAGATTTTACTCAGGAAATACAAGTTACAAAGATGAAACATCCATAGACACTGCCCTTGAAGAGCTCTAAGTAACTATGATACAAAGTTAAAAAGGAATTGATATTAGTGCACAAGTGAAGACCACAACATACAGGAAGTCCCCAACATATGAATGAGTTCTGTTCCAAGAGTGTATTTGTAAGTCCAATTTGTTTTTAAGTCCAACAAATCAGACTAACTACCAAATGAACACAATTTGCTATATAGTACAGAATGTATTTAACAGGCTCTATAGTGACACTTGGTGGAGAGAAATAATACACAAAACATGCAGGTGTGCATTGTTAAAGTTTGTAAGCTGAAGGTTCATATGTAAGGGACTTACTATAGACTCTTAAGTCAGGTGAGCAGCTAGATAGATGGCACCAGACGGCTAAGGAGGCCCGTGCCTTACGGGGATGGAGGGAATGAGGACACAGGGCTTGCTGAGCACACCTTTTACCCTCATGCCTGAATGGCTGTAATAGCAGA
The DNA here is from genome assembly GCA_027257055.1 of Cephalopachus bancanus. Lineage (NCBI taxonomy): Eukaryota > Metazoa > Chordata > Mammalia > Primates > Tarsiidae > Cephalopachus > Cephalopachus bancanus. Next base: position 1,609,025 of record JAPVLO010000030.1, on the reverse strand, counting down.
GATATCATCTCTGATAGGCTTCAGTTGGGAAGTTACTGCCCACAGGACTGGACGCTGTGGGATTCCCAGACAAAACACAGTATATCTCATGTACCCTAAATTTTACAGCTCTATAAGAGCTAAAAGTCATAGCAGCCTTTTCATCTCAGAGAGCAAACTCTAGCAACCTCAAGAAATCATGATATCCCTCATTGCACAGTTAACAGTAAAAACTAATTATCTTCTGCTTAGGACACTGTTGTTAGCTGTAAAAAAACCAACAACAAAAAACAGATAAAGTAATATCAAACTATCTTAAGACACTGTATCCTCTGAAAAGTTGAGATTTTAATACAGTGAGAGAAACCAAGTGCAGCAGGAAAGAAAATCAAGTTGTGAAGAATCAACTAACGTGAAAGTTTACGATACCATGCTACTCAAAAAATGTAATGTTTAAAGCAGCTTGGCAATGTGTTTAAAAAATCAAAACATTATTATTTGACCTAGAAATTCCACTTCCAAAAATGAAAATTGGTAAAATGTTCAAGTTATGCATATAATAATGTACCAGAACTGAATTGTGGTAGCGCAATTTAGAAACAACCTAAATTCCTATAATAAGGAAGAATCAAATAAATTGTGTGACTTTGCAAATGAACTTTCTGTGTATATATTTTTTAAAAGAATCTGGTTACTAAATCTTGACAATGGTTATCTCTAGGTACTGGAATATGTAGGTGACTTCTATTATTTCACATTTTATACTTTTCTATATTCTGTGACTTCTACAATGCAAATATATCACCTCTATAGCTAGAAAAATAAAGTTGTTTTCATTAAAAGTACACGACTCACCCCAGCTTCTATCTCCCAGGCTCAGCGATCCATATGCCTCAGGCTCCTGAGTAGCTGGGACTACAGGTGAGCACCACCATACCTGGCTAATCTTTTTGATTTTTTGTAGATATGAGATCTTGGTCTGCTGACCAGGCTGGTCTTGAAGTACTGGGCTCAAGCAATCCTCCCACCTTGGTCTTCCAAAATGCTGAGATTACAGGTGTGAACCACTGCATCTAGCCTAAAGACAGTTGCTTTAAAAAACATTATTTTCAACACATTGACACATAAAGTTTTTTTTTAGTATATATAAATTATAATGAAAAATAACTACTCAGGGGCCACTTGGAGACAAGTCTGTTTCATTGTTCCTCTACACATGTTCCCTAAGCTCAACAAATCCTTTTGTTGTTTGAAAAAGTTCAAATACCAAAAATTGCAAAGGAACAGATTTTAGTATTTACACCCCTGTACGCAAAAGCATTTCACAGCAGTAGTAGTGGACTGATGGGGACTGGAGGAACCAGAGTGAAAAAACTTGCTCAACTGCATTCCCCACCTGCCCTCCAAAAAGGGCACCATCATAAAACAAGACAATACAGAAGCACAACTGTAGAGCAGAGCAGATAGTGGATGCCTCAAGTGACAGCACCTGCTCTCCTTCCAGCCTGATCTCTCTTGGTAACAGAGATAGAGCCGGGAATTCCATCTCCAGCTCTATCATTGAGCAGTAGTTATCTAATCTGGTACAGCATTGCCCTTTGAAAAATGATTCATATATCAGTGATTAGTTTAGGGCAAACAACTTTCTGGTGTTAGAAGCTGATAGGCCGGGCTGGGTGGCTCAGCCTATAATCCCAGCACTTTGTGAGGTGGAGAGAGCCCGCAGGTTCGAGACCAGCAGGGTCAGCTTGGTGAGATCTTGCCTCTACAATAAATAAATTTTAAAAAAATTAGTTGGGCGTGGTTGCACGTGCCTAGTTCCGGCTACCTGTAAGGTTGAGGCGGATGTATTGCTAGACCGGTAGAGTGAGACTCCAACAACAAAAATAAGCTGATAACCCCAAGAAGAGTTAATGTGAACTCTGTTATGAAAGGCACGAACTAAAGATTAAAGATTAGAGTGCAAGCTCTGTTCCAAGAAAGGTCCAGAAAAGGCTCACCGAGAGAAAGCTGTAAGGTACTGTAGTTTAATGGCACTGCACTAAAGTGGACGCCAGTGCAGGAGTATCAAGGAGTTAGGAAGATATTGAAAGCAGGTCTGAAGTGGGAAGGATGAAGCTGACCTTATGTAGAGCATGTTACGGTCAGCTCGGAGGTATCCCAGAGCTGTTCTGTGGTTTATACAGGAAGTGGCATACACACAAGTTCAAATCTGCTGATATTTCTCATTCAGATTCAGGATTTTACAAAATCCTGGAAGATAGGTGGATAAAACTAACCTTGGAAGGGTGACTAGCCAGGTTATTTTCAGGGCAGAGCAACAAGAAGACATGACCCTTGTTCAAAGAACTTTGCCCCATAGGCTTCTGAGGTTGTATTAAGAGCTATAGCCTTCTTGCTTTGAGAAGTTCACAGAGAGTGCCTTGTGCACATATCATCATGACTCAGAGAACCTGACAATGTAAATCTGAGGCTAACTGTGGGGTGATGACAAATTTTCCTATAATCTCACCAAGGGCCAATTACAAAAAGGGGGTGTGCCATGGTGAAAGCAGACAACAATAACACAATTCTGTGATAAAATGAATCCTAATGACTCAGGCTTTATTTTCTAAACACTTAGACAAGGAATAAATCAAATGTGGTATCCAATGACTGAGTTTAGAAACCAGGGCCCCCCGTGCACGCCATATAGTACTTAGCTATGAACACAAGCACGCCAGTAAATAAACACAGGTGGTGTGTGACCTGAAAAAGATCTCAAAACACCTAACAGAAATATTAAAAAGTTATACTGGAAACGATATAAAGCAGCAGCTTTGCTTGCAGGTGACTGTTCCCATCTGCAGATGTCTGAAGCTATCATGGATGGTAATGACATATACAGTATCTGTTGGATGGATGATTGCACATCTAAAGTTTCATCAAGTTTATTCTTTTGGAAAAAGCATTTTTTCTGATTAGAGTAATATAGCTTCCTGTACAGTATTTGGAAGATATAAAGTGTGAAGAATAGCATTAAAAATCACCTGTAATTCCTTTTTTTTTTGGTTTAAAAAAATTTTTAAATTTTTTTTATTTTAAAGATGTGAGACCTGTAATTCCAATATCCCTTTTATGCATATCTATATTTTAAAAAATTGTAGCCACAGTATATATGCAGCTTCAGAGACAGCTATCAAAATAAACACTGCCCTCTGGATTAAATTTTCTTCCACAACAATTTTTAGAAAATGATATTCTGCTACTTATTGAATAATTTTCCTGTTATGCTATTTGAGTTGCTATCAAGGTTTTGTTACCGTAAGTCAGAATATTGTGACAAACATAATTGTACACACACATCTTTGTGTGTGTGCATACAGGTGTTATATTAAATACAGAAGGGCCACTTACAGTTAAGAGATACTTCTTATACCATTAACAGGTTTAATTATGAAAATATTGAAGTCTTGATTTTTCATCAACTTCAGTTAAGTGCTTTCATTTAAAGAACTCTTGAGCCGGGTTCGGTGGCTCAGCCTGTAATCCTGTGCCTTTGGGAGGCTGAGGTGAGTGGATTGCCTGAGTCCGCGGGCTCAAGACCCGCCCAGGCAATTTGGCGAGACCTCATCTCTACCATAAATCAAAAAAAAATTAGCCGGGCGTGGTAGCGCGTGCCTGTAGTTCCAGCTACTCGGAAGGCTGAGGCGGAAGGATCGCCGGAGCCCAGCGGGTCGAGGGTGCGGTGGCTGGAAGCGGCCACTGCACTCCAGTCTGGGCGGCAGAGTGAGACTTCAACTCAAAAAAAAAAAAGAACTTTTGAGCAATATTTGCCTATTATTTTCTTGGTAGAATAAATACATGCACATCATGAAAAGAATAAGGTAAAGGTCATACATAAATTAATGGAAACAGTATGTTTACAGCTGGGCACCATGGCTCACACCTGTAATCTCAGCATTTTGGAAGGATAACGTGGGAGGATTGCTTGAGTCCAAGGGTTTGAGACTAGCCTGAGCAACTTGGCGAGACCTTGTCTCTACAATAAATCAAAAAGTTAGCCGGGCATGATGATGCACGCCTGTGGTTCCAGCTACTTGGAAGGCTGAGGTGGAAGGATCTCCTGAGCCCAGGAGGTCAAGCTTGCAGTGAGCAGTGATCATGACACTACACTCCAGCATGGGCAACAGAGTGAGACCCCACACTAAAAAAAACCAAACAAACCATTTTTATGGTAGTCAACATTAAAAGCAATAGTTGTCTTATTTTCTTTTCTTTTTTTTTTTGAGTTGGAGTGTCACTCTGCCACCCAGGCCGCTCCCGGCCACTGCAGCCTCGACCTGCTGGGCTCTGGTGATCCTTCCGCCTCAGCCTTCCAAGTAGCTGGAACTACAGGCGCACGCTACCACACCTGTCTAATTTTTTGATTTATTGAAGAGATGAGGTCTCACCAAGTTGCCCAGGCAGGTCTCGAACCCATGGGCTTAGGCAATCCACTCACCTCAGCCTCCCAAGGCATGGGATTACAGGCTGGATTACAGGCTGAGCCACCGAGCCCAGCTGCTAGTTGTCTTATTTTCTATTAATTGGGGGAAATTTTCTTAAGTCTTACTTAAGAGAGCTATTGAAATTCATGCTTTATATGATTAATATAAGTTTATTTTATTAAACAATAGATGAAAATGCATGTTTACAATGAACTTATTCACTGTTAAAAGATTTCAGATTAAAAAAATTTTTTTGTAGGGACAGGGTCTCACCATGTTGCCCAGGCTGGCCTTGGACCCCTGGCCTCAAGCAATTCTCCCACCTTGGCCTCCCGAAGTGGTGGGATTACAAGTGTGAGCCACCATGCCTGGCTTCAGATTTTTAATGTTAAAAAAGTTAACACTGTACTTAACCGTAAGAGAAAATATACATTATTTCATCACTACCTCCAATATTTTGTTTCTAGTGGAAAATATGGCTTTAGTAATATTTCTGATCAAGGAGATAAAGATGGAAATGAATTTAGAAAGTGGCTGAATATACGTATATTGACAATCTCCACTTGTGACATTTTGATCTCTGCAAGAACTATTCCTCCCCTTCTCCCCTTGCCCAAACAGTCTTTCCCTGCAGTTTATGCCCAGATACTCCTGCATATCTTTTAGGTCTTGGCTCAAACATTATTTCAATTGGACATCTTCCCTGGGCAAGATTTTCTGCTCATTGTATAAGGCACTCTATAATTACCTACTGTAGAAACCACTGCACTACAATGACTGTTATTCTATTTGTTTGAAGCACCCAAGTCCACCCCATACTTGTTAGTAAACACAGAAAATACAGATTAGGCATGTTCACTGTGCTGTAACCCTAGGAACTAGCATAGGGTTAGTATAAAATGGGATAGTAAATTGTGAAATTATGTGCAGAAGGTCTGACTCTGTAATAAAAATGGCATTTTTTTTTTTTTTGAGTTGGAGTCTCACTCTGTTGCCCAGACTGGAGTGCAATGGCTGCTCCCGGCCACTGCAGCCTCACCTGCTGGGGTCCGGCAATTCTTCTGCCTCAGCCTCCCAAGTAGCTGGAACTACAGGCACGCGCTACCACGCCCGGCTAATTTTTTTTAAAATTTATTGTAGAGATGAGGTCTCGCTAAGTTGCCCAGGCGGGTCTTGAGCCCGTGGGCTCAGGCAATCCACTCACCTCAGCCTCCCAAAGGCGCAAGATTACAGGCTGAGCCACGGAGCCCGGCTAAAAATGGCATTTTTAAAAGTATTACTCTTTTTCTTTTGGATACTAGACATTTTTCTCCATCCCCCCCAAAATGCACACATACAAAATTTTATATATAATTCTTGGGATCATAGATCCCAGGTTTAGAAGCTTTGCACTAGACTGTAGTAAAGTCATACAATGAAATTTCCTGGTAAGCAGTGATTTGCTTTTTCCTTGTCAAAATGCTTACTGGGATGTATAATTTTTTCATTAAAACATATTTGGTTTTCAGGTAGGACAAGGTAATACCAATAAACAGTGATCATTAGTGGTACATGTGCATTAGTGAATGTCAATGGAGTGATCTCAGCACCAGACACCATGACAAACACTTTCCATTTCATCTTGAGAGGATCAAATCAATAGAGCATTCCCCATGAATGAAAAAAACCTGATCCCACTGTGTACCGATACTATCCTTGGAGAAATGTGATCACTCTAAGTGCTATCTGGCTTTGAATTCCATGTCCCAGTTCCTAAGAAACAGGGTAGTCCTTTGGCAACTCAGTAGTTCACATATTTTACAGCATCCTCTGATGCCTTTATCTCTTTACCTTGATCATGAACTCATGGAGGGCAAGGGTTGTCTGTTTCATATCCCTAGGACTGAACTTTGCATCAAAGGATGCCCAATAAATAATTATGACCACCTAACAGACCAAAACATACTCCTTGCATGTAGTGTATGCTCATAACTATACATATAGATATTTCATATAAGCTTCTGTTTATGTATCATAGTAAAAATGTCAGATACTCTAAATACACACCAAAACAAATGCAACTACCAGGAAAAACGCAGAATTATGCTATACCAGTATTTGTGAATTCTGTCATCATATGCAGTTCTCCACAATAATCCTAAAGGCAAAGACTTGAACAAAGGTTCTTTTCTCAATATGTCCGTCCAATATTTAATTTCTTCACAGTCTGTTTCTTATGTATTTGAGAAGAACGTTTTGTAAGTCAAAAGATGTCAAAGCATATAGTTGTCTTTGTCTTTGTGACCCAATGGAATATTTTATTGTATTAAACTGATAATCTGTGCATCAGTTCTCAATGTTTGCCTCCCCATCCCTAAATAAATGTTAATAGAAAAGCACCTTTTTCTTTATACCAGATAACTTGATAATTTTAACCAATTATTTTCTTATTTATGGAGGTTCGAGAAAGGGCAATGCTAAAGCTTAAGTCTGAGATACTAACATTCACTTCTAATTTGTCTGACAAACAACTTGTTTAGACTGATCCATAAAGTTAGATACAAAAATAAAAATATAAAGTAAAATGGTAATAGATTCAAGAATGTGGTTTAAACTTCAGTGGCTCCAACTACTGCTTCATGAATAACCACTAACATGAGTAGCTACCATTTATAAGGTGCTCTACATAAATGATCTCATTTAATCTTCCTGACCTATCAAGTAGTTGCCATTAGTATTACCAATTAAGATAAGAAGAAAACTCAAGCATAGCCATTTAGCAACTTGTACACAGTCAAATGGCTACTGAGTAGTGGGGGTAAGGAAGTGAATCCAGATTTAAGACACCCAATCTATGCTGTTAGCCTGTTCCCTGTCTTGAAGTTACATAGTGGTTAAAAGCACCAAAAAACAAATCATCCCCATTATTGTAATAACCCTTTTACTGTTCTAAGATATTCCCATATTAAGAGCAATAAAGTTTCCTCATAGTCTAATTAATATCCACCCAATTCTAAATGGACTTATTAGGTATCTAGTAGTCTTCACAATTATTTTAAATTCTGTGCCAAATTGTACTTAGAGATTTCCATGAAATGTTTGTTCCATGGAAACAACATGGAAGGGGAGGATGTATAGTCAAAACACAGAGAAATTTTAGGGCAACAAAACTTAGTCTGTATAATACTAATAACAATAGAAATATGTCATTGGACTTTTGCCCAAACCCATAGAATGTATAATACCAAGAGTGAATCCAAATGTACTACAGACTTTGAGTGGTGATGAAGTGTCAGTGTATTTATCATTTGTAACAAATGTACCACTCAGATGCGGGATTGATACATGTTAGGCTATGCGTAGGGCAGCAGGTATGTGAAAAATCTCTGTACCTTCTTCTAGCTTTGCTGTGAACCTAAAAGTACTCTAAAAATTGTCTTAAAAAATAAAAGAATCAATAAAATCACCGTAATCCCACCAAAAAAAAAAAAAGGAGATTTCCAAATCTCAAAGCCTCATTAAAAAAAAAAAGTCCAGGCCAGGCACCGTGGCTCAAGCTTGTAATCCCAGCACTTTGGGAGGCTGAGGCGAGAGGATTGCCTGAGCCCAGGGGTTTGAGACCAGCCTGGGCAACTTGGCAAGACAGCGTCTCCACAATAAATTTTTAAAAAAATTAGCTGGGCGAGCCGGGCTCGGTGGCTCAGCCTGTAATCCTGCGCCTTTGGGAGGCTGAGGTGAGTGGATTGCCTGAGCCCGCGGGTTCGAGACCCGCCTGGGCAGCGAGACCTCATCTCTACAATAAATCAAAAAATCAGCCGGGCGTGGTAGTGCACGCCTGTAATTCCGGCTACTCGGAAGGCTGAGGTAGAAGGATTGCCAGAGCCCAGCAGGTCAAGGCTGCGGTGGCCGGGAGCGGCCACTGCACTCCAGTCTGGACGACAGAGTGAGATTCCAACTCAAAAAAAAAAAAAAAAAAAATAGCTGGGCATGGTAGCATGCACCTGTAGTTCCAGCTACTTGGAAGGCTGAGGCAGAAGAATCACCTAAGCCCAGCAGGTCGAGGCTGTGTTGGCCATGAGTGTGCCACCGCACTCCAGCCTGAGTGACACAGAGAGACTCCAACTTAAAAAAAAATGTCCAAACCTCTGCAACAAAAAAAATTTTTTTTTGGAGTCAGTATTTCACTCTGTTGCCTAGACTGGAGTGTAGTGGCAGGATCATGGTTCACTATAGCCTTGATCTCCTGGGCCTAGGAAATCCTTCTGCCTCAGCCTCCCAAGCAGTTGGAACTACCGGTGCACACCACCTACCTGTCTAATTTTTTATTTTTTGCAGAGATGAGGAAAAACATCTTTTTATATTTACAAAAGATATTATTTTAAAAAATACAACTTATATTCACTATAATAAGCATATAAGAATTATTTTAAACTGAGGTTTTTAATTTGTAACCATGTAAAACTTCTAAAAATGATAAAGGAGAGTAGGAATGTGGAAGAAAAATAAACTAAAAACTGGACATTTAGATTAAGAACAAGAAAGGAATTTGACTTAGACCATAAACTCTATTTGAAAAACACCTTACAGAGTAAAGGCAATATATGAGAAATATTATTTTCTAGTTTGAAATATATTACCGCTGTCTTTTAAGCTAATTTCAACTTGCAGATGGTTCCCAATTTATGATGGCTTCAACTTTATTGTGGTGAGAAAGCGATACAGTATTCAGTAGAAACTGTACTTGGAATTTTGAATTCTGATCTTTTGCCGGGCTAGTGATATACTATGATACTCTCGATGCTGGGCAGTGGCGGTGAGCCGGAGCTCCCAGTCAGCCACAAGATCACGAGGGTGAACAACTGTGCACTGTGCAGCCAGACGATTTTGCCCAACTGTAGGCTAATGTAAATATTATGAGCTTGTTTAAGGCAGGCAAGGCTAAGCTATGCTGTTCGGTTGGTTAGGTGTATCAAGCGCATTTTCAATTTAGGATATTTTCAATTTATGATGGGTTGATTGGGATATAATCCCATTTTAAATTGAGGGGTATTATTTATAATCACATAAGAGACAAAACATGAAAGGCTCAGGATTTCATTCTTTAAAGATTCTCTTTAAAGTGCCTGAGATTTTATCAGTATACAGATTGCTAATGACATAACTTGTAGTTTCTCTAAAATATTCCATCGTGTCTTAAAAGATTCTTCACTTTGAAATCCCGCTATGCTTTCAGAAACTAAAAAAACTCAAAAATTGCCTCTGAGAGGTCATTTCAATGGTGGCACATGTTTTTCTAAATTATGAAAATGAAAAATAAATTTTGTATAAACAAGATTGCTCTGCTAGTGTTGACATGACAAAAGGAAAGTGAGCCACACCCTCAAAGTGGAATGTCAATTTAAGTATCATTCCTTTTCTTCTCGCTTCCAAGTGCCAGGACTCCAATTCTAAAGGGAAGTTGGGGTACAGACTAAAGCCAGAGGACATCATCTGGAAAAGCATAAACCTGATTTACGCTTCTGTGGGGTGAGTAGAAGGCTAAATTGAAAGAGTGATAGTGTTCCTCTGGTTGGTCATAATCTATGAGCTTCAGGGAATGTCACCCTCTCTCATTGTGCATTCCCTATTGATGAAGGGAACCGGAGATGTGAAGCCTGAAGCTTGGGAGTCATTCCAGGCACTGCTTCACTTTTGTCCTCCAGCACCCCAGCCCCTCAGTCATCAGGCACAGTCTACTTTTCCAGTGACTGTTCCTTCCCTTTTGTGTTCACTCTCACTACCTTAGTTTGGGATTGTCATCTGTTACTTGGACCATTTTAACAGTCATGGTTTGGCATCCTTGGAGAGCTTATATATCCTCTGTTCCATCTGCTACACTGCTGCCGGAGTGATCATTCCACAACAAAAATCTTACTTCTTGTTACTCCCAGACATAAAACACCAATAGCTTTTCCATCCATAACCAAGTCCAGGCTTCTCACAAGGAACAGAAAGCCCTTGACAATCTAGCCCCTGCTTATCTTTCCAGTCTTGCACCCTGTTATGCCAACTACAAGCCTGCTGTGCTCCTGTTTGCTACTTCTTGGCTTGGCCAGTGTACTATGTACTGTTTGAAATGTCCTCCCCCATGTTTGGTGACCACTTAGTTATCTCTCAAGGTCTAGCCCACATTCCTCTGGGTGAAACCTCTCCTGATCCCTCTTCTCTCCTGGAATCAATCTTAAAATTCTTGCCTTTCAGGGAAAACTATCTGCAGTCAAAGTTGTTGTAGATTTTCTCCTGGTTTTGAAAAATGAGGGTTAAAAATAAAAAATAAAGAGAATGATCATCTCAGTGACCACCAGTAATCACTGAGATAATGAGGCAAGTGTTTTCATTCCCATGTATTTAAGGGTTAAAGTAGGCAGAAACTCCAGGTAGGTCCAGGCCTGCTCATGAAGGGTAGGAACTCTCTTTTCAGACACAAAATGTGGAAACCACAAAGCTTTTACTGTAGGGGCCACACACAGTCAATCCACATCATTTTAAGAGGGTACATTATGCTTCTGCCCCTTTTCTTTTGTGGGAGCGAGGGGGCTCCATTGTAGGATTGGTGTGGTCAGATGGTTTTCCCTCCATGAATCAGCCAAGGAAGTAGTCTGGATACTCCCACGTGTGTCCAGGCACCAGGAGCTCCATTTTGTCAACAAGGTGAGAGTCACATAATCACTGGCCTGGTGACTACTATTTAAATGCTTATAGCCAAATTAAATCTAATAATTGTCACTGGTAGTAAAATTAAAGCACACAGTTCTTGGGACCAAACAACTGTTCAGACATCCACACTTTGCCAGTGGAGCAAGGAAATAAAACCCCCATAAAGCACCACCTGGCTTACCAGATCACGATACTTATATATGCTTTCTTTCAATATTTTCATTTCTAATAATTTGAAATAATTGCTTCTCTTGTCCATTTTAAGGCAAAATTCCAAAATTCACTGTCAGCATTTCTCTGTTTTCCTCCAAATCTTTTTTTTTTGAGTTAGAGTCTCACTCGGTCGCCCAGACTGGAGTGCAGTGGCCGGTCCCGGCCACCGCAGCCTCGCCTGCTGGGCTCCGGTGATCCTTCTGCCTCAGCCTTCCAAGTAGCCGGAATTACAGGCATGTGCTACCACACCCAGCTGATTTTTTGATTTATTGTAGAGATGAGGTCTCACTGCCCAGGCAGGTCTTGAACCCACGGGCTCAGGCAATCCACTTACCTCAGCCTCCCAAAGGCGAAGGATTACAGGCTGGGCCACCGAGCCCGGCTCCTCCAAATCTTACATAGTTGATTAAAAGTCTTGGAAACTCCTATTTGCCTGATTTCTAGTTAAAGTTAAATTTTTTGTTTTTGCCTGATTTCTTTAATCAAAGGATATGCCACTTACAGCTTAGGTTGCAGCTCTCATACATTTTCCATTTTACTAAGAAATGTGTTGCCACAGATTTCTCCATGAAGAATTCAAACAGCTACTACAAATACTTTCATGAACCAAATAGCTCATGTTTGCTTATCCATAGGAATCTTGCTCAAAACACAAACATACGTTATGTTCAAAGTACTAAAGTTGTTAAAAATTATTTCTTGAGACATTGATAAACTAGATTGTATAACTAAGGAAATATTTCATATTGCATGACTTTCAAAATCTGACTGGGAAGGTAAAATCCTTACCAAACACAATGGGTGAAATTTGAGCCATGGTAAGATTGCAACGCAAGGTCAAGGAGAAGGAATCACTTTTCCTAACCCCAAATGCTATGTGCAATTTACCTATGGCCCACTCTGTCCTATAGATACGCCTATCAGGCAGATGTTTATGAAGCATTTCTCCTCTCAAGCAAGCATTTCTGCCTTCATTAGTTTAAGAGAATAAACACTAACTAAGAAGCCACTGTATTAAAAACAAAACAATTTATAGCAATGACTCAAATAAACTCTTTTCCTGTGGCATTAAGAGAATTAAAGGGTAGAAGTGGAAACTCCTCACAATTTAGGAAAGATTCTGAAAGAAAGTCACAAGTCAAGAGATGACAAAAATCACAAAGATATTAAAAGAGGAAATTTCAAATGGGTCATAATAGTTACTACAAATCATGTATAAAATGCAATGGCCAATAGATTCTAGTATTACATTGTATAGTAATCTATAAGGATTATCATGCTTAACCTTTTCAACATTATGCTTTTTAAGGAGTTCATATTCATTGAATAAGTGCTGAATAAAATTACTTTCTCATCTAACCTAATAACCCATATTACTAAAAAAGATAATCTTATATCAAATATTTTCTAGATGTCATAGTTTAACATTTTATCCTCAAGACAGGCAACCTCTTTAGTGTTTCTACTGTATTTACCATGTACAATCCTATAATTGGTCATGTTGTTTTAACTTACCCTATTATGAATCAGTATACTTTTTTTCCACAGATGAACAAAATTAATAGCATTTTCATTGTTGATTAGGATCGGATGTAATAAGTGACTTCAAATGTTTTCTCTAGAGGTTTAAAGACAAAGAACTCTAAACAAGCACCCGGCATCTTTTGAAAGGATATCTCGGGTTAGGAAAAAAATATTTTTTTTCCCAGTAAGCAAGAGAAGGGCAGCTGGGTGGTAGGCAAGGATGATGGATTTTCAGGATTGTTAATCGTACAGAGTGTATGCTCCTCCTACCTCTCCCTGACCCTACCAGACCCCCATAACAATGAAGATGGTGGTGAGAAACTAGCGGAAGGGATCTGACCATACCTTCATGGGTAGGCTCTGGGTCAGGTGTAAGTGAGATGTCATCCAGCTCTCGCAGGCAGAGCCATTCTCCATCCATAGACACTCGGAATTTGCAAAGGTAGATGGTCTCCATGGCAGCCTGTGTGATCTTGTCAGTGGTGGGGGTTGGCATATCGGTCGGAGGCGTCAGAGCAGACATGATGACTCAGCTGGGACCACAACACACACACACACACACACACACACACACACACACACACACACCAAAAAATATATAAGACCTCCTCACTAAAAAACCCCAAAGCCAAAGCTCTGAAACAAAGCTTTTAGGAAAAGGGGTGAGGGAGATTTTTAAAAAACAAGGAAAAATACCTTATAGTTTAAAGAACCAACTGCTCAAGATAAAAAATTCTACACTACCTTTTCTTACAGACAGTTCCTACCACATAGCAAAATAAGATGATGCTTGTCTCTCCCGGCTTCCTCTCCTTTTATCTTCCCTTCCCCCTTTTTCCAGCTGAGCTATAGGCTTTAAATCCTGCACAGCCGATGCTGCCTTATCTGGTTTTAAAAAACTGGTCTCAGCACGAATAAATTCTCCTTCTTTGTATAGGGGAAAAAACATAAAAAGAAAACACTAAACAAAAAATAAACCTATACTTTCAATTTAGCTTTAAAAAAAATCCCAAGCTGCAGAAATCACTTCCAGGATCTGCTCAGATGAGCCGGGATGCTGAGTTCTCATAGGATTGGTCGTGCGCAGTAAGCAGGGTGTTGACCAAAATGGCTGACTAATGAACTGAACTGAAAATTCAGGCTCATGTGACCAGCTGCTCTGAACGTAGGGCGAGCAATTCCCAGGATGCTTTATAGATGCTGCTGATGTAGGGAGAGCAATTAGGCTGCACTCTCTCATCCTGTACAACCCACTTCCAGACTGTGCTAGTCAAACTGTGATCAGACATAACACAATGCACATATCCTCATCAATTCCCCAAAAAGGCTGAATAAAAGGACAATTAATACTGGATAATACTCCATGGCAAAGATGGCAAAAGAGGCAGAGTAATTTAATAAGCACATAATTAGCTTCTATCTTTTATCCTTAACCACATAACTATTAAAATCTTTACTAAAACACTGGCCTCAGCATGAATAAATGTTTTAAGAAAGCTAAAGCAGATTTTGAATTTAAATATCTTACTCTCGGACATTTACAAAAACCTAATTTTTTAGGCTGCTGAAATGTAAGAAAAAAACTTGAAGTTAAAAAAGTAAAACTCTCCCCAATTAATGGAAACTCCCCCCATTTTGATACTGCTATATTTCTCAAGTTTCTGCATTAAACATGAAATATGCTTCTATTCAGAAGATAAAACCATGTTATACTTTTAAAACCCTCCCATCCTGGAATGTGTTGAAGTCATATTATCATATTGTTTTAAATCAGTCCACACACACACACACACACACACACACACACACACACATGAATGTATTGAAGCCACATTATTATATTGTTTTAAACCAGCCCTGGTTTAAAACACACATCTATATTATCCAATGAGGAGGCATTTATATCTTGGTAGCAAAAGGGCAGGTACTCGCTTTCTGAGCTATATAAACTACAAGAAGATACATGATAAGAATTTTCTTTGAAAATGTTTTGGACAATTGAAAGCAATTTTTTTTTTTGTATTTATGAGTTCCAGTTTTAAGGAAGAACATACAACTTCAAGAAACATAACTTGAGACTATCCATTGTTATTAGAGGGACACCTTGATTTACTTAATTTCTGAAAACTAACAGAAAAAAAATTTTTTTGAATGTTATTAAAATCTCATAAATGCTTCATCCTAATTTGAGACTGAGTGCAATGAAAAAATGTGAAGAAGCAGATTCTGTATATAGAAAGGAATTTTCGTATTGTTAGAAGGTAAACTGGTACAATGTAAGAAGGCATATATACACAGGCTTATTTATAACTGGGGGAAAATCTTTTTTTTTTTTTTTTTTTTTTTTGAGTTGGAGTCTCACTCTGTTGCCCAGACTGGAGTGCAGTGGCCGCGTCCGGCCACCGCAGCCTCGACCTGCTGGGCTCCGGCGATCCTTCCTCCTCAGCCTTCCAAGTAGCCAGAATTACAGGCATGCACTACCATGCCCGGCTGATTTTTTGTAGAGATGAGGTCTCGCTGCCCAGGCGGGTCTCGAACCCGCGGGCTCGGGCAATCCACTCACCTCAGCCTCCCAAAGGCGCGGGATTACAGGCTGAGCCACCGAGCCCGGCTGGGGAAAATCTTTTTATGTTTACCTTTATTAAGGAAAATAAAATACTCTTGGTTTATTGGTTTCTATCTCCTTCTCTCCCAACATTATCCTGCTTCTGGACCCAGAGCCATCCATTCATTCACTCACTCATTCAGGAAATATTCACTGAGGGGTGCTCCACATGCCAGGCAGGATCTAGGCACTGGGCATGCAGCCACAAGAAAGATAGGATTACCTTTTCCAGAAAGCAGAGTTTACATATCTGAAAACTGAACACAAGTCTTCATGTAACATATTCACATTTAATTACAGTTCAATTCCTTTCTAACCAAACATATTTCCATCTTTTATATTAAAACATAAAGAGGACAGTTTATAGTTTTGCTTTGTCACGCAATACTTCAAAACATAGGAAGCAGTCATTAAAACCTTCAAATTACATTAGGAACCACAACTCCAAACAGCCTTCGCTATCTGCACTTGTGACATCAAACGGATGCATTCTTAAAATATAGAATAATCCCAGCACTTTGGGAGGCTGAGGTGAGAGGACTGTCTGAGCCCACGGGTTCGAGACTAGCCTGGGCAACTTGGAGAGACTTCATCTCTACAACAAATAAAAAAATTAGCTGGGCATGGTGGCACATGCCCGTGTTTCCAGCTATTTGGAAGGCTGAGGTGGAAGGATCACCTGAGCCCAGCAGGTTTAGGTTATTGTGGCTGTGAGTGTGCCACTGCACTCCAACCTGGGCGACACAGTGAGACTCCAACTCCTAAAAAATAAATTAAAAAGTACAGAACAATGAGTACATGAATAAATCTGAATGCTTTGTGACTGCCTGGGGTCCATCCAATATCTGAGTTCAGCCTTGTCACAAACCAAGACAAAGAATCTCTTCAAAGACCAATAGGCATTCAGTAACTGGAATAGATTTGGATTGATTACAACATGCCAGTACAACAGGAATACCTAGGTTAATAAGCAAGAGATGTGGTTAACATTTCTTCCAAAGGTCCATTCGCCCTCACTCTCTCCAGGTAGAGGACACAGGGAAGGAGGGCCAAAGGAACTAAATTAGCTTTGACAAGAGAAGAAAAACCTGACTCTGCTGGTTACCCTTGGGATTCCTGTCTCTTTCAGTTTGAGGTGTTAGCAGTCATTTCAGAAATAAGAACTGTGGGTGGACAGAAAAACTTGTATCTCTTCTGTCTAAGTCATACCTGTTCTACAGGTATTCATAACCATCGAATCTTTAGCAGTTACTTATTGTTCACAGGCAATGAATTTATGATGAAAAACAGCACTATTTGTAGAAGACTAATAAAAATACTTCTAAAATATTGCTTAGTGCTGTTTTTACATTTGGGTCTTTACTAAGTTAACATATTAGCTTTGACTATAAAGATGGTACCAAGCCACCAGAAAGATATACAAAAATTGAATTTCTTTCTTCAGATACACACTGTTGTATAAGCTGTACTGAACCATTTTTCTCATTTGATCCCATTTGTGAATAATGGCACAGATTTGTAAGATGGTTGTAAGGCCGAGAGTACAATCTGTGGCCCTCAAACAGAATTAATAGGCCTAGGTGAAATTCAAATCCAAGATGACGATCCAAAAAAGACTATGCACTTAAACAGCCTGACTTTTCCACATTGATTGATTCAAAGCAAATGAGATTCACATTTCAAAGTTATAAGTTGTTTTCTCTTAAAGTATATTTGTACTCAGCTGCTACTATAAGTAAAAGATTAACTTTGTCAGGTCCAGTGTCCCTGTTATAAAGTGTGGAAAAATTACTTCAAGTAGCTAGTATTTATTGAATTCCTATTTTGTTAGGAGCTTTACAAATACTATATCAAACACTCACAAAAACACTGCAAAGTAGTTATTGATATCTGCTCTTTACATACAAGGAAACCGAAGTCCAGTCAAGTAACGGTCAGGATCACACAACTAGCAAATGACAGATCTTTTATCCCAAGCTATTTTTGCTTACATGACTCCAAAGCCCACGTTTTCTTCTATACTCTGAACTTTAGCACTCTACCTAACTCTTCCCCCTCAAATTAAATTTAAATTAAATGCAGAAAAATAAAAAGAACAAAAAAAGAAAACAAAGCCAAGTAATACTGGTAAGGTCCTTATGAACTTTCCTAACCAGGTTTCAACAAATTTAAGATTTGAAGAAGAGGAATTTTTAAAAATTAGCTTTTACATTTTACACCTTAATCCTTCGCAAACCATATCCTCTACTTAGCTCTGACTTACACATTCAGCTCAAGTTTTTAGTAAGTGGACACTTTCTGACAAACTAAGAACACAGCATGGAGTTTTTCTGTTATGCGCTGGAAAGCAGTAAACCAAATTCTTCCCAACCACTGACCATCGTGAAAGACAATGTATTACCAGCCTGGGAGAGATCTGAAAAAACCATGTTACTGAGTTCCCTCCACATTGCTTACTGGTTGGACACATGAAGAATACCTGACACATTCAGAAATAGGAAAAGATAAATGAAGAGGAGAACCATTTTCTAAAATGACTCACTGTAGATCTTTTTTCAACAGCAATCTCAATGTACCGTTTTAATTCTTTAAAGAATATAACCAACATTCATGAAACCATTGGCTAGCTGGAGAAATAGACCAACAACTTACATGCATTTATGTGTTTCTTTTCGCTCCTGAACTCTTGCCTCCCCTTTTAAGACTTCTATCTAAGTCAATCATCTTATTCTAAATTTTGTGTCAATCATCTTATTCTAAAAATGTTATTTAAAATATATGGATGCCTAAATAATATATTTAGCTTCAGTTTTTTTTCCAACTTTATAGAAAAGGTTTCGTGCTCTATAAAACTTTCTAAGTCACCCACTCAACCTTGCATTTTCTAAGATGCATCTACACCACAGCGTATAGCTGTAGTTTATCCTCTTGCATGCTGTATTACAAGATAATGTTCCATGTTATGTAGAAACAATTTTCCGATCCATCCTCATGCTGGTGGGCATTTGAGTTTATTTCTTATTTTTTGCTTTAAATGACATTATTTAGACACTTCTCAGAAATAGATGTCTTCCTGGTATGGCAATTCTTTCTAACAGATTTGAGGGAAAGAGGCCATGGCCTTTAATTCTTTTATATTTTTGTCTCTTCTTATTACCTAGTTCCTATTCTGAACATAATGGTGCTTCCTCAGATTTGTCAACTTGTGCACTACAACAATTTGTAAAGCTCACAAAGTTCTGTTCCCTGAGAAATACTGAATCATGGTTTCACAATTTAAGAAAAGTTCTCATTTTCTCTCTATTTCACTAGGTGCTATTAGCATGAAAGGGCATTCTTGGTGAATTATCATGATGACACTGGTGGGAAAGCCCAAATGTTTCTGCTAAATTGCAGGATTATTCAATTGGATGATCATGTCCCAGGCCATCCTTCCACTCCCTTTCCCCTCCCAGAACCGCCATCTATTTATGTCTACCTCCGATTCTGAGATTTCTTCAATTTTATACACGTGGTAGGCTCAGTTTCACTTTAGAGATATTAACTGAAGATGACAATAAGTAACAATAATATGATTATACCTGAGGAGTTGGGTTATCATTACTTTGTTAGAAATAAACACCACCAGGAATATTACAATGCACCATCTTTTCTTTTCCTTTGTTTTTTTTTTTTTTTGAGTTGGAGTCTCACTCTGTCACCCACACTGGAGTGCAGTGGCCACTCCCGGCCACCGCAGCCTCGACCTGCTGGGCTCCAGCGATCCTTCCGCCTCAGCCTTCCAAGTAGCTGGAACTACAGGCACGCGCTACCACGCCTGGCTAATTTTTGATTTATTGCAGAGATGAGGTCTCGCCAAGTTGCCCAGGTGGGTCTCGAACCCGTGGGCTCAGGCAATCCACTCACCTCAGCCTTCCAAGGCGCGGGATTACAGGCTGAGCCACCGAGCCCGGCACCATCTTTTCACTTGTTAAAATTAACTGGCATAAGACTAGAAATAGCTTGTACCTTTAAGAGTAAAACTCATTTCATGGCTCAGTGGCAGTAGGCAATGATTTACAGAGGTAAAGCTACCAACAACTTAGTAGATGACCTTGGGAAATTTATCCTCCTCTTGCCTTGATTTATTCAACTGTAAAATGAAACAAAATAATTAGCTTCAAAAAGACCACAGGCTCCATGAGGAAAAAAAGCCTGCTTTGCACGCCATTTATACATCTGCTCAAAATAGTACCTACCAAATTACCAGACTCTCAATAGATACTTGGTATGTATGCGCACAGATTCTTGTAATGGTATTTTTCCACCCTCTCATTTTACATCAATGATGAAAATGCCCAAGTTCTACAAAATCAAACAGATCATTCTAACATAGGCTTTATTCATGTGTACATACTAGATTCTTTCATTTAACATGTATGGGGCACCTCCTGTGTGCTAACTATTTGGGATACAGAAGAAAGAACAAGGCAATAGATAAGAAATAAATGGGCTACTCAGTGTTGTATAGATACATAACTATTTTCTCTATAGAAACTTGTGGTAAATTTCATTCATTCATTTTTAGCAAATAGCGCTTTAGTGAGTAGAGCAAGAAACTAGAGGGCTATTGCCTGAGAAGGAGTCTCCAATCTAGGACCCAATCCCAGTTATGGGAGGTGATGAAGGAGTGTAATAGAGCATGTGGACTAGAGTCAGGAAGCCCATGGTGAATCCTAGGCCCACCACTTAGAAGCTGAGTAACCCCAGCAAACTACTTGTCTCTATACCCATTTCTTCTCTGACAAAATGGGATAATAATATTAACTATTTCAGAGTTAAATGAAGTTAATGCTTAGCAGGATGCTTGGCACAAAGCAAGTAGTAAGTAAATATTCCCATAGCATTACTACAAGTGTTTCTGCCTTTAAGAGTTCTAAAAAATCCCTCTTATCATATGACATACAAGTTAGTAAGCAAAAATGTTTATGGGACCAAGGCAGGGGAAAATAAAAAAGGATGTGGGCAAAGGGTATACGGTAAATTCTCTTGGGTTTTCAGGAAAGAAGGGAAATGGGTCAGAATTTGAGCAAGAATTAACATCAGGTGACCAGATTTCTGAAGTTCATAAAAAGGACAGCAGAAGCAGATAAATGTCTGTGGAGAGTCCCTAAACAGATTCTAAAGACAGAAGAACCACACACACTCTGAGGAGCAGCATGCTACAACTTCTGCTTTCTTTGACCTCCTGCTGTCTTGGCCAGCCAGCCTCTCATTTCCTATGCATTACAAGATTTCCAAAAAACTTTCCTATCTCCATCCCACCACTCCCCCAGAGATATCTTGAGTGTCATGTCACTTTGGAAGGCAGCAAAATGGGCTTTGTGAAGAGGAGGGGAATGCCACCTTGGTCAGTAGCCCTGAGAAGTTTCAGGAAGACTATAAACCTTTCCACAATTAAAATACAGTTGACAGCATGGCCATGTCAACACTTACCCTCTCAAATACCACTGCTCTGCAACTCTACAGACATTTCCTTTCACATAATTGTAAACCAATTTTTGTTAATGCTTATGGAGTACTACTAACGTCCCAAAACAAGTTTTAAAGTTCACTCGGTAGGAGAAATTTCAGTATGAATAAGGTGTGGGCAGAAATGCAATAGTTATGATGTCCTACAAGATTCATTAAAACGGGACTCTTATTTATGTTGGCTACAGGTTGTCTACTGTGCAATGATAAAAGAGCAGTGCACCTTTCTGTCAGCTCTTTTAATTATTGAAGGCATTTTCAAAACTATTAGCCAACAAAAAAAAATCACTATTTTATCTGGTTAATTCTCCTACACTTCCATCATCAGTCATCTAGACTTTTTTTTTTTTTTTGAGTTGGAGTCTCACTCTGTCGCCCAGACTGGAGTGCAGTGGCCGCTCCCGGCCACCGCAGCCTCGACCTGCTGGGCTCCGGCGATGCTTCTGCCTCAGCCTTCCAAGTAGCTGGAACTACAGGCGCGCGCTACCACACCCGGCTCATTTTTGATTTATTGTTGAGATGAGGTCTCGCTGCCCAGGCGGGTCTCGAACCCACAGGCTCAGGCAATTCACTCACCTCAGCCTCCCAAAGGCGAGGGATTACAGGCTGAGCCACTGAGCCCGGCTAGACTTTCTTTTTTAACTACCTATAGCCTACTAGAAAAACATGTTCTCTTAGCTTCTTTTTTTTGAGTTGGAGTCTCACTCTGTCACCCAGTGGCTGCTACCGGCCACTGCAGCCTCGACCTGCTGGGCTCCGAGGATCCTTCCGCCTCAGCCTTCCAAGTAGCTGGAACTACAGGCACGCGCTACCATGCCCGTCTAATTTTTTATTTATTGTAGAGATGAGGTCTCGCCAAGTTGCCAAGGCGGGTCTTGAACCCGTGGGCTCAGGCAATCCACTCACCTAGGCCTCCCAAAGCGCTGGGATTATAGGCTGAGCCACTGAGCCCGGCCTCTCTTAGCTTCTTGATAAAATCCTTTCTCTTCAACACACAGAATTCTATGAAAAGTCAAATAAAAAAGGGAAAAGATGCAAGACAGAATGGTAAGGTAAACATATTTTTAGATCAACACTTTTCTTTTAGTACCCAAAGTTGCTTTTTTTTGCCACCTTTCCTCTGCTGTCCCTCTATCCAGCAATCTTTACTGCCCTCCTCCCTAACTGGCTTCTTTAATGCCTTGGTGAGGGAACATATGGTGATTAAGAACATGGGCTTTGAAGTCAGATGACTCAGATACATGAATTCATCATTGGCCTTCAGTTTAAAAAAACCATGGTTTTTACATGTGAAGGTTTTAGCTCTCTATATAGTACACAAAAACATTCCACCATTATCATCTTATAGCCACATCCTTTATTGGTCATTGTTTTGGTCACAGAACTATAGTAAAACTTCTGTTATATAATGAAGGGCCTTTTAGGATCCTCCAGTATCTGGAATGAAACTAAGATGATATGAAAAAAGAAAACTGTCTATAAAGAATGAACCTGGGCAATACCCTTGGGTCCCCTCCTACCGTGGGAGCTTTTCTGTCGTCTCAATAAATCCTGCTTTAAAAAACAAACAAACAAAAAGAATGAACCTGTGATTATCAAGAGGCGAGCAACCAAGGAAAAGTTACAACTCATAGATGACACCCAACATTCTGAAATTTGCTCTGTCAATAAGAAGTGTGATTTGACTTTTTAATAATGCCAGTCACAAGTACAAGGAAAACAAAAAAGACAGAGAAGGGAAGGGGAGAGTTGGCTGGGGTGACAACAAACTGATCGTTTAGGGAGCAGTGGGATAAAGGCAGAAGCAGGAAGGCAAGTGGCAGACAGTTGAGTCCTGAGGAAGGAAATGGGTACATGACACAGCATCCTGCATCTCAGTAGCTCGGGATGTCCAAGGTCACGTCAGCTGTGTGTGGAAGGAGCCACCTGCACTGAGACACTCTGAAGGGCTAAACTCCAGATTTCTGGTAGTTACTTATCTACAATTACATATTGTTGGAAAATGCTATATTTCTAAAGGTATGTTGTGTGTGTGTGGGGGGGTGCTTTTACCTGTTATTTGAAAAGTGGCATTTAATGGATCAGCAAATTACTCTTTGCTTTCTTAACACATTTAGAAAAGAACCAAGGGCTAACAGACTTACAGTATTGTATAGTACTGTAAACTAATCTACATTGAACATACCGAAAAGGTGTCTTTAAAAAAGTCACAAATCACTCTGCTGCTTCCAAAACTACTAGTATGAAGGTGAATATACTCAAACATTTCAGGTTCTGATGGCTGACCCTTCCCTCCATATCTTCCAGCTTGGGCAGATGCCTCTACATTTAAAAAAAAAAACAGAATAAGGCATTTTTGCTTTTTCAAAATTTAAAAAAGAATAGAGCAGATGAACTGATTAATATATATTTGACTCCTGACCAGTTTTACTGTTTTCTAGAGTACTACTAAACAATTAAAAAAGACAGATAACAGAAATGTCCACAAAAGATAAACTAAAAATTACACACACAATGCATATATATACTACATCTATCTATCATCTATCTATCTGTATACGTGTGTGTGTGTATTTTGAGTTGGGATCTCACTCTCCTGCCCAGGCTGGAGTGCAGTGGAATGATCACTGTTCACTGCAGCCTTGATCTCCTGGGCTCAGGCGATCCTCCCACCTCAGCCTCTAGAATAGCCCGGACTATAGGCACATGCCACCATGCCCAGCTAATTGTTTTATTTTTTGTAGAGACGAGGTTTTGCTATGTTGCCTAGGCTGGTCTTGATCTCCTGGGTTCAAGCAGTCCTTCCTTTCCTTGGCCTCCCAAAGTGCTGGGATTACAGGCATGAGCCACTGCACTCAGCATATATATATGTATGAATGTATGTATGTATGTATGTATGTATACATAAATGGAACTCAAAACATAAAATTAATTTTCTCCCTTTAAATACTCATTCTCGGGCTTATGTGTAAATTTAAAAGTTCCTTCCCCATATCATGGATTCTTCAAGTGCATTGTGAGAGACAATCAGATGCTTCTGGAAGTCTCATTCTCTGCACCACCCAGGGCTCAACCATGGCACTCGCTGTTAAGCACATGCAACTTTAAAGTGGGTAGTCATAGTAACGCTGACTGTCCTTTCCAAGATCTTTTTCTTCTTTCTATTCTTCTTCTAGCCCTCCTCCCATCTCAAAACAGCACATACAAATAGAGAAAGAAAGCTGCTTCTTTGTGAGGGAGACATTTTTTTGGACACTGTTGTAACTGGGAGAGAAAAGACAAGGATAGAGATGTGGGCTATTTGTACAGCACCGCCTTAAATATAAATGTTTGCTGTAGCTCTGGGAGTCTGAAGAAGAAAAGAATGACTGCAGACAGAAGCTGTACAAATGGCAGGAGTGCCTCTTCCGGTCCAGCACTAAAGAAAAGCCATCTCTTGTCCACCCTGTCCATCCACAAGACAACCTCTAAAGTGAGAAAGAAAAAGGAAGGCATTCAAATATGGCGTGCAGCTGGTACCTCTTCATATATTGTAGTTGATGAGAAATTGGAATGGAAGGCCATATACCAAGGGAGAAAAGGTACCACGAAATATGAAAACATACATGTCTGTAAATGCATGAGAAGTTCTGGAAGAAAACTCACTACACTCAAAAGTGGGTATCCTCCTTTAAAGAACTGGGGGGAGGGTGCTGGGGGTGGCCCACAAAGGAAAATTCACTTTGTACTCGTATTTTGTATTATGAAACATGAAACATCTAAACAATGAGACTAAGTCCATGTGCTACTTGTAATTTTTATAAAATCAATTTTTAAAAGGCATGGTACAAAGTTTGACGAGATTTAAAAGTATAGAAATTAGCAGATTACTAGCACTTACAGACTCAGAAAGAAACATAATCCAACAAGGCACATCAGAAGCTTTCTTTCACACCGTGTTTAAACATGCTGCTTTTATGGATTACATTCTGCAAGATTTTACACCAAAACAGTTCAAGTAACCAACACTGAAAAGTTTAGGATATCTCTTCTGCACTTTTTTTTATTCTTCAGCACTGTCATTTAAAGACAAAGCCTCTGAACTCAAATGTAAAGTTCATTTTTAAAATCTCTAAGAACAGTCAGGATTTCTAAAATAAAAAGATAATAACTAGCGAGCATACGGGAAGTTGGTGGAGGGGAAAAATAATATTACCTTAATTCAGTCTTTCAAAGCTACTAAATATTATTCACTTTTGGCAAATACATTAGTGAGAGTAAAAAATTGCGTTGCTGAGGAGGCAGATCCCAGTCACCAGAATAGTCATTGTGTGTTGAGGTTAAATCCAAGTACCGTCCAGGTAATTACCTGGTAATCCTGGTAATTAAAGTGAGAAGTCTTTAAGAAACTGTTTGTTCTTCAGTTTCTTAAATGAGTAGTCAAGAGAATCAAAGTTTTGGTATCTAGGTACATTGTGGAAAGCAATATTAAGCTGACTGCAGAGCAACAAGTAACTATTTTTATTCGTATCTAGAGTATTCCTTTTCCTAAGTATGCTTATGTTCTAAACTACATATAAAAATAACAGGTAAAAATAAAAACTCATAATCCAAAACAAGAACTGCTTTGAGTCAAGTTTATATTTGAATAAAATACATAACAGTGATTTTCTTTTTTACTAATATGAAATGTCTTCAGTGACTGATCTTTATTTTTTTATTTTTTATTTTTTTTGAGTTGGAGTCTCACTCTGTCACCCAGACTGGAGTGCAGTGGCCGCTCCCGGCCACCGCAGCCTCAACCTGCTGGGGTCCGGCGATCCTTCTGCCTCAGCCTTCTAAGTAGCCGGAATTACAGGCATGCACTACCAATTTCCGGCTGATTTTTTGACTTATTGTACAGATGAGGTCTTGCTGCCCAGGCGGGTCTCGACCCTGCGGGCTCAGGCAATCCACTCACCTCAGCCTCCCAAAGGCGCGGGATTACAGGCTGAGCCACCAAGCCCGGCTATGACTGATCTTTAAATGCAGAGAAGTGGGACAGATGTATTTTCCCAGTATCTTTTTCTAAACACTTATACATCAGTAAACTATTTCAGAAATAAAGCATGAGGAAATATTAGAACTTAATGTGCTAATAAATTATGGCATACATTTGCTAGTATTGCAACATGGAGACTAAGAGATCACCCATGAAACTTTCGCTTTAAGTCTTCTATTCCTGATCTCGATCATGCTTAGGCAATGATATTAATTAATAATAGTAATGAAATCTTGTTAATTTCCACTCTACATAAAGCTAACCTTTAATAAGAGGAAGGAATTAAATTAACTAAAATTCAGACAATCCCCACAACTGAAAATGGCTGAGTTGAAAAATTCTTCTACATCAAACATTGTACCATAACTGTGACACAAAGAAGTGACAGGAGTGTCTTCATTCTGTAGTAATGTGGCTAATAAGCAGATGACACATACAAAGAAAATTTTTAGAAGAAGAGGCTGTACTTAAAACAGAAAACAGAAAGGGGGAGATGGGGTGGGAGGGGCACATCAAAAACCATACCTGATCTCAAACCAAGCAAAGAGGGGACCAAAGAGAGGACCAAACTATACCTGTACGATGACCACTTGTATACCTAATCCTGAATTGTACCCCACATCTTTAAAACAAAACAAAAAACAAACTAAAAAGCCGAAAGATTCTTCAGAAAGTGAAAATTCTCTTGAGAAGACTCCTATCTTTGCCTTCTCTGCTACGTAAAAAGACGCATTTCTGCCATAAGTGAGACACTCCATCTGGACATTAGTAGACCACTCCAGCACACAAACTAGCATTTTACGGAGATTCCGAACCAATGGGCAGTGTTGGCCCACTTTCTAGGGAAGTAACAATGAGAAGGCAACACTGGACTACATCTAGCTAAGTTCAATAGGCCCTTCAAGTCACAGTTTTGGATCTCTGTCCATGGATTAAACAGCACGGGACTTGGTAGGCAAGGAATCCGGGTTAGCTGCATTCCTTTGCTTAAGCTGTTACTTAGGAAGATCTTAAGATTTTCATCTTTCTCAACTGAAAAAGAAGCATCATATTTGGCTCACAGAGAAGTATTAACCATGATAATCACAACACATAGGAAAGAATCAAAGAATGTTAATCTTTTCCTAGGGGATGGATTAGGTGGCAGAAAAGGTGAAGTCAGGGTTTCTTGGCAGGGCGGCGAAGTTAAGAGATTTGCACGGGTGCTTTCAGGAATTTGGGCCTGGGGGAGAAGGAACCTTCCCTTAACATCTCAAGCAAGTGCTTCTGTCCCTTTTCAGAACTCATACAGCAAACTATTAGGCATTTATAGCAAGCATGCCTTGCATCGTCAGCCACATATTCATGCTGTAAGATTTGTCTCTTAAAATCAGTGTGAACCCTCCTCCAAGAGTCTTTATACCCATTACCTACTCTAGAGCCCAGCTCTTTGCCCCTAGCAATAAACATTAGTTGCCTCATAATGCAGCATCGAGGGGAGTCCCCTGCATTTAGAGCGCTCGCGTGTGACAGGGGCTTTACAGGTGGAGGCCTCTTCCACGACACGATCATGGGAGGTGCCCTTCCACAGCCACACATTCCCTTCGGTCATCTCGTGCACTGCTCCGGATTTTTCTCCCCATGCCGTGAGACGGATCCGTCACATTTCCAGGCACGGAAGGGACGCCCGTAAAAAATCAGTGACTAGTACCACCGAGGCGGCCCGGGAGGCGGCGGCGCGGCAGCCACACCTACTCGGCCGCCGAGAACCCCAGAAGGCGGGTCTGCTGGGCCACCAGGTCCCGGTGCGCCGCCCCCTCCATGACTCCTCCGGGCCAGGCTCCCAGCCCGGGACGCGGGGCAGGGCCAGGCGCGCCCAGTGGAGGCGGGTGGGCCTGCCCGAGCACGTGGAAGGCCGGGGCACCCCCGCGCCCGGCCCGAGACGCGGGGGAGGCCAGGCCCGGCGCAAGCCCGCGACCTGGGAGACGCGGAGGTCAGTCCTTGGGCGCCCGCCCCCCGCGGTCCTCGGTTTCCCCGCCCCCGGCCGACCCGGCTGGGTCGCCCCGCCGGAGGCGGAGCCCCGCGAGGGCCAGGTCGGCCCTGCGTCGCCGAGCGTCCCGGTCCCGCCGCGTCCCGCCCGCGCCACTCACGGTGCTTGCCGCTGCCACCGCCGCCGCCCGGGTAGCTCAGCAGCAGGAAGGGCAGCGGGGAGCCCGGCGACGGCGGCGTCCTCCAGGCGCGCTGCGGCGGCGGCGGCGGGCGCGCGGCGAAGCCGGCGCCTCCATCGCCCGGGTAGAGTAGGAAGAAGGGGGCAGCCACCGGCGAGCCTGGCTCCGACCGCCCGGCGGGGGAGGGCGGCGGTCCCGCCTCGCCCTCTTGGTCCGCGCCCCCAGCTGGGGCGCCGCGCGGCTCCTCCGGCTGCCGCTCCCCGCCCTTCGCCGGCGCCTCGCGGCAACTTTCCGCGCCGGCGCCAGGCGGCGGCGGGGCCTCGGCCATGCTCGCTCCTCCCTGGGCCGCTGCCTCCGCCTCGCGCCCGGGCCCAGGCGGCGGAGAGAGGGGTCAGGGCAGGAGCCGCCGGCCCGTCCCGTCCGCGCCGCCGCCGCCACCTGGCTCCCGGCCGCGGGCCGGCTCCAGGGCTCCGCCGCGCGGGCCCCGCCCCGCCCCGCCCCGCCGGGGTCCCAGCCAGCCGGAGGGCCCGCCCCCCCGACGGCGCGGCCTCCCCACCGTCGCCTCCTCCCGGCGGCCCCGCCCTCCCGGCCCTCAGCCCGCCCCTCGGCGCCCCTGGGGGACGGCGCCCTCTCCCACGGGCCGCCTTCCGCTTCCCTGTGGCGGGGCACGGCCCCCCAGCCCCGTCCTGGCCCGCCCCGGCGCGGCCCTGCCGGGGGCTTGGACGCGGGTGGGAGGAGGGACCTGGCGAAATACCTGGCGGCGTTTCGTGCGTGGCCGCCAACTTTATCGTCGGCACGGAGACACGGGGGTCTGGGTTAAAGGGGCGAAGGCTCATTTTGAAGACACGCCCCTCCCCCCCGGGTGTTAGACGGTGCCCTTTGCCTTTCACACACGGGAACCTCAACCGTTGAGTCACGGTTTGGATCCTGAGCTTTTTACAGGAGAAAGCGGAGGGGCTGTCCTTCCACCGCCTCTTTTGTTCCCGGCGTGTGCGCGGTTGGGAACCCCGTATTTGCTTTGACTTTCACGCCCTGGTTTTCTAGGGCTTCGGCGCGCATGAGTGCATTTTAAGCCAAACAGCTTAGGGCCGATAGCGCAAGAGGCTCTTACCGGTCGGCAGTTTTCACTTTCTCAGGGCCGAGGTCTCGCTGGCCGCTGGCCACCCTGGCTCTGTTGTGAATATTTGAGTCAGTGATCATCGAGGCACTGATTCCCTCAAGCAAACATTTCTTTCGGTGATAAAGACGATTTCCAGTTACGATCATTATTCTTCATCCTGGATTCCCGGCTGACGAGCTTTGTGTTTGGGTTGCAAAATGCTGGCTCTAGAATCCATGTTTACTTATCATTACAAACCAGTATTGTGTAACAATTTTGCCCACCTGCTTTGCCCTCATTCTCTGTTCAGCCTTTCTTTTTGTAGAGGCAGTCACGCTTCTCTGGAAGGAAAAGTAGACCTTTTGGTGGTGGTTATTCTCTAAATCACTTTTGAAATCACCACCAGAAATGTCCGTGAGACACCTAATACCGTTCTTCACTAAGTTTTTTAAAAAAGAAGCATTAAAGAAGAACACGTCTACAAGAAGAGCACCTCAAGCAGTCTTGGAATTCCCTTGTAGCTTTTCAGTTTCTGGCATTTTCCCGGGACCTGTTGATGCCAGTCCTACTTCTTGAGTAGGTTACTTGTCTTCTGTAAAATGATTATATTACCCACTCAGAGACGTCGTGAGGGCTAAATAAGGTCTAACACAGGATTTAATAATTATTAGCTATATTGTATCATTTTGGCAGAACAGCATATAATTTACAATAAAAACAGATTTGGGGGAAAAAAGCCTTTTCTTAATATCTTTAGCAATTTGGAGGTTTGTTGGGCCTTTTCGTTTCACTAACTTTTGGTGAAGGTGAGTGTCTTGATAGACATATTTGTCTTTTAGGAATTGCAAACTGTATAATACCTTGAAAAAAACTGAAAGATTCCAGTTGTATTAATTGGTTTTAATACCCATCCTTAACTAGATCTTTATCTTGTTTTTGCATGCAGAAATCTCTAAATATCATTATAACCTTATCAGGTTCCTTCATAGAGATGTTTTGCAGTATTTCAGTAAGGAATTTGGCAAGAATGTACACTGTAGAAGAGAGCAGAATCCTTCCAAATCATTCTTGAGAAAGGCTCATCTGCCAAGAAAGTCACCAAGTTAAATATGAAATGCTATCTAGTCTAAATTGCCAGCTTTCTCTTTGTTAGTTAAGATACCTATGAGTATAGAAATCGTGAC
Organism: Cephalopachus bancanus; assembly: GCA_027257055.1. NCBI lineage: Eukaryota > Metazoa > Chordata > Mammalia > Primates > Tarsiidae > Cephalopachus > Cephalopachus bancanus. The sequence continues at coordinate 1,578,599 of JAPVLO010000030.1, read as the reverse complement.
ATACTGTGGAATCAGTATTAGACTTTTGTGCCTCTACTTTTAAAAAGAGTTCTATTTATGTTTTATGACATTAATTAAGTGGGAGGATAATGAATATGGAAAATCAGCTGAAATAGGAGTCCTTAGGATTTACAGGCAAGGCTGTTTGTGAACCTCCTTTAAAGGTGGATGGTACTCCAAGGTCCTAGTTCCTTAATGCTTTTAGCTTCTGAATCAATAATATAATCACAGCTCTGCATTAGCCTTAGTGACATAAAGGGCTGAATCAGCTGCTGTACACCTTTAAGGAAGCCAAGATTATAAAAACAAACCTAAACATGTTGTTCCGTCTTGAAAATACAGAGCATCTTCCTGTACTGTCTTAAAGCAACAAAATACAAGCCTTATAATTAAGAATCAAGCTCTATTTATTTGAATGTAAAATAAGGCAGAGGTGCTTTTCAATTTTGTCTGCATTTTATTTTTAGTTATCCATGTGTGGTTTTTAAAAAACCTTTTGTTGATCTTAAGGATGGTTGCTCAGAATATATTACAGAACTTTTTAGAGATCAATGTCATGGATAATAATATATTTTTAGTACAGCATAAGCCTCTTAGAGCTGTGTATCAAAGACTTGAGAAGCGTTCATACTGTTTTTCAGTATAGTACTTAGATTTATTACACTTCTAAAATAATGGTTCTCTTGAACTGTTTGCTTTACATTGTGTGGTATTTAGGAAGTCTTATTTGAAAACAATGTATGCAATTTAAGAGTTCATGTTAAAGTTCCTGAGTCCATTCTTCTTTACTTCTGAATTACTAGGTTCTGATGATTATCATTAACTTATTGACTTATTTTTCCAAAACATTCATCATAAAAATAGTCAATTTATGTCTTCTCATTTTACTGTAGATACTCTTAAAAGTATAAGCAATATATATTTAGTCTAGGTCAAACAATCAGTGCCAGTTTTCTTTGGGTGGAAGAAATATAGATATATTTTCAATTTTTCACTTTTCTGTATTTGTAAGCAGTCTATAAAGAATTTTTTTGTTTGTTTGTTTGTTTTAGGTGGCGTCTCACTGTGTCGCCCAGGCTGGAGTGCAGTGGCACGATCATGGCTCACCACAGCCTTGACCTCTTAGGCTCAGGCAATCCTTCTACCTCAGCATCCTGAGTAGCTGGGACTACAGAGGTATGCCACTATGCCAGGACAATTTTTTTATTTTTTGTAGAGACGAGGTTTTTACTATATTCCCCAGGCTGGTCTCGAACTCCTGGGCTTAAGTAATCCACCTACCTCAACCTCCCAGAGTGCTGAGATTACAGGCATGAGCCACTGTGCCAGGCCCTGAATAAGCTACTTTTATTTTGAGTCGGAGTCTCACTCTCACACAAGACGGAGTGCAGTGGCATGATCACTGCTACCACAGCCTTGACCTGCTGGGCTCAGGTGATTCTTCTGCCTCAGCCTTTCAAGTAGCTGGGACTACAAGCATATGACACCACGCCTGGCTATTTTTTTTATTTATTGTAGAGATGAGGTCTTGCCATGTTGCCCAGGCTCGTCCTGAACTCCTGGACTCAGGCAATCCTCTTTCTTCGGCCTCCCAAAGTGGCAGGATTACAGGCATGAGCCACCATGCCGGACCTTCAAAGTGTTACTTTTAAATAGAAAATAAGCCGGGCTCGGTGGCACAGCGTGTAATCCCGCGCTTTGGGAGGCCGAGGTGAGTGGATTGCCTGAGCCCGTGGGTTCGAGACCCGCCTGGGCAACCCGCCTGGGCAACTTGATGAGACCTCATCTCTACAATAAATAAAAAATCAGATGGGGGTAGCGCGCGCCTGTAATTCCGGCTACTTGGAAGGCTGAGGCGGAAGGATCGCCGGAGCCCAGCAGGTGGAGGCTGCGGTGGCCGGGAGCAGCTACTGTACTCCAGTCTGGGTGACAGAGTGAGACTCCAACTCAACCCCCCCCAAAACAAACAAAACAAAAATAAATAGAAAATAAAACATCTTGAAGGCTATTTTAATTAATTTTGATCATATCGTTTTAATGAAGATCTACTTTAAAGTTGTGTTCCTTGTGTATACTGTGGAGAAATAGAATTCAAAAGGAGCTAATGATATTTTGTCTACTCAGTGTTCATTTTACTTATTTTGTGTTCATTTTACTTATTTTAATTTGTTTAGAGATGGGCTCTTGCTGTGTGACCCAGGCTGGTCTTGAACGCCTGGGTTCAAGCAGTCCTCTCGCCTCAGAGTCCCGAAGTGCTGGGATATAATCTAAGCATCTTAACCACCTAGTAAGGTCTTTCATGATCTAACCCCTCTACCTTTCCAGTATTATCTTCCTACCTTGCCTCACCCCTGTTGCCTTTGGCTGAGCTTTAACATGTTTGGCATTACTATATCCTGATACTTACTCTTCTTCCCCCACCCACATTCTACCAAACAAATTTGGGATACTTTCTCTGCTCTCCCTGTATGGAGAGGTACACACTCTTTTTGAGGCCCCAAAGCATCCTATTTAAGCAGTTGATTGCTTTGATTGTAATAAGTCCATGCCTATTCCCAAAGCTAACATCACTTTTCTCCTTTTTACAATACACAAGATTTATTCCTCTAAGTAGTTCTCAGCCCTGCCCCCCACCCCCCCTTTTAAAGCCCCTTTCCTCTTTTTAAGATCCTGTTGGGCAGGGCGCAGAGGCTCAAGCCTGTAATCCCAGCACTTTGGGAGGCCTAGGTGAGAGGACTGCCTGAGCCCACGGGCTTGAGACCAGCCTGGGCAACTTGGTGAGACCTCATCTCTACAATAAATAAAAAAATTAGCCGGACATGGTGGCGCATGCCTGTAGTTCCAGCTACCTGGAAGGCTGAAGCGGAAAAATCGCCTGAGCCCAGCAGGTCGAGGCTGCGGTGGCTAGAAGCCTTAAGTTAAGGCATAGCTTATTTGGCTTGTGTTTGTATTTCTCTTTTGTGTATGTTCAAGTGTAATGTGAATGAAAATGTGTCTTAAAGGTGCCATTTAATATATGTAAAGAAAATTCTAGGTGCTAATAAAACTGTTGTCATCTACTTAATTTGAATAATTACTTCTTCCACCATGGTAAAATAATCTTAGTATATATACTAAAACAGGTCATATAAAGTAATGCTTAGGGGTAAAAGGTACATTCTTCTAGTGTAAGGTGCTCTGAGGTTTGTTCACTGCAGGCTTCTGGGGGTCCAGGAGCCCACTGACATATGTAAAATGTGGTAATTAGGCGATGCCATAGTTCTAGGGGTAAGGGCCATTGCTTTTAAAAGATTTCCAAGGAACTACTTTCAAAGGCTCCTCTTAAGGTTTTGTAGTCACATGGTAACACTGCATCATATTTCATTCTTTTAATTTCATTCATATGCCTAATGTTTTTAGCTGAGAGAAAACTAAAAATCAGTGTGCCCACAGCAATTTTTCCTAAAATGTGTTCTGTAGACCATCTGGGTCAGAATCACTTGGGCTGTCTCTTAAAATAGTGACATGTGGGTCCCATGCCAGGTCAACTGAATCAGAATCTGTGGATGCAGGTGAAGGACTCTGCATTTCATTTACAAAAAATATTTTTTAATCCAAGAAACACACTTCCAAACAAAGTTTGGAAGGTGCTTCAGAAACCTGCAATTTAAACTTATCAACTGGTCCTTGCACATTCTGATTAAAGAACCATTATGGTAGAACCGAGAAAATTAACTCATTCAAGTGGAACAAAATTTTAATAAACAATACATTATTAATAACTAACACTAAGCACTTACTATCTGCCAAGTGCTCTTCTATATATATGCTATGTGGATTAACTATTTAAATGTTCACAACAACCACTTATTTTTCAATGTGAGGGTACTGGGGGCACAGAGAAGTAAGTAGACCAAAGACACATGGTAAGTGGTGAAACTGGGATTTGAACTACAGCTGGGTCCAGAGGCCAAGTTTCTCATAACCACTACCCTTTATTGTCTTTCTTAAAGCAGAACATTTTACTAGTTTCCTCCAAGTTTTTTTTTTTTTGTAGTTTAAGAAATGCTGATTACTTTTGTCTTTTTTTTTCTTTCTTAAATTGGAGATGGGATCTCAGGGGTCTCACTATGTTCCCCAGGCTGGTGTTGAACTCTTGGCCTCAAGTGATCTTCTGCCTAGGTCTCCTTGCCTCAAACCTAACAGGTGTGAACCACTGTGCTCAACCAGATTCTTAATATTTACTATCATTTTAAGCTTTATTTTGAAACAAATATAAAATCACTGGGTTTTTTTTTTAAGGATAATAGCTGAAAGAATCAAGAAACTATATCATCTGGAATACATAGCTGAAGTACCTATCAAATTAAAAACTTTGCCATGGGCTGGACATAGTAGCCTACACCTGCAATCCTAGAGTTGTGGGAGGCCAAGGCAGGAGGAGCATTTGAGGTCAGGAATTTGAGACCACTTAGACAACACAGTGAGACTTTGTTTCTATTTAAAAAATGAAAACAATTAGCCTGGCATGGTGATGCATGCCTGTAGTCCTAGCTACTTGGGAGACTGAGGCAGGATTGCTTGAGCCCAGGAGTTTGAGTTTACAGTGAGCTAAGAGTGCATCCCTGTACTCCAACCTGGTTGACAGAGCAAGACTCTACCTGTGGGGGGAAAACAATCAAAACAAAAAAAACACGAAGAAAATATACCTTAAACAAAATTAAGATTCAGGTTAGGCAAATTACAAATTTTTTTTAAAGAATGAATTTTCTAAAAGTACAAGAACCAATCTGAGCCCAGTTAATTTTTTTTTTTTTTTTTTGAGTCAGGGACTCACTCTGTCCCTGAATTGCAGTGGCACAATCATGGCTTACCGTGACCTCAAACTCCTGGGCTCAAGCAATCCGCCCACCTCAGCCTCCCAAATAGCTGGGCAGGCATGCACCACCATGCTCAGCTAATTTTTGACTTTTGTAGAAATGAAGTCTCACTATATTATCTTGATCTCCTGGGCTTAAGCAATCTTCCTGCCTCAGGCTCCCAAAGTGTTGGGATTATAGGCACCATGCCCAGCTTGGAACATCTACTATTCAGCCAATGATAGGTGTTCATCTCTGTGATTCCTGAGATGTAAAGTATATTGTTTCACCTTTCCTGAATTATTCTGGTAATGTTAACTTGTATACTTATTTTTTTTTTTGAGTTGGAGCCTCACTCCATCACCCAGACTGGAGTGCACTTGTATACTTTAAGATGTTAACATACAATTAATTTACTTCAAAAAACCATCAAGGAAGAATAAGTAACTGCAGCCATTCCTCAGATATAAATATTTTATATAAGATATATGATTACAAATAATTATTCAAGTTGTCCAAGCTAGTTTTTAGTCTTTAAGATCAAGAAAAGTAAATTTTCAGTATGCCAAAAGCTTTGATCATTAGGTAGTTTTTAGAGGTCTGATAAGCAAATAAAATTTATTCCTACACAAAAATTAAAGTGACATGCTTATCTTACGTAACTCCCTCATGTATAAGAATATAGGTAACAAACATTGCAACCTAGAGAAACTGACTAGCCCCAAACCAGTCAGCTAGTTAGTGGCAAAGGAAGTCATTGGATCACTAATTTTTCTTCTACTTTAATTTTTAATATTTTGTATTTTCCACAGCTGGCCATGGTTTAACATACTGCCATAAAACTAACAGGTTGTTGTTGCTTGGTACTGATGCCTGATACTAGTAATCTACTTTATTGGAACACTTACCTATAATGCTCTGGTGAATTAACAGTGCGGCTCTATGAAAACCAATCACCACACTGGTTAAAGACTTACTAGTCATATACAGGATATCTAGAACATTTAAGTGCTCTTTAAATGTTAAATAAATATTGAAAGATAAATATTAATTCCAGCAATTTCTTTTGCTACTATCAGACAGGGTCATGTTTTATAAGATAGCACCATCTACTTCCTATTTATTCAAAAACAATGAATACTTACAAAGAGTTGGGAAGTCTTCGAAGGAATATATAACAGCCTTAATTTTTTTCATTTTCCAGAATGGAAGATTGTTCTTACTTCATAAAGTATGTATTTTTTCTTATCATAACTCTCTCCCTCTGACAGGGATTTGATAAAGAACACCAAATACTTTCTTTTAAAAAATAATTAGAGTATTTTTAAAATACTGGCCTGGAACTCATGGGCTCCAGCCATCATCCTGCTTTAACTGCCCAAGTAGCAGGGACTACTGGCACCTGCCACCATGCTAGGGTAAACACCAAATACTTTCAACCCTTCTGTCATATCCTTTTTTGCCACCTAGATTTTCTATAGCTCTTCATGTGCTCACACACTGCTACCCTTTCCTCCTTAAGGTATCGAATTCTCACTTATAAGGCCAACACCCATTAGGTGACTACTGTATAACACTGTTTCTGCTGCTTTACATATATTGATTCATTTAACCCTCCTAATAGCTCGCTGAAGTAGGTACTACCATCTGTTTTTGATGAAAAAACCGAGGAACCAAGAGATCAAATAACTTGTCCAAAGTCAAAGGTAGTGATGGGGCTGGGTTGGGAAGCCAGTATTCTAACTACAGTCTGCTCTTCACCAGTTACATGGCTTCTCCAAAATAGGTACACTGGAAGCATATAGATGAGAAGATGAAACTCAGTGACCAATGAACTCAAAATCAATTTACTCTTTAAATTAAGACAAGTTAACTCCCAAACGTGTACTTTTTCTACTATATCAGAAAAGGAAGTATAGAATGGCTCTGCCACTCAAGAGCTCGATTACCTTGAGTTACTTCTTTGCCGCAGTTTCCTTTATCTTAAAAATGTGGACAATATCATGTACCACATAGGGTGAGAAAATAAGGAAATACTAATAAAGAGCTCAGAGCTTAGTACCTCAGTAAGCACTTATTAATTTCAACCTCTTTTATTGTAAGAAAACAACTTTGAGGAAGCAGTTGTAAACCTGAGGTTAAGGGAATGAAAGTTGAAATTAAGTTGGTCTGGGTTCAAATCTCAAGCAGGTGTCCTCGACCTGCTGGGTTCAGATGATCCTTCCCCTCAGCCTTCCGAGTAGCTGGAACTACAGGTGTGCACTACCATGCCTGGTTAAAATTTTTATTTTTTTTTTGAGTTGGAGTCTCACTCTGTCGCCCAGGCTGGAGTGCAGTGGCACACTCATGGCCACCCCAGCACCGACCTGCTGGGCTCAAGCACTCCTTCCGCCTCAGCCTTTCAAGTAGAACTACATGCACGCGCTACCAGTCAGCTAGTTTTTTGATTTATTGCAGAGACGAGGTTTCACCGTGTTGCCCAGGCTGGTCTTGAACCCATGGGCTCAGGCAATCCTATTGCCTCGGCCCTCCAAAGTGCTAGGATTACAGGCGAGTCACCGCACCCGGCCAATTTTTAAAAATTGTGGAGACAGGGTCTAGCCACGTTGCCAAGGTTGGTCTCCAACCCCTGGGCTCAGGCAATCCTCTCAACTAGGCTTCCAAAAGTGGGATTACAGGCGTGAGTCACTGTGCCCGGCCATCCTAAGTATTTGTGAGTTCACCATCTCAACTTCTTTTTTTTAACCTACTATAAAGACCAGAATAACTGTCAAGAAACATGTAATTTTGTTACCACCCGAAGCTGTCACTTACCAAGTAGTAATCACACATTTTTAGCAAATGGAGCATGAATACAAGCAGCAACCACTCCAAATCACCAGTACAGACAGGAAATGCAATTTTTACCTTATTTACCACATGAAGAACTATTAGAAAATATTGACAGTTGATGTAATCAGGGTATATATTTTTCTTCTGCTTTTAAGCAAAGTTTCTCTTCATTCCTATGTTTTTAAGCCACACAGAATGTATGAGAGCCATGTTAACATTAAACTCATTTACTAACTGGTATCCTGCCCAAGGATTATACTTAGGTAAATAAAACATATATCAGAACTATTTTATAGACTGTCTTACAAATAAGATTATTGCCAAAGGTGCATTTTCGTTATGTAAAAGTTATAAGTGTTTTGAAGTCTGATTAATGTGCCACAACTAGTTGTGAAATTTTCCTAGAAAACTTGGAAAACTGGAGAATCTTTTCAACATCATCTCTTTTCTCAAGCACTTTCATATTGCTCCTACAGTTCTTAGTATGATCTTAATATAAATTAGATAATAAACTGAACAATAAGCTGAATAAATGTCCTAGCTGATAAGAACCTTTAAAATATAAAGTTAGGCATTATATAGTAATACAATCACTTTAGTCAAAAAGAAAAATTTATTGATATAAAAAATTGTCAAAAAGTTTAAGCTAAGCAAAAATTTCATTTAAGCTTAATGCTCTTTTTAACTCCTGCACGAATGCCAGATAATTCACCACTGTAACGCTGCTCTTCTCTACGAACTTCACGAACCTGGCCTCTTCTTCGAATTTTGGCTCTTCTGAACTTCTCCCTGTGTTTCACTCTGGGATTGCGGTCAATCTTCTTTCTCCTAGGAGTAAGTCCCCTATTTTTAGCAATCTGATAGGTAATGGCTCTCTTTGTATTTTGATCTTCAAGTGCCTGTTCTTCGGTGCTGTCTTCTTTCTTTCTCTTCAACCTTTGCCTTGCTTCCATTTCTTTATAGTGTTTCAGTTCAGCTCCTTCGTCAAAATCAGAATCATCAGAAAGGTCTCTAACAGTAGAAGTCTTCGAAACAGACTGTGGTTTGGCCTTGGAGGATAACGCTTTTGGGTTCAGTTCTTTCTTTACAGCATTATCCTTAAGTGTGAGCAGATAACGAATTTCTGAGGACAGCTTCTCATCCACAACCGACAGCTTATTGATCAAATTTCGGTAGGTAACAAGCCTTTCTATGACAGGATGTCCGTGTGCAGGGACTCTCTTAGCTTTCAGGATCAAATAAAAACTGATGTTGGAGCAGTAATTCAAGTAGAGGTTGTACTTGGTCCTCAAGTATTGGCTTCCTTTCCCGGGTGGAATGACCCCTTGCTCCACCAACTGTAACAATGGCTCCAGCTCATCTTTCACCTCTGTTAACTTGACTTTCAGGTCTTCCATCAGCTCCAAGAGCTCTGGCGATTCTTTTCGCAACATTTTCAGCTTCTCTTTCACCGAAACTTTAGCCAAATCCTTCTCGACTCGTGTCTCCGCCTCATCTACCCGAGGCACCGGTTTTGCAAAGGCCTCCACCCAGGCGACCCCAAAATCATCTTCCTGCAGGGCTTGGGCTAGGCGCCGCTGAAGGATCTGCGCCTCCTCCTCCTCCTCCCTCTCCTCCTCCTCCACTTCTTGTTGACTCTGCCGGCCTCGGGACTTGGAACCGTAGTCCGTGTCGTAATACAGTTTTTTCCTCTGACCCCACGACAAACTGGGATCCACAGAGGCCTCAGCTTCACTCTGCACGGAGCTCCCACCATCATCATCATCCTCACCCTCCTCCGTATCCCCTGCACTCCCTCCATCGTCGTCGTCCTCATCGCCAACATCTAGGGCTAGTACCTCCTCCTCCTCCTCGCCATCCTCCTCGTCTCCGCTCTCTACTTCGTTCCAGCCCTTAGCCAGGGCGGCCTGGGATCGCGCCTCATGAAACTCATCTACTTGGTCCTGGTAGTAGCGGGAGTCCCCTGGTGACGGTGGCAATTCTGCGTTGTCTTCATTTTCGTCCGCAGAAGTGCGGCCCGCCTTGGCTCGCACAGCTGCCCACTTGGCTGCTCCACGCCGCCGGGATCTCCCCACCATGGCTCACCCACGCTCTCAGGCTCTACAGCGACACCGGACTTTGGGGACGAGCCACACGCCCCAGCAACACGCCGCTTTTAACGGCCGCGCGCTCGCTTACCACGCGAGTCGGCGGACGCTCGGTCGGACACAGGCGCTTCCGCCTCCTTCCGGCTCCCAGCATGCTCCCCGCGTAGCGTGTGAACCAGAACTTCCGCTCGATCTCTAGGCAGGGTCACGTTGACACCCCTTGCATTTTCGCTGTGCTTCCGGTGAATTAAAATCCTTCCGTGTGGGAACAATAGGTTGAGGAAGTTCCGTTCCCTAGAACTCTTTCCGGAGTCTTCCGTACTTGCTCTCGCGAGCCTGGGCGTGGCTGGGGGACGGAATCCTGACAGCATGGCCCGGCGAGGTCATCGGGCCCGGTAGATGGCGCTGGACTTCTGCGCCTGGAGCTTCACTGCGCACGTGCCCGGCGACAGGGCGGGGAGCAGTGTGTCCGCGGAGGCAGTTTTCCTGTTTCTTGGGTTTGTCAACCTGGAAGGGTCTCAGGTTGCTTTTTCGCTGCAACTTCTAAATAGCACGTTTCGGGACACGGCGGCCTGCGCTGGACCCCACCGTCCCACGCCAGCTCCGGGAGGGCGCGGGCCTCCAACCCCTCCCTGCCCGCGCGACCTGTTACTGGGGACCCAGGGGGCACGGGGGAAGGCAGAGCCCCGCTCTGGTGGCAGCAGAGATGGATGCTCTTGAGAAGGGGAGCAGCTCCGCGATCTCTCTCTCTTTCTCTTTCTCTCTCTCTCTCTCTCTTTCTCTCTCTGTCTCTGAGGTTATAGTGAGCTCTGCTTGTGCCATTGCACTCACGACATCTCGTTTTGAGTGGAAGGCGAGTTTGGAAGGTGACACTTGCTCGCTCCGAGGCCGCTGCCCTAATTCTCCAGCGCGGATTCCGCGCCAGGCTGGCGTGCCAGGCCGTGAGCTGGGCTCGGGAGAACCCGGGTGGGCAACAGCCTACGCTGTCCCCACCCTCCTGGAACGTGCGGCCCCCCGGGGACGCGCCTTGACCAGGGGATCACAGGACCCTGCCAGAGTGTCACGAGGAGGAGGGCAGTGATGCGCGCTGGGGACCATCCCCCAGCAGGTGGCGGCCCTCAGGGCACACGTGCCATCCTTTTGGGGCTCGCCTTCTCCCTGAAAAAGGGCTTGGAGCTTGGCCTGCCCGGTGGCTCCCGCCTGTAATCCCAGCACTTGGGAGGCTCACAAGAGGACTGTCTGGGCCCAGGAGTTGAAGACCATCCCGGGCAACTTAGGAAACCTCGTGTCTACCAAAATAAAAAAAAATTAGCCAGACCTGGTGGTGCACCTGTAGTCCTGAGGCAGGGTAGCTAGCACAGGTTAGACATAGATAGGTAAATTCTCATAGGCCGATTTTAGGAAGCGTTGGGAGATTTTTGAAATTAAATTTTGCTGCAGACCAAGCTGACAGTCTACCCTATTCCCTCAACCAAACAAAAGAAAATCCCATCAGATGTAAAAATAGGACAGCCCAACCTTTCAGCTCAAAGGCTCAACCCCTCCCTCTCCCCAGCTTGTTTTATAAACACGTTAACCTAATCAGCCCATCCTGACCTTCATGACAGTTACCATCACCGTGGCAGCAGTCATGTGACTAACCCATCTGCCTGCTGTCAGTAGCTGCGCTTACCTGCCCATTGGTGACGATGTGGTCGAGACCACCACCCAATCACCTTAATGACCTACCCCGATCAAAGGGAAGGTTTAAAAGGCACTCGCCTCCAAACAGCAGCTGCCATTAATTTGTTAAACTGTAGTGTCTCTACGTGGCTCTTTGAAGTGTGGCCAACATATTTTCTTAGCTTGGCCCCCTCCCCTACTTTGGGGAGATGAGTCTCCTTTCTCTGTCTCTCTGTCTCTCTGTCTCTCTCTCTCTCTCTAATTTACTTTCGAAATAAACTTTGCTTGAAAACTTTGCTGGCCACTCTAAAATTCATTTTAGAAATGAGCCAAAAAATCCACAGGTTTTGTGCTGCTCTGCACTGGCATCAGTCCCAGCTACCGCGGTAGATGGAGGCAGAAGGATTGCCTGAGCCCAGGAGGTCTGGTGAACCATGATGCTGCTACTGCACTCCAGCCAAGGCGACAGAATAAAACTCTGATCAAAAAACCAAAAGTGCTTGCACAAAGTAGAGGTCCAATCGCTATTTGTTTAATGAATAAGTGTTGAGATTACAGTCCCCAGTGCCAAAAAAAGGTATACACATTTTAAGTATGACATTCATGCAAAGGATGGTATTAATCAAATGAATGCTAGTGTCATCATACGACCAGCAGGACAAAGAAAATGGCAGAAGCACACTTGAGCAAATGTCATACTACACATTTCTATACCATGTTAAAGTTTGTGTGTATGTATCTATATATGTATACATACACACAAACTTTAACATGGTGGCAAAGAGATAGGCACTCAGTAGCTCCTCTCCCAGACAAGCCTATCATAAGTCAAACACCAGGAAGGACTCCCCAGTAAACTGGAATTATGTTTTGGAGGACGGGCCTCTTGTAGTCAGGCTTCCCACACTAGCTAAAAGTTCTGGGAACCCATGGTATCAGTGTACCAGCTAGCATTGTGAGAGGCTGCATTCCACTTCAATGAATGTGTGTGTGTGTGTGTGTGTGTGTGTGTGCGTGTGTGTGTGTGTGTATGTATTTATTTATTTTTTTTGACAAACCCTTGTGTTGAGGGCTGACTCTCAGTAGATCGCAGCGAGGGAGCTGCTCTGCTACATACGAAATCCTAACTCAGAAGTAGGTCATCTGTGAACGGTTTAGCATAAGGTTCCCCACGAGCATGCAGTGCGTGAGGGGCAAGGGGCAGCCACCTTTCCGTCCCGCCCCGAGTCCCCGCATGAGCTCTGCACTGGACCCCAACCAATGCTGGGCAAAGGGCACCCTGCCACCGCCGAGGCATCCTGCTGGCGGGGGACCGGCAAACTGAGGCCAACCGAGCTACAGCGGCCTTGCCATATCGTTTTGCCTGGACGGGATTCTGACTTAGAGGCGTTCAGTCATAATCCCACACGGTGAATGTATTTTTTTCTTTTTTTTGAGTCCCATTCTGTCACCCAGGCTGGAGTGCAGCAGCCCTCTCACGGCCTCCGTAGCCTCGATCTGCTAGCCTCAGGCGATCCTTCTCCTTCAGCCTTCCAAGTAGCTGGAACCAACTACTTTCATTTTATACCTGAAGATTTTGCCTTCAGCAAGTATTAACTAAGAATGCCACACACTGTAGTGGATCCAAAAGTGAATTAGTCAGTGAAGCTTGTAATCAAGTAGAAAAGAAGACGAATGCAGATTGCTAGACTAGAGGGCAGTGTGTGATACAAACCTAGTGCTCTAAGAGATGAGAGGGGTGAGAGATAACCTTGAGATTGTTATTTTGGAAATACTGCTTAAAGAATGTGGCATCTAAACTGGGACTTTAATTATATCCTTGTTTTAACTGTGTTAAATTTTCATTCTGTCTAAACATTAAACTTTTAGGCACATAAAACAAATATCAATTGTTCTGTTCATTTTCACTGCAAATTATTTGAGAATGTATAGTCATACTTCAAGACCAAAATGCATATATTATTATAGATAAATTAGAAAAATCTTTTAGATATTTTAAATGGGAATGATTCCATTAATATTATTTAGCTTATACTAAATATTATATTTCCTAATCAGAACAGAGTTGCAATATTCAATATCCAAAGAGTATTTATTGATTCCAGATTATTTTTTTATTAGGGACAGTCTTACTACCTTCCCTAGGCTGAACTAAAACTCTTGTGCTCAAGTGATCTCCCACTTCAGCCTGAGTAGCTGGGACTACAAGTCCATGCCACATCTCTGGGCTTCTCAGGTCCTTTTGATAAAGTACAGCTTAAAAGTCAGTTCTTCAATTCCAGCAGCTCTCATGTATCTTTCCAAAGCCTAATCTTAGAATTATTTACCACTTATATAAGAAATTTTTTTGGTTGAAAATGTGTATTCCTAAAAAGATGGGTTAATAGCTTTATCATATCGTAAATGTATGCCAAATTAAAAACTAAAACACAGAGTCCCCAGAGAAATTGAACACATATTGAATAACAATTGACATTCAACGATTGCATTTATAGCAACTACGATTTATCACTAACTTGATTTTTTTAAAAAACATTATTGTGGTTTCTGGTTTAAGAATTAGCTACACTAATGTAGGCCAAGTTCTTTTTTTTTTTTTTTTTTAAGAATACTCATTTTGTCTTACTCTAGCCCCTGTACAGGATTTTTCTTACTGTGGAACATAGAGGGGTGTGTGAATGACACCCTAGGTGATGATACACTAGGATACTTCTTTCAGGGCCTGTGTTCTGGGTGTTGAAGTTATTCTGTGAACAGATGAGCTTAAACTGATCTCTGTTTCTTCCTGAACTATTGAAGCAATAATAATTAACAGTAGCTAACACTGAGTGCGTTTATTGTATACCAGGTTTACTGTTATAAACTCTTGACAGTCAAGGGACTATAATAATCTCTTATTTAGAGAAGAGAAAACTGAGGCACATAGAACTTAAGTGAGGTCATAAAGCTAGTAAGTGGTAGAACCTTCTAGATTTGGGCCCAGACAGTCCAGCACCAGAATTCATGCTGTACTGTAACTAGCTATTGCTCTATACTGACTTAAAACTGTTCCCTTACTCCCAATTTAGTCTCTGTGGTGCATTGGATCCTGCGTTGTTAGATATACCCTCCTAGAGTACAATTTCTATCACCCTACACCGTGGTTCAAAAACTTTCAATTACTCTCAGTTACTATAAAGATAAAGTTTACAGCAGACATGACCCTCCAGCCATACTGTTCATTACTTTCCTACTGGAGCCTTCAGTACTAACTCAAGGGCTCTACTGCACTTTATTCTTCAAACATTGCTCTGCAGTTTCCTTACTTGTTACTTTGTTCATCTTTTCAGAGTTCACGTAATTACCTGTATTAGAAACGTATAAATCACCACAGGCATCTTTTTTGTTAAGATATTCTCACACAGACCCAGTCATAAGGGGACCTGTATGAGGCTGTTGAAAAGTTATTTTTGCTCTGACCTGGGCTGTACAACCTTTCCTGTGCCGTCTTTTATCTTTTCCTTGAGATGTCTGTCCTTTCCTTGATCTTGAGCTGTGGTGTTATCTTTGTGTTTTTGAGTTGGAGTCTCACTCTGTGGCCCAGGCTGGAGTGCAGTGGCAGGCTCACGGCCACCACAGTCTCGACCTGCTGGGCTCAGGCGATCCTTCCACCTCAGTCTTCCAAGTAGCTGGAACTACAGGCACGCGCCACCACGCCTGGCTAATTTTTTGATTTATTATAGAGATGAGGTCTCACCAAGTTGACCAGGCTGGTCTTGAACCTGTGGGCTCAGGCAATCCTCTCACCTTGGCCCCCCAATGTGCTGGGATTATAAGTGTGAGCCACCGCACCTGGCCTGTTGTTTTTTTTTTAATTAAGTCTTTGATTGAGCCCTTTGATTATATTAAATAAATATGTTTTTTTAAAAAAGAGTTATTTTTGGTAGAAGGAAGTTACCAACAGCCTGGATGTCCATCCCTGGGAGAGCAGATCAGTAAAATGTCACAGTTGAACAGCATGGAACTTAGGAGCAGAGAGTGACCTTAGATTCTGGCTTGTCCTGGCTAGCCCTGTTTAGTCTGTTTTTTTCCCCCCAGTGTAATTATCAAAGCACTTCCTTTTACTCTTGTGATTCAGATGACAAGTTTTATAGTCATCTTAACTACACAGTAATTGGAAGTAGTGGATTATATGTCCATATAGCCACTTGAGTGAGTCTTAAGAACGGTGTGCTAAGGGAAAAAAGTAAAAAATACAATGTAATAAGTAATAAAATACCATTTGCATAAATTAAAAATGCATGCACAACAATATAATCATACACATTTTGTAAGAACATAATCAAACAAAATAATATGCATTAAACACCCAAAAAACTACTGCTTGTGAAAGGATGAAGAATGGGATGAGGTTTGGAGACTAGAAGGAATAGGAGAGAAACATACCACAAACCAATGATAATGTGCCAGGAACCAAGGAGGATGAATTAACTGTATCTGAAGTTCAATGAAAAAGCAAATAAGCAAACAAACAAACAAAAATGACCATATCAATTCCCAACTTAAAATCCTTCAAAAGCTTCCCAGCATCTATAGGATCAAGTTCACATGCCTTGTGGTCTGACTCCTGCATGGGAAACAAACTTCCTTTTGTGCATGATTGTGCTTGATTTGTGTTGTTCAGAATGACTTCTTCCTGTCATATGCACAGCCAAGTTCCGACTCAGACTCCAAAGGTTGTGGTTTCCAAGATAGATTCTAGATTATATGGTAATCTTCTTTCTTGGCAGAAGGTGAGGGCTGGGAAGGCAGGGAAAATATATTTAATCCAGGTGAATATGCTTCTGTACTTAGTGTCAGCATTTGAGAGCAGAGACCTCTAACAGTGTCTTTTGAGTTTCTTAGTTATCAGCACAAGTCTTTAATTTTTAAATTTAAAAGTGATTAATATATAAGATGAAATATATAATACACAGCTTTTGTGAACTTAAGATAATAGCCAGGTGTGGTGGCTTGTGCCTGTAATCCCAGCACTTTGGGAGGTTGAGGCGAGAGGATTACCAGAGCCCAGGGGTTTGAGACCAACCTGGGCAACATGGCGAGACCTCATCTCTACAATAAAAATCAAAAAATTTGCCAGGTATGGTGGCGTGTGCCTGTAGTTACAGCTACTTGGAAGGCTGAGGTGGAAGGATTGCTTGAGCCCAGCAGGTCAAGGCTGCGGTGGCCGTGGGCGTGCCACTGCACTCCAGTCTGGGTGACAGAGTGAGACTCTGACTAAAAAAAAAAAAAAAAAAAAAAAAAAAGATAATAGTTGATGCATATTACTTTTTATGGCAGCATTACAGGCTAGATTGAGATGACTGAAGCTGTTAAAAGAAGTAACATTTTTATGCTCAGAAAGGTAGTAATAGTAAAATAATAATTTGATCTGAGAATAATAATGATAAAATGTATTCTTGGTATTAATAGCTACCAATTTATTCGGATAATTTAATATAATCACAGGAACTTGCTGAACTATTTTTGAGTGCAAAAAAGAAAGAAGGCTTATTTTTAGTTACAAGAAAGAAAATGGAAGAGATGAATGCCATCTGCTTTCATCTCATCTGGTTTCATCTGTCAGAACCACTTACTCTGAGAGCAATATGTTACAGATTCTTTTTGCAAATAGGGTCTGTATCTATTTTTAGTCACAAAAATTCTAAAAGTGATTTGGAAGTAAAATACAGAACTTCTGCCTAAATATGCAATAAATATTTGAACCTTTAAAGCTTTTAGTTAAAAAGGACCTGGTTTGGTAGGCTTAATTACAAAATGAAGAATTTAACACAATTGTGATGCTGTTTTCCCTTCCAAACTCCAATTCAACTAAAAACGATGTCATCATTTTCTAAACATAATTTTAATCCCCTTTTATTTATTTATTTACTTATTTATTTATTTATTTATTTATTTATTTTGAGTTGGAGTCTCACTCTGTCGCCCAGACTGGAGTGCAGTGGCCGCTTCCAGCCACCGCAGCCTCAACCTGCTGGGCTCCGGTGATCCTTCCACCTCAGCCTTCCGAGCAGCCGGAATTACAGGCGCGCGCTACCACGCCCGGCTGATTTTTGATTTGTTGTAGAGATAAGGTCTCGTTGCCCAGGCGGGTCTCGAACCCGCGGGATCAGGCAATCCATTCACCTCAGCCTCCCAAAGGCGCGGGATTACAGGCTGAGCCACCGAGCCCGGCCCCTTTCATTTTTTAATGAGGAAACTTGTAAACACAACGACTCATATGTTAACTTTTGATCCAATGATACTTATAGCTTTGATGGTGGAGGGCTTTAGAAACACAGCTTGTGTATAATTTTTTTCCTGAATCATCTTTCATTCTCCATAGAAAAAAAGTTCGTGGCTCTAAGCCTCATACTCGGGAATACCTTTATCTGGCCCCAACTTATTTTTCCAGTAGGTTCCTACCACTTCACGAATTCTACATTCCAGACACACTACTCATTGTTCTTTTTCTTTCTGCAACTTCTTTCTCTTGGCCCTCTGCTTAGGCTGCACATCTCAACTTTACATGACCTTCAAGGTCCACATAAAATCATACATTCTTCATGTTCCTTCTCTGATATGCTTTGTTTCCATTAACATCTTCATTTTTTCCTGTCTTAGGGATTTCTAAACCTTTTCTTTCTTTCTTTCTTTTTGAGTCGGGATCTCACTCTGTCACTCAGACTGGAGTACAGTGGCACTCACAGCCACTGTAGCCTCCCAGGCTCAAGCAGTCCTCCTACCTCAGCCTTCCTAATAACTGGGACTACAGGAATTTACCACCATGCCTGGCTAGTTTTTTATTTTTATAGAGAGGAGGTCCCGCTATGCTACCTGGGCAGGTCTTGAACTTTTTGGCTCAAGCAATCCTCCTGCCTCGGCCTCCCAAAGTGTTGAGATTACGGACATGAGCCACTGCACATGGCCTATACTTGCCTTTTCTGTCAGATAATACCATTCATCTTTGTAAATCTTGTAATATCTAATATAGTTACTTATACATAGTAAATACCGATATGTAGCTGTTCAAAAATGAGTTAAATTGAGTTCCGTTAAATTTCAATAAGATATTAGAAGTTATTGAAAACAACCTAAGAATTTAATGAGCTATTTGCAATGTGACCTTAATCTATGTCTATTTTGGTTATTAGGAGATAAATTAGACTTTATGCCAAGAGTAAAGGGGAACCACTGGAGGGTTTTAAACGGGAAAGATTGGAGAATTGACAGAAAGAAGTTAGTGCAAGATTTTTACGATCATCTAGGTGATTGATTTTTGTGTCTACACTAGGGTCCTGGGAATAAGAATATGAAAAGTAGACATATTAAGAGCTAATTTGGAAACAGTATTATAGCTTTAGTGTTTGATTAAGTAAGAGGGTGAGGAGTTACAGTGACTCTTGGGTTTTCTTGGACAAGTCAATGGATGATGTTCCTTCCACTAAGATTGAAAACTCGGGAGAAAAGGACTTAGCAGAGGGCAGGAAATGGGAAGTTAAGTTTTGGATACATTGCATTTGAGCTATCTATGAAGAGAGTCATGTCTTCAGATGTCTTCTAGACAGTTGGATTTAGGGGTCTGAAGCCTGGAAGAAAATAATCTGAACTAGGAGATTTTGGGGTCTTTCAAAATCAGTTGAAACATGGGACTATATTTGATATTTAACTAAAAGCAAACAAAATCAGACTCTAGATTGTTTTGACCTAAGTAGCTAGCACACATGAAGGAATGGACCAAAAGAGCTACAGGACCTGCTGCCCCTACAGTTTATAGGACTGTCTCCAGGTGTCAAAAGGCTTGGGTTAAAAACTGAGCAATTAAATATGTAATTAAAGCCTCAGTGTGCACCTGACTCACATTTTTATCACATCTCAAAGTTGTAATAGCAGTCTAGGCTTCTTCCATTTGTTATTATCAAGAACATTGAATATTTGGCCAGGAGTAGTGACTTATGTCTGTAATCCCAGCATTTGGGGAGGCTGAGGCAGGAGGATTGCTTGAGCCCAGGAGTTTGAGACCAGCCTGGGCAATATAACAAAGTCTCGTCTTTACAAAAAGTAAAAAAAAAAAAAAAAAAAATTATCCTGGTGTGGTGGCATGTACCTGTAGTCCCAGCTACTTAGCTGAGGTGGAAGGATCACCCGAACCTGGGAGGTCAAGGCTGTAGAGAGCTGTGATTGTGCCACGGCACTCCAGCCTGGGCGACAGAGTAAGACCCTGACTCAAAAAAAAAAAAAGGAATATTTTGGTAGATACTATTTGTAGGGACTGTACTAGGTACTTTAAGCCCATTATCTTATTTAATTCTCACAATGTGCCATTATTATCCTTTTTTTACAAGTGAGGCTCGGAAGTGTGAAGTAATTTGCCCAAGATTATATATCTGGTGGTGAGCCCAAGACAGTGTCACCCTGAGGTTGGTTTACTAAATTATCGTATTCTATTATTTCCTAGTCTATATTTTATCACCAGTGAAGTACTTGATACGTAGCTGTTCAAAAATGAGTTAAATTGAGCTCCGTTAAATTTCAGTAAGATATGGCCTCAGAGCCATAGACACTCAGAGACATGGTATCAATTGTAACAAATACAATAGCATCAAAATAGGTGAATTAGGGCATCAGTCCTATTGCATTTCTCCTGTTTTGTTTTGGGGCCTGAGAAATATGAATGTCATAGGTATGTTCAGAGTACAGGCAAATAATCATAAAACATCATAAGCGAATGTTATCCAGAGATTGGTCCATTGTAACTTAATTAATTAATTTTGGAAATATTTCATCTTTTATTTTATTTGTTTCTGTGATATTGATAAAAATTGTTTAGTCAGCTGGGTGCAGTGGCTCATGGCTATAATCAATCCCAGCAATTTGGGAGGCCGAGGTGAGAGGATTGTCTGAGCCCACGGGTTCGAGACCAACCTGGTCAACTTGGTGAGACCTCATCTCTACAATAAATAAAAAAATTAGCTGGGCATGGTGGCGCGTGCCTGTAGTTCCAGCTACTTGGAAGGCTGAGGTGGAAGGATCGCCTGAGCCCAGCAGGTCAAGGCTGCGGTGGCTGTGAGCATGCCACTGCGCTCCAGCCTTGGTGCCAGAGTGAGACTCTAACTGAAAAAAAAAAATGTTTAGTCATTGTAATTTACTTCCTTTTAATTTTCTTTCTTTTTTTTTTTTGAGAAAGCAGGATTTATTGAGAGGACAGAAAAGCTCCCACAGTGGGAGGGGACCTGAAGGAGTTGCCCTTAATCTGTTTTTGTCTTCAATGATGGCCATATCAGAGCTCATTCCCTACTGTGTTTATTAACCAGGATCATGAATGTTGTATTATACGATATTTAAAGTAACAGTAAATATGTCATTTAAGTGTTTTAGACACACACAAATTACTAATAATACCCTGATATTATATTTGAAAACTTGTTTCATGTTGCTAAGGAACTGAATTGAGTGAAAATGTTAAATAACCAAGTATATATTGGCAGTATCTATACAGAATCCCTACTCCACAACCAAATCATATAAATACCAAATTTATATCCATGTAAAATGTTTTAATTTTGCACAGCATACAATAACATTTGAGGTACTGAAGGGTACGTGTGTTGAAAAATATGTAGTGTATGTTCTTTGGACTCATACTGACATATTGAACTTTCATTTCCTCAAATGGTTATGTTATTTCTCAACTCCAAATTGTCAAAAATGTTGTATTTTCTACCTAGACCACATTTATCCCCTCCCCCCCCTTTTTGGCTTAACTTCTCCTTATCTTTCAGTCTCAGCCTAGACATCACTTCCCCTGGGGAGCTTTACTTGACCTTGCCTACCTCTCCCGCCCAGCATCTGTGCTCCTATGGTACACTGTACTTCATCATCTTAGAAATATACATTATTATTTCCCACTAGACTGTATGCCTATCTGATCCAAGGTAAGAGCTATTTTGTTCACTTGCATCCCTGCCATGTGGAATAACTGCAGATATATATTTGTTGTCAGCCAGGCATGTTGACTCATGCCTACAATCCCAGCATTTTGGGAGGCCAAGGCAGAAGGATTGCTTGAGACCAGGAGTTCAAGACCAGCTTAGGCAATTTAGTGAGACATCATCTCTACAAAAAATTAAAAATTTGCTGGACATGGTGGTAGGTGCCTGTAGTCCTGGGTACTTGGCAGACTGAGGCAGGAGGATTGCCTGAGCCCAGGAAGTCAAGACTGCAGTCAGCCACGATTATGCCACTACACTCCATCCTGGGTGACAAAGTGAGTCAGTCTCTTTCCGTATCTATATCTATATCTAATCTCTCTATATCATCTATATCTAATGATGTAAACACTGAATAGAAGAGTTAGAACAAGAAAAGTCTTATTTTCTCACCTATTTTCCCAGCTAAATCTTTAGAGTTCCCTTTTGGTGTACTTTCATATCCTTTTTAGGGGGGTGCCAGTTGATACTGCTCTTTATGAGCCCCTTTATCCAACTAGAAAATATTAATTTAATATAGGAGATAAATGATACTCATATTAAGAAAAGTGATACAAATAAATATATATGCATTCCCTGGCTCACGGCCTCTTCCTTCAACTTCAAAACCAGCAGAGCAGGATTTTTGCATCTTTCACTGATTCTCTTGTTTCCCTCTTTTGCTTGTAAGGAGTCTTGTGATTATATTAGACTCATCTGTATACTATCCCCATCTAAAGGTCAATTGATTAGCAACCTTAATTCCATCTGCAGCCAAAATTAGCTTGCTATGTAATGTAACATATCCGAAGGTTCTGAGAGTTAGGACAAGAACATCTTTGATGGATCATTACTCTACCTACAGTAATGGTTTAGCATTTATCTCAGTCTGAAAGAAGATGCTGCCTTTTCTGAATATGAAAGAATAATAATAGATACCAGAATAATTGAGTGTATAATGTTGTAGCCATGTTCTAGCATGTTCTATGCTTTATACTTACTAATTTAATTCTTACTAATCTTGTGAAGTATGTACTACTGTCATGCCCATATTACAGATGAAACCAAGAAAAAGAGATTTTATAACTTGCTAGAGTCCCATTTGAACTCAGGCGATCTGACTCCAGGGCCCTTACTCTTTGTTCAATAGGAAGACTGAGTAAAAGTATCTCTGAAGACAACTGCATCTGATATTTTAAAAATAATTGACCATGGATGTATCTTTTTATTATTAGAGAAAATGGACTTAGTATGGCACTTACATCTGATGTAAACACCGAATAGAAGCGTTAGAACAAGAAAAGTTTTGTTTTCTCACCTTTTTCCCCAACGAAATCTTTAGAGTTCCCTTTTGGTGTCCTTTCATACCCTTTCCTGGGGGGTGCCACTTGATATTGCTCTTTATGAACCCCTTTCTACAACTGGAAAACATTAATTAATTAATTATTTTTGAGTTGGAGTCTCACTCTGTCGCCCAGGCTGAAGTGCAGTGGCATGCTCACAGTCACTGCAGACGCAACCTGCTGGGCTCAGGTGATACTTCCACCTCAGCCTTCCAAGAAGCAGGAACCACAGATGTGTGCCACCATGCCTTACTAATTTTTTGATTTATTGTAGAGAGGAGGTCTTTCCAAGTTGCCCAGGCTGGTCTCAAACCCCTGGGCTCAGGCAATCCTCTCGCCTCCGCCTCCCAAAGTGCTGGGATGACAGGCATGAGCCACCACGCCGGGCCAAAAACATTAATATAGGAGATAAATTATACTTACATTAAGAAAAATGATAAAAATATAAATGTGCCAACCTGTGTTAAATGGTATATGAGATATAAGGTGAATGTATTAGTAGTGAGGAAACTGGGTAAAGTAGTGAACAGAAAAGAAGGATGTTAAGACTTACTAGAATTAGTTTTAAAGATTTTAGAATTTTTGACAAGCATTGGCAGGAAGAAAAGAGAAAGAAATTTATGGTAAGGAAAATGATAGAATAAAAAGATTCTGAAACAGGAATTATATACAGGAAGTCATAAATAGGAAAAGGAAAGCAGATATACGTGACTGGAGCAGACATGTCTCCCAAAAATAGATGAGAAGTTTCTTAGAGCAGAGAGGGCCTGGACCATTGCAGTCCATGAAATGAAAGAAGCATATTACCGTTATTTGAGGGGTTTCCAGGGAACCCTATTTTTTATTGTGTCCTCAGAGAGATTATCATGAAATCTAAATATATTTTTTTTCAAATGAACTTTTGGAAGTAGGCCATTTACAAGTTAGGACCTTCCCAGAATGTAGTCTGATGAGGAGAAAAAGATATCTGCATGTTGGTTAAACAACTGACAAGTAATATCTCGAATAGCAGTTCTATGAAAAGCCACTGCAGGTGCAAGTTTATTTAAAAACAGACCACAACACAGGTGCAATTCTCCTTATAAACATTTTACCACAAATATTACCCTATAGTCTATGTGGAAAGCTGTTGGAAAGAAAAAATTCAGTTTGTTTCTATTAGTTTTTTAATTTTTAGAAAGAATTTTGGGTGAAGTTTCTTCCTCATATTTTAAGTTCTGCTTAAATTTAGTTTTTGCCATTTTGGTATCTACATAAAAATTTTACATATACTGTGATTGACTAGAGATCAATATTTGAAGACACTCTGTGTGCAAGAACCAAATGTTTAGTGTTTAAAAAGTGTGCCAATTAGAAGAAATTTCTCCATTTAGATGTGAAAAAAAATTATGTTAATGAATTTTGGTATTGTAAAAGGTAAAATTGACTGGCAGTGAAGAGGCCTTGGCTCTACCTTTAGTTTAGAATGACTAAGATTCATTCTGAAATTCAAAATTGATTCTAAATTTGTACAATTCAAATGGAAAAAGAAACGATTAAAAAAGCCTGGTGTCATCTACCGTGGTCTCCCCCTCACTCTGCTGCAGCTCTCAGGCTTTTCTCCCTGCTCTTTGTCCTATGCAGGTCAAACTCTTTCCTATTTTATATCTTTTCCTTTCTTGGAACAGTGTCTGACTCTGTAGTAGGCAGAATAAATGTCCCCCCCAAAATGTCCATACACTAATCCCCGGAACCTGTGAACCTGTTATCCCTTACATAGCAAAAGGAATTTTACAGATGTGATTAAGGGGATGGGTCTTCATATAGAGATATTATCCTGGATTATCTAGATAGGCCCATTGTAATTATATGAGCCCTTAAAAAGAGAGAACTTTAGCCAGGCTCGGTGGCTCAACCTGTAATCCCGCACCTTTGGGAGACTGAGGTGAATGGATTGCCTGAGCCTGAGGGTTCAAGACCCGCCTGGGCAGTGAGACCTCATCTCTACAATAAATCAAAAAATCAGCCGGGCGTGGTAGCGCATGCCTGTAATTCCGGCTACTTGGAAGGCTGAGGTGGAAGGATCGCCGGAGCCCAGTAGGTCAAGGCTGTGGTGGCCGGGAGCGGCCACTGCACTCCAGACTGGGCGACAGAGTGAGATTCCAACTCAAAAAAAAAAAAAAAAAGAGAGAGAACTTTCTCTAGCTGAGAGCAGGAGAGACGAGGCAAAAACAGAGGTCAGAGATATATGAAGTATGAGAGCGACTTGAACCACTGTTGCTGGCTTTGAGGATGAAGGAAGCTGCTAGCTAGGGGATGCAGTCAGCCTCTAGATGCTGAGGACAACTCCCATCCCACATCCAGCAAGGAAATGGGACCCAGTTAAGAGCCAGGATGGCTGACACTTTGGTTTGGTTTTCACAATTTGAAACCAAAGCAGAGGAATTAGCCTGGCCTACCTAGCCTTCTGATTTACAGAAATCTGAGATAATTGATACGTGCTGTTTTAAGCTACTTAATCTGTGATAGCTTGTTAGGACAGCATAGAAAACTCGCATAGGCTCCTTCTCATTTGTTCCGGTCTCAGCCTAGATGTTACCTTCTCAGAGAGGCTTTTCCCAAGTATGTCTTCTGAAGTAGGATATCCCATCCCTATTCCACATGCTCTCTGTCACATTACTTTATTTCCTTGATAGCATTTATCACAAACTGTGATTATTTTATTTTGTTTTTTAAATCTGTCTTCCCCACCAGAGTATAGTTTCTGGGAAGACAGGACCTTCCCAGAGAAGGCCATCGTCATTGCTGTATTTTGGTACCAAGGGCACTACATCCTGGACACATTCATATTTGTCTGCCAGAAACATTTGTTCAAAATAATTTTTGATATAATAGTAAATGAGGTAACCCCAAATGGTGTAGTTGAGACATTAGGACAAGCAATGATATATCAATAGGGTGGAATATTGCACAACTACTTTAAAGGTTAATATGTATTCTAGATCAAATTTTGTAAATTGGTATATAAAATATGCAAATGACAAAAAAAGCACAAAATAGTAGAGTTGTGTAAAATGCATTTATCTATGCTTTTAAAGATTGGAAGCTAATTTTGGAAATAAAGTCTATTATTCATAATTCTGAACTTAATATTAAGCACTTGCTTAATCTAGAATAATATGAAAAACATGGGACCATTGTCTCTTAATCTACAAGATAGATTCAGTATTAAGATTCTGAAAGGGAAAGGATAGGCATGCATGTTTTGGGGCTGATAATTGGTCTTTTTTAAAAATAATGACTCAGTTGTTTTAAATTTATTCTGAATATATGAGTTGTAAACATGCATGCATTGTTTGGGGGTGATAATTAGTCTTTTAAAATAATGCCTCAATTGTTTTAAATGTATTCTGAATATACAAGTTATAAAGAATAATATAGCAAACCTATATACTATTACCCATACTCTACTGCTCAGTTTAAGAAATAAAACACTAGCCGGGCTCGGTGGCTCAGCCTGTAATCCTGCGCCTTTGGGAGGCTGAGGTGAGTGGATTGCCTGAGCCTGCGGTTTAGAGACCCGCATGGGCAGCGAGACCTCATCTTTACAATAAATCAAAAAATCAGCCCGGCGTGGTAGCGCATGCCTGTAATTCTGGCTACTTGGAAGGCTGAGGGGGAAGGATTGCTGGAGCCCAGCAGGTCGAGGTTGCGGTGGCCGGGAGTGGCCACTGCACTAAAGTCTGGGCGACAGAGTGAGACTCCAACTCAAAAAAAAAAAAAGAAAAAGAAAAAGAAATAAAACACTACAAATACCACTGCAGCTGTACACTCCTTAACATTATTTAGCATAGTTTTATACTTTTATTGCTAATGATCCTAGATAAATGTCTGCTTCTGTGGATTTGGACAGAGAGTGTCCTATGGGAGTTTAGGGAAGTCCAGAGCAACTGAACAAGGACTGAGTGGGAGGCTAGATTGTCATTCAGATCCAGGCCTTCAGTTCTGTCATAGTAAAACTCTTTTTACCCTTTGTTAGTAATTTATGCATAGCTGATTTGTAAAACCCTGGGGTGTTTTGGGACTTTCCGTTTGTTTAATATTAAATTAATAATAATTATATATTGATTATATATACACACATATGGAGATATATATATATATATATATGGATATATATGCACTTATATATATCCATATACACACTTTTGAATGCTTTGTCTTGATTCACTTCTCTTAGAGATTGCTTTTGCTTTGGTTTCTTTTGGCGGAAAATCTTTCCCCAGTAGACTGTCCCCCAGTTTTTTTCTCTGGGTTGACTCAGAAGTTACTTTTACAGTGTCTAGTGTCTCAAGCATAAGAAGCTAGAGATATAGTATATATGGAGAAGATACAAAGGCTGATATTCCTTTAGCATCTATTAGAAGCTATGTTTTAGGGAGAGAAATCTTTCATACCGATTTTGCCCTCATATTCTTTGCAAGTGTGACATTTAATTCTGGATTTTGGAGGCTGTTACAGGAATCTAGTTGTCAAAGCAGACATGGGGTTTCTCTGTAATAGACTCTGTAAATTTGTTAAATATAAAGTCCTTATATCAAGTATACATTTTACAGTTTTATTTTGAAATTATTTCTTTTTATCTCCTGTAAAATGAAAATTCTGGAGTCTATTCATGAGAGTGCTAAGAAAATGAAAGAAAATAAACTTCAGGGAAATCCAGAACTGATGATATCTTTTCATTTAACTAATCCCTAATAATGACACTAAAGATACTGTCAGTTATATTTAGGGCATCACCCACAAAAACTTATTTCTATTCTTCTAACACATTTGGGAACACTAAGTTATTTCTAAAATCTAAAAAATGTTTAGATTACTTAGAATTTGCAGATTTGACATTTAATCTGATGTTAAGTGTGAGTTTATTTACTTATTTATTTTTGGAGTCTCAGTCTTGTCGCCCAGGCTGGAGAGCAGAGGCACACTCACAGCCACCGCAACCTCGACCTGCTGGGCTTAGGTGATCCTTCCACCTCAGTTTTCCAAGTAGCTGGAACTACAGACGCAAGCCACCATGCACAGCTATCTTTTTGTGTGATTTAATGTAGAGATGAGGTCTCACCAAGTTGTCCAGGCTGGTCTCGAACCCCTGGGTTCAGGCAATCCTCTCACCTCAGGCTCCCAAAGTGCTGGTATTACAGGCTGAGCCACTGTGCCCGGCTGGTTTATTTTTTTTCCTCTGATTTTTTTGGAACTGATTGATCAATACTTTAATTACTAAAACTTGTTTTCAGATAAAGTTCAAGGACAAGTGGGAAATATAAATTATTACACTAAATGTAGAATTAATCCATTAGGAGGAAAATCAAGAGATTTTAGCTACATCTTAGATTTAAGCCAAGAAAGCTATTAAATATATCATCATCCCTTTTAAGTGTTTAAGTGGCAAAATGCCAGGCTGCTATCAAGAGTCTTTTTATGTTAGGGAAGACTTTCAAGGGGGAGAAATGAGATTATATTAAAAATAAAGGCTAAAGGAGAGATTGATCTGTTATGGTAAGTATTCACATTACTATGGATGGAATGCAGATTTTTATTCTGTGTAATAGTTTGGATATATGAGTTACTTGAAATGAACTACTGTACCCCAAATGTGGTTATTAATGGATTGGTGTCAGTAGAGGTAGGACTTTAGATGTAGGCTGTGAAAGTCTATCTTGGGATAAACACTATTCCATTGAACATTTTTCTTAATGACTTTAATAAGGATCTGATGACATGCGTCAAGTTTGCAGATACTGTGAAGCTGAGAAAAATAATGTGCTAGGTTTTGGCAGCTGGATTTAGAAAAAAATCTAACACGTAATGTTGGTCTGAGTTTAGCAATACAAAACTTAGGGATCAATACTAAATCTCATAGCCAAAACCCAACTGTTTGTGTATTAAATGTGGAGAAGGCATTTCTTTATAAAGACACATTTTAAAATGGATTTTAGTTGATTATGCACTTAATTGAAGCCTATGGTGTAACATAGCTGCCAAAAAAGAGATAGTTACCTTAAGTGGCATTTGTTGAAAAATGTTACAGTTCTACTGTGTTTTGTGCTGGCCAGATAACACTTGACTGTTGTATACATATCTGGAAACTACACTGGAGCCTATCAAAAGGAAATAGAGAGAGAGAGAGAGAGAGAGAGAGAGAGAGAGAGAGAGAGAGAGAGAGAGAGAGAAACTGTTATTTCTAGAGGACTTAACTTTAGAGGCAGTTTTCTACTCCTTGTAAAAAATGTTCTCCATTCAGCTATCAATATCTTTTAGGCATTCCAAGTGATTTTATTTTTTTGATTAGGAAAGATGGTTTATTTAGAAAAGAAATTAGAGAGAGAAAGAGAAAGAAGGCGGATCCACTTCTCCGCTTCTCAAGGGAGAGAAGGAGCCAGATGTCTGAAGGAAATGTGATCCAATACTTGTTTTTGAAACTAAGGTTGAGTAACAAGACAATGCCACACTTCAGGAACTTTTATTCTCATGAGGAAACCAAATAAGAGTTTCAAAAAATGATAAGTACTATGAGGAAAATAACAGGGTAATAGGATAGTGTTTGGCAATTGGCAGGATGATTAACAACTGGGTAAGTTCTCTTTCAGGCAGGGATATTTGACTTGAGACTTGAATATGGTGATAACGAGCCAGCTCTGCAAGACTTCGGAAGTGTTCTAGGCAGAGGAACGAAAAATAACAGGGCCCTGAATGGAAGTGGCTGGAGAGTGGTGAGTGAAAGGGAGAGTTGTGGGAAAAAAGCGGGATAGTGATTTTTAGCTTATTCTAAGTGCAATGGGAAGCCAGCAGAGGATTTTAAATCACATGTGATCTGCTTTACCTTTTAGAAAGATCACTGTCTGCTAAATAGACAAGGACTTGTGGGGGTAAAACTGGATGTAGACAAGCATTTGGAGCAGTGAGTAGTTGACTGAGTTATAAATGTAAAACCATATTTTCCTCCAATGATTGCATCCAAATTACTCTAATTGAATTTTCCTTTGCCTTTTCTTGACAATGTTTTAAGAAGATTCCATAATTTTTGGTAATTTTCTATTATATTAAAAGTCTACTTTATTTGCTACGATACTAAACTTGCTATAAAAAATAAAAGTCTATTTTTAAAAAAGTCTAGTTCAGTCTAAAAACTTGTATCTCAAACTCACTTTTAATTTCAAGCCTCCATTCTGATCAAGATGGAATAACAGAGAGCAAATTTATCCTTCCATCTGAACTAACTAGAAAAAACTGACAATTGATGAAACGATGGCTTGTAAGACATTAGGCAATGAAGGACAGCCGCTTCTCTGAGTGACTGGAAACAAATGAGGAGACCTCTACCATGGCCCCAGATGCCTTGGAGAGAGTTTCCAGGCCCTGACTTCATTGGTGAATTCTGCCAGGCATTTAAGGCAGCAGTCCCTAACTGTGGAATCAGTGACCCGTTTTGTGGAAGACAGTTTTTCCACGGATGGTGGTGGGAGGTGAGGGGAATGTGCAGTCAAACCTCACTGCTAATGTTCATCTGCATTTGCAGCCGCTCCCCCGCGCTAGCATCACCACCTCAGCTCCATCTCAGATCACCAGGCATTAGATTCTCATAAGGAGCGAGCAGCCTAGACCCCTTGCATGTGCAGTCCCCAATAGAGTTTGCACTCCTAACAGACTCTAATGCTGCCTCTAATCTGACAGAAGGCGGAGCTCAGGTGGTAATGAGAGCAATGGCGAGCGGCTGTAAATACAGATGAAGCTTCACCAGTTTGCCTGCTGCTCACCTCCTGGTATGTGGCCTGGTTCCTAATGGGTCATGGACCAGTATTGGTCTGTGGCCTGGAGGGTGGGGACCCCTGATTTAAGGAAAAATAATAATACTAATTCTACAGAAAATCTTCTAGAAAATTAGAGAAGAGGAAATAATTCTAAACTCATTCTTTTGGGATAGCTTTATCATAATTACAAAACCAGGCAAAGACATGAAAGGAAAAGAATGTTTCAAACAAATATGCTTCATGAATATAAAAGTGGAAATTCTAAGCAAAATATTAGTTAATCAAATTCAATAATTTATAAAAAGGATATTACATCATGATTAAGTGAGGGTTATACTAGGAATACAAGGTTAGTTTAACATTTAAGTATAAATACAATTCACCATATCAACAACCTTAAAAAGGAAACTCATATGATCATCTCAACAGAGAAAAAATATTGGAAGAAAATCCTATAGCCATTTCTGATAAAAAATGCTCAGCAAACTAGAAATAGAAGGAAACTTCCTCAACTTAATGAAGAGGATCCAAGAAAAACCTAACATCATACTTAAAAACTATATTCTTAGAATGTGAACTTTTTTTTTTTTGAGTCGAGGTGTCACTGAGTCACCCAGGCTGGAGTACAATGGCACGATCATTGTACAATGGACCACAGCCTCAACTTCCTAGGCTTAGGCAATCCTGCTTCAGTCTTCCCAGTAGTTGAGACTACAGGCACATGCCACCACACCTAGCTAATTTTTTTTTTTTTTTTGAGTCAGGGACTCACTCTGTCTCCCAGACCGGATTGCCGTGGCACGATCATGGGTCACCAAAGCCTCAACCTCTTGGGCTTAGGCAATCCTTCTGCTTCAGTCTCCCCAGTAGTTGGGACTACAGGTATATGCCACCACACCCAGCAAAGTTTTCTGATGTTTTGTAGAGATGAGGTCTCACTATGTTGCCTAGGTTGGTCTCGAACTCCTGGGTTCAAGCAATCCTCCCACTGTGGCCTTCCAAAGTGTTGGGATTACAGATGTGAGCCACCACGCCTGGCCATACGTGAACTCTAATGGCTTTACTGAGATGTAATTGGTGTACAATGAACGGCACACATTTAAACTGGACAATTTAATAAACTTCGAGATATGCATACACCTGTGAATTCTTTACCACTATCACAATTATAAAAATATTCATAATTCCCAAAAGTTTCCTTATGCCCCTTTATACTGTCTCATTCCCTTCTCTCCCTGTCTCTACCTTCCTGGGCAATCACCGATTGTTTTCTGTCACTATAGACTTGCTTGAATTTTCTAGAAAAACATATGATTATATAAAAATATGAAATCAAACAGTGTGTATTTTATTTATTTATCCTGGTTTCTTTCTTTTCTTTTTTTTGGAATTGGAGTCTCACTCTGTTGCCCAGGACAGAGTGCACTGACATGGTCACAGCCACTGCAGCCTTGGCCTGCTGGACTTAGGCGATCCTTCTGCCTCTGCCTTTCAAGTAGCTGGAGCCCCAGGCATGTGCCACCATGCCCGGAAGATTTTTTGATTTATTGTAGAGACGAGGTCTTGCTATGTTGCTCAGGCTGGTCTTGAACCCCTGAGTTCAGGTAATCCTCTTGCCTTCGCCTCCCAAAATGCTGAGATTACGGGTGTGAGCCACTCCTGGCTTCTTTCACTCAGAATAATTTTTCTGAGATTCATCCATGCTGTGTTTATCAATAGTTTATTCATTTTTATTCCTGAGTAATAAATAGACCATAATTTGTTTATCCAGCTTGTTTATGGATATTTAGATTGCTTTCAGCTTTAGGCTTTTTTTTAATGAATAAAATCTTTTTATTTGTTTTTATTTAATTTTTTATTTTAAAGATGTGGGACAATTCAGGGTTAGGTATACAAATGTTCATTTTGCAGGCACCCTGGTTGATGATGTGTGCCCCCTACTCCCCTGGTCATTTACCACTGCTGCCAGTCCAACCCTTCTCCCCCTGGCAGTTTCCCACCACTGCTGATCACATTCTTGTAGTATTATGATAACTGTTCAAGGTTCGCTTATGAGTGAGAACATGTGATACTCAGTTCTTTGTTTCTATGATAGATCACTGAGTATTATAGACTGTAAGTTCATCCAGGTTGCTGCAAAGTTCATAATTTGATCCTTCTTTATAGCTGTGTAATATTCCATCATGTATATGTACCAAATCTTTTTATCCAGTCCTCTTTCGGTAGGCAGCATGGTTGGTTCCATGTTTTTGCTATTGTAAATAATGTTGCAATAAATATGCATGTGCAGGTATCTTTTTCATAGAATATTTGAGTTCCTCCAGATATATTCCCAGTAAGGGGATTATGGGGCCATAAGGAAGGTCGAATTTTAGATCTTTTAGGAATTGCCACACTGTTTTCCACAGGGGTTGTACTAATTTGCACTCCCACCATCAGTGTAGAAGTGTTCCCTCTTCCCCGCATCCTTTCCAGCATCTGTTGTTTTTTGAGTTATTGATGATGGCCATCCTGACTGGAGTTGGTGGTATCTCAGTGTGCTTGTAATTTGCATTTCTTTGATGATTGGTGAGGCTGAGCACTTTTTCATGTATCTATTGGCTGCTCGTATGTCTTCTTTTGAGAAGTGTCTATTCATATCTTTTGCCTACTTTGTAGTAGGCCTTTTTTCCCCCTTTTCGTCATATTTGAGTTCCTTATAGATCCTAGATGATAGACCTTTGTGAGATATACAGTTGGCAAATATTTTTTCCCAGTCTGTGGGCAGTCTCCCTACTCTCTTGATGGTTTCTTTGGCTTTGCAGAGGCTTGTCAGTTTGATGAGGTCCTGTCTATCTTATCTCTTGCGGCATAGACACTTGGGGTTTTGGTTAGGAATTGGTTGCCAGTTCCAATTTCCATAAGGGTGTCTCCTGCATTTTCTAAGGTTCTTATAGTTTGAGGTCTTGCCCTTAGGTCTTTGATCCATTTAGCGTTGATTTTTGTGTATAGTGATAGGTAGGGATCTTATTTCAATCTTCTGCATGTGGTCATCCAGTTTTCCCAGCACCATTTACTGAATAGGTTCTCCTCTCCCCAGTGGTTGATGGTGGAGGCTTTGTTGAAGATGGGTTGGTTGAGAAAATGAGGTTTTGCTTCTGGAATCTCTATCCTGTTCCATTGGTCTATATGCCTGTTCTTGCACCAATGCCAGACTGTTTTGATTATTGTAGCTTTATAATAAAGTTTAAAGTCTGGGAGTGTGATATCTCCCACTTTTTTTTTTTTTACTGAGGGTTGTTTTGGCTACTCGTGGTCATTTATGTTTCCATATGAATTCCTGTATTGTTGTTTCCAGGTCTGAGAAGAATGCTGCCGGTAATTTAATGGATATTGTGTTAAATCTGTAGATTGCCTTGTGTAAGATGGGCATTTTAACAATGTTGATTCTTCCAATCCATGAGCATGGGATATTTTTTCATTTGTTTGTGTCATCTTTGATTTCTTTGAGTAGTGTTTTGTAGTTTTTGTTGTAAAGTTCTTTCATGTCTCTGATTAGGAAAATGTCAAGGTATTTCATTTTTTTGTGGCTATTGTGAATGGGATTGTGCTTTTTATTTGGGTTTTTGATTGTTTGTTGTTGTTGTATAGGAATGAGACTCTCTTTTGCACATTTATTTTGTACCCTGAGACTTTGCAAAAGTCCTTTATCAGTGCAAGGAGATTCTTTTGGGTTTTAGAGGTATAGAATCATGTTGTCTGCAAAGAAGGATAGCTTAACTTCTTCATTTCCTATTTGGATACCCTTGATATCCTTCTCTTGTCTGATTAAGCTAGGACTTCCAATATTATGTTGAACAGGAGAGGCGAGAGTGGGCATCCTTGTCTTGTTCCGGTCTTCAGGGGAAATGGTTTCAATTTCTGTCTGTTTAGCAGTATGCTGGCTGTGGGTTTCTCATAGATGGCTCTTACTGTTTTGAGGTGTGTTCCATCTATACCTAGATGTTTGAGGGTTTTTATCAAGAAGGGGTGCATCTGTAGGCTTTTACAAACAAAGCGAATGCTTTTTTCAAGTGTTTTTCCCTCCCAACATATTCCAAGTTGGAGAAACTCTGGATATTTTCATTGATACCTTATGTGGCATGAACACATAGCAATTTTTATGCTCCTACATGCCTACAACCTGGGAGAACTTGCACATTTTCTAGGAATGAAACTTTTTTGAATCTTCATTGTAGTTGGTAGCTGCAGGTTGGGTTTGCGTTTTCTGCAACTCAACAAGGAGTTATAGAGATGATGATGATGATGATGATGATGATGATAATCTAGTACTTATATTGCATGTATTGTGTGCCAAAATCTGTTCCAATTTCTTCACATGTAGCAATACATAATACATATTAGCCCTCACAACAATCCTGTGAAATATGTATTGTTATTTTCCCCTTGTACAGATAGAGGAACTCAGACAGAGGGGTTAAGTGATTTGATCAAGGTTTGTCCAATGACACGCAGCTAGACGGTGGTGAAATTGGGAGATAAGCCCAATCAATCAGTCAGGCTCAGAGCCCTTTCTCTTAGCCATTATGCTATATGGCTTCTCAGTGTTCCCTTTTTTCAGAGTTCCTGGTTTCTTTGAGTGGTTTTCTTGAAACGTTCCCTCACTTGACTTAGGAGAGGAACATGTCCTATCCTCCACTCATCCAAGGGTAAAGTGGGGCAGGGTACGTGTGTGGGGGGTCTCTGATGACAAACACTACTATTTCCACAAGACCAATAGCTGCCTTGATGTTCTCCTTTTCTCTCCCTAATTGTCTAAAGACTGGAGATGGGAGTATAGAAGTAGCAGCGTGGTGGCGGATGGAAGTGAGTTGTGTGCTACTGCCTCTTTAAAAAATTTATGGGCACATGATAGTTGTACATTTAGAGAACAGTTTTCTTATATATTTTTTAGGGGCAAGGTCTTGCTATGTTGCTCAGGTTGGCCTCCAGTTCCTGGTCTCAAGCAGTTCTTCTGCCTTAGCCTCCAGAGTAGCTGGGACTACAGGTGTGCATCACTGCACCTGGCTTTGTTGCCTTGTGTCAAACCTTGGAGAAAGTGTCTGATTTTAGGATTTGGGATACTTTTTTTAAAAACTGGAATCTTACTCTATCGTCCAGGCTGGAAAGAAGTGGCATGCTGACGGCCACTGCCGCCCTGACCTACTCAACTCAGGCAATCCTTCTGCCTCAGAAATTCCAAGTATCTGAAACTACAGGCATGCACCACCATGCCCGGCTAATTTTTTTGATTTATTGTAGAGATGATGTCTCACCGAGTTGCCCAGGGTGGTCTCAAACCCATGGGCTCAGGCAATCCTCTCACCTCGGCCTTCCAAAGTGCTGGGATTATAGGCATTAGCCACTGCACTCGGTCAGGATTTGGGATACTGAGTCATTCTTGTATGCCCTAGTTGCCAATGCAGGGGCAAAGGAAGTGTTGCCTTTTATTACAGAAGCTATTAAAGTAGTCCAAGAAAGAAGACAAAGGTTTGAACTAGGGTGGTAGTGAACATGGTGAGAATCAGATGAATTTGGGATATATTTTGGAGACAAAGCCAACAGTTCATGGTGGTAGACTGGGTAAGGGGTAGAGGAAAAAAAAGGAATCAAAGAAGAGGATTTTGGCAACCAGATGGATGACGGTGCCATTTACTGAGTTGGGGAGAACTTGAGACAGAGATTGATTTGGAAGTGTGAGTCATCAAGGGTACTGTTTTGCCTGCTTCAGTTTTAGATATCCAGTAGATAGCCTCCTGGAGATATCAAATAGAAAGTTGGATATAGGAGTTTAGAGCTTCAATGGGCAGGGCAAAGCTCAAGTTATGCATTTGAGAGTCCCGGACATGCCCTACGTTCAAAGGCTAAAATAAGATACAATTAATTAGGGAAGAGATGAGAGAGAAAAAGAAGACTGAGGATTAAGCCTTGATGCCCTCCATATTCAGAGAAAAAATCAGCAAGAGACCCAGAAGAGTAACTGATGAGATGGTAGGGAAACAAGGAGAGGCAGTCTTTATGTCCCAAGAGAATAAGGTTTTGTCATAATTTGAATATCCCAAACTATTGTAAGTTGTGTCCAGAGGGAATGAAGCATCAACCATTTCAGATAGTGTTCAAACAAATGCTGAACTCAGATGTCTGTTGTATAGGAAATTGAAACAAAATTTGAGTGGGAGTCATGACGGTAAGACTAAATCACCTGTAAGAGCTCTTTCATCCAGTTGTGTCAACCATGGAAGCTCTTACTGCATGAATCTTAACTATGAGTGTAGAAAAATAAGCCTATTTTTGGTTAAGAATTTAGAACCCATGGTTAAGCTCTCAATCACTTAATTCACATGTAAAGATTTCTACTATTCTCATTTCATGTTTTTTAGTGGGAAGAACATAACTAAAACTGGAAAAGAAATGGTTTAAAAATTAATCTGGGATCTGTTGCATGTATATATAGTTGGTTAATGGTTAAAAAAAAAAAAAGAAATGTTGGGGTGCTTTTTTGAAAATACTTGTTCTAACACCACAACTCCAGAAATTGTGACTATGAGTATGGCCAGGAAATTCATATTTTGACTAGTATTCTATGTGATTCTAGACAAATGCTCCCTAGAGCATGTAAGGCAAAAGACTGGTCCAGACTTTATATTGCTGGCATAGGTCATTTTTTCTTGGTGACACAAGTGTAGTGCCCACCTTATTTTATTAAAATAATTTACTTTAGATACATGGTTTACATAGTAGTAATGTAAGACTGAAAGTTTGAAAGAATGGAAGCACCAAATCTAGAGCTTTTCTTTAGGTTAGTAAATATATATATTTTAAAAAGCTTTGGTGGAAGCTTTAATTTGTCCCCACTGATTTATCCAACTTGCTTTGGGGAGGCAGTCCAGCCTAGAGTTTATTTTCAAGGAAATAATGACTTTTAAAAAGTATCCAGCTGATTTTTAGTTATTCTTTTTTTTTGAAGTGATAGAATACATTAGTTATTTAGAAACTTCAGTTGGGAGTGAGAAGACCTTAGAGTGGTTGATATTTGTTTTGACATCCTGACCACAAACTAAAATAATGTGCTTTCAGATCTGTTTCTTTTTTTTACTAGACAAGATTGTTCATGTGATTCCAGTATATTTTTCTTAAACTCAGGTAGTTTTAAAGTCCTACTGATAGTAGAAATGAAAATGAGAATAAGCTTTAACAGTATAGTAACATTGTAAATTCTAGTGCCTGGCACTTTGTTCTTGCTAGACTTTCATAGCATACTCTTTGAAGGAGTACAATTATGTATTAGCCTTTACTGTCTCTTTCTTTCTGCTATTTCTTATTCTAGTTATGAAATTTACTTATGATCCTGGATAAAAAAATAATTGTTATTATTTTGAGTCAAAGTGCCACTCTGTCACCCAGGCTGGAGTTCAGTGGCATGATCATGGCTACTGCAGTCTCGATTTGCTGGCCTCAGGCGATCCTTCCGCCTCAGCCTTCTGAATAGCTGGGACTACAGGAATGCCACCACATCCGGCTAAGTTTTTGATTTATTGTAGAGACGAGATCTTGCCATGTTGCCCAGGATGGTGTCTAACTCCTGGGTTCAGGTAATCCTCTTGCCTCCGCTTTCCAAAATGCTATGTAATAGTCAAGAGACACTGTGCCTGGCATTGAATTATTTTTTATCACCTCTGAAAATTCTGGGAGGCCCTTCAAAAATTAGAGCCTAGAATCAAAAGTAAGACAGATTTGATGCTATTGCACAGTACTGTAACCAACATATTCTTGGAACCAATGCTGCCAAAGAGTTGGGAGATTCTAGCATGTTAGGGTGGGGGTAGGAGGGTTCTCTGTCCAAAAGCTCAGTTTAAAAAAATTTTTTTGACAAAAATTAAGAGAAAAAAATGTACATGAAATACTGTGTAATTCAGTTTCTGTTGAGGCATCTCAAATAAAATTTATCTCATGAGTTTGCAATTCTGAAAGGTGTTATTAGATGGGTAAACCCAAGGACTCCCTAAATGCTATCAAATTAAAACATGGCAATGGGTCCATCTAGTATCCACTGGTTTCTGATTCCAATTCTATGTTTGAGCTTATAAAATAACAAAAAGTAATCAGAATATATACATATATTTAAATCTGGCAGCTTGATTAATTAGAGACTAGTAGAAAAAATTGACATAAGACACAACTGGGACCTTAAAGGTTTTCATTTATTTCTTTTACGCTTCCCTTCATTTATTGTTCTAGGCACAATAAATGTCAGATATTTGATTTGAGGACTAATAAGAGTATATCTAGTTATAAAATTGAGAACCTCTATTTAAACATTCTTAATGGATTCTTGCCTTGAAGTTATTATTAGTCTTCTGGTTTACACATTTATATATAGTGTAAATGCAAAATAAAAATAATTGTATCAACTCATGGATTTTGGGGGTTATCTTGGAAGAACATGCTTAAATGTGACTCATACATTTTTTTCCAGTGCAGCCTTTAAACTTTAGACTTCAACCGCAGTTGTGATTGTTTTTAGTTTGTTAGGGGCCTGGAGCGTTATTTTAAGAAAGCAGAAGCACCATCATTTGCACACCCCTTATAGATCTCACACCTTAACCCTGACTTTTTGCTCTGGTTTTTCAAAAGACAAGAAGTCAAGATGAAGAACCATTTGCTTTTCTGTGGCGTCTTGGTCATTTTTGTTAAGGCTGTTCTTGTGACAGGTATGTGGTATTTAGAAAATGAACCCAGATGAAAGGAAAATCATATAGATCTGTTTTTTAATTTTGGCAATTTATGTTTATTCTTTGGTTGACCAGCTAGACAGTCACTTTTTTCTAGCATACTTTAATCTTTATAGGGCACTAATCTTTACACAGATAAGATTCTGTATGATTCTTCATATTCCCTTTTCTTTTCTCTTAGCCATTTACCTACTAAAACCGAGAGAATAAGAAAGCTACTTCTGGCAACTATAGATAGCCTTCTTATATGAATGTCTATATTTAATCTTAAAAATCAGTAACTTTCCCCTTGAGTCTCTTTAATTAATATTCTGGAGAAATGAAGTAATAATTACTATAAGTGCAATATAGAATGTATTGGGATTTTATTTCCCCAGAGAGTGGGGATTAGATTTAACAGCATTCCTGGATCTGAGCCCACAAATTTATTATGACCCTTTAACTATGTTTAATATTATATAGATTACCTATAACTTGATGACTGAACTTCTGTTATTTTGTTTATTGATCTTTCAATAATAGAATAGAATAGAATAGAATAGAATACACTCTGAACATAAAAGTACAGTATTAACTATTTCCATCTAGAAGGGCACATGAATAATTTGGCTGGATTAATTGTTTCTAAGACTTATTGAATTTATGGTTCTTGTCTCAAGAGTATGACCAAAATGTAATTAAGAATAGTCATATATATCTATTTTTATGCTAACTCAGCACTAAGAATAATGACTTTAATATTTTAAATTTAAAACTATCAGTAATAAAGCCTATATAATAGCTGTACATATACATATATCTATAAATATATTTACATGTCTATAAACATACATGTAAACTCCTCAACTTACACTGGGCTTGCTCCCAACAAACACATAAGTTGGGTATCTTTCTTTCAACTTATGATGAATTTGTAGGGAAAGCAGCCCTAGCATAAGTCAAGGAGCACACATATACCTATCGCTTTCATACCATTGTAAAGCAGAAAAATTGTAAGTCGAAAAATCCTAAATCAACCCATCGTAAGTTGGGGACCTCCTTTATATAAAATAGCTATCACTTGTTGAATACTATGTCCTAGGCATTTTGCTAACTGATTACATACTATATTCCATTTAATTCTCATAATATCTATATGAGGATGGATACTATTATTATTTCCAGCATACAGTTGAACCAGTTGAGACTTAGAGAGGTGTAATAACTTACCCAAGATCACACAGCAAGCAAGTGGCTAGCTAGAACCCAGGCAATCTGACCCTATAACCCACACACCTAACTACTATCCTATTTTGCTTGCATAAAGGAACCACTTTTTAGTAAACTCATTAGGGTCATATCTATCATGCATTGTTAAGTCTATTTTCTTATTTGTTTGGAATGAATTAAATTACATTTAACAAATATTTATTGAGCACCTATTATGTGTCAGGTGCTCTTGGAATAAAGAAAGTACAGTCCTGAATAACAAGTTCCAAATAACAATACTGCCTGCTGGTGAGAGAGAATGTTAGAATCTAAGTATTGGGGAATTGAAGGTATTTGTACATTCTTTATAGATGTATTAGGCTACCTAATATTTTTATATATTAACCATAATGATAGTCTCTTCCTAGGTTTCTGATGAGAAAATAATTATATGCCATAATAGACTATAGACATTTTCTATGTAAGACTTACTCATTTCCTTAACTCTTTTCTTTCTTTTTTTGGGTTGGAGTCTTACTCTGTTGCCCAGGCAGGAGTGCAGTGGCATGCTTACAGTCACTGAAGCCTCGACCTGCTGGGCTCAGGTGATCCTTCTGCCTCAGCCTTCCTAGTAGCTGGAACTACAGGCGCGTGCTACCACGCCCGGCTAATTTTTGGATTTATTGTGGAGATGAGGTCTTGCCAACTTGCCCAGGCTGGTCTCAAGCCCCCGGGTTCAGGCAATCCTCTCGCTTTGGCTTCCCAAAGTGCTGTGATTACAGGCTTGAGCCACCGCGCCCAGCTTTTTTTTAAACTCTTAATCTATACTTTTTGGTCTGTCATTACATGCTCATTTATATTTCATTGAGGAGAACACTTAAGAATCAAGGATACAGAGGTAGGGAGAGGATGCCATTTAAGTCATTTTACTCCTTTCAGAACGTTAATAAGAGTTATATAATTATCTTGGATTGACTCCATAATGTTTCTTTTCCAATACCATGCAATCTTGTGTCAGAAGATTTATTAAGAACTTATGAATAATGGCATATAATGTATTATAAAGTACTTAAAGCAATTATAAATACAATAACAATGGTCTTTAAATGTTTTTGTAATGGCTCTTATCACTAAGACTGAAATACCGCAATTAGGTTTTCTCTGCTCTGGGAATCATCTCAGGAATGATTGAACTTCCAGTTACAATGGTATCTATTCTGATCATTTAACCTTTATAACTTGAATTCATGTGTTAAATCTTTGTTTTTTGAGTTGAGGCTTAATGGAAAGAGGTTTTTTTAAAAGGCCATTTAGCTAAAATTATGAGAATAAAAGAAGACATTAACGTCATTATTATTGTTTAATTAGGACTATTAAGTATATATTTTTTACTTTAATTTTTTTTTATAGTTGCAGCCTCTATTGTCCAGGCTGGAGTGCAGTGGCAGGATCATGGCTCACACCAGCCTTGACTTCCTGGGCTCAGTTGATCCTTCTGCCTCAGCCTTCTGAGTAGTTGGGACCACAGGCACATGCCACCATGCTCATAGCAATGGGGGTCTTTCCATGTTGCCTAGGCTGATCTCGAACTCCTGGGCTCAAGCAATCTCCTGCCTTGGCCTCCCAGAGTCCTGGGATTACAGGTGTGAGCCACCAGACCCGACCCTATTAAGTAGATCTATTATTAACTCTTTAAAATATATTAACTGATTCAAGTCTATATAATAAGAAATTTTCTTTATTTATTTCTGCAACACTTACCAGACCTCTTTGTCTATTTATTATTCATATTAGACAATAAATGTTGACACTCAAAGTTGAGGCTTTAATGATCATCTGTGTAATCATTTCTTCATTTTTTTTTGCTATGTACAGACATATTCAATTGAGCTTGTACTTCACAACATTTTCTAAGTTACGCATGGAAAAATTATAGCACTTTACATCTATATATACTCTATCTTTTAAAATAATTCTAAGATAAATTAATGAATAGAGCCCTTATTATTTTATTTTCTTGAATCATTGTACCATGATAATCTGCTTGTTATTATGAAAAAGGATATAATTAGTTTAGGAAAGTTATGGTGGAGAATATTTACAGGTTTTACAAAATAAGGTTATCTTGAGAAAAAACATGCCTGTTCATAATTCGAATACAATTTGGACAATATTTATTTATTTATTGTTTATTACAAATGTGAGTTCAGGAAGGATGTGACATTTCAAACTGGGTTTATAAAGGCTAGTGCTATTTTTTGTTCACTTTTAAATGTTATTCCTTTGGTCAGGAGAAATCCAGTCTAGGCTTTTTTCTCTCTCAGTTTGGCACTATTTTTCCAAGACTACACCATTCAGAGAGCTGCACCTCTATTAGAAGCATTAGATGAAAACTGAAATTCTCTCAGCTCAGATTCTCATTGACTGGTCCAAGGAAAAAAGAGAACATCCCTTGCAGAGTACATTTGGATTTCATTCACTAAGAAGTGAGATTCCACTTAGCAAATGGAGAAAGCCGAGACAGATCAACCATTACATTTTTTTTCTGCAGCCAAGAAAGATAAATTAACTCAGTACAAAATATATGAGTTGACTTTTGTTTTCCTTTCTTTGCAATATGTTTGTCCTTTCAAGCCCGAGATGAGGATGAAGGGATCGTTCTTGTTGACAACAAGTGTAAGTGTGTCCGGATTACTTCCAGGATCATTCGTTCCACTGAGGATCCCAATGAGGACATTGTGGAGAGAAACATCCGAATTATGTACGTGGCATTCCATACATGCTCTTTTCCTGTTCTAAGCAGAGATGCTTTTGGATATTATGCATTGTGTGAATGTAATACCTATATCTTTACTCCCCTTTTGATATGCAGCAACTTATATGAGGTTGAATCTTGTTAATGAGTGTGAGGGAATTTTGTAGAAGTTGAGGACAGGAAAAGACGATTCCAGGTGATCCCAAACTGGAGACTAGACTAAATGACAACTGAAGGTTCAGATCTCATCATCAACATACCCTGTTCATATGGAGAGATTGCAATTTGAATCAGAACTTTCAGTTGCCTTTGATCAGTTCAAACTGAAACTTCAGATAACACTAAAAACCTTATTTTGTACCATATATAGAGTACTGAGTATTTTAGATTGTACTTAAATGTTTACATAAAGATGAGGCAGACTAATCAAATTAACTAATTGGGTTCGCTCTTTACTTGTAGACTGGATCTTGGATATTCATTTCATTTCACATGTAGTCCAGAGTTCCGTGCTAGGTAGCTCTTATTCGATAGCAAGAATGCTAACACTATTTGAGAAATTGGATTTCTATCGGATCTAATCGGTGAAAAGTTTTCTTTGAGAGCCACTCCTAGCTTAGTAGTTTTCCCCCATTCAAATATCTCTTAAAGAAAGAGAACATAGTATTCAATCCTATTCAATCAGTGAGGAAATATGATGTGTTTAGGAATTTTGCTTTATGTTCTGGCCTGGTAACTTAATAGCTGTGTGCTCTTCTATGCAAGTTACTTATCCACTCTAAACTTCAACTTATTCATCTTTAAATATGGGAGAAATAATGTCTACTTCATAAGTTATTGTAAAAATAAATTGGTAATATCTATTTATCTTAGAGCTTATATATTTCCTCGCACATATGCAAAAAATAGGCTAGGCACAGTGGCTAATGCTTGTAATCTCAGCACTTTGGGAGGTCAAGGCAGGAGGAGCATTGAGGCCAGGAGTTAGAGATCAACCTGGGCGACATAGTGAGACACCATCTCTAAAAGTAAAAAAAGGTGGAGTGGTGGCTCATGGCTGTGGTCCTAGCTCCATGGGAGGAGGAAGCAACCGAGTTTGAGGCTGCAGTGAGCTATGATTGGGTCACTGCACTCCAGCCTGAGTGATAGAGCAAGACCCTGACTATAAAAAACAAACGGACAAAACCAAACAAGATTTGCAATTATTTATTCACCTTATCTATGTGCCTGTTATCACTGTCACCATCTTGCTTAAAATCCTTTTGGTGGCTTCCCTGACATTGTACTTAAAATTTGTTACAGCCGGGCTTGGTGGCTCAGCCTGTAATCCCGCGCCTTTGGGAGGCTGAGGTGAGTGAATTGCCTGAGCCCGCGGGTTCGAGACCCGCCTGGGCAGCGAGACTTCATCTCTACAATAAATCAAAAAATCAGCTGGGCGTGGTAGCGCATGCCTGTAATTCCAGCTACT
Organism: Cephalopachus bancanus; assembly: GCA_027257055.1. Lineage (NCBI taxonomy): Eukaryota > Metazoa > Chordata > Mammalia > Primates > Tarsiidae > Cephalopachus > Cephalopachus bancanus. The sequence continues at coordinate 1,533,900 of JAPVLO010000030.1, read as the reverse complement.
TGGAAGGCTGAGGCAGAAGGATCGCCAGAGCCCAGCAGGTCGAGGCTGCCGTGGCCGGGAGCGGCCACTGCACTCCAGTCTGGGCGACAGAGTGAGACTCCAACTCAAAAAAAAAAAAAATATATTACAAATGCCTTGTTGGTCTAATCTTCAAAGTTTAGTCTATTTCTCAAAATCATCCATTACCATTTTTCTTTTACCCTTTGTATGCCTAACCCTGAATTGCACCCCATAACTTTAAAATAAAAATTAAACAAAATTCAAAATTATTAAAATTAAAAGGCAAGATACGAATTATAATCAATGAATATAAAAATTTAAATAAAATATTTAAAGCTGGGGAAAAAAATGAAAAATAAAATCCCAGCAATACTGTAGTGCCTCTACGTCCTCACATTCCCAGTGCTTTCTGCCTCTCCTTCAGGTTTTTCAGTCTGCCAGTTCCTCTGTCTGAGGAACTCCCTCCTACCCCCATCAGCCTGGTTAACTCCTTCTCAGTCTGCTGGCCTTAGTGTAGTCACTGCATCCTCCAGCAGGTTTTCTTTGACCACTCAGACTCTTCCTACATAGCTCCCTGCTAGGGAGCAAACGATCAGAGAAGCAGGTAACCAGAAAGAACAGCGTCCATGACGTTGGCACTTAAACCATGTTGAAAAGGAGATCTTTTTAAATGGCCCTCCATGATCTTCTGGTTCATCTTTTTTTTATAAAATCATTCTTTAAAAAAAAAATGTGTTGTTTACTTGGACTGGACGCAGTGACACATCCCAGCACTTTGGGAGACTGAGGCGAGAGGATTGCTTGAACCCAGGAGTTTGAGACCAGCTTAGGCAACACAGCAAGCTCTCATCTCAACAACAACAACAACAACAACAACAACAACAACAGCAACAACAAAAATTAGCCAGATGTGGTGGCTATACACCTATAGTCTCAGCTACTCGGGAGGCTGAGGCAGAAGGATTGCCTGAGCCCAGGAGCTCAAGGTTGCAGTGAGCCGTGATCATGCCACTAGCCTCCAGCCTGGGCAACAGAGTGAAACCCCAACTCAAAAAAAAAAAAAAAAAAATATATATATATATATATAATTTACTGAAATCAGATAATTTAGTTACTTCATGTCACTTTGCCTGATGTACATTGTTCTTCCCAGAGTTTATGTGTGAAAGTATATTACCATTGCTGTGTAATTATGGCTTTATAAGTAACTTTGGGCAAGATATTTAACTCATTTGAGCTTGTTTCTTAAACTCTAAAAAGGTGATAATTACATATATGTGTATATACTTTATAGGGTTGTGAGGATTAAATATAATAATTCATAAAAGAACAGTGTTTGACTCACAATAGACCTAAAGAATGTTTATTCTTTTATTTAGAGCTTTTTTCTGATATTACTAGAGCCTTTACAGTCTAATAAAGAATAGATATATTCATTTATTCATTCATTCATTCAATGAATATTTATTTAGTGAATGCCAAATATTGAGGATTGGTGTTGGGGATATAACAATTTTAATAAAACACAGTCCATGCCATCAAATAACTTACAGTCTAAGAAAGAATTTTAGACAATTAAAAAGGCAATTACAATGCCTATGATTTTGTACACAGCACACCTTTTTTGAAAGACCCTTCACCTCATCCTCTAAGACACAGCATAGGGGCAACCCCTTTGGGTCTCCTCCCACTGTGGTGGCTTTTCTGTCCTCTCAATAAATCCTGCTTAAAAAAAAAAAAAAGACACAGCATAAGAGGGTTTGCCTGAACTATCCTCATAGAGTGGTCCATTTTCTTCCTCGTGCCTCAACTTTTATCTGTCCCTGTGAGCTCTCATCACCCTGCACTGAATACACGTGTCTGCCTTCCTATTAAATTGTGAGCTCCTTGGATTCAGAAACTGTTATCCATCTGTTGGCCCCCTGTTGTCTGGTACCAATAAATATTTGGTGAATTGGAAAAAAAAGGCAATTACAATACTGAAACATAAATGCTATGATAGGAATGAGCATAGAGTGTTAGGGTGGCACCAAGGAAGGGTACCTAGTCCAACCCTGGCAGGGAGGAGAAGGGGAGAGTGGAAGGCAGGAAAGGGTGTTTGGAATAAGTGGTGGATGGATGATGGCTGTTGGCTAGATGGGAGTTAACAGGGGAAATGTGTGTGGGAACTGAGACAGGGAATAGGTGGGCATGTCATTACGGGAAAGGGAAACAGTGTTGCTGTGAAGATAACATGAGGTCACCATGTAGCACGCTTAGCCTGGTATGGGACACACTAAGCATATAGAATATGTTAGAACTGTTATTGTTTTTGTTAAGGCTCAGAGATGAGAGAAACATAATAAGTCTGTGGAATTGCAGGCAGTTGTTTGCACCTGGCATTTATTGGGAAGAGGGTGGTATAATGAGAGGTGAGTCTGGAGTTAGAAGTGCCTTCTCTGCTGTCTTAAGCATACTCTGTCATCTGTGGAGAGACTCTGTAGGCTTTAAGCAGAGAAGGAAGTAGGTTTGCATGTTAGAAAGGCCATTTTGGCAATAATATGGCTAATGCTAATAGGGTTGTGAGGATTAAAGGATAAGGAAGGCATTGCTACAATTTAGAAGAGGAACAGAGATGTCCTGAATTAAGGTAGTAATAATGAGAAGAGAAATAAGAATTAGAAATCAACCGGACTGTGAGGTTGATGAGATAGAGACCATGATGGGAGGGGGGATTCGGTGGTGTTACCCAGGTTTTTCGTTTGGATACCCATATGGATGGTATTGCTAAATACTGAATTAGAAAGCACAAGTTTATTGTTGTTGCCGTTGTTCCATTTGGTAGGGAGGGGTGCAAGTGAGAAGGATTGATGACAGATGACCAAATTTTAAAGTTAATGAAATCTCCTGGACTAGTTGATAATAATCTAATTTTCCATGGGACATCACCATAAAAATTTCCAACTTTGCTACTTAATTGTTGTGTAGCAAAACTTGAATGGATTACTAAGCTCTCTGATTTATAATTTCCTTATCTCTAACATGTAATAATATCTGTCTGCCCATTTCACAAATATTGGCCATATTCCACATGCCACACACCTAGCTAGGCACTGGGAATACATCAGTGTTTTTGCCTCAAGAAGCTTACACAGTCTAGGGAAGTAACCGCCCTACAGACTAGCCACTGTGATATAGTATTTGTGATTGTAGACGAGCGTGAATGAGACTACAGTGGAAGAAGTATATTGAGGGTTGGAGACTGGATCAATGCAAGCATCACAGAGGTAAAATGTGAGTTGGGTTTTAAAGGAAAAGCAGGAATTTGCCAAGTAGGCAAAGGGAGTTGACAAAGGAGTTGCTGTGAGGTTTAATTTGAATGGGAAATATTTAAAATACAGCAAATGACTGTAAAAATCTGAGTGATAGTGCTACTACAGAATGCTACATGTAATGATAAGAACTGTTTTAATGACATAGTAAGAACTGTTCTAGCAATACACCTCTTACCAAAATACCAATATCTGCATTTCATATTTTGTTTTCTTTCTTTTTTTAGTGTTCCTCTGAACAACAGGGAGAATATCTCTGATCCCACTTCACCACGGAGAACCGAATTTGTGTATCATTTGTCTGACGTGTAAGAGATTTTCCTTTATATTAATATTGATGTGGAAGTTAATAACCCTGTTAGTAAGAATTTTTTATATGAAAATATGTTGGGGTATAAACATTTACAAATGTAATCAGAACTTTTGCATACATTAATTCCTATGCTAATGATTAGGTATCACAAATTTATTCAACTACCACAGATTAAAATTAGATATAGATTGATTCTAAAGAAGAAATTATCGCCATTCATTGAAGAAATACCAATGTATCTTGATAGTTCAATAAGTGGATTTCATCTCATAAGTCAAGCAGGTGTTTCTTTGGAAATGACAGAATCCAACATTAGTTTTTTTTTTTTTAAATTCTTCCTTCAGTAGAAGTTGCTGTATGCTGTAGACAAAACAATATTTTCATATCCTTAATTATATTGCCTACCTTCAACTCATTTTTATGTTAAAAGTTGAAAAATCTCATAGACCGTTCTGTATTGTAGAGGTGCTACGGTCTAAAAGGAAGATCATCCTTTGTGTCAGTCAGAGCTGCAAGAACTAATGGATTTTGGAGTAAAATGTGTAGCCATTCTGATTTAGAGACTGCATCTGGTGATGATTAATGCATGGATTTGTTTTTCAGCTGTAAAAAATGTGACCCTACGGAAGTGGAGCTGAATAATCAGATAGTTACTGCTACCCAGAGCAACATCTGTGAGGAAGACAGTGCTTCAGAGATCTGCTACACGTATGACAGAAACAAGTGTTACACTGCAAAGGCCCCGCTGACATATGGCGGCGTGACCACAATGGTGGAGACAGCCTTGACTCCGGATTCCTGCTATCCCGACTAATGGGTCACTGCTGACCACACAACTGTTTATTATGAGAGGCTCTCCATTTTGATCCAGAAAGTTAATATATTTACTATCAATGAATTTGAAGCTGGGCTTTATTGGATGCTGTAAAACTAACTTTCCCCCTAAAATAGTGGAAATTGTAATGTTGTTATCTTTGGTAGTCACTTCTCAACTACATGTTCACCCTCTATTAAAATATGTCCGCTATCATGTTTGCCTGAAGAGGAATATTCCCTTAAGAATACAGTTTCTAACATTTAAAAAAATAGACAAGGGAAGAAAGTAAAAAGGTAATACTATTGGCAGGCATAGTAAAATGCTGTCCCCGTTTTTTGGCTTTGCTTTGGAGAGCCGGAGCTTTTGCATTTCCATGCTGGTTTCTTTAAGAAAAAGTTTCACTGTGTAGAGAATATATATGTGTAAACATAGGTCAATTATGTCTTCATTAGAAAAATAATAATTGGAATTATTGGAGAAGGTGTTCTGGAACTATTTATAAAAATAATTTAGAATGAGATCGCTAATATTTATGAAACCAATTTGCTGAATAATTAAATGTATAGTTGAAAAGTATATTTTGACATAACAGACTTGGAAACAGATGATAACAATTTTTCTTTTTTCGATGATCAGGTTAGTGTAAGAAATGTCCACTTGAAACCATCTATATTGTAACTGAATCTAAATGAAATATGTGTTTTAAAATATGTATTCTCTAGCACAGTTTGAACAATTAAATAGATTCATAAGCATATACCTGTGTGAAATAATTTATTGTAAAAAGTTTGCTCATGTTAACTTTCTTGTATGAAAGTTAAATATAACTTATTCATGAATAGTTTGCAAGTGTGAAGTAATGATGCATTAATCACCGAATTCATACATATACATATTTGAGGTGGCTTTGTAGTTTTACACCTAAAATTAAAATAAGGGGCAAGGTTCCTCCTGATAAATGCAGTGTTTATCACGGCACATAAGACTTCTTTATGCAGAAAGCCAAGGTCAACTGACATATGCATCTAAGGGTACTATGGAAAGTAGATGCTAACTTTGGATTTAAAATAGCAGATAGCCGGGCTCGGTGGCTCAGCCTGTAATCCCGCGCCTTTGGGAGGCTGAGATGAGTGGATTGCCTGAGCCCGCGGGTTCGAGACCTGCCTGGGCAACGAGACCTCATCTCTACAATAAAAAAAAAACCAGCCGGGCGTGGTAGCGCATGCTTGTAATTCCGGCTACTTGGAAGGCTGAGGCGGAAGGATCCCCGGAGCCCAGCAGGCGAGGCTGCGGTGGCCGGGAGCAGCCACTGCACTCCAGTCTGGGCGACCGAGTGAGACCCAACTCAAAAAAAAAAAAAAAAAAAAATAGCAGATAATAAGTAAAGTCAGTTTCATGAAAAGGAGTTGTTGTTTATTTATTTATTTTTGAATTGAGGTCTTGCTCTGTTGCCTAGGCTGGAGTACTGCACCCTCGACCTCCTGGGCTCAGGCGATCCTCTCTTCTCAGCCTCCCAAATAGCTGGCACTACAGGTGCATGCCACCACACCTGGATGATTATTTTTATTTTTTGTAGAGATGAAGTCTCACTATGTTGCCTAGGCTAGTCTCAAACTCCTGCGTTCAAATAAACCTCTAGCCTTGTCTTCCATAGTGCTGGGATTATAGGCGTGAGCCACCTCACCCGTCCTGTCCCCCACCCATTTTTAATGGTAATAGTCATTTTGAGTAACTTCCACCAATTATTCAATGTTTCTTTAGGAGTATGGATAGGACATTCTTCTGCTTCGCAGAAACCATAGTTTTGATGTATTAAAGATACATCCATTCTTGACTGATCTTTAAGCTAGAGTCTGGTTTTAACCAAGTCTCTGAATTTCATTTAATCAGTAAACATTTGTTGACTATTAAGCCACATGTGCCGGATGGTTCTGTGGTGACAAAGTGTCCTCGAGAAAGTCACCATCTCTGCATACTCCCTACAGCTCTGCTCAGCTGTCGTCTTCTCCGAGGCCTACCCTGAATCCGTTTCCAAAATTTCACACCCCATTTCTCAATCCTATTTACTTCTCCCATGTACTTACCACTCTAAGGCAGACCATGTCATCCACTCATCATGTTTGCGGTCTGTCTCCCCCTGCTAGAGTGACACCTCCACACGGGCAAGAGTGTTTTCTCCTGCCCATCGATGCGTTTTCAGCGCCTGGAGTCACGTCCAGCACGTGGAGGCTCTTAACATAGAGCCGGTGAGTGACAACATGAGGGCAAGTCAGGTGGGGAGAGAAGGCATGCACATAAAGAATTACAAGTATTTGGCAGACTCTGATAAAGGACAAAGAAATAGGTCCCCAAATGTATGAGACTTACTGGGAAACTGCTTGCAGGGGTCCCTCTGTGACCGCTCTGTCTTTGCCTTAATTTCCCTAGGCACCCAATAAACAAAAGTTTTATTTATTTATTTTTTACCACATCACGGATTCTTATCTGAATGACCCCATCCCAGCTTTATCACCTTATTAAGTGCCAGTTAATAAAAGGTGTCAATTAATAGCCAGGCAGGTCTTCAGAAGTTCAGTGAAACTCTGATAGCACCATATTAATAATAATTTAGCACTTACTATGTGCTAGGCCACCCATCTAAATACTTTATAGATATGAACTCATTCAACATAAATCCAGAACGATTTTTTTTTTAACTCCCACAGTGGGGGGGGACCGAAGCGGTTGCCCGATTTTTTTTTTTTTTTTAGTTGAATTTTCACTCTGCTGCCCAGGCTGGAGTGCAGTGGCACACTCACGGTCACTGCAGCCTTGACCTGCTGGGCTCAGACGATCCTTCTCCCTCAGCTTTCCAGGAAGCTGGAACTACAGGCATGTGCCACCATGCCCGGCTAATTTTTCTTGATTTATTGTAGAGACGAGGTCTCGCCATGTTGTTCAGGCTGGTCTTGAACCCCTGGACCGAGACAATCCTCTCACCTCTGTCTCCCAAAATGCTGGGATGACAGGCGTGAGTCACTGTGCCTGGCAGCTGGTGACTTTTTTTTTTTTTTTTTTTGAGTTGGAGTCTCACTCTGTCACCCAGGCTGGAGGGCAGTGGCATGCTCCCGGCCACCACAGCCTCAAACTGCTGGGCTCAGGAGATCCTTCCGCCTCACCCTTCCAAGTAGCTGAAACTACAGGCATGCACCACCATGCCTGGCTAATTTTATTTAATTTTAATTTTTTTTGATTTATTGTAGAGATGAGGTCTCACCAAGTTGTCCAGGCTGGTCTCGAACCCGCGGGTTCAGGCAACCCTCTCACCTCGGCCTCCCAAAGTGCTGGGATTATAGGTGTGAGCCACTATGCCCAGCAGCTGGTGACTCTTAAATGAGAGTTACTGAAGAAAGATGAAAAGCTTCCCATACGTTTTACTTGTACCTTTGCTTGTGTTAGTGGGACATTTAGCAGGTGTATACTACAAAATCAGTGTAGATGTGGCAGCCATGAAAGGAGCCTCTCGGGCCTCTGCAGGGAGTGCAATTGACTATTTATTGGCTCTAAGATCCATCGCTGTATTTGTGCAAGATCACGCTTCCTATTGGCTGCTCCAGTCAATGTTGATCGAATATGGCAGGGTCGGTTCCTGGGAGCCATTGGACTCTTCTGACGTGACAATGACTTGGGGACTACCCACTAGCTTGGCTGAAAATTTCAGATATGATACACCCAGCCTTTCTTTCCATCCTCTTTCCTCCACATGGGTCAGACCTGCATCAGGACCTGATGGCTTTGCCAGTCTTCCTTGGCTACCTTTCCAGCTGAGCTGATTCCCTAAATCTCTGCACTTCTAGTCTCATCTTGCAATTCTGCAGGACCTGAATTAGCACAATAGTTGATCATGATCTATCTGATTTGATGATGATAAGGATGATGATGAAATTGAGCATTCTTCACGTGCCAAATGATTTATCTATGTCATCTCATTCAACACTTACATTGGTTTTATAAATGAGAAAACCAATTCAGTGGATAATTAGCAATTTGAGTCGTTCACCTGTATAGGAGATGTCAGTGAAAACTCTGAATTACTATTCTATAGCCTTAACAAATATCATTTAAGGCTCTTAGACAATCATTACATCCATGGTAACATTTTCTTACAGCTCATATGGTTTTTATTTTTTATTTTTGGAGTTGGAGTCTCATTCTGTCACCCAGGCTAGACTGCATCATGGCTACTGCAGCCTCACCATGCTGGGCTTAGGCGATACTTCTGCCTCAGCCTTTCAAGTAGCTGGGACAAAAAGCATGTGCCACCCCACCCAGCTAGATTTTAAAATTTATTTATTGTAGAGACAAGGTCTCACCATGTTGCTAAGGCTGGTCTCGAACTCTTGGGCTCAGGCAATCCTCTTGCTTTGGCCTTCCAAAGTGTTGGGACTATAGACGTGAGCATTTTGAGGTTAAGTGACCAAATCACTGACTTATCATAAATCTATGACATTTTTTGCCATCTCTTTTTAATTTGAATTAAATGAATGGCATATTTAAAAGACAGGTATAAATAGGTACCATTGGCGAGAAATTTTTAATTTTATTTTTTGAGTCAGAGTCTCACTCTGTTGCCCAGAGTAGAGTGCAGTGGCACACAATCACAACTCACTGCAGCCTTGATCTCCTGGGCTCAAGTGATCCTTCTACCTCAGCCTCCCAAGTAGCTGGGACTACAGGTGTGCACCACCATGCTTGGCTAACTGTCTTATTTTTTGTAGCGATGAGGTCTCACTATGTTGCCTAGACTGGTTTTGAATTCCTGGGCTCAAGCAATCCTCCCACCTTGGTCTCCCAAAGTACTGGGAAAACAGATGTGAGCCATCTTGCCCAGATGAAATGTTTTTTTCATAGTTTTGCATGCACACTCAGCACCAGCAAGAGAAAAATTGTATTAATTAGCAATAAGAGCAAAGCCCTTTAATGAGCTCTTCCATTCTTGGCTTTGGGGTAGCAGTACAGTCTAGTGGATAAATCCACGGTCTAGGTTGAAATGCAGACTCTAAGCGACATAGTGCAAGTTAATTTAACCTAAGATTGTTTCTTCATTGAAAATTGGGAGTAAATATTACTATCACCGATTTTCATAAAAATAAAAATGTATGTGGTGTGGATGTATCACTTATTACTGCTGTTGTAGCTGTCGGCAACACTCCATAAATTGCAGGTGTTTATGTGGTGATTGTTTTTTGGTTCTCCTCCCTGCCTAGACAAAAAATCAGAGAAAAAGTAAATATATATTGAATCAGTGATTTTCAAGCTTTAGACATGAGAATTACCTGGAGGACTCAGAGTAGATTGCTGAGCCCCACTCCCAGAGATGCTGATTAAGTCGTTCTGGGACACAGCTGGAGAAATTACAGTTCTCACAAATTTCCAGGTGCTGCTGTTGTTGGGAATTGCTGGGGGCTCGGTTTTAGAATTGTAAACCTCTACTGCCCCCTAGTGATGCAATTATGCAACATGATGAATATGCATTTTTAGCACGCATTGTTTCCTTGGGTCCTCATGGTGCCCTATGAAATGAGTACTGTCTTCGTTTCACAAATGATGAAACCAAGATGTGAAGCGATGAAGTAACCTGCCTAAGGTTTTACAAGTAGAATGTGGAGAACTGATCATTGAATTCAAGGCTGTCAGGCTCTAAAGCTTTCACTCAGTATGTTATCCTGTCAAAACACATTTTCAGACTATTTTCCCCAGTAATTCCACTTCTGAGGAAATAACCAGAAATATGGACAAAGAGGGATGAAGATATTTCTTACGACATCATTTATAATCATGAAAATTCATAGGAAACTTTAAGTCCAGTATGAAAGGAATGGGAATATAGGTATACTTCAGAATGTTTTGCAGACAATAGAAACGAAATTTCAAGTATTTAAAAATGTATGCAAATTGCTATACAGTGTGAAGAGGATAAACAAAATATTGCATAAGTGACCTTATGAACGCCTCCTTACATATGCATGAGAAAAAGACTTGAGGAAAACGGGCTAAGGTGTTATTTTTGGTTTTCCTTTTGTCGTATATAGGGAGGGACCCCAGAAAACCTGTAAGTTATTTATTAAACAAATGTGTATTTATTCTTCCATATTTAAACTTCAGTCATCTTCAAAGTACTCTCCGTTTGATGCAATACACCTATTGAGACACTTTTTCCACTGCTCAAAACAGTTTTTAAACTCGTCAATGTTGATATCTTTTAGTGCTTCTGCCGTTTTTTGTTTCACCTCTTTCACATCAGCAAATTGCTTCCCTTTGAGGACTTTCTTCAGCTGGGAAAACAGAAAAAAGGTGGTTGGGGTGAGATGGGGTGAATAGGGAGGGTAGGCAAAGGAGTCATGACGTTTTTGGTCAAAAACTGCTGAACACTCAGCAGTGTGGGCAGGGGCACTTGTAAATCACCCATCATGAAACGGGAGAACAGGGTCAAAGAATCCCCGAAAATAATGCACCGAAGCCGAATGCAGCCTCTCAGACAATGCTGGCTGGCACACTGATGCTGATACATTCCTAGAACACTTATCTAGGGAGGACGTCTGGCCTGCCTTCCAAAAGATAATTCCTTTTTTTTTTTTTGGATTCCCCCCATAGTATATTCCAAGTATTCTATGATGCCTGTACATTTTATAATTAGAAAATGATCATTATTAATCAATTTTTAATTTTAGTCAACTATTTATTATATTAATTTGGGGGAAATTCTAAATTGTTATTTACTGACATAATGTATTTAAATAGAAAGTGATGTTTGCTTAGCAGACACTTTGTGCTCAGCAAATTGCTATGAGGGAATGCATGAGAATAAGAGCTGTGTCTCACTTTTTTGGAGTTTTCCTACTCTTTTTTTTTTTGGAGGGTTGGAGTCTCACTCTGTCACCCAGGCTGGGGTGCAGTGGCATGCTCACGGTCATTGCAGCCTTGACCTGCTGGGCTCAGGTGAGCCTTCCACCTCAGCCTTCCAAGTAGCTGGAACTACAGGCAGGTGCCACCACACCTGGCTAACTTTTTGATTTATTGTAGAGACGAGGTCTCATCAAGTTGTTCAAGCTGGTCTCGAACCCCTGGGCTCAGTCAATCCTCTCAGCTCTGCCTCCCAAGGTGCTGGGATGACGGGTGTGCGCCACCGTGCCTGGCTTTCCTACTCTTTCTATGGGCAAAATGAACACAGGAAAAGACTAGCACATGATATCGGACAAACGTGTGATTAAATAGTAAAGATGATGTGCTGTGAGCCTTTGGGGAGGCTGGGGATGTTAGGGTTGGGGTTGTCTTGGAGGAGATGTTAACTGAATAAGGCCCTCATTGATGGAGAATAGAATCTTCTAGAACTACATGAGTTAGACAAAGAGACTGGATGGAGCATAATGTAACATAAACCCAGGAAGAGACAGAATCAGCCCGTTCCTCTTTCTTCTTGTGTTTCTATTGTCTTTCACTTATATGCTTCATTTACACATATCATCGCTCAAATTGGTGATACTCAGTTTTCTCAGCAGTCAAGATCCTTCTGTTCCTTCCCTGGTCAGTGTGAAGTTGTCATTTATTTGCAGGAAACAGCCTAGCTCTTTGTCACCCCAAGTGTGGTTCGCTGACTGGTTCACTCGTCATCACTTGGGAGCATGGTACTATAACAGAATGGTGGGTTCTGTTCCATCTACTGAATTAAAATCTACATTTTAACAGGACTCACAGTCACATACACATTCAAGCTTGAGCAACGCTGGCATGGTAGAAAGCAGCGTGAAAACTAGTTGAAGGAGGCAGCTAGCAACACAGTTTAACAGCTGAGGGACCGACAAGGTCTGCCCCAAACAAAATTTTCTATGATTATTCTTTCCCCAAAATGCTATGATTAGACTTGCCCTTGAAAGGAATGTGATCTGGGGGGACTGAACATTAGCCAACACTTGAGAAAACACACTCTTACCTGGTTTAACCACAGCCAATTCCTGCTGCATAGAGCGCAGAAAGGGACGAGTTAAATTATTTGGACAAGCTCGGAGGTAATTACTGTCCAAGCTCTGATGAGGTGCAGAAATATAGGGTGCTGGGTGCTCAGGGCAGATGAAATGAGCCACCAGGGGATCAGAGGACCTTGCCCGAGAGGTGCTGGGGCCATGAGAACAGCTTCATCTATTTTGCAATCACGTCTGCCTCAAATGACAGCTCAGCTTCTCGTTTGGTTCTTCATTTGCAGATTTCTTTTCTGTCAATGGGATTTTGCTTGTTACCAACTGAATCCTGTTTCTAAATCCAATTGACAATAAATTCAAAGTGAGAGGGGAAGGTTCAGTGGCTGATGGTTTTGGGTTAGGGGTGAGGTGGACAGAACCACACACTGTATTCTGTTGTGAACACGTGAACATCTATTTCCTACCAAGTGAAGTTTTCTTCCGATTTTAATTGGGCAGTTGACCTGAGTCACAGTGAAACCTTGAAAGTTTTGTGAAGGAGGGACAAAGATGTTGACTTTAAGTCCAACACTTTCGGTTCCCTTTTGGGTGATTAGAAATGCAATTTGGGGGCAACTCCCTTGGGTCCCCTCAATAAATCCTGCTTTCCAAAAAAAAAAAGGAATGCAATTTGGTTTTCTGAGGGTGAGATGAATCTTTGTAAGGCTCCTTACGGTCATGACTGGAGGAGACTGAGGTAATCCAGGAATGAGGAAACAAGTGAGTAGAGATATGCCTAGGCAATAATAAAAACAACTCAGAGATCACTTCTTGTGAGTGTTCTTTAAAGATGTGAGCTAAGACTCTGGTTTGAGTGACCAAAGTAAAGCATGTCATCTACCTCTTCAGGGACTCTGAAAAGCCTCAGGAAGAATCTCCATGATAAAAGCCACTGGACTGAGTTTCTGGAGGTCTGGCTGGACCCTACATTTTTATCATCCTACTTTTCTTTCCTTATAAAGTGAGGAAGTGTAAGATTCCCTCACCCGTCCCTGACTGAACCAGTGCCCAACTATCCTTTAGAGAAGGTTGTTTGTGCTTCTAAAGCAGATGTGTGTCAGATTATCTCTTGTTTATAATCCACAGATATTATTTTCTTCTTCCTTATTTACTTTATCAGCTAAGGCCATCATAGGCTATAGCTAGCTATGTTGAAATCAGCAGGTAATGACCACTAGATGTAGGAACTCGCCATAGAAGTGGGGTGGCAGTGGTGGGATGAGGATGCTGGAGACAAGGGGTCTCACTTTCAGAGCCCCCCATCTCCACTGCATGCACCTTAACTTTAGAGCAAAGGAGAATTACTTTCTTTCTTTTTTTGAGTTGGAGTCTCACTCAGTCTCCCAGACTGGAGTGCAGTGGACGCTCCTGGCCACCGCAGCCTCAGCTGGGCTCTGGCGATCCTTCCGCCTCAGCCTTCCAAGTAGCTGGAACTACAGGCACGCGCTACCACGCCCGGCTAATTTTTTGATTTATTGTAGAGATGAGGTCTCGCCAAGTTGCTCAGGCTGATCTCGAACCCGCGGGCTCAGGCAATCCACTCACCTCAGCCTCCCAAGGCACGGAATTACAGGCTGAGCCACCGAGCCCAGCTGAGAATTACTTTCTTTACTGTAAGGTGCTCAAGTCTGGTGTCCAGGCTTGCAAAAGCATGTCTGTGCTGATGAGATCAAGAGTCAGTTTCTACAGGTACATTTCCCATTCTTTGAACTGTATGTTGTCAAATTCAACAGATTTTTTTTGGTCACATTGCACTTTTTACATTTTATATTGCATAAGTCTCAGATGACAATTTAAGCAGAAGTGCCTCATAGATCCAGATGTCTGCCAAAACAATGATAAGACCCATATATTTTGGTGAACTATAAAGTAAGTGAATATTTTGCAATGAACTGTACTCATAGTGAGATTAAAAAAAAATCATTTGGAAAAAACAGTGAAACAATCATATAGTTTTATTTTGAGAGGTTAAATCTTCCACGGCTGTTTTATACAGAATAAGTTAATAATGTGTGATTAAAATATAAAACTGGACAGGGGGAGGAAATTCAAGCAACTAGTGGATGGCCTAGAAAATCTAGCTCTAAGATCCCTTCTTTTGCTGAAATTCTATCATGCAAATGTTACTGAGTAGATAAGCTACAGAGTATGGTGGTTTATGTAGCATCCTAGACAGTTCACCTGCAGGAAAAGCAGACTTCAGTGTCTCATGGAAGTGTTTGGAGTCATTCAAAAAATCAGTCAATATTTATTGGGTGCCTCCTATGTGCAAGACACTGTGCTAGGTACTTTAGAAGATTCAAGGGTGAGATTATTTTTCTCAGGAAGTTTTCATCATTGTATTTCCCCAAGTTTTTGAGCTCTTCTTATAAAATCTGCCCCTGAGAATTTCTCTGAAGAAATTCCTTAAAGTTAGAAGGTATGTTTTAAAGTAATTCTGAGTTTTTCCTTCTAGGCAAGGAATACTCAGATAATAGGCAAAATGCCATTAATAATAAGAAAAATAAACCCAGATGTATTCTAAGCAAGGTAACATAGAAATATCTACTTTACAAAATAATTTACACTATTTAATCCCAAGATACAAAGAAGGTGTGTCTGTGAATAATTCTATATGGAGATGAAGAATAAATAGGTTAATAGTAGCACACACTGGTAGAATCACTTATGCTGAGCTAAAACAACCCTAAACATTGAGTATTTTATTTGTTTAAGACAGTGGTTCCCAAAATGTCCTCTCCAGATCCTGCAGATTATGAGTTAGCAGTGGTGTATGGCAAGTTCTAGTCTTTTTTTCTAGATGTTCAGCCCCAGAGTGGCAGTTTCTTCAGTTTTCCCTCCTTTCTTAAGTTTCTTCTTTATTCCCTACTTTCTTAAGCCCTTTCCCTAGGATGCTAGCTCTGGGTAACTAGCCTGTCTCCCCTTCTCCTTGAATGTGTTTAAGTGAGCTGTGCTTACCTGGTAGAGGCCAAAAGACAGTTAAAAACAAAAGAAGGTAGTAGACAAAAGTCTACTATTTCTGAAATATATTCTATAATGATGGTAATTAATTAGGCTAGAGTTTAGAGAGTTGATATAGAAAGGGGAGAGTGCCCACAGTCTTAAGACTTGAAAGTGGTATAGCAGGGAAAAAAATAAACTGAAAGAAAGGAGTCACAGAAGAGAGGGATTCGTTTACAATGTGATACACTAGGCCAGGTGTGGTGGCTCATGTCTATAATCCCAGCATTTTGGGAGGCTGAGGTGAGAGAATTGCTTGAGCTCATGGGTTCGAGATCAGCCTGGGCAACTTGGTGAGACCTCATCTCTACAATAAATAAATAAATAAAAATTAACTGGGTGTGGTGGTGCATGCCTGTAGTTCCAGCTACTTGGAAGGCTGAGGTGGAAGGATTGCCTGAACCCAGCAGGTCGAGGCTGCAGTGGCCATGAGCGTGCCACTGACCTCCAGCCAGGGCAACAGAGTGAGACTCCAACTCAAAAAAAAAAAACAAACCAAAAAAAGACAAGTGATATACTTGATACACAAGAAACAGAAGAGAAAGGTGGGAAGAGATGAAGACATAGTCGAGGAGATAGACATAAAGAAAAGGCCAGTCATGGTTAAAAACAGCTAACGTAGTATGTAACGTGATAGAGAGAGAGAGAAATGAAGAAGAACAATAGAAAGCTAAATATAGAGTGATTGAGTCAGAAAAAAAGAAAAAAGAAAGGAAATGATAAAGGTAATGAGAGTGGCAGTAGAAGGAAAAAATGTCAGTAGAAAAAAAGGAACTGCCAAGACCGACACAAGAAAAAAAATGTGCAGTGCGTCAGGACTATACTGATGTGTAGATTTTCGTATGTAAAAATGGAAAGTTCATCTGTCTTTCAAAAATAGATAATTTTGCAACTACAGAATTTTGAGAGAAAAAGGAAGTAATCAAGGAAAAGGAAACTAACCCAGTCAAGTGGCTTCCAAGTTTTGGAGCAGGGATGGTCATGGCCTTCCTGCTTTTTAAAGATCTGCATTAATTTATGACAATGCTGGATCTGAGGCCTGAAATGACCAGCTTCACCTGGGCCACTACTTCTATTTCTGGGACAGGGAAAAACTTAAGGCTCACTGAGAGGGTCAGATACTTAATTGGGTCTTGGGGAAAACATGTGAGAACCATTAGTACAGAGTGTTAGTTATTTTCCTTCCCCCAAGAATGCTTGGTTGAGATTCTCCCTAGGTCTGAAGTAGTAAGCAGTCTTGTACCTGGTCTTGTGGACTGGTCCCTCTTTGAAGGGATTCAAATGGACTGTGCTCACCTGCATTATGTGGGTCTACATTTATACTCTGAAATTGTTCCCCAGTAGCTAACTCAACCAGTGTTTTAGGATTTTCGGTAGGCATAGCTGGTTCCCCATCAAATGGGTCTTGCCTCCCGTTGCTAGATGGAGTTCCAGGGCCAGAAGAGTGATGCTTTGCTAATTCAGAGCTAAAGCATGGTAACTGCAGAATGCTAGATGGTCTTTGCTGCTGCCTTTCATTCTCATCTCCTTGAACTTCGCTTTGGATGCCTTCCGGATTGGGGCCTTCGTCAAGTGCACCAATAACAAGCTGCTCAGGAGTAAGGTCAACAGCTCTTTCGTTGAGCTGGTTGTCTTCAAAAATTTGTTCCAGAACATTATTCCCATCTCCTCCAAGATCGCTTTTGAGACAAGGTGTATTCTTTGATTGAAGGGAACCAGCTTCAGGAAAGGGCATAATTCCCCTTTGGCCCAGTTGATTCTTTATAGAACATGGTGTGTTCCTCCTGAGAGTGGACACATCGTCTCTAAAAGGACTTGGGCTTTGGCTTTCCCCCGGCAGTCTCTTCTCTGAGCTGTTTCTTTGCCCAGGTATGATGCTTGTTGGAGAGATGATATGTCTTGCATGCTTGGTGTGACTATCTTCTGTATACAGAGGACTGGTATCTTGGTTCTCCCCAAGACCATAGGATGGAGTATAGTCTTGTAGCGCCAGTGGATTGTCCTTGGGCCCTGGGGAGCCACCAGAACAGCAGGGTCTTCTCTGGCTTAGGTGAAATAAATGTGCTTCTTTTTGACCTGATGGGTAACTTTGACGAATTATGTCCGGATAGGCCAAACGTTCTCTCTCTGGCGAATTTAACCTGGTAATTTGCCCACCATAGTTCAAAGTCTCACCGTCATGCCAGGTTGGATTTTTCTGAAGTCCAGCTGGGTAGTTACTGAAATAGGGCTGGTTCTCCTTCTGGTCTGGTGGACTAGCAGGGGTTTTTTGTAAATATGTTCCCTGATCCCAGAAATTTCTGTTAAAATATGGCCTTCTTTCTCTTTGCCTTTGGACTTGAATCCTATGGTCCCAGGAGTTCGATGAGGGAAATAGAGTGCTTTCTTCTTTTCCAACGGCATTATTCATATAGTAGCCCCTGCTCTCAATAGGTGGTGACATGGTAGGAGCTGTATTATATGATAGAAAATTCTCATCTGGGTTCCAGGGGGAGAATTCACTATAAGGAAAATCTTCCCTGGGTTTTGTTGGATTATCTAAGGCATAGGGAAGATACTCCTTTGGTTGATTTGAGGTATATTGCTCGCCTTCATAGTGCCTAACTGTTGGGCCTCCTTTAAATCTCAACTCTTCACCCCATCTATTTCTTCCTGGAAAAGATTCATCTCCAATTGGATCAACTGGGTCCTCTTCATTATAAGGGACTGTCTCTTTCTGGTCTGGAGTATTTATGGGGTACAGTGGATTTTCTTGTTGCCTCATGGTATTGGGAGAATCATCTCTCTCATCCCATGTATTACTTCTAAGGTATGGTGAATTTTCCCTGGGATCATAGGGGGTATATTCAGGGTAGAAAACATTTCCTCTAGAGCCATGGGAAGGATGAGGTAAATGTTCTTCCCGTCTTCTGGGATCTTCCTTAAAAGGTGGAGGGATTTCTTGGTGTGTCCAAGTATTTCTTCCAGTAGGAAAATGTTCTCTTGCAGGAGAAGGGATTTCCTCAAGGTATACAGGCTGATATGTGCTGGGCTTTAATTCTGGCTGATTAGTTTCTGATCCATATGGGATTCTTCTTGGCTCTAAAACAATCCCTTTGGGCAAATTCTGGCTTTGGGTTGGTCCTTCAGAATTTGGGATTCTTCTAGAATCTTCTCTCGGGTAATAGGAATTTTCACGTTGATCAATAGAATTAAAATTTGGGACTCGTGTGTTACTTTCAGGGGGAGGCGGTTTATAATTTGATTTATTAACTTCATAATGCTGTGTGTTTCTCCAGGGGCCAGTTGGAATCTTTGTAGGAACGACTACTCTTTCTTTTTGACCCAGTGGCTTCTCCCTTGGAGTTTGTGTTTTCTCATTGCGGTCAACGGTACCAGGTTTGGGACTCAGTGGGGCAGCACTGGTTCCCATAGGGTGTTTATTTGGCCCCTGAGGCTTTCTTCTGGAATGTGCTAGATTTCTTGCATAATTGGGGTAATTACCTCTTGAAGTGGAAGGGTAAGCTCTGTGATAAGTTGGATTTCCTGGACGAGCTGCTTGTTTATTTTCCCAAGCATAGGAGTTCCACCTAGGACCCCTTTGAACTTGTTGAGTTCTATAAAAAGGTCCATTCTGTCTGTGCCCTGTGACAGTACCAGTGGGATACCACGGTCTTCCTGAAGGAAATCTTCTTACGTTAGGATTTGGATAATTTTCACGAATATTTGGCTGACTTGGTCTCCATGGCATCTGACTTCCTGGCACTCCCTGACCTGAAGCATTGACTGTAGGGGGTGGGATGACCCCATTTTGAACTGTAGGGTTGCTCCCAGCGTTTCCTGTTGGGCTGGTGTCATTTCCCGCCTGACTCCCTCTGGTATTTGGTTGGGTAGAATTTGTCTCAGTAACCGTTGAGTTAGCTGTGGGTTCTGTGCCTGGACTCTCTTTTTTAGGGGGATCTTCTTCTTTGGGTTTTTCAAAATCTTGTTCAAACATCTCTTCTGAATAATAAGGAGGGCGACCCCCAAAGCCATGATATCCAAAATATCCAAAGTAAGGATTCTGTAGGGGAGAGGATGGAAATCAGTAAGTACTCTTTGTTTCCCACCATGGTGTTACTTGAAATACTTTTAGTGTAACAGGAACAGCGTATCTGCCACATATTTCTTTTAACACCACCGGCTTTATTTTCTTGAAATTTGATTCCTCCTTGGCTTTCATGACTGCACTTCCTCTGGTTCGCTCTCTCTGACCACTGCTTCTTAGCTTTCTCTTTCTAGGCCTGCTACTAAATCTGAGTTATTGCTTTTTTGATCAGGAGTCCATCCTTAATACTTCTCATTCTTCTGCGTTCACTTTACACTCCTGCCTTAAGCAATCAATTGCATGCCAACACTTTTAACATGAATACATGCTAATGACTCCTCAAAGCAAAACTCTGGTCCCTGATACTCTCTCCCAAGCTTGAGACAGCGGGATGGCTTTACTAAAGATTTCAGGGGTAACTCCCACCGAATGCAGCCAGAACTGGGCTCATTTCTCCCCAAATTTCCTTCTCTGATATTCTATATTCAAACAACGTTCACTACTCTTGATATAGTTTTGTAGGTTTCTGCTCTTTCTTACTTCCCCAGACAATTAATAACCACACCTGTCAATTTTAATTTTCACCCTTGTCCTTCTTACTTCATTCCCAGTACCCCTGAGTGGCTCCAATAGTTTTCTTTCTGGTTGCTCTGTATGAAATCTTACTTTTCTCTAATCTTGCCTCTCTACTGCCATCAGAGTGGGGTGGGGCAGGTATGCGAAAACTCTGCTACTTTCCTCTTTAAATATGTTTTTAAAGCTCTCCTTTACTGGATAAACTCGAAACTCCAAATGCTTCTACTCTGTTGTTAGGAGTGTAAGCTAGTACAAACTCTGAGGAAAACTGTGGTGATTTCTAAAAGATTTAAAAATTGACCTTCCATATGACCCTGCAATCCCCCTACTGGGAATATACCCGGGGGAACTCAAGTCACTCTATAAAAAAGATACCTGTGCACTCATGTTTATTGCAGCATTATTCACAGTAGCAAAACTATGGAATCAACCGTGCTGCCCATCAAAAGAAAACTGGATTAAAAAAAAAATGTGGTACATATACACGATGGAATATTATGCAGCCTTAAAGAAAAACAAAATTATGGACTTTGCAGCAACTTGGATGGATTTAGAGTCTATCATACTCAGTGATCTATCACAGAAACAAAGAACTGAGTACTACATGTACTCACTCATAAGTGGACCCTGAACATTTATTATAATACTGTAAGAAAGGGATTGGCAGTAGTAGGACACTGCCAGAGGAGGGAGGGAGGGCATATAACATCAATAAGGGTACTCAAACAGTGCCTGTATGATGACCACTTATGTATCTAACCCTCAGTTGTACCCCACATCTTTAAAATAAAAATAAAAATAAAAAAAGAAGAGAAAAAACCCTTGCAACCCCTCAGCATAACATACCATAGGAGCAGAATGACCCAGGAAGTTGCCATAGGCATTAAGGTGTCTGTATTCTAATGTTATGCTTATAAAAATTTGAAGTGCCAGTTTCTAGGTTTATCTGAATCATTTTTGGGATTATTTCACAATGACATCTTTGAGAGCAGCTTATACCATTACTAACACAGTAATCTTCAATGTTATTATTTTAAGAACAACTCACCCCTCACTCTCTCAGTCAAGCTATTGGGTTTCCACATTTCACTGAGGACATATCACATATTTAGGGAAAAAGAAGTAAACTCCAGGGCTAAGGTGTTATGCCACAGTCACTAAAACGACTTTTTTGATGACATAGTGCTAGAATATCTTAAGGGTGTGCCACGCTGTGACATACATTTGATGACTCCTAGTGTGGTATAGTAAAAAAGGCTTTGGACAGTCATCAGAAAACTTGGTTTCCACATCCAGTTTATCCTCTAACTCAGTAGTTGAAACTGAATAGTAATTGAGTTCCAATTCATTTGTGCAGTGAGGGAGTTAGATGAGCACTTAATATCCTTCTCAGGACATTACTTGTACTTACCCCTCCTTCTTCGTTGCTGACTGGCGGGCGTCCATAACCTGGTGGAGGCATCCTCTGAAAAGTTAAGAACACAATGAACACAAGAGAAAAACATTTTCTATGCTGTCATTTGTAAGACTCATATGTCTAAAAATAGCTGAAGTCAGTGATTGGGTGCTAGTACTGTGAGCTTTTAGCTTTCACTGTCTAGCTATTGAGTTATGATCCTATAGTAAATACTGGTAAATACAAAGGCTTCAGCTGGAACCTAGATTATCCTACTTAAAATACTCTGGATGGCTACATCTCCTAATACTCCAGTGTACCACCTCCAACATTCAAAAACACCGACTTCACAATCTCCCACAAACACCACACACACACACACACACACACACACACACACACACACACACACACACACACACACCACACACACCTGACTGCTATTAGGATCCAAATATTCATATTAGAACATTTAATAACAGAGATTAAGTAGTGATGTTATTTTTAGTGTGTCTGCTTCATGTTTAGGGTCATAGAATGACAATGCTTCTTGGATTATTACTCTGAATTCTTAATTTATTAATTAATTTTTTGAGTTGGGGGTCTCATTCTGTTGCCAAGGCTGGAGTGCAGTGGCACCATCATGGCTCACTGCAACCTCAGTCTTCCGGGCTTAGGTGATCCTTCTGTCTCAGCCTCCTGAGTAGCTTGGAGTATCAGTGCGTAATGCTACTCCTTGCTAATGTTCTATTTTTTGAAGAAACAAGGTGTCACTATGTTGCCGAGACTGGTCTTGAACTCCTGAGCTCAAATGGTCTTCACTCTTTGGCTTCCCAAAGTGCTAGGATTACAGGCGTGAGCCACTGTGCCTGGCCTGATATTTTTATTTGACCAAGGTTAACTTTCTAAACAAAATTGGAGGCTGAATTTCTGCTCAGGGATTGCTACATAGTAGAAAGGTTTAGAAAAGTAGTTCAGTTCCTGAAGACTTTCAAGAAGCTCTATGTAGGTGAGATCAATTGTTACTTCTGCAGGAGAATCATGTTTGTCTGCTTTTTAAAGCTTTGCCTGGTACTGTCTTAGTATCCTTAGTTTAGTATGACCAATAAAAGGAAGCCACTCTCTTAAGGAAAAAAAAAAAAATTCTTACTCAGTAAAATGAATTGTTTTTAGCTGATAAAAAGCCTTCTTGGTTGTAGAGTTGTAGACAAGAAAAATCTAGAGCCATAGCTAAAGGAACAGTGATAAAATACTTATTGTTGCCTTGTTTGTTCAAAAGGAACTAACTGCTAATAGTTCTTTAGTTCAAAAAGTTTATGTTACCATTGATATTTTTAAAGCCCATGATGCAATTGTTTTATTTTAATAATTTTATTATTTAATAATAATTTAAAAATTAATTAATTTTAATGAATTTAAGCTTTAAAAGATTCTTTGGGGATTCTTGCAAATAATATTTTGCAAGATTCTTTACAATAGAAGCAATAAGATATGATGGAAATACCTTAGTCTAATCACATCTCACTTAGTTTTCAAATTCCATTTTGTCACAATTTCCCTGTCACATCGAATGAGGATAATCTGTGTTTCTAATCTCTTAGGGAAGTGGGGAAATAGTAATTAAGTAGCACAACCTTTTAAAATTAATTTATTTTTAAATTTAAATTTAAATTAAAATTTTTTTTGGTTTGGAGTCTCACTCAGTCGCCCAGACTGGAGTGCAGTGGCTGTTCCCGGCCACCGCAGCCTCGACCTGCTGGGCTCTGGCGATCCTTCCCGCCTCTGCCTTCCAAGTAGCTGGAACTACAGGTGCGCGCTACCACGTCCGGCTAATTTATTTTTATTTTTTTAATTTTTATTGTAGAGATGAGGTCTCGCCAAGTTGCTCAGGCTGGTCTCGAACCCGTGGGCTCAGTCAATTCACTCACCTCGGTCTCCCAAAGCGCGGGATTACAGACTGAGCCACCGAGCCTGGCCTAAAATTAATTTATTAACTAAGTTATTAGTATCTGTTTGGTAGTTTAATCTGTGTTCATGTCACCAATTTGTCTAAGTATAAAATTCATTTAAAAAATTCTTTATTTTTTTCCTACATGAATACTGATGTGATGATTTTGCTCCATATTCTCTACTGATTGGTATATGGCATTTCATTAGAGTGTATGAATTTACATTTATTTAAAATACAGCATTCTAATATCATTTTTACTTTTAGCATAGAGAAAAAAAAATTCTCACCTGTGGAATTTGCCATGGTGGTTGTTGATAGGGAAATAGCCCATTGTTGAATGGTGGGAACGCCTAGCAAGAAAGAATCAGAATGATGTGGAATTGAGAAGAATAAATAAAAAATAAAACAAACTAGCTAAATACAATGGAAACTTGGGGTCTAGATTTTTTTTGCATTAATTTTTTTGTTTTTTGGACAAAGATGACAATGATAATAACAACTAGTGTTATTGTACAGTATGTTCCAGGCCCTGTGCTGAGCATTTTATACTGTTAAACCCATTTCATTCTTACATAACTACTAGTACTAGTAGTTAGTACTACTACTAGTAGTACTAGTAAATGTACTACTACCATTTACTTAAGAAAATAAAGTTCAGAAAAATTAAGTCACTTGCCCCAAATCTCATAGCTAGTGAATGACTGAAACCAGGATACAAATCCAGGAGTATCTTTTTTTATTCAATTTTGTATTCCCTATACCTGTAATAGTGTCTGATAATAAGTGCTAACTGACTAAAAGCCAGTATTTTGGAAGCTCCACACTGGATGAGATCCTGAGAAACCATTTGCACATCTTCTTGCCTTACAGCGGGACTGTATTTATGTCATCCCGAAGTGCTGGAAGCAATGTTAATTTCTGTGCAATATTTTAGAGAATGAAAGCATAGATTTGGAAGAGACTTAGAAACCATTTAGTTCATTCATGGGAAAATTGGAATCTAGAAAGGTGAAATAACGTGTTCAAGATCAAGCAACTAATGAAGGCTGGGGATAGAACTTGAACCTTTGTTTCTTGTCTCTTAAATTAGTACTTATATTATTAGTGCTCATGTTATTACACTGTGTATTTGCCTCTGTATTTTAAAAGGAGTTTTTAAAGACAACAGTATTTGAGTTTTAACCAAACAAGACTGAAATTGACTTGCCACAAAGTTTTGGGTCAATGTCAAGACAAAAGATTGCATTGCTGAATAATGGTACCTGTATTGAGGAGTGGGTATGTGGGGGTGGCATGGCCCTCTGAGGCCATTTATGATTCCGATTTGGAATTTTTTTGGGCAAGTCTTACCTGAGGCGGCTGAGTTTCTTCTCTGGGTTCAGGTGGGGCACGTGGTGGCTGCTTCAAAGGCCTCTTTTGTGGTGGCTTTTTTGGTGGAGTCTGGTTGGGTTTCTGAGTCTCTTGGGTTGGATCTGTCTTATTCTGACGTTTGGGTCCTAAGGGTTTCTGCAGGTGCCAAGTGTTGGGTGGTGGCTGAGGCCACATGGGCATCTGGTACTGTGGGAACTGTTGAGGGATCGTTTCCATACATGGGGTTCAGGTGTGCCAACTGAAAGAGTAGCAAATAACCATGAAATCACACCAGGACTGAGATTCAGGCTTTTCCACATCCTCCAGTGTTAGCCCCTAAGACTCAGTCAAGGAGTTTAAAAACAGGACTTGACTCAACAATGGAAACTTCATGGTCTTTAGCTTGAATTACTTTACATATTTTCTACAGAAATGCACTTCAGTCTTCTGGAAAGCCAAACAACCCAAAAAATTAAAAGACAGATGAGAACTTCAGTTTAAGAATTTGACTGATGATTTTCTAACTCTGAAACCCTGACTCAAGTAAGAAGTGTTGTACAAGTTAGTTTACAGAAGATTTCATATCAAATCCAGAAGTCATGTGAATTATTATAAGGCTGAATAAAGAGGAGAAAAAGCAAAAATTAGATGAAGGAAGTGAGTGAGTCTGTCAAGCAAAAACAACAAGTGAAAAAAGAAATAAGAGAAAAGACAGAATACAGATTCAGTCTGTGTAACCACACTTATATGGTGTATATGCTTCTTGGTTGCAAGTGGATTCTAATTAATTCTATTTTCATTATCAGAATCCCCACAAGTACAAGGTTGGTCAGGGAAGAAAAGGTAGTTACAATCTGAAAATGATAATTATGGATTTATGATAACTTATAAAATGCTAATTTATGAACATATGATAATTTATGAATTATCAGTCTTACAACATTAGTTCTCATTCAAACATTTCCCTCCTGGTTTAACAGTCTTCATTAATTAGTTCCTTGCTGTCTGTTGGATGATATATGCATGATATGCAGATTCATGGAAGACAAAATTACTAATCTTGCATTAAGGTGCAGGGTTTTATGACATTGAGGTGGCAAAAATTTCAAATCACAGGCAAAGTCACTAGAATTAAGAATAAGGGTTTGAAAGAGTTGGTCCAGTACGATGACCACTTATGTACCTAATACTGAATTGTAGCCTACATCTTTAAAATAAAATAAAGAAAAAGTTGGGCCAATCAAAAGTTGAGGAAGAGAAAGCTGACAACAATGATGATTTTATTTTATTTTATTTTTATTTTTTTGAATTGGAGTCTCACTCCATCGCCCAGACTGGAGTGCAGTGGCCATTCCCGGCCACCGCAGCCTCAACCTGCGGGGCTCCAGTGATCCTTCCGCCTCAGCCTTCCAAGTAGCCGGAATTACAGGCACGCGCTACCATGCCCGGCTGATTTTTTTATTTACTGTAGAGATGAGGTCTCGCCAAATTGCCCAGGCGGGTCTTGAACCCGCGGGCTCAGGCAATCCACTCACCTTGGCCTCCCAAAGCGCTGGGATTACAGGCTGAGCCACCGAGCCCAGCCAACAATGATGATTTTAGACAAGGGATTTTGAAAAAGAATGACTTGAATGAAAATAATTTTAAAAATGAATGAAATCTTTGATTCCTACTCCCCCCAACAGCCCTCATGATCATGCCATGGTAGATAAAATCAATGTGTAGTATAATTTTGCTATCATATAATTCTGCCAGAAAAATTATGCCAAAAGATTCAACTGATATTTGATTCGTTAATAGTTTGTTCTGAGAATTAGGTGAAAAGAATAACCCACATTTATTTAAATAACATAAAAGCTTACTTCAGTATTTTAGTGTTATCTCTCAGGCTAGTCCAAATAAAAATTTATACCCCATCGGTATTTACTATGCTATTTTTGCTGTCATGATTTGTAAAATTTTGTCTGGTATTTTCCCAGAATCAAATTTTCTCAGATATAAAGAAAACTTGTAGTTAATACTCATTTTGATTTACATGAAAGAACAACACTAATGTATAAGGAGAAAATTTGATCTGAGGGGACAGGGGAAATGATTTTTCTCCCTTGAAACTCTTGCAATGATTATATTGTAATCAAAACCTGTGGATTGGTGTCTCTGTAAGCTAAGACAAATCTTATCTGGACTATACATAAATTATCTGTATTATACATAAGGACACATCAGAAATAACATAAAGAGGAACTTACATGAGGGGAGTTCATAAAGTTGAATTGACCGTACCGCATCATCTGTGACCAGAGAAATTCATTAATGTGACAGAAAGTGAACATTTTTTTCAATTTATCCACAAATCGTAAGAGATAAGTGAAATTTCTGACTTTAAGGCACAACAGTTATAATATATTTTACTATTTATGCATGAATTTAAAGTAAATATACAATTAAAGGCACTACTAGACAATTTTAATTTTTAAATCAGAATATTATTTTGAGAAGCATCAACAGAGAATAATAGGAAATAAAAATGTAGTCTATTCTGAAGTTTTTGAATGTTGTGTTCTATTCTTTTAGAGTTCAAAATCTGAGAATGTGATAATTATATGACAAGATGAATCTTCTTTCCGATGTGAATTGAATTTGGTTAATGATCCCAGGTATGAGTCATGTAAAAGATATTTATATTTTTAAGCCTGTACCCTTCTAACAACTTGTTACAAACAGCTACCTCTGCTAGCTAACAAACTTAGCAAAGATGCTGACACCAACTAGATTTTTTTGTTTGTTTTTAGTTGGCCTCTGACTCTGTCACCTAGGTTGGAGTGCATTGGCACTCTCATGGCCACTGCAGCCTTGACTTGCTGTGCTCAGGCGATCCTTCTGCCTCAGCCTTCCAAGTAACTGGAACTACAGGTGTATGCCATACGTCCAGCTCATTTTTAAATGTATTGTTGAGATGAGGTCTCACCAAATCGCCCAGGGTGGTCTTGAACCCGTGAGCTTAGGTAAACCTCTCAGTTCGGCCTCCCAAAGTGCTGGGATTATAGGCATGAGCCACTGCACCTACCCCATCAACTAGATTTTAACAAAGCCCATATTTACTTTAAAAAGGAATATTGAAGCACAATAGGTAGAATGATGCTGGGGAAGTTATTATTTTGCCCTGATTTGAGAGTTTAAGATTTTCAACTCTCCCTCTCTTTATCTCTTTCATTAAAAGTTTTATACATTAGAAAATTTTCCAATAATCTCCTTTTTAAAAATGAACTTCTAAGATAAGACTCGGGAAAACTTCTCCCTTGAGATTGAATGTACATACCTCCTCACTTTTGCTGCTAAATCCAGGCATTCGGGGCATGTGCATCTGGAAGTGAGAGAATATCAGTGACAGGTGCAAAGCATCAGTGGAAATAAACTCTACAATGGTCCTCAAGTGATGTAACAATAGGACATAAAGAAAAGGCCTCACATTAAAAAAATACTTACTGGCATAGCAATGGAATTACCCAGCAGCCCCAGAAAGATCAGGAGAATCTCCATTTTTCCATTTGGTACCTGAAATACAAACCTGAATTTTATTTTTGGACTGTGAAATAACTACACATAGGGCCCTCTTGTCTGTCAAGGAGAGTATAGAGATAGATGGGGCCCCTGTTGCTATATTAAATTATTTAAAATAAACTATTAGATAGTAAGTGCCTGGTATTTTCTTAAAATTATTTATTTTTATTTAAAGATGCGGGGTACAATTCAGGATTAACTATACAAGTGATCACCGTACAGGTAAAGATTGGGCCTTTCTTTGGTCCCCACTTCGTGTGGTTTGAGATCAGGTACCTTTATTGATGTTATGTTCCCCCCCTCCCTCCCCTGACAGTGTCCCGCTACTGCCAATCCCTTTCTTATAGTATTTTGGTAAATGTTCAGGGTCTACTTATAAGTGAGAACATGTGACTACCTGGTATTTTTCAAGCTGTCTAAAGGGTCAGATTAAAGAGGAAAGATAAAAGTGAGATGGGGGTGGGGGTGGGGAGGTGGGTGTGAAGAGACAGAAAGAGAAAGAGAGAGGGAGAGAGAGTTCATAGCACTAGAATGTGGAAAGTAGAAATTAGGAGGTTACTCCCAAAATAGGAATATTGATAGATTTGGTTTTCTAGTTGCCAGGTTGCTTTAGAAAGTCCAAGTATTGTCCAACTACATTCATTGTACACAATAATTTCAGTTTCAACGGGAACACATTCCAAAGTCAAAACTTGTTGCTATGCCCTAAGATGTTATAGACAATATTGCATTATATAAAGGCTAATTAAATAAATTGGAATATTCCAGAATCCTATTATTTCTTGTTTTTTCTATTGTTTTTATTATTATTTATTTTTCCTTTAAAGAGTCACTTCTGCTCAAGGGCTGGCCAGGAAATTAAGAAGAAATAAGCCAAAAAGTAAATCTCTTTGTTACTTTGTTTAAGCTCACAGAGGAAAGGGTTGAAACAGTAGACTTATGTATGAAGTTTGGAGATTGTTTTTATGGATTTCATTTATCCCACTCTAGTTAATTATATTCTTATAAAATTCAGACTTGTATTTACTCTTTGAACAAGGTTTATTCTGAAGCATTTACTCAGGGAATGTGTTAAGGAAACTTTCTGTTTGCATATAAAATGGAAAATAAGGGCTTAAATCAGAATGATTCATTTTCATGATATATCAGATACAACCCAGTTTCCAGCACAGTAATCAACATGTCGGCACCTAGTAGTTGTTCATTTCTTTTGCTCTTTCTTTTTCTGGATGTGAAATGCTTCCAGAAGTTATTTGAGCCTATGCTTACCCTTGTGTTTGCTTCCTATAGGAGCAATATGATCAAAGGACAGTTTTGCATTTTTATAATTAACTTTTTCCTAAACTGTAGGTGTGATCATATATCAGAGACATTGGGAAAGTGTAATTTAAAAAGAGAAGAAGTAAAATGCAAATGCCTTTAATACTAATTAGAGATTTTCAGAATTATAACATCATAGAGAATTAAAAAGAACAGCTAAAACTAGTGTCTTTAGCCTACAACATTACAAGGAAGCTAATAAAGAGAATACCGATGAAAGCTTTCTTTTCTAGATGTTTCTAAAATTATGGTCCAAGATTTTGGAGGCATTTTTGGATGCTTAATTTCTTTCTTGCCAAATCATCTCTCTAGTAGCAGTCACAGTGGTTCTTGATAATGCTGCACACTTCTTATCAGCAAGGCACCTTCACTTCTAGAGTGATGTGGCCTTTGTTTTGCAAATATAAAATGCCACTCATTTTCTTTTTTGTAAAATTAATGTATTATGTTAGATGACTCTCAAGATACCTTCCCTTCACTTCTCTAAAAGTCCATGATTGGACAAAAGTCTGTAATGAATAATTTTTTTGAATTCAAAATAACACTCATCATGATTGCCACAAAGTACAATGACGGTGTTAAGTTCATCCATTCCATCTGAGAATGCAGGCACTGTCTGGTTCTTCTGACATATTTAAACACTGCTTTGTTCTCTCAAGTGTACTTCTCTCAATAGCTAGTTTAAGAGCTTGTATATACTGGGAAAAATAAATCAAAATACTCACCAAGGTATCTAGCTTAGGAAAAGAGGCTTCATGTCTGCACTGAAGCAGCAACATTTTTTCACCAAAATTTTCATAAGCCTTTAAGAAAAATACAGATTTAGCATGAGAAAAAACCCCTCAAATATAGAAGATAAATAAATAGCAAAGTTTCAGCTCTAAGGCAGCATGTCACGTTCATTATTTTATTCAATCATACCCTTATTAGCGGGTCTTCAAGATCAAGCTCATCTTCTGTGGCTTTAAAACAAGGATGAAAGCTAAATCAGAGAGAAAAATGACACAGGTACTGTGTTTTGAGATACTTCTAGTACACTGTTGACAAAACTAGACATCTCAATGGGGAAATGCGCAAAAATACAGTAGTAAAGGAGGTCTGAGTAGGTTGGAAGAGAACTTATAAGAAAAACAAATACACCAAATAAATAAAGGTGTTTAAAGTTTTATCAGAAGATTAGTCTGCAAACAATGATTATACACAACCCAAATCAAGGAAGGCAATAAGGAAACAAATCAACATCTATTAATTAAATTCACTAATTGGCACTGTATAATTGCTGTTGATAATCTCTAATACTCACCCAATGCCAGTTAGAAGCTGCAATACATAAAAAATAACTTTACTTGAATTTTGTTAGCCTGTCTTTGAGATATATACTTAATGGTCTATAGTGGAAATGACTATAAATTTCTGAAGACAGGGAGATCTCAAGGAGAAAGATATATTTATTTCTTAATAATAAAACAAAAATTCTTCATGCAGATATCATGTTCAGTACCAAAAAGGCTCAAGATGAAAAGTTTCCTCCTTGTCAGAAAACTTGGCATAACAAGGTTACATTTAAGCTCTGTTGTAGACGTACTCAGCCAATCAGCTTTGAGGAAAATGGTTTTGCCATCACAAGAGTTTAAGGTAAAAAGCACATTCAATTTAAAATGTATAATATGCTGTTACAGGAGTTGTCAAATCAAGTCTCTTATTATGTATAATAACAGTCCAGGAAAATAAGCTTACAGCAATAAGATTTGGAAGATGCTTTCCCTGGTGAATCTGGGTTTCGAAGTATATAAATGTTGTTTATATGGAGACATTTTGGGAACAAAAGTGAAGTAATATTAACTATATGCTACTATCATAAAGCATTAGATTTCATCAAAAGATAGGCCAATATTTATGCTTAATTTTTATATATTTAATTCATTTCTATTTTGTATGTAATTAAAATTAACTGGAATATTGTATACATGGATATCTCAGTGACTTGATTTGATTTGTGCTACTCAAGGATGGTTGGACATAGTGTTGCTTTTGAAGTCAAATATAGTTAAGACACTGGAGACTGAGAATTTTAGAAGAGCTGGGTAAAACGGCAGATGAACGCTCAGCTGTTGTGATAACACAGCCCCATGAAAATAGGAGTTGAGAAATTCACTGAAGGGGTTATGTTATAAATTTTTTTCTGAAATCTGACTTTGCATAATAAAGATTTTACTTCTAAATAAATGGGGCCCATGATACTTTAAATTGACAAGAGCAAGCTTTGCTATCTCTGCTGAACTTGGATCTCCTGTTTTTTTTTTGGCTTTAAAAGAGAAAAACATTTGTTGTGGTGATGTTTACTTATTTTAATGTTGGGATTTAAAAGTTAAGAATGATTGAATTTGATGCTAAAAGCTGGCTCTTAGCCGGGCTCAGTGGCTCAGCCTGTAATCCCGCGCTTTGGGAGGCTGAGGTGAGTGGTTTGACTAGCCTGCGGTTCGAGACCCGCCTGGGCAACTTGGCGAGACCTCATCTCTACAAATCAAAAATTAGCTGGGCATGGTAGCGCGTGCCTGTAGTTCCAGCTACTTGGAAGGCTAGGTGGAAGGATCGACGGAGCCCAGCAGGTTGAGGCTGTGGTGGCCGGGAGCGGCCACTGTACTCCAGTCTGGGTGACAGAGTGAGACTCCAACTCAAAAAACAAACAAACAAACAAACAAACAAAAAGCTGGCTCATATTGTTATGATTGCTTATATCAGTTCACTAGTGGTTACACATGGTGTGACTCTTCCAAGGCATGCGAAGTGCCATGTCCCTCCTCTTGAGCCACATAACATTGTATTTTTTACTCCCGGTGCTCTACAATTTTAGTGTGACAAAGAATAAAATTGTGCTAGAATATTTGACTTTAAATTAAGCCAGGAATATCTTCTCAGTTTGTGTATTTTCAAGACGTGCAAATTATTTCTGCTTTAAGGGCCTGGGTGCCTTTTTCTGATTTTGTAGAAACTGAGTAGCAATTTAATACTGTATGTACATTGGCCAGGTGCAGTGGCTTACACCTGTAATCCCAGCACTTTGGGAGGCTAAGGTGAGAGGATTACCTGAGCCTGCAGGTTCAAGACCAGCCTGGGCAACTTGGCAAGACCTCATCTCTTCAATAAATAAAAAAATTAGCCAAGCATGATAGTGCACCTGTAGTTCTGGCTACTTGCAAGGCTGAGGTGGAAGGAGCACCTGAGTCCAGCGGGTTGAGGCTGCAGTGGCTGTGAGACTCTGTGAGTCAGAGTGAGACTCTGACTCAAAAACAAAACAAACAAAAAAAACTGTGCGTACATTGAGATGAATTTTGCAAGTGGTCTAACACCTACAGTGTAACTGTAGGGAACAGTGTAATTTGGAAGTGAAATGGGAATTATGATGCCAGATGACCTGGCCTTTGCTTGTACCATTCACATAGAGGGTAGATTTTTGATTTTACTCTTGGCCATATAGTTTATTGCCACAAAACTTCACTTTTGATCACTTTCTCTGTTTACCCTTGTTCCCTCTGCCATAAGGGTAGTTAGTGGTGATGAAATAATTCTTGTTTCTAAAATCCAACCAAGACTTTGAGTGGTCAAACTCTTAGTAGTGCTGAATTGAATTGGAAAAATAACTAAATCTCTTCTTTAAAAAAAAAACCCAAAAACTGCAGAAGTACTTAATTCTATATAAAATGTGTTCAACCAGTCCTTTGTGACTTTTTTCTTTACTCCAATTATTTCTACTTATTTTATAAGTTCTTCTTGCCTTCAAACCATTCTAATGGTTTGCAAACATGTTTATAATTTGGTTTTACAAGTTTTGAGAGTGTATCTGTTATTCCCTCTACATTTTTCTTCTCACCCTTAAAACAAGTGATCTTAATCTGGGATCTGTAAATTCAAGAAACAGCATGTAAGAATTTGCACATTTGTATATAGACAGGTTTTTTCCCCCCTGAAAAAGAACCCATATCCTCCAAAGGTCTGTGATTTCCTTACTTCTCTTTGTTTCCCATTAAGATTCTCTCATGGCTCTAGATTTTAAGCCACTGAGAGCAGAAAAATCTTTTGGTTTCTTACTCTACATATGAGGAGACAAGGCTGGGTTTTGGAGTTCCTAGTCTGAGTTTAATCCTTCCACAAATTATCCAACTGCTCAATTCCCTGTTCAGTAAATTGGGTAAAATTACCTGCTACATAAGCTTCTTCTAAGAAATAAATGAAATAATAAATGTAAGATGCCTGGCTCCTAGCAGATGGCTCTCAGTGACTGACTGATCAAACACATACAGGTACTTTTATGGTTCCACGTGACAATTTACAATGATTTACTAAGGACCTAAGGGTATTAAATGTATGAGTAGTTTCAGAGCAAACAGATCCTCTGATAAGCACAACTGTTGAGCTGAAGATCTGCAGATTATTATTAGCAGAGCGCCCCCGTACTATAAGTCTCCCTGAATGAAGTACCTGAGACAAAGTAGGGTCTTAGAATCCATTATTGGTACCAAATAATGTCTCAGCACCCATGGCCTTGACTTCCTCCTGACCATTCATATGGCGTTTGATCAGGTCCTTAGTGCGAGAAACTCTTCTGTCATAAGAGAAGAGGAATTATAATTTAAGCTCTCTCAGATTAAATGGTGATAATGTTTTATACTACACACATTTCCTGGGCATCCTTTTCATGCAAAGCTCTGGCTTAGTGCCTATCCATTCTGCACTGAATATTATGTTAGGAACTTTTCCGAGTTGGAACCCGGCAGTAAGTTCGAATTCTGGCTTTCATCAATTACTTGTATTAAAATCTTCATCAAGTGACTTAATCCTTTTAAGCCTCAGTTCCCTCATTTGTAAAATGGGGGATACTAATATAATTTTCTTCATGGGTTTGTTAAGAATTTAATAAGATAACTCATTTAAAGTTCTTAACACATAACTCAAATAAATGTTATACATAAATAAGCAGATACATGCTATCTATTATTATTAGACTTCCTCAATAATTGTTTTATTACTAGTAGTACTATTGCTATGGCATATTTTCTAAAGATTTCTGAGGAAATATTTCTCCTTATTGTGCTTATTTATTCATTTAAAAAAATGAAAGGAAACCAAAAAACCTCCAAAGAGCAGCCGAACAGTTACATAAACAGAAAATGGAAAAAAGAAACTAGATCATAGAGTCTACCAGGTTTTATACAATTTAAATCTGGCTTTTGTTCTACAAATATGAAAGTTGCTCAGTGAAGTCAGTGAGTCACGGTTAGTGGACAGTGATTTATCTGGGCCGCTCTCCGAGGTGGTGTTTGCTTCTGGGAGCTCTGAGCAATAAGAAGTCTCTTATTAGTCAAGATCAGCTTCAAAATAATTTAGAATGAAAGAAGACTGTCTTGTTCTCCATTTTTTCTCTTCATCTCGAAGAGAAAATGTAACCCAATGGCTAAGAATACAGGCCTTGGGGTTTGAAATACTAAATGGTACTGACTCTAGTGTTTTTTTATGTGTTAGACGTTTTTCTATTTCTTTTTTTTGAGTTGGAGTCTCACTCTGTCGCCCAGACTGGAGTGCAGTGGCCGCTCCTGGCCACCGCAGCCTCGCTTGCTGGGCTCCGGCGATCCTTCCACCTCAGCCTTCCAAGTAGCTGGAATTACAGGCACGCGCTACCACGCCCGGCTGATTTTTTGATTTATTGTAGAGATGAGGTCTCGCTGCCCAGGCGGGTCTCGAACCCGCGGGCTCAGGCAATCCACTCACCTCAGCCTCCCAAAGGCGCGGGATTACAGGCTGAGCCACCGAGCCCGGCTGTTTTTCTATTTCTTACACTTCACATGAGTTGGTTGTAATGCCATCTCCTCATGGATGAAATACCTTATATTTGATCACTTATAACTATTGTTATGACTTTATTTCCTCTTTTGCCATAAAGAGTATGCGTATGCAACATTCTCTGTTTTCCTGTCACTCTGGTAACTAGAAAACTCAGAGCTAAATTTGATGCTTAATTAACAGCAGACCCACATTATATGATACCTCAGCTAATAAAATTTTAGGTGATCTCTTTAAGAGAAAGAACATAAAATTAGGCAAGAATGTAAATATTTGTTTTGGTAGGAAAATAAATTGTAACGAATTTCAGATTTTTAAAAAGGTGGTATATAGTGCAAATACCACAAAATCTAGAAAAACAATTTAACATTTGTTCCAACTGCCTGATGCACCTCTACAGTAGTATCTGATTCTGAACATTCCAAGTCTTATTTCCCCTCTACTAACCATGTGTTTCTAGTGTCAGCTGCCATGGGCACATTATATTGCAATATGACCTCTGGTCCTGCACTTTTGGGTCACATGTTGAATGAGTAGGCATTGCGAATTAGGCATGGGAGGTAGGAATATTCCAGGAAGCCGTTCCTATATGGGTATAGCTAGCAATATTTTAACTACTTACAGAAATTGACTGTGAATCACATAAAAATATTCCACTAAACTCAAACTAAATGTCTACCCATCTCAACTTCCTCAAAATAACCCATGGGTTTTTCAGCAACGTTGATTTTATAGAAATGTGATGAAGGAACATGGTAGTAGAAAAAGACAGCAATCTTAACCAATTGTGGGCAAATTAAGAGAAAAAAACACTCATAGTCATGTGAGCACATTGCTTGGGGCCTGGCTAGGGTGTGGAAAAGGCCTCTGCTTTGTTAATTTCATGGTGAGTGTCTGATCCTATATTGAGCCTGTCGTTGAAGCTTTCTGCTTGTGCCTACCTTCTAATTTTACTAACCTATTACTATTTCTTGCTGTAACTGTCTAAACAATTTTTTGAGAATATATATACACATATATTTATGCATACAATTTAATTACTAAGATAGTAACAGTAAGCTCTATCCAATTACTGTTCTCTTATAGTGAAAGAACCTTGGAATGTGTAATGTAACTTCATTTACTATATGCTAGGCACTGTGCTAAGTTTCTTAGATGACTTACTTAATAGTCACAAAAACCCTATGAGATAGATACTATGACCCCTCACCAACATTTTGCTATTAGAAAATAGAATCTTGGCCGGACATGGTGACTCAAGCCTGTAATCCCAGCACTTTGGGAGGCTGAGGTGAAGGGATTGCCTAAGCCTATGGATTTGAGAACAACCTGGGCAACTTGGCGAGACCTCATCTCTACAATAAATCAAAAAATTAGCCGAGCATGGTAGCACGCCTATAGTTCTGGCTACTGGAAGGCTGAGGCGGAAGGATCGCCTGAGCCTAGCAGGTTGAGGCTGTGGTGGCTGTGAGCATGCCACTGCACTCCAGTCTGGGCAACAGAGTGAGATTCCAACTCAAAAAACAACAACAAAAAGAAAATAGAATCTTAATGAAGTTAAAAAACATACTCAAGTTTAAGTGGTAGACCAGGGATTTTTTTTTTTACAACAGTACAAACTGCTATTTTAATTTAACTCTACTTCATGGACATCTTTTCACAGATGCATACTTTAAATTCACAAGGTAGGAATGGACAAAAGCCATGTGAATCTTGGATAATGAGGAAGCTTATTTTTCTAGTGACTAAAAATAAAGGTGTATTTAAGATTAGACTTGGGATTTGAACCCAAGTCTGCCTGCTGTGAATAAATTCACTGTCAATAGTGTAGACATACACAGTATGTATGTTTTACACCAGGGCCAGTATTTTATAAAGGTCTTTTCTGTAAAAATGAAGTGTGGTATGAACTTAAATGAAATGGTTTTGTGAAATTTCAATATCAAATACTGATATAAATTATAGTTTTTTAAAAGTCCAATTGCATGAAAAAAACCCAAAAAACGAAAACCTGGCTTCCCTTGAGAACAAGAGCACTCTCCCTGGGGACTGGAAATGGAATGTATGCTGGGCAGGCTGGATCAACTTTTAAATAAACAGAGCAGACTAGATAATTGAGTAAGTTGAAGCTTGTTGAGTCTATTATGTCACTTCTTTCCAGACATCAGCTAATCACTTTTTTCAGATATGTTAGCATCTATACTGACATACCTACGTTCAAATGATGCACACATTTCAAGTTCTGCTTCCTAAACAGCCCATGTACACAAGGAGTTGCCCTCAGCTTATGACTTTTGTATTGTATGGATTCCCTTTCCCACCAGTCCCCACCCAGATTAATCTGTCCATTCACAGAGAGTAAGTCTTATAAAATCATTCTCAGAATGTTAGACTAATGTGTCCTTGCACTCCAAGGTTTCATGCTACGGATATGGTAGTTTTTTCCTTGCAACTCAGAACAGTAGGGTATTTAATAAGTGGAAACTGAGGTTCAGGATGGTTAGGTAACAGATGCAGGCTCAGAACACACAGGGCATGGGCTTGCACAAGCTCTGTCTTCGTGTTCCATTTGTCAAAATACCTTCATCATGGGACCAGGCACACACCAGCCCTCTGGTCCTGCACATTTGGGTCACATGTTGAGTGAGGAGGTTCATTGCTTGGCTGGACCACCAGAGTTAGTAGCTTAGAATGTTACTAGCAGACAGTGTCCCTGTTTCTGGACCTTGGCCCCTCTTGGCTCTTTAGCCTTCTTCTGGTGATGAGATCATTCTGGACCCATCATCAATTCAATAACTGCCTTACCTGAAGGGAATGTAGGAATGCAGCACAATTTAGTGTTCAAAATAGAAATAACTGAAAAATATTGGATTTTTAAACAAATGGACATTTTTCTTTCTGTGTTTTTTTTCCCTTAAAATATTTGTCATAGATGTTCCTTTATCGCAAAGCTTTCTTAAGAGAGAAAAGAATTCAAAAGAGATAGCAGGCTGGATGTGATGGCTGATGACCGTAATCCCAACACTTTGGGAGACCAAGGCAGGAGAATTGTTTGAACTCAGGAGTTTGAAACCAGCTTAGGCAACAGAGCAAGTCCTGACTCTACAAAAAAGTTAAAAAAATTAACTGGGTGTGGTGGTGTTTGCCTGTTGTTCCAGCTACTCAGGTGGCTGAGGTGGAAAGATTGCCTGAACCTAGGAGGCTGAGGCTGTGGTGCACTGTGATCATGCCACTGCACTCAAATGCTACCTTCTTAGTGAGGTCTTACCTAATAAGGATTGTATACTCACCATCCTTTCTGATCCCCTTTCTTACTTTTTCTCCATTGTACACATCACTAATGAGCATGTATTTTCCTCACTTAAGTTTTGTTGTCTGTGTTTCTCCACTATAATGCAAACTCCTTAAAAACAGGGAATTTTGTCCATTTTGTTCATTGCTGTATCCTTATCACCTGGCACATAGAAGATGCTCAGTAAATATTTGTAGAATTAAAAAAAATGTGTTAATTCAGCCCTTTTATTGTATAGATAAGGAAGTTAAGGTCTAGAGAGGTCAATTGATTTTTCTGGGTTACCCACTGCTGGCTAGGGTGAGAGTTGGGGCACTGCCTTCAAATTTAGTGTTCATTTCACTGCATGAAATCTTGTTTTGAGAAACTCCTAGCAACTGATATTATACTCCATGTTTGACAGTATACCAAGTAATAACAGTGGGGGAGGCAGAGAGACAGAGAGACCAAGAACATGAGAGTGTCTGTCTCTCTCTCTCTCTCTCTCTCTCTCTCTCACACACACACACACACACACACACACACACACACACACACACACACAGAGTGTCTGTCTCTCTCACACACACACACACACACACACACACACAACACACACACACACACACACACACACACAGAGTCAGGGAGATAGAGAGGACAGAGACAAGAACAAAGACCCAGAGGTTAGACACCCCTAACTGGATTAATGCTTCCAATTGCTCCCCATCCAAGTACACCCTCCAATCATCCATGCTGCCCTCGGGATTTACTTTTCCCAAACCAGTTATGATCCTCTGACACCCTTAGTGCTTCCTTGGAAGCTACAGAACAAAATGCAAACTTCTTAGCTTGGCATATGAGTCATCCTCTACCTCTTCTTATTTTTTCCCAGCGTAATGCCACACAATTTCCCCTGACATCCTGCCACTCTTTCCCTTCTCCAGATTCCCTGGATCTTTCTACGTATTTGTCCATCAGCACACATGGTTTAAGGAGTCTACAATTCCCTCTTTAACTTCTTCCACTTGGAAAACTCCTCCATATCTTTTTTTTTGAGATGGATTCTCACTCTGTCACCCAGACTGGAGTGCAGTGGCTGCTCCCAGCCACCGCAGCCTCGATCTGCTGGGCTCCGGCGATCCGTCCGCCTCAGCCTTCCAAGTAGCTGGAACTACAGGCGCGTGCTACCACGCCCGGCTAATTTTTGATTTACTGTAGAGATGAGGTCTCGCCAAGTTGCCCAGGCGGGTCTCGAATCCGTGGGCTCAGGCAATCCACTCACCTCAGCCTCCCAAAGCGCGGGATTGCAGGCTGAGCCACCGAGCCTGGCTACTCCTCCATATCTTTTGTGAGCCATCTCAAAAATTCCTTCCTCTGTAAAACGTTCTCCTTCTTTCTCAGCAGTCAGCTTTTCTGTCCTCTGTGTGTCTTTTCTTGGTAGCAGTGTTGATCATAGTGCCTGAGTTTCCTATTCATTGTGGTTATCATTGTGTCTCTAGCAACTAGCACAGTGCCCGGGCCCAATTGGGTGCTCAACACTTGTTGGCTGAATGGCTTAAGGCAAATTGCAGCAGCTTCACCGAATGTGGTGCATATGATAGGTGATGACGGGCAATGAGACACAGGAAATCACATACACATAGCTGGTTATATGGAATGAAGTTAGGCCACTGTTTACTCACAACTTTCCCTTGTGACTACCAATAGCACATTCTGGATTAGAGCCTCACTGAGTCAGTGTGCATTGGTAGTTTTTATTGGCAATTTTTTTGCCATCTTTGCTTTCTTTCCCAATGACTATAAAAATTACGCATTTTTAGTTCATTAACTAAATTAGTATATCTTTATGAGCATATATTCTGTGTCAGGGACTGTTTATTCTAGGGTCTAGGGACACTGAAGTAAACAAGATCAATGCTATCCCTGCCCTCACAGAGCTTATGGGCGAGCAGGGAAGCAGTTCTTAAATAAGTATTGCACACACAATTAATTTTTTACACTTGTCATGACAGTTGATATTATATATTATGCATCAATAGCTCTAAAAAGGACAGTAACATCATTTACTGAGCTCTTAATATGTATGAGTCATTGCTGTAAGTTCATTTTTTTTTTTTTGAGTTGGGGTCTCACTCTGTCACCCAGGTTAGAGTGCAGGGACACAATTCCAGTTCACTGCAGTCTTGACCTCAAGGGCTCAAGTGATCCTCCTGCCTCAGCGTCCTGAGTAGCTGAGACTACAGGAGTGCACCACATGCTCGGCTAATTGTTTTATTTTTTGTAGAGACAAGGTTTCTCTGTGTTGCAGGTCCTGAACTCTTGGGTTCAAGCAATTCTCGTACCTGGACCTTCCAAGGTGCTGGGATTACAAGTATGAGCCACTGTGCCCAGTAAGGAATTATTTTTGTTAAGTTTTATTACTTCTCTCAACCCTGAGTGTTGGGTTTTATTATTATGTTTCTGTTTTGTTTTCAGA
This sequence comes from Cephalopachus bancanus, assembly GCA_027257055.1. Classification (NCBI taxonomy): domain Eukaryota; kingdom Metazoa; phylum Chordata; class Mammalia; order Primates; family Tarsiidae; genus Cephalopachus; species Cephalopachus bancanus. The sequence continues at coordinate 1,492,657 of JAPVLO010000030.1, read as the reverse complement.
TAAGGAAGCTGTGGCACAGAGAGATTAAGTAACAGGGTCACAAACTAGGAAGGATAGAATTAGGATTTAAACTACTATGCTATAAGAAGTACTTGTATAAGAAGAACTATTTTCAAGTTCTATTGAAATCAGATATGGAGTGTGGGTTAATATACATTCCCCTCCCCTACCTATTTAACACCATGATTAAGAGGGTACCTCAGAATATGGTAGAAAGCAGCACAAAATACAGGGAGGCATCAGGCTGGTTTTTAATTGTAGGTCCCATAATCTTCCCTGTGTAAACTTGAGCAAGTTATTTAGCTTACTTAGCATTCTGTTTTTGTTTTGTTTTGTTTTGTTTTTTTGAGTTGGAGTCTCATTCTGTCGCCCAGACTGGAGTGCAGTGGCCGCTCCCGGCCACCGCAGCCTTGACCTGCTGGGTTCCGGCGATCCTTCCACCTCAGCCTTCCAAGTAGCTGGAATTACAGGCATGCGCTACCACGCCCGGCTGATTTTTTGATTTATTGTAGAGATGAGGTCTCGCTGCCCAGGTGGGTCTCGAACCCGCGGGCTCAGGCAATCCACCCACCTCAGCCTCCCAAAGGCGCGGGATTACAGGCTGAGCCACTGAGCCCGGCTTTTTTTTTTAAATGTATGTGTTTGACTAGTTGTTCTCTGAGGATTTTTGAAGTCAGTGCATTCAAGTGCTACTTCCCCAGAGAGCTTTCCTTGACCACCCCAACATCTCTTCTCCCTCTATCTTCCTTCAAGAGCTTTAGTTTTCTTCATAGGTTTTATTTTGACCTGCCATTGGGCCACAGATTTGATGTTTTGTTTAATGCTGTTTTTCTAACGCCTCGAACAGTACTTAGCACTTGAATCTTAGTTCGCTTGAATCTTTGTTGAACAAATGTGCTTTCTAGGAGACTGGGTAGACAACCACCCTCAGAGCCAGCATGGGATCTTTCACAAAAATATACACTTGGCACTAACAATTCCAAAACTGCAACAAAAAAAGAAAGGCAGAAGCTGTGACTTTTAGATCTTCTGTTAAGGAGAGAAATACTGGCTTGAAAGTAGCTGACTTGGCATATTGGGTAAACAGGAAAGGAAGCTTTGGAGATTCAAGACAGAAAGATGGTCTCTACCAGGATTTCTTTCTTTTATTTTTTTCCAGAGAGGAGGAATAAGTAGCTTGCCACCCCAGTGCTGAAGTGTCTGTCTCCTGGGAATCTCTCCTCCTCACTTTAGGGAGGTAGTATGGTCCTAGATAGTCATATTGAAATGATATCCACAGTTTGCTAGACACATAACTCCAGGGTTGAACTTCTTATGTCATTTTTTCCAAAACACATCTTTAAACAACACCCACACATCTCTAGTTTGTGAATACATTAGAATGCAAATCCCCATCCACTCTGGAAAACCCACAGTCATTTCCCTCACTGTGCTCGCTACCGCTTAACTTCAAGTCATTATCAACCTAGTTGTTATGTTGGTCTCTGGGCAGAAAGCTGCTGAACACTGGAGAAAGATGAAAGCGCAGGAGAGAGCTGAAGGCATCAGCAAAAGGTATGATGATGAGCAGCTTTATCATAATCATTTCTCCAAGCTGGAAATTTCTGGTTCTAACGTCTGGCTTCCATGGGAGTGTGATTGCCGCTATTTCTACTTTGCCCGGTCTCTGTTTATGGAAGAAAAGAATTGTCTAAACTTTGGGTCTGGCCTCCTTCTTTGAAAAATGCAGCACAGTCTGTCTGTTGATGTCATTTGATGATTAGCCGCATGCTGTCTACAGGAGACAACATTTTATTGCTGAGCCATTTTGGATGGAAGAGAAACACACTAAGACGTTCTAATCTTTTATGTGTTTGAGACTCATGTTCCCAAAGGGAATAATTTCAAATTCTGATAAAATTCGGACACTGAGTCTGGATCAGTTTGAATATTTGCTTCGTCTTCTATAATACACTACGCAACCCACCACGGATACCAAGTGTATCATTGTTCAGTTGTATCATTACACCTGTGTGTCAGATGTGGCACACCCCAACTGTAGGGTGAGGATATCCCCTAGTGAGCACAGGGAAGGGCAAATACCCTGGCAGGTGTTTAAATGATGAGATTAGGGATTTTTAGGTTTGTGAATGACTTTAGTTCTTCTGAGTAATCACCTAAATTGTAGGCAGAATTCCATGTGTTCTTTCCATTTGCTTTTTAGGGAAGAATGGTTCAGAGCTTTCATTAGATTCTCAGAAGACTATTTGACTGCCTTGGGGGGTTTGTGAGGAAGAACACTGAATGGGAGACCTGGAGGCTGGTTCTTCAGTTTCCCCTAGTCACTAGAACTTGAAAAAAGACGTGACTCTTCTGGACTCTGGTTTCCTAACTCATAAGTGAGCAGGTTGAATTAAGTCAATGTTTTCTTGAAGCTTACTTATGTACATAGTCATAAGGACTGTATTGATGTTTATTGGCAGATCTGTCAATGTACTATTTAATACTATTTAATTTTTGTCTTTCATCTCAAAACTCAGAAAATAAAATCGACTTTATTGTTTTTTTGTTTGTTTGTTTTTAAGAGACAGAGTCTCGCTCTGTCACTCAGTATGATCTTAAATGCCTGGCCACAGTAATGCTCCTGTCTCAGTCTCCCAAAGTGTTGGGATGACAGGCATGAGCTACCACACATGGCTGAAGTCTGATTTAAGAGAAACCTCTGCCAGGCAAGGTGAATCGCATCTGTCATCCCAGCACTTTGGGAGATGGAGATCAGAGGATTACCTGAGCCCAGGGATCAAGATCAGCCTGGGTAACTAGATGAGACCTCGTCTCTACAGTAAATAAAAAAAAAAATTAACTGAGCATGGTGGTGTGTGCCTGTAGTTCGAGCTACTTGAAAGGCTGAGGTGGAAGGATCTCCTGAGCCCAGCAGATCGAGGCAGTGGTGGCCGTGAGTGAGCCACTGCACTCCAGCCTGGGTGACAGTGAGACTCTCACTCAAAAAAATAAAAAATAAAAAAAGGAAACTCTTCTGTGCATCGGTAAATGGGAAACGAGCTTCACCTGATGTAAATTTTTTTTTAAAAAAAGGTTATTCATGTACTACATGAAAATCACTATTTTTACACCAATAGTAGATGTACCATGCCTTATACACCAGTATAATGGATATTCGGTTGCCACTTAGTATCCATGGGGATTGGTTCCAGGATCCCCCTGCTGATACCAAAATCCAAGAACACTACAGTCGTTTACATAAAATGATGCAATATTTGCATACAACCCACGTATATACTCCTGGGTTTATTAAATAATCTCTAGATTGCTTCCAATACCTAATACAATGTAAACACTATGTGAATAGGTGTCACACTGTATTGTTCAGAGTAAGGACAAGAAGAAAAAACCTGTGCATGTTCAGCACAGATCAACTGTTGTAGGTCAAAACACATTTTTGACCCATGTTGATTGAATCCATGGATGCAAAACTTCCAAGCATCTGGGCGAACTGTGTTGTGCTTGCCACTCCGGATTCACTCTCCACCGTCCTCCACCCACAAGAGCCCAGAAAACGTTTCCTTTACTTTATTGTATTAAGAAATGAAGATCTCTGTGGTTTTATTCTCTGTAGGCCAGATAAGGTAATGAAGGATGCAGCTCTGGAATCTCAGTGGGAAAAACAGGAGTCTGAAATAATAGAAGCCGGTGATGGGCTTGTCTCTCAGAGACAAAAAGATGCAAGGACCGTCATTAACACCGAAAGAATGCTGCTCATCAGCGGGTTTTGACCAATAGGGTTCGGTGGTGATGACGAGTTGATCATGAGTTTCTGGAAAAAGAATAATGAACATCCTGTTAAGGTACTGCTTGACATAAAAAGACAAAAAATTCTGAGCCTAACTCGAATCTCTGTAGTGTGATTCATAGTTCCTTATCGAGTTCCCAGAACTAGATCCCCTCAACTGAGGACACCAGTTTCCTACGAGGAAGGACCTCTAGTGTGGCCAAATTGTATGCCAAGAAAAGTTTCCCTAAGCCTTCTCCAGAGGAGCCTAAATCAATTTACTAGGGAGACTGTAAGGTGCGTGGGGGAAAGGAAATACCCGGACTTTTTGGGAGTTGTTAGATAATGGTTCTGAACCTAAAAGTCTTCATAGTTTACTGGTTACAGCTTATAGAAGTCAGATGATAGATGAAAGCTTGGTTCACATCAATCTAACAGTGGATGTTAGATGTCCAATGGATTTACCATGTGATTATTCCCCAGTCCCAGCTTGTACAAGCAGATATATATATAATAACTGGAAGAATCCCACAGTGATTCCCATATCAGTGGAATGAAAGCTGTGGTAGGAAGGGCTAGGTGGAAGGAAGTCCCTGAAACTTTTCTCCTTCTTCCTCATTTTCGACAAGACAGTGAGTCTTGTAGGGAGATTTGCAGAGATTAGTGTTACCATGGAAGGCATGAAAGATGCAGGGAAGGTATCCTACTTCCTACCACTTCCTCATTTAAATCACATGTTTAGCTGGTGCACAAGCTAAATGGGTCATAGGGAGTTACAGTGGATTTTTGCAAACTCAATCAGGTGGTGATGCCAGTTGAAGATGTATTTCCAGATGTGGTCAATTTATTGTAGCAAACTGGTATAGTCCATGGCATTTAGTATGTAGTTATTGATCTGGCAAATGCTTTCTTTTTATTCTAATCAGTAATCTGGATGGACTTAGAGTCTATAATACTGAGTGATCTTTCACAGAAACAAAGAACTGAGTATCACTTGCTCTCACTCATAAGCGGACCTTGAACAATCATTGTAATATAAGAAAAGGATTGGTAGTAGTGGGAAACTGCTGGGGAGGGAGCAGGGAAGCAGGATTGGCAGTAGTGGGAATCTGCCTGGGGAAGGGGGGACACACCTCATCAACAAGAGTATCTGCATAATGAGAATTTGCATACTCAACTCTGAATTGTACCCCACATCTTTAAAATAAAAAGAAATTAAAGGGGGGAAAAAGAAACATCAAAGCAGTTTGCTTTGGGACAACAGGGACAGGGACAATACAGTACTCTCTTGCCCTAGGACAATGTCACCTCTTCGGCCACCTTGAGACTCCTGGATCACCTTTACATCCCATAGGACACCATTCTTACCCAGTAGATTGAAGACACAATGTAACAGGATTTGATCAACATAAAGTAGCAAGCCAGAAGGTAGAATATAAATGCTGAAAAAGGAGCTGGGCATTTTGGGAGGCGGAGGCAAGAGGGTTGCCTGAGTCCAGAGGTTTGAGATCAGCCTGGGCAACTTGGCGAGAACTTGTCTCTACAATAACTTAAAAAAAAAAAAATTAGCCGGGCATGGTGGCACACACCTGTGGTTCCAGCTACTTGGAAGGCTGAGACAGAAGGATCACTGGAGTTCAGCAGGTTGACACTGGGGAGGCCGTGAGTGTGCCACTACACTCCAGCCTGGACGACAGTGAGAATTCAACTAAAAAAACAAACAAACAAAAAACCCACCAAAAAATGCTGCAAAAGTTCTCAAGGTTAATGGTATTTCTGTGGGTCTGAGCCACATCGGGTTGCATTTTGCACCATCCTACATGAAGAAAGAAGCATGATACCTGTTGGACTTTGTTTTGCAGGTCACATATGAAGTGGGACCCCCCCAAACCCAGAAACATATTTATAAAAAAAATTTTGTATCTATTCTTACATGTTTAAATTTCAATCACTTTCAAAGTATTCTCTGTTTGATGCAATACACCTATCAATATGCTTTCTCCACTGCTCAAAACAGTTTTTGAACTCGTTAATTTTGATGCCTTTTAGTGCTTCTGCTGTGTTTTTGTTTCACCTCTCCTGTATTGGCCAAACATTTCCCTTTGAGGACTTTTTTCATCTGGGGAAACAAACAAACAAAAAAAGTCACTCAGGAAGAGATCGGGTGAATAGGGCAGGTGGGGGCAGGAGTCATGATGTTTTTGATTAAAAACTACTGAACACTCAGTGCGGTGTGGGCAGGTGTACTTGTACATTACCCATCGTAAAATGGGCAAACGCGTTGAAAGAATCTTCCCCCTCTCCCCCCTCAAAATTCACTGAAGCCAAATGCAGTCTCTCACAACACTAGCTGGTATGCTGAAGTCAATGGGTTCCTAGAACACTCACCTAGTGAGGGAAGCCTATACTACAACGACCCTGCCCTCCAAAAAATAATTCCATATTTTTGGGTTCCCTCATATACCACATATTGTATAACTTGAAAGGCTGACAGCTTTGGGTGGAACTTAGAGCATAAAAGGGATCCAGGCTATAATGTAATCTTTCCTGCCTCTTGGGCATTAAGAATAAAATATATTGAGCTGTATGGGAACTGTGGCAAGCCCTGGTAGGAGAATAGAAGTACAGAACCACAGAGTTTTCCTTCTGAAAAGCAGTTCTTGCCTTGCTACTGGGCCCTGAGAGAGACAGTGTGCCTGACTGTGGGATGCCAAGTGATTATGTTATTTTAGTTGTCCATCTTGAATTAGGTGATATATGATCCAGTGAACCATAAAGTTGAACATAAACAGCAACATTTCATTCTATAATACATGGAAATAATTATGACATCAGGCTACAGCAGGTCTAAAGGGCTTCCGTAAGTTTCATTAGCAAGTGGTTCAGATTTCATTTCTTTTCTTTCTTGCTTGCTTTTTTTTTTTTTTGCTACGGTCTCACTCTGTTACCCAGGCTGGAGTGCAGTGGTAGAAACATTGCTCACTGCTGTCCCAACTTAGTGGGCTCAGGTGATCCTTCTGCCTCAGCCTCCCAAATAGCTGGGACTACAGGCATGCACCACCATGCCCAGATATTTATTTTATTTTATTTTTTGTTGAGATAAGGTCTTGCTATGATGCCCAGGTTGGTCTTGAACTTTTAGGCTTAAGAAGTCCTCCTGTCCCAGCCTCCCAAAGTGCTGGGATTACAGATGTGAGCCACCACATCTGGCTGCAAGTGATTCACATTTCTATGTACTTCCTCCTGATAACTTTGATGCCTTTCCCTTATCATACACATTTGTTTCAATGGGGACTTTCATATGACTGGAATAACCAGACGTCCAGGTTTGCTCTAGGTAGTGCTGGTTTATACTTGTTGGCCAACATAATCATTAATGTTGACAACCTTATTTCATTGCTAGAAGTGTCCCGGTTTGGAGGATCAATTATATGGCTACCCTGCTTGTGACCAATTGATGGAGTGGATTTCTGGGTGGTATTCAGGCTTCAACTGAAAGTGGACAGTCAATGCACTACAACCCATTCAGGGAGCAGAACTTTAAATGGTATTTCTTGTCGTCTATTTTGTATGGAAGAAGAGATGACCTGAGATACAGATCTACAGTGACTCAGGGTTAGTACAAGATTGGTCACCTGGTCAGGGACTTGGAAATAATAAAACTGAAAATTTGGTGATAAAGAAGTCTAGAAGACAGATTATTTGGATAACTCTTTCAGAATGGGAATTGGTATGAAGATATTTGTTTCTTTCTCATGTAAATGCCTGGTAGAGGGAAATGAAAGTGGAGGAAGTTGCTCTTTTTTTCACCCCCCCAATCATTTTATTTCAATCTTTAACTGAAAATGTAAAGCAGGTTAAAAATGTGTAGTTCTGAGCTTCAGATACTAACCTATAGTCCTCACTGGCAGGTGGGGGGAGAGGATCAGTTTAGAGTTCAGAGATCTTCCTACCCCTAGAGAAAAGGGAAGCCCCAGGCATGGTGCAGGAGCAGATCACCAGGTCCTGTGGAGAATAGGCCCCCTTCTCTCACAGCACAGATCCAAATCCCCCCACCTCAAACTCTCCTCTTTAGCAAAGAAGCAGCATTTACATTTCTTGAAACTTGTCTGGGAACATGGTGGGTGCATGTAGCCAGCAATTAGCTGATCAAGAAAGGTTAGGGCTTACCGCCTGCTTTTTGGCAGGATGGATAACTTATTTTTTTTTTTTTTGAGTTGGAGTCTCACTCTGTTGCCCAGACTGGAGTGCAGTGGCCGCTCCCGGCCACCGCAGCCTCGACCTGCTGGGCTCCGGCGATCCTTCCGCCTCAGCCTTCCGAGTAGCTGGAACTACAGGCATGCGCTACCACGCCCGGCTGATTTTTTGATTTATTGTAGAGATGAGGTCTTGCTGCCCAGGCGGGTCTCGAACCCGCGGTCTCAGGCAATCCACTCACCTCAGCCTCCCAAAGCGCGGGATTACAGGCTGAGCCACCAAGCCCGGCTGATGGATAACTTTCTTCTCCTCTTTCTCACCCTCTTCCTCAGAAATGTCATTGCTGAAAGTAACATGGATTGGCAGGACAACTCTAGGTTGGCCACAGGAACTACAGTCTCAGCTGGTCATGGTTCTAGGCCACAACTTGTATACACTTCACTCATCTTTGATCCCACTGGTGAGGTAGAGCATGGTCAATGCCAGCATGTGCTCTGCATCATCCTCTTTACATTGAAGGTGAAGTTATGAGTGTGGCCAGAGAGTTCACAGTCCAGAAGAGATAACGGCATGAGTATGTCTGATGCCCGAGAGTGTGTGTGTATAGGGCTGAGGGGTGGGGAGGGTATTTCACTAACTCTGAGGAAATTCTTGAAATCAAGATTATCCCTCTTGAGGGTGACATTTAGCTTCTTTCCTTGGCCATCTTGTGTTTGCCCAATGGGCCAGGGTCTGAAGGGACAATGGTGGTAGGGATAGAAGTTATTCAAGGGCTCAATAACATGATATCTTTGTTGAAGTTCATCTAGCTATTACTACTATTAAATGCTCAGGTGGCCAATGAGGAAGACCAACATTGAACCCCCAATAGGACAGTATTCATCAGGGAAACCGGTATTAGTGGCCCCACAAATTAATGCTCTGAATTACAAAGAAGAGCCAACAGGGCAATGGGTGAAGTGCAGATGGAAAACACAAGTTAGCTGGATGCGCTGGCTCTTGCCTGTAATCCCAGCACTTTGGGAGGTGGAGGAGAGAGGATTGCCTGAGCTCACAGGTTCAAGACTAGCCTAGGCAACTTGGTGAGATGTTGTCTCTATGATAAGTTAAAAAATTTGCCAGATGTGGTGGTGCATGCCTGTAGTTCCAGCCACTTGGAAGGCTGAGGCAGAAGGATCGCCTGAGCCAAGCAGGTTGAGACTGTGGTGGCTGTGAGCATGTCACTGCACTCCAGCCTGGGTGACAAAGTGAGATTCCAACTCAAAAAAAAAAAAAAGAGGAAAGCACAAGTTCATCAGGGAACAAATCCATTCTTCTGCTGTTCTGTTTAAGAAAAGAATCAGTTGGAAAAGAAGGAAACTACTGTGATCCAGCAATTTCTTCTGTACAGTTTACCTCATCTAGTTCTTCTGATAAGCCTGTGTGCTAAGTCATAGCTCCACTAAAGAAACGAAAACACAGGCATAGAGAGATTGAGCTTCACATCTCAAGTCTCACATATGAGAAGACATGATGCTAAGGTTTGAACCCAGACCTGTCTGTGTGTCTTGTACCACACGGCTTTTCAGGAGGCTGGGATGCTAAGTTGGGCCTCCGTGAGTATCTGCTGGCAGCTGTGGAGGTCATTCTCCCATCCTCACACCTTTGCCAGAGCCACCAGGGTAAGCAAACTGAATGTTTTCTTCCATACCTCTCTTTCACGCTAGTCCGTGGAGTGGGGGTGAGGTAATAAGAGGAAGAAATAGGTGGTGGCTATGTGCTCCTGCTCCTGTTATAACTCCTGAGATATCCCAGGCTGAGGGGCCTTTCAGGGCTTTTTTTCCTGGGCTGCACCTGTAGAATCAGGGATGGAGGGGAGTCTGAGTTTCACGGAGTTCAAGACCTGGGCTGGGTAACTTAGGAGAAGGTGGAGGCTACTTTTAAGGGGTGACCAGATCTAGGCTTGGAACCTCTTAATTTAGACATCTATCTCGGATTGATACACACCTAACCCTGCTGGCAATCAAGGGCTAGTTTCTGTATCCCTTTTACCCCACAGTATATTTCACAGGAAAGAGTCCATCTCACTTGCCACCCACACGACTCTGTGTTTCCTCCTCTTGGAGACCTAGTTCTGCAGACATTTAAGACGCTCTTCTGAGAAAACCTGTTGGCTCCCTTCCAGCCCCTCGAATGCCCCTTAAGTTGGGCTGGGTGCCTCTTCTCTGTGGCTCCAGGGGCACCCTAGGGTATGGCCTTTTCATAGCACTTTTTACATGTGCTGTGGGGTTAAGTGCGTCTATTTTGCAGAACTGTGGTGGGATAATGTACGTAAAGTAATTGAGCTTGGCCCAGAGTTTTGTTATTATGGTGACTGTCTACTTGTCAATCATGCCCATGGCAAGTTTTGAAGGCAGGGGACTCTCTCTCTCCCTGATGCTTTGCACAGTGCCTAAGACATAGATAAATCTGTAAACTTCTGCTGAAAGAATGAATGAACTGAAGAAAATGAGTTAAAGAGTAGCAAAGGTAGGGGATGAGTATGCTTTTCTTAAACCATTTATGTGTATACAAATAATAAGCATACAATTCGTGATATTTCCAGTGAGGAAAAAAAAAATCTTTATTTAAAATAGGCTAGATGGCTGTTTTTCTTTCACTAGATTAAATAAAATATTCTACAAATGAGAATTTTAAATTCAATATACCAAACCCAGTAATACAGTTAGGAGTTCTCCACCAATCACCATTTGATAAAGTTTAAATGCATCAGCTTAGAATTCTGAGAATATGTACCTTTGCTTAGAGAAAAAAAACAGAGACACATTTCCTGGATATAAAAGTGTCATGCTAGTAAGAGAAATTCTACAGTGCTCAAGACAGCTGAGAAACAGTGATGATCAGATACTGAGACTCTTTGGCTTGCTCTGATGTTATTAATAGTGTTTCTAAACCCCAGAGACGGTTGATCCATTTTATTTCGATAAGATATTGAAAGCAAGAAGGGGACCTACACTATTTCTAGCCACTTGTATTTATTCATACATGCTTAGTGCCTTTAATGCTTTTGCTGCAGAAGGGTAATAATATGTGTTTTAGTGAAAAGTTATACTATGGGGACAAAGCTGGGAAGCTTGTACACATAGAAGGTAGCTGATATCTCAGGGCCATCAGGGCTCTTGGAAATGCCATGCATCATGCATATTCTCGGACTGCTGGACTTTGTTTTCTGGTGTGGATGTTTGCTGAGTGTCTGGGGCTGTTGAGGTATCCATGGTTGTTTCTTCCTGGAAACTCAGGGGTGTGGTCATGTCAGCACCATAGGTCCCAAAAACATCAGCTAATTCAGGGGTCATCAGTGGGTCAGTGGCTGCTGGGGTGACCCTGGGGGAGCCCTTCCTCTGTCCTGCAGGGCCCCTTGCCAGGCTGGGAACATTGTCCTTGGAGAAAGCAAGGAGCCCTGCGTGGGGCCCAGGACCCAGTTCTGGAAGGAGAGCCTGGTTTTCCGGATGGGCTGGGTTGGCCTCAGGCATGGGAGAGTCTTGAGCTCCTCCTTCTCCCTTCTCAGGGCCTTTGGTTGCAGCCACGGGGGAGTCAAATTCCAGAGTGAAGTCCCCACCCATAGTTGGGTTGTGGGGCATTCCCCCTAGCCTGGGCCTCATGCCTCCGAATCCTGAGAACATGGCTCCGTAGGCCAGAGGACCACCTCTCCCTCCCTGCAAAGAAAACATCCATTGAAGACAACATTATCACGTGCTGTTCATGTTCACTGAGAAACTAAAAAACTGAGAGAGAACAGGGAGTTGGCTGACATTTCTTACTAAACTGGCTTTGAAATAGGATGGAGAGGAGAGGATTTTGCATTTATTTGAATGGGGGGAGGCCACTACCTTGAAAGGGCGATAGAGAACTTTCACTATGCCTGGCAAGAAGGATGCAGTGGAGAGCAAAGCCAAAGCAAGATGTGGGGCAAAGTGAGAGTGAATTCAATTCTAAGAAAATGATACACAGTTGAAATGGGTACTACTATCATACAACAAATGAAAACTGAAATCCATGACCGCATTTGTTGAGGGATGTTTTGGAGGATCTTGTCAAAGGCATTTCTCATTGTGCCCCAAAGGAATGAAGTCTCATGTCAGAGTTGTTGTTGTGTGTGTGTTTGCACAAAGTATAGAAAAGGCTTGATTTCTTTGTAGGAACTAAAATATTTTCTTCCTATAGACAAATAGACTTTCAAAATTGAGTATGTTTCTTCTTCTACCTTTGCTGTCCCAAATATCGTGACCAAAATTGTAGGTGATTTGTAGCAGATGAGGAGGACTGTGCGACTTGCCTGTGTTCTGATATCCTCACAATATGACTCATTTTAAATCCTACTTTCAATTTTTTGGGGAGTTATATTTATTGTGTACTATTTAATAAGTTCTGTGAAATCTTTGGGGAATGAGCCAGGATATTTATAACTTAATTAATATTGTTAAATCTGGAACTTCTGACCAGTTGTGTTGGTGTTGTGTCCATACACTAGTTTCCTGCTCTTCACACTCTTGTTTCAGTTTTCTCTTCATATCCTCCAAAAATGGCACTGTGAATTCATGGTTGGCCCAACTGCATTTCCTCTTTTCCTCTTTCCCTCTAGTAAGATTGTTGTTACCCTTAGCCCATGATATTGGCATTATCTGCCTTTATACCGGTTTTTTCCATTCATTAGACTATAAGCTCCTTGAGCACAAGAATCTCATCTTGTCTATGGTATCTTTCCATGCGTCTGGTATATAGAAGTCCCTCAAAAATGTTGAGATGAAAGTTTTTTTCCCCGTTGATTGCTTGTGTGTGTATGTATTTATTAATTTGATAGGATCTACAGTTGACAGTGATTTGTTAGTTTAGTATGGCTTTTGTTTTGTCTTCCTTTGTGCTCTAACAGATGTAATTAGGCAGACATTTCTGAGGGAAAAAGTCAGGTTGGGTGACTATTGATCTCAAATCTTAAATTTGTAATATGACTGAATGAGTAATGATAAGAGAATAAGAATACACTCTCACTGACTTGATGTACATTGCAGTTTATATAACCAAATTTTAAACTTGCTTAACTTTCTTTTTTGGGGGACCTTTCAATGTTGAGGTCTGAATTACTTGCAATGCTGTTGAATTTGGTGTTTTGAGGTATTAAATGGTCATAGAAGGAACAGGAACTCTGAAGCACATATCATTTTTTGGTGTGAAGCATTTATAGTTCAATGCTGATGGCCTTTCAGGAGAAATTTCTCCTCTGCTCTTATACCAGGAGTAGGGCAAAACTCGATGGTCATCACTCTGAAATGAATGACTCAATAGAAACGTGATGAAATCTTTGGATACTGTTTAGGGCTCAAGCTTTTGTTTCTGCAGTGGAAAAATCTAAGTCCCTTGCTCATTTGACTACATTCATGGCCGGTGTCTCTTGCAGCCAGTCACTTATGACTGTTTTTCCCTGGTCATTATTTTTAGAAGAGTAAGAAGACATTACTCACGGCCATTTCTTCTGAACTCATGATGCCAAGTCTGGGGGCATTCTGTTCAAAAAGAAACAGTGGATCATATTATCAACCAGCTGCCGTCTAGTACCATCTTATCTGCTTAAGACAAAGTTACAAGTCATTTAGTTTTCTCTTAAGTCTTAATATTAATGTTACATCCAGAGGTAAAGTGCAGAGGCGAGTCATTGTTGAATAAATGTAGCCAACTTGAATAATTCAGATCTAAATTTAGTTTTTTCTTTAATGCTCGTGTGTGTGTGTGTGTGTGTGTGTGTGTGTGTGAGAGAGAGAGAGAGAGAGAGAGAGAGAGAATGAGAGAGAGAGTTTGTCTGACCAGAATTATCTAAATAGAAGTGTATCTCCTTACTATTTCAGTTGCTAATGGAGGCATTCAGAGAATATTTACTTGGAATCTCTTGTTTGAGGCCTGGATTTTATAACTTTAGCTCTGAAGATAACATTTAATTGAAAATGACACTTTTTATAGAATATGGACTTACCAATTGATTTGCTCCATAGGACATGTAAAACATTCCTGGAAAAAGCTAAATAAAATAGAGTAGTTATTGTAAAATGCATTGCCCAAGGGAAAAACTATTAAGTAAATTGCAAACAGAAAAGTGGTATTTAAAAAAAGCTTACTGGAGATGGTTTATTTTGTGGCACTGGTCCCTGAGATATCAAACGAGCTATTTGGAACACCTTTAAGATGGTAGAAAATATAATAAGTAATCCACACACAGACAAATCCCCACTATAGCAATTTCTAAAAGGTATAGGAAACACATTTTTGGATGGATTAGTATGAAAAATAAGTGTTTAATATTTAAGAGAGCAAAAGATCCTGTTATACTTCATATTCATGGATATATGAGACAATTAAAAAAATTTACTCTTCTTTTTTGAAGTAGAGAGATATTTTCCCCAAGAAAGTGTCTCACTGAGATTTATACTTACTGAGGGACCTCGTGGGTCAGCAAAATCCATTACTGGGAGCTATATCACAGAGAAATATTAAAATTACCAGTCAAAATAGACAAGTGAACTGAACAACACTTATCTTGCCTACAATGACAATAAAACAATCCAAAACGAGTTCTTCTATTTTACTTTCTTTTGGTCTTCTAGGGGATACAACCCAAGAGTTCACAACTGTCTTTTCTAACTCAATGTAAGTGTGCCAGCAGATGGATGAGGCATGTCTATCACGGATTGACTACCTCTTGTAGGGTGAGAGATAGCAAATTCTCGAACTGAAACATACCCAATTAGTTTGAATCCTGGCTCTGCCACTTGGTTTTTGTGTAATTCTGGGCACATGTTGTAACCTCTGAAAGTCCGCCTTCTTCTTGTTAAAAAGGCTGATAATATCTATCTATTTTTATAAGATTGTAGTTAGGATGATATGAGAGAATGTTAAATGACTGCCACATACTAGTCATACGGTACCTTCTTTTTTTGTCTATTGCACTCTGTTTTACATTATGACAAGATATTCTGCATGATGGTCATCTCTCTGTCAGAGAGGTAATAATGCAAAATCCTACAATCACTCTTCTTAGTCTTTCCCCAAAACCCTCCAAAAAACCAGTGATTGGAAGCCTAGACTTTTCTGGGCTGCCTTATTTCTGTGGAAGCTTTCATCTTTTACAGAGAAGAAACCACGCTCTAAAGGCACAGAATCTTTTCTAATCCGTGCTCTGTCACTGATGGCAAAGGACAAGAATGGATATCTATGTTCTACTCAGAAAATAAGTCTCAGACATGGAAGGCTGATGAAGAACATATTTGTCTTTTTGTGCATTATGCCTGTGGGCTATGCTTATTTAAGGGTGACCTACAAATTGGATGGATTAGTATGAAAAATATTTATGAGAACAAGAGATCCCGTTCATGAAGGTTGGGGTTCTTCCTGATTCTGACTTCAGAGAGAGGAAGCACGGTACCTCAAGTTTCGGAGGCTTATCTGATGGGGCCACCTGCTGCTGAATCTGCTTGATTGCAGGCACTTCGCCTTCCTGTAAGGGCAGCTGTCCCAGGAGAATCGGAGGCTGGGCCTCTCCCTGCTGTTCTGTGGCCTGGAGGGCGGTTGCGGCTGTGGGCTGGTGGAGGGCTTTCAATACTGGCTGTTGAGGCTTCTGGTTTGGCAGTGATGGGAGAGGTGGGGGGTGCACAGGCAAAGCATATTCATACTGCAGAGAAATTTGAAAAGAGTGTCAGGAAGGGAGGAATCGTTAAACAGTGGTGCCTAGAATTTCTAAAGCAAGAGGGCTCGAGGTGCGGTCCGTCTGCAAGGGAGGCTAGGGCACTTGTCTGGAAGTTGTTTTTATACAGAAGCACCAATTTGCTTAGTCAGTGTCCTTTGGGGAGACCTTGTGTGCCTGCCTTCCCTACCTCCTTTGGGATCACCATTGCTCATGCAGAGGATAAGCTACCTGGGTGTTTGAGTAGAATGAGTCGCTTCCTTCTCTGAGTTCCCAAAGCTGCCTGGATGTACCCTTATTCTACCACTTTCTCGCTGGATTAGAATTATTTGTTATAAATCCTGTCCCCTGGTCAACAGAGAGAGAATAATATGCCTTGTTTATCTTTATAGCCTCTGTATTTGACATAGCTCCTAACAAGTACCTGGCCCAAGGTGGATACTTAATGTATTTTTTGAGTTAGTGAAAGGATAATAGGTAACTAAATACATATGAAATGAAATTTCTGCATCATAGAGTCTATTCTAAAACATTTTTTTTGAGTTGGAGTCTCACTCTGTCACCCAGGCTGGAGTGCAGTGGCACAATCATGGCCACTACAGCCTCGACCTGCTGGGCTCAGGCGATCCTTCTGCCTCAACCTTCCAAGTAGCTGGAACCACAGGCGTGCGCCACTGTGCCCAGCTAATTTTTGATTTATTGTAGAGATGAGGCCTCGCCCAGACGTATCTCGAACACCTGACCCAGGCAATACTCTCACCTCCCCCTCCCAAAGTGCTGGAATGAGAAGCGTGTACCACCACGCCCAGCTGGAGTCTATTTTGGAAACAATCAAGGGATGAAACCATCACCATTAACAACATGTATTGTCCCACTAACTGTGGCCTTCTGGGTAATACCTCTGGTGTGGCAGACCAGCTGGCAATAAGATTTTCTGTTAAAGCCATCATGCTTCTTTCTTACTTCTTTTAGAAAATGCTTGTGGCAAATGGCTCGCTACTGCTTGCAGATGGGTTGCAAATTCCTCACATTGACAAGGAAATCTCAGGACCACTTGGCTCTGCTCTGCCTCTTCAGGCATCATTCCTCTCTGAGCTACGGCATTCCTTATTCCTTACTCACGCCTCACAATTTAGCACCTTCAACTATGTTTTCCTGCCTTATGTGAATTAGATAGGATCTGAAATTTCAGATCCTTGGAGCCTTTCTTAAATATCTTCCCTTTTGTAGGCTGGGTGTGGTGGCTCACACCTATAATCCCAGCACTTTGGGAGGCTGAGGTGAGAGGATTACCTGAGTCCATGGGTTCAAGATTAGCACGGGCAACTTGGCGAGACCTCTTCTTTTTTTTTTTTTTTTTTTTTTTGAGTTGGAGTCTCACTCTGTCACCCAGACTGGAGTGCAGTGGCCGCTCCTGGCCACCGCAGCCTCGACCTGCTGGGCTCCGGCGATCTTTCCGCCTCAGCCTTCCAAGTAGCTGGAATTACAGGCATGCGCTACCACGCCCGGCTGGGGTTTTTTTATTTATTGCAGAGATGAGGTTTCGCTGCCCAGGCGGGTCTCGAACCCCCGGGCTCAGGCAATCCACTCACCACAGCCTCCCAAGGGCGCGGGATTACAGGCTGAGCCACCAAGCCCGGCTGAGACCTCTTCTTTACAATAAATATAAAATTAGCCAGGAGTGGTGGCGTGCGCCTGTAGTTCCAGCTACTTGGAAGGCTGAGGCAGGAGGATTGCCTGAGTCCTTCAGGTAGAGGCTGCAGTGGCTGTGAGTATACCACTGGACTGACTCCAGCTGGGGTGACAGGGTGAGACTTTGATTAAAAAAAACAAACAACTTCTTTTATTACCAAACTGTGATTTGTTTTGTGTACTTATTATTCACAGATTGATATACTTATTGACTTTTATAGGACTCGTGCTTTTTAACCAGGAAACTTGTGATCATTTGAAATTAGCCCTTGAGTGATTATTTAGGAAGTCTTGACTTAAATGAAACGTGTCTGGAATGGAGCCTACTTTCATTTCTGAGAATTGTTTATCTATTGTTATGACTGATGATAGCTTTAATATAGTTCTCTTATATTTTGGAGGCTATATCTTCCTATGTTACATAAATATGGAAATAAGTTAAAACTTTAAAAGAATTTCCGGAGTACTAAAAGCAGTAATAGACTTTGATTTATTTGGTATGAGGATCTTTTTTTTGTTAATTGCTAGTACTTGTCTATTTCTAGTATCTTACAACTTAGAGATGGCAAGTAGGGAAAGATTCTAAAGCCTGAAGTTGCAAACACACTGATGTAATTCACCTACCTGTTGAGTTTCATGCTCCCTTGGTCTCATCCATGGAAAAGAGGAATGTGGTGGTAGGAGACCATGCATCCACAAAGAATTAAATGATTTCCCAAAGCCAAATCTGGAATACTAAAGACATGGAGAAAAAGAAAGACATGCTGATAATTCAGTGTTCAATATCATATCAATTATACTTGACTTTCATTTTCCAAAAATTCCACAAATAGCATAGAGATAGCAAAAGTAAAAGTGTTGTTGGCTACTTTAAAATGGATAAGTAAACTCTCCTTTCCAACACATTTAAATTCCATTTTGAGCCAGACTGTATTATTCCCATAAACTTGTTTAAGATTCAATTTCTTAAGCACTTGTG
This sequence comes from Cephalopachus bancanus, assembly GCA_027257055.1. Classification (NCBI taxonomy): domain Eukaryota; kingdom Metazoa; phylum Chordata; class Mammalia; order Primates; family Tarsiidae; genus Cephalopachus; species Cephalopachus bancanus. The sequence continues at coordinate 1,474,312 of JAPVLO010000030.1, read as the reverse complement.
TTTTGGGCCATATAATAACATCGATAATGCAAGAACCGATTTTCTTTTTACTAAAGAAAATTCAATATTGTTTTATTTGTCACCTTATCTTATTTTGTTTTAGGCTATCTTAATTACTTATTTGTTCTTCCAATATTTAGGATATTGTCTATTCACAAACAATTGTTACGAATTACAATGCTGCTGCTAGTATTAACACCACCACCATTAATACTTGCAAAAAATTATATTTGAACGTATAATTACCTGAGAAAGTGTGTTTAATCCTTGCAAACTTCCCAACTGTCTCATCGTCTATTAAAAAAAAGTGGTTAGTGTTTATCACATATGTTCTTTTGACACAAATTTCTCATGATATTTGACATTATCAACACAAAGTTTGGGTTGGATCCATCTAATGAAACAAAAGTAGACACGAAGCATAAGTAAAAGGTGAAGGTATTAAATGTGGTTCTGCATTGCTATTATTGCTATTAAAATCATGAGGTGCTTTTATCATTAATTAAAGAAGAAAAAGTATTGAAGTGGAGGTTACATTAAAACATAGGAAAATAGCTCATTCAACTGAAATACAAATGTAATTATGAAGATATTGCTTCATTGATTCTTTTCTCCTCATTTAATTTCTTTTGCCTTTTCCAAGTTCAGTTAAAAGAGGCATTTGGAAAACAAACAGCTGGGCATGGTGGCTCACGCTTGTAATCTCAGCACTTTGAGGCCAAGGCGAGAATAATGCTTGAGCCCAGGCATTCGAGACTAGCCTAGGCAACAAAAATAAGACCTCATTAATTAAAAAAAAAAAAAAAAAGCTGGACACTGTGGCGCGTGCCTGTTGTCCCAGCTACTCAGGAGCCTGGGACTGGAGATGGCTTGAGTCTGAGAGTTTGAACCGGGATCCTGCCACTGCACTCCAGCTTGGGCAGCAAGCTATGTATTCCAGCTTGAGACCCTATTTCAAATAAACCTAAACCAGAACAAAACAGAAACAACCAGATAAACATAACAGAAACAAACAAAATCTTTACCCCTTTCCCAAATAAAAAAAAAATCTCTTAAAATAATTAAATATAATATACAAGGAAAGAAATGCTAAGTATCTGGATAATCAAGAATGCAGCCATTTCAATAGAAAGTGAACTTCACTTTTTTAATGGGAAGAGATTTAGAGTGCTTAGGATTTATTTAAGCCACAAAGTGAGAAAAAAACAAACAAACAGAAACAAACACCTCAGTGAAGTTAGCTTCCATGTGAAATAAGCATCTAGCCCAAATAAATATCGATTATCCTCGGATTGTCATGATACAAAGACATTTTGCAAGACCTTATGAAAAATTTATAATCTTATAAATATCTATTTATAACTCAGTATTTTTTATTGATATGGTCGAAAACTTCTGTTTGGTTGGAGTTTTCTAAACAGAGTATATATTATTTGTGAAAACTGCCAGAAGATATTAATTATTAGTATTACTTTGATTTGCATACAGACAATGCTCTAAAGCTTAAAACACCCAAGAGTTTAAAACTGCAGTGGAATTATAAGACAAAGCGCGAATAAGTATACTTTTCTAGAACTGTTCAGGATGACAGCCACAGACCACTGACTAAGAAAACTGAGAAACAGCCTGTCATATTTCTCCCTTATCATGAACATACTTATGTAAAATTATTATGTAACAACTCTAATCATACATACCTCAAGGCTCAAACTAGCCATGCCCGGTGTTCCAGGCTGCTGAGGAAACACCTACATGGAAATAAGAATCATTTTGAATTCATTTTGTGAAATGTCCTTAAATGCATATTGGGATAGAAAGTCAACCCAGTACAAAAAGGCTAGCTTAGAGGCCAGTATATTGGTTTATTATCCAAATGACTTGAGCTTTTGGGCAGAATGAGGAAGACTATAAGTTATTTGGAAGAATTAATATGATGTTTAATAATTTTGTTCCCATATAAATCATTTATTCTTTGTCAGTCTCTTAATGTTATGTTGCTTTAAAAGCAAAATTAGATTTAGTTTAAAGTTACACACAATAAGATGTAGAGTAAAGCAGCAAAATAGAAAACTAAGAGTACTTTATATTCTTAAAAATTATCACAGGAAAAAGCAAGGGGGATGAACCTGAGCTGAATATTCAAGTGCGTTTGACAAATCTACATACTTTTGGTCTGTGGGATAGGATGTGGGATCACAGCATTCAGAAACACCATGTACAAAACCTAACTTACCTTCCATTCGAAAGGGCTTTGATAAACTCGTTGTCATCTTTAGCAAAAGATTATTTTATGTATAAACCTGTTGATCTTTGTTTATATTTTTGGATCATATCAAGGTATTTTTTTCCCCTTAAACAAAAAGTATCATTGCTGAACTAAGTACAGCTGAACTTAATGTGCTCATTTAAAAGTTGTACCACATGTTCTCACTCCTAAGCACATCCTGAACATTTCTTATAATACTATAAGAAAGGGATTGGCAGTAGCAGGCACTGCCAGGGGAGGGAGGAAGGGGGGACACATCACATCAATAAAGGTACCTGACCTCAAACCAGATGAAGTGAGGACCAAAGGGAGGCCCACCGTGATCACTAATGTACCTAATCCTGAATTGTACCTCACATCGTTAAAAAAAAAAAAGGTTGTTCAAAAATGTGGCTATGTTTACAACTTCCTTTAAAAAAATGGAAGCTGTTTCCCTCTCTAAACCAATGCTTATGAGTATACACAATTATCAGTAGGAGAAATGGAGAACAGAAGGGTAGGAAGTAGAGTAAATTGGATTTTGTGAGTCTCTGGTTCTTGGGATATTATCACTGTTTAGGGGTAAGGGGTTGTAATGCCTTTCTTCCTTCATTTATACCACAAATATTTATGCAATGTTTATGAAATGTATTGGGATTATTTTTCTTTTGTAAGTAAGAAGTCAGGAATCCCACCCCCTACTTTTTTATACAAGTAAAATCCCATCTTCTGAGTCATGGTGAACATGTCTTTAAATAATTCAGTTTTGGACAAGAATAGAGGAAAGGCATTATAAACATGTAGCAGATCTTCTAGGTAGGGAAAGAGGTTAGATATGTAGACAGGAAGAGTGATTATATGTGTGTATGTGTGTGTGTACGTGTGATGGATAGACTGTTCAGAACTAGGGGGGATTGTGAAAGCAGTGCCTTCTTTCCCCCTGTTCTTCAATGCATAACTAACACATCTTGGACAGATTTAACTACAGGAAAAGGCATACTTTGCTTTCTACCTGCTCTAAGACACGAATTAAAGAAAAATATTCATGGAAAGTAAATCTATTAGGGGATGCCTTTCCCATGCGGAATTAAAAGGGGAAGAATAAGTCATTTAATGACCAGTCAGTTGGCAATCATATGCAACTGGCCTGTTCCTCAGAGTCAGCCTGATTGATTTCAGGTGTGGATAAAAGTCTTTGTGATAACAGAGTTACATGCTATTGGCTAGAGCAGTTCCATGCTCAAAGGATTGTTTAGTATGAGATCATTTCAACATCTACTAGAGTGGGTCAGGTATGGGACTGTATTGTATAATTAGCTCATTGCCATGACATGTTTTGATTTAAGAAACTTCCACTCTTAGTCAGACAATTTCACTCCTTCAAGGTAAATTTGTTAGTTAATTACTACCTTCAAATGGAATTACCTAGCTCAGGTTTGTTATCATAGTAACTTGGCTAATACTGTTCTTTTTAAAATGAAGAAAATGTATGTTCTTTTTTTCAGAGAAATTTTCTCTATTTCAATTTCATAACGATAGCAAGGAGTTGATTATAAAATTGTTCCATGCATTGTGGGAGCCACCTAAGTCTCTGAATTTGGAATGAGTGGAATAAGATTCAGAACTGTCTTGAGAATATTTTTAAATCCTTTTTTAATGGAAAAATCATATGTTTCATTTACTGCTTTTGATTGGTAGGGCTGACATCTGGGCAACTATGGCTTTTGAGTCAATAGTGTTATGCCACTGGGTTAAGTCAAATGAGTCCACACGTGGCCTCTCACCCCATGTCTCTATGGTGTCATTTGGTGTCCAACAGTCAGGAGCCTCTTTTAGAGAACACTCTAGAAGACTGACTTACCGGCACCGCGAAACCCATGTCCAGGAGACAAAGGATCAGGATCAGGTCCTTCATTTTGAAGAGTGGAATCTAACATATAATTGGGTTGGAGAATTAAATGAGATGAATTTTTATTTCAGAATGGTTAAAAGACAATTTTTAAAAAAATGAGCACAAGTCTCTGCTCTTTGGAAAACAATCAAGTTAAAGGTTAAAGAAACAAAAAACAATGTTACTAAACAACTGATTTGTAATTGGTAGTTTCTGAAATGGATTTATAAGCAATTAAAAAAATATCATAAGCACTTTTCCCCCCATGGAGCTACAATCTAAGTCAACACATAGGAACAACCTCCATTATTCTTTAAATACATATTTCATTTTGTAAAATGAATCATGGATTTAAAAATCTCTTTCACGAAGTGAAATATTGGTGTATAAAGCATCATTCATAGAAGTTTATACTTTGCTTATCCTCTAGGACAAGCTTGGAAATGCATTGGAAATGTAATGCAACTAAGATTCATTTCATGAAGAATCTTTATTTGCAGACACACATGGTATATCATTTGATGTTTAGGTTATCTACATAACCATGTCAAGACTAATCTTGCTCAGATAAGGGTAAATTGAATATTTTAATTTTTTTATATTAGTGAAAAATATGTCTCAAAATTTAGTTACACTCTTTCTAAAATGAACTATCTCTTTCAATTTATTCTCTAAATTCAAAAGGCTCTTTACTCTTTCAGAAATGGAGAGCTGACCAGCCAAGAAATTGACTCATCTTCTAATACTTTTTAAAATTAGACCCTGTCACTAATCATCATAAATAGTGAAAAAAAAGTCTATATAAATAAGCCTTTTTTTCCTCCTTAGTTGAATGGGTATTTGGTCATGTTTTCTCTAGAACATGCTAATGGATTACAATAAGCAATTACAATAAGCTTATGGTGACAAATGAAGATAAATCCTCTTTATAAAAGCTGCCTGGAGATAGGAAAAAAGAATTTACAGGAAACACATGGAAATCATAAAATCCATTTTACCTTAGATGCTGACATGCACTGTGCTCTCAGGGCCTGAGGGTGCCAACCAAGGTAGTTCTAAGAAAAGAAGATTAAAATATTTTCTGGACTGTGCGTGGGACTCCCTCTGTACCTCTCATTCAGGGAAGATCAGAAGCCTTTATTTAAAGTGCCAATCCACCAATCAAAGTGAAGCAAAATCAGGGGAAACATTTCTGCTCCTGCAATTAGTCCACACCCTTTTATTGCATGCAAGGACATTGGCCCAGTAGGGTCTCATTATTTTTAATTGTAACTTAGCTCCTATATTTATTCAGAGAACTTGATAGCAGGGAAGACAGTAAAGAAATAATGGACATGGACTCTGAAGACAATCATTTTGGTGAGCTGGGGGAAATACATGTGAAATAGGAGAAAAGCAAGTCATTATCTGTTTTGTGCAGGGTTTTATCTGCAGATAAAGCTGGTGACCCAAAGCTAGCATTCTCCAGATTTTCACCGTCATGTTTGTTGTGGTAAGCATAACTCTCCTCCTTCCCTACAACACACACAGTCTAAAACAAAACACTAAAATAACATCCCGGGCTTGAAAGAGAAGATAAGAGTGTTAAATGAATAATGAATGTGTGTATTTTTTTTCCCATGGAATTTTCTAGATATTGTAATATCCGAAGATAGTTGATTCGAGATACACCCAAACTTTTGTAAGAAATTTCAGTTGAACCCTCTTGCAAGAATCTCTTTGAGTAAATCTGTTTGCTTGTTTGTTTTTTGGTGAAGAGAGGGACAACATGAACCAATAAAATCAATGGGCACGATTCTCAGTTCACTCTTTAGGTGGACCTATTTCTAGGTATAAGCATCAAACCAAGTTAGTAAGTCACAGTTGGATTACTTAAGTGTTTAATATTAACATGAATTTTTTTTCCTTCCATGAACAGATAGCGTCTTGAATGCAGATTGAACATTAACTGCTTTTGTTATTTCTCTGCCTCTCCTTGTTTTCCAAAGTTGTGATTTCAACATGGCAGGGATACGTATTTAAGATTTGTTTCTGAGAAAAGATGACTTGGTATACTCTTTAGGGAAGTAGGATCTTGCCGATTACAGGGAACATTGAGAAAACTGGTATTTCGAAAGAAAAATGTCTCCATACCCAAGTTTAGCCCAAACAGCTTTAAATAATGTTATCTAAGAAGTTATGTTTGAAAAACTCTGCTTCTCACTGATGACAGAATTATCTTTAGAATGAGAAGAAATAAGGAATGTGGTGTTTTGTAAACAGCAAAAATATTATTGAAGTGAAAAATGTTACTTTTGAGTTCTCTTTCTATCTCTCTCTAGTCTTGATCCAGTCTCTAAATGTCTCTGAGCTCCAGTTTTTTCCTCTGTAATGTAAGAATAAAAATTCATTACAGCAGGCTTGCCTTGAAAATTAGGTATGATGATGATACAGCAACGGCCAAGCAGGGGGGCTTATTAAATGATCAAATGATTGTCTTTTTTTTTAGAAACCACGTGAAACATGAGTCTATAAAACACTGTGTGCGTGTGTGTGTCTGTGTGTGTGTGTGTGTTTGTGTGTGTGTGTGTGTGAAAGAGAGAGACTGAGAGAGAGAGAGAGAGAGAAAGAGAGAGAGAACACACAGGTTGGAGGAGGAAGAATGTTAGCAATTAGACTCATGAGCTCAAAGGAGGTGGCGGAGGGACCCCATGGAAGGCATTTTTTCTATGTGGAAGTTGATGTTGACTCCATGAAAACAATGGCTACTAAACTAGGAAATGGTGTGTGTGTGTGTGTGTTGTGTGTGTGTGTGTGTGTGTGTGTGTCTTTTAAAGTTGATAAGCATAATCATGCTATGCTATCAATGATGTTTTGGTAGGATTCTTATTTATGTATTTTTTTTGAGTTGGAGTCTCACTCTGTCGCCCAGACTGGAGTGCAGTGGCCGCTCCCGGCCACTGCAGCCTCGCCTGCTGGGCTCCAGCGATCCTTCCGCCTCAGCCTTCCGAGTAGCTGGAATTACAGGCATGCGCTACCACACCCAGCTGATTTTTTGATTTATTGTAGAGATGAGGTCTCGCTGCCCAGGCGGGTCTCGAACCCACGGGCTCAGGCAATCCACTCACCTCAGCCTCCCAAAGGCGCGGGATTACAGGCTGAGCCACCGAGCCCGGCTAGGATTGTTATTTTTATTCTTATTCTACTTTGATCTTAAGCCAAATATCCATATGTCATAGGTGCTGTGGCTTTTTTCTTTCCTAAATATCCACTCTATCTGGATTCTTGTCTTCCAGATGTTTATTTGGTAGTTTCTTTCTCCTCCAATATCCCGCATACTAATACCAAACTTACCTTCTTACAATACTGGTTTGGGCATTTCATTGCCCCACAAAAACTTTTTTAAGGGTCTGATCCTTAAAACTATCAGATAAAGCTCATCCTCTGTAATCAGACAGTCCAAATAACATTTCAATTCACCTTTCCAATCTTATCTCCCACTTTATGGCAGACACTGTACATTAGTATAGTAATAATGATTGTTGTAATCAGCTGAAATTGGCTTCATTTTTGCAGCTAGCATACAGTTTTTTGTCTTGACTTATATGAGGCACATTACTAGGTAAGTTAGTACCGTAAATATAATCCTAACATATCCCATGAAAATGTTTTTATTACAAAGATATCTGGAAATTACTATAAATGTACGAATGAGTTTCTTTCCTTTTTTAGTTTCTAGAGATAGGGTCTTGCTCTGTTGCTTGTGTGGGGGTGCAGTGTTGTGATCATAGCTCACTGTAACCTCAATTTGCTAGGCTCAAGCGATCCTCCTGCTTCAGTTTCCTGAGTGACTAGAACTGCAGGGATGTGGCACCATACTTGGCGAATTATTATTATTATTTGAAGAGACAGAGTCTATGTTGCCCAGGGTAGTCTTGAACTCCTGGCCTCAAGCAATCCTCCCACTTCAGTCTCCCAAGTAGCTGGGATTTTGGGCATGAACCACTGCACCTTGCCTAATGATAAGAATATAAAAGAAGGGTAAATCAGATAGAATTTTACTACTTCACCAAGTTTAACATTTCTTTCTTTCTTTTTTTTTTTTTTGAGTTGGAGTCTCACTCTGTCGCACAGACTGGAGTGCAGTGGCTGCTCCCGGCCACCGCAGCCTCAACCTGCTGGGCTCCGGCGATCCTTCCGCCTCAACCTTCCAAGTAGCTGGAACTACAGGCGCACACTACCACACGTGACTAATTTTTTGATTTATTGTAGAGATGAGATCTCGCCAAGTTTCCCAGGTGGGTCTCGAACCAGCGGGCTCAGGCAATCTACTCACCTCAGCCTCCCAAAGCGCAGGATTACAGGCTGAGCCACCGAGATGGCTAACATTTTTTTTCTTATAGTACTTATTCATAACATGAATTTGCATATTTAGTATAGTTATGATTATAGCATACATATCTTTTCTATTGGGCTTTAAGTAAATATTAATATGTGGCTACAAGGACTAATATTATATTTTTAATTGTTGGGGTGATAGATCCTCAAATTGATGTGCAAGGCTTCTATTTGTCACACTTTGATTGTTTATAATGTTTTCATGATGATTATTTTAATTAGTAAGGATTTAAAAAATATTTTTAAATTTTGAATTTTTTTGGATAATTTACCATGAATATGATTCTTAGTTAAAGGTATGTATATTTTTTTACGTCTCTTGATAAACATTGACTAGTTGTCAAACTTTATACACTACCAACAATTTATCTATGTCAGTTTTACCACAATCTTGCCAGGATTTGTTCATCTAATTGGTTTTTCCCCATAATTTAATTAGTGTAATGCAATATTTCACTGGTGTTTTAATTTATATTATTTTGAGCATCATCAAGGTTAAACACTTTCCTCACATATGTATTTACTAACTGTGCTTGCACTTTTGTAATTTTTTTGTATTTTTGCCTGTTAGTCATAGGGAAATTATTATTCTTATTAATTTGTATGTTTTTTATATCATTGAGCATATATTATAACATTTTTATATAATGTGCAAATTATTACTTGCCATGTTTGATGTAATTTTTTCTTTTCTTTTTAAGTCAGAGTTTCACTCTGTCACCCAGGCTGGAGTGCAGTGGCACACTCAGAACCACCGCAGCCTTGATCTGCTGGGTTCAGGTGATCCTTCCACCTCAGCCTTCCAGTAACTGGAACCACATGTGCGTGCCACCATGCCCAGCTAATTTTTTTGTTTTATTGTAGAGACAAGGTCTCGCTGAGTTGCCCAAGCTGGTCTTGAACCCATGGGCTCAGGCAATCCTCTTGCCTTAGCCTTCCAAAGTGCTGGGATTATAGGCGTGAACCACTGTGCCCGATGATGTAACTTTTTTTTTTTTTTTTTGAGTTGGAGTCTCACTCTGTCACCCAGACTGGAGTGCAGTGGCCGCTCCCGGCCACTGCAGCCTCGACCTGCTGGGCTCCAGTGATCCTTCCACCTCAGCCTTCCAAGTAACCGGAATTACAGGCACGCACTACCATGCCCGGCTGATTTTTTGATATACTGTAGAGATGAGGTCTCGCCAAGTTGCCCTGGCGGGTCTCGAACCTGTGGGTTCAGGCAATCCACTCACCTCAGCCTCCCAAAGCGCGGGATTACAGGCTGAGCCACCGAGCCCAGCAGGGTATAACTTTTTTAATAGTCATTTTTAAACAAGTTTAAGTTGAAATAACTTCTATGAAAAGGCTTCATATTTCACAGCAATTTCACATGTAGTGATAGTTCATAAACACTTATTGGAATCAGGTTGATCTCATGTACCAGTCCTTTTGTCTTTCATTGTATGGTGGATTCCAAAGTTATATACCTGGACATGTTGACAGTGAACAAATTTGGCTTTGATCCTTTACAAACAAGGGAATTTGTGGCAGAAACATTCGTAATTGGTACAGCACCTCTTGGCAGTTTTTCAAGCAAAATACCCACTTGCTTTGTATGTTGAAGTGGTGATTCACATATCTGCTGTTGACACCTGTAGTAAACCTACTTCAGAAGGACTTTTGGAAGAGAAGAGTTGACCACAAGCTAACTTAGAATGACTTCAGCTCATCACACATTGACCCTGCATGATAATGTCAGAGTCATTTTTATGATAGACACGGTATATGGTTTTGCCCTGCCCAGAAGTTTCTGGTGTAAATGTTTGGAAAGCAAGTCAGGCAACATGTACAGTGCTAGTCACTTAACTGCTGAGTTTTTTAAAGATCATTTATTGAAGTCTCACTACGAACAGACCATCATATTAGGTCTAATAAAGGTAAAGAGAGAGAATCTTAAGCTCCTTTTTCTTTTTTTTTTTGCCAAGTATCAAACCCCTGGGCTCAAGCAGTGCTCCTGCCTCAGCCTCCCAAAGTATTGGGATTATAGGCGCAAGCCACTAATCTGGTCCCCTCCCCCTAGGATTTTTAGATTTAGAATACATTGTTCTAATTCTACCACATCTTTGATTCCATCTGGTCCCCTCTGGTACAGACAGAGAGGCTTGTTTTTTGTTCCTCAAAAATACCACCTAATTCCCACCTCACAACTTTTGTCTCAGCCATTCCTTCTGCCAGGAATAGCCCCTACTTCTCATTCGTCGCTCAACCTAAGTGTCCTTCCTCAGAGATGCTCTCTATAGCCACCCAGGGCACAGGAGCTACTGGGGCATCTCCATGACATTTTCTGAGCAGCGCTTGTCATTAACATGGTCTTACATATTTCCTCGTCCATTCCCTCTCTTTTTTCTCTTTTTGAATCAGGGGTCTCACTTTGTCACCCAGGCTGGAATGCGGAGGCAGGAACACAGCCCACAAAAGCCTCGATCTCCTGGGCTCAGGCGAGCCTTCTGTTTCAGTCTTCTGATTAGCTGGGACTACAGGAACATGCTATGATGCCCTGACAATATTTTTCTTTTTATTTTGTAGAGACAAGGTCTTGCTGAATTGCCTAGGTTGGTTTGGGACTCCTGGGCCCAAGCGATCCTCTGAACTTGGCTCCTCAAAGTGCTGGGATCACGGCATGAATCAACATGCCCGGCCCTCTTTGTTCATTCTCTATCTCCTATGTACTCCTTGGTGTTTAGAAAGTCTCCTGGATGTAGGGAGTGCCTAGCAGTCGCTCACTGAATAACTGGATGGCTGTAACCCTCTACTTTGAGGTAGGTGTATCCGTTTGCTGGGGGTGCTCAACTTCCTTTTTCTAAAAAATGTTATGGTCTAGTTGGAGAAACAATACATCACACTGACACATGAGCTGACATGAGAAAAAGGAATCGTATGTAAAAGAAGAAACGTATGCAAAAGAAGAAATGTATGTAAAAGAAGTGTATGAATTGTGTAATTGCTACGTTTGTGGGCTCTGAGATCAGATGCTAAGTTTGATCAGAGGTTCATGATTCTCTAGCTGTGTGTCTTGGACAAATAACTTTACCACTGTGTCTCGGTGTCTTTGTTTGTCAAGAAGTGTAAATAAAGAAACCAAGCTGGGCTTGGTGACTCAGTCTGTAATCCTGCGCCTTTGGGAGGCTGAGGTGAGTGGATTGCCTGCGGCCGCGGGTTCGAGACTCGCCTGGGCAGCGAGACCTCATCTCTACAATAAATCAAAAAATCAGCCGGGCGTGGTAGCGCACGCCTGTATTTCCAGCTACTTGGAAGGCTGAGGTGGAAGGATCGCCGGAGCCCAGCAGGTCGAGGCTGCGGTGGCCGGGAGCGGCCACTGCACTCCCGGCCACTGCACTCCAGTCTGGGCGACAGAGTGAGACTCCAACTCAAAAAAAAAAAAGAAACCTACATGGGAGTAAATGAAATAATGCAAGGGGGGAGACCCCCTCCAGAATTATCTTTTGGAGGGCAGATCTCTTGTAGTATGCTTGGAATTTGTTCCTCTGGATCAAACGGTTAATTAAAGTTTTTCTTTTTTTTTTTTTTTGAATTGGAGTCTCACTCTGTCGCCCAGACTGGAGTGCAGTGGCCTTTCCCGGCCACCGCAGCCTCGACCTGCTGGGCTCTGGCGATCCTTCCGCCTCGGCCTTCCGAGTAACTGGAACTACAGGCGCGCGCTACCACGCCCGGCTAATTTTTTGATGTATTGTAGAATGAGGTCTCGCCAAGTTGCCCAGGCGGGTCTCGAACCCCTGGGCTCAGGCAATCCACACACCTCAGCCTCCCAAGGCGCGGGATTACAGGCTGAGCCACCAAGCCCGCTTTAATCAAAGTTTTTATCAGGTAGTTTTGGGAGGCTTGAGTGGCAATTTGCGAAGAAACAGTCCGAGTTGTGCCAAACAGGTGACTGGTTCTTCCACCATGACAGCACACCTGCTCATACTGTGCTGAGTATTAAGCAGTTTTTGACCAAAAATGACTTGACTTGTGTGCCCCACCCTCCCTATTCATCTGATCTTGAGCGACTTTCGTTTCCCTGATTTAGAAAAATCCTCAAAGGGGAACATCTGCTTTGCTAATGTGGAAGAGATGAAACAAAAAAATGGCAGAAGCACTAAAAGGCATCAAAATTGACGAATTCAAAACTGTTTTGAGCAGGGGAAAAAGCATCTCAATAGGTGTATTGCATCAAACGGAGAGTACTTTGAAGGTGACTAAAGTTTAAACATGTAAGAATAAATACACATTTTTTTATAAATAAATCTCAGGTTTTTTGGGTCTTCTCTCATACACTAAGCTGCTTAGAACAGTGCCTAGTACTTTGTAAGCATATGATTAAATGGAAATTGTTATTGATTTAGCATAAATGTTGAAGTGATATGAAATAAAGAGCTTATTAAAATGGAATAAGTTTAATTACAGAGGCATTCTTGCAGAAGGCAAATTTTAAATCCAGAATTGCAGGGGAGGAAGAATATATAGACTGACAGGACCCCTCTTTTTTTTTTTTGAGTTCGACTTGCTGCATTACCTGAGCTAGAGATTAGTGGCATGATCATGATCATGGCTCACTGCAGCCCCCATCTCTTGGGCTCAGGCAATCCTAATGCTTCAGTTTCCTGAGTAGCTGGGACTACAGGTGTGCACCACCATGACCCGTTAATTTTTTGATTTTTTTGTAGAGATGCTATGTTGCCCAGCCTGGTCTTGAACTCCTGGGCTCAAGCAATCAACTGGCCTTGACCTGAGCTTCCCAAAGTCCTGGGATTTTAGGCATGAGCCACTGTGTTTGACAGAAGGACCCTTATTGAAAGAAGATCTTTCGTGAAAAGAAATGAACTGGTTGCATAACGGTGAGAGAAATGCAAATTGGCTGAGGTTAAGGTTACGAGGGAATCTAGTAAAAAAATGTATCCACTTGTAGGATGTGATGTGATCATAATGCCACACATACTTTTGGAAGAGGACATGATAATAACTGCCCAGGAGAATATGAAGTGAAGAAGAATATCTTTTCTTTTTTTTGCATGTAAGCTACTTATAGCCAAAGGAGAGTAGCATAAAAATGAAAATTTTTATTCCAGTTTTTGGATTTTTTTGTTCTCCCATAATGTAAAACTCTGGTATTTGGACACATACATTAAAAAAGTTATAATTTATAAGAAAAATAGTAAGTTATATGCATTGTGTTCTTTCTGTGTTGTAGGCCCTGGGCATTTATGTCATGTAACTCTTACAACAACCTCATGAGGCAGGTAATATTGTTATTGTCAATGTTTTATAGATGAAAAAGTGAGTTGAGCAGGATTTATTAGTTTGCCTAGTCATATAGTTGGCAAATGGCAGCCTGGATTCAACCCAGATTTGTTTGCTGATAGAGCCAATTGTACCAAAATGATTTAAAATTTCTTAATGGGAAGGAGCTAAGTGTATAAAAGGAATTAATTGGATGCTTGAATTTTACTGTGCCTTAAATAAGAGGTTCACTTATTCATTCAACAACTGAATAGCTAACATTTACAAGATACTGTTCTAGGCACTAGAGACATAGGTGAACAAAACTGATTTTAAAGCACCCTCATGGACTTTATCTGCAAGTGGGGGACATAGACAGTAAACAAGATAAATAGGAACAATATAACGTTTAAGTGCCAAGGAGAAGAAAATTAAGCAGGAAAGGGGCACAAGAATTGTTGGTGGTGAATGCTGAAATGAATAAAGCCAGGAAAGGTCTTAGTGTGAAGGGGACAGCTGAGAGAAGACTCAACAGAAGTGAGAGAATATCATGTGGACATCTGAAGGCTGTTCCAGGTAGAGGACCCACCAGTGCACAGGGAGAGCATTCTGGATGTGTTTGAAGATCAGTGGTGGAATACGGTGTGGTTGGAGAGAAGTGAATGAGAGAGTCCTAGGAGATGAAATTGTGTAGGATCTCAGAGGTTAGGGTAACAGCCTTGGCTTTTACTCTGAGTTAGGAGGGAAACCATTGGAAGGTTGTGAGCAGAGGAGGAACATGATTTATCCAACTTAACATTTTAATAGGACCATTCTGGCTGCTGTTGATAGAACTAAGGGGGCCACAGGGGGAATCCCAGAGATGGGTTAGGAGAAATTGCATTAATTCAGCAGACAGAAAGTGATGGTCTGGGCTAGAATGGTAGCAATGGAAATGCTGAAACATGCTTAGATCCTGGATATTTTCAAGAATTTACTGGTATAGCATATATAGGGTGTGAGAGAAAGAAAGGAACTTAGGAGAGCGGCACAGTAATGATCACATGGGTTTGTATATCACTAATATGGATGCCATTTATCTTTAACAGCTATGTGGAACATATTCAACTCAGAAATAAGAATATAAAAGACTCTTCAAAGCCACCAAAACAGAGTGCACTGCCCTAAAGCTTGTGTATTCATAAGAGACCATCTTAGATCCCCCTTATTCTTATCAGAGTTATAGTCCAAATCAATGTCATCATTTTATCATTTTCCCATAAGATATCGGAAGCAGCGAATCTTAAGGGAAAGATAAGTATTTCCAGATTTGGAAAAGCTTGCAATCACCAGAATAATAAGCTGACACCAAGGATAAACAGAAAAAGCAGCTTAAACAAAGCAAAAACGTAGAAAGCAGGGATTCCGAGGATCCTCGGTACGGGAGCTAATGTTTTTCACTGCCCTAGAAGTCTCTGTTAAAATAGGAATGGGAGTTTGCAATGGTCCTTGTGCTGTTAGAATCAGGTTAAATTATGTTCTGAATTTTTGATCAAAGAAGCAGAGAGATAATATTGTAGATTTTTACCTCTAGAAGAAAGAAATGCGTTGCAGTGCCTTCCCTTCAGCAATTTCTAGGGCAAGCACAGAAAATATTCTGGAAGAAGAACAGAGCTCTGGCCCTGATTATGATCTCCCTTTGTGTCCTAGAAAGTTGGCTTAACAAACCAGAAGAAAGTGTAGAGGCTCTTTTCACTTTTCTCTCTTTTAAAATTGAAATTCAAGCTCTATCAATGAATTTTCTGTTTTCTTTTCTTTTGGGATCTTTCTTATACATTCCAAAGGCCTACAGAGGCCCCCAAAGCTCTCAATAAGCTCCAAGGATTCTTAAGACCAAGATGTGCTTCAAATCTTTCAGTGTTAAGTCAATAACTGTAGACTAAAAAGCCACACATTTTTAAATCTAAGAAACTTTTAATTTCAAAACTCCTGTCTCCAAACCTCTCCAGTTGCCCTCCGACAGGTCAGAGACCTTTGAGGTCAACAAGTTCGAGAGAAGGAGCTGGCTCCGAGGGCCCAGAGGCTCTTTCTGTCTAGCACAAGGCGTGATTTCCTCTGCTCCTAATCATCTCTAGTCAAGGTGTCTACACTGCTCTGCATTCTCCCAGCCAAGGACTAACTAGCCATGACCCTGCTTAGTTTCCTAGATCAGATGAGAGGGAGCACTTTCAGAGTGGTGTGACCGTGGACAGCTCTGCTTTCTTAATATGGACTCTGTCCTTTCTGCGTATCTCCATTTTTATCTCTGCTTTCTAGAGCTTCTTTCTAAGCAAGCTGGGATGATTGGGGCAGAAAATGGGTCAGCGATAAACTTCCTTATCTAGAAAGTTAACTTATGTAGAATAGCTCACTCTCTGATGAGCTAAATGAACAGAGTATTAATGGCCGTAGACTATATATGAAGACATAGGTTTCATCTGATGATTTCTTTCAGCTTATCACCACAAAATTTTTTAACCTACTTTTAGACCGACATGGATTGTAGTAATGGATTTCAGTAATGATTACAGACATGGGAGATCTGAATTGCGAATCTCAGACACCTTGTTTCACAGGATGTGTGAAATGTTGGGTTAACCATCATCAAATACATACATATATTTAAACTTCAGTTACCTTCAAAGTACTCTCCGTTCGAAGCAATACACCTATCGAGACGCTTTTTTCACTGCTCAAAGCAGTTTTGAACTCATCAATTTTGATGCCTTCTAGTGCTTCTGCCATTTCTTGTTTCACCCTTTCCACATGGGCAAAATGTTTTTCTTTGAGGACATTTTCATTGGAGAAGTAAAAAAAAGTTGCCCAGGGAAAGATCCAATGAAAAGGGAGGGTGGGGCACAGGATTCATGCCATTTTTGGTCAAAAACTGCTGAACACTCAGTGCAGTGTGGGTAGGTGTGTTGTTGTGGTAGAAGAACCGATCACCTGTTTGCCACAACTTGGGATGCTTCTTTTGCAAATTGTGAGGCAACCTTCTCAAAACTTCCGGATCAAAACTTTGGTTGACCATTTGACCTGGAGGAAAAAATTCCAAGTGTACTACAAGGGGCCTACCTTCCAAAAAGATAATTCTGTTTTTTATTTGGCTTTCCCGTACACACATAAATATATCCCGTATATTTGGAATTTCTTGACCATGAGAGTCCCAGAGAGGAAGAGCTTGGAGGATTTCACTGAATTTTAGGATAGAGCAAGGTGTTGTTTGGTTGACATTGCAAAACCATAGGACTCTAAATCAATGGATCTAAAATATAAGAACTGATTATAAGAAATCATCAGGTGAAACTTAAGTCTTCATATATCATGTATAGCCAGTAATACTCTGTTCATTTAGTTCATCAGAGAATGAGCTATCCCACATAGGCAAATTTTCCAGATAACGAATTGTGTGGTTGGCACACGTCTTCCCACACTCATCTCAGAAAGCAGTCAGGATTTCTTATTCAGGCAAAGTGAAGATACTGTCATTTTCCTTCTGTTTTCTCAGCATTTCTGACTGGAACACAAAAGTGCAGAGAAGTAAAAAACTGCAAGCAAAAATAAAGAAAATACAGAGGTTGAAACTCATGCATTTGCTCTTTAAACCATCAGGATGTATTTATCTCTGACTGTGCTGCGCTGTCCATGATATGATAAAATCTAGCATAGGATAAGAGGAGAAGGGTACAGCTGTCTATTAGGTTCTACTTTTATTTTATGCCTTGTACTTTCTCTATATTATTATATTTTTTCCTGACACAAACCCAGAACGAAGGTATGATTATAATCCCTATTGTTCAGACAAGGAAATGATAATCAAAGAGCATTTACAACATGCTCTAGGCCACACAGGTGAGTGACAGAATCAAGTTTCCAGTGCAAGTGGGTGCAAAGCTCATGGCTTTCCCACCACTTCAGCATGTAGGGCTGAAGTGGTGGGAAACAGTGCTGCATGGTGGTATCAGGGAGACCACCTGCTTCTCCCCTCCCTTCCATGCAAGAGCAGCAGGATGGGGGAATGCCCACCCACAGTTATACTCCAAGTCTATCTTCCCAAAGCATGTCCTGAGATATTCTTCTAACCTCTTGAGATACTTCTTGATGAAAATGTTCTGTGATCAAACACAAACACTGCATGCTGTGTCTCCAAGCATATTACTGGTTCTGAGAAGAAAAGAAACTTAAAAAAATTTCCCTGAACTAAGTTTTCTTTCAGCACTTTCTTTCTTTCTTTCTTTTTTTTAAGTCAGAGTCTCACTGTCACCCAGGCTGGAGTGCAGTGGCACACTCACAGCCACCGCAGCCTCGACCTGCTGGGCTCAGGTGATCCTTCCACCTCAGCCTTCCAAGTAGCTGGAATTACAGGCATGCACCACCACGCCTGGCTAATTTATTTTTGATTTACTGTAGAGACAAGGTCTTGCCATGTTGCCTAGGCTGGTCTTGAACCCGTGAATGCAGGCAGTCCTCTTACCTCCTGCCTCCCAAAGTGTTGGGATTACAGGTGTGAGCCACCACGCCTGGCTTCTTTTAGAACTCTCTAACCTGTGGAACTGGTATTCTGTGGAACTTACCTCAGGACATGCTTGTTAAGGCAAAGCTGTTGTACCTGGAGATGTGAGCTCCCTGAGGGCAAGGGTGTCCCTTACTTTCAATATCTTTGGTGATTGTCAAAGAATAGGACTCCAGATTTGTTAAATAAATGGCTTGTGAGTAAACATGGATGGACATCTCTCATCCAGCTACTCCAGACCAATCTACCTGACATGAAGGGGCAACCCAGACCTGTGCTTACTCAAGGCCTAAGGGGGAGGAGCCATCTTCCTTCAGTACTATTGTGTGTCTAAGATCGTGTAGGTCACCTCTACTTATCTTCTGAGATAAGTGTGCAACTCAGTTGATCCTCACATGGTGTTGGTGGAAGAGGGAACGGAAATGAGAAAGTCACCATTTATGAAATGTTTTCTCAATGGTAGAAGGCACAATTAAAAGGCACTTTTTCTACGTCATTTTATTTCATCTTCATATCAGCCTTATAAAGTGAGTCTTGGCCGGGCACGGTGGCTGACGCCTATAATCCCAGCACTTTGGGAGGCTGAGGTAAGAGGACTGCCTGAGCCCACGGGTTCGAGACCAATTTGGGCAACTTGGCGAGACCTGATATCTACAATAAATAAAAAAATTAGCTGGGCATGGTGGTGTGTGCCTGTAGTTCACACCACCATGGAAGGCTGAGGTGGAAGGATCGCCTGAGCCCAGCAGGTCAAGGTTGTGGTAGCCGTGAGCAGTGTGCCACCACACTCCAACCTGGGCAACAGAGTGAGACTCCAACTAAAAAAAAAAGTGAGTCTTACTGACCCCAACTTTAGAGACAATAACACAAGCTCAGAGAAGTTAATGAACTAACCAAGAAACACATCTGCTAAGCATGTCAGAATCTGACTTCAAGTCAGTCTGACTCCAAAATTCGTATTTGCTCTACCCTACCACCTATTACTCCTAGGCAGGAAACCAGATTTAAATAGATTACTATTATTATTTGATTGTGGGTCTCACTCTGTGGGCAAAGCTGCAGTGCAGTGGTACGATCACTGCTCACTGAAGCCTCAAACTCCTGGGCTCAAGTCATCTTCCTTCCTTAGCCTCCAAAGTAGCTGAGACTACGGGCGTGTGCCACCATACCCGCCTAATTTTTTGATTTTTTGTAGAAACAAGGTCTTGCTGTGTTGCCTAGGCTGATTTCGGACTCCTGAGCTCAAGCAGTCCTCCTGCCTTGGCCTCCTCAAGTGCTGGGATTATGTTGTGAGCTACCATTCCCGGTCTTTAATAGATTATATTAACACTACATTATTTACTTTGAGACTTTGATATGCTTTAAACATGTTGTAGATATCAACTCACAATTGTTAGAAGGAAGTTCAGAGACATGACCCAATTACTTTTATTTTGGTTGTGGGCTCTTCTACTTTTTCTTTCTTTCTTTCTTTCTTTTTTTTTAAAGAACAAAATAAACCAGTTTCCACCATTCTAAAGTCTGGAGATAGAAGTTATGTGAAAGTGCTCCACAGGTATGTGTGCTGTGCTGCTTTTTTTTTTGAAAGGATTTTTTGAGAGGACAGAAAATCTCCCACAGTGGGAGGGGACCCTGGGGGTGGCCCTGTGTTGCTTTTTAAGATACAGTCTCCTTGCTCATTTCTTATTTGAACTTCCATTGTTTGTACCAATTCTTTAAAGGTAGGAAGACTCACTGCAGACTTTAGAAGAACTGGTCAAAACCGGCGTCTCTGATTAAAGGCCTAAACCAACTTGGAGAAAATCATACCTTGTTCAATCCACATTTCTGTCTGGTAGGCAATGTCTGAAGGTGTCTATAGCGGTAATCATCCAGGGAAAAGATAGGCCAGAAAAACCCAGAAATGGGTAGATTATCGTTCCTCCAAACCAGAGAAATGAATCATTAGCAGAAAATAAACCAAAAGAGTCAGCATATTTTAAATGTTAGGGTTTTCCTGAATGAATTAAGAGACCAATTAGAACTAGAGAAGCACTTTAAAGAGCACGACCAAAACGTTTTTGTGAGATAAAAAATATGTTAAGGAATTAGAAAATGTTAATTTGCCAAGTGGTTTCATCTCTCTAGATGATTCTTACAGATATATAACTGCTAATGATGATTGCAAATGATATAAAACTAATAATAACTAATATTAATGAGCTCTTACAATGTGTTGAGCATGTATCAATCACTTGACATATGTCATCTCATTTAAAACCTGGACATTCTGGACTGGACATGGTGGCTCACACCTGTAATCCCAGCACTATGGGAGGCCGATGGGAAGGGATTACTTGAGCCCAGCAGTTCAACACCAGCCTAGGCCACATAGCAAGACCTCGTCTGTACAAAAAAAATAAAAAAGAAAAATTAGCTGGGTGTGGTGGCCTGTACCTGTCATCCCAGCTACTTGAGGCTGAGATAGGATTGCTTGAGCCCAGGAGGTTGAGTCTGCAGTGAGCTGTGGTCATGCCATTGCCCTCCAGCCTGGGCAGCACGGTGGCACTCTGACTCAAAAAAACCAAACCAAAACAAACAAAAAACTTGGATGTTCTAGTACACCATTTTGTCCTTCTGAATAGTAACTACAACCAAAGCTGGGGTGGGCAGAGGCAATTGCCCCCTTTAGCAAGGTAAGTGTCTTCCTTATTTATCTTACACCTGGCTGGCCTCATTCACATATGTTACCTACTTTGCTTGAGTAGGCATTTTGGTTTCTTCTTACCTGCACTAAACCTTAAGTACTTTTTTTTCCACTACAAAAGCAGCATAACTGGGGCTAAATTGTCTTCCCACTCACAGATCAATATGTGGCTTACACCATTATAAGCTGTAAGAACAAAATATGCTTCTTAATTAACGGAAACAAAATAGGAACAGATGTATCTTCCGCCCTCGTGGAGATGGGATGCCATCCAAGAGCTATAATTGCTCTGGTATCTGCCAGCAACTTTCTCCTTAGGAAGTAGCCACCCCTTAGGAAGACACAGCTATTCTCTGTTCCTGCTTTCAGTGATCCAGCTGTTACTCATTGCCTCTTCCTCTTACAAAAATTTAAACTGATATGACTGAAATTTATGACCAATTCAACCATTCAACCAGTTTTTTTTTTTTTTTGAGTTGGAGTCTTTGTCACCCAGGCTGAAGTGCAGTAACATGCTCACAGTCACCACAGCCTTGACCTGCTGGGCTCAGGTGATCCTTCCGCTTCAGCTTTCCAAGTAGCTGGAACTACAGGTGTGTGCCACCACACCTGGTTAATTTTTTGATTTATTGTAGAGATGAGGTCTCGCCAAGTTGTCCAGCCTGATCTTGAACCTGTGGCAATCCTCTCACCTTGGCCTCCCAAAGTCCTGGGATTATAGGAGTGAGCCACCGTGCTCAGCCTAATTCAACCAGTTACCATCTCATATAGGAAGCCCATATAGGGTAGAGCGTTTGTGTCATGGCATCTCATAGGCAGCTGGCCAGAAAAAGTATCCACTTCTAGTCCAATCAATTGCAGCAGAGGGGCAGAGTAAAATGCTATGAGGCATGATTAAGAAACCTTCTAGAAGGGGTATGGGCCCGACAGGCATTTTGAAGCTCCCAGAAGGAGACACCTTTCTTGGTCTGTCAGGAATAAACTTCTTGACACAAGGGTTATATTTTTAAAAATGTTACAACTTGGCTACTATTTTGTCAATTGATGAGCAGCAGAGCTTCCTCTCTAGTCAGACTACCCATAATCATTCTAGTATTTCCCCAACAAAGATCTACATCAAATGTGAAATCATGATCATATAATTCTGTGTAAACACAGATGTCAGATGGCAAAAGACTAACATACAGAGTGTACCTAGAGGGCGTAAAGTTAAGTGAAATACATTAGGCACAGAGATACAAATATCGTATGATCTCACTTATATGTGAACTTTAAAAAAGTTGAACTCGTGGAAGTAGAGAGTAGAATAGTGGTCACCAGAGGCCGAGAGGGAGAGGTGAGAAGAGAAAGGGGAGACGTTGGCCAACAGACACAAAGTTCCCATGAGATAGGAACAATAAGATCTGGCATTTTATTGCACAGTAGAGTGACTATAGTTAAAAATAATGTATCGTATATTTCAAAGTAGCTAAAAAAAGAAAATTTTGAATATTTTCACCACAAATATTAGGTGATGAATATGCTCATTACCTAACTTGTGCATTACAGCAAGTATACATGTGTCAAAACATCACATTGTTCCCATATGTATATTTGTCAATTAAGAATAAAATAAAACTTTAAAAGGAAAAAAAGAAAGAAAAAAAAGACTAGCTTACCGATCGTGACAGGGACATGTGTAGCTCATGATAGGCTTGGACATGCCTCTGAGCCTAGGGTAGATGGAATTCTTCAGCAACAGTTTTCCTCCTCACATTAGAGATGGCCTGACAAGTGGTTTGGTTCACTGGGAAAAGTTCGTTTAGTAGGTAATGCTGGCTAGACATTACCAGTGTTGGCCTCTATGACTTGTTGTATATTTCTTCTAAGAATGGTTTATTAGTCAGGATTCTCCAGAGAAACCCAAAAGATATATATATTTCTTCTAAGGAATTTGCTTACATGGTATTTGGACAAGTCCCAAAAACTGCAGTTGGCTGTCCAGAGACCCGGGAGAGCTGATAGTGTGGTTCCAGTTCCCAAGATGGCAATCTTGAGACCCAGGAGAGCTCATGTTTCACAAATCCGAAGGCAGAAAAAAAACTAATCCCAGCTTGAAGGTAGGCAGACAGGAGGATTGTCTCCTTATTTTTGAATGGTCTACACCCTCACAGATACAAGAACAGAGACAAGAACAATATTTCACCAAATGTCTGGGCACCCTAGTGCCAGTCAAGTTGACACACAAAATTCACCTTTACAGATGATATTTCATATTTTATGTTTAGTTAAAGAATTGTTAATTTCTTTGCAAAATAAAAATACTTTATTTTTTCATTGTAAAAATAATATATGGGTTTCCTTGGTAATTCCAGTCATAAACCCTTGCCCAGATGAGACTTTGGTTGTTGACTGTACCATTGTGGTTGTGGGACCTGAGGTACAGTGATCCATGTGCTAATTATTGTCCCTCAGGATCTTTTCCTTACCTCTATTTTCTCTCAGTCATACTTCAGATTATTTTTTTGTAAAGAAAATTTCTGGAGAGAATAAGATTGAAAAGTAGACATGATTGGGCTTGGTGGTAATCCTGTAATCTCAGCCTGTAATCCCAGCACTTTGGAAGACTGAGGCGAATGGATTGCCTGAGGTCATGAGTTCTAGACCAGCCCGGGCAACTTGGCGAGACCACATCTTCTACAATAACTCAAAAATTAGCCTGTCGTGGTAACGCGTGCCTGTGCTGTAGTTCTGGCTGCTTGGAAGGCTGAGGTGGAAGGATCGCCAGAGCCCAGCAGGTCAATTCTGGAGTGGCTGTGAGTGTGCCACTGCACTACAGCCTGGGCAATGGAGTGAGGCTCCAACTCAAAAAAAAAAAAAAAAAAAAAGAAAAGTAGACATGAAGTCAGCACAAAATGATAATGTGAACCTAAAATTCTGAGACCCTCCCTTCTGAGATTTCCTATATGACAGTGAATTCCATTGCATTAATTCCTATGAGGTTGCTTCTATGTAATCTATGGTTACATCAGAATCTTCCTCTTGATTAGTTAATGCATCCCTTTAATCATGCATAAACACTCACTGGATGACGTCTATGAACCTGTCACTCTGCTCAGACGCTGAGATTACAAAGGAGGGGACAATCATGGCTCCTTTTCTGAAGAAGCTAACAGCTTATGAGAGAGTCAGACATATTACGAAATAATTAAGATTTGCTCTGACAAGTGTTACAGGAGAGGGATGTGCCAATAGTTATAATACTAATAAGGTCTACAAGTTGGTTTATTTACTCAGTAAGAATTTATTGAATTCTAACTTTGTGGAGAGGATAATGGTAGAGGGTATAAGATTATGGCAAATAATTTTTTTTCTCCTTAGAGTTTACAGTCTAGTTGGGGAGACAGTTATGCTCACATGCACACATATCCAAATCAGCAGTGGTGTTCAAGGCAGAATGAGATGGCGTGCCAATTACTTACAAAAATGGAGCTATAGGTTGTTAGAGAACTTCAGAGGTATAAGCAGTCGCAAAACCTAATTGCAAAGCACCTTGAATGAACCTTGAAAAGCAGATAGGACAACAGGTCAGAGAGAAATGAGAAGGTGTCCCAGGGCGGGAAAAATAATATACATCTTTTGTTCTCCTCAGTCCTGAAGCCCCTTTTAAAAAACTTTTTTCTTTCTGAAATTAACTCCATGGCATAACCTATCTGCACATGTAATTTAAAAGCTAAATGACATCAAATAAAAATCTAATGCCTTTAAATTTAAAGGAGGAAGAAAAGTGTAATAACATCTATATTTCAATATGTAATGTTTGAGCACGATTACAGCAGTAGCCAAAATGAAGCAGTCAGATGTTTGCATCTACTGGTAATGACCAAAGAAGAATTTAGAAGAAGTGAAATTAAAAGCCATGTTGAACGAGACGTAGAGGAAAATGAAAGAGCAGAGGTACAGGGGGCACCAGGGTAAAAACTATTGCTAGTGTAAGTAATGACAGACTAGATCTGTCTGTATGTGATACCAGAAAGAGGGAAATCACCTTAATTGTAGTAGAGATAACATGTCAGGACAAATTACAGATTGTTGAAGTGAGAAAATGTAGAAGTATAATATTTTTGCAAATGATCTGGACCCTGTTTAGGAGCGTGTGTAAAAATAATTCCCTGTTGTGTGAGATACGGACGAGACAGAAAACAAATGCTATCTTCAAACCACATGCTGAAGTATACATTCTGTCCCGTGTAGCTAAAAGGCCCACAGAGACCATATGCTTTGATAGTCAACAGAAAATAACAGAGCTATTGAAAAAAGAAATCTTCTTTCTTTTGTCGCCAGGGCTGATATAGAAGTTTTGTGGTAGATCTCTGGGACTGGAGGATTGAAAAGACAGAAAAAGTTCGATTGAAGAACGATAGGCAATTTCAAATAATTTCAAGCTATGGTTTTCATCACATAGATTTCTTATCATTTAACCACAACATTAAAATAATAGAATTAGTAATCAAATGCAATGAGACCATTACATTTTATGCATATCAATTTCATGCATATCAATTAACATTCAATTTTCATTGAAAAATGTTTGTCAGCTACAAACGTGGGTGAGACAAGTATGTGTATTGCTCAAGTGCTTTGAGTGGTGCTGCCTTCAGGGACAGCATTTTCTGCAATGGTGAGCAACTCTTGGAAAAATTTGAACAAAAACAAGGTACAATTTTTTCATGATTAAAAAAGAAGATATAGGCCTAAAGTATTTTGCTTAAGCTAACATTGCAAAAAAATACATCGCATTATAGGTAAAATATAATTAGATTCTCGGCTCTGATAAACAAATTGTTTCGATTATCTGCATGAAAATATGATGGGCACTTGAAAACCATGCAGAATGTGGATGAAATTGTCCATGTTTGGCTGTGCATTTCAGGATGGTTAGCAGCACCCATTAATGGCACATCCAATCACTGCGACAGGGAAACATGCTCACAGAAGTCACTAGCATGCCCCCAAAGGTGTACCATCTTTGTTATGAAGTCCTAATACTATACGGCAATGAAAAAGGCTTGGGCTAAATGAAATGACACTGTAAAACTAACATGTTATAGTGGATTTAAAAGACGCTATACACCATTGTGGATATTGGAATTGGCAACCAATTCCCGATCAAAATTCCAAGTGCCCAAGCCATAAGAGATAAGATAGACAAGTGGGACCTCATCAAACTGACAAGTTTCTGCAAAGCCAAAGAAACCATTGAGAGAGTAGGGAGACAGCCCACAGACTGGGAAAAAATATTTGCCAACTGTATATCTGACAAAGGCCTAACATCTAGGATATACAAGGAACTCAAACATGCCAAAATGAAAAAAACAAAGCCCCAATGCAAAGTGGGCAAAATATATGAATAGAAACTTCTCAAAATAAGACATATGAGTAGCCAATAGATACATGAAAAATGCTCAGCCTCACTAATCATCAAATAACTGCAAATTAAAACTACATTGAGATACCACCTAACTTCGGTCAGGATGACCATCATCAATAACTCAAAAAACAACAGATGTTGGAGAGGATGCGATGAAAAGGGAATACTTCTACACTGTTGATGGGAGTGTAAACTAGTGCTGCCTCCGTGGAAAACAGTGTGGCGATTCCTAAAAGATCTAAAAATCGACCTCCTATATGACCCTGCAATTCACTTACTGGGAATATATTTTTAGGAACTCAAATCACTCTGTGAAAAAGAGTGCACATGCATATTTATTGCAGCATTATTTACAATAGCAAAAACATGGAACCAACCGTGCTGCCCATCAAAAGTGGACTGATAAAAGAAACGCAGTACATGTACTCGATGGAATATTATGCAGCCATAAAGAAGGACAAGATTATGAGCTTTGCAGACACTTGGATGGACTTAGAGGCTATAATACAGAGTGTTCTATTGCAGAAACAAAGAACTGAGTATCACGTGTTCTTACTTATAAGCGGACCTTGGACAACTATCTAATACCATAAGAAAGGGATTGTCAGTCGTGGGAAACTGCCAGGGGTGGGGGAAACATCTCATCAAAAAGGGTACTGGCATAAAGAATATTTGTATACCTAACCCTGAATCATACCCCACATATTTAAAATAAAAAAATAAAAATAATAAAAAAGATACCATAGTGCCTACTGGTAGAGACAGATAGAAGTGTCTATCTTGTTCAAGAAGTATAGAGAAGTTATTGGAAAGTTCTAATGTCTGCTTACTCTAAAATTCATACCTGTGTTGCTTCCCATGTTTCTGTAATTTTTAATTCTATCACAGCTCATAGGACCAAACTCCCTGGAGTTAAAAACAAAGCAAAACAAAACCAAGAAACCCAAAACAAAGCAGTGAGTTTGCAAGTTGTTCTGACTCATTAGTAGATATTTAATCATCTTTCTGCTATGGCATTTGTGTTTTAAAACAGCAATTGTAGGGAATGTTCATTTCAAGGATGTCATTCCTGAAATATCATGTTTGCTCATCATCTCAAACAGATAACTCTTGGTCATGTAATAAAGGGGGTAAGAATAAAGTGTCTACTAGAATTTTTGTTTTATGAAATTTTGTAGTCTTGCAATGAAGTGAATCTTTAAACTATGTCTAACTTAGGAAAAAATCAAGAATGCATCTGATTTTTCTGGGGACAATGGACTGCAGTTTTACCCAAAAGTTTTTGAGTCACTTTTCTCCTTTGGTATCAGTTTGCTTATTGTATGCTGACTATAACTGATTATGGAAATTTGAAGTGTAAATATTCAGTACCTTCCAGAAGACACAGTATAGGAGTATTCCCTGTTATTCACAGAGATGTAAGTTCTTTTCTTAGCCCAGAATAATTACATATCAATCATCCTTTCTTGCAAGAGTTGGTGCTTTTTCTTTAGCCCCACGCCAAAGAAATCTGGAGTTTGCAATTTCCTAGAGAAAAGCATAGGGTGATTTCAAGGACAGGGATTGTGTCTTCATTCTTTTGTATTTCCAACACCTACCATAGTGTCTAGCACATAACAGACTCTCAGTAAGTGTCTTTTGAGTGAATGAGGGACAAATAAACGTGTAAATAGGGTGGTAGCTGTGCTTTGTGATTTTTTCCTGGCTTTTTCTCACCGTTGTCTTCTGCTGATGTTCTCTGGCCACCAGAGGGAGTCCAAGATTCATCTTAAGATCAGAAAACAAACAGGAAAGGAAGAAATTTCTGATAGAATTGCAGTTGTCAAAAAAAGAAACAGATGAATTTGAAATGGCCAAGAAGGCCTAATTTAAGTCTTTCAATAGAAGAGGACTTTCAGAGTGCTAACTAATCTTGACACAATGGGAATAAAACATTAGAGGAAAATGTCTCTTATGATTTGTTTTTGAAATATAGAAATATCAAAGAGTTTAACAGAGAAAATAAAGATTGTTCAGAACTAACTTTGCCTTGCATTTGGTGGTATCTATTTTTATTTTTAGATGATACATACATAATATATAGAATGTAAACTCCTCAAAGAATGGGATTTTTGTATTTACTGAATTATTCCAAGTGTTGGTTGAAGTCTATAAAAACTCACTGTACTGTCTTTCTAATGCTTTTGTAAGTCTAAAGTTATTTCCAAATAAAAAGTTAAAACATAAAAAACAGTTTATACTACAAAATAAAAAGTTAACTTTGCTTCTTTTTTTGATTCAGTTCTTAGCATATGACTGTAACCCTTTTTATTTCATGAAAAAGAAGAAATAAAAAATACAGATGTAATCTAGATTTTCTTTTGTAAAGAGTGATAATGTCACTACAGAGTACAGAAGAAACCTTGGCTGTACATTGTCACAACTTCACTGTCAAAAGATCTGCAAAGCATTGTTCTTGTGAGATGAAAATTACATTTTCTACAGAATTTTTCTTGACGTAGTCATTTCTGACATTTTTATTCACGATAGTAGAAGCTTTTTTTTTTAATAGATGGGGTCTCACTATGTTGCCCAGACTGGCCTTGAACTCCTGGGTTCAAGTGATGCTCCCAGCTCAGCTTCCCTCAGTTGGGACTACAGGTATGCACTACCATGCCCACCTAGAGTTTTATCTTGGACGTGCCATGTAGTCCAACTTACTTATTTTTACTTTGTATTCAAATAAGATAATGGAAATTATATACTGCTTTATACTTTGCAAGGCAGTTTTAAATTTATATTTCATTTTATCCTCAACAGCTTTATGAGATAGGGTATTTCTTGTTAACATCACTGTTTTACGGATTTCAAAATATAGGCTCTGAGCTAAGTTTTCTAAGGACACAGAGCAAGATATTGACTGGTACTCTTTCCTGTCTCCCTGAAACTTTCCTATGCCTTCTGAAAGTGAAAGTAGAAAGTCATGTTCTCTTGCTCTTAGTGGCCTTTATTACATTTGTACAAAAAGTCAGAGAGTTTGCCAAGCTTTTTCTAAGTAGATAATCTCACTTCATGTTCTTTGCAATTTTACCAGGATATGGAAGCAGGCATAGAGAAGATTAACCTCTGATTGGATGTGCCAGCCAGGAGAAGAGGGAAGCATCAAGGGTCAAGTTGGTTATGAACTTTGGTGATGTGGAATGTGGTGGAATCCTTCACAAAAATGGAGGGCAAAGAAGGAGAAACCAAGGGAGAACGATTTCATTCTTGAATATGTCGTGTGGGTAGAGTACACCTAGTATTTGACCTCTTTTAAAGCACTTAGAATTAAACAAATAAATTTAAGCGTGCTTACTCTTGTAATGGTTCAAAGACTGAGATTTGATCAGGTATGAGAATGTGAGGCCATAACTTTCTCAGACTCATCTCCTTTGGTAATGGTGTAAAAGCCTACCTAAGCTGTTTCTGAAGATTGCATTGGTGTAACTAGCTTCAATTCGTCTGGTGAGCAAATGAGACCACAATTACAGTGTGTGGGGCAGACGGAGCGTGGAGGTGGGTAGATGATTGGTAATTACCTAGGAGAAGCTTGCTGACACCAAGTCTGATTTGTATAGTGATAAAGAGTGTGTCTGTACTTAATGGAGTGGGTGAGTTTTCTCTATCTGTAACCCACAACTGCATCCTTCAGCATGGAAGAGGCTGAGGAGAAACAAAACATTAAGCAATCTTACATTGGCTGATCAAGCACGCACACACAGTGCCCACAAGAATGTACAAGTCCGACCATCTGCTCAGAGTCATGTCTTCCAAGCCACATAGACTCCTCAGGGCCATGGGCGTGGTCACTCATTCTCACTGGTTACTCACAGGCCAGAGTCCCTCCATCTCTTATGGAAAAGGACAGTTTAAGTTTGTATATGACTTATTCTTTGAAGGAGAACAGAAAGCCTTTCCTTTGGATTTACATTTTTTCTATGGCTGCTAGATTCCTTTAGTCTAGGGCCACACCCTTTTCGTCTCGGGTTTCCAGAACAAGAAGTCTTTTCCATCCTTGGTTGAGGGGTCCATCTTGTGGGTGGAGTGCCTTTGAGCTGGTCAGAAATTTCATGCTGCCAAGATGTACCGCCTCCTAGCCTGTCTTCCATTTCATATTACTCCTAAATACTCTGTCTTTTCTTTCCTTTCTTCTCTTACCACTTTTTGGTTACCCTTAGTATATATCATGTTGTGGCAAGAGAGAGAGACCAGAGGAAAAAATACCAAATCATCTCACTGATTCCAGTTTTTTGTTTTAATTTTTTTTTTTTTTTTGAGTTGGAGTCTCACTCTGTCACCTAGGCTGGGGAGTGCAATGGGACGCTCACGGCCACCGCAACCTCTACCCATTGGGCTCAGGAGATCCTTCTGCCTCAGCCTTCCAAGTAGCTGGAACCACAGGCATGTGCCACCATGCCCGATTAATTTTTTTTTGATTTATTGTAGAGACAAGGTCTTGCCATTTTGCTCAGGCTGGTCTCGAACCAATCAATCAGGCAATCCTCTCATCTCTGCTTCCTGAAGTACTGGGATTACAGGCTGAGCCACAATGTGGGGTACAATTCAGGGGTAGGTATACAAATGTTCATTATGCAGGCACCCTTGATGAGGTGTGCCGCCCCCCCCTCCCCGCAGAGTCTCTCTACTGCCGATTGATTCCAGTTTTTAAATAAGGATAAGGGAGAAAATATTTACATAGGGTACAGGGATAGGAAATTCTAGCTTTATCTCTTTTTTTTGAGTTGGAGTCTCACTCTGTCACCCAGGCTGGAGTGCAGTGGCACGCTCACGGCCACCCCAACGTTGACCCGCTGGGCTCCTGCGATCCTTCCACCTCAGCCTTCCAAGTAGCCGGAACTATAGGCAGGTATTACCATGCCCCAGCTAATTTTTGATTTATTGTAGAGAAGAGGTCTTGCCAAGTTGCTTGGGCTGGCCTCAGATTCAGGCAATCCACTCGCCTTGGCCTCCCAAAGTGCTGGAATTATAGACTGAGCCACTGAGCCTGGCCTAGCTTTACTTCTCATATGCATAGGTCAACAGAGATACCGTTTTTCTGTGCAAAATTCCTTTAAGAATGCCAGGGAATTGGTGTGCAATTTGATTCATCAATAAAGTGGAATGCAACTTAGTCATTAAAATTATGTTTTAGCCAAATAATGAAATGAGAAAATATTTATGATATATAATTAAGTATAAAAAACATATTACAGTCAGGCTTGGTGGCTCAGCCTGTAATCCCATGCTTTGGGAGGCTGAGGTGAGTGGATTGCCTGAGCCCGCGGGTTCGAGACCCACCTGGGCAACTTGGCGAGACCTCATCTCTACAATAAATCAAAAAATTAGCCAGGCATGGTAGCTACTTGGAAGGTTGAGGCAGAAGGATCGCCGGAGCCCAGCAGGTTGAGGCTGCGGTGGCTGGGAGCGGCCATTGCACTCCAGTCTGGGT
Source organism: Cephalopachus bancanus (assembly GCA_027257055.1). NCBI lineage: Eukaryota > Metazoa > Chordata > Mammalia > Primates > Tarsiidae > Cephalopachus > Cephalopachus bancanus. Next base: position 1,442,449 of record JAPVLO010000030.1, on the reverse strand, counting down.
GACAGAGTGAGACTCCAACTCGAAAAAACCCCAAAAAACCCAAAAAACAAAAACATATTACATAACCATATATACTGCTGAGGTATGGGCTAATTTTGTTTAAAAATACTTTTAATATGCTCGGAAGAAAGTGAATGGCAAATATTCTCCAAAGTATTAATGGTAGTAATGTATGATTGGTGGGATTTGGGTGATTAATTTTCTGCATTTAAAAAGTTTATATTTGCTTCTGTTTTAAAAAACAAATTCATAACAACCAGTTGGTGACTGTAAGTCTCATTATTTGTTATTCTGCACTAGCTCAAAAAAATATCATGGCCTGTGGGAAGGTTGGGGAATGTTGGTCAAAGGATACAAAATTTCAGTTAGACAGGAGGAATGAGTTCAAAAGACCTATTGTACAACATGGTAATTACTGTTAGTAACAACGTACTGTATTCTTTTTTTTTTTTTTTTTTTGAGTTGGAATCTCACTCTGTCGCCCAGACTGGAGTGCAGTGGCCGCTTCAGGCCACCACGGCCTCGACCTGCTGGGCTCCGGTGATCCTTCCGCCTCAGCCTTCCAAGTAGCTGGAATTACAGGCATGCGCTACCACGCCCGGCTGATTTTTTGATTTATTGTAGAGATGAGGTCTCGCTGCCCAGGCGGGTCTCGAACCCACGGGCTCAGGCAATCCACTCACCTCAGTCTCCCAAAGGCGCGGGATTACAGGCTGAGCCACCGAGCCTGGCAACGTACTGTATTCTTTGAAGTCGCTGAAAGAGTAGATCTTAAGTGCTCTCATCACAAAAATGATAAATGTGTGAGGTCATGCATAAGTTAATGGACTCAATGTAAACACACCACGAGTTATACATATTTCAAAACATCATGTTGTATATGATAAATAGTTTTTATCTGTAAGTAACAAAAAAAATTAAAAATAGTGGACATTTTAATAGTCCTAAGGTAATTTGTTTTAATTCTTAAGTGAAAACATTTATACATATTCAAAGCAGAATGACGAGAATGATATTTTGGAGTCTACTACACATACAAACACTCTCACATGCTCTCCTTAGAAAATGCTAGTTAATTTTTTATTTATTCAGGACAGGAGTGGACTGTTAATGGTTACTTTTGATAATCTTGGGTGTATTTGTATTTTTAAAGGGTGATCACTTGTTATTTGATGTAGGGAGGTAGGAGGCACCATGCAAAGTTGTTTCCACTTTGTCAGAATTAGCATCTAAGTTCCAGGTGGAAACAGCAGAGACTGCGTCTCCACATCCTTAGTTTCAGGAAACCATCAGGTACTAGGACCAGCAATCTCCCTGTACACTGACTGAGAGGTAATAGATCTCCTTGCCAAGAATCCCGGGTAGAGTGGGTTAGGAGCAAAGATCAGGAACTCTAGTTTCAGGAATGGGAGATTGAGTGATTTGGACCAATTCTCTCTGCTCAAGACAACTAAAAAGATGAAGGATATGTTTTAAAAAACTTGAGACCATCAAATAACTAATACAATATGGAGGAATTACTAAGTCAAGATTGAGGAAAACGTGGCAATCAAGGGGGAGAACCCAGCGTTTGGGACCATTTTCCTCCGAGCTGGTTGCTAATGCGCAAGTGGCTGAACCGCCTGTTTGATAGGCGCCTGTTGGGCTGGAGGGACTAAAATCAGAGTCCTGGAAAGCTATGGCTCACTGCAGACTAGGACCCACTGGGGGTGAACCAGAGGTAAATCAGCCCTCGAGTGCAGCCTGGCTTTCTGTTACCTGAGTAGTCCAGAAAAATTTCAGACTCCGAAGTTGTGTGAGGAGGATCCAAACTGGTATTCACCTTGGCTCCTTACAGAAACAAACAACAATATTATCTGGCCCTGATTGCTTCTACAAAAATTTGCGGTTTTAACTACATTAACAATAAGAAGTTTAACTTGTATTCTCTTAGTCCCATTGAATTTCCTGAATGTGGCTTCTTAAATTTTAGATTAGATTCCCACCGGTCAGATCTGCAAATATTTCACTGGGAGAATGAGCCTGCATTTTTTAGGGGACTTTTAGTGTGACTTTTTGGCCCGTGAGAGATCTTCCTATCTAATGGATACTTAGACAGTTGGAGGAGTTATAAATTTTGTTTTTCTTTTCTCCGAGTCACTCCAGTGGTATTATAGGCATCACCTATGCAATTTCTTTGCTTATCTATTCTCTGATTTTCCTTAAATGTCGCTCTTAATCATCCTGACAGCTTGAGTCCTTACTTGGGTTTACAGATGGCTATCAGGTTTGAGTCTTGGTTTCTTTCCGGTAATACCTTGTTTTCTTTTCCCTGACTACAGCTAGCTCATTGCTCTTCAGATTTCTGCCTCAGAACCACTAGGGGGAGATCATTCATAGTAAACCATACCAGTTTGCAAACTTTGCAGGCTAATAGTTTAAAATACAAACCAGTGCTTGTTTTGTTGTTTTTAAATCTTAAAACAAGTAATAGACTTTTTTTTAGCTGTTTTAGGTTTATAGAAAAATTATAGAAAGTACAGAGAATTAGCATCATTTGTCCTCCATTCCTCTCCCTCTTCCCCCACAGTTAATTCTATTTTCTTTAAAAATTAAAAAAAAAAAAATTTAAAGATGTGGGGTATTGTTCAAGGCTAGATATACAAATGCTCATTATGCAGGTATCTTTGTTGATGAGGTGTGCCTCCTGCTCCCTTGGCAGTTTCCCACTATTGCCAATCCCTTTCTTATAGTATTATGATAGTTGTTGAAGGCCTGCTTATGAGTGAGAATATGGGATACTCAGTTCTTTGTTTCTGTGATAGATCGCTCAGTATTATGGCCTTTAAGTCCATCCAAGCTGCCATGAAGTGCTTACTTTGATTCTCTTTTCAACATATTGTATTAGCATGGTATTTTTTTTTTTTACAACTGATGATCCAACATTGATGCATTATTATTAACCAAATTCTATAATTTACATTAGGGTTTTGATATGGGTTTTGATAAATGTATGATGGCATGTATCCAGTGTCATACAGAATAGTTTCATCACCCTAAAATCATACCCTGTGCTCCACCTCTTCATTTTCCCTTCCCACGGAACCTCTGGCAACCACTGATCGTTTGACTGTCTCCCTATCTATCCCTTTTCCAGCAGATCACCTAGCTGAAATCACGTAGTATATTGCTTTTCTTAAACTGACTTCTCTCACTATCCAATATACATTGTAAATGAGCTACTTATAAATGAGCTATCAACAAAATATGAAGTACAGATCTAACAAATTCAAAAAACAATGAGATACCATTATGCACCTATCAAAATGGCTAAAACCCACAATACTGGTAATACCAAATGATGATGAAGATATGAAGCAATACATCATATTTTGCTGATAGCTCATTTATAAAATAGCTCATTTATTTAAAAAAAATCACGGAATAATATTCTGTTCTCTAAATACACCACTGTTTGTTTATCTGTAACTTCTTGAAGGACATCTTGACAGCTTCTAAGTTTTGACAATTATGAGTAAAGGAGCTACTCATTATGTAGACTTTTGTGTGAACATAAGTTTTTTGCTCCTTTGGGTAAATACCGAGGACTGTACGGTTAAGAGGATGTTATGTTTTATAAGAAACTGCCAAATTGTATCTTTGATTTCTTTTTTTTTTGAGGGGTCTCACTCTGTTGCCCAGGCTGGAGTGCAGTGGTACATTCACGGCCATGGCAGCCTCAACCTGCTGGGCTCAGGTGATCCTTCCACCTCAGCCTTCCAAGTAGCTGGAGCTACAGGCACGCACCACCACATCCAGCTAATTTTTTGTAGAGACAAAGTTGTCCAGGCTCGTCTTGAACCCTTGTCTCAGTCAATCCTCACTCTTCTGCCTCTCAAAATGCTGGGATTACAGGAGTGAGCTAATGTGCCTGGTGATGTTTTTAATTTTAATAAAGTCTATCTTGTTGATTTTTTTTCTTTCATGGATAGTGCTTTTAGTATTGCATATAAAAAGTCATTACCAAATTTAAGGCCTCCTAGACTTCTCCTACGTTATCTTCTAGGAGTTTAATAGTTTTGCATCTTATATTTAAGTCTATGAGCCATTTTGAGTTAATTTTGGTGAAGGTGGAAGTCTGTCTTTAGAGGTTTTTTTTTGCATGTGAATGTCCAGTGATCATCCAATCTCTCCTGAATTGTCTTTCATTCATTGTCTATATTTGTGTGGATCTATTTTTGGACTCTCTGCTCTGTTCCACTGATCTATTTTTCTGTTATTTCACCATCGCCACACTGCCTTGATTACTTAGTAGCTTTAGAGTCAGTCTTGAAGCTGGGTAGTGTCAATATTGTATTGGCTATGCTGTGTTTTTTAGCTCTCCAAATTCGTTTGTTAAAATTCACACAGTAACTTGCTGAGATTCTGTATTGAATGGCATTTAATCTACAAATCAAGTCGAGAAGAACAGACATCTTGGCAATAAAGTCTTCCTATCCATGTACATTAAATATTTCTCTATTTATTTGTATCTTTGATTCTTTTTCTTTCTTTCTTTTTTTTTTTTTGAGGGATCTCCCTCTGTCATCCAGGCTAGAGTGCAGTGGCATGCTCATGGCCACCGTAGCCTCAACCTGCTGGGCCCAGGCAATCCATACGCCTCAACCTTCCAAGTAGCTGGAACTACAGGCACATGCCACCATGCCCGGCTAATTTTATGATTTATTATAGAGACGAGGTCTTGCCAAGTTGCTTGGGCTGGTCTTGAGGAAATCCTCTTGCCTCTGCCTCCCAAAGTGCTGGGATTACAGGTGTGAGACACCATGCCCAGCTGTATCTTTGATTTCTTTCATCATAATTTTGCAGCTTTCACCAGTGTATTTTTGTTTTGAGTCATTACTTTTAACCTTATAACTCTTCCTTCATTAACTCGAGACCCATTTTGTTCAATACTGTAGCCACTAGATACATGAGACTTTTGAACGCTTGAAATGTGGCTAGTTCAAATAGAGATGTAAATGAAAGCACATCTTTCATTTTAAATGAAAGCACATCTTTCAATTAGTTTTAGTATTTAGTAACACAAAATTATTTGAAATAAATTAATAATTTTTTTACAATGAATGCATGTCAAATTATTGTATTTTGATATATTCAATTATAAACTGTATTTATTTAATTTTATTATTAAAATTAATTTCACCTACTTTTTACTTTTTCTTATTTTACATTTTTTTGAGTTGGATTCTCACTCTGTCGCCCAGGCTGGAGTGCAGTGGCCTGCTCATGGTTACCCAGCCTCAACCTGCAAGGTTCAAGAGATCCCTCTAGCTCAGACTTCAAAGTGGCTGAAACTACAGGCGCATGTCACCAAACCTGGTTAATTTTTTGAGTTTATTGTAGAGACAAGGTCTCGCCAAGTTGCTCAGTCTGGTCTCAGGCAATCCTCTCACCTCTGCCTCCCAAAATGGTGGAATTACAGGTGTGAGCCACCATGCCCAGCCTATTTTTACCTTTTTTTTTTTTTTTTTAGTCAGAGTCTCATCCTGTCACCCAGGCTGGAGGGTAGTGGCACACTCATGGCCACCCTAGCGTCGACCTGCTGGGCTCAGTTGATCCTTCCCTTCAGTCTTCCAAGTAGCTGGAACTACGGGCCAGTGCTACCATGCCCAGCTAATTTTTTGATTTATTGTAGAGAGGAGGTTGCTCAAGCTAGTCTCGAACCAAGTTGCCCAAGCTGGTCTCGAATTCCTGGGCTCAGGCAATCCTCTCACCTTGGCATCCCAAAGTTCTTTTTGCTTTTTTATGTGGCTACTAGAAAATTTAAAATGACATATGTGGCTTGCCTTGTATTTCTTTTTTTTTTTGAGTTGGAGTTTCACTCTGTCACCCAGACTGGAGTGCAGTGGCCACTCCCAGCCACTGCAGCCTCGACCTTCTGGGCTCTGGTGATCCTTCTGCCTCAGCCTTCTGAGTAGCTGGAACTACAGGCGCGCACTACCATACCCAGCTCATTTTTTTTTGACTTATTGTGGAGATGAGGTCTCGCCAAGTTGCCCAGGCGGGTCTTGAACCCGCGGGATCAGGCAATCCACTCACCTCAGCCTCCCAAAGGTGTGGGATTACAGGCTGAGCCACCGAGCCCGGCTCTTGCCTTGTATTTCTATAGGACAGCTCTTCTCTAGCCTTTGGAATCTAGCCTTCTCAGGTGGGAGAAGGAAGAGCAGAAATACTGAAAGAAAGAAACCAGTGCATTCTTGGCCTTTTAGTTCTAAACTAAATGTCAGAAATGTATGGTAGAAACAATGGTTTGAGAGACAACGATTCTAGGTTTTAAAAGCCAAGATCTGAAGCATTTAATATAAAGTAAGTGCTGCCAGGTGTGGTGGCTCAAGCCTATAATCCTAGCACTTTGGGAGGTGGAGGTGAGAGGATTGTCTGAGCTCAGGGGTTCGAGACCAGCCTGAGCAACTTGGTGAGACCTCGTCTTTACAATAAATCAAAAAACAAATAGTCAGGCATGGTGGAACATGACTGTGGTTCCAATTACTTGGAAGGCTGAGGTGGAAGGATCACCTGAGCCCAGTAGGTCGAGGCTGCGGTGACCTCCAGCCTGGGCAAGAGTCAGACTCAAAAAAAAAAAAAAGTAAATGCCATACAAATAGAGTTGGAAGAATGGATCAATGTCAGTATTTCTGCCTCCTTCTCCATAATCTAAAGGCAGATATTATATAAACTAGGAAGAGAAGAGGGAAGCAGGGAAGAAAGAGGAACTATCCTAGAATCTGTGTCCCTGATAAGGTGTCCTTTGATCTCTGTCCTCTAATGGGGGAGGTGTGGGGGGATGGGGGGGAGGGGAGCGGTCAGGGTGTGGTGAGGAACAATGGAATCCCAGGCACTTAGGAGAGTCTGAAAGGGAACAAAGGAAACCTCAGACCTTTATGGAAGTACCCCAGGAAGCGGCACCAGTAGAATTGTTTTCCTGTGCCAGTCTCAGAAGTAGTATTGTGGTTTTTTTGATGTGTATAAAATGTATAGTGTTTAGATCAAAGTAATTAGTATATCCATCATCTCCAACATTTATCATTTCTTCGTATTGAAGATATTCTAGCTCTTTGAAATTATGTATTATTGTTAACAATAGCCATCCTAAAAATATGTGGTACATATACACAATGGACTATTATGCAACCATAGAAAAGGACAAAATTGTGAACTTCGTGGCAACTTGGACGGATTTCGAGACATAATACTCAGTGATTTATCACAGAAACAAATAACTGAGTACCACATGTTCACACTCATAAGCGGACCCTGAACAATGATCATAATACTATAAGAAAGGGGTTGGCAGTAGTGGGATACTGCTGGGGTGGGAGGGTGGAACACAACATCCATAAGGGTACCTGATCTCAAACCAGGTGAAGTGGGGACCAAATGAGGCCCAAACTTTACCTGTACAACGACCATTCATGTATCTGATCCTGAATTGTACCCCACATCTCTAAAATAAAAATTAAAAAAAGTCATCCTACAGTGGTATAGAACTCTGGAATGTGTTCCTCCTACCTAGCTGTAACCTAGTGTCTTAAACTTTGTTGTCTTAAAGTTTATTTTGATAAACTTTATATTTTTAATAACATATTTCTTTTTATTTTATATATTTTATTCCATAATCCATTTCTTTCAATTCCATTTTCCATGAACTTTTTGAAGCCCCCTTCTAGGTCTTTCTTTTGAAGGTGGGAAAAGATTGACGATGAAAGGAAAAAGGAGAGCATGTCCTCAGAGAGACAGGTCTTAGAGAATATGTTTACGGAAGTTGAGGATGGGAATTGAACCCTTAAAGCCACCTGTGTACTTGTAACCCTGGGAAAGTCTTCAGATTTCCCCAGGAGCAGCATACCCCGGTTGGAAGACACTTGGTTTAGATGGTCTAGATGGGAATCATACATCTAGTATGTTCATGCTCTCACGGAGATCTGTATTTAGGAGTTTGGGAAGGAAGGTGTGATCTGGAAGAACAAATTACCTCAGCTAGTTTGAAGGGAATTGAAAGTAAACAAAATGAATTGCGATAGTAGTTTGGAGTTTGCAAAGCACCACTGGGTATTTTCTGCTGTGATTATCATATTAACCTTGTGGGATAGCTATGACAGGGTTTTTGTCCCCGTTTTACAAATAAGAAAAATGAGGCTCAGGGAGAAACTTTTTTTGATAGACGGTTACCTAGGAAATCTTTTAGTAGCACTTTCAGTTAGTGTCATTTATGGTAAAATAATTTTGGAAAATTGAATCCTAATTTACTTTCACTTGACCATGAAGTCTTGACAATTCATAAATATGCTATATGGATCCTGCAGATCTGAAACACCATGGCTAATAAATCTTTAACCAGTAATAAATCTTTAATCCCCTGAAACATTTGACATCAAATAAATTTCACTGGTACATATTTAGGTTTGTTGTACTCTGATAGGGCTGGACCAAATATACTGAGAGATGTTATTAAACCTATCTATACCTTTCTTTTCTGGGGAGCTCTACTGTAGTCTGTATTAATTCCTCTGACTCTGGATGAACTGAAATGGTCCGGGTTTTAGGTTTAAATCAGATTAAGTTCTTCCTTTTAAGTGAATGAAGTAAGACCTTGGTTTGTTTTAGTGGTTACTTGTATCAGTGTCACTTCTCACTCCCAGACATACCAAAATTAAACATTCGATGCTATAATCACTAGCTCTGAATATGATCAGGCAACATGGCCGGTAATTCTTTGTTTCCCCTATATGTTTTAGATGATCAAAAATAATTTGCTTATTAAAAGTTAAGTGTGTGGCTCCTGTGAGAAAGTGAATGATGCGGTGGTCAACTGCAGTGCTTCCTATTTTCAAAGAAAGTCCTAGACCCAGAGTGTCACGTTAGTGCCCTGAGGTAATGTGGTTTCTGTAATGGCCCAACTTTATTCCATCTCCAAAGAAAAAAAAGAGTCAGTGTTCAAAATACATTTTAGTATACATATCACCCAGGTGGCATGATGCTATATTTCAAAGACAAATTTATCTATTTAATTATTTTTTTCAGAAGTTAGTATTTCCTAGGTAGAATATATTTTCTAAAACTTCAGGAACATTTTCAGGTAAACTAAAAATTAATTTCTTCTGAGACTCTCCAGTGTGTTTCAATCTATTCCATAATATGATCAATTGAAAAGATTCACATGCATCACCAAATCTGAGGTTTAGTTGAAAAAATTTGGAACAGCTTACTGAATTCCTGGAAGAAAAGAAAACACCTTTTAACACAGGCGAAAGCATATTGAATTTAAACATTTTCACTTGAGATCAAAATTTATTTTCTGGGAATGGCCATGCCAATATCAAATCATTCTTTGGTTATCGCTAAAGATATTTAATTCTAGACATTCCCTACATGTTAAACAATTACCATTGCCTGTTAGTATGAGAAAAGCTTATTTCTGCAACTTTTTTTTTTTTGAGTTGGAATCTCACTCTATTGCCCAGGCTGGAATGCAGTGGCATTTCATGCCATCCCAGCGTCGACCTGCTGGGCTCAGGTGATCAATCCTTCCTCCTCAGCCTTCCAAGTAGTCAGAACTACAGGCACGCACTACCATGCCTGGCTAATTTTTTGATTTATTTGTAGAGATGAGGTCTCATCAAGTTGTCCAGGCTGTTCTCAAACCTGTAGGCTCAGGCAATCCTTTCACCTCAGCCTCCCAAAGTGCTGGGATTACAGGCTTGAGCCACTGCACCTGGCCTTCTGCAACATTTTTAAAGCTCCTTCTGAGAGTAATGGTAGATGATCTTATCTAGTTGGCTAACTTCGTCTTTTCCTAGTGGCTGCTTGCAATATCACATTAGGAAGGTTCTGAAACTCATCCGCCATCAGTGAGTGGAAAGAAGGTCATGACCAACTGAAGTGCGTCTGCTATGGGCATGTGTGTGTGTGTGTGTGTGTGTGTGTGTGTGTGTGTGTGTGTGTGTGTGTGTATTGGGCAGAGAAGTATAGAGAGCTTCCAGATATTTCCAGCTCTGACCCAAGATGGAATTTACGTTATGCCTGCAATTAGAAGTCTTTCAGTGTTAATACCATAGGGTTGTGGCCCAGTTAAAATATTCCCCCATGTTGTTGGAATCAACTGAGTGAATAAAGGGACTTGCTGAGTCTATTAAGCTCTGCATTTGTCAAGGCAAAACAAGAACTTATCTGTCCATTCTGCAGATGACTTTCATGGCCAAGGGATTTTGCATGGGAGAATTTACCATCTGGTGATTCTGTGGTGGTTTCCTCCACAGTGTGCGTGCCCCTTTGGATGCTGGCAGGGGTGGTCACTCCAAACTCATCATCTGTGCCACTGGGAGTTGGAAGGCCCGCTGGGGTTCCCTGGATGGCAGGATTTGCACCTGTCTGTCCTGCAGGTAGGCTTCCATCCTGGACATCTGGTTTAGTCCCTGCCTGACTGGTGGGCAGGATGCCTCCCGGGAACAAAGGATGGAGGATGAGGCCCGTGAAGAATGGTGAACCCATTGGCTAGAATGAGGCAGGCAAACAGAAAACAAAGTCAAAAACGACACATTTGAAGGGTGGTCAACCAGCCTTCTTTTTTTTGAAGGCAACAAGTTTGGGTAGGAGTGGCAGGATGGAGAGGGTAATGTCAGAGAAGACAGCAAAGAGCCGGTATTCCTCAGAGGAAATACCCCTCTTGCCCAAGCCAGGTCTGATGCTGGCTTCATCACTGGGATTCCTTGCTATGCTCCATTTCCCTAAGACAGGGAAAGCCAGAATCAAGCTAGTTATAAGAAAAGGAATAAGACATAATTTGTTATTATCAGGTATATCTGAAGGCAGAACTAAGGTAGAAAAACCCACATAATGAGGATGGGCTGTATCTCTGTTATTGACCTAAACATAATCTTTCTTTTGCCCATAATATTTTTTTAAAAGTAGTTTAGCGAGTTAAAAATTAAAGGAAAATGGAGTCAAGTAGATTGATCAATTATCCTTCTCATGGCTTGCATCTTGTCAAGTTCCTTTTGATGTATTTCTCAAAAGGCACTGAAATATTTAGACAGAAATAGTTATCTTTCAAGTCAGCCACTGTGTGTTCCTTGTAGTTACATAAGAAACTCCTCTCTATTGGAATTTTTCATTGTTAAATTCTGATTGAGCAAGTCTGGGGCAGGACTCAGTCATCTGCATTTTAAAGCGGCTTTTGAAGTCATCCAGGTTTGTTGGGCCAGAACTGAAGTTTGGGAAACACTGTCTTCAATTTAAAAGACATTGAAACCAGAATTAGACTTATGCTGAATGAGAGACAGAAGTGGAGTAGGTTACAGAAGTTTTCAAGCAGAGGGCTGTGACACAGTTTTGAAATTAAAAAGGCGATTGGCAGCCATCATCAAAAAAGAAAAGAAAGAGTAGACTCATAGTTACTAGAGTGCATTTCATATAGTAAAAGCGAGTATTGTTTCATGAAATTTGTGTGTGTGTGTTTTAAGTTGCTTGAAAAATGTAGTTGTTACTATGAATTGTATACTACTAAAAAAGTCTGAAAACCACTTTTCAATTAGAGTAGCTAGAAAAATGGCTTTGGGTCTGTATCTACTCTTTTTGCTGCGTTTGAGACTTCAATTGCTTAAGCTCTTTGAGCCTCAGTTTCTTTATCTGTAAAGGTGGGTAATAAAATTTCTGCTTTGCAGTTTGGGGAAAGCCGAAGGCAACATATGTAAGGGATTTGCTAAAGTGCTTGTTATATAGAAGAGCCCCAATAACTGGTATATGTGGATGTTCATGCATCAATATTGAGAAAACAGACACAGGTCCCCTTATTTATGGAGAATGGTTAATATCTACTTTTTTCATAATAAACAAATTATTTAAAAATTGTGTTCTCAAACAGCATGTCAATTCTTGACTTTTGTTGTCATAATTATATTTTCTTTTTCTTATTTTATGTATTTATTTTTCCTTTTACCAGAATTGGTCAGATGTCTTTTTCAGACATCATGTTCATTCAAAATGACCTACGGAGGAATGCGTGGAATTATCTAGTAATGGTAATATAAATTTTGTTTAGGTTCAGCCCTCTAGTTATTTATGCCTACAGGGAAGAGTTCATCCATTACTATCTGATGCCAGAAAAAGATAAGTTTTCCTTTAGTATTAAAAATTCAAGTCAAGAAATTGTATCTTCCCTGCAATAAATGTCAATGTTTGTATTATTATTCATCTGCATGTATTTCAATAGTTTATAATCCTAGATTTTAATCTTTCTAAAGTTTAAAAAGTGTGCACTGGCTCTCTGGATAAAACTCGATGTGACAGCTATATTTGGAAATAAAAACTAAGTCAAATTAATGGAAAAGTACCAGGAGAAGGATGATGAACTCGCCAAAGAAAGAATGCCTAATGCAAGGACCCATAAAAATGTCCATTTTATTGTAGTACACACCAGATTCAGGACTTGTTGTCAAAAGAGATCACCAGAGGACAGAAAACATTGTAGTAGAAGCACAAAAAATTAAAAATGTTAGTAATTTTATTTTATTTTTACCAATTCCTCTGAGCTTAGGATAGTACCCTAAAAGCAAAAATGATAATACAAATTATTAGATACATTTTAATATATTTGAGGCAAGATATGCATAACATAGCTTAAAAACTTAAAATACTTTTGAAGATAATAGAGATTTTGCATTTTCAATAACATTGAAAATGTTATTGAATGCCTTTGTAATCTATATCACGAAACTCAAGTCAGCCTATGATATGAGACTGCAAACATTCATTCATTGAGTAAGGTGAAGTCACCTGCATTGTAAACATTATACATTTTTCTATTATTAAGTGGATGCAAATTGGAGAAAACCTGGAGAATGTAGAAAGCAAGAATGAAAGAAAAATAAACCCATCGTAATCCCACCACTCAGAGTTTGATACATTTTCTCCCAGGTGTTTTTTGTACGTTTCTTTTTACATAATAGTAGCCATACAATTCATACAATTTTGTGTCTTGCTTTTTCTTTTAGTAGTGCACAATAATAATTTAGCTGTATTATTGACAGATTTTAATAAATGTAATTTTAAATGGTCACATAGTATTTGCTTTTATGTTGCACAATTTACTGTTTTTCTTTGGTCTTAAATTTAAGTGCATTTAATACTTTTCCCTACTAGAAGTACTACTCTGATGACTGTATTGTACATAAACCTTTGCTATATTTCAGATAATATTTTGGGGATATATTTCTGGATGTGAAATTAAGAGTTGATATGGCCAGGTGCTGTATTACTTTGGGAGGTGGAGACAAGAGAATTGCCTGAGCCCAGGGGTTCGTGACCAGCCTGGGCAACTTGGCAAGATCTCATCTCGACAATAAATCACAAAATTAGCTGGGTGTGGTAACGGGCACCTATAGTTCCAGCTACTTGGAAGGCTGAGGTGGAGGGGTCGCCTGAGTCCAATGGTTGGGTGGCTGTAAGCCTGCCACTGCACTCCAGCCTGGACAACAGAGTGAGACTCCTACTCAAAAAAAAGAAAGTTGATACAAACTTTATATTTGATTAAGATTTTAGAAATAAAGCTGTCTGGTGCTAATATCTGATGTTGGTCCTCTGGGAGTTTTATAGAGGGAATTTCAAGAATTGCTTTCACAAAGATAAACAGGGAGAAAGGAGAGAAAGTGTTTGCAACATTCTCAAGGAAACTACATAAAGTTAAAACAAATTTTAGATGTAAAAAGAACCTCCCAAGTTATTAATCATTAGATTAATCTTATTAACTTACTTCATTCTTTTTTTTTTTTTTTTTTGAGTTGGAGTCTCACTCTGTCACCCAGACTGGAGTGCAGTGGCCGCTCCCGGCCACCACAGCCTCTACCTGCTGGGCTCCGGCGATCCTTCCGTCTCAGCCTTCCAAGTAGCTGGAACTACAGGTGCGCGATACCAAGCCCAGCTCATTTTTTGATTTATTGTAGAGATGAGGTTTCGCCAAGTTTCCCAGGTGGGTCTCGAACCCGCGGGCTCAGGCAATCCACTCATCTCGGCCTCCCAAAGTGCTGGGATTACAGGCTGAGCCACCGAGCCCGGCCTACTTCATTCTTAATAATTTGGTTTAGAGGATTGGCTGCCTGCAACCATTTATTAATGGCACTACTGTAAGAGAATAATAAGTATTTCCAGTTAGTAATTTTCAAACTGGAAATACAAATCTTTTTAGAAAAAGCTGTTCTGAAGATTAAATGAGATAATACATGTAAAGCACTTAGAATAGTGTCTGGTACATAGTAAGTGCCCTGTTGGCTCTTGTGATTAACAGTGACCATACAGTGGAAATTTTGCAACTATCCGGTGAATAGAAATGAGATTAGATATTTCACACCAAGGTGATTTAAAATCAAAATGATATTGAAATATAATCTTACCTGGGCTCCAAGTTGTGCTAAAAAGATTGGTAACATCTGAAAAAAAGAGAAAAATACAGAAAAAATTCAACATAAGCTCTGGCAGATGACATAAATATTGAGATTTTCTTAAAAGGATACAATATTTATTGAACAGATATTTGTAACTAATGTATCATCTGTTATAGATTTATAGAACTGAATGAGAATTGGACCTCATTCTAATCTGTAAAAAGATTAGACTCAGACAGATTTAGAAACCAGTTTCAGACAACACATTTAGACTGTAGAAGTTAGTAAACTGGATGAACAAAAAGTAATTTTGATCTCAAGAAATCTCCAAACTGAAAATTACTCCAAGTAATGATGGTGATAAAATGCACAGTTTTCTTTTATATGGCATCCCAGAAGATATATTAAGACACATGATGGATATTTTAACATGCAGAGGTTTCTTGAAGCACATATGTTTAGTCTTGCACTCATTGCCTGGACGTTTTTCTGGGTGATATTGCTCACTAAACCTGGCATTGGCACTACTCTTAGAACTAAGTAAGAAATAATGCAATGGCCATCAATAACTCACTAAATGTTATGCATTTATAGCTGAAAAAACTTGGGTGAGGTATTGGCATCCTTTAGTATTCTCTACTACTTCAAGAATAGCCTAAAGTTTGAAAAAGAAAACTAGGGTCTTAAAGATTTATTTTTATTTCTATAGAAGATGCACAGTGTCAGGAAAGTAATCAAAATAGGACTTTTAATAGTAATAAGCCAAAATAGCTGATAGTCTTAGGAGATGAACTCTTAACTTTATTATTTCCCACAACAGTTGGTGCAGCAATTACGGAATTATAAATTGACATCAGGCAAAAAGTTCACACATTTATGAAAAGCATTACTCTCAGTCAGGTTCTTGTCTGCTGACAAATAGGATGATGACAGCAAAAAAACCTCAACAAACCCTCAGGGTGGCGATGACAGCAAAAAAACCTCAACAAACCCTCAGGGTGGCAATGAAAAAGTGGTTTGGGAAGAAGGAACATTTAGGATTTGGGGGAAAAAGAAATGGAGGAGTGGAAGAAACAAAGAGATAAAAAGAGAAACTCACAGATGTCTAAGTAAAAACTATAATGAAAGGTAATCCAAATTGTTCACCATTATAACAATAAATGTTTTTTCTTAGTTGCTAGTAGAGAAATTATCTGAAATAATAATAGATAACACATTGCATGCTTACTATGTCGTAAGCAATGTTTTTAATATTCTATGCATATTTACTCATTTAATCTTCATAACAGCTCTAGAGGAAGGTTTTACTTTAGTGCCCATTTTAACTTTTGAGCAAAGTAAGCCACAGAGTGGTTAAGGATCTTGGTCAATATCACACAGGAGGTAAGTGGAGAACTGAGATTTGACCAGAAGTTGTGTGGTTTTAGAGTTCACTCTTTTTTTTCCCTTCTTTCATTTTTTTCCTTTGTTTTTGAGTTGGAGTCTCACTCTATTGCCCAGGCCAGAGTGCAGTGGCCTGCAGTGGCCGCTCCCGGCCACCGCAGCCTCGACCTGCTGGGCTCTGGTGATCCTTCCTTCTCAGCCTTCCGAGTAGCTGGAACTACGGGCGCGCGCTGCCATGCTCGGCTACTTTTTGATTTATTGTAGAGACAAGGTCTCGAACCCGTGGGCTCAGGCAATCCACTCGCTTTGGCCTCCCAAATTTCTGGGATCACAGGCTGAGCCACCGAGCCGGCCTAGAGTTCACTCTTTACCATGTCTTTTTTTCCTCTCCCTCCCTCCCTCCCTTCCTTTCTTCCTTCCTTCCTTCCTTCTCTTTCTCTCTCTCTCCCCACCCTCTTTCTCTCTTTCTTTCTTTCACCTGGGAGCTACTGGCAGGTGCAGACAAAGTAAGCCACTCTGCATGGGGAGAGGAAAAGTGGGGAGGACAGGAGCTGCTGAGGAGAAGGTCAAGTGTGGGGACAGTAGCACAGCCTAGAGATGTTGAAGAATTCTCATTTTATTGCGTGTTGGAGAGTGCAGAAACCTTCTATGCTGAAACTTAACAAACTTCAGGGCCCACAAATGCCTTGGACTGGAGTGAATATACCCTGGGGAATATGAAGATGTACTAAGTATGGCTTCAAGTTTAGAGCACAGCAACAATGGGGACAGAAGCGGTGCAGTCGGCACACGGGGAACACAGGGTTATGTATTAGAAGCATCAATTTATTTGCATGCTTCTCAGGTCTTTTTCAGAGAGTCACTTTTATTATTAAGATATTTTAGCTGGGCTCGGTGGCTCAGCCTGTAGTCCCAGCATTTTGGGAGGCTGAGGTGAGTGGATTGCCTGAGCCCGCGGGTTCAAGACCCGCCTGGGCAACTTGGTGAGACCTTATCTCTACAATAAAATAAAAAATTAGCTGGGCGTGGCAGCGCGCACCTGTAGTTCCAGCTACTTGGAAGGCCGAGGCGGAAGGATCGCCGGAGCCCAGGTCGAGGCTGCGGTGGCTGGGAGCGGCCACTGCACTCCAGTCTGGGTGACAGAGTGAGACTCCAACTCAAAAAAAAAAAAAAAAAAAAAGATATTTTGTGTATCTTTGGAAATTCTATTCTTAAGAGTTGGTCTACCCCCAAAATAGTCATTGATATAGTCATTGACTTAGTTACAAGGATTGCTCACTGTAGCATTGTTTACAAAAGAAAAAGTTTGAAAAGAATCCACATTTTAATAATATATAACTTAATATGCAATGGAATACGTAGCAGTCATTAGAAACAACCTTGCAAGTGAATATTTCAAAACATGGAAACTGTTCAAAATGTATTTGGGGAAACAGTTAGGTCATAGAGTATTAAATATAACAAAAGCATATTTTCTTTTAAACATGTACTCATATGGGTAGGAAAAAGATGGGAATGACACATCTTAGAATATGAGTTTTTGATTCTGAGTGATAAAATTCTGGGTGAATGTTATTTTGTTTTACTTACTTATATGAGTTTTATAAATTCTTTATAATTAGCATGTATTACATAATAAATAACAAATGCTTCTATAAAAACTTAGACCATTATGTGGGAGCTGAGGTCACATGCTGGGGAGAATAATTTGTCTACAGACAACTTAGTCTGGCCACAAAAGAATTATTGTATGGAAGGTCAATTTCTAGTTCTTTCAGAAACTGCCACACTGTCTTCCAAAGAGGTAGCACTAATTTGCATTCTCATTAGTAGTGTAGAAGCCTTCCCTTTTCTCCACATCCTCTCCAGCATCTGTTGTTGTTTGTTTTATTAATGATGGCCATTCTGACTGGGGTTAGGCGGTATCTCAATGTGGTTTTGATTTGCATTTCTCTGATGATGAGTGAGGCTGAGCACCTAACCCTGAATTATATCCCATATCTTTATAAAAAAAAGTAAAGCAAGATTTTTAAAAAAGGGGTATTGTATTTTTCTTCAGAGACTATTAAGATAGTTAAAGACGTTTCCCTGCATAATGAACAGTTGTATACCTAACCCTGAATTGTACTTCACATCTTTAAAATAAAAAATTAAAAAAAAAAATGAAAAAAAAAGTTTCAAGAAGTTAAACAGTTGGACTTTTTTCAATGTTAAAATACAAACACTTCAAAAAGGGGTGACACTTTAAGTATGGCATTTATATCTTAGCGTAAGACCGACTTCCAGGGTTTTTCTTGAAAATGAGTGGGGTGATGGGAGGTGAGAAGTAACTAGAAAGTTCTTGGGGGACTTTCAAGGGGTTATGAAAATGAGCACAAAAAGGGCAAGATCGGATTTGCTGAAGCTAAACTTTGTCCACCTTTATTTTTCTTTGGGGTGATCTTAATCAGAAAGTCTTCAACAGAAAACAGAATAACCTAGAAAAAAAATCCCTCAATTTCCCCCCTTATATTCAATTTCCAATTTTACCCTACTTTTTTTGGTTTCATGTTACCTATTAAAAATAGATTCTAAGGCCGAGTGCAGTGGCTCAAGCCTGTAATCCCAGCACTTTGAGAGGCCGAGGTGAGAGGATTGCTGTGCCCATGGACTCAAGACCAGCATGGGCAACTTGGTAAGACCTCATCTCTAAAATAAATAAAAAAAATTAGGCGGTTTTTCCTTTTGAGAAACTTGCCCATGGCAGATCTTTCTGCCATGAATCTTCCTTTTTCTTTCCTTTCTTCTTGCTAATAAAATACTTTAAAACTTAAAAAAAAAATTAGCTGAGTATGGTGGCACACACCCTGAAAGGCTGAGGTGGAAGGATCACCTGAACCCAGCAGGTCGAGGCTGCGGTGGCTGTGAGTGTGCCACTACACTCTAGCCTGGGCGACAGAGTGAGACTCCAACTCAAAAAAAAGAAAAAGTATTCTAGAGAGGATATGGGGTAACATGATCAGTTCTTCTGCATATGTTTTAATCAAGAACCAAATTGCCAAATAATGTTCTATGTTCTGTAGAACACCCGTATGCAAATTGTCTGGTCACATTTTTAAGAAGCTTGAAAAAAACTTTTTTTGTTCTGTAGGCTTTCACCTGAGAGAAAATGGTCTCTTAATGTAAAACAGAAGTCCAGTTGTTGAACTTACCTGTGGTTGCAGCTGCTGTTGTACGTTCAGCCCGCCTAATGTCAGCGGGTGGGTCTGGGCACCAGGTGTCATCCCCGCAGCAGGATTTAACTGTAGGGCAACAAAGAGGATTTTATTGTATATTTTTCCAATTCGAACCTTCAGGAATCTCATGTGTTTACTAAATGTAAAATATTTTTAAAGGGAGGATTTACTAAGTAAATATGTTGTATTCTATTGCATGTATAGTTAGATACAGAGATGAAATTCAGAAATGTGTTTGGTCTAGTACAACCAAAAGGTCCATTACTAACTTTTCCTGTATTGTTTTTCTTTGGCATTTAACCCATTCTCTTTGAGAATTACTTAAGGGATTTTGTCTTTCTTTTTTCCTTTTGGCTATAACAGCAATGGCTTCTGGAATTTTTCTGATGGCTTTTTTTAATGAAGAAATACATTTCTCCATAAGGATCCTTACGAAAATTATTAGGTTCTCAGAATAAAATATCTAGTCTGGAACATGAACTACATTTAAGTCTGACCACTAAAGAAATCCACTTTAGTCAGGAAAAGAACTTATTTTTCTTCCCTGAACAGGTTCAGTTATATGGGTATCCTATAAGAAGACAAGATATTTCTACCCTTTCTCACTTTCTCTTTTTGGGGTGATAATAGTGGTATCTGTGTGGGTGTGTGGGTGGAAGGTATGGTGGAGGGGTGACAGGAGGAGAAGAGGTGAGAGGAACTGGGGAAACAAAGATCTGAAAATCTGATCCACTTCTTTAGAGACTCTCAGCTAAGAATAACTTTTTATGATGAGTTAAATAGCATCTGACTCTCTTTGTCTCTTCTCTCTCTCCTTTCATTTAACGTATCTACAGTATGTGTTTATGTGGGGATATCTGTGGATACGCACACCCATACAAGCATTCTCTCCTCCACTCAACATTAGGTGTTGTGTTTATTTAACAATGGGTATTAAAATAATATAAAAGAGCACTTACCAGTTGCAGATCTGACCCCAGGGTGAGCATCTGTGTTAATGGTATTAGACTTAAAGGGAAGAGCTGTGGGGAATTGAAATTGATGTATGAGACAAGAGATTGTCTGTCTTTCCCGCCCTGTCTAGGGTGGATAGTCTCAGGTAATCCATATTCCTGTCAGAGGTGGGATTACCAGAAGGTAAACGAAGGTGAAGCTTCAGGGTCTCTCACAGCATTGCCCCCTTTTGTGACCCTGGGAGACACCCTAGCAAGTTTATGGTATGTATCAGCTTAAAAATTGTGATTTAATCTTATTTCTTATCTCATGCTCAACTTCAGTACCTACTTTTACAAATCTACTTTTGTATTCTTTTTATTATTATTATTATTTTTTTGAGTTGTAGTCTCACTCTGTCTTCCAGGCTGGAGTGCAGTGGCATGTTCACGGTCACTGCAGCCTTGACCTCTTGGGCTCAGGTGATCCTTCCACCTCAGCCTTCTAAGTAGCCGAAAATACAGTCATGCACCACCATGCCTGGCTACTTTTTTTGATTTATTGTAGAGATGAGGTCTTGCCAAGTTGACTAGGCTGGTCTTGAACCTGTGGGCTCAGGCAATCCTCTCATCTTGGCCTCCCAAAGTGCTGGGATTATAACATGAGCCACTGCACCTGGCCTGTATTCTTTTTTTCCTTTTTTTTTTTTTTAAAGACAGACCTTAAATTACATAAGCTTCAGATTCCTCAAGGAGGGAGAATGACTCCTAACTTGAATGTTTTGCAACCCCCATCACCTAAAGAGAGAACTTTAGACTCTAGTGATAACTGATTGTACTTCTTCTCAGGTCTAGAAGTAGATGAACAGGGTCCTTTACAGCAAAGGAAGAGTTGGAGTGGGAGGGAGCACAGCAGCCAAGAGATAATGCAGTTTTCAAAAGTATTTATATGCCTTGAAAAAACAGATTGTATAGCAATACACCAGCCCATCAGCAGCAGTGAAACTTAAGAAAACCACGAGAAAGTCTGCAGTTATTTTTATAGACCACCTCTTATTCCCTGCTACTCAGGCCAATACCACACTTGATGTGCTACAGTCTTTCAAGAGCATAGATGATCAAACTTTGTAACAAGGTCATTGCTTTTCAAAGTTTACCACATTTTGTTACTAAACAAAATTATTATTTAGACAGATGGAAAAAAAATGAGGATGATTTTCTAACCATAATCAAAATTTTCAAAAGTGTGTATTGATTCATTTTTTTCCTCTCCCAAACAAAAATCCTCCCTTTCTTGTTCAGTTATGAGACTCTGTGTCAATCTTGATTTTAAACCCGCCAGTCTTAACATGTTCCCTTTGCTGGTTTGTAAACGTTTGCTCTTGTAAGACTCATACCTGATTTGGCTGCTGTTGGTTTAGTAGCGTTACCTGGTCTGGAGCCAGCTTTGTTGGAAGTCCCAAAGCAGGGTTGAGCTGCTTCTGTGAAAACAAGTATTTGGCAAGGCAGGAATATGTTTGAGGCTTTATATTCACTCATTCCAGAAGGTAACACATTGTCCCCAATGCAAAAATGTTTGTCTTTAGGCTCTACATGTTTTGGAGCAATTTTAATTCCCTAAAACATTTTGTGTGTTTCAGGACATGAAATTATAGAGTGAAAAAAATGCACCGGACGTGGTGGCTCACGTCTGTCATCCCAGCACTTTGGGAGGCAGAGGCAAGAAGATTGTCTGGGCTCAGGAGTTCGAGACTGGGCAACTTGGTGAGACCTAGTCTCTATAATAAATCAAAAATTAGCTGGGCATGGTGTTGCTTGCCTGTAGTTCCAGCTACTTGGAAGGTTGAAGTGGAAGGATCGCCTGAGCCCAGCAGGTTGAGGCTGCGGTGGCCATGAGCATGCCACTGCACTCCAGCCTGAGCAGCAGAGTAAGACTCCTACTCAATAAATAAACTCAGAAAATAAACTCAACAAACAAACAAATAATTAAAGAAAAAAGAAAGAAAAAAAATATGCCAGAACAGTAGGGATGGGATGGGTGAGTGCGAAGATAGGCAAGACGGGCCAGGGCACTTGCGAGTTCTGGTGGTGGTTCCTGACTCCCATTTATTTTCTGGAACTGTCTTTCTTTTTTGCCGGGACATGAAATGTATAGTCTGCACCTTAGCCCTGTGCACATTTGCTTTTTCTCAATGTTTGAAGTAAGTTGTCATCGTTCTTATTGCCTTTTCATGGAAGCCTCCCACTTTTGCCTTGTGCCTGCCATGTTACTCTTGCAATGCAAGTTCAGTTTTCTTCCTGGCCTGGGTATTTGGCTAGTGTATTAAAAATAATTTAATTTTAGGAGTTCAAAATATTCTTCCTCCCCATTCGCTCTACTTGCATAGTTTTGTTTTACAGGTGAGTAAACTGAGGCCCAGAGAAGTCAAGTAACCTGCCCAAGATGACATGGTGAGCAGCAGAGCCAGTGCTAGGATCCTCACAAGTGCTCTTAGCCCATGTATCCTGGGGAAGGTGGAGGTGTGGCCCCCTGGGGCTGTACCAGCCCTTGGGTCGCCGTGAGTTTCTCCTAGGGTAGTGTTAGCTTCACTTTGGAATTTTTCCCTTCATTATAAGAGGAGAGGTTGGCATTCCCTGTCCTTGGAGGTCCCTTTCAGCTTTAGGATTGATACAGAGACCTGCTAATGTCCGTCCATTTTGCCATAGCTCCTAGACAAGGGCATGGCAAGGATTCATGCCCTCTCGCACAATCCTGAGCACATTACTGAGAGTCCCCTTGTGGTCTATGCATTCCCGGTAAGCAGCTTCAAGGGATCCTTGACTTCCCTGCAGACAACGCCCAAAAATGTAATCCCTATTTACTCCCTTTCTTAATAGTCATAGGTTTGAACAATATAGTATCAATGTACTCCGAGGTCTTGTGATTTGTATAACTTTTGTATGAATGTAATCGTAAGTCTTATGACTTGCATAACTTTTGCGACGCATGATGTCTTGGGCCTTGTAAACTTTCTTTACTCTAAATGTCACCATCTAAATGTAAAATGCAGCTGTAACTTAAGTTCTATACAATGTTCTGCTGGTCACATGGCTAATGTACAGGTACCGATAACTCTGGACTATAAAAGTGGACTGTGAGGCCTGAAGCGGGGGCAGAACCATTTTAGAAAGACCTCGAGTCCGGCTCTGCTCCCTGGATTCGAATTCAGAAATAAACTTCTTTCTACCAGTTCCCTGCCCCTTTGATTTATTGGTATCAAGGGAGAGCAGCTGAGCATTACTCAGACTATAACAGGATTATGAAAGTATCCATGCTGTGAAACAAGTTTCTTCATTCCCTACGACCCATGTTAGCACAGCAGCCAGAATGACCCTTTGAAACAATAATCTAATCTTGTCCCTTCTCTGCTCAGTGCCTGCGATGACTGCCAATTTCACTCAGGGTAAAAGCCAGAGCCCCCTTAATGGCCTCAGAGCCCTCGTGCTCTGGGCCCTCAGTACCTCTCTGACCTTCAGTTCCACCTTAGTTCCTCTCACCAACTCTGCTGTGGCCATCCAGGCTCTTTGCTGCTTCTAGGACAAGTAAAGCCCTTTCCTGCCTCAGGATCTCACCAGTACCTGCTCTCTCTGTCTGGAATGAGCTTCCCCTAGACATTGACTTAGTCTTTTACAGCTGCAAGTCTTCACCTGAATTCACCTTCCTTTTTTTCCTAAATTTTTAACTTTAAAGATGTGAGGTACAATTCAAGGTTAGGTATACTAATGTTCATTATGCAGGTGCCCTTGTTGATAAGGTATAATCCTCTGCCCCTGGCAGTTTCCCACTGCTATCAATCCTACTGCCGCCAATCCTGCCCCACGCCTTTCCTGGCAGTTTCCCACTACTGCCAATCCCGCCCCTGCCTCCTCCGGTAGTTTCCCACTGCTGCCAGTCCCTTTCTTATTGTATTATGACACTCTATGATATAAAGATACCTGCACACACCTGTTTGTTGCAACATTATTCACAATAGCAAAAACATGGAATTCGCCTTCTTATTAAGGCTGACCCTAACTGCTCTCTTTTCTCCAAAATGCTCACCACATTCTACCAAGTCATAGGACCTACTGATTTAGACAGTTCGTCACTTATCATTTGTTTCCTTGTTAAAATATAAACTTTAAAGAGTAGAAATATTGTGTTTATTCAGTGACACAACCCAAGTAGATAAATCAGTGCCTTGGCATACAGTAGGTGCTCAATAAATATCTGTTGAAAAAATAGACTCTGGTTTTCTTTTAGGGCATCCACTTCCTGTGACTTTGATTTGTCTTATTTTCTCCCTTTTTCCTCATAGTATTTGCTACCTGGCACCTATTCTCAATCTTTTGATCTACTGAAATGATTGCTAGGCTATTGTATATGTTTGCATGTGCAAATGGATTCATTTTTAGTGCCTTTATGATAATTTAATAGGTCCATTTAGAAATAATAAAAATACTTTGTTTATGTGGCCTGATTTTTCATTGGCTAAATATTGTTTATGACCCAACAGACATTTCCGTGTCACTCCACTGTGCCTACCTACCTCTCTACATCTACCACCCTACCTCTACTATCCTACCTCTCCAGCTGTTCTCACATATGGCCATTTGCAATCTGCATTAGTCTGCACTCCACACCTTAGGCCACCTTGAGTGAGAGCTGTATTCTGGGGGAGGTCTTTTATTTTGAGTTTTCGCAAATTATATGGTAATTTAAATATGCTAGAGAAGTCCTATTTCGAAGAACCCTTTGATAAATGTATTCAGTGAAGTAAAAAACCCATTTGCTTTAAAAAAAAAATTAACTTCTTACTTTACCGTGTTTAAAAGATTAAATTTTCACAGAATACTTCTTTCAAGGAGGACATGTATCTATTTAGGGTAAATAAGAGGGGTGGTTAGTTATTCATACCTAGTTCTGTTGTTCCAAAGCTCACCCTGGTCATTTCCTTCACAGAGCTAATTACATTATTATCTATAATGTAACATTTCTTTAAAAAATATTTGATGACTACCTACAATCCATGTGAACACCATGAGGGAGTGTGCTTTTTATTTTTTTTCTTCTTGTCACTATTGTTTGGGCATAGTGAGAGTTGTCAAATATTTGTTGATTGTATGAATTGGCTACAGAAGTGCTAAGTGAGCTTGAGGCTTTACTAGGAAGTGTTTCTTTTTGTCCTGCTATTTTATAGCAAATGTATTATAATATTTCTTCCTTAATGTCTATAGTCAAGCATCTTGAGTAAAGAGAAGTTCACTTAGAGGCCCACCACCCATCTCTACAAAACAATGGAAAACAATTGGAGTGAGTATTGGAGTTCTAATGCTCCTTTCTTTCAAAAGCCCACTACATATGAACGTTTTTGATGATGAAATGTTCTAAGTAAAAAAATGTTAACCACTCAGTAATATGCCTTTGGGATCATGCAATTTGGTAGGCTTTTTGTAATTTATGAGCTAAATTGTAATTTTGTAATTTACTTGGCTTTTTCAATTAGAAAGTGTAGTTCACCTTT
The DNA here is from genome assembly GCA_027257055.1 of Cephalopachus bancanus. NCBI lineage: Eukaryota > Metazoa > Chordata > Mammalia > Primates > Tarsiidae > Cephalopachus > Cephalopachus bancanus. The sequence continues at coordinate 1,416,962 of JAPVLO010000030.1, read as the reverse complement.
TTATTCAGAGCAAATAACTAGTTGCCAGAAAAATCTTAAAATTCTTTTTGGAAAGTAAAATAATTATCTACTTTAAGTAGATATATTCTAAGGCATTCCTTTGCCTTCTAATTTCTAGCCTATTGCTCTGCCAAAATAATTGACCTTCTACCATGTTAAAGTGGATGTTTTTTAAAAATGCAAATACATTGAAATATGCACCAACACCTTATTATTTTATTATTTTCTGTTATTGGAAAATAGCAACAGGAGACTAAGGGAATAATTCATAGAACAGAACAGTGCTGATGGAAGGCAGGAGGAGAGACAGATCTGCAATGAGAGACACAGTGAGGCTGGTTAGTGTAAAATAAACATATCACACTTACTGGCAATGACTGAGTTGATCCTAGAAGACAAAACAGTAGAATCGTAGTCTTCATGTTTCAAATTGCTACCTATAACAACAAAATAGTGTTACTCTTTCACTGTATTTTTTCTTTTCCTTTTGAGAGAAGATGATACTTAAAACAAATGAATGTTTTACTTGAAACATGGTCAATTGTTACCTTTGTGTCCACGAGGCAACTTGTACAGGTGAAAAGATATTCACAGTCCAATTGATCTCTCCAGGTAACTCTGGTGAAAAATTTTACCCTTTGATGATTTATGAGTTTGTAGAAGAAATTTAAATTCAGTTCCAGGAGATCAGCAACTGAGAGACCAATCAGAATTTAGCTGTCTGTGAAATCATTTGGTTTCTTTCGTTTCCCAACACTTCATTAGGTGGGTTATTAGCTGCAGACATTCTATTACCCAATGTCTACCATTTGAATAGAGGGTATTTCAGGGAGACATGCCTTGTGTAATTTTAAAAAAGTGCAGACAATAAAAAATTAAAATTCTTCCCCACTTTCATCTTCTTTCCAAACAATTTCCCAGATGTACCTGTTTTGTCATGTAGTATGAACGTATACATCAAACACTAAAATATAGGGCTCTACGCACAGTTTAAAAAGTGAAGTCTATTAAGTAGATTTTTCTGTAACTTACCTTTACTTAACAAGTAATGGACAACTAACTTTGTATGTTAGTACATATGGATTTATTTCATTTATTTGATGCTTACATTATATGACATTTCTTTTTGATGAACATTGAATTCATTTGGTTATAAAAATGCCACAATGAACATTCTTATAAAACTTTTTTTCCACACATATGGGAATATTTCTGTTATTCCTAGAAGTACTGTATTAAAGGATATGTACGTTTTAAATTTCAATCAATGTGGCCAAATGGCATTCCAGAAATGTTGACCGGTTTTTGTGATTTTAAATGGGAAAGAAGACACTGTAATGTAACCAAAACTCAAGGGATTCACTGGATTTTTTTTTACAAAAATAACAATTAAGGGCTACCCGTGGGTTTCCAGGGTTATGACCTTCACCTGAACTTTTTGAGATATGCTGCAGAGGAACCAAATCAATGATGAATTTGTGTCATGCTAGGATTTCAATAAGAGAGGCCATTTGAGGTTTTGACTTTTTTTTTTTTGCTTGCTTGATAGTACTTGGTGTCTTTCGGCGCTTTTTTCTAATGATTCGATTCATTTGCATAATCAACTTTTTTTTTTTTTACTATCAGATACTCTGTTAGGAATGGGGAACACCGTCCAGGGGAGAAACACAAAGGTTAACAAGTAGTTCCATGCCAGGTGAATTGTGACTGTAGAAGTATTCGTGGTGTGAGGATGACTGTGATGAATTTTGTTGGGGTCAAAATGACAGGGAAGGTTAATAGGGAAAGTCGCCTTTGGGAGGCTGAGGTGAGTGGATTGCCTGAGCCTGCGGGTTCGAGACCTGCCTGGGCAGCGAGACCTCATCTCTACAATAAATCAAAAAAATTAGCCGGGCGTGGTAGCGCATGCCTGTAATTCCGACTACTGGGAAGGCTGAGGCAGAAGGATCGCCGGAGCCCAGCAGGCGAGGCTGCAGTGACTGGAAGCGGCCACTGCACTCCAGTCTGGGAGACAGAGTGAGACTCCCAACTAAAAAAAAAAAAAAAAAAAAAAAGTAAAGTCACGCTTGAGGCAGCTTTTGAATAATAATAACGATAACAATAATAATATAACAAAACTCATTAAGAATTCAAGAAGAGAACCCAGGTAGCTCAAAGGTTTCGATATAAAGGAGTGATATTGCTGTTCCCAGTGGCTGGAACCGCTGGGGTGAGGAGAACAGTGGGAGGCAGGGTGGGAGAGAGAGCTAATGTTAACTATAACATTGTTGTGTTTCTATATCTCTTTTGGCACTTGGTCAATATTTTCTATGACCCCTTCATTATTTCCTGACTTTTTATTTCTCTTGAACTGGATGGAGAGTTCTCAGGGCTTTGTTTTATTTCTTTAGCGTCTTCTATGTTTATACTATTGCAAAGCACCAGTTGGTCATCACATGTTGATTAATAAATGGCAGAAGCCTATGTTGTGGGAAATCAGAACAGATGGATTTGAGGGAGGACTTCGGAGAAGAGATAAGGTTTTAGGTAGATTTGGAGAATATATACGATTAATGAGACAGAGAATAGCATGGTAGGCAGGTAATACCGAAAGGAGCAATGAAATTTAAGTGCTGAAGGATGCGGAAGGGAAGCGACTTCACATTCTCGTGAACTTTCATAAGCAAATTGATTCTTTTATTCAATCAATTCATTTCTCCAACCCGTCATTTAACATAGATTCACTCTATGTTCACCAGCATTGTTTCAGTCTCTGGGGATAAAGGAGTGACTAAAAGAGACAAAAAATCTGCCTTCATGGAGCTTAGTTTTTTTGGGGAGCATTGTATTTAAGCAGGCTCATTGTAAGGCAGGGGGCCCATGACATTGGGAATCTCCTTCCCTGGTTCTTATTTTCAGTGAATGTGCAGGGTGAGGGGCTTCCTATTTTCTTTTTTTAAAAGACATTTTTGCTGGAGGCAAAGTTGAATTTTATGCCACTGCTGTTCCTGGGCTTAGGTAAGAAGATCTGTGTTCCGTTGCTAGTCTATAGTTCTAGTAAATCTAGTTCTAGCAAATAGCTCATTTGCATTGAATCACTGTTTGTGACTGGGCATCAGGTGATTCAAGGACCTCACAGTGTGTTGAATGCCTGTTGGAGACATGTCTCCAACCCCCAACTGGAACAGGACATGCCCTAGCCAGGAAACTGAGCAGTCAGTGGGATCAGACCAAAATAAACAAGTCAAATTAAGAAGGCTGAGTAATTTCTTAGACGAGAAATTTTAAGTCTGAGGGCGGATAACTTGCAATGTAATTATGGAGTTGGGAGTCAAAAAATGTATTATAAAAGAGAAAAAAATTCTAAATCATTTCAAAACAAGGAGACATCAGCAAAAGCAGTGAGATAATTTATGTTTCCAAAATTACTTAGGATATCAGGATTTATTAAAGTGTCTTATGATCTACGGTGACATCTCTTAGGCCTGTAGGTCTAGGCATTCCTTAATCTATCTAATGGCTTTAGTTTTAAACTTCTTTGGGTTATAGACTCTTTGAGAGCCTGATTGAATACATGTACTATTGCTGAAAGGGAACTTAGGTGCCAGTAACAACTCCACACCCTTTAAGGACCAAGAGATTTATTAAAGCAGCGGCTACAGGGAAAAAAGGAAAAGGGTCTGTAGCCGTGGGGTGGGGGGGAGAGAAAGAGGGAGAAGGGGGGAGAGAGAGAGAGAGAGAGAGAGAGAGAGAGAGAGAGAGAGAGAGAGAGAGAGAGAGAGAGAGACGGGGGTGAGAGAGAGAGCAAAGAGAGAGAGCTATGCAGGGAGAGGGCTGTATTTATGGGCTTGGCAGGGGTTGGCCAGTGCTGTGTTTGGGCTTTATTGGAGGAGACTATGAGGTAGTATTCCTATAGGGAGAAATTAATCGCGCACAGGTTTAAACTTCGTGCGCGCGGGAAACTGTATGGGGAGAAGCTGGAGCTTAGGGTCTTTGTTGTCTTGGGTGGCAGCGCCATCTTGGGGATGCCATTCTGACTGTTCTCTGCGCCCTTCAATTGCCCCAGAAAAATGCACATGTGCCCATGAACACAACCATTATCAGACAGCTTCAGGGGTATCATGAATCTCTTGACTGCCCAACTATGAAGACTTCTCTGGTTTAGAGGAGTCTTGGTAGAATTCTCCAGTGATTTGTGTGATTCCTGAACTTCTTGGGAATTCTCAAGCCAGCAGTCTATAGGAAGATCTGCAATTACCCAGACCCAAGGCACTCTGTGAATTCCAGTCGAAGAGCATTGTTTTGGTAATGAAAGGATAAAGCAGATGGAAATCTGTATTTCCTTTTACCACTTGGTAGCTCATCACAATGTCAAAAAAATTCAAGGCACATGACTGTATTGATTATAGTGAGAGAGCTTGATTACATGCACTAAATATAATACTAATTGGAAATGACATCTAGCACTTCTTGATTCGTTGTAGTTCCAATGACAAATATTAAACATAGACCTGAGTTCTACTGGACCAGGTATTGTACTAGGTGCTAGGGTACAAAAGTAAAGAAGGCAAAGTCCTTCCTTAGACTTCTGTAGAAAATACAAGTATCCAATCATTAGAAGTAGTGCAGTTAAATGGATGTATGCACAAGAGATCAGAAAAGAGCTATTGTGCATTTTCTTCTTGTTTTTCTGCATTTGTTCATATTATTCCCTCTGCTAGGAGTCCTGTTCTTCATCTGTCAGTGTCCTACTCATCATTAAAGATCTGTCTTTTTTATGCCAACACCTTCACTGTCTTTCTTTGTTCTCCTAATTTGAAGTCAGTCTTTTTCTTCTCTGAAAGACTTTTAGAATTCATGACTTTCTTATTTATTCTGTCCTACTTTGGCTGATGCTGTTGTTATTTGTATTACTGTTTTGTGATAATAGATTTCGAGAAAGGTTCTGTGTCTTGATCAACTTTTATATTTTCTTTTTTCTTTTTCTTTTGTGTTGGAGTCTCACTCAGTCACCCAGACTGGAGTGCAGTGGCTGCTCCTGGCCACCGCAGCCTCGACCTGCTGGGCTCCGGTGATCCTTCCGCCTCAGCCTTCCAGTAGCTGGAACTACAGGCGCGCGCTACCACGCCCGGCTAATATTTTTTAAAAATTCATTGTAGAGATGAGGTCTCACCAAGTTGCCCAGGTGGCTCTTGAACCCGCGGGCTCAGGCAATCCACTCACCTCAGCCTCCCAAGGTGTGGGATTACAGACTGAGCCACCGAGCCCGGCCTACTTTTATATTTTCTATAGCTCTCTGGTTGCATGTAACAGAACAACAAATAATTGAATTGGATTAACATGTGTTTGCCTTTCTAAATTTGCAGAAAATTTAAAGTTGTAGACCAGTTTCTATGACCCCAGCGGAAACTAGAGTTTATATTTGGAGACTGGCAATCGAGCAACTTTTCTATGGAGAAGTTTGGAGGTTGCCAGAAAGACAGCCACTGAATTAAGTATACCTAAAATTCTATCAATATAATTAGACTATATAAGATTTTACTAATCTTTTAAAGTTTTTCTCAGAAAGAATATAAGGAAAATATGACCAGACTGCTTGGCAGGGTGAGTTGACCCTTGGCCGTAGGTAGTGAACAGCCAATTTTGGAAAATATTTTGAGAGATGAGACTTTAATAGACTGCAGGTTTTGTAGAAACTTTTGGAAAGCGAGCTCCTAACTGAGCAGTTGTTTTAAGAGGAGCTCTAGACAGTATAATTCTTTGCTTACTAGATACCCTTAGATGTCTGGAAAGGCAACAGCCATGGCAACAACTGCTTTTGGATGCATTTTAGATGAGTTGATTCTTTGCTTATATTCTGTTCTTGAGTGGTTTTGTGTAGATACAGGGCTTAACTGAATAGCTGTTTTTGAACCATAAGTTCGTTTGAGTTGAGTTTGTTTAGAGGTAACTCCTTTGGGATGAGTTTTTAAATTTATTTTATTTTTTATGTTTTAATTTAAAGATGTTGGGTACAATTCAGGATTAGGTGTCGGGGTGCCAGCCCTGACCAAAGGGGGAAGGGTTAGTTGGGACTGCAACGGTGGATCAAGACGGAGAGAAGAAACGACTCTGAGGCAGTTCTTCTGGGAACAGTCTGATCAGGACTGAAGCCAAATTTTATTTGGACTCCTTCCAACTTATATACCTTTTTCCATACCCTCCATCAGTATGATAATCACTTGCTGGGGGCGTACAAACTTTATGCAAATTACGCATCACAAGACCATCACGAGACTTGCAAGTTCCAAGCAAACAATTACAATTCCATGCTACATGACGTGTTTCACAAAACTTACATTAAATTTACAGGTATACAATTTTAATACAGATTGTTCAAAGTGTTCTCCACAATGTTCAATAAATCATTCACATTATACTCCTTGTTCCAAACCCTGATACAAAAAACTTTTTCAAGTTAAATCCAAGTTCACTGACTCCCAATATTCTCAATGATTAATATTATCAACTTAACACTATACTATAATCTATAAGTTTACTTAAATGACTCAGTTATTCTATTAATCTATTATGGTTCAACGTAGTGTCCTGTAATTCTATAACAATTAAAACTTATTCTTAAATTATAAAACCTTACTATGACTTAAATGAATTTCTTATGTCTAAACTTTAATTTTTCTAATGATTGACCTTTAACACTATGCTACATCCTATTAAGCTAATACCTTATCATTAATTCTTTTATAAATCATATAGCAACTATTATATTTGAATAATGTAGCCAAAAGAAACAAAACAGCAAGCATATGTTTACTCAAATATACTCTAAAATGTAACTATAAGTGTATATGTATATATTTTATCCTAACAGGTCTACTCTAGAAATCATATAGTGGCTGTCACACTCTTAAATAAGGAAATGCATGGCCACATGGCCTCGGGCTGAGGTAAACAGAGGCAAACAGAGTTTCGGTATGAAACAAAGGCATAGTCGCCATGTTAATGGCTTTGGGCTGCAAACAGTTTCGGTATTTAATAAAACAAAAGCAAGGAAATGCGAAGCCTGTAATGAGATAAAAAGCTAGCTAGAGGCAGGGCAATATAACTATTATGGTTATTTAGTCTCCAGTCCTAGCTCTAGGGGAAAACTGCTTTCGGGAAACAAGAGCTGACTTACCAGTCTACCAGAAAATAGAAGTTTGAAAAATATCTAGAAAGAAATACGACTTAGAATCATATAAGATAATTCTGCTGAGCAACTTTCCATCAGACTTTACTGCCATGTATGCACACTGGTCACTAATCACACGCCAATATCATAGGTATAACTGATATCCTATGTCAGAGGCGATCTTCCAGATGGGCTTTTACATGCCTCAGCTATATAGCTATAGATGTTGGCTCCCAACAATTAGGTATGCAAGTGAACATCGTACAGGTAAAATTTGGGCCTCTCTTTGGTCCCCACTTTGCCTGGTTTGAGATTAGGTACCCTCATTGATGTTGTGTCCTCCATTCTTCACCCCAGCAGTATCCCAGTACTACTCCATTGCTTTCTTTTAGTATTATGGTAAATGTCCAGGGTCCACTTATGAGTCAGAACATGTGGTACTCAATTGCTTGTTTCTATGATAGATCATTGAGTATGATAGACTCTAAATCCATGACATGAGTTTTTGATGATGCAGGTATTTTTATATTGGTTGTTTCATGAGATTGTTTGGAGGTGGCTCCTTGCTGAATAGCTTTTCTGGATGAGAAAATTCTTTGAAAACTACCCTGTATTGATGAATTTGTGTACAGCAATCACTTCTTGTCTGTGGGTTTGCTTTCTGTGATTGTAGTTAACCATGGCTTGAAAATATTACGTCAAAAAATTCCAGAAATAAACAATTCATAAGTTTTAAGTTGCATACTGTTCTGAGTAGCATGATGAAATCTTGCACTGTCCTGTTCTTCTCTGCCCAGGATGTGAATTATCCTTTTGTATATCATACCCATGCTGTATATACTACCTGCCCTATACAATGTGTTTGTGTAGGAAAAAAGCTAGTACTGTAGCGGGAAGACAGAGAGGTTGTGACACCGAGACTATTATAGGAAGTGGCAACTTTATTACACTGGTGGGCTTGAGGGGCTAATGCTTTCAGGTTGAGCCCCCCAGAATGGGAGAAGGGGGTCTTATACCTTTGTTTAGGTAAGGGAGGGGGTTGTGTTGAGTGATTACAAATTTTCTTTGGAATTTACAAGGTGGTGCTCAGAAAAATCAGATCTTTCAAAGAACAAGTGGTTTCCAGGAAATGCAGGGCGAGTAGGGGCTGTAAACTGATAAGGAGAGCAGTCGGGTAAGGTTGTGAATTAGGTACTCTTTCTTTTGCATTTCCATGAGAGCCGTCAGTCTTTGGTCATTTGGCTTCTTCAAACAAAACTGGCCTGGCGAGTCTTTAGAGTTTGCCGCTTGACTTTCAAAAGGAAATACCTTTAACTGCTACCAGCCCCCTTTCTGCCACAGTACATATGTGGTTCAGTACTAACCATGGTATCAGGCATCCACTGGTGATCTTGTAATGTGTCCCCTGTGGACAAGAAGGGATTACCGTAGAGCCAGGTCCTGCCTGAACAACTGCCTTTAGATTAGTTTTTGATAAGACAGCTCTTTTCTGAAAAGTTGATTTCAAGTGAGTTTGAGTAGAATTAAATCTTGAATAACAAACACCTGCTTTGAGTATGAGTTTTGGATGGGGCAGTTCTTTGTTGATTAGCTGGTCTCTAATGATATTGTATAGAGCTAAGTCTTGGATGAACAACTCCTAAAAAAATTTTTATTTTAAAGATGTGGGATACAATTCAGGGTTAGGTATACAAATGGCCATTGTGCAGGTAAAGTTTGGGCCTTACTTTGATCCTCACTTTATCTAGTTTGAGATCAGGTACCCTTATTGATGAAGTGTGCCCCCACCCCCGGAAGTTTCCAATTACTGCCAATCCCTTTTTTGTAGTATTATGATAATTGGATGAACAACTCTTTCTGGATAAATTTAGGATGGCGCTGTACCTTGCTGATCAGCTGATTTTAGAAGCTGAATTTGATCAGAGTTATACTAAGATGAAATTGTTCATACCCGGAGAAACTCAAATCATTCTACAAAAAAAGTTACCTGCACACACATATTTATTGCAGCACTATTCACAATAGTGAAAACATGGAACCAACTGTGATGCCCACTGAAACTGGACTGGATAAAAAAATGTGGTACATATACACGATGGAATATTACACAGTCATAAAGAAGGACAAACGTATGAACTTCGCTGTAACTTGGATGGATTTAGAGTCTATAATACTCAGTGATCTGTCACAGAAACAAAGAACAGAGTACCACATGTTCTCACTCATAAGTGGACCCTGAACATTTGCCATAATACTATAAGAAAGGTATTGACAGTAGCCAGAAAATTCTGGGGAAAGGGGGAACACTACATCAATAGGGGTACTTGATCTTTAACCAGGCAAAGTGGGGCCAAAGGGAGGCCCAAACTTTACCTGTACGATGACCGCTTATATTCCTAATTTGAATTGTACCCCATATCCTAAAAAAAAGATAAAATCATTATAAAAATAGGTGAATCAGACTGTGCCCATTGTCTGATCTTTCTTTTTTGACTGTCACTGAATTGATAAGAAAGATAAGCCTTTAAAACTATCAGTGAATCTTGGAAGAGAATCGAGCAGGTAAGCTGATGGTAGTGTTTGTAATGACACTCGTTTTAGTGGGCTGTCTAAGCTAGCTCTCATTTGTCTACATAATTTAGTTGTATTATTTTCATCATTGTAGACCCTTGGTTTAAGGGCTAAAATATTTCAAACAACTTCCTAATTAAAATCTCCAGATGTTAAGGAGGTACTCAAGTGTTAACTGTCAGTGTTTTAGTCAGTTGTCCAGTCTACGTAGTTTATTTTAATTGGTTTGAGAACTTGTCCATGTGAGATGGGGAGGAATTGCTTGTCTTGGAACTTATTTTAATGACTAGTTTTACATTGTCTTCTCTTCCCATTACCCTAAGACCAATCGAATTCCACACCTCTAACCAGTTAAATATGCAAATCAATACCTATTAAATATTTACTATTTTCCAGACAGTGTTCTAGTCATTGAGGATTGAACTAGTAGGTTGCCAGTTTTCTTTTTTTTTTTGAGTTGGAGTCTCACTCTGTCGCCCAGACTGGAGTGCAGTGGCCGCTCCTGGCCACCGCAGCCTCGACCTGCTGGGCTCCGGCGATCCTTCTGCCTCAGCCTTCCAAGTAGCCGGAATTATAGGCATGCGCTACCATGCCCGGCTGATTTTTTGATTTATTGTAGAGATGAGGTCTCGCTGCCCAGGCGGTTGCCAGTTTTCTAATTCTGATGTTAAATAAGAAGAGACAAGGTCTAAGAGTCAGTTCTGAGGAATTCCGATATTTTGAGGTGTGGAAAGAGGCAGAGAAATCAGTACAAGAGACCGAGAAGAAACAGCAACGGAGGAGAAAAAACTTGGAGAAGGCGGTTTTTGTGCAAAGCATGGTAAGACAGTTTTTCAAGAAAAGGAAAATAATCAAAGTGTAGAATGTTGTTGAGTGGTCAAATACAATAACTGAAATACATGCCTTTAAATTAGCAACCATAGGTTCTTGGTGAATTTAGGAACTGGAGTCATGGGAGATGAAAGCTGGATTAGAGTACGTTGAGTAGTAAATGGGGCAAAGAATTAGATGCAGGATGATGCGATGTCTGTTGACAACTCTGCCCTTTGAAGACTTCAGCTATGAATTGGTGTGGTGAGATATGAAGTGAACTCAAGGCAGATGTAGTGATTCTTCCTTTTCTTTATTTCCCTACTTTCCCTTCCATTCTTCTTACCCTCTTCTCCCCCTCCCTTCTCCTCTTCCTTTTTCTTCAAAATAAGAAGACAAACTAGGTCCGGTGGCTCATGTCTGTAATCTCAGTACTTTGGAAGGTGAAGGTGAGAGGACTGCCTGAGCCCAGGGGTTCAAGATGAGCCTGGGCAACTTGGCAAGACCTCGTCTCTAAAATAAATAAAAAAATTAGCCAGGTGTGGTGGTGCATGCCTATGGTTCCAGCTACTTGGAAGGCTGAGGTGGAAAGATTACCTAAGCCCAGCGGGTTGGGGCTGCGGTGGCCCTGAGCGTGCCACTGCACTCTAGCCTGAGTGACAGAGCGAGACTCCAACTCAAACAAAACACAACAAACAAAATAAGAAGACCCTAGAACACATTTAAGTAATTATGGGAAGTCTCCCCAAAAGAAGGAGTAGCTAACGATATAAAACAGGAAAATACTTGGTGGCTCAGTCTGTAATCCTAGCACTTTGGGAGACTGAGGTGAGTGGATTGCCTGACCTCGCAGGTTCAAGACCAGCCTGGGCAACTAGGAGAGACATTGTCTCTACAATAAATAAAAAATTAGCCAGGAGTGGGAATGTGCGCCTGTAGTTCCTGTTGCTTGGATGGCTGAGGCGGAAGGACGGCTGAAGCCCAGCAGGTTGACGCTGGGGTGGCCGTGAGGGTGCCACTACATTCCAGCCTGGGTGACAGAGTGAGACTCCAACTCAAAAACAAAAACAGACAAACAAAAAACAAAACAGGAAAATATCTGCATGAATAAGGGCCCTGGAAAGAGAGAATGTTTTTGGATTTAGAGCACACATGGGGGGAGGGCGGGGGAGTGGTTGACCTAGGACTGGACCATTGTAACAAGGAAAAAGAGAAGATGGCCAGAGAGGCAGGTAGATTTGTAGATATGGTGACAGCAAATTGAAAAGATTAGTTTGACAACTTCTGTCTACTTTTTAAAATATTAGGCAAGTTCACTTGCTAAGAGTTGGGGAAGTAGTGAAACAACCAAGATTTTAGACTGAAGAATATATAGTATAATCCTTTGAGCTTTGAATGAGCATGCTAACATTAGACAGGCAGTCTGGGGCAAGTATGAGTAATTCCAGTTGTTCTGCTGTGTGATCATCTTCAGCAACCTTGGACGTTTGGGTTACAGTCATGTGGCTGACTTGTATTTCTAGTGGGAAGTCTTTACTATTTTGGACATTGTCCAGCTGTGCTAAGGACAGTCATAGTCTTAGGGTAAGTGTGGAACTAACTATGGATTCTCGTTTGGGATTTTCCCTCCTCAAGTCTCTTCCGCTTCCCCACCTCTTCCAGCTGATTTCCTCACCTCCCTGAACTGAGACAATATGGAGAAAATGAAAGCTGTTATAATTCGTCTGGTGCAGTGGCTCATGCCTGTAATCATAGCACTTTGGGAGGTGGAGGTGAGAGGATTGCCTGAGCCCAGGGGTTCAAGATCAGCCTGGGCAACTTGGCGAGACCTCATCTCTATAATAAATCAAAAAATTAGCTGGGAGCGCATACCTGTAGATCTGGCTACTTGGAAGACTGAGGCAGAATGATCACCTGAGACCAGCAGATTGAGGCTGTGGTGGTTGTGAGCATGCCACTGCACACCAACCTGGGTGACAATGAGACTTTGAATCAAAAAAAAAAAAAAGAAAAAAGAAAAAGAAAGAAAAAAGATAACTCTCATCTTTTCAACCTACCTGCTCCTGGACTCATTTTCTTATTGCAATGAAAGATATATTCTTATTCTGACTAAAGTATAACTCCTCTCCTTATGTTCTTATTCTTTTTTTTTTTGAGTCATAGTCTCACTCTGTCATCCAGACTGGAGTGCAGTGGCACAATCATGGCCACCGCAGTCTTGATCTGTTGAACTCAGGCCATCCTTCTGCCTCAGCTTCCCAGGTAACTAGAACTTCAGGCATGTGCCACCACGCCCAGCTAATTTTTTGACTTATTGTAGAGACAAGGTCTTGAAATCAGGGCTCAGGGAATGCTCCCACTCCTGTCTCTCAAAGTGCTGGGATGACAGGTGTAAGCCACCATGCCTGGCTAATTTTTTGATTTATTGTAGAGATGGGATCTCCCCAAGTTGCCCAGGCTGGTCTCAAACCCCTGGGCTCAGGAAATCCTCTCATCTCTACCTCTACTTCCCAAAATGCCGGGATAACAGGCATGAGCCACTGCGTCTGGCTTGTTCCCATTCTTTTTTTTTTTTTAACCTTCTAAAGAGCTTAACTTTTTCAGTTATCTTCCTATCTCCTGTTCTTGGGTCATTTCCATCAGCATATCAACAAGGTCCACATTAAGAAACAAAACAACAAACAAAACTTTCTTGACTATTCCCATCTGGCAGCTGCCTTATTTCTTGACTCCCTTTTTAAAGGAACTGTCTGCCTTTGCTTTCTCTGGTTTTTCACCTCTCACTTATTTCACAATAGCTTCCATTCTCACATCATTGAAACTGCTCTTGCTTAAGATCAATGACCTCCACATTGTCAGGGCTAATGGACACTATCTGTTCATCATCTTACTCAGCCTTTTCATAGCATTTGTGTCATTAATTGCTTCTTCCTTGAAACATTTTCCTTTTCTTTTTTTGGCTTCTGTGATACCACCCTCTAGTTTTTCTGTTGTCTCCCTGTTGGTTCTTTCTCATTTTCTGTATTTTCTTTAGAAAAGTTACAGTGCCTCCAAGTTTAGTTCTTTCTTTCTTTGGCTTCTCCTTCATTCTTATCCCTTCTGTTTCCTGCCTTCTCTGTCATCTCTTCTCTAACCTCTCTCCCTATGTGATTTCACTCAATTTGAAGTTTTTAAATACAACTCAAATGCTAATATTCTCAATTGTATTTTCCCCCCAGATAATGGCCTCCTTGATGTCTCTACCTGGATAGGTAATAGCTATCTTGAACACAGTGGTCAGACTGGACACTTGCATTCCATTTTCTTCCCAAACTCACTGTTTCCTCAAATCTTCACCATCTTGGTAAGTGGCACCACCACCCACCCTGTCATCCCAGTCAAATATCCGGGAATTAGACTTTATGTAATACTTCCTATTGGCATGTTCCCTTAGTACTACTCCTTAAGTATATCCAAGATCTCTCAATTTGTCTCCAATTTTGTTCTTTTTTTTTCCCTCCAAGTCTCACTTAGTTTTTGATGTTTGAACCTTGCCACCATTGACATTATGGATATGGCAATTCTTTTTTGTGGGGGACAATGTTGTGCATTGTAGAATGTTAATCAGCATTTCTGGCCTCTACTCACTGGATGCCAGTAACATGCCTCCAGCTGTGACAGCCAAAAATGTCTCCAGACACTGCCAGATGTCCCCCTGGGTAAGGGGCACAAAATCATCCTTGATTAAGAACCACTGATTTAGTTTAGGACAACATTAACTCTAACATGACTGCTGCAGTAGCCTTCAAATTATTCTCTCCACTCTTACCCCTGCCTCCCAGTCCCAAGGACCATTGTTTGTGCACAGACTGCTGCAGTACCTTTCAAACTAATTCCCCACTTCTCCCTAGATTTCCCTGCAACTCATTCTCTACTCAGTCTCTCTATAAAATGTCAATCAGCTAACATCTTGCCCTACTGAAAATCAGTGGATTTTCGTTGAATGTTGAATAAAATACAAACTTGTTACTGTTGTCTACAAAATCAGAGAATAAGTGAGTATCCATCAGCATCTTCTGGTACCCGTCTTCTTGTAGCTCACTGTGTTCCTTCCACGTTGGGCTCCTTTTGGTGCTCCTCAAACATGTCAAGGCATTTGATCCTGCTTTTCCTATTGGCTGGAATCTTTGGTCCTTAGATGCTTGTCTGGTTGGTTCCTTTCAGCCTGTAGGTCTCAGCTTAAATGTCATCTCCTCAGAGAGGGCTTTTTCAGAACACTCTAGCACCCAAGGAAGGGCTCTCTGTCACTTCCCGTCATATCACCCTGCTTGTTTCCTGCAAAGTACTAATCACCACCTCTAATGATCTCGTTTATGTATTATTTACTTGCATATGGTGTGGCCTTCCTACCAAGAATGCACATTTAATGAAAGTGGGGACACAGACGACCATTGCTATCTTGGTGCCTGGCACATAGTGGGCACTTGAGAAGTACTCATTGAATGAAGAAATGAGGTAGCTGGTATAGTGGAAAGAACACTGGGATTAGAATCAGACATAGTTGAACTTGAATCCTGACGTTGTTACTTACTGGCTGGATTTTCTCAGGCAAATTAAGGAATACTTCCAACCTTAAAACTTTTCATCTATAAAATTGGCATTTTAATCATCACCTTATGGAGTTGAAGGTTTGCATGGCTATAAACACCTACCACTGTGCTTGGCACCTCATGGATATGCAATATTAATTTTCTGTTTGGGATTTGAGACTCAAAGTTAAGCTGATAGCAGATCAGTGTCTGTGGGAAGGACATGCTCATTGAGTCACTTGCCTCGTGGCTTTAAACAACAAAAGGTTGCTTCACAAAAGATAAACGGCTTCTTGTCCTCCTTCCCTTACTTACAACTGCTTGGATTGCAGTTGTGTGCTCTAAGCATGTGTGGGTTAAGAACTATTAGAATGTGCTGGGGTATCCTGTATTCCTAGGGCTCAAAAATTTACTACAGAATGCACATGGTTTAGATCTAGCTGGGAGCAGCTGATAGAATGTAATTCTTGGTCTTCACCCCATCTCTCTTTCAGGCTACTGGCAAAAAATTCTAATGTTTCTGACATATGAATATGAAGAGCTATTTTGCCCTCTCTTTGCTTATATCACACTATTCATATTAGCCTTCACCTCCATCTTTGCACCATCAAACATAGTTAAAGTAATTTCCTTAAATGGAATGCTATTCCTACTCCTTTCAAAGCTCAAACAGCAGCCAGCAATACAAATAATGTATCTTTCACTTATACATATATAATTCAGTGGAGGAATAAAATTAATCAATCAGTGATGATAAAAACTGAAAAATATAGGTAAAGCATCCAAGTATCCTGTAACTACTATTTTGGAAGTTGTCTGACAAAGTTGTGACATTTGTCCAGAGAAATGAGGTGAGAATGCTTCTTACTGTTCCCTGTTTTCCATAGTCCCTGGTCAAGGTAGAGGATTCTTGACTATTGTCACAGTTCTGAGGGTTGGTTGGTTTGCCTTGGAAGATTAGGGATCTGTGATCCCCTGCTCACATTCTGGAAAAGAAAACTTTTCTTCTAAGGTAGCTGGTCTCCAGACATCATGTCTGGATAATGTCTTACTTTGTTTAAGCCTCTTGCTGATGACTCTGCTGTTTCTCTGTTTTGGCATGTCCATATTCTTCTGTATTCTTTTTACATGCTACTGAATATTAGGAATATAGTTCACAAGATAAAAAATGGGTTTAAACGTAATCCCAAGTCACAGCACATTAAAAGGTGATGCAGTATGGCATTTGCTGTTGCTTCTAAACTCCAGATTTTTAAAAATATTGTGTTACTACTCAAACAAAATGACCGAGCCAGCAAATAAATCCAAATACCAATCAAAAT
Source organism: Cephalopachus bancanus (assembly GCA_027257055.1). NCBI lineage: Eukaryota > Metazoa > Chordata > Mammalia > Primates > Tarsiidae > Cephalopachus > Cephalopachus bancanus. The sequence goes on along the minus strand of JAPVLO010000030.1, from coordinate 1,400,541 downwards.
ATGCACTTCCACAAGGTTGCCACCAGAGGGCGATTCAGTTAAGGCTGTGCTATTGGATTGACTGTTTCCCCCCCCCCCGGGCCAAATCACACCTATTCCATTCTTAAGCCCGCCATACCTCAAAATTAAGGGCGAGAAATAAAATTTCCCATTAAAAGTGGAACAACAACCATAGTGTTAGGCATATTTGCAAATAGAAAAGATTCTGAAGAATGCAGTTTGGTCGTTTTAAAAAATCAACATTCTGTAACAATTTCTGACTTCAAATCAAACTTTCTGGAACTCCCTGATATACATTTATGCTATTTATTTTTAATCATGTGTAGGCATGAAGGAGAAGAAAAACAGGGAGAAGGCATAGTTAGGAGGTAAACTTGATGGAAAATGGTGACTTGATTTCTTCATTCAACTATTTTTGATCAAGGGCTGCTATGTCCAGGTACTGCTCAGACACGGAGTATGCCCTTGCCAAGGAGCAGGAGAGTTTGGCATGACTCATCTCCTTTTGAGTGTAGCACTGCCATCTATTTTCTTTTATTTGGGACTCCCATCCCTGTGAATATAAGTAGTGAACAGACTTGAGCCTGTTCAAACCTGTAAACTTGCTAAAAAATTATAAGGAGGTATTGCTCAGGCATATTTTAGAATTCCTGATTTGTTTAGAAACTTTCAACTGTAGATTGCTCTTTGCTTTGAAAACTCACATGCCACAAGAACGGCAGGCTTAATTTTCCTTTTCGATGTCTCCATACAGAGCCAAGTCTCCCTGTGGTGGATGGGGGTGAGAGGGAGGGAGACTGGGGAATCGATCTAGCTTGGGTGCCCACCATAGTGCTGGTAAGTCTATGAAAAGCATGCAATGACTCGATTGTAATATCTTTCCTTTTTCAGTCATTGACTACTACAGAATGGTCTCTAAAAAGGCTTTCATAGTCAAAAAGTCTGAAAGAGGCTGTGTATTGTAAGGCTTATTGGAGATTCATAATGCTTTTGAGTATCGTCAAGGCTCTAAAAAGTCTTAGAATAAATGAATGAATAAAAGTGAGTTTCCTCTAACATACCTCAAAATTATTTGATGGGAGAATTTATTCTTATGCCAATATTCTTCTGTGGAATATACTTTGAAATGCACAAAGTACATTATCATTCGAAATATACTTTTTTATAAGTGTAGGTAGGATACATTTTAGACAAATTATTTTAAATTTCCTTATTTATTTTAAATTGACAAAATTTTGTATATTATGGTGTACAACATGATATTTTGATATAAGTTGTGTAATGGCTAAATTGAACTAATTCACATATCCATTATGTCACATACTTATTATTTTTTGTGGTGAGAATATTTAAATCTACTCTAGCTGGACACAGTGGCTCATGCCTGGAATTCCAGCACTTTGGGGAGGTAGAGGCGAGAGGATTGCCTGAGGCCAGGGGTATGAGACCAGCCTGGGAAATTGGGCGAGACCTCGTCTCTACAATAATTCAAAAAAATTAGCTGGGCGTGCTGGTGCACGACTGTGGTTCCAGCTACTTGGAAGGCTGAGGTGGAAGGATTGCTGGAGCCCAGCAGGTTGAGGCTGTGGGTAGACATGAGTGTGCCACTGCACTCTATCAACAACAAAACAACCACAACAAAATGAACTACTCTCTTAGCAATTTTCAAGTATATAGTACATTACTAATAGCTGTAGTCATCATGTTGTAGAAGAGATCTCCTGAATTTATGCCTTCTCTCTGACATTTTATGTCCTTTGACCAGTCTCTCCCTCAAACTGCCCTCCCCCATCCCTTAGTAGCCACTGTTCTACTCTCTGCTTCAATGAATTTAACTCTTTTAGATTCCATATATAATTGAGATTGTACAGCACTTGTCTTTCTGTGTCTGGCTTGTTTCACTTAACATGTGCTCTAGGTTCATTTATGTTGTTGCAAATGACAGGATTGCCTTCTTTTTTTAAGGCTAGGTAGTATTCTATTGTGTATATATATATACCACATTTTCTTTACCCGTTCATCTGTTGATGGGCACTTAGGTTGGTTCAATTTCTTGACTATTGTGAATAATGCTGCAATGAACATGGTAATGCAGAGATCTCTTCAATATATACTGGTTTCATTTCCTTTGGATACATACCCAGAAGGGAATTGCAAGATCATGTGGCAGATCTGTTTTCAATTTTTTTGAGGAACCTCCATACTGTTTTCCATAATGGCTGCAGTAATTTACATTCCCACCAATAAGTGTTGCACAAAGGTTCTCTTTTCTCCACATTTTGACCAACACTTACCTCTTATCTTTTTTTTTATTATAAAGATGTGGGGTACAATTCAGGGTTAGGTATACAAATGTTGATTATGCAGGTACCCTTGTTAATGAGATTTGCCCCTCCCTCCCCTAGCAGTTTCCCTCAACTGCCAATCCTACTCCCGCCCCAACAGTTTTCCACTACTATCAATCCCTGTCTTATAGTATTATAATTGTTCAAGGTCTGCTTATGAATGAGAACATATGGTACTCTGTTCTTTATTTCTGTGATAGATCACTGAGTATGATTGTCTCTAAATCCATCCAAGTTGCTGTAAAGTCCATATGCTTGTCCTTCTTTATGGCTGCATAATATTCCATTGTGTATATGTACCACATTTTAAAAATCCAGTCCAGTTTCGATGGGTAACATGATTGGTTCCATGTTTTTGCTATTGTGAGTAGAGCTGCAACAAACATACCTGTGCAAGTATCTTTTTTGTAGAATGATTTGAGTTTCTCTGGGTATTGCTGGGTCATATGGAAGGTCAATTTCTAGTTCTTTCAGAAATCACCACATTGTCTTCCAAAGAGGCTGTAGTAGTTTGCATTCCCACCAGCAGTGTAGAAGCGTTCCCTTTTCTCTACATCCTTGTCAGCATCTGTTGTTTGTTTTTTTAATGATGACCGTTCTGACTGGGGTTAGGTTTTTGTCTTTTTAAGAACAGCCATTCTAACAGGTGTGAAGACAGTCAGCAGAGACGCAGCAACTTTCTGTAAGAGACTATAAACTTCCTGGCCACTGTCAAAGAAAAATTACACTTGAGAATTCAACAGGCAAAGAAGGCTAATGTAATAGGGGAGAGAGAGAGTAAACTCAGCATTATGGGAACAAAAGACAGAGGGCTTTTAAGCTAATTGGAAGAAAAGTAGTGGAAGACAATGGAGGTAAATTGGTTAATGTTATTAGACTATCTCTGTTTGCGAATTGGTTAAACTAGTCAGTAGGTAGGCTCTAATGCTCCCATAGAGTCTGAGAGAGAGGAGAACTGTCTTTCTTGAAGACTGCATTTCAAAAGAATGGCTCCAGGGCTCTTGAGAAAGACATTCTTTGAGTTTTAAGATTGGCAAGAGGCTAGGACATTTATCTACATTTCAAAGAGGCAGAGAAAGGATTTGCAATGAAAAGATTTCTAAAGTAAGTACTCTAAGACGAAGGAGGTCAAGAAGCTATGGTCAAGAAGAAACTGATTCAGAGGTTAGTCAAGCCGAGGGGACATGCTAAGGTCATCTTGGTCACTACCCAGATCTTCATGGCAGGAGCAAAATGTACAGAAGATAACATAGTGGTGAGTGAGGATGATATTAACCTTCTCAGAGCTTAATCATCTGTCTCTAAACAATTTGATATATATTCCTGCATATTTTAAAATTCTTTGGTAACATTTATTATGAATATTAATATTTAAAAAAATATAAGATTGTAGTAAATGCATTATTTTTAAACTTGTTTTTCTTCCTTCACATAACAATGTCTCAGACAACTTATTTGAGGACATAGCTATATACCTGATTCTAAAATTTCTTTTCAGATTTCTTTAAGTATATGAGTTTTCTTTGCTTTTATATTAAAGCTTCTTCATAATAATAGCATTATCATTTTACTTTTACATGGCTGAAGGGAGCTAAAATGGAATAAACATCTACTATGTACCATTATGGTTCTAGCCTATTTAGGTATTAATATTTCTTTATCCTGCTAGAAAAATTCTAGTTCAGAGAAATCAAGTAATTTGTTAGTTATTAAATAATGAGAGGGTAATTCAAACTCAGTTGTATGACCACAAAGAACTTGATTTTTCTGTTACATGATTCAAAGTCCTTTAAAATATATTGGCTAGCTAATATGCAGACCCAAATATTAGAAGGAAATGACCATACAAAAGTACACACAACTCATTTTAATTGCCGTTTGCTTAAATAAGTACTTCAAATGGTATGCCTTGATTCACTCAAACTTTTTAACTTCTGTCTGTGTGAAACCCTATCATCTTTCAAAGTCTCATCATGATTCGCTTGGACTCTCACCAGGGAAGACAAATCTGATGACAGGCCCACTGCACTCTCTAAGCGAATTTATTACTCTTGCCTTTTCCACCCGGTTAAAGCCTTGGGGAATTAAGAGGAAACGTTTATTTACTAAAAATAGTAAATTCTTAATTTAGTAATTGTCTGAAAAATTTTAGAATTAAAGACATACTATGAATAGTGTAATCGAGGAAGAAGTTCAAGACGATGTGCTGCTAATCCCTGTGTAGGTAAGATTTATAGTTGCTAATGTATTGTTATGTGTCAAGCGAAAGGGAGAAGTCAAAATGTAGTAACTCAGCTAAAGAACAACCTTTTTAACATTTGCTTAAGCTTTATCATACTTTGCCAGCGGTTTGTTCCACGTACAGAACCAGCTTTCTGGAGCTAGCTATTGATAATGTTTTGCAACTCCCAAGTATGTCTTGTACTGATTATTTCTCTATTATAGGCATTTATTTCCAGATATATAAGACCAAGCTGACCTAATCTATTGTACGTAATCAGTCTTTCGTGACTGCCCACCTGCCCACCAGAGGCTGAATTCCCTGAAGTCACAGGACTGGTTGCACTGAAAACACCAAGGACACAAGACCGGTGTTATCAATACTCAGAAATGCCGCTGCTGGAGATTGTTAAAGAATTAAGCCGGGCCCGGTGGCTCAGCCTGTAATCCCGCGCCTTTGGGAGGCTGAGGTGAGTGGATTGACTGAGCCCGCGGGTTCGAGACTCGCCTGGGCAGCGAGACCTCATCTCTACAATAAATCAAAAGAAATAAGCCGGGTGTGGTAGCCCGCGCCTGTAGTTCCAGCTACTCAGAAGGCTGAGGCGGAAAGATCGCCGGAGCCCAGCAGGTCGAGGCTGCGGTGGCCGGGAGCGGCCACTGCACTCCAGTCTGGGCGACAGAGTGTGACTCCAACTCAAAAAAAAAAAAAAAAAAAATGACCCTGTCTCCTTACTAAAGCTTTAAAAGGCCCTTCTTTCTCAGTCCTCTCACTGTACTGGCTCTTAGTGTCAGTCTAATTCTTTTTTGAGTGAAATAAACTCTTTTGGTTTGACTTTTCAATTCTTTGCTTTATTCCAGCATCATCCCCCCCGCCCCCCCGCCTCAGTTTACCTTAACACCAAGGCTCTGGGAATAAGGATTTCTTATATTTCTCATGTTTGATTTGAAGTTGTTTATCTAAATGTACTGAGGTAACTTCTTTGATTGTTGCAACTTCCCATCCTCCCCTAAGGAACTATCAGCAAGGTTAGATCTTGGGTCATGGGGTCTGGGGGCTGATGAAGCGATGAGAAGATCGTGAGTCATGCCCTGTTAATTTAGCCTTGGAGGTGGGTGAGGGGCAATGGAGTATACATTCTGAGTAAGTTATACTGTTGAGAAGTGAATTTTTTGGGTGAATACCCTGTCTGGCTCCCTGATTCCATGGTATCAACTTAAACAGCCCAGGGTGCCTGAATGAAACGTAATTGTATACCTAACCCTTAACTGTACCCCACAACATCATAACAAAAAATAAATAAATAAATTAAAAAAACCAAAAAAACCCCCCAAAACCAAATTAAACAGCCATTTCTCCCAGCCTTTTGCCTCTTATTTCTGATTGACTCCTAGGTAGCGGCAGGCTTGTTAGGCAGGACATGGTAGCACAGTAATCTGATGTCTCTCTAGAGCATCATGACCTCCGTATAGAGACAATCTACCGAATTATAAATGGAAAACTACAAAGATGTATGCAAATATATTTCCATGTTGAGTAAATCAAGATCAACCCTTATCTCCAACAAAGCAAGGCTAATGAATTGTCAATGAAGAATGAAAGGACAGACCGAGAGTGGGAAGCCATTTTTCATCTTGTTCCTAAACCCTGACACAATGATGAGAAAGTAGAAGCTGTGCTTTTGGAGAAATGCACACTCTAGGCATAATTAACTTTACTGACTTTGTCTTTTCAGAAACAGACTTCCAGGTATCTGAGGTATCTCATAGTGGCAATCAAGCTTGCCTAGAGGAAAGGGAATTTACAAGGCCTAAGACATCATGCATTGGGCAAGGACTGTAAAAGTCATGAAACTTGTAATTACAAAAGTTGTGACCGCTCAGAGGGAGTGCAGGTGGGGATTCGATCTTCCAGTAAATTGGGTACTATCTACAGGGAAGCCAAGGATCCCCCGAAGCTACCCATTGGGAATGCCTATGAGATAAGGGGAGGTGCACCCTCCACTAGCTCTAAGGAATGTCGTTTGGGGAGGTGCAGGAGAATTAGAATCGTTGTCACGCCCTTCTCTGGGGGTTATGATAATGTGGGTGGACATTAATGGCTCTCTGTGTCACAGGATCTCCAGGACATTCACAGATGGTCGACAAGGAAGTCACAGCAGTCACGTGCAACATCTCCAAAAAAAGGATTTAAGCCAGGACTCTGGGGAACTACGGGGCCACACTCACCTAGAGTGTAGGCCCACTCCCTGTCTGTGGGGGAGTGGTGGTGAACTTTTCTTAAATAAATCTTTTCTTTCTTAACTTTTTTATGTGTTGCAATTCTTTGCATCTACTTGGGTCTCTGGGTTACCAGCGTGCACCTCCGACTTGCCAGCCCTGGCAGTGCTGCTCACCTCCCTGGGCCTCTCCACCTTCACCCAGTCCGTCTGTACCCTAACAAATTATGTTGGACTTTCATATTCTGTGGGTATATTAATCAAAAGGTTAGACAATCCATTATTCTTCATAGTAAATGGTTCATTTATGATTTTCATTTGTTGGGGAGTCTGTTAACTTCGCAATTGACAATAGTCTGATTTTGTGTCAAGAGGGAGATCTGAGATTTATTTGCCCATTGTAGGTTCTTTGGCATAGAATGGAGGAGGTCAAAGATAGATAAAGTGTTCTGGATTTAAACCTTTAAATGTGTCATTTTTCTCTTTGCTTTTACAAGTCTTAATTGTAAAGTAGATACAAACATTACACAGGCAATTGAACTAGAGTAAGTGAGTCAGTAAATATGAGTCATCTTAAAAACGTATTTTAATGCTCTTTAATTCTGGGATTCTGGGATTCTATGAGATATGCTGATCCAAGTTCATCCCAGGAGTCCGTCATTAACATGAAGCTTTTGACTTTTTGTCTTGCTTGTTTAAGTTAGACCTATTGTCTTCTTTAGCACTGTGTTCAAACCACAAAAAGTAGTTGCATTGAAGATGTGGAAATACAGAGAATGAAACAGCTGAAGGAAGAAGAGCTTGGCTTTAGGCAAGAAAATACATTTGTGAGAACAATAAAAAAATGTAGATCTAGATGGTGAGGAATAGAAGGAGTAATTGCGTATATCATCTTTTCCCACACTGGGGCCCATGGCATATTATCTCAATATTTTCTCATGGAGCATTTCTAAATCATTTTATACTGGGAAGTTTGAGAAGGGGAAATAGTCAAGTTAGGCAGCTATTCATTTGAAAGTTGATTTTTTTATTGCAAAGTTCAAACTTTAAATACTTTTTGTGGTCTTGCAAAGCTCATTTTTTTTCATTAATTCATCCATCCATCCATCCATTTAGCATCCATTCATTCATTATCCATCGACTTCCCTATCCTTCTATTCAGCCATCCACCCACCCATTCTCTACCTACTTGAAAGTCTGTGGTGGGACTCACCTGAACCCAGGAGGTCGAGGTTATAATGAGTCATGATTGTGTCACTGCACTCCAGTCTGAACAACAGAGTAAGACTTCAATTAAAAAACATTTTTATTGACACATAGTAACTTACATATATGTGGAATGCATGTGATATTTTGACATATGCATACAACATGTAATGATCTAGTCAGGGTAATTAGGGTATACATTTATCACTTCTTTGTGTTGGGAAAAGTCCAAACCTTCTCTTCTAGATATTTTGAAATGCACAGTAAATTATTTTAAATTATATTCACCCTATGGTGCTATTGAACACTGGGACTTATCCCTTCTAACTATGTTTGTGCCCTCATTCCTCAGATCTTAGTTCTCTTTTTAATTTTGACTCTAACTTCCTTTGAGCATCTCCTTTAGAATATGCCATTGCTACCAAAAATATTTTAGCAAACTTGGATGGATAGATGGATGGGTAGGTGGGTGGATGGATGGATGGATAATGAATGGATGGTTGGTGAATGGATGGATGAGTAGGTGGATGGATATGGATGGATGGATGGATGGATGGATGGGGACTACCATGTACTTGATTGGTTGACTCGTTGTTGTTAAGTTTTCCCCCCTCTCTCTATCCTCATCTCTGACATCAGGCTTGCTGATTTTTTGACATTTCCCTGGTGTAGACTGCTTTGTGCTTTGGTTCTCCATCTGCTCTTCTAATCTTGCTTCATTTTCAATTCTGTTTAGTTAACACTTTTAGTCCTTTACCCTCTCAGGTGACTGAATAAATAGCCTTAAGATCTATTTCCTCCACATTATTCTCCATTAAAGAGATTGACTTGGTTTTTGGCTGATATTATCTACGAATCAGCAACATTTATGGACATGTTGTTTTTAGTGAAATTAAGCAATATAACACTGGAGAAACAACTAGATTTGCATTATAGACATGGGAGAGTATCCTGATAGATTTTATTTTTCAGGTCCTTTATACTTAAAAAAAAATCAAACTCTGAGCCAGGTACAGTGGCTCACGCCTGTAACCCCAGCAAGAGGATTGCCTGACTCCAGGGGTTCAAGACCAGGCTGGGCAACTTGGTGAGACCTTGTCTCTACAATAAATAAAAAAGTTAGCTCAGCATGGTTGCGCACGCCTTTATTTCCAGCTACCTGGAAGGCTGAGATGGAAGTATTGCCTGAGCCCAGCGGGTCGAGGTTGTGCTGGCTGTGAGTGTGCCACTGCATTTCAGCCTGGGTGACAGGGTGAGATTCTGGCTAATAATAATAATAATAATAATAATACTCTAGTTATAATGTACATGTGCAAAGCATATGCAATCATGTTGCAGTTCATCTTATGTTGGTACAAGAGTAGGGGTTTTATGCAAAAATATGAATATATAAAGGAGCACGGGGTATATAAAACTATCTGATTGCATTAATGGCTGTGGGATATAAGTTGAGTAAGAAGAGAAAGAAGGGAAGCAAGGACAGGAGGGAGGTAAGATCATGGATCATAACATAGCAAGTGAATTGTTGGGGTTGGGAGTAAGAGAGCTAGAAGATGGAAGGTGGTGGCTACAGAATAGAAAGATTGACATTGAATTTTTGGCAGAGGTCCAGTCTTTGGCTATTAGGGTTTGCCCATGGGAAAGAGTGGAGAAGTGGTGTGGAGGGAAAGATCGTTTGACAGGAGGTAAAAGAACTGAAAGGCCAGGGTGTTGAATACATCTCCTGTGGGATTGTTGAGATGCTGAAACATTGTAGTAGTGGAGAAAAGATCAGTGAGCCAGGAAGCAAAATCTTTAGTGAATGGTAGACAGTGACCGGGAGAAGGTAGGTGATTGCAAAAAGGAGGAGCAGTGTTTGTCAATTCTCATGATATGCACATTAAGGGAGCTGTGGTTTTTGAGGGGAAGGGAAGAGAAATAATTAGGTAGCAGATATGAAGTGCCCATATGTCTGACTTCAGGTTCTGTGCTTCATAGTGGTGAGAGAGGAAAACACAGCAAATGTTGAAAAGTCTTCTTTGAAGAGGTCAGTTCTAGTAAGAGAAATAGGGTGTCAGGAACTTTCTGAGTAGGGACCAAAACCCATGGTATTTTGATGAAGGATGACCCGATCCAGAGTCTAGAGAACACAATGGGAGGGCATGGGGGGTAAGAGAGGTGGAAGATCCAGTTCTATGAGGGTGTAGAAAAAAAAGCTGTATGAAGCTGGGTGTGGTGGCTCACATCTATAATCCCAGCACTCTGGGAGGTGAAGGAGAGAGGATTGCTTGAGCTCATGGATTCGAGACCAACCCAGGAAACATAGAAAGACCTCGTCTCTATACTAAATCAAAAAATTAACAGGGCATGTTGGCGCATGCCTGTATTTCTAGCTGCTTGGAAGACTGAGGTGGAAGAATTGCCTGAGCCTAGCAGGTCGAGGCTGCGGTGGCTGCGGTGGCCGACAGCTTGCCACTGCACTCCAGCCTGGGCAACAGAGTGACTCTGACTCAGAAGAAAAAAAAAAGGAAAAGAAAAAGTTGTATGAATGTAAAAGTCCAGATGATGATGGATGACTTGAGATTCCTGGACATCTTTCACTGAACTGAAAAAGAGAAACTCCTCAGTCTCTAAAGGGGAGGCAAAGTCATTTGCAGCTTCCGATGAGTACTAAAAAGAGAAAACCTGCAGTACCAATTAACCCAGAGAAGTAAGACATGTTTTTCAGAAGAGAAAATAATTTAGTCTTGTATTTTTCTAAAGAATTAGGTTAAGATGACAAAATGAATTCTTCAGTATCTGATGGTGGTTTGGATGTGTATATTGACATGTTTTAGTCACATATTTCCAGAAAATATTCAATAACAATCTAGAAAACTTTCATCTTTCAACAATTTATTTTATCCAGTTTACATAACATGTGACACTATAACATGACACACACCCTTTCTAAAACATATCTCTATATTATCCTTCTTCAAAGGTAGAGTCAGTAATACAAAGGGAGAATTTGACATAGTATAAAAGTCTCATGACTGAAGCTTTACTTCATATGATCTGAATTCTCTAGTTGAGAGTTTGTTCCAATATTTAATTTGCTGACCTTGACCTTTTGTTCCAATATTTAATTTATTATTAAATCTCTGAAAGGCAGACTGAAGAAAATGATTTAAATAAAAAAGATAGTAAGGACTGAAGAGCTTATCTAATCTAACAGTTTTATTTTTAACATGGAAGAAAACAGTCTTGCTTTGAAAATTTAAGAGATGTAATTGAATGGGTTCTGAGGAGACTAGGATTAATCATAACCTGTGCCACCACAGAGGTGCCGCTTGCCAATGCTAAACTGATGTGGACTGAAAAAAGCAGAGAACTTTCTCTAATTCACTGGTAGGAGGGAATTGACTCTAGGTGCAATTCTGACAACCACCACCACCATTTATTTAATCTTTACTCTGTATCTGGTACATCATTTCTTTTAAAACATCTTAACTACCGTGTAAGGTAAGTTGATATTATCATTCTAATAGGTGAGAAAATTGAAGATGGGAGTGGTTGCTCAGGTTATTCTGCACATAAATGGCAGGAATGAGATGCAGCCCTAATCTGTCTGATTCCCATGCCTACACCTTCAAGCACTCTACAATATTTCCTCTTATATTCTTTCCACCAAAAACATATTAAATTACAATTTCTAAAGAAGTCATTGAAAATTCACTAGTTTCTTCCCCTCTCCAACCTTAACACCACGCTTTGATCCTCAGGGGTGACTCTAGAGATGTTTGTATTATCCTTTAATTACCTGAATTCTTTCATTTAGCACTTAGCAAAGTACAGCAGAGATGGAGAAGGAAGGTCATGATCAGAATGGCTAATTAGAGTGTTCTCTTCTAATGAAGTCATAAAATACTTCATAATTTCACTTGTTTCATCTTTGGTTCTTTTTAAATCCTATAAAATTATTATAAAGAAAAAAGGCATAATATGAAGTGCAAGAGTAATATAGTTCAGAAAATTGTGATTGTCAGATGGTGGTAGAGACAGGTTGCAGGGAAGTATAGGTGAGTTCTGTAATTTTAGAACAATATTAAATTATTGTATCAAATTATTCATCATAGTAATAAGGAGATTCTGTAGTGTCATATAGAGAGTCAGAGTTAGCACTGTTGTAGGGAAGTTCTGTTGTTTCATACAACTCAGTGGTCATTGTAAATGCTGCGAAGTCGGCTAGACCAGCTGCAGAGAAGGTGCTGGCAGAGGCAGTGGTATTTTGCACAGGAAGTTGTAGCTGTGAATGTAACAGTCATGTGGGAAATTATAGTTGGAGCGTCAGTCATTTCATACATGGTGGTAATCTCTTCTGTGGCAGAGGAGTTGTTTGGATGGTGGTGGTAAGAAGAGCGGTAGTAATGAGGGAAGTTGACTTCTGAGTAGTTGGATCTAGTCTCTTTGGAATAAGTGGGTGTGGGCATTGTCTTGGTCAAGATGGCTGTGGATGTTGTCTTTGATTAGATGGTCGAGAATGTTTTCTTGGATCTCATAGATGTGTACATTTGTTTCCATGAAGTGACTGTAGATTGGCTTTGGTGTGGCCTGGCTTATTTCAATGAGTGGTGTTGAATTAGGGTTCTTTTGTCTAAATCTTCTTTTAACAAATTAGTTTCTATGTGGAACAGGCTAGTTTTTTGTTTGCAGATTAGAATTGATTTTGGTTAGTTGAAGCTTTCTCTGAAAGACTGTCTTTGAAAGAGATTTGAGTGGTCTTACAACTCTTTTAGCAGATGTATTTGAAGGAAATTGGGATTTTGGGGGCTGTCATTTAGAGTGTGATAGTGGCCCAGAATGTAATGAGCTGAGTCTATTGAGAACAATTGATTTGGAATGGAGGCTTTTTTGAATTAGGTTATTTTGATGAATTTGTGTCTGCCTAGATTTGCTTTGAGTTTTTGCGTCATACTTGATTGGGTCTATTTTTGGTTGACTGGCTTTGTCTGAATGAATTTGGAGTTTTGTCAGTTATTTGGGGGTAAGTGACTTTAAAATAAGTTGCTTTCAATACTTGATCTACTTGTTGACTGGACAGTTAAACTGTGGTGATGTTGAGGCAAGATGGATCTTTGTGGATTTGGATTTGGAAAAGACTTGGCCAGATAAATATAACTGTCTTCTGTGATTGAACCCATTGTTATTTCTTGACTCTGATTGGCCTGAATATAGACTCACATAAGAACAATCACAGTTAATATCTCTATTGTAAAATCTTAAATTATGAAGAATTAGGAACTTTTTTTTTTTTGAGTTGGAGTCTCACTTTGTCACCCAGACTGGAGTGCAGTGACTGCTCCCGGCCACCGCAGCCTCGACCTGCTGGGCTCCCGCAATCCTTCCGCCTCAGCCTTCCAAGTAGCTGGAACACGTTACCACGCCCGGCTAATTTTTTGATTTATTGTAGAGATGAGGTCTCGCTGCCCAGGCGGGTCTCGAACCCGCGGGCTCAGGCTATCCACTCACCTCAACCTCCCAAAGGCACGGGATTACAGGCTGAGCTACCGAGCCCATCTTGAATTTCTTAAATGATTTTTTTTATTACTCTGTCACTAGATTAAGCTTACAAACTTCTGTTTTGTGCCCTGGCTAAGAATAAATTTTTATTTTTTATTTTTTAAGTTTTTATTTTAAAGATGTGAGAGTCTTTGAACCTTTGTAAAGGAACATATATATATATATATATATAATATATATATGTATATATATATATATAAATTACTGTAGTCATCCACAGTTCTCCATTGATAACTTTCTAAAACTTCACACAATTTCAGTGTTGGGAGGAGCTTTACAGACCATCTAGTCCAACTACTATGCTCAATAAAATTAAATGTAAAGCAAAATTTTGATTGAGAATGGAAAGCTATACATATAATGAGCACAAGAGCAAGAATTGGATATTTTTCTATTAAGGATTGGTATTTATATCTCTTTGCTAACTCCTTCAAGAAGTCACTTCAGAGTAACATCAAGTCAAATAGAATTAAATTGAGAAAAATGCCATAAATACCTTTAGTATCTTCAACATCTTTCTTAATTTACAATTATTAAGAAAAATGAATGCAAAATTTTAATGTATATAAGAAAGTAATGCAATTTCATTTATATCATTAAAAAAGAAGTGGAGACACTTGTGGAATAAACTAAGAGAAAGGCAGAAGAAAAAGCAAATTTGGGTGAGTCGACTTCTACTCATTCTACACACTTTTTGGGGTGGTTTTGTTCACTCATTTGTCAAGTATTTAGTGAGTATTCAGTATTAAATGTTTGCTAGTGTTTGTGATATATTAGTGAACAAATCAGATAAACTGCTAACCTAAGTTACTGGTGGTTTATAGTAAGATGGTAGTACATAGAATTTATATTTTAGCAGGTGGAAAAATATAATAAACAAAATAAGAGAAAATTATATACTATGCTAGGAAATGATAGACACTGAGGTAAAAAAATAAAGATGGGAAGGAGAGGAATAGAAGTGCTGGGTTGGAAAAAAATTTTAATTCAAAGATGGTAGTATTCTGGGAAGAACTCATCACCAAAATTATATTTGCACAAAGACTTTAAAGAGTTGAGGGAGCAAACTATGTAGGTTCTGGGCAAAAAATGTTCTAAGCAAAAAGAACAGCAAATGTAAGGGCATTGAGGCAGGACCATGTCTGAGAAAAAACAGTGGACCAGTGTGACTGCAATGAAGGGAGTTGGGAGAATAGTAAGAGATGAGGTCAAAGAGGTAGTGGGGGTCAGGAAGCAATCATGTAGACCTCTGTAGGACACTGTAAATACTTTGGTTTTTAGTCAGAGTGTGAAAAGAGAGTTTGAGCAGAGGAGGAACATGATTCAACTTGGCCACTGTGTTGAGTAGAGACTGGAGGAGCAATGATAAAAGCAGACCAGACAAGAGATCCTTAAAATAGACCAGGTGAGAGATTATGCTGGTCTAGATCAGGATGGTAATAGACAGTAGTAGAGGTGGTGAGAAGTTGTCGATCTAGCAGCATCTATTGGCAGAGATAGGAGAAAATGAGGAATCAAAGATAATTTCAAATTTTTTGACCTGTGCAACTAGAAAATGGAGTCGAGCTGGGCACGGTGGCTCACGCCTGTCATCCCAGCACTTTGAGAGACAGAGGCGAGAGAATTGCTGAGCTCAGGGGTTTGAGACCATCCTGAGCAAAGTGGTGAGGGCTCATCTCTACAATAAATAAATAAATAAGCTAGGAATGGTGGTGCATACCTGTAGTTACAGCTACTTGGAAGGCTGATGTAAAAGGATTGCCTGAGCCCAGTAGGTTGTGGTGTGGTGACCGTGAGTGTGTCACTGCACTCCAGCTGGGACAGCAGAACTCAAAAATCAAAAACAAAACAAAAAAGATGGAGTTGCCATTAATAGACATGGGAAAGATTGCAGGAGAAACTGAATGAAGAAGAGGAATGGTGAGGAACTCAATTTTGGGTATAAATGTAGAAACTTACTGGATGGTCATTTGTATGTGTAGAGTAGGAGGTTGGATAGAGATAACTTATGAAGTTCCTGGATGAGGTCTGGCTTGAGATAGTAATTTTTGCATTATCACCGTGTAGATGCAGTTTCAAACTACAAAGCTGGATTAAAATCACCTAAAGGATGAATGTAGATAGAAGAAGAAAAGGTTTAGGGACTGAGCTCTAAGGCATTTCATCATTTAAAGGTCAAGCAGATAGGGAGGAATAGGCAAAGTAAAAGGGAAAGAAATGGCTAATCATAGCTGATAAGAATGATCTAGTAAAGAGTGAAAAAACTCACAAGAGAAACAGGAAAGTTATTGGGGTATGTCTTCTTGCCTTCAGTAAGCAAGAAGGCAAACTATCTAGTGTGTACATGGAGAGATTTATCTATGCAAAGAGTTTGGACTATTCAGAACACATAAGTTTGGTCGAGAGTATGTAGGTATAGGTATGACAGTGGGAACTTGTGAAGTTTCCTTTTTAATTGCTTTTATTTTCTCTGTAAAATGAGATGTAATATATTTGCTAAGAAAGAGAATGGAGGAGCGGGTGATAATGAGAGACCATGGATTCTAATTTTGCTAAATAGAAAATTGAGAATACGAAGGAAGTTAAGGACAATAAAATACGCTCAAAGGATTTAGGGCGGTCGAGGACGATGGCTGGAAAGACTGAAGTGTTATTTGGGGAGCAGGATGGACAATTCAATCTTTTGAGAGAGCAGGATCAGGGTTTTGGAAAAATTTTCTACGTGTAATTGAAATCACCAAGAATTAAGACAAGAATAACATCATCCAGTGACAATGAGGCTGGTGCCAAGACCTCTGAGAAATGAGGGCTAGTAAATTGGGTCAACTAGATAGGTTGGTGGGTGGTGTAATCAGATGATGTGAAATTCAGAGCTAGAGGTTTTCAGGAATATGGGAGGAAAGACTGAGCTGGAAGCAATAATCAGAAGCAAAGAGATTAGCTATCACACCTCCAGGTCTGGTGGAGTGAGGGAAAGGGAAATAAATCAGCCACCTCTTGAGAGAGGTATTGGGGAAGCCAGGTTTCCAGGGAACAGACTGATTTCTGTTAGAGCGAGAAGGAATTGGGAGCATTCAGGGAAGATATTTGGGATATACTTTCTCTCAAACTTATAGCCTCTATTCTCCCCTTATGCTACAGGCTCTTAAATTTGAATCTCCTCACCAGCTTTCTCTCTTGAGTTCTGAATTACTGCTAATATGATGAAATAAGGACAGTTAAAAATACAAACGGGGCAACCCTTTTGAGTCCTCTCCCACTGTGGGTGCTTTTCTGTCTTCTCAATAAATCCTGCTTTAAAAAAAACCAAACAACCCAAAACAACAACAACAACAACAACAAAAACCAAGCCCTTGAGCTTATGTTATATTGTCACTGCTTAAAAAAAAAAATTATACCAGAACATATAGGTTGTTCCCCATTATCCATGAAGATTTGCTCTAAGACTCCCTGTAGATATCAAAATCCTTGGATGCTCTTGAGTCCCTTATATATAATGGTGTAGTATTTGCTTATAACCTCCTGTGAGCTTTAAATAATCTCTTTAAATAATCTCTAGATTGCTTATAATCTATAACACAGTGTAAGTTTTATGTACATAGTTGTGATACTGTATTTTTTAGGGAATAAGGACATGAAAAAAAGTCTGTACATGTTTGGTACAGATGCCACCATCCATTATTTAGATTTGTGGTTAGCTGAATTCACAGTTACAGAACCCACAAACAGAATGTCACATGCCATATCTGAATAGATATTTTGCTTTAAAGTAGTAACTTGAGAGCTTGCATTTCTTTTTTAATAGTACTGTTCTTGCTCCAAGGTGATTTTGGACCTTTTTTTTTTACAATTTGCCTTTAAAATTGATTTATTAAGCACATATGAAAATGTATATCCTTTCTTTATCATCATATAGATTATGTATCTCTCTACTACAGTATTTGGAGTCAAAGATGAACCACAGTGAAAATTTTAAAGTGGTGATTAAAGTCACTGTCCACTGCCAGAGTTGAATAAGGAGAGAGAAATTGTGATTGCTGCTTCTCTTACCAAGAAGCATACGCTTAGAAACCAGAGAATTAGAAATAAGATTATCATGCTTAATTGCCTCATCCTAAAAAAAAGTCAGAATATTATTATGTTAGTCACATTGATGAGTGCATTGAAACAAAATTCTTATTTTTTCAAAAGGCATAGTTTGAGAAGGTCTCCATATTTATTCTACAGATGAATCTTTTATTTTTTTATTTTTATTTTTTATTTTTTTTTTTGTTTTTTTTGAGTTGGAGTCTCACTCTGTCGCCCAGACTGGAGTGCAGTGGCCGCTCCTGGCCACCGCAGCCTCGACCTGCTGGGCTCCGGCAATCCTTCCGCCTCAGCCTTCCAAGTAGCCAGAATTACTGGCATGCGCTACCACACCCGGCTGATGTTTTGATTTATTATAGAGATGAGGTCTCGCTGCCCAAGTGGGTCTCGAACCCCCGGGCTCAGGCAATCCACTCACCTCAGCCTCCCAAAGGTGTGGGATTACAGGCTGAGCCACCAAGCCGGCTCAGATGAATCTTTTAATGATGAGGAAGGATGTTTATAATATAAATAAATGCAAAGATCAGCCTCTTTGAAAAATATATTTATGGAAAAGAGCTCAAGTAAGTAGAGCACTCCTGATATTTTTAGAAAGAGCATTTTTCCCCCTGCAATTAATGTGCAATATCTA
Source organism: Cephalopachus bancanus (assembly GCA_027257055.1). Lineage (NCBI taxonomy): Eukaryota > Metazoa > Chordata > Mammalia > Primates > Tarsiidae > Cephalopachus > Cephalopachus bancanus. The sequence goes on along the minus strand of JAPVLO010000030.1, from coordinate 1,382,296 downwards.
TAGGATATTCAGGTACAAAGAGTGTAACAAAATCCCTTTCAATAAAAATGTTTGAATCTGTGTCTCACTCTGTCGGCCAGGTTGGTATGCAGTGGCATGGTCAATCACAGCTCACAGCAGCCTTGAATTCCTGGGCTTAGGCAGTCCTTCAACCTCAGCATCCTGAGTAGCTGGGACTACAGCTATGCACTATCATGCATAGCTCAGTTTTTGATTTTTTTTTGTAGAGACGAGGTTTTGCTATGTTGCCTAGGTTGGTGTCAAACTCCTGGGCTCAAACAATCTGCTCTCCTCAGTCTCTCAAAGTGGTGGGTTTATAGGCATGAACCACCACACCCAGCACAAAATCCCATTTCTATGTATCACTTGGTTTTTGAAAAGCCCTGTAAACTACAACTCTTCTGTTCTATGAAGATTCTTATATGTTTACAGAGAAGTATTCTCTGTAAAAAGTTAGAGGATATTTGTGCAATATATCCCTTCCATATCTAAAACAAAAACAAAAGCAAAAAAAAAAAACCTTCCAGGAAAGGTATAAAATCCTGGAAACTTATTACTAAAGTATTAATTTTACTATGTGGTATGATTTAAAATTATACAAACAATTTCTGGTATGTGGCAGACATTTCTAAGGCAGATTTGTAGCTATATATTAAGTGAACAAAGAAATTCATTTCATTTTCTTTTGGTGGTTGAGAATGAAAAATATTTAAAGACTAATACAAGAGTGAGAATTTTGGAAATAAATTGTGAGCAAGTGTATTTTCCTTTGTTTCCCTAAATTAGTATAGTTTTTTTTACTCCAGTAAAGACAATTGCCAGGCACAATGGCTCATGCCTGTAATACCAGCACTTTGGGAAGTGGAGGCAGGAGGATTGCCTTAGCCCAGGGGTTCAAGACCAGTCTGGGCAACTTGGTGAGACCTTGTCTCTACAATAAATTAAAAAAAAAATTAGCTGAATGTGGTGGCAAGTGCCTGTGGTTCCAGCTTGGAAGGCTGAGGTAGAAGGATCATCTGAACCCAGAACGTCGATGCTACCAAGGCCATGAATGTGCCACTACACTCTAGCCTGGACAACATAGTGAGACTCCAACTCAAAATTAAAAAAAAAAAAATAGTTTAGTGAATTTTAGAGAAGACAAAGAAAGTTTTAAACTTTAAAACCAATTTATATAAAATTATTGTATATTGAGGGCAGAACTGAGTCCCATTTAACGTGAAGTTATTGGAGAAATACAAATACACGAAAAAGTTGTGAGAAGAGGAAAGAAAAAGGATCAGGGAGAGAGGAGCAGAGAAAAAAGGGGACACAAGAGAAAGACTTGAAAGAGACAACTTAATGGATCCAGGCCGGTCCCCTGTTCTCTCTGTGGGCATCTCCCTTGGGCAATCTCATCCAGTCTCTGGCTTCAATGACCACTTTCATGCTATTGTGCCCAAACCTGTATCTATATGACATATCTCTCCCAGAGATACAACATTGCATATCCCATATCCACTCCTTTGTCCATACTAATGTCCAATAGAGACTTCAAACTGACATCTCCAAAACTCAGTGATGAATTGCATTACCATTCACCCAATTGTTCAGAGCAAAAATCTGGAAGCCATTTTTGACACTCATTTGTCAAAACCCCTCTTCATTTCTCTCATCCTCTCCCCCCCATACTCTCCACATTATTACAGGAACTGGATCTTCTTTTTTTCATTTCACTGAGCACTTCCCAATCCTAGCCCTTTGACCTATTCCAGATCACCACCCGCAGTTCAGTTCCTCATCATTTCTCAATGTATCATAGTAATGGCCTCCAAACTGGAGCTCTGCTCTGGCTCCCAACCTTCTGTGACTCCCCACCGACTATGGCCAAAATGTCCTTTTAAAAAGGCAAATGCATTCATATTAATCTCTTGCTTTAAAATCCTTCATTGACTCTCCAGTTTTAGCATGAAATCCAAATTTTTTAGGATGATATGCAAGGTTCTCATTTTGTCCGTTTTTAAAAATGCCATTTACACCAACATAGAGGACTCAAAGTTTTTTTTAAACACCTTGCACTCTTGCTGCCTCTGTGGCTCTTACCTGGAATCTGCACTGGTTTCTCCACTTTCTGCTTCTCTCATGATTAGATAATTACTATTCATCTTGCACAACTTTGGCTACTGTCTTCAAGCCTTCCTACTCTGTCACCTTGCACCCAGTGTTGTCACCTGAACTATATTGTATTATCTGTTCTTTTCAGACCACCCCTACATACTCTCAGAGCTAGAGTTTCTTCTTACAAATGGACCTTAAAAACAAAACAAAAATAACAAAAACTCTGTATTATCTGGGAGAATGCCAAAGTCCTTGTTCGTAGCAAGCATTAATACAAGTTCCCTGAGTGTAGGTTGGAGTGAGAGGGAAGATCAGTAGATTACAAAGCAAATGTTTCAAATGCTCTTTTCTATCATACTGTTCATTTGAATAATGTACAATATACACTTTGAGATAGTGTTTAACTATAGACTAAACTTTATTGTTATATTTTTACATTGGGAGATGCTCATTATTTCATGTAAAGTTGATTTTTTTTTTTGAATGAAGAAGTTTCTTTTTTCCCCCACTGATTCCTGAAGATTTTGCACACACAGAGAATTAACTGGGGTTTTATGCATTTATTTTCTAACTTTAGATATTTAAGTTAGTTCATTTGTAATAACATTTTCTTTATTCTTTGAGAGATGATAGCTATCTAAAGATTACATTTAGATGGATGTTTAATTATTGCAAGTGTTTGGATAAATCATTTCATTTTTTACTTTTATTTTTTTTTGAGTTGGAGTCTCACTCTGTTGCCCAGACTGGAGTGCAGTGGCTGCTTCCGGCCACTGCAGCCTCGACCTACTGGGCTCCGGTGATCCTTCTGCCTCAGCCTTCCAAGTAGCTGGAACTACAGGCACACGCTACCATGCCCGGTTAATTTTTTGATTTATTGTAGAGATGAGGTCTCGCCAAGTTGCCCAGGTTGGTCGCAAACCCGCGGGCTCAGGCAATCCATTCACCTCAGCCACCCAAAGGCTCTGGATTACAGGCTGAGCCACCGAGCCTGGCTTCATTTTTGATTTTTAAGGGTTATTGGGGGCATAATAAATCATGGGAATAAAAAAATGACAGAGAAAAAAACACTTATAAGAAGAACATGATCATTTCATGTTTGGCACAGAAAAGAAAATAAGCCACAGGGTGTATTGGAATTTTTATGTTATGACATTTATTTTGACAAGTGCTAATTTAGCTTTTCTTTTACCTGTTCAGGTGAACATTAAGGAAAGTTAAACTATCCTAGAAAGAAAAGTTCATTCAAAGGAAAATTGTATGGTAGGGTGGTAAATAATATTTGCTACAAGTCTATCCTATGACAGGAGTATGCTTTATGGTAAGGCTCAATAGTGAACCAAACAGAATCTGCCCTCAGTGGAACAAGTGAGGGGGTCAAGTGCTGATTAAATAAATATACAAAAGAATACTCATTGAGGAACTGGAATAAAGTACAGGTGGCATGAGAGAGCATGTAATGGGACAATGCAAATCAGGAGAGGTGAGGCAGGGTTAGGGAAGACCACTTGGGTGAAGTGACCTGCAGAGTGATTAGAGCTAGTTAGACATTGAGTTATGGGATGAAAGTTCAAGATAAATCCCATTTAGAAAGGCAGCTTAACTTAAAAGTCCTATGTGACTGTAGGACAGTTGTTAACAGAGGAGTGATTGAGATAAAGCTGGAGGAGAGCCAGTGGTGATGCAGGGCTTTTCAAACTATGGTGTGGTTTTGGATGTTGTATTTCATCTCAGTTGCAAGGGTTGCTCCCAAAACAACTCTCCCCCAATAGAACAAAATTCCTTTCTTTACCACATACAGTCACCGAAAACTTTAAATCTTAATTAAAAAAAATTATGTCTCGCTTCTTTCTCTTAGGGCACATTTGAGTTTTTGGATTAGCTGAAATTAATATTTAATATTTCCTGGCATTTCTTATATGTACTTTTGATTAGGAGATCTATTGTAAACTGAACAATTTTAGGTAAAGCCCTTATTTCCAAATATTCATGTATTTACCCTGATAAAAGTTCCTTCTTGTCAGGTTGGATTTTATTAGTTATTGTATATGAGCTTCTTCTTGAAGCTAACTAGAAATTAAAAATAACAAAACAAAACAAGAAGAAGCTGTAGAAAAATACTAGTGATTATATATGGCCCTCCTAGTTGATTTCTATTGGATATGAACAAGGGTTTCAGGAGTTTATTTCCAGGCTGATGATCTTTTGTAAAACAAAGGGTAGTTGTAGTAAGTAGGAATTGGCAGGCATCCTTTGTATATACTTTTTACTTAAGCAAACACAGACTCAGATTTTTCCGGTCACAAATTGTACTTTCAGAGTCAGTTTTGAAAAACTATCTAAACTCTTTTGCATTCCTGGGAGGGTATCTACAGGAAGATCTTTTGTTGATAGAAACTTTTTGTTCTTGGTGTCTTTTTTTTTTAGTTGGAGTCTCACTCCGTCACCCAGGTTGGAGTGCCATGGCATGCTCACGGCCACCCCAGTGTCGACCTGCAGGGCTCCGGCAATCCACCTCAGCCTTCCAAGTAGTCAGAACTACAGGTGCATGCTACCACAACCAGCTAATTTTTTTTTCATTTATTGTGGAGATGAAGTCTCACCAAGTTGCCTGGGCTGGTCTGGAACCCTCAGGCTCAGGCAATCCACTCACCTCGGCCTCCCAAAGTGCTGGGATTACAGGCTGAGCCACCGAGGCTAGCCTCTTGGTGTCTTTTACTGTAATTTTATTGTGTCTAACATGCCTTCAGGAGGATCTGAACTATCAGGATAACTTAATATATTGAGCTTTTCCTGGAAATGACATCCGTCTGATGATACTCACTTGAGTCTTGAATAAAACCTTTTACGCTTGCAGCTTGTATTGAAAAAGAAAAGCTCACAAATTTTATTAATCTAGGTTGTCAGCCTCATGTGCTCAAGAGCAGGTATTCACTACTCAAATTGGTGGCAAAATTAACCGAACAGAATTGAGCTAAATCTTCTCAGATTTATTTCAGAAAAGGTCTTTTAAGAATCTGTTGAAGGAAACCTTGGATCCTCTGAGCTGATGATGACTCTGACATTTACAAGGGTAAACCCAATCTTTTTTTAAACTGTAGTACCACCGACTGAGCATTCAGCTTCAATGTTCTTAGGCTACCTTAAACTCAACATATCTGGAACCACATTCTTCACTTCTGCACAGATGGTTTCCCACCGGACTCCATCGTTCTTTTCACCATTCAAGTTCAGAGCACGGAATCTGTTTGTTACCACCTATATCTAATTAGCAGACACATTCTTCCTCTCAGTCCTCTTGCATATACAGATGTTTCTTACTAGTCCTCTGTCAAGGAACAACCCCTTAATGACCTTGCATTTGGATTATGGTAATAGCTTCTACATCCTTATTCCTGATTCTAGAATTCTCTCCAGTGCAAGATTTGCCATGCCCTTCGCTCCATCGTCAACTCCTCCCAAACACTTTCATCATGTCACATGTCTCCTTAAAAGATGTAAAATTTTTCTCATTGCTTAGTAGATAAGCTATGGCTATTCAAGTTGACTCCATATCTCTACCATCTCTCGCTTATTATTATTATGGGTTGAGTTGTGTCTCCCCCAAAAAGATATGTTGAAGCCTTAATCCTCAATAACTCACAATACAATCTTATCTGGAAATACGATCTTTGCAGAGGTATTCAAGTTAAAATGAGGCAACTAGGGTGGACCTTAATTCAATATGACATGTTGTTATAAAAGGGGGCATTTGTACACATTACAGATATTCACATGGGTAGAATACCACGTGAACACGAAGGTAAAGATTGGAGTGGTGAATGTACAAGCCAAGGAACAGTAAACAAGGCCAGCAAAACACCAGAAACCAGGTGAGAGGCATGGGGGACAGTCTTCCTTGTAGCCTTTAGAGGGAGCAAACCCTGGATGGCAACTTGGTTTTGGACACTAGAACTGTGAGACGATAAATATATGTCGTTTAAGTCACTCAGTTTGTGGTTCTTTTTTATAGAAGTCCTGGCAAACAAATACAACTGTCTACTGTGAACTTCCCTTTCAAGTAAGGTTATTTTGCTTTCCTTCCCCGGTACATCAGGCACAATTTTTTCTCCTCCTGGACCTCTCATCTTTTCTCTAAAGTTGTATCCAAATTTCTTTCAGACTCTGATTTAAGACAATGTTTCCAGAATCTTCAAATGTTCTTTGTCTTTTCTAAGCACTTACTGCTACCAGTCAGTTGACCCTGTCAGGTTGCTTTGAATTGTCAGTAATTTTTACTTACTTGCATTCATTTGCTTAATGGAAACTAATGATTTTTGGAGGGCTAGGGATAAATATCCTTTGTATTCTACATGTCATTCAGTGCAGTGTTTTGACTTGGAGAGTTGTTCTTCAAATATCTTGGTATAGTTAATTTTCTTAATTGATATTCAATTGTAGATATAATTGAGTAGGTGGATTGTTTGAAGAAGTTTTGAAGAATAAGATGGAAAGGTATGTATGTAATTCCAGCACTTTGGGAGGCAGAGGCGAGAGGATTGACTAAGGCTGCAGGTTTGAGACCAGCCTGGGCAACATGGTGAGATCTCGTATCCAAAAAAAAAATCAAGCATTAGCTGGGTGTGGTGGTGCACGCCTGTAGTTCCAGCTACTTGGAAGCCTGAAGTGGAAAGATCACCTGAGCCCAGCAGGTCAAGGCTGTGGTGACCATGAGTGTGCCACTGCACTCCAACCTGGGCGACAGAATGAGACTCCAACTCAAAAAAAAAAAAGAGAAAGGTATGTCAATAGGGTTAGAAGAGCAGGCGTGAAGATCTAGGAATGTCCCTAACAAAGATCTAGGAATGTCCCTTAGGAGGTTCTATTGTAGGTGGTCCAGGAACCAAATGTATTCAAGTAAGCGTTATTTGGGAAGACTAGCCTTATCTTAAGTTTTTGATATCTGGCAAAATGAATAACACTAAGTAAGTAATCACTGTTTTCTGAATGAATGAGAGGATGACAATGTGCATAGTTCATCTCTCCTGGATGTGAACAACCATTGCCTATACTGAAGATACTAGGCATAGAGAATTGAAGATAGTAAGCATAGAGAATTGCAGAATATCTTTTTTATTTTAGTGGATCAGAGATCTGTTCTTAGTTAGAGATTGGAGTTAATGAATACTTAATATAGTGAGACAAACTTACTTAAAAAATATTTTTTTTGTTTTTGTTTTTTTTTTTTTAGTTGTAGTCTCACTCTGTCGCCCAGAGTGGAGTGCAGTGGCCGCTCCCGGCCATCCCAGCCTCGACCTGCTGGGCTCCGGTGATCCTTCCACCTCAGTCTTCCGAGTAGTTGGAATTACAGGCATGCGCTACCATGCCCGGCTGATTTTTTTTTTTTTTTTTATTGTAGAGATGAGGTCTCGCTGCCCAGGCGGGTCTCGAACCCGCGGGCTCAGGCAATCCACTCACCTCAGCCTCCCAAAGTCACAGGATTACAGGCTGAGCCACCGAGCCTGGCTTAAAAAATATTTTAAATGCAAATTGGAGCTATTACCTACCTAAGATATTAAAACACTACTTTCTGCTAAATTCCAGGGATGGTATAATATAATTAATATGTAATGTTATACAGGGTTTTGATTTTCTAGTCAAATGTTTTAATACCTAGTACTTGTGAAAAACAATATGAAGTGAGCTTAAATAGGTGGCCTGTTTTATTTCATGACTAAATTTGTTGAGAGAGTTGTATGTGAGTTAAATGCAAAAAGGCTTTATATTAACAAAAAATATTTCTTCTAGTTAAAAAAATATGATTTCTAAGTATAACTGTTTTTATATTTGAAAGTCTTTTCTCTATGTTGTTTGTATGCTTATCTCTAGCACTGTGATAAAATTTAAAGAAAAAAGTGATCAGTTACCCACATATTTATTTGAAGTGTGTTATCTTGAGAAGAGAGTAAAATCATTAAATGAAGCGTTTTCTACTCTGGCACGTTAACCTTTCTTCAAGGAGACATTTAACGAAGGGTAAGTTGTAAGGAACATCACAACTGTTTCTATTTCACTTTCCATGATAGTGTGGATTTTAGAAAGGTTAGATAAACAATTGGCAATACTGATTGATGCTCATATATTTTTGTGTCAAGTGACAATAGAGAGGATGCCAACAAAACTTTACAGGTTTTACACTAAACTTAACCTTCACTTTGGCATTTCCTTTTTCTTATTTCCACAGCTTCAAAAACCATTGGAACAGGGTGTTCTTTATCTTGGAAGTCATTTCATCATTTGACTATATGTCTGTGTTCTTGCCTTTAACTGGGCAGAGATCTCACAGAAATCATGGCACTAACTGCACCTCCCTCAAAATCTCCAAGGTGAGGTGCACTCACCATGGAGTGTGTAGAATATAATTAAGTGTGGGAAGAAAGCATCAGGACTTATTTAGTCTTTAGTTAAAAACATAAAACATAAAATTAGCCTTACTAGTATTTCATCTATGTACTGACAGGTCCAGATGTCAAACATTCAAAGTCATGTTCTAGCCAGGAACATTATCCTTCGTTAGCAAAGCTGTTCAACTAGTGATAAGAGGGGACATAGTGTGATAGTTTCTATTCTGTTTGTGTGGTAGTATGGGTAGTAAAAATTTATTTTGAGAGAAGGGAATTTTCATACCATGAGCAGCTGATTTACTTCCATCATATTGTAATGTAATACAGTTTATGTTTCTGATTAAGAAATCTAAATCTACCAATTATATTGTTTGAAATAGTAAAATCTCTAAGATGTTTTCATAATGAAATAGAGAAAGTTTATGGTTTGAATGTATCCCCTCCAAAATGTAAGCATTGGAACTAAATGACTAATATGATAATATTAACAGATGAGGGCTTTAAGGAGTGATTAGGCCATGAGAGCTCCTTCTTGTGAATGCTGTTAAGGCCCTTATGAAAGAGACTCCTTGCCATGTGTGGTTTTCTTGCCTTTCTGTGTTCTGCAATGTGAAGGTACCATGTTCTTCTCCTCTGGAGGATGCAGCAGCAAGGTGCCATCTTGAAAGCAGAAAGCAAACCTTGCCAAACAACTGAATTGATTGGTGCCTTGATCTTGGAGGTCAAGATCAACTGAACCAATTGGTGCCTACAGAACTATAAGAAATAAATTTCTGTTCTACTCAGTTCCGGGTATATATATATATATATATGTTATAGCAGCCCCAAACCAAGAGAGTAACAATAAAAATCTGTACCAGATGAAAATGGGTAATTTTTGGGCGAAATATTTTGAAACATTGTCAAATTTAAGCATGGATTGTACATTTTCTTTATTAAAACATGCAGATTTTCTCATCTTTTTGTTTTGTTAAATTGTTGTAAGTAGTAAAGTACATACTGACATTTTGGAAAAATCTAGCACTTTTTATCTGTCCCTACAAAGTAATCCCTACAATGAACCTACAATGATGAGTGAAAAAAAGCTTCTTAAAGCATGCAGATTTTCTAACCTTTTTTTCTTGATAAATTGTTGTAAGTAGTAAGGTACATACTGGCATTTTGGAAAAATCTGGCACTTTTAATCTGTCCATATCAAAGTAATCACTACAATGAACCTACAATGATGAGTGATAAAATTTCTTGAATATACCTTGTTTTAGAGAGAACACAATTTGCAAAATATGTTTAGAAATATTTCTATCACTATAAGTTTCATTGCCAAAGGTTATCTCATACATAACCTTTCATATCAATAGACTTAAAATATTTGGAAGAAAATATTCTTTTTTTTCTGGTTCTTATCTTTTTTAATTTTAAGTTTTTTATTTTAAACATGTGGGGTACAATTCAGGGTTAGGTATACAAATATTCATTATGCAGGTACCCTAGTTGATGAGGTGTGCCCCCACTGTCCACTGGCAGTCCACTACTGCCAATCCCTTTCTTACTGCATTATGATAGTTGTTCAAGGTCCGCTAATGAGTGAGAACTTGTGATACTTGGTTCTTTGTTTCTGTGACAGATCACTTAGTATTATAACCTCTAAGTCCATCCAAGTTGCTGCGAAGTTGTTAATTTTGTACTTTGTTGCTGTGCAATATTCCATCATATATATGTACCACATTTTTTTTATTGTAAAGATGTGGTGTACAATTCAGAATTAGGTATACAAACGTTGATTATTCAGTACCCTTATTGATGAGGTATGCCCCACACTCCCCTAGCAGTTTCCCTCAACTGCCAATCCCACCCCCCTCCCCTGACAGTTTCCCACTACTGCCAATCGCTTTATTATAGTATTATAATTGTTCAAGGTCTGCCTATGAGTGAGATTATGTTACTCTGTTCTTTGCTTCTGTGATAGATCGCTGAGTTTGATTGACTCTAAATTCATCCAAGTTGCTGCAAAGTCATATGCTTGTCTTTCTTTATGGTTGCATAATATTCCACTGTGTATTTGTACCACTTTTTAAAAAATCCAGTCCAACTCCGATGGGCACCATGGTTGGTTCCATGTTTTTGCTATTGTGAATAGAGCTGCAATAAACATACCTGTGCAGGTATGTTTTTTGTGGAATGATTTGAGTTCCTCTGGGTATATTCCCAATAGGGGAATTACAGGATCATATGGAAGGTCAGTTTCTAGTTCTTTCAGATACCACCACACAGTCTTCCAAAGAGGTTGCACTAGTTTGCATTCCCACCAGCAGTGCAGAAGCGTTCCTTTTTCTCCGCATCCTTGCCAACATGATGGCCATTCTTATTGGGATTAGGTGATATCTCAATGTGGTTTTGATTTGCGTTTCTCTGATGATGAGTGAAGCTGAACACTTTTTCATGTGTCTGTTGCCTGACTGTGTATCTTCTTTTGAAAAGTGTCTAATCATGTCTTTTGCCCACTTTTTAATGGGGCTGTTTGCTTTTTTCCTTTCGGTGCTTTTGAGTTCCTTGTAGATCCTCGATGTTAGGCCTCTGTCAGGTATAAGTTAGCAAATATTTTTTCCCATTCTGTGGGCTGTCTCCCTGCTCTCTTGATGGTTTCTTCTGCTTTGCAGAAGCTCGTTAGTTTGATGAGGCCCCACTTGGCTATCTTATTTCTTAAGGTATGGGCATTTAGGGTTCTGAATAGGAATAGGTTGCCAGTTCCAATTTCCATAATGGTGTCTCCTGCGTTTTCTAAGATACCTATAGTTTGAGATTTTATGTTTAGATCTTTGATCCATTTAGGTTAATTTTTGTGTATGGTGATAAGTAGGGGTCCTGTGTCAATCTTCTGCATGTGATCAGTCAGTTTTCCCAGTATCATTTACTGAATAGGTTCTCCTCTCCCCAGTGGTTGTTGTTGGAGGCTTTGTCAAAGATGAGTTGGTTGAGAAATTGAAGCTTTGCTTCCGGAATCTCTATCCTGTTCCATTGGTCTGTGTGCCTGTTCTTGTACCAATACCAGGCTGTTTTGATTACTGTATTCTTATAGTAAAGTTTGAAGTCTGGAAGTGTGATACCTCCTGCTTTGTTTCTTTTGCTAAGGATGGTTTTAACTATTTGTGGTCATTTATGTTTCCGTATGAATTTCTGTATTGTCAGTTCCAGGTCTGAGACGAATGATGTTGGTAACTTAATTACATGTTGGTATTGCATTGAATCTGTAGATTGCCTTTGGTAGGATGGACATCTTAACAACGTTGATTCTTCCTATCCATGAGCATTTCCATTTGTTTGTGTCTTCTTGGATTTCTTTGAGCAGTGTTTTATGGTTATAAAGGTATTTCTGGTTAGGAAGATGCCGAGGTATTTCATTTTTTGGTGTGGCCATTGTAAATGGGATTGTGCTTTTAATTTGGGTCTCTGCCTACTTGTTGTTGGTGTACAGGAATGCAACTGTCTTTTGCACATTTATTTTGTACCCTGAGACTTTGCCAAAATCCTTTATCAGTGCAAGCAGGTTTTTGACAGACTCTCTTGGATTTTCAAGGTATAGGATCATATCATCAGCAAAGAGAGATAACTTGACTTCCTCTTTTCCTATTTGGATACCCTGGATTTCCTTCTCTTGTCTAATTGCCTGAGCTAGGACTTCCAACACAGTGTTGAACAAGAGAGGTGAGAGTGGGCAGCCTTGTCTTGTTCCAGTTTTCAGGGGAAATGTTTCCAATTTCTAACGATTTAGCAATATGTTAGCTGTGGGTTTATTGTAGATGACACTTACTATTTTGAGGTATGTTCTTTCTATATCTAGGTGTTTGAGGGTTTTTATCAAGAAGGGATGCTGGATTTTATCAAAAGCTTTTTCTGCATCTAATGATATAATCATGTGGTTCTGGTTTTTACATCTGTTGAAGTATTTAATTACATTTAAGGTCTTGCAAATGTTGAACCATCCCTGCATCCTGGGAGTGAAGCCTACTTGGTCATGGCGGATGATTTTGAGATGTGTTTTCGGATCCAATTTGCTAGAATCTTATTGAAGATTTTTGCATCTATGTTCTTCATAAGGGATATTGGCCTGTAGTTGTCTTTGTTGCTGAATCTTTACCCAGTTTGGTATCAGTGTGATGTTAGTTTTGTAAAATGATTTGGGAAGAATTCCATCTTTCTCAATTGCCTGGAATACTTTCAAAAGGATTGGTATAAGCTCCTCCTTGTATGTTTTGTAGAATTCTGCTGGAAAGCCATCTGGTCCAGGGCTTTTTTTGGTAGGTAGTTTTTGTATGATACTGTCAATTTTCTGGGTTGTTATCAGTCTAATTAGTGTTTCAGTGTCTTGTTTCAACCTTGGGAGGTTGTGTGATGTCAGAAAGTCCTCCATTTTATTTAGGATATCAAATCTGCTTCCATATAGCTGTACATAGTAATCTCTGATAATCTTTTGTATTTTTCATTGTCAGTTGTGATTTGATCTTTTGTATTTCTGATTGTGTTTATTTGGGCTTTTTTTCTCTTTTTCTCGGTCATTCTGGCTAGGAGTCCATCAATCTTGTTAATTCTTTCAAAGAGTCAGCTATTTGTATTGCTGATGCTTTCTATGATATTTTTTCTTCTATGTCTTGTATTTGGGCTCTTATTTTTGTGGTTTGGATTCTTCTGTTAAAGTTGGGATTTTGGTGGTCTTCTCTTTCTAGCTCCCTTAGGTGATTTGTTAAGCTCTCCACTTGTGAATTTTCCATTTTCTTGTAGTGTGCTCGTACAGATATAAATTCCCCTCTGAGAACTGCTTTCATGGCATCCCAGAGGTTTTGGTAAGATGTTTCTTAATTTTCATTTGTTTCCAGGAATCGTTTAATTTCTGCTTTGATTTCAGTGTTGACCCAGTAGTTGTTCAGCATCATGTTGCTTATTATCCATGTCTTTGTGGGCTTTGGGGAAATGTTGTTGGTGTTGATATTTATTTTTATTCCACTGTGATCTGAGTGTGTGCATGGCAAGATTTTAACATTCTGGAATTTGTTTATGCTTGATTTATGGCCAAGGATGTGATTAAATTTTTAGTACATTCCATGTGGTGATGAGTAGAAAGTATATTCTGTGGTTGTTGGGTGGAATAATCTGTAGGTGTCTTTAAGTATATTTGGTCAAGTGTCAAGTTTAGGTTCTGGATCTCCTTGATTTTTTGCCTCGATGATCTATCTAGAGCTGTCAGTGGGGTATTCAAGTCCCCTTCTATAATAGTGTTAGAGTCAATTTTTTTTTAGTTTATTTAATATATTTTTTAGCTTATTTAATATATGTTGGCACTCCTGTGTTGGGTGCATATATGTTTTGCATGGATATTTCTTGTTGATGGATTGAATCTTTTATCATTACGTAGTGTCCTTTTGTGTCTTTTAAAATTTTTGATAACTTAAAGGTTGTTTTGCCTGATATTAAGATAGCAATTCCTGCCTTCTTTCATGATCCATTTGCCTGGAAACTTGTTTTCCATCCTTTAACTTTGAGTCTGTGTGCATCCCTTATAGTGAGATGAGGCTCCCGGATCAGCAAATAATTGGGTTATGGTTTTTTATCCAGTTTATCATTCTGTGTCTTACCAGTGGTGAATTTAGTCCATTCACATTCAGGCTGATTATTGAAATGTGATTGTTTATCACTGTTATGAGATTCTTATAAAGTTTTTTGTTTGCGTGTTTTCTTTTGGCTTTGGGGTTAATGTATGTGTGTGTTTCAAGTTTCTTGTTGCTCTGTATTCTCTGCTGATTCTGCACACTGCTGTTCTCTTGGAAAGTGTGTGGTCATTCTTTTTTTTCTTTCTTCTGTTTAATACTGTTTTAAGTGTCTCATAGAGCTAGTCTGGAAGCTAAATAATATTTTAGGGATTGGATATCTGGGAAGGATTTCAGTTCTCCATAACTGATGAAGCTGAGCTTGGTTGGATAGGAAATTCTTGGTTTAAATTGTTTATCTTTGATGGCTTTGAAAATAGGGCTCCAGTCCCTTCTTGCTTGTAGTGTTTCTGCCAATAGGTCTGCTGCTATTCTGATTGGTTTTCCCTGGTAGGTAGTCTGACCTTTCTCTCTTGCTGCCTTTAGCATTTTTCTTTTGTGCCTACTTTGTGTAGTCGAATTACTATGTGTCTAGGGGTTGGTCCTCTCATTTGATGTCTTGTGTGGATTCTCTGTATCTCTTGTGCTTGGATGATCACATCTCTGGTGAGATGGGGAAAGTTTTCTTGGATTACCTCCTGGAATGCTTGCTCCAAGTTGTTCTTCATTTCCCTTTCTTCTTCTGGGATAACAATCAGGTGTAGGTTCGGCCTCTTGATAGAGTCACACGTCTCTTGTAGGTTTTGTTCTTTCTTTCTGAGTCTCCTTTCTATGTTTTTTACAGATCGGGTTAATTCCATGTTCTGATCTTCAAGTTCTGAGATTCTTTCTTCAGCTAGATTAATTCTGCTCTCCATGCTTTCATCTTGTTATTTCCTGGATGAAATTTTTTATTGACAAGATCTCTGTTACAAGTTCTTTCAGTGTTGTATCTTGTCTTTCTTGAGTCTTATTCACTCTTTCCATTCATTCCATAATCCTTGTCATATTCTGGGCCCAGTGGTTGGTGACTTCCATTGTTTGGGCACGAAGGTCTGATTTTTCAGGAGTTTTGTCTTGGGTGCACTTGAAATTGCCTGAGGTCTTCCTTTGGTTTTTCCTTGTTTTTGACAGATCTCTTGCTTTTCTCTTTAGTTTTGTTACTCAGTGTCAGTGGGAGAGGCTTTCTCTTCTGATGTTTGCTCAGTCCTCTATTCTTCCCTGATATGGGCTCTGGATTTGTTCTATTTTGAAATAGGATGGTGGATGGGAAGCTTTACTGTCTCTTGTGGCTTTTGAAATTCAAATAAAGTAGGGGATGGGGTGGTAGGATTCAGAAACTACTTGCAAATTATAATGTTCACTTACTGTGATATGTGTTCCCTGAGACCCACTTCCTACTACCACTCTAGATGATGATGCAAAGCAGAAACCAATGCAAAAAACAATTGAACACACACACACACAAACATGCACACACACCCCAAAACACACTGGAATACCAAAAAAGTGAAACAAAACAAACAACAACACAAAACCAAGAAAACTAAATGCACACACACACGCATGCCTAGCATAAAATGAATAGAGAAGAAAAACAGAAAGACTGGAAGGAGGGAAGAAAAAATGTAATTCAGGTTGAACCCTCACACATACATTGCCATACACCTTAAACTATAATATATGAAAATAAAAAATCCCAGAATAACTAAAGAGCAAAACCAAACCAACAACATAACAAAACTGAAAGATGAACACTCAATCATTCACAAACACACATAAACAGAATATGACAAATAAAAGAAGAAAGAAACAGAAAAAGAAAAAAATTATATTGGGGGAGCAGATCAAACCCTCATTTATACATTCATGCGCAAAGGAAAAATATTTTATTTTATTTTATTTTATTTTTTTGAGTTGGAGTCTCACTCTGTCGCCCAGACTGGAGTGCAGTGGCTGCTCCCAGCCACCGCAGCCTCGCCTGCTGGGCTCCGGCGATCCTTCCACCTCAGCCTTCCAAGTAGCGGGAATTACAGGCATGTGCTACCACGCCCGGTTTTTTGATTTATTGTAGAGATGAGGTCTCGCTGCCCAGGCGGGTCTCCAACCCACGGGCTCAGGCAATCCACTCACCTCAGCCTCCCAAAGGCATGGGATTCCAGGCTGAGCCACCGAGCCCGGCTTGGAAAAATATTTTAAAAACAGATGAACTACAAAACCAAAAGTCAAAAAATTTTAAAAAATTTTTTAAAAATTGAAAATTAAAAAACCCCTGCCCTCTTGTGGCAGGCTCTGTAATTGTTTCTCTAATCAGTTCTGTCCTGCAGAGCCACCTCTTTCACTCTTTCCCCAGTGCCCAAGCAGGGAAGGGGGAGGGGCAGTGGAGGTGGGTGGGGCTTCAGTCTTCCCCTCCCACTCTCATATGGTCAGGGAGATCTCCTCCCATGAGGAGGTATGGGTTTATCTCTTCCCCAGGTATGTACTAGCTGGGGTTGGGTTAGGGAGGAGGATGCCCCAGCCAGGCCTATCCTGGAATGGAGTTCTATTGCAACTGACGTCCAGGCTCTGCCTGGGTTTGTCCCTTTCAGTCATGGCCCAGCTGTGTGGGTCTGATGTTCAGAGGATTGCTGGGTGGAGGGGGTTTTGGTCAGTTCTGGACTCACCACTGAACTCTTTGGGGTTCTTCCCTGTCCTTTTCTGGCCACACCCTCTGTCCCACAGCTGGATCAGGGTAGGGGGTGGAGCGCCTGGAATTCAGCACTTGTCAGGTTCCTCTGAAGTTTGTGCTTTCAAGATATTCCCTCTGGGTCATGATCAATCCCTGAGTAGTTGATCCGCTAGTCACAGAGATGGGGTCTGTTGCTCCTTGGTGAGTGAGTTGGAGCACTTTCCTGCCCTGCCTTCAAGATGGTGGTGGGGTGCCTCTCTTATCCTCTTCTGTGGGACTTTGCCTCTGGACTCCCTCTGCATGCCCTGCCAGGTGCTAAAGTGGTGAGGCAAAGCCAGGAGCCAGCAGTGTCTCTCTTGCTGCACTGGTGAGGGAGAGCCTGGGCGATATTTTCTCCCTGCTGCTTTTGTCCGATTAAAAAAAAAATTGTGGTGCCTCGGCTTCTGCAACGTGGGAAGAGCCAGGGATGAAGCACAGACGCTACAGTACCAGCTGTTGCACCAGGGACCTGGCCACTTGCTCACGAGTCCTCACTTTGACCGTCTCTCCCAGCATTTTTTTTTCCCCTGGGAGGATTTGTTGATTTAAAAAAAAGAAAAAAAGAAAAAGAAAATGGTGCTCAGCTTCTGCTCCCGGGAATTGCTAGAGTCCAAGCCCAGCAGCTGGGCACCAGCCACTGCACCAGGAGAGCCCTGGCCGCTAGCTCCCTAGCCCTCACTCAGTCACTTACACACTCACTTGCTCACTAGCTTGTACACAAAATTTTCCATACACTCACATGGAGACTCGTGTAGTCTGACTGGCTCGGCCGCCATCTTCCCGACCTGGAAGAAAATATTCTAAACCGTTCAAAAAGTTTCCAAATGAGGATCTTCAGTGGGCTTTGAAACCATTTGTTAAAAATACAAAATCATCTGATTGGTTTATGAGACAGACTGAATGGTGTTATGAAAAGAAATCACCTTGTAATGAGATGTTAATAGAATCAGTGACTAGGATTGAAAACAGGTATCGGATTTAGCATTCATAGCCAATCCAAACTGGGTGTGATTATTTAGTTAGCACAACCCAAATGATCTGTTTGGATGCACACTTATTTGTGAGCTTATGTTTGTAGCTATAACTGCCTATAAAGCCAGTTATTAAGATAACTGGAACACAAAAGCAACTTTTAATTTCTGAATCATATAGTATTGAATCAATATTTTAAAAATAAGATATTAATTTCATTGTCTCAACAAAAATAAACTTTTTATAGTTGCAAATATAATTTGTAAAAAATTTTGGTATATTTAATAAATAAAATAAAAATAAAAACTGCTTTTCTTCTCCATCTCTATCTCATCTTTCTTTAATTTCTTCTTCCTGTATTCTCTAAGGAGAGTATTACCTTTACCTGCCTAATTCCTGGACTTTTATAATTCATAACCAGGCAGTCTGTTAGAAAGAAATAGTACTGGTGAGACAGGAAGAAGGGGTAAGGAGAACAAACAGTGAAAGGCTGCCTGGGCTAATGTATTCCAGAAAGTTTTTTGGGTATTACAGAAAGTGCAAGAGAAGCTTGGGGACAGGGATAAAGTCATATGCAGGGTATCTTCCCAGAGCCAGCACCATGCCTGGCATGTCATAAGCATTCAATAAATATTGGGATGAATGCTGCACAACCAGCTTGCAGATTAAACAATAATAACAACATCAACTTCAATCCAACAATCTCTTTAGCTTAATCAAATTTTAAACAATTTTATAAAAAGAAAATTTAGAATTCAGTGCTTTGTAGAAAATATGTTGCAAAATGTCTAAATAAAAGTTTTGCTTCTCAGTAGGTACCTCAATAAGTATTTTGAAAGCCTCCCAAATGCATAGTAGTATTCTCTTCCATTCAATAGACATTCTATGATGCCATTACTTACATTAATGATCTTTAAAAAAGTATTCTGCTAGCTGGGCTCAGTGGCTCAGCCTGTAATCCTGCGCCTTTGGGAGGCTGAGGTGAGTGGATTGCCTAAGCCCACGGGTTTGAGACCTAGGCAGTGAAACCTCATCTCTACAATAAATGAAAAAATCAGCCGGGCGTGGTAGTGTGTGCCTGTAGTTCCAGTTACTTGGAAGGCTGAGGCGGAAGGATCGCCGGAACCCGGCAGGTCGAGGCTGTGGTTGCCGGGAGCGGCCACTGCACTCCAGTCTGGGCGACAGAGTGAGACTCCAACTCAAAAAAAAAGTATTCTGCTTTTCTCAATGAGAGAATTAGAAAGATACAACAAAGGAAGTACTGTTGTCTACATAACTTAGTTATCTATGCAATGTATTGTGCAGGAAACTACTTTGAGGTAATGGTAGCCTCCTAACACAGAACTAGAGTTCACAGAAAAAAATACAATAATTGAGTCACGTGGTTTATTCAATTAATGTAAAACACTCCATAAGAAGTAAGGGGAAGGGATGGAGTTGGTTTGACACTTTGGGTAGGGTGCAGGTAGGTAGATGGTCCACATTACGTGACTCTTGGGTACACAGCGCTCATCTCTCCTGTGTCTCTCTGATGTGTTGGTCTTTTCCACTGATGGTGTTGCTACAAGGACCAGAGCTGAGATTTGGGCAAGCAGGCCCATCCAGAGAGTGGTCTGGGGTTAACTGCATTTTCACTCTATAGAAGAGAGGAAGAAAAAGGATGCTTGGCCATAGCTGCTGATCACCAGCTAGCCTGCTGCAAAACTATGGGCTTTAGCTGTGCTTCTTGAAAAGAACACAGATGGGGCCAAAATGGAACCAGATAGAGTGTCACCAATGGCTGACATAGGGATGGCATAGTGGTCATTCCAGAAGAGCCTCATGGTCTTGACTTGATCTTTACATTTTGTTTCTAAGTTATACTCTTGTTTTTTTCCCTGTTATTTCATTTATTCTGTTTTTAGTATGTCTTACAGGGTACTTTTATATCTGTACTCTATATTTAACATATTTTATGAATTCTTCCAATACTTCACAAGCCACTTACTTTTTGTCTATATTTATTGCATACTGTGTTTTGCTCATATCTCATAAGCTACTAGCTTGCTTATATCTATGTTAAACACTACTTACTGTGTTTCAGTCATTCTTGTTTTTGGTCTCCTATGGAAATATTGAATATTATTAAATAATAGAGACAACACATCTTACACAACCATTATGAACC
This sequence comes from Cephalopachus bancanus, assembly GCA_027257055.1. Taxonomy (NCBI): domain Eukaryota; kingdom Metazoa; phylum Chordata; class Mammalia; order Primates; family Tarsiidae; genus Cephalopachus; species Cephalopachus bancanus. The sequence goes on along the minus strand of JAPVLO010000030.1, from coordinate 1,362,352 downwards.
CAAAATATGCATTGTTTACTTTTTTATTAATTTATTTTTTATTTAAAGATGTGGGGTACAATTCAGGGTTAGGTACATAAGTGGTCATCATGCAGGTGAAGTTTGGGCCTCTCATTGGTCTTTACTTTCTCTGCATTGGGATCAGGTACTGTTTTATTTTATTTTTAATTTGTTAATTCTTTTTTGTTTTAAAGATGTAGGGTATAATTCAGGTTTAGGAATACAAGTGGTCATAATACAGGTAAAGTTTGGGCCTCCTCTTGGTCCCCACTTTACCTGATTTGACATCAGGTACCCTTACTGATATTGTGTGTACCCCTCCCCACACACTTTTTTCTTTTAACTTTTAATTTTTTTAATTTTAAAGATGTGGGGTGCAATTCAGGGCTAGGTACACAGATGTTCATTATGCAGGTACCCTTGTTGATGAGGTGTGCCCCCCTTTCCTCAGGCAGACTCCCACTACTGCCAATCCTGCTTCTCCACCCTCCTTCTGGCAGTTTCCCGCTACTGCCAATCCTTTTCTAATAGTATTATCATCATTGTTCAAGGTCCGCTTATGAGTGAGAACATGTGATACTCAGTTCTTTGTTTCTGCGAAAGATCACTCAATATTATAGACTCTAAGTCCATCCAGGATGCAGCGAAGTTCATGATTTTGTTCTTCTTTTAGCTGCATAATATTCCATTCTGTATATATATCACATTTTTTTAATCCAGTCCTCTTTTGATGGGCAGCATGGTTGGTTCCATTTTCTTGCTACTGTGAACATACATTGTTTACTTTAAGATTATATAACTAATGACTCCATGCCTAGGAAGGTACAATTGATAATTTTAAGATTATACTCTAACGGTCGAGGATATTGATTTGTTTTAAGTAAGATTTGTTTACTAAGAGCTCTTGGCACCATTGATATATGAAAGCATATTTTTTTTACATTCTTTTTTTAATATATACTTCTTATTTTAAAGTTGTGGGGTATAGTTAAGGGTTAGGTATACAAATATTCATTGTGAAGGTACCCTGAAAGCATATTTTAATGGTTTCAAATATCTTGAAATTTGACTTTACCATGAATTCACCTGCGACTTTTAGATGAGTTGTGGGCTTTGGCAATACTGGATGTGCATGGTTCTCCACTGCTTGGTTTCCAAAGCTTTTCCTCCTCTTTCAGTCTTAGAGCACTATCTTTCCAGTATGGGGCAAATCTTTTTCTTTTCAAACACTCCTCCTCAGTAACAGGCATTTGGATGCAAAACCTAAGACTAAAGGATTACTTTTGCTTTCTGTTTAGCTATATATTTCCTTGAACCCATGAAGTTTATAGCTTGCAACCTGGTTGAATATGTAGTAAGGGGAGAGAGAGAGAGAGAGAGAGAGAGAGAGAGAGAGAGAGAGAGAGAGAGAGAAATAAAAACTCATCAATACCTGAAATATTATCCTTTCTGTGTTAGCCGAGCTCTCTGAGAAGGTTTCATTATCTGTTTGGTCCTAGCAGAAATGACTGTAAAGCTGGTGTTATTTAGGCTTGTCTTTCAGAGAGCTTATATATGACCTCTATAGCATGGTAGTCTCAGGATAGTCTGACTTTTTTTTTAACTAAAACTATGTTTTCCGATACTATGGTATTGTATTATATTTATATTACTTTGTATTTTGTCATTTTTACTTCGTATATCTCTTGATTTTTTGTTTCTTATTAATTTTATCTAAAATTTTTTTGGCAGTGTGTGTGTGTGTGTGTGGTGGGGAGGGACAGAGCTCTGTGTAACAGAGCTTCTGAGTCTTTATATAACTGAGAACATTGTCCTCAAACATAAATGACTGTTTGAGTACAAAATTATCAGTTCTAGGTTGTCTGCCATCAGTACTTTGGATAAACTACATTGCCTTCCTGTATGTAGTGTTGATTATAAAAAAATCTGATGTCAACACGATTTTTAAAAAAAATTTCAAAGTTTTTAGAATTTTCTCTTTGTCTTTAGTATTCCTAAATTTCTCTATAATGAGTCTAGGTAAGGCTTTTTTCCGTATCATTCCACTTTTAGTCTGCAATCTTTCAACTTTTTAAATTTAATAAATGCATTCCCATTTCTTCTTCAAACATTGTCCTCCCCACCGCTCATTTTTATTGTTCTTTTTTCTGGGACTGGTATGGTTTGAATGCTTATATCCCTCTAAAACTCATGTTGAAGCTTAATCCTCAGTGTAATAGTATTAAGAGACTGAGTCTTTAAAAGATGATTAATTCACGAGGGCTCTGCCCTCTTGAATAGAATTAATGCCCTAATGAAAGGGCTGGAGGGACCCTGTTTGGCCCTCTCCCACTTCCTCCGGTTAAGGAAGCAGCATGAAAGTGTCATCTTTGAAGCAGCAAGAAAGTGCTTACCAGATACCGAATCTGCTGGTGACTGAGTCTTAGACTTCCTGGCCTCCAGAATTGTTAGAAATAAATTTCTATTATTTATAAATTACCCAGGCTAAGGTATTTTGTCATAGCAGCCTGAATGGACTAAGACAGGGACTTAAAAATTGTTTGGATAAGAGCACCCTACTTCTGCTTTTCGTATCTCCTTGATTTTCTTTTATAGCTTCTATTTATCTGTCTTTTCCTTTTCTTTCTGGAGTGTTTCCTCAATTTGTTCTTCTAATTTGACAATCCATTTCTTTACTGAATGTATCCCAACTTTAGGGCTTTTTATTTCAAGCATTGTATTTCAATACACAATATTTCTGCTTCCTTCTTTTCCATGTTTTCTTATCATTTAAAAAATGTGGTTAAGCCGGGCTCAGTGGCTCAGCCTGTAATCCTGTGCTTTGGGAGGCTGAGGTGAGTGGATTGCCTGAGCCCGCGGGTTCAAGACCCACCTGGGCAACTTGGAGAGACCTCGTCTCTACAATAAATTAAAAATTAGCCGGGTGTGGTAGTGCGTGCCTGTAGTTCCAGCTACTTGGAAGGCTGAGGTAAAAGAATCGCCAAAGCCCAGCAGGTCGAGGCTGCAGTGGTCGGGAGCGGCCATTGCACTCCAGTCTGGGTGACAGAGTGAGATTCCAACTCAAAAAAGAAATGTGGTTAATACCTTTCCTTATTGTTTTAGTAATTTTATTAAGATAATTACTGGTTCATTTGTTTTAATATTTCTGTTTCTGGTAGATTCTATATTTTAACATATATATTTTTCTTTTGGAATAGTTGTTCTCTTTAAGTATTTTGTTGATTCTTTTCAAATGAGCTGATTTTTCCCTGGTGGTATCAACTCTTCTGCCAGGCAGTGCTCAGTTTCTAACAGCCCCAAATTGCTCCGGGTGTCAGGAGTGACGGAAGCTTTGAGTCTGTCACCCTTTCCTCAGACACAACACTCAGCCAGAGAATAGGTCTTTGCATCTCAGGGTAAAACAGCATTAGGAGAACACGCTCCTCAGATTGAAATTCACAGCTGGGATCTGAAGGGACGCACGGGGAAGCCACTCCTCAGAGTTGCTTAGTTCTTACCTGTTTTCTGATCTCTCCTAAGTTGTCTTAGGTCAGGTTCCTCAGCTGGTAGCCTGAGGTGCGGATTTGTGTATTGGGGTGTGGCTTCAGGAGCAGTACCTGCAAGGGAGCCAGGGAAGCAGGACTGCGAAAGAGAGAGCTTGATCTGTGATGCCACCACTGGGGCTTCAGCTGATTCCTCTAGAGCTCTGAAGTAAGGAGAGTCCTTCAGAGTGTCTAACATTGAGGCAAGGGGGCCAGAACTTGGTACTGCTATCCCACTCCCATTGTCCAATGTAGGCTCTTCTGGAGAGGGCTCCTGCTGATTTCCTCAAGGGCAATTCCTGGAGAGGAACTCTACTGTTGGTGTCAGCAAACAACACTGCCAGCAGCTGGAAACATGAGTGTCTCTGTCCTGAAGGAGGAATCTGGGCTGTGCACTACGTATGGGCCATCCATGCCGCCCTGACTTACTCTTCAGGACTTCTGGGCCAGAGGTCCAAAGGCAGAAGTGAGAGAAAGAATACTACAGAGCCCCCGGGTTTCTTTTCTATGTTATCTTCTTCCCATATCCCAGGCCTAGCTGCCTCTTGCCCAAGCCCAAACCTTCCAGTTCGCACACTTTTAAACACTTCCCCTTTCCTTCTTTCATTTTACACTTCCCCAGTTTTCTTCCTTTGTTAGCATTTTGTCCTCTGGAGTATCTGAAGTTGAACTTGGGGAGCGCCTCAGAGTTGCTAAGGTAGCATCTCCGTCCTACACATGTTGTCACACAGCAGCCAAAGTAATCTTTGTAAAAAAATTAAGATTATATCATTCTTCTGCTCAAAACCTTATGTGGTCTCTCACTGTACTTAGTATGAAATCCAGAACCTGTAACCTTGGCCTACAATGTTTTTGTGATCTTGCCTCCGTTTGTTTCTCTAACTTTATCTCAAACTGCACTTCCCCCTGGCCTTGTATCTGTTCTGAAAACATACCACTATCTTTCCTGCCTTGGGTCCTTTGAGGCCACTTGTCTTGCTCTTTGCTCATACATCCTTCCTCAGAGAAGGCTCCCTTTATCTTTCCATCTAAAGCAGAAATGTCAACCCTTTGGCTTCCCTGGACTGCATCAAGAGGAATTGTCTTGTTATTGTTGTTATATATTGTTATTATATACATTATATAATATAGTTAGTGTATATACATATGAAGATTTTCATTTATTTATTTAATTTTCTTTCTCCCTCCCCATCTCCCCCTCCCCTTTTTTATTTTTTATATTTTATATTGTAAAGTTTAGGAAAATGAGAACAATATAAAACTGGTGGGAAATTTGACTTTGCTTTTGTAAAACTAATCTATTGATGTCTGGTTCGATGAAAGTGGTCCCAATTCTTAGTGAGTTTTCAAGGTGCTCACATTGTGAACTTCAAAAATGGAACTACATACAGGGCCATGAAGAAAATAAATGCTAAAAAGCACATGATGTTAAAAGATTTTGCAGGGCCACATTGCTAGCTGCCCTAGGTCACATGTGGCCCATGGGTTGTGGGTTACACATGCCTGATTTTTTTTTTTTTTGAAATGAAGTCTCACTCTGTTATCCAGGCTGGAGTGCAGTGGCATGCTCATGACCACTGCAACCTCGACCTGTTGGGCTTAAGCTATCCTTCCGCCTCAGCCTTCCAAGTAGCTGGAACCACAGGCACGCACTACCATGCTTGACTTATTATTATTTTTTTATCAATATTTTTAATTATGATGTTGTAGGGTACAGTTAAGGGTTAGGTTTCCAAATATGCTTCATTTAGGCTCCCTTGTTGATAACAGGTGTCTTTTTTGATTTGTTGTAGAAATGAGGTCTCACCAAGTTGCCCAGGCTGGTCTCAAACCCCTGGTCTCAGGCAATTCTTTTGCCTCGGCCTCCCAAAGTGCTGGGATTACAGACTTGAGCCACTGTGCCTGGCCCACATGCCTGATCTAAAGTGTCTCCCTCCTCTACTCTCAAATGCTCTTTATCACAATAATCTGTTAACTTCTTTGTTAACACTAGTAAACTTTGCGTTATTTTACTTATTTCCTTATTTGTTAACTCTGTGCCTCCACCAGAATGCAAATTCACTTAGCATTTTTAGAGCAAAGGAAGTATATTTAGGAGTGGTGGGAGTTAGGCAGGGTCAAAGGTGTAGAACAGCCGGGCTCGGTGGCTCAGCCTGTAATCCCACGCCTTTGGGAGGCTGAGGTGGGTGGATTGCCTGAGCCTGCGGGTTCGAGACCCACCTGGGCAGCGAGACCTCATCTCTACAATAAATCAAAAAATCAGCCGGGTGTGGTAGCGCATGCCTGTAATTCCGGCTACTCGGAAGGCTGAGGCGGAAGGATCGCCGGAGCCCAGCAGGTCAAGGCTGCCGGCCACTGCGCTTCAGTCTGGGCGACAGAGTGAGACAACAACTCAAAAAAAAAAAATTTTGACCAAGTTTTGGAAACTCAAATAACTACAGGACATAGTGAGATATAGACTATAAATTACCATAGTGGACTGGGTGGGGATGGTGGGAAATGAGAGACAGTACAGTTGGTCTAAAGAGATGAGGTGCTGGCCGGGCTCAGCCTGTAATCCCGTGCCTTTGGGAGGCCTAGGTGAGTGAATTGCCTGAACCCACGGGTTCGAGACCCACCTGGGCAACTTGGCGAGACCTCATCTCTACAATAAATTAAAAAAAAAAATTAGCCAGGCGTGCTAGCGTACACCTATGGTTCCAGCTACTTGGAAGGCTGAGGCGGAAGGATTGCAGGAGCACAGAAGGTCGAGGCTGCGGTGGCTGGGAGCGCCCACTGCACTCCAGTCTGGGCGACAGAGTATGACTCCAAGTCAAAAAAAAAAAAAAAAAAAAAAAAAAGATGAGGTGCTATCTAAAACCAACTGATAACTTCCTGTGGGAATGCAATCCAGTTTTGTCATGGTTTGTATAGGAGTCAGAAATATGAATATTTATGTGAAATTATCTGGTGTTTAAATGTTGATTGTCAAAACAAAGAGCTGAGTACCATATGTTCTCACTCCACATGAAAGGGGACTAGCAGTAGCAGGACACTGCCAGGGGAGGGGTTGGCACAGAACATCAATGAAGGTACCTCATCCCAAACCAGGCAAAGTGAGGACTAATAAGAGGCACAAACTTCACTTGCATGATGACCACTTATGTACCTAATCCTGAATTGTACCCAACATTTTTGGAAAAAATAGCCCCTAAAAAAAAATTGAATTAGGAATACTGTGAAGGCCAAACAGAGCATGTACATAGACTGTGTTTGCCCATGTCTTCTAACTTTCTACTTAGAGATTACCTGGAGGCTAAGGGAAGCCAACAGATACATTTTAAGGGAGTGGCAAGTTCAGATTTATATTTCAGAAAGAACACTGCAAAACCGACCATAGGATTTACTCCAACAATAATGGTGAAATGTCAAATTAATGGTGACAAGATGGATTTCTTTTTTCAATAAAAGCTAATGGGTTAACTTGTAGTTATGTTTTTAAAAGCTTAGCTTTTGTATACATTCCAAACTCCTACTCTTCTAAGTTTAGGCTAAAGCATCATTGCTTCTACAATTATTTCCCTGTCTTGGAATAAACTGAAGAGCTTCCTCTTTCATGATCCCATGGAATCTATTTCTCTCCCTTTTTTACCATTACACTGTAAACAATTTCAGGTCAGGGATATCAATAATATAAGGATTTGGGTTTTTTTGTTGTCTCTTTTTGGTGTTTAGAGCACTTGAACTTGCTATATGTTAAGAAGTGGTCAGTAAATATATTATGAATGAACAGAAATTAGACAATCAACAGTGATCAATAAATCCTTTTATAATCCTAAAAAAATAAAGAAAAGGGTTAGCTTTTCTTTCCATCTAAAGGAGTTAGAAATATGTCATGCTGGCATATTACCTATTTTGAGTTAATAACACTCAAAAAACAGCAGATGTAGTTTCAAAAAGATGACTCTGACTTTTCTTCTGTTTCTTAAATGCAGGAGATGAAATTTCTGTGTTCTATATACCAAAGGAAAGTGTCATCCTACCATCAAAAATGGGAAGTTGCTGGGCTCGGTGGCTCAGCCTGTAATCCTGCGCCTTTGGGAGGCTGAGGTGAATGGATTGCCTGAGCCCACGGGTTCGAGACCCGCCTGGGCAGGCGAAACCTCATCTCTACAGTAAATCAAAAAATTAGTCGGGCGTGGTAGTGTGTGCCTGTCAGAGACTTGCTCCGACCGAGGGAGGGTTAGGACCCGCACTGGAGAGTCAAGACGGCGAGAAGAAACCACTCGGAGGCAGCTCTTCTGGGATCAGTCTGATCAGGACTGAGTCCGAATTTTATTCAAACTCCTTCCAACTTATATACCATTTTCTATGACCTCCGGCAATGTGATAATCACTTGCTGGGGGCGTACAAATTCCATGCATATCGCGCTTTACGAACTACGCATCACAAGACCATCACGAGACTTGCAAGTTCCAAGCAAACAATTACAATTCCATGATGCATGACGTGCTTCACAAAACTTACATTAAAATCACAGGTGCACAATTTCAATACAGATTGTTCAAAATGTTTTCCATAATGTTCAATAAATCATTCATATTATACTCTTTGTTCCAAACCCTGATTAATACAAAAACTTTTCTAAGTTAAATCCAAGTTTACTGACTTCTAATATTTTTAACGATTAAAATTATCAACTTAACACTATACTATAATCTATAAGTTTACTTAAATGACTTAGTTATTCTATTAACCTATTATGATTCAATGTAGTGTCCTGTAATTCTATAACGATTAAAACTTATTCTTAAACTATAAAACCTTACCATGACTTAAATGAATTTCCTATGTCTAAACTTTAATTTTTATATAATCTAATGATTGACCTTTAATACTATGCTATATCCTATTAAGCTAATACCTTATCATTAATTCTTTTATAAATCGTATAGTAACTATTATATTTGAATAATGTAGCAAAAGGAAACAAAACAGCAAGCATAAATTTACTCAAATATACTATAAAATGTAAATGCAACTATAAGTGTATATGTATATATTTTATCCTAACAAGTCTACTCTGAAAATCAAATAGTAGCTGTCACACTCTTGAACAAGGAAATGCATGGCTGCCATGACGATGGCCACGGGCTGAAACAAACAGAGTTTCGGTATGTAACCGAAACTAGAAAAAACGTTCTGCCTTGCTAGAGATAAAATTATTATGGTAATTTAGTTTCTAATCTTAGCTCTAGGGGAAACTGCTTTCGGGAACAAGAGCTGACTAACCAGTCTACCAGGAAATAGAAATTTGAAAATATCTAGAAAGAAGTACAACTTAGAAGGGACAAGATCATATAAAATAATTCTGCTGTGCAACTTTCCATCAAGTGTTTGGAGATTTACTTATAAGTTTTACTGCCATGTATGCACACTGGTCACTAATCACACGCCAATATTATAGGTGTTGCTTGTTAGAGGTGATCTTTCAGATGGGCCTATATAGGCCTCAGTCATGTAGTTATAGATGTTGGCTCCCAACATGTGCCTGTAATTCCGGCTACTGGGAAGGCTGAGGCGGAAGGATCTCCGGAGCCCAGTGGGTCGAGGCTGCGGTGGCCGGGAGCGGCCCCTGCACTCCAGTCTGGGCGACAGAGAGAGACTCCAACTCAAAAAAAAAAAAAAAAAAAAAAAAGAATGGGAAGTTGAAGCTGAGGAAAATCTAGAAAGAAACCTTGTTAGAATAACCCTTATCCTCTTAGACACTTCTCTACCCAGTAGGCTGTAATAGCCCTAGCCCCTCTGCCTCGGCACATTTACATAATTTACCAATCTTTGTCTAATTTCTGTGTAAGTGTTCATTTCTGTGTTTTTTGGGGTCTTTATTTCCTTATGAAGGATCCATGTACAACCTGTATTAAATAAATTGTATGCTTTTTCCCCGTTGATCTGTCTTATGGCAATTTAATTCTCAGGCTCAGCAAAATAAACAAACCCAAAATAAACAAAAAAACTCAACGTAAAAGCAAGCAAACAAAAAACCCTGAAAGAGTGAGGTAAAACTTTGTGTCTGTTGCACATCATGTAACATACAAAAGATTTTGCAATGAGTTAACTAAAACGAAACAATAAGATATCAAAATATATTATAGCTGTATATTTCATCGAGGGATGGAAAATTCTTTTAAAGTAAATATCTGAAGACAAACACTAAGGAGAAAGCAATGAGAGATATGGGTATGTAAAAATTTAAATGTCTATCAAAATAAAACTAAAAGGCAAACTACAAATGAGGAAAAATATTTATCATATGTGTTACAAAGGCATAATGTCTGTATAACCAGCTCTTGCATGTCAGAAATAAAAAATATATTGGAATGGAAAAATAAGCAAAAGTAGCCCACAGGTAGCATGTATTAGAGCTCCGTGGAACTTGGGCTACCTGGCTTTAAGCCCGACACCCTTATTTGTTATATGCAACAACAGCCTATCATGTTTTGTCATATACTCTGTTAACATTAAGCACTAAGTCTGGTTTTCTAAAAAATATATTTTTTCTTAAAATTAGAAGTGCTGCACTTAATTTAGTTTACTAGTTTATTGCATTGATTCTTATATAATAGGTCAGAAAATTTTGATATTTTGTCATTTAAATAAAATATTTTTATCTTTTAATTCACGTACAGGATTCTTTTTTATTTTTATTTTTATTTTTATTTTTTTTGAGTTGGAGTCTCACTGTCGCTCAGACTGGAGTGCAGTGGCCGCGCCCGGCCACCGCAGCCTCGACCTGCTGGGCTCCAGCGATCCTTCCGCCTCAGCCTTCCGAGTAGCTGGAATTACAGGCACGTTCTACCACGCCCGGCTGATTTTTGATTTATTGTAGAGATGAGGTCTCGCTGCCCAGGCGGGTCTCGAACCCGCGGGCTCAGGCAATCCACTCACCTCAGCCTCCCAAAGGCGCGGGATTACAGGCTGAGCCACCGAGCCCGGCTTATTTTTATTTTTTAACAACAAAGTTTATTCAAGAAAGAAGAGAGGAAAGAAAGGGAAACATACCAGAGCTGGCATGGGTGACAGAAACCAATACATAAGATTCTTTTAAAGCATTTATTAGCCTGAGAACTATTACAACTAAGATTTGCATAGCTACCAGAAATGTTCAAAGGAAAGAATGAATACATATACTTCAAAATAATGCATTCTTCAAAATAACGATTTTGTGATATCAGAAGACAATCATACTTATTGTTTAAAGCTATATAATTGAAAGTTAGTCTTTGGTGGATTAATGAAAAGTTGAAATTTTAGAAGTGCATTTTTTGGATTGATGAAGTTCTGTGAGAAAGAGAACATAAAGATAATTTTAGTAACTGGATCCATGTGTTTCTGAAAAGATGTTTCTATCATTTGACATTATAATTTTGTAGGTTGAATTTTTTATTAATTGAGAAATTGCTTCATAGCATCATGTAGGCACTCCATAAAGAACTGCATAGTAACATACATTAACAAAACCAATACCAATAGTTTTGATTAAAAAATAAATGATTAAAATTTGATTTGTGATTAATGAAGCCTGGCCTATCAACAATACATGTTTCTTGCTTTGTTCATTTTTCTCATAATTGGGATGTAAAGAAGTCATTTACTGGCAGATGTCCATTAAATTCTATAGGTGTATTCCATTTTTTGTAGTCTTAATGGAATACTCCAATCTTATTAACAGATTACCAGAGGTTTTAGTTATTTATCATTGAATTTACAGGCAAGTAAACAACAAAAAAAACTAGAGAGAATTTATATTTTTTAATGGTCCTCTGGTCAAATAGATCCTTCTAGGAATTCGGAGGGCAGAGGGACCTGACCCCTTGGGCTGGGTCTTACCCACATTCCCAAGTAAGAACTCATACATAAAGTTTTATTTTGAAATTTAACCCAATAACTTTCCATTAAAGGACTATACGTGGATTTCTGGAAAATAGTTACTCAATTTTGATGATAAGTGATACTGTTTTGGGGAATAGCAATTACAGCAGGTAAAAAGGAGCATTATTCTATATTGTAATTTTTATTTTAGTAATTGTTATAGGTGGATAATTAGCTTTCATGATTGAGTATGATAATATTAGTAGAAATTGTAGTTTAGGCCTATAGACCATTTCTACCAAAAGCTCAAAGCACTTTACAACTATATATTTAAACTAGAGCTTTAATAGTAATGCTTTAGGTTGGGGAAAAGAGTTTTGGAAGCTAATGTTTCACAACTGAAGTGTGGTGTGCTTGTTCTGCAGGGAATTGAAGAAGTGATGGAGATGGTTGAAGCAGTCAGAGCTTGAGCTGCTTTTACTGTATAGAAGGAAATATGATTAGAGAAGTGGTTATAGTTGGTTCAGTTGTGGCCCAGGTCATTGTAGTTTGAGGCATGAATGGTTCCAGTCTAGTGCTTGCCATTTCTGGTTTGACAGTAATAGTTGAAACTGTGTTGTGTTCAGAGATTGTTGTTGGGGTGGCTTCAGGTACAGTGGTGTTCTCTGTAGGTGATTTTAAGTACAGCAGTAATCATTGGAGTGGTTTCAGTTCTAACAGTTGTTAATGGAGTGATTTTGAGTTTAATGGTGGTCTCTAGGGAGGTTTCATGACCAACAGGAATTTTTGGGATCAGCAGAAGTTTTTTTGGTGACTGGAATTTGGTTGTAGCTGGGATGGTTATAGATTCAGCAGTGCTCTCTGAGAAAGTTTCTAGTTCAGGGTGGTCTCTGAGGTGGTTTCGGGTTTGAGGTAGTCTCTAGGGTGGTTTGTAGTTTGGTGTTAGTTTTGGAGTCGTTTCAGGTTCAGCAGTGGTCTCTAGGGTAGTTTTGGATTTTCTGGGGGTGATTCCAAGTTCAGAAGTGTTTTATGGTGTGACTTCAAGTTTGTCACTGTTTTCTGAGAGTAGTTTTGATTTCATCAGCAATTTCTGTAGTGGTTTCAAATTTGGCTGTGGTCTGTAAGGTGGTTTTAAGTTTGATGGTATTCTCTTGAGTAGATTTATGTTTATCAGTGGTTTCTGGGGTGGTCTTGTTTCAGCAGGTCTTTCTGGGCTTATTTTAGGTGCAGTGGTAGATTCTGAGATGATTTCGGTTTTAGCAGTTCTTTCTGGGAGTGGTTTCAAGCTTAAAGATAGTTCTGGTGGTAGCTTCAGGTTCGGCAGTGTTTCCCAGAGTGGTATCAGCCTCTTGAGTGGTCTTTGTGGGGCGATTTTGTGTTCAACAGCATTTTGGGGAGTAGTTTCCTGTTTGTTTGAGTGGTTTATGTTTTGGGGGTGCCTTCTGGGATGATTTTGGGTCCACTAGTGGTTACTGAAGTAATCTGCATTTGATAATGGTCTCAAGGGTGGTTTGGGGTTCAATAGTGGTCTATTTGATGATTTCATGTTCTGCAGTGCTTTCTGGAGGTGGTTTGGGGTTCAGCAGTCATTTCTGGGGGGTGATTTCAGGTTTAGTAATGGTCTTTGGGAGGTCACAATTTCCTTTTTCTCCTCCTTCCCCTTCACTTTCACTTTCTCTTTCCTCTCTTCCTCTTCCCCTTCTTCTCTTTCTCTCCCCACCTCCTTTGATTTAGGGTCTCATTCTGTTGCCCAGGTTAGAATGCAGTGACACAATCATAGCTCACTGCAGCCTCAACCTCTTTGGCTCAGGTGATCCTTCCACCTCAGCCGCCTGAGTAGTTGGGAATACAGGCATATGCCGCCACACCTGGCAAACATTTTTTATTTTTTTGTAGAGATGAAGTCTTGCTATGTTGCTTAGGCTGCTCTTGAACTCCTGGGCTCAAGTAATCCTCCCACCTTAGCCTCTCAAAGTGCTGACATTACAGGTGTGAGCTTCTGTGCCTGGCCTACAATTTCAGTCATAAGTCTCTGGGTTGGTTTGAAGAATGGTGGTGATGTTTGCTAATTTCACACTCAGCAGTGCTTTTGGGTGTGGCTTTGGGTTCTAAAGTGATTTATAAGGTGATTTCAGGTTTGTTGGAATGCGCTGAGGTGGTTTTGGATTCAGCAATAGTTTATGAGGTGGTTTTGAGTTTAGGAGCCATATCTGAGCAGTTTCTTGTTCACTGGTCTTTTCTGGGGTAGTTTCAGTTTCAGTGGTTGTCTCTTAGGCGGTTTCAGACTCAGCAGTGGTTTTCTGGGAAGTTTTTGTGCATAGCAGTGTTTTCTGGTCCAGTAGTCATTTTGTGTTTGGTGATTTTGGGTGTGATTTTGTGTTCATCAGTGCTTTCTGAGGTGGTTTGGAGTTAATCTGTGGTTTCTGGGGTTTTTGGAGTTCTCTAACAGTCATTAGCAGCTTTTCCTTTGAGCAATGGTCTTTGGAGTGGGGTTAAGATCAACATATGTTTTCTGGCATGGTTTTTGATCCAGGGGTGATGTCTGGTGTAGATATGTGTTCAGCAGTGCTTTCTGGGGGTTCAGGTTCAGTGGTGGTTTTATGGGTGGTTTCTTGTGGATGCTGGTATATTTTCAGTTTTGGTGGTGATCACTGAGGTTATTATGTTCAGTAATGATTGCTGTGGTTATTTTGGGTTCAGGTGCGATCTGTTCAGTGGAGTTTATGGAATGGTTTCAAGTTCAACAGAGGTTACCAGACTGTTTTCAAGATCAGTGGTAGTCACTGGTGTGAATTTAGGGTCAAAGATAATTGCTTGGATTGCTTTAAGTTTAGATGTGGCTGTCGGGTGGTTTCAGTCACTGCCGGAGTTGGTTTGGGTTCAGATGTCATCATGTGGGTGGTTTCAGCCTCAGTGGTGATCACTATGGTGATTTCAGGATCAGTGGCTGTTAGAGTCATTTTTGGTTCTGAGGTGGCTGATGAAGGTGTTTGGGGGTTCAGTAGTGACTGAAGAAACTTTTGTAGTAAGTTCAGTAATATATGGAATGCTGGTAGCTTAACATGGAGTGCTAATAGCAACATAGTTGGGTAGAAAAGAACTGGAACTGGCCATTGCTCCTGAAGGGATTTTTGAAGGGATTGTTTTAAATGGATTTTTAGAGGCAGAGTAGCTAGGACAAATTACATGATGTGTAAATGGTATTCAAAATGGCTTCTTAAAAAATCTTCTAGGTAAATGATACTGTTTTGGTCTCTGTAAATGAAATATTGTCACATGATATCTGTACATATGTGTGGCTATATGTGAGGGCAGACAGTGCCAGTTTTATGAACAGCATGGTGCTTTGAGAAAGAAAAAAGCATGTAGTCCCGTTTTCCATTGAAAGAGTCATGTGAGTTCTTTTTTACTCTCATTAAGCTATAAAAAGAGAAAAGAGAGTATTATTCATGAATAAAATAATTATTGAAATTTAGATACATAAATGCAATCTAAATTCAGAATCATCTTCTAATTTTTTTAATGAAATTTGGCACACATACATAAAACATAATGTACAGGTCAATGAATTAAGCAGAAAATACATACCTAACTACAACACATATAAAGAAATAGAACATTGTTATCATCTCAGAAGACCCCTTCCCAATTTTTACCCCTCCTACCTCCTCAAAGTTAATTGCTATCCTAACTTGTAATGTTTGTGTAGACTTGTTTTTAAATTTTATATAGATGGAAACAAGCAGTATATATTTATTTGTGTCTGGCTTCTTCTACTCAACATTATGTTTGTGAGATCACCCATATTGCTGAGTGTAACTTATTTTTAAAAAGTCTGTAATTAATTTTTAAAGGGCTGCCATAGAGTAACGAGTCTTTTCCATTAACTCGCCACACTTTAACTGTTTTATACTTTATGGACTTTTTTTGGGTTTTATTTATTTATTTTTGAGTTGGAGTCTCTGTTGCCCAGGCTGGAGTGCAGTGGCACGCTCATGGCCACCACAGCCTCTACCTGCTGGGCTCAGGTGATCCTTCCACCTCAGCCTTCCAAGTAGCTGGAACTACAGGTGTGCACCACCATGCCTGGCTAGTTTTTCTTGATTTATTGTAGAGACGAAGTCTCATCAAGTTGCCCAGGCTGATCTTGAACCCCCGGGGCTCAGGCAATCCTCTTGCCTTGACCTCCCAAAGTGCTGGGATTATAGGCATGAGCCATTGCACCCAGGCTTTTATAGGCTTTTAGGATATTTTCAGTGTTTGGTTATCAGAAATGATGCTGCTATGAATATCCTTGTATATGTTTGTTGTTAGAGATGTACATACATTTTCTTGGGGGAATATATTAATGGTGACTAGACCCATACTTGATGATACTATATATATATCACAAGTGCCCCATAAATATGTGCAAATATTTTGTATCAATAAAAAAAGCAAAACAATAGCCTCTTAATTAAAAGAAAAAAATCATTATTTCATCCTTGTTAGTCCTAATTTTAAATAATTGTGTTTTCTTTCTTTTATTATTGAGACTTAAAGATACATCTTATTAAATCATTTCTTCAAAGAACTCACTTTTGAGTTTATTTGTTAGCATTAGATTTACTTTTTATACATTAATTTCCACTTTTATCTTTTATCATTCTTTCCTTACGCTTTCTTTTTTTTCCTTCTAACTTCTTGAGCTGGATTTTTAATTCATTTATTTTTATTTTATTTATATTTATGGCTGTAAAATTCTTTGAACATACCCTCACTTTATTCCATTAACTTTAATATATTGTATTTCATTGTTTTATGTCCAGGAAATCTGCAATTTCAGTTTGTATTTCCTCTGCTGATTCCACAGATATTTAACAAAATACTTTTTTCTTTTCAAGTGGAAGATTTTTTCTCTATATTCTTTTACAATTTATTTTTAGTTTCATTGCATTTTGGTGAGGTCAGTTAGTTTTCTATTTCTTTGAAAATTTTTAAAGAATTTTTTAGATATAGCCTAGTTTACTAAATATTTTTGTGTACTTAAAAGAAGTTATATTCTCTTATTTTCAAAATTTAAAATTAAATATTAATATTTATTTAAAATACCTATTATAGTGATTAACTTATTTTAGATCTTTCATTGTTTAGGTCTTTTTGACTTGATTTATCTTAAAGACTTCTTTAAATCTATTATTAGTGTATTTCTGTCCATTTTATCTTTGAATCTCCTCTAGTTTCTGATTTATGAAAGTTGTTGCATAAATGTTAATAATAATTACATCTTTTAGCATTATAAAGTATCCTCCCTGGTCTCTCTTAACTGCTTTGTGGTTGCATTCAACCTCTTTAGATAACAATAGTATGACTTTTTTTTTTTTTTTGAGATGGAGTTTCACTCTGTCACCCAGATTGGAGTGCAGTGGCCGCTCCCGGCCACCGCAGCCTCGCCCTGCTGGGCTCCGGTGATCCTTCGGTCTCAGCCTTCCAAGTAGCTGGAACTACAGGCGCGCGCTACCACGCCCGGCTCATTTTTTGATTTATTGTAGAGATGAGGTCTCACCAAGTTGCCCAGGCGGGTCTTGAACCCGTGAGCTCAGGCAATCCACTCGCCTCGGCCTCCCAAAGTGCTGGGATTACAGGCTGAGGCACTGAGCCTGGCCTATAAGACTTTTGCTCTGTTTGCATTTACCTGTTATATCTTGGTCCATCTCTTGATTTTTTAAGCCTTTCTTAATGTCTTTGTTTTAGGCATACCTTGTTTACAGTTCTCTGATAGAGTTTTCTTTGTTGGTTAATCTGAAGGTTCTTTATCTTTTTATAAATAAATTAAGCTCATTTACATTTATTGATATAATTGATATGTTTATATTAAGTTCTGTCATATTTAATATATATTTCTATACACACATATCACTCGGTGGTTTTTTTTTTTTTTTTTTTTTGAGTTGGAGTCTCTCTCTGTCGTCCAGGCTGGAGTGCAGTGGCCGCTCCCGGCCACCGCAGCCTTGCCTGCTGGTCTCCGGCGATCCTTCCGTCTCAGTCTTCCGAGTAGCTGGAACTACAGGCCCGTGCTACCATGCCAGACTAATTTTTTGATTTATTGTAGAGATGAGGTCTCACCAAGTTGCCCAGGCGGGTCTCGAACCCGCGGGCTCAGGCAATCCACTCACCTCAGCCTCCCAGGGCCGGGATTACAGGCTGAGCCACTGAGCTCGGCTCACTCTGTGTTTCTATGCTGTTTTATTTGCTGTATCTTTTTGTGTTTAGGAAGATTTACATTTTTATTCTGATGGTTTTCTGTTACCTTTATACTGATATTTTTAATGGACTTAGTCTTTTCATTTTTTGATTACTGTTTATTGTTTGGCATTTATTTTCTGGTCTTTCAGGAGAAACTCATGGGAGCAATATACAGAGAATTCTTCAGTTTACTAACAGTGTGTCTACAGTCTTTACATTTGGAAATCAATTTGAATATATTTTGGCTTATATTTTATTTCCCTGAGTATATTAAATATTTTATTTTGCTGTCTTTTAGTATACAGATAAAAGACTGATGTCAATCTAATTTTTTTTTTTTTTTTTTTTTTTCTGTTGTTGAGTTGGAGTCTCACTCTGTTGTCCAGCGGGGAGTGCAGTGGCACACTCATGGCCACTGCAGCCTCCACCTGTTGGGCTCAGGTGATCCTTTTGCCTCAGCCTTCCAAGAAACTAGGACTAAAGGTATGCACCACCACACCCTACTAATTTTTTGATTTATTGTAGAGACAAGGTCTTGCCATGTTGCTTAGAGTGGTCTCAAACCCCTGAGTTCAGGCAGTCCTTTCCCCTTGGCCTCCCAAAGTACTGGGATTAAAGGCGTGAGCCACCATGACAGGTCTAATTTTTTTTTTTTTTGTAACTACTTTTGTTCTTTTTAATCTGAATGTGTAAAAGATTTTTTTAAAGATTAATCAATAGTTTTACTAGAATATATCTAGTGTTTACTGCTGCGGTTAAATTTTTTTAAATGGCAGCATGCCATTTTCATCAGTAGTTTCCAGTCTTCTCCTATTTTGGAAAGTGTTTCATGAGTTACAGTTTCAAGTATTTTTTCTGATATAGTGCATTGGTTTTCTTTTTTCAAAGACTTCTATAATGTGTGCATTGGACCTTGCTACCCCCAACTCCTATTTTCTATAGTACTTTCTCTTAAATCTTTTACTATCTTCTTAAAACTTTTGTTTTTTTTTACTTGAACATATTTTCTTCCTGTCCATTTGTATTTCTCTCATACGTTTGTTTGCTCATGTGTTACATAAATTTTATATTTTTCTTTTATTTCTAATTTTCTTCTGAGTTCTGTAAGCTCTTTTCCAAACTTTGGTTTTGACCAATTAATTTTTCCTAAGTTTTTCTATTTCTAATTTATGCAGTTCTTTTATAAATTCTATGTTTTTTCTCCAGATTTTTAACTTATTTTGATACATAAGGGTAACATGCCCTTCTGTTTTGGGGCATATATTTCTGGTTTGCCTTCCATATCCATAGAATCATTATTCTGTCATATATATATATATATATATATATATATAAATATATTTTTTTCTTAAAATTATTTTGCAGGGGTTCTATCACAATTATTTTTGTGGTTAATTTTCAAATGGGATAGATTTTTCTTGTCCTGTGAAGAAGAGTATAAAACATGATAAATCTCCTGCCTTATGGCTTTAAGGTTTCCTCTCTTATTGTTATCATCAAGCGTTAATACATTTTGACCTTAATTTTTTGCAATTTACCTCTCTGCTTCCCTCCCCTACTTTGATCAGCATACTTTCTTTGCTTCTACCTGTCCCTTTTCGGTCAACTTAGCTACAACTCTCAACAACTCTTTTTCAGTGATGAGCTTCTTTTACCTTGAAGTGAGCTTTGGTTGGTTACTTTACAGAGTCCACAGAGCCTAGGTCCTCCCATGTTGTTAGACCTTTTCCCAAGCTTCTTGGCTTCATCAACAAATTTGGGGTTTTTCATCCGGTTAGGGTAAAGAGGTCACTTATTTTGCTTCAGTGTCTTCCTTTAATTCTTTTTTGTTTTGAGTCAGAGTCTCACTCTCTCACCCAGGCTAGAGTCCGGGTGGCATGCCCCTCATGGCCACTGCAGCCTCAACCTGCTGGGCTCCAGTGATCCTTCCACCTCAGCCTTCCAAGTAGGTGGGACTACAGATGTGTGCCACCACTGGCTAATTTTTGATTTATTGAAGAGACAAGATCTCACCATGTTGCCCAAGCTGGTATTGAAGCCGTGGGCTCAGGCAATCCTCTCGTTTCCACCTCCCAAGGTGCTGGGATTACAGGCATGAGCCACTGGACCTGGCTTCTTCTTTTAATTCTAAACAAAGTTTTGTTTTTTTTTAAATGAAACTAGAGGTCACTTATTAATATACAGTGGTCCATATACTTCTGGCAGTTTAACTGAATCATCAACTGCTTGTAGATATGGGAAGATAACTTATCAGGTGAGCGTTTGGTGCAAACAGTGATGTTTTCAAAATGAAATACTTAAATGATACAAGAAGCTTGATGAATTTATGTTAAAAGAACTCATCTGCCAGGAGGACTAAATGTTAAGATGACAAGATGACAGCTGCAAATGACGTGCAATTGCTAACCCAGTTAGTGTTATAAATTGTGGAAGCCTCCAGATTCAACACAAATCAGCATAAATTAATATAAATTATTCATAAGTCTTTACAGAGAAGATTCATTCAGGTTTGAAAACCAAGGGAAAGCTTATATCCACATTTTTAAGACTCAAACTCTTTACTTAGAAGAGGGCAAATAAAAAGAAAACAGCAACCCAACTTTCATCAAAAAAAATCACACCGTGGGGTCAGTGGTTATTTGCTATTGAACTCTGGCATAATTTGAACCCTTGAGAGAACTCTTGACCTATCCAAATAATGTGAGATTTTCTGTCATACAGTACCATATAGTGCTTGGTGCAATTGATTCCAGTAAAAGAGGAGGCATGGAATCGTGTCGAGCCAACACCAAAGGAAGATGATTTTAAAAAAATATGAACACCTGGTACGAATGTAAGCTAGTTCAACCTTTGTGGAAAGCACTGTAGCGTTTCTCAAAGAACTAAAAATTGAATGTCATTTGATCCAGCAATCCCAGAGGAACATATACCCAGAGGAACATAAATGGCAAATAGACTACTCAGCAAAAACATGAAAGCAACCCAGATGCCCATCAAAAGTGGACTGGGTAAAGAAAATGTGGGACATATACTCAATGAAATACTATGCAGTCATAAAGAAGAACAAAATTATGTCCTTTTCAGCAACATGGATGCAGCTGGAAATCATCATTCTAAGTGAACTATCATAGAAACAAAAAACTGAATATTGTGTGTTCTCATTCATAGCGGGCCCGAAATATTGGGCATACAAGCAAAAGGGCAGAAACAGCCAACAAGGGGCACTACTGGTGGGTGGAGGGAGGAAGACAGAATAAGGGTCACACAACCATACATTGGGTACTATATCTACTACCTGGGGCGAGAGGGCTTGCTAGAAGCCCAAACCTCACCTGCATGCAGTTTATTCATGTAGCAAATCCTCACATGTACCCCACAACTCTAGAAATAAAAATTAGAAAAAGTAAACATTAATACCTTTGCTTTTTGAAGAGGCAAAGTGGTTAAGTGTGTAAAAGTTTTGCTTAAACAGCCACATTGAACTAAAGAGTGACAAGTGATTAGCTCAATGTATGGATACAGTTCAGTCCTGATAAGTGTACTGCCTGCATTTCTTATGTTTGGAAAGTTCAGAGAACACCAAAAAGGCTAAGATTATCACAGTGTATTTGCAAAGACAGTCTGAATAAAGTAAGAATAAAGGACTATGATTGATGAGACTTGCTGAGAAGCAGGAAGTCAGAACGTAAAATCAAGAATCAGGGATAGTGTTTTCATTCTTTCCTGTTATCCCCTGAAAATGGTCAGATGATTATTCCTCTTAGCCACCTTGTTGGATACATCAACTTGGTCCCAGTTATGTAATTGATTAAAAGGTAGTTTATATTTTTATATATAATCTTCAAGAGACATGGCTTTCTGGATAATGATGATAAAAAATGTTTAGGAATTTTGCATAAAGAAATGGTCCATTTTAAAAAGTAACGAGACCACCATATAAATAGATACCAGTATAACTCCTTTTAAAAATAGTAGAAATTTTGGTAATTTTATGGTTAGGATATTCTTTATTTTCTTAGACGGTGCACTTAAATCATAATCTTTCCTAAGAACTTAACACATGAATTAAAAAATGATGGACTATTACGCAGCCATAAAGAAGGACAGAATCATGGACTTTGCAGCAAATTGGATAGAGTTGGAGACAATCACACTTAGTGATCTAGCACAGAAACAAAAAACCAAATACTTATAAGTGGGACCTGAAAGTTAATCACAATAGTACAAGGGAGGATCGGCAGTAATGGCACATTGCCAGGGGAAGTGTGGAGGAGGGAGCATGTAACAACACAAAGGATATCTGGTCCCAAACTAGGGGAATTGAGAACCAGATGGAAGCCCAAATTTCACCTGCATGTAGATTAGTTGTGTACCCCACATCTCTGTAAAAAAATAATTAAAAAAAGAAAATAATTGCCCTGTTTTCAGGTAATACAAGATCTTCTTTCTAAAAAGTATAGTTTATTGTCTCTTGAAAAAGCTTTTTTTTTGTTTCACAAGCATCTTATTAAGAATTTTAAAAGTTCATGTTGGTGTTAAAGCATTTTCGTGTTCTCTATTCCTCCCATCTTTCAGAGAAGAGAAGAGCCCTATTGTATCCTGTCCTCTGCATCAGGCTAACCTCTTTACACACTATTCTATTTCTTTCATTGCTCTTAGACTTTTTTCTGTAAAATAATTAGATTGCCCATCAAGACTGATGTAAAAAGACAGAAAAGGTTGAAACGGACACAGCTCATTGAAATCATCTTTGAAGTATGATTTTCAATGTTTTTAAGTGTATATCATATTCCATGGTGGAATCTCTGAGAAGTTTGACCACAGGTAACTTTATTTATACAATAGAAGTGAAATAAAGTATATCCTAGTAAAATAATGTACAAGGTGGATAATTCTAGGTTTCTGATGCAAGTTTTCACAGAAGGAAAGTATGTTTTGAAGCAACAGAGAATATTCTTGGAGGATCTGGTACTCAGATTGGTAGATCTCAGATTGACAAAGCAGCAAAAAGAACCATCTCCTTCCATACTTCAGTTCCCAGTGTGGGAGTCAGGTGAGGACTGAAAATGTTTTCTTATGCTGGGCATGGTGGCTCACGCCTGTAATCCCAGCACTTTGGGAGGCGGAAGCAAGAGGATTACCTGAGCCCAGGGGTTTGAGACCAGCCTGGGCAACTTGGTGAGACCTCGTCTCTACAATAAATAAAAAAATTAGCCGGGTGTGGTGGTGCATGCCTGTAGTTCTAGCTACTTGACAGATTGAGGTGGAAAGCTCACCTGAACCCAGCAGGTGGAGGATCACCTGAGCCCAGCGACAGAATGTTTCCTTACTTGTAAAAGGAAAGAATGACACCTTTCTCAAGGAGTCACTGTAGGAGTAAATGATGCAATGATGTGATAGCAGCCTGAAAGAAAGTGATTTCCAATTTTACGGCCCTTATGTTATTTTAACTATTCCAGATATCTCAATTTTCAGAACCCCAGCATCTTTAATTATTTAAGAGATATTTGTTATATGACTTTTCTATATCAGGTTTTATGTTGGGCACAGGAGGGAGTGTAGAAACTTCTGAAGCATGTTTCCTGTGGCAAGAAGATTGTCTAAAACAGAAGTCATGTGTAAGATTATTTGTAATAAAATAGATGTAACAGAGGTATGTTCATCACTGTTGTGACTCGAAGTAGCCTCAAATGTGTTCTATTTACTAATCCCTTTCATCAGGCCCTGCAAGGTGACTAGGTGTCCCCTAAATCTCAGGAGTGTGCACCATTTTTGGAGGAATTCATTGTGTCTTTGCAGAGCGAATTTACCTTTTCACTCAATTTTCCTTATAAAAGTTGACAACTGGGTTTCTATTCCACATCTTTTTTTCCTCAGTATCAAACATCCACATTTTCAAAATAAAACACACACACACACACACACACACACACACACACACACACACACACACACACGAAAATATAACGGTGCAAGATTTTTATGCAAAAGGAGTTGAGTCAAGGTAAAATTCAGAAGTCTCAAATCTAGAATTCCCAGTACCTACCTTGCTGGATGGGATGGTTCTTCTCATGTATAGGTCAAATTGTTGATGCAATTTGAGGGTGGCCAGTCGCTGTCTTATGACTCTCGCAGGATGGTGGCTGAAGCAAATGGAGATTTTTAAGGGATGTACTATGTCTCATGTTCTTCAGTGTTTGCTGGTGATCAGAGAAAGTTTTTTTGAAAGGGAAGATCACTTCTGGATTGATGATCTTTATCCACACAAATAAATATTTGGCAGCAGATCTTTCATATCTATTCATTCCTGGGGGGCACTGAGATTCTTTGAGTCATGCTCCCAGTAAATTTTATGTCCTGAGATTAAGCTGTGCAAATTCTTTTGGGTCATTGAATTCCCACTGCCACTGGTACTAAAATGCCCAATTCTTTAGGACAACTTTGTACCCATAAGATTTAATTTATTTCCCAGATAGCTGGGGACTGTGCAAATATTTACTAAATCTTTTGCAAGCACACAGAGTAGTTTCATGGACTATGGAAAGGAAGAAATGTGAAGTACATTGACTCAATGTTCAGCACACCCATTTTTGGTTCCTGGGAACAGCGTTAAACTGGATTTCCCACCATCTTTGTATCTAGGGACCTTGTGTCTAGTTCTGGCCAGTGGAACATGAGCAGAAACAACATATGATACTCCTAAGTTTGGCCACTAAAATGCACTCCATTTTCTCTTTGTTATCTTTGAGCAAAATACAAAGGAAGTACAGGAGTCAATCATGTAGGTATACGGCTGAAGGGAGTTTCAGGCAGAGAGAACAATCATCTGTAGGTTCTGAGGTCAGAGAGTCCCTGGTTTAAAGAAAAACAAGGATATCAGAATGACTGAGGTGGACTTTTCCTTTCTATCTTTGCTCCGATGTCATTGTCTCAGTGAGACTTATCTTCACATCCTATTTAAAACTGCAGCTTATTTTTCTCCAGCATTTACTCTGTTCTTATTTTTTCTAGCATACACTTATTACCTTTGACATATGTGATAGGCAGAATAAATGCCCCCAAGGGTATCCACCTTCTGATCTCCAGAATCCATGAATATGTTAGGTGACATGACAAAGACTGAAGATTATTAATCATCTGACTTTTAAAAAGAAATTATTCTGGATTACCTGGTGGGCCTGATATAACAGCAAGTGTCCTTAAAAGTAGAATAAACCTGTAAAAAATTTAAAAAGTGGAAGAGAGAGGCAGAAGAAAGAAACAGGAGTGATGATAAAAGACATAGAAGGCTCAATATTGCTGGCTTTAAGGTGGAGAAAGTGACCTTTAAAAGTTGGAAAAGACAAAGAAATGACCTTCCCTAGAGACACCAGAAAATACATTAGCCCTGCCAAATTTTAGCCCAATGAGACCTGTGTGGAGCTTCCAACCCTCAGAACTGTAATGAATATATTTGTTCTATTTTAACCACTAAGTTTATGACAATTCATACAGCAGTAATAAGAAACTTTAATGTACTATGTAACTTACTAAATAATTTACATAGTTATTATGTTTTTGATTACTGCTAGCTTTTCCAATTAAAATTCATTTTAACTATAAGAAAGGAATTGGCAATAGTGGGGTACTGCTGGGGTTAGGGGGAGGCACAACATCAATAAAGATACTTGATCTTAAAGCAGGCAAAGAGAGGACCAAAAGGAGGTCCAAACTTTACCTGTACAATGACCATTTGTATATATAATTCTGAATTGTACCCCACATCTTTAAAATAAAAAATAAAAAAAGAGAAAAAAAGACAAATAATTCATTTTAAACAAGTAATGTGTTTACATGGTTCAAAATAAAAAACTAATCACAAAGGTATAAATACTGGAATCTAGTTTCCATAAAGCTCCTTCCTACCTGTCTCATTTCTCTGTTAGGTAATTTTGTAGGCATTTGTTTATCCTTATTGTGATGTATAATATTGTGTCAACTTGACTGGATTGAAGGATGCCTAGGTGACTGGTGAGGAATTGTTTCTGGTGTGCTTGTGAGGACATTTCTAGAGGAGATTGTTGTGTGAGTAGTGGACTGAGAGAGGAACACCCACTCTCAATGTAGGTGAGCACCATCCAATGAGCCAGGGGCCTGGCCAGGATAAAGTGAATGGAAGAACGGGGTTTATAACCTTGCTCTGTTTTCTCTCTCTCTTTCTCTTTTGAGTGGGGACACCTTTTTTCCTCCTGCCCCCTAGACTTCAGACTCCAGGTTCTTTGGACCCTGGAGCATGCAACACTGAATTCCCAAGGGGCTCTCAGACCTTCAGACTCAGACTGGTAGCTGTGTTGTTCCCCTGAAAAGGGGGAAACAGAAAAAAAGTATGTAGATGGACCTCTCTGAATGGGCAGGTGATGTGAAGATACTTGTATCCCATGTGAATACTCAACAAAGGGTGACCTTAGCAGAGGAGGATTTTAATAATCAGCTGGATAGAATGACTCGTTCTGTGGATACTACACAGTCTCTTACCCCAGCTACCTCGTTGTCATCCAATGAGCTCATGAGCAAAGTGGCCATGATGGCAAGGACGTAGGTTAAATATGGGCTAAGCAACATGGATTCCCATTCACCAAGGCCTGCCTGGCTACAGCACTGCTGAGTGCCCATGTGCCAGCAGCAGAGACCAACACTGAGCCTCTGGTCAGCCTGGTGGCAGGCTGATTACATTGAACCACTTCCATCATGGAAGGGGAAGTGTTCTGTTCTTATTAGAATATATACTTACTCTGGATACGGATCTTCTGTCCCTGCACACAGTGCTTCTGTTAAAACTACCTTCCATGAACTTACTGAATGCCAGTAAGTTCCTTGCTCAGAAGCAATGAACCTACTTCACAGTCAAATAAGTCCAGCAGTGGGGTCATGCTCATGGAATTTACTGGTCTTTCCATATTCCCCATCATTCTGAAGCAGCCGGCTTGACAGAAGAGTGGGATGGCTTTTTGAAGTTGTTGTTATAGTGCCAGTTGGATGTTGATACCTTGCAGGGCTAAGGTGCAGTTCTCCAGAGGGCTGTGTAAATTCTGAATTAGTGTCTAATATATGGTATTGTTTTCCTATAGCCAGGATTTGTGGCTTCAGGAATCAAGGTGTGGAAATGGCAGTAGCACAACTCACCATTATCTCTAGTGAACCACTAGCAAAATTTTTGCTCCCTGTTCCAGTAACATTATGTTTTGCTAGCAGGCCTCAAGGTCTTCATTTCAGAGAGTGGAACTTTTTTTCCTCTTTTAATTTTAATTTTAAAATTGTGGGGTACAATTCAGGGTGAGGTATACAAATATTCATTGTGCAGTACCCTTGTTGATGAGGTGTGCCCCCCCACCCAAGGTAGATATTGACTACTGTCAATCCCACCTCCTCACCCCGTCCCTCCCCCCCAGTTTCCCGCTACTGTCAATCCTTTTCTTATAGTATTATGTAGTTGTTCAAGGTCCACTTATGAGTGAGAACATGTGATACTCAACAGAGAGAGGAATTATTTTCCCCAGGAGACAGGATCGTATTTCCACTGAACTGGAAATTAAGACTGCTTCTGAGCACTGTAAACTTCTCATGCCTCTGATTCAATAGGCTAAGAAGAGAGTTCCGATGTTGTCTGGGGTAACTGATGTGGACAACCAAGGGGAAATCGGACTACTAGTCTACAGTGGAGGTAAAAAAGAGTATGTTTGCAATACGGGAAATCCCTTAGGGTGTCTTTTAGAATTACCATGTCCTGTGATAAAAGTCAATGGAAAATCGCAACAACCCAGTCTAGGCAGGACTACAAAAGGCCCGGATCCTTGAAGAATGGAGGATTAGGCCATCCCACTACATAAAGAACCATGACTAGGCTGGGCGTGGTGTCTCATA
This sequence comes from Cephalopachus bancanus, assembly GCA_027257055.1. Classification (NCBI taxonomy): domain Eukaryota; kingdom Metazoa; phylum Chordata; class Mammalia; order Primates; family Tarsiidae; genus Cephalopachus; species Cephalopachus bancanus. The sequence goes on along the minus strand of JAPVLO010000030.1, from coordinate 1,334,854 downwards.
CCTGTAATCCCAGCACTTTGGGAGGTGAGATGAGAGCACTGCCTGAACTCAGGGGTTTGAGACCTGAGCAATATGGAACGAGCACGTCTCTACAATAAATCATAAAATTAGCCGGGCATGTGTCACATGCCTGTGGTTCCAACTGCTTGGAAGGCTGAGGTGGAAGGATCACTTGCCCAGCAGGTCAAGGTTGTGGTGGCTGTGAGCATGCCACTGCACTCCAGCCTGCGTGACAGAGTGAGACTACGACTCACCAAAAATAAATAAATTAAAAAAAACATGACCAGATAAGGTGCTTACTGAAGTTAAAGAGAATACAGAATGAGTAGTAGAAGAAGGTAGTTATAAATACCAGCTGCAACCACGTGATCAGCTACAGAAATGAGAACTGTAGCTTTTTATGTTCCTCCTTATTTTATTAGGAATACATTTGTGCATAGGACATATATACATATATTACATAAATATTTTTTTCTCTTATTTCTTTATCATGTAACATAACGTTGATTGACAATATTAGTATTTAAGTGTCATTAATTTTACATCATATTATTTAAACTTTGGGAATTTATCAGAAAAAGAGTAAACATCACTCCAGAACTTTGCCCTCTGTTCTGTGGACAGGATGAGTGTGTTTTGGTTGTATCCAGGATAGTTGTATCATGCTAGATGGAATTATAACCTTGTTGTTGTCTTTATTTGTACTTTTAGTTTGGTTTAAGGGTGGCAAGTTCATAAGTGGTGGTTTTGGGATGTTAATATCGGATGTCAACTGGACTGCATGGAGGGATGGTTAGATGGCAGATGAGACATTGTTTCTGGGTATATGTGTGTAAGTTTCCAGAGGAGACTGAAGGGTGAGTCACTGGATTGAGAGAGGAGGAGCCAGCATCAATGTGAATGGGCACCATCCAATGTGTTGGGGGCCCAGCTAGGACAAAATAAATGGAAAAAGGGGGATACTCAGCTTGCCTTTGCTTCTCTCTTTCTTCCTTCTGGAGTAGGATACCTTTTTTCCCTTCTGTCCTTGCACATCAGACTTCATGTTCTTTGGCTTTTGAACTCTGAGGCTTGCACCAGCAACCTCCTGAGGGCTGTCACTCCTTCAACCTCAGTCTAGGTGCTGCAATGTTGGCTTTCCCAGATCTGAGGCTTTTGAACTTGGGTTTAGCCACACTTCTCTGGAAGCCATGTTACAGGCTCTTCTGTTTTCCCAGCTTGCAGACGGACTGCTGTGGGACTTCACCTCTGTGATTGTGAGATGACTTTTTTCCTCTAATAAGTCCTTTTTCATATATACACGCTATCTTGCTGATTCTATTCCTTTGGTGAACCCTGACTAATACAAATACAGTGTTTTTAGAAAATAAGAAAATATATGTACACATTTATTTTCTCCACTCTCATGAAATATGTCGTGTACTTTATGTATTCTACATCTTGCTTTTTTTCCACTTAATCATATATCTTGAAGAACTCTTCGTGTCAAAACACAGGCTTTCCCCAAACATTTTTTTGGCACCCTGTGTGTGTGTGTGTGTGTGTCCAGATATAGGAATCTGATTGACTAAACCACACACACACTTATAATTTATAACTTAAAATTTATAACTTTGACAGATTTGGTGTTTATCTTTTCCCCAAAGATTCTACATTTTTCTTAATAATCTTTCTTAAAAACTCCCATTTTACCTCTGACTTGAGATTCTGACTTTATCATTTATCAAATTTCTGTACTTGTCTGGGTCTATTCATAAACTTTTATTGGCTTCTATTACATTATTATTTTTTGATAGCTGTAATATATAGGAAGATTTTAATAGTGACATGTTAATATATTTATGTGGAGCCTTAAGTTCCCGCTTCCTTTAGGAAGTCTTTATAGGTTTTTCTACTATGAGAAATAATAAAATTAATTTGTAACAAGTTCCTCCTTCCTTTTCTCTCTGTTTCCACCATCTGATGTTACTCTACAGTGTTATATTTCCTAATATTTATCTTTATGGTTACATATACTTACATTTTTACTACTTAATCTCAGTTTTAAGTGCTATCAGCTTTTATTAATAAAGCAATTGGTGAATTTGTTATACTTTCTGCTGCTTTTCCCACCTCCCTGTGAAATATAGCAGCTTATTGAGGAGTAATGCTATGAAAAATAAATGCGGGAAGAAGCAAAAGTAAGCAGGGAAAACTTTCAGGCAGTGATGCAGATCTGACATCTGTGGTGGGAGAAACTGAGGAGGAAGCAAGATTGGGAGGGAAAGCCTCAGTCTATCATGTGGATATGACTAAGTCTTGGCCCGAAGGGGAATTCTGGAGCAAAGATGGCCCATTGCCAGGAGTCCTATATTGGGCAGAAATGTCCAGACCCAAGTGCTCCTTTGATGACCAGGCATGGGCTAATATACACAGAGCTACTCTAAGATGAGTTTGTAAAGGACAGAGTTAAGTGAGAAGGATAGAGTCTTTAATTATCAGACTGAGAAGCATAGGGTAAACACAGAATTTGAATTAGAAACGTAGTTTTAAGTAAGATTAAGTTAATCTAAGTAAATTAACTACTTTGTTTGAAGGATGAAAAAAACTAATGTTCAGAGATAGACTGAGCTACCCAAGTCACTTGGCTGATTAGTGGCAGAGTTGACAATAATGTGAATCTTCATTTAGGTTTCTTTTCACCAGTCTCTGACTCTAAGAAAGGCGAGAAACTTCCAAACACACACAATAAAAATTGGCTGCCATTTGAAGTCTTTATTAGTTAGCAAAAAGAAAAAATCTAAATACAATCATTCACCAGAGTTAGTAGTAGTGACAGAAAATAAAAGTACCTTTAAGTCCTGAATTAATATCTCTATATCCCAAGTATCTAATTTTTATTCTTTTACAACTAAAGTCAGGGTTCATTTTCAAGATAATATTGCAAACTTGACATTAGAGCAGTAGTGTGGCATGGTTTAAGACACATTCAAATGTATACTAAATGTTTTAGAAAATATTCCATTGCTGAATGCATTTCACACTGAATTAATACAAATTAATTGAATTGAGAGTGACATTATGTGTACCATGGGAACAGACAAAAACTCTTCTTGTGGTTCACAGAAGCTAGAATTAAGCACATTAAATTTAAACTATCTTAGATATAATACAATAAATGTCAACCCTGAAGTTTAAATAGTTACCTGCTCTCAAAAATGTAGTGCCAGTCTTGATGTGTGCTTGGCTGCCAGATTTCATTTTCACTCACTTCAAATCTTAAAATCATGTTTCCCCTTTCTTGGTTCACATTTTGTGAAATGAAATTCCATCTAAAGTCTAAGATGATTGTGTAAAGGGTTTACCATTAATTAACAATAGAATGCCAGGTCTAATTACAGACAGATAGATATATCTATCTATAGGTATTTGGACTTTTTTTTCATCTGGGCTGACCCAATTTTATCCCTTTATGTGTAGAAGATTAGATGGGTTTTGATTGGGGGTACAATGTAGTGACTGTGTAGTTTCCAACATTTAGGGAAAAGTAGATGGTTAAAGATGCATACAATATTTTCTCTTTAACTAATGCTTTCTATCCCACAGTAGACTATCTCTGTGGGTTCAAAAGAGTGATCTTGAATCTTGAACAAGCACCTGGTTTGTGGGACAGAGGTGGTTTGTCCTGTTAAGAGGTTGTGTGGGGGTGAATAGTTAGATTGAAAGATTAGTGATAGTGCTTTAAATTTGAGAAATATAATTCCACCTTGGATTGGCAGTAAGAGTAAAGGTGGTAGTTCTGCATTCATAAATAATCACATCTTATAAATGGCAGAACGCTTTACAACATGTGTTATACTATTGATTCATTAAACGACGAATGAATTGGTTTATTTCATCCAGAAAACTTAAACCAATTTTTATAAGACTTTTTAGACTGGGAGGCGAAGTTGTTTGATTAATAGTAGTTGTTTCAGTAGTGGCTGGAGGGGTAGTTTTGCTTGTGGATGCATTTGTGGGTTGTGTATTTGCACGAGTAGTTAGTGAAGAATTAGATGTGATAACTGGGGCATCTGTGGTCTCTGGTAGAGCTGGGGAATCTACAGCTGGAGCAAGACTTGAGGAAGATGAACGTCCTGATGAAGTTGTAGGAGGTGGAGTCGGTGTGGTCTTCTGCGGAACTGAGGGAGATGGAAGTGCTGATGAAGTTGGAGAAGGTAGAGGTGGAGCAGCAGTGGTATTTGGTGGAGGTGGTGTGGTCCTCTGTGGAACTGAGGGAGATGGAAGTGCTGATGAAGTTGGAGAAGGTAGAGGTGGAGCAGCAGTGGTATTTGGTGGAGGTGGTGTGGTCTTCTGCGGAACTGAGGGAGATGGAAGTGCTGATGAAGTTGGAGAAGGTAGAGGTGGAGCAGCAGTGGTATTTGGTGGAGGTGGGTGATGCTCGGGTGTTGTTCTGGCTGCAGAAGAGCTTGTGCCGGGATTGTTTTCTCCTGAAGGTGTGGTGATATTCTGAGCAGCATTTTTAGTGGAAGTGTGTGGGGTACTCACAGATGGTATTTGGGTGGCATTTGTGATGGCATTCTGAGCAGCATTTTTAGTGGAAGTGTGTGAGGTACTTGTAGATGGCGTTTGGGTGGTGGTTGTGGTGGTATTCTGAGCAGCATTTTTAGTGGAAGTGTGTGGGGTACTCGTAGATGGCGTTTGGGTGGTAGTTGTGGTGGTATTCTGAGCAGCATTTTTAGTGGAAGTGTGTGAGGTACTCGTAGATGGCGTTTGGGTGGTGGTTGTGGTGGTATTCTGAGCAGCATTTTTAGTGGAAGTGTGTGGGGTACTCGTAGATGGCGTTTGGGTGATAGCTTCTGAGATATTATTGTTGGTCCCAGTGTTATTTTTACCTGGACAAATCACTGGTGGCCGGTGTTGATGGGGGGGCTTACCACCTGAATGTGGAGGTTTAGGTTTACAAGGCCTATGTGGACCACCATGGGACTTTTTAATGCATGGATTGTGGTTGGGTGGTAATCTCCATAAAGGAAATCTGAGGGAACCTCTGGGTGGATGGATATTCCTTCTGTGCTGTAGTTCACGATTCCTTTTTCGACCTTCACTGAACTAGAGAGAGAGAGAGAGAAAATATAAGAAGTGAAAAAAATGTATTGATTTATCAACTGGGGAATCACCCTGCTGACCATGGAATGAGCAGTATTTGTGAAATCTTGGAATTGGAAACTGGAGTGCAGTAGGTTGAATGGTTATTTTCCTAATTTCACCGAGTCTCAAGAAAGTATTGCTTTAGATAGCTTTCTTTTGTTAAGTGTCGACTCTCCAGCTAGCTGAGATGAATATATTCCTGTGGATGATTAACTAGATAAGCACTTTTGTGCTTATGGTTTCTCTCTCCTCCCTCTGGTAGAAAATGGTCAACTCTGCCTGAAGCCCAGCAAAATGACTCCCTCATTGCTCAATCTGTTTATAAAATTTTAGCCAAAGACCATCAGCTGAGATTCAGGAACCCTTTCTGCACTACTCTCCATCTATCTACCATCATCAAGACACAAAACAATCAATTCACCAAACAAACAAAACGTCTCACCTCAGCTTCCTGTTGTCCTTATTCCAGAAAAATAGATTTAGCCTTTATAAATTAGAGGAAGAATTTTGGTCATTACCTTTTAACTTTATTGTTAAAAAAATTAGAATTGCCAAGCCGGGCTCGGTGGCTCAGCCTGTAATCCCGCGCCTTTGGGAGGCTGAAGTGAGTGGATTGCCTGAGCCTGCAGGTTTGAGACCCGCCTGGGCAGCGAGACCTCATCTCTACAATAAATCAAAAAATCAGCCAGGCGTGGTAGCGCATGCCTGTAATTCCGGCTACTTGGAAGGCTGAAGCGGAAGGATCGCCGGAGCCCAGCAGGTCGCAGCTGCGGTGGCCGGGAGCGGCCACTGCACTCCAGTCTGGGTGACAGAGTGAGATTTCAACTCAAAAAAACCCAAAACAATTAGAATTGCCAAAACTCAGGGGGTTCATGGATCTCTGATTTTGTAGAACAAATTTGCAAATTTACGTTTACGCATTTTGTTTAGAGGGCCAATGGCTTTCACAATTTCTCAAAGATGTTTACATCTGAAAAGAATACTGGTCTAGTCCAATTGTCTATCTGATACTCGATCTTTTCCCAATACATTTGCTGGTGACTTTTCAGTCTATGTTTGACAACCTCTTCTGTTCAGCAACTTCACTATGGTATCTTCTAAGGCAACCTGGTATAGGGTTATGTTGATAATACATGTAGGCCTGTTTCTTGGGTTTTTATTCCTTTTTTTAAAATCACATTTCTATAATTTTATTTATGTAAAATATCCAAAACAAGCAAGTGTATAGAGATAGAGAGTAAATTAATGGTTGCCTAAGGGAAGGAGGTTGGAGGGAAAATGGGAAGAGACTGCCAATGGTTCAGGGTTTCTTTTTGAGCAGATGAAAATGTTCTAAAATTGACAGTAGTGATGCCTGCAAAAATCTGTGAATATACTAAAAAGTATTGAAGTGTAAATTTTACGTGGGTGAATTACAAAGTATGTGATTTATGTCACAATGAAGAACACAGTTGTTTAAAAATGAAAGAGATAGGATAGAAAGGTAATGTAGCTAGCCAGGCTCCTCACCAAAAAAAAAAAAAAAAAATTTAAAATGAATTCATGAAGAATTAGAAGTACAATAAATATAATTTCTGCAAAAGTCTCCATATCCTCGATGACAGCCAGGTCATATCTAAAACACTGTGTACAGTTTTTGATATTATGTTTTAAGGGAAGAACTTTAACAAAACACAACTTATTGTGGGTGGTTTTCTCAAATTCAATTACCTTGACTAAGTCATCGATCTGAGTAAATCAAAGAAATAACTAAATTTAAAAGTTATAAAGAATGTGTATGAGAAATTACCTAATTCTAACCATTTTGAAATGTAATATACTTTACCAGAATGTACAACTGATCTTTGGATTATATCTTTTTAAAAATTTGAATATAAACATATATATTTATTACTATTTATTTATTTATCTATTTATTTTGAGTAGGAGTCTCATTCTATCACCCAGGCTGGAGTGCAGTAGCACGCTCACGGTCACTGCAGCCTTGACCTGCTGGTTCAGGTGATCTTTCTGCCTCAGCCTTCCAAGTAACTGGAACTACAGGCACGCGCCACCATGTCTGGCTAATTTTTCTTGATTTATTGTAGAGATGAGTCTCACTAAGTTGCCCAGGCTAGTCTTGAACCACTGGGCTCAGGCAATCCTCTCTCCTCGGTCTCCCAAAGTGCTGGGATTCAGACTTGAGCCATGCGCCTGGCCTACTAATTACTTTAAAGAAAAAATTTATTTTTTTTTTAATTTTGGAAAGTTATCCATTAAGATTTCCATTCTTTGTCCCTAATTTTATGTTTTGGCAGAATTATAGAAGATCTAAGAGTCCTTCAAAATTTAAAAATACCTTCTATGTGATGTGGGTCATATATTTTGCCAGATGAATATTTTTAGTTCCTTTAGCCATTGCTGACATTATTTGAGCTTGAGTGCCATCACTGTTTCAGTTTCTTTTCTGTAAGTATACTGCAATTTCTCTATATCCTTTTTTTTCTGTATTTGATCTCTTACTAAATTTTTAAATGATCAATTAATTTAAATAGGAGAAAAGAAATATTAACAGTGATAAGGAGGAACATTCCAAAGTCCCAAACAGGGATATGTTACATGCTTACTCCTGATCATTTTCACAGAAGTCCTTTTTAGACCATCAAATGAATAAGTCACTTTAGTCTCAAGACATAAAGCTGTCTTTGGACACAGAGTTTAGTGCAAGTAAAATGACAACTTCTAAAAGACTAGCAGAGTTGTTTAGTTAAGCTAATCCTCGGAGACTAATATAGATAGCTTCAGAGATGGCTTCAGAAAGCATTACTTGTTTGAAAATTAAATTATCTAGGAAATTTCAATCCATAGCTGAGATTATCCATAAGCTAATATAATAGCTAATGTAACAGTTAATATAATATAGCATCTTAACTTTGACGTTTTTGCATAGATCTCTCTTAAGAAGGCATAGATTTCCAGAATGTGTAACACTGACTCCAGGAACTTCTCAGAAATCCTCTCTATTACTGTAATAGTCGTTTTCTCATAAGCACATCACATGGTTCAAATCTTTTTCTGGAGGTTCAATATATAATCGAATAATTGTGAAACTTCTCTGACTGAAGCAGGATTGGGGGTCTCACATTCCACTGTCTCAGTCTGTCCCTTTCCAGGTGGTGTGTGAGGATGTTGTGAAGAATGTCCAGCTCTTAGAGGAAGACATCTGTAACGCTCTTCAACAGACCCACTGTGGAGGTCTGGATCTGTTCTGCATCCGCCATTTAGTAACTGAGTGACTTTGGACAAGTCACTTAAGATGACTCTGTGTTTACTCATTTATGACATGAGTTGGAGTAAATTAAATTCCAGACCCAAAGTCTAATGCTGTGACGTCTATTCTTCAAAATAGTTACGTTCTTCAGTCTCTTAATCAGATGCGCTTCATGTGAGCAGGGATTTTGTTTGGTTCTCTTCTGTATGCCCAATACCTAGAATTATGCCTGGCACGTGGCAGGTACTCATTAGACATTTATTGAATGAAGGAGTGCTTGGAGATGATAATTACTAATAAATAATAATTTCTCCTCAAATACAATCTTATCATTTAAAAGTATTTATTAGTATGTAAAATCATTTCAGCTATTTTGCTTCATACGACCAAAATAATACCTATGACTTTTTTTTTTTTTTTTTTTTTTTTGAGTTGGAGTCTCACTCGGTTGCCCAAACTGGAGTGCAGTGGCCGCTTCCGGCCACCGTGCCTCGACCTGCTGGGCTCCAGCGATCCTTCCGCCTCAGCCTTCCAAGTAGCCGGAATTACAGACATGCGCTACCACGCCTGGCTGATTTTTTGATTTACTGTAGAGATGAGGTCTCGCTGCCCAGGCGGGTCTCGAACCTGCGGGCTCAGGCAATCCACTCACCTCAGCCTCCCAAAGGCGCGGGATTACAGGCTGAGCCACCGAGCCCGGCTTACCTATGACATTTTTATAGGAAGGCAAACTAATTAAAATTCTATTAATTTTTCTATTAGTTTAGCATAGAACACATGTTGGCCATTGCTTTACTAACATGTGCTCTTTGAGTTATGACTGCTGCCATGTTTTCTAAGCTTTGGTCCCCTCTTCTACCTTGGGGAGGTGAATCTCCTCTCTGTCTCTCTTTCTTTCTAATTTACCTTCTAAATAAACTATATTTTCCAACTTAAAAAAGAACATGTATCAAACAACCAGTTTGTTTACTTAAAATATGTTAATTATGGTGACTGGCAGTTATAGATGACTGGCACGGAATTTGTTGATTGGAATTTGGTTTTGGGAAATTTGAGCATGCAAGGAGTTGAAAGTGCATGCTGCTAAGGCTTTCAGCTTAGATGACTGAAGTCTGGAGGAGCTGATAATAAGCATAGATATGCCAGGGAGAGCATATATATATATATTTTTTCGGAGTTGGAGTCTCACTCTGTCACCCAGACTGGAGTGCAGTGGCTGCGCCTGGCCACTGCAGCCTCGACCTGCTGGGCTCCGGCGATCCTTCCACCTCAGCCTTCCAAGTAGCTGGAACCACAGGCGCGCGCTACCACGCCCAGCTAATTTTTGATGTATTGTAGAGATGAGGTCTCGCCAAGTTGCCCAGGCGGGTTACGAACCCGCGGGCTCAGGCAATCCACTCACCTCAGCCTCCCAAAGGCGCGGGATTACAGGCTGAGCCACCGAGCCCTGCTGGGAGAGCATATTAAAAATACCAACCCCTACCTACTTGTTCATATTCATTATTTATTTGTATAAAAAATACTTTATATAGCACTTATTTTGTTTCAGGCCCTGTTCTTAGTAGCTTACAAATACAAATTTATTTCATTTTTAGCAACACCATAAGGTGAGTACTATTATTACCCTCATTATACAGATATATATATTATATATATATATATGAAAACTGAGTCTCAGATAAACTAGGCAACTTTTAGAAGAATGTTTTTTCCTAGGCAAACCACACTTTTGTGAGGGGAGAGGAGAGGGAGAAGACATGAGGAAAAAGAAAAGAGTGACTGGCCCAGGGAAGGAGGAGGGCAGAGAGAGATCTGAGCAAGAAAGGAGGGGGAAGGGGAAGGAGAAGGTAGATAAAATAACTAGAGGAGTGCCAGATTATCTGAGGAAGGAAGAGGAGGAAAAGATTATTAATAGCTGTTAAAGAAATAGTCAGAAAGGAAGAGCATTAGGAGAGGGCAAGGTCAAGATTACATTTGCTTGAAATGAGAAATCACACTAAATTTCTGCATTTGAGGTTACTAGCCTATTTTTATGACTATTTGAAAACCTATGATTCTTTTCTAAAGAGGAAGGTCTACGTTCGAATGAGTCTCAGTCCATATGTCTTGAGCCCAATTTGAGCATTCTTTCTGCTTTAATCACTTAATCAGCATTAGGGTCTAGAGAAAAAGCCTAAGCTAGTTTTGGAGGGTTATTATGTGGTAAGTGGGAATTAGGAGACTATCCAACAGTAAATTTCATCTATTTTATCCTTTCCCTGTCCTCTCTATATACTCTCTGTAGTTATGATATTCTGAGGCTATCTAGCCTCATTCAGTAAAGGTACATTTCTCTTCTTGTCCTTAGTGACAAATATGGTTATGATTACAGCATGTATCACTGTATACCTTTTATTTCTTTTTAAATAGAGCCTCACTGTGTTGCCCAGGCTGGAGGGCAATAGCCTGATCATGGCTTATTTTAACCTCAAACTCCTGGGTGCAAACAATCCTCCCACCTCAGCCTCCTAAGTAGCTGAGACTACAGGTGTGTACTGGCTGTACAGGTGTGTACAGGTGTGTACAGGTGTGTACACAGGTGTGTACAGGTGTGTACATGCCTGGCTAATGAAAAAAAAAAGTTTTATAGCGGAGAAAGAGTCTTAAACTCCTGGCCTCAAGTGATGCTCTTGCCTTGACCTCCCAAAGTGCTAGGAATACAGGTGGGATCCAGTGTGTTCGGGCTGGATTATTATTAAGAACTTTATTAATTTTACTCTCCCTTTCCCAGTAGACCTTAAATATATTAAAAATAGGGTCCACTTTGGAATCTTTTCTTGGTTTTGGAAGTCCTCCTTTCCTGTCACCTTTTGTGATTTCTCCATTTTCTCTGTCCATATCCAAACTTCCTACGTTTTCTCTCTGGGTGATCATGTAACATCTCATGGCTTTGAATATATTCCAAACACAGACTTCACCTCTTGACTTATTTCTGAACTCCAGACAATGTATATCCAGCTACTTTCAAGAAGCGTCATGTAGAAGTCTGATAGCCATTTCAAATTTAACACGCTCAAACCAGAAGGCTTTTGTTCATTTCTTTTTCTTTTACCACACACAATCCAGCAGGAGGTATAGTAAACCCAATCACTGAAATATATCTCATCTTTTGTTTTAACTGCTGACATTTAGTGCAAGCCACCATCATCTTTTATCTGGACTATTGCCATAGCTTCTTGGCCGATCTCTATCTCATTTTGTTCTCTGCTACCCATTTTCTCCTGATTATCCAGAGTCATGTGACTCCCCTGGGGTCACTGCAATCATTCTGAGGCTTCCTGACATACATAGAAGTGAATCCATATTCCACACAATGCCATACTTGACTTTGGCATCATCTTCAGCTCTCACCCCATTCATTACAGAGCTGGTGCTTTGTAGATATTGATTAAATTAAATGAATCATTTCTTTCTTTCTTTTTTTTTTTTGAGTCGGAGTTTCACTTGTTGTCCAGGCTGGAGTGCAGTGGCACGCTCATGGCCACTGCAGCCTCGACCTGGTGGGCTCAGGCAATCTTTCTGCCTCAACCTTCCCAGTAGCTGAAACTACAGGTGTGTGCCACCATGCCAGGCTAATCATTTTTTTAAATTTACTGTAGAGATGCGGTCTTGCCATGTGGCCCAGGTTGGTCTCAAACCCCTGGGCTCAGGTAATCCTCTTGTCTCTGCCTCCCAAAGTGGGATTACAGGCATGGGCCACCTCACCTGGCCGAATCATTTTCTTATGCTCTAATTATCTATTTTCCAATGTTTCACAGAAACAAAAGATGTAAAGCTTCTTGGAAATAGGGACTGCCTGTTTTGCTTTAAAAGTCTAAATTAGGTTTGCCTACTATATGTCTATTATTGAAACCTAAGAAGAAAATTTGTTTGAGTGGATACTTACTGAGAAGCAAGCAGTGAGTGCACAGATGCACACAAGCAGTGGCAGAGTCTTCATTTTTTTCTGCTGTCTCCTGGGGAAAGTAGAATTGTGGTGTGCTATTAGTTATGATACTATGGGAGACAGATGCATTTTGGTAAATGACTTAGTTTTGTTAGAAAGCACAGTTTAAAAGAGACTGAAGGCTTCTAAGAATTATATATGTTATTTACTTTCATTCTGTAGTGGTGAAGCAAAATTGTTTCAAGCCTCAAACACATTCTTTCAGAGAGGAAGCCATAGAGGAGTGTCAAGAATTATTTTGTTATAACTAGTTTTCAACATAAACACTTTCTATTGAGATTGAAGATTGGCTAGGAGAGGCAGAATCTTAGGAAGTTTAGCAATAAGAGAAGGAAATAATTTTCTTCTTCTTTCTATTCTAATTTAAGAAGCCTCTCCCTTTGGTGAACTATCCCATAAATTACTTGATACTTATTGAACAGTTTTGTAAATATTCCTTGATGTTCCTCTAAGCAAAGATATTTCTTGTCTCTGTGCTACGAGGCTGTTACTTAGGACAAAGGGTCATATCAAAGGGACTTGTCCCTTAACTTCATTCTACTGAGGATTTTGCCCTTAATGCCCTTTCTTTAAATCCCTAAAGGACAGAAATTGTGCCTTATTATTTTTATTTCATCATGCCTATAGTGCAGACTTAATAATTTTAATACCTACATCCAAAAGATATTTTATTTTTGACTACAGGTTGTAGAAGAAAAGAGTACGAGAAAGCTATGGTCTTTTATTTTTTTCATTTTGATAAAGTGTACGATATGTACCAGTCAGCTTGTCAGCTTTAGAAAACAAAAGCTAAATCATTATACAGGCAGATTACATATTAGCATAGGTAAATTTGTGTGTATATCAGTCTGGTATGCTGTCAGATCAGACACATTTTACAATACTGCTCTGCAGTTTATAAAACTGGTTTTGGAATCAGTTAGACTTAATTTAAGCTCTGCCCACTTACTGTGTGCCTTTGAATAAGCTATAATCTTACATCTTAAGACTTCCTGAGGATTGACTGGAATAACATGTATTACAAGTACCAAGGGTTATCCCTGATTCATGATAAAGACTGAGTGGTAGCTATTATTATAGCACTACTGCACTAGGAAAAAAACAGTCTTATTATTTTATCAGTATACTGTTAGATTTTCTTTATTTTTAAGAGCCAAAGTATTCCTATTGATCGTATTTTCTATAATAACATATTAATTGAGTCTGTTATCACACAGTTTAGTGTGAAGAAGAGAAAAATAATTGTATTAGAACAACTACTGCTATGACTTCACATATGTATATTACTCGAAATTTGTTTAGTTTGTAGAATATACCTAAATAGCCACATACCTGGTGTAGTGTGAATCTTTCTTCCTGGGATGTTCGTTCTGATTTCTTATCTCTGGTCAGTCCTTTGAGGATGGGAATTAGAAGCAAAGGAAGAGACAGCACAAGAGAATTTTCTGGTTTTATAACTCTCCAGTTGAGTTTTTTGAAAATAGGCAATTTATTGGATTTAGGATAAGGTCACTTGTGTCAAGGAATTTGCTTTCAAAGACAAAGAAAGAATAGTTGTAGTTTGCTGAGGTTGACAGTAGTCCTTTGTGTATGAATGTCTTCCTGAGGAGCACAGTGACAGTCAGAAGTTCTCAATGAATACTTTACGTGATTGATAAGGAGTGCAGTAGTGATTGATGACACTTATTGAGACACAAACAACCATGGCCTAGGTCCTCCAAGCAGGAACAGGTCTTCCACCCTTTCCTGTTGACCTCTCAAAGTAAGCAGTGTGATTGCCTTCTGACGGTTAACGTGATGGAGCACCATTTTTCCTTGTCAATAAGAACAATTTAGTAAAGGGCAGAGGATTAAAAAAGAAAAGAAAAGAAAAGAAAAAACCCAAAACTAAGATGATGCCAAAACTAGTGAAAAGTAATTGCTTTAAAGCCAAAAAATGAGTACTGAATTTTTAAATATGAGCAATTTAAAAAATTTTAGCTTTTTATCTTGAAAAAATTTTAAAGATACAGAAAAGTGAGAATCATTTAATGTACAACTATGTACCCATTACTTAGATACTCACTATTGTTAACATTTTGCTATGCATGCTTAATTGATTGTTTTGGTGGAGTATTTTAAGGTAAATAACATAAATGACAGCTTATCTCTGTTTCAGCATTTATCTCTAAAAAACCTTTCTTTATTTTTAATTTTTTAATTTTAAAGATGTGGGGTACAATTCAGGATTAGGTATACAAATATTCATTATGCAGGTACCCTTGTTGATGAGTTGTGCCCCCCCGGCAGTTTCCCAGTACAGCCAATCCCAACCCCCCAAACCTTTCTTTTTTAATGCAATGTGTATGTAAGTTTTTAAAAAAATTTTATTTTAAAGATGTGGGGTACAATTCAAGGTTAGGTACATCGTACAGGTGTAAAAAACATTTCTTTTTAAGCACAACACCATCAATTTCTAATAACACTAATAATTCACACATATAATCTAAAACTGAGTCCATATTCAATGTCTTCCAGTTTTGCCAAAAATATTTTTAGTCATTTTGTTCTAACTAGGACCCAACTAATGGTCATGTGTCACATTTACTTGTTATTTCTCTAGTTTTCTTTAATCTAGAAAAATTTCTCCCCTTGTTCCCATGGTAGTAATATCTTGAATAACTAGACCAGTTATCTTATAAATATTAATTTTTAGAGAACAATTCAAAAACCATTTTTATTCAGGTTTTCAAAGTTAGATATTTCTATTATGTAAAATTGTTAACTGAGAATACAATTTTGAAGGTGTGATTCGATTTCTAGTCAGTCAGTCTGTTCTTTTGCACATATGGCAGATTCAGAAGTTATTTCCTTTGGGTTTAATTCTTTGCTTCACACTTAGTAACATGTAATTTCTGTCAAATTGTCTAACTCTGTTAAGTCTCAGTTTGTCTATATGCAAAATAAAAGATTGTAAGCGGGGCTCGGTGGCTCAGCCTGTAATCCCGCGCCTTTGGAGGCTGAGGTGAGTGATTCTGAGTTCGAGACCCGTTGGGCAGCGAGACCTCATCTCTACAATAAATAAAAAAAAAATCAGCGGGTGTGTAGCGCATGTCTGTAATTCGGCGTATCAGAAGGCTGAGGAGGAGATTGCCAGAGCCAGCAGTCGAGGCTGTTGCAAGACTGCACTCAATTGGTACAGAGTGAGACTCAACTCAAAATTAAAAGATTGTGAGAATAAAATGAGATAATTTAAGGAGTCTGACATGGTGCCTTTAAATGGAAAAGCTATTAGGGATAGTTTTGGGGATAGCACTGAGGTAGTGGAATGAGTTATAATAATAGTTTCTTTTTCTCTTTTTTGCTAGTTAGTGGATATGAGCTATAATATTCATTTCTTTTTCTTTTTTTTTGCTTGTCACTAGTAACAGTTTCCCGTTTTTGCTAGTAATAGGCATTTACATGGTACTTGTTATAGTCAAAATTGACTACAGAGTATAATTTTTATTGATTTGAAACAATAAAGTCCATGGCTTCATTTGAAAAATTTTCTTTTTCTTTTTTTTTTGAGTTAGAGTCTTACTCTGGTGCCCAGGCTGGAGTGCAGTGGCACGCTCATGGCCACCACAGCCTCCACCTGCTGGGCTCAGGTGATCCTCCCAACCTCAGCTTTCCGAGTAGCTGAAACTACAATCATGCATTGACACGTCTGGCTAATTTTTTGATTTATTGTAGAGATGAGGTCTTGATAAATTGCCCAGTTTGATCTCAAACCTCTAGGGTCAGGCAATCCTCTTATCTCGACCTCCCAAAGTGCTGGGATTACAGGCTTCAGCCACTGCACCTAGACTAACAATTTTCAATTAACTTTAAGTTATTGCTCAGTTAGTGATGATTTGTAATGACCTGAAAAATTAGATAAAATTTCCAGAAATACCTAATTGTTCCCAGTCCTGACTCACATCTGGAGATATCATATTACATTTTCTTTAAATATTGGAAACGTATAAGAAAAACCTAACATATTATGACCTAATTCATTGCCTTTCAGGTTTGATTTTTCCATAAATAATGGTTAGCATTTATGAATTTATTCTTTTAATGTTCTTACAGTGTCGAAGCCACTTGGAGTATTAGAGACTCATGATTGTATATATAAATTACACAAAATTTGGAAATAACATGTGGAATTGACTAACATGTGGTCTACAAATCACCATTATGCCATATTTTAAATTAGCACTGAGTGTTGTGACATGGTACATGACATCATAACTTCAGAGTGTACTTTCCCTTTGAATTCTGCTCTTCCAATATAGAAAAGCAACAGCTATTTTTCTGCTTCTCACTACACTCTCACTTCCACACCAAAATGCTTCATAGTTGCAAAAAATGGAAGCTTATCTGACTTGGCCACAACCAGAGCTTGGTTGAGTCACTGAAAAGTCCATTAAAACATAATTTACAATAGAAGGCTTTGGCCAACTTGCTTTCTGTTCTTATTCCAATCTCATTTGATTTTCCAGATTATGTTATGCTTTCTCATTCCTTTGTAAAACATAATTAAAATATGAAGAACATCAATTATTTTGATTAGTTGACCAAGACAGCTTTTACTGTATTAGTATTATTTTAAGATTTGTTTTTGTCATTTAAAATGATCTTATGATATTACTAAAGCTGTAAGTTGACTTTATTTTTATTTTTTGAGTGAGAGTCTCACTCTGTTGCCCAGGCTGGAGTGCAGTGGCTAATTCATGGCCACCACAGCCTCGACCTGCTGGGTCCAGGCAATCCTTTCACCTCAGCCTTCCAAGTAGCTGGAACCACAGGAGCATGCCACCATGCCCGGCAAATTTTTTGATTAATTGTAGAGACGAGGTCTCACCATGTTGCTCAGGCAATCCTCTCACCTCCGTCTCCCAAAGTGCTGGGATTACAGGTGTGAGCCACTGTGCACAGCTAAGTTGATTTTCAGTAGAGTTTTGAAAAGTTCTTTGCAGAATGGAAGAGTCTGAGAGTTTCAGTTTTAGAGAAATAACCTGGAGTTGAGAGCAAGAGAATTTGACCATGGCACCAACAGAATATTGACCTGCAAAAGTGATAGAGAGCAATGCTTCAGATTTGTTTGTTTATTTATTCATTTTAAAGGATAGGGTCTTGCTCTGCTGCCAAAGTTGGAGTGTAGTGATGCAATCACAGCTCACTGTAGCCTCAAACTCCTGGATAAAAGCTAATCTCCTGCCTCAGTCTTCTGAGTACCTGGGACTACAGGTGTGCATCACCATGCTCAGCTAATTTTTAAATAATTTTTATTTTAAAGATGTGGGGTACAATTCAAGGTCAGGTATACAAATGGTCATTGTACAGGTAAAGTTTGGGCCTCACTTTGGTCCTCACTTCACCTGGTTTGAGATCAGGTACCCTTATATGAAGTGCGCCCCATCTCCCCCATCAGCCAGCAGTTTGCCACTACTGCCAATCCCTTTCTTATATATTTTGATAATTGTTCAGGGTCCACTTATGAGTGAGAACATGTAGTACTCATTTCTCTGTTTCTGTGATAGATCACTGAGTATTATAGACTCTAAGACCATCCAAGTTGCTGCGAAGTTCATAATTTTGTCCTTCTTTATGACTGCATAACAATCCATCATGTATATGTCCCACATTAAAAAAATTCAGTCCACTTTTGATGGGCAGCAGGGTTGGTTCCATATTTTTGCTATTGTGAATAATGCTGTAATAAACATGCGTGTGCAAGTGTCTTTTTCATAGAGTGATTTGAGTTCCTCCATGTATATTCCCTGTAGGGGATTGTGGGGTCATATGAGGTCAACTTTTAGATCTGTTTGGAATCACCACACTGTTTTCCACAGAGGTTGTACTAGGCTACACTCCTATCAACAGTGTCATCTGTTGTTTTTTGAGTTATTGATGATGGCCATACTGACTGGAGTTAGGTGGTGTCTCAGTGTGGTTTTAATTTACATTTCTTTGATGATTAGTGAGGCTGAGAATTTTTTCATGTATCTTTTGGCTGCTCATGTCTTCTTTTGAGAAGTGTGTATTCAATCAGATAAGAGAAGGAAATCAGGGGCATCCAAACAGGAAAAGAGGGAGTCAAGTTATCTCTCTTTGCTGATGATATGATTCTGTGCCTTAAAAATTCAAGAGAATCTGTCAAAAACTTCTTGCATTGATAAAGGACTTTGGCAAAGTCTCAGGGTACAAAATTAATGTGCAAAAGATAGTCACATTCATATACACCAACAACAAGCAGGCAGAGAACCAAATAAAAAGTATAATCCCATTCACAATAACAATAACAATAAAAAGAAATATCTTGGCATCTTCCTAACCAGAGAAGTGGAAGACCTTTACAATGAAAACCACAAAACACTGCTCAAAGAAATCAAAGATGACCCAGCTAATTTTTAAATTTTTTTTTGAGATAGGTCTTGCTATGTTGCCCAGGCTTGTCCTAAACTCCTGAATTCAAGTGATTCTCCTGCCTCAGTCTCCCAAGTAGCTGTTCTCTTCCTTTACACATCACTATAGCTACAGCTGCTGCTGCTAATGCTGGGAGGCTGGAGAGGGCTGCCTGTCTGGGCCTATGAGTGACAACTACACCTTCATTGTACTTTCATGCTGGGCATTGTGATGTTCTTCCACCAGGAGCCAGTGAGCCTGAGAACTGTGTATATGGGGCTGTGGGTGGTACCCTACATTACAGCCACCACCAATACCAGTGTACAGCACTTGGGACCCAGAGGGTCTTCTTACCACTTCTACTGCCATCACCCACATCATGCTGGTTGACCAGAGACCAGAACTCACTTATCTGCCTGGCCCACTGCTGCTACTGCCGGCAACCAAGCAAGCCACCTGGAGGCCCAAGAAGTGGCCTGCCTGGTTCCACTATCCCCAGTGCCAGTGTGTGCAACTCTGGAGTCCAAGACTAGGCATACTCAGTCCACCACTGCCACCAGTGGGGCCTGAGAGTGGCCCGCCTGGTATCTGTCTACAGTAAAACTTTACCACAACCTCCACTAATAACTAACCCTAAATTACTCAGGCAATAACAGATACCACTGATGCTGCTTATAGGCAAAGAAATATAGAGACTATACTACTCTACCCAGAATCAAAGTCAAAGGGCCTACCCTACTCATTAATATATCTTCAGGAATATGTTCTTTCCTACAAAAACAAATTGAAAAAATTGGAAGAAGCAACTATTATACCAGATGCTGATATCTGCATATCAATGTAAGAACACAGGAAATATGAAAGAAGGAAGGAAATATAATACTTCCAAAGGAACACAATAATTCCCCAATAGCAGATCCAAATCAAAACAAGCTTATGATATCCTGGAAAAGGAATTCAAAATTATGACACTAACAAAGCTCAGTGAGATACAAGAGAATTCTGAAAAACAATACAAAAAATAATCAGAGAAATAATTAAGGATGTAAATGAGAAACTTATCAAATAGACAGATATCATAAAAAAGAGTTGAAAAAAGTTCTGGAACCAAATAACTTTTTGAATTAAATACAAAATACACTTGAAATCTTAAAAAATAGACTAGATCAAGCAAAAGAAAGACTCTCAGAACTTGAAGATAGGTTCTTTTGGAATAACCCAGTCAGACAAAAATAAGAAAAAAAGAATAAAAAAATGAACAATGACTCATGATATATGACACAATAAGGTGATCAAATATACAAAATATAGGTGAAGGGAGAACAAAAGGAAACTTATATACCAAAATAATAAATGAAAACTTCTCAAGTCTAACAAGAGTTTTAGACATCCAGACACAGGAGGCCCAGTGATTCCCAAACAGATACAATGAGAAAAGTCTTCCTCATGGTGTGTTATAGTCAAACTGTCTAAAGTCGTTGACAAAGAGAAAATTCTAAAAGAATCAAGAGAAAATCATGTGGTCATCTATTATAAAAAGGAGCCCCATCAGGCTAAGAGGAGACTTCTCAGCAGAAACTTTACATGCCAGGAAAGAATGGGTACTCAAAGTACTTGAAGAAAAAAACTGGCATCCAAGGGTACTATATCCAGCAAATTATCCTTCATAAAAAAAAAAATAAATAAAGTTTTTCCCAGATAAGCAAAGGCTGAGGTAATTCATAATCACTAGACTAGCCTTACAAAAAATGCTTAAGGGCGTCCTGCATTTGGAAAGAAAAGGACATCCATTACTATCATAAAAGCACATGAAAGTATAAAACTCACTGGTAAAGCAAATGTAGAAATGAGGAATAGAAAAGGCTCAAATGGTATCACTGTAGAAAACTAGCAAACCACAAGGACAAATGATAAGAGAAAAAAGAACAAAGACTATGCAGACCAACTAGAAAACAATGAACAAAAAGACAGGAACAAAACCTCATGTATCAGTAATACTCTTGAATGTAAACAGATTAAGTTCTTCACTTAAAAGAGACAGACTGGATAAAAAGACATGATCCAACTATATCTTGCCTACTAGAAATGTACTTACATGTAAAGACATATACAGACTGAAAGCAACGAATGAGAAAAGATATCCCATGCAAGTGGGAAGTAAAAGTGAGTAGGAAGAGCTATGTTATATCAGCTAAAACAGATTTTAAGTCAAAAACAAAAGCAAGACAAAGAAAGTCAATATATAATAATAAAGGGATCAATTCAGAAAGAGGATATAAAAATTCTAAGTATAAATGCACCCAACACTGGAGCACCCAAATGTATATAGTAAAATATTATTAGATTTAAAGAAAGAGATAGGCTCCAATACAATAATAGTGGGGGACTTAACAACCCACTCTCAGCATTAGGCAGATCATCTAGACAGAAAATCAGCAAAGAAATATTGGACTTAAACTGACTTTAGACCACATGAACCAAACAGATATGCATAAAACATTTTTTTCCAACAATTGAAGAATAAATATTCTTTCATCAGCACACAGAACATTCTCTAGGATTGACCAAATATTAGGCCACAAAACAAGTATCAACACATGAACAATTGTTGTAATACTATAAGAAAAAGATTGTCAGTAGTGGGAAAATGCCAGGAGTGGGACAGGATTGGCAGTAGTGGGAAACTGCCAGGGGAAGGGGGGCACACCTCATCAAGAAAGGTACCTGCATAATGAACATTTGTATACCTAGCCTTGAATTGTACCCCACATCTTTAAAATAAAAAATAAATAATATAAAAATTTGAAATTATATATACTATCTTCTAAGTCCATGATGGAATAAAACTAGATTTCAACACCAAGAGGAACTTTGGAAGCTATAAAAATACATAGAAACTAAACAGCATGCGTTTAAGCAACCACTGTGTCAGTGGAGAAATTAAAATTTATTGCAACAAATTAGAATGGAAATACAATATACCATAACTTGTAGAACATGCAAAAACCGTGCTAAGAGAGAAGTTTATAAACTAACAAAGAAAAAAAAGAGAAAATCCAAAATAAGATCAGAAATGAAAACTGAGACATGACAACTGATACCACAAATAGAAAAACAAATATAGTACATTCTCCTTTTGTGGGAGCTGAAATTTTGATATCATGGACATACAGAATAGAATGGTAGATAACAGAGACTGAGAAGGGTAGTGTGGGGAATGAAGGGAGGGTGGTTATAGGTCCAAACATACAGTTAGATAGAAGGAATAAGTTCTAATGCTAAACTTGATTATTACATTCTGTGCATGTAACCCCATTAATGTAAAATATAATGAGATAGATAAAATAGAACAATACAAGAACAGGGAGGCGATTCTCTGCATCTATCCACGATTAGTCCTCCCCATGAAAGAATTGCTCAGGTTGAGTTGGATTAACAGCATTTTTATTCATAACTTTATTATAATGTATGCATGTTATGAATACAATAGTAGCTGAGGAAGAAATTATCTTTCTGACATATTTTTACATTTTGTCAACTTTTGTAAAAGTAGAGTTTCACTTTCTGAGCACAAAAGTAAATTCAGATGTTGTCTGTGATAAAGTTTTTAAAAATGAAGCTCAGTCATCTTAAAAGCTTTCTTGAAAAATTTTTTCTCTCTAAACATCAATTATTTTTGTCCAAGAAGGGATCAAAAACGTAAAAGAAATGTTAGGAGTATATTAAGGTGCTTTAAATTTCAAGTTCAATTTAAAAAAATCTTTAAACATTGTAATCTCTGTCAAAGCAATTTCTGAGAAAAAGTTGTATTTAAATTCTACCTGATCTAAGACAGGGATTACAAAGGATCCCAAAGGAGAGGGAGAGCATCAGAACTGCTTTCCAATGAAAACAAAATGAAATGGAAACACCTAATTAACCTCAATAACACAAGGGAGTGATTGGCAGTAGCAGGACACTGCCAGGGTGTTGGGGGAGGATGTGGGGAGGGCACGTGGCAACATGAAGGGTACCTGGTCCTAAACCTGGGAAGTGGGGACCAGTGGGATGCCCAAACTTCATCTGCTTGTAGATTACTTATGTACCTAATAATTTTTACTCCAAATCTCTATAATAAAATAAAGCAAAAAAATTTTATACAAATGGAAAAAAAATATTGCTACTAGATAACTTGCATGAAAATATTGGAAATTTATCTTTTTTCTCTTAATTTTGTTCTAAGTATAGGAAAGGAAGCATGAGAAGAGCCCTCAATGTGAAAAAAATTTTGTCTGATTAGCTGAGCACAATCACAAACAAAAGACATTGGCAAAGGCAGTCAGCTTACGATGATTTTGGAGATGTTTCCCTGCAGTCATAGAAATATGGACCTAAATATGTCTCAGGAAGGAACTTGTACTCTAAATAAAGATTTAATTAAGTCTTAAAAATATTTAGAATGAAGTGTATATGTAACTTTTTGATGAAAAAGGTAGCAGATGTCCTACAAGAGTGAGGTTTAAAAACCATGGCTTGTGTGCTTGATTTGACCTGTACCCTGGTTTTGCACCCAGTAAACAAACAAAAAATAATTTTTACATTTTTAAAGGGTTGTAAAAAGTAATTAAACCACAATAGAAATACCCTCAAAGCCTAAAATATTTACTATTTGGCTTTTTGTACAAAATATTTTGATAATCCCTGTTTTAACTAGAGGTATTTTTAATAAGAATAATGTGTTTCACCATTTAATGTTTAGATTTGTCTATTTTTGAAATTCATGTAAAAAGTAAATCAGAAATAGTGTCTGGAAGCAGTTGGTGTATTTCTGCAGTGATTGGTATATTATTGGGCTCCGTTGTCAATTGGGCTCTTCTGTCTTAGCAGCTGTTAACTTTATGCAAATTCAGCTCTTCTGACATTTCCTTTCCTTGCTATTTATATGTGTATAGAATTGAGGGATCTACCTCATGGGTTTTTTTTTTTTTTTAGGGATTAGATAGGGTAAGGAATACTAATTTTTTTTTTGAGTTGGAGTCTCGCTCTTTCGCCCAGACTGGAGTGCAGTGGCCGCTCCTGGCCACCGCAGCCTCGACCTGCTGGGCTCCGGGGATCCTTCCACCTCAGCCTTCCAAGTAGCCGGAATTACAGGCATGCGCTACCACACCTGGCTGATTTTTTGATTTATTGTAGAGATGAGGTCTCACTGCCCAGGCAGGTCTCGAACCTGCGGGCTCAGGCAATCCACTCACCTCAGCCTCCCAAAGGCGTGGGATTACAGGCTGAGCCAGTGAGCCTGGCTAGGAATGCTAAATTTTTAGCAGTATTTGACACAAAGAAAATGTCCCATAAATGTTATTATTTGTGAAACTGTTAGATTCGAGCATTCTATAATTATGGCATCAAGGAAGCAAATTTATAGTGCTATTTGGGTAGTGTTAGTTGTGACATCCATGTTTTTGCCCAATGGGGAAATTCATATTCATTTTAGAACCCATTCAGTAACGTCTGTTTCCAACTCAAAGTTGTGGAATTTAACTCTCAACATTGTTACTGTCGTGCAGAACGAAACTAATCCCTTTTACTTTTATACCTGACGAAGTCAAGTTTGAAACACCACACAGGCAGAAACTGAAAAAAGTCACATCTCACTCTAGGTTTGTTTGGGACAGGAACAATGATGTTACAGAAACATTTCAGAGAAACTCCTCTTTGTGCTTATTAGATGCAAACTCTGAGAGACCAGTTAAGATAGGTGTATTAGGGTGAGAGAACTGTGTATATGGCCTGTGTCATTGGAAGAGAATACAACTTAACCAAAATGTGTTTAAGGCTTCTAAATGATAGCGATTTAAATATATTTTGTGGATTTTTACCAGTAAACTCTTAATTTCAGAGAGTGTGATTTGATTAGTGGATTAGATAAGTTCCATCAGATGTTAGGGCATGCCTAGGCAGAGTTCACTTGATTAGGGGAGTCAAGAGGGGTGGGAATTTGGATATGATACACTCACTGAGATGAACTCCTTGGGGAAAGAGCCAGCTACAGTTTCTTGTAAGAGACTCAGTGCAGCATGTGGAACATGACATTTGAAGGGTACAGTCAACAGATGTAAAACAAATGAGATACAGTAATACAAATCCAGGAGGGAATGGGTAGCATTTGGAAATGAAGACAGACAGAAAAGCAGCAGCAGGTGACTAGATCTTTCTTTTTAACTACTCATGTAAAGGCATTGAGATATCCAGCCTACTGGGTTTGGTTTAGGATCAGAGACTACTAAGGGCAAGTCATAGACTTGGGTCCTAGAAAACCATGCAATTCCTTCAGTGTATTTTTTCTGTTATAGGAACTAAGTATCCAGGAGTGAATAAAATATTATCCTCATTGACTCTACATCAAAAGCAAAGTTGATAGAAAATAAACAGAATAAATAAGTGAAATATATAAAAGTACATTAGATAGTGGTGAGTGCTGAGGAAAAAAGCAGGGAACGAATATATGTCATGCTTGGGGTGGGAGGTTGAAATTTTCAATAGGTTGGCTGGGAAAGGCCTCTCTGAAAAGGTGGTCATTGAGCTAAAACTTGAAGACAGTGCAGGACAGAGCAACACAAATATATATCTGGAGAAAGAGTATTCCAGGCAGAAGAAATACTAGTGTAAAGTCACCAAGGTTGGGGAGGTGGGGGAGGGGAAGGGAATGTGTCTGTTGTGTTTGAAGAACAGCAAGGAAGAAGCAGGGCAAATCCTTCAGAGAGGCATAGCTAGGTAAAGAGAAAGGTCTGCTTCGCCTTAGTCAAGCAGAGGATCTGAGACACAAGATCAAAGTTGAACTAAAAGCCGAGCTCCTCATTAGTCCTGACTCCAGTCTGCAGGAGAGCTGGAGGGGTGTCCAGGATCCCGTACTGTGGTGTGAGGAGGGCGGCAGAAGCCAATGATCTGGCACATCCTGGTAGCACCTTCCTTCAATGTCTTCCTGTGGAGGTTTGCTTTGGGTTTACTTCTTCCTAAGCTGAACCTTTTATCAATTCAGTGACTCTTTTTATCTCTACTAATGCCTTGACTTAAAGTCCATGATGTCTAACGATAATACCAGCTTTCTCTTGGTTTGTATTTGCTTATATATATTTTCAATCATTTTGTCTTCAAGATGTTAGTATCCTTGTATTTTAGAGTATCTCTTTCAAACAGCGTACAGCTTGTTTAGCATTCAAGTTGACAATATTTGTCTATAACTGAATGTAGTCTGTTTTATATGTATTTTAAATGCAGCTTTTGGCTTAATTTATTTTCTCTAGTTTTTTAATTTCATTGACTTCTGCTCACATTATTATATTCTCTCTTCCATTTTAAGTTTATTTTGTCCTTCTTTTTCTAGCTTCTTAAAATAAACCAGATGTCATTGATTTGAGACCTTTCATCTTTTCTGATATAATCATTTAACGATATAAAATTTACTTAAGCACTTTAGCTACATCTTACAAATATGTTACATGTTGTGTTTTCATTTTCACTTAGTTTAGGATTTTTAAAAGTACTCTTTTGGCATTATTTGTTCCATGGGTTATTTAAAAGAATGTTATTTAATTTTTAAATGCTTAAGGATTTTTCAGCTATCTTTCTATTGTTTGGTTTTGGTTCAATTTTGCTGTGGTTTGAGAAGATAATTTGTATGATCTCAAATCTTAGAAGTTTATTGAGAATTTTTTATTGCCCGGGACATGGTCTGTATTGGTGATTGTTCCATATAACTTTGAAAAAAAATGCATATTCTGCTATTGTTTGGTGGCGTGTTCTGTAGAAGTCAATTAGGTCAAGTTGGTTGGCAGTGTTGCTCAGAATGAAGTTACTTGATCACCGAGTTTCATGAATTTAGGCTGCTAATCTGGAGAAGGGTGGGTTGCACGTACAACTTCTCTGGGATCATTTTATTATTCCGTTGCTTTCTTCAGCACCAGGGTCACCCTGGTAGTGGTGGTGGGATGCCATAGGGAATTTCTGGTTCACTTTATTTTGATGATGTTAATATTGTGGTAGCACAAACGACTTAGGTGCTTTCTTTTCTATACTGTCCTCCCTCCGAACTGGAAGACTTTGAAAACTGACATACAAGTTTTTCAGGTTTGCAAAGTTTTCTTTGGGTCAAGCCATCTTGGGTGTTCTGCCCACTTTTCTGTGTTCCTGCCTTCACCTTGGTTTGTCCTCATTATATCCGGTCAGCAATCTTAGGCTTTTACTTCAATGTTTATGGTTGTTTTCAGTAGAAGAATTCATTTGACTATATATAGCTATCTATGTTTTTAGAAATAGTAATCCTGCTTAAGCTAATTAATAATTAGAGATGAAAGGAAAAGGAAGTGAATGTTTATTTGATTACTTTAGAGTCCCAGAGTAGGTGAAAATTTTAGAATTACCTATTACCTAATCAACATTTGTTTTTACTTATGAAGAGATTACATAAATTATTCAGACTCACAGAGTGAATTTAATAATTGGCCAAAACAGGACTAGAATCCTAATTCACTGATTCTTACTTTACTCTGTTATCTGCTCTATCATGCTGCCATCTCTTAAATTGCTCTGATCAAAAACAGGAAAAACATCAAATTAACTGAAAGGTTTGATTTAAAAAAGATGAAGTTTAAGATTCTCAGAAGATTTTATTTACCATTTTCTTTTGTTCCCTGGCTTGTCTCACAAATTCAAATGTAATTATAATAAAAATAAGACTAACAACTGTTGCTGGCTGATAGTTGCTATTTTATACTCAAAATATCTACTAAAGTTCAGTGACTTGAGTCAGCTATGAGCAAGTTTGAATGTGTTTTTTTGAGAAAAAGCCCAGCTTTACTTATTTCAAGCCTGTGTGATTTATCCCTACTTCAGGAAGAATTACTTCTGGCTAGGAGATTAGCTAGAGCCCCAAACCACAGACACTGGTGGACAATAGTGTTCAAAACCACAGACAATACTGTCATTGAAGTAATCCTACCAGTCAAAGCCATCTCCTGTAGCTGGTCTCGTCAATTTCCTCTGTTTTCCAGGAGTCCCTGCCTTGTTTTAATACCACTATCATTTCCTCTGTTTTTCAAGAGTCCTTTCCTTGTTTCAATATCTCTATATTTAGCTTTCAATCATGGAGATTGACAGTGTGACACCACGTTTGTACTGTTAGTTGGACCTAAGTTTGCAATGAAAAAAAAAAGGGCTAGGCTCTCTGTCCTGTACAGAAGACTTTGGAAATAGTGAATGTGCCCAGGATTCTTCATTGTCTGTGAAATCTGTGACCAAAGAGGATACTTAGTACCTTTCTGATTTGCATTGCTGCAGTGACAAGGGGAGATTTCATAGCATGTCTCTAGGGACTTGGTGTTTAACTGTATTAGAATAACCTTCAGATTGGTGAACAGCTGGGCAACATACCACTCCCTATGCCTGCAAGGCTGTTTCACACAACTTTTACCTGGCTGCTTCTCTCTGATTCAGAGTTCAGCCTAAACATCATTTCTTTAGAAAACTAGTCTTCTCTGGTAGCTCCAGACTAGGTTAGGTCCCCCTTCACTTGTTTTAATAGACTAGTGAAGTGTAATTAAAAAGGCCATTGAATTATTAAAAACCATTAGCAATTTGACTAGAATTGATTAACTAATATTAATTCACAATTGCACAATGAAATGGCTATGGGGTAGCACATTTTAACACAATAGTGAAAAGAACTTCCTTAACAATTTGAATTGCCCAATAACAATATGAACTTCTATTTAAGTAGAATATACTATTTGTTTGGAAGTAGTTTAAATAGATACTGCAAGACTACTTTACATTAACATAACCATAGGAATTCCTGGCAGAGTGGTTTGACTGGCCTCTAAAAGACTTACTCATGCTAAGATCAGATGATCTTATGATTGATTTTCAAACTGGGCACGGGGCGATTGCCTTCTTCTGTATAGTTGTGAATCTGTTTCTCTGCGTGGAGTTTTAATACTTGCTTTCTTTGAATGCAATCTGTGTCTCATTATGTAGCATTAGCTTGCTCTTTTTTTGGTCTTACAATGTATATTTTAGTTTTGGCAGTAAAAGTGGTCAGTGAATGTAAGAAATGTTACTTCTTACAAAATAAACAATTTGGTTTTCAGTCATCGAGTTTGTTCTTCTTAAATAGTCTCCTGTACTTTATTTATGTAGACATTTATTTTATCGGGCTGAAAAATGATTTCAAGTGTAACAAATGCTCATTGTAGCAAAAGGGTCATAAATTGCGTCTAGTTGACATGTCTCTTTAGTTTCCAGTATTCTAGATAAGTTCTTCAGTCTTTCATGAACTTGACATTTAAAAAATTACGACTAGTTATTTTGTAGAGTGTCCCTCATAATTAGATTGGAGCTATGCATCTTTGGCAGGAAGTCTCATGAGTGATGCAGTGTTCTTCTCACTACGTTGTATCCAGTGGCATGTGATTTGATTTGACCTCTACTGTGATGTAAACCTTGATTACTTGATTAAGGTAGTATTTGTCAGACATCACCTCTGTAAAATTATACTCTTTCCTTTTGTACTTAATAGATATTTTGTGGAGAGGTATTTTGTGGGGAAGTACTGTACTTTGAAACTATCTAATTATCTGGTTCTCATCCATCTCTCTCTCTCACTCTTTCCCAATATGACCTGCTATTTCTATCCTGGGCTGGTTCACTCCTCCTTAGGCAAACCTGGTGGTCACCTGCTCCCAGCAGGTCACCATATTGATGCCAAACTTTGTGCAGACACCTGAAAGGCATAGCACACTTGGCTAGAACTCCTGGACTCAAGCAATCCTCCAGTCTCAGCCTCCTGAATAGCTAGGACTACAGGCGTTCGCCACCATGCCTGGCTATCTCTCTCAATATGGACTCATGGTTTCCTATAGGGTAATAAGTTGTAATTCATTACTCTCATTATTTATTTTGGTGCTTATACTGCACCTATTTTTGCCTTTAGGCTGGCTTCTGTTCCAGTTTGACATGTACTCATTATCTGAATACTTGTTTCTTTGCTTTCTGGCATGACAAAGTGTTCCAGGCACCTCTTTTACTTTCCCTCTCCCAGTCCTGGAATTAACACATTTCTCAGGAAGCCCATATTCCTTTTAGTGAAGAATTTAGAAGCCAGTTTAGATATGGACTTTACACTTGGCCACTTTTATGGGGGATTGTGGCTCCCAGGTCCTCTCCATAAATAGTTAGGAGATATCTAGATATATACACATACACACAGCATCCACATCCACATTTATTTTTTTATTTTTATTTTTTTGTGAGAAAGCAGGATTTATTGAGAGGACAGAAGAGCCCCCACAGTGGGAGGGGACCCAAGGGGATTGCCTTGCATTTATTTTTATGTCTATCTATATTGAATACACAGTGATATTACCAATTTCATCCAATCCCCTTGGGTCATTATAGTTTCGCATTTTCTATGTTTTGATTCCCTTCTCTAGCATTACACTTGCATGATCAATTGCCCTGCATGTAATAAATATCTCCTTATCTCTGTTCCTGCTTCCTTGAGGAGGTCATTCTTATCCTACCCATGCTCCAGTACTTGCACTGAACCTATTCTCTCCCCTAATCCTCACGGACATCCTCCTCATTCTACTGAAATGTCAACAGCTTAGACTAGTCCAGCCCTCCCCCACCATTTCCCCCTATAGAAGCCTTTTACACCCTGATCAGGTTCCAACTCCCTGACCCCAATGTGAGTGTCCTCCCTACCTCTTGGGACTCCAACACCCCACCTTGGACAGCTTTCCTATGTGAACATGTTTCTAACATTGCTTGGGCTTTGAGCACCTTTTCCGGGTTGTATTCTCCTCCTGTCACTCACCCCAATGTGGATGCCCTTCTCAGTCTGCTTAGACAATGACCCCTCACACCAGGCTTCTCATCTAACATGGGCTCCGAAACCCTGTGCTGGACTCTTCCCAGTCTTAGATGCCCTCTTCCCTGTCTTAGATGTCCATCTGTTTTGGGCTCTCACTACTCGTGCCTGGTTGCCTTTACAGGTTGAAGTTTCTGCAACTTATTCAGGCTGTGTCACCCACAGCCAGGCAATCCTCCTTCATAGATGCTTTCCTCACCCTATTTGGGTTTTTAATATTTTGTTCCAGGTCACCACAGCTATGCCCAGTGCAGAATTGTCTGGTTTCAAACCATACGAAATAATTGCAAACGACCCTTGCTGAGATTCTGATTAAAATTGACCCGTTTCACATATTTATTTGGGAAGGACTGGAAATTTTAATAATAATGTATTTTCCAATTTGCAAACATGGTTAACCTCTCTGTTTTCAGTGCTGTGTTTAGAAGTCGTCTTAAAACTACCTGGATTTGATGCTTTTCAAAGTGGTAAATATTTAGTTGCCTAATTATGCTTTTCAATTACTCTCAGTTTTTATAATTTAAATTTTGGTAGAAAATCATTCATTGCCATTGATTTATCACATTGAATCTTGCAAGAGATACACATAACTTTCTCTAATATTTCTTACCATTTCTTCTCTATTTGTGGTTCTATCTCATGATACATTATTAATGTTGCATATTTCTATTTTGTACTTTTGTTCCTTAATCAAACTTCCCAGTAATTCATCTATTTTGGTAATTAAAAAAATTACTTTTGACTTTGTCTTTTCTACTATTTAAGCTATATTATAAATTTAAATCTTTGTTACTGTTTTTTCAAGTAAGTATTATTTTGTTATTTCTTCTAATTTTTTAAGTTAAATGTTTAGGCTTATTGACTTTCATTTTAATTTCTTTTTTATTTTAAAGATGTGAGGTAAATTCAAAATTAGGTGGGTAAATGGTCATTATATAAGTAAAGTTTGGGCATCCCTTTCGTCCCCACTTTGCCTGGTTTGAGATCGGGTGCCCTTATTGATGTTTTGTGCCCTCCCTCCCATGGAGTGTCCCACTACTGCCAAACCTTTCTTATAGTGTTATGATTAATGTTCAGTTTCAGCTTATAAGTAGAACATGTGGTACTCAGTTCTTTGTTTCTATGATAGATCACTGACTATGATAGACTCTAAATCCATTCAAGTTGCTGAGAAGTCCATAATTTTGTCCTTCTTTATGGCTAAGTAATATTCCATCATGTATATGTACCACATTTTTTTTTATCCTGCCCACTTTCAATGGGCAGCATGGTTGGTTCCATGTTTTTGCTATTGTGAATAGTGCTGCAATAACATTTAAGACTCATTTTTTTCTTTGATTCCAGCTTTAATTTGGAAATGAACTGCTCACCTCTCTTTAACTTTCTGGTTAATTTGCAATTACAGTTTTGATTGCTTCTTTTTTGTGATGATTCTTTAACATAACATTTCTTAATTTCTAGTAGATGAGTTTTCTTTCCCTCAAGCTCACTTGCTTTGTTGATTTACATTGCCCTGGCTTGAAACAAGAAGAGGCTCTTGGCTTAGGCAGGGTAAATTGATGTCCAGGCACCATTTACGGACAAGGGCAACTGACTGCGAGACAAAGAAGTTATTAGGAGTAAAAGGTGGTTGAGGAATTTGTAATAGAAGATGTTGAAATTAGAACCTGGAACAATGATCAATCCCAGGGACTGATAGAGTCATGTTTGCTTAGCCAGGGTCTGGATCCCTAACAGTAATGAAAGGAGATGTGTTCTAATCTAAGCTCAAAGACCGGATCAAGGATGGAAAGAAGATGTTACCACCAGGAAGAGCAAGTTTTCAGGAGACTAAATTTCCAACATTCTTGATGATGGATCTTGCAACTTGTGACACATGCTCAATGGATAATTCATGAATCAAGTCTGGATGCAACTCTTAAGGTAGTGTTTTCCCAGCTCTGGGCTGTGGTATATTAGTATACATTAGTAGTGGGTGACTAGCATTCAAGTAGTTTGTATGCAATATGCGATATTTCATGATGCATCAAAGATGAATCTGAAGAGTTTAAAAACGTTATCTGACAAAATGTGAGAGTAAGAAAGAGCATTATTTAAAAATTAATATCTTTTTTCACTTAATGTATAATTTAAGCATATATATTTATATCTAACTGGATAAACTAAACATAATAAATAGAATGTGACACCTTTGCATCTCTAGAAGTTTACATATTTATCTTTATGAATTCAAATGCTTTTTGGCTATGTTCTCACACAGAAAGGTGGGGAGTATCCTATATTCAGGTCACTTTGTATCCAGGTATAGTCTATATCTGTATAGTCTATATGCAGGTATAGTCTATATCCAGGTATAGTCTTTATCTGTCCAGATTGAAGGGTCAAAGGCACATAAAGAAAGTATTAGAGATGGATCCGAGTGCTTTATTTTATGTGTGACTAGGCCTAATCATTTAACTTAATTTACATACAAATGATTTTAACTGAAACCAACCAATGTGCTTTCAGATATCCCAAAAGAAGGCGGTTATAAGCTAAAGAAAATCAGTAAGAGATTTTTTAAATTGTTGTTATAGTTTTCCCATTGAGGCAGGTATTTCTTTTGCTTGGCAATACTAATGCTTAGACTTTATGATGCTTCAGTGATTATATGGAGTATAATCTTCACTGACGATTATAATAATCTTCACTATAGTTGTCATTTGAAGTAGATTCTTCACTGTTTGCTGTTGTGTGTGCACTGAGAGACACACAGTCATAATCCTTAAAAATGGATTTATGAATATTTGATTCTGATAAATGCTCTACTTTATAATTTCAAAGCAAATGCTATAAACAAAAATTAAAAACTGCCCAGCAGGTAAAACAAAAGGTGATTTTTAAAAAATTATAAGATTTATTATGATTTAAAAAATTACATACACTAGGCATTTTAGTACTTAATGTGATTTGATTAAAAATAATCAGTTTACACAAAACTTCTTAGGAATACATTCATAAGGTAAATAATATATTCTACATTAAATTTTCTTTTATGTAATTCATCTTAGCATTATATTATCATCTTGTGAAAGGTTATTTTTACTCATTCCATAATGACTAACTAATAGCTAATTTGTGCCCAGGACACTTTAAAGCTATAAATTATCCTTTGAAAATTTTCTTTTCAGAGTCAAAGGATTGCTGGAAATAAAACGAAAATGTTACTAATAATGTATCTTCCATTTTCTCACATTAGCTTTCATTTTCATTCAATTTTTATTGCTTCAGGATATCCTTTTAAGATAACATTTTGTTAATGTAAATCTCATCACTCAAATGAATGCTGGGTAAAAGCAAGTTTACCAGATATATTCAAATTTATATCTAGTCTCATGTGAATGGGAACTCACATTGCTTGCATTCAGTGTTTCCTCTAGTTATGTTGATTTTTCAAAAAATGATGCGGAATCTTTTTGATTCATTTACAAATTGCTATTGGATCTTCAATGGATAAAGGCTCTTAATTAAGAATCTCTTAGTGGTAACTATCAATGGTAAGTAATAGCATTGTAATATTAATTAATTAATTAAGTAATATTAACTTTTCTTCATAAATTATCTTGCTTGTGGTTAACTTTGATTATTTTCTAATTGCTAATATTCATCAAACACAAATTGTGTGTGTGTGTGTGTGTGTGTGTGTGTGTGTGTGTGTGTGTGTGTGTAGATGACCACCAAGTCCAGAGTGTATTTTCTGGGTGACACAGAGAGTTGGAGAAGTTTAGAGAGGGGTTTTGAATAGGGAGACAAATGGATTCCTTTGGCCACAATTTGATTTCATTCCGTGTCACTTCTGAAGCCATCCACAATCTATTCACCAAAACAGATACATTTTGGCATAATTTCTTTAAATCTTTGTTTTGATATTGATATATCTTTTGATATTTTAGAAGAAATATCATGATTTACACTACTTAAAAATACGTCTTTATAATTTCATATGTAATAGAAATGATAGTTTTAGTTTGTGTACGGAAATGAAATACACCTATGCTAAAGTTTCTTTTATATGAAGAAATACACATATTTTTAGCTGGAATAAAATTTAGCATGTTTGAAAGTCAGAGTAGTAAATGCAAGATTTTGGTCTCAGGTTAAGTTTGACTCAGAAGTCTCATTCATGTAATTTGTAGGTTGTAGAAGAAGCATCTGATGTGGGCATAGCTGTGTCACTCTCAGTGGCATCATCAAGTGTAGTGTCATAAAATGTGCTAGCATTAGGTGTCAAGGAGTCATGAGTTGCAAAGACAGTGCTGACTGTAGTGTCGGTAGGTGGAGCTGCAGTGTCCACAGGGGTCGTGTCATCAAGTGTGGAGGAAGCATATGTGGCAGTGGGCATTGGAGTCATGGAGGTGTCAGAGGTGATCTCATCAGTGGAGACAGTGCGCAATTCATCAGCTGAAGTAACGTAGGGTACCTCTGTGGTTGCTGCTGTAGTGGCAGCAGGCATGGTGGGGGCTGATGAGGTACTAATGGAAACAGTGGTTGTGGTGGCAGATGGGGAAGGGGTAACTGAAGCCATTGCGGTTGTGGCTGCATTGCTGCTGCTAAGATCAGATGTGGTGGTGAGTGCAGCTGTGGTAGTGGTAGCCTGTGTGCCTGTAGAAATGGCAGACACAGTTGTGGTTGTAGGGATGGTAGAATTGGCTGTGGTAGCTGTGGCAGTGTCAGCAGCAGCATAGGAAGTGCTTGTAGATGCTGGGGAGATTCCTTGGTGGTGGGAGAAGATGCCTTAGAAAATGCAGTGACAGCTGATGTAGAAAAGAGACTAGAAGCAGCGGTGGCTATGTCTGTGGTGACAGAGGTGGTTATAGAGGAAGGTATGGTAGAGATGGAGGTGGGGGCTGCAGAAGAGGGAGAGTCAGTCCATGTGGTGGATGAGGAAGATGAAATGGTGGAGGTGGCCGGGGCTGTGCTGGTGGCCTCAGCAGATGAGTTGGAGGGAGGAGCTGTGGTAGGGGCGGTCTGTGCAGTGCTGAGAGGGGCAGGATGACTTGTGGTATCAGTGAATGAGGAGACCTCAGCTGTGGTGGTGACGGGAGTTGATGTGGAGGAGGCTGAGGGCAGAGTGGTGGTGGCAGAACTGGTGGTGTCAGACAGCGTGGAGGCTGGTGAAGATGATGTGATCGTAGTGGCAGAGGTGGTGCTGGGGCTTGTGGCAGATGAGAGAGAGAGGACGGCTGTGGTGGCAGCCTGTGAGGAGCTAGAAGGGACAGTTGGGGTGACAACAGAGGAGATAGAGACAGACTGTGTGGTGGCTGAGGAAGAAGAAATGGTGGAGGTGTTTGGGGCCGTGTTGCTGGCCTGAACAAATGAGCTACAGGGTGGAGCCGTGGTAGTGACAGTTTGTGCAGTGCTGAGAGAGACAGGAGTTCTTGTGATACTCCTGGATGAGGAGACCTCAGCAGTGGAGGTGACAGGCTTGGTGGTAGTTAATATGGAGGAGGCTGAGGACAGAGTGGTAGAGACAGGTGCAGTGGTGGCAGAAATGGTTGTGTCCACCAGAGTGGAGGTTGGGGAAGATGATGTAATTGTAGTGGCAGAGGTGGTGCTGGGGCTTGCGGCAGATGAGAGAGAGAGGACAGCTGTGTTGGCCGGCTGTGAGGCGCTAGAAGAGACAGATGTGGTGGCAGCAGAGGAGACAGACATAGTCTATGCGGTGGCTGAGGAAGAAGAAATGGTGGAGGTGACCGGGGCTGTGCTGGTGGCCTCAGCAGATGAGCTGGAGGGAGGAGCTGTGGTAGTGGCAGTCTGTGTAGTGCTGAGAGGGGAAGGAGGACTTGTGGTGTCAGGAGCTGAGGAGACCTCAGCTGTGGAGGTGATCCGAGTTGATGTGGAGGAGGAAGACAGAGTGGTGGAGACAGGTGACGTGGTGGCAGAAGTGGTGATGTCAGCCTGAGTGGAGGCTGAGGAAGAAGAAATGGTGGAGGTGTTTGGGGCAATGCTGTTGGCCTGAACAGATGAGCTAGAGGGAGGAGCCATGGTAGTGACAGACTGTGCAGTGCTGAGAGGGACAGGAGTTCTTGTGATACTCCTGGATGAGGAGTCCTCAGCAGTGGAGGTGACAGGCTTGGTGGTAGTTAATGTGGAGGAGGCTGAGGGCAGAGTGGTAGAGACAGGTGGGGTGGTGACAGAAATGGTTGTGTCCACCAGAGTGGAGGTTGGGGAAGATGATGTGATCGCAGTGGCAGAGGTGTTGCTGGGACTTGTGGCAGATGAGAGAGAGAGTTTAGCTGTGTTGACCGGCTGTGAGGACCTAGAAGGGACAAATGCGGTCGTAACAGAAGAGACAGAGACAGTCTGTGCCGTGGCTGAGGAAGAAGAAATGGTGGAGGTGGCCGAGGCTGTGCTGGTGGCCTCAACAGATGAGCTGGAGGGAGGAGCCGTGGTAGTGACAGTCCATTCAGTGCTGAGAACTGTAGGTGTACTTGCAACAGATGGGGAGACTTCAGTGGTGGAGGTGATGGGCTGTGTGAGAGTTGGAGTTGATGTGGAAGAGGAAGGTAGAGTGGTGGTGGTAGGGGTGGTAGTGGCAACCATAGAGGAGGCTAAGGAAAATGATGTGATTGCAGTGGCTGAAGTGGTGCTGGGGCTTGTGGCAGATGAGAGAGAGAGGACAGCTGGGTTGGCCGACTGTGAGGAGCTAGAAGGGACAGATGTGGTGGCAACAAGGGAGAAGGAGACAGACTGTGTGGTGGCTGAGGAAGAAGAAATGGTGGAGGTGACTGGGGCTGTGCTGGTGGCTTCAGCAGATGAGCTGGAGCGAGGAGTTGTGGCAGTGGCAGTGTGTGTAGTGCTGGGAAGGGCAGGAGGACTTGTGGTATCAGCAGCCGAGGAGACCTCAGCTGTGGAGGTGATGCGAGTTGATGTGGAGGAGGAAGGCAGAGTGGTGGAGACAGGAGCAGTGGTGGAAGTGGTGGTGTTAGTCTGAGTGGAGGCCGAGGAAGAAGAAATGGTGGAGGTGTTTGGGGCCGTGCTGCTGGCCTCAACATATGAGCTAGAGGGAGAAGCCATGGTAGTGAGAGTTTGTGCAGTGCTGAGAGGGACAGGAGTTCTTGTGATACTCCTGGATGTGGAGACCTCAGCTGTGGAGGTGACAGGCTTGGTGGTAGTTAATGTGGAGGAGGCTGAGGGCGGAGTGGTAGAGACAGGTGCGGTGGTGAAAGAAGTGGTTGTGTCCACCAGAGTGGAGGTTGGGGAACATGATGTGATCATAGTGGCAGAGGTGGTGCTGTGGCTTGTGACAGATGAGAGAGAGAGGACGGCTGTGTTGGCCGACTGTGAGGCGCTAGAAGGGACAGATGTGGTGACAGTAGGGGGGATAGAGACAGTCTGTGTGGTGGCTGAGGAAGAAGAAATGGCGGAGGTGACTGGGCCTGTGCTGGTGGCCTCATCAGATGAGCTGGAGTGAGGAGTTGTGGTAGTGGCAGTATGTGTAGTGCTGGGAAGGGC
Organism: Cephalopachus bancanus; assembly: GCA_027257055.1. Lineage (NCBI taxonomy): Eukaryota > Metazoa > Chordata > Mammalia > Primates > Tarsiidae > Cephalopachus > Cephalopachus bancanus. Next base: position 1,296,682 of record JAPVLO010000030.1, on the reverse strand, counting down.
AGGAGGACTTGTGGTATCAGCAGGTGAGGAGACCTCAGCTGTGGAGGTGATGGGAGTTGATGTGGAGGAGGAATGCAGAGTGGTGGAGACAGGTGGAATGGTGGTAGAAGTGGTGGTGTCAGCTTGAGTGGAGGCCAAGGGAGAAGAAATGGTGGAGGTGTTTGGGGCTGTGCTGCTGGCCTCAACAGATGATCTAGAGGGAGGAGCTGTGGTAGTGACCGGCTGTGCAGTGCTTAGAGGGGCAGGAGTTCTTGTGATACTCCTGGATGAGGAGACCTCAGCAGTGGAGGTGACAGGCTTGGTGGTAGTTAATGTGGAGGAGGCTGAGGGCAGAGTGGTAGAGACAGGTGTGGTGGTGGCAGAAATGGTTGGGTCCACCAGAGTGGAGGTTGGGGAAGATGATGTGATTGTAGTGGCAGAGGTGTTGCTGGGGCTTGCAGCAGATGAGAGAGAGAGGACGACTGTGTTGGCCGGCTGTGAGGCGCTAGAAGAGACAGATGTGGTGGCAGCAGAGGAGATAGGGACAGTTTGTGTGGTGGCTGAGGAAGAAGAAATGGTGGTGGTGACCGGGGCTGTGCTGCTGGCCTCAGCAGATGAGCTGGAGGGAGGAGCCGTGGAGTGGAGTCTGTGTGTGCTGAGAAGGGCAGGAGTACTTGTGACAGACGAGGAGAACTCAGCTGTGGAGGTGACGGGCTGTGTAGAGGTGATGGAGGAGGAAGAAGCAGAGGGGTGGAGACAGGTGTGGTGGGGGCAGAATTCATGGTGTCACCTGCATGGAGGCTGAGGAAGATGCTATGATCGTAGTGGCAGAGGTGTTGCTGGGTCCTGTGGCAGATGAGAGAGAGAAGACGGCTGTGTTGGTCGGCTGTGAGGAGTGAGAAGGGAAAGACGTGGTGGCAGCAGAGGAGGTAGATATAGACTGTGTGGGACTGAGGAAGAAGAAATGGTGGGGATTGCCGGGACTGTGCTGGTGGCTGTGCAAATGAGCTGGAGGGAGGAGTCGTGTTAGTGGCAGTCTGTGTGGTGCTGACAAGGGCAGGAGGACTTGTGGTATCAGCAGCCGAGGAGACCTCAGCTGTGGAGGTGATGGGAGTTGATGTGGAGGAGGAAGGCAGAGTGGTGGAGACAGGTGCAGTGGTGGAAGTTGTGGTGTTAGTCTGAGTGGAGGCCGAGGTAGAAGAAATGGTGGAGGTGTTTGGGGCTGTGCTGCTGGCCTCAACATATGAGCTAGAGGGAGAAGCCATGGTAGTGAGAGTTTGTGCAGTGCTGAGAGGGACAGGAGTTCCTGTGATACTCCTGGATGATGAGACCTCAATTGTGGAGGTGACAGGCTTGGTGGCAGTTAATGTGGAGGAGGCTGAGGTCAGAGTGGTCGGAATGGGTGTGGTGGTGTCAGAAATGGTTGTGTCCGCCAGAGTGGAGGTTGGTATAGATGATGTGCTCGTAGTGGCAGATGTAGTGCTGGGGCTTGTGGCAGATGAGAGAGTGAGGATTACTGTGTTGGATGGCTGTGAGGCGCTAGAAGGGACAGATGTAGTGGCAACAGGGGAGATAGAGACAGACTGTGTGGTGGCTGAGGAAGAAGAAACGGTGGAGGTGACCGGGGCTATGCTGGTGGCCTCAGCAGATGAGCTGGAGGGAGGAGCTGTGGTAGTGGGAGTCTGTGTAGTGCTGAGAGGGGAAGGAGGACTTGTGGTGTCAGCAGCTGAGGAGACCTCAGCTGTGGAAGTGATTGGAGTTGATGGGGAGGAGGAAGACAGAGTGGTGGAGACAGGTGGCATGGTGGCAGAAGTGGTGATGTCAGCCTGAGTGGAGGCTGAGGAAGAAGAAATGGTGGAGGTTTTTGGAGCTGTGCTGCTGGCCTGCACAGATGAGCTAGAGGGAGGAGCTGTGGTAGTGACAGACTGTGCAGTGCTGACAGGGGCAGGAGTTCTTGTGATACTCCTGGATGAGGAGGCCTCAGTTGTGGAGGTGACAGGTTCGGGGGTAGTTAATGTGGTGGAGGCTGAGGGCAGAGTGGTAGGGATTGGTGTGGTGGTTGCGGAAATGGTTTTGACCAACAGAGTGGAGGTTGGGAAAGATGATGTGACTTTAGTGACTGAGGTGGTGCTGGGGCTTGCGGCAGATGAGAGAGAGAGGGTGGGTGTGTTGGCCAGCTGTGAGGACCTAGAAGGGACAGATGTGTTGGCAGCAGAGGAGATAGGGACAGTTTGTGTGGTGGCTGATGAAGAAGAAATGGTGGAGGTGACCGGGGCTGTGCTGCTGGCCTCAGCAGATGAGCTGGAGGGAGGAGCCATGGTAATGGTAGTCTGTGTCATGCTGAGAAGGGCAGGAGTACTTGTGACAGACATGGAGAACTCAGCTGTGGAGGTGACGGGCTGTGTATGAGGTGATGGAGAGGAAGAAAGCAGAGGGGTGGAGATGGGTGTGGTGGAGGCAGAAGTCATGGTGTCAACCTGCAGGGAGGCTGAGGAAGGTGCTATGATTGTAGTGGCAGAGGTATTGCTGGGTTCTGTGGCAGATGAGAGAGAGAAGATGGCTGTGCTGGCCAGCTGTGAGGAGCGAGAAGGGAAAGACGTGGTGGCAGCAGAGGAGGTAGATGTAGACTGTGTGGTGACTGAGGAAGAAGAAATGATGGGGATGGCCGGGGCTGCACTGCTGGCTGTGACAAATGAGCTGGAGGGAGGAGTCGTGGTAGTGGCAGTCTGTGTGGTGCTGAGAAGGGCAGGAGGACTTGTGGTATCAGCAGCCGAGGAGACCTCAGCTGTGGAGGTGATGCGAGTTGATGTGGAGGAGGAAGGCAGAGTGGTGGAGACAGTTGCAGTGGCGGAAGTGGTGGTGTTAGTCTGAGTGGAGGCCGAGGAAGAAGAAATGGTGGAGGTGTTTGGGGCCGTGCTGCTGGCCTCAACGTATGAGCTAGAGGGAGAAGCCATGGTAGTGAGAGTTTGTGCAGTGCTGAGAGGGACAGGAGTTCTTGTGATACTCCTGGATGTGTAGACCTCTGCTGTGGAGGTGACAGGCTTTTTGGTAGTTAATGTGGAGGATGCTGAGGGCGGAGTGGTAGAGACAGGTGCGGTGGTGAAAGAAGTGGTTGTGTCCACCAGAGTGGAGGTTGGGGAAGATGATGTGATTGTAGTGGCAGAGGTGGTGCTGCGGCTTGTGACAGATGAGAGAGAGAGGACGGCTGTGTTGGCCGACTGTGAGGCGCTAGAAGGGACAGATGTGGTGACAGCAGGGGAGATAGAGACAGTCTGTGTGGTGGCTGTGGAAGAAGAAATGGTGGAGGTGACTGGGCCTGTGCTGGTGGCCTCATCAGATGAGCTGGAGAGAGGAGTTGTGGTAGTGGCAGTGTGTGTAGTGCTGGGAAGGGCAGGAGGACTTGTGGTATCAGCAGGTGAGGAGACCTCAGCTGTGGAGGTGATGGGAGTTGATGTGGAGGAGGAATGCAGAGTGGTGGAGACAGGTGGCATGGTGGTAGAAGTGGTGGTGTCAGCCTGAGTGGAGGCCAAGGGAGAAGAAATGGTGGAGGTGTTTGGGGCCGTGCTGCTGGCCTCAGCAGATGATCTAGAGGGAGAAGTTGTGGTAGTGACCGGCTGTGCAGTGCTTAGAGGGGCAGGAGTTCTTGTGATACTCCTGGATGAGGAGACCTCAGCAGTGGAGGTGACAGGCTTGGTGGTAGTTAATGTGGAGGAGGCTGAGGGCAGAGTGGTAGAGACAGGTGTGGTGGTGGCAGAAATGGTTGGGTCCACCAGAGTGGAGGTTGGGGTAGATGATGTGATTGTGGTGACAGAGGTGGTGTTGGGACTTGTGGCAGATGAGAGAGAGATTACAGCTGTGTTGGTCGGCTGTGAGGAGCTAGAAGGGACAGATGTGGTGGCAGCAGAGGAGACAGAGACAGTCTGTGTTTTGGCTGAGGAAGAAGAAATGGTGGAGGTGACCGGGGCTGTGCTGGTGGCCTCAGCAGATGAGCTGGAGGGAGGAGCCGTGGGAGTGGCAGTCTGTGTGGTGCTGAGAAGGGCAGGAGTATTTGTGACAGACGAGGAGAACTCAGCTGTGGAGGTGACGGGCTGTGTAGGAGGTGATGGGGAGGAAGAATGCAGAGGGATGGAGACAGGTGTGGTGGGGGCAGAATTCATGGTGTCAGCCTGCATGGAGGCTGAGGAAGATGCTATGATCGTAGTGGCAGAGGTGTTGCTGGGTCCTGTGGCAGATGAGAGAGAGAAGACGGCTGTGTTTGTCGGCTGTGAGGAGTGAGAAGGGAAAGACGTGGTGGCAGCAGAGGAGGTAGATATAGACTGTGAGGCGACTGAGGAAGAAGAAATGGTAGGGATTGCCAGGACTGTGCTGGTGGCTGTGGCAAATAAGCTGGAGGGAGGAGCCATGTTAGTGGCAGTCTGTGTGGTGCTGAGAAGGGCAGGAGGACTTGTGGTATCAGCAGCCGAGGAGACCTCAGCTGTGGAGGTGATGGGAGTTGATGTGGAGGAGGAAGGCAGAGTGGTGGAGACAGGTGCAGTGGTGGAAGTTGTGGTGTTAGTCTGAGTGGAGGCCGAGGTAGAAGAAATGGTGGAGGTGTTTGGGGCCGTGCTGCTGGCCTCAACATATGAGCTAGAGGGAGAAGTCTTGGTAGTGAGAGTTTGTGCAGTGCTGAGAAGGACAGGAGTTCCTGTGATACTCCTGGGTGACGAGACCTCAGCTGTGGAGGTGACAGGCTTGGTGGCAGTTAATGTGGAGGAGGCTGAGGTCAGAGTGGTCGGAATGGGTGTGGTGGTGTCAGAAATGGTTGTGTCCACCAGAGTGATGGTTGGTGTAGATGATGTGCTCGTAGTGGCAGATGTAGTGCTGGGGCTTGTGGCAGATGAGAGAGTGAGGATGGCTGTGTTGGATGGCTGTGAGGTGCTAGAAGGGACAGATGTGGTGGCAACAGGGGAGATAGAGACAGACTGTGTGGTGGCGGAGGAGGAAGAAACGGTGGAGGTGACCGGGGCTATGCTGGTGGCCTCAGCAGATGAGCTGGAGGGAGGAGCTGTGGTAGTGGGAGTCTGTGTAGTGCTGAGAGGGGAAGGAGGACTTGTGGTGTCAGCAGCTGAGGAGATCTCAGCTGTGAAGTGATTGGAGTTGATGGGGAAGAGGAAGACAGAGTGGTGGAGACAGGTGGCATGGTGGCAGAAGTGGTGATGTCAGCCTGAGTGGAGGCCGAGGAAGAAGAAATGGTGGAGGTTTTTGGGGCTGTGCTGCTGGCCTGCACAGATGAGCTAGAGGGAGGAGCTGTGGTAGTGACAGACTGTGCAGTGCTGACAGGGACATGAGTTCTTGTGTTACTCCTGGATGAGGAGGCCTCAGTTGTGGAGGTGACAGGTTCGGCGGTAGTTAATGTGGTGGAGGCTGAGGGCAGAGTGGTAGGGGTTGGTGTGGTAGTGGCGGAAATGGTTTTGCCCAACAGAGTGGAGGTTGGGGAAGATGATATGACTCTAGTGACTGAGGTGGTGCTGGGGCTTGCGGCAGATGAGAGAGAGAGGGTGGGTGTGTTGGCCAGCTGTGAGGACCTAGAAGGGACAGATGTGTTGGCAGCAGAGGAGATAGGGACAGTTTGTGTGGTGGCTGATGAAGAAGAAATGGTGGAGGTGACCGGGGCTGTGCTGCTGGCCTCAGCAGATGAGCTGGAGGGAGGAGCCATGGTAATGGTAGTCTGTGTCATGCTGAGAAGGGCAGGAGTACTTGTGACAGACATGGAGAACTCAGCTGTGGAGGTGATGGACTGTGTAGGAGGTGATGGGGAGGAGGAAAGCAGAGGGGTAGAGACGGGTGTGGTGGTGGCAGAAGTCATGGTGTCAACCTGCAGGGAGGCTGAGGAAGATGCTATGATTGTAGTGGCAGAGGTGTTGCTGGGTCCTGTGGCAGATGAGAGAGAGAAGATGGCTGTGCTGGCCAGCTGTGAGGAGCGAGAAGGGAAAGACGTGGTGGCAGTAGAGGAGGTAGATGTAGACTGTGTGGTGACTGAGGAAGAAGAAATGATGGGGATGGCCGGGGCTGCACTGGTGGCTGTGGCAAATGAGCTGGAGGGAGGAGTCGTGGTAGTGGCAGTCTGTGTGGTGCTGAGAAGGGCAGGTGGACTTGTGGTATCAGCAGCCGAGGAGACCTCAGCTGTGGAGGTGATGCGAGTTGATGTGGAGGTGGAAGGCAGAGTGGTGGAGACAGTTGCAGTGGTGGAAGTGGTGATGTTAGTCTGAGTGGAGGCCGAGGAAGAAGAAATGGTGGAGGTGTTTGGGGCTGTGCTGCTGGCCTCAGCAAATGAGCCAGAGGGAGGAGCTGTGGTAGTGACTGGCTGTGCAGTGCTGTGAGGGATAGGAGTTCTTGTGCTACTCCTGGATGTGGAGACCTCAGCTGTGGAGGTGACAGGCTTGTTGGTAGTTAATGTGGAGGAGGCTGAGGGCGGAGTGGTAGAGACAGGTTCGGTGGTGGCAGAAATGGTTGTGTCCACCAGAGTGGAGGTTGGGGAAGATGATGTGATCGTAGTGACAGAGGTGGTACTGGGTTTTGTGGCAGATGAGAGAGAGAGGACGGCTGTGTTGGCCGACTGTGAGGCGCTAGAAGGGACAGAGGTGGTGGCAACAGAGGAGATAGAGGCAGTCTGTGTGGTGGCTGAGGAAGAAGTAATGGTGGAGGTGGCTGAGGCTGTGTTGGTGGCCTCAGCAGATAAGCTAGACAGAGGAGCCGTGGTAGTGACAGGCTTTGCAGTGCTGAGAGGGACAGGAGTTCTTGTGATACTCCTGGATGAGGAGACCTCAGCAGTGGAGGTGACAGGCTTGGTGGTAGTTAATGTGGAGGAGGCTGAGGGCAGAGTGGTAGAGACAGGTGTGGTGGTGGCAGAAATGGTTGTGTCCACCAGAGTGGAGGTTGGTGAAGATGATGGGATCGCAGTGGCAGAGGTGTTGCTGGGGCTTGTGGCAGATGAGAAAGAGAGGATGGCTGTGTTGGCTGGCTGTGAGGCGCTAGAGGAGACAGATGTGGTAGCAACAGGGGAGATAGAGACAGTCTGTGTGGTGGGTGACGAAGAAGAAATGATGAAGGTGATTGGGGCCGTGCTGCTGGCCTCAGCAGATGAGCTAGAGGGAGGAGCCGTGGTAGTGACAGTTTGTGCAGTGCTGAGAGGGACAGCAGTTCTTCTGATATTCCTGTATGAGAAGGCCTCAGCTGTGGAGGTGACAGGTTCGGCGGTCGTTAATATGGAAGAAGCTGAAGGCAGAGTGGTGGTGGCAGGTGTAGCAGTGCGAGCCTGAGTGGAGGCTGAGGATGGTAATGTGATTGCAGTGGTAGATGTGGTGCTGGGGCTCATGGCAGATGAGAGAGAGAGCAGGGCTGTGTTGGCTGGCTGTGAGGAGATAGGAAGGACAGATGTGGTGGCTACAGAAGAGGTAGAGACAGACTGTGTGGTGGCTGAGGAAGAAGAAATAGTGGAGGTGGCCGGGGCTGTGTTGGTGGCCTCACCAGATGTACTGGAAGGAGCTGTCATGGCGATAGTGGCAGTGTTTGCAGTGCTGAGAAGGGCAGGTGTACCTGTGGCAGATGAGGAGACCTCAGCTGGGGCGGTGATGGGCTCTGTGGGAGTTGATGTGAAGTAGGCTGTGGGCAGAGTGGTATGGACAGGCCTGGTGGTGGCAGAAGCGGTGGCATCAGCCTGGGTGGTGAAAGACGTAGTAGACGTCATCATGGTAGCAAGTGATGGGCTAGTGGCAGCAGAAGCATTTAAGATTCTGGCTCCAGAAGGTGAGAGAACAATGGTTGTGGCAGAAGGTGAGATGTTGGAGGCAGCAGAGGAAGTGGAGGTGGTAGCTGAGGCGTGGGAGGTGGCAGATGTGGTTAAGGCAGAGGTCAACGTGGAAGCAGCTGTGGTAGCACCCTTTGTTGTTCTGATGGAAGTGTTCGTGGTCACAGATGTGGGACTTGTGGTTTCCGCTGGAGATGCTCCAGGTGTGGTGAAGGAAATGGACATATTAGTGGCCTCAGCAACTGTTGTGGCTAGAGATGCAGTGGATGGAGGAGGAGATGTGGTCGTGGCAGCCAGAGGGGTGGTAGAACTGGAAGTGACGGACTGTGCAGTGAATGAGGGAGAAGACGTCATTGTGGCAGCAGGTGGGCTAGAGACACCGTCAGTGGTGGAGTTGGGCTCTGAGGGGGTAGAAGGGGCTGGAGGAGGTGTGTCAGTCAGAGAGGTGGCAGAGGCAGTGGTGCTAGTGTCCAGGTAAACATAGTCACTGGTAGTTCTAGAGTCCAACATCACTTCATCTGTGATGGCCAGGGTTCTTGGTGTTGTGTTAGCAGAAGTAGTTGTGATTTCTTCTGTGGTACTGGAATAAAAGTCAGAGGAGTCAGATATAGTCGTGGAGATGGGATTTGTAGTTATTTCAGTGGTGGTCATGGTGGATATTGGTGAGCTGAGGGCAAAAGTGTTTGTGACAGAGGCTTGTGAAGGGCTGGAGGAGGAAGCTGATAAAGTGCTACTGACAACAGCACGAGGTGGGGCTGAAGAGGTGGCAGCCTGAGGGGTGGTAGAGAGAGCAGTAGTGGTCATGGTGGCAGGGGAGGTGCTGGTGGCTTTTGTGGACAAGAGGAAGGGGAGAGCTGTCGCTATAGCTGCCTGTGTGGTGCCAAAATTAACATCTGTGTTGGTGGTAGCTTGTGCGGTGACTGCAGAGGAGAAAGTGACTGTGGAAGCGGCAGTCACAGGGGCTTCTGTGGTGGCAGCAGGTGTATTAGTGGCAGCAGAGATGAAACTTGTGGCTGCTGCTGTTCCAAGTGAGGTAGATGGAGCAGATTGACTAGTAGCTCCAGAGACAGCAGTTGTGGACACCTTGGTTGTGGAGGTGGCAGCTTGGGCAGTGCTGGAAGGAGTGGATGTGCTTGGGGCAGCAGGGGTGGTGGTGACAGTTTCTGTGATAGTAGAAGCAGAGGCAGATGTAGGAAGAGAAGTAAGAACAGCTGTGGTGGTGGCCGGTGTGGTGGAGGGAACATCTGTGGAGGTGGAGGACTGTGTGATGGCAGGTGTTGTAGAGAAGGCAGCAGAGGTGAAATCAGTCATATGAGACCCATAAGCACGTGTGGTGCCACCAAGTGTGCTGGTGTTAGAGGCTGAGGTATCATCTTCAGTGACCAGGGTTGTGGTCACTGTGTCAGCGAGTGAAGCTGTGGTGTCTGCTTTGGTAGTCAAATGACGTACAACCTGGGCAGTGGTAGAAGAGGAAGACAGGTCTGTGGTGGTTTCAGTGAGGATCACTGTGGAGGCTGTGGTGCTAAGGGCAGCAGAAGTGGGGGACAGATCACCTGTGGTGGAAGCTTCTGTGGTTGTGGAAGTAGACGTCGTCATTTCCCTGGCAGCTGTGGCCACAGTGGTGGGGTTAGTGTTACCAGCATCCGAGACAACAGATGAAGGCCTGGATGTTGTTGCAGATGTAGAGATAGATGGAGTAACAGCAGAGTTGCTGGCGAATGCCTCTGAGGTTGTCAAGGGAGCTGCAGTGTCTGCTGCAGTGGAGGTGTTACTGGTGGCAGCAGACATGGCAGAGAGAGCAGATTGGGTGATGGAGACAGAAGTAGTTGAAGAAGTGGTAGAAAAAGCAGGAGTGGTGGAAACAACAGGTGTGGTAGAGAGACCCACTGTACTGGGGGTAGCTTCCTCGGTGAGAGGGGTTGAAGGGACTCTGGGAGCAGATGTGGCTGGAGCAGCTGTAGTGGCAGCAGATGTGTTTCTTGCTGGTGCTGTAGAGAGGGAAGCTGTGATTGGGGCTGACGTCATTGTCTTTGTGGTATCCACAGCATTGAAGGTACTTCCAGCCAGAGTTGCAGTAGCAACTGAAGATGGTCTGACTGTAGTGGCAGTTGATGCAATGGTGGTGGGTGTAGGGGTGGTTGTCGTAGACTGAGAAATTAATTCTGTGGTGATAAGAGATGTCGCATTTGTCACAATTGTTGAGAAATTAGCAACAGGAGTTGTTTTAGAGGTGACAGATACTGAGCTGGTGGATTTAGCAACTTTGGTGGTAGTAGGAAGGGATTCAGTGGTTTTCTCCACAGATTTGGTCATTGGGGTAGATTTTGTAGTAGTAAGGCTGGTGAAAGAGAAACTAGTCATTTTAGTTGGTTTGAGAGATATAGGGGCAGATAAACTGGGGCTGGCTACAACAGTAGTAAGTTTGGTGGTAGACACTTCAGACTTGATAGAGGTGATCAATTTTGTAGTAGAAATTACAGGTTTTATAGTTGTGGTAGATTTAGTGGTGGAGGTGGCAGACTTGGAAGTGGTGGTAGATTTGGTGGTGGAAGTGGCAGGCTTGGAACTGGTGGCAGATTTGGTGGTACAGGTGGCAGCCTTGGAAGTGGTGGTGGATTTGGTGGCAGAGGTGGCAGGCTTGGAAGTGGTGGTGGATTTGGTGGCAGAGATGGGAGCCTTAGAAGTGGTAGTAGACTTGGTGGTACAAGTGGCATGCTTGGAAGTGGTGGTGGATTTGGTGGTGTAGGTGGTAGGCTTAGAAGTGGTGGTAGATTTTGGGCTTGTGATGGTCTTACTGATAGTTGATCCAGATTTAATGGTTGTAGAAGTTCTGGTGGTCAATGACAATGGTTCTGAAGATACAATTGTGTGGGTGGCTGGATTAGGAGTTGTTGGCAACTTCCCTGGTTGTAAGGGAGGATGTATCCCTGGATGATGATGCTGACAGCCAGGTTTAGGTTTCAGTGTTGGCTTTCGATGAGGTCTGTGTGGGTGTGGTGGTTGCTTTTTACCAGGTTTCTTTATAAAATGTTTTTGTGATTGGAGATTAGGTGGATGAACAGGTGAAGGTACCTTTGGTCCAGGTTTTGGCTGGCCAGGACGAGGATTCTGAAGGCCTGGTTGGGGAGACTTCTGACGACAAAAAGGATGCCTTGCCTTTTTGATTCTCTGTTGTGTAGTTGCCTTTGGCTTAGGTTTTCTTTTTATACATTGTTTTCTTATTGACTTATTTAAATGATGTTTTGAAGGCCCAATCTGATGAGGTTTGGGAATATTTGGATCAGTCTTTGCTTTACTTTTTTGTTGTTTTTTCATTGGATTTTTATGAGGTTTTGCTTGGTCATGTGTCGTCTTTGGATTTAATTTTTGTGACTCAATTTTACGTCGATCCTTTCTTAGATCATTTGGAATTGAAGGCTGTCTGGGTATTTTGGGGTTTTGTTGAAGGTTGGTGCCAAAGTAAGGCTTAGGTTTCCTTGATACATTTTTAGTGGTTTTCCCTGGCTGATATTTCACAATTCTAGTTTTTTTAGAAGATGATGGATCCCTGTGATTTGGGGATCGGTGGCCATTTTGCTTCTTAGGAGATTTTTGAAGAGGCCTTAACTGCCCAGATGGATGATGTCTCTGTTTATCAGGTTGCTTTTCTTCCTTTTTGGTTCTGCTTGGTGTATTTGGAATTGGTGTTGACTTTGCAGATTTTTTAGTAGCATTTGGATGATATTTACTTTGGCTAATTTGTTTTTGTGTAGGAGTCTTTATTTGATGGATTTCCTGTTTCTTGGTTGCATTGTTATGATGCCTTGATAGGATATTTGTTTTCTGTGAGCCTAATGCCTGTAGCTTAGTTTGGCGCTGACCAGTTCTTTTGCCACCTGAAACTGCAGGTGAATTAGTTCTTTTTACATTCTGTCGAACTTTGGTTCTGAAGCGAGAATTAAGTGTTCTTGGAATCTTTTTAGCAGTTTTTCCTTGCTGAAATTTAGTTTCATTATTTTTTTTGGCAGCTGTTGTATTACTGTAATTTGGGAGATAGTAGACATTTTGTGTGCGAATTTTTGGACCAGGTTTGGGCTGAGCAGGTAGGTGATTTCTAGGCCCAGTTGGGTTAGATTTATGTTGACCAGTTTTCTGCTTTACCTGTTTACTTCTATTGTTTCTATTTGCTCTCGCCATAGGTTTTGAGATTGCAGTTTGCTTTATTTCAGAAATATTAAAATGATGTTTTCCCTGGTCTGTTTGACTAGATTGTTGTCTAATTGCTATATTTTTATGAAATTTGTATTGATCAACTAATTTTGTTAGTTTAGCTTGGTGTTGACTATTTGTTTTACCAGTTGAAGATGGCTTGGATTGTTTTGAGTTCTGCTGAACATTGGAACTGGAGTCAGACTGAGATATCTTTGGAAATTTTTCAGCAGTTCTTTGGGGAGATTTGGTTGTTCTAGGTTTTTGGGGGGCTGTTGAATTCTTAGAGTTTTGGAGTTGTTGGCTATTCTGTGTTGCAGGAGATTTTTCAAGAGGATTTGGTTGACTAGATGGGTGAGATTTATGCTTGACTTTCACTAACCTTTTTTGTTCATTTGCTTTTGTTTTTGGCTTAGAATATCTAGTCCTTTTTACTTCAGTAGCATTTAAATGGTGTTTTTTCTGATCCTTTTGTTTTCCGGTAGCAGTTTTTACTTTAAGTGACTGTTGTTCAATAGTTGTATTCTCAAATTTTGGTTGGCTGGGTATTTTCTGCTGCCCTAATATCTGTGGCTTTGCTTGTTGGTGACCATTTTTTTTAGCATTTGAAGATGATGTTGTTGTTTGGCTTGTGTTCTGCTGAATACTACTACTTGTGGGAGATTTAGATTTCTTTAGTTTTTTTTTAAGTATTTTATCTGTGTTGGTTTGGAAAATGCTAGATTTTTTGTGAGTTGTTATTTTTGTATTAATTTTTGGTTGGAGGTCTCTTTTTTGTGCAGGAGATTTCTGATCAGGTTTTGATTTGCTAAGTTTAAGATTGCTAGATTTTTTAGATGTCAGCTTACTTGTTTGTTGTTTTTTCTCTTTAGTTTTATTTTGTCCAATATACTTTACCTTAGGCCTTGAAAATGGGATTTGTTTTGTTTGAGAATTATTGTTATTGTGTTGTCTTTGATCAGTTTGTTTTTGTACAGGAGTTTTTATTTGATTACTGATTTTTTGTTTTATGGCTTTATTTTTTTGAGTTTTTGATTTACCAAACATTTTCTGTGTGTCTAATGTTTGCTTTTTAGTTTCAAATATGTAATTTCTCTTTATAACTTTCTGATCTTTTGTCCATTTATTTTGTTCAGATGCATTTGACTGATATCTTGATTGGCTAGATATTTTTGGATTACTTAATACATTTGTCTTAGTTTCGGGTTTAATGTTTTTTTGAGATAAAGGAAATTTGGACTGATCTAATTTTGGATGAATGTAGTTACCTGTGAGGGGTTTACTACTTTTAATTTTCTTTTCAGTAGGTTTACCTGCATCAGTCTTGGTAGTGCTAGATCTTGGTTTAACTGGTAAATTCAGATAACTTTGAGGCCATTGGCTACTTTGTTGTATAGCAGAGCTTTCACTAGATTTTATTTTTGCAGATCTCTTTGGACCAGCGGGATTTAAATGGGCTTGAGAGCCTCTAGAGCTTTGTTGCAAAGATGGATTTGGCTTAACAGGAGTCTGACTTCTCCCTAAGGAAGGGACACGCAGAAGTGAAGTTGATGCTCGTGAAGATGGATTCACCTGTAGTCTGTTTTGTCTCTCTTGTGTCCTGCTTAGCTACAGGAAGAAAAATAAAAAGCATTTAGCAAAAATAACTTCTCATTTAAAATTTCACAGATTAGGAATTTGAGTAAGCTTTCTTTATGCACTAGTAAGACAATGTTATTATTGAAGGGTAGAGGAAACTTTTTCCTCTGAGGCAACCACTGTATTGAGAGTAAAGCTTTGGTTCAGGAGAGTTCTCCAAATATCACACTGTGGCTGCCAGCAAAGGTCACAGGGATGACCACAATCTCTATCCCTGATGGGAGTTGTAAATGAGAACGCGAGGCTCTTATTTCTCTATTAAATGACAACACTTCAAATTCACAGATGGACTAAAGAACTAATTACATTCAGAGACTTTAGTGAAGGGACTTGAGCATTTTAGGTACTCAAATTATGTCTCCTGAGAAAAGAGAACAGCATCCATTGTACAACAGCTTTCCAAATAATCTTTCTTTACTACTTCCTTTTTAATTCTTCTCAGCACATCCTTCAGACAATTTGCTAATTAATCTTCATAACACTTTCCCTAATCTTTTCAGTTTTGATGTAGTATACTCTCATTTCCTAATTGGACAGTTTGTTTTTGTTGCATTCATTCTTAAAGTCCTGAATTGCTCATTTCTAGCTGTTTATGATTTGATCCAAATCTGAAATTTGAACTTTAAAATTATGCATTATCCACTCTTCATTTTTGATATGACTTTCTAGCTCTGTGTTGTTGCTTTTTTTCCTTTTGGGGGTACATGTGATAATTTAATACAATGATATAATTTGCAAAGATCAAATCAGTTTAATTGGAATATCTTTCACCTTAACTATTTCTTTTCTTTATGCTAGAAATAGTCAGACTATTCTTTCCTAGCTATTTTGAAATATACAATAGATTAAGTTTCCCTACTGGTTTATTAAACACTAGGTTTTATACTCATATATAAAACCTAGTGTTATATATATATATATATATTTATATATATAATTATTATTTTTGAGTTGGAGTCTTACTCTGTCACCCAGGTAGGCTGGAGTACAGTGGCATGCTCATGGCCACTACAGCCTCGACCTTCTGGGCTCAGGCAATCCTTCTGCCTCAGACTTCCAAGTAGCTGGAGCCACAGATGTGGACCACACGCCTGGCTAATTTTTGATTTATTGTAGAGATGCGATCTCGCCATATTGCTCAGACTGGTCTCGAACCCCTGAGCTCAGGCAATCCTCTTGCCTCTGCCTCCCAAAGTGCTGGGATTACAGGTGTGAGCCACCGCACCTTGCCAGTTTTATATCTTCTATCAAACTGAGTATTTGTATCTACTAATCAACTTCTCTTTATCTCTCTCTCCCACTCTCCTTCCCAGCCTCTGGTAGCTCAGTATTTTTTTTTATTTTTAAAGTAAGGTATATGTATATATTTATATTTATTTTATTTTTAAATTATTTTATTTCAATAGCTTTGGGAGGTACAAACAGTCTTGGTCTGGCTTTAAATGTACCCACCTCCCCCACCTGTGCATATTGTACTTTATAGCTTTTCAAACCCAGAGAATTGTTAAAATAACATACATTGTACCTGATACTGGTTCACATTTCTGCCTGACACAAATATGATACATTTTCTCATATTATAGATACTTCCTGATCCTTCATACCAAAAGTGATTTCTAATTTTGAGAGTAGCATCTTTGCTATTTTCCATTAATTCTATTTTGCATAATTTCGAGATGTCAAACCAATTCTATTAACAATAGACTCAAAAAGAAAAATTATGCAGAAATAAACTTAACTAAGCAAGTGAAAGACTTGTACACTGAAAACTACAAAATAGCGATGAATGAAATTAAAGAAGACACAAGTGAGTGGAAAGACCAATGTTCATGAACTAGAAAAATTGTTTTTTTGAAAAATTAATTGTTATAATGTCCATACTACCCAAAGCAATTTAGAAATCCAATGCATTTTTTTTTACAGAAATAGAACAAGCCATCCTAAAATTAATATGCATACACAAGAACACTCCAAATAGCCAAAACAATCTTGAGAAAAAGAGACATGGTAGAGGCATCACACTTTCTGATTTCAAAATAAATGATAAACTTACAGTATGATATTGGCATAAAGATAAACCTATAGTCCAATGAAACAGAATAGAGAACCCAGAAATAAACCTGCACATAAATGGTCAGTTGATCTTCAAAAAGGGTGCTAAAAATACACCATAGGGGCCAGGCTCGGTGGCTCAGCCTGTAATCCCAGCACTTTGGGAGGCTGAGGCAAGTGGATTGACTGAGCCTGTGGGTTCAAGATCAGCCTGGGCAAATTGGTACCTGTGTGGTAGTACACCTGTAGTTCTGGTTACTTGGAAGGCTGAAGCAGAAGGATCACTGGAGCCCAGCAGGTCGATGTTGGAATGGCCATGAGCGTACCACTACATTCTAGCTTGGGCGACAGAGTGAAACTCCAACTCAAAAAAATACACCATGGGGAAAGGATAGTCTCTTCTACATACAATGATGCTAGGAAAACTGAATACCTACATGCAAGAGTGAAATGGGACACTCATCTTAAACCATACACAAACATCAACTCAAAATGGATTAAAGACTTAAATGTAAAACTTAAATGTAAAAAATGGTAAAACTTCTACAAGAAAACGTATAGGAAAAGCTTCATGACATTAGTGCTGTCAGTAATATCTTGGATACAACCCCAAAAGCACAAACAATAAAGGCAAAAATAGACACTTGGAACTATGTTAAGCTAAATTAGCTTCTGCACAGTAAAGGAACAATTATTACAGTGAAAAGGCAACTTATGGGAGAAAATATTTCAAACCATGTTTCTGTTAGTTTGCAAAATGTATAAGTAACTCCAAGTCAATAGCAAAAATCCTCCCAAAAACCAAAACCCAAAACCCCTAAACAACAATTGACCTTTTTTTAAAAAAAATGGGCAAAGGTCTTGAATATACGTTTCTCCATAGAAGACATGCAGTGGCCAAAAGGTGTATAAAAAGATGTTCAATATCACTAATCCTCAGGAAGATACAATTTGAAACCACAACGAGGTATCACCCATACATCTGTTAGAATAGCTATTATCAGAAAAATGAGTGATAATAAGTATTAGAGAGTGTTTGAAGAAATTGGAATCTTTGTACATCTTTTCCACTCTCATCTTGTTGGTGGGAATGTACAATGGTGCAGCCTGGGAAAAAGTATGGAAGTTCCTCAAAACATTAAAAATAGAAATGTTATATAATACAGAAATTCTATCATATTTATTTAAAAAATTGAAGTTAGTCTCTCAAAGGGATATCTGCACTCCAATGATTATTACAGCATTATTTACAATAGCCATGATGTGAAAACAACCTATATGTCCATCAATAGATAAATGTATAAAAAATGTGATCTATACAGATAAGGGATATTATTTAATCTTAAAAACTGAGAACATTTTATCATTTGTGACAACACAGATGAACCCTGAGGGCATCATGCTAAGTGAAATAAACTATAGGATATCATGCTAAGTGAAATAAACTAGAAAGACAAATACTGTATGACAGTGGTCCCTAACCTTTTTGCCATCAGAGACCACTTTCATGGAAGACAATTTTTCCACAGTCTGATGGGTGGGCTGGAGGGGCAGGCAATGGTTTTGGGATGATTCAAGCACATTACACTTATTGTGCACTTTATTTCTATTATACCTTGTAATATATAATTATACAACTCACTGTAATGCAGAATCAGTGGAAGCCCTGAGCTTGTTTTCCTGCAACTGGCCAATCCCATTTGGGGGTGATGGGAGACAGCACTACCGTCACTGCCTCAGCTCCACCTCAGAGCAGCAGGCATTAGGTTCTCATAAAGACCGGGCAACCTAGATCCCTCGCAGGCACACTTCACACTAGGGTTTGTTCTCCTGTGAGAATCGAATGCTACTGCTGATCTGACAGAAGGCAGAGCTCAGGCAGTAATGTGAGCCATGCAGATTGGCTGTAGATACAGATGAAGCTTCGCTGGCTCACCCGCCGCTCACCTTCCGCCGTGCAGCCCAGTTCCTAACAGGCCACAGACTGCTATCGATCAGTGGCCAGGAGACTGGGGACCCCTCCTGTGTGAAACCACTCATATAAGGTATATAAAATAGTGAAACACATAGAAACTGAGAATAGAATGGTGGATGCCAGTGACTGGGGGAAAAGAAAACTGGGGAATTGCTATTCAGTTATGCAAGATAATTAAGTTCTAGAGATCTGCTGTGCAACATTTGTCCTGTAATTAACTTTACTGTATTATACGCTTCTGATGTTGTTAAGAAGGTAGATCTCATGTTAAATTTTTTACTGCAATAACAAAATCACTAACAATGACACAAATAAATAATTCCAATAAAATACTTTCGCAGATTGTTAAAAAGTAAATGTGTTTATACACACACACACACACACACACACACACACACACACACACACACACAGTCTGCATATAGTAACAACAGCTCCACGAAAGCCAACTACTATTATTTTTTCTGGCATATTACAATGAATGAATTCTGAACTGTTTTTTAAAAATTTATTTTATTTTGAAGATGTGGGGTACGAGTCAGGATTAGGTACATATGTGGTCATCAGGAAAAGTTTTGGGCTCTCTTTGGTCCCCACTTTGTCTGGTTTGAGATTAGGTACCCTTATTAATGTTATGTGCCCCCAACCCGTGGCAGTGTCCAGCTTCTGCCAATTCCTTTCTTATAGTATTATGGTAAATATTCAGGGTCTCCTTATGAGTGAGAACATGTGGTACTCTGTTCTTTATTTCTGTGATAGATCACTGAGTATGATAGACTCTAAATACATCCAAGTTGTTGTCAAGTCCATAATTTTGTCCTTTACAGCTGTGTAATATTCCACTGTGTATATGTATCATACTGCTTTTTAAAAATCCAGTCCAGTTTCAGTGGGCAGCACGCGTGGTTCCATGTTTTTGCTAGTGTGAATAGTGCTGCAATAAACATGTGCGTGCAGGTATCATTATTGTAGAGTGATCTGAGTTCCTCTGGGTATATTCCCAGAAGGGGAATTGTTGGATCGTATGGTAATTATTCTGAACTATTTTTAAGCCTCTGAAGATGTGATGACAATACTAAGTTTGAAGGGAGGTGATAAAGCCAAATGAATAATGGTTAAGTTTGTGAAGTGGCTAGAGAAATCCCTGGTTTTGCTGCCTGTTTTTAGTGTTCCTAGAATTTCCTTTGAATATAACTATTCTTGTAATAGACACATTACATGATAATCATTATCATTGTACCTTTCTTCATTGGTAGACCATGGCCACCTCTGGATTCCAGTGACTTTTATTCACAGTGTGTGCACAGTTAGCATAATGAGACAGGAGATTACAAAAGTAAAGGGGAGATATAGTGCACAAAATACTGAGTGGGAAGACAAGTGAACCCATGAATAACTGAAAGTCAAAAACCAATTATTTCTGACTAAGAAAATCAGTAAAGGTTTTACAAGAAACAAAATATCTGATAGTTTGAAAAAACAGTAGGATTATACTGAGTGATCTATCACCGAAACAAAGAACTGAGTATCACATGTTGTCACTAATAAGTGGACCGTTAACAATTATTGTAATATTATAAGAAAAGGATTGACAGTATGGGAAACTGCGGGGGGGGGGGGGGGATGGCAGGTGGGGGCGGGATTGGCAGTAGTGGGAATCTGCTGGGTTGGGGAGCACACCACATTGACAAAGGTACCTGCATAATGAACATTTGTATACCTAACCTAAATTGCACCCCACATCTTTAAAATAAAAAATTTAAAAAGAAAAAACAGTAGAAGAAGCTACATTCTTTTGAATGACAAACATAATGGGGAAGATTGCCCTGGTTTTATATAAAATATATTATTATGAAACTACAAATCTGTCAGGAAAAAACTAGTATGAGAAAAGACAACAAGAAAAATTGGATAATCAGAAACTTAGTGCTGAGTGAAGAGGGGATATTAATGCTCAGAATATGGAAAACATGTTAACAAACCTGTAGTTTTGTAGCATCAGTTTATATCCTGTGTGGTCCAAGAAACTTCAAGGTAAGAAATTAACTTAGAATGATCTTAGGCCCGCAGTGTTCCCAAGGAACCTAGCAGAAGCAAATGTACATTTTTTTTTTCCTGGAGGAACTCATCATCATTCCAGGACTTAAAGAATGAGAAGCTTATATAAAAAAACAAAACAAAACAACAAACAAAACTCCTACATTAAAACAAGGCACAATCAGTGGTAATCATGGGAATCAGCACAAATGATAAACAATTAAAATAGGCACTCAAAGGACTTCACATTGAAATGATCAGACACACATTTAAAGATATAAAATCTTGGAAATGTGTGCCAACAGAAGGTAACATGAAAATGACAAAGTATTTTCAATGATGCAAACATATCTCCTAGACATGAAAACAAAATTAATCTAAAAAATTTAGTGGGTGTATTTAACTACAGATTAGGTGCAACTCTAGAACTAGAAGATAAATATGAAGTCCAGAATGCAACACAGAGAGCAAATAGGGACACTATATAAAACATGTTTAAAAGACATGAAATATAAAGTGACAGAGAATAGGCTAACATACCTTTCTTGAAATCTCAGAAGGAAAAAAAATGTCAATATAATAGAGGTATTTTTTGAAAAAATAAGGGCTTAGAATTTTTTAGAACTGCTAAAAGACACCAAACCATAGATTTAAAAAGCCTAATGTCAAAGAAATGATGAAAATGAAATCTGCATTACACATTATAGTGAAATTGTACACCTCCAAGGAAAAAGAGAAAAATTTAAAAGTGACCTGAAAATCATAAAAGGCAGATAGCTTTAAGGAAGAAAGTAAACCTTCCATTTGTTCTTTATTAAGAACAATAAGCAATGCAAGATGGTGAGTTTATATTATCAATATGCTAAGAGGAAAATTTCAACCTAGAATTCTGTGCCTAATAATGGTATTGGGCAAAGAAAACAATGAACCTGCAAACCTGGCCAAACTTTGTGCAAAACAAAAACAATTTATTGTAGTATATAAAAAGGAAAGCTAAAGAGACAATCAAAATGAAAAGAAAGACATAAATTTTGGGAGGGCGAGGAAGGGAGTTAAGATCTAGTCCTCCTTTATTGTTCAAATGAAAATAAAGACACTAAATAACTGTTGGCTTTGATTTTTTTAGGCCACGTATTTACTAGGTCAACATAAAAGAATAAAAACATGATACAGTTCTACCAAACCAAGGAAACAGAAAAAATGCAATTAAAAAGTAATACAAGCCGGGCTCGGTGGCTCAGCCTGTAATCCCGCGCCTTTGGGAGGCTGAGTTGAGTGGATTGCCTGAGCCCGCGGGTTCGAGACCCACCTGGGCAGCAAGACCTCATCTCTACAATAAATCAAAAAATCAGCCGGGCGTGGTAGCGCATGCCTGCAATTCCGGCTACTTGGAAGGCTGAGGCGGAAGGATCGCCGGAGCCCAGCAGGTCGAGGCTGCGGTGGCCGGAAGCGGCCACTGCACTCCAGTCATACAAAAGACAGTAAAAAAGGAGAGAAAAAAAGCAAACATACAGAAAATATAAAGTAATATGGTAGATATCATTCCAAATGCATCAATTACAATAAATGAAAATAGACGAAAGCCCCTCTTTCAAAGGCTATTATTGTTAATAGATGAAATAAAATCCAACCATAGATTGTTTATGAAACGCTCATCTAAAGTATAAGGATACTCAGTGATACAATGTAAAGTAGAAAAAGTTATGCCAGACAAATTTGAACGTTAAAGCAAAATGCATGACTAAATCTAATGTGACTTTTTTCATGCTGATAAACTGTGCAGTTTACCAGGAAGTTAAAATGATTTTAAATTTGATGCCTGGTAATCTAACCTCTGAATGTGGCATAGTAAGCAAACATTTACAAAACTGTAAGAAGGAATAAATATATCAGAAATCATAGTGGAAATTTTATACACTTCCCTCAATCATTGATAGAGTTCAGTGATTTTTTAAACTAAAATTTAATAGAAATTAGTAAAACTAAAGATAACTTTAAATACAATTAAAATCCATTACATACACTGACATATTTATAATGATTCAGCCAACAACTGCAGAATACACATTTTTTTTCAATATAGACAATTATAAAGATTGACCATATTCTGGGCCCCAAAATAAGTCTTAACAAATTTCCAAACATAAGCCTTATTTAGTCCATGATCTCTAACCCAATGCAATGACATTATGAATCAATCACAATCCTGGAAACATATGTTTGGTAATTAGGACATACATTTTAAAGTATCCCATGTGCTAAAAAGAAATTTTATTAGAAAATTTTGTTGGAAATTAGAAATCATTAAAATTGAATTTAGGGGATACAACTGAAGAAGTACTTGCAGAACATTTTATAGTCTTAAAAATTTATGATAAAAGAAAAAAGCATACAAATAATAAGACAGAATTTTGTTTTAAATTAGAAAAAACTCAAGAAAAGCAGGAAAAAGTAAAAATTAAGGACATAGCAATCAAGCATATAATAGAAAAGATCAAGAAAGCTAAAAGATGGTTCTTTGAAAAAGACAGAATCAATAAATTTCTGAAAAGACTAAGTAATAAAGAGAAGGCATACATAACCAATATTAGAAATAAAAATCATTATAGATATATTAGGCATTAAAAATAGAATTAAATGGAGTATGAGATAATGCCAATAATTTAGAA
Organism: Cephalopachus bancanus; assembly: GCA_027257055.1. Taxonomy (NCBI): domain Eukaryota; kingdom Metazoa; phylum Chordata; class Mammalia; order Primates; family Tarsiidae; genus Cephalopachus; species Cephalopachus bancanus. Next base: position 1,274,358 of record JAPVLO010000030.1, on the reverse strand, counting down.
TATTTAGATAGATGAATACATTCTTAGGAAAACATAACATCAAAATAAGGAATGGACATGCCAATAATTCTCTAGCCATTGAAAAAATGGTATAAGAATCCAAATATAATCTCCACATAGTAGCCCCGTTTGATCCTTTTAAAATGAAGGGCAGATGACAACTTTTCTCTGAACGAATGGTTTCTTATCTCATTCAGAGTTCATTTCAAAGTCCCTACTCTAGTTAACAAGTCATACCATGGTCTGCATGCCTGCAACACATTGTCTGATTCCTTTACCACTGATTAAAAAAGAGTGCTTTGATGAGTGCTTTCCTTTGTGATACTGTCTAACATATATTTTATGTAATTTTTCTTGGAATGATTGTGTTTCCATGGCTGTCATAGTTTCCCCCAAAGCACTAACCTTGGTTCCCTTCCTTGTTGATTATTGAAAGTATACTACTAAGGATCTTCTCAAAGGAAAATAAATCAATCTATAAAAAAGATATCTGTGCCTGTATGTTCATTGCAGCACTATTCACAATAGCAAAGTTATGGAACCAATACAAGTGCCCACCAATAATTGACTAGATAAAGAAAAATGTATATATATATATATATATGTATTTATGTATATCTATATGTCTATATATGCACACACATGCACATACCATGGAATAGTACACAGCAATAAAAAAGAATGAAATCATGGCTTTATAGCAACATGAATGGAGCTGGAGAGCATCATCCTAAGTGAACTGACTCAGAAATTGGAAACAAAACACCACATGTTCTAACTCCTATGTGGGAGTTGAATGGTCACAAAAATGGAAATAATAGACACTGGAGACACCAATAAGTGGGATGGTAGGGAGGGTGGTTAGGGTTCAGAAATTACCTGTTGGTTACAATGTTCACTATCTGGGCAATGGACCACTTGAGATCCAATCCCCACCACTACACAATATGTTCATGTAATGAACATGCACGTGTACCCCCTGAACCTAAATTAAAAAAAGTACAAAGGGTTGTGTTTTTAGTGTGATACATATAGATACTTCTTTTACATATCCTGCCTTCCCCCACCCATTTTAAAGTTTTTTGGTAACAACTCCTGCCTAAATTCCCAACATCCTTTTACAGGGCTTTGGGAATTATTCTTATTTGTCTGTGCATCCAAAATAAATATTGCCTTTATTTTCCTGACTTAAGACCTCGATACCACTGAATACCAGCCTAAGAAATGAATATACATTAAAAACACTGGACACCAATCTCTATGAGATTACTGTATATTAAAAAGTTGCATATTAAGGTTTTCTTCAGTACATTTTCAGAATACCACACACACACACACAGAACAAAAACTGATATGGCTTGTAAACTAAACACCAATGTTAAAGGACTTATCCAAAGTTAAACACAATCCATTAAAAAAAAAATTCACTCCCCAGCCAGTAAAACTCCTAAAGTGAAAACTGAAACCAGAAGTCTCAGTGTCTGTGCATGTTGGAGTGCCCTAAGGCTCAGACCTTATTTTCTCTTCTTTTCCATCTGTACTCACTCCCTAGGTGGACACTTGATGCTGCCAGACAATCACATATAGCTGGTGCCTTCACTCTTTTCATATTCTTCATGGTTAACTTTCATTCTCTTCTCTTTCCTAGAACCTTCCAAGCTACCTTCATTCTCTCTCTCAGCTCATAGCTTTGCTTCCACCTTTCCTGAGACAATTGGAGCAACAGAAGAGGACTTCAAACGCCCACTGCATCTACTCACCTTCACCCATCTCCCAGCATCTGCTCTATTTTTCCACTCATGACCATAGATGCATATGGTCACAAGCATCCACCTGTGCTTGAGGTGTTTTCCTCTTTTCCCTATCAAAGGACATTGCTCCAACAATTCTTCTGTCAGTATTTTTCTTTTCCCAGAGTGTGTCTATCAGCATGATAGCATACTTCTTGACCTGCTTTTCCTACCAGTTACAACTCATTTCTTTGTCCCTCTTTGCAGAAAAACACCTGGCAAGTTATTTATTCTCACTCTCAAATCTTCTTCTTTTATTCTCTCTTAAACTCACCTCATTCCAAGTCAAGATTTTATTCCCATTATTTCACAGAAACCATTCTTGTCAAGACAACAAATGACCTCCATGTAGCCAAATCCAGTGTTTAATTCTCATTCTTCATCTAATTACCTGTCATTAGTATTTGGCACAGGTGATTACTTTTTTCCTTTTTGGAGCACTTTTTTTTTTTAAGTTGGCTTCATGGATACAAACACTATGCTAGATTTTCTCATACTTCTCAGTTTCCTTTGCTAGTTCTTTCTTTCTCTCTGATGTCTTATTTCTGGAGCACTCATGGTTTATTCTTGGATGCTCTCCCCTTCTATGTGTAGTAACTTTCTTGGTGTTCTCACTTGTCAACTAAATTGATAACTTCCTTCCTATATTTCTCCATTGAACTTAGAGAATCTTCCATCTAACTCTCTTCTTGAAATCACTGCTTGAATTGAATAATGACTTCATACTTATCACATCCTCCCTCCAAACTTCTCACAATGCAGCCATCCCCATCTTGGTTAATGACAACTTCTGCCAACTAATTGGTCAGGACAAAACTTTGGAGTCAAATTTGACTTCTCTTTCACACTCCATATCCAGTCCATCCTGTTGGCTCTACTTTAATATATATCCAAGATTTGATGTCTTTTAACTGTCTCCACTGCTACCATTGTGCTTCAAGCCACTGTCACTTTCACTTAATTATTGCAGTAGCTGCCTAAGACACAAAAACTGGCGTGTTTAAAACTAAGTCAGATCAGTACAAAATATAGGTTCTTCTCAACAAAGCACCTAGTATGTTTAGAATATAAATAAAGTCATGTCATTTTTCCTTCAAAACCCTCCAGTGGCTGCTAACTTCACTCAGAGGAAAAGTATTTTTACTATGACCTTTAAGGCGTTATATAATTGGGTTCCCGTGACCTTTGTGACATCATTTGGTACTAATTTCCCTTCTACTCCTCTTTGTGGTTCCTGGAAAACACCAGGTACACTTCAACCTTTGTACTTTTGTCTTTCTTGTTTCCTCTGTCTGGAATAGTCTTCTTCCAAAAAGTCTCATATTTAGCAGCCTCATTTGTTCTTTCCTGAAAAGTCACCTTTTCAGAGATGTTCTCTGGCTGTCCTATAAAAAAATGTAAGCTAATCCTAATGCTTGTCATCCTTCCTTGCTTAATTTTTTTCTCCTTAGCATTTATCATCACTAACATATATATTATTTATTTTGTCTACTACTGTCTCCCAATGTCTAGAATAGTACATGGTACTTGGTAGGCACTCAATAATTGCTTGTTGAATAAATGATTTTACAGTGGTTTGTTCCACTACCTAAATGGAAGAAAAAATAGCTGTTTGGCACATATTAAATATTCAGACTATATATTCATATTTTCAAATAGCATATTAATGACTTTATATCAGCTATGGAGGCCGAGTAGACTCAATGATGCTTACCGAGAAACAAGTTACGAGCACGAAGAGGCCCAGGATCAAGCAGAGCCTTTTCATCCTTCCCAGATGGTCTCTGAAAGGACAAATATCATTGACTCTCTGCTGTCTACACAGCGACTATGTAAGTGACAAGTAATTATTTTATTAATGACACAGCAATTGTTTTGTAGAGGAATTTATTAAGAGTAATAAAGAAATCATTTAAAATGTTTTAAGAAGGCAAAATATAAATGCTAATTTAATTTTGGTTTTAATACACTTTACATTGAAAACTTTTGTCCAATTACATCCTTGGAAAAGAGACTTTTTCAATGTAAAATTTTAAAATTAAGCATGTAGGATAAAATATAGAAATGTTGAACCATTTTGAATTTTAAAAATCATCATTATTATTCAAATGGTGCTACAAGTTGTATTTCAGCATTGAGTATAAATACTTTGTGGGTTTTGTGAATTTGTAATTGCTCTCTACTACTGTATAGTACCAAGAGTCAATATGATTCTGGTAGGTATTTCATTGGATTATGAAATCATGGAAGATGAGATAGAAGTGATTTGAGAGATAATGATTTCTGACCAATTAGTGCAGTATGTAACAAGGACATAGTCTCCTGTGTAGAAAGTAGTTCTACCATTGTATAGTTACCACTTACTGAGTTGATCTACAAACTGGGCATGTTTTATTTACATTGCTTGCTTACTTCTATAACAACCCTAGCAAGTAATATAATCATCTTCATTTTACAGAAAGAAAAATTAAGAAAAAGTTTAAGCAATTTATTCAAGGTCGCAAAACCAGTAAATAACAAAGTTAAGATTTGAAAACATGACTTTTTAACTTCAAAGCCCTTGACTTTATCTGTTATGCTACTGTGAACAATCTAAAAATAATGTTTTCCCAGAAAGATCCACAAGAAAGAGAAGAAAACCTTCACTTTTGGAACATCTTTCCTCTAATATACACTTATTTTTGTTAGTTCTATACCCTTGTCTGGGAAGTTAATTAAACTGCAGAATTAGAATAATGAAATAAGAAGGAATTGTCCATTAATTTAAAAAATCACTATAAAAATGGATCTTGCAGTTAGATTACCTAGTAGAAATAACATGAGCTATAATATTCAACCATTATGTTACGACAAATATTCACTTAATTTATACTCATGTAAGTAAATTTTATTTTATATTAGAAGTTTGGAAGATAAGTATAGAAGTGGCCTATTAGACGAACCTGGCCTTTCTAAATGGGACCTAAGAAATACTTATTTTTGTCATATTCCCTAACGTATTTTGTGGCCACATAAAAACAGCATCACTGACTGCACTTTAATTTAAAGCTTTTCTAGTGGGAGTCTGCTGGGGAAGGCGGACATGCACACCTCATCAACAAGGATACCTGCATAATGAACATCTGTATATCATACCTGAATTGTACCCCACATCTTTAAAATAAAAAAATTAAAAAAGAAAGGAATAAACAAATAAGTTAAAGCTTTTCAAAGGTTAATCCAGATTACTTAAAGATTTTCATTATCTTGAAAAATTTAAAGTTGAAATAACTCACTCTGGGTTTCCTTTCCAAAAGACTCTATTGAAAGTTAGTAATACATCTTTAAAATAAAAAAAAAGAAAATAAAATAAAAAAGAAAATTAGTAATACCTACCTTTGCAGTGTCCTTTCCTGATGTGGTCAAATTTCTATCAAAGGGTTCTTGTCAGCTACAGCATTTGAGCATCTTCACCATCCAGGAGTAAGTGAAGACTAAGGACCTAGGTACGAAGAACTGGTGAGACAAGAATGGTTTTTATAACCTGTTCTTATTCCTATTCTGTTTGTTTAGAGACAGGAAACATTGTGTTAGAAGAGATTGTCATGTCTCAATTGAAGGACATGCTTAAACAAAAGAACAGATGGTTGTCATTTACAGTATTTGACAGTTATTCTCTGTGTTCCTTCCTGAGGAATCGTTGTGCTGTGAACTTACTGTTCCAGGCTTTTCTAAGAGTGTAAGTGGAGGTTTTGGTAACCTTTGGTCATTAGGATTCTAAGAACTGAGGTTTCCATAATTCTTAAGAAAGACTAATGGTCTTTAAACAAATACCTTTTATAGTCAGAACCATTTTTATCCTAGTAATGATTTGCAAATTGGAAAAGACCAACTAAAAAAGATAGAAAGCATGATTGTGGTATCATAAAATACCAGTGGTAGATGGATCCTATTTCATTTGTTTGTTCTATAAATTTCACTGTACTGTTTGTTTTTTTCTCCCTATTTTGCACCTACCTCAGTGTTCCTTTAGTTATAATAACGTCTACATACATTTGACTTACCTACCTGATTAGAAACAAGTTTCAAGTATTGTTTTTTGCGTTGACTGTAGCTTCTAGCATAGAATATTGTGCACATTCAGTACTTTTTCTGCTTTCTGAATCTGATTTTGTTAGATCTTACAGAAGATAAAATGAAAATTTTATCTTTCATTTTAAAAATGAAAAGTATAACTTCAGTGTTAACTTAGTTACGTTCCACTATCCTATATTTTAGAAATGTGTAAAAATCCTATGAACACATCGGATTGTATGTATGAATATCCTATATATGTATATTTCTAAAATACATAAAAATATGAAATAGAGAATACTTGGAATTTAGATGCACAATTAAAATAAATGTTATTCATAATTTTTATGTATATCATTCACTTCATTCTTGGGGCCCTGTCATTTTTGTCCTCACTACTGCTTCTCACATAATGTTTGGCTACTCATTTATTAAAGCAAGCCTTCTCAAATTTTATTAGTTATGCAGACACTCTTCATGAGATTATTAGATTTTTTTTTCTCTCTTTTATCACATGGAGCTTTGATTATAGGTTAGTACTTCACAATGCCTTCCATTCTATTTTGTGTTCTCTCTCTCTTTCTCTCTCACTCTCTCTCTCTCTCCCCCCTTGCATCTAGCCGTCTATGGTTGGCAAGCTAAGTGTCTTAATATTATCTTCTAAAACAGTGAAAGATATAGTGTGATATTTTCTCTTCCATTTTCACAAGCGAGATTCATTGTTACCAGAAATGGGCTCATAATTTTAATTTAGGGAGTCTAATTTCTTAATTTCTGCAATCTATGAACTTTGGTGCCATACTTGTGGAAACGTGTTAGTTGATAATACAAATTTGCCTTGTTTTAACAATTATAACATTTGTTAAACCAAGATTATTTGTCAATTAGCTAAATGTAAAGTAAATAAAAGTTCTTTAATCTAACTGCTTGTTACAGGAGGTGGTAAACTCTTTTATAGCAAGGTAACTGTGGGGCATTCATCTTTCACATGCAGATGCTTTGGAGATTAGAGATGCACAAAGATGGAATTGTTGCATTCACTATCTCCATATGTATATTATAAGAAGGTTAGACAAACAATTTTTACTTTGTACTAAATGGTTCATTTGGGATTTTCAGTCTTACCAATTGAGTCTGTTTCTCAGTTGCCTTAATTGTCTGTTTATACAGCATCCATGAATGTTTGTAACATGTGAATTCTTTTTTGTTAGGGCTATTGAGATATATATATATCTTTATTTTTTTTAGAAAGAATATTTATTGAGAGGACAGAAAAGTTCCCACAGTGGGAGGGGACCCGAGGGGGTTGCCCAGGGCTACGAATATTAAATGTAAAAATCACACTTCTTAAATTTCTGTATCACTGGGTTTTTTAAAAATTGTTGGTCAGTTTTCTGAAAAATACATGTTAAATTTTCTTACCTAGATTTGGAATTATCAATTTCTTTTTGTATTTTTGATGCTTCTCATTTATATTCAATATTTATGAAGTTATATACATAAAGTTTCATGAGTTTTATTTTTCCTAGATAGACTGTAACTTTTATCAGTATAATATTTTCCTGTTTATTCTATTTAAATCTATTCACTTTGAATTCAGTTTTCTTTAATATTATCATATTACTTTTCTTTATGTAATATTTTTCTTTTCTGTCAATGATTTTGTCTGTTTTTGTTAACTTGCATTCCTTGCAAATAGCAGGCAACTATATTTTTAAACAGTGTGAAAATTTTAGTCTTTTAATATGAAATAGCTTATTTGCATTTTCTCTGTTTACTGCTGCATTCTAATTTGTTCTCTTTATCTTGTTCTATATTTTACTTTCCAAGCTGTTTTGTTTCTCCTTTTTCTCATCTTTATTTAGAATACTTTTTTTAGGTTATATATTTTTTCTTATGGGTCTGGAAATTTTATAACTTATAGGTATTCTTTTAATTATTACTATTAGAAATTGACATTGTCATTAATTCTAACAGAGATTAATTAGAAATCATATAATGCGCATGTAACTAAAAGTATGTAACATTTGGTACACATAAAAACATATAAAGCTTAATAATCAAATGAACACCCATGAGTCTGTCACAAAATTTAAGAATTACTAGAACATTGCTAATATTCTTGTATCATCTTTGTACTGCTCTCAGTTTATTATCAGGTTAATGAGTTCCCTTCTGTTTCTAATTGCTAAGAGGGTTTTATAAAATTATGAATAAGTAAAGATTTTGTCAATAGATTTTTCTATATTTATTGGGATTATCACATGTAGTTTCCCTTAATCAATTAGTGTGACCACATATTTAAGGTTTTCTAATGTAGATCCACCTTTGCATTCTCAGAATTAACCCAACTTAGTGTATTTAAAAAAAAATTACTGCTGGATTTAGTATGTAAATATTTGACTTAGAATTGTTTCATCTATATTTATTTGATTGACCACTAGTTTTTTTCTTGTGCTAACTTTGATTTTCATATCAAACTATTAGAAGTTAACAGTATCATAGATTGAACTGGAGATTATTTCATTAAAAATTGTAATATTTGAAATAGTTTTCAGACACACATGAAGAAAATGGAAGGACTACAAATTAACAGCCTAACAAGTCACCTAAGGAAGCTGGAAAAGCAAGACTGCCAAAATACTAACTTCAGCAGAAGGATCCAGATCACCAAAATAAAGGCCCAAATCTGGGACATAGAAGACAAAAAGATAATACAAAAAAATCAATGAAACAAAAAGCTGGTTCTTGGAAAGAATAAACAAGATCGATGGTCCCCTAGCTAGACTGACCAAGAAAAAGAAAGAAAAAGCCCAAATAAACACAATTAGAAACACAAAAGATGAAGTCACATCTGACCCTGAAGAAATAGAAAAGATCATTAGAGACTACTATGTACACCTGTATGGAAACAAACTTGAAAACCCTGAGGAAATGGAGGACTTCCTGATATCACACAACCTGCTTAGGTTGAAACAGGAAGAAATTGAGACCCTAAATAGACCAATAACAATCAAGGAAATTGATTATGTAATAAGAAAACTATCTACAAAAAAAAAGCCCTGGACCAGATGACTTTCCAGCAGAATTCAATAAAACATTCAAGGAGGAGCTGATACTAATCCTACTGAAAGTATTCCAGGCAATTGAGAAAGATGGAACTCTCCCCAAATCATTTTATGAAGCTAACATCACATTGATACCCAAGCCAGGTAAAGACCCAACAAAGAAAGAGAACTACAGGCTAATATCTTTGGTGAACATAGATACTAAAATTCTCAACAAGATCCTAGCAAACTGGTTTCAACAACACATCTCAAAAATCATCCATCATGACCAAGTAGGCTTCATCCCAGGGATGCAAGACTGGTTCAACATTCATAAGACAATAAATGTAATTAAATACATCAACAGACATCAGAACAAAAATCACATGATTATATCATTAGATGCAGAAACAGCTTCTGATAAAATCCAGCGCCCCTTCCTGATAAAACCCTCTAACATCTAGGCATACATGGAACATACCTCAAAATAGTAAGTGCCATCAATGAGAAACCTACAGCTAGCATACTCCTAAATAGACAAAAATTGGAACCATTTCCCCTGAAAACTGGAACAAGACAAGGATGTCCACTCTCTCCCCTCCTGTTCAATATAGTATTGGAAGTCCTGGTTAGAGCAATCAGAAAAGAGAAGGCAATCAGGGGTATCCAAATAGGAAAAGAGGAAGTCAAGTTATCTCTCTTTGCAGACGACATGATCATGTACCTTGAAAATCCAAGAGAATCTGTCAAAAGCCACCTGGCATTGATAAAGGACTTTGGCAAGGTCTCAGGGTGTAAAATAAATGTGCAAAAGACAATTGCATTTCTTTATACCAAATAACAAACAAACAGAAACCCAAATAAAAAGCACAATCCCATTCACAATAACCACACACACACACACACACACACACACACACACACACACACACACACACATACACAAAAGAAATACCTTGGCATCTTCCTAAACAGGGACATGAAAGACCTTTACAATGAACACTACAAAACACTGCTCAGAGAAATCAAAGATGACACAAACAAGTGGAAAAATATCCTACACTCATGGATTGGAAGAATTAACATTGTGAAATTGACTATCTTACCTAAGGCAATCTAGAGATTTAATGCAATACCCATCAAATTACCAGCAACATTCTTCTCAGAGCTAGAAAAAAACAATACAGGATTCATATGGAAACACAAACGGCCAGGAATAGCCAGAACAATCCTCAGCAAAAAAACCAAAGCAGGTGGTATCACATTGCCAGACTTCAAACTTTACTGTAAAGCTACAATAATCAATACAGTTTGGTATTGGTACAGGAACAGGCATATAGACCAATGGAATAGAATTGAGATTCCAGAAGCAAAACCTCAATTTCTCAACCAACTCATCCTCAACAAAGCCTCTACCACCTATCACTGGGGAGAGGAGAGCCTATTCAGTAAATGGTGCTGGGAAAACTGGCTGACCACACGCAGAAGACTCAAACAAGACCCCTATCTATCCCCATACACAAAAATTAACTCTAAATGGATCAGAGACCTAAATGCAAAACCTCAAACCATAAGAACCTTAGAAAATGCAGGACACACCCTTATGGAAATTGGAACTGGCATCCAATTCTTGAATAAAACCCAAAATGTACGGGCCATAAGAGATAAGATAGACAAGTGGGACCTCATTAAACTGACAAGCTTTTGCAAAGCCAAAGAAACCATCAAGGGAGCAGGAAGACAGCCCACAGACCGGGAAAAAGTATTTGCCAACTCCATGTCTGACAAAGGCCTAACATCTTGGATCTATAAGGAACTCATACTTGCTGAAAAGAAAAAAAACCAAACAACTTCATTACAAAGTGGGCAAAAGATATGAACAGACACTTCACAAAAGAAGACATATGAGCAGACAACAGATACATGAAGAAATGTCCAACCTCACTAATCATCAAGGAGATGCAAATTAAAACTACACTGAGATACCACCTAACTCCAGTCAGAATGGCCATTATCAATAACTCAAAAAATAACAGTTGCTGGAGAGGGTGTGGTGAAAAGGGAACACTTCTACACTGTTGGTGGGAGTGTAAACTAGTGCAACCTTTGTGGAAAGCAGTGTAGCAATTCCTAAAAGCTCTAAATATCGACCTCCCATATGACCCTGCAATCTCCCTACTGGGAGTATATCCTGGAGAACTCAAATTACTCTATAAAAAAGATACCTGCACACATATGTTTATTGCAGCATTGTTCACAATAGCAAGAACCTGGAACCAGCCATGCTGTCCATCAAAAGAGAACTGTATTAAAAAAATGTGGTACATATACACATGGAATACTACACAGCCATAAAGAACAAAATCATGAACTTAGCAGCAACCTGGTTGGAACTAGAGTCTATAGTACTGAGTGATCTTTCACTGCAACAAAGATCTGAGTATTACATGTTCTCACTCATAAGTGGACCTTGAACATCTATTGTAATACTATAAGAAAAGAATTGACAGCGGTGGGAATCTATGGGGGGGTGCACAGGGAGGGCAAGGGTGGTGGTATTAATGGTAGTCAATATCTGTCTGGGGATGGGGGGACACCCCTTATCAACAAGGGTGCCTGAACGATGCATATTTGTATACCTAACCCTTAACTGTACCCCACAATTTTAAAATAAAAAATACGTTAAAAAAAGAAAAGAAGAAGAAAGAGTTTTCAGAAGATTTGGAAGGTTTTTTAAAAAAGTGTAATGAGATTTCCATATAAATTATCTGGGGCAGATTTTTTCTTTGTGAAAGGAATTTAACCATTGATTTAATATTGACCATTTTTAATGATTATGGAATTATTAAAGCTTTCAATTTTTTTAGTAAGATTTGGTCTATCTCTCTCTTTCACACGTGTGTGCGCATGTACACACACACACACACACACACACACATTTTTCTACTATTTAGATTTGTCTATTTCATTTAAGTCTTAACAATATGTCTGGAAATGTATTCATTATATTTTCTTATTATCTTTATTTTCTGCTATTGTAGTTGTATAACACTTTTTGTTGCTAATTTTTTTTGGTTTTGCTCCCCTTCCTTCTCTTTTCAGAGGTGTGTTTTTATTTGATCTCTCAGAGAATCAGTTTTTGAATTCTTTGGTTCTTTCTACCTTATTTTGGTTTTTACACTTTATTAATTTCCTGTGTTTGACTTTTCTCTCCATTTTGTTAGTCTTCCTTTTTGTCCAAATTATAAGTGCACATAGTTTAAAGTCAAATAGTTATGTAGGTCTGTTATGAAGAACATCAGTCCCCTGCCCTGGCCCCATTCCCTTTCCACTTCCAAGGGCAACTGTTTTGGGACTTCTTCTGACCCCCATCTTATTATTTGGTGTTTACCTTTATTTCTCTAAATAGCATGGTTGCATAATATATCTTGATTTCTTTTTCAATTTTGGGCATTATCTTATTGATTTTTTCAATGTGAAAGACAGGTGTTGGAGTTTTTTTCTCCTTCATTTTCCACTGTACACTTTTACCATTTGTAGCTTCTAACTGCACAATATCTTAATATTTAAATCAAATTTTTATTGTCAATAATAAATTCATTTTTGCATTATTTTGAATGTATACACTTTATCAAAAATTTTCGCAACTTCTTAGTTCACTGGAATTAATATTTGTGTTCTTTTTCCATTTCCTTAGTTTTCTTTTCTTTTCTTTTCTTTTTTTTTTTGAGTTGGAATCTCACTCCCTCCCAGGATGGAGTGCAGTGGCATGCTCATGGCCACCCTGGTGTCGACCTGCTGGGCTCCGGCGATCCTTCTGCCTCAGTCTTCCAAGTAGCTGGAACTACAGGCGTTCACTACCATGCCCGGCTAATTTTTGATTTATTGTAGAGATGAATTGCCCGGGCTGGTCTTGAATCTGTGGGCTCAGGCAATCCACTTGCCTCGGCCTCCCAAAGTGCTGGGATTACAGCTGAGTCACCAAGCCCGGCCCATTTCCTTAATTTTCTACATGCTTATTATCAGATCAACTCTTCACTAGCTGTCTAAATATTCTCTGAAGACATTTAGTTATTATATTATTAAATTAATCTTTCTGAATAAATGTGTTCAGGCTTTTCTGACTGGCATCAATAAGGACTGTTGTCATGATGCCTAGTACAGAGATGATATTTGTTTCATCTTATGTTCCACCTTCATCATTATTCTGGAATTTTTTTTTTTTTGGCCTCTCTTCTGGGCTGAATTTTTTTTCTTAAGTTATTTACTTTTTTTCTTGGTTTACTGTCTTATTTTCAGGAAGTATATCCTCTTGTAGCTTCCTGAGAAGTGTATTGAGATCTCGCATATCTAGAATGTCTCTATTCTGTTCTTGCACTTGAAAATCTAGCTGAGTTTGTAATTCCAGTTTGGAAATGTTTTACTTTCTCTAGAGAATACACTTCTAGTTTCTTGGTGAAATAAGGGAGAGAAAGAATTTTCAAATATGTTTTTAAGCAATCATCTTTATTTTAGCTTCCCTCCCTCCTTTTTTTTTGGTCCTTTCTATTTTATTTTTTTATTTTAAAGATGTGGGGTACAATTCAGGGTTAGGTATACAAATGGTCATTGTACAGGTAAAATTTGGGCCTCACTTTGGTCCCTACCTCACCTGGTTTGAGATCAGATACCCTTATTGATGAAGTGTGTCCCCCTCCCTCCCATGGCAGTTTCCCAGTACTGTCAATCCCTTTCTTATAGTATTATGATAATTGTTCAGGGTCCACTTGTGAATGAGAACATGTATTACTCAGTTCTTTGTTTCTGTGATAGATCACTAAGTACTATAGACTCTAAATCTATCCAAGTTGCTGCAAAGTTCATAATTTTGTCCTTCTTTATGTCTGCATAATATTCCATTGTGTATATGTGTTTTGTTCGGTCTACTTTTGATGGGCAGCATGGTTGGTTTCAAGTTTTTGTTATTGTGAATAGTACTGCAATAATCATGCGTGCACCAGTATCTTTTTAGTTGAATGATTTCAGTTCCCCCAGGTATACTCCCAGAAAGGGGATTACTGGGTCATCTGGAAGGTTGATTTTTAGAACTTTTAAGAATCACCACACCGTTTCCACAGAGGTTGTACTAGTTTACACTCCCAACAGTGTGAGGTGTTCCCTTCTCCCTGCATCCTCTCCTGCATCTGTTGTTTTTTGAGTTATTGGTGATGGCCATCCTGACAGGAGCTAAGTGGTCTCACAGTGTGGTTTTAATTTGCATTTTCAGTGGTTCTGGCATCGGAAGATGTATGTTACTGGATGTGGGAAATTTATAGCTTCGGTGGTGGTGGAAGAAAGGTGTTGGGATTATGGCAGTCTCAGTGGCTGCCATAATCATAGCAATTGGCTATGTTATTTACATAATAATTGGTGGGGGTTTCATAATCAACTGTATTGCCACACAACGTACTAGGGTTGAAAGTCAGTGTCAGCAGTTGTGATAAGTACATCTGTTGTCGTGGCAGTTTGTAGGGTGGTGGTTTGAAGTATGGAAAAAGCAGATGTGGAGGCGGACAAAAGAGTATTGGTAGGATCAGGCATGGTCCCCATGGGGGTTGGTGTGCTGGGGGAAGCAGATGAAGTGCTACCAGATATAGTTGTGGTAACTGATGGAGTGACTACAGGAGGTGATGAGTCAGAAGTATTGGTTGTGGCAGTGACTGTAGAAGGAGGCATGATAATGGTGGAAGTGAATGAGGTAGAAGCAACAACCATGGTGCTGGTTGTCTCTGTTGTGGTAGATGTGGTTGTTGGTGCAGTTGTGGTAGTGATAGCTGAGGGAGTAGCAGATAATGGTGTGGCAGACTTTGTGGTGGTTGAGGAGGCTGCAGTGTTTATGACCATAGATGAAAGACTGGTGGCAATAGCCTTGGGTAGGTGAAGACAGTGAACTGGCAATAGGGGTGCTGGTACTGCCTGTGGATATAGTCTTCACAGAAGATTTAGTTGTTGCAGGGATTAACAAAGAGGCAGCAGATGTAAGAGTAGTAATCAAGTCAGATGTTATAGCCTGTGTGGTGGTTGTCAAAGAAATAGTAGAATGGGTGTGTTAGTAGATTGGATTCTACTGGTATTATGGTTGTAGAAGTAATGAATGAAGGACTGGAAGTGGCCCCTGGTGTTGGGCATTACGTGTGGTGGTGACTAGAGATGCCCAAACTTCAGCAGAATTGGTATCAAGTGTGGCTGGAGATATGGTGACAGAGCAGAAAGAAGAGGTAGCAGGAGGCATAGGGACAAAGGACAGGGTAGTGGCACCCAGGGTCCATCTGTGGTCAGAGGATCGAATGTTACATTGTCAAGTGTCTTAGATTACAGAGTAGAGGTAACACATATACACATTCCTACCAAGAGAGTATGAGAACCCCTTTCTTCACATCCTTACCAGCATCTGTTATTGCCTGTCTTTTTAAAATAAGTAATTTTAATTGGTGTGAGATGCTATCACACTGTGGTTTTGATTTGTATTTCCCTAATAATTAGTGAGGCCAAGCATTTTTTCATATATTTGTTGGTTGTTTATCTTCTTTTGAGCAACGTCTGTTCAGAAAACTTGCCCATTTTAAAAATTGAATTGTTTGCTTTTTTGTTGAGATGTTTGAGGTTCTTGTACACTCTGGGTATTTGTACCCTGTAGGTTGTTTTCACTCTGTTGATTGTTTTCTTTGTTGTGCAGAAGCTTTTTAGTTTAATATAATTCCAGTTGTTTAATTTTGCTTTTGTTTCCTGTGTTTTGAGTTCTTATTCATATAATTTTTTTCCAGACCAATGTCCTGAAGCATTTCCTCTATGTTTTCTTCTATTAGTTTTTGTCATTTTAGGTCTTACATTTAAATCTGTGATTTACTTTGAGTTTATTTTATATAGAGTGAGAGATGAGGGTCTAGTTTCCTTTTTCTGAATATGGGTGTCTAACTTTCTCAGCACCATTTATTGAAGAGACTGTCTTACCCCAATAAATGTTCTTGATGCCTTTGTCAAAAATTGGTTGACTGTAGATATGTGGATTAATTTCTGGGTTTTCTCTTCTGTTCTGTTGTTTCTGTTTTTACTCCAAGAACTTTGCTTTCTTAGGTAACTTTACAACAACTTTAAATGTGTCTGATGTCGTGTTACTAGAATGTGTTTCAGTAGTTCAGAATCTTTTGTAAAAGGTGACTATTTTGGGGGGCAGGACATTTTTGTCCAAATTTTGTCTATTCTGAATTCTTTGGAGCAAGCAGCAGGATTCTAAATGGGCTTGGGAGGCTCTGGGTCTTTGTTGAACTGATGGATTTGGCTGCATTGGAATTACACCATTTACATGAGGAAGGTGCATGCTGAGGTAAAGCTGCTGCCTGAGGAGATGGATTTGTTTGTTCTCTGCTTTTCAGTTTCTTTTGTCTGTCCTGAGTCCTACTTGACTGTGAAAAGAAAGAGGGATATCAGTAAGCATGTGTAATATTTCCATTTAATTTTTCACAAGCAAAAAATTTTCTTTTCTGATTAGGTAGAATCCTAGTGTTATTGGGTAGCAATGTATATAACTTTCCTCTGCTCTTTCATTTATCTGTTTTATTGGGTTTATGGATTTGGTTCAGAGCAAGTCTACAGTTACCTAACAATACTTCCTGTGATGACATCCTAATGAAGGTATACCAAAAATAACAGCAACTCTCAAGCGATGGCATGTGTTAGTCACCTAAAGCTCTTGTTAAAATTCAGATTGCTGGACCATACCCCCATATTTTTGATTCAGAGCTAGTGTTGCTCAAATAAAGAATAACTCATTTTATGTCAATAGTCTGATTTTTCTCTTTCATTCCTTTACTATTCTTCCAAGTGTATTCCATGGACAACTCAGAAACAAATCTATGTATTTTTTCCTCACAATCCTTACTGCTTCCTTTAGAAAAAATAATATTTTTCTGAATAAAAAATGAACTGCTACTTTCTCATTCCTGGTGGTCCATGATCCAATCTCATTTGTGCATTCTTTTAAAAAAGATTTTCTGTCCTTAGCTGTATGTTTACCATATAAAATCACATGCCATCCTCAGGACATGTTCTATGTGTTATAACTGTCCTTTTCCGTATGCTGTTTTCTCTGTTTGAAATCCTATTGGTCTCACCTCCACTTGTTAAAACCTAACATGTTCTTAAATATCTCATGTCAGTGTTCTAATCTCTATGGAGCTATTCTGGCATTTCATGTAAGAAGGGACCCAGTGAAATCTCATAATACTTTGTTAATTGCACTTTAATATATTGTATAGTAAAAGGTAGTTTTTCAAGTTGTGAAAAAATGTGACACAATGATTAAGAGGTCAGTTCTGGAGTCCCTGTGTGTATTTAAAGCTGATTCTGTTATTTATCAGGTAGTTACCTTGGACCAGTTGTTACCTCATAACTATTAATCTCTACCCTGATCATGTCTTCTACTATTGACCTGTTCATGCTTTAGCATCTGCTACAATGACTTCCTTTAGTCTTAAAAATGCTTTCTGTGTTTGCCATGACCCTACAATTCAACTGTTTACTTTGCTATTCAAGTGTTACAGTCAAAACAGTAAATATATAATTATATAATTCACATAGTAGTAAATTAGGTCAGTGTTAGGAGGGAAAAGCATAGAGGCATACCTCATTGGACCATATAAGGAATATAGTAGGCTTTTACTATTTAAATACTGAATGATTGGAGACTTGTTCTGAATACTATACGGGATCACTTGTAAAGCACTTAACATAGTATCTGGCTCTTGGTGTGTATTCAACAATAGTTTTTACATTAAAGGAATGCATTTTGTTCTTTTTTTCATTTGATATATTATGAATAATTTAATTATCTCCATGACATTCATTAAGAACTTTGTCATATGAACACGTGAATGAATGTTCTCTTTCTTGGTTTCTTAGAATGTTTCTTGCTCTACAACATAAGTTCTCTAAGACTGAGACTATACATTCTATTTTTTTCTGCTATTATCAATATTCAACAGAAAGTCTGCACATATGAGATACTCAATATTGTTGATAGATAGCCAGTGATAATGAGGTGATAGATACTATATTCTTATATACTAGATTTTTTTCACTTATTTAGCATTCTATTAAATGTTTCTCTAGCTTTAGTCTGCAAACAGCTTCTTGTGAGATTCTCCATGAGATGAGCATATCCCATCATCCAACTTCCTCCTTCTCTCCCTGATTTACTTCTTTTCTCCTTCCATAAATAGATGCTGACTCCCTACAATGTGCCTGGTAATGTACTGTATGCTGGACAATAAAGAGATAGTGTTGAGTTAGATACTGTCTCTGCTTCTGAGGAGCTTACAGTCTACTCATACATTTAGGAAATATTAATTTATTTTAGTAATTCATGTTAGTATGTTAAATAAAGGCTCTGCCAAGTCTTCTACAAAATATTAAATTTATTTAACTGAAAATGTTACAAACTTACTGAACCACAAGCACCTCTCTTGTTTTTATCTTGCATATATTCTAAAGACTTAGTGTGCATTAAATGTCTTTCAAAAAATGTTACACATAATATTTTAAATCTGAAATACTCAATGTCTCTTTTCCCTACATTCTTGTGTTGTCTTTAATATTTGAAATAAAATTATGCTAATCTCTTTTACAAAATACTGACAATAGACCTTGATCAGTTCTTTGATTTTTCAGTCATTCAACAAGTAGTTGTTGAGTGCCTATTATTTGTCAACAATCTTTTAGATGAATAAAACAATAAATTCATGGTCTCTTGGAACTTACATATAAACATTTATTTAAATAGAATTTGGTAAGCATTTTGAAAACTACAATAAACTGCAATAAAACTTTATTAGAATTTCTGATTTCAGTGTTTTTGTGAACGGTAACATTTATTAATTAAATATGACTTGCATCTTTGACTTTTTATATTGAGAAACACAGAGATCGTCACTGAGATTGCTGAAATTTTCAAAGCCATTGAAATTTAATATCTCTCCAATAAATTCAAGTAGAATATGATTATTGAGAAGTTTTAATTTCACCTCTTAAATGTGTACAGTATTATCTAGTTTATAAAGCATTGAGATAATTTATATAAAATAATTAAAATTGAAGACAAAATATTTGTTCCAAAAAAACATAATAAGCATAGGTCCTGGAAATATAAATAGTATCAAATATCAGTTCCAGGAAGGCAGGGACTTTTGTCTGCTTTGTTCATCATTATAATTTCAGTTACAAGAGTAGAGACTGGCACATAATATGAACTCAACGAATTCCAAAATTAATCATGCATTCATTCCATCATACTTCCATTCTGGGTCTGATATATTGGCAATATTGCCATATTAATAATTAAAAGTTGGACCTTGAACATGGATTTGAACAGTATAGGTCAATTAAAACAAGATGGTTAATACAGTATTCACGGGATACAAAACCCACATATATAAGCAGGTTTTGCAGGGCTGACTGCAGAACTTAAATATGTATGGATTGTGGTATACTGGGGGATTCTGAAAACAATTCCCTATGTATACCAGGAAAAAACTATATCTCACTTTCATTATCATCAGTGAAGTCTAACCACAAGTTTGTTGAAATATTGTCAGTGTAAGAACTGTTTTCTTAGATAGTGTGACCTTTTAATTCAACATTTTAGTCTTTAAAAAATGTGCTGAAACCATAATAGACTACTTTGGGAAATCATCTTTGCATGATATTGAAGGCAGTCAAGAAGATAGCAAGTTCTCAAATAATGTCATTTCGGTTAATGTTGCCTTGTAATATTGATGAGGAAAAAAAAACTGACTCAGGGTAAGGTAGCAGTCTGTGTGGTGTTTCATGTTCTCACCATGACTGCATGGGTTTTCTCTGGGTATTCCATGTACATCCCACATCCAAAATATCTGCCCATTAGGTTAATTGTCATGTCAATGGTCCCTGTGTGAGTGTACCCTGAGATAAGATGGTGTCCCATCCAGGGATGGTTCCTGACTTGTGCCTTGCCTGAGCTGCTGGGATAGACTCCAACCAATCATGACCTTGAACTCGAATCATAATAATTCTCTTTTTTTAAAATTGATCTTTCTTAAATATATGTATTGCTCACATTTATTTCAACGCTTAATATTAGAAATGTTTTATCTTGAAAAGTTTGGTGATTTTTTTGTGACTAGAAATAATGCCATAGGAAATTGGTTTCATTATGTCATTTCCCTTAAAGTTACAGTTGCCAAGAACCTATAGATGACCTTAAGTGAGGACTTACTATAAAATCCAGTAGTTCTAAAAATGTAAGATTTTTTTGTTAACAGTTTAAGATGTTTTATTCCTTGTGAAAATTAATGAAAGCTTGCCTCATCTGGGAAGCAAGAGAAATTCAACAAAATAAGAAAAACTTAATACTCCATCTGCTCATTAAGTACTTAATATGACCACTTTGCCTTCCTGAATACTGAATCATAAATTTGTTGGGGTACCATAGGATGGGGTGAGGAGAAGATGGTAGAGGGTGACCAGGGGACTTCAGGTTTCCAATGTGTGTCAAAAACATGGACCTAGACTGGAAATGTAAGTTGTACCTTGTTGTTAAAAGTGGAAGGAAATGAAGGGGCAGTGTGTGGCATCTTTTTACAAAAAGTTCAGTTCCACACAAACCTTTTAATTTCTACATTAAATTATTAATTCCAATTTTTATAATAGTTCAGAGAGTCTGTAGGAATGAAAAGATACTAATTTTATTGCATGTACTATCCCTTTTCCTCCAATTGAGTCTTGCTACACCTTTCAATACCAGACTATATAAATTGATGAGAATAAGGCCCGTAAGGCACTCAACATCCCCCAGTGAAACACATATAGACTCACAAATGAGAGAGAGAATGCAAAAAGTTGGGCAATAATATTAAACATGTAACGTGTAGATAGAGTGATAAGGAAATTCAAACATAAATATTAAGTCAAAGAAATTCAGTACTGAATTTGAATACATTGTGGTTTGACATATCATCTACAGCATATAGGAATAGTTACATGAAATCAGAAACAACGTATGACTTGCAATCTCATATGAACCCACACAGACACTGAACCTAACAAATCTTTCTGAGACGCAGATCACCAATGCAGACAGATCCAGGAGCCCAGGAGCTGATGTGACACCTGAGTGCTTCTTGCTGTTCTTGAAAGCAGGCATAGAGAGGACTTACTCTCAGTTCATGGACAATACTGATGCTTCACAAAGAATTAGTATCTTCACAGAAGAAATAATTTGGAAAATAAATTGGCATGAAAATTGATCATTTGAATTCTGGTAGAAAAAATATCTACAAAAGCATAAAGAGCTTTGAAATACTAAAGAAGATACCAATATAAATGGAAAGAAACACCACTAAAATTATCTCAGTTTCTTTATCTATAAAGTAGGGATAATATTAGTACTTACCCAAGAGTGGACCCACTTTTGTGGCTAAACTTTAGGAACCTCACAAGAAAAGAATATAAAAACTATTTTTTTTGCAAATGTTCAAATATATATGACCATGTGAATATATTGCTAGGGTCTCTAATAAAATGGCAATAGTTGTCCTGAAATCTGCTTTTGTACATACCTCATTGGACTCTGTAAATAATAAATCAGTTAATATATGTAAAGAATTTAAAAAGAGTATCTGACGTTGTCAGTTTGCCAGTGCTATCTAATAATGTGTGTGTGTGTAATCATATTGCTATGATACATTGTTGAGAGTTAGTATAATTAAAAGATCTCTCCAGGAATTAAGAATACTGTATTTTATTTCATATAATCACAATATATTTTGACAGGAAGGAATGTAGGCCACGAATGGACATTTTCTGAGTATCTACTATGACGTAAAGATACCTCTTTCTTCAGGACAACAATTCTGTCACTTTGTGACACAATCAGAGTATGTACTGAGGACACCAAAGTCCTGCTTTCTAAGTGGGAAACTGTCGGGGCAAGGAGCATACCTCATCAACAAGGGTACCTGCAAAATGAACATTTGTATGCCTAACCCTGAGTTGTACCCCGCATCTTTAAAATAAAATTTTTTTAAAAAAACAAAGTCCTGCTTTCTGTACATCCTCCCAAATGACTTGTTTGACTCAGTGATACTTTTGGAAAAGATACCCTCCTCCCTGCCCTCCCACCTCTTAATCCAATTTCTTAAAGAAAAGCTTGTGTTGAAGTGTCTTTCTCATTTGCACTTGTGTGCACGTATCCTAATATTATTTTTGGTAAAATATGTGCCTGCAGATGAAGATTTATGCAATAAAGACAGATCTTTTTTCTCATTAGACTTACCCTTAATTATGATATAATAAACTTGATACAATAGTTTTGATTTTGGAAAGATGAATTATTCAAGCCAACATCCTATTCTACCTGTATACAGGTAGTCAATACATGTGATCAACACTAATTGTTATTTGATATTGCCACTTAGGAAGAGATAAGAAGAGATGCATGCTAAGTGGTGTTAAAGATTGAGTTGTGTCTTGTCCCCCAAGAGATGTGTTGAAATCCTAATCTTTGGTACCTCAGAATGTGACCTTATTTGTACATAGAGTCACTGCAGATGAATTAAAGTTACGACGAGGTCATCCTGGAGTAAGATGAGCCCCTAATCCAATATGACTAGCGAACTTACAAGAAGATGGCCATGTGAAGGCACAGAGACATGGGGGAAATGCAATATACAGAGGCAGAGATTGCGATCACGCTGCCACAAGTCAAGGAATGTCTGGGGCTATAGAACCTGGAAGAGGCAAGGAAGGATCCTTTTCCTATGGGGTTCACCAGGAGGGTGAACAGACACCTTAATTCCAGACCTCTAACTCCTAGAACTGTGAGATAATAAATTTCTGTTGTTTTTAACTACTCAGAATGTAGTACTTTGTTAAAAATGGAAACAAAGATCTCTTAATAAGCAATATCACCATGAGGTCTTGAATGGTTTTCTGCTTCATATTAATATACGTATTTATTTGAAAAAAGAAAACATTGCTGGCACAGTAACACCTGCAAATAGCATATTTAAGAGTGTGAGAGCTTGAATCTGTATTCTAAAGCCTCTGTATGTGGATCCCTAGGACATACCTGAGTGGGATTCTTCCTCCCAGATCTTTTGGAGATTCCTACCAACCCCAGTGCTCGGGCATCTTCAAGTCCAGGAGAAACAAAACAACATGGAGACAAGTGCTGGAAGAGGACAGCAGCCTTTAAAGCCTTTCTAATAGATTCTCTTATACATAGAGAGAGAAAGTCCTATCTGGAGTGAGGCACTGTGATCAAACAAAGAACAAATAGCTGCTCCTGGTAAAACTTGGCAATTGTTCTTTGAACAACCATTCTCCCCAAAAAACTGTGCTACTGAGTCAGATTGCTGAAATATGCAAGTGATGTTTGCATCCAGCATTCATTTTCACAACTAATATCTTTAGACAGTTGATGGTGTCTGTAATACCAAACTCTCCTATGTTCTGATGAAGACACTGTTGTCTTAATTAGACAAAGCACAGAGTAGGTTGGGATTTATGTGAATGAGTTCACAGGAGTGACCCTATCTGCAATTGTTTTCCAGTTAGAAGTGGTTTGGACCTAGTTTGGAGGACTGTAGGCTTTTTTGAGGAAAGATTATGGTTGGGAGAGTGGAGGAGGAAGTCTTCTTAGGTTTAGTTCTAGGTTGATCTGTTATCTGAATCTTCTAAGTCACCATGAAGAATAGCATTGGTCTTCAGATATTTTTACTCTTCTTATTTCTCTCAGCCATTTGAAGCTTTGTAAACAGTGAGATTAACCACATAATAATAATAAATAGAATAACAGAGAGCATAGTTAATTTTTAAGTTAGAATGCTTATTTAATTTTGAGTTAAAATAAACACAGCTTCATTAAAGTTGGAGAATATAGATAAGTAGAAAAAATAAAGCAGAAGAAACCCCTGTAATCTAACTATCCCAAAGATAACCATTAGTGACATTTTGATATTTTTTAAATTTTGTCTTTCAATTCTGTGTAGATCTTTAAAGATAAAATTCTAGCTAACAAAACTTATTTTTATAATTTCGCATTCAGTAGAAATGATATATTTGTTGTTATGAATGCATACTTATTTAAATGATATATTTTCTTCTATAGTTCTCTGATCTGTCTGCATACTTGTATTATAATTCTTTTTCACTCGAAGTATGGAAATGAAAATATATTTAGTTGACCGAGATTATAGTTATAGAAACACTGGCTACAAGTTAATTATTGGTTCTAGAAACTACAATAATCTATTATGATGATGCCAGCAGGCAGATTCAGTGGGGACTAAAGAGAGGCCCAAACTTTACCTGTCTGATGTCCACTTGTATACCTAATCCTGAATCGTTAAAATGAAATATAAAAAAATATAATCCTGAATCATTAAAATAAAATATAAACAAAAATAAAATAAAATGGTGTTAGATTGGAGATATTATTAGATATGTGAGAGATTTTATAGCAAGATTGCTATTGAATAAGTGGCAGATAAAATAGTATCAAGCGTCTTCATCATAATCATCATAATCATCTGTACTGCTTTCATGATCCTCTGTGGAAGATTCATAATCAAATGTAGTGTCATAAAATGTGCTAGGGCTAACTGTTATAGTGTCATCAGTTGTGTCAAATCCACTGGCTAGAGTGCCAGTTGGTGGAACTGTGGTGGGAGGAGTGTTGGTGGTGGCAGTGGTGGAGGCTGCAGGCGTGGTGGGAGGGATGTTGGCAGTGGCTGCTGGTTTGGTGGCAGGACGAGTGGTGGTGGCTGCAGATGTGGTGGGAGGAGTGTTTGTGGTGACAGTGGTGGAGGCTGCAGGCGTGGTAGGAGGGATATTGGCAGTGGCTGCAGGTGTGGTGGCAGGATGAGTGGTGGTGGCTGCAGGTGTGCTGGGAGGAGTGCTGGTGGTAGCAGTGGTGGAGGCTGCAGGTGTAGTCTTGTTGGCAGCAGGTGTGGCAAAACGA
This sequence comes from Cephalopachus bancanus, assembly GCA_027257055.1. NCBI lineage: Eukaryota > Metazoa > Chordata > Mammalia > Primates > Tarsiidae > Cephalopachus > Cephalopachus bancanus. Next base: position 1,249,435 of record JAPVLO010000030.1, on the reverse strand, counting down.
GCTCCTGTGGAAGTGACAGTTTGTGTGGTGGCAAGGGAAACAGAAGTGTTCTTGATAGCATTTTTGGTGCTTACAGCAGTAGAATAAGTACCAGTGGATGACATGGTGCTGACAGCTGATGTAGCTATAACAGGGATTATTGTAGAGGCAGTAGGAACGGGTGTTGAAAACTTGGTTGTTCCAGGTTTTGAATGACCAGTGGTTATAAAAAATGATGCTTCGTCATTTGCAGTGGTGTCTGAAGTGACCGTTTCAGCGTTAGATAGGGAGGTAGAGTTAGATTGGATAGTGGTGACAAGTACAGTGGTGGTACTGGCAGACAGAGTTGGAGCAGAGGACTGGGTAGTTGGGGCGGGTGTTGTGATAGTTGTAGGGTGTAGGTTAGTGGTGATCACTCTAGACCTGGCAGGAGCAGAAGTAGTGACTTGTGTTGTCTTGACAGCAGCAGCGACCGTGGATGCTGTGGCCCTTTCCACAGATTTGGTTCCAGAGGAGGAGGTTATAGATATGGAAGCAGATGTTGAAGCTGATGGGGTTATAGCATTAAATGTCTTATTTTCAGTTGTTTTCCCAGAGGCCAAAGTGGTATCAGCAGGTGAGTTGGTAGAAATTTCATCTGTGGTAGGAACATCAGTTAAGGTAGTTGTGGCCTCAGCTGTGGGCCTTGTGGAAGATTTAGTACTAGCAGACATCACAGTATTTGTAGAAGTGGGTGCAGTTGGTTTTGTGGCAGTGGTCTCAGGTTTGTGAAGGGGAAATTTGGTGACATATGAGGGTGGCTCTGGGGACGCTGGCTGCTGTGGAACTGGAAGAGGTGGACGTCCTGTGGATTTGGGCTTACAAGAATTACGTTTTGGATGATGTCTTGGAAAGTGAGTTTTGTTTTTCTTATATCGATGTGGATGATGTTTGTGTGAGCCAGGCTTCTGTGGAAAATCATTTGGTTTCCCCAAATTCCCCTGTGAAAGATAGTTTAAGTGAGATTTTGGTTTGCCAGGTTTTTGGGGGCCAGGTGTCTGCTTCTGAGATTGCTGTTTTGTGTGCTTCATTATTTTTTGTCTGTATATTTTTGCCTGAGTTTTTGAGTGGCTGGGTTGTTTTATTTTAGTTGTATTTATACAACATCTTCTTGGGTTGATTTGCTGTGCAAGATGGGTTTTTGTTTGCCTGGATCTTTCCCCCTGGTTTGTATTCATATTATGTTTTGACTGTTTAGATGTTTTCTGTAGTTTTGACTTGTTTTGTAGCTGACCATTTTGTTTATCAGTTGGAGATGAAGGAGGTTTAAGTTGACGTGGGTTTTGTTGATTGTTGGTACTGGATTGAGATTTAGATTTCCTTGGTGACATTGTAGCAGTTTTATGTGGATAAAATTTGATAGTGTGAGATCTTTTGTTAGGGGTTGATTTTTTGTAAGTTGGATATTGGTGGTTACTTTTTTGTGTTGGAGATTTTAGTCCAGGATTTGGTTGGTCAATTTTCAAGTATATTCTTTTTTTATTAGGTTGTTCTTTTGCATAATTATTTCCCTGTTGTTCAGATCTTTTTGGCTGAGATTTTGACTTTTTTGGTTGAACTAATGAGTTTGGCTTGTTTTTGGTTTGAGCATTTCTTTGGTTAATAAAAAGAGCTTTTGGTTGACCTACTTTAGGGTGAATATAAACACCTGATTGTGTCTCAGATTTTTTGGTGGACTTTAGTGAAGATTTTCCTGGATGTGATTTAGAAGAGCTAGAACTCGTTTTAGGAGATAAATTCACATGAGTTTGGGGATGAAGATGACCTTTTTGGGAAGGGGAAATTTGACTACGACTTATCTTCTTAGACCTTTTGGAAGCAGCAGGATTTAAATGAGTTTGGGAAACTGAAGATCTTTGTTGACTAGATGGATTTGGTTGAAGTCGAATCTGACCAGTTTTAACTGAAGAAAGGGCATGCTGAAGTGAAGCTGGTTTTTGAGGAGATGGATTTTGAAATGGTTTGCTTTTTAGCTTATTTCTCTCTTGTGTTTCACTTAACTGCAGAAAAGAAAGACACAAACATTAAGCACATAACATATAAGATGGCAAGTACTGCCTTCAGGGTCATGTAAGAGGGATTCCTGACCTGGTCCTGCAGTTAAGAGAGCCTTACTTTGGCTTTCATGTGGCTGTGGGGGCAAGCTGAGGGAATCACCAGAAGGTTTTCTTTTTCCTTCCCCAGTTTACTTCTAGAAACTCCCAAAGACGCCTCCCTGGGTTCATCCTACTAAGTGACCATGCCACTAGTGTGAACACGCACCCTTAGGCTGGAAGGGAAACTGAGGAGGATGTTTGGGCTGGAATATCCACATTTATGTTCACATGTCCTCTCCCATTATTGGGGTAGGGATGATGGGGGGGAAGTAGAGGGTGGGAGAGATAGAAGGAAAGGCAGGTGGGTGGCAGGGCCAAGGCTAGGGGCCAGGACCTGGCTCATTATTTACTCTGCCACCACCTTCTGAGAGAATTCATGAATATGAGAATCCTCAGTGGATTTATTTTTTGTTTCTTTATACTTTTCTGTTTTTCCCCTCCTGCATTTTCTACAATACACTTATATTACTTTTCATCATTAAGAAAAATGCAAAAAGAATGTGTTGATGCTATTTGGGAGGTTAAACCATGTATATGTGATCACAAAATATGATAGCATTTCTGTTGGATAGAAAATATAGAATTTACAAAGGGGGTAAACTCACACTTAACTCAGTTGGCTCAAGGAATGAGCTCTCTCAACTTCTTGAAATTCCAAAGTCTTTGTACCATGCTCTATCCTAGTTTCTTTGCCATGAGAACCTGGCTTTGCTAATGACACTTTGTCTGTTCCATGATTTTCTATCGCTTCCTATCAAGAGTTATAGTCACTCAACTTAGAGAGTCTGCTTTGAGAGAGTATATTTTTTATTGAATAACTAGGCATTGACTGAAAGTCACAGCTCAATTGTATGAATAGATGCTCAAAAAAACCACTAAAATAAACTGAAGTGAAATGGAAGGTGGACCCAAAGGACAAACTGTCTTTTTCATCATGTTTCTTGCGGTAGTCCTTGTTATCAAGATCTACTTTTTCTACCCAGATTGAAGATTCACAGTAATTTTTAATGCATCTTTTTCTTCAGCCTATTTTTAGTTCATAACTTCAATCTGCCAATCCATCCTCTTCGATGACTTTTAGAAGCATTTTAACTTTTCTGTATTCCACATTTCTTAGCAAATATATGCTAAGGTATTAAAAATGATTTGTTGAGAGAAAAACCGACTATTCACTATCATAGATTTTATGAAGCTCTGTGCCACCCATGTATAGGTTGCTGCCACCAGTCATTTCACATACCCATTGATTTTTCTCATAATTACCAATGTATTATTTTTTAGTTACTCTCTTTTTATTATAAAACTACCTGCATGAGTAATACAAGTATATTCTATATAGTAGCATTATATAGCGCTCTTCTATATAGTGGAGTTATCAATTACAGTCTTTTCATCCAAACATTTTTGGCCCTTTTATGATTGTACCTATATTCATAGTATAAGGCACCTTCTTTTATTAACATTACTGTCCCGATGTAATAAAATGTTTATATCATAATCAAGTTTTTAGAAAAGGATGCCACAAATTTTAAAGATAACATATATAATTTTAAAAAGCTATATGGAGGCAGGGGTATAATCTGGTTCCATGTTTAATTTCCAGAACCTACATAGCGGCCTTCGATTAAAATTTATTTTGAGTGAGGCCCAAACTTTATCTACACAATGACCATTTGTATACCTAACCCTGAATTTTAAAATACATACATACATACATACATAAATAAGATTTATTTTGAATCAAGTTTAATATCAGATTCTCTTAAACTTGGCTTTATCCTAATTTTTGTAGTTCACTCTTTGAAGCCCTTAAAAATGATCTAAGTTAGTTGTATGTATTAATAGATTTTTTTTCCTACCTCACAATCACCATCAGCATTCCTTACCTCACTTGGCTAGGCCCACTGTTTATGTTTTCAAATGTTTAGTATTCTTTGATTCTTTGCAATTCTCAAAATTTATTTTGAAGAAACATTTCTTTTTTTCATAAAGGGTGTATGATTAATTTTCCTTTTCTTTTTCTCTTTTTTCTCCTTTATTTTGTTTTTAGTCTTCCCATTTTCCCCTCCCCGGATCCTTCCATTTTCTAGGTAAATTATTATTTTTTATTGATACATAATAGATGTACATGCTTTCTGGGTACATGTGATAATTTAATACATTCATATAATGTGTAAAGATCCAATCAGTGTAGTTGATATGTCTATCATCTTAAACATTTGTCTTTTCTTTATCCTAGAAGCATTAAAAATATTCTATTTGAAATATACAGCAGATTATTTTAAACTATAATTATCCTACTCATCTAACAAACATGGTTTTATTTCTTCTTTTCCTTCCATTTTGTTCTTCTTACTTTATCACATATGCTATTGGTGCCAACTATATCCCAGGTGGAGTGTTAGATGCTGGGGAATTCAAAGATGTACAAGAGGATATAGCGCATATGCTCAGGGGGTCTAAGTGTACTACTGATACTGGCAAATATTACACTATATATCTTCATTGGAGTAGAATTAATGTTGAATTTTATTTATTTTTATTTAAATATTTTTAAAATTTATTGTAGAGAAGAAGTCTTGCCCAGTTTCCTGGGCTGGTCTCTAACTCGCCTTGGCCTCCCAAAGTGCTGGATTACAGGCTGAGCCACTGAGCCCAGCCTAATGTGGCATTTTAAAGATGCTGAGAAATCCTGCAGCTTAATCAAACTCTTAAGCAAAAAAATTCATATAAAATTTTCTAATTTATTACTTCTAAAGTTATTTAACTCTAGGAACTTAAAAAAAGGTTTTTTTTTTTTTTTTGAGCTGGAGTCTCATTCCATTGCCCAGGCTGGAGTGCAGTGGCATGCTGACAGCCACTGCAGCTTCGACCTGCTGGGCTCCAGCGATCCTTTCGCCTCAGCCTTCCAAGTAGCCGGAACTACAGGCGCGCGCTACCACGCCCAGCTAATTTTTATTTTATTGTAGAGACGAGATCTCGCCAAGTTGCCCTGGTGGGTCTCGAAATGGCGGACTCTGGCAATCCATTCACCTCGACCTCCCAAAGTGCTGGGATTACAGGTTGAGCCACCGAGCCCGGCCGGAACTTAAAAAATTAATAGTTATGATTATTATAAAATCATGCAGATATAAAAGTCTTTGCATCAGAAAACCTGGAGGAAACAGTATAAATCCATGTTGACTATTGATGGTGAATATATGCATCAGAAAATCTGGAAACCATATAAATCCATGTTGCATATTATGTTAAATTACCAACACTTACGTCTTTTCATATACGTGCATCCCTAGGTCTCTCATGTTTGAAACAACATTCATGTTGATCTCAATGTATATGTGTTCAAATGAACAAATGAATAATAATAACAAATGATGATAATATCTTGGAGATTTAGAAAATATTTTTGATTTATTAAAACAGTTTCTGGCTATAATTTTGTTGTGAATGAAAACTCTTTTATTAACTTAAATGTGGCAGTCAATCTTTTCAAAACTTTCTAAAGCAGGTGAAATTTAACTGTATTGCAAAAATGTTTAAAGATATTAAATTATACTAATTTTTCATTAAATTCTAGAGAATTGCAATTAGTGTGTGGCATTAGTAAAAATGCATTTCATTTGTATATTGCTTTTAAATTTTCAATTCTATTTATAAACAGTCTTATTTGATTGAAATAATAAATGTAGAATTACTGGAATTGAGATAAACCATTGTATAATAGATCCTTAGTGATTACTGACAAAAAGTGTGGCCAAAACCATAAAATGGTATTTGCAGTATATTAAATATCATAGTATTATAAATTTATAAACATAAAAGTGTGTGAACTTTTATTTAGAAATATGATGCTCAGTCTTACTATGGATCATGAAGTAAATGATTGTTACCTCATTTACGTAATCATTGTTACATAATCTCCCTTCTGCCTTTCTGGTTCCCTATGATCTACCCATGCAGGAGACAGAGTGTTTTTAAGAGCAAAAGTCAGGCACCAAATCCTCAGCTTAAACCTCCCAGTGGGTTCCCACTGATCTCAGAATAAAATCCAAACTTTTTCCCACCACTTAGAAGGCACTGCGGGACATGGCCCCCTTCCTCACTCTCCCTCACAATCACTCAATCCCAGATACCTTCTTTCTGTTCCTTGAATGAGTTAAGCTAGAATTCTCTGTTTTTTAATACCATTGCTTGGACTTGGATAGGTTTAGAGTCTATCATACTCAGTGATCTATCACAGAAACGATGAATATATGTTCTCACTCAAGCGGACCCTGAACATTTACCATGATACTATATAAGAATAGAATTGGCACTAGCGGGATACTGCCGGAGTGGGAGAGTACCTGATCTGAAACCAGGCAAAGTGGGGACCAAAGGGAGGCCCAAACATTACCTGTATAATGTCCACTTGTATACCTAATCCAGAATTGTACCCCACATCTTTAAAATTAAAAAAAAATATATAATTTTTTCTCCTCTTGTTGCTTAGCTTAGATGACACCTCTTTGAAAGGCTTTTTGAACCACCCAATCTAAAAGAACAGTTTTACTCTTTATTATTTCGTCCTATATCAGTTCCCATAGTTTATTTCAGCACTATGTAAAGTGATGCCTTTCTTTTGTTTCTTCTTGAAATTTGCTTCCACTCCCAAGAAAGTAGGCTCGGTGATAACAGTAGCTTTGTCTTGTTCTACACTTTATCTCTAGTTTTTTGAACAGTGTTTGGCATATAAGATGACTTTGATACATGTATGGTGAATGCATGAATAAATTATTTGCTTTACATTAGGGTCACTTTAGTAAAACCTGGAGCTGGTTTATTAATTTCAATCGAAAATAATCATTTAGATTTCTTATATATTGTGGGCATGAGTACCATTTTGATCTTAAAACTTTATTTCCTAATGACTTAACTTTTCTATTTCAAGGCTATTTCTAGGAGTTAACAAACAAATGACAAACAGTCTTTACGAATTTGAGCTTTCTTTATGATAGTTAATGTTTTTGTGTTTTAAAAAAGTGAAATAAGAGAAAGGGAAAAAATAGATTTTATTACATCACACTGTCTGAAAGTTTGGTTGGGGATGATGTTGATCGCTATCCTGTGGGTACCCATTCAAAGATTCCTTATTACACGTGAGGGTGTGAGTCTTTACAGTATGTTAAGCCATTACCTAGAATTTAAGCAGCTTACAGATGGAAGGAACAATGCTCTTTTAACTTCCACATGATTTTCAGAAATAAACAGGCCTCAGCAGGCATTTTTCATTATGTTCTTTCTTTGATCATTAATAGTATGCAAAGTTACTTCTTTATGTATAGCCATGGGGACATCTATTCAAGATCTTCTCAAACCCTATTTTATTCATGAATCTTTCTATGATTTAGTGAGGGTAATAGGTAGATATTTAAAAACAACTACCACAAATTCTATACTTTCTACCCTGAGATCTTCCTACTAACAGACATTAGATTGTATGGAGTAGAGATAAATATACACAGGAAGTTATATTTTTATAGCCTTTTTAGGTACTTCAAATGCCATATGCACAAACATAGATAGGATGCTAATAGAAAAATGTAGAATTCAATGCCCAAACATTGTCTGAGAATATGAAAGCTGAAATCAGAGATATTGTGGTTTGTTCTCTTATTCATTAGCAAATAGGGTCTATCTATCATCTATCTATCTATCTATCTATCTATCTATCTCCAAACCAATTATTTTCTTATCTGTAATTAAATGTAAAGATGATTAACTGAGTTCATGAGTACTTACCAAGAAGCAAGCCATAAAAGCCAATAGGCTCAGGGTCAGGTAAGGAGTTCTCATTGCTTCTAGCTGTTGTTTGAAAGGAATCACAAGAAATGTCCATTTTACTTGTCACAAAAGAGTCTCTCTATTTGTCTCAAAAATGATAGTTACAAAGACCAGCATTAAAAAGTAATCACTGTGAGAAATGAGTATTATCAAAGAATGTGGTGCTCATTGAAATGTATGAAATATAACACAATATTTGGATTATATATATAATATTTCTTAAACTCAGAGGTAAGAATAGATTCTTTTTAATACCAGAAAATATGATTTTTTTTTTTTTTGAGTTGGAGTCTCACTCTGTCGCCCAGACTGGAGTGCAGTGGCTGCTCCCGGCCACCGCAGCCTCGACCTGCTGGGCTCCGGCGATCCTTCCACCTCAGCCTTCTGAGTAGCCGGAATTACAGGCATGCGCTACCATGCCCGGCTGATTTTTTTGATTTATTGTAGAGATGAGGTCTCGCTGCCCAGGCGGGTCTTGAACCCGCGGGCTCAGGCAATCCACTCACCTCAGCCTCCCAAAGGCACAGGATTACAGGCTGAGCCACCGAGCCCAGCTCAGAAAATATGATTATGCTACAATATATTTTATAGTATAATTAACACTACTGAATATTTGGTAAATTGACTGTTAGTAATTAAAAAGTACCAAAACATGCTATGACTATTAATGGAAAATAAATATATATTTGAATCACAGTAGATTTAATCAATATTTATCATTATGTTCAAATGCAATCATGTTTAATAATCAAATATAAATGTTTTGTGTGAGTTTTTGAGGGTTGACTGATCTAAATATCTTTAAAGGGAGTTGTTTAATTAAAGAGTTGTCATAATTAAAGATTTCCCATTGAATTGATAATCTTAGAAACATTGCAAAGGATTTAGGAGATAATCTCACTTCTTTATCTAGGATGAGGACCCCTCTAACTGCTCTCCAAAAAAAAGACACCTTTTATTAGACTCTTACTCACATGAAAGTCTGTGCTGTCTATAAATACCTTCATTTAATCATGGTGACTGACAAATGAGGCTGGTATTATTATCTTCACAATACAGAGAGAAGAAAGTTTTAATTGCCTTATACAAGCCCACAAATTTACAAAGTGAATAAATTAGAATTTGACTCCGACTATCAGACTTTAAATTCTGTGGCTTAATTCAGATATAGTGGTGAATCAGGAAAATAAGTATTTTTCAAAGCTTTTTGCAATAACAAGAAGAAAGACTACTGTAAAAAAACATTTTTTCTCATTTGTTCTTGCTTTCATTGTTTCATCTAAAACCTTATGAAGAGCAAGGGTTTTCGCCCTGTGGAGATCAAAGATTTTATTGGTCTTCTCATCCTTCTTATTTAGAGTTATTTTTAACCAAAATGTAAGATAAATTAGATATAACCATTATTTCTGAAGAGTAGCACACAGCTCCACATACAGTGAATTATAATTAAGACTAATGTCCAGTTAGACAGCACATGTCACCAATGTTAATATTATTTGCAAATAGAAGATTGCAAAGAGACATCAAGACATGGTAAATTAGGTAGGATGTGAGTTTCACTAGCATCAATCCTATAAAATGTCATGAAATATTTTGAGTCATATAATTAAATAACTACTTTTAAGATTAGAAAAATAAAAGTGTCACTAACCATTTTTAATCTAAAAAAACTTTTAGAAATGATGTCCTAATCAGTGAATTTTTACAATAACCACTAACAATGCAATTATAAGAAAAAACCTGGAGTCTCCATTCAAAAGTCTTAAATTGTAAATTTCTGAGTACCTACCCTTGAAGGAATTCTTCCCTGAGGTCTGGCAAACTATCTGTCAGTTGAATTCTTGTTGGTTACTGTGTCTGGGTATTTTGATAGCTAAGACACGACTTAAAATCTAATGTGACAAATCACAAGATCCCTGAGATAGCATTTCTTATAGCCTTCCTACTAGATTCTTTTAGAAAAAAATAGAAATAGGAAATACTGTAATTGAATAAAAGGTCATGTCTGGATTGAGGGTTTTACATCAAGAGTGATTAGTTGTTTGTTTAGTTGACAGTTGTCCTTTGTACCTCAATTTCTTCCTGAGGAACAGTGGGTTGTTTAATATGCATAGTTTCCTGTGTGTAATTATGTGCTCTGGATAGAAGCATCTGCATCAATTATTTTGGGGCCATAGTGGAATCTATTGCTAATCAACAACAACAACAACAAAAATCCAGAATAGCTAAAAAGATCTCTATGAGTGCAAACTGAATTGCATATTGCTAAATAAATTTGAGCCTATAAAATTAATAAAGAAACTTACAAAGTATTTTCAGCTGAATGACGGTGAAACACAAGTCAGTCTTTATGGGACACAAAGAGAAATTCCATCTCTAGCTTTCAGGTATTTATAAGGAAAGAAGAAAGACCAAAAACAAATGGGCTAAACTTTAATATCTCTAAGAACATGGCAAAAGCTAGAAAACACATGAAGAGAAAAAAGAAGGAAGAAAATATAAGGACAGAAATAAATAGGAAAATATTTTGAAATACCAAAAGCTTGCTCTTTAAAAATATTAACAAGATAATTCTGGAAAGAATGATTAGGAAAAAAAATGATATAAGTAAACAATAATTAATAAAAAGGGGAACAGCAACAGTAGTAATGATGTATTGTGAGAATATTATGAACAGTGACATGTTAATAGTTTTGAAAACCTAGATAAAATGGTTACATTCCTGAGAATTATAAAACTCTTAAGTTGACTTGAAAAGAATAGAAAACAGGTGGAATAATAAAAATCAAAGAATGAAAGAACTTCTTTAGTTCAAAAGCTCCAACTCAGACCAGGCAATTTTATAGGTGACTTCTGCCAAATTTACAAGGAACATATAATTCCCATTTTATACTGCATGTTTCAGAAAAAGTAGAGACCTGCCCTAATCATTTTCTAAGATATTTATAATCTTTATTTCCAAAATCAAAAAAGAACATACCAAGAAAATAAAATTACAGACCCCTTTTATTTATAAATATGTATTTGAAAAATTTTAAAATAAAACATTAGCTAATTTAATAATATATTTAATATTTAATTAATTATACATAAGGTATCATGATCAAAATAAGGTTTATCACAGAAATTCAAAGGTTATTTACTATCAGAAGAATCTGTCAATTTAATTCACCACAATATAATAAAGCCATTAATCAATCAATTGATGCAAATGTCATTGATAAAGTTCAACACATATTTATCTTAAAAGCTTTTAATAAGTTAGTAATAGAAGATAATTTAACTTGATAGTGTTTATATTCTGTAACAACAGCAAAATTCATATTTAATTGAAGCAAGGAAGCCTGCTATACACTACTGTTGAACATATATATATATTTTAGAGAAAGAGTATCTTGCTTTGTTGCCCAGACTAGAGTGCAGTGGCGTGATTATAATTCCTTTGTAACCTTGAACTCCTGGGCTCAAGAGATTCTCCTACTGTCTTTGACTCCTACAGTGCTAGGATTATAAGCATGTGCCACTGCTCCAGGCCTGTTTAACATTATTACTGGAAGTCTTGTCCAATGCTACAAGAAAAGTGTGGAGGACTTGTAAGAATCAAAAAAAAAAGAGATAAGCCTTTTGTTAGCAAATACAAAATCGTTTACATAAAATGACCAAAAAAGTTAACAAACTATTAGGCCAAATAAGAGAATTTACTATAACTCCTGGAAGCAAAATCGACTGACAAAACAAATAATATTCCTTCACATTTGTAATAGTGAACCAGAAGTGATAACATAAATCAGGCATTATTTTTCCAAACAAAAACCAAAGCCAAACAAAAAATCAATTATAAATCATTTTAGAATTAATTAAACAAGAAATCCATAATACAATCCCAGGAAAGACATTTAAACTCCTCTAAAGAACTAAAGGATAATCCAGATAAATGGAGAGGTAGTTCATGCTCCAGGATGAAATGACACTCAAGGTGTCATTCCTTCTTATGTAATCTACACATTCAATGTAAGAAAATGAGCATTTTCTGGCATTCTTGAGAAACTTGACAAATTTGTTCTAGAATGTGTATTAAAAAGATTTAGGGATAGCCAAGTTAAATCTGAAAAAAAAGGGACGGCTTTACCTATCACATACTTAGTCCTGCCGCAAAGCCCCTGTAACCCTATTCGGAAGTATGGCGTTGACAGAAGAACAAGGATACTGATGGAACAGAGTGGAGATATCCATAATGACAGTGATGCTGAAACCAGCAGGGTGAAGGGTGTACTGTTTAGTATATGATGTTGGAGAACTAGCTCTGAAGGAAAAAAAATTAAAATCGAACCCCTCTTTATATTCCAGATGGATTAAGTAATGAAAATTGAAAGGTAAGCAAACAACGAGTGGATAAATGTGTTGATTTTTTTCCTCTTTGAACATTTGCTTATCTTAGCCTTTTGACTTACATTTGTGGCATAATGTTTATTCTTTTCATTTCGCTATTCTCTAAGGTGAACTAACTTATTACAGAATTTAAAACCTAGGGATAGGAAAGGAAGTCTTTATAAATACACAAAATGCAAAAACCACAGGGAAAAGTTCTGATAGATTTAAAGACACGGACATTATAGATTTGCATGTATAGTGTAAATCAGCAGTTATCGAACTTTTGGTTTCAGGACCTCTTATACGTTTAAAATTCATTGAAGACTCCAAAGAGCTTTTGTTTATGCAAATTATATCTATTGATAATATTTACTCTATTAGAAATTATAACTGAGATATTCATTATTAATCCATTAAAGATAATGAACTTATTATATGTTAACATAAATGACATAACTTATTAAAATAACTATATTTCCCAAAACAAAACATGAGAATATCATTGTTTTACATTTTTGCATTTTTAAAAATAGAAAACAGTTTGATTCTAATATTTCCTTCTGCATTCTGTTATGTCATGCTTTTCTTTCTTTCTTTTTTTTTTTATTAAAGCATATAAAGAATACCCAGCCTCATACAGCTATAACTTGGGAAAAACATATCTATTAAATGTGCTTTCAGATGATTATGGAATTTTCTTTTTTGATATATTTGAAAATGCTGTCTGGGCATGGTGGCTTACATCTGTAATTGCAGCTCTTTGAAAGGCCAAGGTGGGGGGATTGCTTGAATCTAGGAATTTGAGAACATCCTGGGTAACATAGTGAGACTTCATTTCTGCAAAAAAGAAAAAAATTAGCTGGGTGTGGTGGCATGCGCCTGTAGTCCCAGCTTCTTAGGAGGCTGAGGCAAGATGATTGCTTAAGTCCAGGAGTTTGAGACTGTTGTGAATCATGATTGTGCCACTGCACTCCAGACTGGGTGACAGAGTGAGACCCTCAACTAAAAGAAAAAGTAGTAGTATATTATATATAAATATATAACAATCATATATTTATTATGAATTATACATAGCTATATAATGATATATGACCATATATTGTAACTAACATGTTATATACTTACAGAATTATTTCGTATTATAATATATAGCATATAAGACTGTTATATACAATATATATTTATATCATACACACCCATACATTCTATCACTTATCCTAAATTAGAACAGTATTTACATATGCTGCTTTATATGTCTCTCTTTAGAAGACTGCATGAGTTTTCTAGAACTCTGAAAATAGAAGCTTTACTTTGGAAACTACTGAGTTGTGAAGCTCAAAATCTCTATGTCTTTATGCTGATAACCTTTATGGTTAGCAAGTGGTTATACATCTGTATTTGTGCTAATATCAGTGTAATCCTTAACTATGGAATATTATTTAATTGACTCAAAAGCATCTACAACAAAAAGATCTTGTAATTGAATTGCCTATTGTGAGAGAAAGATAGATGTTCTGTGGGGATATGTGTTTTTTTGATGAATGCCTGTCTGGGGATTAGCAGTCCACAAAGTTGGTATTGTCACTGTCTTCCAGTATCTGGAAGTGTTTGGATCACAGGAAGGTTAGAACAACAACTTTCACAAATGCTACGTATGGGCTTTTCAGTCTTTTCCATTTCAGTGTTTTTCCAGTTGGAGTCAAATTTTGAAACCATGTAATGGTTATTTGGAGAGCATGTGCATTCCCTCTTTTTGGCTACAATAGTCCCTCTATATTGGCACTCTTATGTATGTTCTTTAAATTCTTTATTTCCTTACTTATTCTTTGTCTACTTGAAATGCTGATTTCCAAAAAGTGTGCATTAAGGTCTCCTGTTGTGATTGTGGGTATGACAGTTTTTCTTGGTATTTCTAAGAGAATTTATTTCATAGAGTTAAAATTTATGTTGTTTGGTTATATAATATTTTATAACTTTAATGAGTAATCATTTTTTATCAACATAAAAGACTCACATTTATACCATTTCATAATTTTAACTTGATTTCTATATTACTAGAAATTAATATTGTCTAATGTGCTTTCTTTTAGTTAATGTTTCCAGCCTTCTCTGTTTCTACCCATTTTTTCTAACTCTATGTGTCTTTTTGTTTTAGCCATGTGGCTTACAACTAAACTCTGGCTAAATTTTTACAAGCAGAGGGTTGATATGAACAAAGACATGGAAGATAAAAGTGAGTGTACTACTTGAAGGAATACAAGTGTGGTAGCGCTAAATATGTGGTGCTCGAAAAATTTGTTATAGGTAAGTTTGGAACGGTCAGGACAAAGTGGTGACATTTTTTTGTTTGTTGAGTTAAGTGTTGGCATTTTCTTTTAAGTACCGGAGAGCGATAGAGTGTTTAAATTGAGTTGTGATCAGCTTGATATTTTATGGGTACTCTTATAGTTGATTCGAAGGATGAATTTAAGGTGAAAGAGACCGAAGAAAGACAGGTTAGAGGATAGTTGCACCAGAAAAGACAAAAGGCAAGGAAGATCTGGACTGGCAAGTGGCAGTAGGCATGAAGAGGAAAGGGGTCTGTTTATGAAGCAAACTGGACCAGTGAGATCATGGATATTAGAGTTCTCAGAAAGAGAGGAATTGTAGTAACTCAACCAGTAAGATCATGGATATTAGGGATTTGAGAATGAGAGAGGAATGGCAGTAACTGGAAACTCTGGTTTAGGGAATGAGGTAAATAAAGAACTGTTTAATATGGCAGAGATTTGGGGAGAAGAAGAGTTTATTTGGCTTGGGTGGAGAAAGTGTGATCTACTGGAACCATATTTTGTGCCTGTGACATGGTCAGGGAGAATTATTCAGTAGCCAGTTGGGATTACTGTTTTTAACCTCATGAATGATGTATAGACTTGAAAACCATATGTGACTGTCAAAGTCACATACTGGAAGTTGCTCTATTTTATGGATTTAAACACTCAAACCATTGTGGTTTCTTTAAACAATTTTTTTTAATTGAAGTCTAGCCAATTCTTTTTTTCCCGTATACACAAACTAGTTATTCCTTGTTATTGACAAACAAAAAAGAATTAGCATTGTTCTCTTGCGAACCTTTTTTCAGGGTAATATATCAAAATTTGAATGTTTTGAAGTATCTGAATCAAGTTCTTAGAGAAGAAACTCAAAAGAAAGCATACAAGCAGCCAACAAACATGAAAAAATGCTCAGCATTACTAATCATCAAAGAAATGGAAATTAAAACCACAATGAGATACCATCTCATACCAGTCAGAATGACTGTTATTAAGTAAAAAACTCGATGTTGGTGAGACTGCAGAGAAAAGGTAACACTCATACACTGTTGGGAGGAATGTAAGCTAGTTTAGTCTCTGTGGAAAACAATTTGGAGATCTCTCAAATAACTAAAAATAGATTTACCATTTGACCCAGGAATACCACTAATGGGCATGTATCCAAAGAACCATAAATCGTTCTACTAAAAAGACACCTGCATGTATATGTTTCTCACAGCATTCACAATAGCAAAAACATGTACTCCAACCTTGGTGTCTATCAGTAGTGGATTGGATAAAGAAATGTGGTGTATATACACCATGGAATACCATACAGCCATAAAAGAGAAGAAAATCATGCTTTTTAGCAACATTGATGCAGCTGGAGGCCATTATTCTAAGTGAATTAACAAGAAACAGAAAATTTATAAGTGGGCGCTAACCACTGGGTATACACAGCCATAAGGATGTGAATAACTCCCTAAAGGGTGAAGAGAAAGAAACAACAGTTGAAAAACCATCCGCTGAGTACTGTGCTCACCACTAGGGTGATGGTCTCAATAGACTCTCAAACTTCACCATCACCTATATAACAATCTTGCAGTGTGCTCCTTGAATCTAAAATAAAATTGAAAAAATTAATTAACCAGGAACTGAGGGGAGGAGGAAATGGGAGTTAGTCTTCAATAGGTATAGTTTCAGTTTTGCCAGATGAAAATTTTCTAGAGATTTTTTGTATAACACTGTGAAACGCTTAACACTACTGAACTTTACACTGAAAAATGATTAAGATGGTAAATTTTATGTTATGTATATATATATATTATATATTTATATATATATATTTTTTTGAGTTGGAGTCTCACTCGGTCGCCCAAACTGGAGTGCAGTGGCCGCTTCCGGCCACCGCGCCTCGGACCTGCTGGGCTCCGGCGATCCTTCCGCCTCAGCCTTCCAAGTAGCCGGAATTACAGGCATGTGCTACTATGCCCGGCTGATTTTTTGATTTATTGTAGAGATGAGGTCTCGCTGCCCAGGTGGTTCTCGAACCCGCGGGCTCAGGCAATCCACTCACCTCAGCCTCCCAAAGGCGCGGGATTACAGGCTGAGCCACCAAGCCCGGCTTATGTTTTTTACCATGTTAAAAAATTGCTAAACCTTTCTAAAGTCTCATAATTTCTGGATTCTGAAGGAAAAAAAAAATCAGAGTTGATCAGCAGCCAGGGCTGTCCTCAGAAAAAGATAAATAGAGTTTAGACTTGAAAGTGGTAAACTTGGGGGGGGGTGGCTATGTTGAAGAAACTAAAGCCTCGAATTTTTTCAAACTGGGTCTTTAATGAGTAATATTGGGATGGGCAGTGATATCTAGACTGTCTCACTCAGACTGGGGCACTCTTCTTTTAGATGAGGAACTCAGCTTGCCTCCAGGGTGGCTGGATATGGAGCAGGTAGGTATGGCACTGTAATTCCTCAGCCATTGTCTTCTGGAGCTTAGTTTATTTCAGTGCAGGAGGACTAGTTAGATCACTAATGGCCTTGGAATGGTCTAGAATTATAGGGGGCATGATGACCTCTTCTTGCTTTAATTATGTTGGAGAAGGACATCAAATTCTTGACCCCCTCCACACACTAACCTCCTTTGCCTACCAGAGACATGGGCCATTGCAAGTCGACTTAGTGCCGAATCAGTCATTGTTTCTTATACATTTCCTAGATCTAAGATCTGCAGGAAGGAAAATTGTCTTTGACTATAAACACCCCTAAAACATTCTGAGAAAATTATTCTCACTGCAGTAAAAGAAGAATTGGAAATAAATATAAAAAGTCTTGGGGAAATCTAAACAAGCCCTTTGCTTTATGTTAGGGAGTGATATAATGAGATGAATCTTTAAGAGAAAATCACTTAGAGTGAATTACATTTTGTAGGAAGTGTCTTAATTCATGTCTCTGTGTCACATTATGGTTATTTTTGCAATTTTGCACATTTTTTTGTTGTCATTATATCTGTTAGGATTTGTACAGATTTGATGCTACTAATGTGATGGCTTTGGGGTGCCATGAACTGTGCCCAGATAAGACAGCAAACTCACTATCCACAATAGCAGAAACATGGAACCAACTATGCTGGCCATCGAAAGTGAACTGGATAGGAAAAATGTGGTACATATACACAATGGAATATTACTCAGCCATAAAGAAGGACAAGCATATGGACTTCACAGCAACTTGGATGGATTTATAGTCTATAATACTCGGTGATCTATCACAGAAACAAAGAACAGAGTACCACATGTTCTCACTCATAAGCAGACCCTGAACATTTACCATAAATGGGATTGGTAGTAGCAGGATACTGCTGGGGTGGGGGATAGGGGAGGCACAACATCAATAAATGTACCTGATCTTAAACCAGGCAAAGTGGGAACCAAAGGGAGGCCCAAACTTTATCTGTTCGATGACTTATATATCTAATCCTGAATTGTATCCCACATCTTTTTTAAAAAGGCAGCAAACTCAACTGATAAATGTGTGTGTGTTCTGACTGTTCCACCCCATGGCCATTTTCTGTCTCCTTCTCCTTGAGCCTCTCCATTCCCTGGAACACAACAGTATTAAAATTAGGCCAATTAACCCCCAAATGGCCTCAAAGTATCTGGCTTCAAAAGTTCTTCAAAGAACAGACTGACTCTCTTGTTAGAGTCTAATGCAGCAGTTGAGTTTAAGTTGAAGTCATTGATTATTTACTATTCTGCAATTTCCAGGGCCCTTAATAATTATACAAACCTACTCTTTCTATGCTCGATCAATGGAACAATGAAGCCTGGATGAGAGCACATCTGTTTACAACATGATTTACTAAATATTTTAATCCCACGATTGAGACTTACTGTTCAGAAATAAAGATTCCTTTAAAAATGTGACTGCTTATTGACAATGCAGCCAGGAGCTCTGGTGCAGATGTGCAAGGAATAAATGTTGTTTTCTTTTTTCTTTGAAAGATGTGGGGTACAAGTGAGGATTGGGTGAGATGAATGTTGTTCTTATGCCTGCTAACATAACATCCATTCTGCAGTCCATGGACCAAGGAGTAATTTCGGCTTTCAAATCTTATAACTTAAGAAATATCTCGTAAGGCTATCGCTGACATTGACAGTGATTCCTCTGATGAAACAGAAAGACAAAAGAACATTCATGGTTCTTGGTAGGAGGTCAAAATATGACATCAACAGGAGTTGGAAAGAAGTTTATTTCCAAACTCATGGATGAACTGAGGGCTTCAAAATTTCAGTGGGGAATGTAACTACAGATGGGATGGAAATAGCATGAGAATTAGGATAGAAAGGAAGCCTGAAGATGTGATTGAATTGCTGCAATCTTCCGATAAAACTTGAGTGGGTGGGGAGTTGCTTTTCATGGATGAACAAAGAAAGTGGTTTTTTGAGAACAAATATACTTCTGGTGAAGGTGCTGTGAACGTTGTTGAAATGACAATAAAGGATTTAGGACATTGCACACACTTAGTTGATAGAGCAGTGGTAGGACTTGAGAGGACTGACTCTAATTTTGAAAGAAGTTCTTCTGTGGGTAAAATGTTATCAAACAGCATGACATGCTACAGAGAAGTCTTTCTTGAAAAAAAAAAGGGAGTCGATCAACAAGACAAACTAAAGTCTTATTTTAAGAAATTGACACAGCCACCCCAACCTTCAGCATCCACCATCCTGATTAGTTAGCCGCCAGTAACATCAAGGCAAGACTCTCCATCAGGAAAATATGTTACACATTTTGAAATCTCAGATGAGTGTAGGCATTTTTTTTTAGCAATAAAGTATTGTAAAATTAAAGTATGTACCTTTTTAAAAAGATAAAATGCTTTTAAACACTTAATAACCTATAGAATAGTGGAAACATAACTTTTATATGCACTGGGAAACCAAAAAAGTTTTTGTGAGAATGAGATAATGGATATGCATACTGGAAGGGATAAAACCCTTTGATGGCAAGAAATGTATTTTTTGACTCTGCACAACATGCCTCACAGTAGCAAGCATTCATGAGATATTAACGGAAGTTTGAATTGAGAATTAAACTAAAGTTGACATGAATCTGTCTAGTTGTTCCCAGCAGGAACAGGAAGGCAGGAAAGACCTACAGTACAAACTCTTACGTCCTCACGCAAGGAAATTAGTGGTGTGTTGGTTTACCTGTACTGTCTAAGTAGCATAGAGATTTAGAAGTCAGATTATGGTGATGAAAACTGACAAGGAGGTTGGGCAAATTTGGCATGTAGTACCCTAATGTAGGAGTTCAGAGCTGTTCTTAAAAGCCAAAATACACATAGAAGATTGGCAACTCTCAGATTTTTTATACATTCTGTAAAGAGTTGGTGCAATCTTTTGTTAAAGAGAACCAAACAACATCAGGAAAAAAAAAATAACATTTTGAAATGACAGACAGCATCATACCTGATATTGTCTGAACATAATGATTAAATTGATAACCATATTTGTTGATTACACCTCTGAAAGGTAATTTTCTTTTAATTATATTTCATTTTAATTCTAATTTATTAAAATAAAGAAAATTCTGCTTTATGTCTCATTTAGACTTTTAGGTTTGTTAGAAACATGTAGACTTTCCAATCCAGAAATGAATAAATCAATGATACTATTGTTGCAGGAGTTTTGAACTCCACTGTCAGCTTAAACCAGCAACTTCGAGTTCTTGTCCCACGACCAAGAAGATTAAGGAACGCAGACACCAAAAGGATGAGTGAAAGAGTTTCTTGAATAACAAAGCTCTCCAGAAAAGGAGAGGTGGCCCCAAATGGGTAACCCTGTGCTAGGAGTTTGTGGTTTTTATGGGAATAATTCTTTCATTTACATCTCATCTGCCCCTTACTTCCTGAGACCCAATTTTTATTATGCATGGGAGCCCTTGACCAAGGTTACTCCATCTTGAATAGTAATAAGTGCCACAGAAAAGACCGCTGGGAGGGAAGGGAGGAAGGGTAAAACCACAAAGCAAATGCTATGTTAATAATATTATAATAAGCCAAGGTCAAGATGGGACATTTAGTTAAGCTACTGCACCTGCGTTTAAGCAATAAAAAGTTCCTTTAAGCAGTACATCCCGGTTTGAGAGGATGTTCTTAACCGCATTAACCACATTTTCAGCCAACAATTATATAACGGGATGATTCAGGGGGTGTTAAGTCTCCTTGAGACCCTCCCTCTCTGTCTGTTTAACCAACTTCTGACTATCTCTTCTCTCATTATCATTATATTGTGTAATTTGAGAGAGATTTTGAGGGAGGTAAAATCATCAGTTTATTGAGATATTACAATCATGCTTTGCTAAATGACAGGGCTACCTTGTGAGAATGCATATACAGCATATTATTGTATTAAATACTGTAGGCAATTGTAACACAATGTAAAGTATTTGTGTATCTGAACATAGAAGAGGTACTGTAAAAATACTGTATAAAAGGGAAAAAATGGTTCAACTGTATAGGACACTTACCATGAATGGAGCTTGCAGAATGGGAAGTTACTCTGGGTGAGTGACTGAGTGAGTAGTAAGTAATGTGAAGACCTGGGATATGACTGTACCCTCCTGTGGATGTGATGAACACTGTATACTTAGGTTACACTAAACTTATGCAAAAATTTCTTTCTTCAATCATAAATTTTTTTTACATCAGTGAAAAATACACTTTAATCTAAAAGTTTTGAACACTAGCCTTTAGAAAGTTATTTGCAATGTTATTTACAGTCAATCGTATTACATAGCATTTGTAAATAAAGAGGCAACTATGGACACGGAACTATTTAACAGTTGCTTCTTAAACTCAAACTGAAACTGTTTAGGAGAAGAGCAAGAGTTAAAATCACTGCTGGTCAAAAGCATTATATAAACTCAGATTCTGCCTAATTTTCCTAGAGTTGAAAAATGCTGGTTACATTAGGACAGAAGAGGAGGCAAGGGTGTTACTCTACTCCTGACCCATTTTTATGTGCCGCCTCCTTAACTGGCCTGTGCTGGAAGTAAGACTTGCATCTGAATTCTGGACAATTACATATACAACAGGACTTCTTAGTTAAGACATGTTTTTAGAACTGTCTGGATTTTGAATCCATAGGAGGTGGTTTAACCTTGGGGTAGACTTTAAGACATCAATGCTAACAACCTATTAATCATGTTTATGACTGCCCAATCATCATTCTCACCATAGTCAAGAAACTCAAGTGATGCCTGAGGTTTTCTGCATGACTTGATGAAGCCAATTGTCTGCATAATACAACAGAGAATGAGCATTCTCTTTTTTCCACAACTGTGCCAACAACTATTGATCTTTGTCTTTCTAATAATAACCATTCTAAACAATGTGAAGTGATATATCATTGTGGTTTTAATGTATATTTCTCTGAGCATGAATGACATTGAACATCTTTTTTTTTTTTTGAGTTGGAGTCTCACTCTGTTGCCCAGACTGGAGAGCAGTGGCCGCTCCCGGCCACTGCAGCCTCGACCCCACTGGGCTCCAGCGATCCTTCCACCTCAGCCTTCCCAGTAGCCGGAATTACAGGCATGCACTACCACGCCCGGCTGATTTTTTGATTTTCTGTAGAGATGAGGTCTTGCTGCCCAGGCAGGTCTCAAACCCGCGGGCTCAGGCAATCCACTCACCTCAGCCTCCCAAAGACGCGGGATTACAGGCTGAGCCACCGAGCCCGGCTATTGAACATTTTTTTATGTGCTTGTTGGCTACTTGTGTGTCTTCTTTTGAAAAGTGCCTATTTATGTTCTTTGCTCAATTTTTGATGGGGTTGTTTTTTCATGTTGAGTTTTGAGAAGCTCTCATATTTTTTCTTGAGTACCTATTTGAGCTGAGTCAGGCTACCTGTGGTGTCAGCCATGTGCTAATAATTCCTCATTAGCAGTCCTACCTTCTTGGCCTAGTTCTCCATCCTATGGGATATTTGTATGGGATTGACAATTCAAACTATAACATGTGGGTTCCCTCACTTATGAACTTTTGTTTGGGTTCCACTGAAGAAATAGGAAAAGCAGAGAGGTGGGAGTACCATCCTGCTCTCTCCCTATGGTGCAATTTCTGGCAGTGGTTACAGCTTTGTACAACACCAGATCCTGTCAGGTGGCTTTTCCTCCACTGTCCTAATTCTTCCAGGTCCTGGGTTCATTATTTGCTCTCTTTGCCTCATAAAGCATGAGTCCACTGGCAGCTCCACTGGGAGACCCTGATGCCTTAATAACCCATTTTTTTTCCTTTTAAATTCTGTCACTTCTTTAAGTAGATCCTTTATTTATTATTTTTCCATAATGGGTTTCTGTTTCTTTCTGGGAACCCAACTTATCTGTCATTGGTAGGTGGTCACATACAGGCTAGAGTAGTAGTCATCATAACAGCAACAGGTGGATATTATTGCTCAAACACTTTATTTGATGATCTGGTTGGATCAGGGTTGGTTTCATCAAAATCATTGAATTTTATTTCTTCCAAGAACTCAGAGAAATGTGGAAAATATAATTTCTCACGGATCCAATCAAAAATGGAAAGGAATTTTTGCCTAAAATTCATAGGAGTTGTGCTGTTTAATGTAGGTGGATTGAGAGTTGTAGCTTGGACAGTGGCACTGAGCAAGGCAGAGTGGGGAGGGTTGGTCATGGTTTGATTAGTGTCTTCAGTAGGGGCTGTGGGGATGCTTGCTGGTGACATGAGTTTGGTAGGCTGTGGTGTTGAAGAGACTTGTACTGTTAAGGTGATAGATGTGGGTTCTGTGGAAGTCTTGGTGTTTGCTGTGGTGTCGTTGGTGGTTTTTGTGGTGCTTATCACTGTAGATGTGGTGGTTGTTTTTGGAACTCTAGTAGGTACTGCATGGTAAAGTCTTGGTTGGAAAGATAGAATTGGATAACTTTGAAAGGGTGGAGATTGTCTAATAGGTTTCAATGGAGAGGGATGACAAATAATGAGCACTTGGTCAA
Organism: Cephalopachus bancanus; assembly: GCA_027257055.1. Lineage (NCBI taxonomy): Eukaryota > Metazoa > Chordata > Mammalia > Primates > Tarsiidae > Cephalopachus > Cephalopachus bancanus. Next base: position 1,225,824 of record JAPVLO010000030.1, on the reverse strand, counting down.
GGCAAAAAGCAAAAGATAGTGGAACGTGTCCTGGGACAAAGGAAAGGTGAGGTGGTGAATTCAGTCTCAAGCTACAGAGAAGAGGGAAATTTGCTGGAATCCATTTTTCCCTATAGGGTAGTGGTGGTGGCAGCTGGCTATGTAGATGTGGTCTCCTGGGGCCTCTCTGACTCTCATTAGGCTGTGGAGATAAAAGCAAAAACAAAAACAAAGTTTTCTAAAATGGTCATTTAAAGCTCAAACATTAGGATGTACTATATGCTTTTTAAAGTCATACAATAATATTTCACTGAAAAAATAAATAGGAAAGAAGGTATAGAGCAATATGGAAGCCTAGGGACTCAAAGAAAGGTAGGATAGTATTAATATTAAATGAGGAAAAGGAAAAAAAAAAAGAAGACAACCTTGCTCTCTGATGTACAGTTCTCAGAGAAGGCCAAATACCTTGATTGCCTTGACTGCCCTGACTACATTTGGAAATAGTTTCAAATGGAGATAAATGCCTTAGTGGGATTATTTTATCTTACCCCACCCCAATAATTCAGTGAGATTTCAGGCTCTGAACTATTAATTAATTGTGTAACTATTTAATAAGACACTATTATTTGTAACACCTCTTTCTTAGGGCTAGAAGAAGCAGATTTAAAATCTTTTCTTACATGAGTCTAAGATCTAGTAGGATATAATCCCCCAAACTACAATATAAGGCAATACAATAAAAATCCCATGGGAGGTTGTATAGGGTGTTGTTTAGGTGAAGACTCTAGACTCTGAGTGCTAGAGCCAGTCCTTACACAGTTGCAAGCCAACTTGGTGAGTTTCTTAGTTATCTTTGCTTCTGCTTCTTCATTTCCAAATGTTTCTAAAAATAGTTCTTATCTTATATAGTGATACATAGGATTATATGTAATCTATGTAAGGTGCTTAGACATAGAAAGGTATTGTAGGGCCTCAATATAAATCTGATCTATTTTGTATTTTATGAGTGACAAGAATAGTGGCTTGTAGATGGAAGCAATTCAAGAAACAATTGATACATAGTGAAAAAAATTCTAGTAAATTAGAAGAAAAGTTCCACTTTGATCAAAGAGAGAGGATTACGAATTTTCTTGTAGAGAAGGTAGCATTTGAACTAAAGCTAAAATAATAGTATTGAAATGAGGAGAAAGAAGTCAAATGAACAGAGTCAGGAAAGTATAAATCCTATTCTAAGGCAGTCAGAAGACTAATTTGCCTAGAATAGAAGTTTTAGGAAGATGTAAGAGTCTTGTCACTCTCACATTTAACTCCTTGCTTCTGTGTCTGTGCCATGTTGCCCTTGGAAACATCAAACTTTTGGATCAACTTTATACAAACTACCTTCCCTATTTCTACTTCCAGGATGACGAACATTGCTGGAGAATGTCATAATCCCTAAGTTTAGCAAAACACTAGAAATTCACACTGTCTATCTTTATCTGGTGCTTTAGCACAGCTAAACCATTTCCCCCAAAAGGCTATCTTTTCAACATCCAACCTCACTCCTACCCTTATTGCTTGCCTCACACCCAACAGAAGATGATCTTGCCTTCCATTTCACATAATTGGGGCTATCACATGTGAGAGCTTCTTTACTTTGTGCACACACCTGTAAAACTCACCAATACTTATCTGCTCTCTCTTCACCTGTATTCTATATCTATATGTTTTCCCTTTCCCAGGTCTATCCTGTCTTAATTATCACCTTTCACTCATGTGACTTAAACCTGTTTCTAATCCCTGGCTCTGTTCTTTCAGTTTATAATATTGATTTCTATCTCATATATCAAAGAATTCCATTCTCAACCCATTGTACCCCTGTAGCCACCATCATCAGCTTATCTCTTTCCATTCCTAGCCAGATAGCAGAGAAGGATAGACTAGGGTTCCTGTTTCCACTTTCTGATTTCCTATTTACTCTTTATCTGAATCTCTTTTACAAAGATCAGTGATGGCTCAAAAATTCTAAGTCATTTCAGAGGGAACCATAGCCATATTTTATCATATGAGTAGTTTCTTTCTGGCTACATTGATTTGGATCATTCCTGGGTGATTGATCTAAGGACTTCCAAACTGATCTTGGTACTTATCAGGACCTTAGACCATGTGACCAGATGAAGAAAAAGAAGCCAGGTTTATAAAATCTCTTTCTTTTTGTAAATTGAAATTAAAAATATTAATATTGCCCCATTAAAAATAGGAACTAAAATGTGATTATTGTGAATTGAAAAGAGCCAGACAGAGGGCCACAGAGAGAAGCACAGATGCCATGAGAAGCAGACTGGGTTTTAGTGTTGCCTGGGTTTGCTGTGCCAGTTCAAATTTGCGTGTATTCTTGCATTTACTTCCTTTTTCTTAAGATATCTTGAGAGGGATCCTGTTTTTTGCAGCCAAACAGAAAAGCTTATAACACCGTCCAACCTCTTTAACCAGCCCCTTGTCCTCACTTTGACCATGTAGAATTACTTCTAGTTCTTAAGGAGCTCTTTCTGGGGATCCCTGTACCTCCAGCTGAAAACGCTTCACTCTCTCCTTAATTTCCATTCACTTGATGAGCTCATAGTCTTCCTTCAAAATGTTTACGTGGTTTCTCCCCGTCCCAATAATTCAATTTAAAAATTAAAAGAATTATCCAACAAATATCTTCATACAATATACAATCAGCCACAATTTTACTTTTGCGGAGCTCTCCCTGGAGCCCAAAACAAACTTTATCATTTTCTTTTCACAGTGATAGTAATGATTTTGATACTTTTTTCCTCTTTTAGATCACGCACTCTTTTATTGTTATCGAAGGAATGCATTGTATCTTCCTCAGCTTTCTGACTCCAGCATCTTATTCAGTGCCTGGTGTTTTTGTGAATAAAAAGGGTTCGAGGAATTAGAGATAAGTTAGGTGTTTTTACTTTATTTTTTTTTTTTAAAGCGGATTCATTGAGAGGACAGAGAAGCTCCCACAGTGGGTGGGGACCCGATGAGGTTGCCTGTTTTTACTTTTTTTGTGGCTTCAGCATCTTTAATATAATACTTAAAGTCACTTATAATATTGTATAATAGAATAATTGTTAACTGCCCCAAACAATGTCTCGACATTGTTCATCTGTCTATCTTCAGTTCCTGGCACTATGTTTTCAGTAAATGTTTTTGAATACATGGATGTGGACTCAAATAAAATGAAGATCTTAAATCATGACTACCACCATTAAGGAAGTATAGGTGCCCCGAGGAAAGGAGTTAATTAAGTTTTAATCCTTTTGAGTTTGAAAAGCCATGAAAGTTTTAAAACACAGATTGAAATCTCAGAGCTGGAGAAATAGATTTAGAAAGTACCATTGGGTCACACCAATAAATGAGAAAGTAATGAGGAAGAAGAAGTGACTAAGGACAGGAACTTGGAGAGTTTCCTGGAGATGAAGCTGAGAAGATAGTGAATGAAAATAAGGAATAGTCAAAGGGTAGGAGGAAACCCAGATGGCCCAGTGTCATGGAAATCAAGCTCACAGCTGCTCCCTGGACCATAAACAGGGACTTTAAAAATTATGTTTTGGGAAATTGAACTCATGGAGATAAAGTGATTACATTTCAGGATTGTTATTTTCTTATATCCAATAATATTTTATTCTAGTATGAGAAAATTTATATTTGTATACTAATTTTTTTTAGACTTGGATTCTCTGCTTCTTGTATAAATAGGATTCTATACTTTTTCACAGTAAAAAGGATTTGCTTTAAGTTTCATTTGTTTTGAATTCAGCCTTCTGCATTAAAAACATGCCACTACATACAAGTCCCCAAAACGGATGCTTTGTATAAGGCTCCTCAGAGGTTGCCTATCTTCAGCATGAAACAGAGGGTTGTAGACAGAGGAACAAAAACTGCATTTCCTCTCTTATTGTCTCTGAAAAGTATTCTAGTAAACTAAACTCTATCCCATTTTCTCCAACATTCCCAATTTATCGTTCATGGATTTTAAAAAATGTTTAAATGTATTTAGATTTTTGGAAAATAGGAATCAAATGTTTTAATATAGCTAGAGAAGTCATGTTTATCACAGTGTTTGAGGGAATGTTACAGAAAAGACATTTGTTTCAATATGATAATTTGATAATTAATTGTAGTTATTGACTTAAACTTTTTCATCTGATGCATTGATTTTAATTGAATTTACCTTAAAAGCTCTATTTATATATCTCATGTGATTATATATGGTCAAATGATATATAATCACAATAATATGAGAATTTTTAAAAAAGTCTATTCAAGTGGTTTCAGATTTCAACTAGAGTAAGAATCTTCCTAGAATACTGGTTCCCAGATAAGATCAGATTCTTTCCCCACTTAGGTTTTGGATAGGGTCTGAAAATGTACATGCTTAATAAGTAGATCCGGTGTTTCTTAAATAGTTTTTTTTTTTTGAGTTGGGGTCTCACTCTGTCCCCCAGATTGGAGTGCAGTAGCACGCTCCCGGTCACCGCAGCCTCGACCTGCTGGGCTCCGGCGATCCTTCCGCCTCAGCCTTCCCAGTAGCTGGAACTACAGGCGCGCGCTACCACGCCGGGCTAATATTTGATTTATTGTAGAGATGAGGTCTCGCCAAGTTGCCCAGGAGGGTCTTGTACCCGCGAGCTTGGGCAATTCACTCACCTCGGTCTCCCAAAGCGCGGGATTACAGGCTGAGTCACCGAGCCTGGTTTAAATAGCTATTTCATAGAGTGAGACACTCTTCTACTTCAACCTCATCTAAGCTTAGAGAAAATAAACAATTTGTCCAAGGATATTTATATAAATGTCTTAGAATGTCTCAGAACAATGATTTTACTTTATCTGCTCACATTATTGCTAAGGTCTATTGACATATATTTGCTCACTGTGTAATGTCAACTGATTCTGAGTTTCTCTTAGGTAGGTACTGTGCTGTGAAATGAAGACCTAATCTATGATGATCTCAATTTTGATATTTCTATGCCATCTGGCAACAGGCCCAGCAATCAGTGGATTGTCAGTAATTATTAAGAATGAAACAAACTCTGAACCTTCTTTGTTCTCTTGACCCCATCCTAACACTGACATACACTGGGGAAACTGCTCTTTTTCTGAGGTTCATGTTATACTATTGATAATTTTGGCTATGGCACTTATTGCTATTACTTTGCATCACACACACACACAAACACACACACACACACACACACACACACACACACACACACACACACACATATTTGATAAGCATAACCAAATGGTTTTAAATAATTTGAATTACCATAAATGTTTACTGAGAATATGACCTCTCTTTTTCCACTTTTAGTTTTTCCCAAGTGAGTAGCACTTTAGTTTCTAGTCAGTTAACAGGAATATTTTAGGCATAGCCAGTATATTTTCAGACATCAGAAAGGCCTTCTAATGCTAGTTTTTACACATATTTTTAATAATAAAATTATTGTGCAATCCTTGCATTGATATCTCATGTTATTCTTTTACTTTTTTTTTTTTTTTTCCGGTAGAGATGAGGTCTCACTATGTTGCCTAGGCTGACCTTGAATTCCTTCAATAAATAATCCTCCCATCTCGGTTTTCCAACGTGCTGGGATTACAAGTATGAGCCACTGCACCCAGCCTCATGTTGTCCTTTTAAAAAATTTATCATATAGCGCCAACTTTATGCTTTCCAATTTCCTGTAGCTTTAAAACATTTAGTAAGATTAAATTATGTTTTTCTGACAAGTTCATGGAAGTCTTTTGAAAAACAAACTGCCTAGGTTTGGGCAGGTGGATATCAGATTCTACCTGCCTTGTGTCGTTCTCACGACAGTCTACGATCCTACCATGCCCACCAACTACTGGCCAGATGTTTAATCATATATACATGAGAAAGAAAAAGGAAAATAACGATGAGTTCATAGTGACCAAAAGCTTGGCACTGTGTTTTTTTATACAAGGAAGGGACATCATCATTGGTGTCAAACTTTCTTTGAAGTTATAATTAGCAAGAAATATAACAAGAATATTTAGGACTGAGGGAACTTACCGTGAAATGTGAAATAAAAGCCAATAGACTCAAGATAAAAGTTAAATTTGTCATTCTTTATTGTTGCTCCTGAAAAGAGACCAGTGATTGTTCTTGGTTAGTCAAATCGATCAATAGTATTTTTCTGCATTTAGAAAAAAAAATTTGAATGAATTCTACTATTTGTTATGCAATATGATGAAGAAGCACCACAGTCTTTAAAGATGTATTGAGATTTTTGGGCAAAGGAAGCTGCATATATACACAGCAATATGGTCGTGTTCGTGATTTTTTAAAAATAACAAAATGATGTTATTTATTTTATTTTATGAAAGGCAAGCCTTAGATAATTGTTAAGAGTACATTTAAAAAATAAAAGCATTTTTGGAAACTCCTTGCTGCTTCTAATGGTGACTACTTTGGAGGAACATAACTTATTATTTGGATGTACTTTTGGTATGTTTTCTTTAAATTGCCAAAACTTATAGGCTTCTGTAGACTTAGACTTGTGACCTGGATATTGTCAATGTCACAGAACTATTATTAAAAAAACTAAACTTCTTAATACAAGTATTGTGTTATTATTATTTGGTTAATTTGAAGAGAAAGTAATTGTACAACGTGTATCTTTCCTTTAACATCACTCTACTGAAATACTGATTTATTCCCCAAGTGATTCCCAAAGCCAATTATTGTCCAACAGTGTTTGAAATAGGAAAAAAGACACTTTGTTCTTAATTTGTTTATAGTCACAAGGACATGGCACCCTCTGTTCTAAGAAGGCAAATTTCATGTACCATTAGGATGACAAGCTGTCTTGGGGTCAGTATGGTGTCTGTCATCTGTTCTAGCCTTTAGAGTGACAAGGAAGAGAGGACCACTGATTCTCCAGTTGTATGTGCATGAGACGATCCCCTTAAAATTGCTTTTTTGTAATATGCTTCCTTAAAAGCAATTTAACAATACATAAAAATTGGAGTCAGACAAGAACAATAAAAAAGCAAATGTATCTTTATGAATCTTATAAGACTCTCCTATTCATGATTGACTTTAGAGATCAAAGTATATCAGTAGAAAGATCAAGACTGTGAAATTGAATGTAAATTGTACAACTGATTAACAAGAATGTTCTTGACACATTTTTTTCAGAAATTTTAAGGTGTGGCAAGTTTACTGCTAATAACATTTTTAAATGAAAAATGCATCTTAAATTTTTAGGTAGCATGACTATTTCTATTAAAAGCTATGAATATGACATTCTTGAGAATATGAACAAAAATTAGACTGCCAAATCAAAATCCTTATATTTCTAAATACCTACCTTGGTGAACGTTCTTCTTTGGAGCAATCAAGCTGTTGTTTAATTTTTGTTCTTGCCAGACATTCAGTTTAGGTAGCCACAATTTGAAAATTCAAGGAGAAAAAGAACTCACAAAAAAAAGTTCTCTTCTTAAATACCTCTCTCTGGATTTCTATTGGAGTTAAGGTTGAGAAAAGGTTCTGTAAAGAATATCCATACAGATATGGATATTCTTTACAGAAACAAAGAAATAATCATTGTAGTTGCCAATTTGGCAACTTCATCTATAGAACTGTAATCCAATCACTGCCTAGCAAGCTGTGGTTTTCAGAGTTGGCTACACATTACAATGACCTGGGAAGCTTTTAAAGTATCTCAATTCTCAGACCTTACCCCAGAACAATTAATCAGAAGTTATGGAGCAGGAAGACAGGCAAAAAAAGATTAAAATTCCCCAAATTGTTGCAAAGTGAAGCTTTGTCTGAGAACCAAGACTGTAAAAGGGTGTAGATTCTGGAATTTCCCTGTGTTTACACGTGCCAGAACTGACATGTATACAATTAAGAGTTGGTTTATTTGGGAAGAAGGAATTTGAGTAATGGAAAGAGAAGGCAGTTGAAACAAATACTTGTCTCAATGTTGGAAATAACAGGAAAGATCCAGTGACAGGAGAGTATTAGGAAACAGAGCTCTTGCAGTTTGTTAATCTTAATGTGATATTTATTTCCTAGATGTGCAATTTTATTTAAGGGTACTGTACACAGGCATATGAGCTCATTACAATATTAAGTATATGGAGGTTACTTAATACACTTTACTGAAACTAATAATAAATATCTGGACTACTTAAAGGATAATAAACTCTCCAATATATGTTGGGCTCTGTTAAGTATGCAGTATTATCACCATTATTTGAATAAGATTAATGGATACAATGTACACTAACTTAGCAAAGATAAAATATGTAGGAAATTACACAATCTAGTTTTAATTTATGGCAAAATAATATAGTAAATTAGATAATAGTACGTTTAAGGTGAATGTAGTTATGGAGAAATTTATCCATGTGAGATAAAATCTATTCAGCTAAGAGAAAATTACATTATGTTGCAAGACATTTTACTTTATTTTCTAATGGCTATAATTAGTTGCATTTTTACCATGTCCTGGGCTGTGTGCTAATCACTTCATGTAAATTAGCTCACTTTATCCTCAAAACAACACAAAGTTGTAATTTATGTATACTGTTATTTCCAGATTGCTGATTAGATAATAAATCACAGAGGAGTCAAGTAACTTACTCCCATCCACATAAGTAGCTAAGATAAGCATTGACTTTAAATTTGTCATATTTCAGGATTTTAATTTTTCCCCTATTGTGCTATTTTGTCTCTCAAATCCAATTGATTTGTAATCAATTAACTAATTAATATATTTTTAACAATAGCACTATTGAAGCTGAATGTAATACATTCAGTAATACATGAAATCAATCTAGGGAGTAGTAAACAGAATTTAAAGAACGAATAGAAAAGAAAATATCAAATTGCATTACATATAAGTATTTTTCAGGAAAGATTTTATGGTGTGAGTGTACTGGGCTATTATGTAAAATATGTTTTCTGTCAGTTGCAGTCAATAAAATGTGAATCTTTTGTTATAGGCTGGTTTTGTGATTGTGTGTAGGATTCAAGTCAGGTAGTCTGAGGTGAAATCTCAACTGCCCTCTTTATTAGTTATGTTTTGTATGGCCAGCTACTTAATCAAATTATGCTTCAACATTGTCATTTATAAAATAAGATAGTAATCATTCTACTTCAAATATTATTCTAAAAATTAAGTGAAATAAAACATATAAAAGACTTACCCTTATTATACATAAATGTTCATCTTTCAGTGGGAATTCCTTCCATCAATCAATTTAAAAGATATTCTAGTATGATGAATCGCTAATAAAGGGCTAAAATACATTTAAATTTAAAAAGTGATATAAATGCTTTTGTGGGTGATGGGGGAATTAAGTTGGAATTGATCTTGAACTACCATATTGACTTTGCCTTGTGTCTTTGTTAATGATGACAAGTTGGCAATTAGAACTCGTGTGTACAATTTGTTAATTTGTTGATTATTTTTACACAATTTTGTTGCTGTACCGTTATATGACCCAGGAAATATTTTAAGTTAATATTGAATACTTCTTGAATTGTTACCCTTTCTAGTAATGTGCTCATTTTGTGAAAAAGATAAACCAGTTTTCTTTCTGCTTGATGCTTAAATTGTTTTGATACCCAGTTTGTTTTCAGCCAAGTGTTTTAAGTACAAGGTGTGATTTGTAATTGTAAGGATCACTGGCTATGAAGGGATTATGAATGAATGTTGTCAAAATTAAAATAATTTTTGCATGGGTCATAACCCACCAATGATTAGAGTTTCAGAAGCAGGCAGAAGGAAGCACACTTCTTTTAAAAACAACAAATGTTATTCAAGAGAAATTTTAATTAAAACCTGACTTTAAAAGATCTTGACTAGATGCTTTCTAAAACAATAGGTAAAGCAACAATTGCCTTTTGTTTTAGGAAATTCAAGTTGCTGGTGTAGTCTCACTGTTGTTAGTGAATAAAATTATTCAGCAGTTAAAAATCTTTTAAAAAAATAAATCTGTATCTGGTAGTATTAAAGGCAGTAATTTAGGTTTTTCTCTCCCATTTTGGTGTATCTTTTTTTCCTTCAGTCTGTCAGTTTTTACATTATATATTTAGAGACTATGCTTTAAAACAAATTAAAATTGTTAGCTTGTTATTGAATTGATTCTTTTGTATTATAAAATATGCCTTATCTCCAGTAACACTTTTAATCTTTAAATCTATGCTTTCTCTTAATAGTCAGTTAAATCAGCTTGCTTTTGGTCAGTATTTGCATGGTATACCTTTTCCCATTTTTTTCTTTCAGTGAGTCTGTGTCTTTATGCTTAAGGAGAATCTCTTACAGGAAATATATAATTTTAAAAATTTGTCTAATGATCTTTGTCTTTTATTAGATAAGCTAGATTGCTTATATGAAAGTACTAATGTCTTTATCTTTAGACTTATCATTTTACTATTTCTCTATGTGTCCCATATGTTATTCTTTTCTTTAAGATTAATCAGATAACTTGCTCTTATTTCATTTACCTTATATTAGTTTTAATTTTTTAAATCAATACATTATCTTATTATTATTTTAGTAATTATGCTAGGTATAAAATCATGCATCCTTGATTAATTAAAATTGATCTTAATTTAGTACTTTTATAACTTACCAGTCAATGCAAGGCCCTCATAACAATTTGATTTATTCACTTTCAATCTTTATGCTAATATTGTACTGAATTCTAGTTCTACATATATATTAAACTGCCCGACATTATTTATATTTAAAAATGCTCATTATTTATTTAGATTTACCCACATAATCATCCTTTCCAGTTCTTTTCATTTCTTCCTGTATTTCACATTTCCATCTGAGACCATATTTCTGCTGTTTGAATATCTCCTTTTGACATTTTTTCATTCTAAGAGATAGGGCAATTTTATTAATAAGACACGTAGGCACCTTCTTCAATTTAAAATGACATATGACTTAAAGTTTATGACACAACTCTCCAATTCATTATGTAAAACACAAATAAATAACAGCAAAGGGTACACCCTGACCAAAACATATATATATAAGTCAAATGGGCCTGTAAGTCAAATGAGTCCAGCATTGGCGAACTCATAATTTACTATTGAAAACAGAGAAGTTTACTCAGAAAAGTCTGAATCAAGGAGGAAACTGGAAATTCCTCTGCTTATGAGGGCTACCTTTTTGAGGCAGAGTATTTTTTATCATCTTATCACAAATTTTGGAGACTTCAACTTTTAGAAAATAACTGGGGAATTAGGGAATGAGAGCTTTTATGCATATTTCCATGGTACACTGAAAAATAGCATTGCTTTGGTAAGAATGGGACAGAAAACTCCTGGTAACTGTGCATTTTTGAGATAGTAGTTTGCCATGCATTTCTCTCTTTAGTGTCAATTGGAGTTGAAGAGGCAGCCTTCGTGCAGCAATGCTCAACTGTGTGAAAGCTGACTAGATATTGGAAATTGTTCTAGTTGTTTTGCAATTAATATCCTCTGGGGCAGTGAAATATAATCCTTCCATGAAAGAGGGCAGGGAACTGAACATCAAGTTAATCAATCATATACAAATATCTAAAAGAGAGGTTTCTTTCACAAATAGAGATTATATACCCATTAATTGGCAAACACCAGCTCTTGATAAATTTCCTCTCATTCATGTATAAGTAAACTAAATATTTAGTTGGATGTAAGAATATGCCTATAAAATAATCTGTATAGAAAGGAATAACAAAATGAGATAAGAAAAATTAAAAGGGTAAGATACAATTTCAAAGACTATGACAGCAAAGTCTGCATTTGAGGTGGTAAATAGAAGAATCAACATTATTTAAACTTAAGTTATAAATGTAAAGTACAATTTGAGAAGTTCTCAAAGGGCACTGATGGAAAAGACACACACGCAGAGAAACAGAATGCAACCTGTAGACCTAAATGCATTCCTGAGGAAGTGCACAAGCTTTTGGAAAGGAATAATCAATAAATAAGTCAGAGAAAATATCTTAGAGTACATTGCCAAGGAGGTCATAACATTTCAGGGGAGTTGATGACGAGGAGCCAAGTGTGGTTTTATGCCCAACAGCCCTGCAAAATAGGTTCGAAGGTTAAGAAAATGAGGATTGGAAGGTTTTGGTAACTTGTCCGAAGTCAGGCTCTAGAATGGGCGCTTGGGCCCTTTATTATAAGAAAAATAAATTGGAAATATGATGTCTGTATTATTATTTGAAAATCCTGAAGTGACCTAAGTGACCATTTTGAGATTCAGCTACTCAAAGTTGTCACCTGTCTCTGAAGCTTATAGTTTTTTAGCGTTCTTCCACCATTTCTATAGCTGTGCTGTCCAATGCAGTAACTACTATACACACATAGTTACTGAGTATTTTATATATGGCTATTAAGACCAAAGAACTGACTTTTTAATTATATTTAATGTTACTTAGTTAAAATCAACTTTAAGAAATCTACATTTCTTAAAGACTACAGGCTAACATATTGAAGAGTGCAGATGTGGAAGATATATATAGAAAGTCTAACATATGTTTAATAAGAATATCAGAAGCAAAAGAAGAGAGAATAAGGCAAAGGCAATCTGTTTGAAGAGATAACTCATTTTCAAAATTGACGAAAGTCACTAATCCACACATAAAATCAACAAAAAAAATTTTAAGTGAGCATAAAAAATCTTTTAGGAACATCTCAGTGATTCTGAAGAAAATCAAATACCAAGAGAAAAATATTAAGAGGAGAAAGAGAATAAAAGAGAGATTACCTTTAAACAAATAGTATTTGCTGACAGTTGATTTCTGAACTACAATGAAAAAAACATCAATGTGATAAAAAAGCTCCTATTCTATTATTTCTTACTCGGAGAAAATATCTTTCAAGAATGAAAATAAAACAAAGGCATTTTAAGACCAAAATCAACAAAGTCAGCTTAGAACTAAAAATGCTTCCAATGGAAATTACAAAATGGCCACATAAGTAAGGCGAGAGATACAGGAAGAAGCAAGAGCAAAGAAAATAATAAAAATGTGGGCAAAGCATAAGAAAAAAATTGTATGTAAAGCACAAAAAATTTTTCTCGTTGACTCTCCTTTTTTCCTTTATTTCTGTTTCTTTCAACAATTTAACATTGTACTTCCCATGTTATGTTGAAACTGTTTACCTATTGTAATGGATTTTGTACCTCTTTGATCAGGGGTCTGTATGAACGTGCCCAATAAGAGCTAACATAATGTTTGTGGTAAAGAGAAATAAACAAAAGAAATGGAGCAAATAAAGTTATCAACATTTTTTTATCGGGGGACAACTCATGACAAACTTTCTCAGTTTTTTGGTCTGATAATAGTTTTATTTTGTCTTATTTTTGAGGGATATTTTCACTGGGTATATAATTTAGATTTTCAATTACTTTCTTTCAGCACTTTAAACATCTCTTTCCATGTTTCCTGGCACAATGCTTATTGGGCTTTTTTTTGGATTCTGGAGACAACATATCCCAAATTTGAGTGAATACCTGATCTCAATTTACTGAGTAACACAAACAACTGTTAGTTCTGAGTGGGGATTAGTGCAAAAGGGGACTCCACAACAAGTCTAGGCTGTAGTGCTAGCTTTTCTTTAGCGGGTCTTGTGACTCAGCAGATGCAATGACAATCAACATACTTGTGGCAAATAGGGACACTGTATGGATTGGAGAATTACAGTGAGACCTACAGTTCTGAAGGAAATTCATTCCTTCTTCTGCAAAGAACTGTTTTGAGAAACATCTCCCAGACATCTGATGTCAAGTTGATAAATTGTACTCCATCCATCACAGAGAAAAAATAACTTATCTGCACTGAAATAGATATATGCTCTGGATATGAATTTGCCTTTTTATCTATGAATCTTCTGTAACCTCAATCCATGAATTTATATAATTCTGTATTTATTAATTTTGCATCAAGAAACTCATTTCACAGCAAAAGAATGTGACAATGAGCTCACACACGAAGCTCACTCTTCTTACCATAAACCTCATCACATAGAAGCAACTAGTTTAACAATACAGTACAATGGCCTACTGAAAACTTTATGTTGCCAGTTGAGAGTATGCATCCTGCAAGAATGAGGTTCTGTTTTAAAGGATGCAGTGTATGCTTTGAATCAGTAACCAACATATGCATCCAGCTCTTCTAAGGCCAGAATTCATGGGAACTGGGATCAAGGATCTTCTCATGATTATAACTAATAGCTCATTCACTCACTGATTCACTCATAAGCTGTTGTTCTCTGTCTCTGCAACTTTGAGCTATGTTAGTTTGGAGGTCTTGGTTCACAAAGGAGGAATTAGGACAAGTTGGTTTCCTCATTTCATTGAAAAAGGACTAGGGAGTTATTCTACAGATTACTAAGGGTGAAACTGGCTTGCTATTAAAAAGGGAAACAAAGAGATGCATGTCTGAATCCAAGGGATTCTCTAGTGCCTTACTTTTATGTTCATGTCCAATAGTAAAAATTAGAGGGAAACTACTGCAACCAAGAAAGTGCATGACCACTGAGGATTTAGAAACTTCAGGAATGAGGGTTTGAATGAATTCATTAGGGGAAAAAAAAAATCCTTGGTCAGTGTTAAATCAGTTTGTGGTTTTCCCAACATTTGCAAGAATAGTCTTTTTAAATTCTCTCAGAGATGCCAGGACCAACCTTATATCATTCCTCCCTAATGGATGGGTCCCAGACCAAAAGTACCTTTCTTCTATACTTAGAGATATAGCACCAGCCAAGAACTTCTGCTTTTTCACAGCTTTACTTTTATAACGAGGGGTCCCTCATGCAAACTTCTAAATTTTAATAGTTTGAAACATTGCCTTTCTTCCTTCAGCCCTGAGTGTTAGTTTCTTTCTACAGTTGCTACCTCCATGATACCCTAATGTTCTCATTTTGCTTTTTTAGTTACCCAGTTAACAATTCTTAATACCTAGTTAATGATGCTTGGCAATAATTTCTCTCTATTAAAATTAACTGGCATTGTCATATCTCCTGACAGGACCATGACTGCTGCAAACCCAAGAGTCAACACTTTATCAAACATTTTTAAATTAAGCTGTTTGCCTCAGCTGACCACTTCTCCCCATCTGCACCCTGAGATCCCACCCTAGTCTAAGTTCCTACTTTTCTCATCAGGACTCCTGCAACAGCCTCCACTCTTGTTCTCCTAACAGTTTGCTATCCATAGAGCAGCCAGAGTGATGAAATTTTGAAAACGTTAATCAGATAATTCTATTTCCTCATTCAAAGTTGCAATGACTTCTCATTCCTATTTGGAATAAAGCTCTAAATCCAAAGCTCTTGATGGTGTGTTCTCTTTCTTCTTATATTATCTCCCTCTACTTGCTCTTCTCTCACTGAGTGAAAACCATATTAACTCTCTGTGGCTTCTCTTGCATGCAAAATCCATTGCTGCTTGAGATCTCTATGCGGTTAATCCCCTTTGCTTTGAATACATTTTCTTTAGATCATTTCATACCTTTCATCTTTCTTTTCTTTTCTTTTTTTTTTTTTTGAATTGGAGTCTCACTCTGTCGCCCAGACTGGAGTGCAGTGGCCGCTCCAGGCCACCACAGCCTAGACCTGCTGGGCTCCAGCGATCCTTCCGCCTCAGCCTTCCAAGTAGCTGGAACTACAGGTGCGCGCTATCACACCCGGCTAATTTTTTGATTTATTGTAGAGATGAGGTCTTGACAAGTTGGCCTGGCGGGTCTCGAACCCACCAGCTCAGGCAATCCACTCACCTCAGCCTCCCAAAGCGTGGTATTTCAGACTGAGCCACCGAGCCCGGCTTGGTCTTTTCTTTATCAGAGAGCTTCTCCCTGATAAAACAGCCAGTCACTACTACTATCTCCCTCCACATTCTTTATTATTTTTCAAAGCAGTCTTACTTCTTAAGTTTCATTTATGTGTGTCAATTTTCTTTACGTCTCACTATAATGTAAGCTGCATGAGGACAGTGACTTTTTCCACCTTCACTACTGCTATTTGTTCAGCTACTTAGAACAGAGCATTAAGAAAATATTTTAAAAACTGGACTTATTTTAGGTATCTTTCACAAGTTTTAATTTATATGTTTGATGGCAATGTGGGAAGTCAGGTGTCCTGAAAGAAAAATGTAGTAGTATACTTCAACCGTCAAAAATGGAAAGATATAGCTCTCATAACATAATGAGACTATTTCTTAAATAGTCGCATTACTATACTTCTGATTAAAACTTCAACTCAAAGTTAGAAGCAATAGAAACTTGAAAATCTCAACCATCAGCCTCTTATGACTAATATCTGAAACAATCTCCTATCTCTTTCCTAGCTTGAAAATGATTTTTCATATCAAATTTTAAGATTTGTTCCTCATATGTCAGATATTTAGATTTGCTAGAGAGACCTTTATTCTCTGAAACTGAGCAGCTCGTATTAAAGCCTATTTAAAAGTAATGATCAGATCATCATACTCAGGAATTTTCAGGAGGCATGCTGTGGTTAGGATTAGGATTCTTTAGTTTCAATATTTATTAACATATTATTTTAGGCTTTGTACCTGGATGATGGGTTGGCATACTGAAGAGAATATCCTGTTGCTGCCTCTTAGTTTCATAATCCCACATGTCAAGTTCAGACATCTCATTGCATTTTTTTCTTTAATTACCTCTTTGGTCTCATGGAACAAGGCCAGACTTCTGACAGCACTAATTTTTGGGGGGTAACATAACTGAGGGCACACTGGTGGCTCTGATAACAACAGTGGAGGCTTCATGTTGTTGCTCAACTCTTTATTTTCACCTATTGGTACAATGATTATGGTGGCAGTTTCACAATTTCTTTCAAGAGTTTTTCTACTAAAAGTTCAGATCTTTTGGAATATCTCATGCTTATCCAAAAATGGAAGAAATTTTATCCAAAAGTCCCTTTGCAGTGGTGTCAGAAGCAGTAGTTACAGTGGTAGTGGTGGTGCCTGTTGTTGTGGTTGCTTCTGTTTTGGGTGCCGGAGTAGGGACGGCAGGAGGAGCTGGAGTATTTACAGGGAAAAATGGAGGTCCAGGTGGATAGGGTATTGGTTGGAAAGGTGGCTGTGGATAACCTGTGTTGTAAAGGAAGGGAGGAGGAGGTGGTGGGATTCTTCCAGGAACATAGGGTGGAGGAGGTGGTGGTGGAATTCTCCCAGGACCATAGGGTGGAGGGGGGTGGGGGTGGGGGTGGATTCCTTCCTGGAACATAGGGATAATATCCTGGGGCAAAAGGAAAAGGTGGTGGAGGAGGAGCCAGCGGTCTAGGTGGATACGGTCCCCAGGGGCGTCTGTGACTCTCACCAAGCTGTAGGGAAAAAAGATGCCAATAATTTAAAATCAGATGTTTCGCAGTAAAACATAGAGGTAATATACTTTCTATGTTAGGCAGAATTCTAAGATGGCCACAAGATTCCTGCTTCCTGCTGGTGCATGCTGGCCTGATCTTATTAAGTGAGCCCTTTTAAAACAGGCTCTACAGTGTCTGAGACAGAAGAAGTGAGAGGATTTACAGGTGCAGCAAATGTTCTTCTATTGGCTTTGAATCAAGGTGCCATTTATGGGGAGGACCAAATGGCCATACATGGAAGATGGGCTGTAGGAGCTGAGAATGCCCTTTGGCTCATAGCCAGCAAGAAAGTGGGGGCCTCAGTCCTACATCCAAGAGACTGAAACCTGCCAACAACCATACAAGCTTTAAAGAGGATTCTGAGCTGCAGAAAAACAAACAAAAACCATACAGTCCTCGTAACACCTTCTTAATGTTTGAGACCTAAGCACAGAAGCCTACTAAACCAAACTCAGAGTTCTGGCCCAAGAAACTGTGAGATAATAAATGATTTGTTAAATCTACTAATTTGTGCTAATTTGTTATATAGTAATAGAAAACTGTACATATGTGTGAGTCATGAAATCTGAATGTCTAAGAGGGAGGACCCCAAAAAACTGGAATTGTCTTTTTTGAGGGTGGGCCCCTTGTAGTACACTCAGAATTTATTCCTCCAGACTAAACAGTCAACCAAAGTTTTATCTGGAAGTTTTGAGAAGGTTGTACCATGATTTGCAGAAGAATCATCCCGAGTTGTGGCAAACAGGTGACTGGTTCTTCCACTATGACAATGCACCTGTCTTGTGCATTGACTTTTTTTTTTTTGTTTCCCTGAATATAAAAACTCCTCAAAAGGAATGTTTTACCCATGTGGAAAAGGTGAAACAAAAAACGATAGAAGCAGTAAAAGGCATCAAAATCGATGAGTTTAAAAACTGTTTTGAGCAGTAGAAAAAGCATCTTTATGGGTGTATTTTATCAAATGGAGAGTACTTTGAAGGTGACTGAAGTTTAAAAATGTAAGAGTCAGTATGCAATTATAAATAAATTCCATTTTTTGAGGGGTCTTCCCTCATATACTTAAGAACAATATTTCTTTCTTGCCCTCTGAATACCTAGGCTCTCAATGAAAACTGGGATAGTACTGTATGGAAGAGAAATACCATGGGCAAAAATAATATCCTTTGCCTGTAGTAGAGTCTGTCATTGAAATAAATTCCAAATGGAAGTAAATGCCATTACAAGATGAAAAATATGACTCTTTATATCTAATTCAAGAGTTCAGAGTTGTTCCAGACTGTGAACATGAATAAATTGTGAAACAGATTATTGAGCACCTACTTTGTGCAGCATGCTAATGTGGGAGCCTTTCGGGGATATATATAAACACGTCTTATGGAAATCTGCAGACTGAGTAGTTCCAATAAAAGTTAGTGCAAACATTGTGTAAAGGGAAATGGAGTGAAAGTCTCTGGATTTTCACACTAGCGTTTGACTTCTGCCTCTGTCACTTGAAGGTTGTGTGAATGTGTAATCCTTGTTGAGTATCTTTCCTCATCAGGAAAATGATGTTCACAAAAGTATCCACCTCCTAGGGTTGTTGTCAGATTTGTTATGAGCTATTACCTGTAAAGTGCATAGGGCGGTTCTTGGGCTAGGTAAGGTCGACATAGAGTACAACTTTTTAGACATAAAAATAACTGAAAAGTAGTACAAGGAACATAGACATTAGAAATTTAGAGTGATTCCCTTTGGACAAAGGAAAAATTGGAGATGGTCTCAAGGAGAAGGCGACATTTGAAATGAGGTGTAAAGAATATAAAACAAGGAGGGGGCAGGCCAAGTGGAGGAAAAATATGCAAATACTCCAGGATAAGAAAGAACAAGTCTCACTCGACCGATGGTAAGAAGTCCTGGTTGCTTGGAGCAGGTGGGTAAGGATACACAACGGCAAACACTTTTTGTGGTCTTCAGTTCTGTCACCTACTTGTTTAGCCCATTGCCCTTGCTAATTTCAAGGCTTAGTATTACCATAAACCACCTCTCTCCTTAATTTCTAATTGCAGGTCTTTACTGTGGTGGAAGGTATCACCAGCACTGTACCATCACAAACTTAGGGTCCTTCAGTGCCACCTGAAACACTTTTGAGTATCTTAGATAGGCTCTATCCCCTTCCCCAGGGGCCTGTAGTTTTCCAACTTGATGTGAGTTTTAGCAAAGTTCTCTACCTTGTCCTGAGTCATCATCCTCCCCCATACGATGGCTTTCCTTCTGCTTCACTAAGATACTGCAAACAATTGGAAATGGAGTTCCTTGATTTAGCGGTTACACAACCAAAAAGTCATTGATATCTAGATATTGTTTTTCTTTTGCAAGTGTTTTCTCAGGGACTTGGCTCTGTTAATTTTCCCTTTTACTCCCTATAACTGCAATAGCTGCCATTTTGCTGGCTTGTTTTCTTCAGAAAACAACTATTACTTATGCTCAACTCACCTTTTCTGCCCCAGTTCTAGCAGCTTTGCATCCCATCCCCTGAATTTAAGTTGAATTACTTGTTGTTTCTCCTGTTTCTACTTTAATCTAAGTTATTTATTTTTACCTGAATTATTGTAATGACCTCTTGATTATACCTCTCAATTCTACATTTTCTCCCTTCACAAAGGAAATATCAATTTTTATAATTCTCCTGCTTATTACAGTTTCACTTTCAACTATGCATACCCTCATTGTTATCAATTTCTTCTTACTTCTTTCCTGCTGGGCAAAGCTCTATGAAAGGGTAGCCTAGATTTGCCAACTCCACTTCTCACTTCTTATAGGCTCTTCAACCTGGCTTTTGTTCTCAACATGCTAGTAAAAGTCTTTTATTGATACCACCGACGAAACAACAACAACAAATACCAAGGCACTTCTGTGAGACCAGGCCTTATATCTGTCTTCTCTAGTTAGTGACAGCTCTTTGGGATTATGGAGGGCATTTGACTAAAAGGTTGACAATCCAAAAACTAGTCAGAGTATGGAGAAGTTCAAGACTTGAGTTTAATTGTTGAGAAAACACATTCTTAATGTAGGAAAATATGTCACATCTTTTTTTGTTGTTGTTGAGATAAAATTAGCTGAAAGTACTGTTGCATGCTAAAGACATTCTAATATTGATCTAAATATTATGTAATTAAAATTATTCATAATAAATAGCTTTTCTTTCCTAATCTCTTAACCCAATCACAGTGGTTAGTTCTTTTCCACAACTGACTAAAGGTAATAAGCTCAGTAAACATTATGAAAATACTATGCTAGGAAGAAATATTACCTTCTCAAAGGGCTAAAATTGGAGTTAATATCTTATATTCCTTGTTTTAGGCAATAATTTGAATCAGAATGTATTTATATTTTAATGGAATTAATAGTAGTCAGACTTGCTTTGAAAATTAAATGAGATAATGTATGTAAAGCATTTGAAAAGTTACCTATAACAAAGAAATCACTCAAAAGATGACAGTCTGAATATTACTAGTTATGCTGCTCACAAATATGCGCACACACACACACATATGTATGTATGTATATATATATATATATATATATATCTGCAAAGGACATGTTATCATTTACATTTCTAATATTCAGTAATTATTTATTATTCATGAGTGTTATATAATTAAACTAGAGAAAGGCTTACTTCTATTTAAACTGCTTTTGTTAAATTGCTTATATTATTGGAAAGCTCTCTTGCAAATTTATTTTGTAAAAAATTATTATTTAGATAATTCAAGCCAGATATTTAAAAATAATATGATGTTATCTAGTATTCTGAGGACATAAAAATACTGGAAATCAGTTTTTTGATCCAGTTAGTAAGATATAATATGAACTTTCAAATATGTCAGTATGTTGTATTGGCTATTAAAAATTATGTCCATCTATAACACACTCAGTAATATGACCATGGCCAGACTACCTTGCTGTAGAATGACCTGCTTTTATTCAAGTTTCTGAAAATAGATGGAAGAGGCATTGTTTTATATTTCATATTTTAGAATGATGAATTTTATGTTGCTTACTTTGTGGAAGTCCTAGTTTTCTTCTTTCAAAAAAAAAGCTTTCATATTCTTTTATTTGATATAATGGATTCTATAATTCTTTGGTAAAAATTATTCTGGAATATTGAAATAAATCTATTCCTACTTGAAATTGAGTATCATTGCATACTTTCTAAAATGTGTTTTTTTATTCCTTGTAACTTTGTTTGATATTTAGTAGCTTCAGTTGTTCTTAACCTAGTTATTTATGCAAGTTAGGCATTAATATAAATGTTTGATATTTTCTCAAAATTTAAGAAGCGCAGATTCTATTGGATCCTTGGCAAAATTCAACTTCCCAGGTCTCATTATGAGATACTCTTATTCATGCTGGGATGAGGACTTTAATACCGTATTTTAATTAAAAGAGTCAGATGACTGGTGTAAATGATGTATGAATTACATGCTGAGAACAATTGTTCTATTTTAATTATCTCATTTTGTCAAGTTTACTTACTTGAATGATTGCTAGAGTATGAGAACCCACATACATACATATCTGTGTAACACAGTCTGATTTTATAGACCTAAGCTGCCCAATATAGTAGCCATCAGCCATGTGGGGCTATTTAAGTTAAATTAAATGTTAAATTTAAACACCAGAATAGTGTTTCATCAGTGCTTCATAGCTACTAATACGCAAGAAAAGGTAATATTATCAATGTAAAAATAAATCTGAAGTAATGGATGATGAGAAAGATATTAAATTGTGATAATGTTTAATGATACTTACTATGAAACATGCTACAAGAGCCCAAAGGCCCAAAATCAAAGATGGTGGTTTCATCCTTATGGTTGCCCCTGAAAATAAACACAAAGACTGATCAGTAATTTTTAAAATTAAAAGGTTCTAGTTGGAATATGTCTCAACACACAGGATATAATGTAGTATAGATATACTACCTTTGCATTTTTAGAGAATTTGCATAACATTATTTTAGATTCAATATTAACTTGGAGCTATATTGGCAGGCTTATAAAATTGACTATAAAGTGATGGAGCTAGTTTTTAGTTCTTGTAAATTAACACTTGTAACTTGTTAACTAACTTGTAAATTGACTTGTAACTTGTAAACTAACACAGGAGAGAGTATCACAGAGTTGTTTGTAAAGTGTTCTGAGCAATAGAAATTCGTAAAGATTTTGTCTTTAGAAGTAACTACTAGCCGGGTTCGGTGGCTCAGCCTGTAATCCCGCGCCTTTGGGAGGCTGAGGTGTGTGGATTGCCTGAGCCCGCGGGTTCGAGACCCGCCTGGGCAGCAAGACCTCATCTCTACAATAAATCAAAAAAATCAGGCGGGCGTGGTAGCACATGCCTGTAATTCCGGCTACTTGGAAGGCTGAGGTGGAAGGATCGCCGGAGCCCAGCAGGTCGAGGCTGCGGTGGCCGGGAGCGGCCACTGCACTCCAGTCTGGGCGACAGAGTGAGACTCCAACTCAAAAAAAAAAAAAAAAAAAGAAGTAACTACTTTGAACTGTACACTTATTTACATTTAAACACTTTGGTATTTTAAATAGAAGATACACTACTTTATAGATTTCGATAGACTTGTGTTTGAGATGTTAACATTTTTAACTAGATTACATATTATGAATTTAATTTCTTGGAACACCTCTCCAATAAGGTAAGGAATCACCCTTAGATGCGGTCTAAGGGGTAAGAGTCACATAATATATCTTTCAGTTTTCACAATATTTTACTAAGTTATTTTAGTCCATAATGAGTGGTCTCAAAGTGGTTTGATAAATCCATATATGAAGGATCAAAGACCAGGGAAGAGAACACAGAGGTATCCAGGTATTTACTTTCAATTAGCTCAGAATTTGAAATACATTTCAAGTACCTGATAGCCCAAGCTCTAGGAAAGCCACTCCATGCACTGCTGTGCAGATTGGTTTCCTGATGGTCAACTCTGCTCATAGCCGAGTGTGTTGACCAAACAAGCAAGTCTTGAAAGAACCTTAGGGCCAAAATTTCACTGAATATTCAATTATATGTGAATATGGCTACTCATTTAAGAGTTATGTTTCCTGTAATCCTTCTTATAAGAAGTTTGAAAAGCAAAAGAATAATAATACAAATATATTGTAGAACAATTATCCCTTTTAGAATACATTTGAGAATACTTGTTATAAATTTTAAAGAACTTTAAGGTACATTGGGGGAAAAGTTGACTGTGTACTTGGACTGATTTTCCCGAATATCCAATACAAAGGTTTTACTCTGACATGTGAAACTTTTCAAAATTTAATGTGTTGAATGACTTATAATTTTATGTAAGGTGATTTTTTGGTGAAAATGAATATTCTATAAAAAGTCCATGAAATTTTATCTTTGAAAGTGTGAGAAAAAAGTTAATATTCAAAGTGAAAATTCTTCAGTTCATATATCTGAGTACCTACCTTAGTGTGAGGTTCCTGCTGAGGGCTGATTAATTTGCCAGCCAAGATGACCCTTGCCAGTTGAAAGATGACAAATACAGGTGAGAAAGGACAAGAAATCTCGGCTCTTATATATGTTGTCATGGATATCTGTTGGCAATAACAGAAAGTCTAGTTGGACATAAAATAACTTCTGGATTGCTACTCTACAAGCAAAGACAGGAAAGTTGTCACTGCCAATTTGGCAGTCTTTTTCTGCATTTTTTTTTAATTTCTGAAAAGCTTTGACCCATTTGATATTTGGTGTTTCCTAAGGAAACATATATAGCATCATAATATCCTATCACCTCAGAAAAACAACACACTACTTCTCTTTATTTTATTTTATTTATTGCTTTTTAAACTTCTCTTTCTTTTAAAGAAAATGCACAAGTTATACTACTCTAAGAAATTGTATCTTTTGCTATATGTTACTTTCCCATATTTTCTATTTTCTTTTAGAAAAACCAAATAATATGGGAAATAAAAATATTTTAAAATCGATTTCTGATGTGCTCTAGAGAGAATTTGTGAACAAAAATAAAATTAAAAGTGACTATCAAATAGGTGTTGCCAAATACTATGTGTGTGCATGCACGTACACACACACACACACACACACACACACACACACACACACAGGCATAGTACCATGACTAGAAATGTACAGAGCATCTAAATCATATGGTTTGATTGTTTGGATCACTGTGCTATATATTGTGGATTTCATGTTTTTATTTTTATTTTTTGGTTGAAATAATAAAATTGTATTACTACTTTGCACTTTATAGTTTCTACATGTCTAATTACTTAATTGAGTAACTGTTTTTGAAAGATGAGAAAAAAATGAGTGCTTGGATTATGATTTTGATCTAAGTTTTGGAAATAGCAAGGAAAAATATCTAGTGGTGGGAAAGGGAGAATAATTAGAAGATTCATGCTTTTTCTCAATCTTAACTATATTTTATTTCTGTGCCTGAGATTGTCTTAAAGTTTTAGATTATTTCAAAGACCAGATATGAACATTTCTTCAGGAAGTGTCCTTCTGCCAGTGAAGAACTAATTGAGTTTAACTGTGTTTTAAAAATCATGTCAACTATGTGCAGTGGTTCATGCCTGTAATCTTAGCATTTTGGGATGCTGAGGTGAGAGGATTGCTTGAGCCCAGGTATTTGATACCAGCCTAGACAGTGTAATAAGACTTTGTCTCTACAAAATCAAAAAATTAGTCTGGCATGTTGGTACATGTGCAGTCCCAGCTACCAGGGAGGTGGAGGCAGAAGGATCGCCTGAGCCCGGGAGGTTGAGGCTGTGGTAAGTAGTGATCATGCCACAGCACCTCCTCTTGGGAGACAAAGTGAGACACCGATTCAAAAAACCAAATAAGTAAATAAATAAACAAAAATAAACATTATGCAAAATTCTTGATTATGGGAAAATTGTAGAGAAAAGTTTTTCTTTAAAGTAGATGTCTATTGGAAAGCCACAGTCTTATATTTTGATATATCTAACCTTTGAGAATATTTCCTATGCTAGATGATCTAAAATCTCTAGATTTTATACATTTTAATATAACAATAAGGCATTAGTTAAGATGATCTATTTCTAAATTAACATAGAAAGTTCTACTTCCTTCTATGACAACAATTCAGCCTGTCAAAAGACAAATGTCTCTTCTTTCTTGTTTTGAGGCCAACATATTTATCAGCCAAGTGTTTTAAATCAAGGTGTGATCTACAGTGTAATGGATCATTGGCTCTGGAGGACTTAGGGTGAACACTGGTAAAACTGAAAGAATATTTCTGACTGAACTGTGACCGACAAAGAATTTAAGCAAATGGAAGCACACATCTGTTAAAAAACAGGAACAGTCACTCAAGCTAATCTTTAATTAACTTATGGCATTAAAAGATCCTGACAGGATATGTACAAGAACAATACCCTAAAAAACACTAATGTCTCTGTCACAGGATATTCAAGGTGATGGCAATCACATCATTGTTAGTGCAGAATTATGTGACCAATGAAAAATATTTTTCTAAAGATATGAACAGACAGTTCTTGAAAGAAGATGTACGAGCTGCCAACAGATACATGAAAAAATGCTCAGCCTCACTAGTCATCAAAGAAATGCAAATTAAAACTACACTGAGATTCCACCTAACTCTAGTCAGGATGGCCATCATCAATAACTCAAAAAATAACAGATGCTAGAGAGGATGCGGTGAAAAGGGACTGTAAACTAGCACAACCTCTGTGGAAAATGATGTGATTCCTAAAAGTTCTAAAAATCGACATTTCATATGACCCTGCAATTGCCCTACTGGGAATGTACCTGGAATAACTACTACAAACCACTCTATAAAAAAGATACCTGCACATGTATGTTTATCGCAGCATTGTTCACAATAGCAAGAACATGGAACCAACCGTGCTGCCCATCAAAAGAAGACTGGATAAAAAAATTTGGTACGTATACACAATGGAATATTGTGCATCCATAAAGAAGAACAAAATCATGAACTTTGCAGCAACCTGGATGGACTTAGAGTCTATAATACTGAGTGATCTTTCACAGAAACAAAGAACTGAGTATCACATGTTCTCACTCATAAGTGACCTTGAATGACTATCGTAATACTATAAAAAGAGGATTGGCAGTAGTGGGGAACTGTGGGGGGTGGGGGAGTGGGAGGGCAGGAGGTGGGATTGGCAGGAGTGGGAATTTGCCTGGGAAGGGGGATCCCGCACACCTCGTCAACAAGGGTGCCTGCAAAATGAATATTTGTATCCCTATCCCTGAATTGTACTCCACGTCTTTAAAATAAAAAATTTAAGTTAAAAAAATATTTTTCTGATATAATTCAATTAGGAGAATTAAACTCAGTCTTGCAGTTGCATATTTGAAGTTTATTGCACTATTGTGTTACACTTATTTCCACTGAAATACATCAGTAGTAACTATTTCTTTGAACCTATGGTAATTCGTATATACTTTGTTGATAAAAGATGCCAAACTCTGTACAAAATGTATGTATTATAAAGATGTGGAGTACAATTCAGGGTTAGGTATACAAATGTTGATTATGCAGATACCCTTGTTGGTAAGGTATGCCCCTCCCTCTCCTAGCAATTTCCCTCAACTGCCAATCCCACCACCTTCCTCCCCTGACAGTTTCCCACTACTGCCAATCACTTTCTTATCATATTATAATACATGTCCAAGGTCCACTTATGAGTGAAAACATATGGTACTCTGCTCTTTGTTTCTGCGATAGATCACTGAGTAAGATCAACTCTAAATCTGTTCAAGTTGCTGTGAAGTCCATGTTTGTCCTTCTATATGGCTGCATAATATTCCATTGTGTATATGTACCACATTTAAAAAATCCAATCCAACTTTGATGGGCAACAGAGTTGGTTTCATGTTTTTGCTATTGTTAATAGAACTGCAACAAACGTGTGCAGATACCTTTTTTTGTAGAATGATTTGAGTTCCTCTGGGTATAGTCCCAATAAGGGAATTGCTGTGCCATACAGAACATCAATTTCTAGTTCTTTCAGAAATCGCCACACTATCTTCCAAAGAGGCTGCACTAGTTTGCATTCTCCCCAGTAGTGTAGAAGTGTTCCTTTCTCTCCGCATCCTTGCCAGCATCTGTTATTGTTTGTTTTATTAATGATGGCCATTCTTACTGGGGTTAGGTGGTATCTCAATGTGGTTTTGATTTACATTTCTCTGATGATGAGTGAGGCTGAGCACTTTTTCATGTGTCTGTTGGTTGCTTGTTTATCTTCTTTTGAAAGTGTGTATTTTTGTGTTCCTTGTATATCTTAGATGTTAGGCCTTTGTCAGATATACAGTTGGCAAATATTTCTTCCCATTCTGTGGGCTATCTCCCTGCTGTCTTGATGGTTTCTTTTGCTTTGCAGAAGCTTGTTAGTTTGATGAGGTCCCACTTGTCTATCTTATTTCTTAAAGTATGGGCATTTAGGGTTCTGAATAGGAATTGGTTGCCAGTTCCAATTTCCATAAGGGTGTGTCTCCTGCTTTTTCTAAGATTCTTATACTTTGAGATTTTATGTGTAGGTCTTTGATCCATTTATACTATACATTTTTGTGTATAGTGATAGGTAGTGGCCCTGTTTCAATCTTCTGCATGTGGTCAGCCAGTTTTCCCAGAACCATTTACTGAATAGGTTCTCCTTTCCTCAGTGGTTGTTGTTGGAGGCTTTGTCAAAGATGAGTTGGTTGAGAAATTGAGGTTTTGCTTCCAGAACCTCTATCCTGTTTCATTGGTCTATATGCCTGTTCTTGTACCAATACCAGGCTGTTTTGGTTACTGTAGCCTTACAGTAAAGTTTAAAGTCTGTAGGTGTGATACCTTCTGCTTTGTTTCTTTTGCCAGGGATTGTTTTGGCTATTCGTGGTCGTTTGTTTCCTTATGAAATTCTGTATTGTCATTTCGAGGTCTGAGAAGAGTGAAGTTGGTAACTTAATGGGTATTGAATCTGCAGATTGCCTTTGGTAGGATGGACGTCTTAACAATGTTTTGATTCTTCTTATTCATGAGTATGGAATATTTTTCCATTTGTTTGTGTCTTCTTGGATTTCTTTGAGTAGTGTTTTGTAGTTCATTGTAAAGGTCTTTCATTTCTCTGGTTAGGAAGATGCCAAGGTATTTCATTTTTTTGTGGCTATTGTGAATGGGATTGTGCATTTTATTTGAGTCTCTGCCTGCTTGTTGTTGGTGTGTAGGAATGTAACTGTCTTTTGCACTTTATTTTGTACCCTGAGACTTTGCCAAAGTCCTTTATCAATGTAAGCAGTTTTTGACAGATTCTCTTGGAATTTCGTGGTATAGGATCATATCATCAGCAAAGAGGGATAACTTGTCTTCCTCTTTTCTGATTTGGATATCCCTGATTTCCTTCTCTTGTCTAATTGTGCTAGCTAGGACTTCCAATACAATGTTGAACAAGAGGGGTGAGAGTGGGCAGCCTTTTCTTGTTCCAGTTTTCAGAGGAAATGTTTCCAGTTTCAGTTCATTCAGCAATATGTTAACTATGGGTTTACAGTAAATGACACTTTCTATTTTGAGGTATGTTCCTTCTATACCTAGGTGTTTGAGGATTTTTATCAAGCAAGGATTCTGGATTTTATCAAAAGTTTTTTCTTCATCTAGTGATATAATCATGTGGTTCTTGTTTTTACATCTGTTGATGTATTTAATTACATTTATGATCTTGTGAATGTTGAACCAGCCCTGCATCCTAGGGATGAAGCCTACTTGGTCATGGTGGATGATTTTTGAGATGTGTTTCTGTACCTCATATGCTAGAATCTTGTTGAGGATTTTTGCTAGAATCTTGTTGAGGATCTATGTTCATCAGGGATGTTGGTTTGAGGTTCTCTTTTTTTTGTTGAATCTTTGCCCATTTTGGGTATCAGGGTAATGTAGCTTTGTAAAATGACTTGGGTAGAATTCTATCTTTCTCAATTGCCTGGAATACTTTCGATAGTATTGGTATCGGCTCCTCCTTGTATGCTTTGTAGAATTCTGCTGGAAAGCCATCCAGTCCAGGACTTCTTTTTATAGGTAGTTTTTGTAATGACAGAGTCAATTTCCTGGATTGTTTTTGGTCTATTTAGTGTCTCAATGTCTTATTGTTTCAACCTGTGGAGGTTGTGTGATGTCAGAAAGTCCTCCATTTCATTTAGGTTATCAAGTTTGTTTCCATATAGGTGTACATTGTAATCTCTGATAATCTTTTGTATTTCTTCAGGGTCAGTTGTGATTTGATCTTTTGCATTTTTGATTGTGTTTATGTGTGCTTTTTCTCTCTTTTTCTTGGTCATTTTGGCTAGGGTCCATCATCTTCTTAATTCTTTCAAAAAATGAGTTTTTTGTTTTGTTGATGTTTTCTATGATATTTTTGTCTTCTATGTCCCATATTTGGGCTCTTATTTTGGTGATTTGGATTCTTCTGCTAAAGTTGATGTTTTGGTGTTCTTTTTTTTCCAGCTCCCTTAGTTGACTTCTTAGGCTCTCAAGTTGTGATCTTTCCATTTTCTTGATGTGTGCTCATAGAGATATAAATTCCCCTCTTAGAATTGCTTTTGTGGCATCCCAGAGTTTTTGGTAAGATGTTTCTTTATTTTCATTTTTTTCCAGGAATCTTTCAATTTCTGCTTTGATTTCAGTGTTGACCCAGTAGTTGTTACACATAATGCTGTTTAGTGTCCCTGTCTTTGTGGACTTTGGGGAAATGTTGGTGTTGATAATTATTTTTATTCCACTGTGGTCTCATAATGTGCATGGCAAGATTTCAACATTATGAAATTTGCTTATGCTTGATTTATGGTCAATGATGTGATCAATTTTGGAGTATGTTTCATGTGGTGATGAGTAGAATGTATATTCTGAGGTTGTTGGATGGACTAATCTGTGGGTATCTATTAAGTCCATCTGATTGAGTGTCAGGTGTAGGTCCTGGATCTCTTTGCTGATTTTTTTGCTTCAGTGATCTATCTAGGGCTGTTAGTGGGGGTATTCAAGTTCCCTGCTATAATAGTGTTAGCGTCTCTCTCTCTCTTCTCTCTCTCTCTCTGTATATATATATACATGTATTTTTTTTTGAGTTGGAGTCTCACTCTGTTGCCCAGACTGGAGTGCAGTGGCTGCTCCCGGCCACTGCAACCTTGACCTGCTGAGCTCCGGTGATCCTTCCGCCTCAGCCTTCCGAGTAGCAGGAATTACAGGCATGCACTACCATGCCTGGCTGATTTTTTGATTTATTTAGAGATGAGGTCTCGCCAAGTTGCCCAGGCGGGCCTCGAACCTGCGGACTCAGACAATCCACTCACCTCAGTCTCCCAAAGCGCGGGATTACAGGCTGAGCCACCGAGCCCGGCAGCATCAATATATTTTTTTAGTTTACTTAATAGTTGCTTTATAAATGCTGGTGCTCCTGTATTGGGTGCATATATGTTTAGGATGGATATTTCTTGTTGATGGATTGAAACTTTTATCATTACGTAGTGTCCTTTTGCATCTTTTTAAATTTTTGATAGCTTAAAGGTTGTTTTGTCTGATATTAAGATTGCAATTTCTGCCTTCTTTTGTGATCCATTTGCCTGGAAACTCGTTTTCCATCCTTTAACTTTGAGTCTGTGTGTGTCCCTTGTGTGAGATAAGTTTCTTGGATGCAGCAAATAATTGAGTCATGACTTCCTATCCAGTTTGCCATTCTGTGTCTTTTCAGTGGTGCATTTAGTCCATTCACATTCAGGCTGATTATTGAAATGTTATTGTTTATCCCTGTTATGAGGTTCTTATAAAGTTTTTTCTTTGTTTGCTTTTTTTCTTATGACTTTGGGGTTGATGTATGTGTGGGTTTTCAAGTTTCTTGCTGTGCTTTTAATTTGAGTCTCTGCCTGCTTGTTGTTGGTGTATAGGAATGCAACTGTCTTTTGCACATTTATTTTGTACCTTGAGACTTTGTCAAAGTCCTTTTCAGTGGAAGCACAGAGTCTCTTGGATTCTGTGCTCTGCTGTTCTTTTGAGAAGTGTGTGATAAATTTTTTTTTCTTTCTTCTGTGCTGAATACCTTTTTAAGTGTCTCCTATAGAGCTGATTTGGAAGTTGCATAATCTCTTAGGGATTGTCTGGGAAGAATTTTAATTCTCCATCACTGATGAAGTTGAGCTTGACCGGATAGGAAATTCTTGGTTTAAATTGTTTATCTTTGAGGACTTTGAATGTATGGCTCCAGTCCCTTCTACTGTAGTCTTTAACTATTCTGCTTGGGTTTCCCTAGTAAGTAATCTGACCTTTCTCTCTTGCTGCCTTTAGGATTTTTTCTTTTGTGCCTACTTTGTGTAGGCAAATTTTTATGTGTCTAGGGGTTGGTCTTATCATTTAATGTCTTGTGGTGATTCTCTGTATCTCTTGTGCCTGACTGGTCACATCTCTGGTGAGATGGGGAAAGTTTTCTTGGATTACTTCCTGGAGTACTTGCTCCAAGGTGTTCTCCATCTCCCTTTCTTCTTCTGGAATACCAATCAGTTGTAGGTTCGACCTCTTTATATACTTGCACATCTCTTGTAGGGTTTGTTCTTTCTTTCTGAGTCTTCTTTCTTTCTTTCTTTTTCTTTTTTTTAACAGATTGGGCTAATTCCATGTTCTGGTCTTAAAATTCTGAGGTTCTTTCTTCAGCTAGATTAATTCTGCTTCCCATACTTTTCATCTTGTTAGTTATTTCCTGGATGAAATTTTTTATTGCCAAAATCTCTGTTATAAGTTCTTTCAGTTTTGCATCTTGTCTTTCTTGAGTCTTATTCAGGCACCAAGGTCTGATTTTTTAGGATTTTTTGTCTTTGGTACACTTGAAATTGGCTGTGGTCTTCCTTTGCTTTTTCTTCATTTGTGACAGATCTCTTGTTTTTCTATTTATTTCTGTTATTCAGTGTCAGTGGGAGAGGCTTTCCCTTCTGATGTTTGATCCAGGGAATAACTGATCCATGCTCTGAATTTGTTCTACTTTGAAATAGGATGGTGGATGTGAAACTTTGCTGTCTTGTAGTTTCTGAAAATTGAATAAAGTAGGTGATGGGGCACTACAATTCAGAAACTACTTGCAAATTACAATATTCACTTATTGTGGTATGTGTTCCCTGAGACCCACTCTCCACCACCACTCTATATGATGATGCATAGCAGAAACCATTGCAAAAAACAATTGAACATACACACAGATATACACACACCCCAAACAGAGTGGAATAACATCAAAGTGAAACAAAACAAACAACAACAACAAAAAAAACCAAGAAAACTGAACACACACTCACATGCCTAGCACAAAGTGGATGGAGAAGAAAAACAGAATGACCAGGGGGGGAAAAAAAAGGAATTCAGATCGAACCCTCACACATTTATTGATACACATCTTAAACTGTAAAAAATGAAAATAAGAAAACCAGAAGAACAAAAGAGGAAAAAGCCACCACCAACAACAAAATTGAAAGATGAATATTCAATCATTCACACACATACATAAACAGAAAACAACAAATAAAAGAATAAGCAAGCAGAAAACAAAAAGAAAAAAATTTGGAGGGGGGGGATGCAGATCAAACCCTCACATACACATTCATGCACAAAGGAAAAATATTTTAAAAATAGATGAACTGCAATGGAGTTCTCTTACTGTGACTGATGTCTAGGCCCTGCCTGGGTTTGTCCCTCTCAGTTGTGGCCCAGCTACGTGGTTCTGGCATGCAGAGGATTGCTGGGGAGAAGGGGGTTTTGGTCAGCCCCAAACTCACTACTGATCTCTTTGGAGTCCTTCCTCATCCTTTTCTGGCCACACCTTTGGTCCTTGGCTGGATCAGGGTAGGGGGTGGGGCACCTGGGACTCAGCACTCGTCAAGTCCCTCCGAAGTTTGTGCTTTCAGGATATTCCCTCTGGGTCACGATCAGTCCCTGAGTAGTTGATCCACCAGTCACAGAGATCGGGTCTATTGCTCCTTGGTGAGTGAGTCAGAGCACATTTCCGCCCCGCCTTCAAGATGGTGGTGGGGTGCCTCTCTTGTCCTCTTCTGTGGGATTTTGTCTCTGGACTCCCTCCGCAGACCCTGCTGCCAGTGCCCTGATAGGTGCTGAAGTGGTGAGGCAAAGCCTGGAGCTGCCAGTCTCTCCTGCTGCAGTGGTGAAGCAGAGCCCGGGACGGTAGTCTCTCCTCACTACTTCTTCACAGGAAAGCTTTTGTTTAAAAAAATGGTGCTCAGTTTCTGTGACCTGGGAAGAGCTAGAGACCAAGCAGAAAAGCTACAGCACCTGCTGTTGCACCAGGGCCCTGGCCACTTGCTCACGAGCCTCCACTTGGTCTGTCTCTCCCAGCATTTTCTTCCCAGGAAGTGTTTTGTTGATTTAAAAAAATAGTGCTTGGCTTCTGCATCCTGGGAGTTGCTAGAGTCCAAGCCCAGCAGTTGTGGCACCAGCCGCCTCACCAGGAGAGCCCTGGCTGCTAGCTCCCTAGCCCTCAGTCAGCCACTCACATGCCCACTTGCTCACAAGCACATACACAAAATTTTCCATATGCACTCACTCACTTATACCGGGACTCACATAGTCTGACTGGCTCAGTCACCATCTTCCCCAAAGTTCATCTTAGTTCTTTAAATTAAAAAATAACCTCATAGAAGGGCAGAATTGATACTAAGATAATGTCAGGCTTGTTTAATAAAATTTATTCCTAAGAAAATTATTCTTAGGATATTGGTAAGAATTTGTTACTTGGCCAGGCACGGTGGCTCAGCCTGTAATCCCAGCACTTTGGGAGGCTGAGGTGAGAAGATTGCCTGAGCCTGGGGGTTTTGGACCAGCCTGGGCAACTTGGTGAGACCTCATCTCTACCATTAATCACAAAAACTAGCTGGGTGTGGTGACCTGTGGTTCCAACTACTTGAGAGGCTGAGACCTTAAGAAGGATTGCCTAAGCCCAGCAGGTCAAGGCTGCAGTGGCTGTGAGTGTGCCACTACACTCCAGCCTGGGTGATAAGAGTGAGATTCCACTTCAAAAAAGAAAAAAAGAATTTGTTACTTAAAAATGATGTAGGACTCTAAAAATAAAATCTATTAAAAATACTGTAAGATACACATAGTATAATCTAAAGTTAGTACAAATGCCTTAAATAACAGTTTTATATGTTGGAAGAAAACACTATTGTTTCCTGAAATGGAAATAGAAAGACCTCATCTCAGAACTGTGAGATGAATAGTGTGGTCTTAGGACTGTTCATTAGACACTTGGAGTCATATACTCTTCCTTTATAAAATGATAAAGTTAAATTGAATAATACATAACTTTGGAAATGGACTGTAGGAAAAATAATACAAATTTATGATTAAACAATGCCTGTAGCCACACCAAGGCCACTTTATAATAAAGTTATGAATGCAAAATGATCAGAGTCAGTCAAAGCCTACGTGATATGAAGGAAGGGTTGTCCAAGGAGAAGTTAGAATAGTAAGAAAAAGTGTTTTTCAAAGGGGGAAGATGGCGGCCGAGCTAGTCGGGTTATGTGAGTCCCTGTGTGAGTGAGTGAGCATCTGGAAAATTTTGTGTATGTGCTGGTGAGTGAGTGGGCATGTGAGTGGCTGACTGAGTGAGGGCTAGGGAGCCAGCAGCCAGGGCTCACCTGGTGCAGCGGCTGGTGCCACAGCGTCTGGGCTTGGACCTTAGTGATTTCCAGGATGCAGAAGCTGAGCACCATTTTCTCTTTCTTTTCTTTTTTTTTTTTTAAATCAACAAACCCTCCCTGGCAAGGAAATGCTAGAAGAGACTGTCGAAGTGGGTCTCATGAGCGGGTAGCCAGGCCCCTGGTGCAACAGCTAGTGCTGCAGCTTCTCTGCTTCATCCCTGGCTCTTCCTGGGTTGCAAAAGCCGAGCACCAATGTTTTTTTAAACGGACAGAAGTTTTTCTTTGGAAAAGTGGTAGGAAGATACTATTGCCCCAGGTGCTCCCTCACCATTGAAGTAGGAGAGAGACTGCTCCCGGCTTTGCCTCATCACTTCAGCACCTTGCAGGGTGCTGGAAGGGGCTGAGGAAGGAGTCCAAAGGCAAGTTCCCATTGAAGAGGACAAGAGAGGCACCCCACCAGCACATTGAAGGTAAGCCAGGAAAGTGCTCCGACTTGCTCACCAGGGACCAACAGATCTTAACTCTGTGACTGGCAGATCAACTACCCAGAGCTTGATCATGGCCCAAAGGGAATATTCTGAGAGCATAAACTTCAGAGTGACCTGACGAGTGCTGAGTTCCAGGTGCCCCACTCCCTACTCTGATCCAACTGTGGAACAAAGGGTGTGGCCAGAAAAGGAGGAGGAAGAACTCCAAAGAGATCAGTGGTGAGTCTGGGGTAACCCAAACCCATTCCTTCCCAGCAATGCGCTGAATGTTAGACCCATACAGCTGGGCCACGACTGAGAGGGACAAACCCAGGCAGAGCTTGGATGTCAGTCACAATAGGAGAGCTCCATTCCAGGACAGGCCTGGCTGTGGCACCCCAGTGAGAGAACATACCTGGGGAAGTGACAGTCCTGTACCTCCCCACCAGAGATCTTCTGACCATATGAGAGTGGGAGGGAAGGCCTGGAGCCCCACCCATCTCCACTGTCCCTCCTTCTTCCCTGCTTCATTCCCTGAGGAGAGAGTGAAAGAGGTCGTTCTGCAGGAGAGACCTGATTAGAGGAACAATTACAGAGCCTGTCACAAGAGGGCAGGATTTTTGTTTGTTTTTGTTTTTAAATTTTCAATTAAAAATTTTTTGGACTGTTTGTTGGTTTTTCTTTTTGTTTTTTTTTTTTTGAGTTGGAGTCTCACTCTGTCACCCAGACTGGAGTAGCAGTGGCCGCTCCTGGCCACCACAGCCTCGACCTGCTGGGCTCCGGCTATCCTTCCACCTTAGCCTTCCAAGGAGCTGAAACTACAGGCGCACGCTACCATGCCCGACTGATTTTTGATTTATTGTAGAGGCAAGGTCTTGCCAAGTTGCCCAGGCAGGTCTCGAACCTGCGGGCTCAGACAATCCACTCATCTCAGCCTCCCAAGGCGTGGTATTACAGGCTGAGCCACTGAGCCTGGATGTTTGTTGGTTAGTTCATCTATTTAAAAAATATTTTTCCTTTGTGCATGAATGTGTATGTGAGGGTTTGATCTACATCCCTCCCCAATTTTTTTTTAAATTTTTCTTTTCTTTTTCTGTTTCTTTCTTCTTTTATTTGTCGTTTTCTGTTTATGTGTGTATGTGTTTATCTTTCGATTTTGTTGTGGTTGTTGGTTTTTGCTCTTTTGTTCTTCTGGGTCTTTTTCATATTTATTTTTTATAGTTTAAGGGGTATGTCAATATATATGCGAGGGATTGACCTGAATTTCTTTTTCTTCAGTCTTTTTGCTTTTCTTCTCTATTCACTTCATGCTAGGTATGTGTGTGTGTGTTTAGTTTTCTTGGGGGTCTTTTTGTTGCTGATTGTTTTCTTTCACTTAGTTGTTGTTCCAGTTTGTTTTGGAGTATGTGTGTATGTGTTCAATTGCTTTTGCATTGGTTTCTGCTTTGCATCATCAAATACAGTGGTAATGGGCAGTGGGTCTCAGGGAACACATACCACAATAAGTGAACATTTTAATTTGCAAGTAGTATCTGATTCCTAGCACCCCATCCCCCACTTTATTCAAATTTCAAAAAATACAAGAGACAGCAAACCTTCCCATCCACCATCCTATTTAAAATGCAACAAATCCAGAGCCCAGATCAGAGAAGACTAAAGGGCTGAACAAACGTCAGAAGGGAAAGTCACTCCCACTGACACTGAATAAAAGAAATAAAGAGAAAAACAAGAGATCTATCACAAATGAGGAAAAGTCAAAGGAAGACCTCAGGCAATTTCAAGTGTACCAAAGACAAAATTCCTGGAAAATCAGACCTTGGTGCCCAAACAGTGGAAGTCACCAATGACAGTTCCCAGAATATGACAGGGATTAGGGAATGAATGGAAAGAGTGAATAAGACTAAAAAAAGACAAGATGCAACATTGAAAGAACTTGTAACAGAGATTTTGGCAATAAAGAATTTCATCCAGCAAATAAATAACAAGATGACAAACATGGAAAGCATAATTATTCTAGCTGAAGAAAGAAACTCAGAACTTGAAGACCAGAACATGGAATTAACCTGATCTAT
Organism: Cephalopachus bancanus; assembly: GCA_027257055.1. Taxonomy (NCBI): domain Eukaryota; kingdom Metazoa; phylum Chordata; class Mammalia; order Primates; family Tarsiidae; genus Cephalopachus; species Cephalopachus bancanus. Next base: position 1,188,223 of record JAPVLO010000030.1, on the reverse strand, counting down.
AAATCATAGAAGACTCAGAAAGAAAGAACAAATCCTACAAGAGATGTGCAATTATATCAAGAGGTTGAACCTATGCCTGATTGGTGTCCCAGAAGAAGAAAGGGAAATGGAGAACAACTTGGAGCAAGTATTCCAGGAGGTAATTCAAGAAAACTTTCCCCATCTCACCAGAGATGTGACCAGCCAAGCACAAGAGATGCAGAGAACCCCCCACAAGACATCAAATGAGAAGACCAACCTCTAGACACATAGTAATTCACCTATACAAAGCAGGCACAAAAGAAAAAATTCTAAAGGCAGCAAGAGAGAAAGGTAAGACTGCCTATTGGGGAAAAACAATCAGAATAGCAGCAGATGTATTGGCAGAACACTACAAGCAAGAAGGGACTGGAGTCCTATATTCAAAGTCCTCAAAGATAAACAATTTAAAACAAGAATTTCCTATCCAGCCAAGCTCAGGTTCATCAGTGATGGAGAATTAAAATCCTTCCAGACATCCAATCCCTAAGAGATTGTGCAGCTTCCAGACCAGCTCTACAGAAGACACTTAAAAAGGTATTAAACACAGAAGAAAGAAGAAAAAGATTGACCACACACTTCCCAAGAGAAAAGTAGAGAATGGAATCAGCAGAGAATACAGTGCAACAAGAAACTTGAAAACACACACACACATTTCTCTTTTCCCAAGAGAAAAGTAAAGCACAGAATCAGCAGAGAATACGCGCAACAAGAAACTTGAAAACATACACATACATTAACCCCAAAGCCAAAAGAAAACAAGCAAACAAAGGAAAATCTTTATAAGAACCTCATGACAGGGATAGACAATCACACTTCAATAATCAGCCTGAATGTGAATGGACTAAATGCACCACTGAAAAGACACAGAATGACAGACTGGATAAGAAATGATGGCACAATTATTTGCTGCATCCAGGAGACACATCTTACTTCAAGGGACGCCTATAGACTCAAAGCTAAAGGTTGGAAAACGAGTTTCCAGGCAAATGGATCACAAAAGAAGGCAGGAGTTGCAATCTTAATATCAGACAAAACAACATTTAAGCTATCAAAAATTTAAAAAATGCAAAAGAACATCTCATAATGATAAAAGGTTCAATCCATCAACAAGAAATATCCATCCTAAACATATATGCACCTGACACAGGAGCACCAGCATTTATAAAGCAACTACTAAGTAAACTAAAGAAAGATATTGACTCTAACACTATTACAGCAGGGGACTTGAATACCTCACTGACAGCCCTAGATAGATCATTGAGGAAAACAATCAACAAGGACATTCAGAACCTAGACTTGACAATTAACCAAATGGACTTAATAGATACCTACAGACTATTCCACCCAACAACCTCAGAATATACATTCTACTCATCACCTCATGGAATATACTCCAAGGTTGATCACATCCTTGGCCATATATCAAGCATAAACAAATTCATAAAGTTAAAATCTTGCCACGCACACTCTCAGACCACAGTGGATTAAAAATAATTATCAATACCAACAACATTTCCCCAAAGTTCACAAAGACAGGCACACTAAACAGCATTATGCCAAATAACTATTGGATCAACACTGAAATCAAAGCAGAAATTGAAAGATTCCTGGAAAAAAATGAAAATGAAGAAACATCTTACCAAAAACTCTGGGATGCCCTGAAAGCAATTCTCAGAGGGGAATTTACATCTCTATGTCTCTATTTACATCAAGAAAACCGAAAGATCCAAGTGGAGAGCCTAACAAATCACCTAAGGGAGCTAGAAAGAAAAGACCACCAAAACCCCAACTTTAGCAAAAGAACCCAAACCACCAAAATAAGAGCCCCAATAGAGGACATAGAAGACAAAGATATCACAGAAAACATCGACAAAAAAAGCTGGTTCTTTGAAAGAATTAACAAGATTGACGGGCCCCTAGCCAGAATGACCAAGAAAAAGAGAGAAAAAGCCCAAATAAACACAATCAGAAATACAAAAGATTATCAGAGATTACTATGTACACCTATACAGAAACAAACTTGATACCCTAAATGAAATTGAGAACTTTCTGACATCACACAACCTCCCAGGTTGAAATAAGAAGACACTGAGACAAAATAGACCAATAACAACCCAGGAAATTGATACTGTCATAAGAAAACTACCTACCTACCAACAAACAAACAAACAAACAAACAAACAAAACCAAAACCCTGGATTGGATGATTTTCCAGTAAAATTCTGCAAAATGTACAAGGAGGAGCTGATACTAATCCTATTGAAAGTATTCTAGGCAATTGAGAAAGAAAGAATTCTCCCCAAACCATTTTATGATGCTAACATCACACTGATAGCCAAACCAGATAAAGAGCCAACAAAAAAAGAGAACTATAGGTCAATATCCCTTGTGAACATAGATACAAAAACCTCACAAGATTCTAGCAAATCAGATCCAAAAACACATCTCAAAAATCACCCACCATGACCAAGCAGGCTTCACAGGATGCAGGGCTGATTCAACATTTGCAAGACCATAAATGTCATTAAATTCATCAACTGATGTAAAAACAAGAACCACATGATTATCTTATTAGATGCAGAAAAGGCTTTTGATGAAATCCAGCATCCCTTCTTGATAAAAACCCTCAAATACATAGGCATAGAAGAAACATACCTCAAAATATTAAGTGCCATCTACAATAAACTCACAGCTAACATACTGCTAAATGGACAGAAACTGGAAACATTTTCCCTGAAAACTGGAACAAGACAAGGCTGCCCATTCTCATCCCTCTTGTTCAATATTGTGTTGAAAGTCCTAGCTTGGGCAATTAGACAAGAGAAGGAATCAGGGATATCCAAATTAGAAAAGAGGAAGTCAAGTTATCCCTCTTTGCTGATGATACGATCCTATACCTTGAAATTCCAAGAGAATCTGTCAAAAACCTGCTTGCACTGATAAAGGACTTTGGCAAAGTCTCAGGGTATGAAATAAACATGCAAAAGATAGTTGCATTTCTATACACCAACAACAAGCAGGCAGAGATCCAAATAAAGAGCACAGTCCCATTCACAATAGCCCCCCCCACAAGGAACTACCTTGATATTTTCCTAACCAGAGAAGTGAAAGACCTTTACAATGAGAACTACAAAACACTGCTCAAAGAAATCCAAGAAGACACAAACTAATGGAAAAATATTCCATGCTCATGGACAGGAAGAATCAACATTGTGAAGATGTCCATCCTACCAAAGGCAATATACAGATTCAACGCAATAGCCATTAAGTTACCAACATCATTCTTCTCAGACCTGGAAATGACAATACAGAAATTCATAGGGAAACATAAATGACAATGAATAGCCAAAACAATCCTTGGCAAAAGAAACAAAGTAGGAGGTATCACACTTCCAGACTTCAAACTTTTCTATAAGGCTACAGTAACCAAAACAGCCTGGTATTGGTACAAAGACAGGCACAGAAGAAGTAATTATTTCTATTAGCCAAAGACTGGATTTTACCAAGATGATGGGCTATTAGGAAAAAAAATGAAAAGAAAGTATTGGCAAGATAATGTCTAAATTAATGCACTATAAATTCTTAGCTGAATAGGAAAGAAAGTTGAAGGGATCTGGGGACAGTGGATGGTGAAGGAACTCTAGATCCTGTTGAGTTTATTTTATTTTGTTTTTATGTTTTTGAGTTGGAATCACACTCTGTTGCACAGGCTGGAGTGCAGTGATACTCTCACAGTCACCGCATCCTCGACCTGTTGGATTCAGGTGATCCTTCCGCCTCTGCATTCCAAGTGACTGGAAATACAGGCATGCGCCACCACACTCAGATAATTTTTTGATTTATTGTAGAGATGAGGTCTCCCCAAGTCTCCTGGGCTGGTCTCAAACCCGTGAGCTCAGGCAATCCTCTCACCTCGGCCTCCCAAAGAGCTGCTAAAGTGAGAATAAGTAAGTGATATACCTGGAAGTATGAGAAGAATGGTATGTTTTGATATATGACTTTATAGGTGGGGTAGATTTCTGTGATGACAGCAAGGTCTAGGTTATTGGATAACTGAAGGGAATAAATATCATTGAAGATGAGTATCTCAAGAAATGAAGACATCTGAGTTTTAATGCATTGATGGTCTATGTGGCCTGTGATGTTTCCCAGAACGATGGTGGTGTTGGGGACAGAGAAGCATAACCAATACAAAATTCTTCAGAGAATGAGAGCATCAATTGAGAGACTGATTGCAGAAATAAAATGTAGTGGGAGGAATGAGACTACATGGCACAGGCTTCCTTTAAACAGGAATTGTTTTTTTTTAGAAGACTAGAAGAGCAATGGCTTCTGTGTTAGTATTTTCTGTAGTAACAACAAAAACCTTGGTGATGGACAAAAAAGAAAACATTTACTCCTGTCATGGCACATATTGGCAGTTTTTGGTGTCATGTTTCTGCAGCTTTATTGTGTCTTCTCATTCCAGGATCCAGGTTGAAGAAACAGTCTTAAGTTAGGACATGTAGCTCTTATAGCATAAAGAAAAGGGCAAGTGTGATGGAATTCCTGCTTCCAATTTGCCTACCAGGACTGAAGTTCACATTTCAATGGCCAGAGGAAGTCAAATCTCCAGACCTGACAATGAGGCAGAAGTATACTTTGCCTAGCGGGTGGGGAAGGGGGGCTCTGCGATTTTTATGACAATGTGTAAACATGTAAAATTCTCTTAAAAAAAAGAAAAACTATATGGAAGGTGGAAGTAAATGATGGAGATTATTGGAACCATCTACTGCGGTTGGGAAGCAGTAGCCAGAGGGTGATCGTTCACCACATTTTCCTGAGACTGAGCTCTGAGGAAGAATCCATAGCCTATGTGTGAGAGGGTCCAATTTTTCTTCTAAGAAGCAGGCAACAGATACATGAAAAACGACTCAATCTCACTAATCATCAAAGAAATGCAAATTAAACCCACGCTGATATACCACCTAATTCCAGTCAGGATGACCATCATCAATAACTCAAAAACAACAGATGCTGGAAAGGATGTAGAGAAAAGAGAATGCTTCTACACTGTTGGTTGGAGTGTAAACTAGTACAACCTCTGTGGAAAACAGTGTGGTGATTCCATACAACCCCGCAACCGCCCAACTAGGAATATATCCAGAGAAACTCAAATCACTCTATTAAAAAGATACCTGCTCACGGATGTTTATTGCAGCATTTTTCACAACAGCAGAAACATGGAACCAACTGCACTGCCCATCAAAAGAGGACTGGATAAAGAAAATGTGGTACATATACACGATGGAATATTGTCCAGCCGTAAAAAAGGACAACATTATGGACTTCGCAGCCACTTGGGTGGAATTAGAGTCTATAATACTTGGTGAGCTATCACAGAAACAAACAACTGAGTACCATATGTTCTCACTCATAAGTGGACGCTGAACACTTATCATAACTATAAGAAAGGGATTGGCAGTAGTGGGAAACTGCCAGGGGAAGTGGGACAGGACACGCTTCATCAATAAGGGTACTTAATCTCAAACCAGGTGAAGTGAGGACAAAGTGAGTCCCAAACTTTACCTGTACTATAACCATTTGTATACCTAATCCTGAACTGTACTAATCTTTAAAATAATAATAAAAAAGCAATCTTCTTTGAAAGTCTATTTTCTGTTTCCTCTGGGATGCAGCTTTCTTAATTATTACCTTAACGTTAATCATTTAATTTCTCAGTTTCAACTGGTAATAATTCCTGTCATTTTTCCTAATTAAAAAAATCTGTGCTCTTGATAGCATTCCTTTTCAAGCCACTTGTCTGTTCCTTTTATGTATTTATTTTTGAGACAGAGGCTCACTCTGTCACTCAGGCTGGAGTGCAGTGGCCGCTCAAAACCACCGCAGTCTCGACCAGCAGGGCTCAGGTGATCCTTCTGTCTCAGCCTTCCAAGTAGCTAGAACCACTGGCATGTGCCACCATGCCTGGCTGATTTTTTTGATTTCTTGTTGAGATGAAGTTGCCCCAAGATGCCCAGGCTGGTCTCGAATCCATAGGCTCAGGCAATCCCCTCTCCTCGGCCTCTCAAAGTGCTGGGATAACAGGAGTGAGCCACTGCACTCAGCCTCACTTGTCTGTTTCCTATGGTCCTTTTAATGTGAAATGTCTTTTGTTACTTACTAACTTCTCACCCCTTTACTTTTTATAAGGTGAACACTATTGAGACTCTCATTCCAAACATCTTGTCATTCATTTGTTCCCGTACTTCTCACTTTTTCCCCTTCTTGCTCTCTTTTAAAGTGTTTTACACCCTGGTTTAACCTTTTTTCTCCAGTTAGCATTTATGTGACTTTCTTAGTTTTCTCACTTCTGACTGCTCCTTTTCCTTTTTTTTTTTTTTTTTTGAGTTGGAGTCTCACTATGTTACCCAGACTGGAGTGCAATGGCTGTTCCTGGCAACTGCAGCCTTGACCTGCTGGGCTCCGCGATCCTTCCACCTCAGCCTTCCAAGTAGCTGGAACTACAGGCATGAGCTACCACGCCCGGCTAATTTTTTGATTTATTGTAGAGACGAGGTCTCACCAAGTTGCCCAGGTGGGTCTCGAACCCACAAGCTCAGGCAATTCACTCACCTCAGCCTCCCAAAGCATGGGATTACAGGCTGAGCCACCTTGCTCGCCTTGCTTCAGGTCTAAGTGTGAGGTTCCCTCATGAGTCTACCTTTATCCTCCCCTTCCTTCTTCTTCCTCTTCTCTTTTTTTATACCCATCAATACTCAGGAAAACTTGTACTGGGAGAAATGTGCTCTTGTATTTGTACTTTTATGTTCCCTATCCTAAGTCTAGGCAAATTTTACTCAATCACTAGGATGAATTAATTTGTCCATTAGATCCCCCAATCTACTACTTCTTTGGGTGAAATAGTATATTAAAATGGTACAAAGTTTCAGTTAAAGAATCTCTAGAGAAAGCACTTCTTTAGGCGAGAAAGTAGTAGTTGAGGAAGAATATCTGTAGATCTGTAGCTATTTAACCTTTTTTTTTTTTGAGTTGGAGTCTCACTCTGTCTCCCAGACTGGAGTGCAGTGGCTGCTCCCGGCCACCGCAGCCTCGACCTGCTGGGCTCCGGCGATCCTTCCACCTCAGCCTTCTGAGTAGCCGGAATTACAGGCGCGCGCTACCATGCCCGGCTAATTTTTTTTTGATTTATTGTAGAGATGAGGTCTCGCTGCCCAGGCGGGTCTCGAACCTGCGGGGTCAGGCAATCCACTCACCTCAGCCTCCCAAAGGCGCGGGATTCCAGGCTGAGGCACCAAGCCCGGCTGCTATTTAACCTTTAAATGCTTTTTGAAAATATGTCTTACTAGATTATATTCTTTTTGAAGGTGGAATTTGCACTTACTTTTTATTTGGTAGCTTTTATTATGATTGTAATTTTACATGTGCATACATATATAATTTATATATGATTTAAATAAAACATTAGTATATACTTATATATACAGTTATCTGATTGTGACTAAATGCATTGGTGCTTTATATAAAAAAGAAAAGTGATTTCTAAAATTTACAATACTTGAACATATTATATGGCTTCAAAACACCTTTTTTCTTTTTGGCCTGTGATGGATTTACTTTTTTGTGGACACATATTTTGTGTGTGATAGAGCCATCTGACAGGATGAACGTACTAATAGTGCTGTCATTCTATAGAATAATAAAGAAGAGACCGATACTCATATGATTCAATGCATAACTCAGGTTATCTTGAAAGTTTCTACAGTACAGCAAGATAAAAGAAAAAACAGTAAGACTCCATATCTTCATATTTTGGTACTGCTTCCTATATTTTTGTTAAAACAAATTGGTGAGAGAAGATGATTACAAATATATCAATGGTTAGTTTTCAGGATCTGTAAAAACAAAACAAGACAAAATACCATAAGTCATGAATTAAAAGGACATAAGCTTTACTAGCTCCAAAATAACTTAATGCTGGATAAAGCATTAGAAACTGGGACTTGGGAGTTAAATGGATGTGAGTTGAAGGCTAGTTTGCCATTTATGACTTTGCGATTTTTGGAAAGTCACATAAATTCTCATAGCCTCTGTTTCCATATTCTTAAAAAAAGTCAATGACGTCTACCTCATTGTGCTGAGTATTAAATTAGAATATTTAATGCAAGAACATCTAAACTATTGTGTTTTAAAATAGGCATATATCGTTGTGATTTTATATAATATAATTAGAATATTATATAGATAATTTAGATTATATAGATAATATAGAATAATAATATAGAATACTCTCACTATATTCAATAATTAGAAGCACCTATATTCAGAAATAGGAGTGGTATTTGATATTCTACTTTAATATTCTTTCTGAAGAATCATGTTAAATCACGATGTGTGTGTTTTTAATCAATGTTTATAGCAAGAGATCTCTTCTATGAGTCGGGATTTGTTTATATCGCTATTCTCAAGGATAATTGTAATATTTCCTTTAATACTTACTCCTTTTTTGCCCTACTAGAGATAGTAGGTCCTGAAAGAATGAGGGGGATTTTCTCTTACATGAAATATACACTTTGTGGTATTTAATAAACTTTGAAGTCCAAATTAATTTTGATTTACTAAAGCCCTAATTAAAAGTAGGCTTTTCAGAAAAATAGAACATATTTTAGTATTGGGATCAGAAGGTCAAAATATACACATTTGGTGAATCTTTTAATTTTTTTGTTTATTTTGTAGGAATCGACCAGCACTAGAATTTGCAGATATGACTTATCTACTCAAGAAGAACAGCTGTAGTTCTTGAAATAAAAAGGGAATGAGAGCTTCTAATCCATACACCAGAGTTTGAAACTATTTGTTTATCTTTCTCTTTGTGACAAAAACCACCTCCTTTCATTTAGACAGATCTCAAAGTCACTCAGAAAATATCTTCAAAAATACTTACCTTGGTTTACCTTTGTCTCCTTGTGGTTTGTCTATTTGTCAATCTCAGACAATTGTAGAATTTACAAGGCTGCTGTTGTTGCTGGCTGGCTGACTGGCAGGGAAGGTGTCAGTCACAGCAGCTAGGGTGGTGTCGGCAGCCACAGCATTGGTGCTGACCTCAGGTGGGGGATTGCTGGGAGCCATGGTATTGGAGGCAGCCCCTGTAGTTTTGCTGATAGAGGCCATGGAAGCGGCTATGGTAGCATCAGCAGTTGAGGGAGATTGAGAAGTAAGTGGAACTTGAGAACTAGGGGTTACCACATTCTCAGGTGATTGTGTAGGTCTGTGTGATGGACAGTGAGGGCGGTTGGGGTGGTGAGGGCGGTTGGCATGGTGGGGGCAATTGGGGTGAAAGAGATCTCGGGAACCAAAGACATCCACAGGATCTCCGTCCAAGTTTTCCAAACTTTCGGAGTTTGGCTTTCTCAGCTTTCTTTCTTTAAATTGTTTAACATCCACTTTGGAACTATCCCTAGACTGCAGAGAGAGAATTAAAAAAAATTGTGTTTATACAGATAAGATGCATAAACTGAAATCACCTTTAACTGTGTATCTATATTAGCATTTGCATTTTTGTAATTATTCTAACTTCATTCCATGAGTAATTTGATAAAGAGAATCATATGCTCATCTCATACATTTTGAATTATGGCTTTTGGTGAAATATAAAGGAAATAAACTATGTCTCTACTGTTCTGAAAGCCTAATAGTTATGTAACGGATATTCTCAAAATGTCCATAATAAGCACTATGTTGAAAAAATGTTGGTGGCAAAGTACCTATGGAAAGGTTTTGGGTAAAGTAAAACATATTTATTTACTGAAGGACTTATTGGAATTGTTAATAAAATATGCCAAGCAGTATCTTGCATATCCAAGGGATACAAAATATTTCCTAAATTTACTTCACTGTGGGAATTTTGTGTCTGTGTAGTATTTCTTCATACTCATGCTCAAGGTTTTCATGAAGCACCTTTTGGGAAATGCTGTTCTAATTTCTACCCTGTAAAAAAGCATAGTGCATTTTACTTCTCTGATTAAAGGCAATAAAAGGAGATTTTAGAAGCATTGCATTGTTCTCTTTCCCTATACCTGCAAATACAATGATATTGAAAGAGCATTTCATGAATTGATGTGGCTGACTCCTTGCATGAAATCACAGACACTTTTAGTCAGTGCATTTCTACTCCATGAAAACAATGCCAAGGACACTTAAAAAAAAGTCGTTGACTTTTAGCATTAACATTTCCTTAGGATTCCCACAAGACCTTGGTCTCTCATTTTGTCTTTATGGGAAGAGGCTAATCCTTGAGGCTCTAAGTATTATGCCCCACCTTCTTGTCCACGAAACTTTAGTCCTTGTCTATTTCTATGTCATACATTTTCCTCATGCCAATATCTTTCTTTCCTGGTGAATTAATTTAATTTAATTTATTTTAAAGATGCGAAGTACAATTCTGGGTTAGGTGTACAAATGGTCATTGTACGGGTAAAACTTGGGCCAGTGTCTTTCAAACTGAGTTTGGAGAATCTTATAGCTCAGACTACTGGAGGAAGAAACTTTCACTCCTCAGCCTCTGGTGCTCTCTTGCCATGTGACGCTAATGCAGTGTTTAGCTTGTCCACTGAATAGTAGGTATCGTACTCCAGTAAATCTGTACTGGAAGATTCAGGAGTCACTCTATTATTCGGATAACCTAATTTTACTAGAGGGATGCTTTAACATTCTAACGAATGTTGCTTTCTCTTCTCTGGACCCTTTTTAAGATTTTTTATTTCTCTGTAGATGTAAGATCCCAATGTATTTTCCAAATAATGCCTTGCTGTATGTGACTATTTTTACCTTTAGGTAAACAAAAAGAAATGTGGTCTCATAATATATATCATGATCGGTGAGGGGGAAAAACATTCTTCTCTACAGTTGCTCTCTTCCGTATTCAGAAATCCAACACACAGGTAGATGTTGGTACAAAAGCCAACGCTAAGGGTTCTGTGGAATGATCAGGGTCTGGGACAAATTGAACAGGCACAGATTGGTCTAGTTTTACTGAACGGGGGTTGACAGACTAACGACTTTACTGGAAAGACATTTGTCCTTAGTCATATTAATTACCAGAAAAATAGACCCATCTTAAAGTCAAGTATCTGACCATTTTTCAGAATTCTTTCCCTTTGAGAATTATGAGATGATGGGGTGAAAAGGCAGAGAAAGAGAATAGAGAAGAAGTAAGTTATGAAAATTGTTATAAACTTTCAAGATAGGTTTGGAATTTATTTTCTTTTAAATAGTGGATCAATTTGGATAATTAAATCTAGAAATGTCTATTCCACAGCATTAGAAGTAAAATAGCTTTTGTTTTGTTTTTAAGGATTTATTTAGAGCACTTGCCTAGGGGTGGGGAAAAGAAGGGAAATGTAACAGGGATTTGTAATTTTAAAAAGTCTTTCCAGATGATTTGAGTTTTCTTTCTTTTTTCATTGAATGCTATTGGTTTTAAGACAAGAATTAGTTTTTTTCTTATGCAGGACTAAGGAAATGTTTATTACTAGAAAAATCAATATTTATTAGGAGAAAAGACATCAACATTGAATGAAAGAATATAGATAGGCTTTGCTTCTGAAGGCTACATAAACTTTGTGTTTTACGAGTTAAGTTGTCCTACTCCCATTTCTGATGACTACCTGTCCAAGAGGCAGACAACCGGAGGCAAGATTTTGGTGCTTACATAACTATTCCCAGTTGTTTACCAATCCTTGATATTCAGGTGACTCTCTGACTCTCTCTCTTAACATTTTCTCATGTTGGAAATAAAACAGAATATTTGTACCTTAATGACTTCTCAGACATAACTGGCTTTTGACTATGATTGAAAATGTGAAAAGATAACCATAGATGTAATAAAACTTACTTCTTTGGAATGTTTCCCCTCATGTGCACCGACAGGCTAAAATAAAATGGGAAACACAAATACAAAAAATTAGATTAAGAGCATGTATGACATTTTGAGAAGAATACTGATTATAAGTTATGTATGAAGGTGAAACACCTGGTTGGGTTAGGATGAATAGAGTGAAGTTCAATTTTAGAATTTTTGGTTTCACCATTATACATGAGGAAACTTTTAATAGTTTGAAGAGTACATAGTCCATGAAATAAGGACATTCTGTTTTGCTCAAGCTGCATAAGCAGAAAGTTCCTTTCCTCTACATACACAAAGATTTGTGGAAACCAGTCACCAGTCTTCAGATAGTGCTGGATTTGGCTTCCTCTATCATTATAACTACCATTCAGACAGGTGCCAAGCATGGAGACCATTATGGTACTAAAAACATATTTATGAAATTGGTGTTTAAAAAAAAAAGCCTGTGTTTATAGAAGAAAAAAAATGGGTGGTCCAAAGAATAGAGTTTTTCATGGGATTGGAAATCCTCCTTGTTGCATTTCAGAGAAAGACAGTTTCCATAGTTAGCAGTGCCCATAAGACACTAGTGATTCATGGAATAATAACGAATTATGTTTGCAGCAGTAAGTCTTGGACAATGTCCCTCTTAATAATGTAAATGCAGGTATTAGGGAAAACATATATAAGAATATTATAGGATACTAAGTACATGTTCTTGGTTGGAAGTTAATATCATATCTAGATTTTCTTCATTTATTTGACTCATGTGGAATTCTTTATATGGTTGCAAATTTATTTTATACTCTTTTTATATAACCAATTTTCTTCTTTACATATTTTTCCTTTTGGAGAAACTAAATTTTGTCTAAGAATGCTACACAGGAGTAGAATCAAAGTACCAATTTAAAAATCACAACATTACAACGTCCTATTTACCCATACTTTGAATCCTAGAGACTACCAATATGTGGGAAACAATATTAAGACTGCATTTCAAGATCAACAAAATATCACAGGGAAAGTTAAATTAAGATGTTAGGCAGATTGCTTAGGATGATGTTGCTACAAAGAACATGATTTCATTATTTTTTATGACTGTATAGTATTCCATGGTATATATAAACCACATTTTCTTTATCCAGTCAAATGTTAGTGGGTACTTAGATTGGTTCCATGATTTTATTATTGTAAATAGTGCTGCAATGAACATATGATTACAGGTTTTAAAAAATATATTGATTTATTTTCCTTTGGGCAGATCACTAGTAGTGGGATTGCTGGGTCAAATGATAATTTAAGTTTTAGTTATTTGAGAGATTACTATACTGTTTTCTATAGAGGTTGAACTCAGAAACAGAAAACCAAACACCACATATTCTCACTTATATGTGAGAGCTAAATGTCCACAAAGATGGAAATAATAGGCACTGGGGACCAATAAGGGGGAAGGTGGGGAGACAAGTTGAGTTCAGAAATTACCTATTGGGTACAATGTTCACTATCTGGGGAATGACCTGAAACCCAATCCCCACAACTACACAATACATTCATGTAACAGACATGCACATATTCCTTCTGAATCTAAAATAAAAGTGAAAAAAGTATTCTGTGGAAATAAAATTAAAGCAAGTTTTAAAGTATATATAAACCACATTTTCTTTATCCAGTCAAATGTTGGTGGGCACTTAGATTGGTTCCATGATTTTGCTATTGTGAACAGTGCTGCAATGAACATATGATAACAGGTTTTTAAAAATATATTGATTTTGTGTAGCATAAAGCTGCATCAGCGTAAAACAGTAAACTAAATGTATGCTTTATGATTAATAATTGATTAAGAAAATAAATATACAAAATACTTTATAGTTACCAAGAAGCAAGCAGTAAAAGTCAAGATGACAGCAATCAAAATCAGAGTCTTCATCTTATCTTAGGACCTTCTAGAACTAGGCTGCAAGAGATGGTTCACTGGTGGTGAGACAATAAAAGAGATACAATTTTGTTGTAGCTGAATTTTAACCAAAGGAAAAACATTCATGTCTATTATGGCATATTTGTGGAATATATAATATCTATGGCATAATAAGAATATGAAATTTATAAGAAAAATATCGAGTTCAAGACAAATAAGCAAAAGTTAAGAATAGTGAATTTCAATAGCAATACATAAAATAGATAAAAAATCTAGACAAAAGTTGATCCTTGTGTAACTGTCAAGGAAATATGTATTGAACTTACCTTTTGAACTACTATCTTACAATTGCCAAACAGCTATTTAAGAAGGCAAACCCCAAATATGACAAGAATGTGGTGAGGTTGATATTTTTGCACATAACCATTGGTTCTATTAATTAAGATAAATTTTCATAAAACTATATAACAATATACAAAAGAAATATAAAAATGTCGATACCTTTAACTTAAAAAACCTCAGTCTTGGAAATTATCCCCAATAAATAAGTTAACCAAATGAATAAAAATAATAAATATAATAATAAATATGATAAATATAATAACATACAATATAATAGTAAAACAATAAATTTACCAACTGAAAAAATAATAATGTTTATTTCAGTGTCACTGATAATTAAAAAATATGGATACTGATAATCATGAAGATTTCAAAGAAGTTTGAAAAATGCTTATGTTGCAATAAGTAGCATGATTAAATATTATACTGTATGTAAATTATTCACACAGATGACATGAAAATGTAAGCAAAAATAAAAATACATGTGGTATGATGGTATAATTTAAGTGTGGATTTTGTGTTCTTAAAAAGTTTATGATGTTTTGTTTATTTCATAATTTAAACACATAAAAGAAACTAAGAGGTTTTCATTAAAATTATCTTCTGACTCACATTGTGACCTTGCATACTTAAAATTCTAAACAGGAAAATGTAAATGTTAACTAGTAACTTAACAAAATATATTGTTAGCAATATGAAATACTTATGTTAATTTTGCGATCAGTATTTTACTATCTACAAGTAACTCTTAAAAATGTAATTTTTCTTATAAATTTTTAATTTTATTTTGGTTTTATCATTATTGCTAGATTCTCCATCCAAACAGAAATGCAAAAACAAAAACAAAAAACCTCTTTTTCATTGAAATTGTTTGAAGGCTATTATAAAAAATATTCTTTCTTTATAATTTTTCAATCACATGATGCTTCAACAATTAATCAATTTTTTCCCTAATATTCACTAAACTAATTTCTTTCCCAAAGATGAAAAATGGCTAAGAACTTTGAATCTTTAAGTTATAACATTAAAGGCATGATAGAAACAACATAATTGATGGAGAATCATTATCTTTTACCAGTGACTTTTCCGTAGGGCATCTCCTTGTGACTTTAAGAGAAAGGCCACTTGACCAATAGTCACCAAAGTTGAGCTCAGTTGTCAAATCTTAGTCATACCTATCAGAGACCTATGTTTCTAATTTTTAAAATGAAATGAGTAGCTTATTTGATTGATGACCTAGCCAGATTTCAATAGTCCAAGGAAAAGAATGGAAAATCAAATTATTAAGTATCTCTTATATCAAAAGTTATAATCGCAACCAAAATATGAGATGCATTTTAATTTATATGCCCTTTCTTTGTAATAAAAGAGGTAAATAAAATGGAAACAATTAACTAATACAAAATCAGATCCAGTCATTTCTTGCATAATTTAGTAAAATTGATATTTTAGCCACTGAGAAATTTTCATATTTAATGATACGAAACTAAATATGGGAATGTGTCTAGAAAGGGCCATTTTACACGCTTCCTGGGATTCTTGAGAACTATTTTTTTCATTATAATTTTTACTGAAATTATCATTTTTCTGAAAAAAAGTAGCTATAACTTATAGGTTGAGGACTTAAAGCATTACCATTTTCCCCGTTTATGGTATTTTCTTTCCAATGCACTTTCTACTAGTACTGTATGGAAAGCAGAGCTTAATATTTCATGACATTTCCATTAATTAGAAGCTACATATAATCACAGACTAAAGAAAATTGGTTTTTAAGCTTTTGAAATTTAAAAAATGGCACCGTAACAAGATGGTCCTCTTTCTGCTTGTCCTGAGTGTCAGGCTTTCCTCAGCTTCTATGAAGTCTGTTCAGAGAAAGAACACAGATGATTCATGCCTTATAAAAGGTTTTCCCTCTCTCTTTTATCCTTTCAATTTTGCTAAGCAAAATGTTATTCTTATTATTATTTTAGTATTTACTTCTGGGATAATCCAAACTATTTCCTGAAACAGAAAAAGGCGTGGTATTATCTTCAAAAGTTAACATTTGCCCTTTTTATTTTTATCAGAAACATCATGGCTATTATCTGTGCGTCAGAAGAAGAGAATGGTTATTATAATTAAAATGTGATCTTTTTAACCAAATTCTTTCCTTCATTTGAGATAGTTTCTTAACATTTTACTGCAAAGCAATAATTATTGAAACGTTACCAACCCTAGGCCTAACGGATACTTTCATAAGTAGTTATACTGTGTTATTTGCAATATTCTGCTCTGCTACTATGTGCTAATGTATACTCTGAGCTGGCAGAAAGTATTTGAAGATGATAGCTTTTTATTTTGTATTCATCTTTACCTTTTTAAAGTGACGTTATTTATGAAAGTTAATTTTTAGAGATGATAAAATCAGCTTAACTTAAACATTAGTGGGTTGTGAACATTGCATTCTTTTCTCACCCTTTCTTGACACAAAGTTGAGAAAAAGGCAATGAATGGACTATTTTGACACCCTTTACAAAATGCCTTTTACTAGATTCAGAATAATTAATTATTGCAGAAGATTTTTGTACGTCAATAATCATCTTGCTTAGAAAAAATGTTCCAGTTATTGAACAATACAAAATGTGAGCATTGTGATAGTCTGACATTTGCTTTGATGTTGGTAAGCTTTACTTTCAAGGAAGATGTCGTTCATCACCAGAAAGTCAGAAAAAACATCACCTGGAAGGCCTGCTGGTGGATAATCAGATTTGCAATGCTTGTCTTTTATTAGATGTTAATAATGGTATATCCGCTTGGCATTAATTCACATTGTGATAAATTTACACAGAAGACCTCTGAACTTTTTTTTCTAAAGGTGAAGTGGAGGGCACTAGACACAATGTCTCTTTGTCTATTGGCTTATCAATTTATTCGTGTCTTCCAAAAAATTCTTTGAGGTAACTAATAATAAATGAGAACAACCTAAAATCTAAGTCAAGATGTGAATCTAGATCCTTGTGATTTTACATAGATCATAATTTTGTATATGAAGAAACCGAGACTTGAGAAAATCAGTAACTTGCTTATAGTTTTAAGAACTAGTCTTTGTCTATCTCCATAGCTTTTTGTTTCCCCTGTACCAAGATATTCTAAATTATGTTTAGCTTCTGTTGTGAGAATTTCTGGTTATTGTAGCAAATAAGCCACAGACAGATTCTTAGGCATTTTTATGTCTCTATCAACTGGTAGATTTTCTGGCATAAATTTACATGAAATATAATGCTTTTGACCAAGTAAATTTATGTAAATTTTCTTTCTTTTTCTGACTTTGCTTCAAATGATTCTAGTCTGAAATTCTGAAGACTTAAGAAAATGTGAGGATTGCAACTCACAGGATACTTGCTCTTGATAAAAGAGGGGCAGCCCCCCCCAAAGAATTCATCATTATTCAATTAAAATATTCACTGTCTGAAATTACCACTATTAGTTATTTAGTTGGTGTGCTGTTTGAAGGCTACTGTTAAATTATACATATTATATATATATACATATTATATATATATACATATTATATATGAAAAAAAGAAGCCAGTCAACTTGGCTAGGAACACCTACCTGTCAGGGTTGGTCTGAGCTTTCAGATTTTTGCATAAAATGCTTGTAGCGAAGAGTTTGTGAAATTAAGCCTGTGCTTTTAAAAAAATTATGGTTCTAGTTAATAGTGTAATTGGAATACCCTACTAAGTACTGGGATATATTAGTAATTATTCTTATTGATTCTTGCTCTTCTTTTGTTTATCTCTTTCTTACATGAGTGCCATAGTTTGTTTTATTTCTACTTCTTGCTTCCTCTGCCACCCACTATCCAAATTGCACTTTTTCACTAAAATAATCTTTCTAAAACACAGTTAGCATATTAATCCTCTACTTAAAACTTTTGATGCTCCCCTTGTTTATGTCTTCATTTCCTAAATGTTACACAGAGCATTTGTCAGAGGTGTTTATGGGCGCTCCATTGACAACAGAGTTCCATGATACTTCATATGTGTATTCTCATTTAAAGACTCCAGGAAGTTCATGCCAATATTTTAACAATGCAATTTATCCTGAAACTCTAATTCTATGTCCTCCCCTCCAAAAAAATATGCTGAAGTCCTAACTCCCAGAACCTATAAATGTGAGCCCGTATTTGGAAATTGAGTCTTTTCAGATGTAAGCTAAGATAAGGTCATACTGAGTAAAGGTAGGCCTAATCCAATGACTGGTGTCCTTTTAAATAGAGAGATATTTGGATACAGAGCCACAAAGAGAACATCATGTTACAATGGAGGCATAGTTTCAAATAATAAGCTTACAAGAACTGCCAGTAACCATCAGAAGCTAGGAAGACAGGCAAGAAAATATCATCCCCTAGAATCTTCAGAGAGAGAAAGACCTTGCTTATATCTTGATTTCACATTTCCAGCCCCTAGAACTGTGAGAAAATACATTTCTGTTGTTTTAAGCTACCCAGTTTGCTGTATTTGTTACAGCAGTCTGAGAAAAGTAATACAACGTGCAATTTTTAAAATTACGACTGTTATATAGAGCAAGGAATAGTGTAACTCTGAGAAGTATGATGGTAGAATACAGGGATGTGTGTGGATTTAGGGTTC
Organism: Cephalopachus bancanus; assembly: GCA_027257055.1. NCBI lineage: Eukaryota > Metazoa > Chordata > Mammalia > Primates > Tarsiidae > Cephalopachus > Cephalopachus bancanus. The sequence continues at coordinate 1,169,427 of JAPVLO010000030.1, read as the reverse complement.
AGGGAACATATAACAGAGGAAGTGACATTTAGGTGAGTTTTACAGAGGAAGTGACATTTAGGGTGATTTCAAGAGTGTCACAGGGAAAACATAGCTTGTCCAATGATCCTTGCACAAGACATAGCTTGATGCTCGAATGAAGATCAAGAGGAGGGCTTTTTAGTTGGAATTTAAGAACAAAAAGTAACAGTAATATATAATGAGGTTGCATAGACAAACTGGAGCCTGGTTGTGGGGGCCCTGACAAATATTAGGAAGATTTTAGATTTTATCTAAAGTTGGTGGAAAGTCACTATTGAATTTTATACCTGGAGGTGGAACTGATATGATCAACTTGTGCAATAAATGTCACCCTTGTTTGATAGAGCTGCGGATCCTAAGTGACAATGGGAATGGAGGCAAATAGATTTCTATATTTGGTATCCTAAGGTAAAAATTTTGTATTTGTTAGGTGTGGGGAATGAGAGAGAAGAGTGAAGGATGGGTTCCCGGTTTCCAGTTTGGACAACTATGCAGATAATGCCTTAGTGAGATGTAGAGTACTAGAAGAGGAGAAGTTTGAGGGAAAGAGAATGCCAGTTTCAACTTATGCTTGGGGTATATGTGAAAAATCCGAAAGAGCACACTAGTAATGTTGCAAAGAAAATAAAGAACACAGACTCAAAATTTAATTCACGTATTTTTTGTTTACTCTTAATCTGCAGTAGGTAGAATAGGAGGAAGCATACATAATATAAACATACTGGCCCAATTCCCCACTCCTCTTGGTACCTTGAAGTTACAAATGTTCTTTAATGCATCCTCATGTAGACCTAATAATGTTCTTTCTTTGTGGTCAGGAGTCTTTTCCTCTTAAAACTGGCTTTCCTCTCTCCCTCTCTCCCTCTCTCCTTCTCTCTCTCCCTCCCTCAGTCTCACATTGTGGTCAGGAATTCCCTATGACACAGAGAGGAGTAGGGGTAACTTTGGGGAAAAGATACAGCGGGGATTGTGTACAGGGGTTATACTGGGACAGAGGGAAATTTGAACAAAGATATCTATGTCAGAGGAAACTATGGGCAGGATTATCTTGCGACCTAGGAGTATCTTTTACCGAATAAATGCAATAAAATATTATAGCTTGTGTGATTGAGAATGTTAAATGGGGCACACAATAGGTAATCATACCTAGGGGTGGTTAGAGAATATAGCACTTGAGGTGAATATGGAAGAAGATTAAGTATGTACCATAGGAGTCTGTGAGGGATTCCAGTGAAGGAAGCATGAAAAGGACACAGGGACTTGAAATAGCTTGAATCGTAGTTATTAAGATGCTCTGGTTTCAAGCAACAGAAAACCCAGTCCAACTTGTTTAACTAGAATAAAAAATGTGTTGTCTTAGGTAAATGAGACCAGTTAGGCTTGTTACACGATGTAACTAGGATCACATTCTTTATTGTTTGTATTTCTATTTCTTAGCTCTAATTTTCTCAGTGTTGGCTTTGTTCTCTCTCTCTTTTTAAACCTGTTTATAGCACATTTATTTTCATTCTTCCACTTTTGAGTAAGACACAATGACTTCAAAACATACATAGAACACCTTTGGTTTCTCCAGTTTTTTTCTTCACCCAAGTTCTAATTGTTAGCTTGTCACTGGGCATGGGTGAAGACTATGCATCACCTCTGGGCATCCTGCTAGCGGCGGGGTGGTGGATTTCTTATGAATAGCTTGGTGTTTTCATGGTAGTGAGCGGGTTCTCTCTCTGACAAGACTGGATTTGTTCTCACAGAAATAGGTTAGTTCAGTTTTCTTTTTTTTTCCATTTTTTTCTTTTTTTCATATTTTATTTTAAAGATGTGGGGTACAATTCAGGATTAGTTATACAAGTGGACATCATACAGGTAAAGTTTGGGCCTCCCTTTGGTCCCCACTTTGCCTGGTTTGAGATCATGTACGCTTATTGATGTTGTGTGCACCACTTTCTCCCCTGCTTCTTTGTGATTCCAAGGTGGTTCCAGGAACTCCTGGCCCTAAATGTTTTCAAACTGAAGTTTCTTTCAGAAGCTTATTTCCCAGAATCCCTCCAAAACAACTCCTTATCCTTTTATTTATTTATTTGTTTGCTCTGATTGGTTTATGTGCTTGTTCCTGAATGACTGTGGCAAGGAGGGTAGACACAACGAAGGGGGAGTAGAAAGCTTTAGAGAGGAGAGTACTGCTGAGGGCCATAATTAACGGATAGTGTGTAAGGCTGAAGGTGAGATGACCAGTTACAAGACTGTAATTAGGCTTGAACAAGGGAGTGGCAATGGAAAGGAAGAAAAGGGGAGGGTTATGATGAGATGGGGTGATTCATTGTTAAACAATTCACACGAGGTAGTGTGATTTGAACTTGGGTTTTGGAGCCACACAGACCTGGGGGAGCTGAGCTTTGCCATTTCCTAGCTTGGTTATCTTGGGCCAGTGACCTTTCTCGGTTTCACATCGGTTATGTGTCAGATGTGACTATCCCAAATGTCCACACTCTGTGGACATCCTCTCCTTTCTAGGGTCATCGCTATTTAGGATATTTGTGAATTAGACTCTGTCTCATATCCATTCTTTAATTATACATCTTAACTGTTTCTTTTTTGGCTCACCTACTCCTTTATTTTCTCAAGAATTGTATATTCAAGGCTTTGCATCTTATAGCAATGAAATCGAATTTCAGGACAAGGAGACACTTTACTTTGAAGTGGACAATTTAAAATTGGTAGTTAGGCACCTCATTAGAAAAATCTGATATTCACTGGCTACTAGAATCTCACTGGCCACTCTTCTTCCTGGACTCTAGCCAGTTGCCCGTATGCTCTGTTCTCCCTATCTTTGCCAAGTCTTAACTCCAAATTCCCAAAGCCTTCTGTTGGAGAGCACATTATTTTTTAAATTGTTTAACCATTCCAGTCCAGTCTATGTTTCAAGGTCTCATCTCCACCCATAGGGGACTATCAAGCTGTTTTTCTAAACAGAGTCCCTGAAAGGAAGTATTGTTAGAGTTTATAAAATAATGATGCTTTTCAGCTTGTGAGCACTCTCAGTACTAATATTGTTTTGGGGATAAAATGATTAAAACCTTTCAGAGCTTCCAAATGGATAAGAACCAGGATGTTTTACATTCATTTTGTCTCCTGCCTATTTTTTCAACTTCATATAGTGTCATTTTCCAGCCGATAACATCTGTTAATTTCCTTGAAAAACTTGAGTTATTTCTGTCCTCAGGAATTTGGTGTGTATTGTTTCCCTAACTCTACACATTTTTCATTATTTTAGCTTAAATCTCAATTCCTCAGAGACAGTTGCTTGACCTTAAGTTTGTGTGAAATTTGCAATTATAATCTCTTGTTATTTTTCATTGTAATACCCATCTCAATCTGTATATGTCAGCATTTCTTCCTATGTGATTATTTGTTTAAAATTTATCTTTCTTGGTAATTTCCATGAAAACAAGGACAATGTCATTTAATTCACTATGGTGTCCCAAGAGACTTCCATGGTGCTTGCAACACAGTAGATGTACAATAAAAGTTTTGCGAATAAGCTACTTAGTGTCTGACACATTGGAAACGCTCAAGTACTAACCAATCTTTTTATTGGGTATAGGAAGTAAGGAAGAGTGACAGATCTAAGTTGGCTTCCAAGTTTTTGGGCTGATGGTGTTGACAAAAATTAATCCTCTCCATGTACAATTTACAAGTACCTGATTGTTATATACCTAGATAGATTTCTCAGCTCTGTTTGGATAGACATACTGGTATTTTTTTTCTAAGTTTTAATATGGCTTTATTTTTTACATTAAAATCTTTAATCTATGTAGCATGGATTTAAAGTATGATTTTAAACATAATTTAAAAATTTTCTTATTACTCTAACTTAAGTTTTTTCCCCAAATAATTGATTGTTCAAGCAAGATTATATTCCATGGTTTTACAGTTCACTTTACTATATACTAAACTTTTGTGCTATGTTTCTGGGTTTTAACACACCACCATAATTAGTCTAGTTTATAGCTTATCTGATGGTGCAAATTTATACACAATCCCCCACAATAAAATGTTTACTCTTTACTCAGTGTTTTGGCTTTGTTTTTGTTCTTTTTAATTCTACTTTTGGTGATTAAAGGTATGTAATTCTTTAAAGAGAGAATGGATTTTCATTTTACTCTATCTCTTCTAATTTGAGAATTCTATACTAGAATATTAAACACACATACACACAGTAAGTCAGTTGCTTGTCAGAAAGATTTATTAAACAAAAATCAGCAAAGTGAAAACAGACCCCTTTAAAAAGTCTGTGTCAGAAAAGAATGAAGATACATATCCTTGAATTGCTAACAAAGATCATAAAAGTGTGACATTCATTGTTTAAGACCTGGAAAAAAATGGACAAACATTTAGAAAACAAATCTAACAGCTAGAAATTAAATTCATTGATACGTTTATACAATATTTGTCTGAAAAAGTACATATTTGTAAAATATAATTTTGCTTTATTTTGCTCAAACATGTGACAAGAACCATATTTCTTGTATATCTTACATGTGTGTGCTAAACTATGACTGAATTGTCTAAATTTCTACATGAGTTAAATTTTTTTAATAGAATTATTGGTAGAATGCTAATGAAAAAAATTGTCGAGAATAAGTACTTTAGAAGATCTTTTAACACTACAGTAATTTTTTGAGATGTTGATTCTCTTCATATTCTTAATTCTCACTAAAATGTAATATTGAAGATTAACTAAAATATACATCTTTAATGTAAGTGAGCTTATTCATTGCTCTCTCATGCTTATGCAGTCTAGGATAGAACATTTTACATTATTTGTTTGGTAACTCAAAATTTGTGATACTCAGGAAACATATACTGCTTTTGTAAAGTTCCTATAATTATACTCTGCTGCATGACCTCTAATCCTAAGCATCTGCATTTTCTAAGCCTTTTCTAATCTGCATTGTCTAATACTTGCCTTAAATTGCCTACATTCTTTTGTTTTCTAAGATTTTTGCTTAACGGACAAACTTCTTAGATGTTTCGACTAGCTGTCTAGGCTGAAGCACAATTCTACGTGGTATCTCTTTTGTTGTTTTCAAATCATGAACTCATCTGGTTCTTCTTTCAGGAGCTTAAAGACACCCGTTTCCGCTGTAGATGTGTCTTCAATGTAGTTTGGGGTATCTAAGATAGAGGTAGTTTCAGAAAATGGCTCGATAATCTTAGTTACAGTGTCTGCTTTATCCATCTCAGACAAATCTTCTGTTGTCTTAGTAGACGATTCTTCCATGAGGTTTCCAGTTGCTGATGCAGGGGCAATGAAGTCATATCTTGATTCGACCGCAGTAAGCAAAACAGAATGGGTCTCTGCTTCATTGGCGGTATCTCTCTCCATCCAAACACTGGCCCCTTCAGTTGCAGGCTCTTCATCAGTTAATGGAATATCCTCTGAGTTATCTTTGTCTTTCTCCCCAGAGATATTGAGTTCAAATACAGTGATGAACTTTTCCTCGTCCGAGTCTGTTAATTGAGTCACAGCACTGGGGTCATCCTCTGAAGCAATTAGGCCAATTTCAGTTATTTCCTTGTCTGCAAGGGCAGTTATATCTGGAATAGTGGCAAAATTGTTTTCATTAATAGGAGAGATTTTAGCCTCAGGAATAAAGGAATCAGTGATCTGGATAGGCTCATCAGTGGGGACATTGGATTTGACAGAGGAATTATAGTTAACATCAGCTTCACCTTTTTCAACTGGAAAGGCAGGAGTGTCAGCACCACTGGCAGTGCTGTCCTTTTGTGGGCCAGATACTTCAGAAGTTATTGCGATCTCTTTATCCCTTGTGTCAATGGTAGCCAAGAGGATATCTTCTTTTGCTATGTCAGTGGAAAAATCTATCAAAGAAACAGTAGCAACCGGTGATGAATTATTTCTGATTTTCACTGGAATAAAATTTTCAGTAATAGAATCATTTGTCATGGAGTTTGTAGTGCCAGTCAGAGTGGTAATTTCTTTTCCAAAATCATTTTCTGACTTGAGTTTTTCCTTTGTAGGTGTAAGTTTGTTGCCTGAAAAATCACCTTCTAGCGTATACTCATTTACTGAAGTAACGTGATCTCCTTCTGAAGTGATTGTTGTTTCTGACCTTGGAATAGTGTTGTCAGCCCCAAAGAAAATGGTTGCTTCAGTTGGCGTCTTATTGCTTTCTGTTGGAGGAGGAGAATAAATTTTAGGCAAACCATCTTCAGCCATGGGGTGGAGTGGCACTTTACACTCTCACAGGTCTTTCTCCTGGCTCAGTGGTATCCCAAGACAGGGGAGAGGCGTTGTCATAGTATTAAAAGCATAGGTCATCATGGTGATTGTTGCATCAAACGCAGGGGCAATGTCATTGACTCTCCTTGGAGATGTTCCTCTGCTGTGATTGGTCATCTAATTTTAAGAGTATTGATATTAGATGAAAAGACAATGGAGTCCACTCATTATAAAATCAAACTCACAGCCAAACATTTCAGTTTGCAGGGACCTTAGGATTTACCATATTGCTATTTATAAGGATCATGCCTTCTGATATGGAGATAGTGTCACTTGAAACAGACATCAGAGTCTGCCAGGTACGCTCTGAGTTTGGTATTCGTAGGGGAAACTCTGAAAGCCACAATATTGTTAGCATCAGTTCAAAGTCTCCTATCTTCCAGGTGAGTGTCTTTTACAGGTGAAGCCATCTTCTCTTGAGATTCATAATATTTAAATGTGTAAGAGAAATTAATAATGTTTTTTGGCAGTGACTGTAACTGCAGAAGGTAATTGGATAGCAGGAACTTCAGTTTTCTCCTTCAGAAAGGGAAGTCTCACTTTCTGAGTGGAGATAATATTAATAGCAAATAGTTACTGGTTTTTTAGGGTTTTTGCTATTTTTTGTTTCATTGCAATTCTTATCTTTTCTTGAATTAACTTGAGTAACAGCGAGAGTGTCAAGTTTTGTAGGATAAATTATTTTTGGAATGTTTTTCTGCAAAGTGGTATTTTAACTTCAAAAGACATTTCTGGCAAGGAGTTGGTGTCGCGTGTCAAAATTCTCCTAGAAACAATAATCAAGGTGTGGACTAACTGCATAAATTTTAAGAATTACATGCTCAATTTTTTATAATGATGTTCATTAGATCAAACATCATCATCGTGTTATCAATCTTAAGGTTTATCTAATTACATAAAAGGAGATTATACTCTACTACTAATTCTTTACAACCAGCCTTCTTCTGCTGTTGTTAGAAGAAATTGAATTTTGAGACTCGTACATAATTAAATCTGAGAAAAGACAGCAGCATCAGACAGAGTAGTGGGGTCCATGTCAAGGACAAATGCTTATTCTTTATTAAATATGAATTCAACCACACTTTTCAGCTTTCTCTGTTAGATGATTGACTTGGTGTAGATACATCATCATTATCTGTAGAATATGAGAATAGATTTCAATATAGACATTTTTCATCTTAAAGACATGGGGAGCTTCTCCAGAAATGTTTTGCTTCAAGAGAATGTCCCTGTTAAAGTTTCTAGTGTGTTTATAGATAGAGGGAGTGCTGTCAGCAGCAGGGACAGGGAAGGAATTCCCAGATTAGTAGTAGGCACAGGTTGTTTCTTAATAGAAATACCCTCAGTTCCCTGGGCAGTAAAGAAAATCACAGAGTAAAGTCATTTTCTGACTTGACTTCCTTAGTGAGAGGAATTTTTGACCCCTATTTTTTTCCTGTTATTAAGGTCTGATGCACCATTCAACTGCTTACTCATGGCCAATGAGATAAGAGAAGCAGAAAACTGGGAAAAAAGAGTTTTATTTTGAAATCGGACTTCAAGGAGGTAGGATATTTACCGGGGCCTGCACAAAGCAGCACAAACTCATTTCAGTATTTATAGTAAAACAGGCATTGTCTTATCTATTTTAACTACTGAATAAAAGCAATTACGTGTCCTATGACCATTATTTAGTATCTTTTCTAATCAAAGTTTAGACCCCAGGCAGTTGCTGACATAAGCGACTATTTAGATTGCGTCAGTCCTACCACCCTTTCAAGTTACAATTGCCTTGAATAATTTGGGGTTGCGTACTTTACAGTTGGTTACAGGTCTTCACTTACACTGGGGATTTTGGTTCACAAGACAACGAATAATTAGCATTACACATAAATTTGATTCAAATGCGTAAAAGAAAGCAGTTGTTATTTGAGGACTAAGGGAGCAGATACATTCTTGGAGTTTTAGGGATTTTCAACAGAGCCCATGACTTATCTAGGTCTGGCAGAGGCTTTTCCAGGGATGTGCAGTTTCTTGCTTATTGAGGGGCTTAACGTAGACGGTGGTGTTCCCTTCAGTACTAGCAACAGTTACTAGATTTCAGGGCAGTGAAGGGAAGAAGTAAAAAATGTACATTTGAAAATTCAAGTGGTTTCAACATTTAACCTACCTCAATTGAAGTTTCTTTTTTTTTTAATTTTTAATTTTAAAGATGTGGGGTACAATTCAGGGTTAGGTATACAAATGTTCATTATGCAGGTACCCTTGTTGATGAGGTTGAAACTTCCCCAGGCAGTTCCCCACTACTGCCAATCCCTTTTTTTAAATAGTATTATGGTAATTGTTCAAGGTCCGCTTATGAGTGAGAACATGTAGTACTCAGTTCTTTGTTTCTGTGATAGATAACTCAGTGTGATAGACTCTCAGTTCATTCAAGTTGTTGTGAAGTTCATAATTTTGTCCTTTTTTATGGCTGCATAATATTCCATCATGAATATGTACCACATTTTAAAATCCAGTCTTTTAAACTAGATTATTTTAAATCTAAAGCAATCAAAATAGCTCTGAAATTCCCATTGCACTGTCATCAAGTGTATGTGGAGCTGAATTCAGAGCAAAGCATGCTATAAACAGACTTGGTCTCTTTTTGGGAAATTTATTTGCATACAAAAAGGAAGAGGATGGAAAGAGGTTAGTTGTATATCTGCTGAAGTTATCTTGTAAGACCTGTTATTTGTTAGGCTGAATGGAGTTGGAATAAGGAACAAAATATTCACTTTTAAGCTCCAGTTAGATATGTCAGGCAAAATAATTATATCACCTTCAATCATTGATAGAAATTTGTCAAGTAGTCTTTAATTTCAGGAACTACTTTTGTGATCACACCTACTCTGCTTCTACTAGTATAGCTAGATGGAATCACACTGATTGCAGCATAATTACTTCTCCTCAAAGGGGAGTGTTAGTATTGTTATCTGTGTTTTCTAAGCCATTGATCTTTAAATGAGCACTTCAGATTGCGTGTATATGTTATTTTTTAAAGAGCAGAAAGCATATGGTGAAAATCCTTTGGGACTGCAGGAATTTTAGCAGTCTTGAGGATGAAACTGGAGTCATTTGTTCAGAGAATATTACCCTTTTTTCACCAGTAGGCCATTGCCATTGAAGGTGTTCGCTAATTTAAGGAGAGAATCAGATTTTATAGGTATGCTTTATTTCATTTGAATCATAGTGTCTTCTGTTGTTGGATTGTCTACTATGCTAGCTAAAATATTTTGTCTTTTTTCAGTAAAATATTATATTTATATCCATTAATGTGTTTTAGAATATATTCTTTATTTTTAAATGAAAAGGTGGAAACTGCTAACAAAAGAAGGAAAATTTTTAATAAGACCCCGGAAAGGTCATTTGGCACATTAACAATTTTCAGGGATACTTTACTAGGAAAAGACTTTTCAGAAACAGACTTTGAAAATGCCGATGTCATTAGTAGGAATAATGGTAATAACTTGAAGAATAATGGCAATAATTTGAGTCCCCAGCCATGAAGGTTGGTTTTGTGAGAAAGAGATCTAGCTGGAAGGAAATCACTGGGTATAGGAAAGCTTGAATAACCAGATGTTGGGACACCGTCATAATCCTTGTTGACTAATTTGCCACCGGCAATAAAATTTTTATTCTTAAAATAAGTATTTAGGTCAACACCTTGTATAGCATTTGTTTCCATCTGGATCATCTTCTATTATTATATTTACTTCTGTAAGATTGTTTACTTCAAATTCAATAGCTCTGTTTTTTCCTGAAGAAGTGTTATTTCTCTTGTGTAACAGAAATTTGAATCACCATATTCATTAGAAAAAAATTAGAAACCTTTTATCACCAGAGGCACCAATATAAAAAATTCTGTCCCTGGTAACAATAGTCGAAGATGTATTATATTCGACATCTGCAATGTTGTCCACAGAGTCAGTGGATCAGCTTGGTGAACAGTATAGAACAAGGAAAGAGCCTTTGGGACCATTTAACTTTTAGTATTTTGCCTTCTTGAGAAAATACCTTCATTAAAGTAAGCTGAATCTGTCAGCACAGACTCTTATGCTGCTGAAAAATAATGCTGTTGGGATATAGGTTTTAACTTTTTACAAGTCTGGGGGCTGTGTTTTATTTAGGAGAAGCAAAATCAGTTAAGATGAGAGTTTCAGGTACTCCCATAGGTGTAAGTCTTAGAGATGTGACACTCTCTGGTGGAAGGCTGGGATAGCCAGTGTTATTTTCATCATTAGTGAAGATAACAGGAACATTTAGCATAATGACAGACATCTTCCTCAAAGGAGAAAGGGAAGTAAGAGTTGTGTTGATTATACCCTCTGTGTTTCCATCTGTATTAGAATTGTCATCACTGGAAAGCTGAGCGCAAAAGGAAATTACTAAATCTAGAATGAGACTCCACAGTTATATCTGCTTCATCTTCAGCAAAATCAGATATACTGGATGTGGTAGTATCTTTTCCTCTGTGTGTAATGTCTTATAAATCATAGATGATATGTTTTTCTTGAGAAAATTATAACTATTTTTGAAAGCACAATTAGTATTGCCAGTTGTGAATGTCCTGCTGTCAATTATGGGGTTTATGTCTGAAATATCTGACTATTCCAAGTCAGAACTTTCAGAAATAATCATATCATCATCATCATCATTTATGGTGCCTTTTCTCATAGATGTTTTGCCAGAAAAACTAGAAGGAAAATTCTCACATGTGTGAATTAAGAAGTGAGTTGTGGGTTTATGAGCTTTAGTTTTGACATTGGCATTGGAATCTTTTTTAAAAAATGGCATCAGTATCAACATTCTTATTTTCTTGTTTAGAAGTTAAAGCTTGGTAAGTTTCTTTAGCGTTGAACTCTGAGGGTGTTGCTTTAGATAAACTGTCTGTGGTTATATAGGATATGAGGCCCATGTCCCTGGGGGGGGTGTATCTGAGTGTACTCACTTTCAACGAGGAATTATTTGCTTCATCCTCTGATTCAAAGACATAGTTATCTGAGACATTCAGAACAACTGTCATCAGACATAATTATATGGCTTATATGTGTTGGAGTGATTTTGCCTTGCAGAATAAATGTCATCCACCCTTTCTGAAATATCTTCTGTATAATAAATTTTTTCATACTCAGCAGTTATCTCTCTCTATATAAAATCTTTATGCTTAAATATAGTCCCTTTAAAAGTGCTTGTTATGTCTTTTTCAGAGGTAATGGTAATAGGCAAAATGATAACTTGGTCAGATGGAATAAATGTTTCTCAGCTGGAATGTTATAATCAGTCTCTTTTGTGGTATCTTTTCCCATAGTGGCAACAGGAAAAAGTTCAGAATAGTTGGGAGTACTCGTGGGTGTTGTAAAATTGGAAGGAGAAAGAGTTGATCTCCCTTGCTGGCCATATGATCTATGTGGAGTGTTTGTGATGGGCTGACCTATGTTTGTAACTTTATCATGAAGAGCAGAGATTTGACCATTAGACCCAGCTGCTCCTGAAAGAGTTATTGTGAAATCAATGGAAGAAATTCCTTTTAAATTGGTAGATGCTTGAGATTCCAAAGAAGTGCCATTACGTTTAACAGTGAAAGAATCAGCTTCTGGTGTGTTTGTATCTCCTGAAAATAAGTTTCCTGGTCCAGAAATTTGACATTCCTTATCCATATTGTCATCATTGTTGGAGAGAAGACTGGACTCAGTTGCTGAGGGAAGGATTTTGGAAGTTGAAATGAGAACTGTTGTATTTATAAAGTGAATTCAAATTTAGCAGCTGGATCAGACAGATGGACTATTTTCCTTTCTCCATAGATCCTATGTTGAGAGAATTTTGTAGGAGAAAAGACTTTCATAATTATTTTCTGAGGTTCAGGATATAGTTCATCCATTTCTGTTTCAGTAATGTTGGTTCTCTGTTTATGGGAAGAAGTGAATCAAATTCATTGTTTGCAGAATTGTTTGAAAAAGTTGTGGAACCTACTGGAAATTTAGCTGAGGCCAAAGAGTGAGGCTTCAGGTCAGCTTGTTTGTAAGGGGAACATTACCACCATTAAAAAAATTAGTGTATTCAATTATTATCTCAATCATATCTGACCTTGCAGTTGAAGAATTAATCAAGGAATCATGTGTTTCTGTTACTGGGCCAGAGATTTCAAGATTTTCAGTTGCTGCATTAGGAATGAGCATGGCTTTTTCAGGGATTTGTAGAGCTAGAAATCTTATAGACCTAATATTGTCTTCTTCAGGAAGCATAGAATCACCACCTTCATAACCATCCTTAGTGGTGAGAACAGTGGTAGCATCCACAGTATGGATTGCATTCTCAGATGAGAAAGAGATTAAAGCCCTGTTTTTTAAAACCTCAATATCTTCCTTGATGAAGGAAAGTTCACTATCGGGGATGATATTGAACTCAGCCAAAGGAATAATGCTGTCCTGTGGGTGTAGCATCTGTGCCATATTCATTTTATCTTTAATATTGTTTACTCTGAGTGACAATGTATTTTCTGCTTTATCTTGGATATTAGTGTTAGAAGTAGCAGATAAAATGGCTTCCTTATAGAACTGGTTTTTATTTTTTAATGCAGAAGTGATCATGATGGGATCAATGGTTTGATCTAGGAATACCTTTCTCTCTACCATGGCTACTGTTATTGCTGGGTCTGAAACAATGGCATACTCCATTGTTTTGTCATCAGGGATAATGTTGATAGTATTGTCTTCCCTGAGAGTGTCCTTTTTTGGAATTGTTTTATCTAGAAGTTTGTAAAGATTCTTACTTGTATGTGTCATAGATCTGGGAATCTCAGCGCTTAAATTGCTGGTGGAACTTTTGAGAACAATAGCATCAAGGTCAGAACTGCTGTGTCCCTCTGTAGATATGACACTTTGCAATATTTCTTTAGTTTTGATCTCAGTTGGGGCTCCTTGAGGAAGAAATTCAGAGGCATTGGCCCTGGAGTAGAATGGATGAGATCCAAATATTTTGGAGTCATAATCGAGAGTAGTTTTTTTAAATAATAGGGTTGTTGTATTTTTCCTTTTGTAATTCAAGGTCATATTCATTTGCGCCCTATTCAAAAGCTCTGTCACCAAGCATAGTACTTACTACATCATCATTATTTGGAATATTTTTACCTTCTAAAACCTCTAACATATTTTCTTTAATGGGATCTACTTCATATTCAGTGATGATATCTTTCTTTGCAAAATTGCTGTACACAAATACTTTACTAAAGATAGTATTCAACATATCTTTTGTGGAACTATTGGTGCCAGATGAAATAATGATTTTGTGAGTTGGAGTATTTCTTTCCTCAGATGAAATATTATTAACCTTTGTTGTAGCACCTTTTTTCATTTTGACAACTGAATCAATTCAGAATATTTAGATGAACTCACCAATGTTGTGAAATCAGAATGGGAAAGAGTTGGGTTCCATGTTAGGCCTTGTGATCCAGTGGGAGCATTATGAAGCAAAACTTCTGTGCCCATGTCTTCATCTGGGGGAGCAGAATTGTTATCCTTAAGCTTTAAAGTCTTTTTCAGAGACCTGGTAGCATCTGCCGAAAGAAGTCTTTTTAAATTGGGAGGAACTTGAGGTCCAGTAGAAACATTAAATTTACTAATGGAAAAAATATGTTTCAGTGTACTTGAATCTCGTAAAAAAATATTGCCTGCTTCAGGAAAATTGACTTCCTCCTCCTCACTGTTATTGTTCTTGGAGAGAGTGATGGGCTCAGAGGTTGAGGGAAGTGCTTTTGTTAAAGTTGGTTCTGTAACATGACTTATATTGAATTTAGCAGTTGTGTCTTTCTCAATAGAGGGTTTAGCAATTTCCTTTATTTCAGAGGGGAAAACATGAATTGGCTTGAGTGAGAGGATTTTCATGACAGCACCCTGAGAGTAATCATTTGTCTTACATTTAGAAATGTCAGCTGTTTCTCTCTTCATAGTGAATAATGAATCAGCGTCATTTTTGGAATTCCTGGTAAAAGTTGTTGAATTTGCAGAAGGAATAATTGAGTCCAAGGAATGGGGCTGAAGGACTGTTTGACTTTTAATAACGTGATTTTCTGAAATTTCGGTTTCATTAATGAAATCAAGGTATTCCGTCACTGCTTCTGATACTACTGATACTGACTTCGAGGAATCAGCCAAGGGGTTATCTCTCATTGGGATAAAATTCTCAGTTAAGGCTCTAGGGATAAGGATGATACTTTCATTTGTTAGTGAAAATGGGACTTCTGTAGACCTTACATTATTTTCATCAGGTTGCATATAATCACTCCCTTCATAACTATTCTCAGGAAAAAAAGAAGAAGTATCATTCATAGTGTGAGTTGTCTTCATGGGTGAAGAAGAGGTTGCATCCTTGTGTTCTTCAAAATCTTCATTAACAAAGGGGAGTTTATTATATAGGTTGGCACTGAATGCAACTGAAGGAAAGTGACATCCTGTGAATGGAAGCTCTCTGCCTTGAAAGTTTTGTCCTTATTATACTCTGACTTGGGTGATGTGGTGGCTGACTTTTCTCAGGATGGTAAAAGCAGTGGATGTGATATCTTTCCTATGATGCTGGTCTCTATTTGCTATTGGAGTTGAGCTCCTGGTTAAATCAGTGATTTCACCTGTCAATGTCCTGATTTCTCCCTGGGTTACCATTGCTTCTGGGTCTGGAGCATAGATATACTCAATCCTTTTGCCTTCAGGAAGAATGATGATGACATCACTTCTACTTAGGCCGCCACTTTTCAGAGTTACAGCATCTGAAAATTTGGGAGAAAAATTTCCATTTTTGTCTACTAGGGGGTGGCGAGTCAGTGACTGACTATAGAATTTGGCAGCATGGTCTTTGAGAAAGGGGTCATCCTTGTAGGAATCAGTGTTCCCTTCCCTGGAGATCATCATTTTGTAATTTTGTGTTTTGAACTCTGAAGGATTACCTTTCAATAGATTCTCAGTGACATTGGCAGTGGATATGGGAGCAAGAGATACAGATCCTTCATAGATTTTGCCTTGAGTCAGTGTAGGACTTTTTGTTGTGGGGTTCCTTCTTTCATTTTCCACATAAAATGCATTTTTCTCTGACACATATTCAAGATTACTGTCATCAAGCCCAGTGGTCTTTAGATCCATACTATTTGGGTTATTTTCCCCTGCCAGAAAAATCACATCTGACTCTACTGAAAAGTCCTTTGTGAATGGGATTACTTCATATTGAGTTACAATATCTCTTCCTACAGAAGCTACGTATCTTTTTCCATTTACAGTGTTCCTCATGGCTTCATTAAAGGTAGTACTATCAGGTGAAATAATTTCTTTTCTGGTAGAACAATTATATCATTAGGTATAATAAAGTCACCCGTCATTTCTGAGTTGCTCTTTCCTATAGGGAGTGTTGGATCAAGTTCAGAATTACTGCTTTTAATAAGGTCAGTAGGAGAAAGAGTTGATTTCAGTGGTAGATGATATAATTGATTATAGGAGTTTGTCATGGACCTCTCTAAGTTATCATTACCAAAAGAATATGAGTCTCTAACCCCAGTCTTTGTCAGCTTTGTTGTGCTCATTGTGAGATAAGGGTAAATTGTTTCTTTGGAATTTCCAAATGTGTTTTGTTTGGCAGAAGCAGCATCAGGATTATGAATAAAAGTATCAACTCTCACTCTTAAGTTCACTGGAATATTGGCTTCAGAAACACCTGATTTTTCTTCTACAACAGCTTTATTGCTACTGAGAAACACATTAGCCTCAGTTCCTGAAGTAGTAATTTCTTTTGCAGATGGTTTGATAACCTTTGATTTACACCATAGTTAGAAGTTTTATTTATCCCTCCATTTTTGTGGATTACAGGTTGAAGGGCTATATTAGGTGAAAAGGCTCTAGTGTCAATTTTATCATTAATACTCTCATTTTCAGTGGTAGGTGAGTCAATGGTTGCATTTGTGGGTTTCTCTGAAAAAGTAGCAGGATATGTCAGAGGAAGAGAGGAGACCATGGAGAAAGGCTTAGGGGCACTTTGCACCTTTTGGTCAATAATGGTAGAGTGTTGATACAGTGGCTCTGATACTTTTAGTGTTGTCACTGATGTATCAGATAAAGAATTGTTATTTTCACTAAGAGGTGGTGCTATTCTAGGTATTTTTTGTGTGTGTGAGTTGGAGTCTCACTTTGTCACCCAGACTGGAGTGCAGTGGTCGCTCCCGGTCACCGCAGCCTCGACCTGCTGGGCTCCGGCGATCCTTCCGCCTCAGCTTTCCAAGTAGCCGGAATTACAGGCATGTGCTACCATGCCCGGCTGATTTTTTGATTTATTGTAGAGATGAGGTGTCTCGCTGCCCAGGCGGGTCTCGAACCCGCGGGCTCAGGCAATCCACTCACCTCAGCCTTGCAAAGGCACGGGATTACAGGCTGAGCCACCGAGCCCGGGTTAGGTATTTTTTTGATTCGGAATTAATAGAGATTTTAATTTTATGGATAAGACACCATTGACCTTAGGCATGGTAATATCACTATTTTCATTGTTCTCCTTAGGCTCAAAGGCAGGAGCATTAGGTGAAGGAATGGTGACATTTGGTGGCATTTTTGTTGCATTAACCAGATTAAGAGAAGTCACTGAATTTGCTTTGATCACACTCTCAGTATCTTTACTGACATAGGAGATAGTCTCAGCTTGGGAGGCAACATTTTCAGCCATGGGGTTAACATGATCTTCTGAAGGGGCCACTTCAGCTAAGTCCATTTTATATTCATTGTCTTTTGATTTCTTTGATGTGATGGTGTCCACCAACTCCAGAGCAACTGTGTTAGAAACATTGGATGAAATATCTTTCTTGTAGAAATGACCTTGACTTTTTATGGGGGTAGAGATCACAATAGGATCAGTAGGGACAACACCCAATGTTCCGCCTTCTGCCATGGTGACAATTGTCTCTGTTTGTGGCACAAAGACATATTTTATATGTTCATTGTTTAAGTCAGAAACCTCAGGGAGAATGGTGAAGCCATCGTCTGCACTTAGAATGCCCTTTCTTGCAGATATTCTTTGTAGAAACTCAGAAAAAATATCTCATCTACATTAATTAGGGAAGGAGCCATAGCTTTCAGATGTTGATTATTGAAGTTTTTGGCATCATCTTTGAAAGCAGTGGTAACAATATCAGAGTCGGAATTTTCTTCTGTGAGAATAATAGTTTGATATTTTTCTTTACTATCAAACTCAGGGTGAGTTATTTGAGACAGAAAACTCTTTGAGGCCTCATTATTAAGGGAGGATATATGAAATATGAGTCCGTTGGGTCTATGTGCAAACAGAATGGGTTTTTTAATAGGCCTATTTTCTTCATTCTCTATTTCAAAGACATATTTATTTGAAATATAGTCAAAGGGACTTTTATCAGATTCAATGATGATCAAATCCATATCATCTAGATTATTTTCCTTTGCCAGAGTAGTCTCAGGCCTAAGGTCAAAGGAATCATCTCTCAATGTATTTGTATATTCCAGTAATAGAGGAATGCCTGTTCCAGATATATGGTAATCATTTTCCTTATTTTCGTCTTTAAAGGAAATAGTAGTGAAGGAAGTCACAGGTACACTGCCAGTATGAGAATTTGTTATGCTACCTGTAGCAATTTTGTCTTTTTCTATTGCTGGATCACTTTGCTCATCTGTATAAGATGAATAATCATCGCTGAAAGCTTCATTACCTAGTAACATAATGCCTTTCAGAGCAGGGTTTATATTATCTTCCTTCAGAATACTGAAATCTGATGTGGTAAAGGTAAACTCTCTTTTAGGGGAAAAGTTATATTCTTTTGGAACATTTTCTTTTATCCTTGGAAAAAAATATCATCACCATCAAAACCGCCATTGTTGTTTCTTACAGGCAACTTTCTCTGAACTTTGGGAGTAAATTTTTCAAGTAGAGGTTGTGAGGTTTCAGTCCCAGAATGTGGTGAAGGATTCTCAAATTCAGACTGGTCAGCCTGTTTTGGGTTGCTCCTCTGAATCTGGTGGAGTCATATACATCAGAGTTAATAGAATAATATTTAACTGCCAAGTTGTTGCCTTTAGGAACATTGTCACCTATTATAGCATTTTCTTCTTGTAGTGTATCTTCTTCCTTTGCCACAATGCCTAATTCTCTTTGGGGATCTTCTTCATAGTTCAATGTTATATCTTCCTTGCAAAAGTTTTCTGATTCATTTATTGGGTTATAAAATGTAGTGTCAACATCTTCTTGAGAGGCACTGGTGACAGCTACTGTCAAAGCTACTAGGGTAACCTTATTATAAAAATATTCTTTGGGTATTACAATATTTGCCAAAGAGGTAGTCTTTTTCACAGGGTTTTTTGCTTGAGGATGATTGAAGGAGGCAATGGGATTCATAACGGTGGGGGAATCCTCAATTAATAGGATACCATCATCTCCAGACACATCAGAATCTTCTCTGAAAATGGCAAGGGCATCTTCTAGCTTATTAGATTTATTGTTAAGGGCATGAACTTCATTTATGCTAAGAATGTCTTTTTTTTTATTAATCAATATTTTTTATTATGGTGTTGTGGGGTACAGTTAAGGGTTAGGTATACAAGTACGTTTCATTCAGGCACCCTGTTGATAAGAGGTGTTTCCCTGTCCCCAAAGAGATATTTGCTGCCATCGATCCCATCTCCCTCCCCACCCCCATAGTTTCCCACTACTGTCAGTCATTTTCTTATAGTATTACATTGGATGTTAAAGGTCCATTATATGAGTGAGAACATGTGATACTCGGATCTTTGTTTCTGTGAGAGGTCACTCACACATCTTTGTTTCTGTGAGAGGTCACTCAGTATTATAGACTCTAGTTCCATCCAGGTTGCTGCAAAATTCATGATTTTGTTCCTTTTTATGGCTGTGTAGTGTTCCTTCGTGTATATGTACCACATTTTAAAAATCTAGTCCTCTTTTGATGGGCAGCATGGTTGCTTCCAGGTTCTTGCTATTGTGAACAATGCTGCAATAAACATACATGTGCAGGTATCTTTTTTATAGAGTGATTTGAGTTCTTCAGGATATATTCCCAGTAGGGGGATTGCGGGATCATATGGGAGGTTGATATTTAGAGCTTTTAGGAATCACCACACTGCTTTCCACAGAGGTTGCACTAGTTTACACTCCCACCAACAGTGTAGAAGTGTTCCCTTTTCGCCACACCCTCTCCAGCAGCTGTTATTTTTTGAGTTGTTGATAATTGCCATTCTGGCTGGAGTTAGGTGGTATCTCTGTGTGGTTTTGATTTGCATCTCTCTGATGATTAGTGAGGTTGAACATTTCTTCATGTGTCTGTTGGCTGCTTGGATGTCTTCCTTTGTGGAATGTCTTTCTTTATTGGTGAGGCGGTAGCTATTGAAACCAGGTCTGTTACAACTTCAGTGTTTTTGACAACATAGGAGGTATCATCAGTTCCAAAAGAAATGCCAATAGGGATATTTCTTTCAGTCCCAGTCATTTTGCGTGTAGTGGCTTGTCTGTTAGTGTTACTTGAGGCGATGGCAGTAGGGATTTGATAGCCATCTCTGATATCAATAAGGTCTGTGTTGTCCATTGTGGAAAATGACAGTTTGTGTTTGATGGTGTTCCATGCAACATTTGGGTTCTCTTTGGTGACAATAAGTGGATCATCAGCGATTACATTGTAGTAATCCATTCTTCCAGTTTGAGGAATAGAATTGCTAAGTGGAAGGATTGCAGTGCCATCTACTGCTTCCACATTCTGTTTCATGGCTACACTTTCACCCAAACCATTAACCATTGTTTTAGTGATCATTGGCTTAAAGTGTGCTTTGTCATTTGCAGCATTAGTGACATCATATAGAACATCAACATTTTCTTTCCAAGGGGTCGTCAGGTCTCTGTCGCTTATTATTACTTCAGCGGAAGGTATGATACTAAATTGGGAAAGAGGCTTTGTAATATCAGCAGCCACAAATCCATTTCTGTCAAAGTCATTGTTTTCTGATTCAATGTGCTTGAAGTTATATGGAGGTAGAAAGTCTTCTTTTATCTGAAAATCAGCATATTTCTCTACAGTAGACTCTACTTCCATGTGGGGAGTCGATTGTTCTTTAGTAGCCATTTCTTTGTCTTTCAAACTTCTAAATCGTTTTCTTGGAGTAAGAATACCATCTATCTTTGAAGGTAGGGAGGTAATAAACACAGTGGGTCTTCCTTCTGCCATGGTGTCCTTATCAATCATTAGTTCAGAGCTGTTAGTCATATTTATGGTTCCCTTATGTGCACTGGCAGTGGCATTGTGCTCATTATTGGGAGAAGTGAAATCAGCTGTAACAAAAGTAGACTCTAGGAGAATGTTCAGAGGATACAATGATACTTTATTGTATACAATGGTATCATTAGTGAGATGAGAATTTTCAGCTACAGAATCTGATATTTTTATCCAAGTACCACTCAGGGAGTCATTTTTAATTAGCAAAGAGTTTTGAGATTCATTATTTTGTGCATCGGCCATTTGTTTAGATAATTCAGTTACTGATGGAAAAGTGTATCCTTTGTTCATAGGAAAGTATTTCAAGGTTAGTACCTGTAACTCCATCAGCCTTGTTGTCATTAGTAGAGAGACTAATGGCTTCATCCACAGAGTCAGTAGATTTATCCAAAAGGGAGATACTGACCTTTGAAGCTGAGGTCATACCAGCTTCATTATCTTCAGCAAAATATACAGACCCAACAGTTTCAGGGTGAGTGATTGAAAGCACAGGGGTGTTATTGATCTGGGAATTGGCTTTCTGAAATACGATTCTTTCAAAGTTTATTTTGGCTTTTACATCATTCGGATTATTTGAGATTCGGGTTCTGTGGTCACCTCTGTTGTAAATTAGGTGTTGGCTGTTCATTGTAAAGGGCTTTATTTTATATTTGAACAGGAGATTGAACACATCATAGATGTCAGAAGGAAGGGTAATTTTGTTTCCAGCTGTTTTGGCATAACCTGTTTCAGGGTTAAGAGAATAAACTTTTCTTCTAAGTTCTGCTGTGGTAGTGTCTGGATGAATGAAGATGACTTGTACAATTCTTTCATCTTGTTCCATATTTACAATTTCCTTGACCACAGAAATACCATTCTCAATTCCATCAGTACTCAGGGACTTAAAATTACCCTTTTCAGTTTTGAGATGTACATTGGCAGGGATATTAGACTTATGCTTAGTTATTAAGTCATTTACTTTTAATATTATTTCTGCAATATTGATGTTATTAGGTGTCTCCGTGTTTTCTATCTGAACAGTATGTAGTATGTCTGCCTTCTCTTATTGCACTTTTATTTGAAGGCCAAGTTGTTTTAAAGTTAGTGTTAGTGTTAGTAATTGGCTCTACAGGGTTAGAGCTAGCAGAATGCTTTGTAGAGGCAATGCTATTTGTTTTGGAAATAATTAAGTCCCCACCATGCATCATATTTTCAGCTACATCTATCATTGTTTTGCTATCAGTGGAAACACTGACAGCGTTATTACTTTTCTTATGCATTCTATCATTAGGAAGACAATTTTTAGCATTAATTGGATTGATATTGGAGATAGTTTTATCAACATTAGTGGCAATTATAAAAGATTTAGCACTGGCCTTGTAAGTATTTGAAATAGGAATAGATTCAAAGTCATTGCTCTTTTTTGTAGAGGAAATGTTAGGTATTTGAGGATTAACTGCAGTTCTACCATCATTATTTATATCTATGGCATCAAATACAACTGAATTGTCTTTCTTTGGAAGATCAGGTTCATTGCTCACAGTTTTGCTGTATTTTCCCCTGTATGTATCAATGATAACTATGTTGTTGTCTTCCAGATTAGGGCCATCAAGCAGAGTTGTATAATCATGTGGAATGTCTGTGGCATCAATTTTTGCTGCATTGCCTCCTGCCATAAGGGCTGTGTTATAAATCAAGAACGTATTGTCTGAACCTGCCTCCTCTTCATGAGTAGTGGTACCAGTTCCAAAGAGTTTGTCAGCGTTTGATATGGCAATAGTACTCTCATTTGCTGAGGCAGTGAACTTATTCTTAGCATTTTGGATGGATGCAGCAGGATGAGAAGCAGAGAATTGTTTAGATCTGTCAGTTGAGAGGAAGGATTCAAGACTCTGAATTGCTTTGGATCGTGTCTGAAAGTGAGGAAGAGTGGTGGAATCAGACTCGTACTGGTAGGTAGTCACAGATATAGGTGCTGAAATGCTTTTTTCTCAGAACAGGTATCCTGTCCTGTGTTATTTGGGAGTTGACTACAAAACTGGAAATTATTGTACTGGAAGCAGAAATATCCTGCATAGCATCAGAATAAGACAGAACATTGCTCTTTGGAACCCCTGTCTGAGTGGAGTTCCCTACCTTACCCTTGCCATCAGCAAAACTAGTTGAAGTCTGATTAGCTGTAGGGTTACCTAGGGTATCAGTCTCAAATGGGAGAAAGTCATATAAAATAGCTTGCAGGGTCTTTGAATGGTTCTTCTCAGAAAGAGATCCAGAGAGCCTTATTACTCCATCAGTAGACCCAGAGTCGCAATCTGAATCTCCTGTGGGTGCAAAATCTTCTTCTATTCTTAGGGCAGATGAGAGTAGACTTGCTGTCTGGCTGTCTGATGAAGGCAAAGGTGGACTGCCAGATACATGTTGATTTGTCTGACTGTGTATCTCCTGACTCCCATTATACTAAAGAGAAAGAAGTACAACATTTTTGTGAGGCTGCCTGTGCAGATATTTTACTAAAAACCTGAAATCAATATACAGCATTAAATTGATAAAATAATGCAACATTCTGAAGGTCTTCGCTTTCTTTGTTATCTGTTAGTTGATAATTAAGTTAGAAATACACAATTAATGTAAAAAAGAACAACTGATAGAGTTACGTACACTCTGTGAGTATAAATTCAGATGTCCCATGGCAAACTTTCAGTAAGGAATCTTTCACAGTATAAAAAAGTAGAAGAGCCCCTTCAAATCATATACTACCATGCATTATAACTTCTGCTGTTTTTACTTCATTATATATTTGACTCATTTTTTCAAAAGAAAATTTATAAATAGAAAACACATTATTAAAAATACAATGATATTTTATTTAGCAAAATGTTCTTCCTTGTATTAAATGTAAGCTGATGATAATTTTTTTCCTCCATCTAATTTTTAGTTCCATAAAGATACTGTTATCAAAAATACTAAAGCTTACCAAGAAGTAAACCACCAAATTTAAGATGGTCACTGTCAGGACTTGGATCTTCATCTTGTCTTGCTGTTTCTTCCCTGCAAGTAAGGCACACGGTTGTTCTCTGTTAATTAACACCATTGAGTTACTATAAAAGACAATTCCTAAAAATACCAGAAATAATTTAAGTCTAGTTATTATTATTGACATTAACTAAAATACCAGCTTAATGAATAAGAAAAAGACAATGTCCAGTATTTCTGGTGCATTGTTAGAAACAATAATGTGTGGTTGGAATATTCTATTTGCTAAGGCCAATACCATTTTAACTAATTAGCAAGAATAGAAAGAACTTGGGTTGTTTTCTTTTTTTTAATTTTAAAGATGTGGAATACAATTCAGGTTAGGTATACAAATATTCATTATGCAGGTACCCTTGTTGATGAGGTGTGCTCCTCCCTCCCCTGACAGTTTCCCTCAACTGCTAATCCCACTTGCCATTCCCTGGCAGTTTCCTGCTACCACTTGGGCTGTTTCCTTTAGCTTATAGAAGGGGCCCCCACCCCCCATCTGGTACCCATCCTTGGTCTATTAGGAACTGGGCTGCACAGAAGGAGTTAAGCGGCGGGCTAGCCAGGCTCTGCCTTGTATCAGATTTGTGGTGGCATTAGATTCTCATAGGAGTGTGAACCCAAGTGTGAACTGTGCATGGGAAGGATCTAGGCTGCAGCTCCTTCTAGGTGGTACAGGTACAGATTAACAATAGCAGTGAGTTTGACTACATTTCCTTCACCCTCATTGTTTGTAGAAAAATTGTCTTCCATGAAACCAGTTCCTGTCTGGGACTGCTGTTATGGAGTATCAAGGAGTACACAATATAATTAGTAAATACAAGTTGGATAGAATACTTCAGTCAGGACTTCATCATATAAATTCACCCTTAGTTTCATGCCAATAATTACTATGCATTTATTGTGTTTTTAGAGGCCATTTTCCCACAAGTTACTTTTATTAATCTATGTTCAGTCAGAGTATAAATCTCCAAAGTAGATCTCTTATACAAAAGAAGAAACATTCTGATTTATTCAAGTATTTACCTTGCAAAAGAAGTCTTTCCTTTTAGTGACCTCCTGGTATTACCTCTTCACCAAATCAGCTCTGTTCAACAATGCATGAAGATGAAATCCAGGCTGAGAAAACCTGAATTTAAGAAACACAGGTTCCTCGTTCTTCCTTCTTTATTGCAGTGGAAAAGAGAAAAAGCTTCACATTTAAGAGCTCGCTTCTGGGTTAATCCTAAAACAAAATAAAGGTGTGGAAATGTCTGTTGGCTTTTGTGCACACAATTCTTAGGCAGAGTGAGTTTATTAGCTTATCTTAGAATCGAAAGGGGCATGGCTCATGTTTTCAGTATTATAAAGCCTTTTAAAAATTAACTCTGTAGATTCCAGTGCCGATTTTCCTCTTATTTTCTTCCTCTGCTTCCATAACAAAATTTGATTCACTGGAATAGCATTTTACATATATCATCATTTATTAGTCTACACTGGGATTTACTCTATTAGGTCTGTGGTGTGTTAAAAGACAGAATTGTGTTTGGTTGAGTGTCTGAAAAATATGATTATAATATAGAAGACAAAAGTTTTAAAAATTCCATGGCTTATTGAAAGCTTTTTTCCTCCCTTTTCTACATGATTTATATAAATACCATGTTGATCACTCAGTAAACTTACACTGGCAAAACATCTGTCTCCAGTTCTGAAGTAAATTGTCTATTTATATGGAATAACCCAAAATACATCACACATATGTCTCACTTGATGGGGTGATTCGTTGGTCCTTACTCTAAAACTCCCATAAAAATCTGAGCTTGAAATGTTATTGACTTACGGTTATTTCTATGCAAGGTATGATACAACAGTACTTTTATCAGACAATGAAGAAACTCAGCCTGAACTTAATTGGCTTGCTATCCCTTCCATTTCAAGACTCCTAAAAATCTACTTTCTGGTATTTACAACTTTTTAAAAACCCATATAATTCTTTCACACATTGTAATCCTAAAATTCAATGATTGTGACATATGGATTTTACTAGATAGAAGAACAAATGATGTCAAATTTTTATCATTCTTTTTCTTTTAAGACGCCTCAATTTTTAAAAATCTTCTGGCTTATCTGAATAGTTTTCTGTAGCTGACATTCTTTTATTACACATTGGAACAAATGCCAAGTCTTCAAAGTTATGTCCAAGATCGTCACTGGTGTCCTTCCAAACAGGCATCTATAAAGCATTTATGTCCATAAAATTAACTTCAGATCAAAACTAATGTATCACGAATTGAGCATTTATAAATGTTATCACTTTAGTATACTAGTAATACCATTCCTATGACGTTACATGTTGTTCTTCAAGGAAATTGAAATAATTGTTGGAACGCCAGTGCAATAATACATACTTAAGGATAAAATTCTCATTTGATTAGAGATGATATTTTCGGGTCTTTTCATCTCAAGTAAGCTGCCAACTTTAGATACAGAATCCCTGGTTGGCATACATTTATCTTTATAAGATCTTAGATAGCTATGATTTCCACCCCATGGTTTCCCAAGTTGAGTCTGGCACAATAAAATCATTGCTTTGTATGTTAAGAAACTTTACCTTGAAATTCTTTTTTTTTAATAACCCAAGAAGTCCTAACTCACTGTCCCTTTTCATTGAGGTGCACAGCTCATTTATTTTTCCACATGCTTCCCAGTTGATGATCTACTCACTGTTTTTGGAAATTGTCCTCTATAATTCTCAAGTAGCCCAACATCAGAGCATTTTCGTATACTAAAATAATTGTGTTGAAAGAGGAGCTACAGATTAGGAAACAGATGATGGTGTCCCCATCTAGCTATGACTCTTACAAGCTTCCATGCATAGCCTTAACTGAGTTTCACAGAATGCTTACTTTATATTAAGGCATCTCCAAACTTATCAGGACCACATGTTTAATGAACAAGAATGTCTATCAATTAACAATAACTTTCCAAGAGTTTGTGAAAGGCACTCATGGAAATAGAGAAGTATAAGATATAACAGTTATTCTCAAGGAACGTATTTTAGAAGTTAAAGAATGCACAATGATAACTGTATTCCCTGCTTCTTATTTATTCATTCAATTATTAATTGAGTGCCTATGAACTTTATTTATTTATTTATTTATTTATTTATTTATTTGAGTTGGAGTCTCACTCTGTCACCCAGACTGGAGTGCAGTGTCCACTCCCGGCCACTGCAGCCTCGACCTGCTGGGCTCCGGCGATCCTTCTGCCTCAGCCTTCCAAGTAGCTGGAACTACAGGTGCGCACTACCACACCCGGCTAATTTTTTGATTTATTGTAGCGATGAGGTCTCACCAAGTTGCCCGGGTGGGTCTCGAACCCGCGGGCTCAGGCAATTCACTCACCTCAGCCTCCCAAAGGCGCGGGATTACAGGCTGAGCCACCGAGCCTAGCCCTATGAACTTTATAGTTCAGCTTTGGTCCCTGAGTGACATAATTAGGAGCAAGATAGGAAAATCTAACCAATGAATTCCATAATCAAAACACTATAGTTTTAGGGCTTCACAGAAGGAGAAATCACTTTTTAAAAATGTTCTTGACTTTTAAGTTTGGGTAAGTTTTAGGAGATAGAATTGGGTTAGGCAGGATTTGTTGCTTCTAGTAAAAAGTATGAGCAACAACTCAGAAATGAGAATTCTCAGAGTTGATTTGGGTTAAGAAGAGGGAAAGTCAGATTCTACACTTCTCCCTAGTATCCATGGCCTGGTATCAAGAGTAAGATCAGCAGAGATCTAGAGGAAGCCCTGAGAACTCTCATTCCAGTAAATCCTTTCTCCGCCATGTCACTATGCTCACTGGGGTCAAAGTAGAATCTCATACACTTGGAGTAAATCTGATCTAACTGGGCCTTCAAATCTCAGTATGTAAGAGTGAACTTAATGTTCCAAGACTTTCACCCCTTCCCTTTCTACCCCCAATTGTAACACCATCAACCATTTAGAGACCTTCAAGACTAAAGGCTCTTTATTAGGCCCTTTATTTCTGCTTATTTCAGTCACTATAAGAAAGGCCAGTCTTCTGGTCACTGCACATATTTCACTAATTTCCCAAAGTGCTCTGCAAATCCTCTGTTCTATGCTAATTTCCCACCTCCCATCAACTTCTTATGACTTTCTTTGGGAAAGTCTTTGGTGTCCTCAGAGACGTACAATACCGAAAACATAGTTCTTATAACCTGAAGACATGGATTTGCCCGTAATATTTTAAGTGTTGCCTCTTTCCTTTTCTCTGTGCCTTTGAACCTGGAGATGAATTAGGCGTCTTCCTCAATCTTTATCGATGCCTCAGACCATTTTGTGTCCCTCTCCAAATTTCCACTAACTTGAACTCATGTGTCATTGTTTACTCCCACAGTGTTAGATCACAATTCCAGCAGTGGCCTCCAGAATGTTAGGTCAAGCCCACTGGGGGTGGGGGTGTGGGTGTCTGGTGTGTGATCTGGTGCCATAAGAAAGATGCAAAGAATTGCACAGGGGTTAGATTACAAAATACAGTTTATTTAGGCAGTAAATGAGAGAGAGAGAGAAAGAGAGAAGAGAGAGAGAGAGAGAGAGAGAGAGAGAGAGAGAGAGAGAGAGAGAGAGAGAGAGAGAGAGAGAGACAGGAGAGATTCACCTCCCAAGATAGGGGAGGGGGCCAAAGCCAGGAAATGTCGTGATGGCCATAGCTCAAACAGCACATGGCCACATGAGAGTCTAGTAAGGCAAAGACGAGTGGCTGCTCATGGTTGAATCCTTTCAATCCTTCCCTTTGATGGGGGAAGGTCATTAAGGTGATTGGGTGGTGGTCTGCTCCATGTCATCATGAAGGGGCAGGTAAGTGCAGGTACTGACATCAGGTGATGGACAGCCGGCAGATGGGTGGGCTAACATGATTACTGCCATGGTGGGGTCTGTCTGTCACGTAGGTCACAAAGGGTTGATTAAGTTAACTTAGGTCTTATGGGTGGAGGCAAGTACTTGAAATAAAAAAGCTAGTTAGTACAAAACAAGCTAGAGAGGAGGATGGTAAAACAATTATCAATAGCTAACCCTGGGAAACCAGTTCTGTCCTTGGCTAGTGATTAGAGGGTAAGTTAAGAACTGCTAGAAAGACATGAGATTTTAGGCAATGTTAAAATGGCTGCTTATTGGGTATATTAAATCCATGTCATGTCCTTTAACCCAGCATGGCCAATTAGTTGTCTAGTGATACTCAAATCATTTTCTCTCTTCCTGTAAATATTTTACTTCCTGAACCACTGTAACTTTTTTTTCATACCATTCCTTTCTCCATTCTTGGTGATTTCACTGTTGACATATAAGGCCTTTTCATTCTTTTGCCCTCTCAGTTTTTTGATCTTTCTCCTGCATGCTTATCCTCTATCTTAACCACTAATTTCCCTGCCCATAACTTAAAATGCCATTACTAATAATCTCTACTACAAACAGCTCAACCTCTCTCTGGTATTCTGATTCTAATAATTCTTTAATTTCACAAGGACTTATAGTTAATCAATCCTACTACTTTCTTCCTTATACAAGGGGTCCTTATTCTATTCTTCACCCAATTTATATTTCATGAACAATTATTGCAATTTCTCTCATACACAATTACTTCTCTCATCTTGTTATGCTTTTTTGTACTTGCTTAGCAAAGCATCAGTCCAGAATACATGTAACTGTCCCTCCACTAAATTTCTGCACCCAGGGTAAATCACACTTGCTCATGACTTCAAGGCACCTGTTAATGCTGATTGGTAATTATAATAAAGTTCTCTAATCCATTAACTTTCTCAATTTTCTTTTTACAGTTTCTCTCTCTCTTCATATTTCCAACAACTCTTGCTCATCTTTACTCTCATCTGGTGATCTCAATTCCTATTTATGAAAAAGTAAATAGATGAAATTAAAAAAGGACCTTCACAAGCTTCACCACCACCATATTTCCATGTTTCCTATAATTTTAATTCAGATACTCTGTCTTCCTTTCAATTAACATAGATGAGATTTTTTTTTTTTTTTTGAGTTGAAGTCTCACTCTGTTGCCCAGACTGGAGTGCAGTGGCCGTTCCCAGTCACCGCAGCCTCACTTGCTGGGTGCTGGCTATCCTTCCGCCTCAGCCTTCCAAGTAGCTGGAGCTACAGGCGTGTGCTACCACACCCGGCTAATTTTTTTTGATTTATTGTAGAGATGAGGTCTCGCCAAGTTGCCCAGGCGGGTCTCGAACCCGCGGGCTCAGGCAATCCACTCACCTCAGCCTCCCAAAGGCACGGGATTACAGGCTGAGCCACCGAGCCTGGCTAGATGAGTTTTTTAAAGCCTAAAGTTAACCCTGAATTTTAGACTAGATTCTACCCCTCTTGCATAATTAAATACTTAATTTCAGTAGTTCTGTCTCTCCTGTATTAATTTTCTCCTTTTTTGTTGGCTTGTTATCAGCATATAGGCAAGATGCTCTTCTTTTTCCCTAAAACAAAACAAAAATTTGTTTTTCTTGATATTCAGTTTCCCCTCCAGGTACCACCCATTTCTTTGCTCTTATAACAAAACCACTCAGAGAGTTGGTCTCAAGTTTTTTTCCTTCATATTCATTGCAAACTGCTTCCTAAAGCTTTTTGCCTCTATTGCTCTACCTAAACTGCTCGAGCAGGTGACTTCTTTGAAATGCTCAAGCCTTCATGTTTTTGAATCAAGCTGTGCATTCTGAGACCTTATCTTACTTATCAATGCACTTGACACAACTGTTCATGCCTTCCTTCATAAACTTTCTTACTTCATTTGGTTTCCAATGTACCACCTGGTCTTTTTCTTTCTTCTACTTTACTAGCCTCTTCTTGTCATACTTTTTTGTTTTCTCCTCATTTACTCATCCACTGGAAGTGTTCCATGGTTTGGTCTTTGAATCCCTTCCCTTTTCTATTGACACTCTTTTGGTGAACTCATTTAGTTACATGTCTCAATAGAAATACCATTGAAATGATAAAAATCATCAAATTAATATCTCCAGCTCAGGTAGTTAAATTCCAGGCTATTACATCTAACTTTTTATTTAGCAGAGCCTATTTTATAAATAACACTTCAAATTCATAGGTTGAAGTTGCAATCTTCCATGTGCCTGTATTTGGAAATAAGGCCTTTAGGAGGTAATTAAGGTTAAATGAGGTCACAAGGTTGGAGTCATAAAATATAGGGGTATTGGCCTTATAAGAAAAGGGAGAGATCTTTCTTTCTCTGAGCATCCTTAGAGGAAATTCTATATTTGGACACAGCAAGAAATTGACTGTCGACAAGTTAGAAAAAGAGCCCGCATCAGGAATTGAATCAGCCACCATGTTGATCTTGGACGTCTAGTCTCCGGTACTTTTGGAAAATAAATTTATGTTTTTGTGCTACCTAGTCTGTGGCATTTTGTTTTGACTCAAGCAAGTTAATAGTTATTTCATTCTTCCAGTTGCTCAGGTAAAAAACTTTGGAGTCATTCTTGACTACTCTGTTGCTTATCCAACATTCAATTATTGAGCAAATATTGACAGCTTTGCCTTCAAAATATGTCCAGACATGACTATTTCTCACCAATTTCACCACCATCTCTTTCTGGTCCTGCATCCATCAATGTTCATCTTAATTACTACTTTAGTATTTTGACAAACTTTCTGTTTCCATTATCACCAGAGGCAGCTATGGTGTTTCTTTTAAATATAAAATTGTGTCACTTTTTTGCTCAAAGCCTCCAGTGACTACTCATCTCACTACAGTCTAGAAGGCCCTATACATTATTTACTAGTAGCTGCCAGATCTCATTTGTTGCTTTCTCTATAACTCATGCTATAACTATATTACCTTATTTTGGTACTTTTAATATTCAGCCCTTCTTGGTCTTAGAATGAGGATGATAAATGAGATTAATTAGAAACAGAAAGACTAGTTTGCAGACTATTACTCACCCAATATAGGTTAGAGGCCATAAAGCTCTGAAAGGATAAAAATGAGACAATCAGTAGGACTAGTTTCCAAAATGGAGGTCAGAGGTCCAGACCTCACTGACAAGATGGGCGGCATTAAGAATACTGGCCAAGGCCAGCTGAGACCAAGATGGCACTGAAGACGACCTCTCCCTGTCCTTCTTGGTCATTACACAATAATTATAATGCATTAGCATGCTAAGAGACACTTCCACCAGCATCATAATGATTTATAATTACCATGGCAATTTCTGGAAGATACCCTATATGGCCTAAAAGGGGGAGGGAACCTTGATTTTGGGAACTCTCTGCTCCTTTCTTGTGAATAATCCATCCTTTACTTAGCATATAATCAAGAGGTATAAAAATAAAACCCAAGCGATGTATGGGGCTACTGTTCTTCCTATACAACAGCCCAGGCTGTGCTGTCCATGGAACCGGTTTCTTTAATAAACTTACTTTTCACTCCCTACCTATGTCCCACACTTGAATTCCTTCCAGCACAAAGCTAAGAACCAACCAGTCCTTCTGACCAAATCTTAATTCTGGGGTTTGCATGCATCATCTTTTTTTAGAGACTCCAGTGGGATCTCAAATTTAGGATCCCCTATCCTGTATCAAAAAGAAATTATCATTTATAAAAAAAACAAAACAATAAGAAATATACTGATATTTTCAAAGACAATCACATAAACCTTCCAGATTTTCAGGAGATGAAAATTCTGAGTAGAAACTCCCTAAAGCTATTCTTTTTCAGAAGTACTTAAGAAAAATTTTTTAACACTGAGATGTCTTTTTTAGGCCTTTGGTGAAATGAAAATATTTGGACTTCCGGCAAAATGACAGCAGGACAGGTCAAACTGTGAGAGTCACCGCAAAAATGAGTATCCATAAAGCCTCTCTGCATGAACAGGAGTGTGCTGGTGGGTGAGTGAAAGTCCATCTGAGGGGAGACTCGGGTTCAGGCACCAGGGCTCTCCTCCGGAGGTGACTGCAGTCCCCTGAGATTGGAACCACCAGGAGCAAAGGATCATCTGCTGTTGACGGGACTCTCCTGAGAAAAGCCTGCTGAATCCAGCTGATTCTCATGGCCTGGCACCCGGCCCACACCATGACCTGTTATAGCATAACAGTTGGAGCTCCAGATCCGATCAGTGGAAAGAGAAGATCAGGGAGAGCTGGAGAGGAACCCTATCTCTGGTGAGGAAACTCAGGCTGGAGTCATTTTCTCTGTTCCAGGACCAGAGACCTGCACTGCCCCACCCAGGTCCACTCAGCCTCCAACTTGGAACCCAAGGTAATCTCATCAAACTCAGAGAGACAGAAGCCCCTCCCCCATGTGGGATGGGACACAGGTCAGATTTGAGTGGGAGACATGACAGGCGGCAAGCCAGGTGAGTCCAGATCCGAGTCCAGACTCCTCCCACAGTAGCCCTGGAACATCTGACACAAGCTGAGAGCAACCCTATCAGATGGAGCAGAGAGCAGAGGGGTGGGGCAGGAGACAGAGCTGAAAGGAAGTTGGACTTAGAGGAACAACCTCAGAGTGAGTTTGGCTCTTTTTTTTTTTTTTGTCTATTTGTTTTACTCACTTTTGTTTGTTTTTTGTTTTAATGTTTTTCTCTCTTTCTCATTTTCATACTTTGTTTCTGTTATTTTATTGATTTTTTGACTTCCTGTTTGTGTATGGGAGGCATACATCAATAAGGAGGTTTTTGTCAGTTTGTGTGTTTGTATGATTATCTGTATGTTTTAGTTTTTTTTTTACTCTTTTCTGTCTTTGTGTCTCTTTTCATTTAGTTGGTATGTAGGTCTGTTTTCCCTCTTACTCTTCTCTCTCTCCACCTTCCTTTTGCCTCCCTCCTTCCTTTTTCCATTCCTTTCTTTTTTCTTACTTCAATTTGCTTTCAGAGACAAAACTATACCCCCACTGCATGGACAGATTGTAAGGCAGTAAGAAGTGTGTTCCAGGGTGCCTGGATACTGGGATCTGCAGATAGATTCTGAATAACAGTCCCACACTCAATTAAATATCAAAACTGCAAAAAGTACAGTCCCCAACACACAGTTCTTCTTCAGAATTGAATAAGCCAGAGGAGCCACATAAGGAAGAATAGGAGATTGAGCAAACAGAAGTAAAAGCCACCCCCATCCCTGAACAACAGAATTAAAGAAGAGGGAAAAAAAGTGTGAGGAGAGGAAAAACTACACAAAAGGAGAAAAACCAAAAGAAGAATATGGGTCTCACACAAACCTCTGGGAGGTCAGACACCAAGAATACAGACTTTGGAATACAAACAATGAAAAGCCCCTAGAATGATTGGTCTTAAACTACAAACCCAGATATTAAGACATTAATAGAGAGAATAGATAGATTTGAGGAGAGGCAAGAGACAAGAATGAAGGGGTTGCTAACTGAGATAATAGCAGTAAAGAATACCGTGAATGAAATAAATAACAAACTGATAAGCATGGAAAGCAGAATTAGTCAAATAGAAGAAAGAATGTCAGAGCTTGAGGGCCAAAATATAGAATCAACCCAAACAGTCAAAAACATAGAAAAGAAGCTTAAAAAGACAGAACAAAATCTTCAAGAGATGAGTGATTATTTCAAGAGACTGAACCTAAGAGTAATTGAACTTCCTGAGGCAGAAAGAGAGACAAAGACCACTCTGGAACAAACATTCCATGAAATTATTCAAGAAAACTTCCCTTATCTCATTAGTGATGTGACCATACAAACACAAGAGATTCAGAGAACCCCTGCAAGACAGCAAATGAGAAGACCAACTCCTAGACATATAGTAATTCATCTAAACAAAGTAAGCATAAAAGAACAAATCCTAAAGGCAGTGAGAGAAAAAGGTCAGACTACCTACTGGGGATGACCAATTAGAATAGCAGCAGATTTATCTATGGAAACATTTCAGACTAGGAGAGCTTGGAGTCTAATCTTCAAAGTTCTCAATAATAAACAATTTCAACCAAGAATAAATGACTCAGCTAAGCTAAGCTTCATTGGTGTGGGAGAATTAAAATCTCTCCCAGACATTCAACCCCTAAGAACTTATGCTGCCTCCAGACCAGCTCTATAAGAAAAACTTATGAAAATATTAAACACAGAAGAATGGAAAAAAAGAAAGACAACATTCTTCATAAGAGTGCAGGGAAAAGATTGAAAACACACATGAATCAACCCCAAAATCAAAAGAAAGACAACAAATAAGCAGCAAAAATAACAACTCTATAAGAACCTCATGATAGGGATAAACTCACACATTTCAATAATTAGCCTTAGTGTGAATGGACTAAATGCACCACTGAAAAGACATAGAATGGCAAAATGGATAAAATATCATGAGGCAACAATATATTGCCTCCAAGATTCTTATCTCACCAGAAAGGACACTCACAGACTCAAAGTAAGAGGATGGGAAGCAAAATTTCAGGTGAATGGAACACAAAAGAAAGCAGGCGTAGTGATCTTAATATCAGACAAAATACCCTTTAAGCTATCAAAAATTTAAAAAGATACAGATGGTCACTACATAATGATAAAAGGTTCAATCCATCAACAAGAAATATTCATCCTAAACATATATGCACACAATATAAGAGCACCAATATTCATAAAGCAGCTTCTAAGCAAACCTAAAAAGAAGATATTGATTCTAACATTATCATAGCTGGGGACTTTAATACCCCACTCACAATCCTAGACAGAGCATCAAGACAAAAAATCAGCAAGGAGATCCATAACCGCATTGTGACTCTTGACAAAATGGACTTATGATACCTACAGAAAACTCTACCCAATAACCACAGAATATATATTCTACTCATCACCATGTGGAACGGATTCTAAGATCAACCACATCCTCAGTCGAAAATCAAGCATAAACAAATTTCATAAGATTGAAATTCTGCCATTCACCTTCTCAGACCACAGTGGAATAAAAATAAATATCCACACCAACAAGGTCTCCCCCAAACCCACAAAGACATGTATACTAAACAGCATGATGCTAAACAACTCCTGGGTCAACATGGAAATCAAAACAGAGATTAAAAGATATCCAAAACAAATGAAAATAAAGAAACATCTTACCAAAACCTCTGGGATGTCATAAAAACAGTACTCAGAGGGGAATTCATATAGCTATAAACACACATAAAGAAAATGGAAAGATCACAAGTTAACAGCCTAACAAGTCACTTAAGGAAGCTGGAAAAGCAAGACCAACAGAAACCTAACTTCAGCAGAAGAATCCAGATCACCAAAATAAAAGTCTAAACCCAGGACATAGAAAACAAAAAAAATAATACAAAAAAATTCAATGAAACAAAAAACTGGTTCTTTGAAAGATAAACAAGATTGATGATCCCCTAGCTAGACTGACCAAGAAAAAGAGAGAAAAACCCCAAAAAAACTCAATCAAAAACACAAAAGATGAAATCACAACTGACCCTGAATTAATACAAAAGATTGTCAGAGACTACTATGTACACTTGTATGGAAACAAACTTGAAAACCTAAAAGAAATGGAGGACTTTCTGACATCACTCAACCTCCCCAGCTTAAAATCAGAAGAAATTGAGACCCTAAATAGACCAATAACAATCCAGGAAATTGACTATGTCATAAGAAAACGACCTACAAATAAAGCCCTGGAGCAGATATATACAAGGAGGAACTGATACCAATCCTACTGAAAGTATTCCAGGTTGTTGAGAAAGATGGAACTCTCCCCAAATCATTTAATGAAGCTAACATCACATTGATACCCAAACCAGGTAAAGATCCAATAAAGAAAGAGAACTACAGGCCAATATCCTTGATGAACATAGATTCTAAAATTCTCAACATGATCCTAGCAAACTGGTTTCAATAACACATCTCAAAAATCATCCACCATGACCAAGTAGGCTTCATCCCTGAGAGGCAGGTCTGGTTCAATATTCATAAGACCATAAACATAATTAAATACATCAACAGATGTAAAAACAAAAACCACATGATTATATCGTTAGAAGTGGAAAAAGTTTTTTATAAAATCCAACAGCCCTTCTTGATAAAAACGCTCGAACATCTAGGCGGAGATGGAACATATCGCAAAATAATAAGAGCCATCTATGAGAAACCCATGGTCAGCATACTACTAAACAGACAGAAATTGGAACCATTTCCCCTGAAAACTGGAACAAGTCAAGGATGTCTACTCTCACCCCTCCTGTTCAACATAGTTTTGGAAGTCCTAACTAGAGAAATCAGACAAGAGAAGGAGATCAGGGGTATCCAAATAGGAAAAGAGGAAGTCAAGATATCTCTCCTTGCAGACGACATAATTCTGTACTTTGAAAATCCAAGAAAATTTGTCAAAAAACTCCTTGCACTGATAAAGGACTTTGGAAAAGTCTCAGAGTATAAAATAAATGTGCAAAACACAATTGCATTTTTTTTTTTGAGTTGGAGTCTCACTCTGTCACCCAAACTGGAGTGCAGTGGCCACTCCTGGCCACTGCAGCCTCGACTTGCTGGGGCCCGGTGATCCTTCTGCTTCAGCCTTCCAAGTAGCTGGAAGGCTGCTACACAGGTGTGCGCTATCACACCTGGCTAATTTTTTTGATTTATTGTGGGGATGAGGTCTTGCCCAGTTGCCCAGGTGGGCCTCGAACCCACGGGCTCAGGCAATATACTCACCTTGGCCTCCCAAAGTACTGGGATTATAGGCTGAGCCATTGAGCTCGGTGACAATTGCATTTCTATACACCAATAATAAACAAACAGAAACCCAAATAAAAAGCACAATCCTATTTACAATAGCCACAAAAAAAAAAAAAAAAAAAAGAAAAGAAAAGAAAAGAAAAGAAATACCTTGGCATCTTCCTAATCAGAGATGTGAAAGACCTTTATAATGAAAACTACAAAACACTGCTCAAAGAAATCAAAGATGACACAAACAAGTGGGAAAATATTCCATGCTCATGGATTGGAAGAATCAACATTGTTAAGATGTCCATTCTACCTAAAGCAATCTACAGATTCAACGCAATACCCATCAAATTACCAGCAGCATTTTTCTCAGACCTGGAAACAACAATACAGGAATTCATATGGAGGCATAAATGACCACAATAGCCAAAACAATTCTCAGCAAAACAAAAACAAAAAACAAAGTGGGATGTATCACACTCCCAGACTTTAAATCTTATTATAAAACTACAATAATCAAAATTGCCTGGTATTGGTACAAGAACAGACATATAGACTAATGGAACCGGACTGAGATTCCAGAAGCAAAACCTCAATTTCTCAACCAACTTATCTCTGACAAAGCCTTACCACCACCCACTGGGGAGAGGAGAACTTATTCAGTAAACGTTGCAGCCAACAGATACATGAAAAAATGGTTAGCCTTATTAGTCATTAAGGAGAGATGCAAGTTAAAACTACACTGAGATATCACTTAACTCCAGTCAGAATGACCATCATCAATAACTCAAAAAAATAGCAGATACTGGAGAGGATGTGGCGAAAAGGGAACACTTCCACTTTGGTGGGAGTGTAAACTATACAGCCTCTGTGGAAATCATTGTGGTGATTCCTAAAAGTTCTAAAAATTGACCTTCCATATGACCCCACAATCCTCCTACTGGGAATATACCCAGAAGAACTTAAATCACTCTCTTAAAAAAGATACCAGCACACATGTTTATCGCAGCATTGTTCACAATAGCAAGAATATGGAACCAACCAGGCGTCCCTCAAAAGATAACTGGATTGAAAAAAATGTGGTACATATGCACAATGGAATATGTGCATCCATAAAGAAGAACAAAATCATGAACTTTGCAGGAACCCGGATGGACTTAGAGTCTATAATACTAAGTGACCTTTCACAAAACAAAGAATCGAGTGTCACATGTTCTCATTCATAAGCAACCTTGAATAATGATCATAATACTATAGGAAAAGGATTTGCAGTAACAGGAAACTGCAGGGGGTGGGGGACTGGGGAGGTGGGATTGGCAGTTGTGGGAATCTGCCTGGGGAAAGGAGGGCACACCTCATCAACAAGGGTACCTGCATAATGAATATTTGTATACCTAACCCTGAATTGTACCTCACATCTTTAAAATGAAAAAATTAAAAGTCAAAAAAAGAGAGAAAATATTCAATAACCAGTATAATCCTCTGAACCAGCTTCCCATAAGTTGTGTGTTGAAAATATCTTAGTTTATTTGCTCACTTTTTTCAGGGATTCCAGCTTCTTCATATAGTTTGCATCAACTTTTTCATGCCTAAGATATTACTTCCAATTAAATT
Source organism: Cephalopachus bancanus (assembly GCA_027257055.1). Lineage (NCBI taxonomy): Eukaryota > Metazoa > Chordata > Mammalia > Primates > Tarsiidae > Cephalopachus > Cephalopachus bancanus. Next base: position 1,130,509 of record JAPVLO010000030.1, on the reverse strand, counting down.
AGTTGTGTGTTAATAATATTCACATAATTTGCCTTAATTCTAGGTGTAATTTTGTAAATGCTAAATCCACCACTTCCTGGCTCTTTGACCTCAAAACACTTTATTCCTCCGAATCTCAGAGTCTTAGTCCTCCTCTCTGTAAAAAGGGTCTAGCAACAGAACCAACCTTATAAGGTTGTTACTAAGATCTAATGTGATTCTGTGATCATGTACAGTACTTAACACACAGTACTCAGTACAGTACTCAGTACAGTACTCAGTAATTGCCAGCTATTATTGTTTCTGTTCTAAAACATAAATGGTAATCTTGAAAGTACTTTAGAGGAATAAACAAGCTGGGCAATACTTCAGCTGTGGGATAGTCACATTATTCCTCTGATGTTGATTTGTTTGTGCAGAGGGTAACCCTGGGACAGTCTTGATCCAAAAGAACCACTAATGAGATTGCAACTTTAGATCCTGCTCTGGGGGAAGATTCATGCAAGCTCTTTGTTCATAAAAAAGTTTTCTATGTTTGTTACATTAATAAAAATGTGAATTATTCCCAGCTCTTTTATCTTTTGAATATTGCTGCTGTTCCCTTTTTCTATTGTTTTATTGGAAGAAAATTAGACATTATTAGCCTATGCTGTATGTTTCTTGAAGGCTCTTTAATTTTCAGAGCTCGAACGAGGACAGTACATTCCTTGTTTCCTTTTATCAGTGATCAAAATATTTTGAGTCCATTTGAAGGATGTGACTTTCTGAAAGTCCCAGAATTATGTGGAGAATCTCAGTTACAAGTGTTTGTCTTGAGTGGGTCCAATGACCCATCTTTTTGGCCCTCATCCAGGTTTTAAAATTCAAGCTTCTAGCCGGGTTCGGTGGCTCAGCCTGTAATCCCGCGTCTTGGGAGGCTGAGGTGAGTGGATTGCCTGAGCCCGCGGGTTCGAGACCCGCCTGGGGAACTTGGCAAGACCTCATCTCTACAATAAATCAAAAATCAGCCGGGCATGGTAGCGCGTGCCTGTAATTCCAGCTACTTGGAAGGCTGAGGTGGAAGGATAGCCGGAGCCCAGCAGGTAGAGGCTGCGGTGGCCGGGAGCGGCTACTGCACTCCAGTCTGGGCGACCGAGTGAGACTCCAACTCAAAAAAAAAAAAAAAAAAAAAATTCAAGCTTCTGGGACCAAGGGCAACCATGTCCTTCAGGGAAGCCTGTTTTCATGCTGTGGGGGGTTGCCCTTACTATTATTTTTTCCCAAAGTCAGTATTTATTAAAATCACTCCAGAATTTATCAATCTCAAAAATTGTATATGCATCTTTCCCATGACCTTAAAAGTAGGAAAAATGAGAAAAATTTTTATTTTACTTCAGTGGGTATAACCATTTTCATTCCTTTGATATCTTCTTTTGGAGGTTGGCTGATAAGAGTTTAACCCAAACTGTAGTTGCTTATAGTTTCTACATTATATACAGTTGTCTTCTCAAAGCAAAACTTGCAGGACAAAGTTAAACAGAGAAGAAAGATTTAATTTAAGATTATTGCAATAGTCAACTGCTGAAACAAAATATGGGAGGGTTTTCAACACTGGGGTGAGCTAGCAGAAACATATTGGAGATGTTAGGGGGCAGCTTTGATCAGTGGCTTGGATTAGGCATATTACTTTATTCCTGAGTTTGCAAGTGTTTTTCTCTATGATTGGGTCATTTATATTTACTAACTGTTGTGTTTCAAAGTTAGGCTCTACCCTCCCACAGAGAGTTAGAGGTAGGGACCCTATTCTTCTTTGATGGTTACATTTCAAAGGTATGATTCCCAGGTCTTTAAGAAAGACGTTCCTTGGTTGTAAGGCTCTCAAAAGACTTTTTAAAGATTCACATCTCAAAAGGCAGAGAAAGCGCTTCCAATTGTAAGTTTTCCAAAGAAATGATGTAAGAAGAGGAGGTTAGGGGCCTAGAATCAGGAAGAATCTTTTATTTTAGTATCACTCATTATTGGAGCTTCTTAGAGGGACAAGCATATGAATCTTTTTTCATTTCCAAACATGCAAGGGACTGTTCAAATGCACACGGGGACAACTGAGTTTCAAAATGATTTATTGAACACAAGCTGAAGAAGTAAAAATGAATACATTTAAAAAGTGAGAGAGTGAAAGAAAAAATTTCTAGGATGGTCTCACTTCTGAAGAGCAATGACAATAAATTCTTGAGGCAATTTTAGCAAAAGTTAGGGTGAGAAGTTTAACACTGAGGCATTTTAAGACTAGAAAAATGTTGAGAAATATAAAATTTATACATCCTTTAAGCATTCTCTAGTTGTTTTAATAATGCCATTTTCTATTTCTTACATGAAATTAATCCCATCCTATATAGCACCCACCAGCAACCCTCTTTTATTTTTTAACAGCCCATAATTCTATTTTAAAGTAAAATATATCTAGTTACATGTTTTATGTTTAGAGTAAAGCATATCTAGTTGCATTGAAGGGCCTCATCTATCATTACTACCACCTAGAATGCTTTCGTTCACTTTTAACAACAGCAATATTTTATATAAAATTTGATAGATATGTTCCAGCAATTCTTTCTTTGAAATAGTCCTAAATATGTTCCTTTTATCTTCGAGTTTTAGAATATGGTTCTATAATCTATACCAGGTCTTCTTTATATTGTATGTATCTTGATGTCTACAAAACTTTCTAAATATTCTTTTCCACAAATTTTATTGATAGTAACATTTGTTGTCATTTTCATGTGAACTTAACTGAGGTTTAATTCTTGCTATAGTCCAGTCAAAAGCAATTGCTTATAATTTCTTGACCATGGCCCACACATTCTTGGGTTTGAACCTATATACATATTGATTTCCCCTTCTGAAGTACCTCTGGGTGAGGAATTTCACACTCATAATCTCATCAGACTCCCCTTATCCCAACCAGCCGCTGAAGATCTTGTTACGAATTATAGTTTCTAGAGAAATAGAGCTCAGTAAACTTTATTTTGAAAAAGAAGCCAGCTGATTATGCCCCAACTACCAAACTATCTTCTGGGATGAATATTCTAGAATTCTAAGTTTTCAGACAGTTGGCTTAAATATTAATACCTTTGGATTAGAGTTCTGAGTTTGCCACCACATATTCTGAATTTGAGCATATCCCATACCTCTGCGTCCATCTATGTACATTAGGAGAGTACCTGCTTTCTTTCACAGAATTGCAAAAACCAAAATTTAGTCAGATCAGAAGTAACTAGCTATGATGCAAGGAACTTGGGGATATACAGAGAGAGCACTTTTGAATTTCTTCTTCAAATTTTTTGCATACATTATCCTACCTGTGTACTGAGATGCTTGAGATGAGCCTTTGCATTGCTTTCATTATGGGGAAGTAGTGTTCATGGCAGCTGTAAGAGGATTGGCTGTGGTGGTATTAGCAGGTAGTATGCAGCTTATAGCAGCAGAAGTAGCTCCAGCTGAGGCTGTATTTGTGATGACTGTGGTCATGACACAGGTGGCTGCCACTGGGGCAGTGGTGATAGAGTTAGCTTCAGGTGTGAAGCTATCATTGGGATGACTGGAGCACTGGGGGTTCCTTCAGTAGTGGCCTCATCCACTGAAATTTTCATTTCAGTAGTTGAAGAACCAGGTTCAGCAGTGGAGGTGAGAAAAACTGTGATTGGGGTGGCAGTACTTGGTACTCTCATGCTGGCAAAAGTTGTAGCACCCAAGGCTGACAGTGTGGTCTCAACACTTGTGGAGGTCACTATTTCTAAGGATATAGAGTCAACTGAAGGGGTTGTGACATCAGTGGGTGGAGTTGTAGCATCTTGGGCTAGGGTGGTGGCACCCTTAGCTGATGGGTCATCTGCTGTTTCAGTGCCAATGCTGGCCGCTGGAGTTGTATCATTAGGAGTCAGGATGTTGGTTTCTCAGCTAATGTTCAAGGTAACAGATTCAGCAATGGAGGCAGTGTTGTGGTCGTGGCAACAAAGCACTTAATACATTTATGGCGTTAGCACCTGGTAGAGTTGTGATAGTCCCAGAAGAAGATGTGGTCTTGGTGCGTGAAGGTGTGGTAGTGACAACCGTGGTGGCATCAACCCCTTGAGTTGTGGAGGCTGCTACTGTTGCATTTTTGGTTCCTACAGGTCTTGTGGTTATAGCTAAAACAACTGTTGTACTAGTAGACAGAAATGTAGAGCCTATTACTGAGGATGTAGGGTTAGCTATGTTGGTTGTGGCATCTCTACATGCAGTTATGGCACCCTTGGCCTGAGTGGTGACAACTTTAGTGATTGTGTCATCTGTTTGTTCGGAGGTAGCCTCTGCCTTTGTGGTTGTAGCTGCCGAAGTCTGGGTGATAGTTTCACTTGGAATGGTCAGCACACCAGGCTCAGCCATAGAAGTTGAAGTTGCAGAGGTTGAAGGGGCAGCACCGTGTTCAGTTGTTGTGGCAACACCTGATGCAATTGTGCTGACAGCAGCTGTTGTATCATTGGTGGCTGAGGTTGTTGCTGTATCACTGCTGGCTGTAAAGTCAGTTGTACCAGTTGTGACCTCATCACATGGTGTTGTGGTGGCAGCTACAGTAGTTGTGCCATGTACTGACTTGGTGGTTTTCTCATCCCCTGGTGTGATGGCAGCACTTGACGCAGCCGTGGTTCAAGTGCCAGGGTCACTGGTGGTCATCGAACTTGGTGAGACTATCATTATGGCACCAGGTGCAGTTGTGGTTGTGGTGCCTGATGCAGTTATTGTGGGAGAACCAGAAGAAGCAGTGGTAGAAGTTCCAGGAGTTTCTGCAGTAGCGAAAGCAAAAGTTGTGGTAGCATTGACTGACAATGACGCAGCATTGGTGGTGGCTCCGATCCCTAGAGTTGTGGCACCTCTTTCAGTTATGACTCTGACAAGCAAGGAGGTTGTGGTTGCAGCAGTGGTGGTAGCAATGGCAGGAGATGTGGTACAGGTGTTTGCTGAAGTGGCAGAGGCAGCTTGAGTGGTGGAATCATCTATGACTGGGAAGGTGGTGTCATCTGTTGTATTAACTTCAGCTTCTAAGTACTCTGTGGTGAAGTCAGAGGCCATAGTAGAGGCAGAGAGGCTAGGATGGTCATAGAGCCAGTCCCTGGGTTTGTGAAGGTTGTGGCACTGGAAGCAGCAGACCCTTGGGGTATGAATTTTTACTTTAAAGATGTGGGGTACAATTCAGGAGTAGGTATATAAGTAGTAATCATACAGGTAAAGTTTGGGCCTCCATTGGGCCCCCACTTTGCCTGGTTTGAGATCAGGTACCTTATTGATGTTGTGTTTCCCTCTCCCCCCAACCCTGGCGGTATTCTGCCACTGCCAATCCCTTTCTTATAGTATTATGGTAAATGTTCAGGGACCACTTGTGAATGAGAACATGTGGTACTCTGTTCTTTGTTTCTGTGATAGATCACTGAGTATGATCAACTCTAAATCCATCCAAGTTGCTGTGAAGTCCATGAAGTGTGAATTGTTTTGAAGGTGCCTCTAAGGCCTCTGAAGGCAGCACATAAGCTGGGGCAACTGCAGTGGAGGTAGTTATCTGGATGTGGCATCCATTGCTGAGTTCATGGTTGATGTCTCTGGTGTTGCAGTGGCAGGGGATAGTTTTAGGTGCTTGGGTGATTGTATCTGATCCCTTAGTTGTTAGTGGCAGTTGCACTAGTTGAGGCAACTGACAGATGTTTTGAGGTTGAATATAGTACTAATGATAGTGGTTAAATATTAGTATGAGCTCCAGGTACAATGGTGATTGTACTAGTCGAGGTATTAGTTAAGACAGTTGGCTCAGTTGTGATGCCTGCTGGAGCTGTCTGAAGTTTTGGTTTACAGGAAGGTGGTTTATAGGATGAATGAAGTCAATGATGATGCCGCTGGTGTGGATGAGGATGTAAGTCACTGGCCATGTCCTTGGTGGAAATGAGAACAATGGATGGGCCTTCAGTGTGCACTTACATGGTTGTTTTTGTTGTGGATGTGGCTATTTAGCAAGTGGACATGAGGAAGATTTAGACAGAGCAGAGGCATGAGAATGTGTTGAAAATGGTTTTATGACATTTGGGAAATGTTTTCTTTTCCTTTGTGGACACATTTTTCCCTTGAACAGTCTTAGATACTTTGGGTTTGGATAACGTAAAGGTTTTTTTTTTTTTTTTTTTTTTGGTAAGTGTAGATTTCCTGTTTTTTAGATTGTTTTACAATTTTGCCTGCCTAGGGGGTGGCGTTCTTTTTACTCCTTGAAGGGGCTTAAGTGGAGTCACACTTTTCCTAAAAGGTCTAGATTGTCTCTTTTTGGATTTACTTAGTCTGTTGTTCACTGTTGGAGATGTGGCCTGTCTTGTTTTAGGTAGTTCTACAGATTTAGTCTTTGCAAGATGTGTTTTTGTAATCTTAATATCCACTGTGGTCCATTTCTCTTGTTTTTTGGCAAGTGTAGATTTCTTTTGGATTTTCTTCTTGGCTAGAGATCTTTTTGGTCCTGCTTGAGCAGATTTAGACTGATTGAATAGTTTTTTGGCAAGTTTTGATACCCTCTTTTTTTGCTTTTTTAGAGTTTTGCTAGCTATTCCAGATATTTTTGGCTTTGTTATTGACTGATTTTGCTGCAGATTTGTAGATTTAGACAAAGATTTTCTAGTTTTCTTTATATTTCTCTTTTTGGCCAGAGCAGCTTTTGTACCTAATTTGGCTGGATTTATCTGATTCTGCTGTTTCTTTTCTGGTGTAGATTGAAATAATTTAAATTTTTTTTGGGCTTACCTTTTTGTTCAGAGTGTTTTTGGTTGCTGAAAATTTACGTTCTTTTGCCTGATTTGACTGCTTCCTGACACTTTTAGATAAGGAGCTTTTAGATTTATTTGTTCTTAGAGGCTGGTTGTATATTTAATACTAATTTAAGTGCTTTAGGCGATTCACTTGTTTCTTGGCAAGTGTGATGGTTTTTTGAGATTTCCTTAACATTTTATTTTTGGCTGTAGATGTCTTCCTTTTTATTGCAATTGCTCCTGGCTGAATGAGATTTTTCTTGGCAGGTGTAGATGCTGTCATTTTGGATTTAGTCAGACTTTTCCTTTTGGCTTTGGAAGCTGACCTTGCTGCTGTTGCCTTAGTTGGTTCTTTTTTTTTTTTTTTTGACTGGAGTTAGTTGTATTTTTTTGTTTATTTTGAATTTTATTTTTGGCTAGAGTGTTTTTTGGGAATTGCTTTAACTACTGTTGCCTGTTTTAACTTTTTCTTTACAGATGAAGCTTTTTTTAGATTTAGTTGGCCTTTTTTAGGTCATTGAAGAAGTTTTGGGAAAAGACTATTGCTGTGGATGGATGATTGTTTTTCAGATGACGTAAACAAGTTTTTTTTTTTTTTTAAAGAGGTCTTTAAGGTTTTTTTTTTTGACAGACGTTTTTGGAACGTCTCTCACTGTGAGTCGTTTTAGTTGTTTCTTAGCAGATGTAGACTGGGTTTTCTTGGATTTTTGTGGACTTTTCTTTGCAGCTGAAAATGATCTTGGTGTTGCTGCAGTTCATTTTTACTTTTTTTTTTTTTTTTTGACAGTTGTCCACTGACTTTTTGTAGGCTGTTTCAGAGTTTTGCTTGCCCTTAGTGGGTTGTTTTGTCCTGTTAGACTAGATGGGTGAGGAGTCACCCTTTCTTGGTAGAGGTCAACGTACTTTTCTAAGTTTGATTTAGTAGTGGTTGAACACATTTTTTTCTTTTAATTTGATGCTTAGAACTTGAGGATGATTGGCTGGTTGCTTTGTTAGTGAGTACAGAAAAAGATGCAGCCCTAGCAGGTAGAGACTTTGGACTCTGAGTATTAAAAGGTGATGATGAAACTTTTCCAGGGGATCTATGAACAGGTGAGGCAGGAGCATGAGAATGGGCTTGAGGTTTCCCAATGAGCAGGGTGGAGGATGATCTGCTTTGTGATGTTCTGGCAGGGAAGCTTTGGACTTTTTCGACTGTTGAGTGTTTTTCCTGTTGCCTAGTGCTCAATTGCTTACTCTCACTGAATTGCAGGGGGAGGGAATAGAAGGCATTATCAGGTGAGGTGTTCAATCTATTACTATTTTGTGTTTTCATTCTAGTTACAGAAACTATAACTAGAATGGGAAGGCAAGCCTGTCTTTCCAATGTTCCCCTACTTTTCCCTATTGGCTAGGGTAGGAAGTAAGGGCTAGCAAAACAAAATTGCATATGTGGATTATTTCAGTTTAATTCTGAAACATTTGCCCTTCAGAGTTTCCTTTCCAGGAGCACTGAGAACTCTATCTTTTCTTTTAGTTGGAAGGGGTAAGAATTAAATCTGAGAGTTAACGAAATTCATAAGTTAACACTATAGTTTTAGGAAGTACAAATAGTGTGTGGTTACATGGTTGCAAAGAAGTGGCAAAGAAGTCTAGTGGCAAAGAAGTCTGGGCTTTAAGTGTACCCATCACCTCCATCTGTTGTACCTAATGGGTGATATTTCATCCCAACATCCCTCCCCACCTTCTGAGTCTCCAATGTTCATGATATTTTTCTTGATGCCTTTGCAGATCTCTAGTTTAGTTTAGCTCCCACTTTTAAGCATTTACTTTTCCGTTTCTGAGTTAGTTCACTTAGGATGATGTTCTCCAATTCCATCCAAGTTGCCGCAAAAGACATTATTTCATTCTTTTTGATGCCTGAATAGTATTTCATAGTGTATGTATACCACATTTTCATTATCCACTGATAGGTTGATGTGCATTTAGGTTGATTCTACATCTTTGCAATTGTGAATTGTGTTGTGCTGAACATGTCATGCAGGTGGGTTTACGTATATATATATATATATATATATATATATGGTGACCTTTCTGACAATTTTTAGGCTACTATTAGAGCTACACATTTATTCTGGCTTTGGTTTTTGTTCATATAAATTCACTGTTGCTGAGTTATTTTTGGAAATATAAACACAAATTTTTTCCTTTATATTGTGCTCACCAGTTTCATAACATGGTTTCAAGGAGTGTTGTGGAAACTTTACCCGTATGATGACCACCTATGTACCTAACCCTGAATACCCCACATCTTTAAAATAAAATAAAAATAATTTAAGAGCTCAACACGCTGTTCTTTTAGTTTACCAATTTAAGAAAATGATTTCTTACTCCTTTGAATTAGACTTTCGAAGCAGCTCCTGGTTAATGTACTTATTGTTGTAATTGGTGGAACATCATTAAAAACACAAGCACTGTCAGTGTCACCTTTTACCCATTTGACAGACCTGTTTCCAGTTATTTTTAATTAATTGATTTTACTAAGTATGACATATTTTAAAGGTTGGTTGTTCTAAATCTCAAAATAATTCATGCTCATGGTAGAAAATTAGGAAACTGAAAAAACAAAAATTTCAGTAATTACTTATAATCACATAATTTTGCTAATTTCCTGTAAAAATTAGTAGGTTAACTATATTTAACTTTTTTGGCTTTAAAAATTTTGTTTATCTTATTTTATTTTAGATTCCAGGGGTATGTGTGCAGGTTTGTTACTTGGGTGTATTGCATGATGGTGAGGTTTGGACTTCTACCGAGTCTGTCACCCAAATGGTGCAGGATACCTGATAGGTAGTTTTTCAACTCTTACCCCCTACCTTACCTCTCCCCCAATTTAGGAGCCCCCAGTTTCTGTTGTTTCTATCCTTATACCTTTGTGTACCCAGTGTTCAGACCCCACTTGTAAGTGAAACATGTGGTATTTAGTTTTCAGTTTGGTTGTGATTACATAAAAATTTTGTATAATATTTTTATACCCAAAATATTATATAAGCATATGATTCTACTATAAACTCTTTTATACCATAGGGATACTCCACAAGACAGATTCTTATTAACTCTAATTGATAGATTTCTTTTAATTTCAGATTACTATATATAATTTGAGCTAAATATATTACTCGTAATTTTTTTCTTATTTTTCCTCACTTTTTATTTATTTCGTACTTAAGTATATTTTCTATTTACTTACATTTTATTTATTTCATTACTCTTTTTTCTTATTCATGATTATGATGTATTAGTTTATAATTTTACTATTTTTTTCTATTACCTTCTTTTCTTTGCTGAGTAAATTGTGCTGAAATAACTGCATAAGCATAAGGTACTTATTTCCACCACCCAAAAATCTGAAACTTCTGAGGAAATTGAAGGGTGCAGTCAGGCAGCCATCTTCTTTATATTTAAAGTCGTCTGAAGAGGGTGCTCTTGGTCTGATGATTTTCTCATGTTTCTGCATGAAAGAGAAGTGCATTATTAAATATTCAAAAATTAGGATTTGAAAACTAACATCTCTTAACTATTGCATTAACAGTCTTTAATTTCCAAGAGGACAGAAAAGAATAAGTGATAAGTTCACTTGTCTGAATTCTAAGGCAAGAATTTCTAAGTTGCATAAGACCATGCTCTAAAAGTTTTTAATTATTTATCTTTGTTGGTTAAAAAATAAAATCCATTTATTAATAAATTATACATACATATAAATATATTATTTATACTTAAATATAGCACACAGAAGTTTAGAGATCAGGATAAAAAGTTATTTAGGGTTTAATGCTTATTTCTGTCCCTATTTGTCTTCTGGAGGGGCTCTGGCATGTATAATGTATTCCATTTTGAAATGAGTTAAAGACAACTGAATGAGGCTACAAAATTATCAAATGATTATACTATCAGACCATCTCTATTGCAAATGTGTATAATTGGTCCATGAAGAATTAGAAGATATTTTCCTGTGAATTGCTGAAAATTCCTAGAACAACTCTGGGTTACATTTACATGCAAAACAATTCATACCACATATCTCTAGAAAGAAACCTAAAACCCTACAAGATAAACCTAGGAAACATGTAATGGAACAAAAAGTGTCAGAAGCCAAAACAGAACATATCTTTGCACACAGAATCAAGCATTGCAGGAAATGGAGGCAAATCGGTCAGTAGTTTAAGCCCGATGAAAACCATGGAGCTTTCATAATAATTTAGGTGAAAGAGATTTTCTGTAGTGACTTTGGTTTGTTTTTATACTGTATCAAATGTGTGCATAAACGTTTGTATACATGTTCATGTATTGTCTGTGTATATGATGGGGGATGCAAAAAACCCAGAATGTATTTATAAAAAAGTATATTTATTCTTTTTTTAAAATTTTTAAATTTTTTTATTGTGAAGTTGTGGGGTACAGTTAAGGGTTAGGTATACAATTGCGTTTCATTCAGGCACCCAGTTGATATAAGATGTTTCCCCATACCCAGACAGATATTTGCTACTGTTAATCCCATCTCCCTCCCCCCACCATAGTTTCCCAGTGCGGTCAGTCATTTTCGTATAGTATTGCATTGGATGTTTAAGGTCCATTATATGAGTGAGAACATGTGATACTCGGATCTTTGTTTCTGTGAGAGGTCACTCAGTATTATAGACTCTAGTTCCATCCAGGTTGCTGCAAAATTCATGATTTTGTTCTTTTTTATGGCTGCGTAGTATTCCATCGTGTATATGTACCACATTTTTAAAATCCAGTCCTCTTTTGACGGGCAGCATGGCTGTTTCCAGGTTCTTGCTATTGTGAACAATGCTGCGATAAACATGCGTGTGCAGGTATCTTTTTTATAGAGTGATTTGTGTTCTTCAGGATATATTCCCAGTAGGGGGATTGCGGGTCATATGGGAGGTTGGTATTTAGAGCTTTTAAGAATCGCCACACTGCTTTCCACAGAGGTTGCACTAGTTTACACTCCCACCAACAGTGTAGAAGTGTTCCCTTTTCACCACACCCTCTCCAGCAGCTGTTATTTTTTGAGTTGTTGATAATTGCCATTCTGACTGGGGTTAGGTGGTATCTCAGTGTGGTTTTGATTTTATTTATTCTTGTATATTTAAATGTCAGTCACCTTCAAAGTACTCTCCGTTTGATGCAATACACTCATCAAGACAATTTTTCTACCTATTAAAGCAGTTTTTGAATTAGTTTTGATGCCTTTTAGTGCTTCTGCCATTTCTTGTTTCACCTTTTCACATTGGCAAAATGTTTCCCTTTGAGGACTTTTTTTCATCCTGAAAACAAAAAAAAGTCACTTGAGGCAAGATCATGTGAATAGGGAGAGTGGGGCATGGGGTCATGGCATTTTTGGTCAAATATTGCTGAATATTCATCTCAGTGTGGACAGGTGGGCTCGTAATTCACCCATCATGAAATGGGCAAATGTGTTGAAAAAAAATCTAAAAAAAAAAAAAATTCACTGAAGCTGAACGCAACCTTTCACAACTATCCTGCTGGTACACTGATGTCGATGGATTCCTAGAATACTTACCTAGTGGAGGAAGCTTGTAAGGGACCTGCATTCTAAAAAATAATTTTGTTTTTTTTGAAGTCCCCTCCATATATGTGAAAGTGCTTTATATGTTTTCAAGTGCTGTATAAATGCTTGTTATGTAACTTAACACTGCATTCTGGAGGTCCTGAAAACTCATGTATGGCTATTTTACAGCATTGAGTAATAAAATGTTTTACTAAATCTCATTAGACTATGAGGTTCTAGAGGTGGGAAGGAAACGTTATACTTACATAGTGAGCATTTAGCAAGTAATGGATGAGTGAATGACCATGTGTAAATCTGCATATCGGATCGCTTTTTGGTCCTAAAAACCCAATTTTTTACGAGTTTCAAACCATCTCCACCTAGATAAATCCTTGCACCTAAGATAATTTATTCAAGTCCAAAATAAGCAACTCATCAATGTATTTTGCCAACATGTAAAAATCATAGCTGAGGGGTTCATTATACAATAAATAGAATTGAATACACAGTGCATATTCCAATTAGTTAATTCAATTGATACAAATATGTAGTAACATTGCATGTGTTTCATTTAAAATCTTACTTTAAACAATGCTTATTAATAATGTTATATAGTTAGATATATTATATTAATATAAATCAATATTAAAATTTAAGAATGGTTTTCTTGTTTCAAAGTATTTTGCTTCATGTTTGATTTCACCTGCCTGATTGGAAATGCTTTTAAAGTTGTTTTTCACATGTTTAAGAACATGGACTTTTAAAAATATTTTTTATTGTATGTATTTAAGGTGTACAATGTGATGTTTTGATCTCACATAGTTACCGTTTTTTTGTAGCAAGAGCACCAAAAATCTACTCTCTTAACAAGACCTTGAATAAACTACAATATTATTAACTATAGTCCTCATGTTATACATTAGCTCTCTGTACTTATTCATTCTACACAACTGCAACTTTGTAACCTTTGACTTACATCTCCTCTTTTTGGCTTACCCCTGGTAACCACCATTTTATTCTTTATTTCTATATAATTTACTTTTATGTTGTTTTTGGATTCCACATACAAGTGAAATCATTCATTATTTTTCTTTCAGTGTCTGGCTTGTTTTATTTAGCATAATATCCTCCAAATTCATCCATGTTTTAGCAATGGTAGACTCTCTTCTCTCTGTCTCTTTTTGGTAAGACTGAATCATAACTTGTGTGTGTTTGTGTGTGTGTGTCTACCAAAATTTCTTTTTCCAGTTATCCCTTGATGGACACTTGGTGGTTGTTCCATGTCTTAGTTACTATGAATTATTCCGCAATGAACATGGATGTGCAGATATATTTATAAAGTGATGATTTCATTTCCATATCTCTATATATGTATATATATCCTCTGGATATATATTGCAGAAAATGGGATTTGAGGGGTTATACTGTGTTTTTATTTTTAATTTTTAAAGGAACATCCATATTGTTTTCTACAGTGGCTGCACCAATCTACATTCACATCAACCATGTACAAAGGATCCCTTCTTTTGCTGCACCCTCACCAACGCTTGTTATTCCTTGTCTTTTTTGTAATAGCCATCTTAACAGATTAGAGATATGATATCTCATTGTGTGTGTGTGTGTGTGTGTGTGTGTGTGTGTGTGTGTGTGTGTGTGTGTGTGTTTGAGCCAGGGTCTCACTTTGTTGCCCAGGCTGGCATGCAGTGGCATGAACATGGCTATGACAGCCTTGACCACCTGGACTTAAGCAGTACCTCTACCTCAGTCTCCTGATTAGCTGGGACTACAGTCATGCACCAACACCACACCTGTTAATTTTTTAACATTAAAAAAACTTTAATTTTTTTTTGTAGACACAAGGTCTTGCTATGTTGCTCAGAGTGGTCCTGAACTCCTGGATCTGCTGCAGCCTGCCTCAGCTTCCTAAAGTGCTGGGATTACAGGCAAGTGCCACTCTACCTAGCTTTACTGTGGTTTTGATGTGCATATTCCTGTTAGTGATGTTGAACATCTTTTTATATACTTGTCAACCACTTTCTCATCTTCTTTAGAGAAACATCTATTTATGTCCTTTGCCCATTCTTGATTGGTTTGTTTTTCTACTATTGGGTTCTTCCACTACTGTGAATTCTTTATATATATTTTGACTGTTTATCCCTTAGCAGATTTATGGTTTGCAAATGCTTTCTTCCAGTTTGTGGACTATATTTTCATTTTGTTGATGTAGTTCCACTTATTTTTGACTATGTAGCTAGAGCTTTGGGTGTGCTAGCCAAAAAAAATTATTGCCAAGGCCAATGTCAGGAACTTTCCTCCTATGTATGAGTCTAGGAATTTTATGATTTCAGGTCTAACATTTAAGTCTTTTATCCATTTTGAGTTTTTTTTGTATGATGTAAGAAACAGATCCAATATAATTCTTTTGTATATGGCCATCCAGTTTTCCCATCATCATTTTGTTGAAGAGATTATCCTTTCCCCATTGTGTCTTCTTGGTACCCTTGTTGAAAATTAGTTGAATGTGTTTGTCTATTTCTGGGCTCTTTACTCTGTTCCCTTTGGTCTTTGTGTCAGTTTTTTGGAGCATAGACTTTAAAGCAGGGGTTCCAGACCTGTAGGACACAGATGGCCTGTTAGAAATTGGGCACAGAGCAGGAAGTGAGTAGTGGGTGAGTGAGTGAAACTTTATCTATATTTACAGCCACTCTCTTTTGCTTGCACTGCTGCCTGAACTCTGCCTTCTGCCAGATCAGCCACAACATTAGATTCTTATGGGAGCACCAACCTTGTTGTGAATTGTGCAGGCAAGAGATAGAGGCTGCATTCTCCTTATGAGAATCTAAAGTCTGATGATCTGAGGTGGAGCTGAAGCAGTGATGCCAGTGCTGGGGAGTGGCCATAAATACAGATTAACATCAGCAATAAGATTTGACCCCATAAGACTATAATAAATCAATTGCTTGGAGACTTAAAACCCTATCGGTGAGCAGCAAGTGAGTTGATGTATTTCAATTGTACAGCTGCATCTAGTGGCAGGCTTCAAGTCAGAATCTGACAGTTATTCTAGTCTGTGTGTGATCTGCCCATGATTTTATTTACTACTCCTGTCATGCCTCTTTTTTTAATGGTGAGTTGTATAATTATTTCGTTATATATTACAATGTAATAATAATAGAAATAAAATGCATAATAAGGCTTATGAGCTTGAATCATTCCGAAACCATCTCCTCTTTCCCCAGTCTGTGGAAAAATGGTCTTTCATGAAACCAGTCCCTGATGCCAAAAAGGTTGGGACTGCTTTAAAGCAAAACTATCTGAATTAGAATATCAGCTCCACTTGGAAAAAATTACCTCATTTATCTTTCTTGGATGCTGGTAATAATAACACTATGTAGTCCATAAGTACATATTAAATGAGTAAATACCTAGAAACAAATAGAAGATTGATATATAGTATATATACTGTAGAACTGTTGATTGCAGTTATTATCAAATTTACTACTGTTTGTATCACCACAATAATTTTTATAATATCTTGTACATAATGGGTGAGAATTGTTAAAATTAATGAAATAAATTTTACCTTTTCCACATATTTACTTCATTGTTCAGTACATTAATAATATTATGAATGAACATAGCAAAAAAAGCCGTGTCATGATCCTGACCATGCCTTTCTCCCAGACTCTAGAGAATAGCTAAAAGACTGTAAATCACTCCTAATAATAGCACATCTGTTGAATATAGCAAAATATTAGACAGCTGATGAGCAAGCACTTTTTAAGGACTGAGTGATTTATGTTTTCCTGACATGACATGCTATATCTGGACCAAGCGTAAGTGACCTTCTAATTTTCCCTGAAGCATTTTTCTTAGGGGGGAAAACTTGTCATATTTTTGGACTTTGAATATTCACCAGTTTTTCTAGACTACAGAACCTCAAATCCAGAAGCTTCCTGGTGTGTGTGTGTGTGTGTGTGTGTGTGTGTGTGTGTGTGTGTGTGTGTGTATGTGTACAGATGTGAGACTGTCTGAAGGAAACTTGCCATGCAGGTCTAGAGTCACTATCAATGCCTGTAATTTTGTCACATATCGATGTTCTTAGTTGTGGATGTTTGTAGCTTGCCTGTGCCCAGAATTTGCTCTTGAGAATAATCTAGACTTAAGTTAACAATACATTTGGACACATAAATTTAATGCTGTCTCTAGAGTTCCCATGGTTCCCAAGCGTCATTCTGTGGTTCTCTGGATTGGAATGCTGTGGCTTAGTTCTTCTTTGGTCCCAGTGTCATCCAATAGAGAAGTTCTTTATCAGATTATGAGCCTTAATCCCCATCATGGGCCACTTTGAGAATCTTGTGGAACTATGAATTATGTGCCTGATAAACTTGTTTACTCTTATTCACACTAAATTTGCCTTAGAGTTTCAAGGTTTAAAAGATCAATCACTGAAGCATCCTCACAAACTCTTCTCAAGTTAACAGATCCAGTTGCATTCAATTGGTTTTATTGTGCCAGAATCAAAGTACTAAATGTGGCATAAATGTCAAATACAAGGAGAGTAGAGAAAGGAGCGAAATCTGTGGAAGTCACATTCTTCTCTTGACTGAAGGCAGGCAATGACTGATGAAGAGTTTGAAGTAGCCTATTTGGTTGCAGCAAGACCTCTGAAAAATAATAACAGTTAAGGAATTTAGTTCATAGCCTTTGAAAAGTTCTCATAATATGTGAACTTTTATTTAGCAACCATAAATGTTTCTTATGTCTGTATCCAAGGAGGTTAACAAATTAAGTATTTAAAATTGGCACACAGTACACCAGAAATAATAGAGATCACTTAATATTCACAGAAAGGAATGCCATTTACATGCTTCTTTATAAGTGGTATTATACAGTGGTTTTAATTTAGAAATCTAGATTCATGAGTCTTAAACAAAACTATTGAAATAATGAGTAGGCAAAAGACATGAATAGATATTTCTCAGAAGAAGACATATGAACAGCCAACAGATACATAAAACAAATGCTCAGCCTCACTAGTCATCAAAGAAATGCAAATCAAAACCACACTGAGATACCTCCTAACTCCAGTCAGGATGGGCCATCATCAATAACTCAAAAAACAACAGATGCTGGAGAGAATGTGGGGAAAAGGGAACACTTCTGCACTGTTGGTGGGAGTGTAAACTAGTACAACCTCCATGGAAAATGGTGTGGCCATTCCTAAAAGATCTAAAAATCAACCTTTCCTCCGCAATTCCCCTTCTGGGAATATACCTGAAGGAACGCAAATCATTCTACAAAAAAGATAACTGCCCACGCATATTTATTGCAGCACTATTCACAAAAGCAAAAACATAGAAACAACAGTGCTGCACATCAAAGGTGGACTGGATAAAAAAATGTGGTACATACACATGATGGAATATTACACAGCCAGAAAGAAGGACAAAATTATGGACTTTACAGCAACTTGAATGGATTTGGATTCTGTCATACTCAGTGATCTATCACAGAAACAAAGAACAGAGTACCACGTGTTCTCACTCATAAGTGGACCCTGAACATTTATCAAATAATATAAGAAAGGAATTGGCAGTAGTGGGACACTACCAGGGGAGGGAGGGAGGGAGGGGGCCATATAACATCAATAAGCGTACCTAATCTCAAACCAGGTGAAATGGGGACCAAAGGGAGGCCAAAACTTCACCTGTATGATGACCACTTACATACCTAATCCTGAATTGTACCCCACATCTTTAAAATAATGATAAAAAACCAAAACCAAAACAAAATTATGTAATAACATATTTTGGATCAGTAAAATCTATAACTACATATTAAATAACTTGCTTTCATGTGGTCTATATTAATTTTCTCACTTTGTTTTTAAAATTTAATAAGCCAAATATTTATCCAGCTTATTATCCTTTTCCTAATAGATGTCCTATTAAATAACAACTAAATAACACAATTTGCACATATGCAAGTCAAGGAAATCATGGTGTATTTTGTTTGTTTTTTTAGTCAGTTCATATAAAAATAGATATTATAGTAATTAAGCCCCTCTCTATGAAATCAAACAGATTTGGTTTGGCTCCTGTTGTGTACTTTCTAACTGTGATAATTTACTTACAGCCCTTACACATTTTCTGGTTTTCATTCCTAAATTCAAGATAGTAATAAAATCTGTTCCATATAGTTGTTATAGGAATCAACTGACATAATTATGTATAGTTCTTATCATTAAGTGGAGACTTAGGGTATTAAAAATAAATAATGCTTATTAATGTCACTTTACCTTTTCCAATAAGTCACATTTTGTAGATTGGTCGGTTTTCAAAATCCTTTCACATTTGCATTCCCACTTGAGCCTCATAGTTACCAAAATTATGAGTTAATAAACATTCAGAGAGTAATGACCTGCCTATGGTCATACGGTAAGAAGTTGGAAGAAGCAGCCTTATCTGGTCTAATGCTAGTCCCATCATGTCACATGCCATCGTGTGGTATTTTAGATCATAAGACATGCAGACAATCTGATGGACTGAACATATTTGTTGCAACGAAACTCAAAATTTTGTAACTTTCTCCCCAAATTATTTTATACTGTTGGTTATTATTAATCTTCCTGGCCACCGCAGCCTCGACCTGCTGGGCTCCGGCGATCCTTCCACCTCAGCCTTCCAAGTAGCCGGAATTACAGGCGCGTGCTACCACGCCCGGCTAATTTTTTGATGTATTGTAGAGATGAGGTCTCGCCTGCCCAGGCGGGTCTCAAACCCGCGGGCTCAGGTCATCCACTCACCTCAGCCTCCCAAAGGCGCGGGATTACAGGCTGAGCCACCGAGCCCGGCTAATCTTTCTCTTTCTTTAACTTCTCATGGGTTTTAAATTATTTTAGACTCTGTTATCCATTGAGTCAAGTAGTAAATAGTAACACTTTACATCTAATGTTATGAAAGCACACTTTTAGTGCTTATGTGTTTATCAAGAATTAAATATTGTAATTCTTCCATAGGTTTGTTTTAGAATAAGAAAAATATGAGATGCCCAGTTTCATCGATTCTATCAGAAATGATGTCTAAAATAAATGCACAGGAAATTTATCATTCCCGTTCACTCTGTTCATACCAAAATGAGAGGACAAGAGCATTGTTACAGGATTCAGGGTTACTTAAATGCAAATTCTATGTAATTTGTTGTTAGAAAATTTATTTTTAGGTGAGAAAAGTCATAAAAGTGTTACTTAGCATTTTACTCTACTGTCATAGTTTGTGTGTGAATAGGAATGAAACAAAATGAATAGACTGCAGGAGTGTTCCAATTATCAGAAGAAATTTTTAATTACAAAATCCCCAATTGTCTTCCTTTTGTGAAATTAGATTATTTTAAATTTCTTTTGTTGAAACAGAATCTAGTGTGGCAATGCTAGATTTTGGTTTTACCCAATTAAAATGATAAGCATCTTATTTTGATTGCTCTCACAACACACTAAATTTATCCATTTGTACTCTTTTAGAATTTATGAGTGTATTGCTAAATCCTTGCTTCTTGTCTTGATCATTCATTTTATCTTTTTGCTCATTTACCTGTGTTGGCTTCTTTGATGCTTCCTTAGTGTTTTTATGCCACAGTTGAAGAGACTGGGACTGTGGTGGCCTCAGGGGTGCTTGTGATGATGAACTCTGAGGAAGCTTTGGGAGGGACCTCATTGTTCACCACTGGTTCAGGGGCAGAAATTGGTGTAGGTTCCACAGTAGCAATGGTGTTGATGGTAGGGAGAGCACTTTGAGCTGGAGTTTTCTTTGGGGGAAAGGCAATAAATGCTGGATGTTGGTAAGGGGGATGCATCGCGGTGGGTGGGTGGATATTTGATAGGACTTGCCACTGAGGAATTTGGGGATGCACTGAGGAATGTGGCCTAAATATAGCTGGTTTTACATAATATTGGTAAGGCATATATGGATCATGAATTGATGCAGCTGGCCTAGTTTGGTAGAAATAGGGTGCATAGTGAGGATAGCTATTCAGCACATAATGAATTGGGAAATTTGGAGTTGGTTTCTGATTGAACAATCTTTCATCATTCCCGTAGCACTGCAAAAAAAGAATAAATTATGCAGAAGGGTATTATTATTATACACCGAAATTTAGAGATATCTTAAGTTGGCATTTTTTTGAACTTATATAGTATTTGACATTGAATAAGTACAATGTTGGAAGTAGGGAACCCAGCAACCATATTATTTTACAATAATATTTATTATTTTCAATAATATAAAAATAGTATGTCTTTCAAACAAGTTACATGAGGTAATACATAATGTAAACCACATTGCCCAGAGCTTGGCATATACAGAAAGCACCTGAATGCTGGATATTATGACTATAATACCTAGAAAAATCTCATACAGAACTTTAACATGTTATACACAAGCACATCATACAGACACACACAACTGGCATATACACGCATATGTATTCTCACCACATATTTGTTATTGTTCACAAACTTTATTCATATAGAGATTAGTCCGAGGGCATCTTTATTTTTCTCTGATCTAATTATAGCCGAATGGCAAAATAATGTGATGTGGAGGGATTTCTGGGTTCAGACTTTGGATTTTTTTCATTTAATTTTCTCCACAAAAGATCAAGTAGAAAATTAAAAAATTTTTATTTGCCTCTGTTTTACCAATTATGTTCAGTCAAAAAAATGTGTCAGTAGACCTTTCCATATGAATAGAAATAAATCAACCTAATTGTGCTTCAAAGCAAACATTTCTCATAAGAGAAGATATATTTATATGTATTCACTTAAACATATTTGGGAAGCCAAACGAGTAAGTAACAAGTGTATGATGTTTGAATAACAAGTATTTTAACTTGGATCAGAGAGGAATCTTTTCCAAAATCTTAAAGATTAGATGTTAATCTTAAAGGTTAGATATTAAGTTTTACATTTTTTTCCCAGTATGAAATCCTAAGAGAGTTTTCTCATATTGTTAAATATACATGAGAACTGAAGACACGACTTGGGCTACACAACGAAACCAAGACTTTCAGATGAATATTGACATTGATTCATATCATCTGTTGCTGAAGTGCTTGTTTTAGGCAAAAATTATGAGATTATTTTATGGAGATTAAATATTTAGCTTTTAGACAAGGCGCTGTAATATAATTGACCTTTCTAGACTATTATCTTTTGGAGTTCACATCTATAACAGAAAAAATTAAAATAAACTTACTGCTGGTTGTTCCTGGTTTTGTACCTCTGCAGCCTAGGGAGTTCCAGAAAAAGAAATAATGAAAAATAAGAAGTAATAAAAAGCAAAACAGACTTTTTTTGCCATTGTTAAAAAAGTCTTTTGTGTTCTAGACAAACATGCTTCCTTTGTTTTTATTTTAATACCGTACTTTACATGATTAATCATTCTGAGACCTATGATCAAAAGTAATCCACTGGTTAAAATAGTAATAATGAACTTCATGTCTACATTGTCTGTAAAAAGAACCACCTAAAAAGAAAAATTCACTGTTGAAAATAATCTGATTATCTCTCTCCTGTGTGAAGAAATGCACATATCTGTCTAAATGAAAAGTATGAATAACCTATATTTAGTTTGTACTAAGTATGTTTGTATAAAAAGTATCCTGCTCTTTTTCAAGAAACATATTTCATATCATTTTTCTATTTATCTCAGTTTTCTTTTTTTATCTCAGTTTTCATATCACAGTTTTATAGTTCAAAAATATATGATCAACGATTATGTCATGAAATGTTTCATTCTTTATAAAATCTTAATTATAAATATATAAATAACAACTATATACCAGTGGCTTTTAAAATAGTTTTCACTGATTTCTTTTTTTTTTTTTTTTTTTTTGAGTTGGAGTCTCACTCTGTCACCCAGACAGGAGTGCAGTGGCTGCTCCTGGGTCGACCTCCTGGGTCTCCGGCAATCCTTCTGCCTCAGCCTTTTAAGTAGCTGGAACTACAGGGGCATGCTACCATGCCTGGCTAACTTTTTGATTTTATTGTAGAGACGTGGTCTCCCCAATTTGCCCAGGCAGGTCTCGAACCCGCGGGCTCAGGCAATCCACTCACCTCAGCCTCCCAAAGGCACAGGATTACAGGCTGAGCCTGTACCATAGTAATTCACATTTTTAAAAAGTGATTTTTGACTTTAAGAATTTACCTAATAATATTATTGAATAAATATTTACTTAAAAGCAAGTCTAAATTTAATAATAAATGAATCATGAAACGAGGACTAGTTTCTGCCAAGATTTTGCCTTCTAGAAGGAGGACATGTACCACTATCTATGCTTGCCTCCTTTTTTTTTGTTGTTGGCAAATATAGTCCCTGAACTCCCCAGATGAATATGGAAAGACACAGCAATAGCCAAATAAAAAATAAAAACAAGTAAAATAAAACCCTAAACCAGAACCTTTTTCTTGGCCCAGTAGCCTCAAAGCACAGCCTGTAATTCAAGCTAATGCCTGCAAGCTATAGAGGGACATGAGTCCCAGGAAAGGAGTCAGTCAGTCAGTTGACTTGTGGGGGAAGAGCATAATAAAAGATAATCTGAATGTTAAAGGCAGAAGAGTCAAGGTCTTTGAAACTGTTGGAAAACCTTAACCAGGCTCTTGACCGTTTTAGAATATAGTCTCTAAAAAAAATTAGAGTCTGAGTGTGATAGAAATTTAATTGAAATAATTTCTGATTCTGGAGTATAATTTCTGTATTATTCTTTATAAATTATCCTTAATTTACAATTTCAAAATGTTTTTAGTATTGTTCTTTTCTCCCAAAATATATTTTCTGTATAGTAAGAAAATTTTAAATCAACCTTTAAAATAACATAATAAAGTGTTATTTCTTAATTCAGAGGAACTAAACTGAACAGGACATGACTTAACTTTTATAATAGAAATAAATATAAACATAACTTTACTTCATATGAAAACAAAAAAGAGCACAAATAGCCAAAAAATCCACAGCAAAAAGAACAAAGAGGCAGGTATTACACTTCCAGACTTTAAACTTTACTATTAGGCTACCGTAATCAAAACAGCCTGGTACTGCTACATGAACAGGCATATATACCAATGGAATAGGACAGAGATTCTGGAAGCAACCAACTCATCTTTCACAAAGACATCAATAACAACCAGTGGAGCGGGGAAACCTTATTTAGCAAATGGTGCTGGGGAACTGGCTGACCACATTCAGAAGAATGAAACAGGACTCCTACCTATCACCATATACAAAAATCAACTCTAAATGTATTAAAACCTAAATGCAAAACCTCAAACTATAAGAATTTTAGAAGAAAATGCAGGAGACACCGTTATGCACATTGGAGTAGGAAACCAATTCTGGATCAAATCCCCGAAAGCATATGCCACAAAAGATAAGATAGACAAATGGGACCTCATCAAACTGAAAAGCTTTTGCACAGCCAAAGAAACCATCAAGAGAGTGGGGAGACAAACCACAGAATGGGTAATCATGTTTACTAATTGTGTATCTGACAAAGGCCTTACATCCAGGATCTACAAGGGACTCAAATAAGCCAAAAGAAAACAAACAACAATAACAACAACAAAAACCAAAAACAATAAAACAGCCCTAAATGGGCAGAGGACATGAACAGACACTTCTCAAAAGAAGACATATGAGCAACCTACAGATACGCGAAAAAATGCTTACCTTCACTAATCATCAGAGAAATGCAAATCAAAACCACACCATGATGCCACCTTAACTGAGATGCCATCACTAATAAATCAAAAAACAATAGATGATGGCACTGGTGTGGTGAAAAGGGGATACTTCTACACTGTTGTGAAAAGGGAATGCTTCTACACTGTTGGTGGGAATGCAAACTAGTCCAGACTGTATGAAAAATAGTGTTGTGATATCTAAAGGAACTAGAAATTGGCTTTCCATAGGATCCAGCAATTCCTCTCCTGGGAATATGCTAGAGGAACACAAATCATTCTACAAAAAAGACACCTGCACATGCACGTTTATTGCCTCACTATTCACAATAGCAAAAACATGGAACCAACCCCACTGCCCATTGAAAGTAGACTGGATAAAGAAAATGTAGTACATGTACACAATGGAATATTATGCAGCCATAAAGAAGGACAAAATTATGGGATTTCTCAGCAAATTGAATGGAATTGGAGATAATCATTCTTAGCAATCTATCACAGAAACAACCAAATACTACATGTTCTCACTCATAAATGAGATCTGAACATTAACCACTATTTGCACAGTGGAGAGATTGGCAGTCACTGGACATTGCCAGGGGAAGGAGGAATAAGGGGAAAGTAACAATACAAAGGATACCTGATCTTAAACCAGGGAAAGTAAGGACCAGTTGGAGGTCAAGTTTCATCTGCACGTACATTACTTATGTACCTAATCCTGATTTATACCCCATATTTTTATAATAAAATAAAGTAAAAAAATAAATAAATAAAGCATGCACAAAAAAGTAAGCATAGCAAGTACACAGCTATTTTCTTCTATGAAATATAATTGTATTTAGAAATTTGCATAATTAGAGTCCTTAAATACAATTTTCTTAAGTCTTAATACCAATTAGATGCAGTCAACTCACCAAAAAAGGCAGGGTTAATGCCAGGACATTCACAGCTAAAAGAAAACTCTTCATGATTGCACCTAAAAATAAATTATTAAAAAAATTAAGAAGATTTGTTACTAACAATTTAGAAGTGACTTGAATACAATGTTTGCTCTGGCTTAGAAAAAAGAAACTGTATTTACAGGTAGATTCAACCAATGTGTAATATCTATTTTAACAAAAAAATTAGAAAAGCCAAACTTGAAGTAAATAATTTTTGAATTTTTGACAATATTAATGGAATTATCATTGTTATGGTCAATGTTGAAATTATTGAGGTGAATCTGATACAGACCTTGCCATCACAAAGCATCAATTTTAGGAAGAGAGTTGCAGCATACACACATCACTGTGAGAAGAAAGAAAGTGACAAATGCCACAAAAGTGGCTTTCTATAAATAGAAAGTTTTAGTTAAGAGAATCAGTTAAGTCTTTGTGTAGAAGATGATATATGGGTGGGATCTGTCTATGCAGAGTTTGATAGGGAGAGACACATTTCAAGTAAAGGAGAAAGGATTGAGAATATCTGTGGACATTTTCATCTGAATGTTATATGAGAAAGGAAAAATAAAGTTGGAAGGAAAGTTTAAAGCAGAAAAAGCAGGCACCTTAAAATGCCAGGTTAAAGAGTTGGGCATGGCATTGTAAACAATAAAAAACAATTGAATGTTTTTGGACTAGAAATGAATGTGACTATACATGCCTTGGAGGACTGAGTTCTAACTCAGACCTTATCACTACCTGTGTAACTTTGGTCAACTAATTTCTCTTTCCTGGGCCTTACATTTCTTACCTGTGAAATGAGGGTTTGAACTGAGAAGTCCCTAAAATTTGGTGATTTTTGATTACTCATAATTCTATGAAACATGTAGGATGGAATGTGAAGTGGAGGGTTATGAAACTGATTCTTCATAACCTACTTCTCCAGTAATTATAACTGATATGAATAACTTGATTGTTTTAATAAGAAGTATAGATATGACAATTACAGTAACTTTTTGGGTTTTTTGATTTGTAGTCTCACTCTGTCACCCAGTCTGGTGTGTGGTGGCACAATCATAGCTCACTGCAGCCTGAACCTCCTGGGCTCAGGAGATCCTTGTTTCAGGCTTTCCTGTTGTTGAAACCACAGGCACATGCCACCATGCGCACCTAATTTTTTGATTTTTCTTTTTTTTTGTAGAGATGAGGTCTCACTATGTTGCCCAGGCTGATCTCAAACTCCTAGGCTCAAACAATCCTTCCACCTCAGCCTCCCAATGTGTTGGGATTACAGGCACGAGCCACTGTACTTGATCAGACAATTACAGTAGCTTTGACTGAAATATTTAATAAAATAAGTTAGCCTTATTTTTCTAAGAATATACACTGTCATGCCTGCTTATTCAATTTTAATAAATTATCTTTTTAGACAATAATCATATAACACCTCAACCTTTTTATATTTAAGTACATATTGAATTTGTGAAGTAAATATTAATTATATCTTGTTGCAGCTATTGTTATTTCTGTACTTACATACTGTAAATTGAGCTTTCCAAGAGAGTCACAGAATTAAAGCCTCAAGTAGGGAAAGGGAAGCACATCTGACTCTAATTTGCCTCTGATCTCATGTAATAATGATTAAAATGCTGTCATTAAACTGACTTCAGAACTGCCATAAGATATCATTGAATGGAAAAGAGCTCATGTGAAATCAAATTTGAACAACTTATATAAACTCATGCTTCCTTAAGTGGGATGGAGTTCCTTATTCTTTACTTATTAGTTATAATTTAAGATTGACTGTAAATCTTTCTATGGTGAATCACAGACTTCTTTTCAATTCACACACACACAAAATATAACACATACACAAACATTCTATACAATGATAATAATTTTTTTTGTAAGCATAAACAAAAATCACAGAGGTAAGACCATACTTTAGATATTAACTACTTAAATCAATAAGTACTTCTACTTGCTAAGAAAAAAATAATTTAAAAAATAGAATTATTTAATTCTCATGAATGTTTAAAAAGCATAATTTAAAACAATAATCATACTATAATAAATACAATGATAACTTTTAGGTAGAAATAAAATTTGAAAGTAATTAAGGGATCAATCTGGATTATTCTATGAATCCAACTTTCTGAGAAGTTGAAGTTAACTCTTCACATTTGTCTGTAGGAAAAAGTTCATGGTCTTAAACACCTTCTTATTTAGAATTCACAATGTCTTCTATAAATTAGCCAGTATCAAAACTGACTTTAACTCAAAGAGAGCTTAAGATAAATTTTATCTTAATACTATTCAGAATCTAAAGTTTAGGTTATATGTGAATATTAATGTGATACTAGGACATACTCAAGTTTAACAATAATGGCTAAAGGAAGAAAATGTAGTTCTGAAATAACTTTGATGAAGCCCCAGTTAGCAACTGTGAAAAGGATCACTCTCTGGGTGGTTCAGTAACAGTACCTTTCCTTACCTGTTAGGTCTTCCTTGGCAGCAGGTTGAGTTGTCCTGACAGCTGTAGAGAAGACCCAACATAAATAACCGAAGACTAATTAAAGGTACCTTGAGTACCTTGAGTCACGCTATTCTAATTCCCTCCTACTTTTTACCCAATAAGGTGATGACAAAGAGGAAAGATTCCATGACAGCAGCATCATCGTTGGGTCAATTTCAGTTAATGAAATGCAGAGGGGTAAACAGTGTTTTCATTCATAACACTTGAAAAAAACTGTTCATGATTTTTTAAAGAATGAATCTTTTTATGTTTTATAAAGAAGCATAGAAGAATTTTAAAAATATTAATTACATTCTTAATCAACTAAGCCCACCGATTTGAACTTAAAACTTTGTTAAAATAAAAAATAGGTGTGGGGGAAGTTAAGACTCAGAAATTACCTAAGGATTACAATGTTCACTATCTGGGGGATGGTCCACCTGAGACCCAATCCCCACCATTACAAAATCTGTCCATGTAACAAACACGCATGTGTACCCCTTGAATCTAAAATTTAAAAAATAAAATTAAAAATTAACAATAGTAAGCTACCATACTTTCACATTTTAAGTGTTTGCTTTTAGTTTAAATGCCTGGATTTCAAGCAATCCTGCATCTACTACGGGCTGTGGTCAGTCGTCTTCCTTACAGAATTATAACTACTGTTTTTTTTATATTAAAGAAACTGACTATCTCTTACATATGCAAGAGTATCTTTTTACAAGTTAAATCCGTATATGAAACATTTTAATCAATACAAACCAAAGATCATTTGGGCTGTAGCATATAGTTTTCAGTGTGCATTAAATACATACATATTGATTGATTAACCTTTTGTGAGTAAACTTTTTTAGATTTTTAAATTTCAATAATATAAGTGAGCCATTTTGGATGAACAATATTAAATTATTAAATTGGGGATAACTTGTTTCAAGGAAGCTTATTCTGACTTAGAGTATAAATCACAAAACCACTGACAAGGTAGATATTTTGGTAAACTATAGATAAACAAAATATTTGCTTAGATAATTCAGGAACAAACATTTTCTTTCACTTGCATTTCTCAGGAAATAATGTTAACTGTGACTTCATTTGGACTGTGAAGTCTGGACCAGATTGAGGTATTTACAGGAATTAACATAGGACTGCCAGAATACAAACAAGAAATAATGCCAGCATTGTAGTTGTGTCTACATTCTTGTATGTTTCTTAGAACTATTTCATTCCTTAGAAAGTTAGGGACAATGTTCTGAGCTCTAGAGTACTTATTTGAATTGTACAAAGCAATTTGAAATTCCTTGTTTCTCAGAATATTTGGTTTCTGTTGTTCAAGGAGAGTTGGAAGCATTTCAAAACGACTAAAACAAGCTGCCATTAATACCAGACAGTCTGTATGAACTATTTAGTCACATTGTTTTCTTTTGGTTTTCAGGGTCCATTATGAGAAGATGGACTTCAAATTCTGAAGGTCTTCCCTTTCACACAGTAATTTCTCAGTCATTAACTTAGAATCATAGGAATAATACTGATTTTCAGCTAAGAATTATTTAATTCAAAAGTACCAGAGACTCATGTCACTTTTAAAACATTGTTTTAGCAGGAAGAACAACAGTGCTCTAAGAAGAACACCTGGAAATACTAGGAATCGCTTTCTCCCAGCCCAGAGAAAAACGTTTCTGGCGAGGTACAGTGGCTCACGCCTATAATTCAGCATTTTGGGTGGCTGAGGTGAGAGGATTGCTTGAGCCCAGGGTTTCCAGATTAGCCTAGGCAACTTGACGAGACCTCGTTTCTACAGTAAATCAAGAAATTCCCCGGGCGTAGTGGCGCATACCTGTGGTTCCAACTACTTGGAAGGTTAAGGTGGAAGGGTTGCCTGAGCCCAGCAGGTTGAGGCTGCAGTGGCTCAGTGTGACACTGCCCTCCATTCTGGGTGACAGAGTGAGACTCTGACTCAAAACAAAACAAAAAAAGTCACACACACACACACACACACACACACACACACACACACACACACACACCCCCAAACATTTCTATGGTGACATCACTCACCAACTTCAAACACTAGTCTGGTTCTTGTGGGGCTTTTGCAAAACTGGACATTACTCTTAGAGAGTGTACTTTATTGTAAGTACTGTTTCAGGTATAAGAGATATATTAGTAACCCAAGCAGGCAAACATTCTTGCACTTGTGGAGCTCATAGTCTAATGTATATTTGACACAAGAGAGTTTTAGAGAGCTAAAGAGTTTTGATTGACTATACTAGATGAACTAGATAAACTCTATAGTGGCTCTATCAAATGCTCTAGTGTTTTCCAAAGTAAAGCAAAAGAAGAGTCAGAACTCTCATGTTCAGAAATCTCCTAGAAAGCTGGGATAGTGCTGAATAAAAGTCAAACTTAGAGTGTTTGTCATCTGAAACTAACTTGCCAGTCTGATCTAGTCGCATATGTTCCCTGGATTATGGGAAGAGAAAGAGCAGGACCTCCCAGTCAAGCTACAGTTCCTTTTTGTTTTGGTGCTGATATCAATGCGTATTCGTATTCATTTATACAATGGGACTGGGTAAGAAGCTACTGTGAGTACATAAGTTCACATTTCAGGCACTCTAACAAAACATTTTGTGGTAAGTGACATAATGATTATTGACTCACATGCGCTTTTTTACTGGTAACCACTTTTTGTTGTTTCTTACATCTGACAGATGCTTTATCTGTATTTTCTCTTTCTTTGATAGTATTCACATGGATGTAATTTTATTTCCTCTGTCTCATTGTATTTCTCGGTCACTTCATTAGTGCCAGACTGATCTCAATATTCTATCATCTATCATCTTCTAAAAGTACAATAATAGTTGCATTATAAATGACTAATACGGCTTTCTATAGCATTGATTATTAAGGCATCAGAATATGGACAAGTTGGTGTAGAAGTTTGTACACTGTAGAAATCTTCGTAAAAGTTATAGAAAGATGGCATTAAAACGCCTTGAAATTATCAATACCATATAAATGGAATATGAAAAGTTTGCTTTCCTGTAGCCAATTCAGTTAAACGAACGACACACACACACATACTATTCTTATTATAAACAAAACACTCTTGGGAATATGCTAGTCATCCACAATCCCTGCTTGCAAAGAATGTCTAAAGTAATAGTATGTTCTCCTGAACACTTATAGAGAGAATATTTTGAGATTGAGAGGAGACATTTGATGTCAATGGAAATCCAGAGTGAGTGTCATTCTGACTTTTGCATTAGTGTACACACAAATTCACTCTCTAGCAATTTTTTGGGTCCTAGGATTTCTTAGACACAGGTTAAAAAAATACAAGGAATAATCAAGAAACAGTCTTAATTTATGTAAAGCATTATTTCTCTAATATAGTCATAAGACCCTCTGTAAGCCTGTCTTATATTTACTTCATTCCTGTCACATCATTCAAAATAGACAACCAGGTCATTGATGATCTCCACGTAGTCAAACCCAGTGCTAATATTTAGATTCTCTTTTTATACATTTTAGCAGCTTTTAGCATGATGATTAGTCTCCCTGACTTGTAATGTTTTCTGCTTTTTTGTTTTTCCTCTTTTCCTTTTTTCATTTGGTTTTCCTCAAATTAGCGGCTGCTATTAATTTCTTTTTCATTCCTTTTTTCTCAAACTCTACATCGAGAACGTTCAAGATTCTTCCTGAGTCCACCACCCCTCTGTGTCCCCCTCTGTCTTTAGAGCCACCCTAGTTGACCTAGTCCACCCTGTAACCTTAAATACCATCATTTTGCTATTGACTTCACTGAACTTCAGATTCAGGTATCTAACAGCTATTTTAACATCTCCATTTGTATGTGAAAAAGACGTTCTCAAAATACCATGAGAAAAACAGAATATGTGATCTTGAAACATAGCATGTTTCTCAACTAGTTCTCCACTTGTCTTTCTTCTCTAGTAAATAGTACCACAATACTCTTAGTGGTTAAAGAGTCATCTGATGACTTCTGTGGGCCTTCTTTTGTCTCTTCACAACAGCTCATTAGAAAAATGACAAGCCCTATCTTAACAATGGAACCTGAATCTCCATCAATTTCTAATCATACCTTTGACACCCTAGTCAAAGCCACTGGCATGCTGCAACTGGACCATCCCAAGAGTTCTCCTTTTAGTCTCTCTACTTCTACTCTTACCACCTTATAATCAAATTCATCACTCAGTTATAAAAATGTTAGTTTTTGCCCATTGCTTTGTTTTTTAAATTATTATTTTTAAAAATTATATAATTTTTTATTTTAAAATTGTGAGGTACAGTTAAGGGTCTGGTATACAAATATTCATTGTTCAGGTACCCTTGTGATGAGGTATGCCCCCCCTTCCCCAGACAGATATTGACTACTGTTAATCCCACCTCCCTGCCCCTCTCTGCCCCCCCTCCCAGTAGTTTCCCACCACTGTCAATCCTTTTCTTATAGTATTACGGTAGTTGTTCAAGGTTCACTTATGAGTGAGAACATGTGGTACTCAGATCTTTGTTTCTGTGAAAGACCACTTAGTATTATAAACTCTAATTCCGTCCAGGATGCTGTGGAATTCATGATTTTTTTTATGTCTGCATAATATTCCATTGTGTATATGTACCACATTTTTAAAATCCAGTCCTCTTTTGATGGACAGCACAGATGGTTCCATGATCTTGCTATTGTGAACAATACTGTGATAAAAAATATGTGTGCAGGTATCTTTTTCATAGAATGATTTGAATTCTTCTAGGTATATTCCCAGTAGGGGGATTGCGGAGTCATATGGAAGATCAGTTTTTAGAACTTTTAGGAATTGCCACACTGATTCCACAGAGGCTGTACTAGTTTACACTCCCACCAACAGTGTAGAAGTGTTCCCTTTTCACCACGTACTCTCCAGCATCTGTTATTTTTTGAGTTATTGATGATGGCCATTCTGACTGGAGTTAGATGGTATCTTAATGTAGTTTTAATTTGCATCTCTTTGATGACTAGTGAGGCTGATCATTTTTTCATGTATCTGTTGGCTACTAATATGTCTTCTTTTGAGAAGTATCTATTCATAACTTTTGCCCACTTTGTAATGGGGTTGTTTTTTTCTTTTCAGCACGTTTGAGTTCCTTGTAGATCCTTGATGTTAGGCATTTGTCAGACATGGAGTTGGCAAATATTTTTTCCCAATCTGTGGGCTGTCTCCCTGCTCTCTTGATGGTTTCTTTGGCTTTGAAGAAGCTTGTCAGTTTAATGAGATCCCACTTGTCTATCTTATCTCTTATGGCCTGTGCATTTCGAGTTTTGCTCAGGAATTGG
Organism: Cephalopachus bancanus; assembly: GCA_027257055.1. Lineage (NCBI taxonomy): Eukaryota > Metazoa > Chordata > Mammalia > Primates > Tarsiidae > Cephalopachus > Cephalopachus bancanus. The sequence continues at coordinate 1,097,684 of JAPVLO010000030.1, read as the reverse complement.
ATGCCAGTTCCAACTTCCATAAAGGTGTGTCCTACATTTTCTAAAGTTCTTACGGTTTGAGGTTTTACATTTAGGTCTGTGATCCATTTAGAGTTAATTTTGTGTATGGGGATAGATAGGGGTTCTGTATGAATCTTCTGCATGTGGTCAGCCAGTTTTCCCAGACCATTTACTGAATAGGTTCTCCTCTCCCCATTAGTGGGTGGTGGAGGATTTGTTGAAGATGAGTTGGTAGAGAAATGGAGGTTTTGCTTCTGGAAACTCAAATTGATTCCATTGGTCTATAACCTGTTCTTGTACCAATACCAGGCTGTTTTGATTATTGTAGCTTTATAGTAAAGTTTTATGATACCTCCTGCTTTGTTTTTTTTTGCTGAGGATTGTCTGGCTATTCTTGGTCGTTTGTGTTTCCTTATGAATTCCTGTATTGTTTTTTCTAGATCTGAGAAGAATGTTGCTGATAATTTGATGGGTGTTGCATTGAATCTATAGATTGCCTTAGGTAAGATAGACATCTTAACAATGTTGATTCTTCCAATTCATGAGCATGGGATATATTTCCACTTGTTTGTGTTATCTTTGATTTCTTTGAGCAGTGTTTTGCAACTTTCATTGTCAAGGTCTTTCATGTCTCTAGTTGGGAAGATGCCAAGGTATTTCATTTTTTTTGATAGCTTTTGTGAATGGGATTGTACTTTTTATTTGGGTTTCTGTTTGTTTAATATTGGTGTAAAGTAATGCGGTTATCTTTTGTACATTTATTTGATACTCTGAGACTTTGGCAAAGTCCTTTATCAGTACAAGGTTTGTGACAGATACTCAGGTTTTCAAGGTATACCATCATGTCGTCTGCAAAGAGAGATAACTTGACTTCCTCTTTTCCTATTTGGATACCCCTGATCACCTTCTCTTTTCTGAATGCTCTAGCCAGGACTTCCAAACTATATTGAGCAGGAGGGGTGAGAGTGTGCATCCCTGTTTTGTTCCAGTTTTCATTGGAAATGGTTCCAATTTTTGTCTGTTTAGGAGTATGCTGGCTGTGGGTTTCTCGTAGATGGTTTTTACTATTTTGAAGTATGTTCCATGTATGCCTAGATGTTCGAGGGTTTTTATCAAGAAGGGATGCTGGATTTTATCAAAAGCTTTTTCTGCATCTAATGATATAATCATGTGGTTTTTTGTGTTGACGTCTATTGGTGTTTTTAATTACATTTATGGTCTTATGAATATTGAACCAGCCTTGCATCCTGGGGATGAAGCCTACTTGTTCATGATGGATGATTTTTGAGATGTGTTGTTGAATCCGGTTTGCTAGGATCTTGTTGAGAATTTTAGCATCGATGTTCATCAAAGATATTGGCCTGTAGTTCTCTTCTTTTGTTGGGTCTTTACCTGGCTTGGCTATCAATGTGATGTCAGCTTCATAAAATGATTTGGGGAGAGTTCCATCTTTCTCAATTGCCTGGAATACTTTCAGTAGTATTGATATCAGTTTTTCCTTACATATCTTGTAGAATTCTGCTGGAAAGTCATTTGGTCCAGGGCTTTTTTTTGGTGGGTAGTTTTCTTACAACATAATCATTTTCCTTGATTGTTATTGGTCTATTTAGGGTCTCTATTTCTTCTTGTTTCAACCTAGGCAATTTGTGTGATGTCAGAAAGTTCTCCATTTCCTTAAGGTTTTCAAGTTTGTTTCCATACAAGTGTACATTGTAGTCTCTAATGATCTTTTGTATTTCTTCAGGGTCAGAGGTGACTTCAACTTTTGTGCTTCTGATTGTGTTTATTTGAGCTTTTTCTCTCTTTTTCTTGGTCAGTCTAGCTAGGAGACCATTGACCTTGTTTACCTTTTCAAAGAACCAGCTTTTTGTTTCATTGATTTTTTTGTATTATCTTTTTGTCTTCTATGTCCCGGATTTGGGCTTTTATTTTTGATCTGGGTTCTTCTGCTGAAGTTAGGGTTTTGATGATCTTGCTTTTCCATCTTACTTAGGTGACTTGTTAGGCTGTTAATTTGTGATCCTTCCATTTTCTTCAAGTCTGTTTGTAGAGATAGGAATTCCCCTCTTACTACTGTTTTTTCATGGCATCCCAGAGATTTTGGTAAGATGTTTCTTCATTTTCATTTGTTTCCAGGTATCTTTTAATCTCTGTTTTGATTTCTGTGTTGACCCAGGAGTTGTTTAGCATCATGCTGTTTAGTGTCCACGTCTTTGTGGGTTTTGGGGGAAACTTGTTGGTGATATTTATTTTTATTCTACTGTGGTCTGAGAAGGTGCACGACAAAATTTCAATCTTTTGAAATTTGTTTATGCTTGATTTATGGACAAGGATGTGGTCGATCTTAGAGCACGTTCTATGTGGTGATGAGTAGACTGTACATTCTGTGGTCATTGGGTGGAGTGTTTTGTAGGTATTAATTAAGTCCATTTTGTCGAGTCACATTGAGGTTCCAGATCTCCTTGCTGGTTTTCTGTCCTAATGATCTGTCTAGGGTTGTAAGTGGGGTATTAAATTCCCCAGCTATGATAGTGTTAGATTCAATATATTTTTTGAGTCTACCTAGAAGCTGCTTTATGAAAGTTGGCACTCCTATGTTGGGTGCATATATGTTTAGAATGGATATTTCTTGTTGATGGATTTTACCTTTTATCATTTTGTAGTGGCTTTCTGTATCTTTTTAATTTTTGATAGCTTAAACGGTATTTTGTCTGAGATTAAGATCGCAACTCCTCCTTTCTTTTATGTTCCATTCACCTGAAACTTTACTTCCCATTCTCTTACTTTGAGTCTGTGAGTGTCTTTTCTAGTGAGATGAGTCTCTTGGAGGCAATATATTGTTGCCTGGTGATAGTTTATACATTTTGCCATTCTGTGCATTTTCAGTGGTGCATTTAGTCCATTTACATTCAGGCTGATTATTGAAATGTGAGAGTTGTTCCCTGTCATGAGGTTCTTATTGAGTTGTTGTTCCTGTTTGTTTGCTGTCTTTCTTTTGGTATTTGGGTTGGTTTATGTGTTTTTTAATCTTTTTCCTGTACACTTGTGAAGAACGTTGTTGTTCTTTTTTCCTTTTCTTCTGTGTTTAATACTTTCTTAAGTGTTTTTTGTAGAGGTGGTCTGGAGGCAGCGTAAATTCTTAGGGATTGGATATCTGGGAAAGATTTTAATTCTCCCTCACTGATGAAGCTTAGCTTGGCTGGGTAGGTTATTCTTGGTTGAAATTGTTTATCTTTTAGAACTTTGAAGATAGGGCTCCAAGCTCTCCTAGTCTGAAGGGTTTCTGTGGATAAATCTGCTGCTATTCTAATTGGTCTTCCATGGTAGGTGATCTGGCCTTTTTCTCTTGCTGCCTTTAGGATTTTTTCTTTTATGCCTACTCTGTTTAGGTGAATTATGTGTCTGGGAGTTGGTCCTCTCATTTGTTGTCATGTAGGGGTTTTCTGAATCTCTTGTGTTTAATTTTTGTATCACTGATGAGATGAGGGACGTTTTCTTGAATAATTACATGGAATGCTTGTTCCTGGGTGGTCTCTGTCTCTCTTTCTGTCTCAGGAAGGCCAATTACTCTTAGGTTTGGTCTCTTGAAGTAATTGTTCATCTCTTGAAGGTTTTGTTCTGTCTTTAAGCTTCTTTTCTATGTTTTTGACAGTTTGGATTAGTTCTATATTTTGGTCCTCAAGCTCTGAGATTCTTTCTTCTGCTTGGCTAATTCTGCTTCCCATGCTTATCAGTTTGCTATTTATTTCATTCACAGTATTCTTTATTACTGTTATCTCAATTATCAACTCCTTCCTATTTTCCTCTTGTCTTTCCTCAATTCTTTTTAATTTCTCTATTAATGTCTTGATATTTGGGTTTGTAGTTTGAGACCAGTCATTCTGGGGGCTCTTCATTGTCTGCATTCCGAAATCTGGTTTCTCAGTGTCTGCCCTCCCTGGGGTCTGTGAGAGATTTATATTCTTCTTTTGGTTTTTCTTCATTTGTGTAGATTTTCCTCTCCCCCTTTACCTCCTCTTCTTTAATTTTGTTTTTCAGGGAAGGTGGGATTGCTTTTACTTCTTTTTGTTCAATCTCCTGTTCTTCCTTATGAGGATCCTTTGGCTTTGTTCACTTCTAAGGCTAGACTGTGGGTTGGGGGCTGTACTTTTTGCAGTTTTGAGATTTAATTGAGGGGGAGCTGTGATTCAGAATCTATCTGCAAATCCCATTACCCACCAACAGGTGTATGGGCACCCTGGAATCCACTTCCCACTGCCTTACAATCTGTCCATGAAGTGGGGGGTTTGCTCCCTGGAACAAAAGGAGGTAAGAAAAAGGAAAATAATGGAAGAAGGGGGGATCAAGAGGAAGTCAGAAAGAGAGAAGAGTAAGAGGGAAAACAGACATACATACCAACTAACAAATGAAAAGAGACACAAATCCAAAAAAGAATAAACAAGCAAACAAGCAAAATTCCCTAAAGCATACTGGTAATCACACAAAGAAAGTCCAATAAAACCATGCCTTTTGATGTATTCTTCCCCAGCACAAACAGGTAATCTAAATCAAAAAGCAACCAGAAGTGAACAAAACAGGCAGTCAAAACAATAAAATAAAAAATCAAAATAAGAAACCAGACTAGCTCTGATGTCTTTCCTGAATGTCTAAGGTCTCTTCAACTTTGATCTCTAGTCCCACCCTCTGCTCTCATTGCAAGCAGGTAGAGTTACTCATATTTGGGTAAGTTCCCTTGGCTTGCTGCCTGACAGGTCTGCCAAACAGCACTGAGTTGTCTGTGTCTATTCAGCGTAAGGAAGGGGCTTCTGTTTCCTGGTTTGGCGAGGTTACCTTATGCCACAAGGTGGAGGCTGCAAGGAGCTGGGCAGAGCAATGCAAATCTCTGCCTGGAAAATGGTTATGGTCCACGGCTCCTCACCAGGCATGGACTCTTGACTTTCCACGAGACTTTTTCTCCACTTGTCCGGGGCCTGCAGTTGATCTACTATGAAGGGTGATGATGGTGTGTGTCCGGCATCAGGCACTGGGAACCACTGAGATAGCTGGGCACTGCAGTTTGGTGTGCTGCAGGTGGCTTGGGATGGGAGAGGGAGCCGAGAATTCCCTGGGCTGAAGCCTGAGAGCCGCAGCTGAGGCAACTGCTCAGTACCTGGTAGCAACCACAGCAGTATTCCTTTGCAGAAGCCATAGTGTGGTGGTGGCAGTTTGCTGCTGTGTGGGATAGACTATAGCAGCCACCCCCCTGTGGAGGCGGTGGCTGTGGGGGTATGTGGAACCACCTTTTGTGGAGTTCTTCACAGTTTGACTTTTCCTGTCACTATCTTGCCAAGTGTCTGTTGCCCATTGCTTTGTTAAACTCTGCTGTGTCCACATGTCTCTTTGTATTATGGCTGCCATGTTTTCTTAGCTTTGGCTACCTTCCCTACCTTGGTGAGGTGAATCTCCTAATTTACTTTCTAAATAAACTTTGCTTCAAAACTTTGGGAAAAAAGTTATTTTTTGAACATATGTCTGATATGATTTTTCTCCTGCTCACAATCTTTCAATGGATACCTATGATACTTAGAACACATTCAAACTCCTTACCAGGACCCATAAGTTTCTAGATAATTTAGTCTCTGTTCTTATTTTCTACCCCCTTTTCTCTGTAATGCACCAACTTCAATGACATTTTTGTTCCTAGCATGTGCCAAACTCTTTCCTGAGTCAAGTACTTTTCACTTATATTTGTGGTCCCTGGAATGTACTTGCCCCAATTCTTCTCATTAGGTTTTAGGTTTCAGCTTAAATGTCTTCTTATCAGAGAAACTTTTCTTTACACCCTTTCTAGATAGTCATACTCTCCTTTATCATTCTATTATCTTTTATTTTATTCATAATACATTACACTATTTTTAATTTACATATGTTCATTTACTATTCTCTGCCTTCTACTAAAAAAGTAATGCCTCCATTTCCTAAACCTATGTCTGGTGTATATTAGACACTTAAGGGTTTGTTGAACAAATATTAACTATTTGGACTACTTGTTTAAGTTATAAATTCCTGTCTAAATCCACACTACAGGGTCAAAATTTTCAGGGAGGAGCGTTCCTGGATATCAACATAGTGAGTAAGCACCAACACACTTTTTAATGTAAGTTGAAGTTTTGGAATAACTATTTTCTTCTGGATGAGGTCAGAACCCAGTCTAAAAGAACCTCTAAAGTGAGCAGGCATACCATTGGTTTTTCCTAGAATTCTAATATACTTCATAGAAGAGCTAGTATATGTGGATAATAGTTATTTCTAGGATCTATTTTCTTGGGAGGGCATTAGATTGATGTCCTTCTGACTGGTGGGGAAGCTGGTCTCTAGCTGGGCCCTTATTTAGATTGACTGCAATTCAGTGAGTCCCTCTGCTATTATAGTTCCTGTTTTAAAGTCTTGAATACTTGAGGGAAACCAGGAGCTTTCTTAAGATTCACCAGTCATTGGTACCTTACTTTTAATCATGTTCTATTGCTCTTAGCTGCCATCAATCATCTTTGGTCAGAAGTTTCAACTCTGCTTGGACATCATTGAATTCTATGTCAATTTGCTCTCTATATCTGTATGAAAAACTAACAGAAGTATTATTTACTGAGAATATTATTAATGTACAAAAATATTATTAAGATATTTATTACCTTCACTTTTGCTTCCAGAAGTTTTTCCTAAGATTAAGATAACATATATTATATATTCATATACAAAGGACTATATTACATTCACTAAAATAGATTATAAAGTATTTTTTTCCATTTTTTGCTCCTTTTTTACTTGGCTCAATGAGGTTAAATGTCATTAAAATACCAATTTAAAAGAAAATAAAAAATAAAATGACAACAATGAAATAAAAACAAACAAAAAATACAAATTTGATTATAGAGTTTATTTTACCTAGTCAATATTTACCAAGAATCTAATTTGTTCCTGTCTACCTATAAATAACCTCATTATCTATTAAAGTTAACTCAAAGTTCAGCTCAAAATGTGGGATATTTTCTAATTTGTGTAGTCAAAACTAATTTCTCCTCTGCTTTAGGAAAAACAATCAAACAACCTCTGAATACTTGAATGGAGTACTTATTATACTTACTGAAATTGTATCCATGCTTACCTTCCCTTATTAGACTATAAGAACATAAAGGGTAAAAAAACAATCTTTTTGTCTAAATCTTCAGTATCAGGCACAATTACTGCCACAAAATAAATATAGTCACATGCAGCCTAATGACATATTTCAGTTAACACTGGACTGCATATCTGGCGGTTGTCCCATAAGATTTTAATTGAGCTGAGAAATTCCTATTGCCAAGTGATATCTTGATGATCCTGACTCTGTGTGGGTCTATGCTAATGTGTTTGTGTGTTGGTTTTAAACAGAAAAAAGTTAAAATAAAAAAACTTGATTAATAAGGATCAGAGAAAGAAAATACTTTATACAATTGTACAATATCCTTGTATTTTAAAAGGTTATTAGAAAAGTCAGAAAGTTAAAAAGAGTTTGAAAATTAATAAAGGAAAAAAGTTACAGTAAGTTAAGTTAAATTTATTATTGAAGAAAGAAAAGATTTTTTTTTAATTTTTTTTTTTCTAAAAATGTGGAATACAATTCAGGACTAGGTAGATAAGTTGTCATTGTGCAGGTGAAGTTTTGAGCCTTCCTTTGGTTCTCACTTTGCCTGGTTTGAGATTGGGTACCCTTATTGATGTTGTGTGCCCCCTCCTTCCCTGGCGGTGACCCGCTATTGCCAATCTTTTTCTTATAGTATTATGATTAGTGTTCAGGGTCTGCTTATGAGTGAGAACATGTGGTACTTGTTTTTTTTTTTTTTTTTTGGTGATAGAGCACTGAGTATTACAGACTTTAAATCCATCCAAGTTGCTGTGAAGTCCATCATTTTGCTCTTCTTTATGGCTCCGCAATACTCCATCGTGTATATATACCACATTTTTTTAATCCAGTCTACTTTCAATGTTCAGCACAGTTGGTTGGTTCTATGTTTTTGTTATTGTGAATAGTGTTGCAATAAACATGTGTGTGCAAGTATCTTTTTCATAGAGTGATTTGAATTCCTCTGGGTGTATTCCAAGAAGGGAGTTTGCTGGGTCATATGTTAGGTTGATTTTTAGATCTTTTAGAAATCACCATACTGTTTTCCTCAGAGGATGTACTAGTTTACACTCACACCAACAGTGTAGAAGCATTCCCTTTTCTCTGCATCCTCTCCAGCATCTGTTATTTTTTGAGTTATTAATGATGGCCATCCTGACAGGAGTTAAGTGGTATCTCAGTGTGGTTTGTTGTTGTTGTTTTGTTCTTTTAGTTTTTTTTTTGTTTGTTTTTGTTGTAGAGATGAGGTCTTGCCAAGTTGCTGGGGCTGGTCCCAAACCTGCAGGCTCAGACAGTCCACTTGCCTTGGCCTCCCAAAGTGCTGGGATTACAGGTTGAGCCGCTGAGCCCAGCCTCTCAGTGTGGTTTTGATTTGCATTTCTTTGATGATTAGTGAGGTTGAGCGATTTTTTTCAAGTATCTGTTGGCTGCTCATATGTCTTCTTTTGAGAAGTGTCTGTTCCCATCTTTTGCCCACTTTTTAATGGGGTTACTTGTTTTTTTCCTTTCAGCACATTTGAGTTACTTGTAGACCATGGCTGTTGTCAGATATACAGTTGGTAAATACATTTTCCCATTCTGTGAGCTGTCTTCCACTCTCTTGATAGTTTCTTTTGCTTTGCAGAAGCTTTTCAGTTTGATGAGGTCCCACTTCTCTGTCTTATCTCTTAAGGCATGGGCTTTTGGGGCAAAAGACAGTCACATTCTTATACATCAAAAACAAACAGGCAGAGAAACAAATATAAAGCACAATCACATTCACAATAGCCAAAAAAAAAAAAAAAAAAAAAAAAAAAAATTGAAAGAAAGAAAGAAATACCTTGGCATCTCCCTAACCAGAGAAGTGAAGTTTTTTTACAATGCAAATTACAAAACGCTGTTCAAAGAAATCAGTGAAAACACAAACAAATGAAAAAATATTCCGTGCTCATGGATTGGAAGAATCTATATTGTCAAGATGTTTACCCTATCAAAGGCAATCTACATATTCAATGCATTACCCATTAAATTATCAACATCATTCTCCTCAAACCTGGAAATGACAATACAGAAACTCATGTAGAAACATAAATGACCACAAATAGCCAAAACAATCCTCAGCAAAAGAAGCAAAGTGAGAGGTATCACACTTCCAGACTTTAAACTTTACTATAAGGCTACAGTAATCAAAACAGTCTGGTACAAGAATAGGCAGATAGACCAATGGAACAGGATAGAGATTCCAGAAGCAAAACCTCAATTTCTCATCCTACTCATCTTCAACAAAGCCTCCACCAACAATCACTGGGGAGAGGAAAATCTATTCAGTAAATGGTGCTGGGAAAACTGGCTGACCATATGCAGAAGAATGAAATAGGATCCTTACCTATCCCCATACACCAAGATCATCTCTAAATAGATCAAAGACCTAAACATAAAACCTAAAACTTTAAGAAGCTTAGGAAATGCAGGAGACACCCTCATGGAAATTGGAAAAATATTTGTTTATAATTTAGTGTCTATAAATTTAATATTTAGAATTTATAAATTTAGTTTTTATGACTTTAGTGTAACCTAAGTGTACAGTGTTTACAAAGAGTACAGCAACATACAGTAATATCCTGGTACTTCACACCCACTCACTGACTCATCCAGAGCAACTTCTAGTCATGCAAGCTCTAGTCTTATAAGTGTCTTTGCACACCATTTTAGATCTTTTATGTCATATTTTTACTGTACCTTTTCTATATTTGGATATGTTTGTGTAATAACTGACTACAGTTAAAGCACCATGATGTACAGGTTTGTAACCTAAGAGCTGTAGTCTATACCATATAGCTTAGGTAGCAGTAACCCTTAGTAGTCTATAATTGTAGGCTAGATCATCTAGGTTTGTGTAAGTACACTCTGATGTTTGCATCATGGTAAAATAATGTAATGACTCTTTTCTCAGAACATATCTCCATCATTAAATGACATACAACTGCATTCAGTTTTAAAGCTTTTTGTTAATAAATATTAGTTGCAAATATTTTGGGGAGCATGTGAAAGCAAGGTAGTTGAAATGTATGCTTGATTACAAATAACTATAGTCACCCTGCTGATTTCTTACACATCAAGTATATCCAGTTTTTTATTGAGTGAATAAACTTTGAAGATTATATCGGAGACATGTAGCTCTTCCCTTTGTGGAACTCTCAGAATAGTGGAGTTGAATTTAGCTCTCTGTTTTTCTTTCCCATGAAAATATTTTTCAATAATTAATATTAAACTCCACGAGTATGGCACCTACCATTGCTATAGCTGATTACATTTAAAAATAGTATAAGGTGTTCAGGGATATACTAGTTTCATTAGCTGTATTAGATAGAGTGGGGATTGTTCTATAGTCATTTAGTTTGAGAAATTAGGCAAAATGTTTTTTTTTAAATTAGCATTTCCCAGAATGTTACCATCTATATGAATACTGAAAATTTCCTAGAGATATTCTAAAGATAAATCTGTAGAGATCAATTCTTCAAGAAACTTGTGAAACTGTTTTAGTGAATACTAGACCCATAAAGCAACATAAGATTACAAAAGAAAATGAAGACTTAATTGACCAGTGTATAATGAAGCTATCTCACCAATACAACAATCAAAGGTGTCAGGAATAGGAATGATGCTACGCAAATTTACCAGAGAAATAACTGATTGATTTTAATAAAATATATTTGCTTCACAAATCTAGTCGTTAAAAGTCAATGACAGATGTTTTCTCTCTCTCTCTTTTTTTTAGAAAGTTACAGTGATATACGATGAGGCGAATAAAGTAAATGTTCTAATCTGAGAGTTAAGGCTATATATCAAAGACTTAAAACATTAAAAAAGAGGAATAACAGTAGATTACTTGCAGAGCTGGCCTTCCCAAGTTTATTGACCCCTCTTCAGGGTTCTGCTTGTCTTTGGTCTCTGCCCCACCATCTTATTTCTCTATGTCTGCCTTTTGCTGGACATGCAGTGGCCTCCAATCTGTTAGCTGTAAGGTTGGGAAACAATCCCTATAAAATTAATGTACCAAATCATATCAAGGACTGTTTGGTCCTCTTGTTGTTCCTTCCTGTAGTTTTAACAGGGATCACTTATTTTAATACCAAGGAATATTTAAATGCTTGAGAAACTTGTAATCCCTGAAAATGAGCAGGAGAGACAGCAGTTTTTCTGCTCAAGTGCCAAGTGTGGCTTATTAGGCTAACCTTGATTTGTAGCCAGTTATGGATTAATGATTGCAGAATTTCCATCACTGATGTTAAGTGTCTTGGCTATGAACAATTTAAACTTGTGGTGGAGAAATGTAGTCTTTGTTCAAAGATAATTTTTCTAATTTCCTGGTAATTAACTTGTGGAGACAAAGGGAGTCATTGTGACCCAATGAAAGTCTTATTGTGCAGGTAGAATCTTGTTGGATGACTTTTGTCATATAATGCAGGATAGTTTATTTTCTACCTTTTCCTTCTTCAGAGCATTGCTTCTCAAGTGTTCATTGTTGAATCTGTGTATGTTAGGAAACCAAGATTTTCCCCTTTATGTTTATTAAACAAGACCACTGACGATATTGACTAGAGAATACCATATGCTTTTCCAATTACATTTATTTTTCTTTTATTAGCAAGAATATTGATTCTTCAAGGAAGTGGCTCACATTTAATTTTATGGTGACCTGAAATAAATGACAAGCATGTGGTTATTAATTCCAAAAAGAATTTGTCAGTTTTTTTGCATTTCAATGACAAATGTTGGCTTAAAAGTAACCTAGTTCAAGAATTAGAAAACTTTCTGCTTAAGAACACTGAGTAGATATAGGAAAGAAGGCAGAGGTCTTTAGTGGCAGGTATTAGCTGAAAAATTTTTGTTTTATAAAACAGTTCTCTGGGTTCTGATTTAGTCTATACTCCCTCAATTCATCTAGTCATTGAAAGACCATCCACTTAGTTTTTGATATGGTGAGATGATAGGAGCCTCTGTTATAGGTTGTAGGTATAAATGCAGCTTTTAGGATTTTACTGTAATGTAACACTCAGAAGCTACATTTGAGGTCTTAGCATTGTGAAAAATGACATGATTTTCTGAGAAATTTCTAAGAAATCTACCTTATACTTTACGTCGACAACTTCATCTATTATAATCTCTACCTTGGTAAATATTTGTCTAATTTATTCCTCTGATTCAGCCTAAAATGCACAGTTGCTGATAATAGTAGAAAATGTATACAAATTTGTAAAATATATTTTTAATAAGGCAGAGGTTGTTTCTATTATATCATAGCAAATAAGGTATTTAAACTAGTTTGCTGGTTGGATCATGGAAGGGCATGTGTGTATCTCTGAGTGGAAATCCAGCAGTTTCTACCAGAAAAAAATTTTTAAAATTGGAGCTTAATGGAGTTAACTAAAAACGTGTGATTTTTTTTTCTTGAAATGTCGCGTTCCAATTCACAAACAACAAACTTAAACTATGGTTGTACTATGTAACTTACCATATATTTTATCTTAAATTGTCCTGTAACTTTTTCTTCTTATTTCCACTAGGAAAGGGAATTGTAGAGGCAGATGCAGGTATTGCCCTAGGAAAATAATATCTAAACCATGGATACCATTGATATGGGTATTGTGGATATCGGCCAAAGGGAGAGTCAAATGGGACCACAAAAAAATCTGAAGATGATTCAGATGAAGATGATTCATCGCTGTCACTGATCTGTTGAAATGAAGAAAAGAGTTTGCTTTTTACAAAAAAGAGAAATAAAACAGTCTTTAAACATGTGGATCTTTAAGAAGAGGCTCTAAAAGCTTCATTTGCTTTTTCTATGTGTACTGTGAAAAGTTAGTTGATTGATTAATGTGCATCATTCAAAAATTATTTAGAGCGAATCATTCTTCTGTATCTTACTACTCAAAGTGAATATTTTTCTGGTAATAATTTTTATAACTATAAGGCCAAGATGGGGCCTTATTGACACTGTACAATTTCTCTCTTTGCCTTTATACAAGATATTTACCCAAAGCACGTGTTAGAAGCAATCTCTTTCAGTATCTCACTTTTTTCTTCCCTTTCTTCATCTCCATCTTCTGTCCACATTCCTATCAATTTCTGTAACCTTAGCACTCTGTTTATAGTTTTTACCTCATAATCATGCTTTCTAGATAACAGATTTTTCATAAATACAAACAAATCTCTAGACAAGGCTTTCCTTCTTCAAATTTTATTTTCTTTTTCTTACACAATTTTAATTAGCTATTAAACCTTATAACCCAAAATCTTATAGTTAAATCCTATATCCCAAATCATCACAGAGTAATTTAGATTTCAATCTGGTTCTCAGTGTTACATGAGATGAAGGGATAAAATCCTGTAATATAACTGGAATTCAAATACCTGAAGTCTAAACCTCTGTTGAGTGCTAATACCCAAAACTCTTTAAGAATTTTTCTAGAGTTTTGGAGGTTTAGATAAATAAAAATATCTTTAACCACAGTTATGACTATGGAAAGCTTGCATGTAAAGAATAGGAAAAGTAACTTACACTTCGTTTTTCTTGTTTCTGGTCTTCAGAGACCTAAAGCCCAAAGAGTGAAATTAATTCTCATGCTCATGAAAACACACAAAGAAACATGTACATATGCATGAGGAAAATAATTTGTGTCCATTACCTAATATTCTTTCATAGTAACAACTTTTAATAAAGAATTTGTATGTTTGCAGACAGAAAACAAGTAAAAAACATTAAAAAATAATTTAATTGTCCAGAAAATACAGTAGAATCTGCTCTCCTGAAAAGTGTTCATACATATTTTTAAATGGGTCAAATTCACCATGACACCATGGCTATGCAAAATTGAATTATACATTGAACAATATATGATTTATAATGTTGTCTGGAATCTAATGATAAAGGGTAGGTGTTAGGTATTTTTATAAGGTGGAGTAAAGTGTGTGGAGGAGGAAAAGACCACCAAGAGTCATAAAACACCAAGAGTCATTTTAAAAATATACTGTCATGCATCACTTATCAACAGGGATACCTTCTGAGAAACTTATCATTAGGCAATTTCATCATGCAAACATCCTAGAGTGTATTTACATAAACCTAGATAGATTTATCATTAGGCAATTTCAGCATGCGGACATCATAAAGTGTACTTACATCAACCCAGAGGGTATAGCTTACTACACACCTAAGCTATAGAGTAAAGCCTGTTGCTCCTAGAATATAAAACTGTATAGCATGTTACTATACTGAATACTGTAGGCAATTGTAATATCATGGCAAATATTTGCGTATCTAAACATAGAAAAGGAACATGAAAGATAAAAGATAAAAAGTGGTACACCTGAATGGGACATTTGCCATCAGTGAACTTGCAGGCCTGTAAGTTGTTCTGGGTGAGTCAGTGAGTGAGTGGTGAGTGAATGTGAGGGCCTAGGCCCTTAGTGTATACAACTGTAGATTTTATAAACACTATAACTTAGGTTATGTTATCATAACATATTTCTATTTCTTCAATAATAAGTTAACCTTATTTATTGTCAGTTTATCTTTTTAAAACTTTTTGACTCTTGTAACAATATTTAGCTTAAAACATGAACACATTGTACAGCTGTACAAAAATGTTTTCCCTCTTTATATCCTTACTCTTCATGCCTTTTTTTTTAAAAGTTGGAATCTCACTCTGTCGCTCAGACTGGAGCGCAGTGGCACGTTCCAGGCCACTGCAGCCTCGACTTGCTGGGCTCTGGCGATTCTTCTGCCTCAACCTTCCAAGTAGCTGGAACTACAGGCCTGTGCTACCACACCCAGGTAGTTTTTTAAAAATTTTATTGTAGAGATGAGGTATCACCAAGTTGCTCACTTGGGCTCAGGCAATCCACTCACCTCAGCCTTCCAAAGCGCTGGGATTCCAGGCTGAGCCACCAAGCCCGGCTCTCTTCTTGCTTTTTTTCCGTTTAATTTAACTTTTTTTCCTTTTCAAACTTTTTTTGTTTAAAACTAGGCCACGGACGCACACTTTAGCCTATTCTACATGGTCAGGATCATCAATATCACTGTCCGCTACCTTCACGTTTTTGTCCTACTGGAAATTCTTTAAGGGCAATAATAAGCACTAAGCTGTCATCTCTTCTAATAACAATGCCATCCTCTGGAATATCTCCTGAAGGTCCTGTCAGAGATTGATTTACAGTTAACTTTTTTTTTAATAAGTAGTAGGGGTATACTTAAAATAATGATAAAATATACTATAATAAATAAATCAATAGCATAGTTGTTTATTATCATTATCAAATATTATGTACTGCACATGATTGTGTGTGCTATACTTTTTTGTGACTGGCAGAACAGTAGGTTTGTTTATATCAGCATCACCTCAACACATGAGTAGTGCACTGCCCTATGACAGTACAGTGGCTACAATGTCATTGGATGACAGAAATGTTTCAGTTACATTATAATCTTATGGGCCCATCATCATATATGTGGTTCCTCATTAAACAAAATGTCATTATACAGTGCATGATTGTACATAAGTATTCTGGAGTACAGAAATGTTTACTTACCGGAAAACCAACAGTTACTGCCAAGATAGCTGTGATCAGAAGGAGGGTTTTCATCTTACTCATGGAGGTCCTAGAAGTCAACAAAATGGCCATAAATTCAGAAGATCCAGTTGTAGTACAGGTGATGAAGCAAATAGCTTTTGACCTTGAGCAAGTCAGTTACAACCATAGGGCCTCAATCTATCTGTTAGTGAAGAACAATTTTTTTAAAGGTAAAATCAAAGATACTTTGCAATTTTTCAACTATATCATATCAATTATTTTAAAAATAAACCTTCACATACTATTCAAGAATAACACTTCTCTGCACTTGATAATAAAAGTAAAGTTTCTGTAATAAAATAATGTCTTGGTTTTTATTTTTTATTTTTATTTTATTTTTTTTGAGTTGGAGTCTTACTCTGTTGCCCAGAGTGGAGTGCAGTGGCCATTGCCGGCCACTGCAGCCTCGACCCGCTGGGCTCCGGCGATCTTTCTGCCTCAGCCTTCCAAGTAGCTGCAATTACAGGCGCGTGCTACCCCACCTGGCTAACTTTTTGATTTATTGTAGAGATGAGGTCTCACCAAGTTGCCCAGGAGGGTCTCGAACCCGCGGGCTCAGGCAATCCACTCACCTCAGCCTCCCAAAGCGCTGGGATTACAGGTTGAGCCACCAAGTCTGCTATGTCTTGGTTTTTAGACAGGATGTTAATGTGTAGGCAAATAGTTATTTAGTGATCCTAGGAAGTTCAAAATAACATTCCATATAATAATGTCTATAAAATTAATTATAAATAAATATAGTGCAGAACTATTTGTATTGGTTCCAGGCAACTCCCCAAAATCCATGCTGTTTAGAAGGATCTATTTTAAACATTTGGGAAATGATATTTCTGAAGTGTTTTATTGTACTTTGATTTCTATTGCAAATTTTTTATTGTATAATTCACATTGTTAAGATATATCATTTACAATACTGATAATATATATTTGAAGAAACTGATCTAAACTAAAGAGATTTAATCAATGATTATATTACATAATGGAGCAGACAATAAAACATAGAACTTTTGCATTTAAAAATATTTGTCACTAATACAATAAGCACATGCATAATACCTGATTTCAAACATTAATGGGAATTTTTTACTGGGGATTATATAATTAATTATTACTCCTCTTTGTCATGCTATGGATACAGTATAAGCTAAAGAATATACAGGGGGACTTCGGAAAGACAAGCTAAAAAGGGGGGCTGGCAAGAGACTTCTTGAAGTTTCTCTCATATTCACTAACTTATTAATTCATAAAGTATTTCTTGATATCTGATTAAGTGTGAAGCTTTATTCTAGGTGTTGCATATGTACAGACTTTCTTCATTGCACTTCACAGATACTGCATTTTTTTAAAGACAAATTTAAGGTTTGTGACAACCCTGAATTGAGCAAGACTTTTGGAGCCATTTTTCCAACAGCACAGGCTCACTTAGTGTTCCTGTGTCACATTTTGATAATTCTCACAATATTTTAAACTTTTTTACTATTATAAGATATTACTGCAATAACTTATGTTTATAATATATAATATACATGATAATATCATTATCATTATCATGTATATTATGTAAGTATAATATTTATAAGATATAAAATATAATAAGATATTACATATTTTATAGTGATTTGTGATCAGTGATTTTTGGTGTAACTTTAATGCTATAATTGTTCTGGGGTGTCAAAAACTGCACCCATATAAAATGGTGTGTTTGATAAATGTTGCATTTACTCTGCTCCACTCACATTGGCTGTTCCCTCATCTCTCTTCCTCTGCTTGGCCTTCCCTATTCCCTGAGACACAATATTGAAATTAATTCTATTAATAATTATACAATGGCTTGGAAGTGTTCCAGTGCAAGAGTTTCATGTCTCTTACTTTAAATTAAAAGTTTAAATGATTAAGTTTAGAGAAGAGGGAATGTCAAAAGCCAAGATATGCCTAAAGCTAGCCTCTTGCATCAGTTAGTTATGTTTGAATGCAAAGGAAAAGTTTTTGAAGGAAAATTAAAAGTGCTACTCCAGTGAATACCCAAATGAAACGAAAACAAAGCAGTCTTACTATTGATATAGAGAAAATTTGGGTGGTCTGAGAAAATCAAAAGAGCCACCACATTCCCTTATTGGCATAATCTAATCAAAGTCCTAACTCCCTTCAATTCTACGAAGCCTGAGAGATGAAAAACGGCAGAAGAAAAGTTGGAAGCTCTCAGAGGTTGGTTCTTGATATTTAAGGAAAGAAATCATCTTCATAACAAAAGTGCAAAGGGAAACTGCCAGTGCTGATGTAGAAACTGCAGCTAGCTAAGATCTAACTAAGATCATTCATAAAGGTGGCTGTACTACATGGCAGATTTTCAATGTACATGAAATAGTATTATTTTGGAAAGAGATACTGTCTAGGTATCTCGTAGCTAGAGAGAAAAGGCGATGCCTGACTTCAGAGCTTCAAAGGACATACTGACTCTCTTGTTGGGGACTAATGCAGCTGGTAACTTTAATTTGAAGCCAATGTGAATATACCATTATAAAAACTTTAGGGCCCTTAAGAATTGTGCTAAATCTATTCTGCCTCTGCTCTATTAATGGGACAAAAAACCCTGTATGGCAGCACATCAGTTTTTTTTTAAAATTGTAGAATTTTATTATGCACACAAAGCAACAGTTCAAGAACTGGTAGACTTCAAATTGAAAGTGGCAGGAAGCCCCCCCTCCACATAGTTACTGAGCACATCTGTTGATAGCATGGTTTACTGAATATTTTTAATATTTATTTATTTATTTTAAAAAATCTTTTTTTGTAGAGATGAAGTCTTACTTTGTTTTCCAGTGTGGTCTTAAACTCCTGACCTTAAGCAATCCTGACTTCTCAAAATGCTGGAATAACAGGCATGAACACAAGAGCCCATGAACCAAGAGCCATTTACTGAATATTTTAAGCTCCCTGTTGAGGCTTACTGCTCAGGTAAAAACAAAATCTTTTAAGATATTACTGCCCATTGACAATGCAATTGGTCATTCAAGAGCTCTGATAGAGATGTACACAGTGTTTCTTATTGATTTCATGCTTGCTAACACATTTTTATCTGCAGCCCATAATCAAAAAGTGTTTTTGACTTTCAAGTCTTATTATTTAAGAAGTGTATTCTGTAAGACTATGGCTGCCATAGATAGTTATTCCTCTGATGGATCTGGGCAAAGTGAATAAAAAAATCTTCTGGAAAGTATTCACCATTCTAGATGCCATTAAGACCAATCATGATTCTGGGAGAATGCCAAAATAGCAACATTAACAGGAGTTTGGAAGTTGAATCTAACTCTCATAAAGGACTTTGAGAGGTTCAAGAATTCAGTAAAGGAAGTAACTGTAGATATTGTGGAAATAGAGAATTGAAATTAGAGGCGGAACTTGAAGATTTGACTGAACTATTGCAATCTCATGATAAAACTTGAACAAATAAAAAAATTGCTTCTTAGAGATGAGCAGAGAAAATGGTTTCTTGAGATTGAATCTACTCTTGGAGAAGATACTGTGAATGTTGTTTAAGTGACAAAAAGTGATTTAGAATATTACATAAACTTGGTTCAGAAAGCAGTGATAGGATTTGAGAGGATGGACTCTATTTTGGAAGAAGTTCTAGATGGGCAAAATGCTATCAAATAGCATTGCATGCTAAATAGAAATCTTTTGTGAAAGGAAGAGTCAATCCATGCAGCAAACTTCATTTTTGTTTTATTTAAGAAATTACCACCACCACCCCAACTTTCAGCATCCACCAAACTGATCTGTCAGCATTTTAAATTTAAGGCATGTGTGTTTTAATTGTGGTATGCAAATCAGTATTTTCAAATGAACATGCACACATTGTTTTAGACCAATAGTATTGTACATTTAATAGACTGCAGTATGGTATAATCATAACTTTTATAGGCACTTGCAATCTAAAATATCTACGTGGCTCACTTTATTGCTATATTTGCCTTATTGTGATGGTTTGGACTGAACTTGAACCTGCAACATCTCTAAGCATACCAGTGTATCAGCTGAGAAAATTCCTGTATTATGGACATTCTTAAACTTACTGTTACACTGCTGCATGTCAGACATTACAATGTTTTCTAAAGATTAATGTAATGTTTTACATTGAGAAAAGTGTCAATTTGTTATATCTATCATTTGGGAGTCGCTTTTTAGATATTTAGTGGTGATTCTCGAGAGATTTTGTTATCTATTGATGTTTTCTATGTATCTATGAGTCAGAAGGATAAAATGTAAAAATGAGGAGCAAAATTTTTAGTTCTTTATTTTTGATCATATTGATCAACATTGGTATAAGAATTTTTTAAAATACCAGATAATGTAGCAATTTTGGCACAACATAAACTTAAAATTCCAGTCAAGCTCAAACTTCTGTAGTTAGACTGACAGTATAGAAAATTAACAGTAAAAATTATACACACACATACACACACATGCACATGCTCACACATAGTCCTTGCAGACACACATATACACACATAGCCTACTTTTTATGTGCAAAGCATTGTGATAGGTACTGTCAGGGCTTTATTGATAAAGCACGATTTCTTCCATACAAATGCTAATTAGGGAAGACAGATAAATGTATTTTTATAAGATAAAACAAAGTGTGTTACATAGAAATTACAGAAATATTGCAAGTATATAGAAGATGAAAGTGACAGATTGAGGAAATAGTTTTGGAGAGGATAGAATTCCAGCATGGCTTTTACACTAGAATGATTTCCAACTGGTTTGGAATTATTTGAAACCACATTGAGCAAAGAAATGAATAAACTATATCACAGTCCCTTCCAGGTAGTGTCTTGGTCACAGCATAGTTACCAACTATCTCCTTTTATCTTTCTGCTTCTCAAACCATGATACGCGTAGCAATATATTGCTGTGGGCAGAAGAATAAATGATGTTCTGAATAAATCAATGCATCTTCCTGGAATATTAATTTTATTCAAGGATTTGTAGGAAAAAATTTAGGTAATTTTTATATTAAAATCAATGTGGTATGTTATAGAATGGAATGCAAGCACCACATGTACTTTAAATATAAAACAGGAGGCTACAGATAAACTGGCACTTGTTCATTCATGAGGGACTCCCTGGCAGTGCATGTTCCCTCTCTATGCTGAAAAATTCAACATGGTGAACCTGAGGCTCAGTAAGTCTCACTCTGTCTGCCCCTCATCAGCATCCCACCCCTACAAAGTCTCATCTGTGGGCACTTTAATATATACCTTTATTGCAGCAGGATGGTGCTCTTAAGAAAAACTTTTGCAAACAGAAATATTAAAAATATTGTCTAATCACTAAATTTCCAAATTCAAACAACCATTTCTTTACAGTCTCAATCATTTTAATTTTGACAGTCTACAGAAGTATGTATACATATGTGTCAAATATAAATAATATGTTCCTATATTTATAAAAGATATATATATATAACCTTAGTTTACAAAGGTATTTAGGACTTCTCTTACCTCAGAATTTTCAGTCAGATCCTTCACTCTGGTTTTATGAGAAATTGTGAGTTATTGGTCTTGGAATATTTCAGCTATTTTATATGCTCGGAGTTGTACTGGAGTGAAGAAATTTGTGGTTGAAAGCCTCTCCCCAGGATCAGTTACTCATCAACTATAACAATGTCTTGAAATTGGGGAATACCCAACATTTACAGTTTCATGGAAACTTTGGCTGAGTGACTACCAAATGTATCTCTTTATTGATTCCCCCCCAATTTTGTGTTGTGTACATTTGAAGCTGATCATAATATTATTTAAATTTGTTTTGTTTTTAAAATAAAAAATGTTTCTAAGCAACCTATTGGTATTGGCTATAATCTATTGTAAAGTATGTCTGGTGGTGTTATAATTTTAAGAAAATAAAGAATCTAAAGCGATTAAAGATGGGGTTACAACTTTTTGTATGATTCTTTGATTTTAGGAATCAGGATCAGTGCTTCATAGGTCAGTGAATTGTATTTTAAAGTATCAAAGTATCTTAGTTATCTTATGGAACTTCATACTCTGTTTTTCAATTAAAAATGCACCTACAACAGAAAGGATAATCATCAAGTGTTGAACTAAAAACTAGAATCCTCAAACAGTCAAGAATTACCTTAAATATGGATGTAATATAAGCCATAGCCAAAAGTCATAAAATTTGGGTTTTCAACCATTATTGAGACCTCACAAGAAGATTGCATCTTTCAGTTCAATTTCTATTTCATTATACATTGAACATTATATAGTCCAAATTATAGTACTGCATCAAAGTCTCTTCTCTTCCTTTATCTCATCTAGAAATCCGAAAATAATAACACCTAAGAGAATTGAGAAAATAATAACACCTAACATTTTTCTTGAGGACATTAATTACTCAAGCACAAACCTAAATACTTTATAGGATTCCATTATTTGATCCTCAAAACAATCACCATTAAGAGGAAAGTACTATTATCAACACCATCCTATTTTACAGGTAAAAAGACTGAGAAGTAGAAAATGTTAGTAATTTGTTTAAGGCATTTTAATTAGTACTCTCACAAAGATTAAAAACTCATACTCCTAGTTAGTGCTTTATACTGTCGCTGTAGTAGGTTAGAAAAATCAGCCCAAATCCAGATAAACATCGAAGTTTCTTTACCTATATATAACATTTAAACTTATATTACTGTTTTAAAGAAAAATGTTTAAATCTGAAACCTGATTTATTAAACCTAGTATGCTATTCTACATTGGTTTTTATTTTGACCAATCTGGGGTCACAATAGGTTTCCCCAGGGCCAGGGAAGACCAGTGTGTATGTATGTGTGTGTGTGTGTGTGTGTGTGTGTGTGTGTGTGTGTGTGTGTGTGTAACATACTATCTACTTTCTTATCTAAAGCCTGTGTTTCAATTTCTTCTTTCTCAAATTGCTCTAACAAAAATTGCTAACAGTCACTTAATTGTGACAACCATGAACTATTTTCTGTGCTTGTGTTACTTCATGTCTTTTGACATTTATCTGTGGTAACTATTCCCACGTAGAAATTTATTTTTCTCTTCATTGGCTTTCTAAAATCACTTTTCCTATTCTTAATTTTTCCTATTGGAATCATAGGTCTTATTTTCTGATTCTTTTCCCTTCAGTTTATTATACCTGGCCATTTATCTTTTTAGTCTTCACTTGCTCTGAATGGCATAATCTATTTCTGCCTCCCTAAACGTAGCTTTCATACAAAATAGGTTTACTTTTGGGGACTGAAATGACAGAAGTAAAAATTTTCTCAAAATATTAAAATATTCTATAAGGAAAATAAAAAAAACTTCAGTAGATTAAAATCATCCGTCTTCACAAAGATTCAGGAAGAGGTTGGGTGACTGAAAGTTGAAATGTAGCAGAGGGGATTTTTCGGTAGCCACTGGAATTTTAGATAAACTCTCTGTACTCTTTCACATGTAATACTTTCAGACTGGGTATTACAAAGATGAGAATATCTACCGGAAAAGATTTAGCAGGTAAATAAGTTAAAAACACACTGTTATCATTACAGGATTAGAATTAGTAGCAGGAAATGCACACTGCAAACCATACTGTGGGAAGTCTTAGCTGTGGATTAACTCACTATTACATATACAGCCACAATAATTACCTTATTTAATTATCTCTATTTTACAGATTAAGAACAGGAACTTAGAAAGAAAGGTGTCTAACATTACAAGTCTATAAACTATGTGACTAGAATTCAGTGTTAGCTCCTAACTACAACACAAAGAACATGAATTAGGGGAAAAAGTCTACCTAGTGAATCATAGTGGGACTGTAAAAAATTTTAAATAGCTTTATAATTTTTTTTCTAAGGACTACATTCTATTAAGAGGTTACATGCAAATTTGTTTGAACAAAAAACTACTTTATAACATTATTTTAGTTTTATATACTTTAAATAATAACTGTATATTTAAAAAGATGACACAATTTGATTGGGACAAGAGAAGTCTTGAGACCAGTCACAAAAATATATATATATTTTTTATAATGGAATACCTTAGAAAGCAAATGTTAGTAGTAGCTTTATTTTCAAGATATATCAAATGCACAAAATTTTAAAAAGAATTTGATATGGTATACATAGTGTATTGGCAGTGTTTTCATGTCTTATGATTTGGAGAGAATTAGTAAACAGGGCTGTTCAGCTGTTAACCCTTGCCATTTAAGTTTTGAAATTATTGGTAGAGAGAATCATGTTATTTCCAAAGTAATTTATATTCATTAAGCATTTATTGTGCTTTAATTATGTGCCAAGCACTGTGCATGCTTCATAGGATGAGAAGACATTGTCCATGCCTTTTTGGAGCTTACAGCTTCTGGGACAAATTAAAAGTAACGATAGAATTTATGGGTGAAATGACTGAGATAGTATAATGCTCTAAAAATACACAAAAATAAAGACAAAAAAGTTAATAAGGCACTAGCCAAATGAGGATTATTAAAAGCAATGTTCCAGACAGAGGGAACAGAATGTAAAATTTCAGAGATCACAGGTAAAAGGCACATTCCATGGAATGTAATGAAGTTTACTTTGGCTGGAATGTGATGATCAAGGAGGGTGAATGGTGGATGTATTACTAGAACCTTTTTAGTCAAGTAAAGGAGTTTGGAATTTAAACAAAGATCAATTGGAAAGTACTGGCTGATGTTAAGCAAAGAAGAAAGATGATTAGGCTTCCATTTTTGAATGATTATGTTAGAAGAGCAAATATGGAGGTGTTAGATCTATCAATCCTCCTAAGCTATGAGATTGACCTTCAGAGAGTAGTGATGGTGAAGATAAAAAGAGATTCAGAGATACTTCTGAGTGAAAAACCTTCAGAATACAGACTTGTATTTCTGGTAGCGAGGGTAGCTTGTATTACACTAAACATTCTGTTAGTGACAATTATAAACTATGAACAAAATATGAAAAGCAACAGCGTGAAGGCATAATGTAAACAGACACTTAAGGAGATTTATTCTGACAAGTAGGGTGAAACCCACATTTGTTTGACTTTTCCTTTGTAGGCATTCTTCATCTGCATCCCCATCTGAGTGCAGGAGCAGATAGACTTCAGAAAGAAAGTTATAGACTTTTAGGCTGAGACATCAAAGGAGGGAGTTTGGAGAGGGCACAACGGGTAAAGTCCCATAAAGAGGGGAAGCTCTGAATTGAAAATCTCAAAATCTGTGTATGCACTTCTCCCAAATCTTTGGCTAGCCCCTGAAATAGGCACATGCAAGGCAGAATATTAGTGAGTCCAGGGGAAAACAACAGCTGGAAAACTGAATGAGCTTAGCAGATATATTAGCAGTTTCCCTTTGTTGTAGAGACTTACATAACAGCTAGAGTCTTACTAACTTAGAAGAGCTTGATAAACACTGCAGGCTTTCTATTCAAACACCAGAAAGGCAACTCCATAGATGTAAAGATTATGTTGATAGGACTGAGTTTTGATCTAGCACTAAGGACAAAAGTTAACAAAATATATGAATAAGTAAAGCAAAAACAAAAGACAGACAAACAAAACAAGCCTCTACAAGATCACTGTGATCAACACAACACTCTTCAGAGGTAGATGGCAGAATTCAAGCTTTCTAGTTTGTTAGTTACAAGGTCAGAATACAGTTAAAAAAAAAAAGATATGTTTTCACAAGAGAATGTGACCCAAAGTCAAAAGTAAAATCAGTCACTAGAAACAGACCTATAGACAAGTTAGATCTTGAAATCAGCAGATAAACATTAAAAAAAAAAAAAAACTAGACTAAACTAAACATGTTAAAGGATGGACATGATAGTCATTAATATATTGAGTGAAAAGTGAGAAAATTTTTGGAGGCTAAACAAATTTTTAAAAATTAAATGAAAAGTCTAGAATTAAAATTTTTAAAAATATGAAAAAATATTTATTAGATGGCATTAATAGCTGAAACAGATTAAATATAATAAAAAACACTGAAAATGAAGGTCAATGGAAATTTTTCAAACTGAAATACTCAGAAAAAATAAATTAACAATGTTTCTATGACTTAAGGAATAGCGTCAAGTAATCTAATATACATGTAATTGGAGTTCTAGATTGAGAGAAGAGAGAAAAATTACCAAAGAAGGACTGAGAAATGTTTTTCAAATTTGATAAAAGAACAAACAGATTTAGGAAACTCAGTGCAAACTTAATAGGATTCATACAAAATAACAACACCGATTAGAGTCTATCAGAGTCAAACTGTTGAACACCAAAGCTAGGGAGAAAGTCTTAAAAGCAGCTCAAGAAAAACATACATTGCATGAAGATGAACATCAATATGAACGGTAGCTGACATGTCCTCTGAATCAACAGAGGCCAGAAGATAATGTAATGACATCTTTAAAGTGTGGAAATAAAAAATAAATTGTCAACTTAGAATTCTATATCCAGAAAAAATAATATATAAAAATGTAGGTATAATAAAGGTGTTTTTGGATAAATAAAATCTGAGCGGGGAATCTAAATTTACAGCCATCAGACACAAACTAAATGAGTCTTAAAGAAATGTTTTGGGATTAAAGGGAAATAATAGCAGATGAAAACTCAGACCCGTAGGAAGAAAGGAAGAGCACCAAAATTGGTAAATATGTATGTAGAATATTTTTTCTTTTTAAAAATTCTTTAAAGTTAATTGACATATGTTGAAGTAGTACTCTTCAAAAAAGACCAAAATATACAAAAGGCCTGTAAGCATAGGGAAAAAATAATCATAATCAGTCATCAGGAAAATGAAAAATAAAACCATAAGATGCTTCTTCATATTTGATACAATAGCTACAATTTAAAAGACAGAATTCTGAACTACTTAACATATGAGACTATAAATATGATGAGATATAGATTTAGGAATCAGCAATTATTTCCCAAAACTACTAAAGTCAAAAGAAATGTTCATGCAGCAATTTTGGAGAAAGAAGGGAGGACTGAGATGAAACTCTGTGAAGGTTAGCATTTAAGAGATGTATGAAAAAATAAAGATGATTTTTAAAAAGACAGACAACTTTAATTGTGGGTCAGAAAGTGGAGGACCTGAGATTCTTATACATTACTGACCAGGGCATCAAACTGCACAGCCACATTAGAAACTATTTAGCAGTCTCTTCTATTCTTATCCTTTGAGTTAGATTCATTTCTTGGAATTTATTTAAGAGATAAGAAAACATGTGTTAAACAAAAGAGGTGTACAGAGATGTTCAGAGCAGTTTTATTCCTGATGACCAAGAATTTTAAATAACCCAAATGCTCTTCAATAGAAGAATGGATAAAGAAAGTTATATATATTCATACAATATAATAGACCACTTATCGGTTAAGTGGTGTATTATATGAATGAACCACAAAAACATTATACTGAATCAAAGAAGCCAGAAAAAAATAATACATAGTATGTGATTTAATTTATATAAAGCACTGGAATAGGCTGAATGAATGTGTGTTAATAGAAATAAGAAAAGCAGTTGCTTGACATGAGATTGGAGAGAGTGGATTGCTTGGAAAAGAACAGGAGGAACTTTGTGGGATGTTGGAAATGTTCTATTTCTTTATGGGGCGATGGTTACATGATACATACATTTGTAATACTTCATACTTAAAATGTATCCATTTAAAAGTATTACTGTATTGATAGATTGGATATAGATGTAATGGTGGAGGTGAGGTCATGCATGTATTCTATATTTTATTCTTAAACTAATTATCATAATATATTTAGATAGGAAGAAAACAGTGAAGAAGGGTTCACAGGGAAAGTTTTGATGATCACCAAATGCAAAACCAAAAAACCAAAAAACAAAAACAACTGATGTTAGAGAAATTATTCCACACAGAAATTTTCTGGTCAAATTTGTTAAAATCTAACAGCTTTTTCTGCTTCATTTTCTTTTACTGGGCTGGAAGGGGGAGTTTGGGATGCCAGGGTTAAAAGAGAAAAACCATTGTAAAAATAAACAAAAAGTATAGTTCTTTGCACATTGTATTCTGGTACTGTTTCTGTAAGCTTCATACTTTTGTTTTCCCAACTTTTAAAAAACAAAAATAGTAGAATTTAAAGCTCTTTTATAAAATATTTTGAAAGCTTGTTTGGGTACAATAAATCAAAAATTAGCCGGGCATGGTAGCTTGCGCCTGTAGTTCCGGCTGCTTGGAAGGCTGAGGCGGAAGGATCACTGGAACCCAGCAGGTAGAGGCTGCGGTGGCCGGGAGCGGCCACTGCACTCTAGTCTGGGTGACAGAGTGAGACTCCAACTCAAAAAAAAAAAAAAAAAAAAATTGAAAATGTGGACTACTCACCAATAGTGATCATAGTATTTAGGTATTTCAACATGAATATTTCAGATAAATACCTAAACAAAACTTAACATCTTTCTATAACAGATTGGTTACTGACCAGTTAATGATTAGGCAACTTATTTTCAAGTCTTGAATCATTCAGTTGGATCAGCTCAAACTATCCAGAGTAATAGGTCCTTTAATAGTGCATAGAATACAGAAATACATTTAGCATGTTTGGTTTGACATTAATGTAGTCATCAAAATATTCCTGAATTAAATATTAATGTTTACAATTGCATTATTATATTTATGTAGTACTTATTCACTTCATGTTCTCATATAATTAATATTAAATTGATAGAGTCTTCATATGTATTAGTCATTGTTTTCCAGAGAAACAGAACCAATAAGATATGCAGGCCTATCTTGTTTCATTGTACTTCACAGATTTTAGTTTTTACAGGCCAAAAGTTTGTGGCAACCTGTGTCAAGTACCTTTTTGGCATCATTTTTTTCAACAGCATATGCTCACTTCATTAGCCTCTTTTTTTAAACAATATAGTCTTTTTAATTAAGATATGCACTTTAAAAAAAGAGGATGTTATTTATTTTTTAATATATTAAACATATTTTTATTTTAAAATTGTGGGGTACAGTTAAGGGTTAGGTATACAAATATGCATCGTTCAGGCACCCCTGTTGATAAGGGGTGTCCTCCCCCATCCCCAGACAGATATTGACTACCATTAATCCCACCACCCTTGCCCTCCCTGTCCCCCGCCCCATAGATTCCCACCACTGTCGATCCTTTTCTTATAGTATTACAATAGATGTTCAAGGTCCACTTATGAGTGAGAACATGTAATACTCAGATCTTTGTTGCTGTGAAAGATCACTCAGTATTATAGACTCTAGTTCCATCCAGGTTGCTGTGAAATTCATGATTTTGTTCTTTTTTATGGCTGTGTAGTAGTCCATCGGGTATATGTACCACATTTTTTAAATCCAGTCCTCTTTTGATGGACAGCATGGCTGTTTCCAGGTTCTTGCTATTGTGAACAATGCTGCTATAAATATATGTGTGCAGGTATCTTTTTGATAGAGTGATTTGAGTTCTTCAGGGTATATTCCCAGTAGGGAAATTGCAGAGTCATATGGGAGGTCAATATTTAGAGCTTTTAGGAATTGCCACACTGCTTTCCACAGAGGTTGCACTAGTTTACACTCCCACCAACAGTGTATAAGTGTTCCCTTTTCATCACATCCTCTCCAGCATCTGTTATTTTTTGAGTTATTGATAATGGCCATTCTGACTGGAGTTAGGTGGTATCTCAGTGTAGTTTTAATTTGCATCTACTTGATGATTAGTGAGGTTGAACATTTCTTCATGTGTCTGTTGGCCGCTCGTATGTCTTCTTTTGTGAAATGTCTGTTCATATCTTTTGCCCACTTTGTAATGGGGTTGTTTGTTTTTTTCTTTTCAGCAAGTTTGAGTTCCTTGTAGATCCAAGATGTTAGGCCTTTGTCAGACATGGAGTTGGCAAATACTTTTTCCCAGTCTGTGTGCTGTCTTCCTGCTCTCTTGCTGGTTTGTTTGACTTTGCAGAAGCTTGTCAGTTTAATGAGGTCCCACTTGTCTATCTTATCTCTTATGGCCCATGCATTTTGGTTTTTGTTCAGGAATTGGATGCCAGTTCCAAGTTCCATAAGGGAGTGTCCTGCATTTTCTAAGGTTCTTATGGTTTGAGGTTTTACATTTAGGTCTCTGATTCCATTTAGAGTTAATTTTTGTGTATGGGGATAGATAGGGATCTTGACAATCTACAGATTTAATGTAATACCCATCAAATTACCAGCAACATTCTACTCAGAGCTAGAAAAAACAATACAGGAATTCATATGGAAACACAAACGACCAAGAATAGCCAGAACAATCCTCAGCAAAAAAAACAAAGCAGGTGGTATCACATTACCAGATTTCAAACTTTACGATAAAGCTACAATAATCAAAACAGCTTGGTATTGGTACAGGAACAGGCATATAGACCAATGGAATAGAATTGAGACTCCAGAAGCAAAACCTCAATTTCTTAACCAACTCATCTTCGACAAAGCCTCCACCACCTACCACTGGGGAGAGGAGAACCTATTCAGTAAATGGTGCTGGGAAAACTGGCTGACCACATGCAGAAGACTCAAACAAGAGGATATTATTTCACGCTTAGTAGACTACAGTATAGTGTAAACAGAATTTTTATATGCACTGGGAAATAAAAAAAAATCATGGGACTTTTTATTGTGACATTCACTTCATTATGGTGATCTGAAGCCAAACCCATAATATCACTGAGGTATGCCCATGTATGGATATGTAGAGATTTATTAGAAGGGATTTGCTTATATGATAAGCTGAGATTCTGGGCTGAGAAGTCCCAGAATCTGCCATATGCAAGTTGAAGGCCCATTATGTTGTCATCTTCCTCCTTCCCTCCCTCCCTCTCTCCCCCCCTCTCTCCATTCCTCCCTTCCTCCTTCCATTAGCAGTGCCCAGTGACTGCCAACTCCACCTTTGTGCTAATGTGGCTAGCATTCAGGACCTACTTATGAGTAAGAACATGTGGTATTCAGTTCCTTGTTTCTGTGATAGTTCACTTAGTTTGATGGTCTTCAACTGCATCCAAGTTGCTGCAAAGGCCATGATTTTATTCTCTGTATGGCTGCATAATGCTCCATCATGTTTATGTACCACACTTTCTTTACCCAGTCCACTTTAGATGGGCAACGGGGTAGGTTCTATGTTTTTGCTATTGTGAATAGTGAGATGATAAATATGTGTGTGCAGGTGCCTTTTAGGTAGAACGATTTCTGTTCTTCTGAGTATATTCCCAGGAGAGGTATTGCTAGATAATATGGAAGATTAATTTTAGTTCTTTGAGAAATTGCCACACTGCTTTCTATAGAGTTGAGCTAGCTTACATTCTCGTCAAGAGTGTAGAACCGGTAGCTTTTCTCTGCTGCCACACCAGGACCTGTTGTTTTTTGACTTATTAATGATGGCTATCCTTACTGGTGTTAGTTGAAATCTCATCATAGTTTTGATTTTCATTTCTCTGATGATTAGTGAGGCTGAGCAGTTTTTCACGTGTCTGTTGGCTGCTTGTATGTCATCCTTTGAGAAGTGTCTGTTCATGTCCTTTGCCCCCTTTTAATGGGGTTTTTTTTTTTCATTCACTTTATTTGAATTCCTTGTAGATCCTGGATATTAGGCCTTTGTCAGATGCATAAGTTGCAAGTATTTTTTCTGTGGGTCATTTCTTTACTCTCTTGATGATTTCTTTTGCTGTAGAGAACCTTTCAGTTTGATGAGGTTCTACCTGTCTATCAAAAAACACAATGTCACAACTGACCCTGAAGAAATTCAAAAGATTATCAGAGATTACTCTGAACACCTGTATGCAAATAAACTAGAAAATGTAAAGGAAATGGAGAATTTTCTTGCATCATACACCTTCCAAGTTTGGAACAACAAGAAATTGAAACTGTAAACAGACCAGTAACAATCCAGGAAATCGACTCAACCATAAGAAACTTCCCCATTTAAAAAAAAGTCAGCCGGGCTCGGTGGCTCAGCCTGTAATCCCCCGCCTTTGGGAGGCTGAGGTGAGTGAATTGCCTGAGCCCGCGGGTTCGAGACCCGCCCGGGCAGGCGAGACCTCATCTCTACAATAAATCAAAAAATTAGCCGGGTGTGGTAGCGCGTGCCTGTAGTTCCAGCTACTTGGAAGGCTGAGGCGGAAGGATCGCTGGAGCCCAGCAGGTCGAGGCTGCAGTGGCCAGGAGTGGCCACTGCACTCCAGTCTGGGCGACAGAGTGAGACTCCAACTCAAAAAAAAAAAGTCTTGGACCAGATGATTTCTCAGCTTAATTCTATAAGATATACAAGAGCTTATATAAATCTTACTGAAAGTGTTTCAGGCAATCAAGAGCAATGGAATTCTCCCTAACTCATTTTATGAAGCTAACATAATACTGATACTCAAACCTGGCAAAGATACAACATGGAAAGAGAATTACAGGACAATCTCTCTGATGCAAACATAGACACAGACATTCTCAACAAGATTCTAGAAAATAGGATACAATTACACATCTTAAGGATCATCCATCATGACCAGAAAGGCTTAATTGCTGGCATGCAAGACTGGTTCAACATTTGCAAGACTATAAAAGTAATTCAGCACTTTAATATATCTAAAACTAAGAACCAGAAGATTATTTCATTAGATGTAAAAAAGGCATTTGACAAAATCCAGCATCCATTCTTGATAAAAACTCTTGAACACCTAGTCATAGAAGGATCATTCCTTAAAATAATAAGAGCCACAGTAAACCCACAGTCAACATTTTGCTCAATGGACAGAAGCTGGA
The DNA here is from genome assembly GCA_027257055.1 of Cephalopachus bancanus. Taxonomy (NCBI): domain Eukaryota; kingdom Metazoa; phylum Chordata; class Mammalia; order Primates; family Tarsiidae; genus Cephalopachus; species Cephalopachus bancanus. Next base: position 1,065,167 of record JAPVLO010000030.1, on the reverse strand, counting down.
AGTCTTCTGATTTAAATGCTAATATCTTTCAGCAACATCCCATAGACACACACAGAAATAATGTTTTACCCACTATCTGATCATCCCTTAGCCCAGTCAAGTTGACACATAAAATAAATATCATATTCATTTTTTCAAATTATTTATTGTTGTATCCCATCATATTGCTACACTCTTGAGTTGCTTATAGCCTAATTCATAGATTTATGTATTTTTTTTTCTGAGTTCTTCACTATCCCTTCTTGAACAGAATAATTATGCTGTGCTGATTTTTCCTTTTTAGTCTCTGGTCACCCTTTTTATCCTTTTCCTCAAAGAGAAAAGCTGAGTACTTGCTGTGTTCCAGGATTTATTTAAGAATTTAACATGAATTATCTCATGCCAATTTTTAACAATCCTGAGAACTGTTGGAATTTTGAGACACAAAGGTCATAGTTACTAAATACCTGAGTTTTATCAGACATCAGGTTTGGTTCATATGTCACTCCAAGTCTTAAAAGATTAGTCAGTTAGCCAGAATTATATATATTTAACACACCTACTTAGGGGAAAAGGGTACAGAATAAAATGAAGCTAGACTAGTATTGAATTACTCTTCTGTAAGGGTAAGTGGCAGATTCAAGGGTCATAACGTTATTAAATGCTGAAACAGGTAAGATTCTAGGAATTGTGGTCTACTCCAAAGCCTGGAATATTCACCAAATTTATTGGAAACCACCGAATGCATATTTGCTCACTCACTCATTCATTCACTTAACTCATTCATTTTTCCTTTCATGCACACTCACTCACACACATCAATGCACAGACATGTAGCACATTGTATACCAATTTTTCTATTTTCTCAAAACTTCAGCTGATGGTCCAAAGTTGAGAAAAAGTACAAGTACTTTCATATTCACATGTGAAAAGAGGAAAATTAACATTTTCTGAGTACTCTGTATGAGCCAGGTATCCTACATGTGTTATTTCATGTAGTTCTTGCAGAAATTATAAAAGGCATTTTAATCTCCAATATATACTTGAGAAAACTGACACTTAGACAGGTTTAGTAACTTGCTACAGACTCAGAGCCAGATTGAAAGTCAGATCTGATGAAACCCAAAATCTATTCGCTACTGGAGGCAGCCTCTCTCAAACAAGCATACATCTTCCTGGGAATCTGTCCTTTTGGATAAGAACCTCTGTCTCTCTATGAAGCTGTGTTATATTAGGAGTCCACACTTCACAATGTTCTTTATCAAATAACTTTGATTTTCATCAAGAGTGCATCAGAAGGAGACTGACTGAATAGGCCTGGGGGGATTAAGGAGATGATATGCCAAAGCTAGGTACGTATTTTAGTTCATCAGCCTCAATCACCACATACATCATAAATCCAATGATGGTGTATTGGTTTTCATGGATGACACCATTTTCCAGGGGTATCTTTTATTAATGCAATTACTCAATTGATTTAATGATATTGGCTTTATTTTCAATGTTGCTACATTCTAGATATACAGTAATAGAATATTTGAAAAGAAAATCATTTTGTAAAAATAAGACTCATTACATGATTGTATTATTTTTCTATTGCACAGTTATAGAACAGAATATCATTTATAAGTAAAAACAAATTCAAGAGAAAAGTCAAGATATTTTGTATATTCCAAAGAACTGATATTAGCATTGAGGAAGCAAATAGCCTAAAATGATATCCAAGGGACCACACATCTCTTTTTCTGAAAAATATGATAGAAGGACATGTTAATACAGTTAGACTGTTTTGTGTAGAACTTTCTAGATACCTTATAAATTTCACATCAGATAATTAGAAAGCTTTATTTCACTGGCATTGATATCACACAGAAACAGGTCATAAAATAATGAAATCTCTTTAGCATTTCTGATTAAATAACTTGAATGAATTTGCATTGTATAAAATAGCACATTAGCAAGGAGACTTTTCTAAAGAGGAATTAATACTATTCACTTTTGATTGTATTTTTATAAACATTTTTCATCTTAAGAATGCTGAATATTTAATTTCATAGAAGGAGGAATCAGAAGAGACTCATAGACAGCAGAGAGGAGATTCAAAAACCTTTGTCTCTTAGTTTGCATTTCGGGTTAAATTGTTAGTTTTTTACTGTGTTTTTACTTTTTGATGCCATTCCTAGCCTGCTCGTCTATCATACTCCCTCTGTAGCCTCCTGGTAACCAAGTCCATTAAGACAGGTAATTTGCCAAGATTTGTCTGGGAATAAAAGTCACAGAATTTGAAGTTTCCTTGTCATTGTGCAATTTCTTAATTATTTTGAGATTTTATTTTATTCCACGCTAACATGGCTATGTTGCCATTATTACAATGTTTATCTTGGAACTGGAAATGATTTGGGAGAACTGATTCTATACAGTGCCTATGGAATGTCTTTTATATGGACCTAGTATATTTAGTATTTGTGTTGTTGTAACTTAAACCATGTCATAATATAGGCAGACACGATTCTTAAAATTTGATTTTGCCTTTTACAAATTGTTGAAGTTGGGCAACCCTCTCAGGTCCTCCTCCCACTCTGGGAGCTTTTCTGTCCTCTCAATAAGTTCTGCTTTCTAAAAGAAAATTGTTGAATTCTCATAATTATTAATTTTGTAGACAGATGTAAGCATGAACTTTTTCATAATCATTTTGGTAAGAACTCTTTGTTAGTGCCTCTAACCATTTTTTTCTTTTGGTTTACAAGTTGTGATGGCACTTAAGGCATGACTTTTTGGCCAATACCTACCAAAAGCTCTGAATGGTTAAGACAACTCCTTACGGTTCTTTTAGGCTATCAGTCTTGGCCTAGTGAGAAAAAGGCATTCATAAGCAACCCCTATTAAATTAAAATTAAATTATATTCTGGTTAATTATAAAAAATCATTGTTGGCCACCTTACATAGGGTTAAGACTACATATTCAACTATATCATTAGCTGTCATATTACCTCCATGACTAAGTCCTATAAATGAAGCACTAACTTTATCTCTGTAATTTCCATTAGACAACAATTTCTTACATAAAATGAATTTTTGATTACCTTCTCTTCCGGAAGCTCTGGGGTAATAGCTGGGTTTATAGCAGAAGTAAAAAAATTGGTTGTGCTGGGTTTTGGTGAAGTTGAAGGCATAATAACTCCTGCCTTGTCTTGCCTAAAGTTTATTACTTCTTTTTGTAAGTATGGTATCACTCCTCCTGATGGCTATAGAGAATGAGAATAAAAACAGAGGGGTTTCAAGTTCAAGTAGAAGGCAAAAAATGGGAAGAATATAAAGCAACAGGATCAAGATGCAAAGCAAGCATTCTATTAAATAAATAAGTTGCCTTTATTAGTTTTTTATGCCATAAGCTATATTTTAGAAAGACGATGAATATATGCCAGCAAACATGATTGTTTCTTAATACCTGCTTTTAAATAAAGATGCTTAGAAGAGTACCTGGCAGAGTACTCAAAAGTATTTGATGAACTTAGTGAATTGAATCTTGGCTAGCAAAAGATTATAAGAGGCAGAAGCAATAATTGTTGATAGAATCATAATAAATTTGACATTGAAATAAAATTAGCTCAGTAAGCTGTCAGTTATTGATTTCCAGTAGCTGTCAAAGTGTTGTAAGGAATCTCACCATCACTGCAGTTTCGAGAGCTGTGCCTAAGAGAGGATCAAAAGCTAGTTGCTGCTGTCCTCCTGGAATAGCCTTAACAAATACAAAGTTTTTAAGAGTTCAAATTAGTGCATAAATAAATATGTTCTTGGACCACTCAAAATAGTTAAGCACCCCCCAAATTAAATTATTTTCTTAAAAACAGAAATAACAGCTTATTGAAAAGGAGTAAAATATTCCTGCTATTAGACAACTGACTTGACACCCAGATCTCCTTCAGTTCTGGAAGCTCTGCTTCCTAATATTTTCTGTGAGACCTTGGTGTTCTATTGAGTACAAACAACCCTGTAGAACAACACATCAGACAAGGCTAGAAAAAAACAAGACAACTTCCTAATCTCTTCTAAAGATCATCACCCTAGTCTCAAAAATACCAGGCGTCCTCAAATCCTGGTTCATGCAAGTGATTGTTGCTTTTTTATCAACTACAGCATTTGTCTTGCACTGTCATCCTTGCCTTCTAGGTGAGCATTCTTAAGATAATTATGGAACCATTCCCACTTCGTGAAAACAAACAATGTAGAGTGAACCACCACCTTTTTGAACTTTCCCCCAAATCGCCTAAAACAAGCCCCAAACTTAAGAGAAATCATTCTAATATCTTTCTGTTAAGACATCCAAGATTCTCCATGTATGCTTTCTCCTCTCGTAATGAGTGAATAAATACATCCAACTTTGTTCAATTAGAGATGTTTTCCTGGTGATCTTTGACTGAAGGGCATTAAGCATTTAGTAGGCAACAAAGCAAGTAATTTCAAATAATTTTTTAAAATGAAAATTTATGCATGTACTCACAGGTTCTACTTGTTGTGGAATGTATCCAAGTTGAGTATAGAATGGTATCTGTCAGATTTTTGGAAAAAATGCATTAGATTTGCTCTGATGATTTTGTCATAAGTTTGTGATAAATGATTAACTATTTTTTTATATTAACTGATTTTTAAAAGTTCATATGTTCCAGTTGATAAAAATTAATTATTGTTATATTAGCAAGAATCCTTTTAATACCACATCATTTCTATGATAAAGCTCTCTCTTTCTCCCTCTAAAGCAATATGACATTTAGAATTAATACTGTCAATTATTTAAAGCATAATTTTAAGTTTTCTCTAACTTGCAATGACAGTTTTTGGAATGATTAAACTATTTAAAAAGGACATTTTTATTCTAACAAAAACAGTGCCAATTAAGTGTGGTCCAGATGGATTTACATCAGAATTCTAAAAATTTATTGCTGTTTCGCACAATTTAATATAATGGCATCTAATTGTGTCTCACTATACGCTATATACATACACATACATATATGGAAAGGTGACTACTAGTGAATTTTAAATGTAAGAAAACTTCCAAGATTATTCAGCTTTCGACCTTGATATTATCTTAACAATTTCATCTATTAAAAATCTAGCTGTGGATCATTACCAAATTAGTCTAAGAAAATTATATATAGGAGAGAACAATAGATTGCCATTCTGCCTACTGGTTCACTCTGTGTGGTATTTGCCTTAACTATATTCAGAAACTCTTTTCTTGGGGCTGTACTTTATTTTCTCTTTTCCCAGGTGAATTAGTCTGATAAAAATTAAACATTTGCAGTACCTGCTTCTCAAATTGCTGCTGTCCTGTTTGTTGAGGTGACTGTGCGACTGTTTGCTGAGGTTGTTCCCAGGGTAGGAACATGTAAACTGGATAGTATTGAAGCATCTATTTGTTACAAGAGAAGAAAATGAGATTCCATTAGATCAGCATAGGTCATCCTTTTTATCATCTAAAGCCAATACTATTTGAGTGTTTTGCATGTAAAGTTTTATATGATTAAGTATGAACAACAAAAAAAATGGATGAAGCAGCCCTTCCCAAGCTTAAAAATAACTTGTATCCCACATGACACTGGACTTGATTTTTAAGGTTGCTAGGTAAAGCATATTTAGGAAATTGTGAGTTCAATCAAGTATAAAGGAGCATTTTATTTTAAAGGGTATCTTGGAAACTTTTTATAAAAATTACTTGCAATGCCTAAAGGAAGGATAGCTTATGTAGCTTTATTCCCTATATTCTTAAGAATCATTATTCTAAGCCGGGCTCAGTGGCTCAGCCTGTAATCCTGTGCTTTTGGGAGGCTGAGGTGAGTGGATTGCCTGAGCCTGCGGGTTCGAGACCTCATCTCTACAATAAATCAAAAAATTAGCCAGTCGTGGTAGCGTGCGCCTGTAGTTCCAGCTACTTGGAAGACTGAGGTGGAAGGATCGCTGGAGCCCAGCAGGTTGAGGCTGCGGCGGCCGGGAGCGGCCACTGCACTCCAGTCTGGGCGACAGAGTGAGAGTCCAACTCAAAAAAAAAAAAAAGAATCATTATTCTGCAGGACATGGTATTGGAAGTTCTGCCGTAATGAATGAAATGTCATGAATGTATTGCCTTTAATAATTGACATTTTATCAAAATAATTCATATAAATTTTAGAATATTTGGAAAATCAATTAATAGACAAGTAACAAACAAAATCACCTGCAACTTTACTATCTACATTATCATGTATTTTCTCCTTAATTATCACCGTCTTACACTTATATGCTTGTGTGTGTTTATATATGAGTAGGTGTTTATAGAAAATGAAGATCATAGTCCATACGTTCATTTTGTATGCTTTTTTTTTTGCATCATTAAGCAAGAGACTATATTAGACAGAATTAACAAAACAACAACTATGGTTTCAGAAGGAGTATATTTTGTACAGCGGCTCTTAATTCTGGTTAAGAATCATAATCACCTTTGAGCATTTTAGAAGATAACTATATTTAGCATCTATTCATGGCTTTTGATTCATTAGGATTGAGGTAAGGTCCAGGCATTTGGAATTTTTGAAATTACCACCAGAGATTCTGATGCAAAGTAAGATGAAGAGCCCATAGTTTGGTGGTTAAAGAAAAAGACAGAAGTAGTGAATCACATTCCAACTCAGCAACTTACTTTCAATAGGATTGTAAGTTTGATCTCATTAAGACTAGGCTTCCTGATCCTTAAAATGAAGTAATTAGATTTGTCATACATCTAATTCTCTAAATGCTTATGTCATAGAATGAGATAGTGTCTAGAAGAAATTTTTATTTTGTAATGGGAGATGATGTGGGAGAAAAATATATAATTATAATTACAATAGAGGCAAGTAGTGCAGCTTTTTATGAAAAGGTCGACACTCTGCTGATGAATAATATAATCATTTATCTATAACCTTGTTTACTTGAACACAGGATATTATCAATTAATTATTCTAGCATTGACAGTGTTTTCCATCTTAATATGATTATGCTAGCTTACATGCATTTAAAAAATATTCCCTTATTTAATGAAAATTCCCACCATTTGATTGTAAAATAGAGTTAAATTAAAATATAGAAGAAACTGGGAATGTTTTGATCAGAATTTCATAACTGCCAAATAATGTGGGCATGTGTATTGCATTTCCATATCATATATATTATGAGTTTAATGCATTTCCCTCTGAAACAAAACTTAGAGTTGGATAAAGCCAGCCCATAGTAATTTTCTTTGGATGCAGAGAGGACATGATCTGGGGCTTAGTGATCTCTTTACTTCCAACATAGCAATGCCCTGGAAATTCAGGAGTCCTGAAATCTTAGTTGCCTGTTCTTAGGGGCTAAGTGACCTCAGCATCACCAAACTGATGCCAGGCCAACAATAATGTTATGTCGACAGTGAACCCTTATGTGGGTTTTTATAACCCTGCTGTAGCCATCAGAGCTAGAAATATAAAAAAAAGCATTATGGCGAGTGTATGTAGCTGTCTTTTTCTATGAAAGTGTTACTCTAATCACTTACCTGTGTTTGATCTTGAGGCATTTGGAAGGAGAATACATAAGGCATCACCTGATCAAAAAAAAAAAAATCACATAAAAAATTACCTTGACTCTGTTATTTAAAATTCTTGAGCTGCTTTACATAGGGCTAGCCATAAAAATGTATCATTTGTATTAGAGGCTTCCAAAGCAATAAATTTTCATTTAAAAAGGGAATATTTTTAAAATGAATGTAAGCCAGTATAATCATATTAAAATAGAAAACCCTATCAATGTTAGAATAATTAATTTTATAACCTCCTGGGTTCAAGTAAACAGAATTATAGATAAATTATGTTGTTCATCAGCTGAGTGTTGAGCTTTTCATAAAAATCTACACTACTTGACTCTTCTATAATTATCAGTTTCCTTCCACATCATCTCTCATTACAAAACAGTGTTATTTATTTTATATGCTATCATTACACAAGCTGCCTTTTTTTTAAAGATGAAATTTCCCTATGTTGTCCCTGATTTGCTTTGACTTTTTCTGTTTGTGCCTGTATCCTAAAATAGCTCATGTAAATGGTATTTTTCATGTTAGTAATAAGAAAATGTAAGGAAGTACTTTCAGTGATGATAGAAACAAATTATGGGAAGAAATTATTGTTCAAAAACTCCTGTTTGCTATAAACTAATTCATTCATTTTCATATTTAATGTGCTGTTGTCTCTCCTCAGGATAAGATGAAAGAGCTCTGACTTACGTGATCAGGGTCTTGTTGTGTCTGCAGTGGTGTTTGAGGCTGTGAGGGGTACACTTGGCCTGCCTGGGCCTCTTGGCCAAAACCGGCCTGTCCTGGGAAAGATATTTGATTTGGGAGCAGTCCAGCAAACCGGTCTGTGGTTGATAAGGATAGCAGGGAGAGTCCCGGAATTTGAGCCTTCTGCTGCTGCTGAAGAATCCCAGAGAAAGGTGGAATCCACGAATTAAATGGGCCCTGGAAGGATGCAAAAGAAAGATGGAATTTCTTTATCATAACAGAAAGAATTGAAAATCAGCCCCAAGCGAGAAAGAGACAAAATATGAACAATTTCTTTACTTTCGTTGTTTCATAACTAAAAAAGACAACACCCACCATAAACCATGCAAATAATATGAAGTAATGCTAAGTTTCCAATGAGCACATGAAATATAGGGCAGAATGAGGTTGATAAAAGAGCACAATGTTGGGAGGTGGAGTTGAGAGGATTGCCTGAGCACAGGGGTTCGAGACCAGTCTGGGCAACCTGGCGAGACCTTGTCTCTACAATAAATCAAAAAATTAGCCAGGTGACAATAAATAAAAAAATTAGCTGGGCATGGTGGCCCACGCGCCTGTGGTTCCAGCTATTTGGAAGGCTGAGAGGGAAGGATGGCCTGAGCCCAGCTGGTTGAGAATGTGGTGGCTGTGAGGGTGCCACTGTACTCCAGTCTGGGCAACAGAGTAAGACTCTGACTCAAAACAGCAACAACAACAACAACAAAACAAAAGAACACAATGCCTGTATTTTTCAGATGAATTTAAAATTTAAAAAACAGTTCCCATCTCCTGCCTCCTCCCCCAACTGGTAAGGTGGTATGACTTTGTGTAAAACAGTTAATTGTCTCATAGCTATATATATATATATATATATATATACACACACACACACACACCAAGTGCTCAACATGTAAATGTTAATCAAATTATAGTTTTTACTTTAATCTTTAGACAAATGATCATTTAGATTCTATGGAACAAATGTATAACTTTAAATATAGAGATTTTAGAAACAGAATCAGGGAGCATTATGCTCGCATACAAAATACTTTAGGAAATGAGAACTAGGAAAATGTTCCCCTTAAAGTAATTATTGAGGTGGAGGTACCTGAAGCTGTAGTGGCAAAAGTTGGCCATTATTAAGATTCAGAAGTAACTAGAAAAGATAATATAAACAAATTATGACACATGCTAAAATGATTACGAATAATGTGTATTACAAACATAGTGCAAGTCAGGGCTGGTTGGTGAGCTTTTTGTAAGAAGTGAGACATTTTCTCACTAAGCTAACATTAAATTACAGTGCTTAGAAGGTGGAATTTAAAACAGAGCCGGGATTTAACCCAGGATGGGTTGTGCATTCTGTGTTGTATGTCAGATTGCACAACTATAACCCATTTCAGTGGTTTAGACAGTCATTTTAATCGTTTAAACACCTGTAGACACCTGTATTAAGTACTATTATAATAAAAAGATATAAAAGATACTGTCCTTGTCTTGGAAGAATTTGCAACCAAATAGGGAATGTAGAATAATATTTTAGAGGTAACCTAAAGCAAACATGAACGTCAAAAATGTGTTTGGAGATACCAAAGAGCTAGTGGGTGTGAATGCATGATACAGTGAAGGCTTTTATCTCTTCCCACTGAGTTTCCATTTTTTAAAGGAGATTGTTTGATTTAAACTAACCTCATTGCTGTTGCTTGCAGACATAAGGCGCTGTGGAATAAGCTAAGAGCAAACAAACAAACAAAACACAGAAACGTAAAAAAGAGATTGTTACAGACTTCACACAATGAGATCAGTAGTACCGTGAATTCACTTACTGGAGCTGACAATGTGGCTCCTAGGAGCCCAAGAAGAATTATAATTCTCATTTTCAGATGATATACCTAGAAAATAAGTTGTGATATTTAGCTTTTATAAAACTCTGTACTTGAAAATCGTGACAAAAATACTTAGTATTGTTTTATCAGTGGAGTAGTTGAGTGAATTCTATAGTATTTACTTATATTTTAGAATTGTAAAGATTATATTTGTAAATCTCCATAACAAACTCATTTTTTTTTTTTTTGAGTCAGAGTCTCATTCTGTCATCCAGACTGGAGTATAGTGTCATGCTCATGGCCATCGCAGCCTCAACTTGTTGGGCTCAGGCGATCCTTCTGCCTCAGCCTTCCAAGTAGCTGGAACTACAGGCATTAACCACCACACCCAACTAAGTTTTTGATTTATCATAGAGATGTCTTGCCAAGTTGCCCAGGGTAGTCTCGAACCCCTGGGCTCAGGCAATCCTCTTGCCTTCACTACCCAAAGTGCTGGAATTATAGGTGTGAGCCACTGCACCTGGCCAACAAACTCATTCTTTTCTCTTAGAGCAGCTGTTTATAAAATCAAAATCATTTGCCTGTCCCTTTAGCTTGACCAAAAGGTTCATTTGGTGGCATATGACATGGTCAAATACATTAAAGAATGAGAGGATCTCACCTTTGTGCTGCTTTACATAGAAGGGAACACGTCCTTCAGACTGTGGGAGACTGTGGTAGCCAACTAATCAGGGCTTTATTATTATAATAGTTTTGATATCATGTTGAAAAAATACTACAATAAATATCTGATAATACCAGACTAATATAATCATTTCTACTTAAAATCCTGTGAACATTAAAATATATTAAAATTAAGCAACTGAATCAATATTTTTTTAATTTAGGGAAACATTATGAAATTAAACTACTATTGATTTACAATGTAACTACGAAAGTATATTATTTCTTGTCCTCTACATGTGAAAGTTCCTTTCATCAATGACTTAGCCAAGCATTAAGGTGGTCTTGGCAGTCTATCCTGTAAAGTTCACCAATTTTATTTCTTAAAATTATAAAAGCAGAGATTTGCTATCTTACCTTACTCCTGGGACTACAAAGAGAAATTTAGAACTGTGCGAGATTTGTGTTCTTTTCTCTTTCAGCACTGCCACTTTGAGATTCTCTAAATTTTAAAACTCATCTTTAGAAAAAAAGGACCAATCATTTTTCAAAGGGACCAGTGATTCAGTGGGTTTCAGACAATGGCTTAGCTAATAACCCCTTTCCTAATCATCTAGGTGGTATACAAACTCCCACACTTGTCGTAATGTTATTAAATTATCCCCTGAGAGATGTTTTCTTGTGATCATTTCTGGCTTCTGGTTTGGTTATGACTAACTCTTTTAGAATAATTTTATTCTACTCTTTCTTTTATCAACCTTAAAATGAATACCCTAATTGAGTAATGTTAAAGGTCTTTATTAAACTCAAGTATAAATGAGTGACTATTTTTATTTCAAGAGCAAAATACATAATTATTAGATAGAAGACACATGTCTAAAAAAATTCAAATCTAGAAGTCAGAATACTTTTATTCTTAAATGCTATGCTAAGCAAATATGAGCTAGTTTCATTTAGGTTTGACCTTGAAAACACAAGGAGATGTCCTTTTATCTATGAAATGAAATTCTAAGAAAAATTGCTTAATTTCTATATGTCCGTAAAGTGTATCTTTATATGATAATGTTGCTTGGAAAAATAATGTCATAAATATAAAGCATAAGACCGTACATTTAAAAAATAATGGTAAATAAATGCTTTTTATTTTAAAAATTATTTTTTTGTTAAATATAACTTTAACATTCAAAATGCAGTTAAGTATTACTGTCTGCACATCATTATTATTTAAATTTGCTTCATAAAGGGGGTTTGTGTTCATCTCATATATGTGTTTTTTTGTTGATTTCTTAATATTCACTTCACTCTAATAAATAGTCCAGGATCATTGTGATAATCTATTATCAATTAATTTCTATTATGTGAATTCTTTAGCTAATTTAATCTTGAAAATGAATGGTAGCCTTATAATGCAGGAAAACAAAGTTATTGCCTTTTAATAAATTTGTTTTTTTTAGTAGGATGAACACTTAAAGCTTGCATAGCTCACTCAAACTGAAATAATTATACCACATGTTATTTTGCTAATCAAAAAGTCCTAGAAGTACACAAATCATTAGCTAAAATTTAAAAGCCCCTTGTCTTTACTAAAGAAGAAAAGCTACCACTAAGATTTTATAATTGTTAGAAAGTGTTAAATTGAATTAAGTTGGCCTAAAGCTGCCTTGGTACATATTTTAAGTTTGGCCTAATGTTTTCTCATACATAGTGAACTGGAACTTGATTGTAAACAAACCCTAATTAACTCATGTAACAAGAAGCTGAGTCTCAGTCAATCACTGCAGTCGAGTTTCAACCAATTGAGGGTTGCCAACTGTTCAAACCGTTTTTCAAATGAAGCAAATCACAGCTGCAGACAATCTGGCTGTTTCTGTATGTCTTTTCCATTTCCTGTATGTCATTTTCCTTTTTCTGTCTATAAATATTATTCCACCATGCATGCCCTGGAGCAGCATGGAGTTGATCCTTATCTATTCTGGTTCTAAGGGCTGCCTGATTCACAAATAACTTTTTGCATTAAACTCTGTTAAATTTAATTTGTCTAAATTTTTTTTAACAAAGAACTTTCCTGAGATTTATGATAACCGTCTTTTTAAATTAGCTAAAAAATCAGACGACCATAGATATTTTTTTAAATTTACTTTTCCACCCTAGATATTAATGGCACATTTAACTAAACTTAAAGTTTAAAGGTGGTTAATGCAACCAATTGTCACCTGGGAAATAGGAGATTGTTTGAATGAGTGAGTGAGGTAGAAAGTTCTATATTGTCTGGTGATATTTATTAACAATTAATGACCTTTATCTATTTTGAATACCGTCAAATTTATACATCATACACTTCTGTCATACCTATGGGGTGACTGACACAGGGATAGAAAAATTAGTATAAATGGAGAAACAAATATATAACACACCCACACTACAAGGTAATGAGATTTTCTATTGAATTCTGCAGGATCTTAGGCAGCTGACCCTATTACTTAGTCAGAAAGTTTCAAGGGCCAAGTACTGAAAAAGTTAGAAACTGTACTACAAAGCCAAAACATGGTCAACTAAAAATTATTCTGATGATGAGTGATTTTGTCTAGCTACCTTCCTCAGATTTGAAGGTAGTTGAAGAATTTGTCATTCTTTTTTTAATTTTTATTTTTCATTACTTGAAAATCCTTAAAAAAGCAGTTGAAACTCTCCAGTTATTCACCAGTTAATGTGGAAAAGAACAGACTATACTTTAATATCTGAAAACTTTCAAGTCCCTATGTTGTTGGAGGCAAAGTTATCTCTGGGTGGGAGGGGAGAAGTCAGGGGATGTAGTTTAGTGCTCATCACATGGTAGTGTGGATATGGTATGTGTCTGTTTCTCCATTCATACTCATTTTTCTATCCCTGTGTCAGTCACCCAGTAGGTATCCCACTGAGTTTTGTTAAGTTTTGTTAAATAAATGACTCCATTCAGGAGACCAAAAAAAAAAAAAAAAAAAAAAAAAGACGGCACAAAGCCAGAGCAATGTCAGTCTGTATGGATTAAGTTGCAGGGACACAAATGAGGAAATCCTGAACCAGACATTGCCATTATAACTTTACTATTTTGTTTTAGTCCAATTACCAGAACACCAGACAATCTTCCATTCAAATAAAAATACAAAACAAAATTCAAAAAATAAATAAAAATAAAAATATAAAAATAAAAAAATAAAAATTCAAAAAAATACAAAAACATATTTCAATGTCAAGCGCATATGACTACTGAATTATGTACCATTGAAATTATTCATATCTTAACTCTGTGCCAATAACATAAATGAAGAGTAAATAACAATGTCTTATAAGGTAGTCCTTTCAAAATGTTATCTTTACTTTCTCTGTCCTTCAACTATCCTGAAAAATCAATCAAGAGACAGAGTGCTGGTGTGAAGTAGACCAATATTCTGTGAATCATGAAAATTTAACTTAAATTTTATCACTGCTTGTAATAAAAATAACTTTCTTGTATCTGACCTAGAGTATCTCAGGAATTTCTAATGACATACACCAAGGTAGACAAGGTGTATATATATATATATATATCTATAGATCTGTCTATATATCTATATATATATCACCCTCATGTTTCTAATGACATACCAAAGTAGACAAGGTATATATATATATACCTTGTCTCTCTATATATATCACCCTTATGTTTCAATGAGAAAGCTGAGACACAAAATGTCAGTGACTTCATTCATTCTTTCATTCATTCATTTATATAGCAAATATTTATTGCACAGCTTCTACAGTCAATGTCCCTGCTAGGCATTCAGAACTTAGTGATAGTAATAATAGAAATGCTTCCTGTCTTCATGGAAATTCCAGTTTCCCACTCTCAAGAAGTTACCAGAATCCAGATCTTTTGATGCTTAATCAAATAGTGCTTTCTAAAGCACTCATTTCCTAACTAGAGAGTAGAGACACATGGCACCACAATAAAAACAATAGCTAAAAGTGCAGTAACTTATGCAGTAAACACAGAGAGCAGCAAGCTCTTCTATTACGTAAGGTGTTTACTTTTAACTCTCATGAGACTTTACTCAAATTCCTCCTTCTGTTTGATATTATATATTACTGGACATTAATTATTGCATACCCACTATGATAATACATTCTAGTTTAATGTCTCTGGCTAGATTAGATGAATCTGATTGTATTATATTAAGATTTATAGGCATATACATGCAAATTAAGACTATAAAGTATAATTTCCAGGAATAATATGTTCAGAAATAGAAGTATTATCTCAAGCCAGGCAAAGTGGGGACAAAAGGGAGGCCTAAACTTTGCCTCTATGATGTCCACTTGTATACCTAATCCTGAATTGTACACCACATCTTTAAAATAAAATGAAAAAAGAAAAATAAAGTAATATATCTCTTTCTTTTTTTTTTTTTTTGAGTTGGAGTCTTACTCTGTCACCCAGGCTGGAGTGCAGTGACACACTCACGATCACCACAGTCTAGACCTGCTGGACTCAGGTAATCCTTCTGCCTCAGCTTTCCAAGTAGCGGGAACTACAGGTGTGTGCTACCACGTCTGGCTAATGTTTTGATTTATTGTAGAGATGAAGTCTCACCAAGTTTTCTCAGGCTGGTCTCGAATCCCTGAGCTCAGGCAATCCTCTCAACTTGGTCTCCCAAATCTTCTTTCTTTTATGAAAAGATCCATGAGTTTTAGAGTAGTTTAGAGGGACAAGCACATAGCTAAGCTTGTGATCTATCAGCTTCCTGCGATTCCCTAAGTGTGGCAAGTAGGACATACAATAGGAAACAGGTTCTCTCAAATACAGTACATCCTGGTCTGGGCATAAATCAGCATCCACTTTTCCTGAAAATAATTTTTATCTGTCCCCAGATCTGAAATGGTTTCTTTCTCTACCAAACATCTATCATATTTATTGTATTTATTTTGTCCTTTTCTTGGTGAATTCCTGACCTGCCATCTTAATGACTCCTGCATCTGTTTGTTTGGGGCCTGAAATCAGTTTGACCGCAACTCGGTTTTTGTGCTACAATTTTCCAGAAAAACTAAACAAAAATAAACAACTCCATTTTAACCAAAATCTTATTGTTCTAGTAACATGATTTAAGATTGATGTCATGAGAGAGCAAGTGCACAATGTTTGGCTAATTTCTGGTTTTCTTTTCATGCACTTAGCCGAGCCCGTGCTGTGGTCGTGGGACTGTCTTGTGAGTGTTCCAGTCAAGGGGAGTCATGCTTGCCTGACCGAGAGGTCAGGCTAACTTCATTCTCCCTCAGAATTCTAATATATATTTTTTTACATGAAAAGGTTAACTTTTGAGCAAGATGCTATGCTTCCTGAGAGCAGTGGCATATTATTCAATTGCTCAAACACTTGCCATCTTGTCTATGTATCTTATTTTCCCTCTCCTTTCTCCTTCCCTTATTCTTTCTACTTACCCCTTTCCTCCTCCTCCTCCTTCTCTTTTTACTTCCTTATCTTCTCTTCCAATTCTTTCCCTCTTCTTTTAACATAGTTTAGAAAGCCCTCCTTGATCTAACCCTTACTTTACTGTTCATCTTCACTGCTTCTTACTCTTCTTGTTCACTGATCTCCATTCACACTAGCTTTTCTTCTGAGTTTTGAACATGTTGGATTTATTGATCTTTAAGGCCTTTTCACTTGCTGTTCCCTATGCCTGTCATGCTTGCCCCAACTCAGGACTGGTGCCTTCTTGTAATTTGGATCTCAGGTAAGCTATTACCCCACAAGAGAATGTTCCCTGATTAACTAACCTAGAGTGGTTCCCTCTATCATACCATCCTATTTAGATGATCTGCAAAGCACATATCACTGTTTCACGACTAATGTATTTATTGGTCTGCTTCTTTGGTTATTTATTCTTTTTAGGATTATTCACAGTAATTTCCATATTTTACCTTCCTCCATTAGAATATAACTTCATTAGAGCAGTATCTTTGTTTTATTAAATTCTTTATACCCAGCGCCTAGATCAGTATCTGACACATTACAGGCACTTAAGTATTTGTTGAACAATTAGATGATTATCCAGACTTGAAAATTTCAAAAATATAAGAGTAGTGAAATTAAATGTTACTTACAGCACTGACAAATATTGAAAGTCACTGAAATGTTTGCTAAAGTATTATTTATATTGTTTAATATAATTTATCTTCTTCCTAGAAATTTATTCCATCATATAGGCATATTAAAAAGCAACAAAATGGTTAGTGCCATATTCTCTATGTTTCAAACCAAAACTATACACTTAGCTTGATTTAAATAGTTCTCTGTGATAGAATTTATTACTTCATTTCTGGTATTTACATGTAGAATTGGATAAAAAGAATGGAGATTTGTAATTATGTGTTTCTGTATTTTTAATGTCTTGATCCACACACTTTTTGGGCTTGCTGTGCTAACAGTGAAAGGAGAACTGATATTTGTTGCTTAGAAAATATATCTGTGTGTCATATCTGAATGTTAAGGCATGGAAAAAAAATGGAAGCTAGATTGTGACATAAAGATCAGAAATAGAAAAAAATCAGATGTACAGTTTATGAAAAATAATGTTAGGAATGGGAATTGTATACTGGAAGCCACTCAAAATAATAAGCTCAGATTATGGGGACAAGTTTGGGTACAAGAGTTGAAAACTGCTAGACACTAGTGTGTCATCCTGCTCTACTTTGGAAACATTTCTGTTTGGATTATTGATGGTGATTAATTGCCACTCAAATTCATATCACTCTGTCCTTTGGAGTAAGTAAGGTAAAAATGTCGTCTTTAAATTTTAACTCTTTTTCAGAATTCTCTATCGGTCTCTGTAATGGATGCTGTGATGAGCAAATGGGAGGCCCATTCAAAAATAAAAGACTTCTCCCCCTAGCTCCTGGGAGTGTTGCCAGCAGACAGCCTCTCTAGAATGTGCCCCTCCTGTCTCCAAGGGCATTCTCCCTTCTCAAGCCAGCGACCATCCTCTAACATCCACTGAAGGCCAGGCGCTCACCATCCCAGCTCCAGATTTCCCCTAGAATTGGCTTCTTTTAGTTCACTGTCCAATAACTTTACTTCTCCCTCTGCCTCCTAGTGCTTCTTGTCCTTCTCTTTTGTGGGTGTTAGTTTTCAAGGACCCTTAATATGTTTCCTGCTCATTAATCTTCCCCTCAGTCTGCTTCCTGGACAGCTACCTCTGAGTGACATGGTTAAGTGACTTGATCATAGTTTATCAGTGTTAATTATTTCTCATCCATTAGCCAGCTCTGAATTACTATAGAGAAGGGTTATTTCTGAGAAATAACTTCAAACTTTCTTACCTCATTTATTGAGTGCTGAATTGTGAAAGCTATCTCTGTGTCTTAGGCCAGATCAGTTATCCAGACTTAACATCAACTTGTTAATCAACGTATCATATATTTTAAGAATTAGTTATAATTAAGATTCAATGTTATCTGAAATAATGGACATAAAATGGTTAAACAGAAAAATCTTAAGGCTCTGCATATAAAGTCTAAGGTGAAAACCTTTGCTGCTCTTTCTTTTTATAGAATAGTTTATAAAACTTGCCCCCTGTCATGCCATTGCAAAGCACTTCTGAGAGAGAATGCCCAAGTTTCAGAGGAAGAGGGAGGGGGGTAGGGGAGGAAGAATGCACAGGGATTTTTTTCCTGAGTAAGAAGTGCCTGGCGTTTTTGTAGAGCATCCAACAGAAAGGTGAGCACTGCAGGCATTTGCAGAGTACCAAGTTAGGACCAGGAAAACCTTCAAAAACTGCCTCACAGTTTATTGCACTCACTTGTTACCAATTTCTAATTGTCTCCATCTCAAAGAGGAGCTGTATGTAGGACTGAGGTTAAGAGCAAGGGCTCTGGAGTCATACTTCCACATTCTAACCTCAACAATGGCAGTTGCAAGTTTTTGAGCTGTGGGCAAGCTTTAAATCTGTCTGAAGCTCAGTTTTCCTTACTGTAAAATGAGGATAACCTTCTAGGTTATTGAAATGATTGTTCTGGGCATATAATAAACACTGGGTGTGAATTACATTAGATGTTAGACTATAAGTACCTTGAGCATTTAAGGGACTGACACAATATAGTAACTGAATATATATTTGTTGAATGAATAAATTATGATATACAGTAATACCTATTCTTATTATTTTTACTAGCTTGTTAGTTTGACTGGCATTTGGTGCAAAAGAAGAAAAGCAAAGAGCCGGTGTGGTATTACAAATAGAAGATCCACAGAACACTGGTGTAGAGGAAAGATTCTGGACCAAAACTAAGTAAGGATTAGTTCTTTAATTAAAAATGTTCTTTTAAAAATACAAAATAATAGCCGGGTTCAGTGGCTCAGCCTGTAATCCCGCACCTTTGGGAGGCTGAGGTGAGTGGGTTGCCTGAGCCCGCGGGTTCGAGACCCTCCTGGGCAACTTGGCGAGACCTCATCTCTACAATAAATCAAAAAATCAGCCAGGTGTGGTAGCGCATGCCTGTAATTCCGGCTACTTGGAAGGCTGAGGCGGAAGGATTGCCGGAGCCCAGCAGGTCGAGGGTGCGGTGGCCGGGAGCGGCCACTGCACTCCAGTCTGGGCGACAGAGTGAGACTCCAACTCAAAAAAAAAAAAAAAAAAAAAAAAAATTAATTTCAAAACATTATTAAGAAGAATCCATTTGCTTTTACCAATTCCTCTTTCCCTCAAAGTCTATCCTTTTCTTTCCTCTAGGCAGTGATGTGTGCTAAAAGAGATCTCCACCAAAAAAAGCCAAAAAAAAGCAAAGCACGCACATACACATACACACACACACACCACACCACAACACAACAAAACAACAACAACCCTGACTTATAGCATCTCCCAATTTTTACAGTGTAAATACTCCCGCCAGGGCCAATTATAGGCTACTAACTGTTTAACAAAGCCTTTTAAATTACTATTTAACAACTGAATCTCAAAGGACAGTAGGAGTCAATTCCAGCAAATCATTGTCTTCATATACTTTATATTGCTTGAAACACCAAAATAAAATAGCTTTATTGCCCAGGTCATAATTATTTTACGTGATATGTCTTACATACCATAGCACTAACAGCCATAATTTATGCTGAGGATGTAGTTACTTAGAAATATGTAAATCTAGCGATTGTTTAGGGCCTTTTATCAGGTTCTTGACTATGCTTTAAAAATACATTTTCTGAATTGATCTTCATAAATATCTGCAAAGTAACATCATCATTAAACTTATAGGGAAATATGACTCAGAGAGGTTAACTAATTTGCCCAAGGTGGAGTAGTTTTTTAGTGATAGAGCTCAGATTTGAGAACAGGTCAAAAGAAAATATTTCTTATACCATCACACTCTATAGGTTTGCACAGGAACAAGATATTGGATAATTTTTCCATGGACATTTGAGATACATTAAATCAATTTTATAACTGCCTTGATTAAATTTATTTTTCATCCTTTGTTGAAGATTCCCCAGATCTCTTGCATAATATAATCCCTGGCATATATATATTCTGTTATAATCAATATTGATTTCTGGATTTTCTGACACTTGTCTTAGATTGTTGGGGAATTTTTTAAGACAGAGGTATTGAGCTGGACAGTTTATTTCTGCATCTCCAAAGGCTTAAGAAACTCATTGTGATATAAGGATTGTTCCAATCTATAGTTTAAGTGCCCTCGGCTAAGATTATCAAGCATGAAGGTCACCTTATAATAGTGCTTATTGTCTAGGTCATATTTCAGGGAAAGAACTTTGATTTTCTCTATTCCGTTTCCAAGAAGCCTTTTAACCTCCAAAAATAATAACTTAAAGCAACAGAAGCCAAGAACTAATAAACTAGTGTCACAGACAACTTTCCTCATCAGACTGCTTTCAGAAATATAGAGATACTGCAAAAACACCAATACTGAATTTTCATAGAGTATTTGTTTCATTGGTTATTTTAGTCAGTAGTCAGAATTCATTTTTAAGTTACCAGTCAATTTCTTTTTTTTTAATCAAATAAGAATTTCTTGTGACTTCTGATACATGACATGACTTGCAAGAGTCCTACGTTCTTTTTAAGATTAAATTCATGACTATGTAGGAGTCACATTTTAAAATATATGTACATATATTCAAGAGCATATTCTTGCTCTCACATACTTTCTTTTTCCATATATAGATATGTATCTCAGACACGCAATTGCTTGCACATTCCTGTAAAGCATCACACACTCAACACCTATTTCTGAATGATGAAGTTAATTAAAATAGAAAAAATACATTGTGTATCTAACATGTGGATTGTGCCAGATATTAAGTACTTTATTTTCATCCATCAGCTTAATTGTATTAATTCTCACCACAACCTTGAGTTATATATAGAATTTCTATATTCTTCTTTTACAGGTGAGAAATACCTGGTTCCTCACTGAGATTAAAAATTTGCCCCAAGGTTATATTGTTCATGAGTTCCACTGTCAGGATCAGAACTGAGGTCTATCCATTCTGAAATCTTCTTGACAGTCATACTATACTGATAATTTTAATAGACCCATTAAAGTCATAATTTTAAAAAGACCTATTCCATAGCCTTCATGTTTGCATTTTTATATATGTCACATTTTAAAAATAACTTTTACTTAGTGAATCAAATTATGCTCTGGCATGGGTTGACAGATACAAACACATCTATAATTGTGTTTTGCTTCTCTTGTGTTCTGTTATAACATGCTTGCACATGAATTAAAGAAATGTAGCCTTCACTGATAATTTATTATTAAAATGATGGCTACTTTACAATATCCTGATAAATATAATTTTCTTATGTGTTTTACTCACCAGGCAAATATTTTTTAAAATAGTGTCCTGAAGACAAATCAATTAAAAAAGCGCTATAAAACAGTAAACCAAAAGTTGTGAATGGGTGAAAAGAATTACCTTGTAAGATTCATTAAATTGCAGCTAATCTCTGTAAAGGAGATTAAAAGAGTTCCTAAACAAATATTATGTAATGATTTGCAAGATGTCTGAGATTATTTGTCTAAGCTCTGACTTTGAATAAGTGTTAGGTTGGGTTGAAATGACTGTCTTAAAAACCAAGGTGAATGAAGTAATTTGTGGGAAACAGTTTTGAAGCAGGATGGTCTGTTTGTAAGGACAGCAAAAGCAGCCTACTTGGGCACTTTTTCTTCAGTAATTACTCACCCTGATTTCTCTAGAACACAAAATTTACTGAGTAGGCATGTTAATTATTTGCCCCAGTGAAGCATGTTCATTGAGTTTTTTAATTATTGAAGCAAGGAATTTACATTTGCTTGGGGCCATCATACAAATTCTAAGACTTGGATGTCACTGAAAGTTGGAATAAACAAGTAAAATCTCTTCTAAGTAGAATTTAAAACATTTTTTTAAATTTTAAAGATGTGGGGTACAATTCAGGATTAGATACATAAGTGATCATCATACAGGTGAAATTTGGATCTCCCATTAATCTTCACTTCTCCTGATTTGGGATCAGGTATCCTTACTGATGGAAAAAATGTTCAGCCTCACTAATCATCTAGGTAAAATTAAAAAATTTTAAAAATAGCTTTTAAAGATACTTTTTATACTTCTTTATAAAATTATGTTTGTAAAGGAATAAAAAATCATTTTATTTCATTGAGAGGAATAAAGTTTCTAGTTGTATATTTCATAAATACTTCAGAGAACTGACTTTCAGATTCAAAGATTAGATGAGCCTTAAGATAAAAATGCTTTTGGCACAGAGGGATACAGTTTGAGTTCAGAAATAAATAACTGTGATGATTTGCCCTGGGACAAATTGTGTATATTTAGGAGAATGTGTTTTAGAAATTTCTGGCAGTTCCACCGTGATCTTATGAATTTTTGGTAGGAGAAATTCTTAGAAACAAATGCATTGTTCTTTTCTTTGAATGTTAAAAATATCAAATAATTCAAGGATGGCTTCTACCCAGTGATGCACGGGTCTGGGTAGGTGGATGGTCATGAGATTTCTGGGTGTGTAACCACCACGTAGCACCAGGTCCAGCATAAACCCTAGACTGGCAAAAATAGTAACTGGTCATGAAGTACTACTAAAGTAAAATTTGTGAGTCCCACACTATCACCTACACAACTGATAAAGACTGAAGTTTATAACTTATTCATGCTCTTTGGATAAAAAACATTGTTATAAGACAACCCCTGATGAAACACAGGGTAAGGTGGCTTATAAGAACATTAACTCCCATTCATGGGTGGATATGATAGATTTTTACAAGCACAGTTCCCTATATCTACCTACAGTTTTTGTGTAGATGTCATGTGGATAGCATGACTTCACCATCAAAAGGCCTTAGATTTGAAATCCCATTTCAGCTACTATTAGCCATGTAACTTTGGGCAAGTTAAATAACTTCTCTGAACTTCTTTTCTTCCCTACAAAATGGGGCAAATTATATACGTATCTTCAGGATATCTACAGAACGTAAATGCCAATAAATAGGAAAATGGATTTCCCAGCACAGTAATGATTCTCAATAAATTACTTTAGATGAAATTTGATACATCTTGATCTTTTAGGGAGAAATCTCTAAGAGCTAGAGGGAGTTTGAAAAAATCTCCCACATTGATTCTCATATATGTGACCCTTCATTACAGTTTAAAGTAACTGGATTGCATTAAGAAAAAAGCTACTTTGAAAAAAAAGTTAATTTTATCAGTAGAGTAAGAATAAACCTTCCAAAACAACAGATATTGGCAAGGATGTGGAGAAAAGGAACACTTCTACACTGATGGTGGGAGTGCAAACTAATTCGACCTCTATGGACATCGTGTGGCAATTTCTAAAAGAACCAGTGATTGACCTTCCATATGACCCAGCAGTCCCCCTTCTGGAATTCAAATCATTCTACAAAAATGATACCTGACTGGAGTCGGTGGCTCAGCCTGTAATCCTAGCACTTTGGGAGGTCAAGGTGAGCAGATTGCATGAGCCCATGGGATCATTACCAGTCCCAGTAATTTGGTGAGACCTCATCTCTGCAATAAATCAAATATTAGCTAGGCGTGGGAGTGCACACCTGTAGTTCTGGCTACTCAGAAGGCTGATGTGGAAGGATCACCGGAGACTACCTGCACATGCTTGTTTATTGCAGTACTATTCACAATAGCAAAAACATGAAACCAACCATGCTGCCCATCAAAAGTGAACTGGATGAAAAATGTGGTACATATACATAATGGAATATTATGCAGTCATAAAGAAGGACAGAATTATGGACTTCACAGCAACTTGCGTGGATTTGGAGTCTATCATACTCAGTGATTTATATCACAGAAACAAAGAACTGAATACCATATGTTCTCACGCATAACTGTACCCTGAACATCAACATAAAAGGGATTGGGAGTAATGGGACACTGCCAGAGGATGAGGGCACATAACATCAATAAGCATTCCTGATCCTAATCCAGGTGAAGTGAGGTCCAATGGGAGCCCCCAAACCTCAACTGTACTTAAACCATTTATGTACACAATGCTGACTTGTACCACACAACTTTAAAATAAGATTTAAAAAAACAGCCTTAATTTTCCTATGTGTCTATCTTCTTGTTGTCTTCAACTTTCTTTTTTCCTTGAAAATTCCGCTAGTTTATTGTAGATATTGATTTGGCTAAACCTTGGAATCTCCTGTTACAATGCAGATAACTTTATTTCTTCACCGAAACATTATTTATTGAGTACTAGCAATAACCCAGCGATAGTATACTCAGAGCCCTTACTGTCTAATACATAAGAATTATGTTGAACAAATGAGTGTGTCATGTTTTGATAAAGACAGAAATGAGACAAGGCCGTGATGAGGTTTGCAGATCGGGGATGGAGTGAATTGACTATATAACTGTATAACTTCAGAGCAGAAAATCCCTGAGCTGAGTCTGGAAGGAAAAGTAGGATTTCATTGGGCAGACATAGGTAGGAGGAAAATTTCAAGCAGAGTTTATATCATGTGCAAATGTGTGGGGCATGACATAGCTTGATATGTCTGGGGATAATTCATGACTCAAGATAATTGGAACATAGGATACCTGTGGAAAACTGATGGGAGATGAGGTATGGCAGGTAGTCAGAGGCCACATCACAGTTTTCTAAGACAAAAAAATGTGCTTGGATTCTCTCCTGCTAGCAGCTGACATTTATCAATTAAGCAAGAGAATCTATGGAGTTACTCAAAGGTAATGTCTACCAAATATTGCCACTTCTCCTTGGGCACATGTAAAGTTCTAGTTTCCAACCCTTGGCAGTATTCCGGATGGTTCTATCAGCTTGAGTGTCTTCAATCTGGATTCCCAGAAATTGTATCGCACTGCAGAAATAAATCTCCTCGTTTCAAGCCACTGAGATTTGGGGGTTGTTTGTTACTGCAGCATAACTTAGCTTGTCTTTTATTATTACACTGTCAGACTCGTGTGTTTGCAAGATCACCCTGGCAGCAATGCTATGGACAGACTTGAGTGAGGCAGATATGAGGGCAGGACTCCATTGCCATGTGTGCCTGAATGGGGGCTGTGGCAAGAGCACAGGACCCAACTGTGTTCTGATTCTGCCTTTGCCCTTTGTTGCCTGTAAGATCTAGGAGTCATTTGACATTTTTCAGGATATTATTGATGTCAGAGGATAAGTATTCATCTCTTGACTTTTCTGATTTTGACATTTGGTTATACAGATTTGGAGACCAGAATCTAGGGACTACTATAATAGATATACTCCGATGATATAGAATTTTGAGAAAATGGAATAATAGATTTCAGTGTTTCCTTATTTTTGCTTTCTACTTTACCATTGCCACAGTCCTTCCTTATACCCTGTCCAAATGATTTATTTTTTCTCCTTAATCCTACTAAAGGATTAAAATCCTACTAAGGATTTTCCTGGGATTTTTCCTTCCTTCTTATTTTCCAGTAAGGGCGGAGGGGTAGTTTCCTGCATTGGCATCAGATTACCCTGGTTCTGAGATAGTATCTGTAGTACTTCAAGAGAGCTGCCTAACTTTTCCAGTTCCTAGTTTTTTTGATCTGCAAAATTAGACTAATATTTTCCCTGTGGGGCTGTTCTGAGAATTAAAACACATTCTGAAAAGCACTCTGTATGGTGACATATAGGAGTACTCATTAAGTTATAGTTATATCTATTATCATATTAATATTGCTAATATTCCCACTTCATTCATCTCAGCCTCTCACCTCCTGTTGTTTTGTAATGCAAGGGTCTCAATTTCCATAACAGTTAGTCTACACGGTGACCAATTCCAGCCATCCTTTTCACTTCAAATTTCATAGCTCTATTATTGATGTCTCAGCACTTCTTTGAACTTCACTTAATGAATGGTAGTCTTGGTCCTATCAGTTCTTGATGATTTTTAATTACAGTTTAACTCTTGATATAGTACCAGTTACTTGAGGGTTTCATTAATAAATATGGGGCATATATATTTTGTCAAGAATTTTACTTTAGGACACAAAATCCTCAGGTCCAGGAACTATGCATAGAATCAGTCAAGTTTATAAGTTGTGTGACTCTATTAATATAGGATTGACAGGGTGATGGCAGAATAAAGATTGTTAGGTAGCTTTGATAAGCATAAGCTCTAGGTAATAGGCTAAGGGAGTCCGTAAATGAAATGATGCCCATACACGTGTGTGTGTGTGTGTGTGTGTGTGTGTGTGTGTGTGTGTTTGTGTGTGTGGGTGTGTTTGTGCTTGAGAGGGGAGGGGAGGGGGAAGGAGGAAAGGGAAAGAAACTGATGGGGGAAAAGGGGGAAAGGAAGAGGGGAGAAAGGGAGAGGGAAAGAGGGCAAGAAAGAAAGGGAGGGAGGGAGGGAAGAAGGGAAAGAGGGAAGAGGAAGGGAGGGAGGGAGACAGAGGTGTGAGGGAGGGAAGTGGGGAAAGATTGAAAAAGGAAGAACATATAGTTAATGATATGTTACAGTGGCAGAATAAAATTTTTTTCCTACCTGGTTGATTTTGGGCTATCAAATCTTTCACGATAGAAATATTAAAATGTAAAGAAAATAACTGAATGAAATATGAAATTAGAGATGTGAACAATGAATCCTACCATTATTTGAGTTGAGTTCGACCCTCTTTGAGTATTTTATCTAGATGTTTCTGTGGCAAAGTAATTTGTCTTAAGTGCTCGTCACAGATTATCATATGTAGCTACTTAGCATGCTGTACTGAGATGGATTTTAAGGCTAAATTTATTTTAATAGCTGCAGTGGGCACAGGAGGGGCTCCATGACTTGGTAAAGCTCAACCATAAAGCAGATTAGGGGTACGGACATTTGTCAGCACACTCCGGCTCTGCTTGAGCATTACCACATGAGGACGCTCTTTCCATCAGCTAGCCATGTAATTGGTGGTGTTTTTTCCTTCACTTTATTTTTTTTACTGACAAAAAACATAAACTGCAGTTTGTCGTGCAGTATCCTAAATTTTACAGACAATCTAGACACACGCCATAGAAAATACATCTCCAAATACTATTGCTGACTCAAACTTAATCTTAGCTCACTGAGTATGTGAAAGAAATCTGAACGTCTCTATGGATCTTGGGGCCAAGAGATAAATGATGCTGGGTGGACTTGTGGTAATGGTGCTCCTTGATAGTCACAAATGTAATGTAGATTTACCTATAATGGCTTCTCTTAAAGTGAAGTTTGGAAGAGTAAAAATAAGAAAATATTCAAACCACTTCTGCCAGAAGAGCTCTGAATCCATTAAAATTGAATTATGAAATCTAATATGTGACAGATAGGTGCTATTTGCCTGTTTTTTACTGTTTGTTAAGTCATGTCAATACATTATTGAAGAGAAAGCAACATAGTGGAATCCCTTGCAGTGAGAATCAGTTAAAATCTAGGCATATATATATATATTTAAATGTGAAGATTTTTAGAATGTTAAGTGCTAGAATAAATTTATTGCCAACTTGGAAGCTTACAAAATGATCTCCTAAGCCCCATGACATTAGGAAATGTATCCAACTTCCGTAGGAATTCCACTAAGAAGGGCATAGACTCATAGGTCATTTATGACAACAAAGGAAAAATTCACCCAGGGCGTATAACAAGGATTAATGTTTAGTACAAGGAAAATACGCATGACAGAAATCAATAATGACATTCACAAACATGAACAGAGATGTCTTGTTTGCTAATCATAGAAAAGCCAAAAGGAACAAAGACAGGAGGAAAAGTCAGATTAATTAAAGTCACCCCAAATAAACCTGATGGCTTCCTTAAAGTACCTCACAAACAATGCTGTTATTGCTACACTAAGGCTTAAAAAGAGAAGAAATCAACCGTGTACACACCCAAAGGCATAATTGAACTGTAATATTGCCAACTGATTAATTACGTGGCTTTGTAATTTCAAAGGCCAGATTTTTTTTCATCCTTGTGTTCTGCTTATCGCTTGTTCAGTGATTCCCCCGAACAGTGTGACTTCATTTTTTTTAGAGCTTTTGAACTCTGTTCAAATACAGCCTTTTCTATTAGAGATTTGAACTCTGATTAAGTGCTGTTTTATCTTGAAAAGCAATGCTTAACATGTACTAAAATGAATATGTGCTACAGACTTAGAATCTCAGGTTCGAGATGAAAGTATAGGCTGACCCCAGAAAAATGTGTTTTGTAAAGATCACTCACTCATATTGTTATGGTACTTTGAGAGCTTGAGTTTAACTAGGAATAGAATAGGAAGACAGCATATATTATGGTAGAAGGGAACAAGCTTGTGAGCCTAGACTCACTAAGACAGCTTTTAATCATTTTATTATTGTTTCTGCTGCTGGTATTACTGAAAGTTATCTTTTGAGCACTGGCATTTTTTTCTGACCTGTTGGATTGTTGGAGTTAGAGAACATCTCACCTGAGATAAGTGACATTTTATTTTAAATTAGAAAAATAAATACGAAATATATAGACAACTGTGTCTGGATTTATAATTTAAAGTATGTGTAGAATTTACAGAGAATCTCAGGAAGATAATGAAATGTCTGGAAAACTTATTTACGCATGTGAGTTAAGGAATGAAGATCTATTGTCCTTCCAAGTATCATACGGGTTTGAAATTGCATTGCACAAAGTTGAAGTGGTGGCCTATCCTCTACCCCACATCACCCTCCTCCAGGGGTGAGGTATGAAAGCTGCTCTTGGGATTTTCCTGGAGCTACCACTGGAGGAGTTCTTTTCTTCCTGAGGGAGAGATTTATGATAGAAATAGAGCTTACAGAGATTCTGCAGGGGTTGAAATCAGACAATACAAACAAGTCTTTTTCACATATTTTTATGTGAAAATGTATTTGTACCTATGAACCTTTGGCCACACAATTGGCAGGAGATGAAGGGGTTTTCAGACATCATCCTTGAATGCTTTTCCATCGTTCTGCTTTTCTATCACATTGCCAGAGTGGATCAACATCTTCTTTCCATAATTATTTGATTATTTTAGCCACATTTAGGACATGGTAATTACAGTCTTTCCTCTGCTTTGCTTTTAGGCACCCTCATTCTTTACAGAATATTCACCGAATTTTCCTGCAATTAAAAAATTTACGATGATCAGATTTTCACAAGAAACTTATTTTTCACAATCATTTCAGACATTCATTCTTTTCATTTTGGCAGTTATTTTTACTCTCTGTTGATCCTTTGTTGGAGAAAATTGTACAGTCAACAACTATAACAGTACATATAAGAGGGGTAATGGCTAAAATAAATGTAGTCAAGTTGTGTGTGTGTGTGTGTGTGTGTGTGTTTGCGAGAGATAGAGAGACAGAGACAGAGACAGAGACAGAAGAAGGGATGGGGTGGGGGGAGAGACTGAAAGCAACAGTATTAGTAAAATAAAAAAAAATAGACCTTGTCCAAACATCATTCTGCAGGCAATTCTGTCCTACCTGGATCCTGGCATGAGGACAGTGATACCACATAAATTGTGTATATACTGTTTAAGTAATTAATGGCTTATTTAACTATAAGAGATATAATAAACAGACCAGTTTTTCTTCCTTTCTCTTTAAAGATTTTGGTCAATTTCAAATAAATGATGAATAACTTTCTTAACATCAGTATGTCTCAAATATTGCATGGGAAATGCTTGCCCTAGAAAATTTCATTGGTTATTGACATTAAAATTTATCTGTATATCTTGCCCTTTGTTTATTTTTGCTAATTCTGCTCACTCTACATATGAGCAACTCCAAAGGTCAATATACAAACCATGCAGAAAATGAGCAATCCACACACAGGGCAGCAGATGAAAAAGCCTTGATTTAGGGAAATGTCCAGTGTTTTCAAAGAATGACAAAGAGTTTAGTATGGTTGAGTAGAAGGAGCCAAGGGAGGAACATTAAGAGACACAGTCAAAGAGTTGAGGGAGCCAACATCTAAAGAGATTTCTACTTTTATTTTAACATGGGAATCTTATGAAGGCTTTGAGTAGAAGGATTACAATATATGGCTAATATTCTTACAGGATCATTCTTACAATACTATTGATGTTGAGACTAGACTCAAAAGGGGAAGACTGGTAGCTGTTGTAAAATTCAGGTGAGAAATGAGAGTGGTTGTGAATAAGGCACTTGCAGTGTAGATGATGACAAGTGGCTGGGTTATAAAAGGGTTTTGAAGGTAGTTACATTATCATTTATGAATGAATTCCTTTGTGGTATGTAATAAAGAAAAGAAAAATGGATGACAACCTTTTTTCAAATGTTTTTGTTCTGAACAAAATAATACAACATTTGAGTAATCAAATGTTTTTTGTTCTGAACAACTAGGACAATAGTGTCTAATTTACTGAGATGCAGATGAGAGCTTATAGAGAAATTTTGTCTCTATTAGACCAGAGGAGAACAGTTCAGATTTTATTTCAAGAATAAAATAATTTATTTGTAGCAATTCATTGAGCGGCAAAATGGTAAGTTGAATACTTTTGGGAATGGCTGTAACAATTCAATAAAATATTTAAAAAATAAATCAACAGAAAGCAGCAGAAGAAAATCCAAGAATGAAAACGTTCAAATATAAAAGTCCTACAAATTACATGTGATGGCTTATCAAACATCAAAAAATTAAATATAAATGCTTATAAATTTGCCAACACATTTGAACATAAGTCCAAAAGGAATGCTACCTGGAAATAGGTAAATATTTCACTGAGTTTATGTCTTGAGATTAGATGAGCAATGGGTGTATTCAAGGGTCGGGAAGCTGCTATCTGATGAGAGGGCAGAGGCATTAGGATAGGATGGAGTGGCAGGAACGGTAAGAAAGATGCAGAGCCGGAGGAATAGACAAGGTTGGGTTACTAGTGCGATAAAGGAAAAGTGATGTCCTTCTATCTCGCCTCGGGCCACTTCCTTGATGTCCCGTCCTTCTTGAGATGTGAAATGTAAGTTGGGCATTGGAAAGTGGGGAGAGGTCACCAGTGATGGCTGCTTCTCCTGTTCCTTCCTGCACACTCTCAGGAGGAGTGTTTAAGAAATGAAAAAGCAAAATTGAATAAACACATCAATGTATACAGTATATTTAGGAAGTAAATTTATTATCAAGAAAGCTTATTACAGTCACATTTTAAGTTCTAATAATAATCATTTATAATTATAGATTAGACTTTTTTCTTAAAAGAGAAATTAAGACAATTCCTGTATCTAAACATTGCTTTTGTAATTAAGCTGACTAAAAAAAAAAAATGCAAAACAAGAATATATTTAAATACATAATCAAAAGTAAAAGTTTGAAGAAAGGACATTTAAGATATATTTCATTGACTTCTTCATCTGTATCTGTAAAGAACTCAATAATATTAAGTTAGTATTTATACAATATATAAAGGCTCATAGAAGCAAAACTGGAGTTTCTTTGGCTTTGTACTTTTAACATTTTCTTTTTTGCTTCTACTTGTTTACTAAAATAAACTTTTGGCAGTCAGTAACATTTTTAATTAACAGAATTATAATATTCATAAGCATAGGAAAGAATTCAGGGTCTTTCTTTTGTATTTTAATCGTTATATATGTGCATGCAGTGTGTGTGGTGATTCTAATTGCCTGATCGGCATCATGTACTGATCCTGTCATTGAAAATTTTTACTTGGTGATCTTCTTCTAATTTATATTGGAATATCTTTCTTGATGAGCTTTTTGGAAAACTCAGTGTAAATGTATAATTCATAATCCTATTCATAAACTAAATATTAATTGTGTTTTAAAGTGTTTAATACATTTTTATATAATAAGGATTATAAAAAATACAGCATGTATCATGAATCAATGAACTTCAGACTTTTAAATTACTGGAGCAATGTTTATAGTTAGGAGAGTTGTCATCATGGCTTTAATTCTGTGTTGAAATTATGTGCATTGATTCCTACTCAGTAGACATATTGATTTGCCAAGAAAGCCAAAAAACAAAACAAAACACAAAACTTTGCTCTTTTCCCTGCAATGAATAATATATAATCAAAATTTAGACTGATTTTTTGAGGAATGAAAAAATAAGGACATAGACTTATGGTGTCAAGGTTGCCCGTGTCCCTCTCAATTGCCTTGATGCATAGCCTTGGTCTCTGGGCCAGCAACAACATCTGGGATCTCGTTAGAAATGTAGACTTCCAGGCCCATTGCAGATCCACTGAATCAGAACCTGCAATTACGCAAGGTCCCCGGGTTATGTTTCTGCCAATTAGAGAAGCACTGTGGAGAAAGAGAGAGGGAGAGAGAGAAGGGGAGAAAGGGGAGAAGAGAGGAGAGAGTAGATGGGGGAGACTATGGGGAGGAGGAGGAGACCAGGGGAGAAGAGAAGAGAGAGATAGAGGAGGGCTAGGTGGAAGAAGGGAGGGGCAAAGGGTGGAGTGGATGGGGTAGGAAGATTGGAGAAGGATTTCAGGAGAGGAGGGGGGAGAGGAGGGCTTGTAGATGCTGCTGTATTTTTTTTAAATTCTCAGATGCACGATTTTCACATTTAAATGTCACACAGCTCAGTATGTAATAATGTTTGTCCTTGCTGTGCTAAACTTAATTAATGTCCTTAGAGTAAATTCTTTATTAACTTGACATTTAAATGCCTTTTAAAAGGTTACATAAGATTTGGCATTGAAACGATAAGAATGTGTAAACAGAAAAGCACAGGAAGAGAGTAATGAGATGCAGTTTGATATTTGTGAGGCATGTATTTGTTGTCTGAGTAATGAAACCAATGCTATACTTTCTTGCAATGGAAAAAATGTAGACACCCATAAGTAAAAGCAGCTGCATTTTTTTTGTTGTTACTGAAATATATAGGAAAGTTTTGTTCCTTGTGGAAAGCAATATACAGAAAAGGTGAAAAAAATTATAAAATGTCTTGGAAAATAGAAAGAAATTTCAAAGTCATGAGATGTATGACCCAGTCCTACATGACACATGCCTCCTGGCAAGACCAGAAACATTGTTTAATTGGATAGGTTTTCTTCTTTCTTAGTGCTACCTAAAATAATGTCATCTAAGATTAGATGAAAAAGCATAATATATGTACACCACTATTTTTTTAAATAGTGGGAAAGTAATCTTTTCATATATTTTATTAATTTAATTTAATTTAATTTAATTTTTTGAGTTGGAGTCTCACTCTGTCACCCAGACTGGAGTGCAGTGGCCGCTCCCGGCCACTGCAGCCTCGACCTGCTGGGCTCCAGCGATCCTTCCACCTCAGCCTTCCAAGTAGCCGGAATTACAGGCATGCGCTACCACGCCCGGCTGATTTTTTGATTTATTGTGGAGATGAGGTCTCGCCGCCCAGGCGGGTCTCGAACCTCGGGCTCAGGCAATCCACTCACCTCAGCCTCCCAAAGGCGCGGGATTACAGGCTGAGCCACCGAGCCCGGCCTTTTAATATATTTTATTTAAATTTTTTTTTATTTTAAAGATGTGAGATACTATTCAGGACTATATATACATTTGGACATCATATGCCACTACTTATTTATTTATAAAAATTTAACTCTCCACCTTCTCAGCTTTTAAAAGACACTTGAGGATTTTGTTCTTCTATTTGTCTATAACAACCATTCTAAATTTAAAAGACCGGTGGATATATGAAATAAATTAAGTACTGCTTGCAATGATAAGGAAATAGCTATCAGGATTAGCGCTAAAGAAGTATATCGGAGAAATTAATTGCACTATTCATGCATTGTAATTTTCCTATTGTAAGAGATACCTTGACATAGTAAATTCACATTTTTCTCATTTTATCAAAATGACATAAGAATATATAATAGCTACTATAACACAACGAAAAAAATGAAGAAAGTATTAGTGACATTGAATCAATCAATACATTTTCATTGCACACCATTGTGTCAAATGCTACACTAAGCGTTGCTGTAAATGTGAAGAATGACAATATATCAATAATATAATGATGCTATTTATTTCAGGTTTTTGAACTTCAAATTATTCTTTGTAGTATGATAATTAAATCTTAGGTGATATTTAATATTTGCACTTGTCATGCACAGTGCTTATGCTATGCATTATTTGTATAACTTTTTAACCTACATTCCACTTCAAAAATCATTGCATTTTAACATTCCACAACAAAAATCATTGCATTTTAATTAATTAATGGTTTATTTAGGACATCATCAGTTTAACTTTCCACAAAGAACTTTACTGCCATTCTTTGAATAACAGAGAAATTTTCTCCTCTGGCACATACCTAAAGAGAACAGAGGAATAACTTTACTAGGAAAATTACCTTATTTCCAAAATAAATGGTAGGCAAAGAATTATTCTGAAAGTATCTAATGCCTAGGCTTACAGTCATATAAACCTTTGTTAAAATTAAAGGACAGTTGTTATTTTCAATCATATTAGTCTTTTCATTTAAACATCACTAGACATTTATATGGTTAGTCAAAGTTAATGGCTTTCATGCCTTTTACCATTCCAAGATTTTTAAAATCTATCATGAAGGATAATCACAGCATGACAGATTGGCAATGTGCTTTATAAATGTCATCTTTATCCCTTTACTTTAAAAAAGAGATATTCTGGATTGCCAAAAACGATCCTTTTTCAATATAAACAAAGTAAAAGTTTTCCTTAGTAGAATAGTAGAATAGCTTGTCTATTTTTTACTGGGAAAATAAATCTTAATTATATGGTTCACATATTTAAATCCTTTATTCTCCTCGTTAAAATTTGGTATGAGACGCAATGGTTCACCTGCAGAATTTTAGGAGGACAAATGTGACTTTGGCATGATTTCCTTCACTATGTGTGGAAAACACCCTGGTGGGATGAAAACACCAGTGAGGAGATTTGCTTACATAGCACTCACATCTCCCGATCAGGGGATGGTATTTAGCATCTTTTTATGCTTATTGATGATTTGTGTATCTTGTTTGGTGAAATGTCTTTGGAAATCTTTTTCCCATTTTTAAATTGTGTCGTATTTATTGTTGAATTATAAGAGGTCTTTATAGTGTGGATACGAGTCCTTTATCAGATACACGATTTGCAAATATTTACTTTCATTGAATGTGGACTTTTTTTCATTTTTTGATGATGTTCTTTGATACACAAATGTATTCAATTTTTATGAAGTCCAATTTATCTACTTGTAATCTTATCCCTTGTGCTTTTGGCATCATATTTAAAAACCATTGCCTTATTCATTGTCATAAAATTTTAATCCAGTGTTTTATTCTAATAATTATATAATTTTCATTCTTATATTTAGGTTTATAATAAATATTTAGTTAATTTCAATACATAGTGTGAGATAGGGGTTCAACTTTATCTTTCATGTGGATATCCAATTGTCTCAGCACTGTTTTTTAAAAAGATAATCTTTCCTCATTGAAATTTTTGCACTTTTATTGAAAATCAGTTGATTATAAGTGCAAAGGCTTATTTCTAGATTCTCAAGTCAAATCCATTGTTCTATATGTTTATCTTTTTTTTTTTTTTTGAGTTGGAGTCTCACTCTGTCGCCCAGACTGGAGTGCAGTGGCCGCTCCTGGCCACTGCGGCCTTGAAATGCTGGACTCCGGCGATCCTTCCGCCTCAGCCTTCCAAGTAGCTGGAATTACAGGCATGCGCTATCACGCCTAGCTGATTTTTTTATTTATTGTAGAGATGAGGTCTTGCTGCCCAGGCGGGTCTCGAACCCGCGGGCTCAGGCAATCCACTCACCTCAGCCTCCCAAAAGCGCGGGATTACAGGCTGAGCCACCAAGCCCGGCTGTCTATATGTTTATCTTTATGCCAGTACTACACTGTCTTGATTATAGTAGTTTGTAGTAAAATTTGAAATTCAGTAACATGAATCTTCCGACTTTGTTTTTCTTCCACAAGACTGCTTTGGCTATTCTAGATTCCTTGAATTTATACAAGAATTTTTGAACCAGTTTGTTGATTTTGCCAAAAACATCTGGGATTTTTGGTAGGAATTGCATTAAAGTCAATAGTTCAACTTATGAATATTAAATATTAAGTCATCTGATCCACGAAAATGGGATTTATGTCCTTCATTGTTTATTTCAACAGTGTCCTTAGGAATGTTCCAGGTTTAATTCAGGTCAAGGGATAAAGTCAAGGTTCAGAGAAGAAGTTTAGAATATAGTAGATTTACTGGTGACTAATCATGAGTTTCATAGGGTATAGTTTAAGGGTCTCAGGAAATGGGAAGTGATGTCAGATGGTTCATAAAATGAAATATATGGAGCTATGATTATCCAGGAGTAGAATAAACATTGAGAAATCTGTGTTGCTTGTGGTGGCTAAAATAGAGACAAAAGGCTTGACAAGCTTAGTCTTGATGTTTGGCAGGAAGATGGTGGTCAGCTTGTGAGTACTGGAGAGAAGATAGAAGAAAGTCATGTTTTCCAGGAGCATATGGAATTTTGTGTCTCTCACTTAACTCTTGCAGAAGAAAAGTTGAAGGCAACAAAAGTCTTTTGCAAGCAGGTGGTAGTTGGTTCCCTCTTAACACTGTCAGTGTAGCTTGCCAGAGTATGATAACACTGTAAAATTATCCTACTCCTTTGACTATTTCTTCATGCTCTCATTAGTGATCTCTTATATCTCAACATGTCCCCCAAATATTGGTGTGTTACACATTTAAATATTAATGTCCACCCATGAGCAAAAAGAAATCTGAACTTGGGGAACCAATAATGATATGTGAAGGCATATTAATGATAAATATTAATGAGTTTTTTTTTTAATGTCTCCACATTTCCTCCATTTGAGCTATGAGTTATGAGGGCCATCATTGCCTTCGGGTGTTGTAGATAGTTGTCAAATTGGAATGCTTAAATATTTTCTGTTTTTTATATGTCAAAAAAGTACATCTACTTTTTTTGTTGTATTGCTTGTTGGTTTTTAATCTAAAAGTCAGGCTTTTAGACCTAACAAATAAAGACTTTGGAAGTATATGAGATTATGGAGACTATTACAAGACTTATGGTGGGTAGGAGAGAGAGAGAGAGAGAGAGAGAGAGAGAGAGAGAGAGAGAGAGAGAGAGAGAGAGATGGAACCAATGCTAGAGAGTTAGAAACACTATGTTTTTGATGCTACATCCTGTCCTTTCCCTTTCCCCCCCAAACAGGTGATGACACCTCTCCTCTGCATTTAAGTTTAGATATGCAGTGCATTTCTTTTGAGGTTTAAAATGGGGAGATGAGCCCCCTGCAGGGAACTTTCCTTTGTGCATCAGCTACTTTGAAACTGCCTCTATGGCCTGAAAGAGCCAGAGCCTCATAATTCTACAGGCAGGCAGGGGTGTAGGAGAGCATTCAAATTTTCCTCTGCACGTATCATTTTCAGCTCTGAAGTAGGGTACAAAAAAGACCTTATGTGAAGGATGCTGGTGGACCCACAGAGGACTCTTGTCCAAGAAAAAAATGAGTTGGCAGCAGAAAATGCAGGTTGGACCCTCTGGCAGGAATTGGATAAGGACACAGTTTTCTTTCTGACACAATGAAGTGAAGTGACTTGATCTGTGGGCAAGTTGAGAACAATTGTACATCCATAAAAGCCAGAATGTAGAGACTCTGTCCAAAATATATACACTTTACCATGGGCATTATGTTACTTCAGTGTCCAGTAAGAAGAGATAACACTCAGAGAGGAGAGGTGGAAAATCCTTGCTGAATCGGAATTTTAAACCTGATGTAAATGAGATTGATTGAAATTACTTGGAAGTGACTTCATTGAGTTTTCTACTTAGGAAGCTCAGAAAAGAAAATAAATTTTGTTATAGAAAATGTAATGGTAGACTTTTATAACTCCTGTGGTTATGACCTTTATACCAGTGTTAAATGTATGTGGGTAGTCATGGGATTGAGATTTCTCAGAAATTCATTTTTTAGGAAGAATATTAAGAATTAAACCATGATGTTGAGAGGTCAAATAAAATAAAAGTTGCAAAGTTTCTATGGGTATATCAAAAAGAGGTCACTCAAGACCTTCAAAAGACAGTTTCAGGAGCACAGAAAAGGTAAAAATTAGACTGCAGGACTGAAAAGTGAATTCAAAGTGAAAAAAAAAATATTGCTACTACAGACTTCTCCATAATTAAATTTGGCTATGAAGGTGTAAAAAAGATTAGAGGAGAATAAGAATGTCCAAGGTCTTTGAGTTCAATATATGTTTTAAATTTTGGTGGAGAATTTAGCATGTTCTAGTGATGATCGTTGGAAGGTAGTAATGATCTGAAAGTTGAAGATAGAGAAGGTTAGTAAACAAGATTTGTGCTAAAAAAGAGGGATGAATCTTTATTTTACTTTAAAGATGTGGGGTACAATTCAGGGTTAAGTATACAAATGCTCATTATGTTCATTATGCAGGTACCCTTGTTGATGACGTGTGCCCCTCCCTCTCCTGGCGATTCCCACTACTGCCAATCTCACATCCCCTATCCCTGGCAGTTTTCAGTTACTGCCAACATTTTTCTTACATTACCTCAGTATCATAGTAAGTATAACAATAGTTGTTCAGGTCTGCTATGAGTGAGAACATGTGATTCTCAGTTCTTTGTTTTTGTGATAGATCGCTCAGTGTTATAGACTGTAAGTCCATTCAGGTTGCTGTGAAGTTCATGATTTTGTCCTTTA
This sequence comes from Cephalopachus bancanus, assembly GCA_027257055.1. NCBI lineage: Eukaryota > Metazoa > Chordata > Mammalia > Primates > Tarsiidae > Cephalopachus > Cephalopachus bancanus. Next base: position 1,026,208 of record JAPVLO010000030.1, on the reverse strand, counting down.
TGGCTTTTTGTCATATGAGGGATGAATCTTAGACAAAAAGAGAGCAATGTGTAGTTATGCAAAGCAGCACATTCAGTGGTTTGGTAGTTGAATGCTTTTTTCTTTAATATAATTTCTCTGTAGAAAAGAAATTGATTCGAGGGTTTCAGGAGAGTCTTCTAATCCAGAAAATTGGAATCAAAGGCCTTGAACACTCTTATTCTCCTCTAATCTTTTTTACACCTTCATATTTTAGGAAGAAGATTAAGAATTAAACCGTGATGATGAGAAGCCAAATAAAATAAAACTTGCAAAGTTTCTATGGATTTATCAAAAATCCATAGAAATATACTATACTCCTTAGAATATACTATAATTCAATTGCTACAATTTAAAAAATAATTTTAAGTCTTTATTATAGTTTTTCATTATGAAATGTAATGCCAATACCGGAAAGCACATTGAATGTGACTATCAAGCGAACACCAATGAACCATAAACCATCACTTTGTTAAACCATAAAGCACAGCCAACACCTTTGATGTTCTTTGTGTGTGTCTTTATTTTCTTGCACCCTCCTTTGTCTCTAGAAGCAACTGTAATTACTTTTTGTTTTCTTTATAGCTTTATCACCTGTGTTGCATCCTTGATGAACATATTTTAGGTTTGCTTGTTTCTGAACATGTACAAAGGAAGTTTTAAAATAGCATGTATTTTTTTATGAGTTGACGCTTTGATTTTTTTGATATCAATCTCCACACTTTGTGTGCAATTTATTCATAGAATTGTGGCTTTTTTTTCCTATCTTTTCAGAGTTTATTGATGAACAGATGCTCTTAATTTCTACACAAATTCATCAATAGTTTAGCTTAAAACTTTCCTTCTACTTAAAGGTTATAAAGATATTCTGCAATATCATATTCTAAAAGATTTTAGTTTTATCTTTTACATTTGAGTGGATGACAACAACTGATTTTGTTTAATAATGAGTAGAAATCCAATTTTTTTCATATTTATAACCAATTTTTGTAGTATTACTAATGAGAAAACTGCAATTCCAACTCTTTCATACATTGTGTCTATATGCATGAGAATGTTTTCATATTCTTTCTTCTGTGCCATTGGTTTAAAAATTTCTTTTTTATAATACTATGTTGTTTTAGTTAGTTTGTAGCTTTATAATAACTCTTGCGATCTCCTACGATAGGTCCCCCAAATAGGAGTTTCTTTAAGGGTCTCTTGATTTTTCCAGGCCCTTTGACTTTATCTGTTAGCATAAAAATTATTTTGTCAATTTTAAACAAAAGCTAATGGGATTAATTTCATGAATTGCTTTCAATATATAATTGTATTTACATTATCAACTTTTCCACTCCATGAACATAGGATCTGCCGTTATTGAAGTCTACTTTTTTAAAAATTAAGAAAAAAAGATGTATTGGCCAGAGCAAAAGGGTAAGTAGAATTAGGCAGTAGCATTTTTGAGATCTTTAGTTAAGTTTTATAAACTTCCCCACATAGGTCATGCATTTCTTTTGTTGCTTTCCTCACCTCTAAAGTCTTGATATTTTTTGGTGAAAGGGATTATTAAAAATACTGTTTTGGAACATTTAAATTTTGGGTGAAATTTACCTACAGTAAAACATACACAACTTGAATGTACAGCTCATTAAAATATTACATTTTTATATCTCCATGTATCCACTTGGCCCCAAGACACAAAACAACTTCCTCCTCCCCCAGAAATATCATCAGTTTTCCAAAGTATTTATACCTTATATGCACTTACTAGTTTTAGTTCTAGTAAGTTCCACGACTTTATCAACATATGATGCCACCAGATTTTTTAAAAGTCATGGTGGTGAATGTGTAGATGTAATTCCTTGTAGTTTCAATATCAATTTTATGGTAAAGATGTTGATAAACTTTTCACAAGTTTGCTGACCATTTAGTTATATTCTTTGAGAAATAGCACTTCAACAGCCAAAGTCATATTTAAAGTGAAAGTCAGCCATGACAGTACTCTGCTGAAAACACTCGATGTCTTCCCATTGTAAGGCAGAGTAAAATGCAAAAGTCCTTACCAAAGTGCAGTGGCTGCATACCTTTTGTCCTCATCGTTTTACTTCTTTTTCTCTTGCTCACTCAATCTAGCCACATTAGTTTTCTGGCTCCCTCCCCTCCAAAGTTGGATTGCTCTTTCTTATTTCAAGTATTTGCACTTATAATTCCCTCTTGTTGGAGTATTCTTCTCTTAAAGTTTGGTATGTCTCCCTATCCTTCCACTCAACTCGCTGATCAACCCTCACCTGCTCTGTAAAGACTTCTTTGGCCATTCAATCTCATATAGGCTTTTTTTCACTCTGCTTCTCTTTCCTAACTTAACTTGCTTAATGTTTCTCCTTCAAATTTTAAAAATATCTATATTTTACGATAAATTATTTGTTTATTGCCTGGAGGCACCTACAGAAGAGTAGGTGAATGAAGAAAGGAACCCTACTACCATAGTTGCTTGCCTTCAGTACTTCTATCACATGCATGATTTGTGATAGCCACTCAAAAATTTTCATTATATAAATGAAGAAATAAGGAAGATAGCAAGGATAACTTCCTGGCCATTAGATAAAAGTCGTTGACACTGACTTCCTCTTACACACTGAACAACCACAGACTAACAATTTTTAAAATTTAAACAGACCATATATGAGAGAGAGCAATCTGTGTAAGTATACGATTAAAGTCCTTTCTCTGATTTGTTAAGAAGAACCAGAAAATTCACTTCTATACTGAATAACAGCAGGTCCTCAAAGGATGTCATTTCACTCAACATCCTTTCATTGTAACGTTGACAGGAACAAAAAAGAATAAGTTCCCAACTGGGGCCACTGTCTGGAGTTTGCTGTTCTCTTCGTGTCTGCGTGGGTTTTTCTGGGTGATTTGGTTTCCTCTCACATCACAAGGATGTGCATGTTAGGTGAACTGGCATGTCTGCACTGCCCCAGTGTGAGCGTGTGCGTATAAATGTGCTCTGCAATATGATGGCATCCTGTCTAGGGTGGAGATGCTCTGGCTACCTGTGAGCCTCAAATAGAATATGACAATTGGAAAGTGAATTAATAAATAAACGAATGAATAAAGACAAACTATTGTAAGATAAAAATTGTAAAGTATATGATAATCATACAAATGCACAAAAATAAACAGTGCTGTAGAAAACTACTCAGCAAACACTCTATATTGATTGTTGTATTTTAGCTGTGTGGTGATAGAAAATGTTTCCACAGTTTTTGATTTGCAAACATTTATTTATTGATTAATCCGCCAATATGACTGCCATCACCCACTGGTACACCAAAAATTGTGTAAACGTTTTATTTATTTATTATAAAGATGTGAGACACAATCAATCTTCCTTAAATGTATTTATAGTTCTCATTTATTTCAGAGTTTGACATTAGAAGTGTTTTGTGTCTTTATTTAGAACTTAGTGATGTTTTTGTTATATCATATGGCATAGTAACTTAACTATTGTTTCTTCTAACATTTAGCCTATGGTAAAATTCATTATATACTTTGCTTAAAACCACAGTTTCCAAAAACCTATCTAAGACATTGAGTGAGGACTTGCTATATATATTATTAGCTGATGTTTAAGCTTTGTGTCAAATTATCTGTGAATGTGCCCCAAATCTTTAACACAGCACTATGTTTTAAGGTTTTTTTTTTGTTAATTTAGCACTTGCTTTTTCCCCATTATGATTATTTACTCATTTATTTTCTGCTGAATGCCACTGTAAGGTACTTCCAATGAGAATGGACATCTTGTTGTTGTCTATGCCCATGTTACCAGCATGCCCAACAGATCCTGACACAGAGATAAAAAGTTCTTTCTTTTCTTTTTTTTTTTAAGTTAGCAAGTTGACATTTATTAGAAGATAGGAAAGCTCCCAGCAGCAGGAGGGAACTCAAAAGAGGTTTACCCAAAAGTTCTTTGCTAAAAGAATATTTTTGGAGTAGAGCTCACAGAATAACAATGTGAGGTCTTATTCCTTAGATATGTTACTTAGTCTATGATTTGCTATTTTGTAGACTCAATGAGTTATTTTTAGACGAGTGGCAAATGGTGTGATACCATACATAATTCACATGATGCAAAAACAAATGAAGACATTAAAGTTAGGAAAGCCAAACAGAAAACAATGACCTTGACTGCAAAACAATAATTGTTGAGCAAAAATAGTAAGTTGCAAAATAATATAGAACATATTACATGCCTTGTTTATATACATTTTTAAACATTATATAACCCTACTATATCTTGTACGTGCCATATGGATGCATACTAAAATTATAGAAACAAGCCAGGGAATCAGACACATAAACTTCAGAATGGCTTACATTTGGAGTGGGATAAAGGAGACTTGAATAGTTAGGGAAAACCAGCAGACTTGGTAAGACTGTAGTTTATTTGTTTTACTGCAAAGAACTAAAGTCATCATGGCAAGATGTTTATGTTTGTACAATATAAATGGTAGGTAAACAAATCTTTAAAAAATGTATTTGTGTTTAAATATCCCAAAGGAATATGTTTCTACTTTTAGTTATTGAATTTATAACTTAATACAGAGTTGAACCATATGCATACATATTTTATCGCTCACATTTTTTTTCAGAAAACAATTGAAAGGGCACCCTCAGAGTTCTCTTCATACTTACTGTTCTTCCCACAACCACATTCAAAATGCAAATAAAAACCAAGGATTTCATTGTAAGAATTCATTCGTCCCTTTCATTATAGATATCTCTGTGAAGAAAATGAAATTTATATTTGTAGGAAGTAATCCGACAATAGAAACTATGAATGGAAGTAAAATAAGTAAAGGAAATTAAATTGTCTCATTTGTCCAAGATATTTTACATAGATTTCCTTATTTTTTTTTCCTGAAACATCCCACTTATTATCCACTTAAATTAGAGAAAACAAGTTCCTTGGGCAAGGCCACGTCACTAGAAAGTGACTTTCTCCAACCTAACTGTATATTTTTTGAAACTACCATTACTTAATTTCAGGCTTGCTTACTTTAAAGAGTTACTTTCTATCCCTATAGAAAATGCTATTCTCTCAGGGTACAAAATAAATGTGCAAAAGACAGTTGCATTCTTATACACCAACAATAAGCAGGCAGAAAACCAAATAAAAAGCACAATCCCATTCACAACAGCCACAAAAAAAATATGAAATACCTCAGCATTTTCCTAACCAAGAAGTGAAAGAGCTTTGCAGTGAGAACTACAAAACACTGCTCAGAGAAATCCAAGAAGACATAAACAAATGGAAATATATTCCATGCTCATGGATAGGAAGAATCAACATTGCTAAGATGTTCATCTCACCAAAGACAATCTACAGATTCAATGCAATACCCATTAAATTACCAACATCATTCTTCTCAGACCTGGAAATGACAATACAGAAATTCATATGGAAACATAAACAATCAAAAATAACCAAAACAATCCTAAGCAACAAAGAAACAAAGCAGGAGGTATCACACTTCCAGACTTCAAACATTGCTATAAGGCTACAGTAATCAAAACAGAGTGGTATTAGTACAAGAACAGGCATATAGACCAATGGGACACGGTAGAGATTCTGGAAGCCAAGCCTCAATTTCTCAACTAACTCATCTTTGGCAAAGCCTTCAATAACAATACTGGGAAAGGAGAACCTATTCCATAAATGGTGCTGGGAAAACTGGCTGATCACATGTGAAGATTGAAACAGGAACCCTACCTATCAATACATAAAAATTAACTCTAAATAGATCAAAGACTTAAATGTAAAACCTCAAACTATAAGAATCTTAGAAAATACAGGTGACATTCTTATGGAAATTGGCACTGGCAACCAGTTTCTATTCAGAACCCTAAAGGCCAATACCTTAAGAAATAAGATAGACAAGTGGGACCTCTTCAACTAACGAGCTTCTGCAAAGCAAATGAAACCATCAAGAGAGCAGGTAGACAGCCCACTGAATGGGAAAAGATATTTGCCAACTGTATATCTGACAAAGGCCTAACATCTAGGATCTATAAGGAACTCAGACACACCAAAAAGAAAAAAACAAGCAGCCCTATTCAAAAGTGGGCAAAAGACATGAATAGACACTTCTCAAAAGAAGATATACGGGCAGCCAAAAGACATATGAAAAAGTGCTCAGCCTCATTAGTCATCAGAGAAAAGCAAATCAAAACCACATTGAAATACTACCTAACCCCAGTAAGAATGGGCATCATTAACAAAACAAACAACATCAGATGTTGGTGAGGATATGGAGAAAAAGGAGCACTTCTATGCTGCTGGTGGGAATGCACACTAGTGCAATCTCTTTGAAAGACAATGTGGTGATTTCTGAAAGAACTAGAAATTGACCTTTCATATGACCCAGCAATCCCCCTACTTGAAATATGCCTAGAGGAATGCAAATCATTCTAAAACAAACAAACAAACAAACAAACAAACAAAATGCCTGCACACACATGTTTGCTCCAGCTCTTTTCACAATAGCAAAAACATGGAACCAACTATGCTCCCCATCGAAACTGGACTAGATAAAAAAATGTGGTACATATACACAATGGAATACTATGCAGCCATAAAGAAAGACAAACATATGGACTTTGCAGTAACTTGGATGGATTTAGAGTCTATCACACTCAGTGGTCTATCACAGAAACAAAGAACAGAGTACCATATGTTCTCACTCATAAGTGGACCTTGAACAATTATCATAATACTATAAGAAAAGGTTTGGCAGTAGTGGGAAAACTGTCAGAGGATGTGGTAGGATAGGTAGTTGAGGGAAACTGCTAGTGGAGGGAAGGGCACACCTCATCAACAAGGGTACCTGCATAATGAACATTTGTATACCTAACCCTGAATTGTACTCCACATTTTTATAATAATAAAAAAATTAAAATTAAAAAAGTTTCTGCAAATGTATCTTAATATTGATCAAGAGAAATAACTCAAAATAATTTATACAGTAATATTTATTTGAATAAAGTTCAAAAATAAGCAAAACTGAATGATATTATTTTCTGAAATGCAACGGATGTAGTAAATTATAATGAAAATAGAATTATCTTAACTCATTAGATAGTTTTAACTCTACTGTTAAGGAAGAAGGCAGATTAATAAAGGTATAGTAAATAGTATCTGAGGTAATGAAAATGTTTTATAACTTGATGTGAAATTTCTAAATAGTTGTAGTTACATGTGTGTTTACTTTATGATTACTTATGATAACACACATTTGTATGGAATATTTTCATAGACCTCAACAAAAAAGTGCCTTTATTTTTTTTACATACAGATTTGTTTATTTTAAAGACGTATAGCCAGGGATGGTGGCGCATACCTGTAGTTTCAGTTCCTAGGAGGCTGAGGCGGAAGGATCGCCTGAGCCCAACAGGTAGACGCTGGGGTGGCCATGAACTTGCCACTGCACTCCAGCCTGGGCGACAGAGTGAGATTCCAACTCAAAAAAAAAAAAAGAAAGAAAGAAAAGATGTGGGGTACAATTCAGGATTAGGTAAATAAATTGTTATTTTACAGTTAAACGTTGGATCTTCCTTTGGTCCTCACTTCTCCTGGTTTGAGATGAGGTACCCTTATTGATGTGATGCCCCCCCCACTCCTGGTAGTTTTCTGCTACTTCCAATCCCTTTCTTAAAGTATTATGGTAAATGTCCAGGGTCTGCCTATGAGTGAGAACATGTGGTATTATTATTTGCTCTGTTTATAGATCACTGAGTATGTCAGACTCTAAATCCATTCAAGTTGCTGCAGAGTCCATGTTTGTTCTTCTTTATGGCTGTGTAATACTCCATCATGTATTATGTACCACATTATTTTTTATTCAGTTCAGTTTTGATGGGTAGCACAGTTGGTTCCATGTTTTTGCACTATTGTGAATAGTGCTGCAATAAACATGCGTGTGCAGGTATCTTGTTTATAAAATGATTTGAGTTCCTCTGGGGATGTTCCCAGAAAGAGGGATTGTTGGGTTGTATGGAAGTTCCACTAGAAAAAGAGTGCCTTTAAAATGTGTATATAATCAACAATATTTGGGGGCTGAGGCAAGATGATAGCTTGAGGCCAGGAGTATGAGACTCTGTCTCTAGAAATTAAAACTAAAAAGAAAAACACCAATAATTTTGAAAAATGGAATGTAGTAAAAGAGGAAGATAAAGTAATTGAGGAAGTTTCCCATCTTCTCGTTTGGATAAAATTTCTGTCTTTCAAACTTGATCCTTTTTTTTTTTTTTCACTTTTAGCAGTTTGTTCTTCACAATGGAAATGACATCAACTCAAAGTGTTAATATTAACTTTAACACAATCTAACCCTTCTCATTGCAGGCAAGAAAGAAATAATGAACACTAAACTGAGAACTAAAATATTATTGTGATGATATACAACTCAAATTTTATGCTCTCACAACTGATGGGGCAGAACATTTTATAGTACTTTGTATGATAAAATGTCATGTTTAGTTAAAAATGACAAAATTTTCTTGGAATATATCTTTTTTTCACTCCATGAAAAACTCAACAAAAGACAATAATATTAATGTGATACCTACACCATAGTGTTCCATTAGCAGTTGTGATTTAATAAGAATATGTAGCATCTTTATATTTACATTTTGGTTAATCTTCTTCATATTTCTGTTATTTTTATCCACTCATATTTATAAATTCTTCTATAAGTCTTCAGCTTATACCAGAGAAAACAGCCTGAATCTTGAGAACATTAAAGTTGACTACAATGTGTGATCACACATTTATTATAAAATATTTAGAAGTGAATATTGAATATATCAGAAAGAAAGATCCTATTATTGGCATCAGTTTAAGATTATTAACTAAGTCAAATTAAAATTAGTCCATACTTGACTCTGGAAGATAGAAGTAAACTTATCTCAAATTAACAATTTTACTAAGATAGCTTCTCATTTTTTCTTGAGAACTATGACTTCTTGGCTACATATAATATTAATATTCTGGAGCAATGTAGGGTACAGAGAAAAATTATATATATATAAGAGGTATTTTCAAGAAATTATTTAAAACTGAAAATATGCTGAATGTTTGCAAGAATGTTTTCTTCTTTAATTATTTTCTTTTTTTTCTTCCCTATTTTCTTCCAAAAATTTTTGCTGATCACCCACTATGTCCCAGGTTGTGTTCTAGACCCTGATGATAAAGTAGTGAATGAGACACAGAAATACCTGCCTTTACAGAGCATATATTTTTGTGAAGAATGAATGAAGCCAACAATAAAAACAATAAACAAATAAATACAGAGCTAAAAAGAGATAGGAACAAATATTATGAAGAAAAGAAGTCAATAATAGAACAAAAAGCAATGGAGCTGAGAAAGGGGGACTTATTTAGAGTGTTTAGGAAAGGCTAATTTGAAATGTGATATTTACATGAGTGAAATAAAGTGAAAAAGAATCCAGTCATTTGTAAATCAGGACAAAGCTTCTTGGATAAGATCGAATGATACAAATTTGAAAAAAGAAAGTAAGTTGTTGTTATCTGGAACTTAGAGTGGCAGAAAATGAAGTCAGATAAGCCATTAATTAGACCAGGTAAATCTTGTGTTCATGGATTAGCATATATTCTATGTTAAAAGAGGAGACATCAGAGATTTTTAAGACAGAAGCGATCTGACATGAATAATTGAGTTAGCATCTGATTTTGACTATTCATTGTGTATGTGTGAGAAATTTGGGTTGCATAAAGGTAGAAGCAGGTAGAACAGGTAAGAAGGTATTCCATTATTCCCATGAGGGATGACGACAGCTGGAGCTGGTCTTGAAGCAGTGGAGGTTAGAAATGTTAGGATTAAGGATTTATTTTGGAGGCAAATAAAACTGAATTGGCTGATAGAGATTGATTGTATGCTAGGGATAAAAGATAGATTAAAAACTACAGATTTTACATTTGAACAGCCTGTGAAGTCATAGTTAGCATCATTAGTTAATGTGTTGTTTGCTGTAAGTTAAACATAGAAGTTTTACTGCTTTGTGACAAAAAATTCCTTGACTATATATAATGTTTGTTTAGTAAAAATTTCTGTTGTATTTAAAACCAATGCTCATGAAAAATTAAAATAGGACCCCTACCTATCACCATACACAAAAATTAACTCTAAATGGATCAAAGACCTAAATGTAAAACCTCAAACTGTAAGAACCTTAGAAAATGCAGGAGACACTCTTATGGAATTTGGAACTGGCAACCGATTCCTGACCAAAACCCGTAGTGCCCAGGCCATAAGGGATAAGATAGACAAGTGGGACCTCATTAAACTGACAAGCTTCTGCAAAGTCAAAGAAACCATCAAGAGAGCAGAGAGACAGTCCACAGAATGGGGGGAAGAATATTTACCAACTGTATATCTGACAAAGGCCTAACATCTAGGATCTACAAGGAACTAAAATGCGCCGAAAGGGAAAAAAACAAACAGCCCCTTTAAAAAGTGGGCAAAAGACATGAATAGACACTTCTTAAAAGAAAATATATCAGACACATGAAAAAGTGCTCAGTCTCACTCATCATTAGAGAAATGCAAATCAAAACCACACTGAGATACCACCTAAACCCTGTAAGAATGGCCATCATTAATAAACAACAGATGTTGGCGAGGATGTAAAGACAAAGGAATGCTTCTACACTGCTGGAGGGAATGTAGACTAATACAACCTCTTTGGAAGACTGTGTGGCGATTTCTGAAGGAACTAGAAATTGACCTTCCTTATGACCCAGCAAATCCCCTATTGGGAATATACCCGGAGGAACCCAAATCATTCTACAAAAAAGATACCTGCACACGTATGTTTGTTGCAGCTCTATTCACAATAGCAAAAACATGGAACCAACCTTGTTGCGCATCGAAGCTGGACTGGATTAAAAAAATGTGGTACATATACACAATGGAATATTATGCAGCCATAAAGAAGGACAAATATATGGACTTTGCAGCAAATTGGATAGATTTGGAGTCAATCATACTCAGTGATTATCACAGAAACAAAGAACTGAGTTCTATATGTTCTCACTCATAAGGCGACCTTGAACAATTTTAATGCTGTGTGAAGGCGATTGGCAGTAGTGGAAAACTATCAGGAGAAGGGAGAGTGGGACTGGCAGTTTGGGGAAGCTGCTAGGGGAGGGAGGGGCATGTCTCATCAACAAGGGTACCTGAATGATCCATGTTTGTATACCTAGCCCTGAATTGTAGCCTACATCTTTATAATAATAAATTAATTAATTAAAAAAATAAAACCAATGCTAAAGTCATCCTAAAGTAGTTACCATGATTAAACTCCAGACTGAGCAGAATGATTGCTATTTTAATCTTTCCTACCATAGTTTTTTTAATTTGGCCTTATAACTGTTTGTCTAAGTTATCTGACTGCCTCCTAGCTGTCCTCTCTGAGTTTGTTTTCCCTCTCCAGTCTGTCCTCAATCTCTCTACCTACACTAGATGCTATATTATTAATAACACTAATAGGATCCTGTCACTTTTCTGCTCTATTCACAATAGCAAATTGCTTGTCAAATCATGGTATTGTTATCTATATTTATCTAAAACTAGGCAATAAACTCTTAGAGATAATGATTTTTCAAGTCTCTGGATATTATAATCATATATCTGAAGGATGGTAGATGTACAATTATCATCTGATGAACAATCAAAATGTAAAATCTTCACTTGTTTTATTATTGCCTAAAATGACAATTAGAACAAAAATTTTTATTATTATTTTCTGACTCTTCTAGATTTTATTTCAGTAACTTCAAGTGTCACCTCTAAAGTGCCTATAAGAAATGTTTAATATATATGGATCAAAAATCTGTCAATCTTTATTGATAGAATGATGCAACTGGGCAGAAATAATAGCTTAACAAAAACCTTTATCTATGGTTTTCAATTCTCACATTGTTTCATTTTACATCTTTTTCTGCCTGCCATTTCTAATTGGATATTCTCTGTTACTTTGGTCACTTTAAAACCAGTATAACCAAGCCATCTTGTTTATTTTTCTCTCTAAAAACAAAACAAAAGAAACAACAACAACAAAAAACCAAGCAAGCAAACAAAATAAAGCTAACTCCACATAACAAACAATAATTGATCATCCTCTCTTTTATGTGTTGCCTATTCTCGTTCCACTTTTATTTGATAAAATAATACAGAAACTCTGGATTTTCTTTCACTCCCTTTCCACATTTGGTCTGTCTTATCTAGCCAGTCAACAAATTCTATTTATTTTTTTCTTCTGTGTGTCTTTCTTTCTCAGTATTTCTTTATATTTGTACTATCACCAACCAAGTCTTTCTTAACAGTGTCCTCAGTTTCAGTTTCTTCTTCTAATACAGAATGCACACTGCCTCCATGTCAATCATTGCAAAAATAATATTTTCATTTCATCCTTTCCTGATCAAAAAATTTCTTAGTAGATGTCCAAGACTTGGGTATCTCATTCAACCTCTCATTGGGCATAAGATACAATCCATATTCTCAGGCCACTGAACTCCAGGTAATTTTTCTAGAGTGTCCTTTAAAATGCCTGCAATCAGGACCCCTACCTGTCATCATACACAAAAATTAACTCTAAATGGATCAAAGACCTAAAGGAAAAACCTCAAACTGTAAGAAGTTTAGAAAATACAGGAGACACCCTTATGGAAATTGGAACTGGCAACCAATTCCTATTCAGAACCCCAAATACCCATACCTTAAGAGATAAGATAAACAAGTGGGATCTCATCAAACTAACAAGCTTCTGCAAAGCCAAAGAAAACATCAAGAGAGCAGGGAGACAGCCCACAGAATGGGAAAAAATATTTGCCAACTGTATATCTGACAAAGGCCTAACATCTAGGATCTACAAGGAACTCAAATGCACCAAAAGGAAAAAACAAACAGCCCCATTTAAAAGTGGGCAAAGGACATGAATAGACACTTCTCAAAAGAAGATATATGGGCAGTCAACAGACACATGAGAAAGTGCCCAGCCTCACTCATTATCAAAGAAATGCAAATCAAAACCGCATTGACATACCACCTAACCCCAGTCAGAATGGTCATCATTAATCAAACAAACAACAACAAATGCTGGTGAGGATGTGGAGAAAAAGGAATACTTCTACATTACTGGTGGAAATGCAAACTAGTGCAACCTCGGAAGACAGTGTGGCAGTATTGAAAGAACTAGAAATCGACCTTCCATATGACCCAGCAATTCTCCTATTGGGACTATACCCAGAGGAACTCAAATCATTCCACAAAAAAGATAACTGCACACGCATGTTTGTTGCAACTGTATTCACAATAGCCAAAACATGGAACCAACCATGTTGCCCATTGAAGCTGGACTGGAAAAAGAAAAATGTGGTATATATACACAATGGACTATTATGCAGCCATAAAACATATGACTTCGCAGCAACTTGGATAGATTTGGAATTGATCATATTCAGCGACCTATCACAGAAACAAAGAACAGAGTACCATATATTCTCACTCATAAATGGATCTTGAACAATTATAATACTATAAGAAAGAGATTGGCAGTAGTGGGAAACTGTCAGTGAAGGGGGCGTGGGATTGGCAGTTGAGAGAAACTGCTAGAGGAGGGAGGGAGGGGCATACCTCATCAACAAGGGTAGCTGCATAATCACTGTTTGTATACCTAACTCTGAATTGTACCCCACATCTTTATAATAAAGTTTAAAAAAAGCCTGTCATCTTTTTAAGTAAGTGTTTTCAGTGTTTGGCCATAAGTAGGCCACTTTAAAAATTTTCAAAAATGTACAGGATTATTTTTGAGTAAATGATTCTATAGAATTTAAAGTATTGTACTTTGCAAAAATGAATGAATTTTTAAAATAAATCAATTTGATGCATTTTTTTATGTCTTCTTTTTCCATGCTATAAGGGTATGTCAGTACTTTCCAACTCCAAGTGCACTTTAGAATCACCTGGGGACCACTCAAAAATACCACTGCCCAGACCCTACTAACAAAATTAAAAATTTTGGATGGGATTTGAGGGCAGTGTTTTTTAATAAAGAATTTTAAGATAATTGCAGAAGTTTAGAGTTGAAGGTAAGTTTGGCCTAATAGTCCACAGTAATCAAAATACCTGTTTTTGTTAGTAGGGGAGAGTACTTTGTGCATACTTGGAAGCTATATACTGTTGAATGCAGTTTGCCCTATTTGTATTGTGTTTATTTATTTACAAAGCATTTTAAAAGTTACCACTGTATGCCAGTTCTCTTACATGGTGATTCAGAGGCTGAGCAACTTGGCAGAAATAATAGCTTAAATGTATCAAGAACTTTATATTTGTGGTATCCTCCCTTATGTTAAACAATTTTTAAATAAGTGGAGATTATTATACCTGTTTTTCAGAATCTGAAAGTTTGAGTCTTAGAGAGACTAAGTTATATGCCTAACGTCACGAAGCAAACAGTAGTTAGAGCCAGGACACAGACCTAATATATAATAAACAATCTTTCTGTCTCTAGAACTCAGCCTGTTAACTAGAACCCTTTAAGGACAGGAGCTGCATCTGATCCAGAAGGGCCAAAAAATATACACTTTATGATAATTGTTCAAGTCCACTTAGGAGTGAGAACATATGGTACTCTGTTTCTGTGATAGATCATTGAGTATAATAGACTCTAAATCCATCTAAGTGACTGCGCAGTCCTCATGTTTGTCCTTCTTTATGGCTGCATATTATTCCATTGTGTATATGTACCACTTTTTTTTAATCCAGTTCAGCTTCGATGGAAAGTATGGTTGGGTCCATGTTTTTGCTATTGTGAAGAAAGCTGCAACAAATATTATAAGAAAGGGATTGACATTAGTGGGAAACTGCCGAGGGGGCGGGCATGGGTGGGATTGGCAGTAGTGGGATACCGCCGGGGGAGGGGGAGGCACACCTCATCAACAAGGTTACCTGCATAATGAACATTTGTATACCTAATCCTGAATTGTACCCCACATATTTAAAATAAAAAAACTTAAAAAAACCACAAAACACAATTTGATGACACTGATAATTTTAATATAGTAGAACGAAATATTCTTTAGTAAAGACAGGTTTTCCAGATTTCATTGATTTCTACGCCATATCTAAAAAAGAAAAATAACACATTAGTTGGCACTTCAAGCAAATTTTTTTTCTTTCTTTATAAATTTAATGTTATTTTAAAGAACTATATTAAATGGTAATCTACAAATTTATGCCACAAATTAAATATACTTTCAAAGAATCAAATTTGTTTTCTTCTGTCTTCTTGTAGATATTATGCATTCTTGCAATAATTATGCACTCATAGCAATTGATAATGTATTATTTTAGAAATAATACATTTTTGTTAGTAACTCATTTAAAATGTAATGTTAATTTAATGTTATGATTTATTTGCATACATGTATATGTTAAACAGGACATTTTTTTCTTTGGGTATGAGTTTCAGATCAACATGTTCTTTTGATATTGAATTTTTTAAAGTGTTCCTTCTCTGCTTTAATAGAAAGACTTTTCAGAGAAGTAGAATTTTTTCCTTTACCTATTATGAATTAAGTATTTAACATGTCATAGAAATAAGTACACATGACTACAGAAAATATGAAATTATTATGTCTATCTTATATCTTGAACTAATTCATTAGCCAACATTTTATTTTACATAGCAGTCAAACAAAAACCAAAAGACGATATCAATAGTTAAAGTTTAACCAAAAATTGATATATTTTTATTTCCTTGACAATAGCGGTTAAGTCACACCACCAAGAGTAACTACCACCACGTTTGCTTTTCAATTCTACTTTAGCTTTTGAAGTCACCTCAGGAGAAATTTTGACTTGGTTGATGGTCAAATAAAGCCATATCATTTTTCCATCCAGTGAACACTAAAATTGGAACATCTTTGGGAAGGGCTAAAGAATGAGAACTTGAAATGAAGTAATAAGTTTTCTGCTTAACCCCTGATCAGATGACCACGATAAAATGAGTCCAGTTGAGCTTTTTGTCTTCTGCCCTTCTTTCCAGCAAAGAGTGCATTGAGGAGCAGAGTGGGATGTGTGTGGGCAAGCGATAGAAGGTGAGGACTGGGAGTCTTCAGTTCTAAATTGTTTTCTAAAACAGTGGTTCTCAGTGTGAGGTAAGGATGGTGGCTGAATGGAAAGCAAACAGAATGACCTGTGAGAACTTTGATAGGGCATTTCCATCTATAGTTCAATTCTCTTCTCCCACATGGAAGCTTTTCTTCTATGTTTGTCATTATTATTTTAGAATATTCAAGTCATAATCTATTTGGATCAATTTAAGGAAGAACTTTCTAATTATCCAAAAGTAACCCGAGTTCCTTATATAGAACAATTTCAGGGCTTTTGAGGTCCAATCTATCAGGATGTCTCTAAAACCCACTTTCTCATTTTCACATGATAAAAATACATTTAAAGATAGTTTCAGATGACAACACTTAACCTATTTAATCTGTAATTTCTAGATTTCACTATTATGCATGACTTACAGAAATTAATGCATGGTGCTCTCTTCTCTTGAAAATTTCATTTATTTACCTAAAAGAAAAGGTCATTTTATACATGATCAAATGTACTTCATCTCATAGTATTGGACCTATCTTTTCAGAATAATTTTTCTTCTCTAAGAAGTTGTGACCTGCTGATCTCTTCTTAATTCTTAATTAAAATATTCTATCAAGCTACCCAATTTAGATAACTCATCCAATCACTTCACTCAGTGAAGGTCCTTAGGAAATTCCTTTGACTACAAGATAAAGGTTGGGGTATTTAAAAGTGTTTTCAAGGTCCTTTCTTATCAGGTTCCATTTAAAAAAAATTCTCACTTTCTAACATTTTCTTCTATACTTATGGGAACCATGAGTTACAGGTGAATATATACTGGCAGATGGGCAGCACTTGTACAAAGAATCTACTGAGTAAAAACTTTAGTGTGTGGAGCATTGGAAAACAAGTCTAGCTATTTATGCTTCTCTAGAGCAAATTGTAAACATCCATTTAATTTAATCCTTTGTTAAGTATATTAACAAAAGTCTAGGAAACAACTACAGCAGGATCAGATCAGTGGCAATACACTACAGAAACAATTCATTGATGGATTGAAAATTCCTTTTCTCTTTAGCCTACTCCCAGAATTCAGAGTATTTTCTATGTAGTTTGAAATCCTCCCCCCCGCCTTTTTATAAAATAGTCCAATTTCTGGGCTCAAAACTTAGAGACTAGGTACTTCTTAATATCTTTTTCCAGCTTTTAAAAAATTTTAAAAATGGTGGTTTTAAAAAAAAGTTTAGAGAACTTTGCTTTAGGTCAAGAAGAGTAACAGAAACTGAATTTATTCTCTTGCCTGAAACAAACAAACAATGTGCAAATGTATGAAAAGACGCAGTTTTTCACAATCTAAACGTCAGGCTGTAGCGTATAGGACAGGATCACTAAAAGACAGAAAGAAAAGTAGGTGGTCTCTATGATTGTCCTAGCCATACTGCCTGGAGCAAGATTCCAGGGCTTAGTTGAGATGGAAAACAAGAACAAAAACAGGCAGCAGATACTGTAGACTCCCTAGAAGTCCAGGGTCACCAGAACAATATCTGGTGCTCACACAGGGCAGGCTAAAGTTATTGGTCCCATCAGCCAGAGTGAAAAATACCTCAAAATACAGAGGGCGTAAGTTTGGATACTCAGAATGGTTTGCTCTCGGTAAGTGAAAAGAAAAATAGTCTTAAATAAAAATATTTCCCTGTTCCTGCTTAATAAAACATAAAAGCATAGTGACCTAATGGCATCCCAGAGAGTAAAGCTCATGAATATGTGTACGTATATGTACATATATATATAAACACACACACATAAATATATATGTAAAATGTATGTATGTGTGTATATGTATTCCATATATGTGTATATGTAGATATATGTATGTCCGTGTGTGTACAGATATATAAGAAAAACTGATTGCTTTCTTCCAATATCAGAAACAAAGCAAGAATGTTCATCTAATCACTTTCATTTAACATTGTAATATATGTATAAGTATGCAATAAATAAACAAATTGCATCCAGTTTGGAAGCTAAAATGTTCTTCAAAAGATGAATGGGTAAGTAACTTATGGTCTATCTGTATAATAAAACAATAATCTGCAAAAAGAAACTATTGGTATACACAACTTAATGGATATATCCCTAAAAGTTAACGAAGTCTGATCCAAGAGTGAACACAGTATTTTCTATATGTCAATTGCATCTCATTAAAGCTGTTCAAAACATTGAAGTTGATAGATGTTTGCTTGTGGAGAGGTTGTGTTTCTTTCCTTCTTCTACACATCTCACACATTAGAGTGGCAAGCTAGAGGGAACCCACCTACTGAGGAGAGGGAGAAGATTGAGGTTCTGGGACAGCAGGCCTCTCTGCAGTGGGCTCAGCCGGAGAGGGTGAGGCTGCGGCAGGCTCAGCTGCAGCAGGCTCAGCTGCAGCAGGTGCAGGTGCAGCTGCAGCAGGAGCGGCTGCAGCAGGCTCGGCTGCAGCAGGTGCATCTTTAGCTGGCTCAGCAATGACAGGTGCGGTGTTGCTAGGATCAGTTTCAGTGGATGGGGCAATAGGTGCTGCAGGAACTCTTGAAGAGTGGACAGAGGGGAAAGGCCGAGCAAAAGGATGGAATGAAGGCCCAGGGAGGTAGAAGACAGGAGGGAATCTAGGAATAACTGGAATCCAAGGATAGGGACTTAACCCAGTATTGGTGTCAGGATTCTCAGGGTAATTGGGGTTTGTATCTGTTGAAGGATAGAAAATAGGAATTGGTGAATCCCCTAGCCTTGATGGATTAGGTGGGTAAGCATAGCCATAGTAACCCTAAAAGAGAAACAAAAAAGTCAGTTAGAGTTGATTATTTATATTTGTTCTGTCTGTGTATTTATCATTCACATTATGGTTGTGATGATATATGAGAAATAATACTTTTAAAGGAATTCCAATTTATTCTCTTTCTTGAGGCTAATGTACTTCCATGATTTTTGAAATAGAAAGTAATCATCTCTTTAAAAAATTGAATAAACCCCAATTGAGACAGAAATGTTTTGTGTTTAGGCAAATAAGGGTGTTACAGTCTGCAGAATATGGTTGTCTAGGTCAGGACAAACATAGAAGAAAAACACTTGTATTTTTAGGATTAACAAAGAATTATAGGATCATTGGCTCCAGGCCTCCTCCTCTGCACCCCTACTGCTCTGACCACTGCCCTTGGTGCCCTTTGAGAGTCTAAAGTAGCCACCAAAGATTTCTTCACCTCTTCCAGGTGTCCCATGTTCTAGCATTGTCCTAAACTTCCTCCTTATTTTATCTAAGCTTCCATTCCTTCAATACCGTGCATCTCAAAATATTATTAAGAGGCTGAGCAAACCGGGCTCGGTGGCTCAGCCTGTAATCCCGTGCCTTGGGAGGCTGAGGTGAGTTGATTGCCTGAGCCCGCAGGTTCGAGACCTGCCTGGGCAACTTGGTGAGACCTCATCTCTACACTAAATCAAAAAATTAGCTGGATGTGGTAGCGCGTACCTGTAGTTCCAGCTACTTGGAAGGCTAAGGCAGAAGGATCGCAAGAGGCTGAGCCGAAGAGATGTGAATGACTTCCAATATTTAATTCTCCTTTGGGCATTCGTGTTTTAAATGAGTAGTTATTATTTGTGAATTTATTGTCAAATTCCAAATGATTTTTTGATAGACCCTCATATTTCTTCAAATTGTTCTAGGTTTGTCTTTCACATATATGTAAGTCTTGTCAGGAACTCTAAGACTACAAAATTGCAAGGATTTAGAGAAGATTGTGGCGTTTCTTGGTCTCACATACACGATGTTTTATTCCCTATTATAAATTTGTCAGTTTTTATGAGCAGGTCACTTGCAATTTACATAGCAGGATCCTGAATTATTTGGTTCATTGCATAGCTCAATTATAGTTCAAGACATTTTGAATTTTGATAACTTAAATATGTTAAAATATGATAAAGGATATTTAACATATATTGATGTTATATTAGTGCTAATAAGTTGATAAAGTTATTTTATTTACGTGTTTCACATTAATTTGCCAATAACAGACACCATTTATGAACATAGACACAGTTTTTGTATATGTAGGGAAATACTGCCTTCTTTATCAACAATATTTTTTATAATCTAAAAATGTATTTATATAATTAAATTTTATTTTAGAACATTCAGCCTAGTAAGCAGAAAATGAAACTGGACAAGTTGAAATCTGTCAATCAATATGAATAAAAAATTACAGAATGTATAACTATAAATACATTTGCCTATTTAGATAAACTCATCAGAGGAGCATATTCTTCAATTACTTTCTTAGCATTTCAAGAAAAAACATAATACTATTGAATTATTTTATATTTATCATATAGAAAATGAATGTTATTCAAAGAAAAAATGAATACTGAATAATATATTTCAATATCTTTAAATAATTGTAACTCTATTTTACCTCTTCACTGGATGAATGATATGTCTAAAACAACAAGAAAACAATGTTGGTTTTAAACTTTAGCAAACTACTTTTGCTCTTATATTTAGAATAACTATAACTGAAAAAACTCTGAGTAACTTGGAATTTTCCCTCTTAAGCAGTATAGTTTTTCTTGTTCTCCATTTTCTCCCTGACATACACTCAGTCCTGTTATCCTAAAATGCATTAAAAAAAAAAAGTGGCTATGCCATGATTATGTCTTAACAGTTCCAGTGTTTCTATGCTATTATTTAATTTTTTATTCATACCTATTTATACACTTTCAAGTATGGAGCATCAAATGTTTTGATTCAATGTTATATCCAGGTGTATACTTACATCAGATATTCACATTAGATTATCATTTATGTTTACCACAAAATCACCAGTGACTAAACAGGGTTTTGCATTATAATTTTCCAATAAATGTAGACTGTTTCTTATTATATTGAATAAGAATATAATAAGGCTATAATTTGCTATGTCCATGTTTCCCCCTCATTCTTCTATAATACTTTATCACAATGTACTACATTTACTTGAACAAACTAAGAGATAAATCACGAAGGCTTTGCCTGGGCGAAGGATTAGAACACAAGAAAGCATGAAGTGGTAGGGCAGTCACGTACTCAGGTGTCTTCAAGCTAGGGACTACTAGGAACAGGGGTCGAATCCTAAATACGGCTTTAGGAGTTTTGAAGTTTTTTCTTGAAGGAAATTCTATGATTTATTTTTAAAAGTATAAAATGAGTGCCTTCACTGTGTTGTCTCTATGCTAGATTTTGAGAGTCTAGACACTAAAAAAATAGACAAGACTTCTTTGCTTGTGTGTCTGGATGCTACATTCCCCAGTCAGTCAAGCTTCCTAATTAAAATTTAATATTTATTTCCCTTTTAGGTTGGTTTCTAAATTACTGAGTTAAATTTTTTCTCATGGATTATATTGCCACAGTTCTCTGGGATATGACATAGGATACATGGGTGATAGATATATTAAATGCTGTTCATAGAGGCAAATGACAGTTATTTGTATTGTAGATCATAGAACTCAAGAATTTAATGATTAAAATATTAACTCAGAAATTCAAAATAATATCTTACACCATTTTTATTTTTTAAAAATGTTTCCAAAAGATTTCTATTCCTTTGCCATCTATTTAATGATTGTTAGTCAAAAATACGCATATTCCAGATCATATCTCTTGGCCTTTCTTTGCTAAATTGTCATGTTGATCTACTGCATACTTGTGGATAGGTACAAGTATAATTTTCTCAGCACACTTCTTTTACCAGAACTTTAGGGAAAAATGACAAAGAACTGAAAAAAAAAATTAAATATCAGTGAATCAATACATGCATTGGTCTCTTACATAGGCATAGTTTATGGGTATTTGCTACACAGAAATAATCTCATTGAGACACACACCCTGTCCCTAGTAGTCCCTAGCTTGAAGACACCTGAATATGTGACTGCCCCACTACTTCATGCTTTATTGTGCTCTAATCCTTCACCCAGGCAAAGCCTTCATGGTTTATCTCTTAGTTTGTTCAAGTAAATGTAGTACATTGTGATAAAGTATTATAGAGGAATGTGGGGGAAACCTGGATGTAGCAAAAAGTGTATTGCACTATAAAAGGAGTGTAGTTAATGCTTCTGCACATAGAAAGAAATAAAGAAGACCTTATGGTAAATATGTTGAGCACAAATATACTTATATTCAATAAATATTTTCTAATAAATCAGAAGAGATTAATAGCACTAATATTTTAAGAGCAATAACAGTCATTAAATTGCATTGCAAAGAAATCAGAGAGTTTTAAAATGTAAAATATATTTTAAGGTAAAACAAATACAATTGCACATAAAGAAGAAAAAAACGCTTTACCTCACGAGTGAAGGGGAAAGGCCTCTAAAAAAAAAATATGGTTATTTATCTGAAAACATCTGAACTCATATTTCTATATAACTGAAAAATTTGTAATGCCTTATAGATTTTATAGTTAATTTCTTTTTGAAAATGAATTACAGTTTGAATTATTTTTTAATCAACATATTATCATTATATAATTTTGACCAAAGTAATGGCCTCAGGAAGTTTTACTTTGGCTGGAAGGATTTTGGTTTGTAATATTCTGCAAGTACATAAATCTTTGCTATTTGAAAGATCATGTAGTTCTTACTCATGTACCTGGTATTGCTGTTCTCTTTTTACCTCCCAGATTTATTTTTTATCTTTTATTTTTATTTTTTGAGTTGGAGTCTCACTCTGTCGCCCAGCCTGGAGTGCAGTGGCACACTCCCGGCCACCGCAGCCTCCACCTGCTGGGCTCCGGCGATCCTTCCGCCTCAGCCTTCCGAATAGCCGGAATTACAGGCATGCACTACAACGCCCGGCTGATTTTTTTGATTTATTGTAGAGATGAAGTCTTGCTGCCCAGGCGGGTCTCGAACCCTCGGGCTTGGGCAATCCACTCACCTCAGCCTCCCAAAGGCGAGGGATTACAGGCTGAGCCACCGAGCCTGGCTAATTTTTGATTTATTGTAGAGGTGAGGTCTTGCCAATTGCCCAGGTGGGACTCGATCCCGCGGGCTCAGGCAGTCCACTCACCTCGGCCTCCCAAGGCCTGGGATTACAGGCTGAGCCACCGAGCCCTGCTACCTCCAGATTTTATCTGCATTGTGTGTTCATGTGTGAGTGGTCTGCTGCTATGTCTTCACAGTACTAGAAGGACCACCTACCCACTTGTTCTCCAAGGAAACTTGGAGAAATATGTTTTGCGAATTGACCACAGATTATTCAATGCAGAATAAAAATAAAAAATAGTACAGAAAAATAATCATTTACCATTTTAAGAATTAGAGCCTACTTCAGGGGATTTTAGGGGATAGTATAATTTTCTTGAAATTTGGACAAAATGATAATAATAGTAACAATAGTAACACTCAAGTGCCTGTTATATCCTAGTTATCTGCTAAACACTTTATATAACAACAATCTTCAAAACAATTCTATGGGGGTAGGTATTATTACTTTTTCTATTTTATAAGGAGTGCATTTAGCAAACGCATTGGCTAAGTTAAGAATTTGCCATCAGCTATGTTTTATTTTAGAGTTTCATCTATTTCCACTACACTAATGGCCATTTCATTTTACATTATACCATGTTCCTTTATATTACACTCTAGGTATGATGTCCATTTACTGCTATCCCATCTAGTGTTCTTCGGATCTACAGGTAAATACTAGCACTTCACAGACAGAGCATTCTATAATTTGAAGAGATAAACTTCAGGATTACCTACATGGGATCCCGGATCCCTGTTGTTTTCCTCCTTTGGTACCCTACGTTCTGAGCTTACCTCTCTCCCTGCTGTTCATCCATGCTCAGATTTACAACTTCATCATTTGGTTTTAAACATTTTCTTTGAAAAGTTTTACACTACAAACCTCATGGCCATCAACATGCCTTTCTGCTGCTTTATTATGAATTCTGGAATAGCTTTATTGTTAACGTGAATTCCTGCTGACAACTATTTGATTATTATTGCTACAATTTTGAAAGTTCGTTTACTCACCTTCCTTGCAAAAGCAACACACACAATGCAGGCCCAAAGAAGTAGCTTCATTTTATTGACCCTGTTAGCATTAATATTATAAAATGGTTATTTTAGAAAATATACAATATACTTCTTAATTATTTCTCTTTTTTTAGAGAGAAACAAGAGAACACATGCCTCTAGTAGTCTGAATACAAAGGTCTGTAACAGAATAGTTGGTCCTGCTATTTGAGTACTGACTGTATGACCTAACAAGAATGACATTAAAGCCAAAATTATTTTTTTTGTCAGGTAATCTTCAACAATTGATTCTAACTAAATTGTCTTTAAGGGGAAGTCAATTCATTTAGCTACCCAGGAACACATTTTGCAATTAATTTGTCTTGGAGGACTTATTAGGAAATAAAATTGTCTAAAAGTAGCCATTCTATGGCTGCTTTACTGAAATTTTGTTTGTATGGATTCAGTGGAAGATTCATATCATTCACTTGGAAGAATTTCTAGTCTTAAACTTGATTACCATCTTTTTCTCAATCTCTAAAGAACAATGGGGCAGTCATATATAAGGTATATATATAAGGTATTCATTAGATTAAATCCTCTTCAGAGACTGTAAAACAAATCTCTAAGTGGTTAAATTACTAAAGTTCACAGCTTCTTACTTCTTCTAAAACATAAAACATCTCCACTCCTACAAAAAAAGTATGTACAAGAACACTTACAGAATTATTTATAAGTCCATAATGTGAAAAAAAATAAGTACCCTACAAAAATTTTTATTAAGAATAAAAATAAGTTGGGCTTCGGTGGCTCAGCTTGTAATCCCGCGCCTTTGGGAGGCTGAGGTGAGTGGATTGCCTGAGCCCCGGGTTCGAGACCCACCTGGGCAGCGAGACCTCATCTCTACAATAAATCAAAAAATCAGCTGTGCGTGGTAATTCTTGTAATTCGGTAACGCATGCTTGTAATTCGGCTACTCGGAAGGGTGAGGCGGAAGGCTGAGGCGGAAGGGTCGCCGGAGCTCAGCAGACGAGGCTGCGGTGGCCGGAAGCGGCCACCGCACTGCATTCTGGGCAACAGAGTGAGACTCCAACTCAAAAAAAAAAGAATAAAAATATTAGGATCATGATCTATTGCTAAATGAATATTTAAATGTTAAGTATTGCTAAAGTATGTAATGCATTATTTCTAATTAGCAGGTGACTGCTTTTATAGTCATTCTCATAATTTACTTTTAGTTTCTATAGTTTGTATATTTTTGTTAGGTGAGAATATATTATCAATAGGCTTAAGTATTTTCTAATAATATAGATTTTCAAGTTATTTTTATGACTGTGAAAGCTTTCCTGTCTAATCCTTAACAAAAATCTAGGTTGGAAAAATATTTCTCAAGACATATCTTAAAATCCTTGGTTAAGCTTATCTGTTCAATATCATTTTGACTGTATATTATATGACCTTTACTATAGTGTACTTTGGTATTGTACATCATATTTTGAGACAATTTAAGAAAAAGACTAGGAGATGTACTATCATTTTTAAATTGTAAAGATTTGTGGGACAAATATTTGTGCCTCATTCTGCTTCCATTTGTGCAGCACTGAAGAAATTCCTGACAGGTTCCAGTACATAGGCTTTTTCTGAACTATTAGTATATTATAAAGTCTTAGGAATGTTGACATTGTTATTCCCAGTATTGCATTTATTTTTGTCCTTTGCCTACCACAGATGTCAGAGTCAAATATTTGGCCCATATCTAAAACAGGGCATTATGACGCTTCATTTAGGGATGCTTCCTGCACTTCTGGCTTTATCTTATTTCCTTGAGCCTTATTTTTCCCTTCTTCAAAATATTTATACCATTTTTATTAAAATCCTTTTTTACTCATTTTTTTATAAGCCACTTCAAATTCTTTTATGAAAAGCAACAGTAAAATGAACAAATTAACCAATATATTTATTCTTAATTAATGGAATATTATTTAGAAAATAATACTTGATTAAATAATTTAATTAATATTTTCTTAAAATTGTTTATAGTGAAAAATTTTTCCTGTGGTAAATTTTATCATTTCTGTTAAAAAATATGATTAATTAGTAAAAACAAAAATATCATTAATTATTCCTACAGATAATTTTTTTATTCTTCCATATGATGTAATTATTTTTAAAGTTCCCTTAGCTCATTGCAAAGCATTTATGACCTAAAGATTAACCATATAAAGTTAACTTAAATGTTGATTTTCTTCCTAAAATCACTTATTTTATTTAGATCTGGGTTTCTGTAACAATGGGATTTAATTGGCTGAAGCCAGATTTTCACAGACGTGTTGCATGACAATTGTTTAAATAATTTGGAAGACTTTCTCCATTAACTTGCTATTCTTTTGGAAACCTACAAATTTAGTCATGAGCAATGGACCAAAACTCTAAATATAGGAAATAAGCTACTTAAGAAAATGAACATTCACTTTTTATATTCTTTTAAAATAAATTCTACATAAGTATCTCAAACCATTCTCATAGATAACCCAGTAGGCATATTCAATTAGACTTTTGTCTTAATGTAACTACTATTAATATAAAAAAGTTCTAATAATTATCAACTCGTATAGATTAAAAGCATTTTTCTACATAAAGAGTATAAAAATAAAGTGTTTGCTCCTATCAGAATAATTAACAGCTAATGAAGGATAATAGAATTCTAATTTTAGAGTCCGTCAGGATTGGAAAAATCCAAGATTTATCAACATGCAAAAATCTCTTCTTCAATGTCTCATATTCTCTCAATTAGTTTATCTACCTATATACCACTTTTGATTTCGTACTTTAGAATGTGCCAGAAGGAACAAAACATAGATACCATTCAAATAATAATTTGTTTCCTTCTCTTTTTTCTAGTTTCTTTTTTCTTCCAGTACCTTGTTAAGTGGGAAGAACTTACTTGATCTTATTGTTCAGTTCTTCAAAAGGAAATACGAAACTTCCAGAATAGAATTGACTTATTCTTCTAGGGTTTATATAAACTTCCAAGTCCAATTTGGATGTAGAGAGAAATAGTTTCTTTGATAGGTCTCTTCTTATGCAATATTAAAATAATTCAGGTGTGTGACAAATTAAATTTACACAATGCCTTGTGATACTAGCCTCTCTAAACCACGAAATAAATATGCCGTACATTTATTGGCACCCTATTAAAGTCTATCTAATTAACGTCAAGTAGTATTTTTTTAATGTAAGCATTTTTTATTTAAAAAAAAAGGAATACCTTTTTTTCAAGGTTGCAGTTCCTTGTCTTGATCTGGACAATGTACCTCACTCTCCTTCTGCCAGGGATATTTATAAGAATTTTCCAATTTAATGCTTTCTTTTGTTTTGAAATAAATCAGCATATGATTTTTAAAAAATTAAAGAAAAGCTTATCAATTTGACTGATTTGGCTGTGAATTGCTTCCCTCACTTCAGTGAACCATACAGATAAGGAAGTTATTTCCGACACTAAAAGGCAAACTTAAAAATTACAGTAAACTTAATTCCTAAATACACTTTGAAAACATTCATTACTTGACTGTATTTTGGCATCAATTAGAAAAAGTGACAAATGAACTTTATACTCTAGTTCTTATGTTATCATGTAATAGAATAACAATTTTTTTCAAGCAATGAAATTTCTCTTCTCGTGTTGGTGTTATAAACATGAATCACCTACTATGAATAAATATTAAAAGTTGAAAGAGCCTTTTCATCCTGTGAGTTTATTATTGACAACTTAATATCTCTAGTAGTATATATTATCAAATAAGAAGCAATTACAAGACATACTGCTACTTGACAGTATGTAAGTCTTACATTAGGGTAATGTGAAGTGATTTAACTTGATACACTCTTAGATCATAATAGTGACTGTGGTGTTTGTCAGGAGTGAGGGAACCCTCTCTTCCAGTTTTAAATTTCTCTCTTCTGGACTAGATTACACAACCACCTGCATTAAAACAAAGTGTGCTCATATCCAAGCTTAAATATTTTTACCCCATTCTACTGGCTATAATATAATATAAATCTGGCATTGAATAAAAAATTACAAGACATATAGAAAGTCAAGAAAAAAGTCTGAAGATTTTTTTGAAAGCAATATCAGAGCCAGAGTCAGTTGCTACACAGAGGTTGAAACTCTCAAACATGGAATTTAAAATAACTTCTATTACCATATTAAATGATTATAATCATAAAGGCAGATGATGTAAGATCACATACATAATTCAACATGGAGATGGAAACTTTTGAAAGAATAAATAAAAATGCTAGAAATAAAAAAATCACGAACAGAGAAAAAAATACATTTAGTTGACTCATTAGTAGACTTCACACAGCCCAGGAAAGCATCAGAGGACATGAACATACACCAAATTGAAATATAAATTGAAAAATAGCGAATGTTCTAGTATTTGCAATCCTAGAAGAAAAAAGAGATAACATAGCAGAAGAAATATTTAAATAAAAAATGGTCGAAATTTTCCAAAATTAATGATAGAAACCAAAAGCACAGATACAAAACTCTGAGAACACCATGGAGAATACATGCTATACACACACACACACACACACACACACACACACACACACAGCATATTTTATTAAAAGTACTGGGAACCAAAGACAAAAAAACTTTTGAAAACAGCAAGAGAAAAAAAGATTACCTGCCTACAGAAAAGAACAAAGGCAAGTATTATAGAAAACTTCTTATCAGAAACCATACAAACAATAGAAAATAGTGATATCATAAAAGCAATGAAAGAATACTGTCAAGCCATAATTCTATGTACTGGAAATAGAGCTCTCAAAAGTGAAGGATGAACATTTTTTTTTTAGTTGGTTGATAATATTCTTCAAGTCATTTGAAGAATATTATCAACCAACTTAATTTAATTGACCTTCATAGCTAAATTCACTGAACAACAGCAGAATACACATTATTTTCCAAGTAAAATGGAACATACCTCAAGATAAACCATCTTTAGGGCCAGAAAACAAACCTGAACACATTTTAAAAAATAGAAATAATAAAAAATATTTTGTCAGCCCAATATAAATTAGCTAGATATTCGTGATAGAAAAATATCTTTAAAATTACCAAATATTTGGAAATTAAGCCCCAAATCTTTAAATGGACTATAAGTCAAAGAAAGGTCTCAAGGAAAATTAGCAAATATTCTATTTTAACTCTTTAACTGTACAACATCCAGTCAAGGCCATCTTTCTTAAAGTTTCTTAAGTTAGCTCCTTTCTTCCTACCCTTTTTGGTGAGTCTAGGTCATTTATTTGTAATACTGTTGGATTCACTTGCAACAGTCTGTGTTTTATCTTAGTTCCCCAACATCCTGGTTTATTTCTTCTTTTCCACTTGCAATTAGTAATATTCATTCTTAGTGGTTAAGTTTTCTATAGATTTTGATGAATGTGTGGAGTCAAGCATACCCTTTAGCGTACATAGGAGTTCTATCACCTTTCCTGTTCTTCAACTCTAGCAACCACTTTAATAGTGTTCCATTCCAATTGTTTTACATTTGTCTTCCATTTTCTCATTATAGTCTTCATTTTTTCTTTCTTCCTTTTCTCCCTCCCTCCTTTCATTTCTCTTTCTTTCTTTTTTGAGTTGGAGTCTCAATCTTGTTGCCCAGACTGGAGTGCAGTGGCATGCTCACAACTACTGCAACTTCAACCTGGTGGACTTAGCTGATCCTTCCACCTCAGCTGCACCCCACCATGCCCGGCTGATATTTTTTGTGATTTATTGTAGAGACAAGGTCTCATCAAGTTGGTGAGGCTGGTCTCAAACCCCTGGGCTCAGGCAATCCTCTGCCTGGGCCTCCCAAAGTGCTGGGATTACAGGCTGAACCCTCCCTTCATTTCTTTCTTCCCTTAGTCATGTGAAAGATGGTCATTGAGGACTATCATAGGTTCTGGAAATACATGAGAAATGCAACCATGCATATAAAAAGTAGTATAAAACATTTGCAACTTAAAGCTCTAAAGACACTTGCTTTTTGTAAGTGAAGAAGTTGAAAAACTACATTTAAATTGTAATTTTACCTCACATCTTTAAAATAAAAATAAAAAAAATAATTTGTTCCTCTATTCAAAGTGGACCACTGGAAAGTGGGTACTATGAAATATTAGACCCATTATTTTGTGACTAACAAGATAGAAAATCAGTGGATTATGTTTGACAGTTTGAAAAAAGAATGAATTATAAACATATCAGTAACCTTCTTTTGTTAGATACAATCTCATGTTCCACAAACAGTAGATAATTTTAGCAAACAGATGATCCAGAACGTGTCCTGCTATTTTGTAGTAATGGAAATAGAGGACATTTTCATCTGTGACTGACTGCTATGCTTTTGAAATGTCAAGGGGTGTAATTTACAAGAGAGATATTGTGCAAAGATGAATTACTAAGTATGTTGCCTTAAGTATGCAACCCATGGCCAGCCTTTCATAATGTATTTTATGTTTTGATATTTTCTAAAACTCCTCCAATTACTGTAAAATCTTTAGCCGTCCATTCCTATCAATGAGATAAGCTTGAATCTGGAGGGTCTTTAATAAATCATGAGTGTTTATTTACAAATGGCAAAAAGGTTAAACTTACTAAAGCAAAATATTATATCTAAAATATATTTAATAACCCGACAATTTTAATGTAAGATAATGTTTTTAGCAATAGATATTCAAGTGAAACACTTTCCCCCTGTGTCTTTCATATTGTACACATTTAATTTAGAAAACCAACAAATATAGAAATATTCAGGAGATAGTTGGGCATATCTGTCAAAATTTGGGGATGAGCAGTAATTTGGAGTTAAATCTAGGAAATAAAATTTGATTTTAATCTGATTATGTGTGGCAGTTAAAATGACTAAAGTGGATAAGATCATATAGAAAACGTGTACAGTTAGACAAGAGGTCAGAACCCTAGAAAGCATTAGGATTAGTGTAGGAGAAACAAGTCCATGAAAATTGCCTGGAAGAATTAGTCAGATAACTATAGTCACTACCAGGCTGTAAATCTTAATCAACAGGACCAAATAATATTGTGCCCCTGGAGGAAACATTTTGTTTCTGCTACAATTCCCTCATCTGCAAGGTATATTCCTAATAGTTATATTACTAATGTAATAGTAATTTTAATAGTAGCAAAATTGAGACAAATATATGAATTTCTCTGTGCATAGCTAGTCATTCAGTTTGGGGCATTGTAATTATCAGTCATTACTTGTGCTACAGTGAACCTCATCAGAAATGATAGATTACAGGGGAAATTTTAAAAACCATCAAAACGACTATTAGCTTTGAACTACAGGAATACTGGAAGGTCACATACCCTTTGAAGCTTGAAAGAGAGTGTTAAACTTATGTTCAGATTTAGATCAAGTTATTGAGGTGTCATACTAGGTGGTGGACAGTATTTATGCTCAATAGACTCAATATTGTCTATGAAGTCGAAGGGGAAATTGCTTTCTGGTGAGATTAATTCGAACCTTAAGAACTTAAGAAGGCAGCTGACTCTGAGTCCAATGTGGAAAGGTTTGACCACATATCTTTATAATTTTAATAGTAGTAAAATTGAGACAAATATATGAATTTCTCTGTGCATAGCTACAACATCTTTGGTGACCAACACAATCTAGAAAACATAGACTTTAAAGTTCATCAGCTTGAGTAAAATGGCAGTAGAAATCAAATCCAGAGCTTTACATGGCTGCCTGTTTTTCAGGTAGAGTTGACTGAGTGTAAAGGAGCAGAGAGTTACATGAGCTACCAAAAATAATATTTAAAACAATCTGGGCTGTGTAAGAAAGACAGTGAGGCCAAAAAAGTTCGGAGAGAATGGAACATAGTCATAATGTTGAGGGATGTGAAAGGGGATTCTATGAAGACAAAGAAAAATTATCTTAGCTTCTTCCTGTTCCATCTTTTCAAAATATGTGTCATATATTACTTCTTTATGAAAACCCTTCAATGTTCAGGCTATATAAGAAAGGAAGCGAAGCTAACAGGGGTTGGACAAAATGAAATACAATGGGAGGTATAAAGGACTGATATATGGGAAACAAAAATAAAATCTTTAAACTTTAAAGTTTTTCACTCATTGAAGACAAATATAATGTTACTGTCCTATGGAAACTCCTCTAATATTCTCCCATTGTATCCGAATGCTTAGCACATGTTTCTATGCTCAAATAACCTACATCCCTATGCCTGCCTCTCTGATTTACTTTCCTAAAGCTTCCCCATTCTTCCGTCTTCTCTGTACATGTACACCTTTAGAAATTTCTCTTATAACCCATACATGTACCTATCTGTTTTGCTGCTTTTTCATTTGGTGACACCATTAATGGGGAGTCTTAGAAGGTTAAGATTCTCAATACCTGACTCCATTCTTTAGGTGGACAATGTGGACTGATAGAGGAGGATTGAGGGGTCTGGCAAAGATTTGGGATTAATGCTTTGGCAAATTATAAGCATGAATAAATCAGAGAGACAGTAAACTGATGATTGAATTGCACTGTGAATTCAGATGTGGCTAAAGAATATAAATTTGTAGTGTTCAAGGTTATCAGTTATGAGAAGTAAAATTGAAATATTCAAAAACCGTACAAAGTATGTTCATGGTAGCCCAGCAGGTTTAAAGTTAATTGTTAAAAACTACTTATATTAGCATTGGTAGTCTCAGGGTCAATATAAACAATGGAAGTAATGATTACACACCAATAAATGCATTTGAAATTTTATTTTAGGGGGAAAAGAAATGTGTTTTCATAACTCAGGTGGTAAAAACACCTTAAATAATCATCAGCCAAATGAAAGCACAATACACACAGCATATTCAACATGAACTAATGGAAAGCATATAAGCAATGCAGGAAATATTCTCCAGAGTCTTCCATTGGCTCAAAATTCCTGCCTTCTCAATAAATGTCCAAACATGCTGGTGGTATGTAGTAATATGGTAGAAAATGAAACTTCAGGGATGGATTTTTCAGTCAAACCTAAAAAAAAGCAAGAGACAATGGACTTAAATTCCAGAAGATAATATTTGTTTGTATATAGAACACACACATCCATCTTAGTCTGGCAGAATACTAATATTTATAACTATTATTAGTTAATATTTTCTGTTTGCCAAGATGATTCCTAGCACATAGTAGGATATTTTTGTGTGTGTGAGTTGGAGTCTCATTCCATTGCCCAGGCTGAGTGCGTCGACCTACTGGGCTCAGGCTATCCTTCCACCTTAGCCTTCCAAGTAGCCAGAACTGCAGGTGAGCGCTAATTTTTTGATACATTGTAGAGATGAGGTATCGTCAAGTTGCCCAGGCTGTTCTTGAACCTGTGGCCTCAGGCAATCACCTCACCTCAGCCTCCCAAATTGCTGGGATTACAGGCGTGAGCCACCACCCCTGGCACATAGTAGGATTTTAGTAACTATTTGTGTTTATGCTCAATGGACTCAAGAAAGTCTATGAAATAGAAAGGGAGGATAATTTTATGATGAGATAAATTTAACCAAATTAGTGAATGAGAGATAATAACCAGCTCCTTCAATTTAGCACACAAAAATAGTATTTATATTTATTTATCAATGATGCATATTTATATTTTCAGCCGATTTGAAGGAACATATTAACTATTCTTATTTCCTGACTTGCTTATTGGAAAAATAAAATATTACTTCTCTCCGTAATATAAGACCTTTGAGATAATTGGAATCTAGATTTTAGCAAAATTTTATTATATACAATGACTTTGGGCTGCTATTTTAAGAATTTATTTTAAAACTAAATTATTCAGAATTTATTGCACCTTTTTTGACTTAGTTTCTTTTATATTTTTTCTGTCAACTCAATATATTTTGCCTTATATCTTTTCTGATTCACCACTTGACCTTACTGTACTACCATATCCTTCTCCTACCTTCAACTTAGCATAAGGCACATTGTATTCCCATATCTGTGTCTTTGTCTATACCAGAGCATAATGAGGGTACATTCGGTTTCTTAATTCTGTATCTCTTGGGTCTCTCACATCATGGAACATATAATAAGGATGCAAAATTGTAGAAGAATTTTATGAATAGTGACAGCAAAGGAATATTACTATTTATGAAATACAATAATATTTTCAACTCTTATCCATAACAGTCATGGTACTATTTTTCTCATATGAGATTATTTTGCAAAGTTTTCTGACACCTTTTTACTATTAGGAAGGTCAAAACGATATAATAGAGCAAATAAAGTTTGCAACAATGTATTTGAAGTAGAAAATATTCTCTCAGAAAATCCCCAAGGTGGTCTTTGGGTAGAGTTTGGCATCAGTAATAGAGTGCTTAAGCCTTAAGGCTGAAACTCTGTATTAGAGTTTTGGCTTTTCCACTTTTTCAGGGCTGTCATGAGCAATTCATTTAACCTTCACTGGGTCTCAGATTCCTTATCTCAAATCAGCTGATAGTGTTAATTACGTCATAGATTTTTTTGGTGAACATTAAATTAGTTGATATACACAGAGGGCTTAGAATTGTGACAGGCACATTATAAGGCCTCAATGCATTATTATTACTGTTATTCTTTTTTTAAAAACCTATTTTGTCATGTTATAAATATACATTCAAGACATATAAAAGGAACAAAGAAGATAAACTGAGACAGAATTTCAGAACAGGAGCTAACCCTGAAGACTGCAAGGACAATATTTTTTAAAAATGACGACACAAAGAGTAACATCTTTGTGCATTATAGTTTCTTTGAGTCTCTATTATGGCTCAAAATTCACTAATTGAACTGTTGAAGAGAGAAACTAGAAAGAGAATGAAAGTAAATTATGTCCATTTTAAAAATTGGTGATATTCTCTAGAGAAAATGCTGTTGGAAATTTTTAAATGACTTGAACTGTGTATGAAACTCTTTTGATATTATATTTATCTCAAACTGAAGTGCCGAGACTGAATATCCCGGCTCAACTCAAAAGTGACAAGATATTTTTTGAACAATATTTCTATGATAATTTCCAACAGAACCCATTGCTTCTGGCTGAATGTATCATTAGCTACAGAGAAAATTTAATATAATTAAAAAAATACTTATAGGGCACACAGCTATATAAATTATACAAATAACCTACATTTGTAAGTCAAAAAGATACAAAATTTAAAACATTTTGTATGCCAAAATATGATTTTGTTAAAGTTGAAACTATGTTACTTAGCAATATTATTTAAGATCATATTCTTCACAGAGAAATCCCACTTAAATTATTGCTTAAATTATGGGACTAAAGACACTTACCAAAGTAATGTAGAAGCAGTTAATTCAAGAATCTTAAAAGTATCCCTTTAAAAAAAGAGGCATATTTTATTTTAAAAATGTTTACAAAAATATATCTCCATGAAAATATTTAGGACATTTTTTAGGGGACTCACATGTGTATCATATGTACTAAATTCTGATTTTCTCATGCATACTAAATACTACATGCATACTAAATAATATCTTAAAATATCTTGAGAAATGATGTTACTTGTCTAAAATCAAAACTTATTTATGTCAGGTCTTCTAACTCCAAATCGCATATTGTTTATAATAATTTTCAGTTCTCTGGGTTCAATCTCCTGTTTTTCCAATGATTTCTTATGTTAGAAAAAATATTTCCTAAGTCAAAATTTTTAAAAAAATAAAATAAGGTATAAATGTTACTAGCATTTGGTTCATATTTTAGTAAAATGTAAATAATATGCTCTATCTTGATCCATCTCTATGAACTCTCACGAAATCAACTGAAATAGTATAAGTAAACATTTAAATTTAAACCCAATCTAAATATGAATGCAATTTATCATTATTTTCATTTATTGTGGCTGTATTTGCACTATATGATTTATTATTTAATTTCAAGCTTCTATAACAATTTAGTCTAAAAATTTCAGTTTCTACTTGAGAATTTGCCAAATTTTCTCTATTTCCTTCCCTTTGCTTACTTTTAGCATGATAATAATAATTATTATTATTTTTAAAATTAAAAATAAAAAGAGAGCACTTACCAGAGTGGGGTAAACTGGACCAGCATTTGTGTTAAACAGATTCCATGAGTTTATAGCTTTTTGATACTGCTGAATAGCTTTTGCATATTGTGGAAAGAGAAGCTGATAACATTGGTTGACTTTTTCCTAGAAAATAATATAAATAATTATCTTCATATCCCATGTGTCAGAGAAGGTCTGAACATAACCAGATGAATCAAAACTTTATTTGAATAAATTCTAAATGATACCAAGTGATTCTAATTGAAAGAAAGTTTTGAAACTTTTGAAAGAAAGTTTATTCATAGAAAATTAACTCTATGTTTACATTCATAAAGTGAACTGTAGAATTAAAAAAAAATCCTGATCCTAATTCAGACCTCAAGTCCACAATGTTTTAAAAAAAAAACAAAAAGAAGAAAAAACAAAATTCACAAGTACATGTAAGAAAGCAAGAGGAAGCCGGGCTCGGTGGCTCACTCGGTGGCTCAGCCTGTAATCCCGCCTTTGAGAGGCTGAGGTGAGTGGATTGCCTGAGCCCACGGGTTCGAGACCCGCCTGGGCAGCGAGACCTCATCTCTACAATAAATCAAAAAAATCAGCCGGGCGTGGTAGCGCATGCCTGTAATTCCGGCTACTTGGAAGGCTGAGGCGGAAGGATCGCGGAGCCCAGCAGGTGGAGGTTGCGGAGGCCGGGTGTGGCCACTGCACTCCTGTCTGGGCGACAGAGTGAGACTCCGACTCAAAAAAAAAAAAAAAAAAAGAAAGCAAGAGGATAATTCCTTTATTTATTTAAATCAGTATCCCAGTTGTGGTTTCTTTTCCACGTCATGTAGAAAAACCCTGGACCTCAGAGTCATATACGATCCATAATTTAATTTAGTAGAATCTGTGACACTGATTATTCCGAGCATTATTTATTTTGTAGAAGTAAACGGATTTAGAGAAAGCAGTTTGTTTGCATAACATCTATCACATATTTTATGATTAATAAATATTCTCCTCTTTTATATTTTATTTTGAACCATCTATATATCCTAGACATGGATTGATGTACGAATTAAAGTTGGAATTATATACAGTGGCATTCTCCTTTAGGGTACGTTTTCATTTTTACAAAATGAAAAATCAATGGGATTTTAGAGTTATCAGGGAATAATTGTTGAGTGGATATTTAGCAATACATGCTAAAAGTAAGCTAAGGGATACAATTGTACAATGAGGGGATGTGTCTATAATAGTTTTAACAAAGTATAAGGAAGATTTTTCCAAAAATTACAATTTAATAAAAATAGGTTTTTCTTTTTTTGGTTAGGAGAATTGCAGTTAGGCAGTGTTCGAGTGAAGTTTGATTGTTTTATAAATGTATGGAAATTTTACCATATATATCTGATGATTCTTTTCTTTTTCAGTCAGCTTAGTTTTCTGCTAATAACAAAAATAAATGATTATAAGATACAAAGGAAAATGATATAGAGATATATTTTATCAATTTTGTTTGAATGTAAATTGCTTACCCCATTGAATACTTCAGTTGATTCCTTAGAAGAAGAAAATGAAAATCAGCTTTGCTTGAATAAACCACCAATAATTTTGTCTATATCATTATAATAGAGAATGAGGGCTAATTATTTTAATAATTTAGGGCTAAGCCATTACTATCAAAAAAAGAGTCCTATTTTATAGGAACTTATAATGGATATAAACCTATTATAGGAACTTATGATGAATTAAATGAGTTTATATAGTCATTGTAGTGGCATGCTCTGTATTAGCATAATGGTGGTTGAGTAAAAGTACATTGTTTTTCAAATTTTGCATTTATCTACATTGTTCATATAATGTCAAATTCCTCTGGAGTAGAGGAAGGCACAAGAGAGAGAGAGAAGAGGAAAGAGAGAGAGAGAGAGAGAGAGAGAGAGAGAGAGAGAGAGAGAGAGAGAAAGAGACAATTAGGCCTGCTGTGATGTGTGGCAAAGCTTGCATGTCCTTGCCTTTTCTTGGAAGACCCCCTGCTTTTTTTTTTGTATTAGCGGCCATGGGCCCACAACTTGAAATGAAGAGAGCAGATAAAGCACGCTTCCCAAGGCACTGAGGAGGAAGACTTTAGGCTGTGCCCCAGGCCACAAGATTCTGGGCAACAATTCATACTTCACCTTCTGCCAAGACCCTTTTCGATTGTGCTCTCCCACTTGACTCTGTGTTCACAACAAGTGTTTCTTGTACCTGTGATTTACACAACTTATAACCCAGTCCAGTATTCAACCCCAGTATTTCACCAAATGAAAAAGGGTTCAGGATGAAACTGTAGTGAAGGCAATCGACAGGATCCTGATTTAACATTTAAAAATGCATATTTCCAATGAAACAGAGTCACAGCTATATAGATGGATCATTCAAGACTTCTAAAATGACTTTGAGCTTGTGTCTATTTATTACAAGTGTTTTCCTTTATTTCCATTTGACATTTTGATGAAAACACCTAAGTTACTACTAATAATTAGCCAACAGCAAGAAACAGAATATTTCTCAACAAATTGGATGATTATTTCATTTTATTAGAATCATCTCTCTCACTAGATAAACTACTAAAGATTCTTTGAGAAATAAGAAATATAATAATCAAATATTTGAAATTAGGGTAACTAAATTTTTAGCAGTATATTCTTCCTATTTGTGGATTATAGATGTTTCTCATATTACAACAAATGTATTGTTATGACAGGTGAAAAGACCAATAGCAATAAAATTCTGAGTTCAGAAAAATGGTAAAATCTTATTTTTTAAAAAAGAAAGAAGCAGCAAAAATCGTAGCAAACTTAGGCTATGTAGTAAGTCTTGTTTACATGGAAGGTGTTGGTTGAAAAGAATTTAAGTCAATAGAGAGAAACACAGTTAAGAAGTAGAGAGGAATTGTATTTTTAAGTAACAATATTATTAATAGTAATATTATTATTAAAAGACAAGAATTTCAGGAGCAATAATATTTTAATGTTAATATGTAGAAATGCATATATAATCAAATATAGCTTCAAATATAGCGTCATATAGAAACAGTTATTTACCATAGAAACAGTCTTATTTGGGGTTTTCTAAAAAATTTTTTTAAAATTAGACACATTATTTTCAATGTATTGGTTATACATAATTTCTTCTTGAATATATAAAGGAAAACAACACTTTTATAAAGAAGAATAAAAATACATTTATTTGTAGCTCTTCTTTTAATCACTATTGTATCCGCAAGATCTGGAAACATGTAAGGGACATATTATTTGCTAAATACTTATCAATTGAATGAATTCTAACTGAACGAATGACTTAATAAGATTAATTTCATCAGCAAGCAATTTCAGGCAGCTCATTTGAATAATTACATATTTATTTTAAAGTATATAATTAAACTTGGGAGTTGTGTAAAGTATATATACCATTTCTTATTACTTGTTATAGCTTAAGTTTTAAAAAGGGTAATTTCAAGTATATATATACATATTTGAAATTACTCTTTATATATTTATATAAGGATATATGTGTATTTATACATATATCTATATTTAAATAATAGCTTAGGTAGAGATTCGGTAAGGGAAAAAACTCAAATTGGCAATTTTAAAAGTTTACCAAAATGAAAACTTAAAGAAAAACAAAAAATGAATTCACAAGATTCCTTACACAGAGAGGACCTGGATTCTGAGAAACAGAGCCCTTTCAGGGAACATAAGCAACAAACTTAGACTCTGATCTCTCTCCTTTCTCCTCCCTTTTTATGTGAAATTCTTTCTCTGTTTAAGAGCAGGGTGAGAGCTGCCCCAGACACTCTGATGCTCCTTTGCTGACCGCAGATGGGATTTCTTCTTGGGACTTAACCTCCTCTTACAACAGTGCCAATCTTTATTTCTTCCTCTGTATCACAATAAATTCCTTTAGAGGCAGAAAAATCTTCTCATTTGCCCCCTAACAAATTCAGAAAACTATCTAAGATTAAAAAAAAAACACAAATCATGCTATGGTCATGTTTCCAGGTTATAAAACAAATTTCTCAGTTATCTATAAAACACCTAGGTTGGCCCTGGCTGATGTGGTGGTCTTGGGCTTGTCACTGCCCTCACTGAGGCCTACTTGGAGTAGAGGCTTCTTTCTAGTCTCTTTAATAATCCCAAGAATGAGGTTCTAAAATCGCTTTGAGATCTAGAATAGTGCTTCAGAAATTTCAACCAAACTCAGTAAAAAAATCTGTGAATTCTCATTTATTAGTGATTAGGAAACAAACAAACAAACAAACAAACAAGCAAATGAAAACAAGTCCACTCTCAAAGAAAGATAGTTTGGAAATACCTATCAAAATTTAAAATAAATATGCCAAATCAAAACAACTCAAAAGCCTTTTAGTAATAGGGAAATAACTGAATTGTGGAATATCATTAGCAAAGTAAACAGATTGAATATACCTACAAGCCAACAGTGTGAATGAATGTGCTAGAAATCCATATTGGTAAAAAAAGACTACATGAAGTATGATATTCTTTATAAATCTTATCAATAATTCCTTCCTTGACAGCATGGTTCTCAAATGGGTCACAAGTATGTTTTCTTGGGTCTCTCTTTATATCAATCCATAGTATGCTAATAAATAAAAACATCATCTCTTTCACATTCAGAGTTTTAAAGAGAGAGAGAAATATATATAAGAATTAAGATGACTAAAAAATAATGTAAATGAATAAGGAACGAACAAAGGAACAAATAAATAGATAAATAAAATTTACCTGACTGGTATGCATAACCACATTCCTTTCTTGCTTATATTGCTACAAAATAAATGACATTTATTATTATAAGGAAGAAATTAAGTAGTAATAGTAAAATTTAAAAATCTTAAATATATTTAATATTAGTGGTTTTGACTTACTTCCTGAGAGAAGCTGGCAGATTCCTTTTAAAAAAATAGAAATAATACATTTTAATGACTTACAAAACTAATAACTATAAAAATCTTTTTCCTTTTTTCATGTTTTGGACTTTTAATCATTCTCAGAGATGAAATAAGTAGAAATGAAGCCAATCTATTGGGTGGCATCGAAAAAATCATTAGACAATGGAACTTTATAGAGTCTGCATGAACTGGAGTCCTTATTCCTGGACTCTTCTCATTCTGTTTACAAAATTACAGATGCCTATGGTGTCATCGCAATATTGATTGATAACTCTTTGAATTCTTGAATGTGTATATTTTTGGTGTGCCATTCACCAATTTTTCTTACAAGGCTGTAGTTCCAATTCTCTTGGATTATGTAAGTCTAGATTTATTATTTTAAAAACGAGAATAAGCGCTGTCTTGTACAGTGTGGAATATCTTGGTAATTTCAAGAGTATTATCTTTATGGTAAATGCTTTACCTCACTGGAAGAGAGTTGCTCTCTGTTCTGTATTCAAAAAAAAAAGAAAAAGAAAAAAGACTTTAAGTGTATGATCTAATAAGAGGCCATAGATAACTTTTGTCATTTTAATGAGACCATGGATAACTTTTTAAATTTATCCCTCATATTAGAAAAGTTTCCTTAAGACAAAACCTTTTAGTGATACAAAACGGAAATGATTGCTTAGAGCTTGGGAAAGTATTTCCTTACATTACAATTATTTTGTTAAAGGAAGATAATGATTTCTATCTTCTCCTACATTAAATAATTGTTTGAGAAACAAAGTAAAACAATACATGCACAAGACTTAGGACATACATGTTAAATTTACTTAGTAAAATAATAATTTTGTTATATAAAATTTACTATAACTGTGTCTATAGTCAATAGCAGAATTAAATAAAATCTGAAGTCTGAAGTCTCCAGGAAAAATGACTATATGTTAAAAAAGTATATGTAAGAAAGAAAAAGGAAAAAAAATATAAGGTATGTGTCTCAGGTTATCATATCTTTTCCCCATGTGTTTGGTAGATGTAAGTCTGGTCTTCAGGATAAGAATTTGAAATTTAATTCTCTTGACCTTGGGAACTAGAATCCATGACCTTGATTAAATTGCTTAATCTCTCTGAACATTACCTACCATGTAGAATTGTATCTATTAAAATATATAGAGAAGTTTGCCTAGCATCTATGTATTTTGGTAAATTTCAGACCCTTTGAACCAACTATATAAAGATTATTTTTAGAGATTAAATATAAAACTTCAATAGATTTTTTCCTCAGGAGAATTTTTATTTTGTAGAGAGTAAGAATAAATAAGTGTGCAGAAATTCAATGGGTCTTTAAAATAGCCTGTGAATAATTGTTGGATGAATCTAGTTACATTAAAAGTGGTACAAAGTGAAAATGCTGCTGGAAGCATTTTGACAAAATATAAAAAAGACACTTATAGCAATAAAAAATTTATTAGCAACCAGAATTTCCTAAAAAGAGAAGTTTATTTGGAGCATCCTAATTTTAAGTTTTCAAAGAGAGGTGTATCCATTATAAAAGGTTATAGGATGAATGTACTATGCAGGAAGAGTTATAATTTTCTTCTTTTTTAGATGCATCTATCTACAATGTTCCAAGGTGCTTTTTCTGTAATTACATATATATTATTTAGTATAATCCCGCAGGGTTAATAGAGCTCTTTTTAGTTTTAGTCAAGGAAACTAGATTGGAAAGGTGGAACTAGAGTTAGAATACAAACTGCCTGACTTCAAAACCTATGCTCTTTCTCTGTGCAACAGCAAACTTCCCTGGTCCACAAAGATGCATTGCATGACCTCCTTGAGGTCTTTGAAAATTTGTAATGTTGAGTTATCTGTGTATGATGCTATTCTCAAAGAGAAGCTGAATGAACAATAATGTGAAACTTCAATTACATTGGTATCTAATTTAGTCCATTTAAACTTGTAGCACAATTCTGAAGTTTGTGACACTTCCAAAATCAGTTGAATAATTGTTCAACACTCATTCCTCTTAAAATATAAATCCACATCCATTTGACAAAATAATAACTGGAAGTCAGAACAACAAAAATATATATTCCTATAAGTTTGAGAGTAAATATTTCATTGGATTGGAATGAATTGTGTGAACACTGGGGCAAAGAAACAGCCATAATATGATAATTCACTTGAAATTAAAATTTGTATGGGAAATTTACCTCTTGTTTTTGGTAGTGCTTTTTTCCCATGGTGTGCTTACTTTCCTGGAAAGAAAAGAAGTACTTGCTATAAAAATACACATCAAAGAACACTACTAAGTGATATTATTTTCTTTTTATTTGAATGAAAATTACCTCTTTGGAAACTTCAGCAGATTCCTTAAATGAAGAAGGAAAAGAAGAATTAACATTACTTGTATGATTAAGCCTTACAATCATGCTAGAGTATTGGGGTAATTAATTAAATATTTAGGGCTCAAGCCACTACTACTAAGAATTTATGTTATGTGTTAAGAATTTAATAAATGGAATAAATGAAACCATTATTTATCAGAGCCATCATGTTGTACCAAAATATTAGCACATGACTGAAAATATGTTTATGTTTAAGTCTGTAAGTTCTACACTATTTAAATAACATTAAATGCCTATAAAGAGCGGCAAGTGACACAAAATAATTCCATGTAGGACTGGTGAGGTGAGTGGCAAACTAAGTCCTGCATACTCTTTTTGGA
The DNA here is from genome assembly GCA_027257055.1 of Cephalopachus bancanus. NCBI lineage: Eukaryota > Metazoa > Chordata > Mammalia > Primates > Tarsiidae > Cephalopachus > Cephalopachus bancanus. Next base: position 982,298 of record JAPVLO010000030.1, on the reverse strand, counting down.
GGACACAAATACTATTTTTAAGTGGCCATTGGCTCTCCATTTGAAACTGATGCTTGCAGCTGAACCTAGCAGGAGGATGCAGTGCATATCCTAGGCACTGACTCCAAAGACTTCAGATTCGCCTAAGGCCACAAGGTTCCAGTCTCAATGCTTCCAACTTTCCCAGAAAACTTTTCCCATCATACTTATTGCTTGGATATTACTGTCACAGCAGAGATTTCTTGTTCCAGTGACCTATACAACTCCTAATCTAATACCTTGTTAACTCCCTTTAAATAAGAGGTTCTTAAATTTTGAAGTGCTTCAGAATACCCAGGTAATACTGATGGTGTTAGATGAGGGGAAACACTTTGAGAGCAACTGCTTTAGGCTATATTGAGAGGTTTTCCAAAATAAAGCTTTGTCAAAGGCAAATGACAGGCTCTTGATTTGCCTTTGGCTTAATTTAAAGTGCAATTTCTTCTGGAGTCAAAAGCACAAAACAAGTAGGAAACCAATATATACTGCTCAGATAGTTGATTTCAATCTCTCCCAAATGAAAATGAGTTTGGGTAACCACTTAATGAACAATCTACTAAAAATCTGCTGTTTCTTTGTAAACTTGCTTTTGATGATAGCAGAAAGCATCTCTTACCTCACTAGATGAACTGGTAGAAGATACCTTGAAAAATAATAATTAATAATAAAAATCTGGTGTCACAAGAAGCCCCCCATGATTTCCTTAATGTTAGAAGTTATTGTAGATAGGCTTTATATTACCACATGATCATTGGTACGATAGGCTAAAAGGATTGAATTAAAGCAACAAGATGAGGTTTTGAACAGTTCATTACTAATCACCTTTGGAAAACAAATAAAAGAGCTTAAAACAAACAGTGTCATTGAAAAGTGGCTCAAGAGAATATGGACGAATTTAGGTAACTACTTTAAAGAGGGAAGGGAGGAATTGTCATCTACTTGTGGGTTTTTTTGGCATGTGATTTTCTTAAATAATTAGGCTTTTCTTAAAATTGGGGTCTTACTCTGTTGCCCGGGCTGGAATGCAGTGGCATGATCACAGCCCTGACCTCTTGGGCTCAGGTGATACTTCCGCCTCAGCCTCCTGAGTAACTACCTAGGATGCCCACTTTTTGTTTGTTTGTTTTAATTAGACTTATTTTTTCCATGGCATTGTTGATAAAAAATTTTCATGTGAACATGAAAAGAAGAATCCCTCCTTCATAAAGAGAAGGATATGGATAGATTCATGTTCATTTATGAGTTTTGTATGAATTGTATTAGAAGTTCCATTTGTTAATAAACATACAAGAAGTGGTGCAGCCATAAAAAAGAACAACGTCATGAATTTCGTAGCAACCTGGATGGAATTAGAGTTTATAATACTGAGTGATCTCTCACAGAAACAAAGATCTGAGCGTCACATGTTCTCACTCATAAGTGGACCTTGACCAACTACTGTAATACTATAAGAAAAGGATTGACAGTGGTGGGAAACTATGGGGGGACAGGGAGGGGAAGGGAGGTGGGATTAACGGTAGTCAATATCTGGGGAAAGGGGGGCACATCTCATCAACAAGGGTATCTGAATAATAAGTATTTGTATACCTAACCCTTAACTGTACCCCACAACTTTAAAATAAAAAATATATATTATAAAAAAAAGAAGTGGTAAGACAGAATGTGAGTGCCATGGGGGGGGGGATTTCACCTGCTGTATTCATACTATCCCCAGAGCATAATATAGTCTTCTTTAATACATGTTTGTCAAATGAATGAATAAATACACAAAATTCAGTTAGGCATTGTATTAATAAGCTACTTTTCATTTTACTCACCATTATTTACTAGGAAAAAATGTCTTACTAGGCCAGCTATTGTGTTTTTGGTAATAAATATATAATGTTTCTATTATGAACATATTGATTTAAATTTAAATGAGTCAATTTCAAGAAAAAAATATTGTACATTAACCTAAGTAGAAAAATAAAGTTTCTAAAAAGAAAATGAAAAGTTGGGAGTTTTAGGAATGATGAGCACTAAATGACAAGTTCTCCATTCCTCATGAAATCTGAGAATTAAGCATATCAGTTGATTCATGCAAAAACATATTTCATTCAAATGAATTATTTCAAGAATTAAAAAATAATATAATTTTTGACTTATTCATAAACAATCTTTGTTTTCAAATTTGATTGTCTTGAAGTGTGTTTTAAAATCCAGATCTAATTCAGTGTAATCTTTGATGAGTATGGATTCCTGAGCTTCGAGATAGCGAGTCATCTTACAATAAATCAAAAACACTTTCTGTAATTGCTACTTGGAAGGCTGAGGTAGGATCAGCAGGTCGAGGTTGCAGTAAGGCCACTGCACTCAGTCTGGGCAGAGTGAGACACCAACTAAAAAAAAAATCCAGATCTATTTCAATTAAGCTTAAAGCATGACAATATTTTTACTTCATTTTATGCTATAGATATACTATCAATATACATCTCACAGGATGTGGAGTAAAGGTTCTCCTGAAAAAAAAATCAAATGAAGAGAAGGTATATCACTTACTGAAATGCAGTATAATATTTTTTGACATAAAGTGATAACAAAGAAAACACAAATCTGTGAATAAAAGAGTACAGAATTGGGAAGATAAAGTAAAGGTGAAGGACCTTTAAGAAGAAATTATTTTACAGATTAATCAGAAAAAATATATTGCTAGATATATGCTTAATAACGTGGCCAACAAATCTTTCCATGAGACCTCTTTCATATTGGTTTATTGAATTTTGGCAAAGCAACAAAAACATCACCATTTTCACTATCATAGTTAAAAAAACCCCGCATTTATGAGTAGGAGAAAATTACTTAATGCTTAATGAAAAAAATAGTTCATCAAAGGTTCATAGATTAAAGTAAATAAAATAAATTTTACCTCATTGGGAAGAATGACCACATTCTCATCCTGCTTAAGTTTCTATAAAATAAGTAAATTTATTTAATTATCTTGATTAAATAAAAAGTTAAAATATATTAAATTTAAGAAATTAGCACTTACTCCCTGGGAGATGCTGACAGATTCCTTAGAAAAAAGAACAAAACCAATTTACTTAAATTGTATTTGTGCTAGGTATAATATATCAATCTACACCATTCATCCAGTGGGTAGATAATGCATTTAGTCTTTGTCTGAATTACAGAACAAAGTTGACCAAAGTTTCACTTCCTAACTAACATCATACTTCAGATAGCTTACTAATTCTGTATTGTGCTTTGGGTTATAAATAACAGAAACAAAAACTTTCTAAAATATTAACCACACAGAAGAAAAAGATTTTCTATTTCCTCTACACAATTTCCAATTGTATTTCTTTTTTCTTCTGTCTTTTTAATGAAATGAAATGCATCACAGAAAAACAAGAAAATCCTTGGGTGACACTAAAGATGTCTTGGGTATCTGGGAATCTTCTGAGTATTTTGAAAAGTCATTTGGAAATTAGTATAGAAGATGGTTGCAGATGAGCATGAGCTCTTATTTCAGAAATGTGGAATGAATTCTTCTCACTCTAATCAAGAGATTTAGAAGGTTTACCATGACTTCTGATAACTTTCACCTTGGGGGCCATTCAGAAAAAATGCACAAGGATACTCTTGATAACATGAATGTGTATATTTTTGGTCTTTACACACACACACACACACACACACACACACACACACACACACACACGACTTAATTTAAGGCATATCATGAGTTTACTAGGTAGAAATGTCTTACCTCACTGGAGAAGTGATGCTGCATCTTCTATATAAAAGACAAATACAGGTTTCACTTTTATCATTTTTTAGAAATGTCAAGCTGGTATCTCTGTTCACCTTGTTTCTTGGTAGAAAGGAAATTTTAAGACGCTGCTTCTGAGAACCTTTAGTTGGATAAAGTTCTTTTGCAAAGTTCTCTTTGTTTCCTATAGTATTACTCAGCAAATAATTATATACTTCAAATAAATTCTTATTGTGGGCTAATATATTTTGTACTTGTAGAAAGTGATTGAGATTTCATTTCTATGTATTTATCCTGCCACAGTTTAAAATATGATATATGCATAGAAGTACCACAGAGTCTTAATATCTTTTAAGATCGTGATGCTATATTTTAGTTTACTTAACTTATATTAATGACTTGAATTCAATATATTGGGCAAATTCTTCTGTCAAGTGACATAAAGTGTTGAAGATTAAATGAATTTTCTTAATATAAATAACTGTCATACAAACTCAACTGTGTACTTATGTTCTCAATCGATTGTGGCAAAATATCTTTTAATATCCATGACCTACTAGTGAAAACACTGCGTTGAATAAAATTATTAGTTGAATAAAATTCTTAGTTGAATAAAATTATTTTATTTCAAAGAAAGATTGAAGACAATTACCGATTAGAATGAAAAGGAATTGGTTATTAAGATTAGTAGATCATTAAAATATAAACATTCATTGTCATGTAGATCTTTGTCAGATATACAGTTGGCAATTAATAAAACAAACAACAACAGATGCTGGCGAGGATGCGGAGAAAAAGGAACGCTTCTATACTGCTGGTGGGAATGTAAACTAGTGCAACCTCTTTGAAAGACAGTGTGGTGATTTCTGAAAGAACTAGAAATTGACCTTTTATATGACCCAGCAATCCCCCTATTGGGAATATAACCAGAGGAACTCAAATCATTCTACAAAAAGGATACCTGCAAATGCATGTTTGTTGCAGCTCTATAGACAATAGCAAAAACATGGAACCAACTATGCTGCCCATCAAAGTTGAACTGGATTCAAAAAATGTGATACATACATACAATGGAATATTATGCCACCATAAAGAAGGAAAAAAATATGGCCTTCACAGCAACTTGGATGAATTTAGAGTCTATCAACTCAGTCATCTATCACAGAAACAAAGAAAAGAGTAACATATGTTCTCACTCATAAGTGGACCTTGAACAGTTATAATACTGTAAGAAAAGGATTGGCAGTAGTGGGAAACTGCCAGGGGAGGGGGTGTGGGATTGGCACCTGAGGGAAACTGCCAGGGGAGGGAGGGGCACACCTCATCAATAAGGGTACCTGCATAACAAACATTTGTATATCTTACCCTGAATTGTATCCCACATCTTCAAAATTAAAAAATTAAAAAAATTCAAGTTTAGTGTGAGCTTGATTATTAAAGTATTAGTATTATTATTTCTATGTATCTAACTGAAATTCTTACCTACCTTTGCCCCTGAATTGGCTCTATGTTTGAGAAAGAACAAGAACTTGTTAAAATTGATGTGTGAGATATGGAGACATATCACCCTAAAGGAATGATGCACTTGTGACAAGAGAGATTTTGGGTATGGGAGAGGGATGGACGGTGCTGACTGGAAGGTAACAAAAAGAATCTTTAAGTTACTTTTGAGAAAGTGTGTGTGTGTGTGTGTGTGTGTGTGTGTGTGTGTGTGTTTTCAAAGCATCTCAAAGTATTTAGTGCTATCCGTATGATTTTGTGATGTGAATATTATTATTATTTTTTTAGAAGAATATGATACTTTGAGAAGTGAAAGGATTGCTTTGCATTTATTATTTGGCAAGTAAGCCACAAAATCATCCTGTTTTCCTATCTAGTCTTCCTAGATTCTGAACTACTGTAATCAAGGATGATTAAACTCTGACTCTTGTTTGAGAGATAGTTTTGGAATCTAGATTTTATTTGTGACTTTCTCAAACTTTCAAAGAGATATGCCATGGTAGTGAATATAGTTCTATGGTAAGTACAAGCAGATAAAGAAGGATATATAGACCTTTTAACCTATAACTAAAAATATTCCTAGCTGTAGAAGAAGACATCATAAAAAGTGTGTCCACCTTCATATATTATGTAAAGCAGGGCCAACACTGTCTTTGATTATAGGAGTAGAAGGCTGCACACTTAATCTCTATTCCTTGATGCCCTTCGCTGTCATCTTCTGCATATAAGGTTTACTCTTCTTACATTTAAGTAAGGATATATACTCATAAGTATCTCATTATACTTACATGCTTTGCAAGAGCAACTGCCAAAAGGCAGGTGAAGATGAAGAACTTCATGTTTGCTGAGTCCTGAAAAATGGATATGTTGCAAGTCAATAATAGCTTTCCACTCCTTAAAAATCACATTTCCTCATTAATTGTGTATTAATTTATCATCTTAGATAATGGGAAAATAAAAATGAAAGCAGTTAAAAGCAGATTCATTTTAGAAACATGGGTATTAATATGACAAGTTCTTTAAAAAGAGAAACTGTATGAACAGACTGTAACATACAATCTGGGTTTCTAAAACGTAGAAGTTTCTTCCCGGAATAATAAATGTGTAAGATTATTGCCTCTATATAGAGTTGGTTAATTTATTTATTAATTTACTTACTCATTAATGAATATTTGCTAATACATGCCAGACATTACTCTAGACTTGAAGATACAGTGATAAACCTAACATGTATAATATATCAGCCCATATTATTTACAGCTCTTCTTCAAACTCATGGAGAGCAATGATCAGAAATGCAAAGCAGAACAGAAACTCACTTTTAAATTAGCTTTCAGGTGAGACATACATGCAGCATGGCAAAAAGTAGCAGGGGGAAATAATAAGGTGTGTGCTCAACCTGGGATTGGCTGCTGAAGTATGAGCAAGTCACTGAACATCTCTACCCCTCATTTTAAACATGTACCTAAGGAAGGCCTTGAACATGATTTCTAAGATCCCTTTGAGATAAATCAACATCTAATACTATGATATATACAATTCCACAAAGTTTTCTGACCACATATCAATTCAACTCTTCTTATGGTTAAACAAATAACAGAAAAATGAAATAAAGCTATTCTAATGTATTTTTAATATATAAAAGTATCTTGCTTTTTATATCCTACATATGTTAAATTAGTATGTTTTTTGAGTCGGGTTCTTATTCTATCTTCCAGACTGGAGTGCGGTGGCATGATCACGGCTCATCATAATTTCAACCTCCCATGCTCAGATGCTCAGGTGGTCCTTCTGCCTCAGCCTCCTGAGTAGCTGGAGCTACCACACTTGGCTAATTTTTTTATATTTATTTTTTGTAGAGACAAAGTCTGATCTCAAACTACTGGGCTCAAATGATCCCCCTGCTAAACCTTCCAAAGTACTGGGATTACAGGCAAAAGTCACTGCCCAGCCTAAATTAATTATTTTGAAAGACAAGATATTTTTACAAACAGTATGACATATGCTGGTGACCCGTAAATTTGCAAATCTAAAGAATATTTATACACAGGCATTATTCTTTGTCTTATACAAAGATTTGCATTGCCTAAGTTTATTAATTTCTAACTCTATTAAGAAACTCTAATAAAATGTCACAGATATGTTTGCTAACTTTTATAGGATTAAAAAATACTTATTCATATAATATTCATTTTCATAAAAATATTTTAAAATAAAATTATAGCTATATTATTGCTTCTTAATATCTGAAATACATTTATTATATATGGCTGTCTGTCAATTTTCATTAGACATAATATTTTTTATAGATGAAAGCAATTAAAATATAGACAAATGCTAATTGAAAGTCAAATAAATATTTTAATATGATATTAATAGAGAATAAATGAATAAGTGCAGTTATGAAGCACCTGCTCTGTCCTAGACACTGTGTTAGGCATGTTTTAAATATTATCTCTAGTCTTCAGAACAATTTTGATAGCTAAATATTTTGGTGTTTGGTTACCAGACAAAAAATTGATCCAGAAAGTCACACATCAAATACACAGTTCCCTGAACTTCCAAAACCTCAATACAATGAACTTGCCCTTAAAATACGACTTTGGCATCATAAAATAGATCAGCATAATAAACATTTTTCAATGTCTATATCTTAATTCTATTCAGAGCACCCAAATGCATATAAATCAGTAGCTGATGTTAATTATAAAACAAAGCCTGTTAAGATATAGAGGCATTAGTATTCAAATAATATATTTTTTAATTAAAAAATTTTATATTGTAGACTATTATTAGGTTTCACAGTATTATTAGGCACATAGAATAGCAAAGGCATACATTAAAATATTACCTTGTTTTCTAAATGGACAATAAGAGGTTGAGGCAGAGGAAGACTCTAGACGTGTTATCATAGCAGTATTTAAACTCCTTCTTCCATGATATGGTAATTCTGTGGTTTAAAACACCTAAGAGGGGTTTGAATTCTAAGAAGTCATAATGACTAGAAATTGTTTTTCCATCCATTTTGTACCACATATTCCAAAAAGTGCTTCCCCGTAGGTTGATTTAGAAAATGATAATGGGAAATGAGGATGTTATAAGATATAATGATTATCTGTATTCTGGTTTGTGGTAGCTCACCTGCCAAGTACTAGTTGTGTGGTTCAGGGTAGGGTTTTCTTTTTTTTGCAATAATGTGATCTTTCTACAGACAGACTTTTACCTAATTTCTGCTAGAAAACTGTTATAAAATATCTAGATCAGCAATATTTAAAAAAATATTATTACTTTAAAAAATTGACATAAAATTGTATGTATGGCATGTTTTGAAGTATATATACATCATAAAATGGTTAATTATAGCTAACTAACAAATGCATTGTGTTACATAATTATATCATTTTGTGATAAGAACTGTTCAATATCCATGTCCTTAGCATTTTTCAACTATGCAATGTATCATCATTAACTGTAGTCACCATGTTATAGAGTAAATCTCTCAAACTTATTTTTCCTATATAACTGTAATTATGTATCCTTGACCAATATCTCCTCAACTTCCTTACTCCCTAAACCCAAAAGCCCCTGATAATCACCTTTATACTCTCTACTTCCATGAGATCACCTTTTTTAGCTTGTACATGCGAATGAGATCATGTAGAATTTGTCTTTCTGTGCCTGGCTTATTTCACTTAGCATAACGTGCTTCAGGTTCATCCATGTTGTTGCAAATGATAGAATTTCCTTCTTTTCCTGGCCGAATAGCATCCCATTGTGTATATATACCACATTTTCTTTATCCATTTAGCTTTTGATAAACAGGTTGATTCTGTATCTTGGCTATTCTGAATAGTGCTGGGGAAAACATGGGAGTGCAGATATCTCTTCAACATCATGTTTCATTGCCTTTGAATATACATGCAGTAGTGGAATTGCTAGGTCATATGATAGTTTTTTTGATATAGCCTTTTTGACAGGAGTGAGGAGGTATCTCATCATTTTTATTTGCATTTCCCTGGTAATTAGTGATTTTGAGTATTTTGTCATATACTTGTTGGCCAGGTATTTGGGAAATGTCTATTCAGATATTTTGCCCATTTTAATCAAGTTATTTATATTTTATTTATTTATTGTTTTTTGAGTCAGAGTCTCACTCTGTTGCCCAGGCTGGGGTGCAGTGTCTCCATGGTCACCACAATCTCAATCTGTTGGGCTCAGGAGATCCTTCTGCCTCAGCCTCCCAAGCAACTGAAAACACAGGCACATGCCACTATGCCCGGCTAATTTTTTAAAAAATTATTGTTAAAACAAGATCTCGTCACGTTGCTCAGGCTGGCCTCAAACCCCTGAGCTCAAGCAATCTGCTTGCCTCCACCTCCCAAATTGCTGGGAATACAGATGTGAACCACAGCTCTTGGCTGCTATTGAACTTTTTAATTTGATATAATCCCATGTGCCCATTTTATATCCAAAAATCATTTATATCCAAAAAGCAAAGACCAATGTCATGGAACTTTCCCCCTGTATTTTCTTCTAGTAGTTTCAGGTCATGTCTTTAATCCATTCTGAGTTGTTCTTTGAATATGGTGAGAAATAAGGATACATATTTTCATATATTTCTTCTGAATGTGGATATCTCAAAACTGTTTATATAAGACACTGATCCTCGGGGAAACAGCCCACAGAATGGGAAAAAATTTTTACCAACTGTATATCTGACAAAGGCCTAACATCTAGGATCTACGAGGAACTCAAATGTACCAAAATGAAAAAAACAAACAACCCCATTAAAAAGTGGGTAAAAGATATAAATAGACTTAGAAAAAGAAGATATATAGGCAGCCAACAGACACATGAAAAAGTGTTCAACCTCACTAATCATCAGAGAAATGCAAATCAAAACTACACTGCGATACCACCTAACCCCAGTAAGAACGGTTATCATTAATGAAACAAACAACAACAGATGCTGGTGAGGATGCGGAGAAAAAGGAACACTTCTACACTGCTGATGGGAATGCAAACTAGTGCAACCTCTTTGGAAGATAGTGTGGCAATTTCTGAAAGAACTAGAAATTGGCCTTACATATGATTCAGCAATTCCCATATTGGAAATATAACCAGAGGAATTCACATCATTCCACAAAAGGTACTGGCATGAGCATGTTTATTGCAGCACTATTCACAACTGCAAAAATGAATGTACCAACCATGCTGCACATCGAAATTGGACTGGATAAAAAAATGTGGTACATATACACAACGGAATATTATGCAGTCATAAGAAAGGACAAACATAGGGATTTAGGAGCAACTTGGATGAATTTGGAATCTGTCATACTCAGTGATCTATCACAGAAACAGAAAACTGAGCACCACATGTTCTCACTCATAAGCGAACCTTGATCAATTATCATAATACTATAAAAAAAGGTATTGGCAGTAGTGGAAAACTGCCAGGGGAGTAGGGGGTGGAATTGCTGGCAGTGGGAAACTGCCAGAGGTGGGTGGGACACACCTCATCAACAAAGCTACCTATGTAATGAACATTTGTATACCTAACGCTGAATTGTACCCCGCACCTTTGTTTTTTTTTATGATGTTGTGGGGTACAGTTAAGGGTTAGGTATACAATTACATTTCATTCAGGCACCCTGTTGATATGAGGTGTTTCCCTGTCCCCAGACAGATATTTGTTACTGTTAATCCCGTCTCCCCCCCCCATAGTTTCCCAGTACCATCAGTCATTTTCTTATAGTATTGCATTGAAGACAATTGCATTTCTCTACACCAATAATAAACAAACAGAAACCCAAATAAAAAACACAATTCCACTCACAATAGCCACAAAAAAAATGAAGTACCTTGACATCTTCCTAACCAGAGACGTGAAAGACCTTTACAATGAAAATTACAAAACACTGCTCAAAGAAATCAAAGATGACACAAACAAGTGGGAAAATATCCCATGCTCATGGATTGGAAGAATGAACATTGTGAAGATGTTCATCTTACCTAAGACAATCTAAAAATTCAATGCAATACCCATCAAATTACCAGCAACATTCTTCTCAGACCTAGAAAAAACAACACAGGAATTCATATGGAAACACAAACGTCCAAGAATAGCCAGAACAATCCTCAACAACAAAAAAACAAAGCAGGTGGTATCGCATTACCAGACTTCAAACTTTACTATAAAGCTACAATCATCAAAACAGCTTGGTATTGGTATAAGAACAGGCATATAGATCAATGGAATAGAATTGAGATTCCAGAAGCAAAACCTCAATTTCTCAGCCAACTCATCTTCGACAAAGCCTCCACCACCTACCACTGGGGAGAGGAGAACCTATTCAGTAAATGTAACCCACATCTTTAAAATAAACATTTAAAAAAAAAGACACTGCTCTTTTCCCATTGTTTTCCTGTTGAAATCGATTGGCTGTAAATACATGGATTTGTTTGGAGGTACTTTATTCTGTATCATTGGTCAATGTTTCTGTTTTAATGCCAGTAAAATGTCATATTGGTTACCATAGCTTGGTGGTATATTTTGATGTCATATAATGTGATTCCTACAATTTTGTTTTTCTTGCTCAAGATTGCTTTGGATACTTGGAGTCTTTTAGAGTTCAAAAAAAATTTTGTAATTTTTTTCCTATTTCTGTGAAGAATGTCACCGGTATTTTTGATAGAAATTGCATTGAATGTGTAGATAATTTGGGTAGTATGGAAAACTTAGTTTGCTAATATTTTGTTGATATTTTTAAAAAACTAAGATCACCAGCAACATAGGCTGTAGTTTTCTCTTCTTGTTGAGTTATTGTCTGGTTTTGGTATCAGGTCAATGCTGGCCTTGTAGAATGAATTAGGAAGAACTCTCTCCTCTTTAATTTTCTGTAAGAGTTTGAGGAAAGTTGGTATTTTTCTTTAAGATAATTAGAGGATAATTTCATAAGATAATTAAAGTTATTGTTTATTTATTTATTTTTTAAAATGTGGGATAAATGCCAGGTAGAATTCAGCAGTGAAGCCATCAGGTCCTGGTGTTTTTTTTTGATAGCAGACTTTGATTACTAATTCAATTTCTTCCCTTATTATTAGTCTGTTTAGACTTTCTGTTTCTTCATAATGTAGTTTTGGTAGGTTGTATGTGTTCAGTAATTTTTCCATTTTTCTAGGTTATCCAATTTGTTTCTGTACATGTTCTTAGCTTTTCCCTATCAACAAAGTATGCTAATTTGCAAAAAAGTAAGTTAGCAACACTTATCACCCAACTCTTACAAATTAAATCCAATCAACATTGATTTGAGGACCTCATTTAGGGATCTATTGAAAATTGCTGATGCCTTGACTCTGCCACAGAGATTGTAATTCAGTAGGTTTATTGGGATTCTTACCTCTTAATGTAGTTTCTTAATGTAGTCTAATGTGCAGTTAGGATTAAAAATTCCCCTGATCTAACATGAAAACATAAAAACTAAGGACATGGGAATATCAAAAAAAAATTTTTTGGAACTGCAATTTCATCTTTTAAAATACACTTTGGGAAAAGGTTCAAATTTTATCACAGATTGAACATTTACTTTAAAAATTAACATCTCATCTTTTTGAAGATAAACTTTGATGTAAAGCTGAAAGCTATAAATAATTACAAATACATTAAAGTTCACTTTTGCATAATCTAACTTGAAGTTAAATGGACAATGACAAAAATTTCTTATTTTTCTACAAGCCAAGATGGAAAGCTAATTTAGTCCAGGAAACAGTAAGGAACTTTAAAGTCCTTTGAACCGAGAAAAACAAAAAAGCAGTGTAGAGCTAATGTGAGAATTGAACAAAAATGAAGCTCTTTCCCCTAATTAGACGAGAAAGACATGGTGTAGATAAGTTCAGCAGAAAAAGAAAGAAAATTCTATAATAAAGTTTTATATTATTCCAATGTGTATATACACATAGCTGTCATAGGGTATCAGGTTTTAATATTTAATACCTTACAATGATTACATCTATGGTTCATTAATACACCTACTTATAAACTGTGAGCCAGGATCATGCCATTGCAGTCTAGCCTGGGTGACAGAATAAGGTTCTGTCAAAAATAAAATGAAATAAAATAAAAAAATTTAAAATAAAATAAAATAGTATTTTCTATAGCAATGTTTTGGTTGAAATAAGTAATTGGAAAAAATAGATTGTCAATAATTCCTATGAATAAAAATGTTTTACCTCTTCAAACGAAGTAGATTTTGCAGCAAGAGAAAAGCAGAAAACTGTATTGATTTTATAAGATAGTTGAGAGTAAAATTACAACTGTCTTTGTGCCGCTATTATGATTAAACATGGAATTGACACTGATCATTGTGTAATTTGTACATTAAACTTATCATTTCAATTTAAAGATATAAAACTAGTAGTGAACAGAGATTTTTTAAAAGAGATATTTCCCAAATCCAAAAAAATAAGAGTTACTTAAATTCAAATACTTGCTTTGCTGACAGCGTCGTTTAATCTGCTTTTTTTCCCCCTTTCAATTATGTTTTTCTCTCCTTTTTTCCCCCACACTATAATAAGGTAGTAAGCTAAGGTTTCATAATTTATTTGTAATTTTAAACTCAGAGAAGAGCATATGTTGGTATTTGGAATATTGCCACTAACTGTGTATGACTTTCCTAGGTAACATGATACCAGGAATACCAAAGGGAAAAATGTCCTCTAATTTTACTAGAAGCAGAAGAGAGGTCCAGAGAAGTCATGTGCTGTGTCTACAGATTCAGTTGGACTTGGGTCAGGAAATACTGAAATTTATTATAGTGCTTTTTACATTTAAGATCATTCTGTCAGCTTATCACCCCACTGTACTTAATGGAGTAATCTTTTTCAATTTTGATTTTGAGTCAAATGCATGTGAGGTTGTGTATATCTGTGTGTGTGAAAACATATTTGATCACCTTAAGGATATTTCATAAGATAATTAGAGGAAATACTATGTGAAATAAGTCATTTAATAAATGACATACAAGTAAATACAAATACAATGCAAAACGAAGTATCATATATACTGTTTATGTAATTAATAGAAATTTGTCTCTAAATTTCTTCATATATTCATAGCCATGACAACCACCAGAACAAGACAAAGGTAATGAATTGAAATATGATTTATTTGAGTTCTGATAAAGTAGATAAGATAAAATAGCTACTCATCTTTTTGTCAAGCATAGACTGATCATATTATTTGCTAAAGCATTGTGATATTTGTGATAAAAAGAGTAAAAACACATTTTCTCATTTGGGGAAGCTTATTTTCTGATTAGCTTATACAAAATATGTTAACCAAAATGCTTTAATAGGGATATAGTCAACATTCTAAATGTTATGAGAACACCTAAAGTGTACATATCACTCAGACTGAATAAACTTACTAAAATTTCATGCTAGGTCTTACAATATGAGGAGAAGTTGAGGAAATGGAAATGTTGAAAGACTATACAGACATAAACACGAGAGAGTATGTACAAGTGGAAGAACAGAGTTCAGCAAGATAGGTGTGTGGAGTGCAAGAGAGAAATAAGAACCATTTTATATATTATTATGGAGGTTGAAGACAGAATGGAAGACTTTAAGCCAACACGTACCATGGCAAGAATTGTATTTTAGTTTGGTAACTATGAAATCAACGTAGAGAAAAATTAGAGTTGAGGTGGAAAAAACAGCAAACAGGATGTCCATTTAGGAAGGTAGAATTATAAGAATTTGTTGTGAGAACATGCCTTAAGAATAATAATTGAGATAAACTGAAGAAATGTTTAAAGAAAGAAGTGATAGCCCATGAAACAACCAAACAAAAATGCAAGTTGTGTGTGTGTGCACATGCGTGTGCACACATGTGCTATGAGAAACACAATTGGAGAAAATTATTAAATTCTTTAGATTATTTTATTATTCAAAAAGAAATATATTTTTCATATAGCTGAATGTGCTATATATAGTTCCACAACTCAGTTTTATGAAAGTGAAGTTGGAGACAATGCAGTTAAATATGACCTTTATTTGAATCACACACATCAAAATTAGAATATATTGTGAGAAATGTTTAATCACTATAGAACTGTAAAGAATGATAAAATAGTAATGAAAATTAAGCCTGACAACAGAAAGGGTACTCTTCTGCAGAAAAATTTTGATCATTAAACACATGCATAAGTGTTAATGACTTGCTTCCTCTTTCTAAATAGTTAAAAGGTAAAATAAGTCAGACACAGAAAGACAAATATCACATGATTTCACCTATATATGAAATTAAAAACTTCTCTCATGAAAGTAGGTTGAAATGGTTACCAGAGGATGAGCATTGCAGAGGAACGGGAAGATGGGGAAATATTGGTCAATGGTACAAATGAGAGTTGGATAGGAAGAATAAACTTGGGTGTTCTATTGCTTGGTACAATGACTAGAGTTAACGTCAGTGTATTCTATATTTTGAAATATCTAGTAAAAAGGTTTTTGAATGTTCTCATTACAAGGAAATTATAAATGTTTAAGGTGATAGATATGTTAATTATCCTGTTTTGATCATTATACAATGTATACATGCATTGAAATATGATGTTGTACTTCATAAATATGTACAATTTTTATGTGTCAAAAACTATATATAGGAAGACATGTGTGTGCATGCACATATATACACCTTCAGGGCAAAGTATAAATTAATTATAATATAAATTTATATTAGACTTTAAGACAATAAAGTTTTCCAAGTTATCACTACAGTAAATTAGTAACTCATCCTCTCTATTAGATTAGAAATTGACTTTCTGGGGGGGGGATTTTAAAGAAATAAAAACATGTTGGCTTGTGAGAGTTAGATAATTAAATCCATTGCTTTGGCATTTAATTTTTAAGTATAATAGATATGCAGACTCCCTCTGAATAGCTGCTGGAATATGTTGGACTTTTAAAACAGTAACTGCTATGAAATTTTCAGCCGGGCTCGGTGGCTCAGCCTGTAATCCTGCGCCTTTGGGAGGCTGAGGTAAGTGGATTGCCTGAGCCCGCGGGTTCAAGACCCGCTGGGCAGCGAGACCTCATCTCTACAATAACTCAACAACAACAACAAAAAAACAGCCGGGCGTGGTAGCGCATGCCTGTAGTTCCAGCTACTTGGAAGGCTGAGGCGGAAGGATCGCCGGAGCCCAGCAGGTCGAGGCTGCGGTGGCCGGGAGCGGCCACTGCACTCCACTCTGGGCGACAGAGTGAGACTCCAACTTAAAACAAAAAAAAAAAAAAAGAAATTTTCAAAATGAATTTTGACATGTTTGATTGCATTCTTTCTCCTAAAGTTTTTTTCTTTCTTCCTCCTTGTTTTCTTTTCTTCTTTCTGCCTTCCTCCTTCCCTTCCTTCCTCCTTTCCTCCCTCCTTCCCTTCCTCCTTCTTTCCCTTTTTCCCTTCCTTTCTTTCCTCCCTTTCTGTATTTCTTTGCACAGTTTTTTGAAGAGCAGATATTAAACACTCTTATAGGCACTGAGGTCACATTGCTAAGTAGATTAAAAAGCAATATAAGGGTATTGGGAAATAAGAAATCTAGAATTAAAATTCAAATAGCGCTGTTTTTATGTAAATGAAGATTTTACTTCATACCTGTTAGATGGCTATTGCAAAAAAGACAGGAGATAAGACTTGTTGGCAAAGAGATGAAGAAAAAGAAGCCCTTGTATACTGTTGGTGGGAATATAAATTAGTATAGCCTTTATGAAAAGCAGTATGTCTATTCCTCAAAAAATAAAAAATAGAACAACCATATGATTCAACAACCCCACTTATGAGTATATATCCAAAAGAAATGATATCAATATGTGGAAAATATATCTACCCTCTCATGCTCATTGAGTCTTTATTCACCTAACCAAAATACAGCTTCAGCTTAGGTTTCTATTGGTGGTTGAATGGATAAAGAAAATATGGTATGTGTATATGCACAATAGAATACCATTCAGTCTTAACAAGGAAGGAGATTTTATCATTTGTGAAAATATGGATAAACTCAGAGGATGTTGTGCTAAGTGAAATAAGCCAGGCACAGAAAGACAAATAGCATGATCTCACTTTTATATGGCATATTAAAAGTGAAACTCATAGAAGCAGAAAATAGAACGATGGTTATTGAAGTCTGTGAAGAGGGTTGGTGGTGGATTGGGAAGATGTTCAAAGAATACAAAGTTTCAAAGTAATAAAAGGAATACATTTAGGAAATCTATTATATCTATTACATGGTAATTATAGTTAAAAACAATAAATTGTGTACTTGAAAATTGCTAAGAGTAGATTATTCTCATCAGAAAAATAAGTATGTGAGATAATAGATAAGCTAATTAGCTAGATCTAGGCATTCTGCAATGTGTATATATATACAAAACAAATGTGTAGCTTAAATATATATGTACAATTTTATCTATTAGTTTAAATAAATCCATATACAAATTTTTAAAAATAAATGACACTTGCTTTTATATAAATGTAGACTGTTATACACCACATTGAAACAATGTATTTTATATTTTATGTTGGGACACTAAATTATAGGTATTATTCAGTTAATTGATTTAATATTCAATGAGATAGGAAGTATGTGGACTATGTTTGATATTTAGAAATAAGAACTCCAAACTCTAAATACAGAAGTGGCACTCTTATTTTATCTATAATCTGATATTTCATGATCAGTGGATGATTTTAGAAAACTGATGTACCAGAAAATGTACTGCTATCTTCCAATAAGCAAAGAATGATTCATATTCCTCCAAGACCAAATGCTATGTTATGGAAAATGTCAAGGTGTTTCATTTACAAGACACAATGCAACAAAGAGATATTGATATCTCATAAGGATGATTTCATAAGGATGCAACCCTTCGCCAACTTTTATCATGTGTTTTCCTGTTTTTAAATCTCTGCCAATGACAAGATAATTTTTAACTATCAATCCATACTAATGAGAGAAACCCAAAACTGTAAAGTCCTCAACAAATTGTTTTTATCAAATTGTTTTTAGTCAAAGTCTATTTACAAATTTAATTAGCTCATTTTAAGCCCCAAATAGCTTTGGTCTATGTTATATTACTGTTTCAGCTTGCTGTAAAATATAAATATGACACCTGACAAGTTTGAAACAGCCTTGGACTACGACTAGATGTAATGTATGTTTTGAGTCCAGGAGATTCAAGTGAAAAGATACTGACCTTGTCTTCAAAGTGCTTACTTATTATTTTTAGAGACAGAAAAACATACATAAATGTCTAGGAGATAGGTGAGCATATTTAGGAATTATGGGATATAGATAGTAATTAGAATCATTAATATGGGTAAGATGATATAGGAAAAATTCAGAGTCAGATAAAAAGTAGGCTAAGGTCAGAACCCTAGAGAACATTCCATGTACTATGCGCAGGAAAGGAGTCCATGAAAATACCTGAAAGAAAGAATCAAATGAAGGAGGTTTATAGGGAGAATTACCAAGAAAAAAACATAACAAACAGAACTAAATAAAATAGAAACCAAAGGGATTAATTACTTAATCAGTTTCACCTTCAATTTTATCATCTACCAAATGTCGTAATAATAGTTTTAAGAATAAGTTGTGAAAATGGATATAAATTCCACTGAAGAATAAAATTGTTCCATAAATTTTAGGATTTGTACTTTTCACTTGGGGATTGCAGGGTTGAGGCTTTCTTGGGTAAGAAAGAGACTGAGAAGTTATGAGAAAAATTAAAATAATATTTTAAGCTCTTAATGATAAAGTTCAGACTGATTATAAAAGGCCAAAGGAGAATGGATAGAATGAGCACAATACAATAGGGTAGACACAAAGACCTAGAAGATTGCATAAAGTCAAACAAAAATTCTCTTAACTTTCATTCATTTCATAAACATAGAGATCATATGTTACCTCCTGTTAAAAAAATCCACTAATGCCTTTTGATATTAAATCAAAGCTCTGTCACAACTGCAATAATCTGTAATAGATACCAAATGAACTTATTGAAATGGGAATACATTTTTGCAAAATTCAATGAAATTGTTTCTATATTAACAGAGTGCCTAGCAGAACTGAAGAAAACACTTAGTTAAGATCTCCATACAAAAACACCTAAATGAAAAAAGCAAAACTACATGTAAGAAAGGAAGTAGTGAAATGTTTGAATTAATGAAGAAATGTGTCTCAGAATGCCATTTCTTTTTCCAAGTCTGGTAGAAGAAGACTGGACTTACTTCCCCTGTACTACAGATTTATTGAGGTATAATTGGCAAATTAAAATTGTATATATAGAAGGTGTACTACATGATGTTTTGATATACATAGTGAAATCAAACTAACAGTCACCTTTGTGTATGTGTGTGTTTGCATGTGTGTCTGTGTGTTAAGTATACTTGTAATCTATTCTTGGCAAGTTTCAAATATGTAACACATTATTATTAACCATGCTGTACATTCAAACTCTAGAATTTATTTGTCTTATTATTGTAAATTTATGCTCTTTTACCAACTTCTCATTTTCCCAACCCTCAATTCCTGTTGAACATCCTCCTTACTTTTATTTCTGTTTCTATGAGTTCAACTTTTTAAAATTTCACCTATATCACATATTACTGACATTATTCAGTATTTCCTATTCTATTTCTGGCTTATTTCACTTAGCATTATGTCAGAAATGTCAGAATTTTCTTCTTTTGTTTTAGGCTGAATGATATTGAAATGTTTCCCATTCCATGGGTTGTCTTTTTACTCTCTTGATGGTTTCTTTTGCTGTGCAAAAGCTATTCAGTTTGATAAGGTCTCACCTGTCTATCTTAACTTTTGTTGCATTTGCTTTTGATGACTTAGTCATGCCTACTCTGATGTGCAGAGGATGTTTCTTACATTTTCTTCTAAAAGAAGGTTTTACATTTAAGTCCTTGATCCAATTACACACACACACACACACACACACACACACACACACACACACACACGATTTCTTTATTCTTATTCATTCATCCATCAACGAACACTTAGATTATTTCCATATGTTGAGTAATGTGAATAATGATAACGATAATGATAATGATTCCATTTTCTTTGGATATATATCTAGAAATGAGATTGCTGGGTCACATGGTAATCCTATTTTTAATTTTTTTTTTTTTTTTTTAGGTGGAGTCTCACTCTGTCACCCAGACTGGAGTGCAGTGGCCGCTCCCGGTCACCGCAGCCTCGACCTGCTGGCTCCGGCGATCCTTCCGCCTCGGCCTTCCAATAGCCGGAATTACAGGCATGCGCTACCACACCCGGCTGATTTTTTGATTTATTGTAGAGATGCCCAGGCGGGTCTCGAACCCAAGGGCTCAGGCTATTCACTCACCTCAGCCTCCCAAAGGCATGGTATTACAGGCTGAGCTACCGAGCCCGGCTCCTATTTTTAATTTTTAAAGGAAATTCCATATTGTTTTTCATAATGGTTGCATTAATTTACATTCCCCCCAACAATGTACATGAGTTCCTCTTTCTCCACATTCTCACCAACACTTGTCATCTTTTGATTTTTTGATAATAGCCATCCATACAGCTGTAAGTTAGTGTATAGTTTCAACCAGTATTTCTCTAATGATTACTGATGTTGACAACATTCATATGCCTGCTGGTCATTTATATGTCTTCCTTGAAAAAATATGTTTTTACCCTTTTATTTATTTATTTATTTTGAGACAGAATCTTGCCCTGTGACCCAAGCTGGAGTGCAGTGGCAAGAACATAGCTCACTGGAACCCCAAACTCCTAGGCTCAAGCAATCCTCTTGCCTCAGCCTCCTGAGTGGCTGTGACTATGGGCATGTGCCAAAATGCTTGCTTAATTTTTTATTTCTTGTAAAGACTGGATTTCACTGTTTTCCAGGTTGTTCTCAAAATCCTGGCCTCAAGTGATCCTTCTGCCTCAGCTTCCCAAAGCAGTGGGATTACAAGTATGAGTCACCACACCTGGCCTATATTCCCCATTTTACATTGGGTTATTTGTTTTATTGAGGTGCATAATTACTTTATAAATTTTAGTAGTTAACCCTCGTTGGATATATGGTTTACCATTAGTTTCTCCAATTTTGGGAGTTCATTTTGCTGATTATTTTCTTTGCTGTGCAGAAAAATTTTAATTTGATGTAGTCTCACTTGTTTATTTTTTATTTTGTCCTATCCAAGAAAACCATTTCCAAGATCAAGATCATAAAAATTTTACCCTATGATTTATTTTACTAGTTTTACACTTTCAGGTTTTACATTTAAATCTTTAATTCATTTTGAGTTGATATTTGTGTATGGGCAATTTACTTTTTTGACATGTAGATAGCCTGCTTTTCTAACACCATTTCTTGAAGAGACTATCATTTTCCCATGAAAAATTCCTGTGCCTTTGTCAAAGATTAGTTGATCATATATGCTTGTGTTTATTTCTGGTCTTTCAATCCTATTCTATTTTTCTGTTTCTGTTTTATGCTGTAGTAATATTTTGTAGTGTTATTTAAAACCAGGTAGCATGATGCATACAGTTTTGTTACTCTTGCTCGAGATTACTTTAGCTCTTTGGGATCATTTTTGGTTCTATAGGAATTTTAGAATTTTTTTCTACTTTTATAAAAAATGCCATTGGAATTTTGATAGAAATTGCCTTGAATCTGTAGGTCACTTTGAGTAGTATGGACATTTTAACAACATTGATTATTCCTATTTCATGAGCATGGAATTTTTTTATTTATTTGTGTCACCTTCAATTTCTTTCATCGATGTTTAATTATTTTCATTGTAAAGATCTTTCACCTCCTTGGTCAAATTTATTTCTAAATATTTTATTCTTTTTGATACTACTGCAAGTGGGATTTTCTTAATTTATTTTTTTGGATAATTCATTGTTAGTGCACAAATGATTTTTATATGGCAATTTTATATGTTGTAACTTTACTGAATTTGTCTATTAGTTCTAACAGTTTTTTGATGGAATCTTTCTATGTATACGGTCATGTCATCCATAAACAGTGGCAGTTTAACGTTTTCCTTTTTTATTTGAATCCTTTTATTTCCTTTATTGCCTAAATTCTCTGGCTAGGATTTCAAATATTGTGTTAAATAGCAATGGTTAGAGTCGGTACCTTATCTTGTTCTTGATCTTCAGGGAAAAGATTTCAACTTTGTATTGTTAAACATGTTGTGAGCTGGTGAGCTTGTGATATATGGCCTATTTCACTGTAAGTCAGTCTTTATAGGTTGCATGTTTCTGAAAATTTATCTTTTGTTGTAGATTATCCAATTTGTTTGTGTATTTTTTTCTTGGTAGTAGATTCTAATGATCCTATGTGTTTCTGTGGTATCAGTTATAATGCTCCCTCTTTTGTTTCTGATTTTCTTTGAGCTGTCTCTGTCTCTCTTTTTTTTTAGTCTAGATAAAGGTTTCCCAATTTTATCTTTTCAAACAACCAACTCTTAGTTTTGATAATCTTTTCTTTTTGTTTTTTTTGTGGGGTTTTTTTGGTCTCAGTTTTATTTATTTGGGCTAAGATCTTTGTTATTTCCTTGCTTCTACTAAGTTTGGTCTTCGTCTGTTCTTTTCTAGTTCTTTGGGGTATAAAATTAGGTTATTTATTTGCGATTTTTCTTATTTTTAATGTAGGTGATTTTTTTTTTGTATAACTTTTTCTGCATCCCATAAGTTTTGGTATGTTCTATTTTTGTTTGCCACAATATATATATTTTTTCTTTCAATTTTGTTTTTTAATGAGTTAGTTGTTCAGGAGCATGCTGTTTAATTTTAATACACTTGCTAGTTTTTCCTGTTTTCTTCCTGCTATTGGTTTTTACCTTCATATCATTTTTATTGGAAATAATACTTTATATAATTTTAACATTTTATATTTGTTAAGGCTTGTTTTGTGGCTGAAAATTTGAATTGCCCTAGGGAATGTTCTGTGTATGCCTGGAAAATGTGCATTTTATTTTATTTTATTATTTATTTTAGAGTTTGGGGTACAAGTGAAGGTTTGCTATATAAGTAGCCTATATGCAGATGAAGGTTGGGCTTCTAGCTGGCCCTTTCTCCCCTTGGTAGTGAACCAGGTACCCTTAGTGTTGATTTGTGCCCTCCTCCCTGTCTCTCTCTCTCCCTCCCTTAGCAGTGCTCAGTGTCTGCTAGTTCCATTTTTATGCTAGTATGACTAGTGTTCAGGGCCCACTTATGAGTGAGGATATGTGGTATTCAGTTCTTTGTTTCTGTGATAGTTCACTTAGTATGATGGTCTCTAACTGCATCCAAGTTGCTGCAAGGGACATGATTTTGGTTTTCTTTATAGCTGAATAGCATTCCATTGTGTATATATACACCACATTTTCTTTATCCAGTCCACTTTTGATGATCATCTGGATTGGTTCAATGTTTTTGCTATTATGAATAGTGTGATAATAAGCATGCATGTGCAGGTGTCTTTTTGGTAGAGTGATTTATGTTCCTCGGGTATACTCCAAAAAGAGGCATTGTTGGATCACATGGGAGATCAATTTTTAGTTCTTAAGGAAACAGTGTAAAAGCATTCCTTTTCTCCAAATCAAAACTATAGTGAGATGCATTTCTATGAAGATTAGTAGACCTGAGCATTTTTTCATATGTTTGTTGGTTGCTTGTATGTCTTTCTTTAAGAAATATCTGTTTATGTCATTTGCCCACTTTTTAATGGGGGTGTTTGATTTTTCTTTTTATTTCATTTGAGTTCTTTATAGATACTAGATTTTAGGTCTTTGTCAGATGCATAGCTAGCATTTTTTTCCCCCATTCCATCGGTTGTTTTTTTACTCTCTTGATGGTTTCTTTTGCTGTGCAAAAGATTTTCAGTTTGATAAGTTCTCATCTGTCTATCTTAGCTTTCATTGCATTTGTTTTTCAGAACTTGGTCATGCCTATTCTGAAGTCCAGAAGGATGTTCTCTACATTTTCTTCTAAAAGAAGGCTTTACATTTAAGTCTTTGATCCATTTTGAATTGATTTTTGTATATGGTGATAGGTGGGATGACAGTTTCATTCTTCTCCATGTGGCTAACCAGTTTCCCAGCATCACTTGCTGATTATGGTTTCCTTTCCCCATTGTTTGTTATTAATGATTTTGAAAGACAAGTTGGTTGAGGGACCATGTTTTTATTTCTGGCATCTCTGTTGTGTTCCATTGATCTATATGCCTATTTCTGGACCAGTACCATGCCATCTTGGTTACTGTAGCCTTGAAGATCTGAAAGTGTGATACTTCTAGGTTTGTTCCTTTTGCTTTGGCTATTCATGCTCTTTTTAAATTTCCATATGAATTTCTGTATTGTGGTTTCTAGGTCTGTAAAGAATGATGTTGGCAATTTGATGGGCATTGCATTGAATCTGTAGATTGCTTTAGGTAGGGTGGATATCTTGACAATATTTGTTCTTCCGATTCATGAGTATGGGATGTTTTCCATTTGTTTGTATCATCCTTGATTTCTTTGAGCAACGTTTTGCAGTTTTCATTGTAAAGGTCTTTCATTTCTTTGGTTAGGTAGATGGCAAGGTATTTCTTTTCTTTTTGTCTTTTTTGTACCTATTGTGAATGGAACTGTGTTTTTTTTTTAACTGGTCTCAGACTGCTTGTTGTTGATGTATAAAGATGCAACTGTCTTTTGTGTGTTGGTTTTGTAACCTGAGACTTTACCAAAGTCATTTATCAGTAGATGAGGTTTTCAACCAACTCTCTAGGGTTTTCTAGGTATAAAATCATATTGCTTGCAAAGAGAAATAACTTTACTTCCTTTTTTCCTGTTTGGATACCCCTGATTTCCTTCTCTTGCCTGATTGCTCTGGATAAGACTTCCAGTACTATGTTGAATAGGAGGGGTGAGAGTGAACATCCTTATCTTGTTCTCTTTCTTAGGTATAATGCTTTCAGCTTCTGTCTATTAAGCAAGACATTGACTGCAGGTTTGTCATAGATCGCTCTTATTGTTTTAAGGAATGTCCCTTTTATGCCTAGGTCTTCAAGCATACCAAGAAGGGATGTTAAATTTTATTGAATGCTTTTTCTGCATATAATGAGAAAATTATGTGGTTCTAGTTTTTACACCTATTAATATGTTGAATTACATTTATGGTCTTGCGAATGTTAAAACAGCCCTGTATCTCGGAAATGAAGCCCACCTGGTTGACAATATTTGAAATTTGTTGTTGGATATAGTTTGCTAGAATCTCATTGAGAATTTTTGTTTCTATGTTCATAAAGGAAATTGGCTTGTGATTTCCTTTCTTTGTTGGGTCTTTGCAAGTTGTGGGTATCAGGATGATGATTCTCCATCACTGATAAAGCTTAGGCAGGATAGGAAATTCTTGACTGGAATTGCTTATCTTTGAGAATGATAATGCTTGGACTTCAGAATTTTCTGGCTCATAGCATTTCTGCTGAGAAGTCTGGTGGTCCTACCCTTCTCTCTAGCTGCCTTTAGGATTTTTTCTTTCATGATTACTTTGTGAAGGCAGATTACTAGGTGTCTTGGAGATGGTCTTCTCATGTAATACTTTGTAGGTGTTTTCTGAATATCTGGTGCTTGAATGATTGACTGTCTAGCAAGATATGGGAAATTTTTTGGGGTGACCTCACAGAAGACTTATTCCAGGGTATTCTCAGTTTTTCCCTTCTGTTTCAGGGATTCCAATCAAGCATAGATTTGCTTATTTACATAGTCTCACACCTCTTGTAAATTCTGCATGTTCTTTCTGAGTCTTTTCTCCTTGTTTTTGTCAACCTGGATTAGTTCAATAATTTGTTCCTAAAGCTCTTAGATTCTTTCCTTTGCTGGTTTGATTCTGCTCCCTAGGCCTGTTACTGTGGTTTGAAATTCCAGGCGAATTTTCAGGACTTCAGAATTTCTTACCCTGGCTCAGTCTTTACTTCCTGCCCAACTTTGCCTTTAGCTTCTCATCATCTTCCTTAGCCATTTTAGCCATTCAATGTCCAAATTCTGTAACTGTCCTCAGGGATAGGTCGTTCTGGGAATTTCCACTGTTTGGGGATTGATAGCTGCTTCTTTAAGTAACGACTTTGAAGTTTTGAGGGTTGCTGGTGTTTCTACTGATTCTTCCTCAATTGTAAGGAGTAACTCTTCCCTTTTTA
Organism: Cephalopachus bancanus; assembly: GCA_027257055.1. Taxonomy (NCBI): domain Eukaryota; kingdom Metazoa; phylum Chordata; class Mammalia; order Primates; family Tarsiidae; genus Cephalopachus; species Cephalopachus bancanus. Next base: position 955,828 of record JAPVLO010000030.1, on the reverse strand, counting down.
CATTATTTTTAAGTTTTGTTGTTTTGTATCTACATAAGGTCTTATTGTCCTAGGGCCTTTTCTGTTGTTCAATATAGTTCACTCAGGGAGCGAAAAAGGGATATTTATTTCTGTTCCACCACTCTTGCTGGGCAGTGTGCCTCACTCGAAGTGAGTTTCTGCTTCGGAGTTTTCTCCATGGTCAGACTGGTCAGTCTACTTTTTGATCCCTGTTATGAGCACTATTCAGGGGGACCAGGTAGGGGTATGAGTCCCCTGGCTGCTATTCTCCATTTGCAGCCCCTAAACCTTCCCACCAGAAAACACTCCAGGTGCCTTTTGTGTCTCTTTCTCCTCCATTCAAGTCCACACCCAACACTTGAAAAACAGTGAATTCCCTGCCATGGGCACTGAGTGAGTGTGACCAGAGGGTAAGTTTTCCTGGCCTGGGAGCCTGCTGCCAGGCTCCACCAGTGAGAAGCATGCCATCAGGGGTTGTCTGGTGGTTCAGAGTGCAGGTATGTTCTCTGCTCCTTGTGGAGTCTGGCCATTTGCCACTGTTCCTGGGCAGTGCACTGCGCTCAAAATGACTTTCTGCTGCAGAGTTTTCCCTGTGGACAGACTGGTCAGAATGCTTTTGGACCAGGTGAGGCATAGGCTCCCTGGATGCTGTTCTCCTTTCACAGCCCAGAAACTTTTCCACCAGAAAACAGTCCAGGTGCATTCTGTGTCTGTCTCTTCCCTGTTCAAGACCACACTCAGTACTTTAAAAACAGTGAATTTCCTACCACACAGGGATGTACCCTTTGGACATGTGAGATTGGCAGGAAAGTCTTCCTGATCTGGAGAGGGAAGTTAGCTGCAAGATACTGATGGCAGGCATCGAATGAGAAAGACCTGGAAGCAAGCTTTCCTGTCTTGGCAGTTGGCAGCTTGGTTCTGCCAATGGGAAATGTGCCCTCAGGGGCTTGCTGGCATTTCAGAGCGTGAGTGTATTCCCTGCTCTGAGTGGGTTCTGGCTACCTGCTGCTATGCCTTGACCAGGTCTTCTCTCAGGTGGGAACAGTGACCCCTACATGACTGACAGGAAGGTACTGACTTAGATCATATAAGTATCATGAACCCCTTCTGGCACACAGGGCAGGGCTGCAATTCCTATGTGAGCCTGGCATGCAGTGGGGATGGCGTGCCCCAGTTCCAATATCAGCTGTCTATGTACTCTCCTCCTTGAACTCTATGTATTCAAAGAGTCCTCTGCGAGGTTCAGGGTGCTGCACCCATCCAAAATTGTTCAAGTTGCCTACATTTATTGGTGGCTGGGTCCGTACTCTTCCACTCTGAGAGTCAGTATTTTTCCACTCTGAGAGAGTCATGGGTCAGCTTTTTCCCAGTGGCCATCTTGGACTTTCCCAAAATGTGTGGTTCTATTGCTGTTGGATGGAATGTGTTTTTGCATGTCTGTTAATGCCAGTTGGTCTAAAGTTAGTTCATGTCCAAAGTTTCCTTACTGAGTTTCTCTTTGGATAATCTATTCATTGTTAAAAGTGGGTTATCAAAGTCACTTAGTATTATTATACTGCTGAGAATCTTTTTCTTCAAATCTATTAATATTTGCATTATATATTTAAGTGCTTTAATGTTGGGTATATAAACATTTATAGTTGTTATATCCTATTGATTAATTTACTACTTCATCATTATATAATTACTTTTTTGTGTCTTCTTACAGTTATTGACTTAAAATCTATTTTTTCTAACATTCATACAGCTATTCATATTTTCTTTGTTTCTATTTGCATAAAGTATCTCTTTTTCAGTCAGAATGCTGGTCCTTAAAGTCAGGCAAACTTAGTTTAAGTTTCTCTAGGAGTCTGTACTGGAAACAGTGACTCTGTGTCTTTTTTTTCTCTTCTTTAAGCACAAACTCTTTACATGAGTAGATGAATACATGAGCTAATTTATGTGGAACACTTTGTCCAATGCCTGTCATGAATGTCAGTTTCAATTAATATTCTACTAATTTTTTACATTAATCTAAGAAAACTTGATCATAGAAAATTCTAGAGATTTAAGATGAAAAATCTCTGATTATAGAGAAAATAATTGTGTTTATGGATACTATTATCTGGAAAAAATGTTTGATGGAAACGCTGAAGGTGGTAAGAAGGAAGATTGCTGCTGAAAGTATTCTGGCAGAAAATAAAAAAGAGACCTTCTGGATGTGGATTCCAAAGTGTTTCCAGTTGGTGCTACTGCTCCAAAAGGTCTACCTTTTAGACTGGATAGTTTTAAACAACATCTCTGGACAGACAGAAGAAAGACAGTCTAAAGTCACAATAATATACAATACTGTTTAAGGCTTTATAGATGCAATGAGGCTTTATATATGCAATGTGATTTTTAATATTCTCATCAATCTTATGATGTGATTAATACTACTATCCCATTTGTCAATGAGGGAATCGAGTCTTATAGAGAATAAATTATTGTCTAAGATTTTTAAGCTAAAAGTAATCAAAACCAGGATATAAACCTGGGTTGTTCTCATTCTAGAACCCAACATTTTAACTATTGCAAGACATGAGTTATTTTCTTGGATGCAGAGAGACTTAATAGACTACTTTTAAGAAAATGTGAATACTTTCTGTTTGTTTGATTGCTCTCATCCCCCACTCCTTTCCCCAAAAACTGCTCCACAAAGGTATAAGAGAGAGGAAACAGTTTTATTATTGAGAAGGCATTAAATCCGAATATAATGTTCATTACAAACAATCAACTAAAGAAATTGAAAAGACAAAAATCCCACCTTTCTATATAGCCAGATAGGACACAGTCTTTTACTTACACATGTTCTCTTGATAAACAATAACTAGAATCTCAAGTAAGAGGACTTGACAACACCATTTGACTCACATAGTTTATCTTAAATGTATTTGAGAATTAGTATGACTATCTGTGTTGGCCAATCAGCTTTTTCCAAAGGCAAAATAAACTTCTCCTTTCTTTATGACCAGAGGTAATTTTGCAACCTGGAAGCGGTCATCTGGCAGAAGTCAGAATTCTATCCTCCCACAGAAACTGGGAGATAGGGCACTATCTTCCTTGATGATTTTATTTCAAAGGGATTGAAAGGACAAAGCCAAAAATGGAGTTTCTTTGGTCATTCTGAGCAGTCCCAGCAGTGGCTCATAAACTCTGGCTAGTGCTGAATGCATAGCAATCATCATTAACGAGAAGAGCAACCAGTTCTCCAGGCCCCCTGAGGAAGTTTCATTAAAATATTTGTTCCAAGAATTTGTCTTCCAGTTACCAGCCTAGTCTTTGTCGATGTGACTGACACCCATGGTTGACAACCCATAAATCTGGTCACGGTATATCTGACTGCCAGGGAAGCGAGAAATAGACCATCATCACGGCACTAGTACTCTTCTTATCTCACCCAAGAATGTTTGCTGCCCTCCTGAAAAAATCCTTAAAATGCCCTAGCCTCAAGCTTTTATTTTGGAGTACTTATAGATAGGTAGGTAAAGGTGAAGACATACTCTCTAACCTTATGATAATTTTGTGATGAAATATGAAGAAATATTTTTTTGAAAACATAACAAACATTATGTAAATGAATGCAAATGTAGTTCAGGGCACATGAAATATCAGAGACTATACAGGACACCATTAAGAACTTATTTTCCAAGGTTTAAAAAAAAATATGTTTACAGACAGAACAACCGCCAGAACAGTAATAAAAGCAAAAGTGAGAAATTTTATGTTTGAGTATTGATAAAGATGTGACAAATAACTCTTTATTTCATTTATTTGACAAAAATGTGATTATCCTGTGTACTAAAGCATTGTACTATGTACTAGAGATTCAAAGAAAACCAATACTTTTTCTCTGATTTCAAGATTATTGTCCAATAGAATTGATGCAATTGAATCTTTTAGAGATATTCATCAATATTCTAATAACTAAAAATTACCTAGCCTGAGAAAAGATGACTATTATGGTTTAAAAAAAGAAATACAGTAAATAATGTACATTTCAAAATAAATAAATATTTTTGTTCTCACCACAAAAAAATAAGTATTTGAGGTGGTGGATATATTAATGAGCTTGATTTAATTATTATCCATTGTATTCATATATTACAACATCACTTGTACCCCATCAATATATACAACTATCATTTGTCATTTTACAACCAAACATTTTTTTTTAAAAAGAAAAACAATCATTATTAAAAAATCAAAAATCAATAGATGCTTGTGCAGATGAGGAGAAAAGGGAACACTTATACACTGTTGGTGGGAGTACAAATTAGTACAAACTCTATGGAAATCGATGTGGAGATTTCTCAAAGAACTAAGTGGATCTACCATTTGATTCCGTATTCCCACTAGTAGGTATCTATCCAAAGGAACAGCGATGATTATATAAAAAATACACCTGCACTCACATATTCATTGCAGCACACTTCACAATTGCACAGATATAGGCTCAACCTGAATATCCATGAACTGGTCAGTGGATAATGAAAATGTGGTATATAGACACCATGGAATACTATTCAGCCATCAAAAAAGAAAAATAAATTATTTCTTTTTTAGCAACTTGGATGGAATTGGAAAACATCATCCTAAGTGAACTAACTCAGGAACAAAAAGTCAACGCATCTTCTCACTTATGAGTGGGAAATAAACTAAGGATCTGCAAGGCCATAAAGAATGGTGTAATGGACACTGGAGACTCAGAATGAGTAGGAGTGGAGTAGTGAAAAATGACCTATCAGGTAAAATGTACACAGGTGGGGGTGGTGGGTACACTTAATGCTCCCACTTTTTAATCACTATACAATGCAACCATGTAACCCAAAACTATTTATACCCCCTAAAACTACTGAAATAAAAAATTAAAATAAATACATAAATTAAAATAGAGATAACTAATTAGAAAAAACGAGAAAAGCAGATATATTCAACTGGGAGTTACAACATCAGCAGAATTAGAGAGGAGGAAGTGGGAAAAAGGAAATTGTAGGGTGCATGCAAAGCCACAAAAATAATAAAGCACCTAGCATTTTGAAAGGGTACAGAGTTCAGCATATCTGTAGGATGGGATGTATTTAAGGCACCAAGTTTGTGGTCATTTGTTGCAGCAGCCCTAGAAAACTAATACAGTGGATCAAACGGACAACATGCTAAGTGAAGAAATGAAAACATTTTTAGAAAGGTAACCATGACAGCAATGTAGGAGAAGATTACAGGAAAAAAAGAAGAGGAAAAAAGGTCTAAAAGAGTTTGAGAGTGGACTGGTAGATGATGAGAATTTGGACAAGCACATGGCTTAAGAAGAATACATAAGAAACAGATTGCAAAAATACAAAATAGAAGAGACAATATAGCAACAAACTGATGGAATTACAGAAATAATATTTGCATATACTTTTGTGAGAATTGTACTGCTGAATATTATGAAATACTTCAGAATACTAGAGTGAACCAAATTTGTATAATCTGGCACTCGGACATATTTTGTTATTTCTGTTGTATATCACGTTTTTCTACGTTCCCAATCATCCAAATTAAAATACATTATAATGCAAATATCTTCACAGAAGATAAAATTGTTACATATTTTCTTCATTTGAAAATGCAAAAAACTCATAAATGGATTTATCCTGAAATTTTTCTTTCTCCCCTTTTAAAAAAAATTGTTAAGATGTGGGGTACAATTTCAGGGTTAGATATACAAATGTTCATTATGCAAGTACCCTTGTTGATGAGGCGTGCCTTCTCTTCCCCAGGCAGATTCCCACTACTGCCAATCCTGCTTCCCCACTCCCTCCCAGAAGTTTCCCACTACTGCCAATCCTTTTCTTTTCTTACAGTATTATGATAATTGTTCAAGGTCCGCTTATGAGTGAGAACATGTGATACTCAGTTCTTTGTTTCTGTGAAAGATCACTCAGTATAACAGACTCTAAGCCCATCCATGTTGCTGTGATATTTATGATTTTGTTCTTTAGACATTTTACACTTGATAATTAGGAAAAAAATACTGTGTTAAAATAGTAATTTTAAAATATGTAAAGAAGAACTTTTAATGTCTTTTCCAAAGAACACAATCATAAATGTTTAAAAAGTAAAATGCGCCATGGCATTACTAGACTGTGGTGTGACCACATGCTCTTTGAGCTATGGCCATCACCATGTTTCCTGGCTTTGGCCCCCTCCCCTACCTGGGGAGGTGAATCCTCTCTCTCTCTCTTTCTTTCTCACTTTCTAATTAAACTATATTTTCTAATTTAACTTCTGTGCAATTCTGTGCATTTTCCACGTGGCACCAGATTGCACTTCAGACACCCACACCCCCAGCAGGCTTGACCTAACATTCTGGAGGCCCTGCTGGGAGTGTGACCCTAACATTTTTGGAGGTCCCACCGCGATATGCCACCCTCTCTCACTTCTGCTCTCTCTCCCTCTTCTCTTTTCCAACCCCAGTCTCTCTGTGGGGAGAAATAAGGTGCTTGACTATCTTTTCTCTGCTGCTCGCTCTTAACCTTCTTTGGCCTCCTATCCTACTTTGGGTAGGTGAATCTCCTCTCCCTCTCTCTAATTTACTTTCTAAATAAACTACATTTTCTAATCTAAAAAAAGTAAAATGCTTTATGCTTTACCTTTAGTTCACATGTTGAATAACATGAACTTTAATTGGTGCATAGTATTAACTATACAGAATAAAGAAAATTGGTTTTAATGTGGAAAGCAATGATAAAAAAAGAAGACAATATTTTATATATGGATATCAAATAGCTTTGAAAATGCTATATTAAACTTTGAAGCAATAAATAAACTTGCAGAATAAATTTCTGCTACTCAAGAGATACTTTGTATATACATTCTGAGTTTCATCTTGCTGTTATTAGAATATCAGAGTGAAACAAATTTGTATAATCTGGCACTCGGATATATTTTGTTATTTCTGTTGTGTGTCACTTTTTTCTGCATTTCCAACCATCGAAATTAAAATACATAATAATGGAAATAGCTTCACAGAAGATAAAATTGTTACATTATTTTCTTCAGTTGAAAAATGTAAAAAAAAAAACCCACAAACGGATTTATCCTGAAATTTTTCTACCCTCCCCCCCTTATGCGTTCCCAACCATCCAAATAGGGAGCACTTCTGTCCTCTGGTCTGAGTCCCTTCCTTCGCCAGCGTCTTTCCCACTGCCTGGGTCGCTGGGGTGGGTGGTTGCCTGTGAGGTTTTCCAGTTTCACAGCGTCGCAGAGCGGGCAGGGGCCAGCCACTCCGTGTCCTTGCTTGTTGCCCGCAGCCCTGTCCAGCTACCGGCGTCGAGTTCCAGGGCGCCATGGCCCGGGCCCCTGAGCCCGAGCGGGCGAAGCTGATGCGGGAGATGGAGAAGTTGGACCGTGAGCTGCGGAGCTGCAAGCGGCAGGTGCGCGACATCGAGAAGCTGCTACACCACACGGAATGGCTGTACCAGAGCGCCAGAGCAGCAACCGCGAGCTCCGCAGGCAGGTGGAAGAACTCAGTAAAATATTCCACTGTGGGAGAAATGAAGATAATGAAAAGTCTGATGCAGAAGTACAAACAGAAAACCACACTCCTTTGTCAGTCTCAGATTACTATTATCAGACATACTATAATGATATTAGTCTTCCAAATAAAGTGACTTAACGCTCAGAGCAGCAAGATCAGGATATTGAAAATCCTACTTTCAATTTGAAAGACCAGTTGCAAGTAGAAAATGATGCTTACACTGGTACCAATAGTACAGAAAATGTTGAATGTAGACAAGAGGACCATTTTGCCTCAAATTCACAGGAGTCAACATCTGCATTAGCAACAGAGGATATGTCCTTAGAAGAGTCATCATTAGCTGAGTGTTTGAGAGCTGCAGCTGAAGCTGCTGTATCACACACTGGATTTAGTTATGATGAAAATACTGGATTGTATTTTGACCACAGCACTGGTGTTTATTATGATTCTGCAAATCAATTATATTATGATCCTTCTACTGGAATATATTACTACTGTGATGTGGAAAGTGGTAGATATCAATTTCATTTTCGAGTTGATTTGCAACCTTATCAGATGTCTAGTACAAAAGAAAAATAAAAAGTTGAAGAAGAAAAGAAAAGACCTGGATTCTTTTAGGACAAATAAGGAAAAGGATCTGAGTTCAGAAAATCAAAAAGCCTTCAGTGTTGACCACGTAAGCTGCAATGAGGGAACAATTTTGCAAATATAAGAAAGAAGGCCAAAACAGACATTCACCAAAAAATAGTCCTCCAAAACTCACTGTTCTAGTTAGTGGAAATACTATAGAATCTCGTCTTAATGAAAACATCTCAAATTCAACTTCATTTAAAGATGAAAATATCATAGAGACTGAATATCATAGTGAGCCAGAAGAAGGTGAAATTACAGACTCAGACTGAGGATAGTTATGATGAAGACGTTACCAGTGAGGGTGAAATAACTGCTGAAGATTCTGAGGACGAAGATGAAGAAAAAATTTGGTCCCGTATATTAAAGTAATTGTTATCAGATCACCAGTATTACAGACAGGATCACTCTTCATCATTACAGCTGTAAATCCTGCTACAATTGGAAGAGAAAAAGATACGCAGCATACTCTCCAAATCCCTGAAGCTGGTGTCAGTAAGTTTCACGCAGAAATTTATTTTGACCATGACTTAAAAAGTTATGTCCTTGTGGATCAAGACAGTCAAATGGCACAATTGTTAGTGGAAAACATATTCTTCAGCTGAAAACTAAATGTGACCCTTATGTACTTGAGCATGGAGATGAAGTAAAAATTGGGGAGACTGTGTTGTCCTTTCACATTCACCGTGGCAGTGATTCCTGTGATGGCTGTGAGCCGGGGCAGGTTAGAGCCCACCTTTGCCTTGATAAGAAAGATGAAGCTTTTGTTGGTCCAACATTAAGCGAGGAGGAAAAAGAGTTGGAAAGGAGAAAAGAATTAAAGAAAATACAGGTGAAATTTGGTTTACAGAATACAGACTACGAAGATAAAAAGAAATTGAATAATCCAAAGTGCAAGGATAGAGCTGGAAAATGTAGGCAGCAGATTGGAAGTGAAGGAACTTTCCAAAGAGATGATGCTCCTGCATCTGTTCATTCTTAAACTACTGATAGCAACAAAGGTCAGAAGATGTTAGAGAAGATAGGCTGGAAAAAAGGAAAGGGCCTGGGGAAAGATGGTGGAGGAGTGAAAATTCCGATCCAGCTTCAGCTTCGGCAAATGCATGCAGGCTTGAAGACAGGCGAACCATACTCAATTGATGATGTTCACCTTCTCCAAAACAACAACAACAAAAACTAGGTAAAGCACGAGAGAGGTTTGCTGAAAACTTCCTTGAAACTCAACCTCAAAAAGATGCACCAGGGACCGTGCCTTGGGTAAAAGGAACTGTAGAGTAAAAGCTAATCATTGAACAAAATTCAAGCTTTTTAATAAAAGAGTTGGGAAACTCTTATTTTATTACAGAACTTTTCTCCCCCAAAGTGTCAGTAGCATGAGGGAGCTGCATCACAGTTTACTCCCTTATGATTCAGAAATGCATTATAAAGTGTCATTTGCAACTTTAAAAATCCATTTTATAAACTAATAAATAGTGACTGAATCAAGTTATGTAGTAAGTGGACTAAAGTTCACAGGGCATGGATGAGCTTACCAAACTTTGTTATTTTTATCTTATCATTTATAACAGCCATATAACTGACTAGCCATGTAAACAAAATTCATATAACCACAATGACTTAAATGTATATTTGTCCTTGTCTCTATATATTCATTATTGTAAGATGCACAAAAGAAACATCAAAAGTTTATAAAAAATAATCTGGCCATATATATCTTTGTCTATGCCCTTAAGAATTTAAATTTAGATTAAAAATGTTGAGAAAACATGGCTAGTGGTTTATACATTTTATTATTTTTGGAATAGTCTAAATAATATTATTGAAGAGCTAATGAACAGGTGACATGCTGTAGAAAATTAGTCTTTTATTGTTTTCTTCTGTGAAGAATCTATTGATTTGCACTATATATCCAGCATTTATATTTGGTTTGTTTCATAGCTAATGAGATATTTAGCTATGAACAACTGGACACAGTATTGAAATAGTCAATGTGCTGGCATTTGTAGATTTAGTAAATACCATTGCAGGTAATGGAGTTGTGCTAGAGAAATCTGATTTCCAGTGCAGAAGGAATGCTTAGCCAGGGCCTCAACCTCAAGATATTTACTGAAATGTCCTAGATGCAATAAAAATATTATCACATTAGAGGAAGTAATTTGTTGAACTAGTGATTTAACATATTGATCTGCTTTGAATTTGCAACCGGCCAAAATGTTCCTCTTTATATGGGTAGAGTTATAACAAGGAGTCTCAGATAGAACTGCAGTGCAGCTTTCTGGGCACAGGTGTCACTGCTCTGCCAGCTATCGCGATTCTTTTCCTTTCTGTTCAACTTTTTTCTCAGCTGTTTGCTGGGAATTAATGTTGGAACTGACACTTTGTGAATATAAGTGAATATAAGCTGTAGCTTCCCTATCTCCTCCAAAGAAATGTCTTCAAGATGTAGAAATAAGGAAAATTCTGAAAATAAAAATTATACAGTAGTGAAGATAATTCAGAAGGAAAGGCTGCCTGTTGGAATTTACCATCTAAGTGGTATAGGATACTTTGGGAGAAAGAGAAACAGGGAAAGAGAAATTATGACTGAAGGTGAGAGATATGAACAAATTGTCAAGTTCTGATAGGCTTAAGCTGGGGTCATCAGGCCCTATTAACTCCAAATTTGGGTAAAGTATTTTTCTTTATCCTTCCTGGCCTCCTACACAGTCTGACACATGCATGTGTACATCAGACTTGGAGACAGTAGAAGTGCACTGCATTATTTTCTCTGAAATAGAAAAAAATACCTGTTAGTTTAAATGTGATTCTGGTGCTGGTACCCTGTACATAGGTAACAATGTAGGGACCCCTAAAGTAGGTTTTACTTCTGGTGGATCTTACTTATTGGGTTTGTATGTGGCTATCGATAATATTTCCTGTTTTATTATTTGGAAAAACACTTTTCATAATTTTCTTTTGTTAAGAGAATGGAAAATTTGAAAATGATGATTAAAAAAAATAAAAAATATAAAAAATATAAAAATATAAAAAAGTAAGTAATAGCATTATGTAACACATTTAGATTATAAAATGTTTCTGTGATATCATAGCGATAGAAGCATCTACTCATACATTGTTTCTGTGGTTTACTTTGACAATGATTATTAATACTGGCTAAATCATAGCTAGATCCTAAGCAAACCTTTCGATGTAGTCATTATTTCTTCAAATATTTTAAAGTAATAATTATTAAAGTTGTATATTTTCATACGTCACGGTTTATTCTGACAGTAATGCTCAACAAACACTTGAAAATAAACATCAAGTTGAAACTATACATGAATTCATTATCTTGTGATGAAAATGTATTCTCAAGATTTAGTGAAACTGTCCTGAAGACCTAAGAAGCGATGTCAGATGTGTCAATATATTTAAATTCACTGAAGGCACTATCATGATGGAATAAATCATAGTAAATCAAATCAATACAAAATCAAATTATGAAAGCTGAGAACAGTCACTTCCACTAGATGTCAAGATGTGAAATAGCAAGACTATTATGATAGAAATTTGTGAAACAAATAAGCCAAATTTTTAATAAACCTTCCAAATGCTTAATGCTAATACTAGTGTAGGTAGATAGGGATTGATCAATGAAAGAAACACTATTGGAGTAAAGCAAATATATGAATGAATTTAAATGGCATATATGTTTCTATACAATATTATCGTTTATATTTCAAAACTTCATATCCAAGGTGAACATCCTTGTCAGTCTTGTACCAAAAATAAAACCTAAAATTTTTAACTCTACTATTTTCTCAAATATGGGGATAAATGTCAAAATAAAATTGGACTCATAATTTATTTTGACTATGCCTTATTAAAATTAGTATTTATAGTTTTGCTTTTTCTCAACTCTTTATAACAATAAAAATAGATACAGCTCCAACCAAAACCCAGTGTGTTCCTGGGTTTGATTTGATTAATATGTACTCAAGGATATATATGCCCTTGGGATCAGAACTTTATTATATTTTACTTAGCAAGCTGAACCCTACCATATGGAATTAAATCCATTCATTTTGGGTCTTAGAGAACTTACCTTCTTTTAAGTAAGTCTATGTGTTTACATGTGATAGAAGAATACGTATTTTCACTGAATCGCTAGACAACTTTATGCATACAATTTACATCCTTCTAATTGGATAATTCGGTATAGTCAGAACAAAATATTTGAATATTTTTCTTAAATTTATTTAGATTATTAATGCTAAATCTAATTATATGCTCTTTGTCTATAGGGTTGGAGCTCAAAATTAAACATGATATTTGATTTTTTTTAAAGTTTAAAAAATCCTGTTTTTTGAAAGCAGGATTTATTGAGAGGACAGGAAAACTTCCAGAGCAGGGGGGAACCCGAGGGAGTTGCCTGTTTTTTTTTTTTTAATGTAGGGGTACAATTCAGGGTTAGGTACATAAGTGGTCATTGTACAGGTAAAGTGTGGGCACCCTTATTGATGTTATGTGCCCCCCCTCCCCTGCAGTGTGCCACTACTGACCTTTCTTATAGTATTGTGATAAAGGTTCAGGGTCTTCTTATGAGTGAGTACATGTAGTATTCAGATTTTCATTTCTGTGATAAATCACTGAGTATTATAGACTCTAATTCCATCCAGATTGCTGCAAAGTTCATAATTTTGTTTTTCTCTATTACTGCATAATATTCCATCATGTAAATGTATTACATTTTCTTTATCCAGTACACTTTTAATGAGCAGCACAGTTGGTTCCATGTTTTTGCTATTGTGAATACTGATGCAATAAACTTGTGTGTGCAGGTATTTTTTTCATAGAGTGATTTGAGTTACTCCAGGTATATTCCCAGAAGAGGATTTGCTGGGTAGTATGGGAGGTGGATCTTTGGTCTTTTAGAAATTGCCACACTGTTTTCCACAGAGGTTGTTCTAGTTTACATTCCCATCTACCGAGTAGGAGTGTTTCCTTTTCCCCACATCCTCTCCAGTATCTGTTGTTTTCTGAGTTATTGATGATGGCCATCCTGACTGGAGTTAGGTGGTATGTCAATGTGGCTTTAATTTGCAGTTCTTTGATGATTAGTGAGGCTGAGCATTTTATTCATGTATCTATTGGCTGTTTGTATGTCTTCTTCTAAGAAGTGTCTGTTCATATCTTTTGCCTATTTTTAAATAGGGCTATTTTTTTTTCCTTTTGGCATGTTTGAGTTCCTTGTAGGTTCTGAGTGTTAGGTTTTTGTCAGATTTACAATTGGAAAATATTTTTTCCTATTCTATGAGCTGTCTCCCCACTGTTTTGATGGCTTCTTTTGTTTTGCAGAAGCTTTTCAGTTTGATGAGGTCCCACTTGTCTATCTTATCTTTTATGGTATTCATTTTTGGAGAGTTGTTCAGGAATTGATTGCCTATTACAATTTCTGTAAGAGTATTTCCTACATTTTCTTCTAGGATTCTTATAGTTTGAAGTTTTACAGTTAGGTCTTTGATCCATATAGAGCTGATTGGATTTTTGATATTTTATCACATGTTTTAAGAAATATTTCTAAAGCATATTTAAAACGCCCATTAGACATTTCCCCGTCTATTGTTCTTTCTTTTCTTCATTTATTTATGCATTCAAAAAATAGTTATTAAGTACTATACAAGACAATGGAATTATATTAGTTATATGGCCCTTTGAATAGAAAGTAATATAAAATTTTGGGTATTGGCAGGGTCCTAGCACCAATCCCTCACAATAACAAGGGATAACTGTATGCTAAAATGCACAGAAAGGAACATTTCAATGAGTTTTGACAAATACATATGGTCGTGCAAGTCATACCCTAAGTCCCTTATATAAAATAATTTGGAGTAACCTACACACATCCTCCCATATACTTTAAATTATCTTTTACTTACTTATAATGCCTAATACAGTGTGACTTCTATGTAAATAGTAGTAATACTGTATTTTAAAAATTTTACTATTTTTATTGTTGTATTGTAATTTTTAATTTTTCTTCTGAATATTTTCCAACAATTGTTGCTTAAATTGTGGATGTGGAATTCACGGATATGAAGACCTGACTATGCGAATTTATCTCAATGCAATAAATGATTCATATAAAGAAGAAAGTCATAAAAATGAAGAGACTAAGACATTTGGAAATTGAAGCTTCAAAGTAGCTACTGTTTTATAAATGAAATTGAAAAACTATTTTAAAATATTAACTAGATTCTATTATTCTGTCATAAGAACTAATGAAATCAAAATTCTTAGTAATTCTTGTAATTTTCATCCTTGCATTTTTCTTCCACATATGTTGTCTTGACTCCTTTTTCCTCCTAACTAAGAACCATATGCAGTACTGCCTTTGAGACAAGCTACGATCCCTCCACTGCATGGCTAATTGAATTAATTAAGAAAATGCATATTAATCATGCTTCACATGATAGTTCAGTAAATTTTAGGCATCACAACCATTATTACCACCTTCGCTACAATTGTTCTTGTTAAAAAGGAATAGCTTGAGAAGGCAGTAAGAAGAAAGAGGGAATAAAAAGCTGACCATTGACTAGAAGGTCAGCCTATCTTTGACACCAGAGGGTGAGATTCAATGTTCAAATTTAGATCATATTATAGAATTATCAGACTGAGAAGTTAATATTTTTTGTGCCAGTTGATTTTCATGTTCTCTATGATCTAGAAAGGAAGATTATTTTCTGGTAATGAGTAGAAGGGAGATAACTGAAGCGTTAAAGAGAAAATGAAGCTAGTAACAGTTTTTGAGAAAAAGAAAAAGATAGCTAATTTTCTCACTCACACAGAGAAATATTTCATAGAAGATTTGAGTATTCAGCAAAATTTAGGAAATGTAAACTTACAGAGGGGACTTCTCTTTTTTCCTTTGGAATTTAGAGGCCTGGGTAAAATAGTAGTGGAAGTAAATTTTAGAAATTTTTGGGGTTAGGATTTCCAAATAGGATGGTCAAAAGTAGAGGGGCAGTGTGAACTAGTAAGAGAATACTTAAAATGATAACTTCCAGGTTAACGGAAAGAAAGTGAGGCCATGTGGGTATAGAGGGAACTGAATACAATGGGGAAACTTAATGAACTAGAAAAATCCTTGAAGTCCAACAAATAGTTCTCTAGCTTTTACCCTTTCTATTTTCCAAAATAAATGTCATATAAAAATATATATATATAATAACTCACCTGCAAATAATTCTCACTTACTAGCACAACCAATTGCTTAACACAAATTGCAAGGCCATGATAATATTCACACCTCACAACACTGCCCCATGTTGCTCCCTGATGTATTTTTGTTCAGTTCTTGCTATCCTCTGGTCTTCTAAGGACTCTTTGGACTTTTCCCTCTTTTCTATGTATGCCCTCACCACAGTAACTTTGCTTTTAGTTTCTTCTATTGGTACTGTATTACTTCAGCTCCCACACACACTGTTTTCACTTCACTGCTCAAGCTTCAGCTTGCCAGAATTGCCTCCCTTTGCCAGCCGATCTAAAATATCCTCCCATGGCTGTGCCTTATTTTTATGTAGTGCTGTTATCACCATGTGGCATATCATGAATTGCTTCTTTTCATTGCCATGCTCTTCCAGTGATTAAAATGTAAACATTGTGAAGCCGAGGTCTTGTTTTGTTTTCAGCTACATCTAGAAAAATATTTGGCGTACCATAGACACAATGTTTGTTAAAAGAAGTCTAAACCCCTGATGGAAAGCCTCTCAAAGTTTATGTTGTTGGTGACTGACTTGCTTTTTATGGACTTATTTTGGAGATTACCAACTGACCAGGCACAGACTGTTATTAGAGACTTGAGAATTCTGGGAAGTTCTTTAGGACAGATGGTAGCAGAAACGAACTAGAAAGATGCTAGAATGAGGGCTGGATTGTGCTGAGAATATGGCTGTCGCTAAGGCCCATAACTTTGTAGCATTCATATCTGGGGTGTGAAAAACACGCTTAAAATTAAGGGCCTCAAATGTATACAAAGTTATTTCAGTGCTGACCAAATTGGATTAAGTTTGTTGTTATAGAATTTGTTATTCTAGTAACAGTGGCCCTGTCTCTCTAAGTACTAGTGTGAGGAAAGAAAAAACAAAACAAACCAAAAACACCACACAGCTGAAAGTATGTTTGAAAATTTAATGTTTTGACAAGAGATATGCGATTCTACATCTCAGAAATAGAAGTGAAAAGACTCATTTAATTGTCGTTAAAGTTAGCTTGATACCACAATCCAGATCTGGCATATCCAACATGAGAAGATTATAAACAATACAGAGCATTTTCTACGCAGTCTTCTTTTGGCTCAACATTGTCTTTTCAACAAGCATGTCAAAACATATTGATAGTAGGAGAAGATGTGACAGATGAGAAAGCTAAGTAGAAATGATTTGTCCAGTCAGATCTATGAATAAGGAGAAAATATTCGGTTATCTATAAAGTTTATATTCCAGAATAAATACATAACAGGCTGTTAATAAGCAGTTGTTTTACAAATTCTATACTGTATTATGTAAAAGATGATTCTACTGAATGTTCTTGTTAAATGAGAAATATTTACGTCTCACAAATTTTGAGAAAACATGTTAATTATCCTTAATTTCCAAATAGTTTACTAGACACAAAATATACTATTACTGTCTACAATGACCATTTCTTGACTTAATTGAATTATAGATTTGTCAAGTAATTATATTTAGCAAAATATCATTTTGGAAAAATTATACAAATCTTTAAAGGTAAAATATTCATAATCTATTTTATTAGAAGTAGTTTTAGTTTGTAAATATTCTGTCAATTTAATCTACTTCTGTTTTGTAACAGCCTTCTGACATTGATTTTCTTTTCTTTGTTTATTTCTGATTTTCCTAAAGGCTTAGGCCTTAATCTGACTCTATCAATTTACTTTTTATTCTACCACAGTATCATGCTCATAAATAAACGTCTTTGTAAATTTGTTTTTATTTCTAGAACTGAGGTTTTGTAGAGTTGAGTCAGAATCTCATTCCTGTGCACCAAGGATCTCATATTGTGGAGCTCATGATTAAAAAAATTACAAAATATAGACATCCAAGTGAATATTATTTTTCTCACATAAGGTTATTTGAAAAAATTGCTTGATTTCTTCCCATTATCAGGAGGGCTAAACAAAAATAGAATCAAGTTATGGGACCAATATATTAAAAGATAAAAATTTCCCACCCAAATTCATCTCTGGCTCATGGGTATTTGGTCATCTCAGCAGAGGAGACTTTCAGAGGAAGGGGCCTAGAGCTGGACACTTGGGTTAGAACCCTTCCTTTTCACATACACTGTGATCATGCACAATTTATGTTACCCTTTGTACTGTGCTTGCCTCATGTACACATTAGTTGACAGTGTTAACAACTTTAGGCTATGTGAGCATGAAACTAGCTTATACTGGAAAAGGGCTTAGAAATGTGGCTGGCACACTCCAAGTGCTCAATACATATCAGCTATTATTATTGGATTTGTTATTGCCTACTTCCCACATTGGATCATACATACTTATTTTACTATGTTTACATATAGGTCTTGATCACCCATTTAAACTTGAGAGATGTAAATAGAATGAAAGGAGATAAATGGAGGAAGATGCAATTTCAGACTTGAGAAAACTTTAATATTACAGTGATATATAAGGAAAAAAGAAGAAGACTATATGAAATGAAGCACAACTCTGACACAGTTGACTTGTTGCTCGTCAGACTCCGTATTTATTGTGGAGGCAAATATAATCTCAGTTGAAATCTTGAAGAGAGGAGCAGTGACCACGAGTAGAAAAATAGACTCTATGTATTTCATATATTTTGTATATTCATATATAAATATGTGTACATTTAGTATTAAATACGTATGAAATTTGCATATATTATGTGTTAAAGTTTAAATATGTTAAAATTATATAGGTTAATATATTATATATTAAATAAATACATGTTAAACTTTATATATAAAAATATGTTATATAAAAATACACATTTATATATAAAGTTTAATATGTTTATAAACTTTATACATATTATAAAGTTTTGCCAGAGAAATTGCTGCAAGAAATTTTGTCATAAGATAATTCCAATTGTTTTCCAAAAATCTCCTAAAAAACATATATCTTTCTTCATAGAGAAATGTTGAGTAAAAGATGAATGAAAAAGTTCAAAGTGAACTAGTGTGACCATTTGTCCTTGTGAAGAATTCTACTCAGAATCATTACTTTGGCTAAATGTGTCCTAGTCCACAGAAAAAAATTTTCTATAGTTTATTTTTAAATATTTACAAAAGCGTATGAATACAAATTACACAGATAACTCCCTGTGATTTTTATTTGCTGCTATGTTCTTTTTGTGTGTGAAATATTTATCCCCATATTTTATTTTATCATTTATTTTATTTTTATAGATTCATGGTGTACATGCGGAGGTTTGTTATATGGATATAATGTGTAGTGGGGGTGGGGTTGGGCTTTTAGTAAACTCATTACCCAGATGGTGAATACTGGGCCTAATAGGTAATTTTTTAGCCCTCACCTCTCCACCCTCCTCTTGTTTGGAGCCCCCAGTATCTGTTATTTCCCTCTGTATGTCTTAATTGAAGATTCTACTTAAATTGTTGTTCAATTTCCAGGCTTAAAGGCACTTACCTAAGCTCTAGCAGCAGCAGTTAATTCAAGAATCTTAAAGCTGTCTCTTAAAAGAAAAATAAATTATGATGCATTTTAATACACAAATACTATTTGCATCTTACTTGAAATATTTAGAAAAATTTTCAGGCATCTAACACTCAAGCCAAAATTATGAAAGTCTTATTTTCTTTTTTTGAGTTGAAGTCTCACTCTGTCTCCCAGACTGGAGTGCAGTGGCTGCTTCCGGCCACCACAGCCTCGACCTGCTGGGCTCCAGTGATTCTTCAGCCTCAGCCTTCCAAGTAGCTGGAATTACAGGCATACGCTACCACGCCTGGCTAATTTTTTTATTTATTGTAGAGATGAGGTCTCGCCTGCCCAGGTGGGTCTCGAACCCTCGGGCTCAGGCAATCCACTCACCTCAGCCTCCCAAAGGCGCGGGATTACAGTCTTAGCTACCGAGCCCGGCTAGTCTTATTTTCTATAATGATAATGTCCTTCAAATGCTACATGCCTATCTAGAAAATTCAATCACATCTTAAAATAAAAATAGAAAATATTGTCTAGACAATTAACAGACTTGGGACTCAATCCTAGGACTTCTGATGTCAAATAATTAATATTTATACTAAATAGCTTTTTGGATTCAATTTCCTGCTCTGTCATTTACTTCTTATGTTACAGAAAAAGCATCCTGAGCCAAAAGACTTTTACTAAATTATGGTAAACTGTTACTTATGACTTGGGAAATCTGGTCTACTTCTTTTAATTTCAGATTCTGTTGTAAATACAATTAGTATTATGTCTACCTTTCTACTCAATGAGCTACTGTAAAAATCAAGCAAAATACACACTTTAGCACAAATGTTTAGGAAGTTGAAATACAACATCAGTGCAATTCCATTGTTATGATTGCAGTTATATTTGAAACGTGATATTTATTTCATTCCTGACCTTGACATTCTAATTTAAATTTGATTTAATTTCTATGACTTGATTATATTTCATTTTTAACACAAGACAATAATTATGATTTTGTTTAAAGAGGCAGACATACCACAATATGTGGGTAGATGTTTTCCTGAAAGCGATTCCAAGGACTCATAACTGTCTGCTGTGGGTGAACAGCTTGGAAATATTGGGAGAAGGTGAGCCTCTGGCCAAATGGGTTGGTTTTGATCTAGAAACAAATATATTATTAAAAATGACTCTACATTTAATTTCTTCCAGAGTTTGAAAGAAGATTTACAGAACCAAATCAAATAAATTTTACCTATTTAGATAATTTTTAAATTATTCAAAGTAGACACAGCAAAAGGAAAGTTTACTTATATAGCAATCACTATAAACATTTCTATGTTACAGAGTGAACTACAGAAGTTAAGAAATTTATAGTTAATTCAGGCACTCACACAAATATGTCTGAGTGGAAAAGTTAATTTAATGAGAATGCAATAGGAGAATTTTTTTAATTTTCTGATGTGTCTCAGTTAATATTTTTATTTTTCCATGTATGATCTTTAGAGTCAGGCTCATCATAATTTCTCATGGTTTTATCTCCTGGAATCTATGAAATTAATCCAGCAACTTATTCCTGTCTAAGCATTGCTTACATTGTAAAATTATCTAAGTTAATACATAAACAACATACTAAACAGCAGTGGTCACATATTTTATATACATTGATTGTTCCCTACTTCTGAGTTCTTTCCTTAAGCTTGCTTCATAAACCTTAGCACAGATTATTATAGGGAATAAAGGTGGAAATAAAATGACAACTTCCTACAATATAACTTACAGTTTTTACAAATGAAAAAAACCTGTTTTTAATTGCCTAAGAATAAGTGTGGAGTGCATCCATGGCCATAACATACAATAGATAATGGCAGAATGCTACTGGAATCATTTTAACAAAATATAAAGATCTTCAAAATATAAAGATCTTCAAAACAAATGGACCTTGTAAAACCAGATAGGTTTTTAGCTGAAAGAATTACAGTTTGAGAGCATTGAAGCAAACACTTCCATTATAAAAATTTTACAGGAACTTTCTCCAGTGTGTAGAAGAACAGTGACAATAATACCTAATTCAACTATTGTAGTACATATATTGTAACCCCAGCAATCTATTCTACAGTTTACATATATGACTTGAAATTATTCTCATTAAAAGAATCTTTAGAGTCAGGAGTGCATTTCTATGTTAATTTTTCAGTTGAAGATGCTGTACTGAGAGGGACAAAGTACTTTAAAACATATCACAGACATAAGGAATAGAAGAGCTGCAGTTGGAACATAAACTGCCTGACTCCAAAGCCTATGTGTACCTTCACTGAGGTATATGTGGCTTCAGGCCACACTGATTGACTACAAAAATTTCTATGGTTTGAAAATAGTTACTAAAAGTTTTCAATTTTGAGAAATTAGATAATGTCATACTGCCAAAGAAAAGCAGAAATGTAGTTGTGCTATTTGATGATCTCAAAGTTATTTGAAATAAAAACACATTTTTGAGATATGCAACTCTGCTCCATAAGAGATCTATATTTATTTGGAAAGGTGGGTACATACCACAATCACATTAAATATTATTTATTTTGAATTTGATTTTAAATACTTATTTGGGATTGAATGATGTAAAAATGTAAGGAAAGAATCTCTCTCTCTCTCTCTGTTTCTATGCATCTATCTACCTAGACATACTTTTACTTGAATCTAAATTTATAAAATGATTACCAGTTGTTTCAGGTAGTTTTTTTCTTCCTCAGTCAGTTCAATTTTCTGTTAAGAACCAAAAAGCAGCTGTTACAAAAGCATAAAAGAAATCACTACTGGATAATATTAACTGATTTTATTTCATTAAAATTACTTACCTCAGAGACTACTTCAGCAGAGTCCTGAGGGAAAGAAATTAAAAGTTAGCTCTACCTGGATGACACACCAGTAATTGCATCTAATTAGTTATAGTAATTGCTAATGGGAAATAATCTTAATCACTGACTGTAGAAATGAATTAAGAATCATTACGGGGGGGGCATACCTCATCAACAAGGGTACCTGCGTAATGACCATTTGTATATCTAACCCTGAGTTGTACTCCACACTTTTAAAATAAAAAAGAATCACTACAATAAAACATTTATTATCAGAGCACATATTCTATGCTAACAAGGACACATTACCAAAGATGTGTTTATTGCAATCTTTATCCATGTTCATTGTTCAAATAAAAAAAGATTCCAAAGAGTAGGCAGGTTACACAAAAAGCATATGGGCTGGGTGAGGTGTGAGATGTAAACCAAAGTCCACATACTCTTTCTAGAAGTAGTATGGGCTTTAGTCTGAGACTGAGATTGAAAGACTAAAGCATGCTTTGTAAGGCACTGATGTTGAAGACCCTGGACTGTGCCCCAGGGCACAAGACTCAGACCCACAATTCAGCTTCCTCCTCTGCCAGAACCCTTTCCAACTGTGCTCATCCACCTGTATCTTTTTTTTATTACAGCAGAGGGTTTTTGTACTACTCACATATACAACTCGTGTGACTCACTTCTAACCAATATTGGGGAAGTAAAAACTTTAAGTAATTGGCAGGCTCTTCAACCATACTGGATTGTTTTAAAAAATGAAGCTTTCAGAGAGTCAGAGTAAGATATATACTATACAAGAGTATAGAACAGAACAATTAATGTTGCTTAAGTGATAGTTAATTTCATATTAACATGATAATTAACTTTGAATTTAGAATATTGATTACAGTTTTTTGGTTATTTTGATGTGACTTTGTTTAAAGCTGGCAACCACCAACTTATAACAAATATGCTAAAAATATTTTAGAAATTTTTAAAAAGCAGAAAAATGTTATACTTCTAGGTGGATTGATTGGGTTTTTGACTTTGAAAGAAAGTGTCTTTTACCTTCCAAGATGAGCTGCTAGAAGCACCCTGCTATAATTGAGAAATTACAAAATAATAAAAATTTGAATATAAGGGCAATTGAATCTGTAGCATTATTTATTTTTATAATAGCAATAGGATGATGAAACTTTTTGTGTTACCAATATGACCATCACTATAACAGGCAAAAATAAGACTAGCAGGGAAGAAACTTTTTGCTTAAAAATTTATAAAATCAACTTTTTAAAAAGTAGCAGTATAATGCATAGAAAGTATGCAAATAGATATAATAGATTTAAATGGAAACAACGTAACTGAGAGAATTAAGCAAAATTAAGAAAAAACATAATCAAGGGGTCAGAAATTATTTCTTTATGCAACTAAATGTATCTCTTTCTAGTTTATTAATAGAGGAAATTTCCAAGCATGCTACTTCTTCTCATTGACAGTTTAAATCAAATTTATTTGTACATAAATAAAAAATTCTTACCATATCAACAATTTTAGAGGTTTCCTTAAAGAAGGAAAATCATTAAATAGTTTTCCTATTATATTGGCCATACAGAATTTACTCTTGGATAGGAAAAGACATTTTTGTTTTCCATAAAAAGAATAATAATATTAAGTGTGTTTTCATTATTTGAATTGTATCTGAATTCCCCATCTAGTGGAAACCAAAATAACATTTCATTAGCATGTAACCTTCACACGGAGTGGGATTTTATTTCTTTCATTCATTTTTTTTGAATTGGAGTCTCACTCTTATCTCCCAGACTGGAGTGCAGTGGCATGCTTCTGGCCACTGCAGCCTTGACCTGCTGGGCTCCAGCGATCCTTCCGCCTCAGTCTTCCAAGTAGCCGGAACTACAGGTGTGCACTACCATGCCCAGCTAATTTTTTATTTGTTGTAGAGATGAGGTCTTGCCAAGTTGCCCAGGCGGGTCTCCAACCCATGGGCTCAGGCAATCTGCTTGCCTCGACCTCCCAAAGCGTTGGGATTACAGGCTGAGCCACCGAGCCTGGCCTCATTCATGGTTTTATCCCTAAGGTCTAGAATCGTGTAAGGGATATAGTTATCACTAACGACATACTTCTTAAATAAATGATAAATCCATACATGTAATTTAGTTAGCATATTAAGAAACATTTAAAATAGTATTGTGTTTGTGGCAATAGCACTAAATAGGTATTCGTGTATACAAGTGTTCAAATCTGTGTTTTGGGTAGTTTTTATGTAAAATTTCTGTCAGAGTAAATTTCAGGAAAAATATTTGGTAAATATTAGTTTACTTATGAGGCTGCAATAACAATAAATAAAAAATTCTGGGAATTTATAAAAATTGAAACCACTAAAGGGTAAGATCTCTATTCTTCATGGGAAGTAAATAAGTTCATGAGTGAGTCTCTCATATATTACTGCAAAATAGTAACACTTATTGAAAAAACATTATGAGCCGGCTCAGTGGCTCAGCCTGTAATCTCGCACCTTTGGGAGGCTGAGGTGAGTGGATTGCCTGAGTCCGCGGGTTTGAGACCCGCCTGGGCAGCGAGACCTCATCTCTACAATAAATCAAAAAATAAGCCGGGTGTGGTAGCGCACACCTGTAGTTCCAGCTACTTGGAAGGTTGAGGCGGAAGGATCACTGGAGCCCAGCAGGTTGAGGCTGCGGTGGCCAGGAGCGACCACTACACTCCAGTCTGGGCGAGGGAATGAGACTCCAACTCAGAAAAAAAAAAAGAAAAGAAAAGAAAAAGAAAAAACATTATGGAATAAAAATAATTTTACAATTTTATTTAGTTTTAGTAGTTATGACTTACCTCTTGGGAGATGCTGGTACATTCCTTAGAAGAAGAAAAAAATATATTTTAATTACATATCTATTCACATATTATTTTTCACCAAGCAGTTTTCCACTTTTCCAAAAAGAACAAAGCAAGGCAAATCATTAGGTGATATTCAGGCTGTCTTTAGACATAAGTTATGCACCATTAGTAGAAAGATACTTGGAAATTAGTTTCTACTGTATGAACATGAGTTTTTACTCTGGAAGCATACAATAAGTTCCTCTTACCCAGTTAACAAAATTGAGGATGAATACCAGCACTGCTGAAGTAATCACTTTATAATTTGGTGACCTTTAGCAAAATGGCATTGAACAAGTTCTGGTTCTGTTCAATTCTAATCTTGCCATTGTAGAATGTTACAGTTGTGGTCTGCTTCCATAAACAAGTGTTACCATTGCTTCACTTTTCATTTATATTTTTTTCTAATTGTGTAACTCTAATGCAAAAAAAATAAAATTTACATAAAAACTAAAAATTTAGAACACAGACTGTCTTGTACAGAATTTAATAATTCGCACTAAATGTCAATATTTAGTCTGCATGGGGAGTGCCTTATCTCACTGGAAAATTGGTGTTCTTTAATAACAAAAATTAAGTTTAAGGCCTAATTAAATAGTCAAAAAGGATATCCCTCCTTTTCTAGGGAAAATTTAGTTGATTTGGTGCTTTCTTCATACAATTACTATGCTTTCATACAAGCAATATACAAGGGAAGATTATTTACCTGAAAGAAATTATTATTCTAACTTAATATACTTTTTATACTGAAGAGTTGGTGTAGGTGTTGTATTGCAGTTACTAAAGTTGCCACATTTTAAAACATAGAGTAATACTATATGTGTGAATATGATGAAGAATATTGCAATATTGTAATATAATTATGTCTTTCTCATGCAAAGAAATGTGTATTTATTTATACAATAATTGCTGACAATTATAATTTTTATCATGTGCATTCTATCCAGGAGAGGATTTGAACACTAAAGCATTTTCTTGATATGAATAATTGACTTAAAATCAAAGGGCATCAAAACACTACTATATTAGCCAGGATTTAGTAACTGCAATTTACTTTTAGCTGAGCAAAAATATGCTAGTAAAATAAATGATTGAGTCCATTACAGAGCCTGGGTGACAGAGTGAGACCCTGACTCCAAACAAACAAACAAAAAACTAATGATGAAAGCTTATTTTCTTTAATGACGGTACTCTAATTTCTAAGGGAGACCTAGAAAAGTCTCCCACATTCAAGAAATAAGAAGCACAGAAAAGGGAGATCAGGTGCCCAGCTGGTTTGCTTGTAGTTAGTCTAGGACTTATTCTTTGAACTTCTGATTTCAAATCTGTGTTTATAATGATCTATTTCCTATGCTCAACTTTCTCTTTCACTTATTCCTTATGTTTGAAAATGTTCCCTAAATGTTTCCAAAAACCTTTATGAAACAAAGTGGAGACAATAACTAGAACTTTAAAAGGTGATTTCAGATTTTTAAATGCTAGTCTTTTTCTATAAAATGGAAATAATATTCTCTACCTCTGCCCACATCAAAGACTTGCTATCAGAATCCAGTAAAATGGTGTATAAATGAATACTTAGAACAGTTAAACTCAACATAACTTATAATTATTACTTATAGTGCTTTCTAATAGCATGTTGGCTATATGACTCATGATTTAATTTTCATTCTAGAAAATTTTATTTAAATTTGTTTTAACTTCTATATTAAAAAAGATTGGGACATTTTCCTTCTGGTTAATTTAATTATTTTTTTCTTTCAAAGGAGAGAAGTAAGCAAAAATGCAGAACTCACCGGAATGGGAATAAAACGATAAATATTAATGCAGTTCCATGGGTTCATAACCATCTGCTGTTGACAATAAGCCTGAAGATATTGGGAAACTCCTAGTAACTTCTGGTTACATTGGTTGATTTTGATCTTTAAGGAAAGAAAATCATCAATATTTACATTAGCATTGAATATTCTTCATAATCAGAGCCTATGTGAACAATACTAAATACATTAAAATTTTGTTTATATAATTTATATGCCAATTGGACCAAGTTAAAAGTATTTTCAATGTAACATTTACTACAACAGCATTTACATTTATAAAGTGAACTTCAGAAGTGAATAAATCATCTGGAGAATTTAGGATTCCAGATGAAGTGAAACTTTTTGTTGAGTATAAAAAGAAAAAGAATGTGTAAGAAGGGAATTGGAGAATTATCAAGGAAGCTATCCAGTTTTCATTTCTTTTTCCACACCTGGTTGAAGAAGCCTCAGCCTTGGAATTAGGGACAACTTAGCTTAAATATTTTTGTCTCTGAGCTGATTACTTCTCATAGCATCACTTACCCTGAAGTTTTATATGAATCAAATTATTAAGAGTGGTGTGTATAGTACCAGTCATATGTATCCAGCTAAATAAATATCCTAGTATATTCTTACTTTGATTTAGCTAAGGGTACTTAATCACAAATTACTATGGAAGTTAAAGGTATAATCACTTAAAGCAGCATTTTTACTCTTGGAGAAATTCCAGTTCATATAAATGATAAGTAGATGGGTATTTAAAATGTCCATGTGTTTTTTGAAATGCTTAGGGATAAGTGAGGGATGGATACATGATTACAACAAGACTAGTACAAAGAAAGAATTTGATTGGATTCATTTACACAGCAAACAAGACTATTAGGACAATTAGAGTTTTCTAAAAATAAAATAGTTTTATTTTAGAGACTGTCTTTGGAAATGCCCAGTAAGCTGTTTCTGTTATGAAAGATTTATAATGGATTTTTTCCTATGTGTATAAATTTAATAATAATTGGTATCTCATTGTTGGTGGGAGTGTAAATTAGTACAACCTCCATGGAAAGTGGTATGGAGATTTCTCAAACAACTAAAAGTAGAAATACCATTTGATCCAACAATCCCACTGCCAGGTATCTACCCAAAAGAACAGAGATTGTCATATGAAAAAGACACCTGAACCCGCATGCTCATTGCAGCACAATTCACAATTGCAAAGATGTGGAATTAATCTAAATGCCCATCAACTGATCAGTGGATAATGAAAATGCGATATATAGATATACACTATGAAATACTATTCAGCCATCAGAAAGAATGAAATAATGTCTTTTGCAGCCACTTGGATGGAATTGGAGAACATCATCCAAAGCAAACTAACTCAGGAACAGAAAACCAAACACCACCATGTTCTCACTTGTAAGTGGGAGCTAATCTAAGGATATGCAAAGATATCAAGAATGGATAATGGACACTGGAGACTCAGAAGGGGAAGAGAGGAAGGGATGGAGGAACAAAAACATCACCTATTGGGTACAATGTGCACAGGCAGGGGTGGTGTATATGCTTAAATCCCTGGCCAAAAACTATTTGTTTCCCCCAAAGGTATTGAAATATAATAATAATAATAATAATAATAATAGTATTAATAGCAATTGATATCTTTTGGTGCAATTTTTCTTTGCTTTCTTTTCAAACATTTCATTATGCAATTCACATATATCCTCTGGTATCATCCTTATAAAAACATACAGAATTAGTATTACTAACTTCATTTTCAACTGAAGAGATGCAGCTTGAAGAGAGTAAATAATAGCCTGAGGAGCTAAAGCTGGAATAAATATCACCTGACCCTGAAGACTATACTCTTTCCTTGCACTACATATTTCTCTAACGCTCAGAACATGGGTTACGTGACCTCCTGTGGTTTGAAAAGAAAGAAATTAAAGACTTTGACCCTAACTTACAAATCCCTGTTGCAAGTACTTCATAGAGCTGAATGACCAATTATGTCAATGATATCTCAATCAGATCATTTAAATTTAAAAATATTTTTCTGTTTGTAATTCTTCCAAATTTAATTGAATGGCTCAATTTTTTCTTAGTAACTCCAGATCTATTTATTAACGTAATATTTATGCATCACAGTAACAACTGAAAAAAATAATCTTTATCATAAATTTGATCTCAAGTATTTAATTGAGAAGAAATGATAAATTATTATTTGAAAAAAGAATTGCAGAATATATTATTTTACTTGAAATAATATATTGTATGAAAAACTCACCAGTTGCTTCAAGAAGATCTTTTCTTCATCAGTGAGCTCATTCCTCTGTTAAATAAACAAAACACATGTTAGAAAATTGAAAAAAAAACACAAATTCCTAATGCTATTAATTGTATTTAAATGATAATTACTTACTTCAGTGAATACTTGAGCAGATTCCTAAAGGAACAAAATGAGGACTAGCTTTACTTGAATGACATAGTAATAGTTGTTACTAAATAATTTTAATTTAGTATTAGGGGCAATTAATTATTCAGCGTTCAACCCACTGACACTGAGATATGAAAGCATTTATGAGAGTTAAATACATATGTTAAAATATTTATTATCAGAACTCTCTGTCTGTTAACATACTATGACTAGGCATGTTTATTTTGAATGCTTGATTAATTTTACATTATTCAGGCAATCTCAAATGACTAGAGTGTCGTCAGGTGACCAAAAATAAGCAAAAGAGACCTGGTGAGATGCATTAAACTAAACCTTGCATGCTCTTTGTTGAAAAAACAAACATGGCCCCAGGTTTTCAGGTTAAGATTTTATGACTTACAATTAGAGAAAGACTAAAGTACAATCCCTAAGTCACTGACCATGAAGAATTTAGGCTTTCCGCATGGTCTTGGGACTCAGAACCATAATCCATGATGACGCTCCTCGCTTGTTCAGAACACTCTTACAATTCGGTTCCACCAGAAAGGTGCTTTATGTATTGATGACTGGCACAACTCCTAACTCAAATCTTGTTCAACTCCCTTAAAAGGTGTCCTCAGAGTTTAATGTGCATCAGTATCATCCAGAAGCCTTGCTGATATACAGATTACTTAGTCAAACCAGGGTTTTGGATTCAGTAACTCTGCTGTAAGGCCTAAGATTTTGTATTTTTAACAATTTTCGAGGTGTTTCTCATGCTCATATATAAAGTGAAAAAATAATTTATAATGATAAAAAATATATAGCTCATTAACCAAACATAAGAATATTAGGAATAAATTTTACCTGGCTGGTTTGGAAGGCCATATTGTTGTCCTGCTTATTTGTCTGAAAATGCAAATAATATTCATTTTATAACCATGTAAAGATGACATATTATTTTGAGACATATTTAATGTAAGAAGTTATGACTTACTTCTTGGTAGATACTGGCAGATTCCTAAGAAAATTAAATTAATAATGTATTTTATTTACTTATAAATTTTAAAATTCTCACCACACAGATAATCATTTCTTACGCATTATACAATAATTCAAGATAAAACATTTGATCTTTGCCTGAATTATAGACCAATTTTGACTAAAAATTTTATTCTTTCTAATTAACTCATTATATTCTAGTTAAATAGCTTATTTTAAGCTTTCAATTTACTTATGAAATAAGCCAAATACAATATTTTTGCAAATGCTAACAGCAAAGAGAGAAGGAACAATTTTATCCTCAGCACAGTTTTCTTTTCTTTTTCTTTCCTTTTGATTTTCAAATAAAATACCTAGCAGAAGAACAGGGCAATTTTTGGAGTGACATTGAAGGGGTTTGGGGCATCTGTTATGTAACCATAAGCAAGAAGGCATTTAGAAATTAACACCTAATGTTGGTGTAGAAGTGCATGAGTCCCTTACTCCAGAAGAAGATACAATGAATTCTGGTCATTATATTAACAGAATATAGGCTGCTCACCATTAATCTTGTACCACTGTCACTACTGTTGAATTCCTATTGGAGAAGTGCAAAGCGCACTAATCTAATCTTGGTATGTTTGGATGCAAATATTTCAGTTTAATCTTTCCAAATTTTGAAACAATTATTGCACTTCAAATTTTCCATGACTATATTTCTCTGGTGTTACTGATCACAAACATGAGACTAAACCAGGACACATTATGTGTTATTAGGTGCCAGGGAATTCTTTTTATACTAAAGTGTCTTACCTCATTGGAAGAATGGTGCTTTACCCTCTGTATAAATAGCAAAACAAACACAAATTTAATTTTTGTGGCTTCTTTAAAATATCAAGATGAAAATCTGTCTTTAGTCTTTAATAACAATTAAATTTTATAAAACTGTCTTTAGGGGAAATTTAGTGGAACAAGGCCTCCATTAAAAACTTATCTCAGTTTCAAATAGAATCAAAATATGAAAACTACCTTGAAGTACCCAGGAAAACTGTAACACAAAAACTTTTGAATATCCTGATATACCATTTGCTAATGACACCTCTCATATTTTATCGGGGTGGACTTGTCTATTAAAAGCATAGGTTCAGGCCAGTTACTCAATAAAAAAATGTGGAGAGAGGAAAGAGAGTGGTTACATCTTGTAAACACCAGTAGAGTGTAAGAAAGAAGAAACCTCTGTATTAGTGATCCTGTGTATTAGTGATCATGAAGACACTACTGCTTTTCTTTTAAAACTAGCCTGTTCATATTAGAATTCTCACTTCAGCTTTACACTTAAGGTGGTTACATATTTAAGAGGGCACAAATGTCTGTCCGTATCTTTTACATCTGGGAATATATGTTATAGAAAAGGACGCTGAGCCCGCTGAAAGCAAAAGCTGACCTTATGAGAAGTGAGATGTTGGGATGGGAAGAAGGTGGGTATGTGAGTTCCTCCTGAGAATGAGG
Source organism: Cephalopachus bancanus (assembly GCA_027257055.1). Classification (NCBI taxonomy): domain Eukaryota; kingdom Metazoa; phylum Chordata; class Mammalia; order Primates; family Tarsiidae; genus Cephalopachus; species Cephalopachus bancanus. The sequence goes on along the minus strand of JAPVLO010000030.1, from coordinate 924,528 downwards.
GTGGTTATGTTGAAACATTAAATCATATTGAAAGATTAAAATTATAGTTACTAACATATATGTCTATGTGCGTTCATATCTACATGCAAAGCACTTTCACATGTGTTGTCTATTATTCTCTATTTTTGACATGAATATTATGATTATATCCTTTCTAGGTAATTTTGCAGATAATTTGCAAAGTTATCACTCAAAACTGCAGCTATTATATCATCCTCTGTCAATGATGTTATTGGTGTTTTATCATCATGGTTTCTAAATTATTTTTTAGCAAGAATAACACAATTCTGTCACTTCATCGACATCCGGCTTTAGAATCTCCAGTTGCAGTAGTGGAGCTTTCTGACGCTTCCAGGGCCATGTGGCAGAGTGGGGATGGAAAATGTTCCTGCCCAGAAAATCCCAACGTGTATTTCAACATTATTAAAGAGGAAAATCTCTGCCTTCCTCCTGTATCTGTAGCCACACCAACACTACAGTGAAAGCAATTTGTAGAAAGATTGTACACCTTCACATTCTGTTTAAGGTGAAGTCAATACAATCATTGGATCTAGATTAAAGATCACATCCTCTGCCAGTGCTTGCATCTTCTGCATATAGTAAAATGTTCACTCTTATCTATTTAAATAAAAAATTACTCTTATATATTTAAATAAGAATAGAGACCACTATGTGTCCCAGTATGCTTACGTGCTTTGCCAGAGCAACAGCCAGAAGGCAAGTAAAGATGAAGAACTTCATGGTTACTTGGTCCTGTAAAAACATGTATAGAAAAATCAATAATAGATTCTATCTCCTAAAAATTACAATTTTTTATTTAGTATTATTTTTATGCTAGATGATGTGGAAAGAGCAGTGAAGATTAATGAAGCAGATACTTTTGAGAAACTCATAAATACAAAAATCACAGTTATTTTGAAAGACACTTGTTTCAACAAAACATAACTTAAAGCCATGCTTGTGAAAATTTGTAAGTTTCATTCAAATATAGTCAGGTCATAGGGTTAATCTCCATTCACAGGCATTTTGTGAAGAATGAGTATCAGAAAAATAAAATACAGTATGAACTTCTTTAGAAAAGGTCATAGGGTTAATTCCATTCACAGGCATTTTGTGAAGAATGAGTATCAGAAAAATAAAATACAGTATGAACTTCTTGAGAAATCAGATTTCAGGTGAGTCAAAACACGCAGCCTGCCTCCTTTATAAGAAGTAGCAGGTGGAAATAATACTAGGCTGTGAGTAAGCAGTTTTACTAGTCCCAGCTTAACCTTGGACTGGTCCCTGAAACTTGAGCAAGCCACTGAATATCACTGTGCCTCATTTAATACATTCAACAAATGTGACTTGATCACATGATCTCTAGGATTGCTTCCAGCTAGCTCAATCTCCAATTCTAAGACTGTAAACAAATCTATAAGGTTTTCTGTCTACCTGTTAACCAACTTCTTTTTCATATGACTAAATAAATAAGTACAAATTAAAATAAAGTTATTCTAATATATTTGGTGTATGTGACTCTGAATAGCATACATATGTAAAATTCATTTTAAAGGATAATTTTAATTTTATTGAAACATGCTTGTGATTAATACCCATGTGAATATAGAGGGTGTGTATATATAAACATTAAACTATATCTTAATATTTGTATTGTATAATTTTTAAATAACATTTCAATTCTATAGCATAAACTATCTCACCCTTACACTGAATAATACTACTATTTAGTTGATGATATGTTTGTTTATTCTTCTAAGATGAAAATAGTAAATACAGATAGGGCATATTTCATATAGGCAAAGCTTTGTTTAAAATTATAATGCTTATATCACTGTTCATTAAATATCAGAAATAAACATATTTATATGTATGATTGTTTTCCAATCAATTTTATCTAGAAATAGTATTTTATATAGGTGAAATAAATTAAAACATGGAATATTGTTAGTTCTTAATCGATGTATTCTTAACATGTGGAGAAAGGAAATTTAAAATAGCTATAACAACTAAGCAATTGTTCTGGCAAACACTGTACTAGACATCTTATAATATTATCTGTAAACTTCAGATTCACTATCTAATGCATACTTTTTTGTCTCCAATTTTCAGATGAGAAAACTGGTCCAGAGCCATATGCAAAGTAAACACTTACTAGATTCCTAGAAAACTGATTATCTTGGTTATGCCTTCAGAATAAAACCTTAGGACTTCATAAGACTGTCATAGTAAAGAGTTTCCAGTGTCTACATATTAATTGTATCATTAACTTTAAAATAATATAAATTAGAATTTTTTATTAACTGAGAGAAAAGATATTAAGCAATTTATAGTTTACAGGTATTGGCAACTTTACATATACATTGATTTTTATTATGCAGAAAAGTATTAATCTTTAAAATATTTCTCACAAGCACAAAGTATATGAAAAAAGTAAAAATATTACCTTGCTTCCCAAATGGAAGACCAGTGGATTAGGCAGTGGATAATCTGTAACAGGCTATTTCAATACTATTTATACCTTGTTCCTTCATAATATGGTAATTCTGTGGTTTGAATTACCTAAAAAACCATTTGGATTCTAAGAAGTCAATATGATTAGAAATTTTCTTCCTGATTTTTTGTTCCACAAATTCCAAGGAGTGCTGTAACACAGTTTGATTTAGAACATGATAACACAAAATGAGGATATTATAACACATAATGGTTATCTGTATTTCATACATAGGCTCATGTGTACATAAACTAGGTTTTTGATCTAAGATACATTTTGAAATTTCTTTCTCTCCTGTAGCCAAATTTTGCACAGCAGCCATTTGTGCTCCTTTCTTGCTACTCTTGATGCTTCAGTCAGACTCTTCCTGAGTATGCCATGAATTTTTATGTCTCTGTAACTTCTCATTTTCTCTCTGACCAAGTATGATCCTCTCTCACATTCTCACAGGAAATGTAATATAAATTCGTATCTGTTTTTAATAGGTTGAAACTTGAACACAGCTGTCAAAATATTCTGCAATTTTTGTACAAGCACAATTTATTATACTGTTTGGGTCAATTTTTTTATACTTAATAGAAAGAATATATAAAAGTAGATAAGTAGATAGAAGCTAATACATAACGATACTTGACTTAAGAATAAGTACCTAATATATTCCAGGAATTCTTTTCAACAAAAGAAAAGTTCCAGGCCTTATGGAGTTTATAGTCTAACTGAAAGGGAAACACAATAAACACAATAATTAAATAATCTATTGTTGGTTTGATAGTGGTAAATACTACTAAGGAGAAAATGGAATTTAAAAAGGGGTGTGTTTAAGTAGGGATGTGGTTTTTAGTATTAACATGGCCAGAAACGCTTCCCTGAGCAAAAGAGTGAAAATGTGAAGAAATAAATATGCCAACCAGGCTGAACGCTGGGAGAAGAACATTCTAGTTCAGGCCCCAACATGGAAACATGCAAAATCGCAAATAGAACACTGTTGTTGGAGTCGGGAAATTTGTTGAACCTGAGGTCAGAGAAACAAAAGTAACCAGTGAGTGCAGGATTTTGGGGACATTGTGAAAACTTCAAATGACATTTACTCACATTCAGTTTCTGACCAGGATTACATATCTAAGATTGGATTTACCCTAACTCCTGTTTTAAGTAATTAGAAAAATAACAAAATATAATGATACAAAAATTTCCATGTATTATACAGTAAAAATGCAGGATAGTCATCCCTGAAAGAAGGGAAAAAGACAAGATTAACCCTATAATTATTTCAGTTTATTACCTGAAAATAATTTGTACACTGCAGCAGAGGAAGTTTGGTTCTAACAAGAATAGGCAATTCTCTTGTGTTAAAGAGGTATAGTTGAGATTAGTGGCGGCAAGGGTCTAAAGTTAACACAGAATTCCTAGGAGGAGAAAGTTTCAAAAACAGGAGACAACTACAAAGAGAAAGAATATGGAACTCTAAATAGATTGTTTCTAATCATCGGTGAGTTTTGATCAGCAGAAATAATGCAAGAAAGCTCCATGAGGCTTGGGATAAATTTCAAAATAAAATTGGACTCAATTTATTTTGACTGTGTTTTATTAAAATTAGTATTTATACTTTTGCTTTTTCTCAACTCTTTATAACAATAAAATAGTTACAACTCTGACCAAAAACCAATGTGTTCCTGGATTTAATTTGGTTAATATATACCCAAGGATATACATGTCCTTGGGATCAGAACTTTATTATGTCTCATTTAGCAAGCTGAACCCTACCACATGAATCAAAGTCATTCATTTTGGGTCTTAGAGGACTTACTCATCTTTTAAGTAAGGTTGTGTGTTTACATATGACAGAAGAATAATTATTTTCACTGAATCTCTAGGCAAATTCATGCACATAATTTAGAGCCTTCTAGCTGAATAGTGGGTATAGTCAGAACAAAATATTTGAATATTTTTTCTTAAATTTGTTTAGGTTATAAATGCTAAATCTAATTATATGCTATTTGTCTATAGGTTTGAGGTTCAAATTAAACATATTTGATTTTGTAGCATGTTTTAAGGAAATATTTCTAAAGCATATTTAAAAAGCCAATAGGCATTTCCCCCATTCAAACAATAGTTATTAAGTACTCCACAAGACAATGTAATTATATTAGTTATATAACCCTTTAAATAGAAGGCAATATAAAAATGAAGAGACTCTAAGGCATATGGAAATTGAAGTTTCAAAGTAACTACTGTTCTATAAATAAAGTTTAAAAACCATTTAAAAATATTAACTGGATTCTATTATTCAGCCATAAAAACTAATGAAATCTTGTCACTTGCAGTGACAAGAATGAAACTGGAAACAGCATCAGAGAGGAGCAGATTGTTTAATTCCTGGAGAACAAATTTGGCTAAAAATAGACCATGTTTCCACAAGTTAGAGAGGAAATATCTCATAATACACGTGGCATTGTTAGAATACTTAGAAAAGTGTTACTTCAGTAATAGGCTAAATTTCCACATTTGCAGTTGCTTCCTCTACCTATAAATGAAAGAGTGTCCTGTTCTACATTTTCTGGTTAAGATAAAGCAAGCATCTAAAGTAAAACATTTCTGAAAGTAACTTAACTGAGACCCAGAACATAACTCAATAATATCTAAAAGGAATAAGAAAAATCTAGTACTCAAAAAAAAGGTAAAATCACAATGTTTGCTGTCCAATCAAAAATTACTAGGCATGCAACAAAGGAAAAAAAATGACTTGTAATGAACATAAATAATATAAACAGGATGAATAAACAATATAAACTGACCTAGAAGTAATACAAATGATAGAATCAGTAAACAAGAATATTAAACACTTATTATAACTGTATTCCATTTTTAAATAAAGAAAACCATGAGTATATTAAAGAGACAACATCTGAGATGAAATATACACTGAATATAATTAATAGCATTTTAGATGCAAAAGAAGAAAATATTAGAAAAATTGAAAATATGGCTGTAAAACTATCAAAAATTATAAAAAGATAGAAACTGAAAACACAACAAAATAGTACTTCAATGAAATAAGAAAAAAATTGAGTGCGTTCATATTAATAGGCATAACTCAGATATATTGCAGTTTTGTTCAAGACCACTATAATAAAGAAAATATCCCAATAATGTAAATCATAGAGTTCATACTTTTCCACTGCATATAAAAGATAAGTATACACTCAACTGTAATCTATTAAGTATGCAATAGCATTACATCTATAAAACATGTGCATACCTTATTGAAAAAATTTTTCATTGCTAAAAAATGTTAATGATTGTCTGAGCCTTCAGTGAGAGTCATATTCTGGTGGAGAGTCTTGCCTGAATGTTGATGGCTGCCTACTGACAAGGGTGGTGGTTGTGGAAGATTGGAGTGGATGTGACAATTTCTTAAAAAAAGACCAAAAATGAAGTTTGCTACATTTACTGACTCTTCTTTTCATGAAAAATTTCTCTGAAGCATGTGATGCTGTTTTACCTGCAGTAGAACTTTCAAAGTTGCAATCAGTCCTCTCAAACCCTGCTGCTGGTTTGTCAACTAAGTTCATGTAATACTTTAATTTCTTTATTGCCATTTCAACAATGTTCACTGTGTCTTCATTAGAAGCAGATTCCATCTCAAGAAACCACTTTCTTTGCTGATCCATAAGCAACTCCTCAGCAGTTAAAGTTTCATCGTAAGATTGAAGCAATTCAGTTGCTTCCTCAGGCTCTACTTCCAATTCCAGTTTTCTAGCAATTTCCACCACATTTGCAGTTACTACCTCTATTGAAATTTTGTGAGACTCTTCCTTTCACTTGAACACTTAAAGGTAGGATTATTAACTGACCTAATTTCAATATTGTTGTGTTGCAGAAAATAGGGAGGTTCTATGAGTGGGAAACAGATGGGAGAATGGCTGGTTGGTACAGTCAAAACACACGTTTATCGATTAAGTTCTCTGATTTATATGGGCATGGTTTTTGGCATTCAAAACAATTACAACACTAACATCAAAGATTACTGATCACAGCTTACCACAAAATATATAATAACTAAAAAAATGTTGAAATACTGTGAGAATCACCAAAATACGAGATGAAACACAAAAGTAACACATGTTGTCAGAAAAATGACATCGATAAGCTTGCTTGATGCAAGGTAGCCAAAAAATATTCAATTTGTAAAAAATGCAATATCTGCAAAGCACAATAAGGCCAAGTGCAATTAAATAGGTCTGTATGTAAGCTGAGAAGGAGAAGGTAGAAAAAATATTTGAATACATTAAAGGCTGAACATTTTTCAAATATTAAGAAAACTATTCTACAGATCAAAAACCTCAACAAATATAAATTTGAGAATATGAAGAAACTACATCAAACACATCTTAATCTGATTGTTTATGAGTATTGATAAAGAAAATATTTTAAAAGTAGTCAGGGTTGGGGACGTTATACAGAGAGGAGCAAACATATGACTGATAGCTGGTTTCATATTGCAAAAAGGGAAAGCAAAAAAGAGTGACAAACTTTAAAGTACTGAAAATAAAATAATGTTTAACAATTTTATTTCTAAAACAAAAATAAAATGTATCTTTAAAAAACTCACAAAAACTTAAAGAATTAATGACCATCAGGCATGCTTTCCAAGAAATATTAAGGGAAGTCCTTCAGGCAGAAAAATGATACCACTTAGAAATCTGTATTGTTTTAAAAAAAAGGACATTAAAAATGGTGTATATGGAAACAAATATAAAACATCTTACTTTTTTATATTTTAAAACTTTAAAAGGTAAATTTATTTTTAAAAGAAAAAATGATAATAATGTATAGTGTAAATGTTAACATTTGTTGAATTAAAATATGTTTATGAAAGCAATAACACATAGGACGAGAAGAAGAAAATTGAAGGCTACTATTATAAGATTCTCATACATGAAATGGCAAACTATTATTTAAAGATTGACCAGAATAATTTAAAGGTATACACTGTAAACTCTCAAGCACAAAAATAGGAAAGTAGTGCTAATAAGTAAAAAAGAAATAAGATGGAATAAAAAATAATTAGTATTTTAAATAATGTAAGTTGTTTTTGTTTTTCTAGCATATTTTAATTAATAGCAAAATATAAAAGTAAGTCATGAGAGTGCTCCAAATTCAGAACTGCTTCATCCTTCTATAATAACGCACCTGAGAACTTGTGTCGGTGTGACCATGTTAACGAGGGTTGTGTGTGTACCAGGAGGGTGTTTGGGTGAGCCCAGTGTGCCCTACAGATGAGTTAACCTGGGACTGTGAGCCCCGCTCCCACATGAAGCACTGAACTCCCTGTCAGTTATTCCCTGGACAGCATTGGTCCCAGTTCTGTGGTCTTTATTATGACACCAAGTTTCCTCCTTTCCGCAGATCTGCAATCGTCATGAAAGCAACTCTCGAACTTGCACAATCTCAACTAAATTCTTGCCTTTGGGGAACAGCTTTACAAGATGACATGTATATCTTGTCTCTTTAAAAAGCAGAAAGAATGCTGTAAACCTTTACTCTTGTGATCCACACCCAGTGGGAAATCCCATCTCTACTTCTGACATGAATTCACACTCAGCCAGTGTAAGGAGAAAGATGGGAGTCACAGAGATAGAGATTCCAAGGCAATATCCTGATTAACTTTAGATTAGAATGATTTAGAGATTTGGCCTTGAAAACAAATGAAATTATTACACAGCATCTGTTATTTGAAAATGATTTTTTCTAGTACTTAGAGGAGCAAATACTGTTTTAAATATTTGCATTACTGTATACAATTTTTACTTTCTTCATCTCTGCCAGAATACATTACTTTTACAGCTAAATTTTATATATACATATTTAACAAATGAAATGATTACAGAGGAATTTAGGTTTTAGAGTCCCCCAAAGGGTTATCTCATATTTTTGTAAGCACACAGGAAAATAAAACATACAGTTCCATCAACCAAGAAATGGAGGCCATTTGTAGAATCTTGGAAAATATGGTACTTTATACACAAACACACAGAATTCTCTGCAATAACAGTAGGCTTTTTGAATTTTTGACAGCATCAATACATATATTTAAATGATTATGCCAGAATATAATAAATACTATCTTTTACAGAACCAAGAAAACACACACACACAAAGCCACATAGTTTGATTGCCCATCTATTCTCAGAATAGCAGCACTTGTTCTTGCCTTGGGTTGTCTGAAAATCACAGCAAATCCATATATAACTCTGACTGTCTTATTTATATGGTCTGACATCCATAACAGCATGCATGCCATAGGTATATTTGTAAACTGGAAAGTAGATACATAAATAAATGTCACTGAGTGGTGCTATGAGTGCTCTCTCATTAGCCAAGGACTTCATACTATTCAATGAATCACTTCTTCCAGTGGCCCTGACATAACTGTTCAGTCACAACTAAAACTTGCTTCACTAACAGGGTGGCTGTGCTCAGTGTTTTATTGTCCCATGAACAAAAGCAGGGGATGGTGGAAGGTCATTCAGAGAAGTCACGCTAAAGCCCATGAACAGTGTTAGCAGGAAGTCTTCCAGAAATGCTGACTTGACCTATCAGTCTGCAACTTTGACACCAACAGGGTTCCCAAGGCCATAGCGTGTTTTGTCCTGCAGGGCTCTGGTAAATGAAGGCAACTTCCAATTATAAAATTCCCTTTTCCAAGGAACCACTTGACAAAATGCTCTGTTTTGGCCACCTAATCAGGTAAAATGAAAACACACATGAGATGAACCGTCAGGTTCTGTCTTTTGTTTTGATTATTTCCCAAAACCAGAAGAATTCCATTCTTCAGGTTTACTTGCTTGTGTTCTATGGAATAAGATGCATGTCTCAGAAGCAAAATATAGTCCAGTGGCTCATGCCTGTAATCCCAGCACTCTGGGAGGACAAGGTGGAAGGATCACTTGAGCTCAAGTGTTCAAGACCAACCCGGATAACACACCAAGACCTCATCTCCACAAAAGATTAAAAAAAAATAGCTGAATATGGTTGAATGCATCTGCAGTTCCAGCTAATCGCGAGGCTGAGGTGTGAGGTCGAGGCTGCAATGAGCCATGGCGGTGACACTGCACTTCAGCCTGGTGACAGAGATCTGACTCTAAAAAAGAAACAAAAAAAGTGATAATAATGTATAGTGTAAGTGTTAACATTTATTGAATTAAAATATGTATATGAAAGCAATAACACATAGGATGAGAAGAAGAAAATTGAAGGCTACTATTGTAAGATTCTCATAAATGAAATGGCAAACTATTATTTAAAGGTTGACCAGAATAATTTAAAGGTACACACTGTAAACTCTAAAGCACAAAAATAGGAAGGTAGCACTAATAAGTAAAAATGAAATAAAATAGAATCAAATAATAATAATTTAAATAATATAAAAATTTTTTAAAAAGACAAAAAAAGGAATATGAATACTTAAATGGTAAATTTAATGTCAGCCAAAAAACCACATTAAATAAAGACAATTTAAATTTTTTATTTGTATTGTTTTTATTGTATTATTATATTTTTTTCTTTTAAAATTTTATTTGTTTAAATTTTAAATTCAGGGGTACACATGCATGTTCATTATGGACATATTGTGCAGTGGTGGGCATTGGGTCTATTCCCCAGATATTGAACATTGTACCCAATAAGTAATTTCTGAACCTTAACTCTTCTTCTCACCTCTCCCCTTGTTAGTGTCTTCAGTGTCTATTATTTTTATTTTTGTGACCGTTTAGCTCCCATATATGAGTGAGAGCATGCAGTGTTCAAAACTGGTTAACAGCTTTCTTTATTTAAAAGGTCTTTGTAACTTTAAAAGTTTGAGACATGACAATCAAAACTTGTGACCAGATACTTACAGCTCTCCACTTCTAGCTCATGGAATAGTTTGCTTATTATTGCTATAAAATTATACAAAGCTCTTGTCAAAGGCAAGCACGTGTCCTTTCTCTAAAGGCTCGCATACTCTCACTTCAGTATGTCTTTTCTTCCTAATAAATTTTGTATTAAACTATATTTTAGACTTGCTCTGAAATTCTTTTATGGGGTAGAGGCAAGAACCCACGGAACAACTCTATCCCACATCATCCTTGGCACCCAGCCCCTTGCTACTTGTCATCAAAATTAGATTTAAATTATTCTTGTTCTTTTGTTATGGGATTTCTAAGCATATCTAAGATACATAGTCTCTTCTCAGGTGTAAAACTAATCCAATCTTTCATTAATTCCCATTGCAAAAGAGAGATTAGATTCAGTAACTATTAATTATGTCTTTTTTTTTAGAAGTCCTGCTTCAGTTATATTGAAAATGTCAAATGATTTTTTCTTTCTTCTTTCCTTCTCTTTCTCTTCTACTTTCTTCTAAAAAAACTGCAGTCAAACTTAACTCATCTATATTTTATGTTAGGACGGCAAAATATAGACATGATTCCACCAATAAATTTTTGCTACACAAAGTTAGGAAGTGTAGGGATTTTGTATGACAGCTGGAAACAGGCATAGAGGACTAGAAACACAGGAGTGACATTCTCCTGTTAATTATGGTTTCATACTCAGGAACAGTAGGCCATTTAAAACAAATCAATGAACCAGAACATGTCTTTATATTATGTAACTAAATAAAAAGATATCTTTCTTCTATAATTAAACCTTTCTAAATGTTGTGCTTTTCCTTTATAAGGAAAATATCAAGAGCTACTGCTTTATCACCAGTGTGACATTAAATTGATAAAGATGCAACCCATGAATGGGTATTTCTATAAATATTTATGTTAGGATTTCCTCTTATTCTTCTTCTTCTCTTCTGCTGAATTTCTTTAAACTGCAATTTAGTTATCTAAACATCATTCATTTCTACTATGATGAAAGCACGAAACAGTCTTTGCCAAAAATCTATGTTGTTTATTTTTAATGAAAAACTCTTACATATCAATTTCAATATTAAAATAAAAATACTTCAAATAACAAACATAGAACAATATGTGACTGCCAATTACATTGATATGACCATGTAGACCCTGGAGATACAAAATAACATGCTCTTTTCCTGCTTGTAAGGGACTTATTGTATAATTTATACAACAGGTCAGGTTAAGGGCAATGACAGATTAAAAAATTTAGAGGAGTGTTTTATATATATATATAAGTTTAAATTTGGGAGAAGATTCATACTGAAGCTGCAGATATTGAAAAAAAGGAAAATCATACTAGAAAGAAGTGCACAGTAAGAAGAAAAGAATACTTTGACAGATTCCCTTAGGTAAGACTGAAATAATATGTCAGAAAAATAGAATTCCCATGAAAATATCTGAGAAGAAATAAATACCAGAAGGGAAGAGAATATTAGGCAATATGTATATTATGGAAGCAAAGGGAATGGAATTTTAGGGAGGAAAGGTTAATTACCATGAATAAAAGTGGCAATGAACTAGAAGCTTGCTGAATTTCTTTAAGCTGCAATTTAGTTATCTAGACAGTATTATAATAAATGTTGGGACTGAATTAAATGGGAATATAATTCATATAATGCACATATAATATGTATATAATTGCAAATGTAAATTGTTCAAATGCAACATTAGGCATTATTATTTTATCATTATCATCTTTATTAGAAAGGATGTCGATTTTTTTAATTGTCTGAAAATAAGGGAGGAAAAGAAAAAAAAAGACCATTGAAAAAATATCTTACTAAAACATGATGTCTAACATCATCTTTTTATTTATTTATTTTTTTAAGTCAAGATCTCACTCTGTCACCACAACTGGAGTACAATGGCATGATTATGGCTCGCCGCAACCTTGAACTCCTGGGTTCAGGTGATCACTCACTTAAACCTCCCAAGTAACTGGGACTACAGGCACACACTACCATGCCTGGCTATTTTTTATTTTTTGTAGAGATGAGGTCTTACTACATTGCCCTGGATGGTCTTGAACTCCTGGGTTCAAGATATCCACCTGCCTCAGCCTCCCAAAGTGCTGAGTTTACAGGCATGAGCCACCACAGCCAGCTATCACCACCTTTAAGACTTTGACAAAAGAATTGAAATTTGATCAGGCATGGATTAATTTACAAGAAGGTAGGAATGATCATTTAAGACATTCATGTAAAGTGAAATCATCCCTTTAAGCCCCCCCCAAATAAGTTGATTGTTTTTTGGAGTGAGTTGAATTGGATGCTTCACAAAAACTAATGATATAGTTGGACAGCTTATTGCAGGGAAAGGCGAGGGATATAGGACTACATATGAGGAAAATACCTGGTAAGCAATGTTGTACTTTACATTTATAAAACATGAAATGACATTATTTTCTGTATATTTGAGTTTCTGGGTAGTGAATTGCTGTAAGAAAATTTAATAATTTCTAGAATTGAGATTTTAACAAATAGGATTACTCAATCCCATTGGTTCACTGGAGCTGTTTGATTTACTGCAACTATGTATTGAGTAATAAATATAAAGTCATAGGTTAGAAGAAAATGCAATAAAATGAAATGTACAAATAATTATTTAATTATCTGCAAACTACTTTTTCTGTGAACTAAGTCATTCCTCTCCACTTCCTGTCTTTTCTATTAATACAGACCTCTTCGAAGTTTTCCCAATGCAACAAAGATATTCCTGCCACGATGGATGTGTCCTTGCCGTTTCTTCCACTTGACACTATCTTACTCCATGCTCACTCACATATGTATTCCAGATCTTTTCTAAAATATCTCTTTCCTTTTTAAAATTGCCTCTAAGTGGTCATGATGCAGATAGAGTTTGGGTACCCTTATTGATGTTATGTGCCACTTATGTACCTAACCCTGATTTGTACTCCACATCTTTAAAATCAAAATAATAATTAATAAAATAAAATAAAATAGCCTCTATGCCCCATCTCTACCTAATACTTCTTTAGCACATTAATCATGCCTGAGGAATTATGTATATATTTTTACTGCTTGTCTGCATCTCCTTAGTATAATATATACTCTACGAAGGCAGGGCTTTTGCCTCTCTTGCTCTTTCCACAGAATCTGGAATAGTGCTTGACAGTGTCATTCAATACATATTTTTAAAAGAAAGTCATTGCTGACACCACTGATGGAGAGCATTAGAGGGTTTGTGTTCTGGTGTTGGCCTACAGTTGTGGAGTGACATGGGGGTTATCTTATGACCTGTAAGAACTGAGATAAGAATTGTGAGGACTTTGGAGATGTAGGAAATATGCTGTGGCAAAAGAAATCCCAAGCAACTCAGATGTTAGATGAAATAGCTTCTATAATATAGCCGAGCTTGAGAGCTGTACATTTGTAAGATGTAAAACAAGGCAGACAAAATGATAAATAAATGACTTGAAAGGAACTCTGATATGATGTACTTCAGTCCATGCTGCTCAAACAGAGGAAGGAACTGATGAAAGGAATTGTTATGTTTGTAAATATAAAAAATAGAAATACAAAGCATAAGAATGCAGTTGAAATTAAAGAGTGGATTTTTATTACTCCGAAACAGCAGAGAAAACAGCTGAAAAGTTTGAAATTGCAACTGTCTAATCAAACATCAATTAGGATGGCAAGTATCATGAAACACAGAGAAGACAATCAATCATGGTCGTTCTTTATTCTCATTACTTTTTTGAAAATTTTGCCGCACATGGTGGTAGTGTGACGTGATAGGAGGGCTGAGAGTACACTTGAAGAAGCTGGATTTGCTAGTCAAACCAGGATAGAACATAAATTTTTTTTACAAGTATAAATATACTTATAGTCTGGAAAAGTAGCTATTTATAGATTATTTTAGTTACTATAATTCAGCGCTCAAAATAGTATACGACTCAGAGTGGACAACAAAGTACTTGTCAAATGGATATTTAAGTAAATAAAAACAGTCATTCTGCATCTGCTGCTTAAATATGAGTTTCTTTAAAATGTTTTATCATTAAAAAATGTGGTACACATACACAGTGGGATATTACACAGCCATAAAGAAGGACAAAATTAAAAACTTTGCAGCAACTTGGATGGATTTAGAGTGTGTAATACTCAGTGATCTATCACAGAAGCAAAGAACTTAGTACCACATGTTCTCACTCATAAGGAGACCATGAAAAATTATCATAATACCTTAAGAAAGAGATTGGCAGTATCAGGATGTTGCCAGGGGAGAGGGGCGCACTTCATCAATAAGGGCACCTTATCTCAAACCAGGCGAAGTGGGGACCAAAGTCAGGACCAAACTTCACCTGTACAATGATCATGTGTATACCTAACCCTAAATTGTACCCCACATCTTTAAAATAAATACATATTTAAAAAATAGTTTTTAAAATCCTCATCTTATAGTATTTTGCCACTTAAATAAAGCCCACACAGTTCATTCATACTTACTGCCCCAAAATAATATTTAATATAACCTTCTTGACTAAACGTCATGAACTATCACCAAATGCCTAGAGGATCACCTTCAGCCTCTTTTCTGTATCATTAATTAGGAACAGGGAATTCAAATGGAATAAAATATTAAAATGCAGTGAAAAATAATTAAAATTGTATGAACTATATCAAATTTTAAATTGTAGAACCATCCTCTTTTTTTCTCCAAAATTTTTTATTATTTTATAGGGAAATATTTAATCTCTCATAGAATTTGAAATATTTAATGTTGTATACAGACGGGTAAAATTCATTTTCTACAAAAGGATTTGATAACATTTTCATTTCTCCTTTTAGGGATTATATTAGTAATTCCCATAGTAATTGTTCATTAGAATGACTTAGGGCAAAATTACTCACACATAATTGTGTTATGAATTATGTAATGGTATTGTTACAAAATCGATTCTGATTCAGTTGTTCTAGATGTGTCTTTCAAATGTAAATTTCTCACAGGTTCCCACAGGATGCTATTGCATCTGCTCCAAAGATTACATTTTAGGAGGAAAAGTCCTAAACAGTATCCAGAGACAGAGTTAGTAGCAGGACAACCTGCAGTCACCACTATATACACCATTCTGATCAAGGACTTTTTTGTAGAATGTATTTTTTCTTTTAAAAATATTTTTTATTTTAAAATTGTGGGATACAGTTAAGGGTTAGGTATACAAACATGCATCGTTCAGGCACCCTTGCTGATAAGGGGTGTCTCCCCATTCCCAGACAGATATTGACTACCATAATCCCACCTCCTTTCCCCTCCCTGCCCCCCCCATAGTTTCCTGCCACTGTCAATCCTTTTCTTATAGTATTACGATAGATGTTCAAGGTCCACTTATGAGTGAGAACATGTGATACTCATATCTTTGTTTCTGTGAGAGATCACTCAGTATTATAAACTCTAGTTCCATCCAGGTTGCTGTGAAGTTCATGATTTTGTTCATGGTTTTTTATGACTGCGTAGTATTCCATTGTGTATATGTACCACATTTTTTAAATCCAGTCCTCTTTTGATGGACAGCATGGTTGGTTCCAGGTTCTTGCTATTGTGAACAGTGCTGCGATAAACATACATGTGCAGGTATCTTTTTGATAGAGTGATTTGAGTTCTTCAGGGTATATTCCCAGTAGGGGGATTGTGGGGTCATATGGGAGGTCGATATTTAGAGCTTTTAGGAATCGCCACACTGCTTTCCACATAGGTTGCACTAGTTTACATTCCCACCAACAGTGTAGAAGTGTTCCCTTTTCACCACATCCTCTCTAGTATCTGTTATTTTTTGTTATTGATAATGGCCATTCTGACTGGAGTTAGGTGATATCTCAGTGTAGTTTTAATTTGCATCTCCTTGATGGTTAGTGAGGTTGAACATTTCTTCATGTGTCTGTGGCTGCTCATATGTCTGTAGAATGACTTTTAATTGTCTCACCAATTCTACAAAAGACTAAGGCTTATTATAATATCCATTGGGTTGAGGAGATAATTGTGGTTTGCAGAAGATTAGAAATAGTTCAAAGTCACAAAACTGGTAGCTGTCAGGGCCAAGATACAAACCCAGCCTCTCCTCCCCAGAACCCAGCCTCTCAAGCACAGCTGGACAGAAGCGTTCTCTCAGAATCACTTATGTAAATGGTACCCTTCAAGTGGCTAAGTTTCTTAAGCTGGTGCTGCTGTTTAGGTCATTGATAATTCTAAAGAGTAAGAAGAGTTGCTAGTCCTATCTTACCTCTATAACTGTGTCCTGTGGGTATTGAGAAATATTTTTATCATATGGATAGGATGCGTATATTTTGAATATGGTTGATATGGTGCATCTCAGGGATATATAAGCAGAAAGAAATGGGTTTTAAATGTTCTTTATAATATCACCTCCAAGCTACTACTTTTTCCACTCTTGAATGTTATGAGGAGGAGAAATTTACTAGTTTTAGTACAGCCTCTGTGGAAAACAGGGGGAGATTCCTAAAAGATCTAAAAATCAACCTTCCAGATGACCCCACAATCCCCCTACTGGGAATATTCTCTGAAGAACTCAAATCACTCTATAAAAATGATATCTGCACACATATGTTTACTGCAGCATTGTTCACAGTAGTAAGAACATGGAACCAACCATGCTGCCCATCAAAAGGGGACTGGATAAAAAAAAATGTGGTACATACACATGATGGAATATTATGCAGTCATAAAGAAGAACAAAATCATGAACTTCACAGCAACCTGGATGAACTTAGAGTCTATAATACTGAGTGATCTTTCACAGAAACAAAGAACTGAGTATCGCGTGTTCTCACTTATAAGTGGACCTTGGATGATTATCATAATACCATAAGAAAAGGATTGGCAGTAATGGGAAACTGCCAGGAGGGGAGCAGGAAAGTGGGACTGGCACAAGTGGGACTCTGCCTGGGGAAGGGGGAGGCACACCTCATCAACAAGGGTACCTGCATAACAAATGTTTGTATACCTAACCCGAATTGTACCCCATGTCTTTAAAACAAAAAAAAATTAAAGGGGGGGGGGTAAATAAATTTACTAGTTTCAACGTCTGTGGAGTTTCTCCAGTTCACTCTTTATATGAGATATTAACTGTCTATTAAAACCCCTGCATGGTTGGTTCCAGGTTCTTGCTATTGTGAACAATGCTGCAATAAACATACATGTGCACATATCTTTTTCATAGAGTGATTTAAGTTCTTCAGGGTATATTCCAAGTAGGGGGATTGTGGGGTCATATGGGAGGTCAATATTTAGAGCTTTTAGGAATCGCCACACTGCTTTCCACAAAGGTTGCACTAGTTTGCACTCCCACCAACAGTATAGAAGTGCTCTCTTTTTACCACACCCTCTCCAACATCTGTTATTTTTTGAGTTATTGATGATGGCCATTCTGACTGAAGTTAGGTGGTATCTCAGTGTAGTTTTAATTTGCATCTACTTGATAATTAGTGAGGTTGAACATTTCTTCATGTGTCTGTTGGCCGCTTGTATGTCTTCTTTTGAGAAGTGTCTGTTCATGTCTTTTGCCCACTTTGTAATGGGGTTGTTTGTTTTTTTCTTCTCAGCATGTTTGAGTTCCTTGTAGATCCAAGATGTTAGGCCTTTGTCAGACATGGAGTTGGCAAATATTTTTTCCTAGTCTGTGGAGTCTCCCTACTCTCTTGATGATGTCTTTGGCTTTGCAGAAACTTGTCAGTTTAATGAGATCCCATTTGTCTATCTTATCTCTTATGACCCGTGCGTTTCAGGTTTTGTTCAGGAATTGGATGCAAAAGATGTGGTACATATACATGATGGAATACCACGCAGCCATAAAAAAAGAACAAAATCATGAATTTCACAGCAACCTGGATGGAACTAGAGTTTATAATACTGAGTGATATCTCACAGAAACAAAGATCTGAGTATCACATGTTCTTACTCATAAGTGGACCTTGAACATCTATCATAATACTATAAGAAAAGAATTGACAGTGGTGGGAAACTATGGTGGGGGCAGGGAGGAGAAGGGAGGTGGGTTTAGCGGGGGACACCCCTTATCAACAGGGGTGCCTGAACGATGCGTATTTGCATACCTAACCCTTAATTGTACCTCACAATTTTAAAATAAAAAACATGTTTAAAAAATAAAATAAAATAGAACTTCTGCATTCATGAATAATCTCTTCTGTTATTCCAAATAGCCACTATTTCCTCTTCCACATCTTTTTCTTTTTTGATTACATTCTATTCATGTATTTACTATCTCTACATTTATTTACTATTATTATTTATGCCTTACTATTAGTAAGGAGAACTTTTGAAATCTATCACATTACAGGTCATAAATAATATGTGACACTGAGATCACATATGTTAATAAAAATGTTCAAGAAATAAAATTATCTCTTACCATATTAGAATAATTTAATTACTTTATAACCCTAAAAAATTCAGAAGGTGGAAACTTACTACATTATATATGTAATTACTAGCTTCTATGCTCCAATAGGCATATATTATACCTAGCAGAATTAGAATTTCAGCTATTCTTTAGGCCATTGTAATTGTTTTCCATACAAAGATACTTAAGTTATCAGAGAATAATTGGTTTCTTCAAGGTGGTGTTATAAGTTTTTACCTAAAGGCTATTAGGTTATAAGACATTTGGAACCTTGATCAGTGTATCAGAGATAAGTGAAATCAATGTGTACTTTAGCAATTGATAATACATACATATTTTAGAGGTAAGTATTGATTATACTAGGATAATAATTATTGAAGAACACTTATTTAGAGTGCACAACAGTATATAGGAGAAAACATACATAGTATTTTCTTCTATGCCTGGATGTTTCTGTGAAAAAATAAAGAAAATATTACAAATTAAATGCATATTTGATTCTCGAGTTTTTCAGTGAATGAAAAAGTGCCTTACCTCTTCTGATGAATCACCTCTCTAGAGAAAAATAAAATGTGATAATAGTTCATATTTTAATTTTATCATTAAAATTAAGTCTAAAATGCACTTAGCAGGCACAATTTTTATTAAACAGAATGCAGGAAAATTCTCAGGTAGATAATACATTAATCTAGTTATTTTTGCTTCATGACAACTTCAAAATGGGTGACAGATAAGCTTTTCTATAATTAGTGTGCTACGTTCAAATATCAATTCACTTTGGTTTATATTTCTTTTGTGGCTAAAACGTTAATTTTTAAAATTTTCAATTAAACTAATTGTACTTGAATGTCTGTGGGTGCATACTGCATATTCGAAGTCCTTAGAGAACTTATATAGATTAATAAAGGAAAGTGTACATAGGGAAACATTAAAACATTAAAATGTATAAAGCTGCATTTAGGTATAGGCAAATATAAACCTGAACAGAGGGTAAGAGAGACTCTTGGGATAGATTCTAAGAACATATTCTTAAAAATTTCCTGATATACTTAACAACATGGAAAACATCAAACTCAAGGTTAAGACAAAAACAAAGAGAAGAACTTCATATTTGACTGAGAAGTAGAAAAGCATACGTGAAAAATCATTGAGACTTCCTCACTTGCATTCGTCCATCAAACTTTTATTGATGACACTAAGCTCCAAAGCATTGTGAAATTTACTACAGACAAAAGACAACTGAAATCCATTGTCTGACATCAGAAAACTTAGAGACTAGTGGGGGCATTGATAAGTAAAGATGAATGCTCTGATATAAAAATACTAAGGTGCTAGAGAAACACAACGGACATCTTAGACCAAGAGAATGGGAATATGAAGGTGAAGAAGAAGGTAAAGCTTGAGTTGGTTTTCAGGGATGAATAAAGAAATGTGTTGAGACTTCAACAAAATGAAAAAGAGCGAGTGGATACCACGTTGAAAGTGGTACCGTTCAGCATGTAGGGAAGACAAAACCGGAGACAGGATGACTACTTTGGTTGTTGTGATTTTACAGGGGCTTAAATAATATTAGAAATGGTGACTTAGGTAATATCTGAAGAGATGTTTAGAAGACAGAATGACAAACAATGGGACCTTCTTAATAATAAACTCAGTGAAAGTGAGCCAGGATTTGTCTTGAGAATTGCATGGATGATGTAACCCTGAAATTAGAACATTTATAATACTAACAGAAAATGGAATTGAAGAGAAGTCACAGGGAACTTATTTGTAGCTACTCTGAGGAATTGAAGTGGTGAAAATGATTTAATATTTCAAATGATCTTATTCAATGAAATTAATGTAAGCAGGGACACTGGTATGTTTTTATAATTCTTTATAAGAAAGTGAACCTGGTTCCTTAGCTATTAACAAGCAAAGCAGGTTACTTGTTTCTAAATTATGAATATTTAAGTAAAAACATTTTCACTGGAAACTACAATTTTGAAAGACATACAAATACCTGTTAATTGTAAACTGTAAAGTACTTTATTAATGGATAATAACATTTTTGTTTTTTAATTGTTTCTACCTGCAATGTGTAATAAAATATTAAAAAATATTTTTGATCCATTATTAAAAAATTCTGTGGTAAAATAACTATAAATCTCTAGCACATAAATGAGTATGCACAATTTACTTAATTTACTTTGTTCTTTTTCATTGATTTTGCCTGCCTTCTTTAAACAGTGACGTCTACTATTAGACAAATTGTGAAAATTGTTTATTTCCTGAAGTAGTTCCATCACCTAATAGGTAAGCCTGTCAGTAATTTTATAATACAAAAAATATGAAAATCTTTTATGTCTGTAATTTTTATTTAAAACATGAGATCAAAAAAAGCTTATAAGGAAGGAAGGTGGTCCTTTACTAATATAGATAAATAGGTAAATAAACATTGGTATATAAATATATTTTTATGGTTTTAAGAAAATATTTTTCAATAACATTATAATAAAAATTTGAAACAATAAAATTTTATTTTCTGCCATATCACTAATGAATGAAAACAAGTTAAATAATATATATTAGTAAAACATATAAGATTAACTGTTTATACTGCATGTATTTTTCAGAATAACAGAATCATAATAATGTTGAAAAGCTCAATGAAAAGGTATGAATAATGTTTACTTATTGGAAAGGACTATTTTAGAAAGTTACTTAAACATTTGAAACAATACATACATTTGGAAAAAGAGAACATATGTCATTTTCTTTTGAGATTTCTTATTTTTTTGAGTTGAAGTTTCACTCTGTCACTCAGGCGGGAGTGCAGTGGCACACTCAAAGTCACCGCAGCCTTGACCTACTGGTCTCAGATGATCCTTCTGCCTTAGCCTTCTAAGTAGTTGGAACTACAGGTGCGTGCCACCACACCCAGATAATTTTTTTAAAAATTTATTGTAGAGACGAGGTCTCGCCATTTTGCCCAGCCTGGTCTCAAACTCCTGGGCTCAGACAATCCTCTCACCTCTGCCTCCCAAAATGCTGGGATTACAGGCATAAGCCACTGTGCCTGGCTACTTTCTTATAAAATTTCAACTTTACCTTTAAGTTAAATGTAAAAGATTTAATTTAGAAAGTAGATACATGATATCCAGAAAAGAAAATAAAAAGGCTTCTAGGAAGTTTCACCAAGAGAGAAGATGAAATATGTCTTCTCCACATTCACAATCATTTACTTAGTAAAATGATTGCTGGTGTCAACTCATAGGATTTAAGATTCTGAAGTCCTGACATAGGGTTCTCATGTTCTTTAAATTGTTTATTGACAAAAAATTATTATAAATAATATATATTTTCTAAATGGTTTTAAGTTAATTTTAGCAAGCAAAAGATTAAACTAAGACATCATATTAGATTTTACATGAACGTATTACCTTTTGCCTAAGATGAAACTAAAGAATCCATGAAGCTGAAGCCTCAAGAGAGAATGTGCTTCCTTAAAGGGATGATGTATTTAAATACGATGAAATACCTCATTTGTTTTTGGAACTAACATCAAGTGTGAGATCATACTATGGAAACTGAAAATAATGCTTAACATCTGCCTCTACTAATTTTAAAAATAAACTTAGGTGATTTTACAATAGAAGATTGTGAAGACAAAGAAACCAGGAAAACAGACCCATCATCATGTTAATCCAATGGCTTTTTACTTCCTTTCTTCCTTCCTTCCTTCCTTCCTTCCTTCCTTCCTTCCTTCCTTCCTTCCTTCCTTCCTTCTTTCCTTCCTTCCCTCTTTCCTTCCTTCTGATGAGGAGTACAATTCAGGATAAGGTATACAAGTAGTCATTGCAAAGGTAAAGTTTGGACCTCCCTTTGATTCCCCATGTCTCCTGGCTTGAGATCGGGTACCCTTATTAATGTTATGTGCCTCCCTTCCTCCCCTAGTATTGTCCCATTGCTGACAATCCCTTCCTTATAGTTTTAGGGCAAATGTTCAGGGCCCACTTATGAGTGAGAACTTGTGGTACTTACTTCTTTATTTCTGTGGTAGATCACGTATGATAGACTCTAAATCTATCCAAGTTGCTGTGAAGTCCATATGTTTGTCCTTCTTTATGGTTGCATAATAATCCATTGTGTATGTGTACCACATTTTTTATCCAGTCCAGTTTCGATGGGCAGTACAGATGGTTCCATGTTTTTGCTATCATAATAGTGCTGCAATAAACATGTGTGTGCAAGCATCTTTTTGGCAGAATGATTTGAGTTCCTTCAGGTATATTCCCAGAAGGGGAATTGCTGGGTCATATGGAAGGTCAATTTCTAGTCCTTTTAGGAATCATCACACTGTTTTCCATAAAGGTTGAGATAGTTTGCATTCCCACCAGCAGTGTAGAAGCATTCCTTTTTCTCTGCATCCTTACCAGCATCTGTTGTTATTTTTTTTTATTGATAATGGCCATTCTTACTGGGGTAAGGTGATATTTCAATGTGATTTTGATTTGCATTTCTCTGATGATTAGTGAGGCTAAACACTTTCTTGTGTGTCTGTTGGCCGCCCATATGTCTTCTTTTGAGAAGCGTCTATTCATGCTTTTGCCTACTTTTTAATGGAGCTGTTTGTTTTTTTCCTTTTGGCATTTTGAGTTCCTTGGAGACCTGAGTGTTAGGCCTTTGTCATGTTTACAGTTGGAGAATATTTTTCCCATTCTGTGGGCTGTCTTCCTGCTTTCTTAATGGTTTATTTTGCTTTGCAGAAGCTTTTTAGTTTAATGAAGTCCCGCTTGTCTGTCTTATCTCTTCTGGCATGGGCATTGGGATTTTGACCAGGAATTGGTTGCCAACTTTGATTTCCATAAAGGTGCCTCCTGTGTTTTCTAAGATTCTTAATGTTTGAGGTTTTACATTTAGGTCTTTGATCCATTTGGAGTTGATTTTTTTGTGTATGATAATAGGTGGGGGTCCTGTTTCAATCTTCTGCATGTAGTTAGCCAGTTTTCCTAGCACCATTTACTGAATAGGTTCTCCTCTCCCCAGTGATTGTTGGTGGAGGCTTTGTCAAAGATGAGTTGGTTGAGAAATTGAGGTTTTGTTTCCAGAATCTCTATCCTGTTCCATTGGTCTATAAACCTGTTGTTGTTCCAATACCATAATTATTGTAACCTTATAGTAAAGTTTAAAATCTGGAAGTCTGATACTTCCCACTTCATTTCTTTTACTGAGGATTGTTTTGGCTATTCATGGTCATCTATGTTTCCTAAAGAATTTCTGTATTGTGGTTTCCAGGTCCGAGAAGATTGATGATGGTAATTTAATGAGTATTGCTTTGAATCTGTAGGTTGTCTTTGGTAGGATAGATATCTTAACAATGTTGATTCTTCCAATACATGAGCATGAACTATTTTTCCATTTTTTGGTATCTTCCTTAACTTATTTGAGCAGTGCTTTGTAGTTTTCATTGTATAGGTCCTCTACTTTTCTGGTTAGAAAGATGCCGAGGATTTTCATTTTTGTGTGTGGCTATTGTGAATGGAATTGTGGTTTTTATTTGGTTCATTGCCTGTTTGTTTTTGGTGTATAAGACTGCGACTGTCTTTTGCCAAAATCCTTTATCAATGCAAGGAAGTTTTTGACAGATTCTGTTGGATTTTTGAGGTATAGGATTATATTGTCAGCAAAGAAGGATGACTCCCTCTTTTCTTATTTGGATACCCCTGATTTCCTTCTCTTGTCTAATTACTCTAGCTAGGACACCCAACACAATGTTGAACAAAAGGGGTAAGATGGGTAGCCTTGTCTTGTTCTGGTTTTCAGGAGAAATGCTTCTAGTTTCTATCTTTTTAGCAATATGCTGGCTGTGAGTTTATTGTACATGGTGCTTAGTTTTTTTCAGGAAGGGATGCTGGATTTTATCAAAGCTTTTTCTGCATCTAATGATATAATCATGTCATTCTTGTTGTATCTGCTGTTGTATTTAATATATATATGGTCTTGCAGATGTTGAACCAGCCCTGTGTCCCAGGGATGAAGACTACTACCGATGAAGAGCATTAGGAGAGTTTGTGAAAATGACAAGCTTCTGCAAGGCCAAAGAAACCATCAAGAGAGTGGGGAGACAGTCCACAGAATGGAAAAAAATATTTGCCAACTGTATATATGACAAAGGCCTAACATCTAGGATCTACAAGGAATTCAAAAGTGCCAAAAAGAAATAAGCAAACAGTCACTTTACAAAGTGGCAAAAGATATGAATAGATACTTCTCAAAAGAAGACATACGAGTAGTCAACAGATATATATGAAAAAATGCTCAGCCTCACTAGTCATCAAAGAAATGCAGATTAAAACCACACTGAGATACCACCTAACTCCAGTCAAAATAGTCTTTATCAATAACTCAAAAAACAACACATGCTGGAGAGGATGTGGGGAAAAGGGAACACTTCTATACTGTTGGGGGGAGTGTAAACTAGTACAACCTCTGTGTAAAACAGTTTGGCAATTCCTAAAAGATCTAAAAAAATTGCCTTCCTTATGACCCCGCAATCCCCCTGCTGGGAATATACCTGGAGGAACTCAAATCACTCTATAAAAAAGATACAAGCACACACATGTTTATTACAGCATTATTCACAATAGCAAAAACATGGAACCAACTGTGCTGCCCATCAAAACAGGACTGGATTAAAAAAAATGTGGTACATATACATGATGGAATATTACACAGCCATAAAGAAGGGCAAAATTATGAACTTTGCAGCAACTTGTATGGACTTAGAGGCTAGAATACTAAGTGATCCAGCACAGAAATAAAGAACTAAGTATCACATGTTCTCACTTGTAAGTGGAACTTGAGCAACTATCTAATACTATAAGAAAGGGATTGACAGTAGTGGGAAACTGCCAAAGGAGGGCAGGGGTGGGAATGTCAGTAGTGAGAAACTGCCAGGGGAGGGGGGCATTGGAATTGGCAGTAGTGGGAAACTGCCAGGGAAGGGGAGGCACACCTCATCATCAACAAGGGTACCTACATCATGAACATTTGTATACCTAACCCTGAATTGTACCCCATGTCTTTAAAATAAAAAAATTTGTAGAAAAAGGAATAGGAAAAACAAAGAGGACTTGTTTTCCGAGTGCCTGCCTACTGCTTTGGAGTGACATGAGGGTCATATTATGGGACTGAGATAAGAAATGTGAGGACCTTGGAAGCTTAAGAAATGTGCTATGATAAAAGAAACTAGGAGCATATCAAATTTTAGAACAAATAGGTTCTATAGTATAGCTGAGGTTGTGGACCATATATTTGTAAGATATATAATATGACAGACTAAATTAGAAATAACTGACTTCAAAGGAAATCTGGTACTTCAGTCTGTGCTGCTTGAACTGAAGGAGGAACTGATGAAAGGAATCATGATGTTTGTAAAAATAAAAGAATAGTAATAAAGAGCATAAACATAAGCATGTGCTTAAAATTTATTGCTTTGAGAAAAAGAATGAATTTATGTTATTCAGAAACAGCAGTGAAAGCAGCTAATGAGTTTTAATTGCAGCGGTATAATCAAACATCAAAAGGAAAGGCAACTATCATAAAACACAGAGAAGGCAGGCAATCATGATCTTTCTTTATTTGATCTTTATTTGCAGACGCCTGTAGCAGGTGGATTTGCCAGTCAAACCTATTCGGGAAAAGAAAATAAGGGGTTATATTTTCAATCTTTAGATCATATATTCACTTATATTCTGGCTTGATGCAGAGTAACTATTTATAGGAAATTTTAGTTAATGTACTGCAGTGCTCAAAACAGTATCTCACAAAGAGTAGACAGTGACTATTTGTCAAATTGATAACTAAATAAATAAAAATTGTCATCCAGTATCTCCAGTTTAAATATAAATTTCTTTTAAACTTTTAATTATTGTTCTATTTTATTCTTCCATTTAAATACAGCCTATTCAGTTTATTCATATTTGTATCTCCAAAATAATATTTCTAATACATTCTTTCTTGATTAAATGTGATGAGCTATTACCTAAGGCCTAGAGGACCACCTTCAGACTCTTTCCTATATCATTAATTGGCAACAGAAAATTTATTTGAAAGAAAATCTTCAAAAGCACTCAAAAAGAATTGAAATTGTATGGAATATATCAATTTTGAATTGTGGAACGTTTCTCTTTTTCTCCAAAAGTTTGCATTGTTTTGCAGGGAATTATTTAACGTCTCATAAAATTTAAACCATTTAATGTTGCTTATAGCTGGTATATTTACACTCTAAAAAGAAAAGAATAAAATCTTTGTATCTCCTTTTATGGATGTTATTAGTGATTTCTATCAAAATTCCTCAACAGAATGAACTAGAGCAAAGTTTCTCAAACATATTGTGTTATGAATCATATATGGATATTATTAAAGAGTAGATTCTGAGGCGGGCTCGGTGGCACAGCCTGTAATCCCGCGCTTTGGGAGGCTGAAGTGAGTGGATTGCCTGAGCCCGCGGGTTCGAGACCCGCCTGGGCAACTTGGCGAGACCTCATCTCTACAATAAATCAAAAAAATGAGCCGGGCGTGGTAGCACATGCCTGTAGTTCCAGCTACTTGGAAGGCTGAGGCGGAAGGATCCCGGAGCCCAGGAGGTCGAGGCTGCGGTGGCCGGGAGCAGCCACTGCACTTCAGTCTGGGTGCCAGAGTGAGACTCCAACTCAAAAAAAAAAAAAAAAGAGTAGCTTCTGATTTAATTGGTTTGATTGTGGCTTTAAAATGTGAATATCTCATAGGTTCTCAGATCATGCTTGTGCAGCTGCTCCAACGATTACATTTTTTTTTTTTGAGTTGGAGTCTCACTCTGTCGCCCAGACTGGAGTGCAGTGGCCGCTCCCGGCCACCGCAGCCTCGACCTGTCGGGCTCCGGCGATCCTTCCGCCTCAGCCTTCCGAGTAGCCGGAATTACAGGCATGCGCTACCACGCCCGGCTGATTTTGTGATTTTATTGTAGAGATGAGTTCTCGCTGCCCAGGCGTGTCTCGAACCCTCAGGCTCAGGCAATCCACTCACCTCAGCCTCCCAAAGGCGCGGGATTACAGGCTGAGCCACCGAGCCCGGCTACGATTACATTTTTAAACAACATCCAGGGACAGAGTTATTGACAGAGCAGCCTGCAGTCACCACTATACACTATTCTGATCAAGAGCTTTTTTTTTTGGTAATATACCTTTTAATAGTCTCACTAATTCTATGAAAGGACAAGGATTATTAAAACATCTATTGTGTTAAGGAAAAAATATGGACCTTTAGAGAGGATTAAGAATAGTTCAAGGTCATGAACCTAGTAGTTGTTGGGACCAGGATACAAACACAGGGGTTCTCCTGCAGCTGAGTCCTGCCTCTCAAGCACAGAAGGACAGAAACTTTCTCTCAGAAGCATTCATATATTTCAAGAAGCTACACCAGGTCATATTTCGAAAACTGTGGCTGCTGTTGGTTTTATGGCTTGTGTTTGCTTTCTTCCTTTCAATTGCCAACGTTGATAATTCTGGAAAGTAGGGAAGGTTGCTACTGTCATCTTACCTCTATACTCATGCCCTGTGGTTACTGAGAAAGATTTTAATCATATTGGTAGGCATAGGGATAACGTCGTTGATATTCATAATGTTGAAAATGCTTTCCCTGTGTAAACATAAAAGGAGTGAGAAAATTGCAGAGAATTGAGACAAGGACAGTGCAAGTGTTTTGCAAAAGTTGTCATTAAAATCCTCGATTGTTAAAGTTGTTCTCTTATACATATCAACACAACTGTTTTTCATGTTTTTATTTAGATTTTCTATTTTTGATAAGAAAAATGACACAAGATAAAAATGATACATTTGCCCTTTTATTGTTTCTTAACAGTTTTGTGGTTTTATAATATGTGGGAGATCACTATTTATAGGCAATCACTAATTACAGGTATTAAAATCTTCTTTATAGTGTTATCTCCACTCCCAAGCTGCTACTTTGCCCACACTTGAGTGTTATGAGGAGGAGAAAATATAGTTACTATTGCCAAATTTGGTGGTGTTTCTCCATCTCATTCTTTTAAAGAGTTCACTGCCTTTTAAAACTCTTATACTGTTTAGTGCTCTCATTTGTTAACTTAAATAGCCACTATATCTCTTTTCTGCATCTTTTTATTTGGTGCCATTTTAATCGATGTATTTTTACTATATTATTTAGAAGAATTTTTGTAACCCTGTCTCATTGATATTACTGGTAAAAATAAGAAGACATAGGGGATATATACATTAAGAAATATGTTAGAGAAATATAGTTTTCTATTTTATTAGCATAGTTTATTACCTTATAACCTTCAAAAAATCAGGTGAAAACTTGCCATATTATATATGTAATTATAGTCTCTATGCTCCATTCTTCAGCTATTATACTTAATAGAATTAGAGTTTCAACTATTTTTAGGTCATTGTAATTATTTACCAGACAAAGAGACTTAACATTATTGCATAATATTTGACTTCTTTAGTGTGGCATTATGAATAGCATTTGGATCTTCGACCAGTGTATCATAAATAAATGAAATCAATATGCAGTTTAGCAATGGATAATACACATATTTTTAGAGATAAATATAGATCCTTCTAGGAGGATAGTTAATCATTGACAGACATGTGTTTGGAGTGCACTGCATTATTAGAAGAAAACTTACATGGTGTCTTTTTTTATGTCCACGATGTCTCTGTGAAAAAAGAAAGAAATGGTTAAAAATTCAATATATGTTTGTTCGTGAAGTTTTTCAGTGAGACAAAATGTCTTACCTCTTCAGATGAATCAGCTCTCTAAAAAACACACACACAAAAAGTAAGAATAGTTACTATCTTAATTTTATAATTCAAGATTAAGCCTGAAAGTGCACTTAAATGCTGCTATAATAATTAAACCAAATGGAGGTAATGTCTTGTGTAGATGATACACTAAAAAACAAAATGAATAGGAACTCATAGTCATTAATAGATCTGGAGTTTTATTTTATGATTTTTTTAAAAAGTGGATTTATTTTTAAAAGGCTGAAATAATTATATTTTAATTTTTAATAGTAAGGTTGTGCAAAAATGATTTGAATATTTCTTTTTGGCATTCTCTAATACTTGGGTTCCATTTAAATGTCTTTTTCTTTCCTTAGAATTCTAACTGAGACAGTCCACAGTTTTTTATATTTAGAGATAGTTTATCATCACTCAGTCCCAGATATTTATAAAACTTAATTGTTTAACCAAATGACACTTACTATTAAACAAATTACACTTGAGTGTCTGTGGGTGCATACCCAGTATGTATTCTACGTCTTTAAAGAACATATATAAGTTAAAACAAGGAAAGTATACATATGGAATCATTAAAATGTATAAAGCCGTATTTGGGTAATGGCAAACAGAGGCCAGAACCCAAGGAATAGGAGAAACCCTTGGGATAGGTACTGAGAATATATTTTTAAAATTTTTCTGATATACTCACAGTCAGAGAAACCATTAGAGCCAAGATTAAGGCAAAGAAAAAGGCAAGGAACTTCATATTTGACTGAGTCCTGTAAAAGCATATGTAAAAAATCAATGACATCTTCTCCTGCATTCATCCGTCTAACTTTTATCAATCACACTATGCTCCAAAGCATTGTGAGATCTACTGCAGATACAAAGACATTGAAATTCATCGCCTAACATCAGAAAACTTAGAGACGAGTAGGGAACATCAATAAGCAAAAATGAGTGCTCTGATATGAAAATACTAAGGTAGTAGGAAAACACAATGGGCATCTTAGACTAAGAGATTGGGGGTTTGAAGGCTAAGAAGGTATTGCTTGAATTGGATTACCCGGGATGAGTAAAGAAAGGTGTTGGGACTGCAAAGAAATAAAAAAGAGAGAGTGGCTACCATGTTGAAAATGCAAATTGTGGGTACCATATTGAAAGTGTAAATTAGAAAACAGATGGTATTAGGAGGAGAAAAATCAAATTGAAAAAAAGTCACAGGGAAAATATTTGTAGCTACTTTGAGAAATTGAATTAGTAAAAATAATTTAATATTTCAAATGATTGTATTCACAAAATCAATGTAATCTGGAACTCTGATATGTTTTTTGAACTCTGAGTCTAGCGAGCTAGTTCATTTGTTGTTAAAAACAAAAAGTAAAGTAGACTACTTATGTCTAAGTTATGACTATCTAAATAAAAACATGTTAACTGGAAAACACAATTGTCACAAGATTTACAAACACGTAGCATTTTCCCTGCTAATTGCAAGTTGCAAAGTAATTCATTAATAGACATTGGTTTTTTTATTTTTCTAATCACTTTTCTTATGACTTGTCATATATCATTATAGTAACATTTTTAGCCTAATTATAAAAATGTTATACTGTTAAATAAGACTAAATATCTAACACATAAACCAGAACTTATTAATATAACATTTACTTCATTTCTTGTTCATTGATTTTGCCTAGATTCTTTACACGGAGACACCTAGTGTTAAGACAATTATGAAAATTATATATTTCTTAAAGTTTTTATAACACCTTATAGGTAAATCTAACTATCAGTCATTTTATAACATAAAAAGTATGAAAATTTTAGTGCATTTTATGTCTGTAAATTTTATTTAAAATATGAGATCAACAAAGTTTATAAGAAAATTGTCTACAAACATAGAAAAATTGATAGATAAGTAGGCATAGATAAATAAATATACATTTAGTGATTATGAGAAAATATTTCCTAATACAATAATAAAAATGTGGACTAGTAAAATTTTCTTTTCAGACACATCAAAAATGAATGACAGTGAGATAACTAACATAAATTAATGAGATAGAGAAACGTAACCATTATACAATATTTATTTTGCAGAATAACAGAACTGTGTATTATGTTGAAAAGGTTAGTGAAAGGGTATGGAAAATGGTTACTGATAGAAAAAGAGTTGTTTAAAAGTTACTTAAGCTTTTGAAACAAAATGTACATTAGCATACTTCAACTTTAAGTTAAATGTAAAAGTAATACTTTAGAAAGTAGATATCTGATATCTACACAAGGAAATAAAAAAGCTTCTAGAAAGTCCCACAAACAGAAAAGATGAAAGCTTCTCTTCCACATTCACCATTGTTTACTCAGTACAATGATTTCTGATGTCAACTGATAGGAATCGAGAGCCTGAACTCACCTTGACATCCTGACATAAACCCCCCACCTTCCTTAAAGTGTTTCTTTATATAAAATGATTAATAAATAGTATATATTTTCCTAAGTGGTTTTAAGTTAATTTTAGCAAGCAAAAGATTAGACTAAGACATCATATTAGATTGTAAATGAACATATTACCTTTTACTCAAGATGAGACCTAAGAGTCAGTGAAGCTGAAGCCTTAAGAGATGATGTTCTTAAGGGGCTCATGTATTTAAGCACACTGAAAAACTCCATTTGCTTTTTTGAAACAACATCAATTATGACATCATATAATAGAAACTGAAAATAATGCCAATAATCTGTCTCTACAAATTATGAAAATAAACATAGCCAAGTGATTCTATAATAGAAAATTGTGAAGACAAAGCAACCAGGAAACATGGTCCTGTTGCATGTCAATCTCAGAGTTAGTCTAAGCATGTGTGAATAAGACAACAGGAAAAGGATGCTGGAGGAATCCAAGCATAGAAATGACTGAAATGATAAAAATGTTTCTGTAGAACTTCATCTACTCTATTTCAACAAATATGTGTCCAAAATGGGACAACTCTATGCCAAAGATAATCTCTACCAAGTTATAAAACTTTACAAATTCTCTAATTAATAGTGATAACTGACATAAAGGGTGTCATTATATATTTCAAAAGTTTTTCTACAAATCAATATCATCACCAAATTCCTAGAAAAATTTGATAAAAATTCACTTACTCCCTACTGGTTGGATAACTCTGTGTACTCAAAACTGAACATCAAATACTCATTTGTGCAGCTTACGTAAGTTATAAAGCCTAGCTTGTTGTTCTTCAGGGTGCCACATTGGACCATCAGAATCAGCACCAGATGGAACCTGTTGAAATGCAAATTTTCAGTCCCCCTTTCCAAACTTCCTGAGCTTACTTCTTGGTGGTGTGCCTATAATCTGCATTTTCACAATATATTCCAGGGTTTTTTTGTGTGTGCTATAAAGATTGAAAAACTACTTATGAATTGGTAAATGCATTTTTGATCCCACAAATAAAACTTATGATTTACTTTTGTGTCAGATTTTTTAGGGAAATACTTTTTAGACAATCTTCTGTGCTATATTTGAGAAGCTTCACTAGAAATTATTGTTATCCTCCAGGTAATAACATAAAACATTATAAATTGTTTATTAAGGCAGATAAATACTTAGAGATATATAGAGTTCAGTAAGGCATCTGATTTTAAAAATAAACCAAACTTCAATTTTTTGGCAAATGACAAATTTTTTCTTCTGCCTTTTCTCTCTTTCTCCTTTACTTTCTTCATTCGTTATTTCTTTACTTTTTATTCACAGTATTAGACTTTGTTCTGGAACATCTATGATATTCATGTTCTAATGTACAAAGAACAAACTAATATTCGAAAAACACTACCAAACTGCCCATTACCTTGCAAGAAAAATTGACAGGTGTAAAAATACACATTTAAAAAAACTATAATTAAGTGTAACTCCTCTATTTCTTATTTTGGAATATCAAAATATCTGTGTAATTCTACTAATCAGTTTCTGATTCCCCAAGTAAGGAAGTGTAGAGATAAGAATGACAGGAGGAAACAAGCATAGGGGACTAAAAACATAGGGATGACCTTCTTAGGTTAGTTAAAGTGTCATACTCCAGAAACAGTGGGTCATTTTAGAAGATTGCTGGACCAGAACATGTTTTCACATTTTATAGTAAGGTTGAACAGATCTCCTCTCTAACTAATACCAAGTTCTTTGAAAATGTCATGGCCTTTAGTTTACAAGGGAAACATCAACAAAGAGCTACTGCTATGTCACAGGTGCGGTGCTACATTGGTTGCTTAAGTATGCAATCTATGAATGGGTATTGATAGTGGTAATTCTGCAAGCATTTCACCTATTTCTCCTTCTCCTATCTCTCCCCTGCCTGCTTCCTCCTCCTTTTCTCCTACTCCTCTTAGTTCTTCTTATCCTCCTTATACTCCATCTTTCCTATGTTAAAAGCATAAAACAGTTTACGATGAAAATCCATAATGTTTACTTATTTAAGCACCCCAAATATTAAGTTATATTTCAGTCTGAATTACTAAAATGGAAAAATACTACTACCGACAAGTATGGAACAGCATAAGACTTACTACTAGATACAATGGAAACTCTTTTGCTCTGGCCAGTGACAAACTTTATTCCTGTTCTTAATGAGCTTATTGTATAATTTCTGAATCAGGCAAGGTTAAGGGCTACTACAAACATAATTACATGAATCTAAATTTAGGAAAAGAAGGTTCACATTGAAGCTGAAAATCAATAATTTTTTTATCAGCTTACTGATTTTAATAAAAACGTTGAGAAGACATCATACAGGTAAGATTTGTAGAGTCAAGAGAGAATCGACTGAGGACAGATATCCTAGTTAACACTGATGTAGAATGTGGGAGAGAGGAGAAAATCCATGAAAATATATAAAATACACAGACTATGCATTCTATTTATCACCACATGAAATGCACTCCAAGGCTGACTACATATTCAGTCATAAATCAAGCATAAACAAATTTCACAAAATTGAAATATTACACCACCTCAGACTATAGTGAAGTAAAAATAAATATCACCACCACCAAGATTTCCCCAAAACAAAATACATGGACACTAAATAGCATGATGCTGAACAATTATAGGGTCAACACTCAAATCAAAACAGAAATTAAAAAATTCCTGGAAACAGATGAAAACAAAGACATATCTTACCAAAACATCTGGGATGCCATGAAAACAAGGTTAAGAGAAGAATTTATAACTCTATGGACACACATCAAGAAAATAGAAAGATCATGAGTTAACAAACAAATCACCTAAGGAAGTTGGAAAGACAAGACCACCAAAACCCTAATTTCAGCAGAAGAATTCAGATCACCAAAGTAAAAGCCCAAATAAAGGACATTGAAGACAAAATTATCATAGAAAAAAATGAAACAAAAGTTGATTTTTTGAAAGAATAAACAAGATTGGTTGACCCCTAGTCAGACTGACCAAGAAAAAGTCCAAATAAACACAATCAGAAATGCAAAAATAATCAAGTCACTATTGACCACAAAGAAATACAAAAGATTACCAGAGATTGCTGTATGCACCTGTATGGAAACAAACTTGAAAACCTAAATAAAATGGAGAACTTTCTGACATCACAAAACCTCCCAAAGCTGGCTAGGTGATTCAGCCTGTAATCCCACACTTTGGGAGGCCGAGGCGAGTGAAATGCCTGATCCGCGGGTTCAAGACCTGCCTGGGCACCTTGGCAAGATCTCATCTCTACAATAAATCAAAAAAATTAGCCAGGTGTGGCAGTGGTGCCTGTAGCTCCGGCTACTTGGAAGGCTGAGGCGGAAGGATTGCCAGAGCCCAGCAAGTCGAGGCTGCAGTGCCACTGCACTCCAGTCTGGGTGACAGAGTGAGATTCCAATTCAAACAACAACAGTAATAACAGCAACAAAACTCCCAAGGTTGAAACAAGAAGATATTGACCAATGCCAAGCCAGGAAATTGACTTTGTCATAAGAAAACTATGTACAAAAAAAAAAGCCCCGGATCAGACGATTTTCTGACAAACTCTACAAAACATACAAGGAGAAACAGATACCAATCTCCTATTAAAAGTATTCCAGGCTATAGAGAAAGACAGAACTCTACTGAAATCATTTTATGACGCTAACATCACACTGATACACAAACTGGGTAAAGATCCAACAAAAAGAACTACAGGACAATAGCCCTGATGAACCCAGATGCAAAAATTCTCAAGATTCTAGCAAATCAGATCTAACAACACATCTCAAAAATCATCCAACATGACCAAGTAAGCTTCAACTCCAGGATACAAGGCAGGTTCAACATCCATAAGACCATAAATGCAATTAAATATATCAACAGATATAAAAGCAAGAACCGCATGATCATATGATTAGACGCAGAAAAAACTTTTGACAAAATCCACCATCCTTTCTTGATAAAAACCCTTGAACGCCTAGGCAAAATATCAAGAGTCACCCACGATAAACCCATGGCCAGTATATTGCTAAATGAACAGAAATTGGAAGCATTTTCCCTGAAAACTGGAGCAAGACAAGGCGGCCCACTCTCATGCATCCTGTTCAGCATAGTGTTAGAAATCCTAGCTAGAGCAACCAGACAAGAGAAGGAAATCAGCTGTATCCAAATAGGAAAAGAAGTTAAGTTATCCCTCTTTGCTAACAATATGTTCCTATACCTTGAAAACCCAAGAGAATCTATTAAAATCTCTTTGCACTGATAAAGGACTTTGGCAAAGTCTCAGGGTACAAAGTAAATGTTCAAAAAATAATCACATTCTTATACACCAACAACAAACAGGCAGAGAACCAAATAAAAAGCACAATCTCATTCACAATAGCCACCAAAAAAATGAAATACCTCAGCATCTTCCTAACCAGAGAAGTGAAAGACCTTTACAATGAAAACTACAAAGCACTACTCAAAGAAATATAATAAAACACAAATGGAAATATATTCCATATTCATAGACAGGAATAATCAACACTGTTAAGATGTACATTCTACCAAAGGCAATCTACAGATTCAATACAACACCCATTAAGTTACCAACATCATTCTTCTCAGACCTGGAAATGACAATACAGAAACTCCTATGGAAATGTAAACAACCAAAAATCGCCAAAACAATCCTCAGCAAAAGAAACAAAATGGGAGGAATCACACTCCCAAACTTAAAACTTTATTATAAGGCTACAATAATCAAAACAGACTGTTATTGATACAAGAACAGGCATACAGGCCAATGGAACAGGACAGAGATTCCAAAGGCAAAACCTCAATTTCTCTCATCTTTGACAAAACTTCCACCAACAACCACTGTGGAGAAGAGAAACTATTCAGTAAATGGCGCTGGGAAAACTGGCTGGCCACATGCAGAAGAATGAAACAAGATCCCTACCTATCACCATACACAAAAATCAACTCCAAATGGATCAAAGACCTAAATGTAAAACCTCAAACTGTAAAAATATTAGAAAATGCTGGAGATACCCCTATAGAAATTGGAATAGGCAACCAATTCCTTATAAAAATCTGAAAAGCCCATGTCATGAGAGATAAGATAGATAAGTGGGACCTCATCAAATTGAAAAGGTTCTGCAAAGCAAAATAAAACATGAAGAGAGTGGAGAGGCAGCACACAGAATGGGAAAAAATATTGCCATCAGTATATCTAACAAAAGCCTAACATCCAGGATCTACAAGGAACTCCAAAGTGCCGAAAGGAAAAGAACAAACAGATCTATTAAAAAGTGGGCAAAAGATATGAATAGAACTTCTCAAAAGAAGACAAATACATGAAAAAATGCTCAACCTTACTAATCATCAAAGAAATACAAATCAAAAAGCACACTGAAATACAACCTAACTCCAGTCAGGATGGCCATGATTAAAACTCAAAAAACAACAAAATCATGAACTTCACAGCAACCTGGATGGAATTAGTGTTTATAATACTGAGTTATCTCTCACAGAAACAAAGAACTGAGTGTCACATGTTCTCAAAAGGATTGAAAGTGGCGGGAAACTGTGGGGAGAGGGTGGAGAGGTAGGATTGACAGTAATCGATATCTGCCTGGGGAAGGGGGTGCACACTTTATCGTTAAGGGTACCTGCAAGGTGAATATTTGTATACCTAGCCCTGAATTGTACCCCACAATTTTAAATAAAAATTAAAAGAGGAAAAAGAAATAACAAAAACCAACAGATTCTAAAGAGTTCAGGGAAAAGGGAATGCTTCTATGGTGTTGGTGGGAATGTAAATCAGTACAACCTCTGTGGAAAGCAGTGTGGAAATTTCTAAAAGATCTGAAAAGCGATCTTCCATACAACCCAGCAGTCCCCCTACTAGAAATATACCTAGAGGAACTCAAGACATTCTACAAAAAAGATATCTGCACATGCATGTTTATTGCTGCACTATTCATAATAGCAAAAACATGGAACCAACCATGCTGCCCATTGAAAGTGGACTGGATAAAAATATGTGGTACATATACACAATAGAATATTACCTAGCTATAAACAAAGACAAGATTATGGACTTCACAGCAACTTGGATGGATTTAGAGTCTATGGTATTCAGTGGTCTATTACAGAGTCAAAGAACTGAGTATCACATGTTCTCATTCATAAGCAGACCCTAAACATTTATCATAATACTATAAGGAAGGGATTGGCAGTAGTGGGACACTACCTGGGAGGAGTTGAGGGGACACAAAGCATATCCCAAATCAGGCGAAGTGGGGTCCAGAGGGAGGGCCAATCTTCAGCTGTATGATGACCACTTATGTACCTAATTCTGAATTGTACTACACATCTTTAAAATAAAATTTTTAAAAAGAAAATACATAAGATAGAAAGACTAGCAGAAGAAAGAGGTACTTCTATGCACTTTTTGTACTGTAAAAACCAAGGGAATGATATATCAGAATTGAAATCCTAATTGACATAAATAAATGTAGCAGTGAACTTGGAGGTAGCTAAATTTCTAAAAATAAAATATTTAAAAATTCAGGTATTATAACATTTAAAACTTGATTAGATAAAAGCATATAAAATTACTATGCAAATAATGACTCAAATGTAAACATTACATTTTATCCCTATATCATAATTTTTGCAATCATAGTTTTACAAGAAAAAAATCCTTTAAATATATTAATAATATATCTTATTTTTCCAACATAACCAAGATATCAATTTCAACAGGTTACATGCATTTCTGTTTATTATTATTATTTCAACAACTTTAAGTGTTCAAGTGGTTTTTGGTTACATGAATGAACTATATAGTGCTGAAAAAGTGTTTGCCTTAGTGTACCCATTACCTAACTAGTGTATATTGTACCCAACAGGTAATTTTTCACTCCTTAGTCCTTTCCCATTATTTCCCCTTCTGAAGTTCCAACATCCATTAATCCATTTAACCATTTTTTATTACAATAGGTGTTTCTATTATAATTACTCATGAGAGTGACTTAAGGCAAAACTTCTCAAACATTTTATGAATTATGTAAGGATATTATTTAAATGTATATTCTGATTCTATTGATCTGAATGTGGCGTTTAAATATGAATTTCTCTCTGTTTCCTAGATGGTGCTTGTGCTGCTGCTTCAAAGATTACATCTTAGAAGGATGAGTTCTAAACCACCAGCTCCCAACATTTTTGGCATCAGGGACTAGTTTCAAGGAAGACAATTTTTCCACAGACTAGGGAAAAGAGGGTGGAGCCTTGGGGGATGGGGGTAATAGTTTGGAGATGATTCAAGTGCATTACATTTATCGTGTACTTTATTTATATTCTATTACATCAGGCATTATCTTCTCATAAGGGGTGTGTAACCTAAATCCCTCACATATGCAGTTCACAATAGGGTTTGTGTATTATGAGAATTTAATGCTGCTGCTAATCTGACAGAAGAAGGAGCTCAGGCAGTAATGCCAGGGAAGTGGAGTGGCTGTAATAATTCAAGTCAAATGACCTTATGTACTCAGTAATACATGCATCACAAAATAACCGCATACTTATAGACTTCCCTGGAGTTTTTAGGGGCCCACATATCAATGGAAACCATGTGTTGACATGGTTGCAATTGGCAAAAGGGAAAAAAGGAATTTTTATTAAATTTCTAGGCAAATTTGTATACAAATTCACTTCTTACTAGTTGGATAAATCAATGTGCTCAGAATGAACTATCAAAAATTCATTTGTGTAGTTAAGGCAAGTTATAAAGCCCAGTTCATTATTCTTCAGGGTGTCACATTGGACCAGATGGAGCCCGTTAAAATGCAAATTCTCAGTTCCCCTTTCCAAACTTACTGAACTTGCTTCTTGGTGATGCACCAGGATTCTGTATTTTCACAATATCCCTGGGTAATTTTTTTGTGTACTATAAAGTTTGAAAAATCTCTTACCGACTTGTAATGCATTATTTGATTCCATAAATAAAATGTATGCTTTAATTTTGTGCCAATTTTTAAAGGAAATACATTTTAGGTAAATATTCTGTGCTATATTTGAGCAGCAACCTATAATTATGGTTATCCTCTGGGAAATATACGAAACAATATAAATCATTTATTAAAGAAGGCAGATAAATAGTAACAGTCAGATTAGTATTATTCTTGTTTCTTTGTCATGGGATTTCTAAGATTCATAGTTTCCTCTCATATGAAAAACAAATTCAATTTCTTGTACATTCTCAATAAAAAAGAGCTTATATAGAGTTTAGTAACTATTGGCCTATATTTGATTTTTAAAATAAACCTAATTTCAATTATTTGGGATGTGCAAACTAATTTTTCTCTTCTCTCTCCTCTATTTTCTTCCCTCTTTATTTCTTTACTAGTTTTCTATCCAGCAATATTAGACTTTGTTTTAGTACCTGTATGATATTCATGTTCTAGTGTACAGTCAACTAGTGCTCCAAAAGAACTATCAAATCACAGACTACCATGTGAGAAAAACTGATAGATGTAAAGATACACATTTAAAAATTGCAATTAAATGCTACTCATCTATACTTTACATTGGAACACCAGAACAGAGGAATAATTCTATCGGTTTCTAGTGTCCTCAAATGAGGAAGAGTGGGGATTATGAATGACAGGTGGAAAAAAGCATAATAGGCTAGAAACACAAGAGTGACCTTCTCGGGTCAGTTAAGGTGTCATACTGCAGGAACCTTAGGCTATTTTAAAAGATTGTTGGACCAGAACATGTCTTCATGTTTTATGATTAAATTTAACTGATATCTTAACTTCTTTAACCAATATCATGTTCCTTGAAAATGCCATGACCTGTTTTTAGAAAGAAAACATCAACAAATAGCTAATACTGTATCACAGGTGTGGTAATACATTGATTGTTTAAGGATGTAACCTTTGAATGGGTATTTGCAGGGGTCCCCCACCCTGCAAGGGTCATGAGATTTCCTGAAGGAGAGACGGAGAGGTGAAGGACGAAAACATTATACCCAGACACCTGCTTCCTGAACAGATGACGATTTAATGTTAGTTAACACAGAGCTTTTATACCATTCGTGAAGGGGCAAGACAAAGAAAATTCCTTCATGAACATATCTTCTAAAAGTTACCATCTAGTGGTCTTAGTAGCAAACAAACCAAGATTCCCATAAACATTTAGACAACAAGTCTTATTCATAAAGCCAACAATGATACTTTCAGTCCAATGTCCCGAATTACAGTCCTTGAAATGTCTCAGAAAGTTTCTTTAAGTGTACATTTTTTCATATGTCAGGAACTTTCCCATCTTAGGCTTTTATATCCTTCAGGGTCCCGTGATCGCCTCCCTTGTCCAGATGTCCTCATTACTTTTTTATCTTGCAGTGCTTGTTTCTAAAGGGAACTCAAAAGAAGTTTTTAGTAATGTTTCCCAGGCCCCCCAAGGTTGCTTTCTGTCTTTAGCTGATCTGTCATAAAAGTGTCTGATTATTATATTATGAGTTCAGTGAAAACCCACTCTATAAATGTTAACTTAGAGTTTTAACTATTGAATTAAGTAAAAACCTTAACATTAATCTTTATCCTAAGTCAGTGAAAACAGTGTTATAAATCACCTACATAACTCCTAGATAAGTGTTAGAACTTATAATGAATTCATAATGAACTTACTATAAACTTGTGCTTCTAAAAAACCTTATGTCTAAACACTAAACTGTATAATCCTAAATCAAATAAGGAGTGAATACACATATCATTTTTTACTTCAGCAATATCTAGTAACTTATAACCAAGTTATAAGTTATAACCAAGCATTCTTGATGTGCTTCAGAGTTTAACCCTTGCATATGTTAGAAAAGGTCAATCAGCATAGTGGGAAATGGAAAAATAAGCCATGACATTTCCAGGTTAGCTGTGAGTACTTCACATAAACATGCCATTTTCTTCTTCCACGACTGCACAGAATTCTTTGGCGGTACCAAACAGCAAAGGTGGAAGACAGAAGGACCTCAGCTTCCTGGGCTCGCCCTGCGGCCTGGGGTCTTCGGCCCACCAGGACCCTGTCAATCAGGTGGGCCTCCAAGGCTGGCTCCCAATAGGTATTAATAGTGCTATTTATGCTGAGTGCTT
This sequence comes from Cephalopachus bancanus, assembly GCA_027257055.1. Classification (NCBI taxonomy): domain Eukaryota; kingdom Metazoa; phylum Chordata; class Mammalia; order Primates; family Tarsiidae; genus Cephalopachus; species Cephalopachus bancanus. Next base: position 882,288 of record JAPVLO010000030.1, on the reverse strand, counting down.
CGCCTAATCCTTCTTCTCCTCCTTTGCCTTCTTACCACTTCCCCATCTTTTCTTCAACCTTTTTTTCCTTCTCCTCCTGGTCCTGAATATCCTCCTTATTCTCTATTCTCCTAAGATAAAACTATGAAACAGTTTATGACAAAAATCCATAATATTTATTTAAGCCCCCAAAACTCGTTTCTCTTTGAATTACTAAAATGAAAAAAATACTGATACTGACAAATATGGAACAACACAAGGCTCACTACTAGGTAAAAAAGAATCCCCTTTGTTCTGGCTAGTGACAAGTTTTATTCCTGTTTTTAATGAGTTACTGTATGATTCTGAGTCAGACAAGATCAAAAGCTAGTACAGATAAAAACGTCCCACTACATGAATTTATGTTTAGAATAAGAAGATCACACTAAAGCGGCAGATCAATAAGCTATTTATCAGTTTACTGGTTGTAATCAAAACTTTGATAAGAGCTCATACTGGAAACATCTGCAGAGTCAGAAGAGAATACACTGAGGAGAGACATCTTGTTAACACTGATGTAGGATGTGGGAGAAAAAAGAAAGTCCATGAAAGTATTTGAGATGGAAAAGAATAGCAGAAGAGAGAGGTACTTCTATGCAGTTTTTATACCATAAAAGCAAAGGGGATGAAATATTAGAATTAAAATCTTTTTTCCCCTTTATTTTAAAGATCTGGGGTACAATTCAGGGTGAGGTATACAGATGATCATTATGCAGGTACCCTTGTTGATGAGCTGTGTCCCTCCCTCTCCTGGCAGTTTCCTTCAACTGCCAATCCCACCTCTGCTCCCCTGGCAGTTTCCCACTGCTGCCAATTCCTTTCTTATAGTATTATGATAATTTTCAAGGTCTGTTTATAAGTGAGAACATATGGTACCTGTTCTTTTTTTCTCTGATACATCACTGAACATGATTGACTCTAAATCCATCCAAGTTGCTGTGAAGTCCACAAGTTTGTCCTTCTTTATGACTGCATTATATTTCATTTTGGAAATTTACCACACTAAAAAAAAATCCAGTCCAGTTTTGATGGGCAGCATGATTGGTTCCATGTTTTAGCTATTGTGAGTAGAGCTGCAATGAACATACGTGTACAGATGTCTTTTTTGTAGAATGACTTGAGTTCCTCTGGGTATATTCCCAATAGGGGGATTTTTGGATCGTATGGAAGTCCATTCCTAGTTCATTCAGAAATTACCACACTGTCTTCCAAAAAGGTTGCACTAGTTTTCATTCCCACCAGCAGTATAGAAGTGTTCCTTTTTCTTCTCATCCTCACCAGCATTTGTTGTTGTTTGTTTTATTAATGATGGCTATTCTCACTGGGGTTAGGTGGTATCACAATGTGGTTTTGATTTGCATTTTGCTGATGATAGTGAGGCTGAGCACTTTTTCATGTGTCTGTTGACTGCCCATATATATCTTCTTTTGAGAAGTGGCTATTCATGTCTTTTGCCCACTTTTTAATGAGACTATTAGTTTTTTTCCTTTCAGCACGTCTGCGTTCCTTGCAGATCCTAGATGTTAGTACTTTGTCAGATATACAGTTGGCAAATATTTTTTCCCATTCTGTGGGCTGTCTCCCTGCTCTCTTAATGTTTTCTTTTGTTTTGCACAAGCTTGTCAGTTTGATGAGGTTCCACTTGTACATCTTACCTCTTATAGTATGGGCACTTGGGGTTTTGATCAGGAATTAGTTGCCAGTTCCAATTTCCATAAGAATGTCACCTTCATTTTCTAAGATTCTTGTAGTTTGAGGTTTTACAGTTAGGTCTTTGATCTATTTAGAGTTAATTTTTGTGTATGGTGATAGGTAGGGTCCCTGTTTCAAACTTCTGCATGTGATCAGCCAGTTTTCCGAGCACCATTTATGGAATAGGTTCTCCTCACCCAGTACTGTTTTGAAGGCTTTGTCAAAGATGAGTTAGTTGAGAAATTGAGGCTTTGTTTCCAGAATCTCTGTACTGTTCTATTGGTCTATATGCCTGTTCTTTTACCTATATCACGCTGCTTTGATTATTGTAGCCTTATAGTAACATTTTGACGTCTGGAAGTGTGATATCTCCTGCTTTGTTTCTTTTGCTAAGGATTGTTTTGACTATTCATGGTTGTTTATGTTTCCATATGAATTTCTGTATTATCATTTTCAGTTTTGAGAAGAATGATGGTGATTTAATGGGTATTGTGTTGAATATGTAGATTGCCTTTGGTAGGATGGACATCATAACAATGTTGATTCTTCTTATCCATGAGCATGGAATATTTTGCCATTTGTTTGTGTCTTGTATTTCTTTGAGCAGTGTTTTGTATTTTTCTTTGCAAAGGTCTTTCACTTCTATGGTTAAGAGGATGCTGAGGTATTTCTTTTCTTTTCTTTTTGTGGCTATTGTGAATGGGATTGTGCTTTATATTTGGTCTTCCACCTGCCTTTTATTGGTATATAAGAGCACCACTGTCTTTTGCACATTTATTTAGTACCCTGAGACTTTACCAAAGTCCTTTATCAGTGACTGCAGGTTTTTGACAGATTCTCTTGAATTTTCAAGGTACAGGATCATATCATGAGCAAAGAGGGTTGACTTCCTATTTTCCTATTTGGATACCCCTGATTTCCTACTCTTATCTAAATGGTCTAGCTAGGACTTCCAACACAATGTTGAACAAGAAGGGTAAGAGTGGGCAGCCTTGTCTTGTTCTGGTTTTCAGGGGAAATATTTCCAGTTTCGGTCCATTGAGCAATATGCTGCCTGTGGTTTTGTCATTGATGGCACTTACTATTTTGAAGCATGTTCCTTCTATACCTGGATGTTAGAGGGTTTTTATGAAGGTGGTATATTGGATTTTATCAAAAGTTTTTTCTACATCTTTTTGTGTGGTTCTTGTTTTTATATCTGTTGATGTATTTAATTACATTTATGATCTTGTGAATGCTGAACCAGCCCTGCATCCTGGGGATGAAACCTACTTGGTCATGGTGGATGATTTTTGAGATGTGTTTTTGGATTTCATTTGCTAGAATCTTGTTGAGGATTTTTGCATCTATATTTATAAGAGATATTGGCCTGTAGTTCTCTTTTTTGTTGGATCTTTACCCTGCTTGAGTATCAGTGTGATGTTAACTTCATGAAATGATTTGGGGAGAATCCCATCTTTCTCAATTTCTTAGAATACTTTTAGTAGGATTGGTATCAGCTCCTTCTTATGCATTTTGTAGAATTCTGCTGGAAAGCCATCTGGTCCAAGGTTTTTTTTTTTGTAGGTATTTTTATTATGACAGAATCAATTTCCTGAGTGGTTATCACTCTATTTACTGTCTTGTTTCAGCCTGGGGAGGTTGTGTGAGGTCAGAAAGTCCTCAATTTCAACAAGGGCATCAAGTTTGTTTCCATATAGGTGTGCATGGTAATCTCTGACAATCTTTTGTACTTTTTTGGGGTCAGTTGTGATTTGATTTTTTGTATTTCTGATTGTGCTTATTTGGACTTTTCTTGGTCATTCTGGCTAGGGGTTCCATCAATCTTGCTAATTCTTTCAAAGAACCAACTTTTTGGTTTGTTGATGTTTTCTATGATATTTTTGTCTTCTAATGTCCCAAACTGGGCTCTTATTTTGGTGATCTGGAGTCTTCTGCTAAAGGTAGAGTTCTGGTGGTCTTCTCTTTCCAGCTATCTTAGGTGATTTGTTAGGCTGTCAACTTGTGATCTTTCCATTTTCTTGATGTGTGCTCATAGAGATATAAATTCCCCTCTTAGAACTGATTTCATGATATCCCAGAGGTTTTGGTAAGATGTTTCTTCATTTTCATTTGTGTCCAGGAATCTTTTAATTTCTGTTTTGATTTCAGTGTTGACCCAGTACTTGTTCACTTGGGTGTTTAGAATCCATGTCTTTGTGGGCTTCGGGGAAATGTTGCTGGTGTTGATATTTATTTTTATTCCACTGTGGTCTGGGAATATGCATGGCAATGTTTCAACCTTACAGAATTTGTTTATGCTTGATTTATGGCCAAGGTTTTGATGGATCTTGGAGTATATTCCATGTGGTGATGAGTAGAATGTATATTCTGTGACTGTTGGTTGGAATATTCTGTAGTTATCTATTAAGTCCATTTGGTAGAGTGTCAAATTTAGGTTCTAGATCTTCTTGTTGGTTTTTTGCCTCGATGATCTATCTAAAGCTGTTAGTGGGATATTCAATCCTCTGCTATAATAGTGCTTTAGTCAATTTATTTTTTTTATTTTCTAAATACTGGTGCTCCTGTGTTGGGTGCATATATGTTTAGGATGGATATTTCTTGCTAATGGATCAAACCTCTTATCATTATGTGGTGTCCTTTCATATCTTTAAAATTTTTGATAGCTTAAAGGCTGTTTTGTCTGATATTAAGATTGTGACTCCTGCCTTATTTTGTGAAACATTTGCCTGGAAACTCATATTCTATCCTTTAACTTTGAGTCTAGGTGTGTGTCCCTCGTGGTGAGATGAGTTTCCTGGATTCAGCAAATAATTAGGTCATGGTTTCTTACCCAGTTTGCCATTCTGTGTCTTTCCAGTGGTGCATTTAGTCCATTCACTTTCAGGCTGATTATTGAAATGTTATTGTTTATCTCTGTTGTGAAGTTCTTATAAAGTTTTTTCTTTGTTTACTTGCTTTGTTTTAGCTTTGGCGTTGATGTATGTGTGTGTTTTCAAGTTTATTGTTGCGCTGTATTCTCTGTTGGTTCTGTGCTCTGCTCTTCTCTTGGGAATTGTGTGGTCATTCTTTTTTCTTTTTCTGTGCTTAATACCTTTTTAAGTATCTCCTGTAGAGCTGGTCTGGAAGCTGCATAATCTCTTAGGGATTGGATATCTGGGAAGGATTTTAATTCTCCATCACTGATGAAGCTGAACTTGGATGGGTAGCAAATTCTTGGTTGAAATTGTTTATCTTTGAGGGCTTTGAATACTGGATTCCAGTCCCTTCTTGCTTGTGGTGCTTCTGCTGATAGGTCTGCTGCTATTCTGGTTTGTTTTTTCTTTGGTTCATTCTTTGTGTAGGTGAATTACTATATGTCTAGGGGTTGGCCTTCTCATTTGATGTCTTGCGAGGGTTCTCTGTATCTCTTGTGTCTGGCTAGTTACATCTCTGGTGAGTTGGGGAAAATTTTTTCAATAACCTCCTGGAATACATGCTCCAAGGTGTTTTACATTGCCCTTTCTTCTTCTGGGATACCAATCAAGCATATGTACCTCTTGGTATAATTGCAAATCTCTAGTAGGCTTTGTTCTTTCTTTCTGAGTTTTCTTTCTATGTTTTTTATAGATCTGGTTATTTCCATGTTCTGGCCTTCAAGTTCTGAGATTTTTTCTTCTGCTAGATTAATTCTGCTTTCTATACTTGTCATCTTGTTTTTTATTTCCTGGATGAAATTTTTTATGGCCAAAAATCTCTGTTGCAAGTTCTTTCAGTGTTGTATCTTTTTTTTGAGTTTTATTACTCTTTCCATCCATTCCCTAATCCCTGTCATATTCTGGGGTCCAGCCCTTTGTTAAACTTCCATTTTTTTGGCTTTTGGGGTTCTGCTTTTTGGGAGAGTTTCTCTTTGTTTTCACCTTATTCTTCCCTGTCGGGTTTCAGTTTGTTTTTTTGAATATTTGGGGGTGGAAGTTTCTGCTTTTAGTTTTAGCTCCATTATTTAGTGTCAGTGGTGAGACTTTTCCTTCTGATGTTTGCTCAGTCCTCTTTTCTTCCCTGGTCAGGGTTCTGGATTTGTTCTATTTTGAAACAGGGCTGTGGGTAGGAAGCTTGCTGTCTCTTGTAGTTTTGAAAGTCGAATAGGGTAGAGGGGCAAGGAGCTAGGATTCAGAAATACATTTAAAATCACAATGTTCACTGATTGTGGTATGTGTTCCCTGAGAACCCCCTCCCCACCACCACTCTATATGATGATGCAATGGGTTTACGTGTGTACCCCCTGAATCCAAGATACAGGGAGCAGCAATGAGGGGGAAGAGAAAAATAGAATGAAGATGGAAAAAATTTTTTTAAAAAGGGGAAAAAACACAGAACAATGGGAAGCATAAACCAAAACAAAAAAAATTTAACACACACACCCCCACACAGACACACACATGCCTCAAAACAAACTGAAATAACAACAAAAGGGAGAAACAAAACAAACAACAACAAAAAACAAAAACCAAACACAAACACAACACACACACATACACCACACACAACTAAGGGCAAAAGAATGGAAAGAATGGAAAAGAAGAAAAAAAACCCAAAAAAATAATAATTCAGATTGAATCCTCACACATATATTCACATACACCTTGAAGTAAAAAAGAAAAAAAAAGAACAAAAACCAAAAACAAAACAACAAAAACAAAAAACTGAAAGATTTAACACCCAAACATTCACATACACACATAAACAGAAAACAAAAAACAAAAGAATAAAGAAAACAAAAAAAGGGGAGGATGCGATCAAGCCCTCACATACACATTCATGCACAAAGGAAAAATATTTCAAAAATAGAAAAACTAGCAAACAGGCAAAAAGAAATTTTTTTATGAAAAAAAGAAAGAAAAATCCTGCCTTCTTGTGGCAGGTTCTGTAATTGTTCCTCTCATCTGCTTTTCGGCTATCTCCTGCAGAGCTTCCTTCCGTCTCTTTCACTGTCTCCCCAGTGTCTGGACCAGGAAAGAAGTAGGAGCAGTGGGGTTGGATGGGGGTGCAGTCCTCCCCTCCCATTCTCATATGGTCAGGGGAATCCCCTCTGGTGGGGAGGTGCAGAATTGTCTTTTCCCAGGTATGTACTCATGGGTAGTTCCCCAGTCAGGCCTATCCTGGAATGGAGTTCTATTGAGGCTGACATCCAGGCTCTGCCTGGATTTGTCCCTTTCAGTCATGCCCCCAGCCAGATAGGCCTGACATTCAGAGGATTGCTGGGGATGAGGGGAGTTGGGTCAGTCCCAGACTCACCACTGATCTCTTTGGAGGTCTTCCTTGTCTTTTTTCTGGCCACACCCTTTGTCCTGCAGCTGAATCAGGGTAGGGGGTGTGGCACCTGAGATTCAGCCCTTGTCCTGTCCCTGTGAAGTTTGTGCTTTCAAGATATTCCCTCTGGGTCATGATCAACCCCTGAGTAGTTGATCCACTCACAGAGATTGGATATGTTGTTCCATGGTGAGCAAGTCAGAGCACTTTCTAACCCTTTTTTCAAGATGGTGGTGGGGTGCCTCTTTTGTCTTCTCTGATAGGACTCTGCCACTGGCCTCCCCTACAGCCCCTGCTGCCAGTATCTGGCCAGGCACTGAAGCGAAGGGGCAAAGCCAGGAGCTGGCAGTCTCTCCTGCTGCAGTGGTGAGGCAGAGTCTAGAGGCTGGTAGTCTCTCCCTGCCGCTCTTTGCAGGAAATATTTTGTCAGTTTAAAAAAAATGGCACTTGGCTTCTGAGACCTGAGAAGTGCTAGGGACAAAGCAGAGCAGCTGTAGCACCAGCTGCTTCACCAGGAGGGCCCTGGATACTTGCTCACGAGCCCCCACTTAATCAGTCTCTCCCAGCATCTTCTTCCCAGAAAGGGTTTTGTTGATTTAAAAAGCAAACAAACAAAAAATGGTGCTTGGCTTCTGCATTCCAGGAATTGCTAGGGTTCAAGCTGAGCAGCTGCTGTGGTACCAGCCACTGTACCAGGAGAGCCCGGTTGCTTGCCCCTGAGCCCTCACTCAGTCAGCCACTCACATGCCCACTCACTCACTGACATATACACAAAATTTCCCATACACTCACTCACTCACTCACAGTGGGACTTGCATAGTCTGATTGGCTTGGCCACCATCTTTCCAGAACTGAAATTGCTCAAATGTAAACAATTTTTTATTATTATATGCTTATGATCATAATTTTTATAAGAAAAAATTTATTTAAAGAATATTGATAATATGTTATTTTTCCAGTATAACCAAGCTATCATGTCAACATGTTATCAATATAAATAATCATTATCATGATTTACATTATTTTCTATTTTCATTTTATTACTATTTTATTTAAACAGCTGTTACGGTTAAAGTAGTTTTTTGTTATATGGATGAATTACATAGTGATAAAGAAGAGTTTGCTTTAAATGTTCCCATTACCCAACTGTGTACATTGAACTGACAGGTAATTTTTCATTCTTCACTTTGCTTTCTGAGGCTCCAACGTCCATTTTACCATTCTATATGCCTATTCAGACCCATGTAGTATTGATCCTGAGTTACTGCACTTAGAAAAGTGGCTTCTAATTTCTTCCAAGTTGCAGCAAAAAACATTATTTTGTTATTGCTTTTTTGGCTGTATATTTTATGACATATTTATACATATTTAAAAAGAGCATCTTAATATTAAAAAACTTCTAAGAATGGCAGATGAAATGCAAAAGAAAGATCAATTAGACAGTATATTTGGAAAACATGAGCATCATCGCAATGATCAAGATGTTTGAGAGAGAGTTCGAAATTTAGTAAGATGCAGATTAAATTAGGGAAGAGTAAGAGTGTGAAGTTTAAAAACAGGTGTTGGAGGTGGCTATGGAAAAAGAGAATGCTTCCACACTGTGATCAGGTATTTAAGCTTGTTCAACCTTTTTGGAAAGCAATGTGAGGATTTCTCATATAACTAAAAAATTGAACTCCTATACAATCCATCAATCCCTCTTCTGAGTATATACCCAAAGAAACATAAACCACTTTACAAAGAAGACACGTGCACACACATGTTTACTGCAGCTGTTTTCACAATGGTAAAAACATGGAACCAAACCCAAATGCCCATCTAAAGTGGACTGGATAAAGAAAACATGGCGTATATGCATGATGAAATATTATGCAGTCGTAAAGAAGAACAAAATCATGGACTTCAAAGCAATGTAGATGCAGCTGGAGATAATCATACTAAGTGACCAAAGAACAGAAATACCTCATGTTCTCACTCATTAGCAACCCCTGATCACTGGTCACAAAAGCACTCGGTTGGGATTGGTAGATGCTGAATAATGCTAGGAAAAGGGGGAGAAAGAATTGAGGGGGAATGTGGCAAAATACTGGATACCTGGTCTACTCTCAGGAGAGAAAGGGCCAGCTAGAAGCCCAAACTTTACCTGCATGCAATATACTTATGTAGCAAATTCTCACTTTTACCCCACAACTCTTAGAGTAAAAAAAAAATTGAGAGGTTTAAGATGGTTTTGCCATATGGGCTCTTTTTTTTTTTTTGTACAAAAGAGGCAAATTGTTTTCTGGATTTGACCATTAAATAAGATAAGTTGGATGTTCCATAAAACTAATGAGATATTTGGACAATTTATTGGAGTGAAATAATGAGAAGCATAGAAAAATATTTGCTAAGCAATGTTGTATTCTGCATTTAGAAAACATGAGATACACATTTTTTTCTGAAGATTTAAATTTTCTTGGTAGAACTGCAGTGTGAGAAAAGTTAAACATTTCTAGAATTCAGATTTTAGCAAGTGGGGTTACTCAGTGGAGAGTTCACTGGAGATGTTTGAGATATTGAGAAAATACGTATTGAATAATACATATGAAGTACTGGGATAAAATAAAATAGAATAAATAAGAAATGAATAGATAGTGTAAAATGAAATAGAAGGAAAAATAAACATATGAAAATATTGAGGACCTACAGGTTACTGTAAGTACCAAGTACAGGTAACTATGATTCAATCTTTGACTCTTTTAAGATATATGTCAGATGATATCCTCCAATGGTATCCATCTCAATTAAAATGGCCCTACAGAGTTTTAATTACCCACCTACTCTTTTTTTGTGATCTAATTCATTTTGATCCACTTTCTGCCTTCTCTATTAATGCTGGTCTCCTTGACATTTTCCAAATGCAACAAACATATCTTTACCACAATGTATTTGCATTTTATCTTTCTTTTGTTTGAAAATGTTGTTCCAGAAGAAGGAAGATGGCAATGGAACTGGTGGGAATGTGAAAGTTTCTGCAAGGGCAAGTGTCAATAAAGACAGTCTGCGTGAGTGGGTGATTGCAACTGAGCGAGTGAAAGTCTGTCTGCAGGGATAACTCGGGATCAAGCACTCAGGGCTCCCCTCTGGAGGCAGCTGCAACCCACCACTATCCTGAGATTAGAGCCCAGTGATGTGCAGGATCATCAGCCATTCATGAGGCTCTCTCGGGAAGAGGCAGTGGAGGTCAGATGTTCCTCAGTGCCTGTCACCTGGTCCATGCCATTACCTGTGGCAGCAGGCCCAGGCACTAGCAGTGGGAACCGTGGAGAGGGCACAGTAAGGAAATCTGGAGCTGAGCCCTGCTGGCGGTGAGGAGACAAAAACTGCCACCTTTTTCTCTGTTCTGGGATAGGCAGAAACCTGTGTTGGCTGGCCTGGTTCTGTTCAGCCTCCAGTCTGAGACTTGGAGGCAATCACCACACCCCTCTGGGAATGACCATTGCTGGTTAGAGAGGAAATTTCAGGAGTGGACACAGAGAGATGGACACCCCATCTCCATGTTAGACCAGGCATGAACACATCTGATCTGAGTGGGGGACTTGTCAGCAGCAGCAGCAGTAGCAGATGGGTGGGGTGAATCCGGATCTCATTCACCCTCCTCTCACAGCAGTTCATGGAGCATCTGATTCATGCTAAGAGCAACTCCATCCACCTGCATTGAGAGTGGAGAGGAGGAATTGAAGACTAGAGACTGCTCCCTACCACTGCTAGGCTAGCCATGGCCAAAAGCAGTGGTGGTGCTTGGAAAAAGAACCCGAAGTTCCAGAAATGGCTACAGAGGGAGCTCTTTGTTTCTTTCTGGTTTTGCTTATATTTTAGTGCTTTTTCTCTTTTAGATTTTTTTTTGGTGTTTTTTAGCCTCTCTGTTTGCATATGGATATTTTTGAGAGCAAGTGCATTATCAAGGTTTTTTGTTTATTTGCTTGTATGTTTTTGTTTGTTTATTTGCTAGTTGGTGTGCCTGTCTGTTTTCCTTCTCCTTCTCCTCTCCATCTTCCTTTCATCTCCCATCTTCCTTTTTCCTTTCCTTTTCTTTTTTTTAAGATCTCATTTTGCTTTCAGGGGACATACATATGCCCCCCGCTATGTGGACAGACTGCAAGGTGGTGGGAAGTGGGTACCAGGAGGCCAACACACCTGTCCACAGATACTGTGATCTGCAGACAGTTTCTGAACCACAGATCCTCAACACAACTTAAAACTCAAAACTGCAAGAAGAACAGCCTCCCCATCTCCAGTCTGGCTTAAACATTGAACAAATCCAGAGAATCTACATAAAGAAGAATAGGGGATTGACCAAAGAAAAGTGAAAGCTATCCCCCCCATTACTGAGTAATGGAATTAAAGAAGGTGGGGAAGAAATAGGAAAGCATCACAAACGGAGAAGAATCAAAGGAAGAACACAGGTCCCATGCAGATTCCTGGAAAGACAGCCCCTGAGAATGCAGACTTCAGAACTCAAAGAATCAAGAGCCCCCAGAGCGACTGGTCTCAAGCCACAAACCCAGACATCAAGATATTAATAGAATGAATAGAAATGAGGAGAGACAAGAAGAATGGATGAAAGAGTCAATAACTGAGATGACAGCAATAATAAGTACAGTAAACAAAATAAATAGCAAACTGGCAAGCATGAAAAGCAGAATTAACCAAGCAAAAGAAAGAATCTCAGTGCTTGAGGATGACAATATGGAACTATGGAACTAACTAAACTGTTAAAAATATATAAAAGAAGTTTAAAAAGATGGAACAAAGCTTCCCAGAGATGTGTGATTATATCAAGAAGCTGAGCCTATGATTAATTGGCATTCCCAAAGCAGGTAGAGAAACAGAGATTACCCTGGAACAAACATTCTATGAAATTATCCAGGAAAACTTCTCTCATCTCATCAGAGACATGACCATTCAAGCACAAGAGATTCAGAGAACTGCAAGATATCAAAGGAGAAGACCAGTTCCTAGACATACTGTAGTTTGCCTACACAAAGTAGGTATAAAAGAAAAAATCCTAAGGGTAGCAAGAGAGAAAGATCAGACTACTTACCAGGGAAGACCAATTAGAATGAGCAGACTTATCTACAGAAACACTACAGGCTAGAAGAAACTGGAGTTCAATCTTCAAAGTTCTCAAAGATAAACAATATCAACTAAGAATCTCCTGCCTAGCTAAGCTAAGCATCATCAACAACGAAGAATTCAATTCTTCCCTAAGAGCTTAAGCTGCCTCCAGATTAGCTCTATAAGAAATGCTTAAGAAAGTATTAAACACAGAAGAAATAAAAATAAGAATGACCACATTCTCCCCAAGAATGCAGGAAAAAGATTGAACACACACACACAGCCCCAAATCAAAAGAAAACCTACAATCAAATAAACAAACAAACAATCACAAACCCTATAAGAACCTCATGACAGGGACAAACCCTTTCATCTCAATAATTAGCCTGAATATGAATGGACTAAATGCATCACTGAAAAGACTTAGAATGGCAAGCTGGATTAAAAAAAAAAAATGATGCAACAATATGCAGTCCCCAGGAGACTCATTTCACCAGAATGCTCACTCACAGATTCAAAGTAAGAGGGTAGAAAACAAATTTTCAGGTGAAGAAGTTGTAATATTAACATCAGACAAAATAACCTTTAAGCTATCAAAAATTTAAAAAGATACAGAAGGTACATAATGATAAAATGTTCAATCCATCAACAAGAAATACCCATCCTAAACACAAATGCACCCAAAGTAGGAGCACCAACATTTATAAAGCAGCTTCTAGGTAAACTAAAAAAAGATATTGACTATAGCACTATAATAGTTGGAGACTTAAATACCTCACTGTCAACCCTAGATAGACCATCAAGGCAAAAATTCAACAAAGAGATCCAGAAGCTCAACTTTACAATTGACCAAATGGACTTAATAGATACCTACAGAACACTCCACTGAACAACCATGTAATATACATTCTATTCATTACCACATGGAACATACTCTAAGACTGACCTCATACTTGGCCATAAATCAAGCATAAACAAATTTCATAAGATTGAAATACTGGCATGTGCCTTCTCAGACCACAGTGGAATAAAAATAAATATGAACACCAACAAAACTACCCCAAATCCCACAAAGACATGGACACTAAACAGCATGATGCTGAACAACTCTTGGGTCAACACAGGAATTAAAGCAGAAATTAGAAGCTTTCTGGTAACAAATGAAAATAAAGACACATCTTACCAAAACCTATGGGATGCCATGAAAACAGCACTGAGAAGAGAATTCATTTCTTTACTAACACAAATCAAGAAAATGGAGTTCACAAATTAATAGTCTAACAAATCACCTAAGCAAGCTGGGAAGAATAGACCACCAAAGTCCTAGCTTCAGTGGAAGAATCCAGATCACCAAAGTAAAAGCCCAAATACAGGACATAGAAGACAAAAATATCATAGAAAATAACCAATGAAACAAAAAGCTGGTTCTTTTAAAGAACAAACAAGACTGATGGTCCCCTAGCTAGACTGACCAAGAAAAAGAGGGAAAAAGAACATAAACATAATCAGAAATGCAAAAGATCAAATCACAATGGACCCTGAAGAAATACAAAAAGTTATCAGAGATTACTATGCCACTTGTATGGAAAATCTAAATGAAATGGAGAACTTTCTGATATCACACAACCACCCAAGGTTGAAACAAGAATAAATTAAGACAATAAATAGACCAATAATGACCCAGGAAATTGACCCCATCATAAGAAAAATACCCCCCCCAAAGCCCCCCAGAAACCTGACCCACATGGCTTTCCAGCAGAGTTCTACAAAACATACAAGGAGGAACTGATAATAATCCTATTGAAAGTATTCCAAACAATTGAGAAAGACGGAATTCTCCCCAAACCATTTTATAAAGCTAGCATCACACTGATTCCCAAACTGGGTAAAGATCCAACAAAGAAAGGAACTACAGGCCAATATCCCTGATGAACATAGATGCAAAAATACTCAACAAAATTCTGGCAAATAGGATACAACACATCTCAAAAATCATCCATCATGATCAAGTAGTCTTCATTACTGGGATGCAGAGTTGGTTAAACATCCATAAGACATCAACATAAATGTAATGTAATTTAACTGCACCATAAATGTAATTAAATACATCAACAGAAACACATAATTATATCATTAGATGCAAAAAAAATAAACTTTCAATAAAATCCAGCATCCCTTCTTGATTAAAACCCTGAACACCTAGGTATAGAGGGAACATAACTCAAAATTGTAGGAGCCATCTACAATAAACTCACAGTCATCATATTGCTAAATGGACCAAAATTGGAAGTGTTTTCCCTGAAAACCAAAACAAGACAAGGTCACCCACTTTCACTCCTCCTATTCAACACAGTGCTGGAAAACAAACAGGCAGAGAACTAAATAAAACACAATCCCATTCACAGTACACACACACACACACACACACACACACACACACACACACACACACACACGAAATACTTTAGCATCTTCATAACCAGAGAAGCGAAAGATTTTTACAATGAAAATTACAAAACATTGCTCAAAGAAATCAAAGATGACACAAACAAATGGAAAAATATTCCATGCTCATGGATTGGAAGAATCAACATTGTTAAGATGTCCATCCTACTCAAGGCAATCTACAGATTTAATGCAATACCCATTAAATTACCAGCATCATTCTTCTCCGACTTGGAAATGACAATACAGAAATTCATATGAAAACATAAATGAACATGAATTTCCAAAATAATCCTCAGTAAAACAAAAACAAAACAAAGCAGGAGGTATCATACTTCCAGACTTTAAACTTTATTATAAGACAACAATGATAAAAACAGTCTGGTACTGATACAAGAACAGGCTGATAAACCAATGGAACAGGATAGAGATTCCAGAATCGAAACCTCAATATGTCAACCAACACATCTTTGACAAAGCCTCCACTAACAACCACTGGGGAGAGGAGAATTTATTCAGTAAATGGTGCTGAGAAAACTGGCTGACCACAGGCAGAAGATTCAAACAAGACCCCTATCACCATACGCAAAAATCAACTCTAAATGGATCAAATAAATGTAAGACCTCAAATGATAAGAACCTTAGGAAATGTAGGAGATTCCCAGATGGAAATTGAAACTAGTAATCAATTTCTGCTCAAAACCCCAAATGCCCAAGCCATAGAGATAAGACAGACAAGTGGGACCTCATCAAACTGAAAAGTTTCTGCAAAGCAAAAGAAACCATCTTGAGAGTGAGGAGACAGTCCACTGAATGGGGAAAGCATATTTGACAACTGTATATCTGACAAAGGCCTAACATCTAGGATCTACAAGGAACTCAAACATGTTGAAAAGAAAAAAGTAAACACCCCTATTAAAAAGTGGGGAAAAGATATGAATAGACATTTCTCAAAAGAAGATACGCAAGCAGTCAACAGATAAATGAAAAACGCTCAACCTCAGTAATCATCAGAGAATTGCAAATTAGCGGGGCTCAGTGGCTCAGCCTGTAATCCCATGCTTTGGGAGGCTGAGGTGAGTAGATTGCCCACAGGTTCGAGACCTGCCTGGGCAACTTGGCGAGACCTCATCTCCACAGTAAATCAAAAATTTGCGGGGTGTGGTAGCGTGCGCCTGTAGTTCCAGTTACTTGGAAGGCTGAGGCGGAAGGATCTCCGGAGCCCAGCAGGTCGAGGCTGCGGTGGCCGGGAGTGGCCCCTGCACTCCAGTCTGGGTGACAGAGTGAGACTCCAACTAAAAAAAAAAAATTGCAAATTAAAACCAAAATGAGAGTTTAATTAAAATAAAAATGAGATACCACCTAACTCCAGTCAGGATGACCATCACCAATAACTCCAAAAACAACAGCTGCTGGAGAGGATGCAGGGAAAAGGGAGCACTGCTACACTGTTGGTGGGTGTGTAGACTAGTACAACCTCTGTGGAAAGCTGTGACGATTCCTAAAAGATCTAAAAATTGACCTTCCGTACGACCCAGCATTGCCCTTTTTTGGTAATATACTCAGAAGAACTCAAATCACTCTAAGAAAAAGATGCCTGCACACACATGTTTATTGCAGCATTATTCACAATAGCAAAAACATGAAACCAACTGTGCTGTCCATCAAAAGTGGACTGGACTTTAAAAATATGGTACATATACACAATGGAATATTACACAGCCGTAAAGAAAGGAAGTTATGAACTTCACAGCAACTTGAATGGATTTAGAGTCTGTCATACTCAGTGAGCAAACTCAGAAACAAGGAACTGATTATCACATGTTCTCACTCATAAGCAGACCTTGAGCAATTATCATAATACTGTAAGAAAGGTATTGACAGTAGTGGGAAAATGCCAGGGATGGGGTAGGAGGAGTGCACACTTCATCAATAAGGGTACCCGATCTCAAGCCAGGTGAAGTGGGGAACAAAGTGAGGCCAAAACTTTACCTGCAGAATGACTATTTGTATACCTAATGCTGAATTGTAACCATCTTTAAAATAAAAAATTTTAAAAAGAAAATTTTGTTCCCTACATCCATTTTCCTATTGATTAATATATTTTCTAAAATGATGTGAAGTCTATGAACAGAGGCTATTCTGCGCTATTGTATTTAAGTTATCTTATGCCTAGCCCTGCCTTATACTTCGTAAGCATACTAATCATTGCCTGATGTATATTATTTATTTATCTTATCTACATCTCCCAACTATAATGTACACTGCATGAAGACAGGGTTTTTGTCTTTCTTCTGTTTCTACAGCATCTAGAACAGCTCTTGATAGCGAGTGTCATTCAATACATTTTTAAAAATGAAAGTCATTGCTGACACCCCAATAAAGGTCATTAAAGGGTTTGTGTTCTGAGTGTCTACTCACTGCTGTGGAGTGACATGGGATTTATCTTCTGGCCTGTAGGGACTGAGATAAGGTTAGGATTAAGAAATCTTGGATACTTAAGAAATGTGCTGTGGCAGAGGAAATGAGCAGAATATCAAATGTTAGAATAAATAGGTCCTATAATATAGCTGAACTTGAAGACCATATATTTGTAAGATATAAAATATGACAGAATAAATTAGAAATAACTGACTTCAAAGGACCTCTTATATAAAGTACTTCAACCAGTTTTCAAAATGGGGAAGGAATTGATGAAAGGGAATGTTGTGACTGTAAATATAAAATATAGAAATAAGGTGCATACACATAAAGAGATGCTTCAAATTTATTGCTTTTAGAAAATAATGTATTTCTATTATTCATAAGCAGCAGTGAAAACAGCTAATGAGTTTGAAATTGCAACTATATAATTAAATATCAATTAGGAAGGCAAGTATTAAGGAACACAGAGAAGATAATCAATCATAGTGTGTCTTTATCAGCATTGCTTTTTTGAAAATTTTGCCAAAATGTGCTGGTAGCGCGATTTGGTAAGAGTTCTCAGAATACACCTGTAAAAGTTGGATTTGCCAGTCAAACCTGTACAGTAAAAGAAAATAGGAAATTAGTTTTACATTTTTTACTCCTATACATACATTTATATTCTGGTCTGATGCAGAGTAACTATTTATAAATCATTTTAGTTAATGTTCTATAGTGCCGAATATAGTAGCTGATCCAGAGTGAACAACTAAGTATCTGTTAAATAGGCATCTGAATTAATACTAATTAGCATCCAGCATATGCAACATGCAATTTAAATTTAAGTTATTGAGTTTTTCTATTATTATTCTGTTTTGTTCTTTCACTTAAATATAGCACACATATTTCATTTATATTTGTTCCCCAAAATAATATTTTTAATATACCCTTCTTTGACTAAATGCATCACCTATTACCTAATGCCTAGAGCTGCAAATTCAGGCTTTTTAAATATCATTTAATTAGCAACAAGGAATTCAATTAGAATAAAATCTCCAACAGCAACTGAAAAACAGTTGGAGTTTTATGGCCTATATCAAATTTAACATTTAGAGTAGTTCTCTTTTGTCTCCAAAGGTTTTCTTTATTTCGTATTGAAACATTGAACATTTAATATTTCATAGAATTTGAAATGTTTAGTTGTGTATAATTAGGTAAAAATTGCCTCTCAAATTTAACATTTAGAGCAGTTCTCTTTTGTCTCCAAAGTTTTTCTTTATTTCATATCGAAACATTTAATATTTCATAGAATTTGAAATATTTAGTTGTGTATAAATAGGTAAAAATTGCTTTCTAAAAATAAATTTTCATATTTCCTTGCTGGTATTATATTACTGTGTCCTATCATTAGAGTCACTTAGGGCAATACTTCTCACACATATTATTTTATGAGTCATATGGGAAAATTATTAAAATGCAGAGTCTGATTCATTTGGTCTAGAAGTGGTTTTAAAATGTGAGTTTCTCACAATTTCCCAGATGGTGCTTGTGCAGCTGCCCATAAGTTTACAGTTTAGAAGACAAAGTTTTAAACAGCTTCCAGAGATATAGTTAGTGGCAGGGCAGTCTGTGATCACCACTATACATCATTCTGATCAAAGGCTTTTTTGTAGTTTGTGTGTTAATAGTCTCACAATTTCTATAAAGAGAATAAGTTTTATTACAATAACTATTGTACTAAGTAAAAAATGGAGGTTTGAAGAGAATTAGGAATAGTTTAAGGTCATGACTGGTAGTTGTCAGGGCTAGGATACAAACACAGGGGTTCTCCTCCCCAGAGCCCAGCCTCTCAAGCATAGCAAGACAGACGCTTTCTCTTAGAAGCACTTAAGTAAAGGTGTACACTTCAAGAGGCTAAATTTCTTAAACTGGAGCTGCTTAAATTTCTTAAACTGGAGTTGGTTTGATGACTGGTTTTTTTTGTTTTTTCTTCTTTCATCTCTGGAAGGTACTTCTAGACAGTACCTTCTGGAAGGTAAGAAATGTCGCTAGACCCAACTTACCTCTATAATCATGTCCTGTTGGTTACAAGAAACATTTTAATATGGATAGGGGTAGAAATAGGGATTGGAATAGGAATAGGGATAGAGTGAATATGGTGGAATCTGTGGATATCGAACATTTCCTCCCTGTATAGACACAAAAAGAAAAAGAAAATTGCAGGGAATTGAGACAATGGCAGTTCAATTGTTTCACAAAAATTGTCATTAAAAGCTTCCATTGTTAAAGTTGTTAGTATCATATACATGTATATAACATAAACATGACAGTTTTTCATACTTTTATTTAGATTTTCTCTTTCTGATAAGAAAACTTACCAGAAGCTATAAATGATAAAGCCTTTACGATTTTATTGTTTCTGGACAGTTTTGTGGTTTTATGATTATAGGGAAACACACCAAACGGGGTTAAATCATTTTTATAATATCACCTCCAAGCTACTACTTTGCCTTGCCTTGAGTATGATGGGAAGGATAAATTTACTGGTTTCAACTTAGGTGAAGTTTTTCCATCTCACTCTTTTAATGAACATACTGTCTATTAAAACTCCTACATTCTTTAGTACTCTCTTCTGTCAACTCCGTCACCATTCTTTTTTCTGCATCTTTTTATTTGGTGACATTTTTATCTGCGTATTTCTTATAAGTTAGAAGAATTTTTAAAACCCTATCATACTGGTCAAAATAATGAGACATAGAGGGTACATACATTAAGAAATACGTTCGAGAAATATAATTTTCTATCTTATTTAGCTACTCAGATTACTTTGATTACTTTATGATCATCCAAAAAAATCAGAAAGTGGAAACTTACCACATTATATGTGTAATTACAGCCTCTATGCTCCTTTATGCATATATTATACTTAATAGAATTAAAATTTCACCTGTATAGTGACCCCTAATGTACCTAATTCTGAATTGTACCCCACATCTTTAAAATAAAAATAATAATTAAATTAAAAAAAGAATTTCAATTATTTTCAGGTCATTGTAGTTATTTACCAGACAAATAGTTTTGAGAGAATAATTGGCTTCTTTAGAGTGACATTATGAGTAACATATAGAACTTTGACCTGTACTGTAAATAAATGAAACCAACCTGCAGTTGAGAAATAGATAATATATGTATATTTTAGAAACAGATATTGATTTTTTTTTTAATTTTTAATTTTAAAGATGTGGGGTACAATTCAGGGTTAGGTATATAAGTATTCATTATGCAAGTACCTTTGCTGATGAGGTATTCTCCCCCTCTCCTGGCAGATTCCCACTACTGCCAATCCTGCCCCACCCTGGCAGTTTTGATTCTTCTAGAAGAATAGTTAATCACTGGAAGACATGTGTTTGAAGTACACTCTATTATAAGAAGAAAACTTACATAAAATCTTCTATGCCGATGTTTCTGTAAAAAAAAAGAGATTAAAAATTCAATACATGTTTGACTATCAAGGTTTTCAGTGAAAGAAAGTGTCTCACCTCTTCAGATGATGAATCAGCTCCCTAAGAACAACAGGAAATGAGAGAATAGTTAATATCTTAATTTCCTAATTCAAGATTAAGTCTAAAAACGCGCTTTGCAGCCACAAGAATGATTAAACTGAATAGAACAGATCATCCTTGGGAGATGATCTACTAAACTAGTTATTTTTGTGTGATAACGTCTTTAAGGTGGATGAAAAGTAGGCTTTTCTATAATTAATGTGCTATACTCAACTATCAATTCACTTTGGTTTATGCTTCTTTTGTTTATAAATGGGAGGCAAAATCTATCACCATAAATAAGAGAGTGAAAACTGAAAAGTGAGATTAAAAAAAAGAAAAGTGAGATTTTGATTTGTTTTTTGTAAATATGATTTAAGTAGCTTAAAATTTACTAACATACCAATATTTGACAAGCATTATGTTTCTCTTTATTCTTCTTATATATTTATATTTTCATTTTTATCCTTTTGTAACAAGATAATGAGATAAATTATAATCTCATAGCCAATTTGGTTTTTGAAATATTCATTAGAATTTAGTGAGTAAATTGAAGTATTATTAGTTTTGTGACCAATTTTTCAGTAACTAATAGAAAGAAAAGAAGAAAAAGGTGGAGGAAGAAGGAGGAGGAGAAGAAAGAGATCCAGAGCAGTCAAGTGCTTTTCCTAGTGACACATAGTAGCAAAGGACATTAAAAACTGAGACTTGGACTGGATGCAGTGGTGGCTCATGCCTGTAATCCAAACACTTTGGGAGGTGGAGGCCAGAGGATTGCCTGAGCCCAGGGTTTCAGACCAGCCTGGGAAACATGGCAAGACCTCGTTTCTAAAATAAATAAAAACAAAACAAAACAAAATTTGCCATGCAATTGCCATGGTGACTCCTATAGTTCCATCTATTGGAAGGCTAAGGTGGAAGAATTTCCTGGGCTCAGTTGGTGAGGCTGCAATAGCCATGATGTGCCACTGGACTCCAGTCTGTCGGGACAACTGAGTGAAACTCCAACTCAATAAATAAATAAATACATAAATACATAAATAAATAAACAGTGAAAAAAACAAATAAATAAACAAATTGATACTGGGTTCCATTGCTCACTCCTGTAATCCTAGCAGTTTGAGAGGCTGGGACAAGAAGATCGCTTGAGCCCAAAAGTTAAAGACCAGTCTGAGCAATATAGTGAGACCTCATCTCTACAAAAAATAGAAAAAATAATCGGAAATGGTGGTGTACGCCTCTCATCCTAACTACCCAGGAGCCTGAGGTGGAAGTATTCCTTGAACCCAGGAGGTAGAGGCTGTGATGATCCATAATCATGAGACTGCACTCCAGGCTGAGTGACAATGAGACCTGAACTCAAAAACAAAACAAAACAAAATGAACTGAGAACTCATGGCATTGACTAGATCTGGAGTTTGTTTGTAGTTTTAAAAAATGAGCTTTATTTTTTGAAAGGCTGAAATGATTGTATGTGTATGTTAGCAGTAAGGCTGTGAAAAAATGACTTGAATATTTGTGTTTTGAATCCTCTAATACTTGGGATCCACTTAAATGTATCTTGTTCTTTCTTCAGATTTCTAACTTCAGATGGTCTAGAGCTTTTTTTATTTACATATATTTTATCATCTCTCATTCCCACGTATTTCTGAAGTTTTAAAAATTTCACATTAAACTAATTAGGTTTGAGTGTCTATGGGTACATACGCATTCTAAGGGCTCTAAGAACTTATATTGTTTAAAACAAGGAAAGTGTACATCCAGAAACATTAAAATGATTAAAGCCGTACTCAGGGAATAAGAGAAACTCTTAGGATAGGGTTTGAGAACATAGTCTTAAATTTTTTTCTGATATACTTACAGTCATGGAAACCATGAGAGCCAAGGTTAAGGCAAAGAAAAGGGCAAGAAACTTCATACTTGACTGAGTCCTGTAAATGCAAATGTGAAAAATCAGGGACACATCCTTTCCTGCATTCATTGATCAAACTTTAATTGATGATACTGTTCCAAAGCATTGTGAAATATATTACAGATACAAAGACAACTGAACTTCATTGCCTGACATCAAGAAACTTAGACATGAGTAGGAGACATTGGTAAGTAAAGATGAGTGCTCTGATATGAAAATACTAAGGTTCTCTAGAGAAACACAATGGACATCTTAGACCAAGAGACTGGGTGAAGTTGAAGGTAAAGAAGAAAATAAAGCTTGACTGGATTATCAGAATGAGTAAAGAATGGTATTGGGAACCTGCAAAGCAATGAAAAAGAGAGAATGCATACCATGTTCAAAGTCAAATTGTTCAGTATGTAAGGAAGGAAAAACTAGAGACAGAATGACCACTTAGGTTACTGTGACTTTACAGGGGTCTTAGATAATGATATTAGGGGAGATACTTAAGGTGGTATCTGAAGAGATATTAAGAAGTTAGAGTGACAAGCCATGGGACTGACTTTACAATAAAGTCAGTGAAAATTAGCTAGGAACTGTCTTGAGAACTGCATGGATGGTGTGACCCTGAAATTAGAACACTGATGGTATTGGGTGGAAAAAAATCAAACTGAAAAGAAGTCACAGGGAAAAGATTTGTAGCTACTTTGAGAAACTGAATTGTTGAAAATGGTTTAATATTCCAAATGGTCTTAATCAACAACAACAAAAAATGTAAATGTAATCTGGAATCTGTCATGTTTTTAGAATTCCGTAGAGGCAAGTGACCTAGTTATGCTGCTGTTATAAATAAAAAATAAAACACATCACTCATTTCTAAATTACAGACATCCAAATAAAAACTTTTTCACTGTAAAATACAGTTGCCATAGGACTCACACATATGTGACATTTCCCCTTGCTAATTGCAAACAGTAAAGTAATTCATTAATAGTTAATGCTTTTTATTTTTCTAATCTGCCTTTACTTATGACTTGTGATAGAACATTATAGTAACATTTTTGAACTAATTATAAAAAGATTCTACTTTATTTATTTATTTATTTCGGTTGGAGTCTCACTCTGTCGCCCAGACTGGAGTACAGTGGCCGCTCCTGGCCACCGCAGCCTCGACCTGCTGGGCTCTGGCGATCCTTCCGCCTCAGCCTTCCATGTAGCTGGAACTACAGGCGCGTGCTACCAGTCCAGCTCATTTTTTGATTTATTGTAGAGATGAGGTCTCGCCAAGTTGCCGAGGAGGGTCTTGAACCCGCGGGCTCAGGCAATCCACTCACCTCAGCCTCCCAAAGGCGCGGGATTACAGGCGGAGCCACCTAGCCCGGCTCAAGATTCTACTTTAAATAAGTCAAGCTCTCCAACACATAAAGCAGAGCCCATAATTTATGTCATTTACCTTGTTCCTTATTTATTGATTTTGCTTTGTTCTTCTAAACTGAGACATTCAGAGTTAGACAACTATGAAAATTATTTATTTCTTAAAGTTTTTATACCACCTAATAGGTAAATCTAATTATCAGTCATTTTATAATATAAATAATGTGAAAATTATAGTGTTCTTATGTGCACAAATTTATTTCAAATATGAAATAAAAAATCGTATGAGGAAAGTGGTCTTCTACTAACAGAAAAATTTATGGATAGACAGACATGACACATGAATATATATTTAATGGTTAAGAGAAAATATTTACTAATTCATTAATAAAAATTTGGAATAGTAAAATCATTCTTTTCTGCTGTATTACAAATGATTGGAAGCAAATTAAATAATATAAACTAATAAGATATAAAAGTCTAACCATTATACATATTTATTTTGCTGAATAACAGAATTGTTTATTTAGTTGAAGAGGTCAATTAAAGGGTATGAAAAATGTTTATTAAATTTTTAAAAGTTACTTAAATTTTTAGCACAACACATACACTTGCAAAAAGAGAACATATTTTATCTTATAAAATTTAGACTTCAACTTTAAGTTAATAATAAAAGTAATAATTTTGAAAAGATGTCTTATATCTAGACAAGGAAATAAAAAGGCTTCTGGAAAATCCCACCAACAGAGAAGATGGAATACATTTCTTCCACATTCACCTTTGTTTACTTAGTACAGTGATTTCTGATGTCAACTGATAGGAATCAAGATCCTGAACTCACCTTTACATCCTGACCTAAGGTCCTTATTTTCTTTAAATTGTTCTTCCTATTAAGTTATTAGTTAATAATACACATTTTTATAAATTTTCTTCAGTTAATTTTAGTGAACAAAAGATTAGACTAAAACATCATATTAGATTGTACATGAGCGTCTTACCTTTTACCCAAGATGAGACTCAAGAGTCAGTATAGCTGAAGCCTTAAGAGATGATGTGCTTTCTTAAAGAGCTCTTGTATTTAAACACACTGGAAAGCTCCATTTGTTTTTCTAAATAACATACATCATGAGATCATATTATGGAAACTGAAAGTAATGCCCATAATCTGTCTCTACAAATTCTAAATTTAAACATAGCCAAGTGATTCTACAATAGAAGACTGTGAAGACAAAGCATCCAGGAAACATGGTCCCATCACATGTCAATTTCAGAGTCAGTCTATGCATGTGTGAATAACACAACAGGATACGGATGCTGAAGGAACCCAAGTGTAGAAATGATTGAAATGATAAAAATGTTTTTGTAGAACTCCATTTACTCTATTTCAACAAATATGTGTCCTAGATGGGACAACTCTATGCCAAAGACAATACTTACCAAGTTATAAAATTTTACAAATTCTCTAATTAATAGTGATAACTTACATGATATAATTGGAGTCATTATAGATTGCAAAAGTATTTTTTCTACAAATCATTAGCTATGTTGTACTCTTACCTTCTTCCTTTGATTTCAGAATGTATTAAGTAACAATGTGGATGTAAACATTTGCCAAAATTCAGTAGTCTTTGGGTGTGTGTAAAAAATCCTTATAATTAAAATCAAATGATCTATGTACTCAGTAATATATACCTCACACAATAACTGGATATCTATGTACAGAATTTCAGTGGATTTCCCTGGAGTTTTTAGGGTTCATATCTCAATGGAAGCCATATGTTGCCCTGATTGCACTTTACAGAAAGAAGGCAAAGAATTTTTATTACATTCCTAGGCAAATTTGTATACAAATTCACCTACTACTAATTGGATAATTCAATGTACTCAGAACAAACTATGCAAAACTCATTTGTGCAATATAGGTAAGTTATAAAGTCCAGTCCATTATTCTTCAGGTTGCCACATTGGACCATCAGAATCAGCACCAGATGAAGCCTGTTAAAATGCAAATTCTCAGCCCTCCTTTCCAAACTTGTTGAAATTGCTTCTTGGTGGTGCACCAGTAATCTGCATTTTTCACAATACTTCGTGATTCTTTGTGTACTGTAAAGTTTAAAAAATCTCTTATAGACTTGTAAGTGTATTCTTTGATTCCATAAATAAAACTATGGTCTCATTTTGCATCCAATTTTAAAAGGAAATATATTTTAGGTAAATCTTCTGTGCTATATTTGAGTAGCACCACTGGAAATTATGGCTATCTTTCAGGAATATGCAAAACAATGTAAATCATTTGTTAAGGCAAATCAATAATTATAATCAAATTATTTAAAAATTAATATTTCTTCTTTGTCAGGAGATTTCTTTTTTTTTTTTGAGTTGGAGTCTCACTCTGTCATCCAGACTGGAGTGCAGTGGCCGCTCCCGGCCACTGCAGCCTCGACCTGCTGGGCTCCGGCGATCCTTCCGCCTCAGCGTTCCATGTAGCCAGAATTACAGGCATGCGCTACCACGCCCGACTGATTTTTTGATTTATTGTAGAGATGAGGTCTCGCTGCCCAGGCGGGTCTCGAACCCTGGGGCTCAGGCAATTCATTCACCTCAGCCTCCCGAAGGCGCGGGATTACAGGCTGAGCCACCGAGCCCGGCTTGTCATGGGATTTCTAAGCATTTCTAAGATTCATAGCCTTTTCTCATGTGAAAAACAAATTTAATATCTTGTACATTCTCAATGAAAAGGGGACAGATAGAGAGGGTTCAGTAAATATTGACCTATGTTTGATGAACTTCACAGCAACTTGGATGGCCTTAGAGGCTATAATAATGAGTGATCTATAGCAGAAACAAAGAACCAAGTATCACATGTTCTCACTCATTTGCAGACCTTGAACAACCATCATAATACTTTAAGAAAAGCTTTGGTAGTAGTGGGAAACTGCCAGGGGAGAGGGACACATCTCTTCAACCAGGACACCTGCATAATGAACATTTGTATACCTAACCCTGAATTGTACCCACACATTTAAAATTAAAAGTTTTAAAAAATCAGCTTTTTTAGAAATTAAAAAAACGTAAACCCAATTTAAATTATTTGGGAAGTGCAAAATAATGTTTTTTTCTTCGGTATTTCCTTTTCTCTTTCTCCTTTACTTTCTTTCCTCTTTATTTCTTCACTAACTTTTTATAATAGTAGGATTTTCTCTAGTACATCTATGGCATTCATGTTCTAGTGTATAAATAGGACAACTAACTCTCCCAAAGCACTACCAATCAACAAATTATCAGGTAAGAAGAAGTGATAGATGTAAACATACACATTGAAAAACTACAATTAAATGCAACTCATCTATACTTTTTTGTTGGAACATGAAAACAGAGGGATAATTCTACTGATCAGTTTCTGCTTCCTCAAATGAGAAAGTGTGGGGATTATATGTGACAGGTGGAGACAAGCATAGTGAACTATAAACACAGGCATGCCCTTCCTGGGTTAATTAAGGTGTCACACTTCAGGAAGAGTAAGTCATTTTAGAAGGGTGATGGACTGGAATATGTCTTCATGTTTAACAAGTAAGTTTAACTAATATCTTATTCTCTTGAACCAATATCAAGTTCTTTGAAAATTCCAGGGCCTTTTGTGTACAAGGGAAACATCAACAAAGACCTACTGCTATGTCACAGGAGTTTTAATACATTGGTTGTTTAAGGATGTAACCTACGAATGCGTATTCATAGTGATATTTATGCAGGAATTTTCCCCTATTTCTTCTTCTCTGAATTTTCTCTTCTCCGCTTCCTTCTCCCTCTTCTTCAACCTTTTCTTCCCACTCCTAGTCCTGCACATCCTCCTTATTCTTCATTACCCTTGATAAAATCAGGGAACAGAAATCCATGGTGTTTATTTATTTGAACACAAAAAATTTATGTTATATTTCTGTTTGAATTACTAAAATGAAAAATACCACTATTGACAAATATGAAATAGCATATGGTTCTCTACTAGATAAGATAGACTCTCCTTCATTCTGACTAAAGATAAGCTTTCTTCCTGTTCTTAACGAACTTACTGAATAATTTCTGAATCCAACAAGGTGAAAGGCTACAACAGATAGAGAAATCTAATTACATGAATCTAAATTTAGGATAAGAACGTTCACACTGAAGCTGCAGATCAATAAGCTTCTTATCTGCTTATTGATTTTATCAAAACTTTGAGATCATACAAGGAAGATTTGTAGAGTCATAAGAGAATAGGCTGAGGGCAGATATCTAGTATGAGGGAGAGAAGAGAAAGCCCATTCAAGTATCAGAGGTGGAAGAGAATAGCAGAAGAAAAAGGTACTTCTACACAGATTTAATACTGAAAAAGTCAAGGCAATGAAATATTAGAACTGAAATCCAAACATAAACTAATGTGGCAGTGGACACGGTGGTAACTTACTTTCTTAAATTAACTTTTAAAAATTCAGGTATTATAATAATAGTTGAAACTTGACTAATGAGAACATTTAAAAATC
Organism: Cephalopachus bancanus; assembly: GCA_027257055.1. Classification (NCBI taxonomy): domain Eukaryota; kingdom Metazoa; phylum Chordata; class Mammalia; order Primates; family Tarsiidae; genus Cephalopachus; species Cephalopachus bancanus. The sequence continues at coordinate 854,017 of JAPVLO010000030.1, read as the reverse complement.
AACATACAAATAAAAATTGCTCCAATGTAAACATTAATTTTTGTCATTATACTCTTAAGGATAATAATTTTTACTAAATAAATCCTTTAAAGAATATTGATACTACATGTTATTTTCCCAAGATATAATGTCAGCATGTTATCAATATATAACCAAGATATAATGTCAGCATGTTATCAATATAAAAAATTCATTGAGGTGATTTTCATTGTTTTCTATTTTCATTTATTATTATTATTAATTACTTTATTTCAAGAACTTTCATGGTTAAAGTAGTTTTTGGTTACATGAATGATTTGCACAGTGGCAAAGAAGTGTTTGCCTTAAGTGTCCCCATCAACCAATTAGTGTACATTGAACTAAGGTAATCTTTCAATCTTCAGTCCTCCACATTTCCCTTTCTAAGGCTCCAGTGTCCATTTTACCATTCTATATGCCTATTCAGATCCATATAACATAGTTTCTGAGTTATTTTACTTAGAAAAATGGCCTCTAGTTTCTTCCAAGTTGCAACAAAAGACATTATTTTGTTCTTTTTTTCTGGCTGAATTGTCCATGGCATTAGAAAATGCATTTAGAAAGATTAACTTCTAGGCAAATAATTTTTGACTAAAACCCTCAAAGCAAATACAACTAAAACAAAAATAAGTAAACAGGACTTAATTAAATTAAAAAGCTTCTGCATAGCAAAAGAAATAATAATCAAAGCTTCTGCATAGCAAAAGAAATAGTAATCTACAGATTGGTAGAAGATATTTGCAAACTATACATGAGACAAAGGGCAATATCCAAAATCAACAAAGAACCCAAACAAATCAGCAAGAAAGAAAGCAAAAAAGTTCATTAAAAAGTGGGAAAATGACATGAATAGACATCTCTCAAAAGAGATTAATGACTAACATATGAAAAAATGCTTACCATCACTAATCGTCAGGGAAATGCAAATTAAAACCACAGTGAGATACCTCTTACACCAGTACAAATGCCCATTAAAAAAAAAAATCAAAGAAACAGTTAATGCTGGTGTGGATGTGAAGAAAAGGGCATGCTTACATATTTTGATTGAAGTGTAAATTAGTACAACTCCCTGGAAATTGGTATAGAGATTTCTCAAAGAAATAAAAGAAATCTACCATTTAATCCAGGAATCCCACTACTAAGTATCTATTTCAAGGAACAGAGATCATTATGTTAAAAAAGACACTTGCACTCACATGCTCACTGCAGCAAAACCCACAATGACAAAAATGTGGAATCAACCTACATGCCCATCAAGCAATTAGCAGACAAAGGAAATGTGGTATGTATACACTTATGGATTACTATTCAGCCACCAAAAAGAATAAAACAATGTTGTGCAGCAACTTGTGGAATTGGAGAACGTCATCCTAAGTGAACTAACTCAGGAACAGACAACCAAACACTGCATATTTTAACTTGTAAGTGGGAGTTAAACTAAGGATCTTCAAAGGCATGCAGAATAATACAATGAACACTGGAGACTCAAGGGGGAGAGGGGAAAGGGTGAAGGGATGAAAAATCACCTATGAGGTATAATACACACAGGCGGGGGTACTGGGTACACATAAAGCCCAAATTTCTTTACCACTATACAATGTAATCATATAACAAAAAACTATGTGTACCTCCTAAAGCTATTGAAATAAAGAAAAAAATTTTAGTCTTCTTCATGTAAGACTCAGAGTGTTACAATAATTAATTATGCAATTATGGCTACAGTTTTGTTTAGCTTATTGATTTAAGATGAGATGCCCAAATGTGTTGGATTTCATTTTAGCACCTATGCCTCCTTTGTACTAAAAGTATATGAAATGATAGTTTATTAATAAATATCAATGTTATTTAATAAAAAAGAAAGAACATCTTAATATTTTAAAACCTTCTAAGAATAAGGAAGAAAATGCAAAAGAAAGAACAATTAGACAATATATTTGAAAACATGAGAATCATCTCAATGATCAAGATTTCAGAGAGTGAATTAGAAGTTTAGTAAGATCTCTTTTCTAGCTGGAACCATGGAAGGTGCCAAAGAGAAGAAAAAGAAGATTCCTGCTGTGCCAGAAACTCTTAAGAAAAAGTGAAGGAATTTCGCAGAGCTGAAGATCAAACACCTGAGGAAGAAGTTTACTCCCAAAATGCTTCAAAAGGTGAAAAAGAAGCTTATCTATGAAAAAGCTAAGCACTATCACAAAGAATATAGGCAGATGTACAGAACTGAGATTCGAATGGCCAGGATGGTAAGAAAAGCTGGCAACTTCTATGGACCTACAGCACCCAAATTGGCATTTGTCATCAGGATCAGAGGTATCAGTGGTGTGAGCCTAAGGGTATGGAAGGAGTTGCAGCTTCTTCGTCTTTGTCAGATCTTCAACGGAACCTTTGCTAAGCCCAACAAGGCTTCGATTAACATGCTGAGGATTGTAGAACCATGCATTACATGGGAGTACTAAAACCTGAAGTCAGTAAACGAACTAACCTTCAAGTGTGGTTTGGCAAAATTAAGAAGCGAATTACCTTGACAGTTAATGGTTTGATTGCTTGATCTCTTGGTAAATATGGCATTACCTGCATGGAGGATCTGATTCACGAGATCTCAACTGTTGGAAAACATTTCAAAGAAGCAAATAACTTCCTCTGGCCTTTTAAATTATCCTCTCCGTGAGGTGGCATGAAGAAAAAAAGACCACCCATTTTGTAGAAGGTGGAGATGCTGGCAACAGGGAAGACCAGATCAACAGGTTTATTAGAAGGATGAACTAAGGTGTCTGTCGTGATTATTTTTGTTAACTGGTGAGTTTATAAACAATGCCAGCTTTCAAATGAAAAAAAAAAAGAAATTTAGTAAGACAGATTAATTTAGTGATAAGTAAGAATGAGAAGTTTAACAACAGGTGCTGGCATGGCTGTGGAGAAAAGGGAATGCTTCCACACTGTCACCAGGAATGTAAGCTAGTTCAACCTTTGTGGGCAGCAGTGAGGGATTTTCTCAAAAAACTAGCAATTGAGCCTCCATGTGATTCAGCTATCCCTCTCCTGGGTATATATCCAAAGGAAAGTAAAATACTCTACAAAAAGGACACCTGCACACATGATTATTGCAGCTATTTTCATAACAGCAAAAACATAGACCCAGATGCCCCTCTAAAGTGGACTGAATAAAGAAAATGTGGTACATACACACAGTGAAATATTGTGCAGCCATAAAGAAGGATAAAATCATGACCTTTGCAGCAACATGAATTCAGCCAAGGGTCATAACAGTAGGTGAACAATCACAAAAACAAAAAACTGAATACCACATGTTCTCACTCACCAGCAGGCCCTGACCACTGACCACAAAAGCATAAGGGTGGAATTAGCAGATGCTGGACACTGCTAAGGGAGGAAGGGTGTTTTTGTTTTGGTTTTTGATTTAGTGACATTTTTATCCATGTGGCAACACACTAGACATATGGTCCACTATCGGAGGAGAGTCAATTAGAAGCCCAAACTTCAATCCAGCATTCCTTCTTGATAAAAATCTGCAAACACCTAGGCATAAAAGGAACATACCTCAAAATGGTAAGCGCCATTTACGATAAATCCACAGCCAGTATACTTCTAAATGGACAGAAACTGGGAATATTTTCCCTGAAAACTGGAACAAGACAAGGCTGTCCACTCTCACCCTTTTTGTTCAACATTGTGTTGGAAGTCCTAGCTAGAACAATTAGACAAGAGAAAGAAATCAGGAGTATCCAAACAGGAAAAGAGGAAGTGAAGTTATTCCTTTTTACTAATGATATGATCCTATACTTCAAAAATTCAAGATAATCCGTCAAAACCCTGTTTTCACTGATAAAACATATTGCCAAAGTCTCAGGATACAAAATAAATGTGCAAAAGACAGTTGCATTCTTATACACCAACAATAGGTAGGCAGAGAATCAAACAAAAAGCACAACTCCATTTACAATAGCAACAACAAAAAATATGAAATACCTCGACATTTTCCTAACCAGAGAAGAGAAATAACTTTACAATAAAAACTACAAAATGCTGCTCAAAGAACCCAAGAAGATACAAACAAATGGAAAAATATTCCATGCTCATGAATAGGAAGAATCAACATTGTTAAGATGTCCATCCTGCCAAAGGAAATCTACAGATTGAACGAGATACCCATTAAATTACCAGCATCCTTCTTCTCAGACCTGGAAATGACAATACGGAAATCATATGGAAACATAAATGACCACAATCAGCCAAAATAATCCTTAGCAAAATAAACTTTACTATAAGGCTACAATGATCAAACAACTTGATATTGGTGCAAGAATGGCATAAGAACCAATGGAACAGGATAGAGATTCTGGAAGTAAAACCTTAATTTCTCAACCAACTCATCTTTGACAAATCCTCCAGCAACAACCACTGGGGAGAGGAGAACCTATTCAATAAATAGTGCTGGGAAAACTGGTTGACCGTATGTGAAGATTGAAGCAGGATCCCTATCTATCACCATACACAAAAATCAACTCTAAATAGATCAAAGAACTAAATGTAAACCCTCAAACAGTAAGAACCTTAGAAAATTCAGGAGACACCCCTTTGGAAATTGGCAATGGCAACCAATTCCTGATCAAAACCCCAAGTGCCAATGCCATAATAGATAAGATAGACAAGTGAGACTTCATCAAACTGAAAAGCAAAGCAAAAGTAACCATCAGGAGAGCAGAGAGACAGCCCACAGAATGGGAAAAAATATATGCCAACTGTATATCTAATAAAGGCCCAATATCCAAGATTTAAAAGGAACTCAAATGTGCTGAAAGGGAAAAACAACCCCATTACAAAGTGGGCAAAAGACATGGATAGTTAAGAGGTACAGGCAGCCAACAGACATATTAAAAAGTGCTCAGTCTCACTAATCATCAGAACCACATGGAGAAACCTCCTAACCCCAATAAGAATGGCCATCATTAATAAAACAAACAACAACAGATGCTGGCGAGAATGAGGAGAAAAAAGAATTCTTCTACACTGCAGGTGGGAATGCAAACTAGTGTAACTTCTTTGGAAAACAGGGTGGAAACTTCTTTTTTTTAAATTTATTTTATTTTAAAGATGTGGGGTACAATTCAGGGTTAGGTATACAAACGTTGATTATGCAGGTAACCTAGTTGATGAGGTGTGCCCCTTCCTCTCCTAGCAGTTTCCCTCAACTGCCAATCCCACCCCTCCTCAGCAGTTTCCCACTACTGCCAATCCCTTTCTTATAGTACTATGATAATTGATTAAGGTCCGCTTATGAGTGAGAACATATGTTCCTCCATTCTTTGTTTCTGTGATAGATCACTGAGTATGATCGATTCTAAATCCATCCAAGTTGCTGCGAAGTCCATATGTTTGTCCTTATTTATGGCTGCATAATAGTCCATTGTGTATATATACCACAGTTTTTTTTTTTTAAACATACAAAGGTAAATTTAACATTTTTGCACTTTCAGATTATACATGGCACAGTAAGTAGTTGAAAAGTGTAAACAAATGTAAAGATGAAGTATTAAATTGTAACAGTATAAAATTAGCTGTGGTACACACTGTCGCATTTAGTAATTTTTTTTAAATCAATATTTTTTATTATGGTTTTGTGGGGTACAGTTAAGGATTAGGTGTACAATTACGTTTCATTCAGGCACCTTGTTGATAAGAGGTGTTTTCCCATCCCCAGACAGATATTTGCTACTGTTAATCCCATCCTCCTTCCCCCCCCATAGTTTCCCAGTACCGTCAGTCATTTTCTTATAGTATTACATTGGATGTTCAAGGTCCATTATATGAGTGAGAACATGTGATACTCGGATCTTTGTTTCTGTGAGAGGTCACTCAGTACAGTTTTTTAAATCCAGTTCAGCTTCGATGGGCAGCATGGTTGGTTCCATCTTTTTGCTATTGTGAATAGAATTGCAACAAGCATTCATGTGCAGGTATCCTTTTTGTAGAATGATTTGAGTTCTTCCAGGTATATTCCCAATAGAGGAATTGCTGGGTCATATGCAGTGTGGAAATTTCTAAAAGAACTAGATATTGACCTTCCATCTGACCCAACAATCCTCCTACTGGGAATATACCTGGAGGAACTCAAATCATTCTTCAAAAAAGATACTTGCACACACATGTTTATTGCAGCACTATTTACAATAGCAAAAACATGGAACCAACCGGGATATTCATCAAAACTAGACTGGATAGGAGCAACCCCTTTGGGTTCCCTCCCACTGTGGGAGCTTTTCTGTCCTCTCAATAAATCCTGCTTTCTTTAAAAAAATAAAAATAAAAATAAACTAGACTGGATTTAAAAAATGTGGTACATATACACGATGGATATTACAAAGCCATGAAATGAAGAAGGACAAATGAAGGGCAACTTGGATGGATTTAGAGTCCACCATACTCATGATCTATCACAGAAACAAAGAACAGTGTACCACATGTTCTCACTCGTAAGCAGACCCTGAACATTTACCATGATACTATAAGAAAGAGATTGACAGTAGCGCGATACTGCAGGGGTGGGGTAATAACACAACATCAGTAAGGGTACCTGATCTCAAACCAGGTAAAGTGGGGACCAAAGGGAGGCTCAAACTTGACCTGTTTAATGTTCACTTGTATACCTAATCTTGAATTGTACCCCACATCTTTAAAATAAAAAAGCTGTAATTTGCATGCAATTTAACTCTGTAATAAATCCTCACTTGTGCCATACAACTCTAAAATAAAATAAAAAAAAGAACGAGAAGTTTAAAATGTTTATACAAAGTGGACTCAATTTTTTCTGGTACAAAATGGGTTGACTATTGAGTAAGATAAGTTGGATGTTTCATAAAATGAATGAGATATTTGACATTTTATTGGACTGAAAGAACGTGAGATATAGAACAAAATACAGGGGAAATATTTGCCAAGCAATGCTGCATTTTGCATTTAGAAAATGTAGGATAAACGTTTTTCTGTAGATATAAATTTTCCTGGTAGAGCTGCTGTGTGAGAAAAGTTAAAAATTTCCAGAAGTCAGATTTAACAAGTAGAGTTACTGAAATGCAGAATTCACAAACTTGTTTGAGATATTGAAAATATGTATTGAATAATAAATATGAAGTCCTGGGATATAATAAAATATAATAAAATATGGAATAAATAGATAGTGTAAAATGAAATAAAATAAGGATTAAACAGATGAAAATATTGAGAACCTACAGTTTTCTGTAAGTCCAAATTACAGGTAACTATGCTTCAATCATTGACTCAATTTCAAAATATACATCAAAATATATTTTTCTTCAAGGGCATCTTTCTCAATAAGACTTCCCCTATAGAGCTTTAATTATCGCATACTCCTTTTTTGTGATCTAATTTATTCTGATTCATTTCCTGCTTTCTCTATTAATGCTGATCTCCTTGACATTTCCCAGATACAACAAACATATCTCTACCAGTGTGCACTTGCTATTTTTTCTGCCTGAAAATTTTGCTACCAAAGCTAATTCTCATACTTAATTCATATATTTTATAAAATGATATGAAGCCTATGAACAGAGGCTATTCTTCACGATTCTATTTAAATTACCTTACGCCTCAGCTCTGCCTTATACTTCTTAAACACACTGATCATTGCCTGAGTTTTATATATTCATTTTTTGCTTCTTGTCTACATCTCCCAACTATATGTAAACTTTGTGAAGGCAGGGCTTGTGTCTCTCTTGTTGTTTGTGCAGCACCTAGGACAGTGCCTGATAGTTAGTGTCGTTCAAATATATTTTATAATGAAAGTCATTGCTGATACCACCAAGTGCCTGCCTATAGCTGTGGAGTGACATGGAGGTTATCTTTTGGCCTATAGGGAATGAGATAAGAAAAGCGAGCATCTTGGAGGCTTACGAAATGTGCTGTGGCAAAGGGAAGTAAAAGCGTATCAAATGTTAGAATAAATAGGTCTGACAAATTAGCTGAGGTTGAGGACCGTACGTTTGTAAGATATAAAATATGACAGACTCAATTAGCAATAACCAATTTCAAAGGATCTCTGATATAAAGTTCTTCAGTCGGTGCTTCTTAAGCTGGGAAAGGAACTGATGAAAGGGATTACTCTGTAAATATAAAATATAGAAATAAAGAGCATATACATAGGAAGGAACTTGGAATTTATTGCTTTTCAAAAAAAGATTGGATTTCTTTTATTCAGAAATAGAAATAAAAGCAGCTAGTGAACTTGAAAACACAACTATGTAATCAAATATCAACTAGGAAGACAGGTATTCTGAAACAAAGAGAAGACAATCAATCATGGTGTTTCTTTATCAGCATTGCTTTTTGAAAATTCTGCCAAAATGTGGTGGTAGTGTGAATTGGTAGGAGTGCTGAGAATACACCTGTAGAAGTTGGATTTTCCAGTCAAGCCTGTACAGAAAAATAAAATAAGAGATTATCTTTACAATTTTTTGCTTCTATAAATACATTTAAATTCTGGCCAGGTGCAGAGTAGCTATTTATAGATAATTTTAGTTAATGTTCTGCAGTGCTGAAAATAGAAGCTGACCTAGGGTGAACTAAATATTTGTTAAATGGCATCTGAATTAATTCCAATTATCATCTAGCATATGCAATATGCAATTGAAATTACAACTGAGTTTTTCTGTCATTATTCTATTTTATTCTTTCATTTAAATATAGCACACACATTTCATTTATATTTGTTTCCCCAAAATAATATTTTTAATATATTCAACTTTGATTAAATGTCATCACCTATTACCTAATGCCTAGAACTTCAACTTTAGACTTTCTTTTTCCATGTCATAAATTGGCAACAGATAATTAAATTGGGATAAAATCTCCAACAGCACTGAAAAGCAATTGACTTTTATGCCCTATATCAAAACTAAAATTTAGAGCAATCCTCTTTGGTCTCCAAAAGTTTTCTTTATTTTGTTTTGAAACATTTAATGTTTCATAGAATTTGAAGCATTTAATGTTGTGTATAAATAAAAAACAAAAAAATAAATTGATAAATTTTCATATTTTCTTGCTGATATTTTATTAATGATTCCTATCACGATTGCTCATTAGAGTTATTTAGAGCGAAATTTCTCACTTATATCATTTCATGAATCATTCAGAAAAATTATTAAAATGCAGATTCTGATTCACTTGTTCTGGATGTGGCTTCAAAATGTGAATTTCTCACAGGCTCCCAGATAGTGCTTGTGCAACTGCTCCTAAGAATATAGTTTAGAAGACAAAAGTTTTAAACAACATCCAGAGACACAGTTAGTGGCAGGGCAGCCTGCAGTCACCACCATACACCATTCTGATCAAGGAATTTTTTTGTAGTATATCTTTTAATATCTCTATGAAGAGAATAAGTCTTATTACAATACCTATTGTATTAATTTTAAAATGGAGGTTTTGAGAGGATCAGCCATAGTTCAAGGACATGCAACCGGTAGTTGTCAGGGCCAGAATGCAAACACAGGGATTCTCTTTCCCTTGTCAAGCCTCTCAAGCACAGTAGGACAGAAGCAGTCTCTCAGAAACGTTTACATAAATTCATACACTTCAGAGGCTACATTTCTTAAATTGGGGCTGCTGTTGGTTTGATGGGTGGCTTTTGTTTTCTTCTTTCAACTGTAGGCATTCATACTTCTAGAAATTAAGAAAGGTCGCTAGTACCAGCTTACCTCTATAATCACGTTGGTTATGAAGAAACATTTTAACCAAATGGATTGGGATTGGGAATAGGATTGGGAATGGGATTGGGAATGGGATTGGGAGCGGGATAAGGAAAGATATTGGGATTGGGAATGGGATTGGGAATGGGATTGGGAGCTGGATAAGGAATGGGATTGGGACTGGGATTGGGAACGGGAATGGGATTGGGGCCGGGATAAAGAAAGAAATTGGGATTGGGATTGGGAATGGGACTGGGAAATATATAGATAGAACTTGGTGGATTTTGTCGATACGGTAAAAATCGAGGGTAATCTCTCTGTATACACACAAAAAGAGAGAGAAAATTGCAGAGAATTGAGACAATGACAGTGCAATTGTTTCACAAATATTTTCATTAAAAACGTCCATTGTTAAAGTTGTTAGTACCTTATATATATCACATCACTGTGACTTTTTTATACTTTTATTTAGATTTTTCTCTTTTTGGTAAGAAGGCTGGTTAAAAGAAGATTAAAATTTTAAGCTTTACTCTTTCTTTGTTTCTGGACAGTTTGTGGTTTTATAATACACAAGAGATCACTAATTATAGGCAATCTCTCCAAATGAGGTTTACATCTTCTTAATTATTATGGGGAGGAGAAATTTACTGGTTCCAATTCAGGTGAAATTTCTTCATCTTACTCTTTTAGTGAGTTTATTGTTTATAAAAATTCCTACCTTCTTTATTACTCTCTTCTTTAGGCAACCCAAATAGCCTCCAACTTTCCTTCTGCATCTTTTTATTTGGTGACATTTTTACCCATGTATTCATTCCATTAGAATAATTTTTGAAACTCTACCACATTAACATTTACAAGTCAAAATAATGAGACATAGAGGATAAATACATTAAGAATTATGTTAGAGAAATATAACTTTCTAACTTATTTACATAATCTAATGACTTTATGATCTTCAAAAAATCTGAATGTGGAAGCATCACATTGCATGTGTAATTAAAAGTCACTATGTTACATTATGCTTATATTATACTTAAGATAATTAAAACTTGAACTATTCCTTAGGAAACAGTACAATTATTTTCCAGACCAAGATACTTAAGTTATCAGAGAATAATTGACTCCTTCAAGGTGGCATTATGGGTTTCCATCTAAATGCTATTAGCACACAAAGCATTTGGAACTTTTCTCAGGGTATCATATATAAATGAAATCAATATGCTTTTTGCCAATTGATAATATACACATATTTTATTTCATTTTATATTTTATGTTTTTATTTTAAAGATATGGTGTAAAATTCAGTATTAGTTATACAAGTGGTCATCATACGGGTAAAGATTGGCCTCTCTTTAATCCCCACTTTGCCTGGTTTGAGATCAGGTAACCTTACTGATGTGATGTACTCCCGCCCCATCCCAGCAGTATCCTGCTACTGCCAATCCCTTTCTTACATTATTATGATTAATGTTCAGGGTCCACTTGTGAGTGAGAACATGTGGTACTCTGTTCTTTGTTTCTTAATACACACATATTTTAAAGATAAATTTTGATACTGCTAGGAGATTGCATACTCAGTAGAAGAAAACTTGTTTGGAGTGCACATCATTATTGAAAGAATACTTACTCTGTAATACCCACGAGGCCTCTGTAAAAAATAAAGAAAAGATTAAAAATTTGATACCAGTTAGATTATCAAGTTTTCTAGTGAATGAACGTGTCTTACCTCTTCAGATGATGAATCAGTTCTCTAGGAAAAAAAATGAGAGGATAGTTAATATCTTAATATTATCATTCAAAAATAGGCATAATAATACACTTAACAGCCACAATTATGACTAAACAGAATGGAGGGAGACTCTTGGGTAGATGATACAAAACTAGTTACTTTTGTTTCATGACATCTTTAGCATGAGTGAAGGATAGATTTTCTTCCATAGTGTTTTGTGCTACATTTAAACATCAACGCACCTTAGTTTATATGTACTTTTTTTATTAATGGAAGGCAAACGGTATCATTGTTAATTAGAGAGTAAAAATTGGAAAGTGAGACTTTGAATTTGTTTTTTATATGAATATGTTTCGAATAGCTTAAAATCTAACATACAAATTCTTGATTTGCTGATATAGATCAGCTTTATGTTTTTCTCTCTTTTAGATGTTTATTTATTCTACTTCTATCCATTTATAACAAAATAATATGATAAACTATGATCTCATACCCAGTTACTTTTCTTGAAACAACTATTAGGATTTAGTGGATAAGTTGAGGTATTTTTATGCTTCGTGAGTAACTTCCTAGTAACTTCATAGAAAGAAGAGGAGGAAAAAGAGAAGAAGAAAAGGTAGAGAAAAAGAAAGAGATCCAGAGAAGTCAAGTGCTTTACCTAGCAACAATCAGTAGTAAATGACAATATAAGCTTGGAACTCATGGTATTAGATAGACCTAGAAATTATTTTACGGAAAAAAATAAGCAACTTTACTTTAGAAAGGCTAAAATAATTATGCTAATCTTAATAGCTAAGTTGTACAAAAAATGACTTGCAAATTCTTTTTTTTTTTTTGAGTTTAAGTCTCACTCCATCACCCAGACGGGAATGCAGTGGCACACTCACAGCTATCTCAGCATCTACCTGCTGGGTTCTGGCAATCCTTCTACCTCAACCTTCCAAGTAGTCAGAACTACAGGCATGTGCTACCATGTATGGCTAATTTTTTGTTTTATTGTAGAGATGAAGTCTCACCAATTTGCCCGAGCTGTTCTCAAACATGTGGGCTTAGGTAATCCCCTCACCTCAGCCTCCCAAAGTGCTGGGATCACAGGCTTGAACCACTGTGCCTAGTTATAAATTCTCTCTCTCTCTTTTTTTCACACTTTAAGACTTGGGTTTCCATTTAAATACACCTCATGAAGAGGAAGGAAGGGAGGGAGGAAAGTACATAAATACACATCAGCCTTTCTTTAGACTTGTACCTTCAGACAGTCTAGAACTTTATATATTTAAAGACATTTTTATCAGCTCTCAATCCCACAATTTATGAATGTCTTCTCATTTTCTTATTTTATATTAAACAAAATTGTATTTGATTGTCCTTGAGTGCATACCATGTTTATTCTAAATTTTTAAAGAACTTATATTGGCTAATACAAGGAAAATACATGTGGAGATATTAAAACATTTAAAGAGTTAGTAACATAAAAGCAAATATAGGCCAGAACACAGGAAATAAAAGCAACTCTTGGGATAGGTATTGAGAACATATTAAAATTTTTCTGATATACTTACAATCATGGAAACCATGAGAGCCAAGACAAAGGCAAAAACAAAAAACTTCATATTTGACTGAGTCCTGTAAAAGAACATGTGAAAAATTAGTGACACATCTTTTCCTTCCATAACATTTTTGCTCATCACACTATGCTCCAAAACATTGTGAGATATACTACAGATAAAAAGACAACCGAAACCCTTTGACTGACATCAGAAGACTTAAAAAATTGTAGGGTACATTGATAAGTAAACATGAGTGTTCTGATATGAAAGTACTAATGTGCTAGAGAAACACACAATGGACATATTAGACCAAGAGAATGAGCATATAAACGTGAAGAAGAAGGTGAAACTTAGTTGCATTATCAGAAATAAGTAAGAAAGATGTTGGGAGACTGCAAAGAAATGAGACAGAAAGTGAATACCATTTTGAAAGTGCATACAGTTCAGCATTAGGGACAAGAAAAGTCGAGACAGAATGACCACTTATGTTGCTGGGACTTTGCAGGGGCCTTAGATAATGGTAATTAAAGTACAGTCTAAAGAGACGTTTAAAAGGTAGAATTACAAGTAATGGGACTGGCTTGATTATAAAGTCAGTGAAAATGAGCAAGCATCTGTCTTGAGAATTGCCTGGGTGGCATAACCCTGAAATTAAAACATGAATGATATTGTGTAGAGAAAAATCAAATTAAAAAGAAGATACAGGGAAAAATTTGCAGTTTCTTTAAGAAATTGAAGTGGTAAAAATTATTTAGTATTTCACATAATCTTATTCAAAATTAACCTAATATGGGTTTCTGATATGTTTTATAATTATTTATATGCAAGTGTACCCAATTTCTTTGCTGTTAAAAAAAGTATAGTGGATTATTAGTTCTAAATTACAGTTATCTAAAAATATTCACTGGAAAATAAAATTGCCACAAGACTTTGAAATATGTGGTATTTTTACCCGTTAATGACAAACTGTAAGGTAGTTCATTAACAGGTAATGGTTTTTTATTTTTCTGATTGCTTTTTATGTCACTTGTGATAGAACAATACCATAACTTTTTAAATCTACTTATAAAAGAAAACTATTCTTATAATTAACTCTAAGTCTCTAACACATAATGCAAAACTCATTATTTATGGTATTTGTTTTATTCCTTAATGTTCATTTGGCCTCATTGATTTAAACTGAGACTTCCACAAAAATTATATACTTGAAGTTTTTCTATTTTCTAGTACATTAGTCTAACTATCAGTCATTTTATGATACAAAAAGTGTGATCATTTTAGGGTTGTTATGCCTGTAAATTTCACTGAAAATACAGGATTAAAATAAGCTAATAAGACAGTGGTTCTTCTACCAACATAGGTAAATTATATATATATATTCACATATGTCTACATACTGGTTTTAGGGAAATATTTCCTAAAGAACACAATGATAAAATTTGGAATAGCAAAATCTTTCTTTTCTGCCACTTCACAAACAAATAGAAATGACATAAATAACATAAATTGGTAAGAAAGAGAAGTCTAACTGTGATATGGTATTAATTCTGCAGAATAACAGAACTGTTTTAAATGATGAAAAGGACAATAAATAAGAAAAAATGCTTACTGATGGGAATAAAGTAAATTTCAAAAAGTTATTTGAACCTTTGGAACAATACATATATGAGAAAAAATAAAATTTATGCTATTTTTAATAAAAATTTAACCTCAACTTTCACTTAAATGTAAAAGTAATAGTTAAGAAAGTAGATATCTGATATCAAGACAAAAAAAGGCTTCTAGGAAGTCCCACCAGTAGAGAAGATGGAATACATCTCTTCCACATTGGCCATCATTTACTTACTACTGTGATTGTTGATGTCAGTTCACAGGAATTGAGATCCTGAACTCACCTTTACATCCTGACACAGGTTCAACATCACTTTCTTCCTATGTTTCTTTAGACATAATTATTAATAAATAATATATTTTTAATAAATTATTTTAGATGACTTTTAATAAGCAAAAGATTAGACTAAGATGCCCTATTAGAATGCACATGAATGTATTACCTTTTACCCAAATGAGACTCAAGAGTCAGTGAAGCTGAAGTTCCAAGATGATGTGGTTCCCTGGAGGGCTGATGTATTTAAACACACTGAAGTCCCCCATTTTTTTCCTAAATAATGTCAATTGTGAGATCATATTCTAGAAACTGAAAATAGTGCCCAAAATCTGTCTCTACATATTCTAAGAATAAACTTAACAAGGTGATTTTACAATAGAAGATTGTGAGGAAAAAGTAACCAGGAAATATGAACGCATTACATGTTAAGCTAAATGTTAGTCTAGGTATGAATGAATAGACAGCAGGAAAGGGATGCTGGAGGAATTCAAGCATAGAAGTGATTGAAATGATAAAAATGCTTTTCTAGAACACCATCTACTCTATTTAAACAGAGAGGTGTTCTGAGGTGGAATAACTCCATGCCAAAAGATAATACTTAATCATACTATACCATTTTACTAGTTCTCTAATAAACACTGAACTGAAGCCTCAAGAGAAGAAGTGCTCCCCTGGAGAACTGATGCCCCAATTTGCTTTTCTAAAAAACATTGGTCAGGGGATCATATTAAGGAAACTGAAAATAATGCCCCAAATCCGTCTCCAAAATTCTAACAATAAACTTAACAAGGTGAGTAAATAAGGTAAACTTGATGACATCATAAAATAACTCCAGTCAGGATGACCATTATCAATAACTCAAAAAATAACAGATGCTGGGGAGAATGCAGGGAAAAGAGAACACTTCTGTACTGTTGGTGGGAGTGTAAACTAGTACAACCTCTGTGGAAAACAGTTTAGCAATTCCTAAAAGGTCTAAAAATTGACCTTCCACAAGGCCCCACAATCCCCCTACTGGGAATATACCCAGTGTAACTCATATCACTCTACAAAAAAGATACTTGCAAAGACATGTTTATTGCAACATTATTCACAATAGCAAAAACATAGAACCAACTGTGCTGCCTATTGGAAAAAGGACTGGATTTTTAAAATGTGGTATATATACACAATAGAATATTATGCAGCCCTAAAGAAGGACAAAATAATAAACTTCACAGCAACATGGATGGATTTAGAGTCTATAATACTGAGTGATCTGTCACAGAAGCAAAGAACTGAGTATCACATGTTCTCACTCATAAATGGACCTTGAACAGCTAACATAGTACTATAAAAAAGGATTGTCAGTAGTGGGAAATTGCCGGATATGGGGAGTGGGATTGGCAGTAGTGGGATTCTGCTTGGGGGGCGGGCAGCACACCTCATCAACAAGGATACCTGCATAATGAATATTTGTATGCCTAACCCTGAAATGTACCCTACATCTTTAAAATTAAAAATTAAAAAAATTGGAGTCATTATTTATTTCAAATGATTTTTCTATACATCATCATTTATATTGTTCCTTTATTTTTTTCCAATTTAGAAATATTAGAAATATGACAGAAAATATAATATTCTACATTAAAATATCTCCAGTCATAAAGTGGATATAAACAGTTGCCCAAATCAGAGTACCTTTTACATATTATATGATAATTTTTATTTTCTGAGATCTGACAATTAAGTTTGTGAACTTGCTACCGTGTGCTTACATTGGCAGCATTGTACAGACAACTCGGTAAGGTTTCATAACCTTGGTATGTCAGTGTCTTCACATTTGTGTTTGTGTCAACATGTGACTATGTCTTGCTGAGTGGCATTCATTATTGTTGTTGCATGTTTTTGTGTGCTATTCCAAGAATGTAGGAGCTTGAATTAAAGCAACAAACATATATTAAATTTCTTGTTAAAGTGGCAAGAGTGGAAGTGAAATCAGGGACATTTAGCCCAAGTTTATGGGAATAATGCCATGATGAAAATGGCAGTGTGCAAATGCATTAAATGGTTTTCTGAGGAAAGAGAAGGCATCACTGATGAACAGAGTTCAGGATGGCCAGTAATGACCAAAACTGATGAAAACATTGCAAAAATTCATCAAATTATGTGTCAAAATCACTGGCTGACTGTGAGAAGCATAGGAGACCAAATAAACATTGATAGAGAAACAGGAAAATCTTAACTGAATATCTTGGCATGAGAAAGCGGTGTGCAAAAATGGTCCTTAAGGAGTTCTTGCATCACAACAATGCACCAGCTCACACAACACAGTCTGTGAGGGAATTTTTAGCCAGTAAAAAATAACTGTATTGGAACACCATCCCTACTCATCTGATCTGAGTGCCAATGACTTTTTTCTTTACCCAAAGATAAAGGAAATATTGAAGATATTTGGATAATATTCAGGACATCAAGGGTAATATGACAACAGTTCTGACAGCCATTCCAGAAAAAGAGTTCCAAGATCGCTTTGACGGGTGGACTAGGTGTTGGCATTGGTGCATACCTTCCCAAGGGGAGTACTTCGAGGGTTACCATAGTGATATTCAGAAATGAGGTACATAACACTTTTCCTAGGATGAATTCATGAACTTGTCAGACTTAGTAAAGCCAAATTACCCTATGAATTAATACTCTGTCTCTGATCTAGTAACTAGATATTTGTGTTTAGAAATTCAATTGACTTCTCTGGAGTTTTTAAGGGCTCATATTTCACAATGAAAAACATGTGTTTACATGATTACACTAAACAGAAAATAAAGCATTTTCACGGATTTCCTGAGCAAATTTGTATAAAAATTCACCTACTTGCTGCTGGTTGAATAATCCAACTATATATCAGAAAATCATTTGTAAAGCTTAGATGAATTATATAGCCTAATGCCTTGTTCCTCAGAGAGTGGTACATGGGACTATCAGAATTAGTATGACCAGGAGCCTGAATGCAAATTCTTAGTTTCCCTGTTTAAACTTGCAGAATCAGAATCTTAGATGTGCACCAGAAATCTTAGAGATGCACATAATCTCTAGGCTATTCTGTTGCAGAACTTCAGATTCAGGCTCATGCACCCTAGGCTTCACTGGAGTCAAACACTGAGACACTGCTTTGAGATAGAGAAAGGTTTATACAATTGCACCAAAGTGAAAAGGCAGGAGAAAAAGATCTCTTCAATCAATCTTAACAAAAAGATGAAGCGGGAAGTTTTTATGCAGCTAGGAAGTAAGAGAGGAGAGTTTTACTGTCCTGAGAAAAAAGTTCAGTCTCAGATAATACCTTGAGCAACCAGACTTCTGGGCTTCAGCAGCTGGCCACAATGTTCTTAAGGCATTAATTCCTCCCTTTAAAGGCGTTCGTTCCTTCTACAAATTTTTTTGTGACCTTGAAGTTTTCTCCTCTGGCTTGACAAGGAAACAGAATATCAGTAGCTTATAATTATATTTTGGGGACAGGTGATAGTGGGCAAAAAGTGAGTGGTTAACAAGTGGAAGCAGGCAAGGGCTTAATCAAAATTTTCATTATTATAGTCACTAAAAATACTGGGGTACTGAAATCTCAGGGGACCCAATTACAATTATTTGTGTACTGTAAAGTTTGATAAACTACATAATAGACAGTTCGATGCACTGTTTTTGGACTTGATCTCATCAATAAAACTTATGTTTAATTTTGTGTCAGGTATTCTAAGGAAATATTTATTAGGCAAGTCTTTCATGTTATATATGAACAATCCCATAAAAAATTATGGCCACTGTCTGGGTAATACACAAAACAATATACATTTTTATTAAAGCAAATAAGTCATTCAAATTAAGCATAAATTATTCTTGTTCTTTTGTCATGGGATTTCTAAGCATTTTAGATTCATGACCTCTCTTCAAAGGCAAAACAAATCCAGTCTCTGTGCATTCTCAATGGAAAAGAGACATATGGGTTCAGTAACAATTAAACTACGTCTGATTTTTTAAAAATCAACTCTGCTTCAGTTATTTGTGAATGTCTTTTATTCTTCTCTTTCTCCTCTACATTTTCCCCTCTTTATTTCTCCACTAGTTCATTTAACCAATGATATTAGCACTGATCTAGAAGATCTATGATATTCATTTTCTGGTGCACAAATAGCAAAGTAATGTTCGAGACGTGCTACCAAACAACAAACTACAAGGTAAGAAAAAAAATGATAGATGCAAACATACATATTTAAAAACTACAATTAAATAGCATACCTATACTTTATGTTGGAACACCAAAATGTAGGTACAATTCCACTGATCATTTTTGGCTTCCTCAGTTAGGAAGTATGGGGATTATGTATGACAGGTGGAAACAAACACAGTGGAGTGACCTTCTGGGGTAGTTAAGGTATCATTCGCAGTAACAGTAGGTCATTGTAGAATGTTAATGGCCCAGAACATGTCCTAACATTTTATAATTAAGTAGAACAGATATCTTATTCTTTCTCATGAAACACCCAACTCTTTAAGAATACCATGGCCTTTTGTTTACAGGGGAAACATCAACAAAGTGCTACTGCTGTATCAAAGACGTGGCATTAATTGGTAACAAGGATGAAATGCATGAATGGGTACTGATAGTGATATTTATGCTGCATTTCCCCTCCTCTTCTTGTTTCTCCTTCCTTTTACTCTGTTTCTCCTACAATGAAATGTGGAACAGTTTATGACAAAAATTCCTGTTTATTTACTTAACTTAAACATCTTTTGTTTCTGTTTGAATTACTAAAACAAAAGATATTGCTATTGGCAAATATTGAGCAGCATATGACTGTCTACTGGATAAGATTGAAGTTTCATTTTTACTCTTACTATGCTTAGTGTATAATTTGTGGAACAGATGAAGTTAAAGGCTTCTCTAGATAGAGTAACCTAAGAGAAAGCTAATTATACAAATTGAAATTTGGAATGAGAAGGTCCATACTGGAGCTGCATATTATGGATTTATCAACTTATTGATTGCAATCAAAACTGTAAAAATAAAAGTGATCTTACAGAAAAGATTTGTAAAGGCAGAAGAAAATAGACTGAGGCCAGATAGCCTAGTTAACACTGATGCAGTATGTGAGACTAAATACTCATACAAAGTCCTTGAAAACTCTGAGAAGAAAAGGAATTGCAAAAGAAAAAACAATGTTCAGGCAATTTGTGTGTTGTGGAAACATAGAGGATAAAGTTTCAGAAAGCAAGCCTTAATCACCATGAGGAGTCGCTGCAGTAAACTTGGAGATGGCTTAATTTTTAAAAACTAATACTTTCTTAGCTGGAAGGGGTTACAAAAATATTTGAGAAAAGGAAGTGATTAAAGGAATGGTTACATCAATTTTGTCTATAAAAATGAAAAATACAAATATAGAGAATACACATAAGGATGTACTTGAAATATATTGCTTGTAGAAAAGAATGGAATTCTATTAATCAGAAAAAGCAGTGAAAACGGTTTAACAGTTTGAAATTCAACTATCTAATCAAACATCAGTTAGAAAGGTAAATATCACAAAACAGAAAATAATGTGAAGTAAGTGTCCTTCTAAAAGAAAGCTAATTAAAAAAACAAGGTTGGTTTAACTCTTTATTCAAGAGAAAACTATCATCTAAGTGTACTGAACGCTTTCTCTCTAAACATCAGAACAAGACAAAGATGGTCACTCTTACTCAACATAATATTGGAAGTACTAGCCAGAAAAATTAGGCAAGAGAAAGGCATACAAATATAATAAAATAAAAGGCATACACATTGAAAAGGAGGAAGTCAAATTGTCCTTGTTTGCAGATGCCATGATCTTATACAGAGAAAATTCTAAAACCTCCACCAAAAAAACCTCTTGGAACTGATAAACAAATTCAGTAAAACTCTAGGATGCAAAATCAAACATAAAAAAATCAGTAGCATTTAAATAAGCTGACAACTAGTGAAAAAAATAAACCAAGAAAGCAATTCCGTTTACAATAACTACTTAAAAAATTAGAAATAAATTTAGGCAAGAAGGTGACAGATCTCTATTAAAAAACTACAAAACATTTATGAAAGAGATTGAAGAGAACATACACACAAAAATGGAAAGACATCCCATGCTTATGGATTGGAAGAATTAGTATTACTAAATGATCATACTAACAAAATTGATTTAAAGATTCAATGCAATCTTTATCAAAATACCAATTTTTTTTACATAAAGAGAAAAACACAACCCTCAAATTCATATGGAATAACACAACATCCTGAATATCAAAAGTAATCCTGAAAAACAGCAAAGCTGAGGGTATCATACTACCTGGCTTCAGAGTATACAACGAAGCTATAGTAACCAAAATAACATGTTACTGACAAAACAGACAAATAGAACAATGGGGGCAGAGTAGAGAGCCCAGAAGTAAATTCATAGATTTATAGTCAACTAATTTTAGACAAAGAAGCCATGAACATTCATTAGAGGAAGGACATCTCTTTAATAAATAGTAGGGGAAAACTGGATATCCACATGCAAAAGAATGAAACTAGACCCCCATTTCTTACCACATAAAAAATCGAATAAAAATGGAACATAGGCTTACATATAAGAACCAAAACTATGAAACTACTGATGCTTTAGAACAGAGGTCTGAGCAAAGATTTATGGATAAGATTTTAAAAGTACAGGCAGCAAAAGCAAAAGTAGATAAATAAGATTACATAAAATGAAAAACTTCTCATGTTAAAATAAAAAAAAAATCAACAAAGTGAAGAGACATCAGAAGAATGGGAGAAAATATTTGCAAATTGTTCACCTGACAAGAAATTAATATCCAGAATATACTAGGAGTTCAGACAACTCAAGAACAAAAAATAAAAACAAACAAGCAAACAAATAAACTGATTTTAAAATGAACAAATAAGCTGAAAATACACCTCTCAAAAGAAGACGTACAAATCAATAGCAAGTGTATTTTTTAAAAAATGCTCATCACAAATCATTAGGGAAATGCATTTCAAAATCGCAGTGAGATATCCTCTCATGCCAGTTAGAATGATTATTATCAAAAAGACAAAAATAATAAATCCTTGTGAGGATACAGAGAAAAGGGAATTCTTATGCATTGTTGATGGGAATATAAATTAATACAGTCATTATGGACAACAATATGAAGGTTTCCCCCAAAAAACTAAAAATAGAATTACCATATGATCCAGCAATTCCACTACTGGGAATATATTTTAAAAATCATGATGTTAAAGAGATACCTGCACCCCACGTTTATTTTAGCACTATTCTCAAAAAGCAAGACAGAATCAGCCTGTGTTCATCAACAAGTGAATGAATAAAGTGTGGTATGCATTCAAAATGGAATACTATTCAGCTATAAAAAATGAAATCCTTTCAATTTTGGCTACATGGTTGAACTTGGAGGACATTATGTTATATAAAATAAGGCAGACACAGAAAGACAAATACTGCATGGTATCACTCATTTACAGAAGCTAAAAAAGTTGATCTCATTAGAAGTAGAGAGTAGACTAGTGGCTACTAGAGCCTGGAAAGGGTAGGAAGGAGAAAGGTGATAGCCAGAGGTTGGTTATCAAATATAAAATTATCTAGGTAGAAGACATAAGTTACGGTGTTTTTTAGCCTTGTAAGGCAATTACAATTAACAGCAACTTATTGTATATTTTCAAAAGGCTAGAAGAGAGGATTTATTTATTTGTTTTTCCATCTGAAGCCAGTTTCTTTCTCAGGAGCAACGAGATTTTAAAAAAATTTTTATTTTAAAGATGGATACAATTCAGGGTTAGGTATATAAATGGTCCTTGTACAGGTAAAGTTTGGGCCTCACTTTGGTTCCCACCTCTCCTGGTTTGAGATCAGGTATCCTTATTGATGAAGTGTGTCCCCTCCCTCCCCTGACAGTTTCCCACTACTGCCAATCCCTTTCTTATAGTATTATGATAATTGTTCAGGATACGCTTATAAGTGAGAACATGTGGTACTCAATTATTTGCTTCTGTGATAGAGGATTTAGAATTTTCCCAATAGAAATAAAAATACATTTTTGAAGTGATGAATATGCAAATTACCCTGATTTGGTCATTACGCACTGTATACAATTAATCGTATTGCAATATCACACTGTACCCCATAAATTTGTACAATTATTGTGTCAATAAAAGTAATAATAAAAGCAAAAAATAGTAACAGAGAGAACATGAAAAAAAGATTTAGGGAAGAGAGACAGAGTGATGCAAGCTTTTAAAATTTCCTTTCTGATTGCATGTATTTTCTCAGCAAAGAAGAAACAAGAAGCAAGGTCTTTCACTGCTGGATGTAAAGAAGAGGTATTGTTGCTTTAACTATTAAAAAATGGAAGCAAATATATAATATGACTATGTGTTCTCTTTAAAAATCACAATATGTAAATAACCTTCAATTTAATGTGAGAATAATGGTCATGGTTGAATGTTTGTTCTCAGCTACTTTTTTTTTTCAGTTTTCATAAAGGTCTATTTCATTTGGTGAGTAGCGCATTTAACAGTTAAATGCATTTAAATAATGTATAGGTGACTGCACAACTGCAGCATTGGTAACTAGATAACCAATTTAACTAGAAACCAGCTAACAAGTAACCGTCTAAATATTTAAAATACAGCTCTTGTTTAGATCGTCTTTTGTTTCATCTTTCTTGAGGGAAAAAAAGCCTGCTGGTCACAATGGAAATATATTAAGACCAAATCTTCCGATATCCATTCCCAAATGTTCTCTTCAGCTGGATTAAGCCTCCAACTCCAGGGCAAGCCCAAGTTTGTGACCACCAGCATTAATGCTCTTCCCGTCTACCAGAGCAGACAATGTAAGCTTCACACCAGGCCTCAGAGTCTGAGTGTAGCCTACTCCAATTAAACTAGAGTTGTTGACTTTTGCAGAAATGGAAGCAGTGGGATCCAACTGGTATTTAGCTGCAATGCCAAAACGAGTGCAGTTGGTACCCGATGTCCAAGCAAGGTTTACTGAAGTGTCAAGATCTTCACGTACTTTCTGATAAATTGATCCTTCAAATTCTGTCCCATCATTGACATTAGTGTTCAGCTGGAAGTCCCCAGTCCTGTAGCCCACTGCAAAGTTATTCCTGGTCAGCTTTGATTTGGCATTGTCAAAGGTCATCTGGTACCCAGCAAGCCAGCCCTCATAACCAAAGACAGCTGAACCATGGAATGCACGTCCAGCAAAATCAAAGTCAACATCACAACCAAGGTTGATGCATTCCCTCTTGTAAGAGGACTTGATTTTACCACTTTTCTTTCCTGTATTTGGTGAGTAGGTAGTATCAAATGTCAGTTTCAAACCTTGACAAATCTGGTCTTCGATCGCGATTTCTGTTCCCAGAGTGTTATCAGTATTCCGTTTTTCTGTGAAAGTCAGACCATACTTACACCATTTATATTTGGTCTCCAAGGTCCCAGTAACTTTACCAGAGGAGCCAGATGTTGCGAATTCCACACCCCTGCATGACTTTGTTTTCACATCCAGTTTCACCAACCCAAAACCAACTCCTTTGTTGAAAATATCTCTGGCAGCTTTGCCAAGGTCAGCATATGATGGAAGAATACACATTGGCCGCACCCAAGTCTGTCCGTAGGTCGCCATGGCGAGGCCGCGGGCAGAGGTGATCTGGTGGTCTCCTGAGGGAGGGCCGCCGCCGCCGCTCGGCTCGCTGGTGCTGGGGCTGCAGCTGCCGCGGCTGGAGGGCGGTCTGTTCTCAGCTACTTTCAAAGGACAGAAGGTACAGTCTGTAATCCCAGCAGGTAGACTTTGGGTCAACCTAGGAGATAATTAAGTTAAGGCAATACTTTAAAGTTAGAGATAAGTAAGGAATGTGAGCATATTTTCAAGAATGTGATAATAATGATTACCATGAAAATCAAAGTGGGAAAAGAAGACTACATACACATAATGTTTTAAAGGGTAATCAACAGTTGATAAGATAATGGGAAGGTCTTGGGATCAAATACATTTTATTTGGGATATTAAAGGAGATTTTTGGTATAGAAGAGTAGAAAGGATAATTTTAAGATTTCAGAATGATGAAATGTCTTATATGACACAATTAGTTATTTGTCACTTCCTATTTATGATCTGCTTATTAGCAAGAACCATGCCTTCGTCTTTGTATAATTGTGTGACATTTTGTATCATCTAGCACAATCTGGGATATGGTTGCTTCCCCGGGAACATTAGAATTTTCTCAAGATATTTTTGGTTCTAAAGGATGGGTGGTTAGTACTAATGGCATCTTAGGGGTAGAGGCTAGAAATGCTGCAAGACATACTGTAATGGAAAGGACAGCCCTCACAATAAGGAATTATTCTGCCTAAAATGCCAATAGTGCCAAAGTTTTTTTTAAAAAAATCCCTGGTTTAGCATATAGTATGTGCTCTATAAAGGTATTCTGAACTTGAGTGAAATTTTATGATTATATCTAAAGTAATAACAATCAATATCTAATGAAAAATGTGTTCTATGAATCAGTGTTATGGGCTTTATTCTTTCATAACATCAGCATAGAGACTATTTTTCTTATTCTATGGTTCTTGCTTATCTTTATTAATTAATTTCAATGCTTTTCAGAGAATGTCATTTTATTTTATTCAAATAATTTTATTGAAGAAATGAAATTATCTATACAAGAAATTAGTTAATTATATATTACATTGTTTTTAAATTTGAATCATTATATAAATCCACATTATTCATTCCCCACAATATATGTATTTTGGTGAAGTTATCAAAGAGCATCCTGAATATTACTCAAGAGACAGAGGCTTCTAATACCAGATCTATCTCTAAATTGCAGTAGAATCTTGAGCATATAGTGCAATTTTTTGTTCAAAATTTTCTCTTCTCTAAAATATCCTTGGATATTACATGGATAATATGTGTGTTTCTTCCCATTCTTATTTCCTAAATATTTGTTATCCTTTCTATTTTGCTCTGCATCCTGTGATCATGTCTATTCACTCTTTTTTTTTTTTCTTGAGTTGGAGTCTCACTCGGTCGCCCAGACTGGAGTGCAGTGGCCGCTCCCGGCCACCGCAGCCTCGCCTGCTGGGCTCCGGCGATCCTTCCGCCTCAGCCTTCCCAGTAGCAGGAATTACAGGCATGCGCTACCATGCCCGGCTGATTTTTTGATTTATTGTAGAGATGAGGTCTCACTGCCCAGGCGGGTCTCGAACCCGCGGGCTCAGGCAATCCACTCACCTCAGCCTCCCAAAGGCACGGGATTACAGGCTGAGCCACCGAGCCCGGCAGTCTACTCACTCTTTTAAGGCATTCTTTACATGGCTTCAGCTATTACCTTTACAACACACCTAAATCTCATGCTTACTTATCTCAGATTTGTTACCCAATATAGTAAAGATCTTGGCTGAACAAAGTGTGTTAATGTTAGTGACAAAGAGTCCTGGAACACCTTACATTGATCATATCTTGCTCCTAATTCAGGGCTGTCTTATAAAATGTCACTGGTGCAATTCTCATTTTACTCTCTGAAAGTTGCGATCTTAAATTGTTAATTGTGAAAACCTGGGTTACCCCACATAGCCCCTTGCTTCTTATTTGTCATTGTGTTCTGATGCTTACCTGGCCTCTAATACCTGGCTTTATCTTAAAACTCTGGCTTTTCCATTTCTGCTTAGACATGCCTTTTACTCTAGTGCTTTCCTTAATCATGGCTTTGCCTACTTTCAGGTCCAATCAAGTCTGTAAGTACCATGATTAATATGATTAAAAATTGCTCACCTCTCTTGGAGGCTTTGTTCTGTCTTTTTAAGCTTCTTTTCTATGTTTTTAATAGTTTTGGTTAATTCCATATTTTGATCCTCAAGCTCTGAGATTCTTTCTTCTGCTTGGTTAATTCTGCTTTCCATGTTTTATCAATTTGTTATTTATTTCTTTCACTGAATTCTTTATTGCTGTTATCTCAGTTATCAACTCCTTCATTCTTCCTTCTTGTCTTTCCTCATTTCTATTTAGTCTCTCTATTAATATCTTGATATTTGGGTTTGTGGCCAGTCAGGATGACCATCATCAATAACTCAAAAAACAACAGATTCCAGAGAGGATGCAGGAAAAGGGAACACTTCTACACTTTTGGTGGATTGTAAACTAGTGCAACCTCTGTGGAAAATAGTTTGGAGATTCCTAAAAGACCTAAAAATCAACCATCCATATGACCTCACAATCCCCCTACTTGGAATATACCCGGAGGAACACAAATCACTCTGTGAAAAATATACCTGCACACCCATGTTTATCACAGCATTATTTACAATAGCAAAAACATGGAACCAACCATGCTGCCCATTGGAAGAGGACTGAATTTTAAAAATGTGGTGTACATACACAATTGAATATTACACAGTCATAAAGAAGGAAAAATGGGCAGCACGGTTGGCTCCATGTTTTTGCTATTGTAAATAATGCTGTGATAAACATGGGTGTGCAGGTATATTTTTCACAGAGTGATTTGTGTTCCTCCGGGTATATTTCCAAGTAGGGGGATTGTGAGGTCATATGGATGGTTGATTTTTAGGTCTTTTAGGAATCTCCAAACTGTTTTCAGGAACTTGGATGGACTTAGAGTCTATAATAGTGAGGGATCTATCACAGAAACAAAGACCTGAGTATCACTTGTTCTCACTCATAAGTGAACCTTGAACAATTATATTATTATAAGAAAGGAATTGACAGTAGTTGGAAACTCTCGGGGTAGAGGGGACAGGATTGGCAGTAGTGGGAAACTGCCAGGGGAGGGAGAGCACACCTCATCTACAAGGGTATCTGCATAATGAACATCTGTATACCTAACTCTGCATTGTACCCCACATCTTCAAAATAAAAGATTTTTTTAAAATGGTGAGACTCCCAAGGAAATACTGTATTTATTTCACAATATATAAAACATTTTGCAGAGAAAATAAAGATGAATATGTTGAATGGGTAGGGCAGTCTTTCTTTGTATTCTTTTTCTTAGAAATTGTACTTTGTTGCCTATGGTATTGGCAACCCAGAGCTAACACACAAAGTCAACATAGACTTACTACTGGGTAGCTGCAGGCTTTCCTAGTTGGACTAAGCACATTGGAGTCATTTCATTACTTCTTTTTCTGACTTCCTCCTGGCTCAGTATGAACACAGAATGAATTCAGCTGAACAACTCAAATATATAACAGACATTAACCTGTTTTTTCTGAGCAAAATAAAATATATGGGACAACCAGAAGTGTTTCCCTCATTTGTAGAGCTACCATAATATAAATGCAAGGTATATTATTTAAAAAATAATTAATTAGACCTATACTCTGCTTGTTTACTTTAGTAAAACATCTATTTGTGTTTAATATCTGAATATATCTATTACAAGCAGTGAATAGAAGATCATCATAAGAATGAGTAACATCCCAAAAAATAACATGCTGGAGAGGATGCGGTAAAAACAGAACATTTTACACTGTTGGCAGGAGTGTAATCTAGTACAGCCTCTGTGGGAAACAGTGTGGCAATTCTTAAAAGATCTAAAAATTGACTTTTCATATGACCCGGCAATCCCCCTACTGAGAATATACCCAGAAGAACTCAAATCACCCTATAGAAAAGATACCTGCACACATGTATTTATTGCAGCATAGTTCACAATAGCAAGAACATGGAACAAAACGTGTTGCCTATCAAAGAGGACTGAATTTAAAAAATGTGGTACATATATACGATGGAATATTATATCCATAAAGGACAAAATTATGAACTTCACAGCAAATTGGATGAAACCAGAGTCTATAATACTCAGTGTTCTATCACAGAAACAAAAAAACTGATTATCATATGTCCTCACTCATAAGTGGATCTGGAATAACTATCATACTATTATAAGAAAAGGATTGTCAATAGCAAGAAACTGCGGGGTTGTGGGTAGGCGGGATTGACAGTAGTGGGAATCTGCCTGGGGAAGCGAGGGACACATCTCATCAACAAGGGTACCTACATAATGAACATTTGTATACCTAACCCTGAATTGTACCCCACATCTTTGAAATAAAAATATTAAGAGTAAAGAAAAAAGAATGAGTAGCATACAACAGTCAACCAAGTACTTTTATGAACATCAATCACCAAAGAGGCAAATAAATTTAGAGACTATTTTGTAAAAGAGCACAAATCAAGTACTTTAAGGCCTACCTCAGCCAAAGTGGCCAGACTCTGCTTCTTTCTGGGATTTAGTTTCCTCTCTTGCCTCCATCTTCTGTACTTTTGTGAACTTTAGTTACAAATATTTACCCATGATTGGGCCAGGGAGGGTAGGGTATGAGCTCAAACCTGGACTATCTCATTTCAATAAATCAATTCCTATATCATTTATTCTCTAGAAGTAGTCTTTCTCTAAATGTTATTCTCCATTCTAAAACTCCTCAATGGAGTTCTCTCTACTGACTAAAATGCATTCTTTCAAAGCACAGCATGCTTTGTGCTTCACTGTCTGACCCCTTTCTTGGTTTTTTGCTCACAACTTTATCTACTCCCTTCCATGAAATTCATGGCCCAGATTCACTACTCAGTTTAGTTGTAGACACTTGCTTTTCATTTCCAAGACTACAGTCTTCCTAGACTTTTGGCCTAGAATTTTCTGTCACTCCTTAGGTCAAATTCTTCTTTATCTGACTTCAAGATTCTTCTCAGGATGCACAGTCTCATGGAGATTTTCTTTTCCTCTCCTATCCATCAACTAAAATGGTGTAGGTATTCCTTTTCTACCTATTTCAACTAATTACAAATATATCAAAATATTCATTAAATTTTATAGCAAGTAGGTTTTCATCTCTATTTTCCCATGAAGACTTTGACCTCCTTGGAAACAGGAATTATATCTTTTATTTATTATTGCATTCTGGGCAACTAAAGAAATTCTTAAATATATGGCTATTTAGTATGAAATATATTTTCATCCGACAATCTTTGTGTCCACTTATTTTCACCATTTTGCATGCATGGCTATTCCTTGAATCTGGCCATTTTCTGAAATTTATCTTCTTTCTAATGCTGAAATTTCCACCTGGTAAAAAGCTCTGATCTTGCACTTTTTGAGATTGCTCACTCTCATTAAGGCTGTTCTTTGCTTTTCAGCTATCTCTAGTAATTCAAGCTCTTTGTATTATCCTGGTGTATTACTCAATTGCTTCCTAGCTTAACTAATATCTGATGGTTTGTCATTCTAACACAAGCACAAGTAACCCACAACCATCTTGCCATAAGAAAACAATATTTATTTAATACCATATAACTCATAGTTATTGCTTGTGAAGTTTGTTATTTATTTTTATTTTCACATTAACCAAAATTTTTTCCTTTTTCAAGATTATATATATTTAAGGGGTATGTATGCATGCATAAATGATTACTGTTGTCAAGCAAATTATCATGTCTGTCATCTTGGCTTATGGCAAGAGCACCTAGATTCTACTCTCAGAATATTTTCATGATATAATAAAATATTAATGCCTATAGTCCTCATGTTATACATTAGATATCCTAACTTATTCATTCTACATAACTGAAACTTTGTACCCTTTGACCTACATCTCTCTGTCTTCCTCCTCCAATCCCTGATAACCATCATTCTATTCTGTTTCTATGCATTTGACTTCGTAATATTCTACAGATAAGTGAGATCATGCAGTATTTTTTTTCCTGTGTCTGACTTATTTCACTCAGAAAGCCCAAAACACATATCCACCATCCTCAATGTCAGTTGAGAACCTTATCTTTCATTTCACTAGAAAATTAAGATCATTTAACTTCAACTTCTCTACTTTATACCTTAAATTATGTATTACATTTATTCATCTTCTCCTTTTCTCCTCTCTGAGGAAAACTGGTACATTTTCTATAGATCTTATTCTTTTCATTGTGACCATGATCCTACTAGAAATTACTCCATTGATTTATTTCCTCTTTCTTTCTATTGGCTTTTTTCTCGTAAGTTACAAGTTATTCTAAAAATACCTCTCTGTGTTTCTGATTGTTCACTGTACACAAAGTTACCATCTCATAGGTCTTACCTCCTTTTCTAAATTGCTCAGAAGAGCAGTACACATGTGATGCTTTCAATTACTCAAAAAGTACTTACTTAACCATTTGGAATGTATCTCAATCATCTGTGTAGTATTTTCATTCTTGATCCTGTAAGCTTTTTCTTGCAAGGCAAACAATCAAGAATAGAATTCACCCTCCTTTTCTTGATACCTGATTTTTTCTTTTCTGTATTAGTTCTTGAATAATAGTGAAAACTTGAATTTTCTTCTTAGGCAATTTATTTCTCGTTTGCCACTCTTTCCCTAGAGAAATTTCAATTTACAACTTTGAGAGGACAATTATCTTTGCAATTGTATTAATGATTCTTTCTTGAAAGATTTACAGCACAACATTTAATTCACAACACCTTCTGGACACTTTCAAACTTACCATAAACAAGATTTTACTCAGTTCCAGGCATAATCTATTTATTCATTTCCCTAATTTTTCACATTTCTCATGTTTTAATGACTAATTTGCCTTTCCATTGTCTAAGATGCCCAGCACTATCTCCCAAGTAGAGGTCATAATAATGTCTGTCTTAGACTACTCTAATAACATTATGTATTACTAGGTCATCTGAGTTATTTTCATAAAGTCATAACATCCAAGAAATTTTGCAGTTCTTCTTTCTTGTAAATCTCTAATATTTTTGTATCCATACTACACACTTGAAATTCATAGGCATCCATGATCTGACTCCATGAAGTTTCTGCAGTAGTAAATTGTACTGTTACCTTTTATGTATCCTTGGACTTTATGTAGTGCTCTTTAAGTTCCTGTATTTACTTCAGCTAAAATTCCTATCCCCTTATAATCAGCTCTCAAAATTCAGCTCATTCTTTAAGTCCTAACTAAAATAGCAACTGCTTAATGACAAGTTCCCCTGCCACACTCAGCACAGATGCCCTATTTTTCCAATCCAAGCATAATTCAATGTTGCACATTTAAGCCAAAATGCTACATTGATAGCTAAATTTTATAACAAGATCTCAGGAGGTTAAAACATGACTCTGAGACTTACATATAAATAGAATCACATGTAATTAGACAGACTTGGCTTTAAATGGTATCTTTGCCACTAACAATATAATTTTGAGCAAATTACTTAACCTTTTGATGTCTGTTTTCTCAATCTGAATATGGAGAGGAAAGCTACTTCATGATATTTTGGGAAAAATATACAAGTTAATGTCTATTGTCGTCTGGTATAAGGTTAGCACTAACCAAAAAAGCTATTATTATCATTATTATTACTATCCCTGAAATAGAAAATATTTACAAGGTAGTCTGAATGATTTATTTTTCCCAAATCAATCCTGGAAGCTAAGTAGTTTGCCTCATATGACCCTGGAAGCTAAGTAGTTTGCCTCATATGACTAAGCTATCCTCATGGACTTTTTAACCTAGTCAATTTCTTCATTTCAGCATAAAGTACTAACAACTGCTCAGGTTCACATAAAACTGTGGCTTTCATGAAGCCCTGTGTAACTCTGGTACTCACATACAATTTTCCACAACTGAGATCTTAAGGTCCCACTAGACCCTAAAGAGACCAAATTGTGTCCATAATAATATGGGGGACTGGGTCAGAGTCTTACTGTTCTCTGGTCATTACCTTTAATTATTGGACAATAGCATTTCCTGAACAGTTTATCAGCTTGTGAATTGCTCCCTTGTTACAATGCTCCCCAGAATTTCTGGGGACAGATAATGAGCAGAAATCATTTTCTAATCATTTGGTCTTCTTGGAATTGAAACTCACTATTGATTTTATCTCAAACCACAAAATTAGCATGTCATTAAATACAGTATATAAACAGCCACAGAAACAGATACACCATCATCCACCCAGCTTCACCTTCGCTTCTTCTCCACCCACCTTGAAAAAGGTAAGAATTTAAGATATAAATTTGTTGTATCTTGTAACCTTTATTTCAAAGTAGTTTGAGTTATAAAAAGAGCACAAATGCTTAAAATATAGTCCTCGAAGTAAAGGTACTTAAATTAGCGCTTAAAGTATTCTCAACACTTTGACTTAAAAAGATGAAAGTGCCTAGAAGGATTGAAAAAAAAATGCAATGACATATGGGCTTCATGAATCTAAGAAAATGTAATAACTAATTTTAATATATGTATTTCGTTAAGGCTGGTTAAAGATTTATATCAAGAGAAGAGTCACTTCTTGAATTAAATGTCTCCCAATTTGATTTGGTATAACACAGACGCAAAAAATAAATATATTTAAAATGTAGTATGGGAAAGTAAATAGATATTGAGAAAACTTTATCCAACAGGTGGTTTGTAGAGATAGCATATTAAGTCAAGAAATGGAGGGAGTAGTTTGAAGACATGCACTATTTTAAATGCTTAAAAAAATACATTTATATATATTTTTTGAGTTGGAGTCTCACTCTGTTGCCCAGGCTGGAGTGCAGTGGCACACTCAACGACCACCTCAGCATCGACTTGCTGGGCTCTGGCAATCCTTCCGCCTCATCCTTCCAAGTAGCCGGAACTATAGGCAAGTGCTACCATGCCTGGCAAATTTTTGATTTATCGTAGGGACAAGGTCTCGCCAAATTCCTGGGCTAGTGTCGAACCCTCAGGTTCAGGCAATTCACTCACCTCGGCCTCCCAAAGTGCTGGGATTAACGGCTAAGCCACTGAGCCCAGCCATAAAAATTATTTTTGAAAGGAGAGTGTATTCATCAGACTTGTCTAGAACCTAGTTATCACCTAGTTTATAACATTTCAAAATAAAATTAAGAGGCATGAAAATACAGAATTAAGTTAAAAAGCAACAAAGTGGTCTACTTTGTAAGAAGACTCTAAATGGGCAGAGAAGACTTGGAAACAAACGAAGGAAATGGATGACTTGAAAAAGAATAGCTTAGAGGCTTAGAGCATATCAGTCAGTAATTAAGTTCTGGCTTTAAAATTAGTATATAAAATGCTAACTATAAAAATACAGAAAATGCAGTGCGATCTTTCCTACATGTTTATCTTTAACAGAATGCTACTTTTTTAAAACTCTGACAATTTTTTTTAAAAAAGTAAATTTATGGAAGTCTTAGACACAATACAATTGATAAAGAATTATACAACACCCAAGAAAAAAGTATCTAGAAAAAAATATTTATTTCTCTAATAGAATTAGTTCCAGCCTTCAAATAATGGAAAGGACATTTTTCAGAGAAATTAAATTAGATATTACTTATAAAATATTTTTAGTTCAAATTTTAATTTTAAAATCTGAGAATTAAAATTGAGTGCCAAGTGATATTATGACAGAAATATTATTTTTTGAAATAAACTATAGAACATGAAAGAAAAGCTAGCCAGGGGGCCATTTTGTACATTTTGATCGAAAGTATTAACTTATATTTCACAAGAAGCAGTATGCAATGGGTGTGGAGTGGGAAAGGGACACTGACCCCTTAGGTAAATCATCGAGATACTAGTGCATACATTTTAATAAAAAGAAAAGAAGAAGTGTCGTTTTGGATCTCTAATGTCATGGGGCATAAAGGAGAAGAGTCATTATTAGCTGTGTGGAGGATGAAAACTGCACAGTCAATATAAATGGAGAGGAAACCAACCTAATAGTACAGAAAAGCATCTGGGTAGGAAACAAATAAAGAAAATGTTAAAAAAGAAATCTCAGTTTTATTGAAAATGAGGAAATATGAATAAATTAAATATTCATGGTAACTCTTTAGTGAAAAAAAGATAAAATAATATTGGATTTTTTTTTGGTACACACTTTCTTGATCAGTCGTTTCTTGAAGCTCCATCAGGGCTGAGACTAACATTTTGTTTGCTGCTGAGGACTCAGTGCCTAGACAGTGTTTGGCGATCAAAGGTGCTAAATAAATAGTTTTGGCTGGGCTCAGTGGCTCAGCCTGTAATCCCAGCACTTTGGGAGGCTGAGGTGAGTGGGTTGCCTGAACCTGAGGGTTCGAGACCCGCCTAGGCAACTTGGCGATACCTCATCTCTACAATAAATCAAAAATTAGCTGGGCATGGTAGCTCATGCCTGTAGTTACAGCTACTTGGAAGGCTGAAGTAGAAGGATCACCTGAGCCCAGCAGGTTGAGGCTGCAGTGGCCAGGAGCATGCCACTGCACTCTAATCTGGGTGACAGAGTGAGACTCCAACTCGATAAAATAAAATAAAATAAAATAAAATAAATTTGAATGGATGCATCAATTAATGAATCTTTCTGTACATATTTAAAATTATTTATATCTTTCCAAGAAAACCATACCACTGTGAATAGGATTTAACAACAACAACAAAAGAAACAAAGAATGGTGGGCAATTAAGTTTGGAATTTAATAGGTAAGAGTAGACAGCCACAGTGGATTTTGACTCTTGTATGGTAAAACTTGTTAGTACTTTTTTTCTAAACTGTAGTCATTTCAATTATACATTATATTTTTTTAAAAAGGAAAAATAACCCTACCTAACTAAGAAAAAAATATTTGATTGGGCAACTTATTATCACTCCCTATTTTCCTCATTCACAGGACTTGATAGCTGATAGCCATGAAGGTTCTCATCCTTGCCTGCCTGGTGGCTCTTGCTCTTGCAAGGGAGGTAAGTACAGAAGAAAATTCTTAAATAATTGAGGTATAGCAGACTAGCTTCTTATTTGTACAGAATAACATCACACACACACACACGCACACACACACATACACACACACACACACATATATATAATTTTTTAACTATACAAATAATGAAAAGCTTCATCAGAATTTTTTTGGCTTATCTGAAAGTCATTGATGTTTACCCATTGTCTCAACAGTTTCTTAAAGGGTCCCCAAACTGGGTCAAATGATTTCTACACAAATATGTCACTAAAGTAAAAGAAAGCAAATCACAGGTAACAAACAAAACAAGTAGAAAGAAACATGAAAACAGCAAAAATGTACACTGCACACACACAACTGCATGCATGTGTGACCTGGAGAAATATATCCTATTCCAGTGATAAAATATAAGTATTACTTTCCTTCGAACATTGTGCCTAATCCTACTATGTCTCTCCAAAGACATCCAGAGGATGGAGTACAGGCAATAATGGTAATCATAATGTATTCATAATCATAACAAAAGTGTTTAATACAAGATAAAGTACACCTTTTTATTACTCATCAAAAACTTCTTAAGATAAAAATATACCAATAAAGTGTTAGCAAATATTTAAAAAATTGAAGGAATTACCTTTCAAATCTCTTGAAAGGCATATAACATTTTTTTCTTCAAGTTTATGATAGAGATAGCTCTGCATAAAAAAAATGCAAAAATTAAGTAGAAAATATGTTTAATAATGATTGGTAGTTGAGGGAAACTGCCAGGGGAGGGAGGGACACACTTCATCAACAAGGGTTCCTTCATAATCAATGTTTGCATATCCAACCCTGAATTGTACATCACATCTTTAAAATAAAAATATTTTAATGAGTTAGCTATACAAACTAAAAAAGCATTTTAATCTTTACAGTGGGAGGAAATTAATGCATCTACTGAGGTAAGATATTTTTATTTAGAGAAAATTTACCTCATAAAACAGTAACATTCTCTGATGATCTAGAAGAATTAACTGACTGTTGATTTTTTTTTCTTTTCACAGACTGCAGAAAACCTTTCAAGTAGTGAGGTAAAACAATATTTCTTTTGGATGCAATTTCCCAATTTTAGAACAGACTATCATTCTATGATTGCATCACTTTGGTTAAGTTAATGCATCTATGTTCTGACATATAAGTTCTGCTATAAAACTTTTCTTTATACATGATTAAGAACAGAATATATTTCTGGAGAATTTAGTGTCTAGAATATTCTAAATTGGCTTGCCACTTAAAATTATCATTTTGTC
This sequence comes from Cephalopachus bancanus, assembly GCA_027257055.1. NCBI lineage: Eukaryota > Metazoa > Chordata > Mammalia > Primates > Tarsiidae > Cephalopachus > Cephalopachus bancanus. The sequence continues at coordinate 817,081 of JAPVLO010000030.1, read as the reverse complement.
TCCTCTCTCTCTCTTTTAATCTAGTCTTGTTTTCTATCTTGAACACTCTCTGCCTTGACTTCATTTACTTTAAACACTTGCTGAGAACCTTTTGTGGGTCAGAAATTGAGTGAGGGCTGTGGTACCATCTGAAACTGTAGGGATGCCCAATTGTAGTTAAGAGCTTGCAAAGTAGTGAGTAGGCAGACATGCAAAAGAACACATTTTGTAGTTTCAATATTCACTTTAATAAATGAGAAGCAGTGAGATTTAGTATAGTCCTAAATCTACAGGGAAAGTCAAGTAGATATTTATTCTTGTACCATTTTTATTGGGTGTGTCATCACCTGGCAAACAAAGAGTGCATCGATATACTTTGTCTCTTCACAAAAGTTATAGGATCCTAAGGGGAAGTGTTTATTTCTTATAATTCATTCGAAGTCTAACAAATAACAAGCAAGCTATGAATGATCAATATAATGTAGCAATGAATATTAGGGTGTATTTTCAATGAGTTTTTTTTACAATCAGATTGAGTTTAGAAATTATTTGTTGTCAGAAATTAGCATCTATTAAATGCCTCCTTTTTTAGTATGTTTACTCATTTTCTTTTCTGTCTTGACTGCTCTCATCTGACTTTATACAACAAACTTATGTAGAACAGTGTAACATATAATTTGTAGCAATTATCTTATCATTCATAATATAACACAATTAACAGTAAATGCCTTTATTTTCTGATTTATATTGCAAAGTAGTAGTTACTCATTAAAACTAAACCTTATTTTATCTTATTTTTCTGAAGGAATTTAATACATATAACAAGGTAAAACTTCCAAATTTTAAATGTACATATTTTCAAAATTCCCTATGTTTGATTTTTACACGTTAGCATTTTTTTTACATATTATTTGTGTTTTTAGCAGAAATTTGAGAAGATGAGACATGAGGAACAGCAGCAAGGAGAGGTAATTTGATCATGATGGGTATATTTCTAAAATTAGAAATATAACATATAAGAAATAGTTATAATGTATATATTTAGTCTAAAGAATGGCAATAAAATAAATGCTATGTACCCATTAACCAGTGTAAGAAAATAAACTTTGACAAAGTAAACATATTTTCTTTTTTTTAACTTTTAATTTTTTTATCTTAATTATGTGGGGTACAATTCAAGGTTAGGTATACAAATGTTCATTACGCAGGTACCCTTGTTGATGCAGGGTGCGCCTGTTTCCCCAGACAGATTCCCACTACTGCCAATCCCGCTTCTAAGACATAAATGCATTTTGAACTCATAACTGTTATCTAGAGTATAGACTAAATACCTAATCTTATTGCTGCTTTATCTGTCTTCAATGAGTGCACATTAGTAGAAACATTTTCAAGTTGGGAACTATTTTCATCTTATTATCAAGGTGGATATGGAAATGAAAGGACACACAAATGGTAAAATATCAATGTAAAATCTTTCATATTGCCTCTGTTCCCTTATGGACAGCATAAAAGTCTATAATCCATTAAACTGCGTTTATGATACTGTATTTACCTAATTGCATTATTTCAGCTTTCTTGTTTATTCATGAATTGGTTGGTGCTCACAAAATATTTTCTAAATTAAATTTAAAATTTAAGATTGATGACGCTTGAAAGAATTGAGAAAACCATTTTCTACTAAGGGAAGCAATGCTAAAAGTTGGTCAATGTTAAGTGATTCCCTGAATTTAGCCACAAATTAAGAATAATATTTTACATAAAAAAAAGCAAAACCAAAAATAAATCTTGGAGTTGTCCCTTTACATTTTAAAAAATCAATCTATCTTCATTATATTAAAACACTGTGTTCTATCAACAAACACCATGTTGAAAAGTCAACACTCTCTGACATCCAAAGTGTATATGTATGGCTATCCCACGCAACTAGCGAAAAAGAAGAAGAAGAAGAAGAAAAAAAATATATATATATATTTAGAGAGAGAGAGAGAGAGAGAGAGAAAGAGAGAGAAATTCCCAAACTGTGGTTTCATTTTGGCCTGAAAATTTACTCATGAAATGAATAGGTTAAGCAGTAATCCCTAAAAGATCATTTTACTCCTGTTTTGTCACATGACTCAAGATAATTTCTTAACCAAGTGAAAGATCTTCTTTCTCTCTTTTTACTCAATTATGGTTGTCTAAAAGAGGGAAAATTAATTTATCATGAATAGTAACTGTAGTTGAATCATGGACTCACAGATTCTTTTTCCTTCTTTCCAGGATAAAATCCACCCCTTTATCCAGGCACAGCCTCTAGGCTCTCCGTTCACCAAGTTCATCCCTTACACCGTCCTTCCACAAAACGTCCTGTCTCTTGCTCAACCTGTTTCACTGCTGCCTTTCTTTCAGTCTGAAAAAATGGAAATTCCCGAAGTTAAAGAGCCCCTATTTCTTAAGCACAAAATGATGCCCTTCCCTAAATCTCCAGCAATGTCCTTGGGTAACCCTCAAATCCAGAATCCCGCTGATCTTACAAATCTGCACCTTCTCTCTGGGCTCCAGTCCTGGATGCACCACCAGGTCCCTCAGCCTGTTCTTCAGACTCCAGTGCTTGCTCCTCAGACTCCAGTGCCTGCTCTTCAGACTCCAGTGCTTGCCCCTCAGACTCCAGTGCTTGCCCCTCAGATTCCAGTGTTTGCCCCTCAGCCTCCAGTGTTTGCCCCTCAGTCTCCAGTGTTTGCCCCTCAGACTCCAGTGCTTGCCCCTCAGACTCCAGTGCTTGCCCCTCAGACTCCAGTGCTTGCTCCTCAGACTTCAGTGCTTGCTGCTCAGCCCCTGTGGTCTCTTTCTCAACCCAAAGCCCTGTTTCCCCCCCAACAACTGGTGTCCTACGCCCAAAGAGTTATGCCAGTCCCAGCCCTTCTGCAGAACCAAGACCTTCTTCTTGACCCCGCCTACCAGTTTCTCAACCCCGTTGTTGTAAGTCCAAATTTACTTTGCTGTTTTCACTCGAGATTTGTGTGTATGTGACAGTAGATTAAGTGAGAATTATAGAATAAAATAATAGATGTACATTTCATGGATCCAAAAAGCACATAATTTAGATCAGTGGTCTTCTATGCTACCTACCTACACAATGGAATCACCCATCCGATTGTCTAGACTTATTCATAGAAATTCTGGTATAATTGTTCTGATTTTCTTTGTAGAAATAACTGAGCATTAAGGAAAAAAAATGATTGCAGGGATTCTGATTTAATGGATCTGTTGAGAATTCTGATTTAGATGAAGATTAAGGCTTAATACATAGAATTAAATGTGATAATATGATTGGGTTTGGTGGAGAAAAGTTTCTTAATTTTCTGTGGTTCCAAAGTTTTCCTTGTGTACATCTAATCCCCACATGCCTTATTTCACATCTTCTTTCTTACTGTGTGTACATATGACGGCAAAAGATTGAGACGCTTATTTAATTACTTACAGCATCCTTACATCAAATGCTCTTGCCAAAAGTGAATTGTATATTTATTTATTTCCATTTGTTTATTTTTAAGGTCTAAGAGGATTTAAAAGTTAATGCCCTCTCCTCACTTTTGGTAAGTTTCATAAGTATAGGAATCAGACTGATCATTTTTATTTTTGAGATCTTTTATTCTTCTAGAGAAGCCTAAGTTAGTGGCAAATTTTATCAATACAACTAACTTACTTATTATCAATTTATTCTCAATAGTTGACTACTATTAACTGACCTGAATTTATATCTTTTATATTTCAAATAACTTTAATTTTATTTATATACTATTAACAGATTGCAAGACTAGCTTGCTTTCAAGGACCTATATACTTATGTGTGTTTATCGTTATTTTTAGGAAAAACAGAAAGTATATTTTCTTTCACTTTTATATAAACACGCTTGGGCTTTTGTCAAACTTAGCTTCATAAACTTTGTGTTTACTTCACTTAACATTGTCTTTTAATTCATGAATTAAAATACAGTGACTCAGCTGGGCTCGGTGGCTCAGCCTGTAATCCCGCGCCTTTGGGAGGCTGAGGTGAGTGGATTGGCTGAGCCCGCGAGTTCGAGACCCGCCTGGGCAGCGAGACCTCATCTCTACAATAAATCAAAAAAATCAGCGGGGCATGGTAGCGCATGCCTGTAATTCCGGCTACTCGGAAGGCTGAGGTGGAAGGATCGCCGGAGCTCAGCAGGTGGAGGCTGCGGTGGCCGGGAGCGGCCACTGCACTCCAGTCTGGGCGACAGAGTGAGACTCCAATTCAAAAAATAAAAAATGAAAAATAAAATAAAACAAAATACAATGACTCAGTCCAGGTGTGAAGGTTACGAGAGAAAGGTTAAATTCTAAAAAACAAAGAGCCTTTTGTGATCTTGATAGAATAGACATTTCACAATTTCAAGTTCGCTGATATTCTATAGAAAGTTTCTGTGCCTCCAAGCCTCAATAGAGCGTATTTACAAAGCAATTTCTTTTGTAATGAGTTACACCAAAATTAAAAATGAAGACAGGTGAATAGTTATATTGCATAACATAAATAATTCTATATTTGCTTTCTGTTCCACAGAATTGACTGAGACTGGAAATGTGGCGTCTTTTCTATCTTTGTATCATGATACCAAAAGTGCAATATGTTTGAATGAATCTACATGGAAAAATGAAATATTATTCCATTATTTATTTTGTATATTATATGATACTTATTTAATTTGAATTTGACTCATAAACTGCTCATACTTTTCAAATTTTTATTCAACATTCAACTAGTACCATAAAAGTTCTAGAGTGAGTTAGAAATACTAAAAACATATCAAAAATATGTATAAAAACTGTTTCTGAAATTGTGCTTATTATTGTTTCTTTAACGAACTATTTCCTTTCCAGTCCTCTCAATAAACTATCCTTAAGCAAGCTCAAATAGTCCTGTCTTTATTATAATTTTTCGAACCTAATTGGCTTCTTTAATGTTGACTTTAGATTATTGTTGATATTCAAAAGAATCCTGGAAGAATGCTTTGAAATTAAACAGAATGTTTTGAATGTTAAAAGATATTAAAAAGTGAAGAAAAAGATAGGGTGATTGTATACCCCATTTGCTCTAGAAAATCTTGGTTTATGCCTATTTTCCCAGTATAATTACTGCCCCTATGCTTTTTACTTTAAAAAATATCCAACAATGGATGTTAAATTTTGTGGTCACTTTAGAAAAAGAGCTTCAGTTGTGAAATCTGAATCACAACTATGCCACATGACAGCTAAGTGAGACACTGTAAGACTTAATCTCACAAAGCTTCAATTTCCGCAACTATAAAGTAGTGCAAAGGATTTTATTGAAGTTTGATCATGTTCTAGTAATGTGATTAATGTATTGCATAACACATATTAATGAATGGCCCTACAGTCTAGTTTGTCATCCAAACTAAAACTAAAAGCTTGGGAGTCAGTGCTGATTCCTCTCTTTTGTGTTCTTTGTTTTGGGTTAGATAATGCTACTCAAATTTAATGCCCTTCTAGAACCTCAGAATATGATCTTATGAGGAAGTAGGGTCATTGCAGATATAATTGGTTAAGATTAGGTCATCCTGGAAAAGGGTGGACCCTTAATATGCTATTACTGGTACTATCATAAGAAGAGAAGAGACACAGAGACAGAAACACAAGGGAGATTGCCATGTGACAATGGAGGCAGATACCAGAGTGTTGCATCTACAAGACAAGAAATACCAAAGATTGCTGCATTATCAGAAGTTCAAATAAAGACATGAGAGATTTTCCTCTAGATTCTTTAGAAAGAGCAGGACCCTATCAACATTTTATTTTGGACTTGTACCCTTCAGAACTCATTGTTTATGATACTTTGTTACAGCAGCACTAGAATATTAATACACCCTTCAACTCCAGTTTATCAATAAGTTTACAAAAATTGGCCCAGCAAATATATATCGAATCTCTCCAGTGCTCAGTACCTTTACCATTAAGATTTTATACTTACTTGTCAGCACCATCTCTCTCTTAACTACTATAATAGCCTCCTAACTGACCTCTCACTCGCCCCTTCTATAGATATTTCTCACAAAGAAATAAGAATGATCTTTAGAAGCACAGATTCCCTCACCATTGCCTACAAGATCTTATATTATCCAACTCTGACTTCCATCATTAATCTCATGTCTTGACACTCAACACACACTCATCAAGCTCTATTATTTGAATGAGACTTCTCGGTCTTCCTTGATTATGCCAACTGTATTCCTCCGCAGAGGCTGTGGCTATAGAGGAGTAGCAAGTTTAAGAGCATGGACTCTGGAGTCAAACTTGCTAGGTTCTAATAGGAACTCTAATGTTTATTTAAATATGGCCTTGTCTAAATTACTTAATCTCTCAGTGCCTCAGTTTCCTCATCTTTAAAATGGAATAATAATATTTAGCTTTTAAAGCTGCTATGCTGACTTTTAAAAAAAATTTGTATATTGTAAAAGTAATAAAACACTATCTTAGAGATTAATTGCTACATAATTATTAGCTCTAGCCTGCAAACTACAAAAATTCAGAAAAAATAGAATAGTTAAGCTGCATAGTATTATAACCATTAAAAAAATAGTTGATTAAAATCTCCCCAAATGATATCTCCAAGCTCAGGTAGTCTCACAAGAGGATTTTACCAAACATTCAAATAATTCAAACACATGTTATACAATCTCTTTCCAAAAGTAAAAATTTTATGAAGCCAATATTATCCTATACCATAAAAAAGTCATTCATGCACACACACACACACACACACACACACACACACACACACACACACTCACACAAAGAGAGAGAGAAAGAGCCCCCAATATCTCTGTTTTAAAAATTTTTGCCACCAATATCTCTTATGAACTAAGATGCAAAATCCCTCAACAAAATGTTAGCAATTCAAATCCACTGCAGAAATACACTGCAGAGGTAAACTTGAACTGAGAATAGAACACACTCACTGAAACCCAGCTTTGATTCATATTTGAAACTCTGATTGGGTTAAATTCAGTGAATTAAGATACCAGTTGAATTTTCTTGTGGATAAATTGAGTCTTGATGACTTCCTCACAGGATACACAAAAATCGGTATAAGGCAGGTGAAGAGCTAAATGTAGAATGGTAAAAAAAATAAAACATTCAAGAGATAACATTGGAAAATAACTTTATTATTTTGGCTTAAGAAAATATGTATTTAAAATTATAAAGCACACTAAGTACATATACATTATTAATAATTTGACTTTATTAAAGAAACTACTCTTCACAGAAAACCATTAGAAGAATGAAACGACAAGCCAGATATGAGAAGAATGTATTTGCCTTACCCATAACTGCTTATATCTAAAATATATAAGTAATTGCAAATCAGTAAAAAAGACAACCAACACATTAGTGTGTAGGCTGATACAATAGTTTGAGCTAGTCATGCAGGCATATTCTAGCTATGTGACCAGCCTTATATATTAGTGACATAGGTTAAGACTATTTAAGTCTTTTAAATAAACTTGAATGGACACCTTGTTGCCCCCTCAAAAGCATATCCTAATAATCAATAAACATATGAAAAGGTGCTCAGCACTGTTAGTCCTCAGAAAAAAATGCAAATTAAACTAGCTTAAGCAGCAGGATACAACCACCAGAAGAGCAAAAATGAAAAGAATTGGCAATAAAATAAAAGTGTTTGCAAATAAAAATAAAAAATAAAAGGAATTGCAAAGCAAAATGAAACAAAGCAAAATACCAAAAATATGTAGCAACTGCTGATTTAAATATAAACTGGCACAAACACCTGGGAAAACTTTTCTTTGCTAAACACAAACATGTGACTAGTGGTCCTACTCTTAGTTAGGTATATTATGTTAAAGAAAAAAATGATTCAGTGACACTTGTTAAAGCATGCTAAGGAAGACTATTCAAAACTATGGAGATATAAGGACCTCAACAATGGGATTTTGTGTGAGAGAGATTGGGCTCAACTCCAAATACAGCCTGGTCAAGTGGGAATTTTGTAGCTAAGGAGCAGGGTGAGAGGTCCGTGGATGGAAAATTACTAAGAGGAAACACCAAAGGTCAGGAAAATTCTGGCTAAATTTACCTAACAAAATTCTGGCTGATTATAGGCCAGATTGGTCAGACATCACTGGGGGAGAATGGGGAACAAGGATCCTGATCAGACATTGGGGTAGATCAGATATCAAGGGTGATGGGTTCTTGCTAAACTGACTAAGCAGGGTTCTTTTTTATAACTGGATTTTATTTTATTTTTTTGAGTTGGAGTCTCACTCTGTCACCCAGATTGGAGTGTAATGGCCACTCCCGGCCACCGCAGCCTCGACCTGTTGAGCTCTGGCGATCCCTCTGCCTCAGCCTTCCAAGTAGCTGGAACTACAGGTGTTTAAACTGGATTTTAAAAGGAAGTGCACAGATGGCCTAGAAATTTCAAGTGTCTGTCTAATGTTAGGTCAAGCAAAGAACCTTTGTCAATGGCCAAGAGAAATGCTTATGTATGTGCAACTGAAAACATATAACCAATGTTCTCAACAGCATTATTCTTAGTACCCCAAACTAAAATCAACACAAATAGGTTTTCATGATATTTTGGATAAATAAATTGTAGAATTCACTACAACGGAATGGAATATTATACTGCAAATAACCTGGCTGATCTACTGCCTTATGAAACAACATGGATGACCTTTGCATAAATAACGTTAAATGACAGTAGCCAGAAATAAGTTACAACAGAATACAGAATCCCACTTATTAGAATTTATTAGACAGAATTTATTAGATCTATGCAAACTTCAGTTCTGGTGAAATAAATTAGACTAATGGTTATCTGAGGGAAGGTAGAATTTGATAGGAATTGCGAGTGGTGCTGTGAGGCGCTGGTGATAATCTCCTGAACTTGAGAGATGGAGACTTTGTGATAATTCATTTGTTGTGTGCATTTTCTGAATGTCTGTTTGTTGCTTTTTTAACAGTTAAATGCAAACCACCTTTAAATCTATGTGTTTCTTTCCCAGTGCCTTGCCCACCTGCTTCTTTTGCCCTGTGAGTGAGGCCTTACCGATGCAGAATTGCCTCTTCACTGCTTCTGGACTTGAATGAAATTCAATGCCTGATTTCCTCAGGACCCATGGAGAAGCTGTGAAATGCTACTGTGAAACGATTGGCAGTAGCAGGACACTGCCAGGGAAGGGGGAGGGTACATAACATCAATAAGGGTAACTGATCTCAAACCAGGAAAGGTGGGAATTCAAGGGAGGACCAAACTTTATCTGTACAATAACAAGGAGCCTGATCAGATATTGAGGTAGATCAGATATCGAGGGTGAGGAGTTCTTGCTAAACTGACAAAGCAGGGTTCTTTTTTAAAACTGGATTTTAAAAGGAAGTGCACAGATGGCCTAGCAGTTCCAATCTTTGTGTACCTAAACTTTACAATTAAAAAAAAGAAAGAAATGTACCTCTTTAGCCCACACTGGGGTGAAATTTGAAAAGTGGGAAGCAGGAGATGAGTGAGACCTTGCAGATAAATCTCTGTCTTTTTATTTTCTCTCCTCTATATTATGCAAAACTGCAGAGGTGTTGCATAGCCTGTATTAAGTACATAATAGTTACCTTAGTTTTTGATTGCGGAAAGGACTCAAACTGTTTTCACTAACAGAACAGTTTTATTACAGGCAACAGCAGGAAAATTCTATGCATTGCACGAGATGCTGAGCTCTCAGGAGCAAACTTTCTTGTCTTCCCAATGCTTGGTAGCACACAATATGCTTTATGTCCAGTTCTCAAACTAATGGAGAGCATTCAAGGCACCTCCAGACCAGGAAGCTCGAAATTGCTTGTTGTGTGAATTTATTCTTGTAATGGACTAGTTATGCAGGCAAATTCTAGCCACATGTCCAGTCTTAACCATTGAAAACCATTGCCAATCCACTCCCCCAAACCCAGATTCCATGGAAACAAAAAGTATGGTATCTGTACACATGATTATGACTTAACCATGCTGACAAGATGATGTATTAGATCTCCAAACAACTCAGAAACACATGCTTACAGAAGATCATTTATCTCTAGTTATTGAATGCCATAGTATTGGCGACGGCTCAGTAGTGTTGGAGACACCTACAGTCAATCCAGACAGTTGAGATTAACCCAAGCTATACACAGCCTTTCTGAAGAAATCATGCATGCTGATAAAGCATATCTGCTGAATGTCCTTCAACTTATTTTAGTGTCCATATTGTAATCCTGATAATATCCTGCCAAATAGTACTGCTAATAGTAATAAATATAATATAGAGGATGAGTCCATAATTTAAGAAAAGCTAAAATATTATTTTCTTAATTTAGAATTTGATTTGTGATAATACACTTTAAAGATGAAAAAATTATTTGGAAGGAACAATAGTTATTATAAATTTCTGGGTCAGGCTCCGTGGCTCAGCCTGTAATCCCAGCACTTTGGGAGGCCAAGGTGGGTGGATTGCCTGAGCCCACGGATTCAAGACCAGCCCAGGCAACTTGGTGAGATCTGTCTTTACAATAAATCAAAAAATTAGCCAGGTGTGGTAGCGCGTGCCTGTAGTTCCAGTTACTTAGAAGGCTGAGGCGGAAGAATCACCGGAGCCCAGTGGGTTGATGCTGGGGTGGCCATGAGTCTACCACTACACTCCAGCCTTGGTGACGGAATGAGACGCCAACTCAAAAATAAAAAACAAAAAAACTTTCTGAATGTTTCCTGTAAATGCACTGTGTACAGATACCATTTATTTCTATTTCTAACACAATTAAATTTAACATGATGTGATCCAACAAAGGTATTGATGCTAAAATTTGTAAAAAGTAGTTTTTAGTGTGATAAAGCATCATATTGTATTGCTTTGCCTCTTTCCTTGCCTCTATTTACATAAGGCCCACACATGTACATAATTTATTATTGCTTCCAAACAACTTTCACCAAATATTAGTAGAAACTGAAGTTGTAGAAATTTGCAAACATTTATATATAGATATATACACACACAGAAAGTAAATGAATTACAAAGTACGGTGACAAATATTGATACTTAATTTAAAGAAATAGTTCATTATGACAGAATGTGTTTTCTCTCTTACCAATTATCAATTGATTTTAAGAACTTCACAAGTCTTTGAGAAAACCAACTTGAAAACCAACCTAAACATTCTACAAGACTGTTACACTATTTTTTATACATGAGTGTATAGGACAAAATTTTATCCCCCCAAAAGATATGTTCAAGACCTAACTTAACCTCCAGTGTCTGTGAATGTGACCTTCTTTGGAAGTAGGATGTTTGTAGATATAATCATGTTAAGATGAGGTCATAATGGATTAAAGTGGGTCCTAAATCCAAAGACCGTTGTCTTTGTCTTTACAAGAATAGGGAAATTTGGATGCAGACATACACAGAGAAAAGATTGCCATGAAGGCAGCAGTTGGAATTGTGTAGCTACAATACAGAGCTATAAGAGATGTCAAGGTTTGCTGGTAGCCACCAGAAGCTAGAGAGAGCCTTCAGAGGAAGTATGGTCATGTACACATATTGATTACAGATTTCTAGCCTCCAAAACTGTGAGAAAATAAATTTCTGTTGGTTTTGGCGATCTAGTTTGTGGTATTTTGTTACAGTAGTCTCAGGAAACTAATATAATGAGGCATCCAGAATTTGTTTTAGATTTTGTTCAAAAACCAGTTGAAAATCTTGGATCAAATTATTTCACAAATCAAGAATCAAAAAAACCCTCAGCTTTATTGAAATTATTGAAAGCAAAGGTTGAAAATGGGAAGACACTGAAATTTATTCTTCAAGGGTGGAATTTTAAAAAGTGATAAAAGTTAAAATAATGTACATATTTTAATACTGAAAATCTTCAATGGTGATTTAGCGTATCTTATGCAGAAAGAAGATTTTAATGAACCTTGGTGAAATAAATGATTATATAGTTCAGACCAAGGATATCATAGTACCATGTCCCTTATCCAAAGGAAGAGGCCCTTCATACAGGAAGAACCAATTAACATTCTTTCCTCAACACATCAATACTCAGATAAATCACAGTTCAATCGCTTACTCTGGGATTACTTTTTGAACTTAAAATGACACTTAAAATGACACTTGAATGTACATATGTCCTGTCTCATCTGCAAACTAAATCAGTACAGAAAAGAATGATGGTAAAAGATGAACAAAAGGGTTAAGGCATAACTTCAAGCTCCTAAACCCAACTGTATTTTATTCTTGCAGTTTTTAGGACATGAATTAATGAATTCCTTTCTTATTTTTGTCAATTTGAGAAAACATTTATTTCTGTCATTTGAAACCATGAGATTCCTGGCGACATAGAATCAAATACCTATACATCATGTTCCATACCAATGGAGCTTTTACTGCTTATAGTTACAGAATTCAATTTTTAAAAAAAAATTTAAGCCGGGCTCGGTGGCTCAGCCTGTAATCCCGCGCCTTTGGGAGGCTGAGGTGAGTGGATTGCCTGAGCCCGAGGGTTCGAGACCCGCCTGGGCAGCGAGACCTCATCTCTACAATAAATCAAAAAATCAGCCGGGCGTGGTAGCGCATGCCTGTAATTCCGACTACTTGGAAGGCTGAGGCGGAAGGATCGCCGGAGCCCAGCAGGTCGAGGTTGCAGTGGCCGGGACTGGCCACTGCACTCCAGTCTGGGCGACAGAGTGAGACTCCAACTCAAAAAAAAAAAAAAAAAAAAATTGAGATTGAGTTTTTGAACTATACAATAATGTTTTAGTCAGTTTGGATGGCCATAGTAAAATACCATACATTGGGTGGTTTAAACAACAGAAATTTTACTCTCAGAGTTTGAGGCAGTAAAGTCCAAGATCAAAGCATTGAGAGTTTCAGTATCTGGCAAGTGTCCTCTTTTTGGTTTGTAGACTGTAACCTGTTTGCTGTATTTTTACACGGAGGAGAAAGAGATTACCTCTATAGTGTCTCTTCTTATAAAGGCACAAATTTCTCTCAGGAGGGCTCCACCTTCATAACCTAACTAGCTCCCAAAGCCCCCACATCCAAACATCATCATATTGGAGATTAGAGCTTCAACTTTTGAATTTGGGGAAGGGACACAAAGATTCAATAAAGAGCAATTAAAATGACACTTGAATTTACAAATCTGGTAAGGCTTATGAAAATTAAAAATGTAGGCTCTCAATTATTTAATTTGATATATTAAAATATATGAAAGAATTTAGAGACTCCCTAACTCCAAAATGCTTCAGAAATTCTTTCCACTATGCCTATTTTTCATAATGAAATCATGATTCCTTTGTTCATCTTAGCTAATATTAGCTGATGGTTAACTTAATTTCTCATTCGTTGTTGTTGCTTCATTATAACCAGGATTCAGCCTCAGTGTGGACTAGAAATAGGAGGAAACAAACAAACAAACAAAATCTAAAAAATGTTTCCCTTAATTTATATGAATAGTGCCTTAAGGGATGAATCTGGCCAATGAACATCAGTTCTTTAAGAAAAAGAAGGCAGCACATTTTGCATTTAGAAAATTGGACAACATTTGGAAATCGGGATTTTTATACATCAATCTACATATCTAGTTTCTCCTATAAGCCCCAATATCTGGTCATGCTTGAGTTATGCATTCCTGAATAGAAACAATAGATTTAAAGGAACATCAAAAGGGGAAGACATGCATTCTTCAGTTCACAATCAGCACCATAATTTCCCATAACTTTTTTTTCACTCATTTGTGAAATGAGGTTCTACAAGAGAGTTTTAGACATAATAAAAACGAAATATTCAGAAACACCCATACGTAGGTGCATTTAGTTATAATGAACCATCACCTCTCCATGTCTACAAAGCATGGATAACTATCCTTTTCCTTATTCTTTTTTTTGAGTTGGAGTCTCACACAGTCGCCCAGACTGGAGTGCAGAGGCCACTCCTGGCCACTGCAGCCTCGACCTGCTGGGCTCCGTCGATTCTTCCGCCTCAGCCTTTTTTTGGATTTATTGTACAGATGAGATCTCGCCAAGTTGCCCAGGCGGGTCTCGAACCCGCGGGCTCAGGCAATCCACTCAACTCAGCCTCCCAAAGGCGCGGGATTACAGGCTGAGCCACCGAGCCTGGCTACCCTATTCTTTATGAATAGTCTTTTCAGAGTCTTTTCTGCCCAAATGTAGCTGACTGAACTCTACTGAGAAACACACAGAAATTGAAATTGGTGGAGGGAGCCTAGAGTCATCAAACCAAGATGATAACAGGTAAACTCCTAAGCCATAGTGATACCTAAGTTTTTAGAGATTGAGATAATTATTGCATAAAATATAATCAGACCAGAAGTGATCTTTGTTTAAGGCTAATCATCATATCTCCAGGAAAAATTTATTGGCATCAACACCTAGGTGATTTTTGACATAGAAATATAAAAATATCATGACTAGTGAACAGAATTCTGGCTCAAGTTACCATTAGAGAAAGTGATGATCCTCCTAGTTCCCAATTTCTAAATAAGAATCAGTTTATGGATATCCCTTGAATGAAATGAAGATCAAAGTTCTGTAGGAAAGATCCAATGTAGCATCTTATTTCTAACTCTGGTCCTTGCCTTTAGCCTATATATTTTGGGGGCATTTACCTAAACAAAGAGAATCTTGGCTACTTGTTCTATTGTACCATTAATTCCTTGGAATGGAAAATGTCCCGATGACCTGGTGTTCATGATAATATTTCTTTGAATCAAGTAATAGATGGTGTTGCAACCAGAGTTTGGCTCCTTGTAAGCCCAGTAAGAGTTTAAACTGAGCAGGGCTCGGTGGCTCAACCTGTAATCCTGCGCCTTTGGGAGGCTGAGGTGAGTGGATTGCCTGAGACCGCGGGTTTGAGACCCGCCTGGGCAACTTGGCGAGACCTCATCTCTACAATAAATCAAAAAAATTAGCCGGGCGTGGTAGTGCACACCTGTAGTTCCAGCTACTTGGAAGGCTGAGGCGGGAGGATCGCCAGAGCCCAGCAGGTTGAGGCTGCGGTGGCCGGGAGCGGCCACTGCACTCCAGTGTGGGCGACAGACTCCAACTCGAAAAAAAAAAAAAAAGAGTTTAAAATGTTCATGGTAAGTTCCCAGTTTAGAGTGTGTAGCTTAAATAAATATACTTAGAAACTGACCCAATCCTCTTGTTGCCTCCCTGATGTATGCAGCAAGGAGGTAAAAAATGACTGGCTAAAAATAATTATCGCATTATTATAACAGGAGATCCCATCACATTTCCTTCTATAATAGAATAATAAATTAAAAGAAGTATTGTCTCTCTGGGGAAATTACAATGAATGCTAAAAACTGAAAGATGCAAGGGTGATGAGTCATAGTATGTTACTCTATTTCCTCATTTGGTCTTTGCAACTGTTTCTTCGAGAATGACAGTGGATTATTACAAATTTAATTAGTTTGCAATACTCATTGCAGGTTGTATTTTAAGTGGGGTAACAGGGAAATTCTTAGTACTTGTTTTACAGACAGTCATCTTGTAAATGTATTATTCTCCATTCTGATTTAAAATCCAAAGAAAAAAATAGTACCAGAAATAGTTTTCTATTTACAAAATAGGAGCTTCTATATGATACAGTTTTAAAGACAGCATTGCATTACAACTTAATTTACAGGAAGCGTGATCTTATAGTTCATCATGCATGCATTAAATTGCCTAATTTATTTTTATAGGAGTCATGGAGCAAGACATATTAAGTGCCCTAGATGTCTTGGGAAGTGACAGGATGACGGAAGCTTTTATGAATACACAAGGGCCTGCCTCCTTCATTAATTTCTTGCAGGTCCAAACTCAGTATGTTGACAAACTTTCTCTAGATTGAAAAACAAGTTATTTCCCTTTGTACTTCCTAACACTAAGAAAAGGCAGGGGATTCAATACTAACTTAATTTATTTTTAAGGCAAAAAAATGTATGTTTGGAATATATATATGTATACATATAGTATAGTAGCTTTGTTACTTATGTGTTATGATCTGGTAGATTCAATGGTTCATTAAAGGGCCATGACATGACAGGTCACTTTGTGTGAGGATCTTGGATAAACCCTGAAAGGTAAATCTGGGGCTTTGAAAATAAATATCATAACAAGCAACTCTTGTTACCTTGAGAAATCGCTCCTACTTGGGGAATGGAGCACATTGAACAGCTAACAGTGGATACCAAGTTATTGTATGTCTTGAGCTATCCTTTTAATGATTGTTATCCAATCTCTCTAGCTATAAGCTCAGGAATAATTAAATGAATTGGACTCAAACAGGTCCAGAAGGCAAAAGTAAACTGCATAACTATGTTTTTCAAATTTCCAATTTGCCCGTAACTGCCACATTGCCATTTCTCTCTGCAGGTATGGCTATGTGCTCATGGGAAATATTTTATAAATAACTGACTTTAACCATCTTGGACCCAGTTTACAAATGTCTTGTATGATCTGTCAGCGTGGGTTAGAAGTGAACGCTTTTAAAAATCTTCATTAAAATGTGATTGAAAGTGTCATTAAAAAGTAGTGAAAACAAAATGTTACATGAAGACTCAACAGGAATATGAAAATACTGCTGAATGAAATCATGACAGAAGATATGGATTGTGCCTTAAAATGTAATTTATTGAAAAGAAGACAGAAAAACAATCTCAGTCACTGCACACAATTATTTGAAATGATGTCACTTACAGAAGACACAATTCAAAGACTTTTAAGACTAAATTCCCATTATAAAAACATAGTAATGACTTTAAAACACTCTGATTAGGTGTCCTCCATACTGGCATGGTACAATTGGAATTTAGACAATAAATTCTCAAGGGAAATTTAGTTTAAGAAAAAGGACAATATGCCATATAATATACTGTAGATAACTCAAGAAGATTGCCCTCAGTACAGGCTTTTCTTATTCTAAAATAACAGTCAAAGCCTTTGGATAGGATGATTTTACGTGATAAACAGCCACAGAGGAGAAATTCAACAAAGGAAAATTTCAGTCACATCTGTAAATAGAAATAGAAGTATGTGGTTAGTTACATTAAACATTTCTGAGAAAAAGAGACACTCACTACATAATAATACATTTTACCATTTTCTCTTCAAATTATACCAACTTATAATGTTATTTGTGCTGTCCTGTTACTGACTTACTTATTCATTTTTCCTGGTTTCTGAGATGTAAACACGATTTTATTACTAAATAGTATACTATTTTGTGGTATTAATGAAGATATGGCAAGGCAATTAGAAGAAAAGTCTCCCCCAGAGGTCAGAGTTCTATCATTTTCCTTAGATTGACCTACTGGAAAGGAAGTTTCCAGGATTGAAAAGAGAAAACACAAACCACACACCACATAATTAGAAGCTCTAATATAGTGGATAAAGGTAATTAAAACAAATGTGTAGACCTTTTCAACTAGTGTTGACAGACAAACACTTTATTTCACTATATGACTTGTTAAGGAGTTCTGTTTGATGATAAAGAGCAGAATCCCACCACTGGGTTCACCAGAGTATCAAAGTCACATCTTCATGAAAAATTAGCAACATTCACACTATACTTTCACAAGAGACTCCAAAATTATAAATTATATTAGTTAAAATTATGTGACTTTTTAAATTGCTGTTTAAATACATTATGATTATGAAAAAAATTGCAAATAGAAGTAGGATCACCTCTTAGACATGCGATTTTCAAACTTACCAAGAGCCATAATTGTGGAGTTTCTGAGAATTGACTTAATACCTTTGAAAAAACAAAAGTTGTTAAAATCATATTATTAGGCAGTCTGCAATAAAATTTTTCTAAGTCGAAGAAAAAAATGACTGCTACTTATTCAGTGTCTATGTTTTCAACAGTATACTTAAAGATTACTACATACGATCACCTTCAATGTTATAAGAAATAAGGATTGTTGTATTATTTCAAATAAGAAAAAAGGTCAGGATTTGAACTTAAGACTAATAAATGTCAAAACATGTATTGTATTCTCTACTCAACATTTTAATATTTATTATAGGTACATCCAAAAGGAAACATTTAAAGATTAATTAAAAATGTATAATGGTGAATGGTCAGAAGTGTTTATATTTTTAAATTGGAGAGAGAATTTTCTTCCCTACCATTGTTAGGATGAAATTTACTTATAGAATAGATAACACTGCTTTTTATGTTACTGAGAAATGAATTAATATTCACCACAGCTGCTGGAAAGTATTACCAATTTTTTATTGCTGAAAATTGTTGTACTATACAGTAGGCACTGATTTGCCATGTTTATTCTAAATCTGTTCTTTTGGTATGCTCTCTAAGCTATATTATTTCCTTTAGTAGAAGATCAATATTAAGTAATTTAAATAAACTTACCACCACTGTGGAATACTGAAAGCTTTTTCATTGTTCTCAGAGGCAGCGAAATTGGAGAAGGGGTAGAATGGTGAGAAAGTAACATCTTGAATGCTTTGTGGGAGATTGTACCAGTCAGCATAGGGATAGGCATAAAACTGGTAGAGTTGTTTGAAAAACTAGAGGAAAAAACAAAGTGTATGAGTATGTGCTATTTTGAATCTCTGAAAAATCAGAATATTTCATTCATTTCTGAGATGCCTATTAGTGTCATACAAGACAATTACTCTTTGAAGGAAAAGAGAATCAAACTCTTTTCTGTGGTGAATTATGGTAAAGAAACTTTCAGAAGGAGTTCTTTTAAGGTACTTGAGCAGCAATGAATAGATTCCATTTTTAAGGTCATTAATCAGTATTGAGCTCCAAGAACCTGCATTACTCACCCAGGTTCAATGACCAGATCCCAGAAGAAAGTAGTGACATGTATTTCATTATTACTTAGTTTATAAGTTCATGAGCATTTTTGCCATTTATATCTAAATTTCCTTAAAGATGCTGAGATCAAAGGAAGGACCTTGCACTTAGGGTCAGCTCAGAAACGCCACGAATAGAAGGAAAATAATTCTCCAATTCCTAGCACAGTGCTCTTTCCAAACACTAAAGTTTTGAAGTACAAAAATTATTTTTCTTTCTGAAATGTTGGAATAGCTGCCTCTGATGATCTAGCATGACATTTCAGTTAATTGTTTCTTGTACATAATTCTCTATCCATTTAGGTGGAAGATTTGTGTTCTTTGCTAGAATTAGGGGGCCAAAATGCAAGAATTTCAAATTTTGCTCTGGACACTTGACTATGTAAAGATTAAAACAAATACAATAACTGGAATTTTCCCTTTCCTTATTACAGCATTTATATTTTTTAAAAAATAAATACAATACAGTCAACTTACCTCAAGATATAATTGGGCCTGTTCCTAAAGAGTGAGAGAAAGAAAAAACAAATGAACAAATGAGCTGTTATGATTTGATTGTGTTCCCCAAAGATCATATGTGGGTAACTTGATCCTCAATGCAACAGTGTTGAAAGATGGGGAATCTAAGAGGTAATTAGGTCATGAAGGATCTGCTCTCACAAGTGGATTAATGCTGTTATCATGGGAGTGGGTTTGTTGTTGCAAGAGTGGGTTTGTTATAAAAGTGTTTGACCCTTTTGTGCTGTCTCTTCCATGTGCTCCTTTGCCCTTCTGCCCTTCCACCATAGGATGACGCAGCTAAAAGGCCCTTGTCAGATACTAGCTCCTTGATCTTGAACTTCCAGTCTCCAAAACCATTAGCCAAATACGGTTCTGTTCATTATAAACTACCCAAACTGTGATATTATGTTACAGCAGCACAGTACTGACTAAAACACTAACTTTGTGACTTACATCCAATTGAACACCATGATAAACCTAATTATTGCTACTCAAAACTCATTTTTTAAAAAAGTATTATATGGAAAGTTGGGAACAGTGCACTCTTTAGAGTACATATAAAGTGAATACCTGCCTTATTTTGTTTTTACTTAAGTCAATGAAATTGATTAAATAATTTCAGAAGAAATTGAGGGTAAAATTGGATGCATAATGAGGAAATATTACCATAAAATTGATTAATAACCTACATGTTTTTAATCTCAAAAAAAGTTTTTTCTCTAATCACATTCATAAAGAGAATACTCCACGGCTTTCTTTACATGCTTTATTTTTTGTAATTAGCATGTCATATATAAGTGAGTCACTAATGGCCCAGAACCAATGAATTGAACACACAGTTACTAACTTTAAAACTGAAGACACCAAAAAGCACTGTAAAAATAAGAATATAGGAATTTGGGGGAGGGAAGAAATTGATAGATGTGCACTAATTTTTCTACAAATGAGAAATCAAAGGTCAAAGGATTATACAATGTGTTCAGGGTCAAATGATTAGAGAGTGTCAGATCTGAGATTTAAAACCCAAATTGTTTTTACTACATAGTACTATAGAATAATAAAAGGTCAAATTTGGACAAAGTTGGATTTTTTATGACTTAAAAGTTGCTCTAAAGCTATCATCACTCAGGAATTCCATAGCATTATTCTTTCATTTTGCTTTGGTAAACTGCATCTGATCTTCTACACCAATCTTAGAACTAGCACTGGGGTGTCCAACATTGGTCATCAACAGCTAAGAAATACTAGCATACAACTAGTTAAAGATGCAGCTAGTAAAGTTTCTCAAAAACAGCAACAGTGACTGTTCATAGATAATATTAAGGGCAGTATCAAAACACACACACACACAAACACACACGTGCATATAAATGCTAATTTACCTGATCCATTGTGCTTAGAAACTTTCCCTGGAGCAAAAAAAAGAGAATTAAAATTACCTTTATGACTGAGTAAAACTCAAGACAGAAGAAACAACCTCACTGAAGTACTTTTCATGTTAGATATTTGGGAACTGACATTAATTTTGCCAATTGTGTTTGATTACCTAGAGATAATTTATCTTCTAAAACATATGGAGGATCCTCAACAATCTTGATAAGATTCACTAAATGGTCAATAGTGGTTAGAGGGCTTCACGGCTGGTATGAAATTGGCCTGTATGTTCATAAAAAGCAGAGTTTTTGTGAAACTAGATATTTCATAGAAACTGTTTATTGCCCTAAAAATGAAGCCAGATGCTTCATTAAAAATGAAACCATGTGGAATCAATGGTATACAGACCAGGGGAAGAATCAGTATCTGCTATTTATTGCCCATAAACTCACCATAGATGAGAAAACCAAAGTTCAGAAAGTATTTTGACAGAGACACCCAGTAGCTCCAGATGGGTTCGTCAAAAGAAACATGAGTCAACTAATGAATCTCCAATATGCCTTGCTTAAGAGAGCATAATTATAACTGAATTCGAGATTCTTAAATATAAATTGAATTTTAGAATCAAACTATGAGCATGAGGATATAAAATTAAGAAGATACGTTTAAAAAGAAATTATTTTAACCATGGATATTAATACATTAAAGTGCTTATGATTATAAATGTGATGCCCACATTGTTTTTACTACATAGTACTATAGAATAATAAAAGGTCTGATATAGAATGAAACAGCTCCCATTCCAAAGACTAGTGACATGTCATCTTCATCTCTCAGATTAATTAATTTTAGAAATAACTGCCTGAGAAGAAAATAACATCTTTTTAAGAGTGGGAGCCTATTTAAAAGCAAATATATGTAAACATAACAATGTATTATTATTTTTTAACATAGCAAGTAAAATATTACCAGTTGGATGCGGTTGTTTTCATTAATTCTGCGAATTTGCTCCTGTTAAAAAGGAAATATATTTTAAATTACCAAGACATCTTCTGGTACAACACATTTATCTTATATTGCACCAAGAGTATATCATCATCCATGAAATTTAGAATAAATGGTATTCTATGTCAGGATTGCCAAAAAGTATCAAAACTTTAAAAAAATTTTCTAACTTTAGAAAAAATATTCAGGTAAAAACTAACCTCATTATAGTTTGAAAAAATAAATAACTTGTAAGGCTCATACCATGAGGGAAAGTAATAACTTACCAGTTCTCTAGGACTATCTATTTTCTGTTCATGACTATTTATTAATTATTTAAATATTAGCTTTTGTAAATTTTAAATATAACATTACCAGATATGGGTTCTAGAACACTCTCTCAGAATATATGTCTGTTAAAAAAGAGCATACAGTATACAAACATAGCACACGAAGGAAGTATTAAAATATTTTATGTTTAATAAATTAACTTACCTGGGCCTGGGCAGCTTGCTAAAGAGGAGAAAATATTTTGTTTTAGTATTTTGATTTTATTTACTTAGGAATAACAAACATTTACTAGGTACCTTCATTCATTCAGGGACTCTGCTAAGTACCAGAGACACAAGTATGAAATACTGTGAAAAGTATGAGCAAGATTGTGTGGCTCTAACAGTTGGAAGGGTTATAGATTAACCACATCATATATAGGGAGATGAAATATACTCTTTAGGTAATTTTTTAGATCAGTAATGATGAATTCTAAAGAAGTGGTGATGTATTTAAGTCTATTTGGATATTCACTCAAATGCAAGCAACCTGAAAACCAAAACAGGAGTAACAACTGAGGTCTCAGTTAAATTCATTGTGGGCTTTCCAATTTCTACATTGATAAGAGAAAAAAATGTTAAAAATGTAATTTTGCTAAATTAAGACAAGGCATTTTCTCAAAGTCCTAATTAAGCCACACTTATGACAGTAACTGACAGGAGATTTGTATTGTCTTCCCAAGTGAAAGACTTTTATGGTACTCAAAGTAATCAAAATTTGTGATAAGTGGATTGTGTGAGTTTAGACAAAAGCAAATCTAACATTTAGCATTTCTGATTCCTTTTCTAGAGTCTATACTATTTTTGTAAATGGAAAACTTATTTGACATATTTATATTCACAAATAAGCACATTTATTCAATCCTCAACTAAGGTTGAATTTTGGAAAATAAATGCATGATAAATGCTGGGTGCAGTGGCTTGTGCCTGTAACACCAGCACTTCGGGAGGCAGGGGTGAGAGGATTGCATGAGTCCAGGGGTTTGAGGCCAACCTGGGCAACTTAGCGAGACCTCGTCATTACAATAAATCAAAAAATTAGCTGGGTGCCTGTGGTTCCAGTTACTTGGAAGGCTGAGGCTGAAGGATCACCTGAGCCTTGCAGGTTGAGGCTGTGGTGGTTGTGAGTAAACTCCCTCCAGCCTGGATGACAGCGTGAGACTCTTCCTAAATAAACAAATGATAAATTCTTGAATATAATGTATTATCATGGAAGGTATAAAATAATCTGAGGTAGAAAGTAGTCAAAGTAAATTTATCCCTGCTTAGTAATTAAGGATAAGATATACAAATTTAGTCTAGGTATAAATAAAAGAATACACTTTTCCAGTAAAATGCACAGGCAATCATATAAATAATTTATCAATTATTATTGGTCAAGGCTAAAATAAATAACTACTTAAGAAAAAGAAAAACATTTTGAAGTGGACTCAATTTAAAATGTAATTTATTGTAATACTACATTGGAATATGATTTTGTATTATAATAAATAAAATATTACCTGCTGAAATTGGTTGTATTTGTTCAGTCTTTGAAGTTGGTCCTATTTAAGAGGAAACATCATCTTAATTACTTGGTTGTTATTCAGTTCAAACCCATCATTTTCAGACAGTGAAACAAGAACCTCACAATGCCCTTTCCCAGAATAGAGAAAGAGGAACTATTAATTCTTCCTTAGTACTATTTCTACTTCAAATAATTTGACCTGTTCAATTATTCCTTTTTTAAAAAAAACACTAAAAAACTATTTCTTAAACTTACTTTAACTTAAATTATAATGCAGTCTGATATGTTAGCATCAAGCAATTTTACTTACAGTGTATTAGGATTACTAAGAAAATTAGAAATGGTTTTTGCTTTCTGATTGTGAAGATTTAACTTAGGCCAAATTAAATCAGATTATAAGATGGACTGGGCCAAAAACACGATATTTCTAATATTAGCCAATATTTATTGAGCATTTACTCTATGCCATGGTTAGTATTGTTTCATGCCATTTAATATTTATTATTATTGTCATTTTAGAATTTGAATTATAAACGTGTAGCAGTTAAGTGAACTGTCTGACGTCACATGTTGACAGAAGACAGAGTTTCAAGTCAAACTCAGTCTAACCAAATCCATAGACCATCACTTAATACTATACTATTCACATTCAAAAGGGGATTATAAAATATAAATATTCAAAAGAAAGCATGAATTAAATAATTGCAATAAAAATTGTTAGTTTTTTATTTTTAGATTAGATTGAGTGCATTCAGTGTTGTAAGGCCATGAAGGTTAGATTTATTATTAAAGTGACATGAGCAAACAACTGGAATTCCATTACACTGCTTATTGTAGATTTAAGTCTATCTGATATTGAAAAGGAGAAATAATTCATTAATATAACATGCTCACTAATTTATTGGTACATCTGTGAAATTTTGCCAGACTGCTTTGGTAGAGCATTTCTTCCTTGGGAATGTGCTTCTGCTGAGATATATAGCTGAAAGTTGTTTAAGTAAATTTCAACTTACCCTAGACAATGTTAATGTATTTTAAATTTAGCAAATATATCTTACCTCGGGGCTACTGGGAGCAGCTTCCTTTAAAAAAATTAAAACATGCACAGTTTTAATTTTATGCAATTAATTTGCATTTAAGATAAGAATACTAATCAGCCAGATACCAGTACTACGTAACTATGGCAGACTGATTTTAACCATAAATTCCTGGATAACTGAAGCATACATCATATTCACATTGCTTTTCCTCTTCTTGTTGCTTTCACCAGGACATTACTCTGAGTAATGGAGGTGAATGTGAAGAAATCAGTTTTATCGAGTGACCAGAAACCCTACTTAATTCACTGGGTTTTATTTTGGTAATTTAAATGAAAGTCTTCTCTCAAAGTCAAAGAAAGACACCATCACCTGCTTCTGCTATCTTTTTTTCTCCAGATTAACAAATGCCAAAAGTTGAACAATAGTTAGAGGATTCCAGTGTTCTATTAACTTAGAGTTGGTTTATTTCTACTTGGGATGTACAATGTTCATTTTAGTTACTTAGAAGATTGAATTTTTAATGATCAGATTGAGTTCTGTCAAAATTTATGAAAACAAAATAATTAGGAAAAAAATGTGGGGCACAACATATTGCCATGTCGGATTACTTGCCTAGAAATAATTCTGTAAATTTGTCTCTGAAAAATAGTTGCTTTCCTTTTGAGGGAGGGTTGAGAATTACATACTAAAATTAGAGAGTACCATATACACTGTGGTTGGTGTAATGAGACCTTGTAAGATATGCAATCATCACAGCACAAGTTATCATAAATGTTTTCTAACTAATTGAAACACTGAATTAACATCAAAATCTTTTACCTCACTTGATGAGCTCCTGCTAGATTCCCTCTGCTAAGAGAAAGAAAACCAGTGTTATTGGCTAGTTTCATACAATCATAGTGGGTTGCTTACCCTTGGGAACATTAGAAATGACAAAAGTGTTGTGAAAATATTCAGGGCTACTATAAAGCATCTTCTTAGAGTGTTTATTTTATTTTTACAAATGAGGGGACTGCTTAATAGCTTACCTGAAAATTTAAAAATACTATTTTTTATTTTCTAAAACAACGTAGCTATATCAATGAGCAGAATGCACAATTTATATAGATTTTTATTATACAAATACATCCTCAAAGAAAGCCATATTCAGCGTGGTTACCCAGAACCCTGGGTTAAGTGTTGATTCTCTACTGCCTTAAAGGGCTACTTTGATGTGAATAAAATAGAAATATTAAACACAGTAACACTCTCAAAATGGAACTAAAATTACATTAGCTTGTAAAATGCCTACCCTTTGAAATATTTTTGTAAATTCTGTATGTTTATATTTATATATAGGTATAATTTTTATGCCCAAGTATATAGTTGAAAAGATTGCTCTTAATATTCAAGGAACTATTCATCTCTGGGGAGAGTTGATTAGCCATATATAACGGTCTCACAGATTATTATTTTTTAGAGTAGATAGTATAGCCCCTTGATCCTAGGTAATTGATAAAATAGATTCCTTCTGCTCAAAGACTACCATCAACAGGAAAAA
This sequence comes from Cephalopachus bancanus, assembly GCA_027257055.1. Taxonomy (NCBI): domain Eukaryota; kingdom Metazoa; phylum Chordata; class Mammalia; order Primates; family Tarsiidae; genus Cephalopachus; species Cephalopachus bancanus. The sequence goes on along the minus strand of JAPVLO010000030.1, from coordinate 790,944 downwards.
AGAATAATCTTATGTCCTGTGATGTGAGATGCAGGGTTCTGTTGAAGTCTCTTGTTAAACATTCATGTATCTATTGCTTTTTACCTTTTATTTTAATAAATAAGCAGTGTTTTCACCGATTCTTATTTGAATGGCTTAAATTCATTCTTTCAGTTTTAACTTTATCTGACACAACATTGTACATTCTTGGGGAAAATACTCCTGTTTGGTAAGTTAAATGAGTTAAAACTTAGAATAAGATTAATTTAACTATTTATTTTGAGTTGGAATCTCACTCTATCCCAGAATGGAGTGCAGTGGCACGATCACAACACACCGCAGCCTCGACCTCCTGGGCTCAGGCAATCTTTGCACCTCAGCCTGCTACTACACTGCACTGCACTGCAGGTGTTCATCCCTGTCAGGCTTTTTTTTTTTTTTTTTGAAGATGAGATCTTGCTGTGTTTCCTAGGCTGGTCTCGAACTCTTGGGCTCAAACAATCCTCCCGTCTTGGCCTCCCAAAGTGCTGGGATTACAGAGGTAAGTCACCATGCCCAGTTAAGATTAACTTTAAACTGGAATTTTAAAATTCAGTTTCTAATCTCCCTCAGTTTGAGAAGATTGGCTTAAAATGGAGCACACTGCATATGCTACATATGATACATAAGTGTAGAGTTCATGAGAATAAAAGAGCTTTACCTTAGTCTCTGCCATAACATATTCCTTAGGGAAAGAAAAGAAAGAATTAATTTAATTTTTATTTATTTATTTATTTATTTATTTTGAGTTGGAGTGTCACTCTGTCACCCAGACTGGAGTGCAGTGGCCGTTCCCGGCCACCGCAGCCTCAACCTGCTGGGCTCCAGCGATCCTTCCGCCTCAGCCTTCCAAGCAGCTGGAACTACAGGCGCACACTACCACGCCCAGCTAATTTTTTTGATTTATTGTAGAGATGAGCTCTTGCTGCCCAGGCGGGTCTCGAACCCGCGGTCTCAGGCAACCCACTCACCTCAGCCTCCCAAAGGCGTGGGATTACAAGCTGAGCCACTGACCCGGCTTTAATTTTTTTAATGACAAATTAATATTAATAATAATAACCAAATTATTAATATTAATAATAACCAAATAATAAAATAAATACCAAATAAAATAGAAAAATGAAGCAACATTAAAATAATATGAAAAAAGTCTACCTACTTTGGTCTGAGCTAACTGAAGAATTTACCTTTCTAATCCGCATTTTGACTTTCCTATTTTGTGATACATCATGTAAACAAGTTTATGTTTTTCTGTATCCAGTGTAACTTCCTCCTCTTTTCTTTTATTTCTTGTTTTCTTTTTTTTTAAATTTGGCTTCTGGACATTAAGCAGAAGCATTGCATTAAAGATCATGTAGTAAATAAAATTGTGTCAAAGATGAGTATTGGTTCAAAGAGTGTATAAATACTTAAGCAAAATGAATTTTCTGCATCAAGTATGTTGTGCTAATTTTCATGGCTACAGCAATACAGAGAGTGATGACATTATCCATAAAATTTAAGTTCAAAACTAGTGTTCTTTTAGTTATCCAGCTAATTCTGGCCAACATATGATGCAGTATATCTTTCTTGTCTTTGTAGTAGAGATGTCTATCAGAGTATTTATTTTAGGGAATTATTTGTTCATTGTGGGTAGTGTATTTCAAGGAAAAATTTTTGTATTTGTTTCTTCTCCTTGTACTGAGTTTAGTAGTTCTAAAACAAAGCTGATTCATTTCTAATATCCTATCAAAAGAAAAAAAAGACAATCAGGTATGATGGATAGTTAAAATTTTTTTCAACTCATAAATTTGGAGCACCTTTGTGGTCTTTCAATATCAAACTCACTTAAAAAAACGAGTAGATAATTCAAGTCAAAAACATTATGCTTAAAGAAGACAAGTATGACTATGCAAAACATTCTTGAGTCAGATATATTGTATTACTTTATATAATATCCTGGATAAAGCATTCCTTCAGCTTTGGTGATAAGTGTAAACAAATCATTGCATTTATTTATTTGTTCATTCATTCATTCATACTAATGCCTCGTCTCATCACAGCTACACAGTTAAGTTCATAAAACAAGTAGTCTTTAGAATTGTCACAATCCATTAGTCATCAAGAACGTGTGACTGAAAATTTCAAGGAAGGATAAATGCCATAGGAAAAATATTGTTTTTCCAACTGAAAATGTTTTCCCTACTACAAAGATATATATTTTTGCCACACTATTTTAAGAAAAACTTTGGTACCTTGATTTCATCACTCTGTGTTTCTCTCAGAAGTTCTCGCTGCTAAAACAAATAAAATATAGCTTTAAAATATATTTCTAACAGAGCAAACTTTTCAAATAGTTTCATTGATGTTTCTTACCCTGTTCAGGTCATTAAGGTACTCCTTAGGGATAGAAAAGAATAAATAAACAATATCAGTGAAAGGCGACAGGTAGGAATGAAAATCTATGAGAAATAGGACCTCATGTTGCTCTCCTACAAATGAAAAAAATACATCTATTTTTCATAAATGCATTAGTATTCTTTATGTCATTTGTAAACTTACATTGTTTTTTTCTTTACTTTGAGTAATCTGTCAGTATGTAAAAGTCAATTTTAAAATATTTTTAAATTAGTTCCAGTCAATTTTGTTGTCCTTGTCTTTCACTTTGTTTTAAGCCCTGTTCTGAGTCTCTTGATCTTAACACTTGCTTCCCCTTGTCAATTCCACGGTATATCTTGTAGAGTCATTCTTATCTCTCTTAATTCTACTGATGTAGACTACAAAAAAAGTATGTTAAAATTCATTCAGACAATGTTGGTCTGTCTATTATTTTAAATAATGTCCCTGAATTAAAATTTGATATTATTTTATTTGACAAAACCACAAAATTATAGAAAATACAATTCATGTGAGACATTATTTATAATTAAGAAGCATTCCATTAATATGATTATAGAAATTGTAAATTTCTCTGTAGGTCACATAAAGAAAAGCACAAGTGTTTTGGAAAGAGGAGAACATTTAGCTACAGATTAAAATTTAAAACAGTTTTTAAATATTTGCATATCTTGCTTCAATACACGTTGTGGGATGTCTGGGTAACTGAATGAAGGGAAGAGATGGTCAAGTCAAATGAAAAGAAATTCCTTAATAAAAAATGAATTTTCCCAGAAAAGTATGCTTCTCTTTTAAGAACAAATGGATAACCCTTACCAGAACAAACCTAATAAACTTTGTTTTGGGAAATGCCCTATTGAAATTAAACTGTCTTATAAAAATGATAACACCAAACAATGAACTTTTCCCCATTTGAACACAAGTGCTCCATTTAATTTGGTAAACCAAATGTTTTAGGTAGAAGAAAAAATAATTAGTTTTAATTTTATGATCTAATTGTAAAATCTAAAGGAGACAACTTAATTTGTTCCTTGTTCACTAAGCCTAAAGTTTAGTAAATCCTGGCTTACCAAGAAGAAATTTAATAGGAATTTCATCAAAACAAAATTGAAAGAGTACTCTAGTTACAAGAGTACTTGGATATATTTGAAGGTCAATACAAATTGGAATGAAAAAGACCTTCAACATTCATGACAGCTAATTGAACAACAGAGAGGAGGCAGGAAGGAGGAGAGAGAAGAACTCTGTCTCCCTATAATGAGAGCTTACCTCACTGCTATCAAGTTGAGTCTGCAAAGGTGAATAAGAATACAATAGTATTTGTTCAGTTACTGGATAGAATGGAGAGATCCTAATAGTTCATGTAGGGCAGTGTGGTAGAGGTAACTAATTAAAAATTCAATGCGTAAATGAGACCAAATTGCAAATCACATGCTTGAATGCATGTAAAATAGAAAAAAAAGTAGAAATACCTTAAAATACATATACTAACACATTCTGCTTAATTCACTATTTCTCTTGAATAATAACATTTTATGAACTTAAATGTCCATATAAGTCCATGTGCCCTTCACTTTAAGAAGTTTTGTGAGAGTAAAAAACATCTGTCAGTACCTGAACTGAAGAAATTGTCCCTTAGCAAAAGTGAAACAGGATATTTCATAGTGAAGGGAAGAACAGGTTTGTTGTTTATGGACATCTATACATCACTTTAGCTCCACAATTAGAGAGAGTTCTTGGAATGTAGAAGAGAATACTTACTTGAAAGAGTACTGGGTGTCTAAAAGAAGGCTTCAGTGAAAAATTGTAAAACAAAACAAAGTTATTAAAATGACAATAATAACAATATAACTATATACACAAATACTATGAATTTAAACATTACTATTTAAGAAAGTTGTGTACTTTAATAGCAAAATTTGTTAGAGAACAAGTTTCACTGGGAGCAAAAATAAAAAAATAAAGAACCATAACTATTTTATTGGCAAATATCAAACTAACACTGATTAATCATTTCCTTTTGTTAGAGTATGGTGGTAAATTGAGAAAGCTATGAAAAAAGCCTCTAAATAATTATGAGTTAGTTTGAATTAATTCAGAATGACAATTTATTTAATTTTTGGAACTCTATGCTACAATGGTCCTAAACATATTTAAGTTATTTTTAAAAATTTGGGGCAAAATGTATACTTTTCTTCTTAATTTTATGGATTTTATTTTTATAGTCAATTAAATTACATGAAAACTTTATCTCAATCTGCATTTTGAGTGTTGAGGCAAAACAATGTTAAACGGTGGCATAAAAACAAAAATGAAGCAAAAATATGTGTTGTTTTCTTTGGAATAAAGGTGCAGAATCTGTTTTCTGAACACTTCCTACTAAAATTATCAGATAAGAACTGCTGAAATAGCTAATTTCTGAGGAGTTTTGATTTGTATTTTGGTACCTTGCCATCAGAGATTTCCTTCTATTGGTACTTATGATGTAGCATAAATAAAAGGTTATTGGTTCAGAAGTTTAATGTTCTTGATTTAGCATTATTCATAGGAGGATTTAGAGAATAAGAGTTTTGTCAAACAAACAACAGACTATCTCAGCAATTCAGAAATTTTTCTTTTGTATGAGATAATTTTAGTGTCCAAATAGCCCAGATCATTCCTTTATCTGAAGTTTCTTCAAGTCAGGTGACCTATGTCTATTCTCACATTCATTAGTCATACATCACAAGGGAATAGAAAGACTTTTTGCTTCACATAAGTTTCTAAGCAGATATAAACATTATTTTTGAAAAGAAAGGCCATTTTACTTTGCATTCTCCAATTCACTGCCTGCTGTGACCACAATAATTTGATCACCAAATCAGCAGAATCAGCTCAGTTTTCTATCTTTTGGGGAGGGAAAAAAAAAAGGTTGACACAAACCATCTCAAATGAGAGTTTGACTTAGATTTCAAAAGTAGTATACACTGGAACATGTGGCCTTGTGTTATATTTTGCAAATAAATGTTGAACAGAATACCTATTGCATGTCTAGAAATATACTAATTCTGTAGTAGACTAATATTGTTTGATGCAATTTATGTTGCACACTACCCATTTTTTCTTGTTTTACTTTTTAATTTTTTGTTATTTTTTTATTGTGAAGTCCTCATCATTCAAGTCGACATTTTATTTAGGGTTAAGGCTTTGAATGGACTACATCATAATGATAAAAGGGTGAAGCATGACTGCATTTCTAATGCAAAACTTCAGTAGCTAATTAGAGATCATCCAGTGCTTTATGAATATTATTCTCAGCATTTTGTATTTGATGAAATGTTGGGTGACTTCTAACAAGACTCTAGAACCTTCTAAATTCTCTAGTGAACTTACAGGCCTGGCAAGCGCAACAGCCACGAGGAAGGAGAGTATGAGAAACTTCATGATTGTCAAGGCCTATGAAAAAGGACAAAAAAAGAAAAAAGAAAAAAAAAGAAAGAAAGAGTAAAAAAAGGAAAAAGAAAGAAGAGTTAGGTCTAATTATAATAAAATTTGTTCCATGGAGAAAAAGAGTCTTGATTTTTTAACAAAGGCACAAATTTTAATAAAAATACGTTCATTTGACAAGCGGTATTTTTATACATCTAAGAATTTTTTGTTTTGCTACTCAATGTAAATGTTTATCATTTTAGTTATCTTTCTCAGAGATTATACTATTTAAAAATACCAATTCCTTATCAACGTTTATATTTACTAACACTCTAAAACAAGACATTTTGTTCTTAATGTGGTAATAAGGCTTTATAAAAGGAATAGAGAGGCACTAATATTTGGACACAACTTAAAAAAAACCACTTTTCCTCTTAGATCATCAAATTTGCTGAAGTGAGGAATCAACTAAAATCCACAGAACCGGCATTTAATTTTATCTGAAAATTTTTGAAAATCTGTTTCTCTTTTAAATCTGAGACCATTCTAATCTTTTAGAGTCTTTGTGAAATAGGTTGTCAATACATGATGTAGGAGCTATTAATTTCCATCAATTATTTTTAAAAAGAATCTAGCCATCACTTCATGTTTTATTACATTGGGATATCCATGACATGATTATACGAAGATCAATGAATTGGATAGAATCATAAGATTCAGATGTCTTTTATATTTGCTTTCTAGAGTTCTATCAAATTGCAGAAACCCAGAAATACTGACATTCACATGTGTTGGGAAAATGATTTCCAGAGAAATTAGAAAATTAGGTTACACATGCAATTTGTTCACACCTTAGTCAACAAACTAATGCTGACATATTTTTTATATACTGTTTTAGTTTACAAATTGTAGACTCTAAATGCATTAGTAAAGAAGATATATTTTTAAACCCAAATTAATTTTCTATCTATCCATTTGTATCCTCCAAATATCTAAGTTCAATCATCTTTATAAAAGTAGTCATCTATATCTAATTGTCTATCACTGATATACACATTGTAGAATTAGTTTATTACCAAGATGATATGAAACAAAATGAGTCTTGAAATATTCTGTTGGGAATGGACTTTGCTATGGTAATTGCACGGATAAGAAATAATTTTGCATAATGGCTTTCCACAGAATTGGGGAAAATAATTCAAATTACTGCACACCAAATCTCTACTGAAATTACGTATCTACTTTTAAAATAAGTAGCATTTTTTAAAATAAATAAATAGCATTTTAATTATAAAATTATTTTTAAAGTTTTGCCTTTATAAAACTATATTGCTTTCTCACCTAAACTCTAAGATTGTGTCAAAATTTGTAAATGCATTTAAAGCTACCAGTATATCATAAGAAAGTATTAATATTTGTAAACATAGAGAGAATAAAGAGTGGAAGAAAGAGATTAAATAATGAGAAATCATAGTAATTTTACTGTATGTAAATACAATACCTTAAACCCAAGGCTGTGAAGAAGCAAGTTGGACTGATGATGAAGGTAATAGCTGATCTCTTTGCATCATGGCTATTTAAACCTAGTGATTACTAAAATGCTAATTTTGTGGTTTCAGTTCAACCAATAGGTTTGTTTGAATTCTAAGAATTATCTTAAATAGGAAACTAAGTTTCTGTCCAATTCCTTTCCCAGGAAATTATGAGGAGTTTTTTCAACAGGGAGTGATTCATGCTATGATAACAGATTATATAGAAAATAAAGTGGCATTATTGAAAATTAAAATACTAAAAATTACAAATTTATGGTTATTATAGAAGTGTAATTTTATGTTGAATGGACAATTTAAAAGACTAATATATCAATAAAATTTCATTTATATCTTTTGAAAAATTTAATTCCTTTTAAAAAAAATTCTTGGGACAAAATAAGGCCTTCAAAAATGTTCAATTTTTATCAAAATACTAGGCCATGAAAATAATTCATTATGTATTTCACCTTTTAAAATGCAGCATGTCCTCTATTATTTATTTTGATTATCTACTTTATAGAGTAACTTATAGTGTATGTGCTCTAATCCTTTTTCTAAAAAGGAAATCCAATCTTCCTATGTGTTTTGTTGGGATTTTAGTGAAGCCAGGTAATTATTTGTTTGCTTTGTTTGGCACTGGTTGCAATACTATTTATTTTTAATTATAATATTGTTCAAATAAAAGCAAACTTTATTCAATAATTATAATTTTAAAAGGTTTCAGAAAAATCAATCATACCTTTGATTTTCCATCTTTTAAAGTAAACAACAATTCAACAATTCACTAGTGTTTCCTATTTACTCTGATTTATTTAAGGGACTGAAGACAAGCATCATCAGTTGTATTATGATACTTTGCTTTTATCTTTTCCCAGGAGGGAACCCAAGATGGTTGACTCATTGTATGCTCAGCTTAGAGCCATGCCATATAAAAATCGACTGTAATTTATGAAAAACTTACATATATTCATTTGTTTGTTTTTTTATTTACTTATTTATTCAGAGAGATGAAGACACTAGAAAAGGTACTGGGGATATAAAAGTTGAGAAGGTAAAATCCCTGACTTCATCTTATGGTGCGTAGTAACCATGCAAAAAGTGAATAATTTTAATATGTTTCAGATAGTCCAAAAAGAGAAAGTATTTGAATGGGCCTCTGGACTACCTTTGGACAGCTGAGACTGGGAGCAATATCAGACAAGGCCATTAGATGAATTTGATAAGAAGCCTGGACACCAAAGGGGATAATCAGACTTTTTGAAGTATCTAATCTACAACATAAGACAGACTACCTCTGCTCTGGGGATTCTCACAAACTCAATATCCAGGATTTTTAAAATTTATAAGTTGATCCTTCTAGGGATAAGAATCAATCTTCGTTTTGTCTGATTTAGGTATTGAAGAAGATTAATCAGATTTTTTAAAAAAGAAATTATTCTTATCATTGAACAATATAATTGTTCACTATAATTTGAGAAAACATAAGGTTTTATATGTTCATTATAGATTTGTGCAATCAATGCCAAGTCTGCGAGATTTTAACCAGGGTTTGCTTGCTTTCTCTTGATCATTTTCCATATGCTTTTATCAGTTAAAGTTGTTCAATTTCAACCTTAACAAAGTTCAGTTTGAAGCACATATTTCAGTTATTTGTGGTCAGATGGGACTTGGTCCCATGAGTAAAGAAAAAAATAAAATTGTTACCTGAATTTCCGTATTAATTTCTTATTGTAACAGGATCATATGTAAGCTGAACATATAACTGACCATCCAATATTGAACACTTCTGATAATGAAAGGGTCGGCTCTTAATAAGTGCAATAGGACAACAGACATACACCAGAACTATTCCAGGCATGCCAAGTAATGACCACTCTGGTCAAATCACACAACTGCTTTGGAAATCCAACAGAATCTCTAAACAAGTGGAACTGGAAATAGGTTGGATAAGAGACAGTTAAGTAGAAAGATTCCATTTTCCAGGTTTTAGACGTTGAAAAAAATTATTTCTTTCTTGGATTCATACTCATTAGAAAATTAATAAGACTAAAAATAAAAGAAAACTCCATTGGCAGTAGACTTAGATTTGGGGGGAAGTATCAAAAGGTAAATTTTACCATGCAAAGTTTTGTATACTGCTGCAATATAGTCTCCTTCCTACTTAAACCTGTTTTGGGGACTCATTTTGCATGAGTCAGTCAATAACTCACAGCATGACATTTCAAAGGTAGTTTGTCATAGTTCTCCCAGGACATTTGGTAAAAGATTGATGCGTCTTCTAAGAAAATGTTCTTTTATTATGTAATAAACAGCTAACTTTCAAGAAGGAAATTTACTGAGAAATGTGAAAAGGTATTTTTGTTTTTCTCTGAAAACCCACACACAATTTGGAACCTAAAAGAGGGTTCACATAATGAATGCTTAGTAATTGCTCTGGAATAGAATCTTACCCTGAAACTAATAGAAACTAAAATAGAGTTATTTTCGGGACGTTTTTGTCTAGTATGAATATGTGATAACATTGATTTATAGAGCCTAATTTCATGCTTGCATTTAGAATAATGCCCTTTTAAAATATATATGATGCTTTGTCAATAGCTCTTCAAAGATCTAAAATGAAGCATATAGTCTGAATAAGGTGGTATAATGTAATGGTTATAAGACAATATCCTGGTGTCAAAATCCTGGCTCTTACTAGTCAGTTGTATCATCCTGGGTAAATTGCTGTGCCTCAGTGTTCCCATGTGTTCAATAACATCCATTTCTTAAGTGATTAGGAGGAAAATGAGATGGCACATTTAGAAGACTGCCTTAAACAAAGTAAGTGTAAGTTTGCAATTAACCATTTTTAGAACATACTTTTTTAAAAAAAAACTAATTATTTTGTGCCCAGATTATCTTCCTACTTTATGAATTTGGAAACTTTTGAGAATTAATGAATTAGGCTTTTATTATTTGTATGTAGCTATGGACGTGGATAAGGATATAGATGTAGATATAGATATAGATACAGATATAGATAATGTGTGGAAGGACAAGTGCAACATTTCTAATAGAGACTATCAGTAAAGAAGTTTTGAGGCTGGACATGGTGGCTTACACCTGTAATCCCAGCACTTTGGAAGCCCAAGGCGAGAGGATGACCTGAGCCCAGGGGTTTGAGACCAGCCTGGACAATTTGACAGACCTCGTTTCTCCAATAAATCAGAAAATTAGCCAGGTGTGGTGGTGCACACTTGTAGTTCCAGCTACAAAGAAGCTTGAGGTGGAAGGATCACTTTAGCCCAGCAGGTCAAGGCTGTGGTGGCTGTGAGCAATTCCACTGCATTCCAGCCTGGGCGTCAGAGTGAGACTCAATTTTTATTTAACAAAATCCTGTACTATTTGATATTTTTACAGATAGTGACTAAAACAGTTCTTCTCAAACTTTGAAGTGCTTATAAATTACCAGAGTATCTTGTTAAAATTCAGATTCAGACTCAATGGATTTAGGGTGCATCCTGAGATTCTTTATTTTAAGCAAGTTCTCAGATGAGAATTGCTGGTGGCTCACAGGATATACTGAGTAGTAAAAAACTAGGTCATTTTAAAATGTAACTTATAGTATTCTCTTTTAAATTTACCCAATAGTGGGAATTTTCATATAAAATACCAATGAAAAAAATTGAAGAGACCAGATGTGGTGGCTCAACCGATAGTAATCCCAGCACTTTGGGAGGCTGAAGCAGGAGGCTTGCTTGAGTGCAGGAGTTTGAGACCAACCTGGGCAACATAGTGAGACCACATCTCTACAAAAAATATTTTAAAAGTAGCTGGGTGTGGTGGTGCATACTGTTAGTCCCAGTACTTGGGAGGCTGAGGCGGAAGGAGGTTGAGGCTGTGGTGACCCATGATGGAGTCACTGCACTTCAACTTAAAAAAAAAATAGAATTGTGGAAACATGCAACATGTAGAACAAAAACAGAGATGTTTCAAAATACTGAATCATATTTCCATGAAATTATTTACCTTTATCACAATGGCTAAAATAAAGCATTTCTTTAACCAACCCAAGACTCTCTTTGTAGGTAGGATGGTCCCACAATTATCTGTTTATATAACACCTATACCACAGTCACTGTTACCACTAGCCAAAAATTCATTCACCTTGCCACTAACGAGACCTACCTAAGACGTCCCTAAAAATTGGGCCCAAATTCAACTGTGACAACTATATCCTACCCATTGTACCATAGCAGGTTCTTTCTGAAAGACTGCATAATTTGATGAATAAAGAGATTTTTGCCAATCAGAAATGTACCTTCCTCTGACTTGCCAGAACATAGTTTATATAGTTGGTATACTTTCCTGCATCTAAGCATTGTATATTTTTAAAAAATAATGTTATTAAGAGGATATGATATATCCAGTAGACACTATTAGCTATCACAAACATGGTTAACCAGACTGGTTACTAAGCCATCCATCAGCAGAATGGAATGCATTAATTAACTAATATGGCTCTTTACATTGTTTAAGGTCTTCTTACAATTATGATTTTATTTGCTAGTCACAAGAATCATATAATACAGGAAAAGCAAGTGTTAATTCCTCTTTTGTAGATAAGGAAATCAAACCTTCTATAACTTAATTTACTTCCATAGGAGACTATACGTCAGCTAACAAGAAAACAGCAGTTCTAGTCTTTTAACATCAGAGCCTATGCTTTCAAATATACTTAGTTATTCACTCAATGAGAGCACATATTGTATGCGAGGTATTGGATCTTTGGATATTTGTTGGAAAAACTAAATCATAGTGAGAGTGAATGCCTAACATGAATAAAGGAAAAACAAAAACTAGAATGTTTCTTTTTGATTAACTAAATTTTAGTAGCTAGTAAGAGAGTTTGGTAGCCATATGGAAGTACTGAGGTGCCTATAAGTAAATATTTGAACAGAAAGGGAATTTTTGGATTGAAAATTTTTTAAAATAAAAGAGCTTCCCTAAAAACTACAAATAAAACCACAGTATGATCCAGCAATCCCACTACTGGGCATTTATACAAAGGAAAGTAAATCAAAATATTGAAGAGATGTACCCCTTAGTTTATAGTAGCACTATTCTCAACAACCAAGATGTGGAATCATTGTTGGTATCTAATAACAGATAAATGGATTTTAGAATGTGGTATACATACAAAATGGAATACTATTTGGCCATAAAAAAGAGTGGAATCTTGTCATATGTGGCAACATGGATGGAACTAGAGGACATTATGTTAAGTTAAATGAGCCAGAAACAGAAGGTTAAACACCACAAGTTCTCATATGTGAAAGCTAAAAATAGTTGATTGCATAGAAATAAAAGAACAGAAGATTCTGGAAACTGGGAAGAGTAGGGGATAGGGAGGGATAGAGAGAGATTTGTTAAAGGATATAAAATTACAGGCAGATAGGAGAAATAACTTCTAGTGTGCTATACTACTGTAAATTACTATAGTTAGCAATAATACATAGTTCCAAATGGCTAGAAGAAGGATACTGAATGTTTGCAACACAAAGAAATGGTAAATATTTGAGCTGATGTATACACTAATTACCCTGATCTAATTACAATACGTTATATATGTATCTAAACATCACTATGTATCCCCAAAATATGTTCAATTATTATATGTCAGTTTAAAACATTAATGAAAGAAAAAAAGTGTTGATGAGGAAGTGGAGAAATCGGAAGCCTTGTGCACTGTGTGTGGAAGTATAAAATGGTAAAGAATCTATAGAAAACATTAGTGTTTTCTCAGAAATTAAAAATAGAGTTGACTTATCCAGAAATAACAATTCTGGATATATACTCAAAATAATTAAAAGCGTGGTCTAGAAGAGATAGTCATACACTCACGCTGGTAGCAGCATTATTCACATTAGCCACATGGGGGAAGCCAATACCTAATGACACACAGCTAGAAATCAAATACCCTTTGACATACAACTAGAAAAGAAAAATGTGTATATACATAGGCTAGAATAGAATTCATCCTTTAAAAAGAAATGCATTTTTTAAAAGCAGGATTTAATGAGAGGACAGAAAAGCTTCCCGAGTAGGAGGGGACCCGAGGGGGTTGCCCAGAAATGAAATTCTGACATATGCTACCATGTAGATGATCCTTAAGGTCATTATATGTAGTAAAACAAAAGAGTCACAAATTAACAAATGCTGAATGATTCTACTTACATGAGGTACCTAGATGAGTCAAACATATACATGCATGAAGTAAAATGGTGGCTGCCAGAGAATGAGAAGACGGGAAATGAGGATTGTTGTTTAATGGGTACAGAGTTTCATTCTTGCAAGAAAAAATAGTTTGGAGATGAATGGCAATGTTTGTGTACAATAAAGTGAACATACTTAAGGCATACTCAAAAATGGACACAATGGTAAATCTGGTATGTATATTTGACCACAATTTTAAAAAGGATAGTTGTCAGCCTTAAGTATAAAAGGTAATAGGCAAATAGTACAGTTCTAAAAATAGAAAGCGATCAAACTCATCATTTTATAAGAATCAAATCAGTTCTTAAATGTTGCTTTACAGCCGGGCTCGGTGGCTCAGCCTGTAATCCCGCGCCTTTGGGAGGCTGAGGTGAGTGGATTGCCTGAGCCCGCGGGTTCGAGACCCGCCTGGGCAGCGAGACCTCATCTCTACAATAAATCAAAAAATCAGCCGGGCGTGGTAGCACATGCCTGTAATTCCGGCTACTCGGAAGGCTGAGGCGGAAGGATCGCCGGAGCCCAGCAGGTCGAGGCTGCGGTGGCCGGGAGCGGCCACTGCACTCCAGTCTGGGCGACCGAGTGAGACTCCAACTCAAAAAAAAAAAAAAAAAAAAAAAAAAATGTTGCTTTACAAAATATATTACTGATGTATGGATACTTTATTCAAATACAAGTGACAATTTAAAAGTACCAAAAACATGTGAATTATTGGAAAGAACTTTGTAAGTATAAAATAAAACCTAAGTATCATTTAGGGTAATAACAAAGAGAGGGGTTCTTGATCATGACGAAAAAAGGTTAATGAGTGAAGTGAGGTGGTAGTTTAAGCAAAGAGGTCAGGAGTTTGGATCATTTTTGTGGGCACTGATAGAGCTCAAGTTCTTGATAAGTTTGAAGACAGAGAAGAAGCTTATGAACAGGATCCTGTTAGGGAACCCAAAGGACTGTAGATTGCAACTGTGAGACTGGAAAGAGTTTCAAATTATGGAGTGTCAGAGACTTGAAGGCAAGAAGGCCACATGAATAAAGCTGGTGTAAAAAGTAATCAGGAAATGAAAGTGGAAGTAGAATGACAATTATTTCCCTCTTCTGACCTGTAGATAGAGGGGACAATTGAAAAGGGACAACTTACCCTACTTGCAATGGTTATAAAATGGGGTAGTTTTAGTTGGGAATATTCAGGTTCAAATGTTGGCCTTTCTTGGAAGTAAAAGGAGATGAAAAGTGTTACTAGCAACATAACTGTGTTTTTATGGGCACAATGAAAGGCCTACCAAGGGGCTGTGAAGCTAGCATGTTTCAGTAAAGGGATAGCACGAAGGTGAATTGGGAAGAGGAGACAGCAGGATAGAATTCTATTGAACATCCTAGTTATTAAGAGTTATAGCAATGAAGAATGTAGAATAGTAGAAAAGAATTCAGAGAGGCTCATACAAATCTATGTAAAAATTAAGTAAGCCTGTAATTCCAGCACTTTGGGAGGCCAAGGTGAGTGGCTTGCCTGAGCCCGTGGATTCAAGACCAGCCCGGGCAACTTGGCGAGACTTCCTCTCTATAAAAAAAAATATTAGCCAGGGTTGATAATGCATGCCTGTAATTCTGGCTGCTTGGAAGGCTGAGGCAGAAGGATCGCTGGAGCCCAGCAGGTCAACATATATAAAACTTCTGTAATTTTTAGCAAATTCAAGGATCAAAAACCAGCAGTCACAAATGAACAATCACCCCTCTGCATCTCAGTAAATAAACACTCTGAGGTTTAGCAAGCGTAAAGGTCAGGGGAGCAATACAATCTGAAGAATTCAGTGCTGTAACCCTAGGTTGGTTACTCATTTATTTATTCAACAAGTACTAGGGTACTACTGCTCTCAGGGGGGCACCAAGGTCAGTGCAACCTGAGAGCAGTGATCTATGATAAGGTAAGTTCAAATACTAAGCATTTAGAAACTTGTTTAGACTAAACAATTTTGGCCAGGCACAGTGGCCCATGCCTATAATCCTAGCACTTTGGGAGGCCAAGGCGAGAGGACTACTTGGCGAGACCTTGTCTCTACAATAAATCAAAAAATTAGCTGGGTGTGGTGGCACATGCCTATAGTTTCAGCTACTTGGAAGGCTGAGGTGGAAGCATCTCCTGAGCCCAGTAGGTCAAGGCTTTGGTGGCCACGAGTGTGCCACTGCTCTCCAGTCAGGGCAATAGAATGAGACTCCAACTCAAAAAAAAAAAAAAAAAATTAAACAAGAAGTTATTTAAGGTTAAATTCTAAGTGGTCAATAAAAGTAACAGAGTCCAGATGTCCAGAATATAGGCATCATCTGATGGGAAGAGAAAGTCAGGAATTTGAAGTGGCTATTAACATTTGGTAATTTGGAAACATCGGCAAGTGAGAGGAGAGGTTTACAGATGAGAGAAGTGCTAATAACAAGTGTATGGAGACTTGAAATTACAATTCTGAAATAATTTGGTCAGGGAAACAAGTCTATACAATAATAAATTTTATATTTTGAAAGGTGCTGCAGTTGTTGAGGGGTATGAAAACTTGAAGAAGCGCACACAAAAAAAGTGTTATTCTCAACATGAAAAGAGTGAGAGGGTTCTTGAAAGATAGGCAGGAGGGTGAACTGAGGAAGTATGAAACAGGAAAGGATGATCGTGGAGGTAGGAAGGTGCGTTAGTGGCAGTGACTTGAAGTGACTGTACCATAGTGCTAGTAATAGAAGTGATGGGTCACATTATTGAGAAGGAAGGCAGGAAGCAGAACACCGAAGACCATACAGTACAAAAGGAATTTGGATGTGACTTTAGAATTGAAAATTCTCCTTCTTTATGAGGAAGGCATCCTGGATACCATACCTTCCTCTTGTTTCAAATCATTATGATCATGGACTGATCCAGCCCAGGTACCTTCAAGACCTTCCTCTTCCTCTGCCTGGAAGCTCTTTAAGAAGGATCTAGAAGTTAGGTTTCTCCCTGCTTCAGCAATTCACATGCCATGTTTCTGGCCTATTTACCCTTGTTTCCAAGGACTCACCTGAGGAGACAAGAAAGGGCATTCACTACAATGCACTGTTTGTTGCAGTGCCAACCCTCTACTGCAATTAGATTCTTCCAACAATAGTAAAAGCTGGCATTTATTGAGCACTTATAATGAGCCAGGCACTCGGGCACTGTGTGAACACTTTTAGGATTTTCTCTTTGTAAAGGTTCTCTCATGACAACCTAAGGAAGTGATTATTATTATTATTATTATTTTAGAGAGAAAGAAACTAAAACTTAAAGTAGTTAAACTGCTTCCACAGGCTGATGCATAAATATTTAAATTGAAATTTTGTCTAGGTTGCTTTATTCCAGTACTAGTTAATTCCAGCGCTGTGTTTTATTTTCTAAATTATAACCCAGAAGACTTTCTGTACCCTAGATAAAAATTGGAGCAATGAGCGGAGTCTAACAAATGAGTTTATAATATTTCTATGCTTTTTAATTTAAATTTTAATAATCAAATAGTTAATAAATTATTGAAGTCAAGTTTTAGAAGTTTCTAGACATTTAATTTGTAAAACGAAATATAAGGTCTTAGTTATGAGTTCATTTATTGTAGAACAATTGTAGATTTGAGTTATTAGTTAAATATGCACAATATTTTAAAAAATAAATAGATCAGGTGCAGTGGCTCACATCTGTAATCAGAGTACTTTGAGAAGTCGAAGTGAGAGGACTGCTTGAGCCCAGGAGTTCAAGACCCACTTAGGCAACATAGCATAACAAGATCTCATCTTTACAAATTAAAAAAAAAAATTAGCCAAGCAGCAAGGTGGCGTGTTCCCATAGACCCAGCAACTCGGGAGGCTAAAGTAGGAGAATTACCTAAGCCCAGGAGGTTGAGGCTGCAATGAGTCATAATCATGCCACTGCACACTAGCCTGGGTGACAGAGTGAGACCCCAACTCAAATAAATAAATAAATAAATAATAAATGGAAACAGTGACAATAAAAATAATTCAGTTCAGCAATTCTTTCTTTTGGAAAGACTCATCCATGTCAGGTCTTCCTGGCATGAGTTTTCCTCTTTCTTCTCTCCTCACTAATCAACTTTATTTTCTTTCCCTCTCTTCTTCTTGCTAATAAACTTTGCTTTAAAACTTTTTTAAAAATAAGGCTTCAACTCATCACTCAAGAATAGCTAATCATTGATAAAAAGTAGGAAGCATTGTTTCACTCCTATGGCTTATGTAGCTGGAGTTTGTGTATAGGGCATTACAGATAATTAAATAAACAGCGTTTTTGCTGTATCATGATTTGCTCACAGTTGTTTTTATAGATAGTAATTTTCAACAAGTTTTAAGCAATTGGTTTTACTCTTCAATGTTAAAAAAAAAATAGATCAATGTAAAACTTTTTTGGTTAAACTATTTCTCCTCCTAATGAAGCAGTATCCTTTTCATTCTTTAGGGTTCTTTTAAATTCCTATGTACTACAGATAGAAAAAAATCAGTTCTATATAATCCTATTGAACACTCCACAGCATTCTGTTTTGTTGATATAACACAATTTATTTAGCCACCACTAAAAAGACATATATATTATTTTGGTAGTTTGTTTTTTGTTTGTTTTCTGCTGTTATACATATTGATGTAATAGGCACACATGTGCATACTTTTTACTGTATATCCTATAGTAATGTTGTTTGAATATAATACTAGAAGAAGAAGTGGAAATTACTGAAGTATATGGTGTAATTATTTCTGACATTTGATTCATATTTCCAAATACCCTTCAGAAACATTGTTTTCAATTTATAAAAGCAGAATGAATGTTTTAAGTGCCTATTTGGCCAATAGTTTTATAGCAAATATTTTATCTAATTTTAGATTGTTTATTTGCTTGATGAATATCTCATAATTTGATAGACAAAAAATTTTATTTTATTATTAGTGAATTGCATTTCTCTTATTATTATAAGCAAGACTAAACATTTTCCAAATGTGTGTTGTCCATGTATACTCTTTAAAATTATTTCATATCTTTTGTCTTTTCTGTTAGAAAGTGCTCTTATGTGTTTGTAGATTTTTGTTTACTGTTAAATCTTTTAATATTATGGTGGGTTTGATGTTGAGAATATTTTAATGTTTAGATAAACAAATAAATAAAATTTTTATTGTATGATGTTTCTTTTTTCTGTATCTTCTCTGAAATTTGACAAATTATTTACTGTAGTTTACTATTATTGTTTTAACTAAGTTGACGTAATTAATGAAGATGACTGCAATGAAGTAAAAAAAAAAAACACCTCATATTTTATACTAAAATTATGTTTTCCAAAAACCAAGATACAAAATCTTTAGGCATTCTTGTACCAATACCAGGCTGTTTTCCTTATTGTAGCTTTATAATAATGTTTAAAATCTGGGAGTAAGATACCTCCTGTTTTTGTTTGTTTTTTGCTGAGGACTGTTTTGGCTATTCATGGTGGTTTATGTTTCCATATGAATTCCTGTATTGTCGTTTCCAGGTCTAAGAAGAATGCTGCTGGTAATTTAATGGATATTGCGTTAAATTTGTAGACTGTCTTGGGTAGAACGGACATCTTAACAATGTTGATTCTTCCAGTCCATGAGCATGGATATTTTTCCATTTGCTTGTGTCATCTTTGATTTCCTTGAGCAGTATTTTGTAGTTTTAGTTGTAAAGGTCTTTCATTTCTTGGTTAGGAAGATGCCAAGACACTTAATTTTTTTGTGGCTATTGTGCTTTTTATTTGGGTTTCTGCTTGTTTATTGTTGGTGTATAGACATTCAAACCTTTACTGGGGAATATCTTTTGGCCTTACACCCAGTTGTGATCCTAGTTTTTCTGTTTTTAAATGTCTTCATGCAATATCAATTTTTCTCTCCCCAGTTTCATTATTTACATTTGATTCTGAGTTACTAATTTTTGAAACCAAAATCAAAATAGGCAGCTCTGTCTTTATGTAAGGCAACATTTACGACAGGACAAAAATCAAATGGGCCTACTGCTTAGTATAGACTATTTGTGCTTCTTACATTTGGAATTCTTCCCTGGTAACACAATCTGCTGTGGTAGATGCCACCTGGTCCTCTTTACATCACACTCTAAAAGTTGGGACTTTTAGAACCAGTACAAATTTTAGAACCAGTACAAATTCTAATACTCTGTCTACAACTGTGGCTGTGTGTTAAAAAGTCCTTTGTCTTGTGTCCAGGAGCCATTTGTCTTCTGCTAGAATCTCTGAAACTGTGGCAGGATGTCTTGTGAGTTGGCAGGTAGGGTGAAATTGTACACACTTTCAAGGTTTCTAATACTGAAAACCTGAGACATTTGAGAGTATTTTAGAGTCTATTCATTAAGAATCCTTTTAGGCAAACTAAGTTTATAGGTCTAGTTTTGGGTTTTTGATTTTGGGAAAGAAGGAAATAAGGAAAGAAACAAATACCAGGAAAACCATCAGAAGTGAGGTCAGACTGTTTTGTCTAGTAAGTAATTCTAGAAAAAAAAAAAAAAAAAGACAAGAGGAAAGTAATGAGAGAGATAGCAAAACACACAAGACTAAAGGAATCACCTGTCTGGAAGCCCAGAGTTCTTTCATTAGCTAAGATAAATTTACCTTGGTGAATGATAATTGCCATAGAAATAATTTCCTATAAGTGTGGTTGAAATAGTGCTAACATTATAGCACCAAATCAATGACTTGGGTAAAGGATGACTTAAAATATTGCCAATATCTTGGCATCTGGAAAGCAGGAGAGTGCACATGATAATTTAGCAAGATTTGTAAATATAGAAATAATTTACACCACTAAAAAAATTGGTTAATAAATTAAGGCATCTTGTTTTATTCACAATTATCCTATGTTCTGGCCAGAAGTTAAATTTTTGGGAGCCATGTGGTTTTTGGTTTTGATTATTTTATATGCTAATATTTATAGAAGTAAAAAAACCCTAAGATATAAGATAGAAAAAAGCAATGAAAGAAAAAAGGGAGAGAAAATGCACAAAGATCAAAATGTGAAAATTCTCAAAGGATTTGTTTCTTTTGAAAAGACTTTTTATCTTCCTTGATTGTGATTTTTTTCCCTCTTACTTCAGTATGTATTTCATTAACATATTTCTTGCTTGTTCCATCACTTTCAATTATTTGGCTTAACTTTGTGACTTTACTCTCTTTTATCTAAAATTCTGAATAAAAAAGTCTATGGACATGAAAATATTTGGTCTATTATAAAATCCATAAAAGACTCCATCGTTAAAAAAAAAATAAAGTCATATTACATGATATAAACCAGACCTAGGTAGTTATGCTTATATCGTATGATAATGGACTTCACCAAAAGTCACAATTTTACCAATTTTAAATCTTGAATTTTGGTAAAGATTTTCAATCAGTTGTCTTTATTAAGCAATCTTTAAAATATTGCTTTGTTTTTAGAATAGGCAACCTAGAAGAGATTAAAGCTATGCCAATGAGAGACAAAAGACACCTAGAATTTGGTGAGCAGAAGAAGATTTTTAAAAGATTGGAAAGCAGAACATAGTGTTTAGACAGGCTGAACCTGTGGGGGTTTGCTGCAATGTGGAATCCTGGATAACTTAAAGCTATTCTGTGCTTGATGGCTGTCTCAGTTCCTTCAGACTGTTATAACAAAATACCAAAGACTGGCTGACTTTTTTTTTTTTTTGAGTTGGTATCTCACTCTGTTGCCCAGACTGGAGTGCAGTGGCCGCTCCCAGCCACCGCAGTCTCGCCTGCTGGGCTCTGGCGATCCTTCCGCCTAAGCCTTCCAAGTAGCTGGAACTACAGGCGTGCGCTACCACATCCGGCTAGTTTTTTTGATTTATTGTAGAGATGAGGTCTTGCCAAGTTGCCCAGGCGGGTCTTGAACCCGTGGGCTCAGGCAATCCACTCACCTCAGCCTCCCAAAGGCACAGGATTACAGCTGAGCCCGGCTGACTGGCTGACTTATTAACAAAATAAATGTATATCTCATAGTTCTGGGAGCTAGAAAGTTCAAGATCAAGGTGCCAGTAGATTTCATTTCTGGTAAAAGTCTGTTACTCATAGATGGCATATTCTTGCTACATCCTCACATGATAAAAGGAACTACTGGTTCTCTGGGGTATCTTTTATAAGGACACTAATCCAATTCATGAAGGCAAACCCTCATAACCTAATCACTTTCTAGTAGGCTTATCTTCTCATACTATTGCATTGTGGGTTACATTCCAATTTATGATTTTGTTGAGACACAAACATTTAGACTACCATAGCAACGGTATTGTTGAAGTATTACCTCCTAGGTGATCAGGGAAAGATTAGAAACATGACTAGATGAAAGTGTCACTATTTTGCCTACATCTTGGCTCATAATCATCATTTTACTCTTAGCATCTAAATTTTCCTAAATATTTATTACAGAATAAGAGAGTCTTTTCTAACATGAAGAGTTTTTGGCTCCTGGTTGTAAGCAACTGCTCTTGTTTTCATGAGCAAAATGTTATTGGAGAGGAGAATTCAGAATGAAGGAAGATTTTAATATTAAGCAATCAAGGTAGCTCTGAAGGGAATAAGACAGAACATCAAACGTTTCTATCTGGAGCAGTTTAAACACTATATAGCAGCTGAACTAAAATATCAAACTTCTTTTCACCTTTCACTTATGCAATCAGGATTCACACTATCAGGAGAGTGGGGATCTGGTTTTGTAAGCTTGGGTCATGTTGGCTATAAAAATGTATGGAAAACTAGAACATGACTCTTTTACTTTACATATTGGTAAATTAGGTTTGTACACATGCCATCACATTAAGATCGTACACAATAGAGGAAAGCAGAATTTCTAAAGGCATTCAAAGAGCTATTTAAAGTGGAAGTTTGAAGATTTGCACAATACAAATTCTCCTCAAATGTGAAAATTTCTCAATTACTTGTAAGTCAGCCAGTCAGTAGCTTGAATAATCTGTAAATATTTATATTTGATGAATTTATATTTGATGAATCAAATATTTGTTTTTTATTTTAAAGATGTGGGGTACAATTCAGGATTAGGTATATAAATGGTCATTATACAGGTAAAGTTTGAGCCTCCTTTTTGTCCCCACTTTGCCTGGTTTGAGATGAGATACACTTTTTAATGTTATGTGCCTCCCGACCCCCAAGCAGTGCTGCACTGCTGCCAATCCTTTTCTTATAGTATTATGATAAATGTTCAGGGTTCACTTTTGAGTGAGAACATGTGGTACTCAGTTCTTTGTTTCTATGATAGATCACTGAGTATGATAGACTCTAAATACATCCAAGTTGCTGTGAAGTCCATAATTTTGTTCTTCTTCATGGCTGTGTAATATTCCATCATGTATATGTACCACATTTTTTTTTATTCAGTCCACTTTTGACAGGCAGCACAGGTTGTTCCATGTTTTTGCTATTGTGAATAATGATGGAATAAACATCCCTGTGCAGCTATCTTTCTTATAGAGTGACTTGAGTTCCTCCAGCTATAGTCCCAGAAGGAAGATTTTTAGATCTTTTAGGAATCATCACACTTTTCCACAAAAGTTGTGCTAATTTGCACTCCCACCAACAATGCAGAAGCATTCCCTTTTCTCCATATTCTCTCCAGCAAATATTTGTGACTTATAATGTAACTCAAGTCTAGCATTATCAGCACCCACAGAGTATGTGTGGTTAGAATTGCATTTATTGGTAAAAGACATAAGTAATACATAAGTGTTTTACTGTAGATAATAGTAAATATTGTATTGATAACATTTATCTAAAAATAGATGTTATGGGTAACATCTACATGTTATTTGTTATCTGGTAATCATAGCACATACTTATTTACTTGTTTATTTTCTGAGTTTTCTACTAGAATGAGGGCAGAATTTTTTTTTTTGTCTTGACACTTATGTCTAGTACCATGCTTGGAAGTGTATAAGATACAGAGATAAGTATATCTTCATAGTTAGATATGAAGTAAGTAATGACATGTCTGAATTCCATTTTCTAAGTTCTTATATAATTGCTTTGCCCACTATAATTTATGTATAGTGAGTTGCTGTACCCTGGAATCACACATGTTTTTCTGACTTTCTGGCTTTTGTTCTAAAGAAACATTGCTCAAAAAGTGCTTTGATTTGGGGAAAAAAAAAAATAATATATATATATATATATATATATATATATATATGACTTTCTTTCAAAGCTACAAAAAGAGATCACCAAAGTAGTATTTTTGTTTTGCATTCATCATGAAAGATATTCTTATCCTTATACATGTGAGAGTAACTAGGGTAAGATTAGGTATTTTCCATAATTCTTAGGTGAGAAATCACAACCCATGAGAGACTTACACGCTTTGACAAAAGAGTGACTTTCTTTCTTGGCAGTCAAGATTATTTCACTTTAAGAATCTTGTAGAAGGCTGGGCTCGGTGGCTCAGCCTATAATCCTAGCACTTTGGGAGGCCCAGGCGAGTGGATTGCCTGAGCCCACGGGTTCAAGACCAGCCTGGGCAATTGGTGAGACCTCGTCCCTATAATAAAATTTTTAAAAATAGGCATGGTAGCGTGCATCTGTAGTTCTGGGCTACTCGGAAGGCTGAGGCCGATGGATCGCTGGAGCCCAGAAGATCGATGCTAGGGTTGCCGTGAGCATGCATCCCACTGCACCCCAGCCTGGGCGAAGGAGTGTGACTCCAACTCAAAAAAAAAAAAAAAAAAAAAGAATCTTGCAGAAAAGAAACAACAACAACAAAAAACTGCATAATGATCAGTAGTTTTCCAAGATACATATATTCTCTGCAATATTAAACAAAGAATCATTATATATATTTTGCAAACTAAATATATATTTGGCAAAATGTTTCTAGGTAAGGAAAAAATCACTATGATCAAACACATTTAAAAATGCTGGGTTAAACACTATTAAAACTTCTTTGTTTTTACTACCAGGATTTTCAGAGCCTTTGAATCATTAACCTGTCATATAAATTTCCAAAAGAAAGGTATAGAATATATTATTTTCCTAATATTTTGCTAAGGGAATCCTTTCTTTTTGTCCATCAATTTCATCTCCTTGAAAATACTGAGAAATTTTAACACAAATAACTAGGGAAGGGAACACATTGGTGTATCTCAGATGTTTATATACTTTGATTATCATATGCATTCACTTTCTGATGTTGTAAGTTCCACACATATTGCTTTTTCTGTAACGACTTCTTGGTGCCCCTTCAGTGGTTCATGCCATCTATTTCCAAATGTATGCATAATTTCCTACTTGCTATAAAAGGATGACTCCCCAATGGAAAAAGTTTTAGTTACATGTTGAGGGTTATTAAGACATGAGGAGTTCTTTGGTCATATTATAACACAAATGTGGGATAGAGCTTTTAGAAATTGTTGCGAATGATATAGACCTTCACACATCCAGCATCTGGTGTCATCTGTAGGCTATATTATCTCATAGCTTAATTTTTATGGTAACAAAGATATATCAGTAATAGGTCTAGAAATGTGAGCTACCAGACAGATTCAAGTAATCATTTTTAGTTATTGCTAATTATTGTTGAATGAGCAAACAAACACATGGGTAAAAGTTAAAATATTGATCACAGTTCCTGAAGACAGAAGGTCAAGGAAAAGCAATATCTGTGATAAACTGCTGCTTATGGAAATTCAGTGTCACAGTATTCAGATTGGGTTACTTAAATTGAGTAGTCTGAAAATTATCCTGGCCATACTATTATAATAAAAATAGAATTTTATATGGTACTATCAAAACAACAGAATTGTACTATATTGCAGTCATATAATATGGCAATATAACCACATTGCACAAGCAAAAGAAATGAATTAAAGCTTATTAATGCACTTCACATAATACTATCCTTTAACTATTAAAACAAAGTTTTCTGGAAGAGATAGTGCTGGTCATCCTTGCAGAAGCAGTATCCGTAAAAAGATACAATACCAAACATTGTGTACTGATTATACATTTCTTAGAACAACTCTATGACCTGCCATGTGCATCTGGGGATTTGATTCAATATGCCAAGTTTTACTTCATTAGGAAATTCAGACTCTCCAATTAAAGCTGGGATTCATTTGGGTAAAAAAAAAATATATAATTTGGTTGAAAATTTGCACAATCACTTCAAATTTGGAAGTCGTATGAAAATCAAGAGTACACATTCCTAGACTGATTAGCAGGCCCTACTACTACCCTCTTCACAAAGAAATATCTACTTAAATATATTTAAGCACATGTATTTAAATATATAAATATATACTATATAGAATTAAACATATGTAAGTAGAAGGAGTATCTACTTAAATATACACACAGATACTTTCAGAAAGATACTTTAGCAGTATGTAAATATGTTTTTCTAAGGTAATCTAAATGTCTTCATTTTGTTAGCAGCTTTTCAGCAAAGAGGAAATGGGAGAGATTTTATCATAGTTTTGGATGTTGATAAAATTAAAACTATGCTCTTGACACATATCCCGGGAAGAGAACAATATAAAAAACTGATCTTGATATTTTGTATTATGCTTCATATTATGCTGAATTAAAAGAAAACAATTTTGTCTTCAAATTTTTGTGGTACAAATAAGTTAAAGGTTGGGAGGGAAGATATAGATACTTTTGTCTGAGTCCAGTTCATTCTCTAATTAAAGCAGGTAAAGCAACTGGATAAGTAATATGATTCAATAGGGCATAATGAAAACTATTTAGAGGAAAGCTGGAAGCTTTGTTGAGAAATAATAACTGAATAACCATAAACACTTTCATCTTTAACCCCTCCTTAAAAACCAATGGAAAAAGAGCATGTAGCCAGAGACAATAATAGTAATAATTTAATGCAACTTTTCTAAGATTAAGGCATATTGTTTCATTAATTTAATTCATTTATCTAATTTTTTGCTCAAGGCTATTGAAGTGGCTAGTCAGAGTCCATCTTTGGAACCAAAGGATGATCTGAATTCTTCAGTCTACAAGAACAAAGAACAAGTATTAAACCAAAAAGAAGAGAGAGAGTGAGAGAAAGAGAGAGAGAGAGAGAGAGAGAGAGAGAGAAAGAGAGAGAAAGAATATTCCATTTGTTTTAAAATGATATGTAGAATATTGATTTCAAAAATTAGAACTAAAACAATGGGATTATTACAGTTATTTATAGGATGCTGTGAATGAATAAATCATTGTTCCAGGTTGGTGATTTGAAAATGATTGATATAACTTTATCTTCCACATCAGACAGTGAAGCTTTTTACATCTTTCTCCCTTTGTCTCCTCAAGTTTCTGCTTTATTAAACACAAAGCACCTGGTGAATTGCTTCTAAACTTCTAGGCAGTATGCATATATAGTGTGAAACTGAAATTATCTTTCTAACCAATACTTTCCTTAACATCCTGTGCTCCAGACAACTGGCCAATTGCTATTTCCCAGACTTAGTTTTTTTTTTTTTTTTTTTATCTCTACCTTTGTACCTTTCTTTCTCAAACCATTGAAATAAATTTATGTATGTACTTATTTAAGTCAGAGTTTCACTCTTTTGCCCAGGCTGGGGTACAGTGGCATGATCACAGCTCACCGCAGCCTTGACCTCCTGGGCTCAGGTGCTTCTTCTGCCTCAGCCTCCTGAGTAGCTGAGATTACACACCACTATACCCAGCTAATTTTGGTTGTTTTGTAAAGATGAAGTCTTGCTGTGTTGTCCAGGCTGATCTCCTGGGCTCAAGCAATCCTCCTGCGTTGGCCTCCCAAAGGGCTGGGAATATAGGTGTAAGCCATCATACCTGGTTGAAATCTACATATCTTTAGATAAAAGAAGTAACTTATAGTGAAATACGAATGAGCTCTGGTATAAAATAGACCTCAGTTCAACATCAAACCCCGTATACTTGTATAGTTAGGCAAAATATAAATGTTCTTTTTTTTTTTTTTTTGAGTTGGAGTCTCACTTTGTGGCCCAGCCACCGCAGCCTCGACCTGCTGGGCTCCGGCGATCCTTCCGCCTCAGCCTTCCGAGTAGCCGGAATTACAGGTGGGCGCTACCACGCCCGGCTGATTTTTTGATTTATTGTAGAGATGAGGTCTCGCCAAGTTGCTCAGGCGGGTCTCGAACCCGCGGGCTCAGGCAATCCACTCACCTCAGCCTCCCAAACGCACGGGATTACTGGCTGAGCCACCGAGCCCGTCTTATAAATGTTCTTTAAAATAAAATTAATGCAGACATTTCTCCATTTCTTTGTCACTCACAAAAACTTGCTTAATTTTGCAAAGACGTAGCAAAATGTCGACAGGTAAAGTTTAGGTTTCAGAGATGTTGGACTGTTCTTTTCTGTCTTTGTGCCTCCCTCCCTCCCATTCTCCCTCCTTCCCTTCCTTCTTTTCTTCTTTCATTTCTCTCCTTTCTTTCTGATAGCCTGTACCATCTTGTAGTCTAATGAACAGATTTTAATATACCTATTAAGTATATTTGCCTGTGATCCCCTATAGCATGAATACCACAAAACAAGTTTCTTTGCCAGTGTTGTCTATTAATGTTCCCTAATAACCTAAAACACAGTGTTTGGCAAATAAATAGGCTTTCAACAGTAGTGGTTACGAAATGGCAATTTAGAGATTACTAAATAATGTAAAATTTGTTACACCTTGAAGTGATATGCCATACTTTCTCAAGTCGTTCTTATTTCAAAAGGGCAAATTATTTTTCTCTTTCTGATTTTCTCTATCTTCACTAATCTAAAGTTAGTATTTGAATGTGATAGTTATAACAAAATACAGAAGTACATTAATTGCCTTATAATCTCTAACATTCGGATTTTATTTTGTATAATTATGAGTTGTATAAGAAAAGGGTTAAGCATAGATAAGGAAGTGGTTAAAATAGTGTATGTCTTTGGCATATAAGTATTCATGGGTTTGAAATAATGAAAGATTTAAAATGATGCATTAGGAAATTAAGATATTACAGATAAAATGTCCTGAAGATAAATACAGTGTATTTCCTAGAAATGTTTTTAAATCACTGGCAGTTATTTTAAAGTAGACTTAGAGCCAGGAAATTTTTTGCTAGGAATATTTCCGTGACACGAGGTCCCCCAGCATCTTCCTTCAGCCAAAATAAAATAACTAAATGTAAAAACAGAACAAAAAACTCTTTTAGTCCATGACATATGTGAACTATATTTTAATCTTTGTAAATATTTCACGTGTGCTCTTTATATTTGAAATCTCAGAATATAGGAGAGGAAAGAACTACAAAATTATCTAATCAAATTCTGTCTATGTATACATATATATATCTGTTAATATTTATATGTGAGATTCTCACAGTTAACAATATAGTTTGGCAAATTCATTAATACTTCTTCTAAGTATTTGAGGCTAAACTACGTTCAGAAAAAAATTATATTCAATTTTTTAATATTTGGAAAAAATAGAGATTAAAGCTTAATTAAATGATAATGAATAATGCTGTTATGTCCCCATTTTATGAATATGGACATGGACCAACTGTTTTAGATAATGTAAAAAGGTATTTTTACTTTAAAAAAGTAAGTATAAAAGTTATATTTATACTTAATATTAATAACATTAATATGGATATTAAATATGTTTGAAATTTCTAAGGAGTAATCGTAGATCATACATAACCAACAAATGGCTGATTCAAGACCATAGAAGCTTTTGAGAGCCCTGCCAATTTCAATTAGAAATCAGCTGCACCAAGTTTTTGTTTTTGGACTTAGTTCTTTCATTTTACAATGTATTTTGTCTCTATCTTATCTTGTAGCCTATGGGGTTTCAACACATCCTTTTTCTTCACTAACCAGATGACTTTTTAAAATATCTTTTTCCATTGATTCAACCAATAATCCAAAATCTTCTTTGATCCCTTGAGCCTTCATCCTCAGACTCCCTTCCTCAACCACCTATTATCGGATCAAATGTTTGATTTTGAGAGTAGCCAAATAGTGATGACATTCCTAAGCAGGTGACTTCTGTTAATGCAACCAAACCTAAAAATATGGGAGATGGAAGTTGAAGGGAATTCAACATGTAAAAGGATATAGGAGTTCAGAAATAAATGGCATTTTGGGAAGGAGTCGAAGACATGTAGGAAAGAAGGAGGAGGATAAATAGGAAAGGTAACTTTCGAACATTTGGCTTACTCAGCACATCTTGTAGTACAAGAGATGGCCAAATGGTATCCCAAAGTTGAATATTTTGTTTGATCTGAAGCATTCAAATGTTTGTACCTTTTAAAAGTCTCATGCATAATTTGGTAATTCTAGACATTCTTGATAAACCAAATAACCTGACAACACTGATCTGATATTCCTGTGGAAGATCTGCAGGAATCTGTCAGGGATTGAGTTGTGAGTTTATGCTCTAAACAAGTTGTGTACTTTCCACTTACACTTCCAAACCCACTCTTGTGACTTACACCTAGCCTGCTTCAATCATCTTTGCTGTTAACTGCTTGGCTTCATAGGAATTTGAGTCTGCACAAAAAAACAACCTCTGAAGTGTTGGCTAGTCATTCATTCAACAATATTTGTTAAGAATCTAAATTGTACAGACTATTGTACTAACAGATATAGGATGATGCAACACTTTAAATTATGGGCTTTGTCTTTATGAAGACTATACTGTAGAAAGAGAAATATATGGGCACAAAGTTAGCTGTAACCAAGATGGAAAGGATTAATATCCAAAAGATGTTATCACTATACGTGTAACAGAAAATACATTTTCAATTAGAATATCAAGGAAAACTGAATGGAGAGAACAGAATCATGACGGGATTTGGTAAATAGTTCAAGTGCAGGTAGATATGTATTTATGTTAAGGAGCTAAATTTCAATATTTCACTATAAGACTGTCTAAGTATTAGGCATTAGAATCAATTTATTTAGACTTGTAATATATGCATATATGTGTGTTTTATACTTTTATGATATTTAATGCAAAGATTTTAAATAATTATATTGTACTCATGTTTATGTACCAAAAAAGCTTTAGATTGTTTAATATAGAAATAATTAATGTTTATTGAATAATAATACAGTTCTAAATACCTTATGTACAACATGTCTCTTAATACCTTACAAACACTCTCCTTCATCTTTGTATTCTGAGAAGTCTTCTATTAGTCACATTTTTAAAATTCCTCAATCATATTAATATATTAAAACATTGAAAGTTAGCATTTTGGCCGGGCAGGGTAGCTCAGCCTGTAATCCCAGCACTTTGGGAGGCTGAGGTGAGAGAATTGCCGGAGCCTGCCGGTTCGAGACCCGCCTGGGCAACTTGACAAGACCTCATCTCTACAATAAATCAATAATTAGCCAGATGTGGCAGCGCACGCCTGTAGTTCCGGGTCCTTGGAAGGCTGAGGCGGAAGAATCGCTGGAGCCAGGAGTGTGCCACTGCCCTTCAGCCTGGGTGACAGAGTGGGACTCCAACAACAACAACAAAAAAGAAAGCATTTTAACATTTCAGTGACCGTATATACTTTTCTAAATTTTAAAATATACTTATAACGAGTTATTTTCACATATTTGACTAAACAACATAATGCATTTACTTATATATAAATTACTCATAAAAAGAGTGAAATTGAGGGGATGGGGTAGGCGCCCCCAGGATTCCCACCTACTCTCCCTGTACTTTCCCAAGCCCCACACTTCACTGAGAATGCACGTGGTTGAAAGCAAAACCCCACTTGACTGGCCATTATGGAGTCTCCAAGTAGGTGGAGAGACCCTGGTTGCAACCTGGCCGCTGACCCAGGACCTAGTGGTTTCTGTGAACAACATAGAAGGAGCTGTTTTTTTAAAAAGGGGGAAGGCGGGGAGGTGAAATTGTAACAGAAATGCTTCTTTCAATGACATGGATGGTGATAGGTCCTTTGGGCCTTGGTTTAATACTGACACCTAGTTTGGATCGTTTCTTTATAATGCACCAAGGATTTTTTTTTTTCTATCTTGAAGCAATATATTATGGCTAGATTTCAAATGAAAGAAGAGTGTGTCTTAATTTTCCTTTAAGTGGAAGGATGTGACTGTGAAGAGGTGTGTGAGAAAGGAAGACCAGTGTGGTGCCTCCACAATGGGTGTTCTGAGTAGAATAGTTTAGGAAAGAGTACTTTGAAAGCTGACTATCTGTGAATTGATTCCTTAAACACCTGTATCTCATAGCTCTGAGGACATATTGACAAGCCCCTAGGGATGTACCTGTTGGTTTAAAGACTACTACTTTATGCCAGTGGTCCCCAACTTTTTTTGGCAACAGAGACTGGTATCATGGAAGACAATTTTTCATGCACCAGGATTGGGAGGATGATTTTGGGATGATTCAAGCACATAACATTTATTGTGCACTTTATTTCTGTTATTATTACAGGGTACTATATAATGAAATAATTATACAATTCACTTTTTAAAAAGAGACAGAAGTGGACAGAATTATACAATTCACTTAAAAAAATGGACAGAAGTGGTGAATAAAATAATGCATGGGCCATGTGTAGATTAGCATAAATGTCAGATTCTGACTTAAAGCCTGCCACCTGCTCACTGATAGGGTTTTGATCTCAGACTGCAAGCAATTGATTGATTAGATCTCTGTGCAAACTTCACTGGTACTGTTAATCTGTATTTGCAGCCACTGCCCAGTGCTAGCATCACTGCCTCAGCTCCACTTCAGATCATCAGGCATTAGATTCTCATAAGGAGCACCAACCTAGACCCCTCAGATACACAGTTCACAATAGGGTTTGTGCTCCTATGGGAATCTAATGCCATCGCTGACAGGAAGTGGACTCTGGTGGTAATGCCAGCCATGGGGAGTGGCAATAAATATAGATGACGCTTTCTCGCTCCACTCCTTCACTACTCACCTTCTGCTGTGCTGCTCAGTTCCTAACAGGCCATGGACTGATACCAGATTGTGGCCTGGGGGTTGGGGACCCCTGCTTGATGCAATTATACTTTCATGTTAAAATAATTTCCCTTTCTGTCAGTCTCTTAAATAAATGCCCTAAAATGGTTTGAAAGAAATCTGATTTTCACCTGGTGAACACATGCTTCCCCTGGAACCCAGTGAAGATATCTATGGTCTGAATTGTCTATCCTAACAACTGGACTATGGATGGACCCACTGAAAGACCCACAAAATCATGCCCATTGATGCCTTTGTATATTTATGCGCTGCAGGCGTATCTGGACCATGAATGCTGCCCACAAAAAGTAATGTATTTCCTATTTTCCATTCTGCTATCTTACATGTTCCCTACTCCATAAAAACCTGACTGCATCAGATCTGCCCTCACTGTTCCTGCCATCAACCCTGCAAATTCATTCCTCTGCTCTTTTCTTTGTTGTTTCTTTTCTTGTCAATAGACTGTGTCCTCCTTCCTCTTTCAATGAGACTTCCCAGGCATGCTGAGTGTTACAACAGGGTCTTTGCTCTATTAATGCCCTCTTCTCCATACATTTTCAACCTTTTTTTCTCTAATGGGCTCAACATGTTGAAGTTACCCCTTTGGAAAAAAATAACAACAAATCTTCTCTAATCCCATAGTCTATTGCTAGGTCATCTTCGATCACTGCTTTTTTCAAACAATTGTTCAATATCTATTCTTTTTATATTCTTACCTTCTGCTCACTCCCTATGTCCTATAATTTGCCTTATGTTTATTATTCCTTAAAATCACCTCCTCCGGTGTCATTAATGACCACCTTCTGGCTGGTTCCCAGTGGATACACCTTGGTCTGTATCCTATTAAACTTTTGTGCTGCATTTGATATTACCAACCCTCCTATCTTCAAGGAATATTCTCTGCTTATTTTATCTCATAAAATATTTTACCTGGTTTCCCTCCTCTGGTTTCCTTAGATAACTTTCCTTCCTTAACCACTTTTTGTATGTCAACATTTTTAGGGACTTATTCTAGCCATTGTAGCAGATGTTTGCTATGGATGTGGGAGGTGGAGCGTCAACAACTTTGAAACACTATCCCTATATTTCCTATATTATGACTCCTCATCGCCTCAAGGTAGATGCCTACAAATTTGCTTTCTGGGCCTACATTACTTCTACAGTGAGTAGTGTAACCTAGGTTATATGAATCAGATTCACTCTTAAAGTGTTGCATCAGGCAATTGGGTAAACATAAAGAAGCGAGTGTGAAGGAAATTAACTTCCTGATGAGTGTGATGATCGGGGGCTCTTGCTCTTTGATGGCTGCAGTGGCAGTGCCCTGGTGCTTATGCTCAAGGATCCTCTGTTTGCACTGCCAGTCATCACGGGAGTAGTGGAACCTGTGTGAGCCTCAAGATTTCCCTTGAAATGCTCCACTGTAGGTTTGCTGCTTGCTCCTAGGCCTGGATATCTGAATCAGATTTTGTAAGCTACTGAGAAAATCTGCAACAAATTCTTTTCCTGCTGAAAGACAAAGTAAGTTTTGATGTCAGCAACTAAGAATAGTGACCAATACAACTTTTCTCTCTCTCCCTCCCTCCTTTTCTTCTTTCTTTCCTTTCTCCTCTCCCCTCACCCCATCTTTCTTTTTTCTTTCTCTCCTCCTTCCTTCATCTCTCTCCCTTCCTCCTTCCTTTCTTCCCTCCTTCCTTTCTTCCCTCCTTCCTTTCTTCCCTCCTTCCTTCCTTCCTTCCTTCCTTCCTTCCTTCCTTCCTTCCTTCCTTCCTTCCTTCCTTCCTTCCTTCCCCTTCTCTTCTTCCATCCCTCCTCACCTCCCTTTCTCTCCCCCTATTTCTTTTTTTAATATATGTGCTTTTCTTAAATAACCTAGTTCACTCCCATGACTACCATTATTATTTTTATTCTAAATAATACTGAATTATATGGCCCAATAAGACTTGTCTCTTTAGCTTTATATCTATATATAAAGTGCACATTATACTTCTCTGCTTACATTTATTCACTGAAGAAGTAAGAAGAATGTGGTCACCATATAGCAGCAATGGATTAGTTGCTAACAACTCAAAGGTAAATTTAAATCAGATCGAATCCTGACTTCATAAAACCTGAAGCTCAGTGGATCAGAAGATGCTATCGTAATCATATAAACATATGCAAAACTGCAAGTTTAACAAAAGCATAAAAAGAGCGATGCATGGTGCTATGAATACCTGTGAAAGCTTCCTTCTTGAAAGACACTTCAGTTGAGGTGAATAGAATGAGAAAGAGTTAAAATAGATATTGAAGAGCATTTGTTTAAAAAAAAGAGAGAGAGAATATTATATGTAGTTTCTTGTTAAAGAAGAATGAAGAAGCAGTTACAGAACTAAGAAAACCCAATGTTGTTGGGGTAGAGGAGAGTAGAGAATGGGAAGAAGAAAAGTAAGAGGTTATTCAGGGATTTGTTGGTCCGTTTAAGAATTTGGCCCTGCTTTTGAGACAGAGGAGAACTATTGAGAGGTTTAAACAAGAATATTTGGGAGGTGATAATATTAGATTTATGTATTGAGGGTGGAGAAAAGATTGACATGGGGAAAAGTAGAAACAGGTACGGCAGTTAAGAGTCTTTTGAAGTTATACAAATAAGATATTTAAACTAGTGGGCTGGTAGAGATGGAATGAACTGGATGGATGAAAGCAATTTTAGAGAAGAAAATATATGGAATTTAGTAATAATTTGGATGTGGAGGGCAAGGGAAATAGCACACACGTGGATGTTAGTGTCTTTTACTAACACAGAGAAGAAGACCATGGAAGCCTTATAGGCATCACAAGTTCAGTTTGTCTAAAAGGAACTTATCACCTTCTGTTGGTTTCTTTGGATCATTCCCTGATTTCTTAGCCCAGACACTTGGTCAGCATCCTTAACTCCTCTCTGTCTCTGTTTTTTTCAACTACCATTCTATCATTTTGAATCTACCTGTGAAATGTTCCATTTCTAATTAAGCAACTGGCATCTTACTGCATAGTCTAGTCTCTTGGTCATCTTTGCCGTCTTCAACGTTGGTGTTTTCTAACTCATGTTCCACACTTTAGTACAACTGAGTTCTTAAAAAATGCAAATCTAGGGCTGGACTCAGTGGCTCAGTCTGTAATCCCAGCACTTTGGGAGGCCGAGGCGAGTGGATTGCCTGAGCCTAAGGGATCGAGACCAGCTGTGCAACCTGTTGAGATCTCATTTCTACAATACATAAAAAAAAAAAAAAAGAGCAAATCTAATTGTATTTTTTGTTTTAGAATAACGTGTTTTCCCACTGGCTCCCCATTGTGGTGGGACAATATTCAAATACTTAAATTCCTCTATCAATTCTTGCATGCAACTGGCCTTGCTTACTCTACAGCTTCACTTCTCACTACCCTGTGTCTCAAAGACACAACCATAAGAGACTTCTTTCAGTTTTAAGAATGCAGGAGGCTCTTATTCCTTCAGTCCTATGCACATGCTTTTCCCTTCTACTGGAATATTTCCATTTTGTATTACTCCACTCTATCTCTGCTCTTGCCTGGCCTATACCTGCTCTGTTACCACTTTCTGTCAGTGTTTATTGTGACCCTTTTCTGAGGTCTTTTGGACAGTGTTTCATTTTCATGGGTATCAGCATGATGTTTTACCAACAGTGTATTTTAATTGACTGTTTACATGTTTGTCTTTATTGTAAATTACTTGAGGACAAGTAGGGAATCACTCTATCATCAGCAATTTGAAATATTTGGTATATATATTTGACCACAAATTGACAGTTTTTCATTGAACTGAAATTGAATTATATATTCATCCTCGACCTCACAGCCTTGATATAAACTCAAAGGAACAAATAAGGGCACATTCATAGGTAATAAATTTATTTGATTACTAGTATCTGATTCAGTGATGATATTAATGTGTGGACAAGTGAAATTAGCAATATTTACTTTTCAACAAGGAATATAATTCATAAGCTAATCTCATACATTGTATTGTAGCACTTATAACTAAAGGATGTTTTTATTCTGATGAATGATAAATTATTTTTCAGGAAATTTTAAAAAATTGTAAATATTATTGCAATCCAGATACAGGGACTCTACTTGTCTAAAGAAAAATAACTTACTGTAGGACCTATTAATTTTTCCGTTACTTCGCCTTTATTCATCTGAGCATATTATGCTGCCCTTTGATGCCACCTAATGATCAAAGGTAATACTTCCCTCATGAAAAGAAAGTGTTCAAAACTGAAGTAGATCTGTTGTTCCCTAAACCTCCTCAAATCTGTAGGGTGTGGAGAAAGGTAATCAAAACATAATGTTTTCATTAAGCTTTCGCAGGTGTTTGGTGTTTGTGTGTATGTACATTGGAGAGGGCGAAGGAAACGGGAAAGGTGGAGGGGAAAAGATGGTACTTTGTGTAGTGGTTTCCCTTTCTCCATTTATCAGCCTCACTTGAGCACTATAGCTCTTCCCCAGATAAAAATTCAAATATTTCCATTGGAATGGACGGAAAATATCTAATCTAACAAGCAAGACTTTGTACTTTCTTAAAACTTGGAGTATGTCTCACAAAGGTATCTGGAGTTAAAATAAATTCTGGTCTAGGTTTCCACTTAGCATTAAGTCCCAGTCAGCTTCCTTTAAAACACCTTGGATTTTACTTCCTTTTACTGGAACTAAAGAGAATATCACTTTGAACTAATTTAAACAATAACCAATTTTTTTTGACTATTTAATAGACCTAATCTGTAAAACCATCTTGATCTGCTATTTATTTCATTTAAATAAATTCATTGCTTATTAAATTTTGGGAGGCTCAAGTATCACTTAATCACTTATTAAATTCTTTTTTTTTCTTTTTTTGAGTTGGAGTCTGACTCTGTCACTCAGACTAGAGTGCAGTGGCCGCTCCTGGCCACCACAGCCTCGACCTGCTGGGCTCTGGCGATCCTTCCACTTCAGCCTTCCAAGTAGCTGGAACTGCAGGCACGCACTATCACGCCTGGCTAATTTTTTATTTATTGTAGAGATGAGGACTCGCCAAGTTGCCCAGGCGGGTCCCGAACCCACGGACTCAGGCAATCCACTCACCTCAGCCTCCCAAAGCGCAGGATTACAGGCTGAGCCACCGAGTTCGGCTTCTTATTAAATTCTTAGTGGTTATGGAATTATAGCATTTAATAATCATTAAAGAAGTGTAATCTAAACATACTGGTTGGGTTATTTCTTTGTATTTATTATGAATTAGAGTTATATTTTTATCCAGACTACCTTCATTTCATTTGTTTAACTTATTGCCAAAAAAGTATTCATGAATGTATCTTATCTTTCATTTTATAAATTACTGGATCTCGTTTCTAATATATTTTTCCATGTTATAGTTTTTTCCTTAATATATATATATATTTTTTGAGTTGGAGTCTCACTCTGTTGCCCAGACTGGAGTGCAGTGGCCGCTTCCGGCCACCGCAACCTCGACCTGCTGGGCTCCGGCGATCCTTCCGCCTCAGCCTTCCAAGTAGCTGGAATTACAGGCATGCGCTACCACGCCCGGCTGATTTTTTGATTTATTGTACAGATGAGGTCTCGCTGCCGAGGCAGGTCTCGAACCCGCGGGCTCAGGCAATCCACTCACTTCAGCCTCCCAAAGGTGCGGGATTACAGGCTGAGCCAACAAGCCCGGCTGCCTTAATATATTTTATCCGAATATTCTTAGTTTTTATTTTTATTTCAAAAAAATTTTATGATTTTGTTTTTTTTCAATGATAATTTTGGTTATTTTCTGCTTTTGTGTTTAATATTATGTTATGCATACTTTGAGTTTCTTCTGATACATTATTTTTTCTTTTACATTATCTCATTATTTTAATGATTTTTAAATTTTAAGATAGTTTACAGAAAAAAATTGTTAAGACAGCACAGTGTATTTTTTATTTTTTAATCAATATTTTTATTATGGTTTTGTGGGGTACAGTTAAGCATTAGGTATACAAATACATTTCATTCAGGCACTCTGTTGATATGAGGTGTTTCCCCATACTCAGACAGATATTTGCTACCGTTAATTCCATCTCCCCCCCCCATAGTTTCCCACTACTGTCAGTCATTTTCTTATAGTATTACATTGGATGTTAAAGGTCTATTATGTGAGTGAGAACATGTGATACTCAGATCTTTGTTTCTGTGAGAGGTCACTCAGTATTATAGATTCTAGTTCCATCCAGGTTGCTGTGAAATTCATGATTTTGTTCCTTTTTATGGCTGCGTAGTATTCCATCATGTATATGTACCACATTTTTTAAATTCAGTCCTCTTTTGATGGGCAGCATGGTTGCTTCCAGGTTCTTGCTATTGTGAACAATGCTGCGATAAACAATGCTGCGATAAACATATTGCAGGTATGCAGGTATCTTTTTGACAGAGTGATTTGAGTTCTTCAGGATATATTCCCAGTAGGGGGGTTGCGGGGTTATATGGGAGGTTGATATTTAGAGCTTTTCGGAATTGCCACACTGCTTTCCACAGAGGTTGCACTAGTTTACACTCCCACCAACAGTGTAGAAGTGTTCCCTTTTCCCAACACCCTCTCCAGCAGCTGTTATTTTTTGAGTTGTTGATAATTGCCATTCTGACTCGAGTTAGGTGGTATCTCAATATGGTTTTGATTTGCATCTCCCTGATGATTAGTGAGGTTGAACATTTCTTCTTGTGTCTGTTGGCTGCTCAGATGTCTTCCTTTGTGAAGTGTCTGTTCATATCTTTTGCCCATTTTATAATGGGGTTGTTTGTTTTTTTCTTTTCAGCACATTTGAGTTCCTTGTAGATCCAAAATGTTAAGCCTTTGTCAGAACTGGTGTTGGCAAATACTTTTTCCCAGTCTGTTGGCTGTCTCCGTGCTCTCTTGATGGTTTCTTTGGCTTTGCAGAAGCTTGTCAGTTTAATGAGGTCCTACTTGTCTATCTTCTCTCTTATGGCTTGTGGGTTTCGGGTTTTGTTCAGGATTTGGATGCCAGTTCCGATTTCCATGAGGGTATGTCCTTCATTTTCTAAGGTTCTTATGGTTTGAGGTTTTACATTTAGGTCTCTGATCCATTTGGAGTTAACCTTTGTGCATGGGGATAGATAGGAGTCCTGTTTCAATCTTCTGCATGTGGCCAGCCAGTTTTCCCAGCACCATTTACTGAATAGGTTCTCCTCTCCCCAGTGGTAGGCAGTGGAGGGTTTGTCGAAGATGAGTTGGTTGAGAAATTGAGGTTTTGCTTCTGGAATCTCAATTCTATTCCATTGATCTATATGCCTGTTCCTATACCAATACTAAGCTGTTTTGATGATTGTAGCTTTATAGTAAAGTTTGAAGTCTGGTAATGTGATACAACCTGCTTTGCTTTTTTTGCTGAGGATTGTTCTGGCTATTCTTGGACGTTTGTGTTTCCATATGAATTCCTGTGTTGCTTTTTCTAGGTCTGAGAAGAATGTTGCTGGTAATTTGATGGGTATTGCATTGAATTTGTAGATTGCCTTAGGTAAGATGGACATCTTCACAATGTTGATTCTTCCAATCCATGAGCATGGGATATTTTTCCACTTGTTTGTGTCAACTTTGATTTCTTTGAGGAGTGTTTTGTAGTTTTCCTTGTAAAGGTCTTTCACATCTCTGGTTAGGAAGATGCCAAAGTATTTCAATTTTTTTGTGGCTATTATGAATGGAATTGTGTTTTTTATTTGGGTTTCTGCTTGTTTATTATTGGCATAAAGAAATGCAATTGTCTTTTGCACATTTATTTTGTATCCTCAGACTTTGCCAAAGGTCTTTATCAGTGTAAGGAGGTTTTTGACAGATTCTCTTGGGTTTTCAAGGTACACAATCATATCATCTGCAAAGAGAGATAACTTGACTTCCTCTTTTCCTATTTGAATACCCCTGATTCCCTCCTCTTCTCTGATTGCTCAAGCCAGGACTTCCAAACTATGTTGAACAGCAGGGGTGAGAGTGGACCTCCTTGTCTTGTTCCAGTTTTCAGGGGAAATGGTTCCAATTTTTGTCTGTTTAGGAGTATGCTGGCTGTGGGTCTCTCGTAGATGGCTTTTACTATTTTGAGGTATGTTCCCCATATGCCTGGATGTTCAAGGGTTTGTATCAAGAAGGGTTGCTGGATCTTATTAAAAGCTTTTTCTGCATCTAATGATATAATCATGTGGTTTTTGTTTTGACATCTGTTGATGTATTTAATTACATTTATGGTTTTACGAATGTTGAACCAGCCTTGCATGCCAGGGATGAAGCCTACTTGGTCATGATGGATGATTTTTGAGATGTATTGTTGAATCTGGTTTGCTAGGATCTTGTTGAGAATTTTAGCATCTATGTTCATCAAAGATATTGGCCTGTAGTTCTCTTTCTTTTTGGATCTTTACCTGACTTGGGTATCAATGTGATGTTAGCTTCATAAAATGATTTGGGGAGAGTTCCATCTTTTTCAATCACCTGGAATACCTTCAGTAGGATTGGTATCAGCTCCTCGTAAATGTCTTGTAGAATTCTGCTGGAAAGTCATCTGGACCAGGCCTTTTTTTTGTAGGTAATTTTCTTATTACATAGTTGATTTGCTTGATTGTTATTGGTCTATTTAGGGTCTCAATTTCTTCTTGTTCCAACCTAGGTAGGTTGTGTGATGTCAGAAAGTCCTCCATTTCCTTAAGGTTTTCAAGGTTGTTTCCATACAAGTGTATGTAGTAGTCTCCAATGATCTTTTGTATTTCTTCAGGGTCAGATGTGACTTAATCTTTTGTGTGTTTCTGATTGCACTTATTTGGGTTTTTTCTCATTTTTCTTGGTCAGTCTAGCTAGGGGCCTATCAATCTTGTTTATCCTTTCGAAGAACCAGCTTTTTGTTTCATTGATTTTTTTGAATTATATTTTTGTCTTCTATGTCCGGGACTTGGGCTTTTATTCTGGTGATCTGGATTCTTCTGCTGAAATTAGGGTTTTTTGTGGTCTTGCTTTTCCAGCTTCCTTAGGTGACTTGTTAGGCTGTTAATTTGTGTTCCTTTCATTTTCTTCATGTGTGTTTGTAGGGATACAAATTCCCCTCTTACTACAACTTTTAAGGCGTCTCAGAGATTTTGGTAAGATGTTTCTTCCTTTTCATTTGTTTCCAGGTATCTTTTGATCTCTGTTTTGATTTCATCAATGACCCAAGAGTTGTTTAGCATCATGCTGTTTAGTGTCCATGTCTTTGTGGGTTTTGGGGGGACCTTGTTGGTGTCAATGTTTATTTTTATTCCACTGTGGTCCAAGAATGTGCACGGTAGAATTTCGGTCCTTTTAAATTTGTTTATGTTTGATTTATGGTCAATTATGTGGTCGATCTTAGAATACGTTCCATGCAGTGATGAGTAGAATGTGTATTCTGTGGTCTTTGGATGGAGTGTTCTGTACGTATCAATTAAGTCCATTTGGTCCAAAGTCACATTGAAGTTCTGGATCTCCTTGCTGATTTTTTATCCTGATGCTCTGTCTAGGGTTGTGAGTGGGGTATTAAAGTCCCCAGTTATGATGGTGTTCGAGTCAATATCTTTCTTTAGTTTTCCTAGAAGTTGCTTTATGAAAGTTGGCACACCTATGTTGGGTGCATATATGTTTAGGATAGATATTTCTTGTTGATGGATTGAGACTTTTATCATTAGGTAGTGGCCTTTTGTGTCTTTTTTTATTTTTAATAGCTTGAAGTGTATTTTGTCTGAAATTAAGATCACTACTCCTCCTTTCTTTTGTATTCTGTTTGCCTGAAAGTTTGTTTCCCATCCTCTTACTTTGAGTCTGTGAGTGTCCTTTCTAGTGAGGTGAGTCTCCTGAAGGCAATAGATTGTTGCCTGATGATATTTTATCCATTTTGCCATTCTATGTCTTTTCAGTGGTGCATTTAGTCCATTCACATTTAAGCTAATAATTGAAATGCAAGAGTTGATCCCAGTCATAAGGTTCTTACAGAGTTGTTGTTCCTGTTTGTTTGTTGTCTTTCTTTGGGTTTTGGAGTTGGTTCATGTGTGTTTTTAATCGTTTGCCTGTACTCTTGTGAAGAATGTTGTTGTTCTTTTTTCTTTTTCTTCTGTGTTCAGTACTTTCTTAAGTGTTTCTTGTAGAGATGGTCTGGTGGCAGCATAGGTTCTTAGGGATTGGATATCTGGAAAAGATTTCAATTCTCCCTCACTAATGAAGCTTAGTTTGGCTGGGTAGGTTATTCTTGGTTGAAATTGTTTATCTTTTAGAACTTTGAATATAGGGCTCCAGGATCTCCTAGCCTGAAGTGTTTCAGTGGATAAATCTGCTGTTATTCTAATTGGTCTTCCCTGGTAGGTAGTCTGGCCTTTTTCTCTTGCTGCCTTTAGGATTTTTTCTTTTATAGCTACTTTGTTTAGGCAAATTATTATGTGTCTGGGAGTTGGTCTTCTCATTTGTTGTCTTGCAGGGGTTCCCTGAATCTCTTGTGTTTGAATTTTTTCATCCTTGATGAGATTAGGGAAGTTTTCTTGAATGATTTCATGAAATTTTTGTTCCAATGTGGCCTCTATTTCTCTCTGTGCCTCAGGAAACCCAATTACTCTTAAGTTTGGTCTCTTGAAGTGATCATTCATCTCTTGCAGGTTTTGTTCTGTCTTTTTGAGCTTCTTTTCTATGCTTTTTTGGTGTGTGTGTCCGAGTCTCACTCTGTCGCCTGGACTAGAGTGTAGTGGCCACTCCCGGCCACTGCAGCCTTTACCTGCTGGGCTCCTGTGATCCTTCCTCCTGAGCCTTCCAAGTAGCTGGAATTACAGGCATGCGCTACCACGCCCGGCTGATTTTTTTTTTTTTTTATTGTAGAGATGAGGTCTCGCTGCCCGGGCAGGTCTCGAACCCGTGGGCTCAGGCAATCCACTCACCTCAGCCTCCCAAAGGCACAGGATTACAGGCTGAGCCACTGAGCCTGGCTTCTATGTTTTTGACAGTTTGGGTTAGTTCTGTGTTTTGGTCTTCGAGCTCTGAGATTCTTTCATCTGCTTGGCTAATTCTGCTTTCCATGCTTATTAGGTTGTTATTTATTTCCATCACAGTATTCTTTACTGCTGTTATTTCTGACATCAGCTCCTTCCTATTTTCCTCTTGTCTCTCCTCAATCTTTTAAATTCTCTCCATTAATGTCTTGATGTCTGGTTTTGTTGCATGTGACCAGTCATTCTGGGGGCTCTTCATTGTTTGTGTTCCAGAATCTATTTTCTCATTGTCTGATCTCCCAGTCGTCTGTGTGAGACCTATATTCTTCTTTTGATTTTTCTTCATTTATGCAGTTTTTTCCCCTCCCTCCTTTTTCCTTCCCTGCACATCACTGTCTTCTTTAATTCTGTTATTCAGGAGTAGAGGGATTGGCTTTACTTCTGTTTATTCAATCTCCTATTCTTTATGTATGCTCTCTTTGTTCAATTCTGGAGTTGCACTGTAGGTTGGGGGTGGTCTTTTTTGCAGTTTTGAGATTTACTTAAGGGGGAGCTGTGATTCAAAATATATCTGCAGGTCCTGGTATTTGCTGACAGGTGTATGGATAATCTGAATCCCACTTCCCACTGCCTTGGAATCTGTCTGTGCAGTGGGGCTGTAGGTTTACTCCCTGAAATAAAATGTGGTTAGCAGAGGGAAGAGAATGGAACAAACAGTGGGTTGAAGAGGGGGCTGGAGAGATAGAGGAGTAAGGGGAGAAACAAACGAGTGTACCACCAAATGGAGAGAGAGACCTATACTGAAACAGATAAAAACAATAGACCACAGCTTCAGACTAACCAACTCCCATACAAAAAAAATAAAACATACAATGATGCTCACATACAAGCTAACCAACCACCTTATTGGTGTGCTGTTCCTCTATACAAAGATATGGTTTACAGAGAGAAGAAAAGAGAAGAAAAGGAAGAGAAAAAAAGAGAAAAAAAGGAACAATATAGTAGGAATATAATTAAGTCATTACACTAACAGAACCAATCAAGCACACTCTGAGACTTTTTGTTTAAGTCCAATATCCTTTCAGCTCTGATTTCTAGCTTTCTTTTCAAGCTGGTAAATTAGTTCTCAGTTAGGGTCAGTTGTCCCTGGCCTGCTGTGAAGGACAGTTCAGATTATCCTCCATTCACCACTCTGGCCTGTGTCTGATTTTCAATCTTGTTTCTCCTGTTTCAGTGTTGTTACTTTGAACCGCCAGCAGGTAGTGCTATCTCAGCTGCTCACCCCAGAGGGGGTGGGGCTGGAC
Source organism: Cephalopachus bancanus (assembly GCA_027257055.1). Classification (NCBI taxonomy): domain Eukaryota; kingdom Metazoa; phylum Chordata; class Mammalia; order Primates; family Tarsiidae; genus Cephalopachus; species Cephalopachus bancanus. The sequence continues at coordinate 746,099 of JAPVLO010000030.1, read as the reverse complement.
AGGAACTGGCAGAGGCTGGAGATAGAAGCCTGCCTCAGGGCACATGGGAGGAGACCCACGGCAGGCAGGACACCAGGGTCGCAGGAGAGGTGGCAGTGATCCCAGCAGATCTTCCCTGAAGGGGCTTCAAGGACTGAAGTCATGGATTACCTTAGGCACGGGTGGCATGATGTGCTATGGCCACCACGGAGGCTGCAGCGGCGGTGCCTGCTGTGTCTGCGCTGCAGTGGCTGTCCAGACTGCTGTGATGCCCCAGCAGTGGCAATGGCCGAGCTCCGTGTGAAGAGCAGGCTGCAATGTTGGGGTCTGCAGCCCCCAGGGAGGGAGCCAGAGACCCACTGCAGTTCTCCTTTGCAGAGGGTTTCATAGACCAGGTTGCCCCGTCGCCATCTTGCCAGAAGTCCAGCACAGTGTTTTCATTTGTTATCCACATCCATTTTTCCCTACTAACATCTTGTATTAGGGTAGTATATTTGTTACAATTAATGAACCAGTGTTGGTATATTATTAAAGTCTATGCCTGATGCAGATTTCATGAGACTTTACCTAACGTCCTTTTTCTATCCCAGAATCCCCTCAAGTTACCACATTACATTTAGTCCTCATGTCTCCTGGGCTTCTGTTAGCTGTGATGGCTTCTATTGTTTTTAATTACTTTGATAGTTTTGAGGGGTACTTGTCAAGTATTTTATAGAATATCCCACCATTGAAATTTGTCTGATGTTTTGGAGTCATGGGATTTTGAGAAGAGCACAAAAGCAAAGCACCATTTTCATCTCAACATATTAAAAGTACATGCTACAAACAAAGGTCTGTCCCCCTTCCTTCTTACTGTTCTTTTTGAAAGGATAACTATGCTGTTATCTTCTTAAAGACAAAATATCTACATAAATTATTTAGAATTCTTCTGCATGAAAGATTTGTCTCTTTTCTCCCATGTATTTATTTCATCATTTATTCAGATAAGTACAGACTCATCAATATTTTGAAACATTGAGTCATCATTTGTAACTTCACATGGATATATGTAAAACTATTTTAAAGTTGTCTGATTCTGCATTTGCAAATTTTTATATGATGACATTGCATTTATTTTATAAGATATAATCTGTCTGCCACTTTGTAGCCTTCTAACTTAGCATAATGTTATTACTGCTTTAAGCATTTTAAACCTTAGGTTATGTCAGATATATTTGATATATTTCATTTATTACTGTTTATTTTCTTACACAAGACTGATTTTAAAATGGATTTAAAATTGGTGAAAGATATAATGAATAAATAGAACACTTAAGATGTAAGAAGCAAGAGGACCTTTTCCACAGGTCTAAACATTTTTGTACTGTCATTGTCTGCAGTTATTTGGATAACTGTAGGCTAGTCTCCATATTCCTCTTAGAGGCTTCTGTAGTAACAACGTGAATGCACTATGTTCGCCAAGCTTTTCAATCACCTTCAAAATTTTTAGGGATCTAAAATAAATCAGTTTATTCCAAAATTCAGAAGGAAAATTACATAATAAAAATAAATGCTAATTGAAGTCTGCAAATATTATTATGCTTGTGAGAGCTAATATCTCCATTAACTGTTCATTTAAATTTATTATTTATAGATATCTAACTAGATTTCAAAACAATTTTTGCATCAGAATTTCTCATTTTGGAAGAATTCTTCTGTATACATAATTGACTAGAAAATGTAGTTAATTGATAATTAAAAAATCCTAGTCAGTGATAAATTAAAGAGGTTAATTGTAGCAAATATAATTCAATGTCAAAAGTCTTGAAATTTTTATTGTTTTTTATGGAGCATTAAAAATTTTTTAAACATATTTTATGTTTTAAAATATATTTTAATTATGTTTATATTTAAAATATAATTTTATATCTTAAACATTATATTTAAAATATAATGCTTTTATTTTATATTTTAAACATTATATTTAAAATATAATGCTTTTATTTTATATTTTAACATTATATTTAAAATATAATGCATTTAGTGCTCCTGATATAATGGTGTTACCAAAAGTAGAACAAATTAAAGTTTTCGAATGCACTTGACTGCCTATTAGTCCCAGAAGTTAAAATATGCTTTGAACAGTTTTTGGAAAAAATGTTTTTAAAATTTAGCATATTATAATATAGGAAATTTTATAATTTAACCAGTCTTGTAACCTGTTTGGGATTTTTTTTTGCTTTGCTATTTGTTCTGAGTACTTAAATTACAATACTATTCTAATGTATTTGGCTGGGTGTAATTGCTCCTGCCTGTAATCCCAGCACTTAGGGAGGCCAAGGCCAGAGAATTGCTGGAGGCCAGGAGTTGGAAACCTGCCTGTAAAAAAAAAAAAAGAGAAGAATATTATTCCCATGTACTACATGGGTGATGTATAACCAATGTGCCACAGGACAAAGATTTCTGGTGACCTCTTGATTTTTAAGTTCCACCAAAATAACAACAACAACAAAAATCTGAAACTGATGCTGTTCCTCTCGTTATAACTGTTATTTTTGTTTATTCATGAAGATAAGGACAAAAGATTATCCCCAGAATTTCTGATTCAGTAAGACTTGGGTGGATTAATAAGTTCCCAGGCGATGCTGAGGCTGCTGGCCTGGGGACCACACTTGTAAAGGGAAAAAAATGAAAAAGGAAAAAAACAGTATAAACTATGGGCAGCGGTTGATTCATGAATGCCAGTGAATTTTAGTTTATGCACATTTCACCTCAAAAAGCTTAACTTAAACAAACAGAATCTTAAAATATTTAGAAGAACTAGTAGGAGTTCTAGGATCATCATCCTAATACTACTGCCTCCTGGCTGAAAGATATTGTAGTGCATTCCTTACCGTTTCTTCACCCCCATCTTCCATATATGCAAAACATATATTATAATTCTGTTGACTTTATATAATACTTTGAGAATGAGAATAGTACACGGTAAGAAGTCAATACATGCTAGATGTTAATATAAGACAGTGATACTTTTATTAAAATGATAAGAAAGGTTATTAGGTGAGTAGTACATTTTCTTAGTAAACATCTTAAAGAGGATAAATTTGTTTTTGTTGCTGTTGTTGTTCAGACACAACCAGGGTTGTGAAATGATAGACTAGATTATGAAAAATAAAGATAGTGAAAATGTAAACATTTAACTAATAACTAATAATTAATTTAATAACAGAATTTTATGTGACTTATTGATGAAAACATACTACTATAATGCCTTGAATGAATTGAAATTACATCACAATTAATTCCTCTAGTTATCTGTTGATATGATCTTTGGAATGATTTAGACCAGTGATTTTCCAACTTAGCATACTTCAGAATACCCAGAGGGTTGTTTTTTTTAATTTTTAATTTTAAAGATGTGGGGTACAATTCAGGGTTAGGTATACAAATGATCGTTATGTAGGCACCCTTGTTGATGAGGTAATTTCCCACTACTGGTAATTTCCCACTACTGCCAATTCCAGTCCCACCTCCCCTGGCAGTTACCCACTACTGCCAATTCCTTTCTTATAGTAAGTATTATGATAATTGTTCAAGTCTGCCATTGTGTGAGAACACATAGTACTCTGTTCTTTGTTTCTGTGATAGATCACTGGATATGATAGAATCTAAATCCACCAAAGTTGCTACAAAGTCCGTATGTTTGTCCTTCTTTATGGCTGCATAATATTCCATTGTGTATATGTACCACTTTTTTTAATCCAGTCCAGTTTCGATGGGCAGCACAGTTGGTTCTCTGAGTTTGCTGTTGTGAATAGTGCTGCAATAAACATGCATGTGCAGGTGTCTTCTTGTAGAATGATTTGAGTTCCTCTGGATAAGTTTTCAGTAGGGGATTGCTGGGTCATACAGAAGGTCAATTTCTGGTTCTTTGAGAAACCACCACTCTGTTTTCCAAAGAGGATGCACTAGTTTGCATCCCCGCCAGCAGTGTAGAAGCGTTCCTTTGTCTCTGCATCCTCGCCAGCATCTGATGTTGTTTGTTTTATTAATGGTGGCCATTCTTGCTGGGTGGTATCTCAATGTGGTTTTGGTTTGCATTTCCCTGATGATGAATGAGGCTGAGCACTTTTTCATGTGTCTGTTGGCTACCTGTATGTCTTTTGAGAAGTGTCTATTCATGTATTTTGCCAACTTTTTTTTTTTTTTGAGTTGGAGTCTCATTCAGTCACCCAGGCTGGAGTACCGTGGCACACTCACGTCCACTCCAATGTTGACCTGCTGAGTTCTACGATCCTTCCACTTCAACCTTCCAAGTAGCCGGAACTACAGGAGTGCGCTACCATGCCTGGCTAATTTTAGAATTATTGTAGGACTGCGGAGATCCAGCCTTCACAAAGCAGGGCCTGAGGTGGGGGGAGGGATGAGAAAGAAAGACAAGAGACAGCGGGATTGGGAAGTCTCTCTCCTCGATAGGTGAGAGCCTGTTTATTATTTAGCATGCCTCTTATATAGGGCAAAATTAGGGCAAAACTGTACACGGGACTATTGCAATAACAAGCAGTATCAGCTTTTGGGCCAGGCATCCGGGCCAGGTGTGACTGATGTCATGTCACTTTGTTTTATTATGAAGTAACAAATAAAGGTTAGGGAAGATGAGCGAACCACAGTGGAATTATGTTGTTGCTAGCAGGTGAGCTGTTTTACGTTTATCTTTTTGTACCTAGGGCATTATTGTAGCTAAAACTTTATCTGTACTATGTGTACCCGGATGTGTGGGCACCCAAGACATTGCTTCGTGTAGCAGGCTGCATTCCTCATAGCCTGCCTCTGGCTAGGATGCAGAGTTTCCAAGCGAGACCTTGCCTATGAGCTTGGGGTACTCAAGCCTGCTGTGTTTTATGTAGCAGGCTGCATCCCTCACTGCCTTTGGCTAGAATGCAGAACTTCCAGGTGAGACTGTTGTCTATAAGCCTGGTATACTCAAGACCTACTACAGTGTCAGTGCTTGTCTGTTCCCCACATCTCATCTGTTCTGAGATGAGGGAGTATAGGCTTGGTTCCTTGAACACAAGCCAAGAACACAAAGTCCTTGTCAGCTTATGTTCTGGTCTCCTTCAGAGATGAGCCCAAGTTGCCTGGGCTGGTCTCGAACCCGTAAGCTCAGGCAATTCATTCGCCTTGGCCTCCCAAAATTCTGGGATTGCAAGCTGAGCCACTGAGCCCCGTTTGCCCACTTAAAAAAAAAATTATTTTAAGCCAAGATCAGTGGCTCAGCCTGTAATCCTAGCACTTTGGGAGGCTGAGGCAAGAGGATTGCCTGAGCTCACAGGTTCAAGAGCAGCCCGGGCAACCTGGCGAGACCTCGTCTCCACAATAAATAAAAAATTAGCCAGGCATGGTAGCACGTGCCTGTAGTTCCGTCTACTTGGAAGGTTGAAGCGGGAGGATAGCGGGAGCTCAGCAGGTCGACGTTGGGGTGGCCGTGAGTGTGCCATGGCACTCCAGTCTGGGCTATGGAGTGAGACTCCAACTAAAAAAATATATATATATTTTAAATATATGGGGTACAATTTGGGATCAGGTATACAAATGTTTATTATGCAGGTACCCTTGTTGATGAGGTGTTCTCCCACCCCAGCAGTTTCCCTCTACTGCCAATCCCTTTTTTTTTTTTCTGAAAGCAGGATTTATCCAGAAGACAGAAAAGTTCTCACAGTGGGAGGGAAGCCAAGGGGGTTGCCCAATCCTTTTCTTATAGTTATATGATAGTTGTTCACGATTGGCTTATGAGTGGGAACATGTGATACTCGGTTCTTTGTTTCTGTGATAGATCACTCAGTATTATAGACTCTAAGTCCATCCAAGTTGCTATGAAGTTCATAATTTTGTCCTTGTTTATGGTTGCATAATTTTCCATCATGTATATGTACCACATTTTTTTATCCAGTCCTCTTTCGATGGGCAACATGGTTGGTTCCATGTTTTTGCTATTGTGAATAATGCTGCAATAAACATGGATGTGCAGTATGTTTTTCATAGAGTGATTTGAGTTCCACCGGTAGGGGGATTACGGGGTCATATGGAAAGTCAATTTTTAGATCTTTTAGAACTCTCCACACTGTTTCCCACAGAAGTTGTACTAGCTTACACTCCCACCAACAGTGTAGAAGTATTCCCTTTTCCCTGGATCCTCTCCAGCATCTGTTGTTTTTTGAGTCATTGATGATGGCCATCCTGACTGGAGTTAGGTGGTATCTCAGTGTGGTTTTAATTCGCATTTCTCTGATGACTAGTGAGGCTGAGCATTTTTTCATGTATCTGTTGGCTGCTCATCTGTCTTCTTTCAAGAAGTGTCTATTCATATCTTTTGTCTACTTTGTAATGGGGCTGTTTGTTTTTTTCTTTTCAGCACATTTGAGTTCCTTGTAGATCCCAGGTGTTAGACCTTTGTCAGATATACAGTTGGCAAATATTTTGTCCAATTTGTTTGCTGTCTCTCTGCTCTCTCAATGATTTCTTTGGCTTTGCAGAAGCTTGTCAGTTTGATGAGATCCTACTTCTCTATCTTATTTCTTATGGCATGGGCATTTGGGGTTTTAATCAGGAATTGGTTGCCATAAAGGTGTCTCCTACATTTTCTAAGGTTCTTATAGTTTGAGACTTTACACTTAGATCTTTGATCCATTTAGAGTTTATTTTTGTGTATGGTAATAGGTAGGAATCTTGCTTCAATCTTCTGTGTGTGGTCAGCCAGTTTTCTCTGAACCATTTACTGAATAGGTTCCCGTCTCCCCAGTGTTTGATGGTGGAGGCTTTGTTGAAGATGAGTTGGTTGAGAAATTGAGGTTTTGCTAATGGAATTTCTATCCTGTTTCATTGATCCATATGCTTGTTCTTGTACCAATACCAGGTTGTTTTGATTATTATAGCCTCATAGTAAAGTTTGAAGACCTGAGTGTGATACATCCTTTTTTTTTTTCCGCTGAGGATTGTTTTGGCTATCTGTGGTCATATATGTTTCCATATGAATTCCTGAATTATCGTGTCCAGGTCTGAGAAGGATGTTGCTGGTAATTTAATGGTATTGCATTAAATCTGTAGATTGCCTTAGGTAGGATGGACATTTCAACAATGTCGGTTCTTCCAATCCATGAGCATGGAATATTTTTCCATTTGTCTGTGTCATCTTGGATTTCTCTGAACAGTGTTTTGTAGTTTTCATTGTAAATATCTTTCACTTCTCTGGTTAGGAAGATGCTGCTGAGGTATTATTAAAATACAGATTTTAAAACCCACTTTCAAAGTTTCTCATTCTATAGGTTTATGGTGCGGTTTGAGAATTTGCATTTCTAAAATGTGTAGATGGTATTGAGTCTGTTGGTCCAGGGATATCACATTTTGAGAATCACATAACTAAAGCTAGGTGGGAAGACCTTATTAAAGACTTGCAGCATCCTACAATCCTTTGACAGTTACTGGATGACCTCTCGGGTGTGGAATCTTTGAATAAGGTGCCATACTATGATTGGTAATGCCTTATCTTCTTATTCACCTCCTTCTGTACCCTTCTGTGAGAAAAACTGCAAGGTAACATTGTGAACACTTACAAGCATGTGTATAGGAATAAACTTCGCATAGTAAAGAGCTAACTGCCTCTATTTCCTCACGTGTTCTTGAGGCTTTGTTGGTGGGCTTATGTCACCATTGCTCCAATGAAAGTCCGGGTAAAAGGTTGCCAGTGACACCATCTCCTTTCTCCCTGAGCCCACTGTCACCATATTGCTAATCAGTAAGGATCAGGCCTTTCTGCTTTCTCCCTCAAACCTGGCTAGCCAACCCTGAAATTGCTGCTAAAGCAATTTAAAATGTAAATCTGGACCTTCCGCTTCTTGCTTAAAATTTCTATAACTTCTTGAATCTTTCTATTGCCTGCAGGATACAAACGACCCATCTAGTTTTCCATGACTTTTCTCCGCCTTGTCTTTCCCTATATCCAAACCAAGTTAACTAGTTTCCTTTATGCCCTGGCTTGATTTTGTCACTGCTCTTTTGTTTATACTTCTTTAAAGCCTAGAATGCTGTTTCTCTCTCATTCCACATCTGCTGATGGGAGTCTTGGACTCTGACCCTTGACTCAGGACTCCTCTTTTGTACAATTGTCAAATATACCAGAGAGGAGTCATCCTATCTTGTATATGATTTGATTTTAAAATCTATAATGCCGTAAGTTGTTTACTTGTTAACATGTCTGAATTGCTCTTTTTGAAATTAATGGGGACACTAGGTAAAAATTACAGAGTATGCGTTTTTCAGAAGATATCCATGTTTGTCCATTTACAATTCTGTAACCCTGCATACTTTAGAAGTTGTCCATATGCAACGTTGAGTATGTTATCTGTATTTTTGTTTGTTTGTTTTCCAGTGCCAAACTGAAGCTGAACTAGGAGGATCTCTTTCCTTGATCTTTCAATTTGAGCCTTTCTACAATCAGTTACAATCAGTTACCTGTTTTGGCCCGAGTCACTGCAACTCCATAGTCGATTCCCCTGAGATAGAATTATAGCACTACCATTTACCAAGATTTTAGATGACTTTCTTTCCCAATGCCAAGTCTGATGTTATAATTTTTTTTTTCGAGTTGGAGTCTCACTCTGTCACCCAGACTGGAGTGCAGTGGCCGCTCCTGACCACCGCAGCCTTAACCTACTGGGCTTCGGCAATCCTTCCACCTCAGCCTTCCAAGTAGCTGGAACTACAGGCACGCGCTACCACTCCCAGCTAATTTTTGATTTATTGTAGAGATGAGGTCCCGCCAAGTTGTCCAGGCGGGTCTCGAACCCGCGGCCTCAGGCAATCTACTCACCTCAGCCTCCCAAAGGTGCGGGATTACAGTCTGAGCCACCAAGCCCGGCTTGGTGTTATAATTTTGTACAACAGAATCTGTTCCTTCCTCTGATGCCTGCAGTTCTCTTTTTTAAAAAATTGTCTTTGATGACTTCTCTTCAGGCTCTCTACACTTATACCTATGTTTATACCAGGGTCTCTTTCTTTGGTGTGCATTGCTATTTTATTATTTCACTGTGTCATAAGCATTTCCAATGGGATGCTGGAAATGTGCTTAGGCAGACATCAGTTACATTTCTACCTAGTTAGCGTTAAAGACAATTTAACAGGTGTCACAAAGTCTGAACCATGAGTTATAATTTCTCTTCCTGACTCCCTTATATGTAAGTTTTAGATGGAAAGAAAAGGTTACACTTACAGAAACTGCTGATATATCAGCAAGTAGAAAGATGAAAGTCATTGTGGTTAGCTTGATCAGTTTATTTCTAAATACTTTAATGAAAAGTTTCTTTATAAAGTTTCTTGCTTAGCAAGGTGTGGATAAGTTTCAGGTTTTTTTGTTTTAATTGTTTTTTCCTCTATTTATATTGCTTGTCTCTATAAAGGCTCTTTTTTTAAATCTTAAAGCTTTTACTTTAAGACATGATACAAAAATCTTACAGATACAAATGGAAAAGACAAGATCGCCACTGAGTGAGAACAATCTAACCAGAAAGCTTCAATGCCTGTCAGCTAATGTTGGAGGGAAATTCTGGGAGATGACATTCCGCAGGGCTGAAAGGAGTAGACTATTTGTTTTTGTCTCTTTTTCCCCCCCTCCTTCAACAAAATCCACACCAACCTCCTCATAATTCTTCTTCAGGGGAGCCATGTCCTCAGAAAATTCTCCTTCCTCCATTTCCTCACCCACGCACCAGTGAACAAAGGCACGCTTGGCATATATGCGGTCAAACTTGTGGTCTAGGCAAGCCAATGGCTGTAGTATTGCTGTACTTTGGCCCAGTCCCCACCAGGCACCACAGCAGGAGGCTTGGTAATTAATGCCAACCTTGAAGTCAGTGGAACACCAATCCACACACTGGATGCTGTGCTTGGTCTTAATGGAGGCATTGGCAGCACTGACATCTTTGAGAACCACGTCACCACGGTACACCAGGCAGCAAGTCATGTATTTACCATGCCTAGGGTCACATTTCACCATTTGGTTGGCTGGCTCAAAGCAAGCATTATTGATCTCTGTGACAGAAAACTGTTCATGGTAGGCTTTCTCAACAGAGTTGATGGGGTATGTGTAGCCAGAGCGAAGTGGATGCAGGAAAAGGGCACCAGGTTGGTCTGGAATGCTGTCAGGTCAACATTCTGGGCTCCATCATATCTGCCAACTTCTGCTTTCACTAACTTTGAAGTTATGCTGTAGTTCTACTGAGATTATTCATTTTCTTTGAAGATGCTCTTTTGTCTCTATGAGGTTGCAATTTAACTGATAATCTAATCTCACCTGTTTTGGAGAGATCAGATAGTCATCCCAGTTTTGGTCATTTAGTGTTCATCAGAATTTTGGGGGTGTATGCTTATAGTGTCTTCATAATTTCAATATTAATTTAAAGTGTAAAAGGTAAAGGTATATTTTCAGTCTGCCTTCTTAAATAAACCAATGTTTATCTTTTCCAAAATGTTTTGATATTTTAACTTCCTAAACATTGTATATACAAACTTTCAGGAAAGATTTTTTTTCATTCTGCATGAATATATTACCCAAGCCATTATAATTCATGATATATGACACCTATCAAATGAAGCTAGTATAAAAGGGCTGGGCTATAATGATAATTACCCTCTTTTATTATTAAAAGAATTTGACTTTCAGTTAATCTCTAAAAAACTTCTTTTTAAAAATTATTTTATTTTATTTTATAATCATGGTGTACATGTGAGCTATATGGCATGAAGACCATCTCCTCCCCTAGTAGTAGACATGTGGAAAGCAGTTTGGATGAACAGAAAAACTAAAAATTGAGCTACTATTTGACCCAGTTATCCCACTCCTGAGAATATACCCAGAGGAACACAAATCACTCTACCAAAAAGACAACTGCGCACATTGTTTATTGCAGCACTATTCACAATAGCAAAAATATGGACCCAACCTAGATGTCCATCAAAAGTGAACTAGATAAAGAAATTGTGGTAAATATACACAATGGAATATTACATACTCATAAAGAGATATTTAACTAACAGCTTTATTACTCTCTGCCTAAATATTGTGTTATTTTTTCTTTTTAAAACATTAGACATTTTCTCCTTACACACTATATCCCAAATCATTATAAACATATTTATCTTCATGTTCACTCCCTTTTCAATTTTCATGCCATTTTAATGCTATTTTAATCCTACTGTTTTTCATTTTAACTTATTCTTTCCTTTGTTTCTCATTAACCCATAAGCAAAATAAATCTGTTATTTCTTCCTTTACATTCAGACCTGGAAATTAAAAATTATAAGTGCAAGTTATTGAATATACAATTTTAGTCTTGATCTTGAGATACAATCTTCCACAAGGTACAAATTTCTTTACTGGAGACTGAAAATGTAATAAATAAATAAATAAATAGATAAATAATGATTCTTAAGTGTTTTTTTCTATACTTGCAGATAATCTGTGTTGTTCATAATGTGACTTTTTCATACTATTATTTCCACCAAAGAAAGAGAATCCCTAATCCCGGTGCCTGAGAAGAATTTTTGTACAAATTTATGACTGTAAAGGGTAAGCTGAAATCGTAAAATTGATTTCAGAGTTCTAGGAAAAAATGTTTCTGGAAGTTCAATTATGCCAATAGATGAATAAAATCTCCGATAATAAATAGCGGTCATGCAGTTTACTCCTGAGGCTCTAATGTAACTCTAAACAAGAGAGGACATTCCAAGGCATATGTAAAATTAAGAATACACCCAACTGGATGTAGTTAAGGTTTTTGGAAGGTGAATTGGAAGTAAAGTTGCTGCTTGAAACTTGTTATGGAAAAAATTACATACAAGTCAAAGATTTTTCAAAGCATGTATGATGAAAATTTATAAAAGTAGCAAACACAACAGATTTCCATCTACCCATCACCCAGATTCAACATCAATATCTTCCAAAGCTGATTCCCTCTATTCTTCCCCTGTCCCTCATCCCCAGTTTGAATCACTTAAAGCGTTTTTTTTTGTTTTGTTTTGTTTTGTTTTTTTGAGTTGGAATCTCACTCTGTCGCCCAGGCTGGAGTGCAGTGGCACGCTCACGGCCACCGCAGCCTCGACCTGCTGGGTTTAGACGACCCTTCCGCCTCAGCCTTTCGGGTAGCTGGCACTGCAGGTGCACGCCACCATGCCCAGCTAATTTTTGTGATTTATTGTAGAGACAAGTTCTCACTAAGTTACCCATGCTGATCTTGAATCCCTGGGCTCAAGCAATCCTCTGGTCTCGGCTTCCCAAAGTGCTGGGATTAGAGGCTGAGCCACCACGCCCGACTCTCTTAAAGCATTTTATTTATTTATTTAGAGTTGGAGTCTCACTCTGTCACCCAGACTGAAGTGCAGTGGCCACTCCCGGCCACCGCAGCCTTGACCTGCTGGGCTCCGGGGATCCTTCCGCCTCAGCCTTCCAAGTAGCTGGAACTACAGGCAAGCGCTGCCGTGCCCAGCTAGTTTTTTGATTTATTGTAGAAATGAGGTCTCACCAAGTTGCCCAGGCGGGTCTCAAACTCGCGGGCTCAGGCAATCCACTCACCTCAGCCTCCCAAAACACGGGATTACAGGCTGAGCCACTAAGCCCAGACTCTTAAAGCATTTTAAAGCAAATCTTAGATCTCATACCATTTTGTTTCTAAACACTGTAGTGTGAATCTCTAAAAAATATTTTTAATGTAACTACAATGATATTTTAACATCCTACAAAGTTAACGGTAATTTATTAAAGCCATTTATTCTCAAGTATACATTCAAATGTTCCTGATAACCTTTATGAATGCCTTTTTGGGGGTTCTGTTCAAATCATGACTCAAAGTTCATTTTTAGTCTTTTGCTATATTTTCTCATGAGTTTTGTTTTTATTTTTGCTAGAATAGTACCACCTAATTTTGTTTTAGTTGTTAAATTTATTTTTGGTTATTCTGTGTATTTATTGCAGATATAGGATGCAAAGTGAAGTATTTTTACTAATAACATGACTGAGATACTTCAGATATTTAATTATTCTTAAGATTTGATAATATTTAGCTATAGTATATGCCAAAAGTGAATATATACATAATAGTTTTAGGAGCACATATATTTTTAGTTGCTAGTAAATGTATGAATTATTATAAAAATACATAGTTATGTTTAAATGAAGACATTGAAGTTGAAAACAGTTCATCACTGGTACAGTCTAAATGTGTCTCTCATAATCTCTGTGTGGAAACTGAATTGCCATTGTGATAGTATTAAGAGGTGGGGACTTAAAGAAGTAATTAAGTCATTAGAAAAAGCCTTCATAAAAGAGGTTGCATAAAATGCCCTAGGTCTCTCTTTTGTCCTTATGCCATGTGAGGACACACCATTTGCAGCAGCAAGGCATCATCTTGAAGCAGAGAACATCCTTCACTAGACACTGGCTCTGCTGATGCCTTGATTTTGAACTTCTCAGCCTCAAAACAGTGGGAAATAAAACCCAGTTGTTTATAAATTACCCTATATATGATATTTTGTTATAGCAGTGCAAACAGGCTAAAACAATTATAATTTTACCAAAATAATGACGAGAAATAATTTATGGAAAGAAAAATTTGAAGCAGAAAAATCACTTCCAACTGATATTTTTAATGTCTTAAAAATTACATCAATTCTATACATCACAATGTTATTCTATATCTGTCCGCTTATAATAAAACATAGAATGGCTCTCAATACAATGAATGAAATTCTTACGTTAAAAAAACTTTTATTTTTTTTTCTAGTGACAGTGTCTCACTATGTTGCCTGGGCTGGAGTGCATTGTCTTTTAACAAGTGCAGTCACAGAATACCATAGCCTAGAACTCTTGACCTTAAGTGATCCTTCCACCTCAGTCCCTAGAGTAGCTGGAACCATAGGTGCATGCCACTGCACCCAACCAAATTTTATTTTATATCTTTACATTAGTTTGTATTGTATTAAAAATATTTCACATGAAAAAAACTTGCTGTATCATGACATTATACCTTAACACTCATATATACACATTAATGAATACTTCACAGTTCACATACATAAATCTACTAATATAGGCTACATTTTCCAACAATGAGAACAAAATAATGACAATGTTAATCTCTTTCTGAGAACAAAGATATTCAATATTTATTATTACTACCTTTGGAATATGTAATGACTTTCAAAAAACAAAATAATCATCCAGAAGAATCTGTGAAAAATGCAAACATTTCAACAACAACCACCAAAAAAAATCCACAAATAATTCCATTAAAAAATAGGCAAAGGAAATAAACTGACATTTTTCAAAAGAAGACATGCAAATAGACAGCAAGCATATGAAAAACACTCAATATTACTAATCATCAGAGAAATGCAAATTTAAACCACAATGAGATACCATTTTATACCAGTCAGAATATTATTAAAAAGAAAAAAATAGATGTTGCCAGAAAGCAGAGGAAAAGAAATACTTTTATACATTTTTGGTGGGACCATAAATTAATATAATGTCTATGGAAAATAGTAAGACAATTTCTCAAAGAACTAAACCCAGAACTACCATTTGATCCAGAAATACCACTATGGGTCTCTACCCAAAGGAAAAGATAGCATTATACAGCACTATTCATGATAGCAAATATAAGGAATCAACCTAAGTGTCCATCAACAGATGACTAGATAAAGAAAATGTGTAAAGAACACTACTTACCCATAAAAAAGAATAAAATCATGTATTTTGCTGCAATGTGGATGGAACTAGAGGCTATTATATTAAGTGAAATAACTCAGAGACATAAATTCAAATACCACATGTTCTCACTTATAAGTGGAAGATAAATAATGCATACCAATGGATAAAGAGTGAAATAATAGACATTGGAGACGTGGAAAGGTGATGGGTTGGAGGTGGGTAAAGGATGAGAAATTACTTAATGAGTACAGTGCTCACTATTTGAGTGGTGAGTATACTGCAAAGCCCAGACATGAAGCAATGTATCCATGCAATGAAACTGCATTCATACTCCCAACTTTATATATATATAAAAAAAATACAAAAGCACAAAATAATCATCCATGGTAGCTGATAATAACATTTGAGCAATACCTAAAAATTCATCATTTGTGGCTGTCTACATGAATACTTTGTTTGTCTAACAAATTTAATTGTTTTAAAGAGCATTTTTAGTTTTCCAGAAAAACTGCCAGAAAGTATTGAGAGTTTCCATATACCCTAACTCTCCCAACAGTTTTCCCCATTATTAACATCATACATTAGCACAGACAATTTGTTACACGAGTATTGGTACATTTCTATTAACTAAATTCATAGTTTACATTAGGGTTCACTCTTTGTCTTATACTATTCTATGGGGTTTGATAAATCCATAATATCATATTTCCACCACAGAATACCTTCACCACTCTAAAAATGTCCTCTGCCTTACCTAAATTAATCTCTCCATCATTACCCAAAATCCTTGATCTTTTTCCTGTCTCCAGATTTCTGTCTTTCCTCATATAGTTGTAATTATACAAGCTGCATTCATTTAAGACTAGCTTCTTTCTAGTTCCATACACATTAGAGTATTCTTTAATGGCCTAATAACTCATTTTTTATTGCTGGGTAATATTCATTGCATGTATGTACTATAAAGTTCCTCTACTGAAGGACATCTTGATTGCTTCTAACTTTTGGCATTTATGAAAAAAGTTGCTATCAACACTCAAGTGCAAGTTTTTGTGTAGACTTAAATTTTTAATACATTTAAGTAAATATGTAGGAGCATGATTTCTAGATCACATTTAAGATTATGTTTAGTTTTGTAAAAAAGCAAAAAACAAAAAACGGCCAATCTATCTTTCAAAGGAGTATATCATTTTTTATTCTTGCCAGCAATAAATACAAATTTCTGCTGTTTCACATCCTTATCAACATTAGACAATGACACTGTTCAGGACTTTAGTAGATGTGTGGTGGTATCTCATTATTGTTTTAATTTGCCAGTTTCCTAATGGCATATATGATGAAAATCTTTTCACATTCTAGTTATTTGCATTTTTACTGTTGAGTTTTAAGAGTTATTTATGTATTTTGAACAAAAGTTCTTTATGTGAAAACTCTTTTACGCACACTAATTTTTTAAATATTTTTAGAAGTTATTTTGTCTACTAGAGTAGAATTATTAGAAGAGAACTAAGAATAATACTTCAATATTTATTTCTCCCCTTTGTTCTACAGAACTTAAAGATTCAGTTTTCATATTTTTACTGCCAAATTACCAAGCCCATTTATTTTTGTAACTATAAACAAGTGGAAATATTTTAAAAATCGTGATTACAATAAAAAGCTTGGAACAACATCATGAAACCAATGGCAACACTTGGTAAATATTCAGCAATATGTTCTATCCAAATATTAAAATGACATCTTATCTTTCTCTTTGGCAGTTCATTAAAAAGGTGTGGGGCAGGATTTTGCTTTTAGTCATGGTACAAACAAAAAACTGCTTTATAAGTTCACGTGCTGTAAAAGAAACTGCTTATGAGTTAATGCCATAAATATTATTGAGATAAACTGCAATATGACCCTTTGGAATTCCATGGTGTTCACAGACACACTTCATTTACTTCCTTCATAAAAAGGCACTTCAGATTCTGGCAGAACAGTTTCTAATTCCACTTGCCCATGCTTTACACAGAATGCATAGGGATAATGTGTGCTACTCCTCCAGCAAATAATTTCTATATAGGTGTATTTCTCTTTCACCTAGACTGCTGGGTGCCCTGACCATAACAACAGAGTAAGTTCAGGTTACTGCTTTCATAGCTTTGGATCTAGTCACTAATCTGTGCACATGAACAAATAGTTGTGTCGTGGTTAATGTTTTACGATGCTCAAACACCACAAATTGAATTGCACCGTAGTTGTAATCTTGTCATTCCCTTCCTACAATCCAAGGTCCTTCCTTTTGAGGAGCAGAGCACAACACAGAAAACACCAGTTGATATCCTCATGAACCTGCCTTTTAATTTTTCTTTTTTATGGGATCCAAAGGTGAATTTTACAACTCAATGGAGTTAGCAAAAAAGGACTTTCAAACAAAATTACAGATAGAATTATCCATAACGCTTCATTCAAAGTGATGAAAGGTCATTCACTTACAAATTTTACAACACTATTTGGCACTGGACCGCGTATGAGAAAGGGTGAGTCTTAATGTGCCCCACAAAGGAAGTAGCAGTGCTAAAAAGGAATTGCTTAATATCGTGAAAATGATTGGTAGAAGGAATTAGAGAATTATTTCAATATTATTTTGAATTTACCTGTACACACAATACTATCTTTATATCTAACCATATTCAGTGCTTTTTTTCTTTTTTCCTGCCTCAGGTTTATTTGTACAAATAGCACAGGGAGGACACCAGTCCCACGCAGACAGCAGCCTGGGGGTCAAACCGGTCCTTCTGTTCTCACATTAGCAGACAGGGGCCTCTACTATGGAGCCTTTGTCAGGGGTCTGGGCACCTTTGGGAGCCTGAGCAAGAGCTAGAACTGAAGCTGGAGCTGCAGGTGAAGCTGTGACTGGGGCCTTAGTTTGATCCTTGGCCTTTGGCTGGCCCTTGGCAACATGGGCACGAATCCGCTTCCCAAGCTTGGGGTGGGCAACGTACGCAAGTTGAGTAAGCTTGCACTAGGGCCCGTTGGGATCTTGGGCTTAACCTTCTTGAGTTTTAGGAGGGCCTTGATAGCCTCAGCACGTGCACTCATGGCCTTAACATTTTTGGCTTGCATCTTCTTCAGGCCCTTCTTGTTGTGCTTCTTGGCAAAGCGCATGTTCCTCAGGAACTTGGGGTCCACCCCCTTAAAAGACTCGTATCTTTGATCTGTGTTTCTTGATGCCATTTCTGTGCCATTTTTGGGACTGGTTGTGTGTGGTATGGTTCTTGGACTCCGCCATGCCTGCACTATAACCCAGGGTTCCTGAAACCCTGGGACCAGAAGAGCCCTATTCAGTACTTTCAAAGAAATGCTGTACAAGATATCTGTGGGCGTAATGAAAGATGAAATTGGGTCTGGCTCTCAGAATGAAGGAGAAGGAATAAACAACTAATAAGTAAATAGTTTAAATGCCTTTTTTTTTTTTTACGGAATCTCGGGATTTTGGAAAAATTACTTCACTGTGGCTCAAAATGAGGATTTAACATGGATAATGTGGAAGAGGTGGCAAGGCCCATCTGAAATTATAAATAAATATGTGAAAAAGCATGCCTTCTTCTTAATCACAATCATATTGTAAATTTGAAACATTTAGATTAAACAAAGTCATTTTCATTGGTGCCACCCAGTTTCACATATTCTGAGGTCCTTCCAGATCAATTTGTAGGCATTCACTTGTGTGTATAAATATACTAAAATACATACATGAATATTAAAAATAATCATGTGTAAATGTTGATATGAAATCATGTATAAGACATTCTTGAGTGACAAATTTATAGTGTGAGCTCCTTCATGTAAAATAAGCAAAACAAAATTATATAAGTACTAAATGGTTAGATGCCTTCACCTACCTAAATAGATTTTTTTTCTTCCTAAATGGATGTTTGTTTTTACCTTCCCTATTTCTCCGTTTGAGAAATCTAAGTTGTTTTTTAAAATCATATTTTTTTTCCTCACAACGCCTTTACTCACTATCCAAGCTAAGTCAACATTCTGCTTTAACTGCCTAGGAGATTGAGCAGGAAAGAGACCTGAGGACAAATAAGACCAAGAACACTGAAGCATCTGTGAATCTATAACCACTGAAAACATTTGCGGGTCAAAGCACAAAGTCCATTGGAGTGTGGAGAACTGGAGGGTGATTGTCCAATACTCATGTCCACAGGAGGAAAAGACTTTAGAAAGAGCATCTTCTATGCGGTGATATTTATAAATCAATGAGAGATGGGGGGGAGGAAGGTTCTGCCTTGGGGGTCCAGATCACTTCCTTTTTTTGAAACAGGAGTTTCCCCAGTAGATAGAATGACCAGGGAATGTACCTGATTCTAAAGAAGACAGAACTGAAACATACAACAGAATTTCTTCCAATTAGTCCAAAAGTCAGCACAGAATTTCAGTCCAGGACAGGGTCAATAAAAGATGTTGTTGACATGCTGTTTCACGTAAATTAGTACACCTTGGAAATGAATGGAAAAGGCTAGAGTACAGTGAATAAAGTGACTTTTCTGAAGAATAGCATTTAAATGAAAAAACATATTTAAAACCCTCTTCTCTTTATCAAGCTCTAGCAAGCTTATTTCAAGCACTGGAGTGAAAACACTATTGCAGATGAAAATCTTCTATCTAAAATTGATTAAGAGTAGGGGAAGTGAAGACATGTACTCTTCTTCTCTGTACTTTCTTTATATTGTGCCACTGTGTTCAGTATAGCACTTCGTGATAGTGTTATTATAGTGTAAGTTCCTTGAGGTAAGGGTCTACCTTTTATTGAACTTAGTGTACAGTGGTTAGCATAATATCTAGCACTTAGCTGATATTAAGAAAATGTCTCTTAAATTATTTTTAAATAATCTTAAATAATTTTATTTTAAAAATGTTATTTGAATTGAACAAAAGATGATACTTAGATTCATTCACTCTCACAGAACTTAAAAATGCCAGAAAACCAATAAGATTGAGTATCTCTAAATTTTTTTATTATCTTTCATTTCTGTTGTGCTACAAAGCCAGAAATTTGAAAATGAAATGATCAATCTTGTCAATCTAGCTGCAGACATTAAGATGTGCCACTAGAGGGCGGTAGCATTCTGGGGTTCATCAGGTGACAAAGTCTTCAACAAAAAATTATTCTAAAATTATTCTCTTTATATAGAAATATGTCATATAGATAGGCAAATAACTTAAATAAGTAAAAGATAACTTTTATTTAAAAGAGCTAATGTTTATTTAATTAATAAGTGATTTGTTTATTTATTTATCTTTTTTGCTATTGACATGGCATCCATTTAGTTCAAATTCTTTCTAGATAACGGAACTTAAACAAGAGCCTAAATATGCAAAGTTTGAAAGAACTTATATTCTGTTTGTTAATATGCCTTCTTTTTCTACAGGCGATGGAGGCTATTTTAAAAGATACATAGGGCCATAGAAGCATAATAACTATTTTTTTTTTTTTTGGTAATTATCTACAAAGAAGAAAAAATGTTTTCACTTCACATATTAGAGTAATATTTTTGGTTTCTGTGAGGGTTTTTGTACAAAGATTATGTGTGTCTTTTGTAATTAAAATGTAAATACGGGAGGATAATTATGTTGGTGTCACTTTGTATATACTGAGACTGAACAAGTCTGATAGCAAAGAAGTGAAGACAGGAAGAGAGCTCACCAGTGCACACTCAGTCACCTGAGCTCTTGCAAGTAGAATGCTCACCTTGAAATGCAACTGCTGGGACAAGAGCTTCCAATTAATCATGGAACCACCCGTCAGAAAAAATGATGGAGAAAAACCATCCACTTATAAAAGCAGTACAATGGCAACAATAAAAACAACAAAGAGAAAACATCCTTCACCATATAGCTGGAATCACGTAGGACTTACCTGAAAAGATTCGTGAAGCCTATGGAAGGACAGAAACCAAGACTTGAGCAGCTGAAAAATGTGATGATTTTATATAGGAAGAAACACACCCATGAAGATAACAACCCTTCCTTAGTCAATTAATAATGCAAAAGTAATACAAATACATGATTTGTTTCATATTTTAAATAGATAATGTTAGGATCATACTCCTAGCAGGGCCTCCAGAATATTAGGTCAGGCCTGGCGGGGGTGTAGGTGTCTGGTGTGTGATCTGATGCCACATGAAAGATGCAAAGAATTGCACAGAAGTTAGACTGGAACACAGAATGTATTTAGAAAGTAAATTATAGAAGAGAGGAGATTCACCTCTCCAAGGTGCGGAAGGGGGCCAAAGCCAGGAAACACGGCAATAGCCATAGCTCAGAGAGCACATGGTCACACCATAGCTAAGCAACGCAATGGCCTGGCAATGGCCACTGATTACTTGCGATTGAATCCTTTTAATCCTTCTCTTTGATGGGGGAAGGTCATTAAGGTGATTGGGTGGTGCTTTGTTCCACGTCATCACGAAGGGGCAGGTAAGCGCAGTACTGACATCAGGTGATGAACAACAGGCAGATGAGTGGGTTAGTCACATGATTGCTGCCATGGTGGTGGGGTCTGTCTGTGTCACAAAGGGATGATTAGGTTAGCTTGAGTCTTATGGGTGGAGGCAAATACTTGAAATAGGAAAGCGAATTAGCACAAAACAAACTGGGGAGGGGAGATGTAAACAATTATCAGTAGCTACCTCTGAGAAACAGGTTCTATCCTTGGCTAGTAATTAGAGGGTAAGTTAACCAAACAGCTAGACAAACATGAGATTTAGGCAATGATAAAATGGCTGCTCATTGGGTATATTAAATCCATGTTATGTCCTTTCAGACATGTTGAGTCTAAGGTCACATTAAAAAAAAATCAACAAGAATAGCTATGTTGAAGCCCCTTCAAGGTGGTCCCCTCTTTAGCCCTCGCTGGGTTGTAGTAACAACTTTTCTTCTTGCCCCTTCAAGCCAAGAGTGGTGACGGTTTCTTATAGAAGCCAATCCCTGAGTGCTATGGTATTTTAGTCACTTTTCTCAAAGTTGCCTTTATCTTTGCAAATATCTTCATTATGCTGTCTTCAGTCAATCCCTGCTGATGAAATTATATTCTTGCTTGGCTACAATTCCATTTGTTGTTATTTGTCTGTTCTGGGTTTTGGTAACCATGGAGTGGGGAATATTTTTCTATCTAGAACTCTAAATCAGACTCCATATAAGAACTTTAGATACATTTGACAATATAAATTACAACATTATACATTTAAAAAGAATCATGCCAGGGATGGTGGCTCTTGCCTATAATCTCAGTACTTAGGGAGGCCAAGGCAGAGGATTGATTGAGCCCAGGAGCTCGAGACCAGCCTGGGCATTATAACAAGATCTTAGCGCTACAAAAAAAAAAAAAATACAATAATTAGCTGGGTGGAGACATGCACCTGTAGTCTCAGCTACTTGGGAGGCTGAATACAGGAAGTCAGGAAGCCATGACTGCACCACTGCACTCCAACTGGGAAGCAGAGTGAGACTCTGACTCAAAAAAAATTTTTTTTATACTAATAATAGTGGTTACAAGGGGGATCCCCCCAAAAAAACTGGAATTATATTTTGGAGGGTGGAACCTTTGTAGTACAGGTTTACCCTGCTAGGTAAGTGTTCTAGGAACCCATTGGCATTAGTGTACCAGTTAGCATTGCTATGAGATGCATTCGGTTTCAGTTAATTTTGGGGGGGTGCTTTCAGCATTTGTCCATTTCATGATGGGTAATTTACAAATGCACCTGCCCACACTGCACTGCGTGTTTAGCAGTTCTTGACCCAAAACAACATGACCCCTATGCTCCACTCTCCCTATTCACCCGATCTTACCCCAAGTGACTTTTTTTTCTGTTTCCACAGATTAAAAAGAAGTGCTCAAAGGAAAACATTTTGTCAATGTGGAAGAGGTGAACCAAAAAATGGCAGAAGCACTAAAAGGAATCAAATTTGATTATTTCAAAAACTGTTTTGAGCAGTGGAAAAAGCATCTCAATAGTTGTATTGCATCTGACAGACAGCCTCTTAAACGTGACTGAAGTTTAAACATGCATGAATAAATACACCATTCTTTAATAAATAAATTCCATTTTGGGGTCCCCTTTCAAATTAAATGGAAGTGAAAATATGGTATGCAAATACTAATAATAAATGGGGAGAAAGATGGGGAGATACTTTTTAATATATAATTTTGTACATTTTTTTAGAGACAACATTTTGCTATGTCATCTAGGTTGGAATACAGTAGCTATTCACAGGCAACATGATGTGTACTACAGCCTGGAACTTCTGGATTCAAGCAAACCTCCTGCCTCAGTATTCCAAGTAGCAGAGACCACAGGCATGGACCACCACACTCAGTTTTTTTTTTTTTCTTTTTTACATTTAATCTTATTCTGATACAATTTGCAATTCCTCCTTTAAAAATAAAAAGAATAAATAATTAAAGTGTGTGTCATGGAAATATATGGCTTCTAACACTAGAAATATAATTTCCCCATGAGGATACACTTGAATCTGAAGATAGAGCCTTAGAAAAGAACCACAACCCCAAGGGAAAAGCGGTCAGGAACTTCTCTTTTTCTCACATCTGCTCTCCCCTTCTCTCCCTGTTTGTCTCCCTCTACTCCTTAACTCGCAGTGAGATTGAATTTGACTTCTCTGGTGCCCTGACTGACTTGTACATTCAAGAGACTGACTCAGAATAATCTTGAACCTCTAGGTAGAGGGTCCCTATCCATAATCTGATAACCCTCATTGAGGGGATGCCTCCTTGCTTTTTGGTCATCTTTGGCCAAAGAAAACAGATCACTTTTACAAACTTGACTGTTGAGGTTCTAAGACTGTAAAAGTTCAGAAAATACTTTTTGACTGGGGAAAAAAAACCTGAAAGACGTGTATTACCTCCAGAGGTTGTGATAACCTTTGCACATATATAATTTTATGTAATCTTCCAGAAACTCTATGAGGAAGTTGTTATATGAGACCCATTTCCTAATAGTGCTCATGGAGTAAACAAAAATTGTTCAGGGTCACAGGGATTAAGTGACACAACTAGGGTTCAGATTCAGGTTTACCCTAAGTCTAGAGTCAGAGCTCTAAACCATTTCACCATACTGCAGCATAGAGGTTCAGTTCAGGGGAAGTTATTCTATGAGGATACAAAATAGTTCAGTCTCAGTCCACAGTTCTTTGATGGCCTGGCTTAATCCAAGGGTAACGTCTTAAATATCCACAGGAACAGATAGAATGTACTCCCTTCAAAGAACTCTCCATAAATATTGCTTATCATAGCCAGGCTTTTGATAAGCGGTGGACAGCTGATAACTCAAAGTTACTATCTGTGGCAAGTTAAACTTGATTTGTTCTTTCCTACTTGAGCAAGACACAGAGGCAGGCATGGGGCAGAGGAAGCAGTCTGTCCTAACCAAGAAGCAGAGAGAACATGGAGCTCTTTTTGTCCCCTCACACTTCTGCACTCACTCATTTGTTCAGCCAATGTTCATTTGATACATATTAAAATAGCATGTGTGATGTCCTGCAGCTTCAAAGCGTGTTTACAAATATTTTAGTATTTGGCCCATTCCACTTAGTGAAGTTACAATAATTATCCTGCATTGCTCAACTCATGATAAGCGAACAAGGCAGGCTCACTGTCACGTCCATACACATTATCCTGTGTTCTTCAGTGTTCTATGGAGAACACCTTGAGATGCAAGGAAAACAGATGATTTAACATTTTATTTTTTATCTCAGTGTGCTTACAATTTTGCAATGTAGCTGATCCTGTGAATTTTACATGAACCTTATGCTTCTGGAAAACATCAAGGATTAAAGAAATCTCTTCACCCTTTTATGCTCCAGAAAATGGCTCACTGCAAAGATGCACCCTTCCCCCTATGACTTAGACAAGACTCATGCATGGCCCCCTTTACCTATGACAAAGGCACAGACCCTCCACATTCCCATCCTTTGCCTGGTAAATGAGTAGTTGAACTGCGTATCATGGGCAAACAGGAACAAAATGTTTGCTAACGAGGCTTTGGTTAAAATTCTTTTCCATTCCCTTGGACTGAACCTCTGGCCCACCTTCAGCTTGAACCTGTAAACAATCCCCTCAACATTCCGACCTGAGGAAAGACTGGCCTTAACATGAAACATTCTCTGATCTACTCTTTTGTCAGGCCACTTCATTCCACTTCTCTATCTGTGTTCTATTTTATAGACTGGTTGATGCCTCTATATGAAAGAAAACCCATTCTGCCTAACTCTTTAAAATTTTTTTTTTAATTTTATTTTAAAGATGTGGGGTATATTCTGGATTAGGTATACAAGTGGTCATTGTACAGGTAAAGTTTGAGCTAACTCTTAACATACTTTCTGATCTTATGATCAGAACATTCTTCCTATTGCAATGGCCTCTCTCTACCTCCAAACCTCTGCCACCTTAAAACAATCTTTTCAAATCAAGTCCTTCTTAAATCTGAATTGTTTTATTTGCTATTACAGTTTAGGAGAGACATACTATATATCATTGCCAGAATATTTCCCTTGAAAAATTAATATGACCTTGTTATACTCATGTTCTAAATTCCAAGTATGAGAATAATTGACTTGTCTGATTCCACCTCACACTACTAACCCTAAACTTTTGGAGACTTATTTCTCACTTCTAATTACATATGGCTTATGTCCTAGATAAAACAAAAAACTTTTGTTGTCCTATAGAACCATCTTTCTTTCTTAAATTTGTGTAAAGGTACATGACTCCTAGATTAATTTAGTGTCTTCAGTAATGCACTTTTAAAATGCAATATTCTTTTCTTATATTAGTCTATATAGCATGTTTCATGACATGAGTCAATGACAAAGTAAATTATTTGTTAAATGCCCATTGTCAGCAGTAGTCTAGAAATTCACGAAGGCAAGGATCTGGGTATCTTGTCTGTTATCTTACCAAGTTCAGCAACTTGGAACATATTAAACTCATGCTAGATAATGAATAAGTGTTTTTGAAAAATAAGTGAAACTTACTGAGTCAACATATAAATATATAAACATACAAAAACAATACAGTGTGGATACAGTCAAGGAAATGTCTATTAAATGGATGCTGAGTTTTGAAAAGGGGAAATAATTTTCTAACAAAGTTTGAAGTAGCATGTATCTATCAGGTGACCTTGAATGATGGACTAGATTTGTAACTACACATAAGGGAATGACATAAGGCTATTGCAGATAAAAATAATAGCAGAAAAATGGAAAAAACAAGAAATTGTTTAGAAGAAGCATTTTTGACAAGAGTATGACTTTCCATATTGGAATAATAGAATATACATCAGGAAT
This sequence comes from Cephalopachus bancanus, assembly GCA_027257055.1. Lineage (NCBI taxonomy): Eukaryota > Metazoa > Chordata > Mammalia > Primates > Tarsiidae > Cephalopachus > Cephalopachus bancanus. The sequence continues at coordinate 720,031 of JAPVLO010000030.1, read as the reverse complement.
TAAGGCATAGAGGCAGAAACAAAAGACCATGATGGGTTGTTTGAGCATATTGCACGTAATTTAAAGATTTAAGGAACCCCAGTGTGTGTTTGATTGCAAAGTGAATAATCAAATTTTGTAGGAGAGTCTGGAATGGAGAGTAACTAATATAGAAAGACTAGCTTAGAGGTTATTATAATAGACTAGAGGGAAAGTAATAAGAGAATGAACAATGATGGTAACACAACAGAAATTCGGGTTAAGATCAAAAGTTATTTTAATAAAATGTTCCAACTGATTATATTGGAGAGTAGATGAGAGAGAATTTAAGTTTGAAATTAGGAATTTTAAGCCAGCCATGGTGGAGCATGTCTGTAATTACAGCTCCTATAGAGGCTGAGGTGGGAGTCAGTCTTGAGCTCAGGAGTTTTAGACCAGACTGGACAATATAGTAAGACTCTGCCTCAGTTAAACAGAAAATAAAAACAATAAAATAAAATTAGGGATTTTAGAATGATGTGCAAATTCCTTGACACCTCATTGAATATGAGTTTCGAATGCTCCTTGCCTCCTCCTGTAGAAATTGAATGAAAGCTACCAGATTCTTTTACCAGCAGAATGTGCCACAATTTCCTGTTCTATCATCCATGGTCTGTGAGCTAGAAAGAAAGGAAAGATTAAATAGAGCCTATAAGGCAAGAGGATTTTAGACTGACTATGTTTATAAATAAAAAACATTTTGGAAAGATCCCTAGTCTTTTTACAACGCTTATAAAATGCTGTCATGAAAAAGAGTCTCACATTTTATCACTCTCCCTCTTCAACTACATTCATAGCCACCACTTATGTACCTCTATGGGTTTATATACCCAAATAACCTGGGTGAGTGATGTCTTTCTGGTTTTGGGTAGAGTCTAGATTGAACTTGGAAATACAAAAGGAAAGAGAAAATCCCCAAAGTAATGAAGTCCAAAACTCAGAAAACAAAGGCTTACATTCCTTATCTGAGGGAAGTAGAAAATTACCTTTTTCTCCTTTTCTAAAAATAGAGTTTCATAACATCATAAAGTAATAAATGTCAATAAAAGTAGATGGCAATTATCTTACAGAAGAATGTATACACTAACTAGCTGTTTCTGAATCCAGAAAAAGAAAACATGGGGGCATTGTTTTCAAAGACTCTGAGTTGAGGACTATGAGATCCAGAACTGCCTGAGTCATTTCCAGTTGCTGTGGGGCTGGCTCTTGAAAATTGACATGGGTCCCAGAACTTTGGGAGGCAGAGGCGAGTGGATTGCTTGAGCCTACTGGTTCAAGATCAGCGTGGGCAACATGGCACAACCTCATCTGTACAATAAGTAAAAAAATTAGCTGTGTATGGTGGTACTCTCCTGTAGTTCCAACTACCTGGAAGGCTGAACTGGAAGGATCACCTGAGCCCAGCAGGTCAGGGATGCAGTGGCTGTGAGCATACCACAGCACTCTAGCCTGGGCAAAAGAGTGAGACTCTGACTCAAAAAAAAAAAAAAAAGAGAGGGAAAATAGACATGTAGAATCTTATTAGTGTTTCTGCCTCACTTTGACCCCTCTAATGACAGAAACAATCATAAAATTATAATTAAACCTGTTCTCTGTTGAATGACTTCATAATCAACCATAAGTTTTAAATATTTGTCTTGCTTCCTTATTAGCTTTTTATTAGACGTGCACAAGAAACATGTTATGTTGGGAGACATAACATCTAGAGTTAAGTTGATTCTTACATTTCTGTGCGTTTCAAAATATAGTGTATTAGTAGAAAATTTGAGGCAGAGTAAGGTCAACAGATCAGAAGATGACTACCATTGAAAAACTAAGTTAATTACTCATAATTTCTAAGAGAAGGAGACTTACCTCACTATGGGGATACCAACAGCAAAGTACCAGGGTTTGTCAGGAGTTGGGGTGGAAGGCCTGAGGGCAAGAGCTACATTGTTGTTTACACAGGAAAAAAATGAGCAAGGCAAGGTAAACAGACTTGGGTTGTCTACTTTTGAATAATTTCGGTGGACTCTGGGGCATAGGAGCTGCCCCTAGTCACTCAGTATCTGTCCCTGGGATGATAGAAAGGGTGTGTAATGACCTGGAACATGAGAACAAGAGTCAAATAAAGGAGCTGATTGGAATAGGTCAGTGGGATGAGTCTTGAAGAGGGGAGTAGGGTCAGGTGTTGTGCTAAGGAAGGAAAAAGGCCAAGGTAAAATGACTTACACATATTCTCCAAGTTGCCCAGACCCATGCATACATGGCATACTCATGTTGGTCAAATGCTAGAGCATCATATTTACAGAAGATAGAAACATTAACGCACTGTGTTTTAGAACTGCTTGCTTTCTAGGGTTAAGTCCTTTGCTGAAAGCATAGGTTCAAGGCATTAATGTTACTCATGAAAGGAAACATTTTTAAACCTTGTATTGCATTGTCTGAGATTCTTTGCAAAAGAGAGTACTGCTAGTTTTTCTCAACCCTGTATTCCCTATGCCTCATAGATCAGAGTCACCTGATTTAGCACATAAAAATACACACTGTCCACTACTTGGATTTTAGGTAAATAACAAATAAATGTTTAGATATAAGTCTATCCCATGTAATAGTTGGGAAGTACTTATATGAAAAAAGTTATTATTTTTATAAAATTCAAATGTAATCAGGTGTCTTGTATTTCATCCAGCAATACTACTTCTTGGACATCTTCTCTTATTTCTCTTTATAAAACAGACAGTTGATCACCATGAAACAAGAGCACATATTTACTTCAATCGTCTGAATTTTTGTGGATCTGTTGAAAAGAGATACATTATTCTGGTCAGAGATCTGATAGAAAGACAAGGCCACCACTGATACATATGGTACCTTGGTGCAGATTAGAGGAAGAAAAAAAGGCAGCTGTACTCAAGACAAGTTACTTCTATTTCTTGGAAATTTTCAACAATGTGCTGACTTTTAAAAATAACAAGATATTTTACTGATTCACAAACTTGGTGTAGCAAATTATAGAGTAAATATGCAAATCTGCTTTGTGTATGATAAGAATGATGCCCTGTCAAATTCCTGTACTTGACTTGTACAGTAGTACTAGGAAGATCACAAAATATTAGACTTGTAAATATCCTAGAAAGTCATCTAGTTTGATGTTCCGTCTAAGAAAGTATAGTAGATAATCTCAAAAAATGACTCCAAAATAAACATACCTTTAGGTAGTCAGGACGGTCTGTGACTCATTTTGAAAAAATAGGTTAGAGAAATGACACTTTATACCTTCTGGGGTTAGAGAAATGACACTTATACCTTCTATATTTGTCACAACAAATATAGCAGCATCTGCCTGGGTCTCTTGAACCTTTTAAAGCAGGGGAAGTCAATTTTTATAATGAAGTTTGGCTACCTGTGTCCATCATACTCTGGGGAAACTCAAAACGAGCCACACAAAGAAGACACATGAAAAAAGAGTGATGCTAGCTCTCTCTCAGCTGTTTCAACCATCTTAAACCAAGACTGAGCAGGAGAGTAAATGAGGATTTTGTGTTTCCCAACTCCAGCAGACATAAGAAGAAATAAGGTCCCATATCATTGTCCCCATCAAGCACTGTCCCAGGCAATTTCAGCCATTTGAGCCACCCTGGCAGTGACCTTAGACATCATAGGTACACCTCATCTCTATCCTACCAAGAATGCACTACCAATCCTCAAAAATTGTGCACAGTAAAATAATTTGTGCTTTATTCTGAAAAATGTTTATTAGATTGACAACCAAAATGGAGGATATCATCACTACCAGCCAATGTTATGGTTTTCTGATAACTACACATTAATTAATATTTTAGGAAGTATTAAAATGCAACCTACATGTTTCTAAATTTTGTTCTTTTTCCCCCACATGATGCCCTCTGAAATTATATGGGGAAAAGTCTGTAAGCTCATCACCTGAAACAAAAACAAGTAATAAACCAGCCACCTGGGGCAAGGTAAACTGGCCTAATAACAATCTATTCAAATTATCACGGCAGAAGGACCAACTACCTAGCCAAGATTAGACACAGATCAGGGAATCATCTGTATCAAGAGATCTATCTAGACTCTTGGAACTCTGCAAGGGATTCTGAGTTAGTTGTAATTTGCAAATGGAGTAGGTTAGTTTGGAGAGATATAGTCTTATTTTCCAGGACTCCTTCTGTTTTAGTCAGCATTTACTGAAAGAACAGAATTGCAAAACATCTGTGACTCACAGTGAGCAACAATTTATTTCTTGCTCACCACACTATGTCTCAGTTAGGATCTGCTGAACTTTATGTGTCTTCTCATTCAAGAACCAAAAGTGAAGAAGTAGCTGCTATCTGGGACATTCTGTTTTCCAGGTGGAGGACAAGAACAAGAGTGACAGGGCCAGATTATTCAAAGACGTTCTGAGCTTTTCTTTAGACACTGCCTATGTCACGTGTGCTCACATTCTATTGGACAAAGAAAGTTACATAATCGAGTGTAAGATGACTGGAATAAGGAATTATACTCTATTTACATTTAACAATGTCAGCATATTAATTTCCTAGCGCTGTCAAAATTAACTATCGTAAGCTAGGAGGCTTAAGACAACAGAAGTATATTCTCTTACAGTTCTGGAGTCCAAATCAGCGTTGGCAGAATCATGCTCCCTGTGAGAATGTGGGTAAAATTTTCCCACAGGATGCTTTGTTTCTTCCAGGATTCTGGTGGTGATGGTCAGTTTTTGACATTCCTTAGGTTGTAGATTGGAAGTTACATAATTCCAGTCTACCTTCAGCTCCACATGACATTCTTCCCTCATAGCTTCATATCATCTTCTCAGAAAGACTCATTCAGATTGGACTAAGAGCTCACAGTCAGCAGGCAGCCTTTAGAGGCAGCCGTGCGTGTGTGTGTGTGTGTGTGTGTGTGTGTGTGTGTGTGTCAATATGCATATGTGTACATCTCTCTCATTCTCCCTCACTCCCAAGTGTTGTTGCCTTTTCTCTGCTTACCCCTTGCCTTCCCAGTGTAGAAGTTTTTGGAGTATTAGCTCCAGTAATCAGAATGTTGCTGTCAGTGTGCTTTCTGTGTACACTTTATTTGTAGCAGAGAGAGGATGTATTTGCACAACTTTCAATTTGACATGCACAACCATTTGTCTTGTGCTCTCTGGGAGGCCCCAGTGTCAGGAGAGTTTGCCAATGAAGACATCCGGGGTAGTTCAGATCCCAGCTGAAGTTATGGCAAGTAGCACCATCCTCTCTTCAACTCCCAATGCAATTTAGTGTTGAACACAACTGATACTCTAAATGCTTTTGATGATGACAAAATAGAACATAAGGATGCAGAACATTTTCATTATTGCCTCCTGGTTTTCACCTAACTACTTTTGAGAGGTACCATGGGAAAGAGAAATGCTTTTTTCCAAGAATATCCCACACTATGGAAAACAAATTGTTCTTTTCACTCTCAATTACCAGTGCTAAGAAATGCTGAAAGTCAAAGTGAAAAATAAAGCTCATATTAGGCCATAAACTCCTTTTACTACACTTCTTTAAATATGATTATTAAAAATAGGAACAAGGTGTCTTTTCTACTCCTCTATGAAAAATAGTCTTAGTTTAATATTGACTGCTTGGTCCTTGATTGGAGAGAAATAAATTTTGTTTAGGAAAAAAAAATTAACTATCACAACTTCACTCTTTGTCAGCTTGATTTTCATATATATCTCCTTAAACCATATTTAACATCCTTATACAGCAACAATAAGGTCATAATTCTGCAGGATGATACAACTATCCGGCAAACAACCAAAACTGCACTAATCTCCGCATGGGATACCATGACAGGAGATAAACCATTTTGTAATTCCATGGATGGTAGTTTTGGCAGAATTATCTCATGCAGGAAAGGCAAATCTGTATCCAGAGTAATTGTCTATTTTAGTAAAGACAAAATGCTGCCCCTTCCATAATGGAAGTGATCCAGTGTAATCAATCTGACACCAAATAGCTAGCAGAACACTTTTGGGAGTGGTGCCATACTGGGGACTCAGTACTGGTCTCTGCTAATGGCCTATTGGGGTGGCCATTGCCAGGTTGGCTTTAGTGAGTGGAATTTCATGTTGCTGAGCCCATGCATAACCGCCATCCCTGTCACCTTGACAGGGCAGCTCAGGTTGGCAAGTTGTTCATGAGCCCATTGGCTGACGACAGAGTGGCCAGGGAAAGAGGATAACTGGTATCCACAGAACTGGTCATCCTCTTCACTTAATTATTAAAACTTCCCATTGCTGAGGACATCCTATGGAGCACACCCACATGGGCCACAAACATCTTCATACCTTTTGCCCATTCAAAGAGGTCTGTACACATACCTCTTTCCCATATTTATTTCTTCCCAATTTTTCATGTATATTCCTTCTGATTGCCTGACTTTCTAGCCAAACCATGGACTACAGCCTAGGAGTTGGTACCTCCATATACCCATTTCTCTTTTCAGACAGTGCAAAGCAAAGTTCACTATCCAAATTCTGCCCATGGAGAGGATTTATCTTCACAAGGATGTCCCAGAAAGGAGCTGTAGTGCTGCAGCTGTCCACTTGCGGGTTCCTCGTGGCTGGCTGGGACCTTTCAGTGCCTATATATCAAGCAGAACCATCTGTAAACCAGGCTAGAGTCTTCTCTTTCTTTGTAGGGAACTCCCATGAGGCCATTAAGTGTAGGCTGGGAGAGATAAGGCAGTGTAAGAGTGAGGGCCCTGGGCATTTGTGTCACTTTGTGTAATATATAAAAGTGCCAGTGGGGATAGGGCCCCTACAGGGCCTTCTCCGGCTAAATTACATTTACGACTTCTATTTGGTGATGGAGTGTCACTGTACATGCCTAAATGTATGGTTTTGTAGGTTAAGTAACAGCCAGTTAGGTAATGATGGGCAGCTCATTATTGGCAAGTTGGTGGCCTGTGGCCATACATTCAGTTTCTATTAAGACTCAGGATCAGGTCAAGAGCTGTCTATCAAAAGGAAAGTAGTTAACTGCAGATGATGGCAGGGCCAAATTCCGAAATCTCAAAGGCTTCTGCAGTAGTTCACTTATGAAAGTCAGCCAAAGGCTACAAACAACATCCCTGTCCTCACTAACACTTCAGGCACCATGAATCTGCTGAGGCATAGGGTCTAAATGGCAAAGTAGCTTGCCAACAGCCAGGATCTGTTGCAGAGCCTTCTCTTGCTCTGGGCACCACTCCAACTAGCAGTTCTCTGTTATCATGGTTTTTGTTTACCTGACCTAGAACTTTTCTGCTTTTACAAATAATTAAGAATTTAGTAGGCATCCTATCTGTTAGGTCGCAATCTCGGTGGGACTTGCAAAAATGTTAGGTCACACTCCGAGCAGGGCCTCCAAAAAGTTAGGTCAGGCCCACTGGTGTGGGTATCTGGTGTGCAATCGGCAAGAAAGATGCAAAGAACTGCACAGAAGTTAGATTGGATAACATAGTTTTTAAGAAAGTCAATTAGAGAGCTAAAGAGGAGATTCACCTCCCCAAGGTTAGAGAGGGGGCCAAAGCTTAAAGAAAACATAGTCTGGCCATAGCTCAAAGAGCACATGGTCACACCATTGTTTAGCAAGGCAATAGCCGCTCGTGGTTGAGTATATTTAATCCTTCCCTTTGATGAGGGAAGGTCATTAGGATGATTGGGTGGTGGTCTGCTCCACGAAATTGCTGCCATAATAGTGGGCTAGATGGGAGGAGATGGGGGGGATTTTTCCTACAAGAGACCTTCCAAATATTTCCAATCCACAAACTCCTTAGCTAAAAGGTGGTCTCATTATCATTTCTTTGGCTTCAACCAGCTAAGAGGCGATCTTTGACCTTCCACCTTCAACAAGGAACTTGAAAGTTTCTTAGATATTATTATGCTAAACCTTGAATTGAAAGGTTGGGCTGTCCTATTCTTGCATCTGATGGAGTTTGCTGAAGCAGTGAGGTAGGCTGTCAGCTTGGCCTGCAGTAAAATGCCTGAATGCTTCCTAAAACTTGCCTATTAAAAATGTATCTATGTCTAACCTGTACTAGATTCTAAGCAAAAATGGCTACGCTGAGGCAAAATGTGAACTAAGTTTATTCTAATTTTCTCAGGGTCCCTCTTTTCACTATATACTTCACCTCTAGAAATATCATGATCAACCAGCCCCCATTACATATCTGAGAGATGTAGACAATTCTGACTTCTTGTTTGGCTCTGCTGTCCATTATGGCAACTATGCCTCTGGTGGTTGAGTACAACCACTTAACCACTGCTACCTGGGATCCAGTTACACTCATTGCATTTAGATTTCTCAGTAGAGTGACTGTGGATCCCACTATGAGGTTTTAAATACAGAGAAGAGAAATCACAGAGCCCTTCAGGGATGCTGGACCTCCCCACATAAATTTATTTATCAAAGTATTGGTAAAAATTTTATATTCTAGATTCTCTTAGTATGGGGGATTATGTCTTAGATGACAAATTCACTCTAACATTCCAATCTCCGTAAGACTTTACATTTCTTTCTCTACATTATATCAACAGAGATTGGGAATTTCCAATTCGCTCACAGGGGGGCATCTTTTGATTCATATTTCAGCTAACCAAAGTAACAATTAAACTCCCTCTGTTTTCTGGAGCTGCAATGTTGAATGCAGAATACAGTTTTTTTGTTGTTGTTGTTGTTTTGAGTTGGAGTCTCACTCTGTAACCCAGACTGGAGTGCAATGGCCGCTCCCGGCCACCGCAGCCTCGACCTGCTGGGCTCTGGCCATCCTTTTGCCTCAGCCTTCCCAGTAGCTGGAACTACAGGTGCACACTACCACGCCCAGCTCATTTTGATTTATTGTAGTGATGGGGTCTCGCCAAGTTGCCCAGGCGGATCTTGAATCTGCGGGCTCAGGCAATCCAATCACCTCAGCCTCCCAAAGATGTGGGATTACAGGCTGAGCTACCGAGCCTGGCAGAACACAATTTTAGTGAACCCATATCAATGAATTCAGCCTGAGCCCACTGTTTCTTCCACCATTATCCCACACCCTTTATATCATTTCTGCATTCCCCAGATTTCTGCTTGTATACATTAAAAAACTCAAATATACACAACTTCTCATGGGTCTTCCTTTGTACCTCATCTTTAGAGTTCTGCTGGTACTTGAGTCTAGTTAAAGGTTTGGAAACAGAGTCCTGGGGTGCGTTCTGAGGAGAATAAGCATTGTCTTGCCTGGCAACTGCCTCAGTGAAGGCCACTACTGTTTCCTCAGGCAATTCAGGTTAATCCCCTCAGACAAAGGTGAAAAGACAGATACCACTGTAGGTGGAGAGGTTATTGAAGGGTGCAGGAAAGAGCCGGAGGGGTGACTCCCACAATGGCGCCGAACGCGGTAAAGCCACACTAGACAACAAAGGCCCTAGGTTCCGGCTTCTTCACACACGATTCCCCTCGCGCGCGAAGTTCAAACCTGCAAGCCTCCAATCATTTCCCATGACGTAGCTAACTTTGTTATACGTCCAATAGGACTGTAACACGGTGTCTCCCCACCCTGCTCCCATGCCACTCCTCCAATAGAAACCTAGCACAGCCCCTTCCGGCCCCTGTCAGGCTTATAAGTACAGCCCTCTCCGGCAACTCTTTCTCTTGCTTTTACTCGGACCCGCTCTGTAACAGCCCCTTTAATAAATCTCTTGGTCACGGCCAGGTGTGGAGTCGTTACTGGCGCCGAAATCCTTTCAGTTATAACCAGTGGGGATGAGAATGCCACATCCATTGGGGGTGGGCAGGGTAAAGAATTATGCCTAGTTAGGGAGACCTCTTCCACTGGCAAGGAAGATTCAGAATTTAGGAGTTCAATGTCCCCAGCTTCATCAGGTTCTTTATACAGTCCCTAACCCTACTTATAGAATCCTATTTTTTTTTTTTTTTTTTGAGTTGGACTCTCACTCTGTCGCCCAGACTGGAGTGCAGTGGCCGCTCCCGGCCACCGCAGCCTCGACCTGCTGGGCTCCGGCGATCCTTCTGCCTCAGCCTTCCGAGTAGCTGGAACTACAGGCACGGGCTACCACACCCGGCTCATTTTTAATTTATTTTAGAGATGAGGTCTCACCAAGTTGCCCACGTGGGTCTCGAACCAGTGGTCTCAGGCAATCCACTCACCTCAGCCTCCCAAAGGCGCGGGATTACAGGCTGAGCCACTGAGCCCGGCTGATCCTATTCTTTTCTAATCAATGCCTTCACTTTAACAGCAGATACCTGGCAATGCTGTGAGTTCAACTTGCGTTATAATTCAGTCAATTAAAAGATGAGGGAGGTCCTGCATTTGATTCTCAGCAATTTCAGCCCTGTGGTCGTGGGAGATAAAGCTTTCCCTTAGGGCACACTTAGAAGTTCTTAAGTCATTTATTCTGCACTTGAAATAGAAATTCAAATCTCTGACCTTATAATTTTCTTTTCACCATTTTGACAAGTGACATTAGAAGTAACCACCTAGTATTATTTAATCCTTTAGTTTTTCAAAAATGTTCAAAAGTATCAAATACAGTCACTTAGCTCCTTGCTGCTTATAATTGGTTGATTAAGAGTAAATATCCAATAAAGATATTTTGCATATCTCTATGAACTGTTTATGCCATCAGTGTTCTCTTTACTACTGAAAATAAAGTCATTAGTGTCCTTAAATCTAATCAGACAAGAAATTCAATTTTAGAAACCCCAAAACCAATTCAAAGAAATATATTATTAAAATTCTGTTTGTCTAGAACCAGTCTCAGTATCAAATACTGCATTAGATGAAGTTTGTCTTAGTTCATTTGTGTTGCTGTAAAGGAATACCTGAGGCTGAGTAATTTATAAAGAAAAGAGGTTTATTAGGCTCACAGTTCTACAGGCTGTACAAGGCTGTACATGGCATACCATTTGCTTCTGGTGAGCCTTCTGGTTAGGAGGCATAGCGTGGCAAGACAGGAGGAAAGAGAGACGAAGGAGGTGTCGGGCTCTTTATAACAATCAGATCTTACAGGAACTAACAGGACAATAAGTCACTCATTACCATAAAGACAGCACCTAGCCTTTCACGAGGTATTGGTCCCAAGACCCAAACACCTTCCACCATTCTCTACCTTCAACATTGGGGGTCAAAATCAACATGAAATTTGGAAGAAACAAATATCTAAACTATATGAGAGTTCTACAGAGTAGCAGAAACAGTAGGATATATATGTAAATGAAAGAATAGACATCATGTGGGATTTGGCACACATGATTATAGAGGTTGGGAAGTCTCACCATCTGCTGTCTGCAAGTGTGAGGGTCAAAAAAGTTGGTGAGTAAGTCAATCCCAATATGAAGAGCTGAGAACCAAAGGACTGTGGGAGGGTGGTTGCTGGTGTAAATCAGAGAACACAAAGTTCCAGTGTCCACTAGCAAAAGAAAATGGATATCCTAGTGAAGAAGAAAAAGAGAATTTGCCCTCACCCCCCTTTTCATTCTATTCAAACCCTCAGTAGATTAAATGATGCCTACCCACATTAGTGAGGGCAGATATTATTTACTCAATTTACTTATTTAATTGCTAATCTCTCCCCAAAATACCCACACCAACACACTCTGAAATACTGTTTTACATGTTTGGGTGTGATTTATTAAAAATGCTTGGAACCAGAAGTGTTTCAGATTTCACATCTTTTTCAAAGTTTGGAAAATATACGTTATACTTATGGATTGAGCATACCAAATCCAAAAAGCAACAATCTGAAATGTTCCGATGGACATTTGTGAGTTATATTGATGCTCAAAACGTTTTGGGTTTTGAATTTTTGCATTTGGGATGCTCAGACTTTACTAATTACCTGGATATCCCTTAACACAATTAAGTTGATGAATAAAATTAGCTGTCACAAAAAAGGAAGGGAATCAAAACAACAAGAGAAAAATATGATTTCATAATCTTCCCACCAACTGATAATAGTTTGAATTCAAGGGAAAAATTCACAAAGTAAATAATTCTACAAAAATAGAGAACCACAGTATGAGGATTTTCAAAAGCATTTACAAAACCATCATTGCCCTTTTTTCAAAGGATAGAAATACTGCACTAATTTTGTGATAACTTGTGTAGAAAAAATGAATTATAGTCCATTTTAGTTTATTACTTTCAAGTACACGAGCTTGTTAAGATGTTTGGATAAACCTAATTTGGCATTAATGACACAATTTACATGCCAATGACTGCTGTTTTGAGCTTTAAATTTATCTCTAGCAATTGGATGGCAGAAATATCTCTGATAGGAAGGACAATAAAAAGATAAACTACTAAGTTTGCAATTGGTAAAATCTGAATTTTCTTTTACCAAGATAAAACAAAGTTTCTGGGTTTTGCAAATTATCTTCAAAAACTTGAAATTTAAAATATCTGGCATTTCCTAACATCTGTATCTTTTAATAAATGCTACAAAAAGCATTCAGGAGTGTTTCTTCCCTGATAAGACTTTAAGGGACTCTATGAGTGAGAGAAGACCATGTAGTCACTTTTATTTTTTTAGGCTCAAGAATTATTAAAATCTGAAGCCAGGCAGATGCATTAACATGCAATGAGACTTCCTGTTTCACGTCTGACATGTAAAGAGAATGTAAGTTGTCACTTTCATCTTTACTATAAGAAAAAAGCTGAACAAACTGAAAACTAACAAGGCTTCTTAGGATTCATCAGATAATTGAGGTGATAGGTTGAACTACAGCCTCCAAAACTGTAGAGACAGTCAAATACATAGAATGAGAGCAAACAAGAGCAAAAGTCACTGGGGCCAGTAACTGGCAGGAACACTAGAGGCTAAGTCTGAGTTAGCTTGAGAGTTAAAAATTCCTGGGGTTCAGTCTTTATTTTCAGGTCTCACCAACTTATCACAGCAAAGAACAGAAAAAAGGAGGAAAAATAATCATTTTGGAATCAACCTAGAGTGTTGTCCATAACAAAGGTCTATGTAATAAATAAATAAATAAATAAAAGATTTTCCTGGAGACTTGAATGCCTGGTACAAGACAAACACCCAACTAGACTGCTTGTCTCATATAAGGTGGTGGTGGTGGGGAGCTGAAAAGCACTTATGAAGGTCACAGCCCAGGAACACAAGTCTATGAAAAGATGGACACCTAATCACAGGATTATAGAACTTCCACCCTGCAGTTCTTGGTCAGTATATTAACAAGTTTCCTGTATAATAACAGTGGATTACAGCTTGAAAGAACTACAAGAATTAGCCTTTATTGAAGAATGATTTTTTTTTAGGAAAATCTGAAGACAACAGAGGTGACAAAAACAAAGACACTAAAGAAACTTGACGACTGTGACACCACAGCTATAGCAAAAATTAAACACAGGCTAAAAGACAGATAATATCTGAAAATCTGACAACGCCAAGTACTGGCAAGGATATGGAGCAATAAGAACCCTTGTTCATAGCTAGTGGGAATGCAAAATGGTACAGCCACTTTTCACATCATCCACCAATCACACACTTAGGTATTTTCCCAAATGAGGTGGAGACCTATATCCACGCAAAAACCTGCATGTACATGTTTATAGCCATTTTATTACTATTTGCCAAAATGTGGAGGTAACCAAAATGTTCTCTAGTAGTTGAATGGATAAACAAAATGTGGTTTATCCACAGAAAAGTGTATTACTTAGCAACAAAATGAAATGAGTTATCAAGTCACCAAAAAACATTGAGGAATCTTGAATGTACATTGTTAAATCAAAGAAGACAGTGTGAAAGAGCTGCATATGGTTTGACTCCAATTACATGAAAAAGTCAAAACTATAAGCAATATAAAGATTAGTAGTTACTAAGGATTAGGGAAGGAGGAGGCAGGTTGAATAGATGGAACACAAGGGATTTTTAGGTCAGTGAAACTATTCTGTATGACACTGTAATGGCAAATGTGTGATATTACACATTTATCAATACCCATCCCATTTTATTTAACAAAGAATGAATTTTGTTGGTTTTGTCAAAGATGAGTTGTTGTAGGTCAGTGGTTTTATTTTTGGCTTCTCTATCTTGTTCCATTGGCCCACGTGTCTATTTTTGTAATACTACCATGCTGCTTTGGTTACTGTAGCTTGTAGTAAAGTTTGAAGTCTGGAAACATGGTGCCTCTGGCTTTATTGTTCTTGCTGAACACAAACACTGGGAAAAGGACATCCTAGTAAACAAATGGTGCTGTGAAAACTGGATAAGCATATGCAGAAGAATGAAACTGGACTCATACCCATCCCCATATACAAAAATCAACTCAAAAAAGATCAAGGACTTAAATGTAAGACCTCAAAGTATAAAAATTTTAGAAGAAAACCTAAGGAATATGGTCCTGGACATTGACATAGGCGATGAGTTTATGACCAAGTCCTCAAAAGCAAATGCAGAGAAAATTAAATTTTATAAGGTGGAAACTTATCAAGAGAAAAATATTCTACACAGCAAAAGAAGTCATCAAAAAGTAAAGAGCCAACCCACAGAATAGGAGAAAGTATTTTCAAACTATGCATCCCATCCAACAAGGGCCTAATACCTAAACAAATAGACAGGAAAAAAAAAAAAGAAACACCCAAATATCCCCGTAAAAGAGCATGAACAGACACTTCTCAAAGAAGACATACGAGTGGCTAATAAACATATGAAACAATGCTTAGCTTCACTAGTCATCAGAGAAATGCAAATCAAAACCATAGTGAGAGATCATCTCATATCAATCAGAATGGTTATTATTAAAAAGTCAAAAATCAACAGATGTTGATGAAGAAGCAAAGAAAATGGAATGCTTGTACACTTTGTGGGAAAGTAAGTTAGTTCAGCCCCGTGAAAAGCAGTTTAGAGGTTTCTCTAAAAAACAGATCAACCTGACCCAGCAATCTCACTTCTGGGAATATACCCAAAGGAGCATAAGTCATTTTACCTAAAAAAACACCTGCATTTGTATGCTTATTGCAGTACTATTCACAATAGCAAAAACACGGAACCAACCCAGGTGCCTGTTGACAGTGGTCTAAAGAAAACATGGTACATACACAATATGGAATACTCTGTAGCCATACAAAAGGATGAAACCGTGGCACTTGCAGCAACTTGGATGCAGCTTGAAGCCATCATTCTAAGCAAATTACCACAGAAACAGAACACTGAATACCTGATCTCACTTATAAGTGGGTACTAAACACTGGGAACACACAAGAGGCACAAGGATGCAAACAACAGACACTGGGCACTCCTAAATGGTGGAGGGAGGAGGGGAATAAGGGATACAAAACCAAACATTGGATACCATGCTTATCACGAGGGATGTGGGGGATGGGACTTGTCATAAGCTCAAACCTCCTCATCTTCATGCAATATACCTGTGTGACAAATCCTCATATGTATCCCTTGATTTAAAGACATTTTTTAAAAAAAATCAGCAGAATTGAATGAAAAGTAAAAATATTTTAATGTGTGAAGAGAAAAAAGAAGTGAATGCTAATGTAAACTATGGACTTTAGTTAATGTTAACGTATGAACATTGGTTTTTCAATCTTTTCCAATTTACCACACTAATGCAAGGTGTTAATAATAAACGGGAAACTGTATGAGGGAGAAGGGATATAAAAGGGCTTTCTGTACTCTTGTCTCATTGTTTTGTAAACCTAAAACTATTTTTTTAAAAAGTTGATAATTGATAATTTTAAAAACTCAATTATAATGCCACTTGTTTTTACACTATTAAAATCTTGTTACTAATAAATGACTTTGTAGGTCAAGACTTTATAGGATCCTTAAACCTAACTCGAAGAAAGTGTGTGATAGGGAAGGAAAAGAAAAAGCCCAATAGTCACAAATAAGGAACAGTCATTGTTTGGGGAACATTTTGTCACACAGACATGCCAGCTCCACATTTGTTTTCAGTGTTTTGGAGTATGACAGCAGTATGATGGCATGCCTGCCCAAATTCTTGTTTTGTTGTTGTTGACATTTTTATTGATTCATCATAGATGTAGTTTCGGGGTATCTGCTCAGATTCTGAGGGTCAAGATAAACATTTTAAAAACTGATGTTTATTTGGAATTTTTTAAATTATTGCATGTCCAAAGGAGAAGACTTTAGACCATTGACTCAAACATTCTGTAACTCATTCTATACCTGTTATTAAGGGAGAAGAATGAAGTTTCAGGCCATCTTACCTATTGTTTTGCTTTTATCAGCTAATGAAGTTTTATCATTCTGAAGATTTTCTGAGACTAATAGTGTATTGAACCTTTGAGGTTGTCAATATCACATGAGTTAGAAACATTTGTAACATCCCTGCAATCAATTGTTTACAAGTGAAAGACAAATGTTTTGAAGATTAAACCTGTTCAGATTTGCCTGAGCCCATTCCTGCCTTTTTGGATTAAATAACTTTTTTTACAACCAATAAAGGAAACCTCATAGATCCTTATCATTTAAAAAAATAAGGTGAAGCTATGTCACAGGGTTAAAAATTATGGTCCGTGTTAAATTTGTATACTTAATAGTTGTTTAAAACACTTTTTACTTTAATCAAATAATAAACTGCATAAAATCAAGTAATTTCAAAAGTTAAATTTGGGTCTCTGATTACTCCATCTTACTTTACTTTTCTATCATGAAAAGTCTCACTTAACTCTTTGTACTTTGGTTAAGGCTGGATATTATTGCCTTTTATAACTATAGTCCCTTTAACTTTTTTTTCTTGAACACATCAGCCATTTTTATTCAGTAAATACATATTCAAGTCCTAGCCTACTAGTTGCCAGGCAGTGTGCTAATTGCAGAGTCAGACCTTATTTTCAAGCTATTTACAGTCTAACAAGGAAAACGGACAAGTAAATATTAATTATAAAAATGAAATATGTGCTAATTAGAAGAAAGCATAAGGTTCAAAAGTCACATGAGAGACACATTTGTCTTATAAAAATCAGGCGAAGTCTCTCAAAGGCAATGCAGTATAATTATAATTGGAAGAGAAATGAGAACTCACTGGATTGGAGGTATTGATGGAGTGGAGCAAGAGAGAATTTCCTTAACCGAAGACAGAGTAGGTGTAGATAAATGAAAAGGAGATTCATGGATTCCACAAATCCTAAGACATTTATTTTTCTCATTCTTCTGTCTAAATTCTAACAGTATCCATGTCTACCTTTTCCTAGAAATTCTGTACTATACTATTACGTGATTGGTAGCAGGGAGAAATGAGGGTTATAAAATAATAATCCAGGCTGGGCGCAGTGGCTCACACTGGTAATCCCAGCACTTTGGGAGGTCAAAGCAAGAGAATTGCTTGAGCCCAGGAGAATTGCTTGAGCCCCACTGCAAAATAGTGAGATCTTGTCTTTACAAAAAATTTTTAAAAATAGCCAAGTGTGGTGGTGGGCGGTTGTAGTCCCAGTTACACAGGAGGCTGAGGCACGAGATGGTTGTGTCACTGCCCTCCAGCCTGGGCAACAGAGTGAAGCTCTGACAATCATCATCATCATCCAAAGATAAGTGATGTGTCTATTCTTTCTTTAACTGCCATTTTTTTTTCCAGGCTGCTTAAGAGTTAAAGGAAAATATTTTAAACAGATGCTTCAGTTGGGACACAACCAAGTACTATAAAGCCCTCTTTGGTAGGTCTCAGTAAAGTGATCAGGATCCTTGTTGCCCTCCTAATCCTTTCCTGTCATTTTCTTCACTCATCTATTTTTATTCTTGTGGAAGGTCAACCTCACCCATGGTATTATTCATCAGTGAGTGAATAGAAGATTCTCTCTTCCCAATTCCACTTGTGTTTCACTCCAGGACTCTTCTCTCTCATCTTTCTCTTCACTTCTCCCTCCCTCTTCCCAACTCCTTGATGGCTGTTGGCAAACATAGGAATTTGAATATGAGCCAAAGAAATTTTATTTATTTATTTATTTATATATATATAGAGAGAGAGAACAACAGGCTTTCTACATCTCTGTATGAATAAACAAAATTCTATGTGGCTAACTGCATCTGCAGGTTTATATCTTTTTCTGTTAATCATTGCATCATGCATTTCATGAAGCCAAGCCCCACAAATTAATCTCCGCCTCCTTCCCTGGCACTCAGAATAAAACCTCTCCAGAAGCATTTCAAATGCACAAGTGATTCTCATGTGTTTTGCAGCTTAAAACCTGCCTTGATATTTGAAGAGAACTAAATTAGATCATTCAAGTTCTTTCGCAGGATCATCTCGACAGGTTGTACTTTCTTATTATTGATATCAATTCTTAGATTTTAGGCATAGAAAATGTAGAATGCTAATTATATATCATAAAGCTGTTAAGAAAGAAAATAGAGCATGAAGTTTTCATTAATTAGCTAATTAATAATATAGAACATTTAAACCCTTTTTAAAACTGTTTAAAATGTGTGCAATTAAAAAATAATATCTTGCATTTATATTGTATCTTGTTGTTTAAAGAGCTTTAACATAAAATCATAGTAATACAACTCACCACCTTTTAATTTGAACACTGGGCATGTTCTCCAGTCTACTGATGAGAAAACAAAGCAAGCAAGGTAGAAATAGGTAGAATAAAGACTGACATTTGGTTTTGTGTTCCTGTGATTAACAAATGTGCAGACTGTGCTATTTCTTTCATATGAGAAACTTCAGATAAATTCAGTAGAAATCCAAAGTCCCTGATAAATCATTGACAGGTATAAAGGTCATTGAAAGATACTGCCTTTTAAAAAAAATTATATCTAGAAATTTTTAGTAGAAGTTACAGATCCCACAGAGACCAGATATAATAATTAAATTTAACAAAATTTCTCAGCATCTACTTTGTGTCACAGTGATGGGGTCTGGAACAGAAGGATGCACAAAATGCTTGCCTTTACCTTCAATAATTTAATCCCAATACAGGTGAATCCAAGAGAGTGAGGGCTATGAGAACTCTGTGTATCTATCCTTACCATAGTATTCCAGCACTTATCACTGTGTTTAGGAACAGAATAAGCATGCACACAGGGAGTATTTGCTGGATAAAAGGGAGTTTGAACGATAGAGGAGAGAGGGAAGGATAAAGAAAGGGAGGAAGAGAGAGAGAAGAAAAAAAATAAAGAGAGGGGAAAAAAGGAGAAAAACTCTTTTTGAATTTGTGAGTCACGTTTTTAAACAATTTTTGTGTTGGTGTTTTTGAACAACTGACTCACATACTCAGGATATGAAATACATAATTTTGAACTGAAATATATTTTTTGAGAAAAAGAGAGGACAGCTAGAAAGTGAATCTGTACTCTGTGATATGAGACAATTAACCAAAAGAACTGAAACAAGGAAAGAGATTGTATTACACACCACCAACTTTAACACAGAGACCAAAATTACCCTGAAAGGGAAGCTAGAAGTCAGCCAACTACTGCGATAAGTCTGCCACTCCCAGTTGACTACAAGCCAATTCTCACAAACTTGGCTGAACACCAAGAGAGTAATTCATTAGTAAAAGAGTGAATAAACAGACTAAGTAGTGGTGACTTTTATATACATTTCTTCTAGTGAGAATTTTATTTTCTGAGAGCAAGGAGAAAGTTTAGGGAACAAGAGATTTCTTGACAAGAATGCTTTCTATTTCAGAAATTGAAATCTCACAGTATTGGTGAGACTGCATCTGATATGTCTGAGAGGAAGGCTTTGAAGGAGGTGAAATTGCTCTTAGGGCTGAGGCAATGTATGCATATAAAACAATTTACCAAGCAGCTTTATGAGCAAAGGTGAATAAGAGGGAGAAAGGCTAATGTCAAGGAAATATAAAATTTGTTGAGATGCTATGTGATAAATTCAAATTAGAGTAAATTTGGAATTTGAAATAAAGGTACGAAAAGAAATTGAAAACACATGAAGGAAACTTTGCTGAATTAGAAATTCTATGACTGAACATGATCTGGATTGTCATGAAATAAGGAAGTGAATTAGCAAATGATAACCATATTGCTTGCCCTTATAATTTTCAGTCAAGACATTCAGTGAGAGTACTTACTACCTTATTGATCAAATGAAAGGAAAAAAGTCAAGATAATCTTAAAAATCACAAAGGAATCTTCTGTACCATCAAGATTCCGTGTTCTGGATACAGCCATCACAGTGTCATTAAATCAGTCTTCCTTTGAATATGCTCACCTAGCATTTAGATTCATTTCATTAAATGATACATATTCAGAAACAAATAAAAACTCTGACTTTGGCAATAATAATCAAATGTGATTATTGTTAGTTAATGTGTAAAAACTGAATCTTTTGTCAAAACATTGTACTTCTGGACCTCTTTTTCTTTCTTTCTCCCTCTTTTTTTTTTTTTTTAAAGAGATGAGCTCCCCTGCTATGTTGCCCAAAGTACTGGAATTGCAGATGTGAGCAATAACACCCAGCCTAGGATCTCTTACTCTTTTTATATGCGCCACCAATTTTGGCAGAAATTGAAAACCCTGCTGTTTTCATTTATTATTGAATGTGTTGAATGTGCCACAGTTTTACTTAGTTTTTATTTTTTTATTTTTTTGAGTTGGAGTCTCACTCTGTTGCCCAGACTGGAGTGCAGCGGCTGCTCCTGGCCACCGCAGCCTCGACCTACTGGACTCCAGCGATCCTTCCGCCTCAGCCTTCTGAGTAGCCAGAATTACAGGTGCGCGCTACCACGCCCGGCTAGTTTTTTGATTTATTGTAGAGATGAGGTCTCGCCTGCCCAGGCAGGTCTCGAACCCACGGGCTCAGGCAATCCACTCACCTCAGCCTCCCAAAGGCGCGGGATTACAGGCTGAGCCACTGAGCCCGGCTAGTTTCACTTAGTTTTAAGCATTTTACTTTATAATCCCTTGTATTTTCTTTTCCTTATATATGTTGGACATCTTCCTAAAAGGATTAGAAACGCTTCAAGCACCAAGGTTGTGTCATATACAACTTTAGCTTGTTTTCCCCTCATATGTGTAACAACTGAGAAGTGTTAAATTCCTAGAGGACTTCAGTATACATCGTTGTTGTTATTGTTCAGACATTGTAAAGTACATACAAAGTGTAAAACAGAACTTTTTTTTTCAGTGTACCATTCTGTGATGAATTCCTCTAACCCTGACTATTATGTGATGTTTGAAGAAATCCACGGTATTCTAATGTATAAAGATTTTGTCAAATATTGGGATGATGTGGAAGCATTCCAGGCAAGACCAGATGATATTGTCATTGCCACCTATCCTAAATCTGGTAAATCTCCTTGTTATGTTGAAGTTGTTCATTTTGCACCTTAAATGATAAACCCATCCTAAATGACTCTTATATATTCATTCTCTATATTAAATAAGGGCAGATATGTTTTTTTTTTCTTTACTTTTCTTTTCTTTTTTTGAATCAGATCTTACTCTGTTGCCCAGGCTAGAGTGCAGTGGCACAATCACAGCTCACTCTAGCCTTGACCTCCTGGGCTGAGGCAATCCTCTTGCCTCAGCCTCCCAACTAGCTTTGATTACAGTGTGCATCACCACACATCCAGCTAATTTTTTTTTTTAATTTTTGTGGATGAAAGGTCTTGTTATGTTGCCTAGGCAGACTTCAAATTCCTGCACTCAAGCAATCCTCCCACCTTGGCCTCTCAAAGTGCTGGGATTAAGGCATGAGCCACCATACCCAGCAGATACAGCAGTTTTGATATGGACAAAACAAATATCTACAGCCATATCACCCTGAATGCACCCAATCTCATCTTATCTCAGAAGCTAAGCTGGATTGGGCCTTTTTAGAACTTGTTGGGGGAGAAAGTATAGTTCTATTTCATGATCACAATCTGTACCTATAACTTGAACAACACACTGACAAATGAATATTGCTGACCACAGTTATAAACTTATATAATATAGATGAATACATTTACATTCATCACATAATGAAAATGTAAAATTACCAACTGTGTTTACTTTATGTCACTGCATGTACAGAATATGAGCACTTTTTACAGATAGTGTAAAATTCTCTTTCAGCTCACCAGCTCTTTAAGTCAATTCACAGAACACCAGCTTTTAGCAGAGTTCTGAAGTTTTACAAGAACATACCTTTAGAACAATCTAAATCCAGATTTTTTCTACCTGGTTGTTCTATTTACCACTTAAAAATAAGCACGTCAAACTCTAAATATGTCTTGCCTGCTTTGACTCTAAATCTCTTTCTCTGTTGGGATCAATGGCAGCACAGTACCAGCCATCTGAAAAGGAAACCTTAGAGCTATTCTATCTTCAATTTCTCTGGCATCTTCATTTCTAACTTGCAATCAATTAAACTGTCTTGCCTGCTTAATCTGGCAGACAAGTCTCACAGTTAGCCTTTTACAGAGTCTCTTATCTCCCTTCTTATTGATCCCTCACTTCTTTACTGTGTTTATTCTGCCACCAAAAAAATTATTCTAAAACACAATCCAGATAAATTTGTTCTCCTGCTGAATATATGTCAATGCCTTTCCATAACTTTTATTAAACAATGTAGATTCTTTGGTATGAACTACACAGCATTGTATGCTTGTGATCTGCTGGCTTCTATAGCCTCAGCCCCACATTTCTTTCCAGGTAGATTCTTTAATTTAAGCTTTAAAGTCTATTTCCAGCTATTTTCCTCACCATCACACCATTCTTTTTTCCTTTTTTTTCTTTTTGAGTTGGATTCTCACTTCCTCGACCAGGCTGGAGCATAGTGGCACGTTCACAGCCACCCCAGCATCGACCTGCTGGGCTCCAATGATCCTTCCTCCTCAGCCTTCCAAGTAGACAGAACTACAGGTGGGCGCTTCCACACCATCTAATTTTTTGATTTATTGTAGAAACAAGGTCTCACCAATTTGCCTGGGCTGGTGTCGAACCCGTGGCACTCAGGCAAGCCACTCATCTTGGCCTCCCAAAGTGCTGGGATTATACGCTGAGCCACTGAGCCCAGCCCACTACCCTATTCTTAAGCATCCAATATTATATTTTTGAAAAGAAGGAGACTGATTTTCTGCTGGGTTGGACCCTTCCTTATTGCCCACACCTGGTGAAATTATGCTATCGATTTACTAAGGCTAAGCTCAATGGTCACATTCACTTGAAAGTGTCTTTTGTCAAAAATCATGGCAGCAGCAGCAGTAGCAATAGCAATAGAAATAGCAATAGCAATAGCAGCACACTGAGTTATATGTTCCTCCTTTGCAGTCATTTAAACCCCTATGCCAACCTGTATAATAGCATCTTAAGAAAACAAAAAGTGGGCTGGGCTCGGTTGCTCAGACTGTAATCCCATGCCTTGGGAGGCTGAAGTGAGTGAATTGCCTAAGCCCACAATTTCGAGACCCACCTGGGCAACTTGGTGAGACCTCATCTCTACAATAAATCAAAAAATTAGCCGAACATGGTGGCGTGTGCCTGTAGTTCCAGCTACTTGGAAGGTTGAGACAGAAGGATCTCCTGAGCCCAGCAGGTCAAGGCTGCGGTGGCTGAGAGCATGCCACTGCCCTCCAGCCTGGGTGACAGAGTGAGACTCCAACTCAAAAAAATAAATAAATAAATAAAAGGAAAAGAAATAAAGGAAAAAAAGTGTTACTATTGAATATTGTTACTGACTCTTCAAAGGACCTTTGGCTATACTAGGACAGAAACCTAATTTATTCTTTTCTGTATTCTCTGAATGAGAAGACCATATCCTGAGACATAATATATTATCAATAAAATTTGTGGTTGAATGCATTCTTGCATGCATAACCTATTATTCAATCCTCCTTACTTTTGAGATCTAAAAACTAAAACCCAAAACTGCTATCAGCTTGCACAATGTCACCATTCATCATAGGGAAATTTGAACTCATTTCTCAGGCATTCCTTACTCTAGTATTTATTATTTACTGAGGCTTTTTTTTTTTTTGAGTTGGAATCTCACTCTGTCACCCAGACTGGAGTGCAGTGGCCACTCCTGGCCACTGCAGCCTCGATCTGCTGGGCTCTGGCGATTCTTCTGCTTCAGCCTTCCAAGTAGCTGGAACTACAGACGCACGCTACCATGCCCGGCTGATTTTTGATTTATTGTAGAGATGAGGTCTCGCCAAGTTGCCCAGGTGGGTCTCGAACCCGCGGGCTCAGGCAATCCACTCACCTCAGCCTCCCAAGGCGCGGGATTACAGGCTGAGCCACCGAGACCGTCTTCTTTGGCTTTTTAAAGAGGAAATATTAAAGACTATATTTCTTGAATCTTGTGGCTATTAAGACACTCTTTAAATAATAATGCATTGGTAATTTACTTCTTTATTCATCCATAAATCCAGCACTCTTGTCATCAGCAGTCCATGGTCAGTGGGAGACTCATGTTTCTTTAATTTTAACAGGCACAACCTGGGTTAGTGAAATTGTATACATGATCTATAAAGAGGGTGATGTGGAAAAGTGCAAAGAAGATGCAATTTTTAATCGAATACCTTTCCTGGAATGCAGAAAAGGAGACTTTATGAATGGTAACGTTCAGATTGATCTTAAAAGCTATAATGCATATATTTTAAGATATACATGTAGATGATAAAAGCAAGAGATTGCAAGCAATAGTGGCAATTAGTATTAGAAGTCTTCCACATAGGAGAGTGTACACATTTAAATTTAAACCTTTTTTTTTTGAGTAGGAATCTCACTGTCACCCAGACTGGAGTGCGGTGGCACGCTCCCGGCCACCGCAGCCTCGACCTGCTGGGCTCTGGAGATCCTTCCGCTTCGGCCTTCCGGAACTACAGGCGCGTGCTACCACGCCCGGCTAATTTTTGATTTATTGGAGAGACGAGGTTTGCCAAGTTGCCCGGGAAGGTCTCGAACCCGCGGGCTCAGGCAATCCATTCACCTCGGCTTCCCAAAGTGCTAGGATTACAGGCTGAGACACCGAGACTGGCCTAAATTTAAATCTTGACAAGGTTTGTAGCATAGCATGTATCTGGAATAGAGTGAATAAGGGTAGTCCTTATAAACCTTCAGCAAAGTTTAGTAATATGAGAACATTTATTTTTCTGTAGGCTGAATGTAATCATATTTTAAGTACTTGGAAAATATTCATAAATTTTTCAATAACATATGCAAAAATATATTTATCCCAGATTCTTTTCATATTGTGGAAAATTAGAAATAACCTAAATGTTAAACAATAAAAAGTTAAATGTGACATAACATTTTGAAATCATTACAAATTTTTTTGTTTCTTGAGACTGAAATTTGAGTATGTTTGGGAAAATAGACATTAGAACATATCTAAAATTTCATCTGTGTGTGTGGTATCAGGATTGCTGTGAGTTTAGGCATATATTTATACAGAAGGTTGCTTATCAAAATACTAATAAGTGGTGAAATTTTATTTATTTTTTTAATTTCCTATATAGTTCTTTCATTGTATTACTGTAATAAACAATATAAAATCTTAGTTACTTCTGTTTTATAAACATTTAAATTAATATAAATATTTGTAATTTTTGAAGTTGCCTAATCTTTATTTTTTTTTAAATCAGGAATAAAATTATTGAAAGAAATGGGATCTCCTAGAATACTAAAGACTCATCTGCCACCTGAACTTCTTCCAGCCTCATTTTGGGAAAAGAACTGTAAGGTAATCAGAGTCAAGTGTTCTCAGAACCTCATCCAACTCCAAGAAATTTTACTTTATTTTATTATTTATTTTATTTTATTTTCATGTTTGTCAGAATCTCACTCAGACTGGAGTGCAATGGGATATCACAGCTACCGCAGCGTCGCGACCTGCTGGGTGCAGGTGATCCTTCCACCTCAGCCTTCCAAATAGCTGAAACTACAGGTGCACACCACCATGCCTGGCTAATTTTTTGAATTACTGTAGAGACAAGGTCTCACCATGTTGCTCAGGCTGGTCTCAAACTCCTGGGCTCAGGCAGTCCTCTCGCCTCAGCCTCCCAAAGTGCTGGGATTACAGGTGTGAGCCACCATCCCCTGCTCGTCCCAAGAAATTTTATAATTATCTCATCAGTTATCATCCTAACTTTATAATATAACCACTTGTTTATTTACTCATTCACTTAATCTATAGACCTTTAATAAATGTGGATTATAGAGATAAAGTTAGAGAGTTTAGATTTTAACTCTGCCAGATGTAGTTCTGAAAAAATCAGTTAAACTCTGTAAGCTTCCGTTTCACATCTGTGAAAGAAAAATAATACTAATATATTCCTCAAAGAGTTGTAATAAGGATTACATGATAATTCTTGTAAAGTGCCTGACATAGTTCTAGGACACTTTAAACAAGAAATTGTACTTTGTATCTGTTGTTATTACTGATTGCATTGAATGTCCTTTTACAAAATACTGTGCTTGGCATTGTGAGGTATGTAAATGAATCAGAAAAGGATAATTCAGATAAGTATAATAACATAACTATTGATTGAGTGCCTATCATATTCTAGGGACATAATAAGACACGTGTGACCCTTGTCTTCAAGGACACATAGGCCACTGGAGTAAAAGGACAAGTGAATAGACAATGGAGGAGGTACCACAGGTCATCATAGTGTTGCAGGAGTTTTGAACTTCGCTGTTAGCTTAAGCCAGCAAACTCGGTTCTTGTCCCACGACCAAGAAGATTAAGGACACCAAAATGATAGTGAAAGAAGGAGTTTATTAGGCAACAAAGCTCTCCAGAAAAAGAGAGGTTGCCCAAAATGGCTAACCTGGTCCCAGGAGTATTTTTGTGGTTTTTAGCTTATCTTTCCTGAGAGTGTTTCTCTTATTTACATCTCATCTGCCCTTTACTTCCTGAGACTCAATTCTTATTGTGCATGTGGGTCTTTGACCAAAGTTACTCCATCTTGAATATTACCCATAAGTACCACAGAAAGGCCACTGGAGGGAAGGGGGAGGTAAACCTCAATGCTAATGCTATGTTAATGATATTATAATAAGCCAAGATCAAGTTAGGACATTTAATTAAGCTACTGCACCCGCGTTTAAGCGGCAAAAAGGCCCTTTTAGCAGTACATCCTGTGTTGAGAGGATGTTCTGAACCACATTAACCACATTTTCAGCCAACAATTATATAGTGGGGGTGGTGCAGGGGGCGTTCCTGCAGGAGTTAAGTCTCCTTGATCTCTGTCTGCCTAACTAGCTTCTGACTATCTCATCTCTTAATAGGTTAAGAGAAAGAATTCAAACCTAGACATGGGGGCAGGAAGGCATTCAGGAGCAGGTGACATCTCAGCTTATATTTGAAAGAGGTGTAAGAGTTATTCTATGCAAACTCAGAGATAACCTAAGGGAACATCTGAAATCAGTTCTGCTTGGCTGGAAGATTAAGTATACATATTGGCTGGATAAGTGAAGGAAGATAAGTCAGGGACTGATTATAAGAAACATCAGATGCTAAGTTACGAAGTTTGGATTCCACTTCAATGGTAATGAGGCCTTATAAACACATTAATCTCATGATATACACGATCAATATTTCTCTGTAGAAAGAATGTTACATATCACCCCGAAGTACAGGCAAAACATGAAGTCTGAGAGCACCAAAGCTGTTCTTCAAGACCTTTCTACCACCAGTGCTGTTCGCCAAGATCTTGAAGTACTATATCCAGTCATCACTAATAATCCACCATTTCCATTTTGCACTGTGATGTTCCGTGGCATGTTTGACATTTTTTAGAGATGCATAACCAAAACTTCAAATATTCCAATGTCTATCTGTTTGTTTGTATCATGAGTAATCCTACAGAGATGATGTATACACTGCTGAAGTCATTTTGTACATAGGAGCTCTTTCATTAGTAAATACTAGTTATGTACTTGCCCAGGAGATGTGTCATTACGATTTTTTTCCCAAGATATTTGACCAAGTCAATTTTCTTCTTTTCTTTAGAGAACGGGTTGTGGGCTTGCGGCTAACTCTTTATTTCTTGAATGGAAATAGGTGCCATATATTTATAATAGTCTAAGTCTTGACAAAATTACTTGTATTTCAGAGGTCATCAAAGAGTAGAAGAGATTTGGATGAATTCATGTTCAAAGTAGTTACAGAATGGTTAATGGGAAAGCAAGAAAACAGACTGAGGATATTTGTACAAATGTGTTTGGAGTGCTGTACTGCATGGGATAAAGAGAAAAAAGTGGCAAGAAGAAGCAGGCTAATAGATAAGATAAATAATCGAGGACTTTGGATTTGAGGCTTTAGTATGATTGTAGGAAATACATTGAATAACTGATGAAGAGGAAGGAAAAAGTAGAACTTTCTTGGAAGAAATATTATGGCCCAGAATAAGTTCTCCAAAGTGAAACCTTTATGGTGAATGCAAAACTAAGGATTCATTTATAAAAGTTATTTGCTTAAGTAAGATAGAAAATTAATGGTATGAATGCATGAAGTAGATGAATCATGCATACATTGGAGGTGGTAATTTTCCTCTCTAAGTTTGAAGCTCAATCTTAGATGCTAAATTTACACAGAATGATTTTTTAAAATGTTTGTATAGAGAACAATACCATGAGGCATGTATTCAAATCTTCAGTTAAAGCAAGGAGAATGGATGACCTGAATTTCCACACTTTGGTAGGTGGAGGCAAAATTCAAGTCCACAAATTCAAGACCAGCCTGGGCAATTTGGTGGACCTCATCTCTACAAAAAAAAAAAAAAAAAAAATTAGCCAGGTGTGATGACCTACGTCTGTGGTTCCAGCTAATTGGAAGGCTGAAGGGGGAGGATCGCCTGAACCCAGCAGGTCAAGGCTGAAGTGACCATGAACATGCCACTGAACTCCAGCCTGGGTGACGATGAGACTCCAACTCTAAAACAAACATAAATACATACATACATACATAAAACATACACACATAAATACATAAATAAATAAAGCAAGCAAGGGGATGACCACAAACTTAGAAATGGCATTAGTTAGAAGAAGTATGGATTAGCTAGGTGTCATAGGAATAGGGTCTTTCAAGTGTAAGATTTTAAAGTTGGATTATGATCCCAGGTGAACTGTGGGCAACTAGCAAGTTTGATTGGAGAGAGCTGCAGAGAACGTCATATCTTCAGGAAAAAGCCAGATTTTCCTTGAAGGCAGAAAGAAGAACAGTGTGTACAGTGAAAAGTTTTGGTATTGAATAAGACCTGTCAAAAGAAAAAGAATATAAATGAATGGGAATTTAGGGGAAAAGAGATCACTTTTTTTTTTCCATCTGCAAGAATAAAAAACCTCATGGAGAACTTGGAGTCAAGAAATAAAGTATGGATAGCATTTTGAGATGCACAGAGCATTCAAGCAAGAGAGAATAACATAAATAAATCTCTGAAATAAATTCATAGATATAGAGGCAAGAGATTTCATTCAACTAATAGAGGAAAAGAAATAGAGTTGGAAATTAGATTGAAAAAGTTCAATAAAGCTCATGATAGCTTGTATATTAAAAAATTCACTTATATTCTGTATTCATTGGAGATTTTTACAGTAGGACCTTAAAACTTAAAGCCATACTTTGAAGAATAAAATAAATTTTAAATGCCAAAAAGTGGAGAGAGTTCATTAAGACAAATTAGTGGGTCTCATCACATTCAGTGAACAGCAGAGAATCAAGACCTGCCTTCTTTGAAGGCACAGCTTAGGTGCCCAAGGGCCTAAGGAGAAAACCAGAAGTATACCAAAGTTTACTTTTGCAGATCTTTTCCTGCAGTCTTGAGTATCAGACCTAGAGTTGATATAGATCAACTATAGATATTTGATCCAACTCATTTAGTGAAGAGGAAATTTAGGTACTTTGAACAAAATGATAGAATTGTTTAATGCCACATCTAGCAACTAAAATCGAAGCTTTCTGATTACTAATTCATTGGTGTTTCTGCTGTTTGTAAATGGAAACTCAACAAGGTGTTGGTAGAGATTATATTTTCTCTGAGATCAATGTGTCATTTAAATAGAACTTCATAATGTTTGTTTTTCCTCCAATACTAATAGTGAGGAAACAGCAAAACTAATTTCTTTTTATTATGCAGAATGGTGATATAGTATAAAGACCTGAGGACTGAATAATTGACTGAGTAATTTACCAGATTGTTTACTCTCATTGATTTACTGTCAATGATGTAGACTCACTAAACATCAACTTAGTCTCTTCACTTATACATTGGGAATAAAAATAAATCATCAAACTCAATATATATTAGCAAATTTGTGACACTCAAATGAGGCATTGTATGTAAAAAATGACAAGAATATAAAGTAAGAACAGGCTGGGCATGGTGGCTCACACCTGTAATTGCAGAAATTTGGGAGTTGGAGGTGAGAGAATTGCCTGAATCCAGGGGTTCAAGATCAGCGTAGGCAACTTGGCAAAACCTCTTCTCTACAATAAAATTTAAAAAAGTAACTGGGAGTGGTGACACACACCTTTGGTTCCAGCAACTTAGAAGACTGAGGCAGAAGGATCGTCTGAGCCCAGCAGGTCAAGGTTGTGGTGGTCATGAGAGTACCACTAAACTTCAACCTGGGAGGCAGAGTGAGACTTTGATTCAAACAAAAAAAAGTGTATCTATACACTTGAACATTGAAAGGACTACAAAAGCTGTTGTCACCAGACTATTGAGTTTTCTTTATAATTTTATATTTTTATGCATTTTATAAAATGAATATCTGTTATGTTTATAGTTGAAAACATAGATATTTTCTTTTAAATCTTGAACATATACTAAGTGGTTTAGTATACACTTTCATTCCCTTAGATGATCTATCTTTGCCGGAATGCAAAGGATGTGGCTGTTTCTTTCTATTATTTCTTTCTGATGGTAGCTGGTCATCCAGATCCTGGTTCCTTTCCAGAGTTTGTGGAGAGATTTATGCATGGACAAGGTAGGAACAGCTTTATTTCTCTGAATTTTTTTCAAGGTAAGTGATACAAGACAAATGTAATCTCTGAGCAAAAACTTTTATTTGTTCTAGAACGTTCATCTTCCCTGATTACAGTCAAAACACAGAACTTCTATAAGCCCTTGAGGTTCAGGCAAGCATGAGGTTTCCAGATGTGGATGGCAAATTGCTGAATCTCAATACTCTGTACAACATCTGAAAATAAATAGAAGTATATTTGGAGGTTCACGGTAGCAATTTTCCTCTCTAAGATTGAGACTCAGTGTCTAATTTTCAGTCTTATCTCTTTTTATTAGAACAGTGTTTTACAACATGTTATTACAACTCTATTGAATAAGCAGGAAAGGGGAAAAGAATAGAAAAGGGAGAACATCCATTTGTTTCCAATAATAATTCCAGGTTCTAGATGAAGCCATAATTCACTAAGAAGTCTGAAAATCTGCAAAACCCTTGCTCATTTTACCTGATGTTCAATTAAAATATCTTAACCAGATTTCTCAGAAATTTGTAAAGAGTTACTTGAGCAGATATTTTGTAAAGTCTTGCCTTTTCATAAAACAGACTAAAGCAATTAGATTTGAAAAAAAAAAAGGTTCAGGATAATCTTGTATTCACTACAGAAGGCCATTCTGATCCTGTAGTAATTATTGTAAGGAAAAATAATAATGCTATTTTATATCCATAGATGATAATATTGAATCAATAGTAGTGGGCATATGTGCTTTGTGTTTGCTGCTACAATTTTAGGGAAAAATTATGCTGAAGCATCATGAGTAAAACATATGCCTCAAGACTGACAAGACCCACATTTTAGGGCAGAGAAAAACAATGTTGCATCTCTACCAAATAATACATAAGATCATTATAAATATCACTGTAGAACTTTTTCTGTAAATAAAAATTGCCTAATACATTCTAAGAGCAATGGATGTATATGATGACTTAATGCAAAGCAGACTTTGATTCACACTTTATTACATTCTTTTGTCAATTCTAAATTGGATGAAATATTTTAATATAGATGAGGGAAGAGAGAGAGAACGAAAAAGGAAGAGACAGCATTTGATTATATCACATCATCCTCCATTTAAAAAAAATGTTTTCTGGAGTAAGAATGACACTTAGAATCCCTAAGAGAACAGTCCTAGCCATTTAAACTAATAAGTGCAATAAGTACTCATATAGTTACTAGCTTCAGTTGCCAATGCTAGTTTGTAAATGATGAATTTGAAACCCAAACTGAAGTCTTCTGACTATAAAACCATTGATGGTATCATTAACTTAACTCCCTTTTCTAACAACTTAATTTTACACACACATGCACACACACACACGTTTCAAAAATGCTCTCAACCATATTGGTGAGAGAAATTTTTCCATTTTTTCCTATCATAAACCATGTCAAATGTTAAAAGTTCACAATATTTTTCTGCACATGGATTATTCAACATAGTTTGCTTCTCTTGCTCTGGAGAACTTTGCTTAAGATGTGCAGGTGATCTATTGGTTCTCATTTCATGATAACGTATTCATATTTATTTTTTGCTATTGTTTGATCATTTGTTTTCAAGTTGTTTAGAGATGATCTTATATGGCTCCATTGTTTTTCTCTTGAACTTTAGTTCCTTATGGTTCCTGGTATAAACATGTCAAATCTTGGTGGGAAAAGACAAATAATCCGCAGGTGCTGTTTCTTTTCTACGAAGACATGAAAGAGGTGAGAAACTTAAAATACATAGCAAATTGGTAATTTCTAAGATGTTAGCATTTGAAGACACTCTGGATATAACAATCTTCCTTTAAATAAATGATGGCAGCCATCTCCAAAAAAAAAAAAAAAACAGTCTTTTTAAAATCGAGATCTCACTCTGTGTCCCAGACTGGAGTGCAGGGACATGATCACAGCTCACCACAAGCCTCAAACTCCTGGGCTCAAGCTGTCCTCCTGCCTCAGCCTTCTGAGTAGTTGGGACTACAGGTATGAGCCAGCACACTCAGCTACCTTTTTTATTTTTTTGCAGAGACTAGGTCTTGCCATGTTGCCTAGGCTGCCATCTCCAAATATTTTAAAAGAAAAAGATTATAGCAACATAGACACTTTAATACAGATTTGAAGCTAGCAAATAAAAATATTCTGAAAGTGAATATGTTTTAAACCCAAGCTTCAGAAACTTCCAAAGATAAAATTTGAAAGAACTTGAATTCATAAAATTGCAACACACACAGAGAGAGACACATACACATAAACACACAAGAAATCACCAACAGCAAAGAAAATTAACTGGTTTTTAAATTTGCATATGTTGCAAGTATTAGATAGGGATTATAAAAGAACTACGCCTAATATGTTTAAAATATATATTTTTATTGTAAAGAAAGAAGACACTAAATGACAGAGCAGATTTGAAAAACATAGCCAAATAGAATTTCTAAAAATATTTTTAAAATTAAGTATGGAAAATTAACAGATGTGTTAAATAACAAATTAGACGTTATAAATAGTAAACTAGTGAAGTGTTGCAGCACTATCCAGAACAGCAAAAACCTCCGGATGACCATTGAAAGTTGCCTGGATAAAGAAAATGTGGTACATAAACTCAATGAAATACTACGCAGTCAAAGGAGAACAAAATTATGTCCCTTGAAGCAACATAGATGCAGCTGGAGATCATCATTCTAAGTGAACTATCTGAGAAACAAAAATCTGAATTCCACTATTTCTCACTCATAAGTGGGCACTAAACATGGTCACACAGGTAGAATGATGGGATTATATTATAATGATCAGTATTAAGGAGATATTGGGCATTGCTAAAGGAAAGAGGCAGGGAGGGGCATAAGGGACTCCAACCCACCAAGTAGGTACCATTCCCACCACTGCGAGGATAATAGGGTTTGTCAGAAGCCCAAACCTTGCCTTCATGCAATAGACTTCTGTAGCAAATCCTCACATGTATCCCATGATTCTAAAACTTTAAAAATACATATATTCTAATTCAGAACAACAACAAAAGTAAATCAGTGAAGATGAAGCTGAAAAAAATCCAGAGCGTATAACAGTGAGATAAACAGAATACTTGAAAAAGAGTAATGGTTCTTACTAAGTGTTGGCATTTTTTTTAATGGGTATATAGGATAGAATGATAAGTTCTCACATATTTCAATTCAAACTTCCAGAAGGAGAGAGTAAAGAGAATGTTGAAACAGCAATATGAAAAATATGGTGAACCTAGCTCAGTGGCTCATGCCTGTAATCCGAGAACTTTGGGAAGTGGAGGCAACTGGATTACCTGAGCCCAAGGGTTCAAGGCTAACCTGGGCAACTTGGACATCATCTGTACAATAAAATAATAATAATAATTAGCCGAGCATGGTGTTGTGGACTTGCCTGAGCCCAGTAGGTTGAGGCTGCAGTGCTCATGAGTGTGCTACTGCACTTCAGCCTGGGCAACAGAGTGAGACTCCAACTCAGAGAAGAAAAAAATATGATGGCCTTCAAATGTTCTTATAATCTAATTTTTCTTTAACTTCATTGCTAATCAGGGTAATTCAAAATAAAAATCACTGTGGGATACCCATTTCACAACCACACGAAAGTCTAACAATAACAAATATTAGTCTGGATATGAATCAGTGAAAAGTAACACTGATGATAGGAGTGTGAAAAAATACAAACACTGTGGAAACAATTTGTCATTATCTAGCAAAGGCAAGCTTGCCCATAATGTAAGACCCAGAAATTCGGCTCTTAGATATATTCCTGAGAAAAACTCTGACTTGTGTACATTAGGTTATATGTATAACAGTCGTCATAATAGCATTCTTCATAGTTATAAAAATGGAAAACAACTCAAGTATACATATGGGGGGATCCCCCCAAAACTCAGAATTTATTTATAAAAAATTATGTATTTATTCTTACATGTTTGTTTTTTGTGTGTGTGTGTTGGAGTCTCACTCTGTCACCCAGACTGGAGTGCAGTGGCCGCTCCCGGCCACCGCAGCCTCGACCTGCTGGGCTCCGGCGATCCTTCCGCCTCGGCCTTCCAAGTAGCCGGAATTACAGGCATGCGCTACCACGCCCGGCTGATTTTTTGATTTATTGTGGAGATGAGGTCTCGCTGCCCAGGCGGGTCTCAAACCCGCGGGCTCAGGCAATCCACTCACCTCAGCCTCCCAAAGGCACGGGATTACAGGCTGAGCCACCGAGCCCGGCTTTATTCTTACATGTTTAAACTTCAGTCACCTTTAAGGTACTCACCATTTGATGTAATACACCTGAGACACTCTTTCCACTGCTCAAAACACTTTATGAACTCATCGATTTTGATGCCTTTGAGTAGTTCTGTCATTTTTTGTTTCACCTCTTCCACAAAAATGTTTCCCTTTGAGGACTTTTTTTGTCCAGGGAAACAAACAAAAAAATGTTGCTTGGGAAGAGATCCAGTAAATACGAGAATGGGGCACAGGGAGTCATGTCTTTTCGGGTCAAAAACTTCTGAACTTTCAGCCCAGTGTGGGCAGGCGTGTTGTCAGTGTGAAAGAAACAGTCATCTGTTTGCCACAACTCAGGACGTTTCTTCTGCAAATAGTGACACAACCTTCTCAAAGCTTCCAGTTAAAAACATTGATTGACTGTTTGATCTGGAACCAATTACAAGTGTACTACAAGGGTCCCGCCCTCCAAAAGGTAATTTGGGGGTTTTTTGGGGGTTCCGCCTGTATAGCCAGAATCGACACATAATGTATTTTATTGTCCTCTAATGAAAGGAAATAAACTTAAAATACACACATTAATTGGGTAAAACCAAACTATATGCTGTCTAGGGATATATGCCTAAGTTTGAAAACTATAAAGTAATGCAGAGGATTCATTAGGTAATTTGGGGATAGGAATTGGACTTTTTATTTTTGGTTATGTTGTGTGTGTGTGCTTGCATGTGTGTAATAGGTGTGAAGAGTAAAAAAAACAAAAAAACTAAGCAAATTTGTAAATGTTCTATTTTACAAGTTGTTAGTAGGAAATACGTGCTGTATATAACTTTATTCTTTAAAGAAGAATATCTCACATATCTCAGAATTTTTTAAAAGATGGAAAAAATTACTGGGTCTCTTTAATGAAAGGTGATAAATTTATTCTATTTTCTCATCCTTTACTAACACCAAGAAGAGCAATTGATTTTCATGTAGTGTTCACATATTTGAATAATCTTTAAAATCCTTTATAGTTTTGCAGTGCTTTTAGAGTTACTTGATGGATTTTATATTTAAAATAAAATCATATTTAATTCTTTAAAAAATTAAATTAGTTCCTTTATATAAGTTAATACTAGAACAAATTTGAATAAGAAAATCTGCCAGAATCTGTAGTTTATTATATTAGCTAATCTAATATTGTATTCTGTAACTAGAATGCTGAAGACAGTGAATTTGAAATGCACACAAACAAAATTTAATAGCAAATCCAACTCTCTGTCCCACTCCAAAGTGTCTATGTCTACTTACTCTTATTTTGGCCAATAATGGCCATGTTTAGATTTCCTCTATATTTGAATCAATAAAAGCCTAAGAACAAACAAATTTTTTTATTGTTTCTACCATGTATTTAGTACAAAAAAACTAGGCAAATTAACATTACATATATATATATAAAACAATTGTGTCTATATATAGACTCAATTGTTTCAGTAAGATAGATAAGTAATAAAATATTACAACAACACACATATAGTACAGTAGATTTATATGAAAATTTATGGGAGCAAAAATAGGTTTGTCTAACTAAAATTGGAGTAGTTAAGGATATCATCACAAAGAAAATGGTAAACAAATTTGAAAGACAAGCTATAATTTGTTGGACAGAGAATTTGGGAATAGCATTCTGCATAAAGAGAAATGTGCACTACAATAGGCATTGCAGTTAGTACTGCAAATAGTTGCATTGAGTGATATGGCTGAATAATGGGTATACTATAGGAGAGGTCTAGAGACAGGGCTGTTTGTAGCTATTGTGTGTGTATATATACATCTGATGTTTCATGTTGAGTATTTGACTTTTACACTTTTTCTTAATCTTTTTGGTTCCTTTGTTTCTCACTAATTATACCAATAAATGAAGAGAAAGAAGAAAGTTGACTGCGTACATTCATCATCCAAACTTGGTCTTTCTAAGGGTACTGTATGTAGTCTTTAAGTATGAATATTCAGATCCATACATAACATCTAGTCAGTGTGACTATGCATCCAAGTCTGCAATAAGCATTTACAAACATCTAATTTAGTTGTTCTCATGATCTTTGCACTTTATGGATAAGGAGAATTATTTTTAAAAATTATTAAAAATGAAACAAACTTCCCCCAAAAGTGTTTTTACTCACTGGAAGTTTAATTAAGATATTAGTGGGGAAAAGAGTGTTATTCTTTCTCATTATTTATCCAAATAGCATTGTATTCAATTTTAGTACTTAAGTCCTCAAAGCATGTTTTCCCCCTAGGATATCAGAAAAGAGGTAGTGAAACTGATACAATTCCTGGATAGGAAGCCATCAAAGGAGCTTGTGGACAAGATTATACAACATACTTCATTCCAGGAGATGAAGAACAATCCATGTACCAATTATACAACATTACCAGAGGATGTCATGAACCATAAAGTGTCACCCTTCATGAGAAAAGGTGAGAACATCATGTGATTTGCCGCTACATCATGAGATGTCACAAGCTGACATGGTTATTGGCAAAAATCTAACGAGGTCTATTCATGCATATGAACCCATTTCTGTTTTCCTCAGTATTCTCTCACATTTTGAGCACCTTCTCTATTGGGTTGTCCATTTTGCAGAGGCATAAAACACCACGACTACCACTAAATTGTGATTACTTGCTGTTTGTATATAGTTTCCTTAAGTTCTAATCAGAAACTCAGGAGAAAGGCTCTATTATTCTCATTTTGAGATGAGGAAATAAGCTTAGAATAATTAGTCAATTTTTTTTTTGAAAAAGTGTCAAAAACTTTTAAAGAGTAAGTGGCAGTTAGGAATTCAAATACAACTCTGTTTAGCAAAAATATCAACATACAAGGAGGCAAAATTTTGTTTGGAAAGAGGAATGACCTGATGAGATACAGTCAGCTTACACGTCTTAGGTCATGTAAAATATTGAGTACTGGGACATCTGTCTTACCAATATATGAGGAAGTAGAAAGAGAATAGAAAAAGTCTTGCTCTTTGAATCTTGTTATCAGTCAGAGAGTCAGGGAATTTTTTTAAATAACAAGGATAACATTCCTGCCACTGGACAAAAACAGGGAACCACTAAAAAGAGACTCAACTCTCAACTCTCAAATTATATTTTAATTATCTTCTCTTTACATTATGTTTCCTTTTCCAAAATGTCTACATACATATTCAAGGTAAAGCAGAGGCCTTAAAGTAATTGTCATGCTTACAGAGGGTAATTTACTGCTATATCCTCAGACCTCACTGATTTTAGGGTACACACTTTCTATCTTCTGTTTCTTAGGTTCAGTGGAAAGTTTAGAACTCCTTGGGATCAGAGCAAGTAAACAGACTGGGTTAAAATAAAGGGTAATGTCCTTCTGCTAGGGCCATGTTGGAAGTGTGAAAAAGAAGAGCCTGCTATTATAATTACCCAGATGGAAAACACTATCTAACTGGCAGTAGCAAGAGAAGTGGAGAGCAGGCAATGAATATAAAGAAATCCTGAATATAAATAATGACAGGTGTTGTGGTTAAGGGAATAAAGTCCAAATTTATGCCTTGGATACCTGGTGTTTCCACTAAACAGGTTATTTAGATGTACATACAGAAAACAATATGATAGGGAATAAAATGAGTTTATTTTTGAACTAATGAGTTTGGAATACTTGGACAACATCCAGGTGTCAATGTCGTGTAGGCTGTTGTTAAGTTGTCATTTAACATCTTGGAAGTCGATAAAATATGGGTCTCATCCTGGGAGACCTAACATTCTCATTTGTGAGAAGAAAAATAAAATTAAGTAGCATAAGAGAGAAAAAAAATCAGAGAATTGAATTTGCTATTTTTTAACCAGTTAGGACAAACCCATCTTTGTAAACTCAAATAAGTATATTATTTATGACATACGCATTATTCCTAAAACAGAATCACGAGAACTGTATTTGTTTGAGTGTTGAAGAAAACCTCATGATTCTTTCTTGGATACTTAAAATTTATTCTTCTTTCTCTTTTGTTTCAGGGATTACAGGGGACTGGAAGAATCACTTTACAGTAGCCCTAAATGAAAGATTTGATACACACTATGAGCAACAAATGAAGGAATCTACACTGAAGTTTCGAACTGAGATCTAAGAAGGACTTTCTTTTCTTAACACAAAAGATTAAAGATTTCTTGTCAGTATTCTTCACTTTTTCTTATTTTAGATTCGTAGAGGAGCCATGTGAAGGACCATGAGTCAGGTTCCCATGTTTATTTAGTTGTTCATATTAAGGATACATAAGGATATTTTCCCCTGTTGTCGTCTTTTAAATTGTATTTTCCTTTTCTTTTGCTTCCTCTTCTTCATATCTTTTTTTTTTTTTTTTACAAATACTATACAAAGCTATAATCTATGGGAATCCTGTAGGAATGCAGTTCATTTTGTTAGAGATTCATTAAAAATAAATAAGCATTTCAAACTTTTCTGATTTTTTAAATTTAGTAGGACTTTTAGTATATATATAGGCATACATGTGTATTACATGAAATTGGGAGACCTTAGAAGAAAAAGATTTTTAAAATATAAATGTTAGGGGTATAACTATAGCTATGATTTTATTTTACTTTCCACAAAAAACTTAATCTGGAAATTGACTTACCTTAGTGTAAATTTTTAAACATAAAGAACTAATTTCCAGAAGTCTATTAATAATTCCAGTGAGTGTTATATATGCTTGAATGCTTTCAACTAATTTTAAATGTTTATCCTTTAGAGTTTTTCTGCTCTATTCACAATACAAAGAATGTAAGTGCTGTAAAGTAAAGCTTTGAAGATTGTGATATTTGCAATAAAGTAGTACAAAAGCAGATGGAAAAGAATAATTTTTTAATGTTGTTTATGTCTTCAGTTTTAAAAATTCTATTCATTTTCTGTACTATGCTTTTAATATTGTTCATATCTTCTATTTTTAAAATTATATTTTGTGTGTCCTACTGCTTCCTCACTAACACAGAGAAATCACAAGATCCTGACAAACTTACTGAGTCTTTAGCAGAAAACTTACTTCCTTAATTTCTAGGCCAAAAGGTCAAAACTAAGTAGAAATCTATATTATTTACTTTTTTACTTTGTGGAGAAAAGTTCAAGGGTTCTCAGCAACTTGTTCAATACTTATGACTTTTCAGAATGAAAATCATTTTTTTAAGTGTACCATATTTATGCATTATGCAAAAATTAGAGTCTTGAAAAATATTAAGATTTTGTTGAGGACAGTGAGGGAGTGGATCAGAATCAATCGCTGAGAACAATTATTATTTTTATATTTCTATTTTGTCATGATTTTTAAAATTTGACATTATAGTGTATAATAACAAGTTTTTTTGTTGTGTACTTTGTAAAATTCATAGTTGATACTGCCCACATCATAGTCTA
Source organism: Cephalopachus bancanus (assembly GCA_027257055.1). Taxonomy (NCBI): domain Eukaryota; kingdom Metazoa; phylum Chordata; class Mammalia; order Primates; family Tarsiidae; genus Cephalopachus; species Cephalopachus bancanus. The sequence continues at coordinate 679,460 of JAPVLO010000030.1, read as the reverse complement.
TGCATGAAAACCTTATGTATATTTCTGACAGCATTCCCCAGTGGAGCAACATATTTCAAGTTAGCCTGATTGAAATTTTGATCAATTATATCTTCCCATAGCTTGTCCAGAAATTGCTATAACTTATTTGGGAAAAGAAATGGTCTGGGATCTAATTTCATTGTCAAATAGAAACTTCAATTCCCTTATTTATTTATTTATTTATTGACATCTTTACTGGGCTGGCCTTAGAGTCTGTGTGGATTAGGGACAAGGAAGACCTTGAACAGTATCATGTAGTGATGGGTACAGGGGTGCTCAATGTAGTTACAGATTTTTGGTACTTCAGTATTGAATATTTCCCAATAATTACATCTCTAGAATAATTCCTTCATACTTGGATACATAGAAACACTTTTTAAATGCTGGTTATCTGACTGGATGATTATGCCACTTGCTATGGTTTGATTGTGTCCCTCAAAAATGTATGCATCGGAAACAATTCCTCTGCCTTCATGAGTGGATTAATGGATGACTGAGAGCTCTGCCCTCATAAATAGATTGATGTTGCTATCACAGGAGTGAGTTCATTATTGTCAAAGTGGCTTTATTATAAAAATAAATTCTCTTTGGCTCTTGTTCTCACTGTATAATGCCTTCTGCTTGGTAATGATACTGCAAGAAGGCCCTTGCAAGATACCAGCCCCATACTCTTGGACTTCCCAGTTTCCAAACTGTCACCCAAATAAACTTCTGTGAGTTTCTGTTTGTTTGTTTGTGTAAGCCCCAGTTTGTGATGTTCTTTTTGGCAACAGAAAATAGACAAATACATTATTTTAAAATGAGGAAGTCCTCGGGAAGAATTTATGAGGGTGGTAGTTGCTCATAATTGGAGCCATACCAAGGAGCTCTTTTATGTGATTAAAATATCTGTGGATGCAATTTGAACAACAAATAAAGCAGTACTGGACTATAACCCACAGCATAAAATAAGTATGCATAAATCTATGTTGATATAAATAAATGATTAAATACTTAAATGGGGAAAATAAACATTCCATACGGAAGAATTCCAGCTACTTATATATAGTGCCCTATCCTAATCCTTAAGTGTGAGATTCATATCATGACTTACTTGTAAAGAGCATGGAAAAGGCAAAGAAAGTGATGTGGAAGGAAGAGTAACTTTAGAGTGGGGAAACCTGAAAAACCCTGCTTCAGACAGGTGGTCCAGGTTAACATCAGTGATAAGATATGTGGGTAACAGGTACTCTTGATATGTGGTAAAAATGACACTTTGCTTCAGAAGTAAATTTTTCTTCCTCCCCCAAACCTATGACCATTGATGAACATTAAGGTTTTTTATACTCAAATTATTCCAGACTTGGCTAGCAGGAGTCTCTGCAAACTGACTTTTTGTCTTTTTGACATTTCCCTATCAGATTTTGAGAGCTTCCTTGTTTTCAGGTTTGTCATGTATTTGTTGTCTTAACCCTGAAACCTGCAGTTAAAAAAAAAGAAAGAAAGAAAGAAAGAAAGAAAGAAAGAAAGAAAAGAAAAAAACCTAGAGTTCATTTTAGTGATGTATAACATTTAAAAATCAAGACCTGAGTATTTTGTGTGTTGTGGCTTCTATTTTGTTAATAGACAAATAGACAATAGACAACTACCTCTTTCTTCATCTCTTTCTAACACTATCTCACTCTGCCTTCTTCTTTGTTTGTCTGTTTCTCTCATTCTCTCTGTCTCTGTATATATGTGCATGTATACACAAATACATACTTTTTGAGTTTCTCTATACATTTACATATACTGTAACTATTTATAGCAATACCTATGAAATTAATCAATACAAGACTTCAGGGGTTTTATAGTTTGTATATTTGGTTTCCATTGTCCTTAATACATTTACTTTTTTGCTTAATTCCACCTTTGTATGAAATTACTTTCCTGGTCATGTTGGCCACCTTTCTGTTCTGCCGCCTATTTGACTTCTGGACTCATTACCATATTCACTTCCTTCCATCATGCTTGTGCCAGCTAGACTACTGAAACTCCTTAGCTCCCTATCATGTTACCAATGTCAAAGAGAAAAAGGGAAAGGAAGAAAAAAAAAAGATAAACATGCACTTATTTTTGAGGTCTAATGTCTTAGGAGTTATAAAAGACCACCTCTCACTCCCACCCTACCCTTTGCTGGGACCTGAAATTCTATTTTTATCCCCCTAAACTCACAAGTTTCTCAAACACTATGCTTCATTTCTCAGGTAACTTGGGATATCAAAAAATGTCTTCAAGGGGATAGTAAGTTTCAGCTCTCTAAATTACCACTTTGTCTGGATTTTAGCCCAATGTTTTTAAATTTTCTTATACATTTACAAGAACAAAATAAGTAGAAAGAAGTAAACAATAAAAATAAAAAGAGAAATAAACTGAATACAGGAAAACAACAGACAGAATAAATAAAACCAAAAGCTATTGCTGAAAACAATTATAACACTGATAAACCTCAACCCAAACTGACAAAGGTGAAAAGATAAAAGATTTAAATAACTAAAACCAGTAATAAAAGCAAGTGCTATAACCACATATTCTGCAGCCTATGAGACAATAATAAGGAAATTATACAAACAAACTTTATGCTCATAAGTTTGACAATTTAGAAAAAATGGACCAATTCTTCAATAATCACATAATATGAAACTCATACAACATGAAATAGATAACATGAATAGTACTATAATCATTGCAAATACAATTAAAATACTCTTGGAAAAGAAATTCTGAGACTTAGATGACTTCAATAGAAATGTTACCAAAGATTTAAAGAAGAGTGAAAATAATCTTACACAGTCCCTTTCAGAATAATTAAAGAAGAGAAAACACTATCCAATTTATGTTACAAGTTGGATATTCTGTATTACTCTGATATCAAAATCAGGCAAAGATAGTACAAATAATAAAAACCACAAATCAATACTTGTCATGAACCTAGACACAAAAATTCTCAAGAGAAATATTAGCAAACTAAATCAAACATTATAAAACAAATAAGTATAGACTATGAACAATTGTAATTTATTTTACCTACATAAGGCTGTTTCGAAATTTCAGAATTGATCCGTGTAATCTACCTTATAACCAGGATAAAGGAGAATAATCATATGGTAGTATTAATTGATTTAGAAAAAGGATTTAATAAAATCCAACACTCATTAATGATAAAAACTCTCAACAAATTGAGAATGAAGGGGAACTATGTCAACTCAATAAAGAGTATCTACAAAGACCTACAGCTAACGTTATACTTAATTGTTAAAGACTAAATTCTTTACCGTGAATATTAGGATCAAGGCAAGAGTGTCTAACCTCATTACTTTTATTTAACTCAGTCCCAGATGTTGTAGTCACTGCAATAAGGAAAGAAGAAATGAAAGGCACATATTGTAAAGAAAGAAACAAAGTGAACTATCAACAGAAACAAAAAATTGAAGATTCCACGTTCTCATTCATTAACGGGCAATAAATCCTGGGCACAAGGATGGGCACAACAGGCACTGGGCACTGCTAAAGGAGGGACAGAGGGAGGGGGAATGAGGGACTCTGAACTGCCATTGTACGTCTTCCCCACTGATAGGGCTTGGGGGTGGGGGGCCATTGTTGAAATGACTCATTGTGCTAACCTCACACCATTTAAGTGACATCTTTTTTTTGTTGCTGGCACCTGCTTTCTCAAGGTCACATCTCAAGGCTTTGCGACCACCAGCACCAGTCTGCTTCCTCAAGGTTACGTCTTGGGCTACTTGACAACCAGCACCTGCTTTCTCAGGACTACGTGACCACTAAACTCCAGCTATAGGGTATAAGACAGACCCGCCAAAAGAACAAGAAGGCTGGTTCTTCTCTAGGACCAGTCTCCCTCTAGTTTCCCTTTAATAAATTTCCTTTTCTTTCCCTGATTACTCAGCAATTTCTATTTTTCTCCACACCTGCCTTACACCCACCAGTGGCTTCTTGTCAGAAACCCAGACCTCACCTTCATGCGATGTATTTATGTAGCAAATCCTCACATGTACCCCAAGATTCTAAAATAATTTTTAAAAAATAAGGAATAATGCTGCCTTGTCATGCAGATACTCAGTGGCCCTGTGGAAAAAAACCTTGAGGCAAGGAGATAAGGTTATCTGGAAACTATCATAGAGCTATCATAGAGCTGAGGCCTCCTTCCAATAGCCACGTTAGTGAGACATCTGGAAAGCAAATCCTCCAGTCCTAATCAAACCTTCAGATGACTGAAGTCCCAACCAATCATTGGACTAAAACCTCATGAAAGACCCTGAGCCAGAACTATCATGCTAAGTCATTTCCAGACTCCTAACTCTCAGAAACTGTGTGAAATAATTAATATCTGCTGCTTTAAGTGGCTACATGTTATGGTATTTGTTACACTATATGTAACTAATCCGACATGAAACAGGATATATGCAGAAACTAAGTGTATCTCTCTGAAAAATACTAATCAATTACAAAGAGTGAAATGGTGACCTTAAGATATAAAAGTAGAGCTGGGCATGGTGGCTCACTCCTATAATCCCAGCATTTTGGGAGGCAGAGGTGAAGGGATTGCCTGAACCTGAACTCAGGGGTTCGAGACCAGCCTGAGCAGCATGGCAAGACCTTGTCTCTATAATAAATCAAAAATTAGCCAGGCATGGTGATGCATGCCTTGTTCCACCTCCTTCAAAAGCCAGGGCGGAAGGATCACCTGAGCCCAGCATGTCAAGGCTGCAGTGGCCATGAGCATGCTGCTGCACTCCAGCCTGGATGTCAGAGTATCAGACTCTAGTTTGACCAGGTGACCAAAGATAACTTATTTATTTTCTATCTCTCTCCAACCCAGATAAAATTGAGCCTCACAAAGGCAGATAATTTGTGTTTATTGATTAATAGAAGCCAAGCACATAGAAAGGAAACTTGTACACAGTAGGTACTCATAAATACTCAACACATTAATGAATGGATGAATCAATGGCTACTCAGACGCATATGTACATTTCTATTACTTGCATGACCTATAGAAATTCCTTACTTATTTATCAAAGAATACGTTATTCTAACTTATATTAATTCTTGAAACAATTAAACATTAATTTTAACTGAATTATTCAGTACTTTTTTCCAAATCTCTGAATGTTAAGGTCAAAACTTTCTATAAGAGAAAAAATGTATTATAAATATTTTAGAATAACTACTAATTGCTAAAACATTAAATTTAAACTAGTCTCCAACTTAACAATTATTTTAGAAAAGGTCTGTGACAAGTGATTGTATTACTCAGCTTTCCTGAAGAAACAAAGCAATCTCAAATTTCTCATTACCTACAACACCTAAGGGTTATTTATTCATGTTCTTTTTAAGTCACCACATGGTTCCAGATTTAGACAGGCTGTGACTCTGATACATGTCGTTTTCCTTCTGGTATTCAGACTGAAAGAGGAGCCCCTTTGTGGGGCATGCTCATTCTCAATGCAGAGGAAAGAATAAGGTATTTTAAAATGCAATGTCTCTTAAAGCTTTATTAGCACAGTCTTACTTCTGCTCTCATTTCTTGGCTAAAAATATGACCAACTCCGAAGTCAGTGAGGTAAAAACATGACACTTCTTCTTCTTCAGCATGTCTAGTGACTCTAAAGCCTAAATCCCTAACTGCAATTTTTCCAGAACATACATCTTCAATCTCCCGCAAGAGGCAGAGGTGAAGGCATGGGGAAAGCCTGAGTATTATTTGCTGACTGCAGGACATGTGGGCAGGCAAACTAGAAATCTTTATTCTCTGTTTTACAGACTGATCTATAAAAGTATTTAATTGCCTCGAATTGTTTTGCCTTTCTATAACTACAGCAGCGTAACATTCAGATTGTTCCTTGGTTTTTTTCCTGAAGCAGACTATGAGAAAAAATCTTAACCAAAGTCTTTCTACTAGAGTCAAAGAAAATATAGATAAAATACAGGGCAGTGATTATTTACCAGCGTTAATATAATCAGTTATTCTTGTTTTCTCTTACCTTTTTAGAGCTTCTTAATAATCAGAACTGTGGGCATCTATTTGACACCCTGCAGAAAGAACTGGAGGATCAAGAGTTCAAGTACTTCCTAGTTTCACTCTTAACCTCCTGTCACACTTAAAGCCCAGTCTGCCATTCATTTTCTTCTATGGAAATGCTGAATGCATCACATGACACTCACACGAAGGCTTCTGACATTCCCAATGTTTGGCTAAAAGTGTCAGAATCATGTGATACTTTTGCCCATGACAAAAAACATAAAAAAAGTTTTAAAGCTCATCCATAGTACAGACATACTGCCCAAGCTTGTATAGTTAGAAAAAACTAGGAAACAAGCCCTGAGAAAATTCAGTCTTGTCAGAGCCAGGGTAGTGTTGATAAAATCCACTATAATACTCTTCTCTCAAAAATCCATAGTTTTGTTCCATGTACAATCCAATTTTAAACTATTGGATGTTTTTCCATCTATTTCAATCTTGTTTTATGTCTTCATATACTGGGTGTATAGTAATTTTTTAAACATATGTTTATATGTACACACATATATGAATTATACACACACATAGGTTCTGCAAAATTTGTAAAATTTATGTACAAGATAAGTATTTTATAAATATATATTCCTATAGAAAAGTTTTCAAAATCTTGTGTTTCACAAATCAAATTGGCAATTCTTTTAAAATAATAATAATAATAATAATTAGGGACTGAGAAAGTGGACTATCTAAAAAAATTGTTCAATGTACTGTATGAATATCTTTAGTTTACCCCTCAGGACATGCTCCCCACTTTCTTTCATCATCTTCTCTGCCCTGGGAGGCTGATATGTATAGATCTCATCACCAGAATTCTGAGTCCTCCAGTTTCTATTTGGCAGGAGATCTGAAGGAGAGAGGAGAATGAAGTCAAGTTGATATTTTCCTGGCTCTTTCTCATGAGGTAAAATCAAGTGGGCTACATCCCTCAGTCAAATTAACTGGAAGGCTCTTATCACTTAATTCTCTTGTTTTCATTATGAAACTTTTCCTTCAGTGATGTCTAGTGACTCTAAATCCGGAATCCCTATTTGCAATTATTTCAGAACATACATCTTCAATCTCCTGCTGAGAGAACCATAATAGAGTATACCATAAACTTAGGTTAAGAGCATGCTATAACCCAATAAATATGTAATCGGCTTGTGGACAATAGCACAGCCATTTTAGTTTTCTGCTTTAAAACATAACCTGTAGCTGTTTAAAGTTTCAGTTATGGGAAAAACTGCAAAACCCCAGTTCAAGCTTCAATCCCTTCCCTTGACCCACTTTCCCCTTAGCAACAACCAATCAGGTGCCAGGGGGAAATCACCTAAGTTTCCAAATGTCTCTGCAACTGCCCCAGCTAGTGGGCCAAGGTCAGCCCGAGTCAAGCTAGCCAATCCTCCATGATTGAGCTGACCACCAGAGGTTACTACCCAATTAAATGATAACAAGACTGGAAAGTCCCTCCCAAACTCCTCCTCCCTTTGTGTAAAAGCATAAAAGGTATCTGCTTAAGGAAGTCAGGGCCTCTGGGTGTACTCCGCTGCATCGGTTGTCGACAGAGGTCCAGGCTTGAGCTTGCAAATAAAGACCCTCTTGAACTTTCATCAGAATTGGCTCTTGGTGGTCTCTCGAATTGAACTTTTGGCCACTACACTGCAAGAGGTAGAGGTGAAGTCATGATGAGAGACTGAACATTACTTACTGGTTGCAAGGCATATGGACAGATAAACTAGAAATCTTTGTTCACTGTTTTATACACTGATGTATAAAAGTACCTAATTGCCTCGAATTGTTCTGCCATTCTATAATAGCTCTACAGCAGCATAACATTCAGACTGCCTCTTGGCTTTTTCCCTGAAGCATACTATGAGAAAAAATATTAAAGTCTTTCTACTAGAGTCAAAGAAAATATTTGTTTGGGATGTTCAGAGAGGATGTTGATACAATTATATCTTCATATTTTGTAAAATGAGAGGTTTCAACTTCTACTTCAAGTTCCATTATTGTGCTGATTGATAGACTTGTTTATTTAAAAATCTTGCCTCTTGTCAATAGCATGATTGAAGACCTAGAAACCAAAAGGATCCACATCATATATTTTCATTGTATGAATAATTACAAGACTCTCAAATCAGTTATTTATATCAGGATGATGCAAAAGTAATTGCGGTTTCAGACTGTAAAGTTTAAATCATTATAAACAGGCTCAAACACATCTTTATTAATCAAAATAGGAACCATTGCAATCAATACGTTTCTGTCAATGAGAAATTGTTTGTTTAGTCCTGTAGTGTAAAAATCCATGCCTCAGGATTCAACAAACTCTTGGAAAGCATTTTCTTCATCCTGCTGGTTATGAAAGTATTTTCCCTGCAAAAAGTTGTTGAGATGCTTGAAGAAGAAGTGGTAGTCAGTTGATGAGCGGTCAGGTGAATATAGAGGATGAGGAAAAACTTTGTGGCCCAATTCATTCAAGTTTTTTTTTTTTTGAGTTGGAGTCTCACTCTTGTCACCCAGGCTGGAGTACGTACAGTGGCACTCTCACGGCCACCTCAGTATTGACCTGCTGGGCTCCGGCGATCTTTCCGCCTCAGCCTTCCAAGTAGCCTGAACTATAGGTATGCACTACCATGCCCTGCTAATTTTTTAATTTATTATAGAGATGAGGTCTCACCAATTTCCCCAGGCTGGTCTTGAACCGGTGGGTTCAGGCAATCCACTTGCCTCGGCCTCCCAAAGTGCTGGGATTACAGGCTGAGGCACTGAGCCCAGTCTCATTCAACTTTTGAAGCATTGGTTGTGCAAGTGCACCATGCATTCAGGTATTGTCATGGAGAATTAGGTCCTTTTGATTAACCAATGCCAGCCACAGGTGTTGCCATTTTCAGTGCCCCTCATAGATTTGCTGAGCATGCTTCTCACACATCATGGTTTATCTGGGATTCAGAAAGCTGTAGTGAGTGGATGAGACCGGTAGCAGACCACCAAACAGGGACCATAACATTTTTTTTGGTGCAAGTTTGGTTTTAGGAAGTGCTTTGGAGCTTCTACGTCCAGCCACTGAGCTGGTTGTCGCTGGTTGTCACATAAAATCCATTTTTGTCTCATGTCACAATCTGATCTAGAAATGGTTCGTTGTTGTTGTATAGAATAAGAGAGGATGACACTTCAAAACGATGATTTTTTTGATTTTCCAACAGCTCATGAGGCACCCCCTTATAAAGTTTTTTCACCTTTTCAATTTGATTCAAATGCTGAACAACCATAGAATGGACATTGAGTTCTTTGGCAACTTTTCATGTAGTTGGAAGAGGATCAGCTTCGATGATTGCTTTTTTTTTTTTTTTTTTTAGTTGGAGTCTCACTGTTGCCCAGACTGGAGTGCAGTGGCCGCTCCTGGCCACCACAGCCTCGAGCTGCTGGGCTCCCGCGATCCTTCCACCTCAGCCTTCCAAATAGCTGGAATTACAGGTATACACTACCATGCCCGGCTGATTTTTTGATTTATTGTAAGGATGAGGATGATTGCTTTCAATTGGTCATTGTTAACTTCCGATGGCTGGCCACTAGCTCCTCATCTTCAAGGCTCTTGTCTTCTTTACAAAACTTCTTGAACCACCACTGCACTGTAATTTCGTTAGCGGTTCCTGGGCCAAATGCCTTGTTGATGTTGTGAGTTGTGTCTGCTGCTTTATGACCCTTTCTGAGCTCAAATAAGAAAATCGCTCAGCTTTGCTTTTTGTCAAACATCATGTCCATAGTGTAAAATAAATATTAAATAAATAGTGAATAATAAGTCATTAGCAAAAAAAAGTGAGGAATGGGCATTAGAATGATGTATAACGTAACAACATTTATTTAAGAATGTATTCCAATATTAATCGGCAAATTTCAGCAATGCAAAAACTGCAATTACATTTGTGCCTACCTAATATTTTGAAACAGGTATTATTACCATTGCCAGGTGGCTAAGAAAGGTAAGGTAAGAGATAAACTGACCAGGGCACCATTTAAGCAGCATTTAGGCCAAATTTTCTTGGTTGCTCTTCCTTCTCTCTTTCTCCTTCATAGGTAGCATGCTCTCACTTGTCCAACTTGCCCATGCAGTTCTTTGTTTTTTTTTTTTTGAGTTGGAGTCTCACTCTGTTGCCCAGACTGGAGTGCAGTGGTTGCTCCCGGCCACCACAACCTCGACCTGCTGGGCTCCGGCGATCCTTCCGCCTCAGCCTTCCAAGTAGCCGGAATTACAGGCATGCGCTACCACGCCCAGTTGATTTTTTGATTTTCTGTAGAGATGAGGTCTCACCAAGTTGCCCAGGCGGGTCTCGAACCCGCAGGCTCAGGCAATCCACTCACCTCAGCCTCCCAAGGCGCGGGATTACACGCTGAGCCAACGAGCCCGGCTTGCAGTTCTAAACATACAGATAAATCACCTTTAAGTGTAGTTTTCTAATAGGAGCACCATAGCTGTGAAACAGAATATGTGTTTGGCTTGGCTTTCACAGCTGAAATCAGTAACACTTAAAGTAAAAATAAAGGGCCTACCTCATCAACAAGGGTACCTACATAATCAACATTTGTGTACCTAATCCTGAATTGTACCCCACGTCTTTATAATAAAAATTTAAAAAATGAAAAAAAAATAAAGGGCCTTCATTTACTATATATGATTATTTGATAGCTGTAATTCCAGATGCTAAACTTAGTATATTTTCATGGGCTTCTTGTTTCATTCTGTCTGCCACTACCACCAACAACCATAAAGCCTTTCTTTAAGGGTGGTATGCTTAAAACAATAACAGGTTTTGTACAGCTTAATCGAAAGCTTCATACAACTCAATAGTTTGCCCTGTTAATTACACAAGTTGAATTAATTTCAGTTGACTGAAACAACACACAGAGTGGGCCTTCCATTAATGAATTACTGTAGAAACAAAATCTGGACCTCCATTTCTCAAGATAGGAAGTTGGAAAGTAATTTATCAACATTGTCCTTAAAGTGTTCATATTTTGAGTAATACCAAATTCAATAATTGAAAAATTAGAGAATTAAAAATGAAAGCTTTAAGGATGTATGTTTCACCATAAAAGGGAAATATATGGGAATTCTTAGCTCCAAATTTTGTGTGATGAAGACACAAGATTATTATTTTTTATTTAAAATTTTGTTGAAGTAGCCTGCTCTACTAGTTCTTACATTTGTAACACTAAAAGGAATTTTAAATGCTATTATTCTTCCATCTTCTCAGTATTTCTATTTATTTAAAGAACTGTTCTTGTAAGTTAGAACTTACAACTGCCAGGTTGAGTTCTAAGTTCTAAATCTATGTTTGGGAATATAAAAACCAGATCTAGGCAAGGATTCAATTTTAACAAGTCTATTTCTGCATACTTCTCCAGATTCCCAAAACAATGTGTTGCAAAGATACTAGGTAAATGCTTTTGGCATTGCTGACTGCTTTATTGTTCTTTTCTAAGGTATTTTGACATATTTTTCACTAAATTATATGCACAATTTTGTAATCATTAAATCAGAATAGTTACAGTAAAATGTTCAAATTTTTGGAAATTCATTTCTTTCTTTTTTTATAATCAATATTTTTTACTATGATATTGTGGGGTACAGTTAAGGGTAAGGTATACAAATGTGCTGCGTTCAGACACCCTTGTTGATGAGAGGTGTCTCCCCGTCCCCAGACAGATATTTACTACCGTTAATCCCATCTCCCCCCCCATAGTTTCCCACCACTGTCAGTCATTTTCTTATAGTATTACATTGGATGTTAAGAGAACTACAGGCCAATATCTTTGATGAACATAGATGCTAAAATTCTCAACAAGATCCTAGCAAACCAGATTCAATAACACATCTCAAAAATCATCCATCATGACCAAGTAGGCTTCATACCTGAGATGCAAGGCTGGTTCAACATTTGTAAAACCATAATGTAATGAAATTCATTTCTTTCTAAACGATTTTGAAACAAGATTTAAGCTATTTTTTTCTCACGCACCTCCCTATTGTCCCTTTGATCAATAACTACTTCATTGTATTCTAATGCATCAGTTTCTCCTTTGCCTTCAGGTTAATAACAAAGCAATATTTTCAAAAAGTCATGCCAGTACAAATGACCTGGTAAATGAAGTGTCAAATGATGCCATTGTTTATTGTATAAGTGTAAATGTTTAATAATATATTTTAACAACTAATGTAAAAAGCCAGTCTATTTGGTCAGCAAGGTCATTGTATAATCAAATATAAATTATTTAGTGAGCAATAAAAGCTACATATGCTAAAATTTCTGTGATTTAACCAAAGTTGTTGTAAAGGCAAATTCTTTCATATTAAAATTTTTTAAATGGCCTAATTTTTCAACTAAAAAAGAAAAAAGCAAGATGATCTCCAGAGCGCAGTAAAACTGGTTTTGATTTTTACTTCACTACTGATAGGCTATTCGGCTTTAGAAAAGGTGCATAACTCCTTCAAACCTCAGCTTCTCCTTCTATTAAACAAGGATACATAATATCTATCTCAAAAATTACTGTAAAGATGAATAGTCATCATAATTATTAACATTATTAATATTTTATTGAACTTTGCTATGTGTCAAGGGTGTTTTAAGTGCTTTGCTCATTTCACTTACACAACTACTCAGTGAAATGGGATATAAAATCATTCCATTTTACAGATGGATATTGTGGCAAAGAAAATCTACACAATCTACACAGATTATTAAAATCACATGTGAAAGATCCTTTTAAAAACATGGCCCCCAGACACACAGAACAGGCTTCACAAATTTCTGCATCTATCTAACCCTGATCCATTTTGTTTTTTTTTTTAAGAGATGAGGTCTAGTTTTGTCTCCAGGTTGGAGGGCAGTGGTCCAATCATAGCTCACTGCAGCCTTGAATTCCTGGACTTCAGGAATCCTCCCATTTCAACAGGACCACAAGACAAGCCATCCCATCCTGCTTAACCCTGGACTTCTTTTAATCTTAAAAATTAGTAAACTTTTGGCCAACTCTCTTATAACCAACCCTGTAGATTATTGTCTATATTTCAATCTCCTACTTAAAATTTCAGATAAAACCATTCCAATGTGATAAAAGCAGGATAACAGGGACATAACATTACTAAAGAAACTAAGACAAAATAAATTCACACACACACACACACACACACACACACACACACACACACACACAATTGTAAATACAGATACATGTTTGTTTTCCTAATTATAACATGTGTTTCATTTGGACCAAAAAACAAGCAAGAAGATCTATTACAAATCAGAGTTGTTTATTCTTTCAGGAACTGAGATAATGATCTAACCAATCTCTTCCATTGGGAACTATTTACTGAATATTATAAAGCCCCAAGGATCTCAAATGGAAAAGAGTATAATTAGCTCTCCACCATTAAATAGCTACATTAGAAAACACTGAGAATAAAAGATTATTTAATGACATCCTACCTGTTGACCATGCATTTGCCTGAGGATATCAAAGAACAGAGTATATTTAATCTTAAAGTGTCTCTATGAGATGAAAGAGATAAGTAAGTACAAATATCTCCACTTAAAAGCTAAAGTTTCCAAACACTTATAGAGTTAATAATGACTTGCTCAAAACTGATTAGAAGGAAGAGCTTAAAGATTAAAAACTTAAACTCATTATCTCTTTGCATGGGAAGGGGTGAAGAACTGACAATGGTTTTCTAATGAAAAAGAAGGTATTTTCCTTTGATTTGAGGCAGTGTTAAATTGAAAGCAAAAAGCACATGGATTTGTGATACCATGGTAGTAATTTTAGTATTACTTGAATAATATTGGGCAAAATGTACATGCAAGATAGCATACTGTCTATTTGCACACTTAAAATTATTTTACTTATAAAATTTCAACAATGACAATGATACAATGGCAATAATTCTATGAAGAATTTGCTAAGCTGAAGCATATTCTACACAATAATAAAGTTCATTTACCCAAAATACATAGTTGGCAACTGAAAATTTCTAATGATAATATGAATTTCAAAGCTATTATTATTAGGCTACAGGTGTTTGACATGGAAATCATAATACCTGAAAGGGTGAAATGCCAAAATGGAGTAACTTTAGCCAAAGAGTAGTCATTTTAAGCTTTGCCACATTTCATTAGCATTTTATTTTGACTTGCCCCCTAATCATTAACAGGGAACAGAATTGGTTTACTGAAGGTAGTCATATGATGATTGTCTTATAACCCCCAAAGCATTCATTGTACTAATTAAATACTTTTATCTGAAGTATTTGTCTTCCTACCATAAAAAGCCAAGCCGGAGAGATGGGGCAAGATGGTGATGGCATACGTGAACTGGTGAGATTCTCTGAACGGACCAAGGCTGCATACTGCTGAATAGACAGACTGTAAAACAGAGGGAAAAGTGAACAAAGCCAGAAGACCCTCATAAGGAAGAACAGGTCATTGCAGAAGAGAAATAAAAGCAACCCCACCTTCCCTCAAAAACAGAATTGAAGAGGGGGAGGGAAAGGGGGAGAGGGAGAAAAATCTACAGAAATGAAGAAAAACCAAAAGACGAGTATGGGTCTCTCCCAGACGCCTGGGAGAGCAGACATTGAGAAAACTGATTTTGGAATGCAAACAATGAAAAGTCCCCAGAATGAAGGGTCTCAAATGCAAATGTAGATATCAAAACAATAATGGAGAGATTAAAAAGAATTGAGGAAACACAAGAAGAAACTAGGAAGGAGCTGATATCTGAGATAACAGTAATAAAGAATACTGTGAATGAAATAAATAACAAATTAATAAGCATGGAAAGCAGAATTACCCAAGCAGAAGAAAGAATCTCAGAGCTTGAGGACCAAAATATAGAAATAACCCAAACTCTTAAAAACACAGAAAATAAGCTCAAAAAGACAGAACAAAACCTTCAAGAGATGAGTGACTACCTCAAGAGGCCTAACCTAAGAATAATAGGACTCCCTGAGGCAGAAAGAGAAACAGAGACCACATTGGAACAAACTTTCCATGAGATCATTCAAGAAAACTTCCCTTATCTAATTAGTGATGCAAAAATTCAAACACAAGAGATTCAGAGAACCCCCACAAGACAACAAATGAGAAGACCAACTCCTAGACACATAATAATTCGCCTAAATAAAGTAGGCACAAAAGAAAAAATCCTAAAGGCAGCAAGAGAAAAAGGCCAGATCACCTACCATGGAAGACCAATCAGAATAGCAGCAGATTTATCTGCAGAAACCCTGCAGTCTAGGAGAGCTTGGAGCCCTATCTTCAAAGTCCTAAAAGATAAACAATTTCAACCAAGAATAACCTACCCGGCCAAGCTAAGCTTCATCAGTGAGGGAGAATTAAAATCTTTCCCATCTATCCAGTCCCTAAGAACTTATGCTGCCACCAAACCTCTCTACATGAAACACTTAAGAAAGTACTAAACACAGAAGAAATGGAAAAAAGAACAACGTTCTTCACACGAGTACAGGGAAAAGAATAAAATATACATGAACCAACCCCCAAACCAAAAGAAAGACAAAAAAAGAAAAAAGAAAAAACCAAGTGGAAGAACAACAACTCAGTAAGAACTCCATGATAGGGACGAACTCTCACATTTCAATAATTAGTCTGAATGTGAATGGACTAAATGCACCACTGAAAAGACATAGAATGACAAAATGGATAAAATATCACCAGGCAACAATATACTGCCTTCAAGAGACCCATCTCACTAGAAAGGACATACACAGACTCAAAGGAAGAGGATGGGAAACAAATTTTCAGGTGAATGGAACACAAAAGAAAGGAGGAGTCGCGATCCTAATTTCAGACAAAATACCATTTAAGCTATCAAAAATTAAAAAAGATACAGAGGGCCACTACATAATGATAAAAGGTTCACTCCTTCAACAAGAAATATCTATCCTAAACATATATGCACCCAACATAGGTGCGCCAACATTCATAAAGCAACTTCTAGGAAAACTAAAGAAAGACATTGATTCTAACACCATAATAACTGGGGACTTTAATACACCACTCACAACCTTAGACAGATCATCAAGACAAAAAATCAGCAAGGAGATCCGGAACCTCAATGAGACTCTGGACCAAATGGACTTAATTGATACCTATAGAACACTCCATCCAAAGACCACAGGATACACATTCTACTCATCACCACATGGAACATATTCTAAGATCGACCACATAATTGGACACAAATCAAGTATAAGCAAACTTAAAAGGACTGAAATTCTACCATGCACCTTCTCGGACCACAGTGGAATAAAAATAAACATTGACACGAACAAAGTCCCCCCAAAACCCACAAAGACATGGACACTAAACAGCATGATGCTAAATAACTCTTGGGTCAATGATGACATCAAAATAGAGATCAAAAGATACCTGGAAACAAATGAAAATGAAGAAACATCTTACCAAAATCTCTGGGATGCCTTAAAAGCTGTAATAAGAGGGGAATTTATATCCCTACAAACACACATGAGGAAAATGGAAGGAACAGAAATTAACAACCTAACAAGCCACCTAAAGAAGCTGGAAAAGCGAGACCACAAAAACCCTAATTTCAGCAGAAGAATCCAGATCACCAAAATAAAAGCCCAAATCCAGGACATAGAAGACAAAAAGATAATAGAAAAATATCAATGAAACAAAAAGCTGGTTCTTCGAAAGAATAAACAAGATCTATGGTCCCCTAGCTAGACTGACCAAGGAAAAACGAAAAAAAAAAAAAAACCAAATAAGCACAATCAGAAACACAAAAGATGAAGTCACATCTGACCCTGAAGAAATACAAAAGATCATTAGCGACTACTACATACACTTGTATGGAAACAAACTTGAAAACCTTAAGGAAATGGAGGACTTTCTGACATCACACAACCTACCTAAGTTGGAACAAGAAGAAACTGAGACCCTAAATAAACCAATAACAATCAAGGAAATCGACTACGTAATAAGAAAACTTCCTACAAAAAAAAAGCCCTGGCTTTCCAGCAGAATTCTACAAGACATTTAAGGAGGAGCTGATACCAATACTACTGAAGGTATTCCAGGCGATTGAAAAATATGGAACGCTCCCCAAATCATTTTACGAAGCCAACATCACATTGATACCCAAACCATGTAAAGATCTAGCAAAGAAAGAGAACTACAGGCCAATATATTTGATGAACATAGATGCTAAAATTCTCAACAAGATCCTAGCAAACCGGATTCAGCAATACATCTCAAAAATCATCCATCATGACCAAGTAGGCTTCATTCCTGGGATGCAAGGCAGGTTCAACATTCGTAAAACCATAAATGTTATTAAATACATCAACAGATGTCAAAACAAAAACCACATGATTATATCATTAGATGCAGAAAAAGCTTTTGATAAAATCCAGCACCCCTTCTTGATAAAAACCCTTGAACATCTAGGCATACGGGGAACATACCTCAAAATAGTAAAAGCCATCTACGAGAAACCCACAGCAAGCATACTCCTAAGTGGACAAAAATTAGAACCATTTCCCCTGAAAACTGGAACAAGATAAGGATGCCCACTCTCACCCCTCCTGTTCAACATAGTATTGGAAGTCCTGGCTCGAGCAATCAGAGAAGAGAAGGCAATCAGGGGTATCCAAATAGGAAAAGAGGAAGTCAAGTTATCTCTCTTTGCAGACGACATGATTGTATACCTTGAAAACCCAAGAGAATCTCTCAAAAACCTCCTTACACTGATAAAGACCTTTGGCAAAGTCTCAGGATACAAAATAAATGTACAAAAGACAATCGCATTTCTCTACACCAATAATAAACAAACAGAAACCCAAATAAAAAACACAATTCCATTCACAATAACCGCAAAAAAAAATGAAATACCTTGGCATCTTCCTAACCAGAGATGTGAAAGACCTTTACAAGGAAAACTACAAAACACTGCTCAAAGAAATCAAAGTTGACACAAACAAGTGGAAAAATATCCCATGCTCATGGATCAGAAGAATCAACATTGTGAAGATGTCCATCTTACCTAAGGCAATCTACAAATTCAATGCAATACCCATCAAATTACCAGCAACATTCTTCTCAGACCTAGAAAAAACAATGTAGGAATTCATATGGAAACACAAACGTCCAAGAATAGCCAGAACTATCCTCAGCAAAAAAAAAAAACAAAGCAGGTGGTATCACACTACCAGACTTCAAACTTTACTATAAAGCTACAATCATCAAAACAGCTTGGTATTGGTATAGGAACAGGCATATAGACCAATGGAATAGAATTGAGATTCCAGAAGCAAAACCTCAATTTCTCAACCAACTCATCTTCGACAAAGCCTCCACCACCTACCACTGGGGAGAGGAGAACCTGTTCAGTAAATGGTGCTGGGAAAACTGGCTGACCACATGCAGAAGATTGAAACAGGACTCCTATCTATCCCCATGCACAAAGGTTAATTCCAAATGGATCAGAGACCTAAATGTAAAACCTCAAACCATAAGAACCTTAGAAAATGAAGGAAAAACCCTCATGGAAATCAGAACTGGCATCCAATTTCTGAACAAAACCCAAAACCCACAGCTCATAAGAGAGAAAATAGAAAAGTGGGACCTTATTAAACTGACAAGCTTCTGCAAAGCCAAAGAAACCATCAAAAGATCAGGGAGACAGCCTACAGACTTGGAAAAAGTATTTGCCAACTCCAGGTCCGACAAAGGCTTAACATCCTGGATCTACAAGGAACTCAAGCATGCAGAAAAGAAAAACACAAACAACCCCATTATAAAATGGGCAAAAGATATGAACAGACACTTCACAAAGGAAAACATCCGAGCAGCCAACAAACACATGAAGAAATGTTCAACCTCACTAATCATCAGGGAGATGCAAATCAAAGCCACACTGAGACACCACCTAACCCCAGTCAGAATGGCAATTATCAATAACTCAAAAAATAACAGCTGCTGGAGAGGGTGTGGTGAAAAGGGAACACCTCTACACTGTTGGTGGGAGTGTAAACTAGTGCAACCTCTGTGGAAAGCCGTGTGGCGATTCTTAAAAGCTCTAAATATCAACCTCCCATATGACCCCGCAATCCCCCTACTGGGAATATATCCTGAAGAACACAAATCACTCTATAAAAAAGACACCTGCACACGCATGTTTATTGCAGCATTGTTCACAATAGCAAGAACCTGGAAACAGCCATGCTGCCCGTCAAAAGAGGACTGGATTTAAAAAATATGGTACATATACATGATGGAATACTACGCAGCCATAAAAAAGAACAAAATCATGAATTTCACAGCAACCTGGATGGAACTAGAGTCTATAATACTGAGTGACCTCTCACAGAAACAAAGATCCGAGTATCATATGTTCTCACTCATATAATGGACCTTAAACATCCAATGCAATACTATACGAAAATGACTGACCGCACTGGGAAACTATGGTGGGGGGAGGGAGATGGGATTAACAGTAGCAAATATCTGTCTGGGTACAGGGAAACATCCCATATCAACAGGATGCCTGAATGAAACGCAATTGTATACCTAACCCTTAACTGTACCCCACAACTTCACAATAAAAAAAAAAAAGAGCCAAGCTGACCTAATCTATTGTGATCAGCCCTTCGTGACCCACGTGACACACACAACCACCCCATCACCATGGCAACAGCTCCTGTGCTTACCTGCCCTTCTCATCTATCCATCTATCTGACTGACCCACCCATCTACCTACTGTCCATCACTGTGATGTCAGCTCCTAAGAATGCCTGCCTCACCACCCACCCCCAAAGTAAGACACATTCATTCTCAAGCACTCACCACATTTTCAGATGCCTCACCCCTTCTCTCCCTTCAGAAATGGATTCATTCCCCCCTCTGTCTTCACTCTACTTTAAAAATAAACTACATTTCCCAACCTAATTTCTGTGCAATTCTTTGCATCTTACCCATGGTCCTGGCCCACTGATCTAACAATATTTATAAGTGTTCTTAAATATTAATCTTCTTCTTGATTCTTTTTTTAAAATATTGTACCTTGGCCACCATTCCTATTTAATATTACTTTTTATTTTCTTTACATTCCATAACCTTTCTATCTTTTCTAGAGATTAAACGTCTCTTCCTTTTCTCTGACTTAATATTAACTCCACCTTCCCCTGTTCCTAATACTGTAATGGCACTTCAAACTGCTCTTCCTAGGTAAGACTCAGTGGCATTAAAGCCTTATATGCTGAGCACACAAAGGCTACAAGACAAGAACAGTTCACTTTTATGGAATACATAATGTAATGCCACGTAAATTAAACAGGCAATTCTAATACAAGTTTACTTTTAGCATGGCAACAGTGTACTTTGGAAACATAAAAGATTCATACTCAAATCATGGAAGGCTTCTTACAGGAAATGACATGGAAGGTGAAGGACAATTGGCCATCAGCTGGGCAAAAATGCAGACTGCTGTTCTAGATGGGGAAAAATATATGTGAAGACCTAGATAAGGGAGTTTAGGGCAAAGTAATTCAGAATATGTGATGTGGTACAGGAAGAGGTAAAGCTAGTGTCATGCATATGCCTGACAATAAGGAAACTTGAGAGCATTAATAAAAATACAAATGTTTTGCCTTTTAGATTTAGTAACAATTCTTCATAATTTTGTAAGTAGCAGATTCTTTAGAGTATGTATAGGGAGAGAAATAATGTTGTCAAGTAATGAGGAATGAACTAGATGGGAGGATATAAAAACAAAGATTGTTTTCCTGTGACTTAAAGATATTTAATGAGGAATTTACATGAATATTCAGATATTCTACTATTAACCTTACCACTAGTTTTTATTTGTAACCGGAATATCTTCCTCCTTTTTTTCCTTCTATGCTTCCTTCTCCAGATGCTACTGTGACTACAATTGGGCTAGACACTGTTCTAAGCACTTTAGGTGAATTAACTCATGAATTCTCACAAGCTGGTGATTTACCAAGATCACTGTGGCTTAAGAGTGGTCTGCTTATTAGAAGGGGCAAAACTAGAGATACATAAAGTGGCTAAGAAGCTGTTGTTACCCAAATGAAAGGAAGTAGCAGCTTGAGATGAACAGTGAGTTTGAGAGTGGACATATAAAAAGATGATCATACAGATAGATGAGAAAAAAGTCATAGCAACTAAATGAGGCATGTGTAGGAAGTCAGAAAAGACAATGTTACAGTTTATGATATAGCCTGGTTGTCATAGACAAACACAGCACAACATACCCTGTTTGAGGCAGGGTATGGGGAAAATGATGAATTTTGGGGGGGGGATGTGTCAAATTTGAAATGTTATGAGATAGCCAAAGAAGATGTCCAGTGAGCAGTTTACTATACACACCTAGAGCTCAGGAAACTGATCCTCTCCTCCTCCTCCTTCTCCTCCTCTTCCTCTTCCTCATCCTCCTCCCCTTCCTTCTTCTCCTTCTTCTTCCTCTTCTCCTCTCCTTCTCCTTCTCTTCCTCCTCCTCCTCCTTCTCCTCTTTCCTCTTCTTCTTCTTCTTTTTCTTCTTTTTTCTTTGAGTGAAGGTCTAGTTCTGTTGCCTAGGCTGGTATGCAGTGGCATGATCTTGACTCGCCACTGTGTTGACTGCGTGGACTCAGGCGATCCTTCTGCCTCAGCCTCCCAAGGAGCTGGGACTATAGACATGTACTACCATGCCCAGCTAATTTGTTTTTTAAAATTTTTGGTAAAGTCAAGGTCTCACTATATTGCCCAGGCTGGTCTTGAATCCCTGGGATCAAGCAATCCTTTTGCCTCGGCTTCCCTAAGTGCTGAGATTACAGGTGTGAATCACTGTGCCTGTCTAATTTCTTCTTAACCATATTATTGGATATAGGAGCTTTCCCAAGGAAGAGGCGGCAATGCTATCAGAAAAGAGAACCTGGGGCTTGGGAGAAGTGGGATCTAGATAAGTGCAATATTTAGGAGATGGGCAGAGGAAAATGAGGTCACCGATAACTTTCCCCAAAAAAAGGTTGAAAAAAACAGTACAACTGAAGCTAAGGTGAGAACATTTCAAAGGAAGGAATGGACAAATGGTCAAGTTGGGTAGGATATAATTAAAATATAATTACAATGAAAGAATTATCCTTTAAATTTAACAATAATGTGATGATTCTTTGATGGTTTTTTTTGTTTTGTTTTGAATTGGAGTCTCACTCGGTCACCCAGACTGGAGTTCAGTGGCCACTCCCAGCCACCGCAGCCTCACCCGCTGGGCTCCGGCAATCCTTCCGCCTCAGCCTTCCGAGTAGCCGGAGTTACAGGCATGCGCTACCACGCCCGGCTGATTTTTTGATTTATTGTTGAGATGAGGTCTTGCTGCCCAGGCGGGTCTCGAACCCGCGGGCTCAGGCAATCCACTATAAGTAAGAATATTTGTCAATAACAGTGAAGTAGTGATATAGTGGGAGAAGAATCCATGTTTCCATGGATTAGTGGAGTCAAGGGGAAGTCAGGCAATAGAGACAACAGTTATATACATTCCAACAAGTAGGTTGATTGTAAAGAAGTGGAAAGTACTTTGCCTATGGTTAATATTAAATGAATGATTAGTATCAGGCATGGTGGCTCATGCCTGTAATCCCAGCACATTGGGAGGCCAAGGCAGGAGAATTGCTTGAGTCTACGAGTTTGAGATCAGCCTGGGCAACACAGTGTGACCCTGTCCTTAAAAAATAATAGAAATAATAATAATAGCAATAATAATAGTAATACATGATTAGTGGAAAAATGATAAGAAAAATCATGTGCTATTTAAACTTTTAATCTATTTTTACTTTCCTCACTGTCACTTTGATGCTGGCAAAGCTTCTTGATTTACCTCTTGGAGCTCTGTAAATTGCATAATAAATTACTCTGGATTTCAGATTGATCTTGCATTCAATTGTTTATGCAGGAACAGGACACGAAGTTTCTTAGTAATTTCAGTCATGCATAGGACTTCTACTTGAGCTATCTGAACATGTCATATGTTTGTTATTAGGAAATTACATTGTATTCTAAAAGCACGCTTTTCCTGGTTACTCTATTGTAATACTCGAGACACTGTCTAGGCCTGAAAACAATTTTTATAGTAAGTTGTTGTATAAACCATGGAGCAACGGAGGTCTAGGCATTTTACACATTATCCCATTTAATCCTCATATCAACAATGCTGATTGGATATCATATCTCACATTTTTTCAAGGAGGAAACCAAGGATTATGACCATGGTTTATATAAATTACAGAACCACAATTTGTACTTTAGATACCTATTGCCCCAAAGCCACTACTCTATTCCCTCAAAGCACATCATAATTCCACAAGGAATTATAGATATACTCAGCATGGCTGCTCAGGGTCACTTTATTTTCAGAAAGTCAAATAAACCTTGTTCTCTACTCTGTGTTTATGCTAATTTTGCAGGACCATTCTTTTCATTTTTTCCTTTAGATATGCATATCATCTTCTGAATATCTCCTATGTACAGCATTTCTCTATGTTCAATATCCTGATGGGGAAAAATAATTAGAAGTTGATCTTATACTCAAATAAATTGGAGTCTAGGAAGAAGACAAACCATGTAATTAAATAACTATAAAACAAAATGGAGATTAACAAAAGTCACCATAAGCAATATAGCACAGTTGTTAAAAGTCTGCAGCACAGGGCCTAGAATAATTCTTGGTTCCTTTATTTGCTGTCCCTGCAAACCAAATAATTTGATATCTTGAAGGCTTGGTGTCTTTATCTGTGAAATGGTAATACCAATAGTAACTACCTTAAAAGTTCGTGTGGTAGATTAAATGAAATCAGTTACCATTATAGTTAATTGATCTACTCACAACAGAGCTGTTGAGGGGATTAATTACATCACAGTAATTATATGAGACCACATTGAGTTTAATGAAAAGTGATATGTAAATGTTAGATTTTATTTTTATTGTTATGACTAAATTAATATAGATCCAAAGCAGGGACTGACTAGTCTGGCATTGCCAATTTATTCAATCTGGATAGTTAGTGAGTGATCAAGCATAAATGAATTAACAACCACTATTAAAACTCTATGATGTTGGTATGTAAGGTATAGTTATGAGGATTCATCAAATCTCAATGTAAAGGTTATATATTTTTACATTTTTTTAACCTACTAAAACTTTAAATTATGTTTCTTTGATATGACAGAAAATAGAAAATGGAAACCAAGAGATTCAGCGTAAAGTCTACTTTACTCTCATAGTTCTATATATTCGTGGCTAAATTGTTCAACACCCCTTGAAATTAGCCAGGGCCACTGGGTAGCCTGAAGTTCCTATGCTAGGAAGTGGCACTTTATGTTGAGGCTTGGAGGTTAGAAACACAAATAAAAGTATTTGTCAGCCGGGCTCGGTGGCTCAGCCTGTAATCCCGTGCCTTTGGGAGGCTGAGGTTAGTGGATTGCCTGAGCCCGCGGGTTCGAGACCCGCCTGGGCAGCAAGACCTCATCTCTACAATAAATCAAAATATCAGCCGGGCATGGTAGCACATGCCTGTAATTCCGGCTACTTGGAAGGCTGAGGCGGAAGGATCGCCGGAGCCCAGCAGATCGAGGCTGCGGTGGCCGGGAGCGGCCACTGCACTCCAGTCTGGGCGATGAAGTGAGACTCCAACTCAAAAAAAAAAAAAAGTATTTGTCAGGGTGGAATGATCTGGGAGCGATGACCACAGAGCTTCACAAATAGAATTGTCTTCAAAGATAGCTGAAAGAGGAAAAGTGAAGAAAGGTGAAGGGTAGCCAAAGGATAGATGATTTGGCTGCCTGAGGGAGGAAAAAATCCACTTTCATTTCCAGTCTATGTCCTAAGATTACTCCATGGTAATTTATACCTATCTAATTTGCTAATATTAATATGAACTAAGATTAATTATAAGACAGTGTGTGGGAAAAATAATATAGCCTTATTCTTAGGTATACAGCAAACAAACCAACAATCATAAACCATGCAGTTGGGCCACTTATTATAATGATAAATGGTCAAAGTTTGCATAAACAATGCAAGATAGTATTTGTATTACTTTAAAGTTTTTATAAATTAGCTTTTATAAATGTGAACTTAGAGTTTTTATAAAAGTGAAACAAGCCGGGCTCGGTGGCTCAGCCTGTAATCCCGCGCCTTTGGGAGGCTGAGGTGAGTGGATTGCCTGAGCCCGCGGGTTCGAGACCCGCCTGGGCAGCGAGACCTCATCTCTACAATAAACCAAAAAATCAGCCGGGCGTGGTAGCGCATGCCTGTAATTCCGGCTACTTGGAAGGCTGAGGAGGAAGGATCGCTGGAGCCCAGCAGGTCGAGGCTGCGGTGGCTGGGAGCGGCCACTGCACTCCAGTCTGGGCGACAGAGTGAGACTCCAACTCAAAAAAAAAAAAAAAAAAAAAAAAAGTGAAACAGCTTTTTTACTAGCGGTATTCTATTGGAATTTTCCAGCAATGAAAAAGTGTTCTGTTTTTTGCTGTTGTGACTTATTAAAGCATATGATTTAGTAATCAAAGAACATTAATTTTACTTAGAATTGCATAATGTTAGAAATAAAAAAAAAAACTAGAGTAGCTGTTTTGTACATTTCTTAGTAATTTGTACATTTGTACATTTCTGTTTTGTACATTTCTAGACAGCAAAATATGACTCATAAATAGGAGGTAAATAGCTCAAGGTCGTGTTGTTGCTGGGTGGGATTGTGAGTTCTTTGACTCACCACTGAAAAGAATTTCAGAGCAGCCAGAATAATTTTAAAACAGAATTAATTAGGACGAGAAAGAGAGAAAAAGAAAGGGAGATGTGCCAGAAAGCTGGCATGGGCAGGTGTCTTGAAAGAAAGATTGTGTTTTTGCTCTTGACAAAAAGAACAAATAATTATTGTCACGATAATTTTCATGCAAAATAGGGTGGGCTACAGGTATTTGCTCTATCTCTCTGCCTTTGACAGTCAAGGGGGTGACTTTTTCTGTGAATATGCATTTTGCCTTTGACAGGAGACTTTATAGACTTTGTGCTTATGTTAATTCATTAGCTAAAATGTGGTCTGATGATCATTTCCACACTTTAATGGGCTTTTCTTTGATGAGCTGAGGGGTGGGGTTGACTCTTTACCTTCAACAGGGAGCTAGATAGATTTTTAGGAATTATTATGCTAAATCATGAACTGAAATATTGGGCTGCACCTTTTCTACAACTTTATGGGGTTTTCTTTGATGAGCTGAGGGGGTGGGGCAGACTTGTCTGGCAAGTCCACATTCTAACCCCCAGGGTGGTCTGGCCTGCAGAAAAGATGTCTGGATGTATCCCTCTTTTTGACCAAACACTGCCTACAAGAAATGTATCTATGAACTTTTCTCTTGGGGGGAAGAACTACTGCAGGACTTGAATTTTTGTATGAATTTTAACTGTAAAATGCTGATTTATCTTGTAAGCATTCACGGAAATGGAAATCAGAGTTGCTAGTGTTTTTTATTTTACTTATCCTGTTAAGGGTATATGTCAGTGGTGTATTCAGTTTAGATCTCTGTTACTTAAATTATTTGGTAAAATAATTGATTACTAGACATATTGTAAAACCAGCAGATCTTGGTTATACAACAAAATATCAGTGTGTTGGTATTCTGAATCAGTTATTTCAAGTGCACCTTATTAACAAAAATATCAGTGAATCCAGTGTAAAATTTATAGTACTAAATGTCAAGCCTAACTGTGAATGTTGTTCTGTATCTTAAGGAAGTTTATGACAATGTTCTTGCACTATCAAAAAATATATGTACTTTTGTGAACTATGAATTTTCTGATTAAATTTTATATGCTATACATGATTTTTACATGAATGGTACTTTGTTTAAACTATCAAATGTCAGTATTTTACTACAATTTTATTATAAAATGTACACTATCACTAAATGAACTTTGATTTTAAAAATCAAATTATCTTTAGTTGTATATACTTTTTTTACAAATATAGACCTGCATAAAAAAAAGAAATATATCTATTTCTAATAATACTAAACTACCCTCCCTCAAAACTGCTAGTGTGTGGAAGAACTGAACCCAAATGTCTCTCTTCAGGCTTCCAGCATCATGCCTAGAAGATATAACAACCACAGCATCCCTATTATTAAAAGATTTTATTTTTTACATATATAAAAAGGAGTTAATGATATCTGTTCTGTCCATGTCAAAAATCTGTTTCATATAAAAATATCACTTTCTAGTAGAATAATGAATTGATTTTTTATCAGTTTAATATTCACTTTTATATGGTTAGGACACATAATATCTTTAGGTTCAATATTTGCTTATTTTAACTTACTTAGGTGTGAGAGTCAATAGTTTTGCTTAGGTTAACATAGACTAACATTTACCGTTACCAACATGAAGCACATTAAATTGCTTCTAAGGTCTTATAATTATCCTCCAGAGGAAGTTATGTTTCAAGGGACATTTTCCAAGACATAAACAGAGAAGAGGTCTAAGGGAAACAGTTCTCATCTTCCAACATTTCCTGAGCTTTCAACAACTCAATTTCTTTCACATATTAAGTTATACACCACTCAAGGGCATCATAATTTAAATACATTTTAGCTCTGATTCTTCATCTGGAGAGGATATTAATTTAAAGCTCTCGGGAGTTTAAAGGTAAGTTAAATTTGATGCATTTCTTCCATGAATACTTTGGTTGCGGGTTTTTTAGAAGTCATAATGCTAATCTAAAATATTGAATTCATACACAAAATTAAGATTAGATCCAGGAAATATTAAAACATACTGATGTGACTTGTTCCCTTTCATTGTATGCTCAATAATAACCAGATATTGACAAAAACATAAATATTTCAGAATTTACAAAGAAGTATATACAAGTCAAATTTAAACACATTTTATCATATAATCCTCACACATGTACCAAGTTTCAAAATGTACAATTACTTCCTTTAGAAATAATTACAAGCAAAACTTTAAATTTTATATGACCAGGTAAAATATGTGAGTATTGAAGGAAGACAATTGTTAACTAAAACAGATTTTTACTAATTTAGTTTTTCTAAAAATCACTTCATATTCTCTCTGGTAAATACCATTGCTGTATATTTATAAAGCACTTTGGTGTGTGAAGCATTGAGCAAAATGTAATATTGTGTCTATCTTTTCAATCTAGAATATTCTTCTGCATGGTTAACCAAACTTCATGGTCAAAAACCTGTACTATACCTCTGTTGAGCACTGTCATAATGTGACACTTCTTCGATGTCAACTTGTAATATTATTCATCTTTTTAATGTTTATATTTATAAACATAGAATAGTGATTTCTATAGCAGGTCTTGAAGTCAAACTTCCTGGGTTCAAATTCAGTCCTGCCACTTGTCACAGTAGTCTGGGGCAAGTGACTTAAACTTTCTTTAGTTAATCTCCTCCTTAGTAAAATGAGATTATAACATTAAACCTAGTAGATTTTTAAACAAAGATTAAAAATATAAATACATGTTCCGAAAGCAGCGTTCTGTGTGTATGTGTGTGTTTTGCATAATCATTTAAAATATAAACTTCTTGTTGAGTTGGACTACTGTTTACTTTTTTTTTTCTTGGTCTGTAGGTCTCTCCTAGGAGAGTGGCTATAAACTTTAGCGATGTCCTAATGGGGCTCCAGGGTATTTGGATGTAGATGTTTACAATGTGCTTGTCACAGAATAATTTTTTTTTTTCTTTTTTTCTTTTTGAGTAGGAGTCTCACTCTGTCACCTAGGCTGGAGTGCAGTGGCACTCTAAAGGGCACTGTAGCCTTGACTTCCTGGGCTCAGGTGATCCTTCCACCTCAGCCTTCCAAGTAGTTGGAATCACAGGTGCATACCACCGCATCAGCTAATTTTTTTTATTTTTAATTTTCTAATTTTAAATGTTTGAGTTGGAGTCTCACTCTGTCGCCCAGGCTGGAGTGCAGTGGCACACTTCTGACCACCGCAGCCTTAACCTGCTGGGCTCAGGTGATCCTTCCTCCTCAGTCTTTCAAGTAGCTAAAATTACAGGTGCATACCACCACACTGGCTAATTTTTTTATTTTTATTTATCTATTTTTTTTTTAGTCGCAATCTCACTCTGTCACCTAGGCTGGAGTGCAGGCATGCACCACCACGCCCAGCTAATTTTTTGATTCATTGTAGAGACGAGGTCTCACCAAGTTGCCCAGGCTGGTCTTAAACCCTTGGACTCAGGCAATCCTTTCTGCTCTGCCTCCCAAAGTGCTGGAATTACAGGCATGAGCCACCATGCCTGGCACAGGACACTTCTTAATCCTGATGTACAACCTAATATTTAAGCATCTGGCCTGTGACCAGGTGTCTCTTTCACAGGGAAACTTGCATATACTGAAAGATACCCTGTAGCTCTTATCTGGTATGTGTGTAATTAATTCCTACCAAGATAGCCATTCTCTGATTGAGAAAGAAGTTAGGTTTGGATGCACTAGTCAGACACAAAGGAGGCAACTCCACGAAACACATAAAATAACTGACACAGCTTATTATTTACAGATTCAGAGAGAAAAGAGAAGTATGCTTCACAGGGGCAATAAGAAGGGGGAAACTGTCTAGGACATTCATATTTAACCTGCAGGTGAGGAGAAAAAGAAGGAAAGAGAGAGACCTGAAGGCTGACATCTTTACTGGGGTCTAGGGGTTTACTCAAGAAGGTTTCCTCTAAGAAGTTTTCATTGGTGGATTTAGTGTGTGAGTTCCATATGCACACGGTGACTGACAGGTGTTATCTGCGGCCTATTTATGCAGTTTATACGGGGCGCGGGCATCAGTGGGGTGAGTCAAGTAATTTGTCTTTAGTTGCCCCATAGGGAGGTAGTCACCAGGAGGTGGTTGGATAAGGCAGATCTGATGGACCACACTGAGGAACTGGGAGGAGGCAGAGAACTAAAACTGTGTCAAGGGTGCCTAAGTCTGCTTCTGGTATGAGAAAGTCTGGTTTATATTTAAAATATATGCAAGGGCAACACAACATTATAAGAATTCACTGCACCTATTAATACTTCCCAGTATATCCTAAAGTAGTAGTTTGACAGTCAAGATTATAATTGTGAAGGTGAATATTATCATTCAATTCCTGATTGTTCCATCTGATATTATAGAGAAGTTTCATTTATTTCAATATACATTTACTTGCCTTAAGTATAGGTCTTAGAATTACTGAGTCAAATATATGTCCCAATCTTAGGATAAGAAATCTAAGATTCTCATCAGATAAACATATATAAATAGATAATAACAACACAGTAGAATTTATAAAACAAGTTATAGAAATGGAGAAACAGAGGATGTTATTTTCGTACAAGATTGTGAGGAATCAATAGTTTTCTAGATAAACAAGAGAAGTTTGGGTTTCAGCTCAAAGACAGACATGCAAAACCATCAGCTTGATGGGAAAGGAATGAATCTATGCTTTAAAAAAAATTCTCTTGTTGTTGGAGGATAAAGTCTAAGAGTGCTAAAAGTAAACAGAAGAGTCAGAGAAGTTTAAATGTAAACCCCATGATAAAGATCTTGAAACTTTATCATTTAGATCATGGTATTGATGGTTGGCAGATGAAGGGGAGAAACTAAGCTTGGCTAGAGTAGGTAGGACTAATTTTCAGATCATTGCCATAGTACGGGATAAATAATGAAGGATATAGATTGAAGAAGACTGTTTTTGGCAATAACAATAACGATAATACTAATAATGACTACCATGAGTCATGTTTTGTCAACATACACACTGCACTTATTATCTTATTTCTCCATGATAGCAGCTCTGTACAATAGGTACATCATACCTCCATTCTAAAATTAGAACAATAAAACCTAGTTTCATGTTTTGTCAGAATCACATTGGTAGTAAATGGAAGACCTAACACAGGAACTCTGAATCTAGAGACCTTACATTCTTAAGCACTAAGTCAGTTCATGAAAAGAAGCTGCTATTCCCAGGGATACTTAGAAGATAAAAATAACCAGATTTGTGAGTCGATTAGATGGGGAAGAGTCAAGGAGAAGACAGATTCTGAAATAATTTCCAGATGTGTGACTTGAGTGACAGGGTGAATGCAATATCATTAAAATAGGAAGTACACAGAAATCCAGTACAAGAAGGGGTTCAGTGAAGAGAAGGACTAATGAGTTAAATTTGTATAACTGAACTAGAAATGCCTGAAAAATATATGGGAGAAGACAGCAATAGTATATAGATTGGCTATATAGGTCTGTGCAGAGCAGTAACTCCCAATCTGAGAGGGTTTGTGCATAATGTTTAGCTATTCCAAAGAAGTTGCCTAGAGGTTTAGTAGGAAAAGACACCGGTTTACTAGAACTCACAGAAGGCACTGATGGTGGCCAGTTGGTGAAAAACCTGTACTTTGGGAAAGTAAGCAAGCAGTTTTATAAACAAGAAAGTTAATTATTCAAATTGCTATATGGTATTTACAATCACATTAATTAGGAGTAATGCCTGCATTGCTTTCAGCATTACTCGACCACCTGTACCCCATGACTCATTTCTGGGAATATGCATATCCTTTAGCTTGATCACCTGCATCCCATGATTCGTGACTGGAAATGTGCATATTTTCAGATACCATCCTTGGCAGAGGCCACTCCCTGAAGAAAGGGGAAGTAAAAAGTCAGATATAGGAAGAAGAGAATCTATGTCTGGATAATACCTTACACTCTACTCCTACATTGACCTTTTCTGCCCTTACAATTTGTGTTACATTGATCTTTCACAAGTTCCCTGAGGTGAAAACACAAGTCAAACATGACATCCATATCTCGCATAAAGGCACAGGATCCAAACAGCAAAACTGCTATAGCGATTACAATACCTAAGATTACCTTTTCCCCAAAAGAAAAAGTTGAGTGATCCAAACCTTTTGGACAAGGGATCTCAGCCTAAGGGTGATAAGATAAATGTTTGAGAGGAACAAGCAAAGGTACATCCCAATTATTTGGCAAAAGACAAGAAACATTCTTGTCCTATGACAACACTGACACTTTGGGAGGTCTCCTTGGCCTGGAATACCATGGCCAGCACAGGTTATCTCATTGAATACATGAATTGTTTCATGCAATCAGATCGTCCAACCACATTATTGGCCCTAAGAGCTGCTGTGGTTCCTGGCCTAGAGGACTTGTGGAAAGGGTGCTACGCTGCTGTAGATATGCTCATGATTTGGTGAGGGTCATTGCTTGTGCACTTGAGCTGCAGGGCCTGTGAGTGGTGTCATGTATCCATCCCACTATGGGCAGGGTGATGAGCACAGTTACTGGGGTTTGTCTGGTGATCAACTCCATTGCCAAGAGAGCTTGATATACTGTGTGGATCTGCTGTTCACTGGGGCTGTAATGGGTTTTGTCACCTTTCCGGGTCTATGACCAAAAAGCAGTGGGAAGTTTAACTTTTCCCTGCTGTTGCCGAAGCCCCCAAGCATATCCTTCCTGGGTGACATTCACATCCAATTCACAGGAAAGGGATTGGTTTAGAATGCTCAATCCCTGGACAGCAACCACAGTGCTTTCAGCAGCACTAAATGTCTATTGGCACTCCTCTGTCCAGTCTCACTTGGATTCGATTTTGGTTAATTTACATAAGAGTTATACTCTCTGCACTAAATATGGGATAAATGTCCTCTAATACCCCAACAAGCCTCAAAATTCTTACAGCTGCTTGGGCAATGTTGGGAGGGGAAAAACCTGGATCTTATCAATAAGAGCTGATGGCATTATTTTGTCTTACCAGATCAGATAACCCCCCAAAACATGGCAGATAAACCAGGTACTTACAGTTTGTCTTGATTCACACCCATTCCCTAGAAATGTTCAATCAGCTGGGGTGCAGCCTGCTCTAGGTCTGTAAGAGAATCAGTGGTTAGCATGATAGCATCTATATAATCCAATAAAGACACTGATGCAGGTCGCCTCCAACTTTCCAAATCTTGAGTGACCATGCCATGACATACCATAGGGCTGTGCAAATACCCCATCGGCAGCATCACAAACATCCGTTGTCTTCCTTCCTAGGTGAATGTGAACTGGTCTTGACAATCTGCATGAATATCAATTTTAAAGAAAGTATTAGCCAAATCCAATACAAAATGGTGTGTGCCCAACTGTGTCTCTAATTGGCCAAAGATATCCACAATATTAGATAGAGCAGCATGCACAAGAGGTGTAACTTTATTTTCCAGTAGTCTACCATCATTCTTCAGGTACCATCCGGCTTTCTTACCAGTCATTATCAGAAATGTATAGATATCATGAGGAGTACAGGTCAGATTAACCTTTGCCAATTCCTGTATGGTTTCTCCAATTTCTTTGTGCCCTCCAGGTAAGCGATACTGTTTGGTAGCAACCACCCACCATGATGCTGGCAGGATCATGGGTGGATGTTTGGCACGTCCTCTGATTACAGTTTTAATGACCCTTACACGCAGGCAAAATTCGCCAGTGCTATTTTCTAAACACAACTCTTGCAGCACATCAATTCCTAACATGTACTTCTTGACAGGAGATAAGTACACAGCTTAAGGTCTCAAGGGCAATCTGCAGGGCTAGCGTCACCCTCCAAACCTTGAATGATTTACTACCATACCTATCTAGAGTAGTTAGAGGTTGTTCAAATTTATTTGCGTTACCATACCTTTGGGTGCATTCAACTCCAGTGTTCACCAAAACTATTACTCTTTGCATATTTTGGAGGGTCCAGTATATAATAAGCTCAATGTGTGATCTCAAATTTATGGAGGAGGCTTGCACATCCTCTGTGTCTTGGCTATTCCCTTAGGCCTGTGATCAGGGCCAGGTTTGAAAACTGTCATCCTTCAGATGAGCACTGGGCTCCATCCAAATGATGAGTGACCATTCTGTGGGCTCCACCTTCATTATACCTTGTAGCTTCAATGGGGGTGGTGCTCTGTGTTACTGGGAGCCCACTCTAGTACCTGGGCTTCAACCCTCATTTCATGAGCAGGTTGGTAGAACTTTTCTTTGGGAAGTTGCTTCCATAATCCCACCAACAGTGCTTTGGATCTCTTATTTATCTTGTTAGGATTCATTTCTGTTTTAATTAAATCTGCCCACATTTGCTGGCAGGTCACCTTTATGGGGCCCTCCACAGCTTTTCTCCCCTTTAGGTTCTCTTTCATTTTTTGATCTTTTCATTTCTGTCTAATTAAATCTGTTTCCTCCAGGTCTGCTAGGGTTTGCATGGCCCTCTGTACTGCCCCAGCTACCAGTGGGGATAACACAGATATTCTGTTTTCTGCCTGAGTTTACTGAGCATCTCTTTCCAATCTTGAGTGCTCCTGCAATTTTTGCACTAGTTTCCAGTGGCTATCTCCTGTTTGGTAGCCACTAGGAGAGTGAAAAACAGGAACCATCCCACAACCGCTGTGACTGCATGGTTGTTTTTTTTTCTTCTGAAAGTGTCCTCTCTCATCAACTGCTTTCAATAATGCCAGCACTCCGGTTGGCATTTTCAGGATGCCCCTACCTTTACTCAGCGGCCTCCAGCTATCTATCAAGCTGGCAACTTCAAACCCTGTTGAACTAGTGGTCCATCCTAGGTTTTCCCCCAGGGACATTCTCCCTGTTCTGTCTCTCTTGTGGCTGCTACAGTGGAGGCTTCTCTGGAATATCCTGCTGAGTATGCCAATTGTAATTCAGTCACACCAAATCTGAGAAGGCTTGTATATAATGGGTTACCTGTTCGAAAGAAGTCATCCAGAAGTCCAGCAGGGAAAGATATTGGTTTATCAGAAATGGGAGGCACCAATGGCAGCTGGTTGGTGAAAAAAACCATGCCTCAGGGCAGTACATCAAGCAGTTTTATGATCAAAGTTTAATTATTCAAATTGCTCATGATATGTTGGGTCGGTTGGCCGTGCTGTGGGAAGAAAGCAAAGATTTGTGATAGGCAAGCAAAAAGGGTGTATTCACCTTTCAAGAGAGAGATAAAGAAGACCAATGCTGAGGGTAGTGTGGTCTAAAATAAAGGTAACTGAACTAGTTAAGGCTTTTTTAAGGAAAGGAGAAGGATATCTTCAGCATTCTTGACTACTGGTAACACAGGTATGGTTGTCAAGACAATGCATCTCATGACTCCAGGTGGGCTGGAGGTCTGTGTCATGTCAGTTAAGGTGTGATCACAACAGATGATGTCAGCTTGGTCCTTTATGACAGGAAGACAAATGCTTTGGATAAAAGGGTAATAAGTAAAAAGTATGTTTGGGGATTTGTGAGACAATTATCAGTAACTACCTCTGGGAAACTGACTTTGTTTCTTGTTTAATGATAATAAGGTGGGTTGAAGTAAGCTGCTGAGAAAGCATGACAAAGCTAAGCAATGTTAAAATGGCTGCCACTGTAACTAAAGTTACTCCATTTTGACTTTTCACCCTTTCATGGTGCTTATGATTACATTGATTAAAAGCGATACAGGCTGGGCTCAGTGGCTCCGCCTATAATCCCAGCACTTTGGGAGGCTGAGGCGAGTGGATTGCCTGAGCCTAAGGGTTCGAGACCCACCTGGGCAACTTGGCGAGACCTTGTCTCCACAATAAGTAAAAAATTAGCCGGGCGTGGTAGCATGCGCCTGTAGTTCCGGCTACTTGGAAGGCTGAAGTGGAAGGATCGCCCCTGGAGCCCAGCAGGGTGATGTTGCAGTGGCCTGGAGTGTGCCACTGCACTCCAGTCTGGATGACAAGAGTGAGACTCCAACTCAAAAAAAAAAAAAAGCGATATGTACATTGCTTTGTGTTCCTCCATCACCTGCACCCCATGACTTATTACTGGGAATATGCATATCCTTTAGCTTGATTATCTGCATCCCTTGACTCATTACTGGAAATATGCCTATTTTGAAGAGACCAGCCTTGCCCAGAAACCACTCCCTGAGGAAGGGAAAAGAAAGAAACCAGATAAAGGGGGAAAAGAATCCATGTCTGGACAATCTCTTACGGGCTGGAACTCAAAACATACAATAAAGTCAAAGATAAATCTACTTTCTTGAGGTATCAGCATATAGATGGTTGTTAAAACCATGGAAAAGGGGGTAAAATAAGATAAAAGGGGAAAATATAGAACTCCAAGGTAAAAGAACACCTCTGCCCTAATTCATATAGAAATACTACATATATTTCATGTCATTTTTCTGTTCAAAATCTTAAGTGATCCTTTGTTTCCTCATTAATCGAGTACAAACTTTGTAGCCTAAAATTCATAACTGTCTATAATAAAAACTTTTTTTAGTCATATCTTGAGAGACTCAAGAGATAAAAAAAAAACAAAAAAGAACTATTACTATATGAATTCTGCAACTGCTGCTTGCAGTGTGTGAATGTTAAGCAATAAGCCCCTTCCGGACATTCCTTTGCTTAAATTGTGGTAGCCTCTGTGGTGTCTCTCTCCTGGTAAGCTCGGTGTTGTTTCAAACCTTCTGCTTGCTTGCTAAACCTAGCTTATCTGGCATTCCATTCCGCCAGTTTGGCAGTTACTTGTCCATCACAAGTAACTAAGCCTGAGCCCGTGCAAATCAAACTCGAATCAACCAATCAAAGTCTTTGTAACTGTGTCATATTGTTTTTATCCAATCCTGTGTGCACAAGTTTGTATCAAACTTGAATCAACCAAAGTCTTTGTAACTGCGTCATATAGTTTTTATCCAATCCTGCGTGCACAAGTTTGTATCAAACTCGAATCAACCAATCAAAGTCTTTGTAACTGTGTCATATAGTTTTTATCCAATCCTGTGTGCACAAGTTTGTAAAGCCGCCCCACCCCTTCAGAATTATGTATAAAAGGTGAGTGTTAGCCTGGTTCGGGTCTCTCGTCCCTGAAGCTGCTGCAGCTTCAAACGTGAGCCCAGACTCGAGCCTGAATAAAGACCCTCATGTGTTTGCATCGGAGCTGGCTCCTTGGTGGTCTCTCGGATTTTGAATTTTGGGTTTAACAATCTTTGATTTTATGTAGGCAAAAATGGTCCTTTCTTATACTGGGTCAGTTGTGGGCACAAAGTTGATAGTAGATATTATTGAAGTTATCAATGAATAAATAAACTACTCTACTAAACATGTACTAACCTTCAGCCAGTATGATCACTGAACATATTTCACACTTTTCTCCTCTTTTGCCTAGTTTGTGCATGGTATACTTACACATGTAATCATAATATCCATGCTTGTTAAATTCATACCAATACCTGACACCTGATCTTAAATGTTGTCATCATTCTCCAAGTCTCTCCTTATATCCCAAATTAGATACTTTTCTTCTTTGAATTTTTGAAGGTTTATTGTTTCATTTTATGGTATTTATATTCACTCATCTTTGGTATTCAAAGATTTTTTTTTCAAGAATTGCACATTTGTTGAGTTCAAAGCTTATAAAATTAAGTAATATCTGTGTATGCACTGCACATGGCAGATACTTAATAACTATTGACCATAATACTAGAAAAATATATTTTAAATCTTACAATAAAGAAAATGTATTGATCAATGTGTCATATACACGTATGCACATTGTAATATGTAATTACAACATAAATGTACATGATCTCTTAAAAAGTCATCTGATAAATCTGAGTAGATTTCATTTGTTGGATTTAGGTTTTTCAGTGCTATAATGTACCTCATATCCTTACTTTCATACTGGTTAGTTCTTGACTTAGAATTCAAAAATACTCACAAATTCATAGAAAGTTAGATTTGGAAGGATACTTGACATAATATATTTCAATCTCTTATTTTACATATGAAGAAATTAAGGGTCAGTGAACTAGAATACTTTGCAGAAGTAAAATGAAGTCAGTTCAATCAAACAGGCAACTTTTTAAAAAGAGATCAGGAGTCCCACGATGTTACCTAGGCTGGACTCAAATTCCTGGGCTCAAGTCACCCACCCTGTCAGCTTACTAAGTAGCTGGGACCACAGTTGCATGCCATTATGCCTGACTGAGAGTGACTTTTTCTACTAAGCTTTTGAGATGATATCACACAATGGAGATCCAAAATGTGTCACTCAGATATGTCTGTTTGAAATATCTGAGACAGGAAGCTGTATCTGCCATTTAGAAGAGCAAACATCATTTCAGAAAATTACATTTTGATTTGATGAGACACGTTAAAACTCAGGAGTAATTTTATGTTGTTATGAGTTTTCTAAAGATATGCGTAGTTAAGTTGGGGCCAATGGAATATTCACATAACTCAAGATGTCTCACCTTTTCATTTATTCATTTTTTATTCAGTATTAATAATGTATCTAACATGGTCAGGTATACTATGCCTTGTTCCAAATAAAGATGATATTGTTATGTTACTTTTTTTCCCTCCTTCTAGGAATTTACAATATCATAGGAGACAAACCTGAGCACAACTAACTAATCTTTTGATAAATTTTATAATAAAAGTAAGCCTGAAATGCTGTAAGAATTCAATCTGGAAAGGATTAAATAATAAAAACTTACACCTATATAAAAGGATTGAACATCAGACTTTTAAAAATCTTTAACTATTACTTTTGTGTTTGATTTTTTTCTGATATTAGATTTAGGGTCCCTAATCTTAGATTGTGGTCCTGTCACTAAATATATAATAAGGCAATTAATGTCAATAATAATTAATATCAATTAAGTTAATTGACATTAACTTGACTTCAAAAAAATTACAGAAGCATTATTTTGATTTGTTTAGACCTAATTGCTGCTGGCAGATCAGAAAAGTAGCTATTCAAATTCAATTTCCTCAAAATCTTAAATGTTAAACACTCATATATCTTAATTTACATTTTTCTTTCCTCTTTCCTTACTGATCAGGCGTTCCAAGCATATAAATTCATCCAAAAAAATCTCAATTCATATTATTTTATATTATATTCATTTCATAATATAAATTTTAATATTCATTAGAAACAGTTTTGTTTATGTATTATATGACATATAAGCTATACACCAACCATAACACATGATATACAGACTCTCAAATGACCCTTACAAAAGCACTATTATTATCCCCATTCTAATAAGCACTAGCCCAAAGTAGGCTACACACCCAAACATCTCCAATTCCAAAAGAGAAACCAGAAAGTGTAGGACAAGGCATATTAGTAAATCAATATTAACAGAGGTAATAATTGGTTCAAGGATATATTGTAGAGCTCTGAAAGGAAGTTAAAAAACTTGCACTGTATTCTGTAGGTATTTGAAGCATCAATAAAGAGCTCTGTTACTCTAGATTGCATGGGGAGTAGTAGGTGTGAGAGTAATGACTAGAAGCACAAGCCAAATAGATCATTGTTGCAGTATTATACATTACAAATGATAAGGGTATCAAGAAGGGTAGTGGTAATAGAACAGAAAGGTAGGTGTGTTTCTGAGAAATATTAAGAAAATACAACTGGTGGGTCTGGTGATTGATGAAATGTAGAATGGGAAAAATGACAGCCTGGAATAATTCCCAAGTACCTTGATTGGTAGAATATGAATGGGTGTCATAATCTAGTTAACACAGTATGAAAAGTACTTTTTGGAAAGAAGATTATTGTTTCAGACATAAACATTTTGAATTTTCAGAAGTGTTAAGACATTTATGAAAACGTCTCAGATAGTAGCTGAATATCTAAGTCTTTGTCAAGTCGAAAATATTGATACGTATATAGGTAAATTGGCATATAGAAAGTAAAGTTTGACCTGAATAAAGTTATTAAGGGAGAATTTACAGAAGAGATAAGAAGAATGCTGAAGCTAAATATAAGACTTTTTACATTTAATGTGTGAGCACTCATTTATCTTTTTTCATATATGAACTTCAGTTATTATTTTCCCCCTATCATTGGTGCTTTTTTTTTCCCTATACAATGCTTTATTTTTCATCATGGTACTTATTTCTACATGATATGATGTCTATGATTACTTTGTTTATCAAAATTTTCATTAGTAAGCTCCATAATAGAAGATAATTTGAGATTTTTCCTATTCTATCCACAGTATGTTGGGTAACACTGAAGTGAAAAAAAAAATTCAAACACCAGAATCTCAATGACATCTAAACACACAGACTCCAAGAACTTCACAACAGTGGAAGAGAAGCCTGGAAGGTCAACAATTGCTTTGTATCACCTACCTCCCATTAGCCAGAGCCAGTCACATGCTTCCAATCTAACTGCAAGAGCACTAAAGATTGCAGTTGTCTTCCATGCACCTGCAAAGAGAAGAGTGTTGTGAATCACAAGCATTTTCTCTGTCCCAGTCCCTGCTCCATCACCAACACCTAGAATAGTGTTTGGAACCTAGTAGTTGCTAGCTAATATCTATTAAATAAATATGTCAAAGTTCATTATTTAGAAAGACGGGGGAAACAACCTCTGTGACTTTTAAAATTTTACATTCCTTATGACTTCATTTCATGAAATTTAGCAAATATTAACAGGAAGTATTTTAGCACAAGTGTAATTGAATCATAGCCCAATGCTATTATGCATTTATCTTTGAGGTATTATGAAACACAAGAATGAACTTAATATTATCTATGTGTATGGAAATTTTATGCTATTTAA
The DNA here is from genome assembly GCA_027257055.1 of Cephalopachus bancanus. NCBI lineage: Eukaryota > Metazoa > Chordata > Mammalia > Primates > Tarsiidae > Cephalopachus > Cephalopachus bancanus. The sequence goes on along the minus strand of JAPVLO010000030.1, from coordinate 638,712 downwards.
AAATTCCAAGAGTTTTGGTAAAAGCAAGAAACAAACAAACAGAACTAATGTTTTTAATTATATGTTTTATCCCAATGTTTTTAATTATATGTTTTATCCCAATGTTGCTTATTGATGTCCTGGAACCAACTGCATATCACCATCTTCTAATATTAGGATAGAACTATCGTTGTCATTGTGTATAAGGGCAGGTCAGTGGACACCTCACTCTGGTGGAGACTAGCCAGAAACCCAGCACAGCCTGAACTCACTTACCCAGACATAACTCTGAAATCTCTAGTTTCTTACCATACCATCTGGAAAGCATTTACATGCTCCTTCTTCATTTCTGTACTCCAGGTCTGATTTTTCTCTCTTGTCACAGAATCTTTGTACATGCCATTTCCTGTCAGAAAACTTCTCTTCTCCAAATTAACTATTGCTTACTCCTCAGGGGAAACATTTCTAAGCAGCTTGATTCTGTCAATTTCTCCCATTTATTGATATACCTCTGCTTCATAGCACTTATAACCATTAAAAAATTTCAACTGATTTTTACAATTGACGTAGGGGACAGAAGAAAATTTTCCTTTGCCCTCTGAAGGTTTACTGAAAATGAACCGGCAAAATTGGAGAGAAGGCATGCCAAAATTTTATTTTAATGCGCATAGGATGAGAGAATCTCTCCTGATTACTCAATGCAGTAGTTTATATATTCTTTTTCATGGGGGCAGGGGAGACAGGGAACTAGAGAATTCCTTTGAGAGGTCAGTAAATCATTAAAGGAAAAGAATGAATACTAGAGGCGAGAGGCAGACCTTACAGGAAGGTGACAGGTGGAGCTGCACAGGAACAAAGACTGCTGTATTATGCGGATAAAGCCACCAGGGTAATTTCCTGGAGCTCCCCTCAGAAGAATAGATGAAGTCTGTCTGGGCTTGGCAGTGACTCTCAGTTCTTTCTCTTTTTCCAGTGGTTGATCTTTGCTGATTATTGGTTATTTGATTAGCTCTCCAGAGAGGGGGAAACTAAGACTATTGTTTTTTTCTTTTATGAAGGAAGGAAGTCTTTTCTGGTCAGATAAGGGAATTTCACAGTGTCCTTCCCTGGGATTATGCTGGAAAGGGAAATCAAGACAAGGTGAAAGAACCTTGATTTTGAGGCAGTTTCTAAGCCCTCAGCATATCCAAGCACCAGTCTTTAGGGTATCTCTTTCTGAACCTCAACACTGATCCATATCTATCTGCCCTACTCACTTCTAAACACCAAAAAGCTAGAGAGCCACCAGTTTTTTCTCTCTCATCATTAGATTCTTCCATGCAGTGTCTGCTAGAAATTAAATGATAGTATTCAATAAATATTTTTGAATTAATGTATTTATTTTGCTTTCAAGACATCATGCTTTATGCCAGTATGCATGAGTATAGTGAAAATAACAACAAAACTTACATCTATAAAACGAGCAAAAACCCTGGTAGCTAGCCAAGGGCTTCCTGTCCATTTTGCACATTGTTCTCTGACACTTTTTAGCATAGTAGAGAACATGGCTGGGAAGGTTGTTATTATTTTACCTACTAAAAATGCTAACCTTTTGCACAAGATGAAAAGATGAAATGTAGATCTGTTTACATTTGGTAAAGCAAGCATAGCTAAAATCTGGTAAATATTATTGAACTGAATACATATCAAAGATATTTCCTGAAACTTTTTTCTCCAGGACCTTTTTGTTTGTTCCAGAAAGGTTACATAAATCTTTTCTAAAAGTCCTTCATTGGTGTAAGTTTAATATAAGCAACCATATTATAAGGCACAGAAGTCCTATAACTGATAGAATGAATTGCAAACCAGGTCAGTTTTAATGGGGTAAGGATAGGATGGAGAAGGGATGGTTAATCTATCATTGAATTTTAACTAATTGATTTCATAAGTCCCAATTACATACTATGTAACACTAATACTCTAAGACAGTTCTCATTTTGATAGTTTTTAAGTTATTATAAAGAAGCCTGAGTTTTAGCAGCAGCCTGCCAATTAGTTCTTGTGAAAACCATTGGGAAAGCTCAGACTTTGCCTAATAGAACTATGAAAAAAATGACAATAGGCAATCTATGAAAAATATTGAGGTGGGTAAACATTAGCTACTTTGAAAAACTAATCAAAGTAAAAACAGATTATGAATTAAAATTTTAAAATATTAAAATTATTTTTTCCAGGAGCATCTATCATTCAGGGCAACTTGAATCTATTGTTCTGGGGTGAGAGGGTATTCATTTGGCTACTACTCCTAGGCAGAGGCATATTTGGGGGTGAAGGTAGAGGATAAAGGTGATTGAGAAACAAAAATGTATCTGAGGACTATCACATAAATTAATAAGCTTTCTGTGTTCTAAAAGTTGAGTTATATTTGATAACTTTGCGTCTCTTTTTTGAATACTCTTTGCTGTGAAATGAATTTAGTTTTAATCAAAAACTAATTGTTAAATATGTTAAATAAACATTGTAAAAGGTTATTGTTTTGGACTAAGTTTCTGCACTAGGCCCCAACAGACCAGACTAAAAATCAAAATGGACTCACCTGTCAATATAAAATAATCAAAACACTCAGAATCTAATTTAAAGAGACTTATTCCAATGCAGAGTGTGAGTGGCCATCTGGGGAGAAAAGCTATACCAAAGAATGTTGATCAGCTCTCCCAGTGGGTAAGGAAAATGAGGACAGTTTATATAGGCAAAAGGAAGGTACTGAACAGAATTGCAATATTTTCCATACAAAGACTAACATACAAATATAAGATTTCATTGGCTGCTATTGATTACATTCTAGAAGGGTTACTTAACATTCTACTGTAGAGAAGTAATAGTCACAAGAATCTCTACTTCTATGTCATTTAGTGTAGGCTTGAATAAAGAACAAGAAGTCTGGACAATGTATACTATCTCAACACAAAGATAAGAAAGCAAAAATTATGAACCAGAGAAGAAAAACAGTTGTGATATGTGAGTAAGTTTTCGGGGTTTAACTTTTCCCTTTGGCACAATAAATTTGGAAGGTCCTGAAATTTTGTTTTATTTTTATATTTTCCCCTCCTCTTTAAAGTCTTCTAGGAAAAGCATATACTCAAGTTGTGTGTTTGATAAAATCTCATGTTGCTAGGAAGGCTCATTCCTAAGAAGTCATATCTCATGGATGAGGGAAATATTACAAAGGACCAAGGCCAAATTATAAAGCAACAGAAAGTAGTCCTTGAGTCTGATTCAGACTATATAGCTACCTCTTCAATCAAAGCAATTCTCTGAGAAATCATTATTTTAATTTTTTTCCGTTGTACATTGACTCAATTGCATACAAATGCCTTAAGAGCACTACAGAAAAAGGCAGGACAAAACAGAAACCGTGATTATGATTTCTAGAATAAGCAACAACTTTGGTCACAAAGTTTCCTAAGAAATCATCTACTTAGCCAGTTGCTTAGAGGTTTTAGATCTGAAAGTTCATTTGCGTTTTTATATTAGCCATGAATTTTATGATGTTCTTTGATTTTCTGGGATTATAAACACATCATTTATTTTTTTATGATAGCACAAGTTCCCGTTGGGCTGCAATGGGTATCCAAAGTCATATGGTTTTGTAATATAGCCTAGCTATTATTTAATAATGAGCTATCCAGAAAGAAGATTCAAAATGGAGCAGCAGACCAGATTTGCTCTCATCAAGCAAGGCAGAGAGTAAGGACACCAAACCAATGATAAATGGAGAGACACCCTGAACAATTTTGCATGGGCAAAGCACCCTCCATCCAGCAAAAGTCTCTTTGAATACAGAGACCAGAAAACAACAACAGACGTGGGAATCCAGGTACCCCATTCTCTGCAGAGAGAAGAGAACACTGCTACATTGTTGGTGGGAATGTAAACTAGTCCAACCTCTGTGGAAAACAATGTGGTGATTTCTCAAAGAACTAAAAATGAAGTTTCCATATGATCCAGTAATCCCTTTCCTGGGAATATACCCAGAGGATCATAAATCATACTACAAAAAAGACACCTGCACATGCACATTTATTGTAGCACTATTCACAATAACAAAAACATGGAATAAACCCTACTGCCCATCAAAAGTGGATTGGATAAAGAAAATGTGGTATATATACATGGGAGAATATTACACAGCCATAAAGAAGAACAAAATCATGGATTTTTCAGCATATTAGATGGAGTTGGAGATCATCATACTAAGTGAACTATCACAGAAACAAAGACTCGAACACCACATGTTCTCACTCATAAATAGGCCTTGAAAGTTAGTCACATTAGTGCAAGGGAGGAATCAGCAGTCACTGGACACTGCTAGGGGAGGGAGGGAGGGAGGAGAGTAGAAGACATGTGACAACATGAAGAGTACATTACCAAGGGGAGTGAGGGCTAGTTAGAAGCCCAAACTTTACCTGCATTCAGCCTACTTATGTATAGTTAATCCTCGCTTGTACCTCATATACCCAAAATAAAATGATGTCAGAGAACAAGACTATCTGTGCCATGTTTATGTCTGAAATGACAGTCTTGTTGACAATAAATACCCATCCCGGGTGGCCTTTACCTTGTTGGAGAAGGTACTAGATGAATTCTTCAAGCAAACCAACAGGATAGACTGGCCTATAGGATCCCCTACTACAATCAATTATACAGCCCTGGATGGTCACCTTAGTAGATACCAGAGCCCATGAGAAACTGACCCCATGACTAAAGTACAGGCCGAACTAGATGAGACAAAATCATTCTGCACAACACCATGGAATCTTTGTTGGAGCAAGGTGAGAAGCTAGATGACTTGGTGTCCAAATCCGAGGTGCTGGGGGCGCAGTCGAAAGCCTTCTATAAAACTGCCCGGAAACAAAACTCGTGCTGTGCAATCATGTGACGTGGCCCATAGAGGCCCAGCGCTGGAATGTCATCGTCATTCACATCAGAACCACAGTCCCTGGAAAAGAAGAGACAGCCATAGACAAGGACCCGGAGTGGGGGCAGACAGCCATTTTTATTTTTGGAGTTCTCAGGAGGAACCACTGAGAGTGGTGGAAGGGTGGGAAATGTTCACATTCATATGTCTTATAGTAATTTTTGGAAATAATCTGAGGGCCAGAGGTGTACTTCTGGGCAAATGAAAAAAAAAAAAAAATTAGATACTCATGTGTTGATCGGGGCTTCTACATGTCAATTAATATCTTTAATATCCAGTTGTGACAAAAAGTTGGAAGCTAAAAGATCATACCAATGGAACACAGAATGTATCCAATAATGTTGTAAATGAGAAAAATGTGTAGGTTTGAAAAGATATGAATTATTTAACCCTGTGGCCAGGCATAACCCAAAGAACACCATGCCAACCATGCTAGGATTATCATCTTCTGAATCCAAGCATCTGTGACTTTTAATTGTGTGGCATAGGTGTTAGTAAGGAACACCTGATAAGGTCCAACTTTGAGGAGAGTTCTTTAAAAATGTTTCCAATAGACAAAAATCTAGTTGAAGTTCATGACTCTTGAAATTTGTATCCCTGGGAGAACTCACTGGGAAAAGATTATTTTACCAATATATAATTATTAGTTAGTAGTTTCATAAGGCCATTTAATAGCTGGATATGTCTCCCTTTATTATTAAAGATGTATAGTTTTCAGGAGATAATCTTATAAGTTTACCTGTTATGATTTTGAATGGTAATAATTGGTATTTACCAAAAGGGGTTAACCTTAGATTAAGCAGAACCAGTGGAATAACTTTTGGCCAAGAAATTTTAAAAACCTCATTTAATTTTGCTAATTGAATTTCAATTATTTCGTTGGCACATTCCACTAATCCAGATGACTGAGAATACTAAGCACAATGGACATGCTGAAAAGTGGGTCAAATTTTACATCATGATTGAATTATTTGTTCAAAGAAGTGAGTGGCCCTATTGCTTCCCAGTTTGGAAAACAGAATTTTTTTTCTAAGAGAATTAATTCACCACTAAGGCCATTGCTCTTTTATATGGAAATGATTCTACCAGTGAGAAACAACATGCACATCATTACCTTAGAAGGTCTTTGGATATTTGTCAAAGTGGCAACTGTATGAAGTCAAACTGCTATACCTTGAAAGGGGCCTCAGGTAAAGGAAAATGCCCATGGGAGCCTTGTTTTCCTGGGAGCCTTATTTTTGCATGAATATGGAAATGGTTGTATACCTTTGCTATAAACAGAGGTTTCTAAAAATATTGTTTTCTCCATGCAACCATTTTGTCAGGCCTCCAATGATATAGGTCATGTACACAGGTTAAAAATGATAACTATAATTCAGCAAGATGTATACAGGCAAATCATTTTGGCCCATACCATGCCTCATCTTTGAGGAAGATTATTTCTTCTTCTGTTTCTAACATTCTGGTTTTTTTTTTTTTTAATTTTTGAGTTGGAGTCTCACTTTGTCACCCAGACTGAAGTGCAGTGGCACGCTCCTGGCCAATGCAGTCTCAACCTGCTGGAATCCGGCAATCCTTCTACCTCAGCCTTCCAAGTAGCCAGAACCACAGGCATGTGCTACCATGCCCGGCTAATTTTTTATTTATTGTAGAGATGAGATCTCACCAAGTTGCCTGTGTGGGTCTTGAACCCACAGGCTCAGACAATCCACTTGCCTCAGCCTCCCAAAGTGCTAGGATTACAGGCTGAGCCACTGAGCCCAACCTATTCTGTTCTAATATTAGAGTTCTGGATTGAATTTATTTTGTACCAAATTTAGGTATTTTTTAAAAGTTTAACATACTGTTTTTGTTGTTGCTGTTGTAATTATTTAGATACATGCATTTAGAGTAGTTCTTTTTCTCTACCTTACCTTTCTACCTAGCTAATTTTTTTTTTCTTCTGTGGTATCTGATTTGAAAAACCCGGTTTGGAATTTTAATTATGACCACTGACTTCAGTAACAATTGTGAAATCAGGTGTCCATTTTTTACAGATTGACCAAAAGAAGTTAAAAGTACTCTCTGCTTTCATAGCATTCCTAAATTATGAGATACCCCAAAAGCATACCTACTGTTTGCATAAATATTATCAGTCACTCCTTTTGCCAAGTGATAAGCCCTGATTACTGTTAGGGTATGGATAGGGTGAGGGTGGAGGCATGGATAGAGAGGTGAGAGATCCGAATAATGCAAAGAATTGCAACACACAAAGAGGTGAAAGAAGAAAAGATTTATTTAAGAAAAGCTCACTTAGCTGGGCTCAGTGGCTCAGCCTGTAATACCGCACCTTTGGGAGGCTGAGGTGAGTGGATTGCCTGAGCCTGTGGGTTCGAGACCTGCCTGGACAGCGAGACCTCATCTCTACAACAAATCAAAAAATCAGCCAGGCGTGGTAGCGCATGCCTGTAATTCAGGCTACTTGGAAGGCTGAGGTGGAAGGATAGCAGGAGCCCAGCAGGCGAGGCTGCGGTGGCCGGGAGCAGCCACTGCACTCCAGTCTGGGTGACCGAGTGAGACTCCAACTCAAAAAAAAAAAAAAAAGAAAAGGAAAGGAAAAAAAAGCTCACTCCCTACAGACAGGAAGTGGACCTACAATCTAGTTGAGTGTGGCCCCATAGATCCCCCAAGCCCTGGCTTAAATCCTTTCCCTTGGAGATGTTGCAATCAGGTAGATGTGACTGTTGTGACTTCTTTATTGATCACCTGTGAATGTCTTGGAGAACCTGTGACGCAGAGACCTATTAATGTCTGTCCATGTTATCATAGCCTCTAGAGAAGGGTGTGACAAGGATTCTAGTGCTCCTGTACCTTCCCAAGAGAGATATTCCTTAGCACTAATGGAGGGTGCATTTCCCATTATCTCCTATGCATTCCCAGTGGGTAGATTTGGGGGATCCTTGACTTCCCTATAGAGAGCACCCAATCTACTGGAAGTTTGAACCCCCACCGGCTCCTTCTCTGAGTCGTCATAACTTTGTAATTACAAGTTTTGGGACTTCTACAATCCTTGCCCAATGCCTGATGTCTTAGGCCTTGTAAATTCTCTTTTCTCTAGGCAAGCTTGATTGCCACTATGAGATAGCTCTGGCATCAGAAAGTGTATGTTTCTGAAAAGACAAAGTCGGCAAAGTTAGTCTTTATTTAAAGTATGCATTTCTCCAAAACATAGCTTCTACTTTCGCATTATTGTATTAGGTTTTAAGAACAAGACGACAAATGGCTTCTCATTCTCGGTCTGTCCTTTCAATTACTACAATTCATTCTTTTTTTTTTTTTAGTTGGAGTCTCACTCTGTCACCCAGACTGGAGTGCAGTGGCTGCTCCCGGCCACTGCAGCCTCGACCTGCTGGGCTCTGGCAATCCTTCCGCCTCAGCCTTCCAAGTAGCCAGAATTACAGGCATGCGCTACCATGCCCGGCTGATGTTTTGATTTATTGTAGAGATGAGGTCTCGCCAAGTTGCCCAGGAGGGTCTCGAACCCTCGGGCTCAGGCAATCCACTCACCTCAGCCTCCCAAAGCGCAGGATTACAGGCTGAGCCACCTAGCCCGGCACTATAATTAATTCTATCTGTTGAGCTGAGGTGGTTTCTGGAAGGTAACACACTTTCTATTTTTTGTTGTTGTGTTAAAGTTACTATTGAATAAACTAAATTATAAGTCCCAAATTAATCCTCTAAGTAAGATCTATCTGTGACTCAATCAACATATGCATTAGTAAGGGAAGTCTCTTGCTCCTCTCAGGACAGAGTAGTTGATCAGTTAAGCCTATGTAATTGTTCAGTGAAAGCTGAAGAGTTGTAATATGTAGGTTATTATCCATACAGAGGGTGATATGAGAAGCTGAAAGAAGAAAAACTTCATATGAAGCTAGTTTACAGACTAATGCTGAATCTGGTGCAAGATTCTCCATTTGTCAGTTTTAAATTTTCTCTTTCTCAGTCTAGACTATCAATCCTTTTCAATAATCTGTTTCATTGTCCTAAGTAACACTGCATTTGCATTTTTAGAGAAAGGATTCTTAGATAAAACAAGATTAGGAATTTTATTTAAAAACACAAAATTAAGGTATCAAACTTGACTATTATGCCATCATTTTCTAAAACCAAGAACAAATTTCGTAAATAAATATTCAGTTAAAACAGCCAGGAAAACACTTTAATCAAATGTATGACGTGTGAAAGGGTAAACTGAGGTGAAATGGGGCAGTGCCTGTACCACAGGAATAAAGCAACATTGCAACCAAGTAAGAAGCAGAAGGAAATAAAGTTTATTATTCACTTTTCACAAACTGGAAAGAAAGCCAACACTCAGAGGCAAGTGTAGCATCGTAGGGCCAAGAACTGGATATATTTAAGGGTCTTTGGGGCAAGGGGAGTTTGGGCCTGGAGGGGTCTGGGCCAAAAGGAATATCCAGGGCTGCAGTCTTTGATGTTAATTGTAGCCAGACATTAACATCTCATGACCTTGGGTGGTGGGCTAGATGGGAGGAGACAAGTCAAGGGGTTTTTCCTACAGGAGATCTATCAGATGTTTCCAATCTACAAGCTCCTTAGCAACAAGGTGGTCTTATTATCATTTCTATGGCTTCAGCTGGCTGAGGGGTGATCTTTGACCTTCCACCTTTGACAAGGAACCTGAAAGTTTCTTAGAGAGTATTATGCTGAACCGTGAATTGAATTGAAAGATTGGGCTGTCCTTGTCTTGCATCTGATGGAGATTTGCAGGGGTGGGGATGGGAAGGGGTGTGTGTGTGTGGGGGGGTGAGATAGGCTGCCAGCTTGGCTTGCAGTAAAATATCTGAATGTTTCCTAAAACCTGCCTATTGGAAATTTATCTATCTATGTCTAACCTATGCTAGATTCAAAGCATGTCAGTCTAAGCAAAAATGAAAAATGGCTATGCGGAGGCAAAATGGGAATTAAGTTTATTCTAAGTTTCTCAGGGTCCCTCCTTTCAACATGAATTTGAAACAACAGGTAGACACTCTTACAGATGAAAATTTCCATAAATACGTTAATTTCTTAATTCGATTTCAGGCTTCAAGGTGGAGCCCTTTAAGGATTACGACCAAAAGAGCATGTGGTCTTTGAAATAGACAGAAAAAGAACTATTAATCATTTATTGTAAGTACCTGTCAGTCATCATTAAAAATGTATTTATTTTGTACCCTAAGGACATTTTATATAACATAAGGTAAAGTATTTTCTGGTACCCTCCCCCAAAGCCAAAAAGATTAGATGACAATGCAAAAGAGAGCAGACCTTTAGACCTACGAAGAATCTGCTTATGACAAGCAGTAAGAGCTTTAAAAGAAAGCAGAAGACACCAAAAAGGGATGAATGAAGACTTTATTCTGAGTTCTTTAAGGGGTTGGAGTCATTGGAAACCTTCCCTAGATCTCTTTTATCTGATATTACAGATGGCAAAAATGAAAGAGAAATAAACAGGATCAAATAGAAAAATGAAATTTAGTAAAAAAAAAAAAGAAAGAAATTCCAAAATGATCCCCAAAGAGAAAAAGTGTAAAGGCCTTTTAAAAGTATACATATATGTTGGATGTTAAGTTAACTTTTTTAAAAAAAAATTATTTTAAAGATGTGGGGTACAATCCAGGGTGAGGAATACAAATGTTCATTATGAAGGTCCCCTTGTTGATGAGGTGCGCTCCTCCTCCCCTGGCAGTTTTCCACCACTGCCAATCCCTTTCTTATAGTATTATGATAATTGTTCAAGGTCCGCTTATGAGTGAGAACATGTAGTACTCAGTTCTTTGTTTCTGTGATAAATCACTCAGTGTTATAGACTCTAAGCCCATTGAAGCTGATTTTTTAATTATAGAGTGCCAAAGAAATTATTTCATATCTTATTACTAGGTTTTAGCTGGGATTAAAAAGCTGCTGTATTTCTGGCTTTCAAACTTTTTTTTTAAACCAAGGTGTCTTCCAAGTGCCTTAGGCAAAAACAAATATCAAACCAGAATATCAAACCAGAAAAGTGATCATTCTTAAGGCAAGCCATAACATTTTTTTTTTTTTTTTTTGAGTTGGAGTCTCACTCCGTCGCCCAGACTGGAGTGCAGTGGCTGCTCCCGGTGGGCTCTGGTGATCCTTCCGCCTCAGCCTTCCAAGTAGCCGGAATTACAGGCACGCACTACCACGCCAGGCTGATTTTTTGATTTATTGTAGAGATGAGGTCTTGCTGCCCAGGCGGGTCTTGAACCTGCGGGTTCAGGCAATCCATTCACCCCAGCCTCCCAAAGGCGCGGGATTACAGGCTGAGCCACCGAGCCCGGCTAAGCCATAACATTTTACATCCCTTTTGGTTTAGCCTTTCCATTAGTTGTTTAGCATGAGAGACCCCTACAATCTTTCTTTATTTTCTACAGTGCACTTAGTTTCAGGAGTAAATCAACCCTAAAATCCTCTTTAAAGCCCAGATGGTAATTTTCTAGGTTTTTACATATATAAAGGGAGACTCCAAAAAACTCTAAAACTTATTTATTTTAAAAATTGTGTATTTATTCTTATATGTTTACACTTCAGTCACCTTTAAAGTACTCTTAGTTTGATGCAGTACACCTATCGAGATGCTATTTTCACTGCTCAAAACAGTTTTTGAACTTGTCATTTTTAATGCCTTTTAATGTTTCTGACATTTTTTGTTTCACCTCTTCCACATCAGCAAAACATTTCCCTTTGAGGAGTTTTTTATCCAGGGAAACAAACAAACAAACAAACAAACAAAATTCACTCAGGTAAAACAAACAAAAAAACTTAACTGCCCTCCACAAAATAATTCCAGGTATTTTTGGGGGGATGTGTGGGAAGGTGTCTCCCCTTGTAAGCAAGAGGAATCCCTGGAGAGGATATAGAGAAGAAAATCCCACAAGCCTTAAAAAGTTTCTCTCTGAAATAGACTTAAGATAGCAAAAGACAACAAAAGTTCCATAGGGATGGAACCCTATAAGAAAACTCCCTTAAGAGCTTGACAGTTTCAGAATGAAGTGTGCTGTTAAAAATCTTATATATCTCAGATTCCTTGTCTTTTCAGACTGGCCACCTGATAAAACCCTGAATATTCACACCCTCTGGATGGTGGAGACTATGAAAGAGTTACTCCCTATGGTCACAAAGTCAACCTTGTTAGGGTCCTCCGAGTAATGCTCAGCTGCTTTCCCTTGATACCGATACATCAAAGGGGCAGGGAACTGGTAGAAGGAAGTTTATTTCTGAGTTCAAATCCAGGGAGCAGAGTCAGACTTGAGGTCTTTCTGAAATGGTTCTGCTCACCCTTCAGTTCTTTTATTTTTTCTGAGTTTGAGTCTTACTCTGTTGCCCAGGCTGGAGTGCAGTGACACACTCACTGCCACCCCAGCGTCGACCTGCTGGGCTTAGCCTTCTGCCTCAGTCTTCCAAGCAGCTGGAACTACAGGCGTGCGCTATCAGGCCCTGCTAATTTTTTGTTCTATTGTAGAGAGGAGGTATTGCCAAATTGTCTGGACTGGTCTTGAACCTGCAGGCTCAGGCAATCCACTTGCCGCGGCCTCCCAAAGTGCTGGGACTACAGGTTGAGCCACTGAACCCAGCCTCACCCTTTAGGCTTTTACAGTTCACTTTTATAAGTCCAGAGTTGTTGGTACCTATACATTAGCCACGTGACCAGGAGAGCATTTTATAGAATTTGAGTTTCAGCTGCATTTATTGATAGTGGCATTTTTCGATACAGACTTCCTCGTGCCAGGTATCAGAGGTATCTCATAGCTTTTATCAGTAGTGCCCAGCAGAAGCATTAATCATGCTTGCCATAGAGTAAAGGGAGTTTATAAGGCACAAAACATTATGCATTATGCAAAAATTATACAAATCACAAGACTTACGATTGATTACATTGATACTATATTATTCAAACCTATGACTACTAAGAAAAAGGAATAAATGGGGATTTACATCTTTCAGTTTGTTGGGCATAGCCTACAGGGAAGTCAAGGACTCCCTTGAAGCTACTTACTGGGAATGCATAGGAGGTGAGGAGAAGTACACCTTTTATAGGCTCTTAGGAATGCACAGAAGCACTTGAACCCTTGCCATGCCCTTTTCTCAGGGCTGTGGCAATACGGAAAGACATTAGCAGGCCTCTGTACCAACTTCTTAAGTGCATAAAATTGGCCAAAAGGGAAATCTCATCCTATGGTAGTCCTCTTTATGATAGACAAACACAGAAAGACAAAGACAAAGGAAAACAAATTTCTGAGAGAAAAAGGGATCAATCAATATGAATATTCATACCACAACATACTAAAGTATACTACAGCCTCTACAACCCAAGACTTGTCACATAAATCCTTTTTTCCCCCATTAATCAAAACCTTTCAGATAAGACAAACGGTGATTTTTACTATCCACTCACCAAAGTACACACAGGACAAGAAGCCAAGAGCCAGGTTGATAAGAAATTTTTACCTGTTTGTTGGCAAGACAAGTTTCTGAGTTGTTTGTTTTTTTTCTCCCATGACTTCTAGTCACATACATATAAATAAATAAAAATCTTATAGCTTTTACTTCAGAACCCTAGTCATTAGCTAGGAAAACAAACGCATCAGTTTACAAAACACTGGCTGGATTCAACGAGTGGGTCCTACCTCAACACCAGTAGAAAAACAGCAACAGGTTTAAAACAGGCAGAAGACAAAAATCGAGAAAGAGACTTCAGGAGATTCTATAGTTAAACTCTATAGTTACAGGTTGACTTTTGAGCCTTTAATATTTTTGTAATTTGTATTTTGTAATTCGTCCATCAGTTTAAACATGTGCAAAAAGAGCAGCTCATAAAATGTAGCTAGCTGGAGTACTAGAAAATCAGACATGCCCCGAACTTTCCCATTTACACAAAGAGTGGCAAGAAGAGGTGCCAGAGAACCAACAAGCATACCCAAAGTAGGTTGTTCTCCCTGACTTTTTTTTACTCAAACAGGACTAATTTGGGGGAGAAAAGGCAATGGACAAGACCCTTTAGAATGCACCTTCACAGTCAAAGTTAGGATCCACAAACAACAAGTTTCCTAGGAAAAGACCAGCTCAAAATAAACCAATAGGACCACTAGCTAAAATGATGGGGAGTAGGGGAGGAGGTTCTAGGGATTAGTTGGACTTACCAAGTCTACCTAAGAAGAATCTTGATGTTGGTAGGCTTTAATAGGCCTTGGGTCTGGGTTTGGGTCGCTCCTTTGGGTGCCTTGAGTCTTCTCTGAGGCCCTGTGTCTTGAGAGTTAATTTTGAGATGAAAGATGCCACACACTGCAATAAAATATTTAAGATGGTTTATTCTGACCCAAGTATCTGCGACCTTAGGTCCATGACATCTGTCCCCAGAGGACATGAGAATGTGTGCCCATCATGGTTGAATTTAACTTGATTACATACATTTTAGAAGGATAGAAATTACTGAAAATGATAAATCAATATTTGTGGGATTTACATTGCTTCAGTCCAGAAAGGCAGGTTATCTCCAAGTAGGAGTTTCTAGGTTATAGGTGGATTCAAAGATTTCCTTGGGTGGCAACTGGTCAGCAAGAGTTATCTAAGGAATTTTGAAAGCAGTAAAGGAAAGGGTGGCCTGAGGAATGATAAAGGAGGCAAATTTCTTGATATGTAGATTAAGTCTCATAGGTGGTGACAGACTTCAGAGAGACTAGATAAATGTTCTAAAAGATGCAGGGAGCCAGGTGTGGTGGCTCTCGTGCTGTGGCTCAAGCCTGTAATCCCAGCACTTTGGGAGGCGGAGACAAGAGCCCAAGGGTTCAAGACCAGCCTGAGCAACTTGGCGAGACCTCATCTCAACAATAAATCAAAAAATTAGCTGGGAGTGGACGCATGCTTGTGAATCCAGCTACTTGGAAGGCTGAAGTGGAAGGATGGCCTAAGCCTAGCAAGTCAAGGCTGTGGTGGCCATGAGGGTGCCACTGCTCTCCAGCCTGGGCAACAGAGTGAGACTCTGACTCAAAAAAGAAAAAAAAAAAAAAAGATGCATCCCCAAGACAGCATTACAGAGTCATAAAATACTTTGATTTTCCTTCTTTACCTCCTATGTAATGTTATGTCAGAATCAAGTTGGAAAGTAAACATTTATAGGGGTAATCACAAGAAAATAAACCTGTATTCTCAGTCCCCTTAGTTAGAAATTTGAGAAGGCAAAGAAAAAGGTCCTTACCTCAGAGTAAAGTAAAACCACAAATCTGAAAACAGCATAATCTCTAGGTAATTAACAAACAAAACTCATACCTTTAAAAATAGAGCCGCAATTCCACTTCCACTGAGCATGGGTTGGGACGCCTAAATAAAGTCTGAATTGCAGCCAAAGCCAGGGCAAATTGATGCCAGAAAGAAGCCTTTCAGAAACCTCTTCCAGCTTCCATAGGTCAGGTGAGTGGAAGCATCTTCTGCAAGTACAGAAGCTCTGAATGTCAGCAAAGCAGCTAGGATTGCAGGAAGACTTACTCTGAGTCTTTTCATGGGCCAAACTAATAGCATCAAAAGGATCAGAGTTTAATTTAATGCCAGTTTATTCAAGCATACAGTTAGGGCAGCCATGAGGGGCAGGGTGAGGTGGGGCAGCCCACACCAAAGAATGGTGGATGAGGAGGTGGCTGAAGATTGTTTATAAAGGAAAAACAAAGGTGCTGAACAGAATGACATTGTCCTTACAAAGGCTGATGTAAGATGTAAGATTTGTTTGACTGCTATTGATTAGACTCCAATGGAGTAGTTTAATGTTCTATTGTAAAAAGGTAACAGTCACAAGAGTCTCTATTTCCATGTCATTTGGCCTAGGTTTGAATACAGACAATATAACATCTCTACATAAAGGTCAAAAAGCAAATATTATGCACCAGAGAAGAAAAACAGTCATGTTATTTGAGTCAGCTTTCAGACAGTTAACTTTCTCTTTGGCATGATAAATTCAGAATGTTCTGAATATTTTTTTAATCTCATGCTAAAGTTCCAAGTCACAAAACTGAAATAAGTTGTCATCTAAATGAATGTAGAGGTCATGGCTGTTGGCTGGCTAAAGGTATGCTGAAAAATCAGTGGCACGAGAGAGATTGATTAATAGGAAAAGAGGCGTACACATTTTATTTAACACGCTTATTTAACACGTTTTTATTTAACACGTTTATTTAACACGTTTATTATACAGGGGAGCTTTCAGAATGAAGACTCAACTTCCCAATGAGTTACAGAGATTTAAATACATCTCCAGGTTACTGAAAGAATGGGATTTGCACTCTGGTAAAACAGAGCAGGGAAAAAGAGGAATTTTATGGAGAGGTAACAAATGACAGGAGACTGAATAAATAGAGGAAGTAGAGATTAACTTATAAATAGTTCTCTTTGAAAGTTGAATGAAACTGAGAGACCGGCATTATTTGGTAAAATTGTTGGGCCAGGTCTTATTACATTCTTTCTTTCCTTTCCTGGTAACAGGGAGAGAAAGCAGCTTGGGGGAGACTATGGCGGGTAGATCAGAGAGACCTTGAGGCAAAACTCTTCATGTTTTGGGATATAGACTTCTGAGCTCCAACACAGAATCCAAGAAATCAGGAGAGAGGGAAAAAACAGTCAATTTTCCAAATAGTCTAATTTCAATCTTCAATCTGCACGATAACAAAGTTTCCTCTGCTTTAATCCTTACATACAAAAAAGTAGCCTAAATTAACCTGATATCAACTAATCTGTTATTTTTATATTATCTGTCTTCCTGTTCCTAAAATGTAACTTTAAAAAGTAACACATATGCTCTTTGTTTTTTGTTTTAGTCAGCTCTATTCTGTCTATAAAGCCAAACTCTTCTGCTCAGCACATCAGAGCAATTATATTTTATTGAACGCAGTGATGACCAATTCTAGAACTGCAAATAAAGCCAACTGAGATCTGTAAGCTAAATTTGTTCTAATATTGTCTTTTTTTTTTGACTCTGTTACCCAGGTTGGAGGACAGTGGCACACTCCCGGCCACTGCAGCCTCGACCTGCTGGGCTCAGGTGATCCTTCCGCCTCAGCCTTCCGAGTAACTGGAACTACAGGCATGTGCCATCATGCCCCACTAGTTTTTTAATTTATTTATTATAGAGATGATGTCCTTCCAAGTTGCCCAGGCTGGTCTAGAACCCATGGGCTCAGGCAGTCCTCTCACCTTGGTCTCCCAAAGTGCTGGGATTATAGGCATGAGCCACCATGCCAGGCCTTAATATTGTCTTTTGATAAACAGATTGAGCCATAATGTTAGGTCAGACCAGATGGGAGTGTCTGTAATCTGGTGCAGCATGAAAGATGCAAAGAATTGCTCAGAAGTTAGATCAGAAAATATAGTTTATTTAGAATGTAAATTAGAGAGAGAGAGAGGGAGAGAGAGAGAGAGAGAGAGAGAGAGAGAGAGAGAGAGAGAGAGAGAGAGAGAGAGAGAGAGAAAGGAGACCTACCTCCCCTAGGTAGGGGAGAGGACCAAAGCTTAGAAAACATGGCAGCCATAGCTCAAAGAGCCACATGACTTGACCAGAGTTGAGCAAAACAGTGGTGGCTGACTGCTTGAGGTGGAATGCTTTCAAACCTTCCCTTTGATGTGAGCAGGTTGTTAAGGTGATTGAGAGGCAGTCTGTTTCAGGTCATCAAGAAGGAACAGGTAAGCACAGGTACTGACATCAGGTGCTGAATAGCAGGCAGATGGGTGGGCTAGTCACATGATCATTGCCATCCATGTTGATGTAGTCTTGTTATGAAGTTCACAAAGGGTTGATTAGATAGCTTTTTTTTTTTTTTTTTTTTGAGTTGGAGTCTCACTCTGTCGCCCAGACTGGAGTGCGGTGGCCGCTCCAGGCCACCTCAGCCTCGACCTGCTGGGCTCCAGAGATCCTTCTGCCTCAGCCTTCCAAGTAGCCAGAATTTCTTATGCAAATACTTGGAATAGAAAAGCTAATTAGTACAAAAAACAATGATTAATTATAAATGTTTTCTAAGCTTTGGCTCCCTCCCCTAACTTGAGGAGGTAAAATTTCTCTCTCTCTCTCTCTCATTTATATTATAAATAAAAAATATTTTTCAATGTAACTTCTGTGGAATTCTTTGCATCTTTAGTGGGGCACGGGCTCGCAAACGTCCCTGTCTGGTCTGACCGCTGAGAAACTGGTTCTGTCCCTGGCTAGTGATTAGATGGTAAGTGAACTGCTAGAAAAACATGACAAAGCTAAGCAATGTTAAAATGGATGCTCTTTGACTGTATGGACTCCATCTTATGTCCTTTCAAATAAACTTAAAAAAAAAAAATTTGAATGAGATAAGTTGGGGTGGAGTTGAGAGAACATGAAAACTAAGATAAGAAATTGCACTTCAGAAAAGGTATAGGTTAAAAATGCATCAGTTGACTCCAAAGACTTCTGATTATAGTTCCTGAAGAGAAGTGTGGTGGCTACAAAACCTCAGGAAGCTTTATAACTGAGCTCATAATAGTTTCTGTTTTTCTAGAACTTTAGAACTATAACTTTGGGAACACGTAATCACTCTGTTCTAAATTATGGGTCAGGAGGCATGCTTAGTGGTAGAACTTGGGATATATTATAAGCTTTTTTCACCTCTAATACATGTGAATTAAAAACATATAAAAATGCCTTCGTTAAGAGCACTGCTGAAAAAAAATAGCATCAGGCAATCACAAACTGTGCTAAGAAGTTTTTCAGAGCAAGCTATCCAATATATCTCCAAGTCTTCACTTAACCCTGTCTTTAACCCTGTCCATTTGGCATTTAGGCCCTCTGCCTTACTCACTGCATATTTTCTCTCAGTCTCGTGGTCTGTTATAGCTAATTTAGACAGAATGACTTAACAATCCACCATGTAATTTAAGAGAGGAAACTACTGATTTAGGCTACCCTTGATTGTACAGTTAAGGAGATCCAACGCAGTCATGGAACTTACGTTACCACTGCAATGAGTGAGCGGCCTTGAAATAAAGACACTTTTCTCCTGACTCCAAAGTCCAGGAACTTTATCACATGTCACAGGACACTGCCTGAGGAAATGTTATAAAAGTCAGTGCACAAATGTGTTGGTGTTATACAGAGCACATACACAGTACTGTGATCTGATGCTGCTGAAATATTAACTCATTTTTTAAATTTGACCTACACTTTGTTCAAATTCTAGTCTCTCCAAAATGGACAACAGTCTGAATGTCTTAAGGAGAGAGTTAGTGGACGTTCAGGGTATTCCCCTCTTCTGGAGCATTGCTGAGGAGTGGTTTCAGGTGCAGTCATTTGAGGCTCGACCAGATGATGTTCTGATCTCCACCTATCCCAAATCTGGTAAGATGTATTTTCATTTATTTGAATTTGATAATTTTCTAGTGATCCATATATTTAAATTCACTTATCTGCAGATTATTAGTCAGGTCTTACCCAAACTTATTAAACATTTGTTGAGGGAACACTGTGTTAGTTGCTGGAAGAGTTTTGTCTTAAATTTGACAAATTTGCTTTCAAATCTGAAAGGCTAGCAATTAAATAGTGAATATATTTAAGATAAAAATAATGAAGTTGCCTGATTTTTCTCTTTAAATTCAAATAAAATGATTAAAACTGTATATGTGATTTGGGTACATTAGACTATAATTTGCATATATTCTATACATGCATAGATTCTATACATGCATAGAATGTATACATTCTATAAATATATGGATATAAATGTTTTCTTTATAAATTTAAAAAACTGCTGATAGCCAGGCTTGGTGGCTTAGCCTGTAATCCCATAACTTTGGGAGACTGAGGTGAGTGGATTGCCTGAGCCTGCAGTTTCAAGACCTGCCCGGGCAACTTGGTGAGACCTCAACTATACAGTAAATAAAAAATTAGCCAGGTATGGTAGCGTGTGCCTGTAGTTCTGGCAACTTGAAAGGCTGAGGCAGAAAGATCACCGGAGCCCAGCAGGTCGAGGCTGCAGTGGCCGGGAGCATGCCACTGCACTCCAGTCTAGTCGACAGAGTGAGACTCCAACTCAGGTAAACAAACAAACAAACAAACAAAAACTGCTGACTTCAGTATACAATCTCAGAAAGGAGAAATTAAAATGATTCACTAGGAATCAAAATCTTTTATTTCTCCATATTTACTTGTGAGAGTCTTCTGATTTCCCAGTGATAGAAGTACAGAGAAATAATAGAGATAAAGCTCTCAGTCTTGTCCAGTTGAATTCCTTCAGCCCATAATCAGTCAACTGTTCCATAAATACTTAACCTCCTCAAGTCAACTTCTATTCATATTCCTACTTCATTCCTTAAAAAAAGAAGCTTTTAAGCCGGGCTCGGTGGCTCAGCCTGTAATCCCGCGCCTTTGGGAGGCTGAGGTGAGTGGATTGCCTGAGCCCGCGGGTTCGAGACCCGCCTGGGCAGCGAGACCTCATCTCTACAATAAATCAAACAATCAGCCGGGCATGGTAGCGCATGCCTGTAATTCCGGCTACTCGGAAGGCGGAGGCGGAAGGATCGCCGGAGCCAGCAGGCGAGGCTGCGGTGGCCGGAGGCCACTTCCAGTCTGAGCGACAGAGTGAGACTCCAACTCAAAAAAAAAAAAATAAATAAAATAAAATAAAAAAGAAGCTTTTAAACAAGTATATTGACTACTGATCTTTTAATACTATACATATCAAAATTATTTCAGGAGGGGGAATAGGTAACAACACAAAGGGCACCTGGTCCCAAACCAGGGGAAGTGAGGGCCAGTTGGAGGCAAAAACTTCACCTGCATGCAGCCTACTTGTATAGTGAAGCCTGACTTGTACCCTACATCTCTATAAAATATATATATATTATTTCAAAGTAATGTATAACAGACCCTGGGAAGAAAGTCCTGAATTGGAAGAATTCTAATTTGCCAAAATCATAAGCACTGCATGAGAACAGAGCCTTCTAATAGGAAGCAAACAAATACACACTACAGACCTCTCCACAAATTTTAAAAACATGCTGATTCTGACAAAGAATTTTGCTTTTCTTATATTATATGTTGCTCTCTGAGTAGTTCACCACATTCAAATTGTCTAGCCAAAACCACTTTGCATTTCGTTTTTCAAATAAGTATTTAGAGAAGGGAAGGCAATCACTCAGAATGTATAAGTTCCTTTGATTGTGCTATCTTTGGATATACTTGAAAGAAGGAAACCACTCAGATAACCTTTGGAAGGTACTGTTGTACAAATAGCTCATATACAGAGATGCTTATGGAAGCTGAATTTCTTCTGACAGAGTAAAAGCTAGATGGTGACGCATGATTTAATCACATGCTCTTTGGTAAGTTTTTGTTGTTCCCTTCAACATGTTGAGGACATACTTAAAGTTACTAATACATCAGTTCCTTGTGAATTTTGTTACATAAGATCCAAGTTAACTATCTCTTTAGGGGAGCCAAACCATGTGCTCTTCCTTTTTTGTTTTCCCAAATCATGGAAAATAAATTTTTTCATTAAAAAGCATACAAAACAGCTAAATTGGTATTTCTTTCAATGAATTTCAAGGACCACAATGTGCACTACTCACTGTTAGGAAAGTAAATGGGTTACATTGTACTTTGGAATTTAGGTCCCCCTCTCCCCCCGCCTTTTAATGAATCATTGCTTATGCCTAAGCTGGCTCAGTTAAAAAGTTCAAGGATAGTATTGATTTTATTATCTGTTTTTTAGTATTACAATTATATGTGGTAGGATAGGGAACATTGCCTAATACAGGCTGGCATGATTTAGGAACAAGAGAGTTGATCAAAAGAAAAGACTAAAAAAGAGGCTGAAAGGATCTTGGAACCAACTGAAATATGCATTCACATGCAGGCCATTCTTTAAAAATGCTGCTGTGTGCATGGCTTAATTAATTGGTTAATTAATTAACTTAATTTTTTTTTAGTTCCACGAACTATCATTTAACTTACCATCACACCTTTGGTAAAGAGGAAGGGAATGGGAGCATTTTTTTTCCCTGTGTCTTATAATTATTTTTTAGCAGTGCCTCAATAACCTGATTATTGAATGTAATAGACAATTAAGTACACTGTAGCCTCATATGCTTTCGATCCATTTCTCAAAAGACTGGGGGGACACAATATCATAAAATCAGAGTAGTTTGATCCACTCTACTCAATCAGGAACTATTATCTTTTGTTTATGAGTAGCACACTGGTCACCACATAGAAAATATCATAGTTCTTTTTGTTTTTCTTCTTTACCCCTCAACGAAATGTGGAACATTTTTAACTGAAATACAATTTACTGCCAAGGGTTTTTTACTATTAAAAAAGTGTGCAAAGCAGCTAAATTTGCATTTCTTTCAATAATTTTTTATGTTAATAGGAAATGTTCAAATTGATATTGAGACTCAAAGTTGGTTGCTTTTCCCACTTGTTTTACCCAAGAGGGTGAGTTATCATCACTTACATATTTTCTCCTTAATACTCCCTATTTTACTTCTTTTTTGAGTCATATTTGCATGATATTTTAATCTGATTTCATAGACAACAGTTATATATGTATGTTGAAGATAACTAAAGATAACTTCTGGGAAAGAGAAGAAGAGAGAAAGGAAGTAAAAATAAAAAGCACATTTTTGTGTTAGATATTGTTATGCAACATCTCTACCTCTGTTTATCCTCTTATACACTTTTCAATTAAAAAAATTCACATTTTTTCCCCATAGGAACGACCTGGATAAGTGAAATATTGGATTTGATTTATAACAATGGGGATGCAGAGAAATGTAAACGGGATGCAATATACAACAGAGTGCCTTTCATGGAACTCATAATTCCTGGACTCACAAATGGTATTTTTCCTGAAAGTTCTTTTTTACTAATGAGAGTTAATTCCTATGACGTTTGAAGAAGTCATGATAGAAGATAATATAAGCCAAGCCCAGGCAGTTGAATCATAAGCATCTAAAATAGAAGAGTCAAAATTTGGCTATGCCAAAAGCCATATTATTCCCTTTCTCCACTCAAGGATAGTATCTATATGAGAAGATTTTGATATATGTGATATATATCTTTTTCTTTAAAAGACATGTAGGCTGGGCTCAGGGGCTCAGCCTGTAATCCCAGCACTTTGGGAGGCCGAGGTGAATGGATTGCCTGAGCCTGCTGGTTCGAGACCAGCCCCAGCAACTTGGCGAGACTTCGTCTCTATAATAAATCAAAAAATTAGCCAGGCGTGGTAGTGCATGCCTGTAGTTCCAGCTACTTGGAAGACTGAGGTAGAAGGATCGCCGGACCCCAGGAGGTGTACGTTGGAGTGACCATGAGTGTACCACTGCACTCCAACTCAAAAAAAAAAAAAAAAAAAAGACATGTAGAAGTCTTTGAGATTTAAATATTGGGTTTTCATTATATAGAGAAAATTCAGTGTTTGATTCAATTTAGAATCATATGTATCACTTGTTATCTAATATTTTCCAACTCAAGTGAAAGGATATGAAAATATATGGACTGGCATTATTAAACTCTACAAAATAACCTTGAAAATCTTGTATTAATTTTTGTTTGTTTGTTTGTGAGACAGGGTTTCATTCTGCTGCCCAGACTAGAGTGCAATGACACGATCATAGCTTACTATAGTCTTAAACTCCTGGGCTCAAGTGTTCCTCCTGAGTAGCTGAAACTACAGGCACACACCACTGTGCCTGGCTTACTTATAGCTTAATTTGATCTTAGAATTTGAATATGTTTGGGAGGCAGAGGTGAAAGGATTGCCTGAGCCCAGGGATTCGAGACCAGCCTGGGCAATTTGGCAAGACCTTGGCTCTACAAGAAATCAAAAGAGTTATTGGGTGAGGTGGAAGGATCACCTGAGCCCAATAGCTGGAGGCTGCGGTGGCCGTTAGTGTGCCCTTGCACTCCAGCCTGAATGACAGAGTAAGACTCTGACTCCAAAAAAAGAAATGATGATAATCTGAACATGGAGAGCTGAACAGGGGTGTTGAAATCTTCTAGTTCAATTCCCATATTGTAAATGAGAAAATGAGAAAAAGAGAAATATAAATGAATAAAAAATCTGAACAACACGACTCTTAGTCTACTGCTTTTTTTTTTGCCTTATCAAGGTGTTATATTTGAGAATTCTATATACACTTACAAAGAGATTAGTTACCTGATGCTAATAAGCATAACACAGCACAGCTAACCAGAGTTTATCATTTTAAATATCATTATATATTTCAAGAGTGTCTGAAGTCATATAGCCACTTCAAGACATGTAGTGGGTTACAGAAGATGTTAGATTTTATTGTAAATGACGTTTACATTTCTACAATACATCTGTAACACAGTTTGCTAATTTTTGTGATTGTAGGTGTCGAGCAGTTGAAAAACATGCAGTCTCCTCGATTAGTGAAGACACACCTGCCTGTTCAACTTCTCCCATCTTCATTTTGGAAGAATGATTGCAAGGTAGAACATTTTTAGGACAAATAATTCTTACCTGTATTTTTTTTCCAATTATACAGAAGCACAAGATGAGGAGTTTCAACCCCTGCATAAGTCATTGCAAAAATAATAATATGGTTCCTATATTCCAATGCTGTGGATAAGGATTATACTCAGCGCCCAAGCACTGAGAACCTGTCCAATTTTCTCAAACATGTCTGTTACTCTTTCTAAATCCTTTGATGCACTGTCAACTACTTTTAAACAATAGATATCCAAATAATCTCAGAACTGCTTCTTTATAGTTTAGCATAATTGCATTATACAAATATGATTTATAATCAGTTACAAGTTATAAACTACATATAATTACATACATATTTGGATTAATTTTAGGCTTTTCCAAATAAAAAAATTTTTTTACGTAAATGACTTAGAAAGAAGAATCCATAAATTCTCTGTATACAACTTGATGAATTTCAATAAAGTGAGCATACCCATGAAACAAGGGCCCAGATGAAGAAATAGGACGCTATCAGGACTCCAAAGGTTCTGTCCTGTTTTAAAAGAAAACCACTCATCTGAATATTATCATATATATATATATATATATATATATATATATATATATTTTTTTGAGTTGGAGTCTCACTCTGTTGCCCAGACTGGAGTGCAGTGGCATGCTCCCGGCCACTGCAGCCTCAATCTGCTGGGCTCCAGCAATCCTTCTGCCTCAGCCTTCCAAGTAGCTGGAACTACAGACGCGCGCTACCGCACCCGGCTATATTTTGATTTATTGCAGAAACAGGATCTCGCCAAATTGCCCAGGCTGGTCTGGAACCCTTGGGCTCAGGCAATCCACTTGCCTCGGCCTCCCAAAGTGCTGGGATTACAGGCTGAGCCACCGAGCCTGGCTTATTATCATAAATTAGTCTGAATGTTTTGTCTGTAATCATAAAGTATATATTCTTGAATATTTGGCTTATTTCATTCCACTTAATACTTGTGAGATCTATCTCTACTGTGCTTGCTATTTTTTTTTTCTTTGTTTTCTTTACTGCAGTTTGCTGAATCCCAAAGTGTGAGCAAAAGCTGCTCAATAGACATACAAATTCTCAGGCCTCATTCAGACCTATTGAATCAGATATTATAGGTGGGCTCAGAAATCTGAGCTTTAAAAAGATCCCCATATAATCTGATTAATTCTAACATCTGAGAAACAATGATCAAAGGCATGCTATTATGTGTAAATGCACATTCCACAATTTATCCATGGTACTGCTGATGGACAGGTGTTGCCAGTTTCCAGTAATTAAAACAGTGTTACTAGTCACAGTCTCTTACAAGTCTTTTACTGCATATGTATGTACAGATTTCTCTTGATTAATCCACACATCTGTAGCAACCCAAAATATAGACAAAATATTTAGTTTTAGCTATACTAGTAGTTGTCTGTTGCTGTCTCATTATGACCTTACTTTGTATTTTCCTGATGATCGGTTATGTGTAGCCTGTGTACATGGCTTGCTTCCCATGTAGATGTGTTTTTTTCTGAGGCATCTATTTAAGTTTTCTGCCCTTTTCCTTTTTATTATTATTAAGGAAAAAATTAACCATGTAATCTAGAGACAAATTCTTTGATGAGATAATTGCATTTTCTTATATCCTAACTCACTTTTAAAAATTTTTTCACTTCCATTGGCAGTGTTGAAAAAAAAAAGTTCTAAATTTTGAAGTAGAACAAATTATCAGTTTTTTCTCTTTATAGTTGGGCTTTCTGTGTGTGTGTGTGTGTGTGTGTGTGTGTGTGCTTTCCAAAAAAATGCCTTTCACAAAGTCATAAAGATGTTTTCCCTTCCATTAACTTCTAGATATTCATTGTTTTAGTTTTTCACATTTAGATTTAAATGTATAATACTTAGAACATAAGTAGTGATGTCCTTTTAAAAATTTCTTTTTTTTTTTTTTGAGTTGGAGTCTCACTCTGTCACCCAGACTGGAGTGCAGTGGCCGCTCCCGGCCACCGCAGCCTCGACCTGCTGGGCTCCGGCGATCCTTCCGCCTCAGCCTTCCAAGTAGCCGGAATTACAGGCATGCACTACCACGCCCAGCTGCTTTTTTTGATTTATTGTAGAGATGAGGTCTCGCTGCCCAGGCAGGTCTCGAAAAATTTCTGATAAAGTGGTAACTCTGTGTTTCTCTGTGTGTTTCTCTCTCTCTCTCTTCTCTCTCTCTCTCTCTCTCTCTCTCTCTCACACACACACACACACACACACATATGCACATACACGTAAACATACAATTTTTCAAATGTTTTATGCCAGTGTTAAAGAAAGTTGAGACAAGTGAATTTTAGCAGACTATAACTGAACAGAAAAATGATAAAGAACCAGGTAGAATTCAGGATCAAGAGTATTTCAGAGAACTTTATTCTATAACGTGTGCAGAAAATATTTATAACCAGAAAAATGGAAATGGCATACAGAAATAGCGTGACAGGCTACAGTTTTATAGTTTCTTTAGACATTATGTGAGGTTACCTTTTGCTATGTATGGAGGCAACTATAAGCTTAGTTCAATACACACTAGTATGTAGGCATGAAGGAGATTTTTGTAATTTGATATTTTATCCTGCAACCTTGCTAAATTTACTTAATAAATCTAGTAGCATTTTTGTGAATTACATTTAATTTTCTATATAGAAGTCCATGCTGTCAGCAAATAAAATATTCTCACTTCTTTTTTCAAGTTTGGATGCATTTTACTTCGTTTCCTTGACTTGTTGAATTGGATAGAACTTCTAATATAATGCTGAATAAAAGTAGTGACAGTAGACATCTTGCTATTGATCTTAGGGAAATTGTTAACAATATTTCAACATAAATATGATGATGTTACCCATACATTTTTTGTAAATGCTCTTTATGTGACTGAAGAAATTTCCTTCTATGCCTTGTTTGCAGAGTTTGTTTTTCTTTTAAATCAGGAATTCATACTGAATTTTGTCTAGTGCTTTTTTATTATTTATTATTTATTTTTAATTTTTTACTATAAAGATGTGAGGTACAATTCAGGGTTGGATATACAAATATTGACTATGCAGGTAACCTTATTGATGAGATATGCCTCTCCCTCCCCTGACAGTTTATCACTACTACCAATCCTTTCCTTATAGTATTATAATAATTGTTCAAGGACCACTTATGAGTGAAAACATATGGTAGTCTGTTCTTTGTTTCGGTGATAGATCACTGAGTATGATTGATGCTGAATCTATCCAAGTTGCTGCAAAGTCCATATATTTGTCCTTTTTATGACTGCATAATATTCCATTGTGCATATGCACCACATTTTTTTTATCCAGTCCAGCTTCGATGGGCAACATGGTTGGCTCCATGTTTTTGCTATTGTGTGTCGGGGACCAGCCCTGACGGAGGGAAGGGTTAGGACCGCAACGGAGAATCCAGATGGCGCTAGAAGAGACCACTCAGAGGCAGTTTCTTCTGGGAACAGTCTGATCAGGACTGAAGCCAAATTTTATTTGAACTCCTTCCAACTTATATACCATTTTCTATACCCTCCAGCAGTGTGACAATCACTTGCTGGGGGCGTACACATTCCTATGCAAATTACACATCACGAGACTTGCAGGTTACAAGCAAGCAATTACAATTCCATGATACATGACGTGTTTCACAAAACTTACATTAAATTTACAGGTATACAATTTTAATACAGATTGTTCAAAGTGTTCTCCACAATGTTCAATAAATCATTCACATTATACTCTTTGTTCCAGACCCTGATTAATACAAAAACTTTTCTAAGTTAAATCCAAGTTTACTGACTCCTAATATTTTTAATGATTAATATTATCAACTTAACACTATACTATAATCTGTAAATTTACTTAAATGACTCAGTTATTCTATTAATCTATTATGGTTTAATGTAGTGTCCTGTAATTCTATAACAATTAAAACTTATTCTTAAATTATAAAACCTTACCATGACTTAAATGAATTTCCTATGTCTAAACTTTAATTTTTCTAATGATGGACCTTTAATACTGTGCTATATCCTTAATTCTTTTATAAATCGTATAGTAACTATTATATTTGAATAATGTAGCCAAAAGAAACAAAACAGCAAGTATAAGTTTACTCAAATATACTCTAAAACGTAACTATAAGTGTATAAATTATATTTTATCCTAACAAGTCTACTCTAGAAATCATATAGTAGCTTTCACACTCCTGAGTAAGGAAATGCATGGCCACATGGCCTTGGGCTGAGGTAAACAGAGGCAGACAGAGTTTCGGTATGAAACAAAGGCATAGTCGCCAAGTTAATGGCTTTGGGGTGCAGACAGTTTTCGGTATTTAACAAAACAAAGACAAGGAAATGCATAGCCTATAATGGGACCAGGCAATAAGACTATGATGGTAATTTAGTCTCTAATCTTAGCTCTAGGGGAAACTGCTTTAGAACTGACTCACCAGTCTACCAAGAAAATAGAAGTTTGAAAAATATCTAAAAAGAAATACAACTTGGAATCATACAAGATAATTCTGCTGAGCAGCTTTGCATCAGGCTTTACTGCCACGTATGCACACATGCACACTGGTCATCAATCACACGCCAATATTATAGGTATAACTGACATCCTATGTCAGAGGCAATCTTCCAGATGGGCCTTTACAGGCCTCAGCCATGTAGCTATAAATGTTGGCTCCCAACAATTGTGAATAGAGCTGCAACAAACATACATGTGCAGGTATCTTTTTTTGTAGAATGATTTGAGTTCCTCCAGGTATATTCCCAAAAGGGAAATTGCTAGGTCATATGGAAGGTCAATTTCTAGTTTTTTCAGAAATCGCCACACTGTCTTCCAAAGAGGTAGCACTAGTTTGCAGTGTAGAAGCGGTCCTTTTTCTCCACATCCTCACCAGTATCTGCTGTTGTTTGTTTTATTAATGATGGTCATTCTTTCAGGGGTTAGGTGGTATCTCAATGTGGTATTGATTTGCATTTCTCTGATGATGAGTGAGGCTGAGCACCTTTTCATGTGTCTGTTGGCTGCCCATATATCTACTTTTGAGAAGTGACTATTGATGTTTTTGTCCACTTTTGAATGGAGCTGTTTGCTTTTTTCCTTTGGCGCTTGTGAGTTCCTTGTAGATCCTAGATGTTAGAACTTTGTCAGATATACAGTTGGCAAATATTTTTTCCCATTCTGTGGGCTTTCTCCCAACTCTCTTGATGGTTTCTTTTGCTTTGCAGAAGTTTGTTAGTTTGATGAGGTCCCATTTGTCTTATTTCTTAAGGTATGGGCATTTAGGGTTCTGAATAGGAACTGGTTGCCAGTGCCAATTACCATAAGGGTGTCTCCTGCTTTTTATAAGATTCTTGTACTTTAAGACTTTATGCTTAGGTCTTTAATCCATTTAGAGTTAATTTTTGTATATGGTGATAGGTAGGGCTCCAGTTTCAATCTTCTGCATGTGATCAGTCAGTTTTGCCCAGCACCATTTACTGACTAGGTTCTCTTCTCCCCAGATATTGTTGTTGGAGGCTTTGTCAAAGATGATTTGATTGAGAAATTGAGGCTTTGCTTCCAGAATCTCTTTCCTGTTCCATTGGTCTATATGCCTGTTCTTGTACCAATGCCAGACTGTTTTGATTACTGTAGGCTTATAGTAAAGTTTGAAGTCTGGAAGTGTGATACCTCCTGCTTTGTTTCTTTTGCTAAGGATTGTTTTAGCTATATGTGGTTGTTTATGTTTCCTTATGAATTTCTGTATTGTCATTCCCAGGTCTGAAAAGAATGATGTTGATAACTTGAAAGGTATTGCGTTGAAGCTGTAGATTGCATTTTATAGGATGGACATCTTAACAATGTTGATTCTTTCTATCCATGAGCATGGAATATTTTTCCATTTGTTTGTGTCTTATTGGATTTCTTTGTGCAGTGTTTTGTAGTTCTCACTGTAAAGGTCTTTCATCTCTCTGGTTATAAGGATGCTAAGGTATTTCATTTTTTGTGTGTGGCTATTATGAATGGGATTGTGCTTTTAATTTGGGTCTCTGCCTGTGTGTTGTTGGTGTATAGGAATGCAACTGTCTTTTGCACTTTTATTTTGTACCCTGAGATTTTGCCAAAGTACTTTACCAGTGCAAGTAGTTTTTGATAGATTCTCTTGTATTTTCAAGGTATAGGATCATATCATCAGCAAAAAGGGATAACTTGACTTCCTCTTTTCCTATTTGGATACCCCTGATTTCCTTCTCATGTCTAATTGCCCTAGCTAGGACTTTCAACACGATGTTGAACAAGAGGGGTGAGAGTAGGTAGACTTGTCTTGTTCCAGTGTTCAGGGAAAATGTTTCTAGTTTCTGTCCATTTAGTAATATGTTAGCTGTGAGTTTATTTTAAATGGCACTTACTATTTTGAGGTATGTTCTTTCTATACCTAGGTGTTTGAGGGTTTTTATTAAGAAGCGATGCGAATTTTATCAAAAGCTTTTTCTGCATCTAATGATATAATCATGTGGTTCTTGTTTTTACATCTGTTGATGAATTTAATTACATTTATGGTCTTGTGAATGTTGAAGCTTTTGATAAAATTCAGCATCGCTTCTTGATAAAAACCCTCAAACACCTAGGTATAGAAAGAACATACCTCAAAATAGTAAGTGCCATTTAAAATAAACTCACAGCTAACATATTGCTAAATGGACAGAAACTAGAAACATTTTCCCTGAACACTGGAACAAGACAAGTCTACCCACTCTCACCCCTCTTGCACCCTGGGAATGAAACCTATTTGGTTATGGAGGATGATTTTCAGTTGTGTTTTTGGATCCAATTTGCTAGAATCTTTATTGAAGATATTTGTATCTATGTTCATAAGGGATATTGGCCTGTAGTTCTCTTTTTTTGTTGGATCTTTACCCGGTTTGGGTAACAGTGTGATATTAGCTTCCTAAAATGATTTGGGTAGAATTCCATCGTTCTCAATTGCCCAGAATACTTTCAATAGGATTGGTATCAGCTCCTCCTTGTATGGTTTGTATAATTCTGCTAGAAAACCATCCGATCCATGGCTTTTATATATATATATATATATATGTAGTTTTCATATGACAGAGTCAATTTCCTGAGTTGTTATTGGTCTATTTAGTGTCTCAGTGTCTTCTTGTTTCAACCTGGAGAGGTTGTGAAATGTCAGAAAGTCCTCCATTTCATTTAGGTTATCAAGTTTGTTTCCATATAGATGTACACAGTAGTCTCTGATAATCTTTTGTATTTCTTCAGGGTCAGTTGTGGTTTGATCTTTTGTACTTCTGATTGTGTTTATTTGGGCTTTTTCTCTCTTTTTCTTGATCATTCTGGCTAGGAGTCTATCAATCTTGTTAATTCTTTCAAAGAACCAGCTTTTTGTTTTGTTGATGTTTTCTATGATATTTTTGTCTTCTATGTCCTGTATTTGGGTTCTTATTTTGATGATTTGGATTCTTCTGCTAAAGTTGGGGTGAATATGGTGGTCTTCTCTTTCCAGCTCCCTTAGGTGATTTGTTAGGCTCTCAACTTGTGATCTTTCTGTTTTCATGATGTGTGCTCGTAGAGATATAAATTTCCCTCTTAGAACTGTTTTCATGGCATCCCAGAGATTTTGATAAGATGTTTCTTCATTTTCATTTGTTACCAGGAATCTCTTAATTTCTGCTTTCATTTCAGTGTTAACCTAGTATTTGCTCAGCATTGTGCTGTCTAGGGGAAATTTTCTATGCTGATATTTATTTTTATTCCACCGTGGTCTAAGAATGTGCATGGCAATATTTCAGCTTTATGGAATTTGTGTATGCTTGATTTATGGCCAAAGATGTGATCGATCTTAGAGTACGTTCTGTGTGGTGAAGAGTAGAATGTATATTCTGTGGTTGCTGGGTGGAACAATCTGTAGATATCTGTTAAGTCCATTTGGTCAAGTGTCAAGTTTAGGTTCTGGATCTCTTTGTTGATTTTTTTGCCTTGATGATCCATCTAGGGTAGTTAATGGGATATTCAAGTCGCCTGCTATCATAGTGTTAGAGTCAAAATATTTTTTCAGTATGTTTAGTAGTTGTTTTATAAATGCTGGTGCTCCTGTGTTAGGTGCATATATGTTTAGGGTGGAAATTTCTTGTTGCTGGATTGAACCTTTTATTATTATACAGTGTCCTTTTGCATCTTTTTAATTTTTGATAGCTTAAAGGTTGTTTTGTCTGATATAAGATCGCAACTCCTGCCTTCTTTTGTGATCCTTTTGCCAGGAAGCTCGTTTTCCATCCTTTAACTTTGAGTCTGTATGCATCCCTTGTAGTGAAATGAGTCTCCTGGATCCAGCCAATAATTGGGTCATGGTTTCTTATCCAGTTTGCCATTTTGTGTCTTTTCGGTGGTGCATTTAGTCCATTCACATTCAAAATGATTATTGGAAATGTGATTGTTTATCCCTGTCATGAGGTCCTTTTTTTTTTTTTTTTGAGTTGGAGTCTCTTTTTAGGGGGGGAGGGCTAGAGTCTCTCTCTCTTTTTTTGAGTTGGAGTCTCACTCTGTCGTCCAGACTGGAGTGCAGTGGCACGCTCCCGGCCACCGCAGCCTCAACCTGCTGGGCTCCAGTGATCCTTCCACATCAGCCTTCCAAGTTGCCAGAACTACAGGTGCACACCACCACACCCGGCTAATTTTTGATTTATTGTAGAGACGAATTATCTCCAAGTTGCCCGTGGGTCTTGAACCTGTTGACTCAGGCAATCCACTGGCCTCGGCTTCCCAAAGTGCTGGGATTACAGGCTGAGCCACTGAGCCTGGCATGAGGTTCTTATAAAGTTTTTTCTTTGTTTGATTGTATTCTTTTGGCTTTGGGGTTGATGTATCTGTGTGTTTTCAAGTTTCTTGTGCTGTATTCTCTGTTGATTCTGTGCTCTGCTGTTCTCTTGGGAAGTGTGTGGTCATTCCTTTTTTTCTTTCTTCTGTATTTAGTACCTTTTTAAGTGTCTCCTATAGAAATGGTCTGGAAGCTGGTTAATCTCTTAGGGATTGAATGTCTGGGAAGGATTTTATTTCTCCATCATTGTTGAAGCTGAGTTTGGCTGGATAGAAAATTCTTGGTTGAAATTGTTTATCTTTGAGGACTTCAAATATAGGGCTCCAGTCCCTTCTTGCTTGTAGTGTTTCTGCCAATAGATCTGCTGCTATTCTGATTGGTTTCCCTGGTAGGTAGTCTGACCTTTCTCTCTTGCTACCTTTAGGATTTTTCTTTTGTGCCTACTTTGTGTTGGTCAATTACTATGTGTCTAGGGGGTGGTCTTCTCATTTGATGTTTTGTGGGGATTCTCTGTATATCTTGTGTTTGGCTGGTCACGTCTCTGGTAAGATGGGGAAAGTTTTCTTGGATTACCTCCTGGAATACTTGCTCCAAGTTGTTCTCCATTTCCCTTTCTTCTTTTGGGATATCAATCAGGTATAGGTTTGACCTCTTGATATAATTGCACATCTCTTGTAGGTTTTGTTCTTTCTTTCTGAGTCTTCTTTCTATGTTTTATACAGATTGGGTGAATTTCATGTTCTGGTCTTCAAGTTCTGAGAATTTTTCTTCAGCTAGATTAATGCTGCTTTCTATGCTTGTCATCTTGCTGTTTATTTCCTGGATGAAATTTTTTATTGCCAAAATCTCTATTACAAGTTCTTTCAGTGTTGCATCTTGTCTTTCTTGAGTCTTATTTACTCTTTCCATCCATTCCTTAATCCCTGTCATGTTCTGGGGCTAGTCATTGGTGACTTCCATTGTTTGGGCAAAAGGTCTGATTTTTAGGAATTTTATCTTGGGTACACTTGAAATTGTCTGAGGTCTTCCTTTGTTTTTTTCCTCATTTGTGAACGGTCTCTTGTTTTTCTCTTTAGTTCTGTTATTCAGTGTCAGAGGGAGAGGCTTTCCCTTCTGATGTTTGCTCAGTCCTCTATTCTTCCCTGACCTAGGCTCTGGATTTGTTCTATTTTAAAATAGGGTGGTAGATGGGAAGATTTGCAATCTCTTATAGTTTATGAAATTCGAATAAAGTAGGGGATAGGGCACTAAGATTCAGAAACTATTGTAAATTCCAATGTTCGCTTATTGTGCTATGTTTTCCCTGAGACTCACTCCCCACTACTACTCTATATGACAATGCAAAACAGAAACCAATGCAGAAAACAATTGAACACACACACACACACACACACACACACACACACCCAAACAATCTGGAATAACACCAAAGTGTAGCAAAACAAATATCAACAACAAAAACCAAGAAAACAAAACACATACACATGCCTATCACAAAGTGAATAGAGAAGAAAAGCGGAAAGATGGAGGAAAAAAAAGAAATTCAGATCAAATCCTCAGACATATATTGACACACACCTTAAAGTATCAGAAATGAAAATTTAAAAAAAGACAGAAGAATGAAAACAAACCAATAAAAAAAGAACAAAACTGAAAGATGAACACAATCATTCACATACACACATAAACAGAAAACAGCAAATAAAAGAAGAAAGAAACAGAAAATTTTTAAAAATTTGGGGGATGCAGATCAAGCCCCCACATATACATTCATGCACAAAGGAAAAATATTTAAAAGATAGATGAACTAACAAACAAATAATTTTTAAAAAATAAAAATTAAAAAAAAAACCCTGTCCTCTTGTGGCAGGCCCTGTAATTGTTTTTCTAATCAGGTCTCTCCTGCAGAGCTACCTGTTTCACTCTCTCCCCAGTGTCTAGAGCAGGGAAGGAGGAGGGGCAGTGAAGTTGGGTTGGGTTGTAGTCCTCTCCTCTCACTCTCATATGGTCAGGGAGATTGCCTCTGGTGGGGAGGTACGGAATTGTCTCTTCCTCAGGTATGTACTTGCGGGTTATGCCCAGCCAGGCTTATTCTGGAATGGAGTTTTCCTACTGCGACTGACGTCCAGGCACTGCCTGGGTTTGTTGCTCTCATTCATGGCCCAGTCACATGGGTCTCATATTCAGAGGATTGCTGGGGAGGAGAGGGTTTGGGTCACCCCAGACTCATCACTGATCTCTTTGGAGTTCTTCCTCATCCTTTTCTGGCCAAACCCTTTGTCCTGTGACTGGGTCAGGGTAGGGGGTGGTGTACCTGGAACTCAGCACTCATCAGGTCCCTCCGAAGTTGATGCTTTCAGGATATTCCCTCCGGGTCATGATCAATCCCTGAGTAGTTGATCTGCCAGTCACAGAGATTGGGTCTATTGCTCTGGTGAGCAAGTCAGAGCACTTCCTTGCCCCGCCTTCAGGATGGTGGTGGGGTGCTTCACTTGTCCTCTTCCATGGGATTTTGCTTCTGGACTCCTTCCACAGCCCTGCTGCCAGTGCCCTGCCAGGCACAGAAGTGGTGAGGCAAACCCTGGGGTGAGTAGTCTCTCCTGCTAATGGTGAGGGAGAGCCTGGGGCGATAGCCTCTCCCCACTGCTTTTCACAGGAAAACTTTTGTCCGTTTTAAAGGAAAAAAATGGCACTTGGCTTCTGTGACCTGAGATGAGCCAGGGACTAAGCAGAGATGCTGCTGCACCAGTTATTGCACCAGGAGCCTGGCCACTTGCTCTCAAGCCCCCACTTAGGCAGTCTCTCCCAGCATTTTCTTCCCAGGAAGTGTTTTGTTGATTAAAAAGAGAAAATGGGAATGGCCTTCAGCTTCTACATCCATAGCCCTCACCTAGTCAGCTACTCACACACCTGCTCACTCACCGCAAGTACGCAAAATTTTCCATACACTCACTCACTCACCTCAGGACTCACATAGTTCGACAGACTCGGCCACCATCTTCCTGATCTCCCCCAGTACTCTTTTAAAAAACATTTTTAAGATCCATCATATAGTTTTCTGAAATTTTAGTCTATTAATATGATTAATTACATCAATTGATGTTTCAATGTTAAGACAACCTTGCATATATTTAAATTTTATCTATTTTTTTCTCTATTAAGATCTGTCATATAGTTTTCCATGATTTTGGTCTGTTAATATAATGAATTTCATCAGATTCCAAATTTCAAAATGATTTTGCGTATCATATTTTTAGCTGTGATGTGTTATTACCTTTTAATATATTATTGAATTCAATTAGCTAATTTCAAAAATGTGCTTTTGTTATGAGACATATTAATCTGTGGTTTTCCTCTATTGTAATGTCTTTGTTATTAGGGTATAATGTCTTTGGTATTAGGGTAATTCTGGTCTCATGAGTTGGAAAATATTTAAATATATACTCTTTTTCAATTTTCTGGCCATGTTTAGGTAGAACTGGTATAATTTCATTCTTGAATATTTTTTACAATTTACTAGTGAAGCTATCTGAGCCTGAAATAATCTTTGTCTGAATTTTTTTTAACTACAAATTTGATGTAGTTAATAAAAATGATTATTCAGGTTATATAATTGTCCTTATTTAATCTTTGGTAGTTTGTGTCTTTCAAAAAATTGATCCATTTTATTCAAATTGTCAAACTTTGGGAATAAAGTTGTTTATAATATTTTTAAAATATCTTTTCAACATTAGTAAAATCTGTACACATGTCACCTTTCTCTTTCTTCATATTTTTCTACCAGTTATTTGGAAAAGAGCATTGAAATCTAACTATAATTGCACAGTTGCTCCTTGGAATTCCATCTGTTTTAGCTTCTTGTAAGAAAAAAGTCAGCAAGCATGTGATCAGTAAACATCTATGGAAATGTTAGCATGCATGTATCAAATGTTATGATTGGCATTATAAATACAAACATAAATGTGATATTCTTCTTCAAATGAAAGTATATTCTTTTTTTGTCTTTTGAGTTGGAGTCTCACTCTGTCCCCCAGGCTGGAGTGCAGTGGCACAGTCATGGCCAACCCAGCATTGACCTGCTGGGCTCCAGTGATCTTTCCGCTTCAGCCTTCCAAGGAACTGGAACTACAGGCGCACACTCCCATGGCTGGCTAATTTTTTTTTTTTAATTGCAGAGATGAGGTCTTACCACGTTGCCTGGGCTGGTCTCGAACCCGTGGGCTCAGGCAATCCACTCACCTCAGCCTCCGAAAGTGTTGGGATTACAGGCTGAGCCACCGAGCCTGGCTGAAAGCATATTCTTACATTTAATTTCTATAAATGCTGTTGCATTGTCTTTAGTATGTCAATCACTTTCTTATGCTTATTTGGGCAATGCAGTCAGTGACATCTGTCCTATTATAATATATAGTCTTGTAGAATACCCAGATAGTGGGAATTAGGCAAATATATTTGAAAAAATAATTATATATCAGAAAGATAAGTGCAAATACAGGAAGCAAAAAGATCTCATTTCATATAGCAAAGAAGTTTTATAGATAAAAAAATTAATCAGCATTCTGAAGAAAGAGTAGGAAAATTTTGAGGTAAATAGGAGGTTTCACAGAAAGGAAATCACATATGCACAGGCTAAGAGATGTGAAACCGCAAAAGATGTGTTAGAGATCTACAAATGGTTAATTAGAATCTATAAAATGCAAGGCGGTAAAAACTGATATGCAAAACAGACTGTCACTAAAACCTTAAATCTGAGAAAGCTGTTTGGAGTATGTCTTTATCCTAGCACCTTTAATAGAATGAGCAGAAATAGGGTTTTGCTTGTTTGCTTTTGAAAAAGTGACTGATTGTACTTTTATTCTTACTATACAAAGTCTTTGTTTTAGGGTTTATGTGTGGTTTGCTTTTAAAGTCTGATTAAAAACAAGAGCGATAAGGAGTAGAGATGTAATTAATTATCTTAATTCAAGTAGATAATATATGTAGAAGCCCCAGAAATACATGATTTGTTATTAGAAGAATTGGAAGATATCTTCAGGATAGTCTTCTCATTACACAGAGACAAACAGAAACAGACCTCACTAAGAACATTACAGGTAAAGATGATCGGTAAAGAAAACAATTGGTTTGTCATAGTCTTCAGGTATTGGAATAGGAAGTAACTGAGAATATTTATAGGTTTAGTATTTTCTTAAAAAGTTATGCCAGCCGGGCTCGGTGGCTCAGCCTGTAATCCCGCGCCTTTGGGAGGCTGAGATGAGTGGATTGCCTGAGCCCGCGGGTTCGAGACCCGCCTGGGCTGCGAGACCTCATCTCTACAATAAATAAAAAAATCAACCGGGCGTGGTAGCACGCGCCTGTAATTCTGGCTACTAGGAAGGCTGAGGCGGAAGGATCGCCGGAGCCCAGCAGGTCGAGGCTGCGGTGGCCGGGAGCGGCCACTGCACTCCAGTCTGGGCGACAGAGCGAGACTCCAACTCAAAAAAAAAAAAACAAAAAGTTATGCCAACGCAGTCTCAAATCTTAAATCTTTGTACTCAATCTGTTGAAAAACCTCTTTTTAGCCACTCAAATCCCATGCCAGTCTTAGACTATTAGAACTAATATCAACAACTTGGAAATAGAAAATTTTACTTCTTTTGCCTGAAATTGAGGAAGAAGGAAGCTCTGACCCTACTTATGTGAAAGAAGCCTTCTTTCTGAATGCATTTTCCTTTAGAAATATATTTACTGCTTTGGTAACTGAGTCCTCAGTATTATTATTAGAGGTACTCCAGGGAGAAGTAGGCTTAATGAATTTCAATGAACTTGACTGAAAACCTAATTATCAACAATACATAACAATGGCATATCTATTGAGAAGTATGTTCAAAATTTCTCCCTTCAAGCAGAATTAGGGGATATACAGATAAAATAAATTTCTATTCTCACACCAGTCTTTACAAACACCAATTATTGTTATGTAAACATGATCATGGATAGAATGAAGATTTAATCTATTCTGAATGTAAATGTATCCAAGTAATAATTTATTTTCAATGAAAAGTTGGACTTTTAAAATATTTTTAAACACGTGCTTCTCCTTTCTATTACTGGCTTTAATACATTATGCAGAAAAATATTCTAAAGTTAAGGATTATATTAGTTAATTTTTATTAATTTCATACTGATTGCAATTTTTATATTTGATTTTCTATATTTTAAGGCATGTTCTTGCCATATGTGGTGGCATGTGCTTGCAGTCCCAGGTACTAGGGAGGCTGAGATGAAAGGACTGTTTCAATTTAGGATTTTGAGACCAGCCTGGGCAACATTCCAAGACTCAATCCTCCCCCAAAACACACACACACACACACACACACACACACCCCAAAAAACCCAACAATGCTCTTCTTTCCTTTTGAGGGATAAAGAGAAAGCAGGGGTTAGAAGTGAGGTAGTAGAACTTTATGTATTAAACAAATATACAATTGTATATATAATATGTCAGGATATAAATACAAATGTCAACATCACAAAATAGAAAAGAAAAATAGGCATCTGCCAAAGTAAACTAAAGTTTAAAAATTATTAAACAATATAAACAAAATACTGATTTTTCCAAATCTTTTCATAGATGATCTATGTGGCACGGAATGCCAAAGATGTGGCTGTGTCTTACTATTATTTCTACCAGATGGCAAAAGTTCACCCAGAGCCTGGAACTTGGGAGGAGTTTCTGGATAAATTCATGACTGGAAAGGGTAGGTCCAACTCTTCCTTTAACTATACAAGTCTTTTTTCAAGGAAATATAATGCTTAAGTATGTCATGTGTTTGTCATACATTAATTATGTACCTATCACCTATTAATGCATTAGAAAGATTGCAGAGGGAGCAGAATATATTGTTGTCTCATTCTTTAGGGGACTTTTAGGGAATACGTGACAGACAGATATTAGTCTTTAGTCTCATCATTTTATAAGTGATTTGTGACTACTGCCAATTTATTTAAGCTCTTTCCTTTCTCACCATTCATGTTATCACACAGTTTATGTTATTCTTTTATTCCCTCTTATCTACCATTTCCTCATTTTAATTATATAAAATGAGTGAAAGTTTTGTTCTCATGACTCTCTTCTTCCCATGTATTATCTTCTTCAGGGAAACATATTCATACCCATGGTAGCAACTTTATTTATAATTCTCACATAAATATTCTTCTATATAAGCTCTCTCTAAGAGGCAAATAGATCACAATGGTATCTTAGAGATTTACCCCTGCCATTGCTTGTACTATTTTTTTAACAGAATGTCTTCATTTTTATTATCAAAACCCAACTTTTCTTTTCAGCCTCAAATGCACTCCACTTTCACTATAACCCTTTCTTAATTTCTCTGTTCCAGTGGTTTTTCTCTCCCTCTCTTGCTATCCTATGAACTTCCATACCACTTATTGTTTGCATTACTCATTATCTGTTACCATGTTCTTGTAGTTTTAATTTTATTTATTATATGTTGTTTAGTTTTTTAAGGTTGTCATATCAAAATATCAAAGAATGAGTGGCTTAAAAATAAATTTATTTTCTCACAGCTCTTGAGGCTTGAAGTCCCAGATGAATGTTTTGGCATAATTGGTTTCCTCTGTGGTCTTTCTCCTCCCTGGCTTTCAGATGGCTGTCTTCTCTTTGAGTCTTCACATACTCTTCCCTCTGTGTGTGCCTGTGTACTAATTTTGTCTTCTTATAGAGAAATCTGCTATATTAGATTAGAGCCCACCCTAAGCACTTAATTTTAACTTGATTACCTCTTTGAAAGTTTTGTTTCCAAATACAGGCACATTCTCTGAGTTACCAGGAGTTAGGACTTCAACATATACAATTTGGGAGACACAACTCAGCCCATAATACTTCATCATCTGGACCCTCAAATATATTCCTTTCTCACGTGCAAAGTACATTCACCCCATCCTAGCAGCTTCCAGAGCTTTAACCTATTACTGCATCAAATTTATGTGTAAAATATTATCAAAACTTTACTTACGTTTGGTATAGATGAGACTTAAGGTATGATTATTCTTGAGGCAAAATTCTTCAACTATGAAATCAGTGAACAATATACAATCTGCTTCCAATATACAATTGTGAGACAGGCATAGGTTAGACCTTCCCAATCCAAAAGGGAGAAATCAGAGAGAAGAAAGCCCAACAATTCCATGAGATTTTAAGCTCATGTATAGTCCTCTTTGTCTTGATGCTCTGCCCTCTAGGCCCACTGGGATGACCTTGCCTTCTAAGTACATTATAATGGGAATCTCACTCCTTCAACCTTGAGAGGTAATCCTTCTCCTCTGGGCCCTGGGCAGTAGCCCAACTTATTGTCATGTGGCCTCTGGGTCCTTGGTAGCAGCTGATTTGTAAATTTTTTTTCAGGATTTTTTTCCTTTTTCTTAAGAATGAAACAAGTTTATGGTTAAATAACTCTAATTGTCCTGTGTCCTGCATATAGATTCTTAAAAGTATGACAGTCTTCCTTCATTTCATCCTGTTTCTGTTGCCCTCTGTCTAAGTTGGCAATGTTTCTGCTGACATAATTGAAATAATTGATTAGATCAACAAACCACATACTTAATGTCGTGTGTGTGTGTGTGTGTGTGTGTGTGTGTGTGTGTGTGTGTGTGTGTTGGAGTCTCACTCTTGTTGCCCAGGCTGGGGTGCAGTGGCACGCTCATGGCCACTGCAGCCTCCAACCTCTGGACTTAGGTGATCCTTCTGCCTCAACCTTCCAAGTAGCTGGAACTACAGAAGCATGCCACCACATCCAGCTAGTTTTTGTAATTTATTGTAGAGATGAGGTCTCACAAATTTTCCCAGGTTGGTCTCAAACCCGCAGGCTCAATCAATTCGCTTGCCTCAGTCTCCCCAAATTCTGGAATTGCAGGCTGAGCCACTGTGCCCAGCACCTAATATCTTTAATAATTGTTTTACATCTACTCCCTTAGTGTTCTCTTCAAAAAACACTATCTCTCTCTCTCTCTCTCTTTCATTCTCCATTATGAATAAGCTACAAATTTTCCAGATCCTCAAGTTCTAATTTCTTTTTGCTGAATAATTACTTCCTTGCTATTTCAATCTCTCTGTTTAATTTCATTCTCTGGTCGCTTATTTTTTTTCCATTGGTCCTCTGTATTTTTAAGAATATTCACTAGACTTCCCTAAAGCAGTTGTTTGCAGTTCTTTGTCAGATAGTGCATACATCTTCATATCTTTAGGTTCAGTCATTGGCTATTTATTTCTTCTGTTGTCTCATGTCAGGTTTTCACGATTTGTTCTTGATCCTTGTGGTTATGCATCAATGTTTGCGTATTTGAAGAAGTAAGTTCTTATTATAGTCTTGCAGACTGGCTTTATCTGAGAATGTTCTTTAATAATAAATGTTAGGATATGGACAGGGTGGTGGTGGATGGATGGAGAGGGAGAAGAGGCGCAGGGAGATGCAACACTGCTGGAGCTGGCAAGCCGGGGGTGTGCACTGGCAACCCAGAGATCTGAGTAAATGCAAAGAATTGCAACACACAGAGGTGAGAGAAGAAAAGATTTATTTAAGGAAAGTTCATCCCCACAGACAGGGAGTGGGCTTACACTCTAGGTGAGTGTGGCCTTGTAGCCCCCCAAAGCCCTGGCTTAAATTCTTTTTCTTGGAGATGTTGCACATAATTGCTATGACTTCCTTATCGACCATCTTGGAGAACCTGTGATGCAGAGAAGCACTAATGTTCGCCCACAGTATCATAGCCCCTAGAGAAGAGCGTGACAAGGATTCTAATTCTCCTGCACCTTCCTGAACAACATTCCTTAGAGCTCACGGAGGGTGCACTTCCCCTTATCTCCTAGGCATTCCCATTGGGTAGCTTCAGGTGATCCTTGGCTTCCCTGTAGATAGTGCCCAATTTACTGGATGATGGAATCCACACCTGATCTCCCTCTGAGCTTTTGTATATAACTTTTGTAGTTACAAGTTTCATGACTTTTACAATCCTTGCCCAATGCATGATGTCTTAGGCCTTGTAAATTCCCCTTACTCTTGGCAAACTTGATTGCCGCTATGAGATATCTCTGATACCTGGCATCAGGAAGTTTGTTTCTGAAAAGACAATGTTGGCAAAGTTAATTTTACCTAAAGTGTGCATTTCTATACAAACTTAGCATCTACTTTCTCATGATTGTATTAAGGTTTAGGAAGAAGATAAAAAAATGAATTTCCCGCTCTTGGTCTGTCCTTTCAGTAAATCTGTTCAGAGATTATGGGCAGGACATTTGGCAAGGTCCCTAAGCCTGAGACCACTGCAGTTGTTGCAGTATTAGGGGGAGCTCTGAGCCTTAAACCATTGTGTTTGGCATTGTGCTGGACTGGGATTCTGTGGCCACTGAAGCTAGCACAACACTGGGGCATATCCAAAACCTCATAGCCACTGACGTCTGTCTGTCACTGAGTGTCACCCAGAGTCCAAGGCTACTCTAAGCCACAGGTAGTGACGAGGGCTGAAGATTGAGTCCACCTAATGTGAGATATAGGTTCCTGCCTGGTGCCAGGGTGGGTTTAGAAGTTCATTCTTCAAGTTGTGGGCTAAAGTCTCGACTGGTAGGGATCTACTGGGTGCTTTAATTTATGGTGACATCAAAGACAAAGTCTTATTTTTATTTCCTTCCCTTTCTCCCAAGTGGATTGTATCTCTCTTCATGCTGTACTTGCCTGGGGACAGGAAAGGAATG
Source organism: Cephalopachus bancanus (assembly GCA_027257055.1). Taxonomy (NCBI): domain Eukaryota; kingdom Metazoa; phylum Chordata; class Mammalia; order Primates; family Tarsiidae; genus Cephalopachus; species Cephalopachus bancanus. The sequence goes on along the minus strand of JAPVLO010000030.1, from coordinate 594,670 downwards.
ACATGCATAATGCAAAACTGTTCTTTCTTCTGTCTTCAATGTACCTTTCCTTATTATTGTGCTATAAACTGGCACTGTGATCTCTCGTGTTATTTTCTTATCTTGTGCGAAGTTATTTTTTTATATAGATAGTTGCCTAAATTGATGTTTCTGCAGACAGATTATCACTGGAGAATCCTATTCTATCATCTTGCCTTACCCTACTCAGAAGCCAATAATTCTTTTTTTTTTTTTTTGAGTTGGAGTCTCACTCTGTGTCACCCAGGCTGGAATCCAGTGGCACGCTCATGGCTACCGCTGCCTCTACCTGCTGAGCTCAGGTGATCCTTCTACCTCAACCTTCCAAGTAGCTAGAACTACAGGCACATGCCACCACGTCCAGCTAATTTTTGGTTTATTGTAGAGATGAGGTCTCACCAAATTGCCCAGGCTGGTCTCGAACCTGTGGACTCAGACAATCCTCTCACCTTGGCCTCCCAAAGTGCTGGGATTTTAGGCATGAGCCTCTGTGCCTGGCCTTCCAATAATTATTTGATTCATCTTTCATAACTATCATTGTCCTATGAGCAATGAGGAAAAATCCAGTGACACCCTCACTGTTTTATTTAGAAATCTCCTTAGCTCAATATTAAGGTTTATCACTCACACATTCTACTTTTACAAAATGCTAGAACACAATTTGAGAACATATGTTGACACTTTATAACAAGAATTACTTTTTGTGGAGGAGGGTCAAAAGGGTTGGCCAAAGGCACCACATAATTGCAGCTCTCAGCAGAGAAAACTATATGGAAGAACAGGCTTAAGGATTTAAGGATCAACTTGAAAACCCAAGTTAAGGTCTATTAGATGGTCACCTGGTAGGATGGAAAATTCCAAGCCCTGGTCACTTCTAGAAGCATCTCTGACATGAGATCAGGAGCATGCTTTGGAGACAGAAGGGGGTGAAGGAAAATGACAATTTTTCTTCTTTACACACCTCATGCAAGTGTCTACCATCTCAGCCAAGAAAGGGACAGCCCAGGCCACCACCTCCCGCATCCCTCCTACAATGACTAGACACAAAAGGTTACCTTAAATAGAGTCAGAGGAAATAGCAAGAGCCATGTGGAGCTTAGGGAACTTCAGGTACTGGGAGCTCTGGTGATCTGTCTGCTGACCTGCCCCTGCTACAAAGAGACTCAATGTGAAGCATCCTATGGGGGTGGTCTGTGTTACATAAGTACTACCCATTCACTCTCCGTCCAGCACCCAGTAAAAGTGGCATAACCAATTTGGGGATATTTCTTCAGTGCTGGAAGCTGTTGTGACCCCAGGTCAAGGCTGTCGATGTGGCATGCCCTCAGGGGGCCACCACTGTTGCAATAGTTCTTCCCTTGGATCAGGGTACGAACTAAGAGGCAGGGTGCCTCTGCACAGTGCAGCAGCGGTTCTATCACCTGCAGACGGAGGAGAAGTAACAATGTCCCACTGCTTTCTTTTTACCCCTGGGCGAAAGGGGAAGTCCCACCTGGATGGGAGGAGGCCATTCCACACCCCCAAGAGCATCTGAGTCATAATAGAGTTGCAGGGCCCTGACTGATCACCTGCCAATCCTGCTGTTAAAACACACAGTCTGAGGAGGAGGCCACCAGAGCTCCAGCCAGGGAAGCTGGCACTGTGCCTGGGGGAAAGCCATTGAACAAGGGGAGGACTCACCCTGCTCCTGCTAGATGGCACTGGTGACACAGTTTCAGATGATTTCCCCCAAGTTCCTTACCCATGTTGCCACTGTTGGCCACCCCCACAACTACCAGAGAAGAAGGGGTCAGGCACAAAAAAAGGCAAAACAAACTGCCACCCAACAGTAGTAACCTTATCTAATAAAATAAAATTAAAAAAAGAGAAGGATCTGCCTTCACAGATCAGAAAGAACTAGTGAAAAAATACCAATAATCCTCAAAGCTTTAATGAATTGACATCCACAAAAGGGCCTCTCAGATCCTAAGCAATGGGGCCGATCCAAAATGACCTGTCTCTGATGACATAGAATTCAGACTATAAATGGCAAAGATACCAAATGATATCCACAAGAAAGTGGATAAGAAAATCATGCTGGCCATAAAAAAGGTGCACAAAGTAAAAGTTGAGCTGGAATATAAGAAAGGATCAAGCCAAACTTCTGAAAATGAAGACTGCTTTTCTAGAATTTCAAAACACAATAGCAAGTTTCAACAGAAGAGCTAACAAGGCAGTGAAAAGAATCTGAAAATGTGAGTATCAAACTATTGAACTAACTCAGTTCAATGAAAACAGAAAGAAAAGACATAAGAAGAATGAGCAAAGCCTATGAGAGGCTTTGGATAATGTAAATAGACCAAATCTATGGTTGATTGACATTCCTGAAAAAGAAGCAGAAACAGAACAGCCTGGAACAAGCCTTTCAAAATGTCACCTGAGAAAACCTTCCCTATCTCACTAGAGAGGTGATCTTGGGGATGCAAAAGATTCAGAGAGCTCCTGTGAGGCATTACATGAGAATACCATCCCTAAGGAGCATAATAATTTATCTCATCAAGGTGGGCATGAAAGAAAAAGTTCTAAAGGCAGCTAGAGAGAAGGGACAGGTCACTTACCAAGGAAGACCCATCAGAATTATAGACTTCTCAGCAGAAACCTTACAAATCATAAGGGATTGAGGTCCCATCTTTAACATTCTTAAAGAAAAGTAATTCCAGTCAAGAATTTCCCACCTCACCAAGCTAAATCTCATTAACAAAGGACAAGTAAAATATTTCTCAGACATCCAATCACTAAGAGAATATGCCACCTTTAGCCCAGCCCTTCAGGGGATGCTTAATAAACTTCTAAGCACAGAAACAAAAGAACAGTTCTGCCCATTGCAAAAACAAGTACAAATTTAGCAGATCATGCAAATCAACCACAAAACCTAAAAGCAAAGCAGCCTTTTAATAATGCTGTGACAGAAACAGACCCTCACATGTTATTAATGCTAATAATTAAATGTAAATGGACTGAATGTGCCATCCAAAAGGCAAAAGTGGCAAGTTGGATACAGAATTATGATCCATTCTTCTGCTGCCTTTAGGAAACCCATCTCACTGCAGATGACATGACAGATTCAAGATAAAAGACTGGAGAAAGATCTTCCAGGAAAATGGAAAACAGAAAAGAGCAGGAGTAGCTATTCTTGTATTAGGCAAAACAAACTTTAAACCAATGAGTTAAAAAAGGACACCGAAGGACACTACGTAATGATCAAGGGGCCCAACCTATCAGCAAAAAAATATTCATCTTGAATGTATACATACCCAACTTAGTGGCACCAAGATTTATAAAACAATTACTAGTTAAACTAAGAGAGGACATACATAGACAGCCATACAATTATAGTTGGAAACGTTAATACCAAGGCAAAAAAAGAAAACACAAAAGCAAAACAAGAAAATAACTTTTACTCAGCACTCAACCAGTTGGATCCAGTAGACACCTACAGAACATTTCACTCAACAGCCACAGAATATACATTCTTTTCATCAGTACATGAGACATAATCCAAGATAGACTTCATACTGAAATGTGCATCAAGTTTGAACAAATTTCAAAAGATTGAAATTATACCAATTATTTTCTCAAAACACAATGAAATAAAAATAAATATAATCATCAACAGGAACCCTTCACAACACACAAATAAATGGAAATTAAGCAATATGTTTCTCAATGACTGACACAGAATTCAAGGCAGAAATAAAAAGATTCCTAGAAATATATAAAAACAAATACACAACATACCAAAATTTCTAGGATACCATGAAAGCTATGCTGAGAAGGAAGTTTATAATATTACATACACATATTAAGACAACAGAAGGATATCAATTAATAAACCAAACATCACACCTAAGGAGCTGGAAAATCAAGGGCAATTCATTCCATAATTAGCATAAAAATATACATTATTTTTTAAAATTACAGCTAAATTAAATAGAACTCGCCCCCCAAATCTACAAATGATCAATGAGACAAAAGTTGGTTCTTTGAAAGGGTAAATAAGATTGACAGACTCCTGACTAGATTAAAAAACAAACAAGCAAACAAACAACAAAACAAACAAAGAGAAAGAGAGCATTTGAATAAACACAATTAGAAACAAACAATAGCAACAAAACAAGCAAAAAAGGTGATGTTGCAACTGGCCCTGAAGAAATACAAAAGATTATCAGAGATTATGATGAACATCTGTATGTTAGTAAATTAGGAAATCCAGAGAAAATGGAGGAAATTCTGGTATCTCATAACTTACCAAGATTAAAACAGGAAGAAATTGAAACCATAAACAGACAATAATAAGCCAAAAAATCAATTCAGTAATTGGAAACTTCCCTGCCAAAAAAAACCCATGGACCAGATGGTGTCTCATCTGAATCTTACAAGATGTCCAAGGAAGAACTGGCACCAAATCTATTGAAAGTATTCTAATTGATCAAGAAGAAATGGATTCTCTGTAGCTTATTCTATGAAGCTATTATTATTCTGATACCTGAAAATGGCAAAGATCCAACAAATAAATACAATTTTAGGTCAATTTCTCTGATAAACACAGATGCAAACATTCTCAACAAGATTCTAGCTAATAGCATCCAAGAGCACAAATCAAGGATCATCCATCAGAACCAGATAGGCTTTATTCTCAGAATTCAAGGCTGGTTCAACATATGCAGATTAACAAATGTAATCCACCACATACATAGGTATAAAACCAAGAAACGCATGATTATCTCAATAGACACTGAAAAAGCATTTGATAAAATCCAAAAAACCTTCAAACACTTAAGCATTGAAAGAACATTCCGGCCATTGCCTTACTAGACTCTGGTATGGCCATGTGCTCTTTGAGCTATGGTTGTTGCCATGTTTCCTGGCTTTGACCCCCTCTCCTACCTTGGGGAGGTGAATCTCCCCCCTCTCTCTCTCTCCCTCTCTCTCTCTCTCTCTCTCTCTCTCTCATTTACTTTCTAAATAAACTATATTTTCTAATCTTAAAAAAATGCCCCCAAATAATGAGTTATTTATGAAAAACTTTCAGCCAACATCATACTTCATAGGCAGAAACTGGAAGAATTTTCCCTAAGAATTGAAATGAGACAAGGATGCCTACTCTCACCATTCTTATTTAACATGATACAAAAAAGTCCTAACCAGAACAATCAGGCAGAGGAAAGAAATTAGGAGTATCCAACAGGAAAAGGGGAAGTTAAATTATCCCTCTTTGCTGCTGATATGATTCCATATCTAGAAAACCCTAGAGGCTGTCAAAAACCTTCCACTAATAACTTTTTTAAGTTGTCAAAGTTTATTGGAGAAAGAAGAGAGAAAAGAAAAGGGAGTCATGACACAACTGGCACAGAAGAAGGAAACTGCCTGATAAACAACTTTGTTAAATTCTTGGAATACAAAATCAGTGTGTTAAAAAAAAAATGTGCACTTTTATATACCAGAAACAAGCAGGTTGAGAACCAAGTAAGAAAAACAGTTTCATCCACAACAGCCACAAACAAACAATAACAACAACAAAACACACCTTAGCATCCAACTAACCAAAGAAATGAAAGGCCCTTAACAATAAGAACTACAAAACACAGTTCAAAAAAAAATCAAGGACAGCAGAAACAAATGGAAGAATATCCTATGCATGTGGATTGGAAGAATACATATCATCAAGGTGTCCATTCTATCCAAAGGAATCTACAGATTCAATGGAATCATTACCAAATTACCAAATTACCAGCATTGTTTTTAACAGAACGATAAAAAACAATAGAGAAACTCAAATAGAAAACAACAACAACAAAAAAAAAAACTCAAACAGCTAAAGCAATCTTCAGCAAAATGAACAAAGCTGGAGGCATCACACTCTCAGACTTCAAATTTTACTACAAGTCTACAGTAACCAAGACAGCACAGTTCCAGCACAAAAATAAACACATAGACCAAGGGAACAAGACAGAGGACACAGAAATAAAAATCACAGATCTTCAACCAACTCATCTTTGACAAAGCCAAAATAAAACAACAACAACAACAAAAATCAGAGAAAGGAAACCATATTTAGCAAATGGTGTTGGGAAAGCTGTCTAACTACATGCAGAGGAATGAAACTGTACCTTTACCTATCAGCATATAAAAAAATTATTTCAAGATGATCAAGGACTTAAATGAAAAAAACTCAAGCTATAAGAATCTTAGAAGAAAACTTAGGGAACACCTTCCTGGACATTGGCCTAGGCAATTAATTAATTGTCAAGTTCTCAAAAGCAAATGTAGCAAATTCTAAAATTGATAGGTGGAGCCTTATCAAGCTAAAAAGTTTCTGCACTGTGAAAGAAACCATCAAGAGAGAAAAGAGACATCCAACAGAATGGGACAGAATATTTGCAAGCTATGCATCTGACAAAGTCCTAACACCCAGGATCCAAGAACAACTCAAACAAATGGACAGAAAAAAAAAAAAAAGCTACACACACCAACAAACCATTAAATAGTGGGCAAAATATATGAACAGACACTTCTCAAAGGATGACATGTAAGCAGCCAACAAACATGAAAAAATGCTCAGCTTTATTAATCATTAGAAAAGTGCAAATCAAAAGTACAATGAAATACCACTCATCAATCAGGATAGCTATCATTAAAAACTCCAAAAAAAGAAAAAAGAAAAAGAAAAATCAGGAGTTGGTGAGGCTGCAGAGAAAAAAAGGACACACTTCTGTACTGTTGATGGGAATGTAAGCTAGTTCAACCTTTGTGGAAAGCAGTGTGACATTTTCTCAAAGAACTAAAAATTGAATTACCATTTGACCTGGTAATCTCACTTCTGGGAATATACTCAGAGGAGCATAAATTTCTCTACTGAAAAGACACCTGCACATGTATGTTCATTGCAGCTCTACTCACAGTATCAGAAACACGGAATCAGTCCAGATACCCATTGAAAGTAAACTGGAAAAAAAGGTGGTACATATATATGAAGGAATACTATGCAACCAAAAATAAGAAAAAAAAAAAAAGAAACCAACCAAACAAACAATGTTTTCTGCAGCATAATAGATGTAGCTGGAAATAACACCCCTATGTTAACTATTACAGAAGCAAAAAATTGGATATCTCATGTTCTCACACATAGGTGAATCCTAAATATTAGGTATGTGAGCACAAAGATGGGAACAACAAATGTCAGGCACTGCTAAAGGAGGGTGGAGAATAAGGAACATACAACTACCCATTGAGTACCATATCCACCACCAGGAAGAAAGAGAACTCACTAGAAACCCAAACATCATCTTTATGCAATCTACTTAAGCAGCAAATCCTCACATATATGTCACAGCAATAAAATAAATGAACAACAAAAAAAATTGCCTTTTCTCTAATTTCTGAGAATATATTCCTCATTTTCATCAGACCTCAACAGAGTACTTTTAACATTTAAAGTATTTTAACTATTTTTCTACCAACATTGTATTCATGATAACAATTTTATCACAAGATAATAGAAACTTGGTTTAAAACTATTCTTTTTTTTCCCTCCCTTTGGCCTTATCAGAATCAGCAATAGCACCTGTATATCTACTCTCCATCATTTTAAGGCAACCTAGACTTTTTTCTAACGTGCACCTAAAAATTCTTCATCCTTTATCCATTATTCAGTTACATAGTACCTCTGTATTTTTAGGTATTGGTAACAAAAGCATCCCATTCTCAATATCAGAATCTTCATTAATTAACTAGGCTGTCATAACAAAGTTCCACAGACTAGGTGACTTCAACAACAGAGATTTATTTTCTCACATATCTGGAACCTTGAAATTCATAATCTGCATGTCATCTGCATTGGTTTTTCTGAGACTTTCTTTTTCTCTTATAGGTAACTGTCTTTTGTTATACCTTCAAATGGTCTGTGTATTTGTGTACTAATTTTCTATTTTATAGGAGTATTAATTATATTGTATCAGAGTCCATCCTAATGACCCAGTTTAAACTTAATTACCTATTTAAAGATCTTATCAACAAATACAGTCATATTCTGAAGTAGTGGGGCCTAGGAATTCTATTTATGAATTTTGGGAGAACAAAGGTAACTAATTATAGAAGTATTCTGTCCTTTTCAAGTAGATTTTAAGTTAATTGAGAACAGGGGTTATCTCACAGAGTTATTTTATCCTTGTCATCCCTCTTTCTTGAACTAATAGCTAATTAATGTGCACATATTGATACTGATGACTTGGAGTGACATTTAACCATTCTTTATTTTGTATAAATAGTTGTAATTTTGTAAACATTTATCTTTCAATTTAGTGGCCTTTGGTTCCTGGTATGACCACGTGAAGGGCTGGTGGGAAAAGAAGAAAGATTATCCTATCCTTTACCTATTTTATGAGGACATGAAAGAGGTAGGAAGCAACTGCAATTTCTTCACTTTTTATAGAAATTTTAATTTTATTTTCTTTGTATCATACTTTCCATTCCTCTTGGTATATACATGTGAATAATCTACTATGCTATCAATTATGCCTTGAGAATGGGTCTATAATGGGTCTCCAAGTAGATTGTGCCAATCACTTCTAGAACTATACTCTCCCACTCTAGTTTAGGCATCTAACTTAACTTACTTGAAATATTTCATTTTGCTTCTACTATCCATCCAGAGATAGTGATCTTTTTAAAATTTAAATAATAATATGTTCCAACTCCCTTCTTCACATATCTTAATGGCTTCTGTCCCTACATGAAATATAAAGTAATGACGATAATTTTTAGAGTGACATTATTTAGTCCCTATGTATTTCTGTAATCTTCTCTTGTGCCATCTATGCCTTTCTCACTGAGTGAATCTACCTGAAAATATTTCTCAACTAATTCCAGATTAACCATTTCTCATTCTTAAGATCTTATCACTTGAATTTTATGAGCCATACTGGCATTCAAAACTGAAGTCTGTCACAGGTAAAACTATTACTATAGTCTACCTTGCCTCAATGTGCTCAGGGTACAGCAGCCCTGAAACTGCCTCATCTTTGTTTTTTGGATTTCTCTAAATTGCTTTACGATGGCTATGACTCCCATCCCTCCCTAATTTGGGAAAACTGTTCTACATCTCAAGGGACACTGTGTCACTTGGCTGAGATAACTGCCTCTAACAGGTTGCTAAGTCAAATTCTTAGGTTTTCTGCATCTATTTAAACCATTTTGTACCAGCCACTCTAAATCATGGTGAAATATTACTATAGTTATGAGTTTAGAATCAACAATAAGTGTTTGGATAGGAGTCTTTAAGATGACAGCCATTATTTTTGGAAAAAAACAACTTTTCTGCATTAGATCATTATAAGGTCTTCAAGCAAGATAATTTGGTCTCCTCAAATATGGGAGGGAAATCTATATCTACTGGAAGAAAAGGCTCAAAATTACACCAAGGTTTCATGAATCTCTATGTCATCAGATCACAAATATTGTTATTCTGAGTTTGAGCATTCTACCCTGTTTTCATCACTATTCTATTTAACTTTCATATGATAGATTTGCCACAACTGTGACTTCAACTTTTATTGTGATTCTTCTACAAATTAAAGTTTGTGTTTAACTAACTTCAGCTCTGAGACTACAAGAAATAAAGTATTTTAGGGACAACAAAGAACCTCTCAGGGCCAGGCATGGCAGCTCAAGCCTGCAGTCCTTGCACTTTGAGAGGCTGGGGTGAGAAGATTGTCTGAGCCCGCAAGTTCGAGACCAGCCTGGGCAGCATGGTGAGACTTTGTCTCTACAATAAATAAAAGATAAGCCAGGTGTGGAAGTGCACACCTATAGTTCTGGCTACTTGGAAGGTTGAGGCGGAAGGATGGCCGGGGTCCAGCATGTTGATGCTGGGGTGACCGTGATCGTGCCACTCACTCCAGCCTGGAAAATGAGTGAAACTACAACTCAAAAAAATAAATAAATAAACTCTCAGGTTACATTTCAATAAATTGAGATGGGTCATGCAGGAAAACTAAATCTCAGTTTGTCTTCCTGCCTGATGTTAGCCGAGTCACTAAGATTACTGCCCTCTAATTTTGTTTGGACCACTGAGAATACCTCCCTGACGGGTAATAAGGCACAAACACTTTAGCTTGAATGCTACCCTTTCATTGTATCTAACGCCTTCCTAAGCCCTGTGTGAAACAAGAGCAGGAAAATTATAAGAAATACAATTGAATTTCTCCTCTTCATTGTTGTCTTTATCCTCCCACCATTCCTTAGGTTGGAAAATGGACAAAATTATGTTTTACTTTCCTTCTCGTATATTCATGCTATAAAAATATCTATGTAGGTTTTAGAGGTAGAAAAAGAATCTTCTTTCCACTATAAGGTAGCTCATAAGATTAATCCAATTTTGATGTTGGGAATGCTCTAAAAAAATCAAGAAGTTTTGAAAGTTATACATAGCAACAATATAACTTGTTCTATCATCATCTGTTTTCTGTAGGCGAAATATATTTTTTTGTTTTAAAATGTATTTTAAATGTATGTGTTTTATATAATTAACAAGATATTATATCAAGAGAAAACAGAATCCATAAGAGTGAAAAAAATAAAGTTGCGCTTTTTTGCTAAATCTATTTTTGAATGTACAAAAATTGAATATAAACCCAGTCTTTTTCGTTTCAGTTTTTGAAACAAATTTTAATCTCCCTTTTAGCAGATGGTTGCCTGGTATAATTAAAGATAGAATATATACTTGGAAAAGCAAAATGTTAAATGCACATAAAATTTTAAAATTATTGTATCCATTAGATTTTCATATGCAGAACCTTGATAAATGCATTCTTGTTTCATGACCAAATGTATCTAAAATGGCTCTTTGTTTTTTCTAATTTCTTTAGAATCCAAAAGGTGGAATTCAGAAGCTGTTAAAGTTTCTAGAGAAAGACATTCCAGAAGAAATTGTGGATAAAATCCTATATCACAGCTCTTTTGATGTAATGAAGCAGAACACTAGTGCAAATTATACCACTTTATCAAAAGAAGAAATGGACCATTCTGTGTCTCCCTTCATGAGAAAGGGTGAGGTTATCATATACCAGTTTCTCTACAGCTTGTTACTCTCATCATGAAGAATTTAGATGGTCTGATAAGACCAATATTACAGGAAATGAAGATAAATTGAGTATGCTGGGGAGAAAAAGATTTAAAAACTAAACTAAACACACATTTTAGGGGAAATAATCTGTTGCAAAGAAATTCTGTCTGTTGCAATTCGAACATGTAAAACAAAGCTTCTAATGGGAAATGTTTACTCAATAGGTTGTGTATCAGTAAGCATGAATATTGGCACCCATTGGTATATCAGAAGAATAAGTCTCATTTGTCTGAATAATCTAGATCTTTACCTTCCTTAAAAATTTTACTGTGAGCCAGGCCTGGTAACTCAGCCTATAATCCCAGCACTTTGGGAGGCCAAGGTTAGTGGATTGCCTGAGCCCGCGGGTTGGAGACCAGCCCAGGCAACATGATGAGACCTCCTCTCTACAATAATCAAAAATTAGCCAGGCCTGGTAGCACGTGCCTGGCTACTTGGAAGACTGAGGCGGAAGGATCCCTGGAGCCCAGCAGGTCGACGTTGGGGTGGCTGTGAGCGTGCCATTGCACTCTAGTCTGGGCGACGGAGTGAGACTCCAACTCAAAAAGACAAAAAGAAAATGTACTGTGCTAGGTAGGTAGCATAAATAATGACAGGCACACTAAATTGATGAAGGGGGTTTTAATTCCTTGAAGTTGTTGCTGTGACTGTAACCATTGCTTTCTCATTATTGAACTCAATGTAAAGCAGATTGCACAAAATACTTCTTCAATAAATATAGGTTAAATTGAATATTTAGTATGGGTGTGTGTGTGTGTATTAGAGAGAGATAGAGATAGGAAGAAATAGATAGAGAGAGAGAGAGAGAGGGAGAGACACACACACAGAGAAATAATATGTTGTGTATGTATTGGTCAGATTTGCTTTAGAACAATAACCCTAAGAATCTCAGTTGCATAAACTTACAAGATTACATTTTCCTTTAGGTAAGCTGTTAGTGGATACTGGTCACCTGTGGCTGCTGCAGTTTTGTTTGGTTCTCTTGGGTTTAGCTTCTTTTGTCTTCTTTTTCAAAAACCCTGGCTGAAAGAATGGTCCAAATTTGGGATATACCCAATGTCATCACAGAGAGATAGAGCAAGAGAACTGATGGAAATTTGCAATATATTTTAAAAGTTCCCTTCAGATGTGATATATGTCATATGCATTCAAATTCCATTGGCCAGAGTATATTAAAATATCCAAGTGCAAAGTTAAAGAGGAAAGGAGAAATTGCACAACACATGATGGTGAACAGAGATGTAAAATATTTTTACAGTAAGGGAGAGAGTAGATAATTACTAGCAATAAAAAAATTTTAAGACAGTGTTTGGGGGACAGAAAATATGGTAAGAGGTTATAAAGGGATGATTAAGGGCAATTTTGATTATAATATGTATGTGTAGCTCCTAGAGGTTCTTTTTTTTTAGAGAATTGGGAAGTATTTTATTGATAAATCTTGCTGGGAATATTTGCATCTCAACTAGGTATAATTTTGTCTTCCTGGTGACTTTTGGCAGTATCTGGAGACATTTTTGATGGGCACAACTAGGAATCTATTGGCATCTAATAGGTAGAGCCTAAGGATGCTGCTAATCATCTTACAATGCACAGGATGGTCCTTCCTTCCACCATCAAATAATTGTCTGGCTATAAATGTCAACAGTGGAGATATAAATAAATAAAATAAAGTGCCAAAGTTGAGAAATTCTGAGCCAGACTGACATAGTTATTTTGGCATATATATTTTGACTTTTATTTATTGCTAAAACTAGGCTTCCAAATATGTCTTTTGTATCACCCTGTAAGATAGTCCATGAAAATGACATTAAAACTCCTAGCACTTTGGGATTGCCTGAGCCTGAGGGTTCGAGACCAGCCTGGGCAACTTGGCAAGACTTCGTCTCTACAATAAAAAAATCAAAAATTAGCTGGACGCAGTAGTGTGCACCCGTAGTTCTGGCTGCTTGGAAGGCTGAGGCAGAAGGATTGCAGGAGCCCAGCAGGTCAGGTCGATGCTGGGGTGGCCATGAGTGTGCCACTGTACTCCAGTGTGGGTGACAGAGAGAGACTCCAACTCAATAAAATAAAATAAAATGGCATTAAAACAAACATACCGATATTTATGGTAAATGCTGTATCCTATATAGTTCCTTCAAGGATTTTTATATGTTTAATATTTTGAAGACCGAGAAATCTGTGGTAAAGAAATATGCTTTTACATTTGACCCAGTCATTTCTAGTCTTATGTGACCATAGAAGTTATTTTTCAGAAATTATCACTTGACATGGGAAAACAGCATTAAACCGAATAAAAAAACTATATCCTTTGTTCACAAAGCTGTTGTAGTCAAAGAATCAAGGTTTTTTTTTTTTTTGAGTAGGAGTCTCACTCTGTCTCCCAGACTGTAGTGCAGTGGCATGCTCACGGCCACCACAGTTTCAACCCACTGGGCTCAGGTGATCATTCTGTTTTAGCCTTTCAAGTAACTGGAACCACAGGTGCACACCACCATGCCCAGTTAATTTTTTTTATTTATTTCAGAGACGAGGTCTCATCAAGTTGCCCGAACTGTTCTCGAACCCTTGGACTCAGGCAGTCCTCTTTCCTTCCCCTCCCAAAGTGCTGAGATTACAGGAGAGAGCCATCACGCAGAGCTAGAATCAAGATTTTGAAATGCTGGTTTTCTCCCTAGAGACATTTTTATAAAGTACCTGTATTTAAAAGATTATTTCATTTTCTTTCTTCTTTTATTTTTTGAGTTAGAATCTCACTCTGTCACTCAGGCTGGAGTGCAGTGACACACTCACAGCCACCACAGCCTCTACCTGCTAGGCTCAGGTGATCCTTTTGCCTCAGCCTTCCAAGTAGCTGGAACCACAGGCATGTGGCACCATGACCAGCTAATTTTTTAATTTATTATAGAGACGAGGTGTCGCCATGTTGCTCAGGCTGATCTCAAACCCCTGAGCTTAGGCCATCCTCTTGCCTCTGCCTCCCAAAATGCTGGGATTATAGGCATGAGCCACCATGCTCGGCTCGTATTATTTCTTTACATAAGATACTGAAATAGTCCATGGGAATAATTGGAAACCTAAGAAGGCCTAGGAGTCTGGGAGTGGAAGTAAGACTTTAGGATTAGAGTTATGGCACAGCTATGGCATCCTAAAGTTAAAGTTTAAAAGGTAAAGGATTTAGTCGTATTAAAACTAGTTTTAGAAGGGAAATTTTACAGTAGTTTCAAATTTGTCATTTTATATTTTCTTTTCAGGTATTTCAGGAGACTGGAAGAATCATTTCACTGTAGCCCAGTATGAGAAATTTGAAGAAGAGTATAAAGAGAAAATGAGAGGGTCCACACTGCAGTTTCGATCACAAATATAAGAAGTACCCATGCTTTCTCAATCTCCTTTTGCTATCATCTCATTTATGGGGGAAAAATACCCTTCAAATGTTTAATTAAAGAAAATTCAGAAATGATATTTCCTTATTTAGATTAGTGGTTTGTAAGAGAATAATCAATGTCAATATCTGTATGGGAAAAATCAATATTGTCTGTATAATTTGAATTACTTTCCACAATGTTTTTTTACTAGTCTTACAAATTAAAACATGAAATGAAGTATACAATCTGTACAGTTATCTGCTTTATTTTTTAAAATCAAGTTCTGAATTGTTAGACTTGCAAAGAAGATATTTTGAGGAGTTTTCAAAATGGACGGGTTATAAGCACAGAAAGGGAGTTTTAATTTTTCTTTGTTATATGCTCAGACTAAAACCAGTGTAATAAAAGATCAACAACATTTTTGTTCAAAGAGTTCATTGAAATTTTCTGCTCTAGAATGGTTTACTACAGATTAAATTTTGAATAGTTTATATTACATAGTGTTCCACTTTTATACTTTATGTGTTAATGATCTAAAATAATGCTGAGAGGCCAGGCTCGGTGGCTCAGCCTGCAATCTCAGCTTTTTGGGAGGCAGAATGGAGTGGATTGCCTGAGCCGGCAGGTTCGAAACCAACCTGGGCAACTTGAGACTTCGTCTCTGCAATAAATAAATAAATAAAAAAATAGCTAGGCATGGTAGCGCGCACCTGTAGTTCCGGCTACTTGGAAGACTGAGGTGGAAGAATTGCCGGAGCCCAGTAGGTCGACACGGGGGAGGCCATGAGCATGCCACTGCCCTCCAGCCTGGGCTACAAGAGTGAGACTCCACCTTAACATAAAATAAAATAAAATAAAATAACGCCAAGAAAGTGATTAAAAGTATGTTACCATAGTAACATAACATCTACTGTCAGAGAGAAAAATCAGTTAGCAGTTAATCATAATATCAAACTAATCAAAAGTTATTAAATAACTTCTGTGTATAAATAATGGGCCTTATAAATGAAAATAAAATGAGGATCCTGAATGAAAGAGCTAAGTCAAGTGAAAAATAAAAAAGCAATATTAGGACACTTTGCTATTTCTGCTAGTTTTGCTGTGAACCTAAAACTGCTTATTTATTGTTAATATCAAATTTCTCTGAAATCAGACAACTGAAAGCCACCTTTTGCCATAAACTCAACAATTTGAAAGAACATCTTTCAGGATAAATAAAAGTGTAATTTAAAAAAAATTCACAATTCTTTTAAGTACATTTCCATGAGATGATAAAAAAAATTTGTGTTTAAAATATTTTTATGACTAATCTTCATATTTTTAAAGATTAAAACTTGCTCTTATTTAAGGGTCTTTTCTGCACCATTACAAAGTCAAAAAATTAGAAGTCAACTGATTGTAATTTGGGGACTCTCTGCTGTGTTTTGAATATTAAGTGCATTTTCAATTTACTATATTTTCAACTTATGATGAGTTTATTGGGACATAGCACCATCTTAAGTAGAAGAGAATTTGTTATGCATAAACTATCTATCTGCACACATATATATTTATTGAAAAGTAAGTTAATATTTTCTTCTTGAATCACATTTTATTAACTTAGTTACTCCTTGGAGCACAAGCACACCCCTTTGAAGAGCAGTCCTATAAATTGCAGATAATCATCTACTTGTTCTCTGCCTTCCAACAAGCTTTATCAACCAGTTTTCCCCTCACCTCTTTTACTACCATCAGAATATTATTTTCAAAGGCTTTACATTAAACTACTTTTCCGTGACTAAGAGATTATGCTTAGCCATCATGCTCTTAGAATGCAGGTTTCTGATGGATGCTGTCTGTCTCCAGCATTTAGATTACCATGTAGGTAGAAATTACATATGACTAACTCTTCCATTTAGTCTAATGCTGTGTTATACCTTAAGATATCATGAATTTGACACAAACAATGTAATCAAGTTCATGATGTTGGAATACCTCATTTCTCCTTTATGGCTAGTTCAGAAATTACTAATTCTGTGGCATCTAGAACAAGAAAAGTTAGTGTTCTATCATATTTATTTTTCATGTCACATATTGAAGGTATTTTGGAATTTGACTGTTGTAGTTGGTGATGTTTATTCAAAATATTCCCAGCAATGACCACACTTTTGTGCTTAATGTTAAATCAGATTTGGATCATCTATGTCAGAATGTGTATGAGAAATAACATTTCAGCCAGATTTCTTCTCTTCACTTGGCTTCTGGTCCACTTTAGAAAGTGTTTGCTTTTGTATTTCTCTCTCTGACATTAACCATTGCTAGTTGACAATTTTATCCAAGATTCACTATTGAGTAATAAAAAGAAACAATCAACTGATACACAAAACAACTTGAATATTCAGAGAATTATTCTGAGTGAATAAGGCTAATTTCACACAGTAAAATATGGTATAATTCCATTTATAAACATTCTTGAAATGGAGAACTAATTAATTGTTGCCAGAATTTATGGAAAGGACAAGAGGTATAACTATGGAAAGAACAAGAGGTATAATTTAAAAAGGATAATCTGAAAGATATTGTAGTGATAGAAATAGTTTGTATGTTAACTGTGTTAGTATGCTGGTTTCGATATTATACTATACTATTGCAAGATGTTACCACAAGAGGAAGTGGAGTAAAGGGCCTTTGGGATCTTTGTATAATTTCTTACAACTTAACATAAATCTACGTTATCTTAAAAAATTTTTTTTTTTTTTTTGAGTTGGAGTCTCACTCTGTCGCCCAGACTGGAGTGCAGTGGCCGCTCCCGGCCACCGCAGCCTCGATCTGCTGGGCTCTGGCGATCCTTCCACCTCAGCCTTCCCAGTAGCCGGAATTACAGGCGCACGCTACCACACCTGGCTGATTTTTTGGTTTATTGTAGAGATGAGGTCTCGCTGCCCAGGCGGGTCTCGAACCCGCGGGCTCAGGCAATCCACTCACCTCAGCCTCCCAAAGGCGCGGGATTACAGGCTGAGCCACCGAACCCGGCTATGCTCTTCTCTTAAAAAAAAATTATAATTGTGTTGTATCAATAGACAAGTATTAAAACAAAAAATATAGAAATTTGCTCAGACTGCTGTAGTGACCCTGAATAAGCAAGTGGTTTGGCAATGGAAAACTACGGGATGAAGTTGTTGAAAGAGTTCGCAAATGGGGAGCATTTGAACCCATGGTGGTAGAAAGAGATTTCTAATTAGCAGAAGAAATAGTGAAGAGAATTTCAAGTCAAGAGGAAAGCATTACAGAAATAGACGAAGAGAACAATGCACGTGTTTTAAAAGTGACTAGAAGCCGAGCTCGGTGGCTCAGCCTATAATCCTGCGCCTTTGGGAGGCTGAGGTGAGTGGATTGCCTGAGCCCGCGGGTTCGAGACCCGCCTGGGCAGCGAGACCTCATCTCTACAATAAACCAAAAAATCAGCCGGGCATGGTAGTGCATGCCTGTAATTCGACTACTTGGAAGGCTGAGGCGGAAGGATCGCCGGAGCCCAGCAGGTTGAGGCTGCGGTGGCCGGGAGTGGCCACTGCACTCCAGTCTGGTCGACAGAGTGAGACTCCAACTCAAAAAAAAAAAAAAAAAAGTGACTAGAAATGAGTATGGCAGCTGGGGAAGGATGGGAAGTTTGAATGGAGGGTAGATACCAAAGTCAGATTTTTGAAGTTCTCCAAACATTAAAGTGTGGACTTCAATTATCTATGATGGACCACTGATACTTTTTAAGGAGAAAAGTATGAATAAATGGGACTTATACTGATTCAGAACATCTGTGCCTAAGGCTTTGAACAATTTCAGCTTCATCTTATGTTCAAATGAACTCAAATCTTCTTAGCCCATTTTGTGCTGCTATAAAAAAATGCCACATATTGGGTGATTTATAACCAACAGAAATTTATTTGGTTCATGGTTCTCGAGGCTGGGATATCTAAGAGTATGGCACTGGCCTTTAATGAAATCTTTCATGCTGCATCACTTCATGGCAGAAGGCAGAAGGTCAAGAGAGGGTGAGAGTGAGAGGGAAAGAGAGCTGAACTCACTCTTTTTCAGAAACCCATAACCACTATAACTAACTCACTCCCTTGATAATGGTGATAATCCATTTATGAGGGCAAAGCCTCCATGATCCATTTGCCTCTTAAAAGCCCTCCCCCAACACTATTGCATGGGAGATTAAGTTTCCAACACATGAACTTTGGGGAACTCATTTAAACTATAGTGCCTGCTAAAGACTGTTCTTCATTGACATGGCAAAATCTATTTTTATGTCCATTTTAGTCTTTGACTTTCTGACCAAGGACATTCTATTCTTCTACCCTAAGCCCGGATAAGTAGTTCTACGATGTGAACAACTGATAAAAGAATAGTTTATGTAAACTAAGGTCTCCCTGATAGGCTGATAAATATGGACACTTGACAGTCCTAAAGCTAATAATAAAGTTACTCTAAAAATCAAGTATTTCCTAAGTTGTGGAAAAAGGAACTTAATAATGCACAGTAAGGCCTTGCTCTAAATAAAGAATCCTAATATTTTCTAATTTTATTGTTATTGTATTGGCTATAATCCAAGAACAAGTAGTTCTACGATGTGAACAACTGATAAAAGAATAGTTTATGTAAACTAAGGTCTCCCTGATAGGCTGATAAATATGGACACTTGACAGTCCTAAAGCTAATAATAAAGTTACTCTAAAAATCAAATATTTCCTAAGTTGTGGAAAAAGGAACTTAATAATACACAGTAAGGCCTTGCTCTAAATAAAGAATCCTAATATTTTCTAATTTTATTGTTATTGTATTGGCTATAATCCAAGAGGTCCACACTTCCCATGATGAAATCTTTGTATTAAAAATAAATGTTTCTCTGAAGTCTGACATAATTAACTACAAAATTAGATCACTGATCACATAATTCTCCATGATTAACATGTGAAAATTAGTAAACTATAAACTCTGAATTATGTAATTCCTTTAAAAATCTTAAGCATATTCAGTACTTAACTCCAATGTACTAAAGGGTCTATAGCCTTAAACAATTACAGAAACCTTAGAAGTCAATATCATACTCATGAAGAGAACATTCATGCCCCCTTGCTTGTGCTTGCCTTTAGATATTTCTTTTTTCTTTTCTTTCTTTCTTTCTTTCTTTCTTTCTTTCTTTCTTTCTTTCTTTCTTTCTTTCTTTCTTTCTCTCTCTCTCTCTTTCTCTCTCTCTCTCTCTCTCTCTCTCTCTCTCTCTCTCTCTCTCTCTCTCTCTCTCTCTTTCTTTCTTTCTTTCTTTCTTTATTTCTTCCTAGTCGGAGTCTTACTCTGTCACCCAGGCTTGTGTGCTGTGGCACGCTCACAGTCACCATAGACTCAACCTGCTGGGCTCAGGCAAACCTTCTGCTTTAGCCTTCCTTCCAAGTAGCTGGAACCACAGGCATGCACCACCACACCCTGCTAATTTTTCTTGATTTATTGTAGAGACGCAATCTCGCCAAGTTGCCCAGGCTGGTCTTGAACCCACAGGCTCTGGCAATTCTCCTACTTCGGCCTCTCAAAGTGCTGGGATTATAGATGTGAGCCACCACGCCCGGCAATTTTTGTTGTTTTTGAGTCAGTGTCTGACTCTGTCACCCAGGCTAGAGTGCAGTGGCATGCTCATGGCCACCAGTCTTGACCTGCTGGGCTCAGGTGATCCTTCCACCTCAGTCTTCCAAGTAGCTGGAACCACATGCATGTGCTACCACGCTCAGCTAGTTTTTTGATGTATTATAGAGACGAAGTCTTCCCTTGACCTGTTGGGCTCAGGCATTCCTCTTGCCTCGGCCTCCCAAAGTGCTGGGATTACAGGTATGAACCACTGTGCCCAGCTATTGTTGTTTTTCTTACTGTTGCTTATATATTTTTTTCTTTGTTAATAGGTCCCTTTTCTTCTCATTAAAGTTACATAGTTATCTAAATTAAGGGGTAGGGGTGGGGAGGCAAGGCAGGCATTTTCGTTTTTTATAAATCTATATTTTTTTTTCTGTGACTGCAAATAGCTTGGCTAGATGAACAAATTTTTTGTTGGGAGTCACTTACTTCAGCATTTTGAAATATCTTCTATTGTTACAAATGAAAAGTCTGTTGCCAACTCAATTACTGTTATTTTGAAGGTAATATCTTGTGTTTCTATGGTAGCTTTTGAGATGTTTTCTTTGTCCTTGATCTTCTATAGTTTTTGAAAGATGTTCCTGAAAACTCTTTTTAAGTCAACCTGAAAGGAATATATTAAGTCAAAGTGGTAAAAAACTTCTACAGAGAGATCTACAAAACATTGGTGAAACAAATTGAAGAGAACACAAGTAAATGAAGAAACATCCTGTGCTCATGGGCTGGAAGAATTAATATTGTTAAAATGATCATTCTACCCAAAGCAATCTGCAGATTCACTGAAATCCCTATTAAACTAGCAATGTAACTCTTCACAGAACTAAAACAAACAATTCTAAAATTTCTATGACCCTGAAACAACCTAAATAGCCAAGGATATCCTAGGCAAAAAATAATAAAGCTGGAGGCATCAAATTGCCTGATGTCAAAATATTCTCCAAGGCTATAGTTAGCAAAACATCATGGTACTGGTGCCAGGGCAGGAAAATAGAACAATGAAACAGAATAGAGAATTGATAAATTAACTCAAATACCTACAACCAACTGGTCTTTAAAAAGCAGGCAAAAACACTCTAATCACAAATGATGCTGGGAAAATTGGGTAGCTACATGCAGAAAAATGAAACTGGATCTCTATCTCTCATCGTATACTAAAATTAACTTAAGATAGATTAAAGATCTACATGTCAGACCTGAAACCATGAAAACTTAGAAGAAAACCTAGAAAAAACTCTTGGACATTTGCTTAGGAAAATAATTTATGGCTAAGACCTAAAAAAGCAAATCCAACCAAAAATAAAAAGTAAATAACTGTACTTAATTAGACTGAAAAGCTCCTGCAGAGCAGAAGAAATAATCAACAGAGTGAACAGGCATTCTATTAAAGGGAAGAAAATATTCACAAGCAATACATCCAACAAAAAATTAATATCCAGAATTTACAAAGAAATTATAAAGATAAATATAACTTCATTAACAAGTGGGCAAATGAAATGAACAGACATCATTCAAAAGAAGATATACAAATGACAAGAAACATATGAAAAAATACTGAACATCATTAGTCATCAGGAAAATGCAAATCAAAACCACAATACGATACCACCATACACAAGTCAGAATGGTCATTATTTGAAAAATCAAAAGACAATAGATGTTGGTGCAGAGCAATGAAAAGGAAATGCTTATACACTGTTGATGGGAGTGTAAATTAGTACAACTTCTATGAAAATCAGTATGCAGATTTCTCAGAGAACTAAAAATAAATCTGTTCTATCTAGCAATCCCACTACACAAAGGAAGAGAGGTCTTTACACAAAAAAGACACCTGCACTCGCATGTTTTAAGCAGCACAATCTACCTAAATGCACATTAATTGATTAGTGGATAATGAAAATATTACACACACACACACACACACACACACACACACACACACACACACCATGGAATACTACTCAGTCATAAGAAAGAAAAAAATAATGTCTTTTGTAACAAATTGGATGGAATTTGAGACTGTTATCCTAAGAGTAGTAGCACTTAGAATGAAAAATCAAATACTGCATGTTCTCACTCAAGAGTGGGAGCTAAGCTAAGGGTGTGCAAAAGCATATAGAATGTTATAATGAACACTGGGGACTCAGAAGGGGGAAGGTGGGGAGGGAGGATGAAAATTACCTGTCAAGTACTATGTGCACTAATGGGAGTAGCAGGTAATCTTAAAGCCCAGACTTCTTCACCACTATACAAAACATCCACATAATAAAAAACCATTTGTACTCCTAAAGCTATTAAAATAAAGAAAAATTTAAAACACTATATCTAAATGAGGTATAAAGATGGATTGTGTATTCCTAAACCTTACATCTTCTAGTAGAGGCTTACACATATTGACCTATATTAAAGCTACATGTTATCTGACTTTCTTTAGCATTGGTTTTGCTGAGGCAGGAAGTGGTTCTCAACAACTTTTTCGAAAAGCAAAATTATGTGAGGAGTGAGGTGTTTTTGTGTCCTCTTGTACCTGAGCTTGAACATATTCAATACATATTTTGCTGACTAAAAGCAAAAACAAAAACTTGTGCATATAGGCACGTTTTACTTTCTATGACTTTCATTGCAGGAGAGTAAAAGGGTGTAATAAATAATATTTGTTATAAAAGGTAAATATTTGTTATAAAAGGTAAGTCTCTAAGAGGCTTAAGAACTATAAAAAGTAATGATCCAGCAATGAAATCATGCTTTGTTACTGCCTAATTAAAATGCTTGAATTTTATTCTTTTCCATGTTTAAAATTCTGCTTAAGGAAACCAGAAAGGGGTGTTTGTTTTAAGAAGGAAGAATGGGGAGAGTTTATATGTTTGTTTTACTCTTTGGGTTTTTAACGGAACACTGGACAATAAAATCCGGGCCAGAAATGGTAATGACCAGGAAAGGGCAAGTAAAAGGTTTATCCTTTAGTCCATTGGAATTCCTGGAACCTCAGAGCTGAGTAAATCACATTTCCTGCTCTCAGGAAAGTCACCACCTAGTGAATACTAACCAGTCATTCGCTGGAACTCCTCCAGGAAGCCCTGGGTAAAGAACTAGCAAGTATAGCTTTCCCAACACCTCTATCTGAACTTCTTGGAGTATAACAGGAGCCTCTTGAGCTGGAAACTGTTTGGTTGGCCCTTTGAAGCTCCAGAAACAGTTCACTGAACTGGAGAAGACGACCTGTAAAAATCTCCAAAAGCAGCTCACTGAACTGTGTTACCAACGTATCTGCCAATGTTTCACCAAGAACTGCGCCCATGTGCTCTTCTTGTGCTATGAACGTGAGCCTACCTCAAACAACACAGGTAGTATGCTGGTTGCTTAGTTCTCCATGGACAGGCTGCAGATGCTGGAGGCCATCTGCAAACATTAGAAAGGGTCCATTAGCGTGGTTCTATTGTTATGACCGGAGTGCTTTTACAGGTTATTAAGGTTATACAGACATACAGATTTTACAGACATTTCACTATGCCTGTCAGACTCTGAGGTCTCTTATTATGTACAGAACTTCCAGTGTCTTTATTATGCACAGAACTTCCAGGTATGTTGAGTCTCCACAACGTGGCCTACCACATTGAGTAAAGGAGGATCAGGTCTAATCCATGAAACTGCTGCACAATCTGGCAGTGAAGCACACCTATTCCCCACTATTCCTGTCTGATATTGACCACCTGCCCATGGATGGGTTTTCTGGTACCTCAGGAAGTCCCTCATTCAGCTCTACCTCCCTACACCAACAAAGAGATGACCGTGCCAGCATTCTAGAGGTGGAGCTACTGGCTCTCTTTCCTCAAGTTGAAAGTGGAGTGATTATCAGTGGGAGATATTGGGAACCTCTTCACAGTCAGGCACCATGTCTAGATGAAAAACTAGGCACCCATAACTTCGCCAAATGGAGAACGGATACCATGCCTTACCTGGTTGAGTAGAAAGCTCATTTCTAACTGTATGATGTCATGAGATGTGAAGGTCCTGAGTATAAATGCAGGTTTACTGGCTTTAGCTGGAAGGAAGTGGCTCATATCATGGAACTGGATGCCCAGGAATATGAATTCAGTGTGCAGCTTAACACCTATATGATCCATATACCTCATGCCCCCCGTTTTGACATAACCAAATTTAATTCCAAAGAGCAATACTGTTTCCGTATCCAAAACTTTCAGTGGGACATGGTCAACCTCTACAGCTTTGCCTCTCTGAACTATCTCTCGAGAAAAACAAAGGTAGCAGCACAAAAATCTACCAGTAGGGAGAGACATACTTCAGGTAACAGTCACTTTCTGTTGGAAGCCTTAGGCTTCAGCATCAACATTGAGGTTTTTTTTCTTTTTCTCTTTTGCCCGACAGCTGCTGTCTCACTACAGAGGCCTCAGGCAAAAATGCAAGCATCTTCTCTCTCCTTCACAATCTGGCATTCTCCAAGCAAGAGAAAATTGCCCATGAACTATTCAGTTTACAGCTAAAATGAACTGCCCAGTCTCTTCAAAAAAGGTACACAGAGAGCTGAAAGGGGTTACTGTTTTACCACAAAACCAAGACAAGTCTTTAGGATGTTCCTATTGCTTTGTAATAATTATGCTTTCCATCATAGCTGCGGAGAAGGGGAAGTCAGTGTGCTGGGAATTAGCCATTCCAGGAGATGAAAGGAAAATTATCTCTTTAAAAAAAAAATACAATCCTACTCAGATGATCACAGTCATAGCTGTGGATCCTGTGCCTATCTCAGACTTCACACCATAGCACTTGTGGAACTGACTCTCTAATTTCTGGACTTCAATGCATGGTTTCTGTGGTGATTGCATCTGTACATGAGCAATCCCTGATTTAATATCCTGTGTCTGAAGGAGGGTGGGACCAAATGTTTTTCTCAGTAGTTTGTCCTTTTAGTCATTGTTTTGTGAATAGCAATTATGGGAAAATAATACCTGCAAGCATTCTGGTGATCTTACAATAATGGCCCTACTGTTATTCAATTACATTCAAAGTAGTGAGTGGATAATTTATTTATTAATCTCTTCTCAGGAAGGAGGCTTAAGGTAAGCTGATGAAAGAGATTGAGTTCCCAGGAAGAAGAAAAAAATCTATATTCAGGTTGTTCAAAGGAGAGTAATGTATCCTAATAGTGGTATATTGAGTCTTTTAAGCCAGTGAGGGTATTTATTTTTTCTTTCAAAATTATATTTAAAAAGCAGATCTACTATTTTCATAAACATTATCAGCCATTCATTTTGGCAACTGACAAGCCCTGATCACTATAATTACTTCAACTGTTGAACTGATGCATTTTATGGAAGGTAAGCACTTTCTATTTTTTTTAATTGTTGTTAATGATACTATTGAATAACCTGTGTGATAAGTCCCAGATTAATCTTTTAAGTAGGATCCATCTGTAAATCAAACAACATCAGCATTGGTAAGGGGAGTCTCTTGGAACTCTCAGGAAAGATAAGTTGATTAGTTAGGGCTATGTGATTGAGCATGTTTTATGTGAAAATGAAGGTAGAAGAGTTGCAGGTTATTTTACCTAGAGATGGTGATATGAGAAGCTGAAAGAAGTTAAAATTCACATGAAGCTTGTTTTCTAACAGAATAATATTGAGTGTGGTGCAAGTTTAGCAATGCACTGACATGCACTTCTTGTACTATGAATACGAGCCAGAATGAGGGACAAAAATACCATTTACAATTTCTTCAGTTGCTTTAACCAACAAAGCATGGCTTTTATGGCTCTAATGTAATGTGGCAATCCTCTTGCTATAGATTCTAACTGTTGGCTATATTACCCTGTGGACACTACTGGTCTCAATTAAGAACCTTATAGCCGGACGCCATGGCTCATGCCTGTAATCTCAGCACTTTGGGAGGTGGAGGCAAGAGGATTGTCTGAGCACACAGGTTAGAGATTGGCTGGGCAACATGGCACAACCTCATCTCTACAATAAATAAAAAAAATAGTGGGGTATGGTAGCATACATCTGTGGTTCCAGTTACTTGAAAGGCTGAAGTGGAAGGATTGCCTGAGCACAGCAGGTCAAGACTGTGGTGGCAGTAAGCATGCCACTGCAGTCCAGCCTATGTAATAGAGTGATATTCTGACTCAAAAAAAAAAAAAAAAAAAGGAGAGAAACAGCATTTCCATCACTTTCAAGTACAAATAATAAAAATGAAAATTTATAATCTTGATGCCCCAAAGCCGGTGCATTAGCAAGCTCATTTTTGGTCATTTCTAATGGTAGTTAAGCTTCTCCTGTCCAATCTAGAGGTTCTGGCACATCCTGTTTAAAAGGAACATGCGAAGGCCAGGCTTTTATAGAAAAGTTTGGAACTTTATTGCCATAATATCCTGCCAGTTTCCAAAACTTTCTCAATTGTATCTTGGTTCTTGGTAGTGAAAAGCTTAGATCCCCTTTAGATTCTTTATATTAATAAAATGTTCTTCCTTGGATTTGATTAGGTGGACTAAGTACTTTATTTGTTTTGTTTGTTTTTGATAGAATTGAAGTTTTCCTTTAAAAACCATGTTTCCGTTTAAGGCTAATTATAACAAATGAATTTCATCTTCTATAGAGGCTTGCTGATGCTCTAAGCAGGGGAGGAAATTTTTTACACATTACATTAAATAGATTTTTTTAAAAGTCATTATCTGAGAGATCTGCTTCTAATATTTGTAAAAAAATAAGTTGGGCTCTCAGTTTATCCCTGAGGTGTGACTATTCATATGCACTGTCTGTCTTTCCAAGTGAAGGTGAAGAGAAGATTATTTTTAGCTGCAGGAATACCAAATAATGTATTACATAAGTGAAAGAATGAACAGACTGAGAGGGAAGCCATTTTTATTGTTGTTGTTGTTCCTAGATCTTAACACAATAATGAGAAAGTAGAAACTGCCCTGGAGGAATGCATACTCTAGGAAAAGATGAGCTTTGCTGACTTCATCTTTCTAGCAACCAAAATCTCTCAAGCATAACCAGTATCTACCCACTGCAATCTTAAAACAAACTCCTGAGGGTGATGAGACCCTGTGACCTGGTGCCTGATGACCAGACCCCCTCCTTAGGGTCTGCAAGACATCCACAAGTGGTCAACAAGGAAGTCATAAGGAAGTCATGGTAGTCATGTCCACCTGATTGCAACATCTCCAGAGAAGAGATTTCAGTCAGGGGTGCAGGGGCAATGGGGTCACTCATCTTAGAATGCTGGCCCTCTTCCTGTCTAAGGGAAGTGATCTTTTTTTTTTCTTTCCTTCTTTTTTTTTTCAAGTCAGTCAAATTTAGCATTGGAGGGCTGTATGCCAACTTTAGTGACACTAATGTTAATAAGTTCTGATAAGCCACTACCATCGGACCAGTCGATCTTTTTTCTTAAATAAATATTTTTTTCCTTCATCTTTTTTTGTGTGTTGCAAATCTTTACATTACTCAGATCTCTCATTACCAAGGGCACACCTCTGGCATACTGGCTCCAGCAACACTGCCCCTCCACATCCTAATAATAAGCCTGGTACAGTAAATAGATCACCTTAAGTTTCAGTGGCTGTAACTAAGTGGATGTAGAGTGATGACAATGCTCTGAATGCTTTCAGATTCCATACAAGCCTCCATCTCTATCTTTTAGCATCATGATAAAAAGGAATGGAGTGTTACATGGGCTTATAGAGGAAATAAGCCCTTTTTATAATCTGAAATTATAGGCTTTATTTCTTATACAGCATTAATTCTCAAAGGATATTTTTAAAGGTTTGGACAGGGTTTTGATGGATCTATTTGAATTTTGTAGTAGTCTATATGGTTCTTCCAATATTAACGGAAGACTTTGACCACAATTGATCAGGTACTGCCTTTAACAAGTTTTATAATATATATTTATTTTTGAGTTAAAGTCTCACTCTGTCACCCAGGCTGGAGTGCAGTGGTATGCTCATGCCACCACAACATCTGTATGCTGGCCTCAGTGATCCTTCTGCCTCAGCTTCCAAGTACTTAGAAAACAGGTGTGTGCCCACTCATGGCTAATTTTTTTGATTTATTGTGGAGACCAGGTTTCACCAAGTTGCAGAGAATGGTGTTGAGCCCCTGGGCTAAGGCAATTCTTTCACCTCTGTCTCCTAAAGTGCTGGAATTACAGGTATGAGCCACCATGCCCAGCCATGTTTTATTAATCAGTAAATTACTGTACTCTATGGCTGTATGGATTGCAATTGGATCCAATTTTTACAAATTTATTATGTCTAGTAACTCATTTTTTTCCTTTTTTGTCAGAGTCTCGCTCTTGCTCAGGCTGGAGTACAGTGGCACGATCATGACTTACTGCAGCCTTGAATTTCTGGGTTCAAGTGATCCTACCACCTTAGCCTTCTGAGTAGCTGGGACTATGGGCATGTGCTACTATGCTTGGTTAATTTTTTAAAATTTTTTGTAAAGGCTAGGTCTCACTATATTGCCCAGACTCGTCTAGAACTCCTGGACTCAAGCAATCCTCCTGCTTTGGTTGTCCAAAGTTCTGGGATTACAGACATGAGTCACCACGCCTGACCTAGTTACTCAAATTTATCAACTGATTTTAAATACATTTTTCCCTTTTTGGAAAACAAATGTGAGAAAGAAGTCTGTTATTATAAGATGATGGAGGTTAGTGGAGCCAGAAGGAAATCGTGAATTCCTTGTAAGGGACCTAGTTGTAAGTCACAGGCTGAGAAGTATTTGTGACAACCACCATTTGAATTGTTTGTTTATTCCAGGGAATAGAACCTTGTAATAAGGTGAGATTTAGTATAGATAACTTGGATTCCAGCTCCACAGAGCATGGAATCAGGATGCCCGAGTAAAGTCTGAATCTCAGTCAATGCTAGAGAGATTTGAAGCCAGAACAAAGCCTTCCAGAGATCTCCACCAGTTCCCATGAGGTTGAATGAGTGAATGTCAGCAGAGCAGCTAGGGTCGCAGGAGGCCTTCTTTGGGTTCCTTCATGGGTTGCCAAATGTCACCCTAGTATCAAAAGGATCAAAATCTAATTGAAAAGGAATTTATTCAAGCACAAAGTATAAGGGAAGTCATGACAGGGGCAGGAGGGTGGGGAGCAGAGCTACACCAAAGAATGATAATCAGCCGGACTTGGTGGCTCAGCCTGTAATCCCGCGCCTTTGGGAGGCTGAGGTGAGTGGATTGCCTGAGCCCGCGGGTTCGAGACCCGCCTGGGCAGCGAGACCTCATCTCCACAATAAATCAAAAAATCAGCCAGACATGGTAGCGCATGCCTGTAATTCTGGCTACTTGGAAGGCTGAGGCGGAAGGATCACTGGAGCCCAACCCGGGAGCAGCCACTGCACTTCAGTCTGGGTGTCAGAGTGAGACTCCAACTCAAAAAAAAAAAAAGAATGATGATCGGTGTTCCTGGTGTGTGTGTGTGGGGGGAGTGCTGGGAGGGGGGTAGGAGATGAGGAGATGAGGATCTTTTACATAGGAAAAATGAAGGTTCTGAACAGAATGATATACAAAGGCTAACATATAGATATAAGATTTGATTGGTTACTATTGCTTACACTCTAAGGAAGTAGCTTAACATTCTGTTGTAAAGATGTAACAGTTACAAAGGTCTCTATTTCCACACTATTTAGTCTAGTTTGGAATACAAAATAGTCAAGCTGGGTAAGGTATAACATCTCAACACAAAGGTCAGAAAACAAAGGTCATATACCAAAGAAGAAAAACAGTCACATTACTTAAGTCAACTTTCAGGGTTGACTTTCCACTGGCATAATACATTTGGGTAGTTCTGAAATTTAATTTTTTTCATACCCAGATTAAAGTTTCATGTCATCAAAACTAAATAAACTAAGTTGCTATCTGACCTTCCAAGACATCAGGAAAGAAAACAGTCAGTTTCCCAAATAGGCCAGTTTCAGGCTTCAGTCTGCATAATAACAAAGTCTCCTCTACTTTCACACACACAAAAAAGTGGCTTGACATAATCTGATGTTAACTATCCCATTATTTTTGTGTTACTTTACATCTCTGTCTAAAAAGTAACTTTAAAAAGTAACTAATGCACTTTGTTCTTTGTTTTTGCTTTCTTCAGCTCTTTTCTGTCTATAAAGCCAACTCCTTCTGCTTAGCACATCAAACACATTCTGTTGCAGGAAAACAGAGAGACTGTGACACTGAGGCTATCTTAGAAGTAGCAGTTTATTACTGCCGATGCAACTCAGTGGGCTAATGCTCTAAGGCTGAACAACCCGGAGAAAGAAAAGAGGAGTTTTATACATTAGTTTAGGTAAGGGGGGTGAGGGCAGGT
This sequence comes from Cephalopachus bancanus, assembly GCA_027257055.1. Classification (NCBI taxonomy): domain Eukaryota; kingdom Metazoa; phylum Chordata; class Mammalia; order Primates; family Tarsiidae; genus Cephalopachus; species Cephalopachus bancanus. The sequence continues at coordinate 564,145 of JAPVLO010000030.1, read as the reverse complement.
TGTATGGCTATGCATTTTTCTTTGGAATTTGCAAGATGGTATTTAGCAAAACCAGATTTTCAAAGAACAAATTGTCTCCAGGGTATACATGACAAGCAGGAGTTGTAAACTGATAACTTCACAAAGAGAAGATGTGGAGGTAAGGTTGTGAATGGATTACTATCTTGCATTTCCAGGAAAGAGACCTTTGGCTATTTGGTCTAACAGGTCTGGAGCTTGCAGGTTGATTTTTAAAAGGAATAATTTTAGCTGTTTTCAGCCCCTCTCTGCCTCAATTCTATTATATGGAACATTGGGTTGCCCATTTCTAGAATTGCAAATAAAGCCAATTGAGATAATTAAACTAAATTTGTTCTAATTTTTTCTTTTGACAAATAGTTTGAACTATAATCTTTTAAAACAAAATTATTTGAATGGAGTGGAGTCCAGAGAACTTGAAAATGAAGGAAGATAAATTGTACTTTAGAAAAGATACAGGTTAAAAAGTATCGATTGACTCCAAAGTTTTCTGAGTATAATTCTTGGAGAGACGTTCAGTGGCTGATACAATGCCTCAGAAAGCCTTATAACTAAGCTTGTTAAATAGTCTCTGTTTTTCTAGAACTTTAGAACTAGACTTTAAGGAAAAATAATCACTCAGTCTGTGATAAATTAATAAAAGGAGGTACCTTTAGAAACCTAGAATAAACTTAGTTTAGCATAGTCTTTTTGCCTCAGCAAGGACAATTTTGCTTGCACTTTAGCCCTGCCATGCTTTGAATCTAGCACAGGTTAGTCATGGATGAATTCCCAATAGGCAGGATTTAGGAAGCGTTCAGACATTCTACTGCAGGTCAAGAGGCAGCCTATCTAATGCCTTGGCAAATCTCCATCAGATGCAAGACAAGGACTAGAGCCATAGAAACGATAATAGACCACCTTTTAATCAAGGAGTTTATGGATTGAAACTGTCTGACAAGTCTCTTGCAGGAAAACCCCCTTCCCTTGTCTCCTCCTATCTAGTCCATCACCTGAGGGCATGAGATGCTAATGTCTGCTGATCTCAGTACCTAAGACTCATGTGGCTATAATCAACATCAAAGGCCCACAGCCTTGGACAATCCTCCTTTCCAAAATCCCCATACCCCAAAGGTTCTTAAATATACACATTTCTTGGGCCCTTAGAGGCCACACTTGCCTCTGAGTGTCGGCTCCCTTTCCAATCTGTAAAAGGTGAATGGTGAACTTTACTTCTTTCTGCTTTCTACCTTGTTGTGGTCTTGCATTGTTCCTGTAGCATTGGTATCAGCACCAGCACCAGCATGGGCCCACCTCCCTCCCTGGTCCTTTTCATTCTGTTTTTCTAGAACTTTTGAACTAGACTTTGATGAAAAATAGTCACTCAGTCTGTGATAAATGAGGGAGCAGGGGGTACATTTAGAGTTAGGATTTAGCTTTCAGGGTCATAAAATACTTCAATATTTCATTTTTTATCTCTTATTTGATGTTATGCCAGAATCAGGTTGGAAAGTAAATATTGTGCAAGGTTTATAAAAAACATGTCTTCCCAGCCCACTTAGGAATTTGGCAAGGTAAAGAAAAATATCAGAGCTTAGTTCATACCACTGATTTGCAGACTACTAGTCAGGTCTAATCCGAACTTATTAAACCTTCATTGAAGGAATATTATGGTAGTTGCTGGGAGAGTTTTGTCTGAAATTAGAAAATTTCACACCATATTCTGAAAGGCTAGTTATTAAATGGAGAACATATCTGAGAGAAAAATGAGTGTCATTTTCTTCCTTTTCTTTTTATATTCAAATAAAATTATTAAAACTATGAATATGTGATTTGGGCACATTAGAATATATATATCCTAGAAAAAATATGATATATTAGAATGCATATGTACCTTCTATACATTTTGACACCTATATATTTTGTTTATACATTTAAACAACTGTTTAGCTCAGAATACAACTTAGAAAGGAGAATTTAAGATAACTTGCTAAGAATAAAAAAATATTATTTTTCTAGATCTGCTTATGATATTGTCTTCTGATTTATTCAGTGATAGATGTACAAAAAAATAGAGATGAGTCTCGCTCTCACCTTTTGTCCAATTTATTTACTTGTTCCTGTAATCAATCAACTGTTTTTTAATTACAAAACTCTTTAAAGTCAATTTTTGCATATATTCCTACTTTAGTCCTTAAAGAAAGAAATTTTTAATATGTATATGGACTGCTGATCTTTTTATAATATACATATCAAAATTATTTCAAAGTAATGTGTAACAAGTCCTGAGAGAAAGGTCCTGAATTTTAATCTGTCAAAATCATAAACTCTGCAAGAGAACAAAGGACTTCTATTAGGAAGGAAACAAATACACAATACAAACCTCTGTGCATTTAAAAAACAAGCTTGTTTTGACAAAGGATTTTTCTTTTCTTACTTCTTTACATTGCTCTCTGAGTAGTTCATCCCATCCAAATTGTTTAACCAAAACCCCTTTGCATTTTATTGTTGAGATAAGTGTTTATAGATGGGAAGACTATGACTGTGACTGTGCATGCCCTTTTGTTGGTGTTATTTTTGGATTTATTTGAAAGAAGAAAACCATTCAAATAACCTTTATTTTGTATAGATATACAAACAGTTTATTTGTATAGATATACAAACAGTTTATCTATAAAGTTGCTTATTAAAGTTGGATTTTTTTTTCTGATATAGTAAAAGCTAGATGGTGACACATAGTTTAATCACAGACTATATAGTAGTTTTTTGTTGTTGTTTTCAAACTGTTGAGAACATGTCTTAACATTATTAAAATATCAGCAACTTGTTAATTTTGTTACAAAAGTTCCCAGTTAACTATCCCCTTTTATGGGTCAAACAATGTGCTCTTTTTCCCCCCCAAAAATTATGGAAAATAAACTTTTCTACTACAAACATACAAAAATCACTAAATTGGCATGCCTTTCAATCAGACTCCAAGGGCTGACTTGAAGCACTCATGGATAGCAGATTATATGGGTTACGCTGTATTACGAAATTAAATCTCTCTCTCTCTCTCTCTCTCTCTCTTCATGAATCATTGCTTAAGCCTAAGCTGGATCAAGCAGTAAAATGTTCAAGGGTAGTATTAATTTCACTTAATTGTTTCTTTTAGTACTGTAATTGCCTGTGATAGTCTGTAATAAGTATTTATGATTTAAGGACAAGAAGAAGAAGGAGTTGATTACAAGAAAAGACTAAAATGGAGGCCTAATGTGTTTTAGTATCTGGAACCAATTTAAATGTGCACTTACATAAAAATTATCATTCAAAAATGCTGCCGTGTGCATGCCTTAATCAATTAATTAATTGACTTAATTTTTAGTTACCACCCACTGTTGTTTAATTTATCATTACACTTTCAGTACAGAGGAAGAGAATGAGAACAGTTAAGAGGATATTATTTTCCTTTCTTATAATTTGTAAGCAGTGCCTTAATAACCTGATCATTGAATGTACTAGACAATTAAGTATACTGTAGATTCATAAGCGTTAGAACTATTTTGCAAAAGAATGGTGAGACACAATATCATAAAAGTCAAAGCAGTTTGATCCACTCTACTCAATCAGAATGTATTACCTTTTGTTTATGAGTGGCACATTGGTCACCACATAGGAAATCTCGAAGTTCTTTTTATTTTACTTTTTCACCTATTCACCTGTCCACATTTTTACCTGAAGTAAAATTCAGTGTCAAGGTCCAGGATTCTTTCTGACATTTACAGGGAATGTACAAATTGATAGTGAGACTCATTAAATTTGACTGCTTTTCTCACCCATTTTACCCAGGAGGCTGAGCTACCGTTACTTATGTGCTATCTCTTTAATATTCCGTTTTATTTCCTTACTTCCTTTTTGAATCTTATTTGTATGATATTTTAATCAGATTTTTACAGACACACAATACATATATATATATATATATGTTCAAGATAGATGAGGATGTCTCCTAGGAAAGCAGAGAAGAGAGAAAGGAAGTGGAAATAAAGAGCATATTTTTGTGGTAGATACTGTTATGCAACATGTATATCACTGTTTATTCTCTTATACAAAAAAGTTTAGAGTTTCTTTCTTTGTTTTTTAATTTCCTTAGGAACAACCTGAATCAGTGAAGTATTGGATTTGATCTATAACAATGGGAATGCAGAGAAATGTAAATGGCATGCAATACACAAAAGAGTGTCTTTCATGGAAATTGTAATTTCTAGAATAAGAAATGGCATTTTTTCCTGAATATTCTTCTTCACTACGGAGTTAATACCTTTATTTTTGTGTGTGTGTGTGTGTGATGTCTTGAGAAGTCATGGTAGAAAAGGATGTAGACCAAGCTTGGACAGTTGAATCATAATCATCTGTAATAGAAGAGTCAGAATTTGGCTGAGCCAATAACCATATTATACTCTTTCTCTACTCAAGGATAGTATCTGTATAAGAGAAGATGTTGATGCATGTAGCATATTGTTTCTTTTTTTTCACTCAATATTTGATATTTATTTCAATGTGACTTTTCAGTATATAAGGTTCCATATAAATTGCATCTGTAAAGTTTTCTGTCCGAATACCCTAGTGTTTCCAGTAGCATATATTTTGAACAAAGTTCAGTCAGCATTCTTTAAATTTGTAGATTCTTTCCAATTCACAGTCTAATGTCAAATAAAATTTTTGCTGGTTAATGTCTTTAGACATGTCTTACATTTGTACATTGAAAAGATCTGTGGTTTGAGTAAAGATAATGGTACTCTTTACATTTGTAAATTTCTCACCATGTCTCTATTGTTTATAACTAGATATATGATTTTCCAGTCCTTAGAAATATAGAAAATTTAGAGTATAAATTGTCTGATGTTGAGAAAACTTGGAATAGCAGTGAAAAGGTTTACCCCATTCTGCCCATCTATAGGGAATCCCTAAATATAGATGCTCATATGTCAACCAAATATTGAATGAAAGCTAAAGGCTTTATCACATTCCTCTCATTTATATAGTTTCATCTCAGTATGGATTCTCATATGTCCAGCAACATGAGAGCAAAGGGCTTACCATGTTTTTCACATTTGTAGAGTTTCTCTCTAGTATGGATAATCATGTGTCCAGAAAATCCGTTGTGAGAGTGAATGGCTATGCCACATTCTTCACATTTGTAGGGTTTTTCTCCAGTATCAACGAACTTATGCTCAGTAAATACTTTATGAGAGCAAAAGATCTTGCCACATTCTTCACATTTGTAGAGTTTATTTCCAGTATGGTACCTCATATGTATAGCAAATCATTTGAGAGCAAAAGGCTTTGCCACATTTGTCATGTTTATAGGATTTCTCTCCACTATGGATGGTCTTGTGTCCAGCAAATCCTTTGAGTGTGAAAAGCTTTGCCACACTTTTCACATTTGTAAGGTTTCTCAATAGTATGGATCTTGACATGTCAAGCAAGTAGTGATTGAGAGTGAAAGGCTTTTCCACATATTTCACATTTATAGGGTTTCTCTCCAATTGTATGCTCATGTGTTCAGCAGATCCACTGCGAGAGTGAAAGGCTTTGCCACAGTTTTCACATTTGTAGGATTTCTCCCAGTATGCATGGTCTTATGTCAAGCAAATCCTCCATGAGAGCAAAAGGCCTTGCCACATTCTTCACATGTGTTGGGGTTTTTTCCAGTATGGATGGTCTTATGTCTAGCAAATCCTACATGAAAGCAAAAAGCCTTACCACATCTTCACATTTGTAGGGTTTTCCCTCAGTATGGATGGTCTTATGTCCAGCAAATCCATAGCGAGAGTGAAAGACTTTGCCACATTCTTCACATTTGTAGGGTTTCTCTCCACTATGCACCTTGATATGCCCAGCAAGCTTTGAATGGGAGCAAAAGGTTTTGCCACATTCTTCACATTTGTACGATTTCTCCCCAGTATGCATGGTCTTATGTCTAGCAAATCCTACATGAGAGTGTAAGGCCTTGCCACATTCTCCACATTTGTAGGGTTTCTGTCCAGTATGAATGGTCTTATGTACAGCAAATCCTCCTTGAGTGTGAAAGGCTTTGCCACATTCTTCACATTTATAAGGTTTCTGTCCATTATGGATCATCGTATGTTGAGAAAGCTTTGAACGAGAGTAAAATGTTTTGCCACACTCTTCACATTTGTAGGGTTTCTCTCCAGTATGGATCATCGTATGTTGAGTAAGGTTTGAACAAGTGTGAAAGGCTTTGCCACATTCTTCACATTTGTAGGGTTTCTGTCCATTATGGATCACTGTATGTCGAGTAAGGTATGAATGAGTGTGAAAGGTTTTGCCACATTCTTGACATTTGTAGGGTTTCTCTCCAGTATGGATCACCGTATGGTGAGTAAGGTTCGAATGAGTGTGAAAGGTCTTGCCACATTCTTCACATTTATAAGGCTTCTGTCTATTATGGATCACTGAATGTCGAGAAAGGTTTGAACGAGCATGAAAGGTTTTGCCACATTCTTCACATTTGTAGGGTTTCTCTCCAGTATGGATCACTGTATGTCGAGTAAGTTGTGAATGAGAATTAAAGGCTTTGCCACATTCTGCACATATGTAGGGTTTCTTCCCAGTATGGATGATCTTATGGCCAGCAAATCCTCCTTGAGAGTGAAAGGCTTTGCCGCATTCTTCACATTTGCAGGGTTTCTCTTCAGTATGAATCAGTGTATGTCAAGTAAGATGTGAACAAGAGTGAAAGTCATTGCCACATTCTGTACATTTATAGGGTTTCTCTCCAGTATGAATGGTCTTATGTCCAGCAAATTCTCCTTGAGAGTGAAAGGCTTTGTCACATTCTTCACATTTGCAGGGTTTCTCTCCAGTATGGTATCTTTGATGTTGAGAATCATTTGAGTACTGATGAAAGGATTTGTCACATACTTGATATTTGTAGGGTTTATGTGCAGTATGGATTCTCTGATGGTGACTAAGATGTGAATACCAAGTAAAGGCTTTATCACATTCTTCATATTTATAGAATTTCTCTCCACGATGAATTTTCTGATGTTGTGAATGACATGAGTAATACCTAAGGGCTCTGTCATGTTTTTCATTTTTGAAGAATGTCTCTCCCCTATGGATTCTTTCATGTCCATTTAAATAGGATGATTTCTTAAACACTTTCCCACATACATTGTGTATATCTCCTTGACTAATTTTTTGATGTTGACTACATTTTGAGGACCAGTTAAACATTTTGCCATATTCATATTTGAAAGTCATTTCCAAAATATGGATACTCTGGTGGATAACAAATTTGGAGTGTTGATGAAAGACTTTCCCACTCTTGTTACATTTGTAATGGTTATTTACAACTGAGCTTTCTATCTGCCCTTCAGCCTCATGCACAATTTCCCAAGATTTTTATAAGCATAAGTTCTTAAGGACATATTTATCATATTTTCCCATTGGCACCTTTGCAAGGGAGTCTTCTATGCTCTTCTCTAGAAAAAGGTCTTCAGTGTAATGAGAAGTCACAGCTGGAAGTTTGGTTAGTATGCTGTGTCTCTTCACATCCCAGGGCTCTTTCCTTTGCTCCAGACACAAGATGAGGTCTGGCTTAGAGACAGCAAGTCCTAGAAAAACCAGATTTATGTGGTTCTCTAACATCACAGTCCTGTACAATATTCGCTGAGGGGAGTTTAGGCATGCCCACTCCTCTGGAAAGAATTCTATGACCACATCCTTGAATGACAACAACCCCATCTCCCGACTTCTGGGTGTCCCAGCATCTTCCTTACTAACTCCCAGGACCTGCATTTCACAGGGTGGAAAGGGAAGAAGGAAAGACATGCGGCTCTTTCTGAGATGATCAGCATATTGTTTCTTTACAAGACATGTAGAAGTCTTCAAGGCATACATATTGAGTGATCATTATACAGAAAAAGTTCAGTGATTCAATACACAATAATATATACTATCAGTTATCTGATATTTACAAACTCAAAGAAAAGGATTGGGAATATATGGGTTTTCATTATTAAATCTTGTAGCTGAATTTTTTTTTTTTTGAGTTGGAGTTTCACTTTTGTCATGCAGGCTAGAGTGCAGTGGCATGCTCACATCCACCGCAGCTTTGACCTGTTGAACTCACGCGATCCTTCCACCTCAGCCTTCCAAGTAGCTGGAATTACAGATGCACACTACCGTGCCCAGCTAGTCTTTGTGATTTATTGTAGAAATCAGGTCTCATCTATCTGCCCAGGTTGTTCTTGATCTCCCAGGCTCAGGCAATCCTCTCGCCTTGGTCTCCCAGTGCTGGGATTACAGGCTGAGGCACTGATCCTGTGGCAGAGAGGGGCTAAAAACAGTTAAAATTACTCCTTTTAAAAATCAACCTGCAGCCAGGCTCAGTGGCTCAGCCTGTAATCCCGTGCCGTTGGGAGGCTGGGGTGAGTGGATTGCCTGAACCTGTGGATTTGAGACCCGCCTGGGCAGTGAGACCTCATCTCCACAATAAATCAAAAAAGCAGCTGGGTGTGGTAGCACATGCCTGTAATTCCGGCTACTTGGAAGGCTGAGGTGGAAGGATCACTGGAGCCCAGCAGGCGAGGCTGCGGTGGCCGGGAGCGGCCACTGCACTCCAGTCTGAGCAACCGAGTGAGACTCCAATTCAAAAAAAAAAAAAATCAACCTGCAAGCTCCAAAACCTGCTATACACGGGGCTTGAGAAAACCAAATAGGCAAGGGTCACTTTCCTGGAAATGCAAGATAGTAATCCAGGCACAAGCTTAACCCTACATCCTCTCTTTGTGAAGTTATTGGTTTACAACTCCTGCTAGTCATGTATACCCTGGAGACAGTTTGTTCTTTGAAAATCTGATTTTACTAAATACAACTTTGCAAATTCCAAAGAAAAATGAATAGCCATATAACCCGACCCCCTCTCTTACCTAAACTGACAGATAAAACCCCTCTCCTCCTTCTCTGTGTTACTCAGCCTTTGAGCATTAGCCTGCTGAGTTGTGCCGGTGCTAGTAAACTGCTACTTCCTAAAATTGCCTTGGTGTCACCATCTTTCTGTTTTCCTGTAACATTTTTTTGTGTGTTGGCTGGGAAAGGGAGAGTTTGCAGACGGTGTGTTCCACCTCCTTTGTCATCAGGGTATGACTTCTGGGGCGACAGGAGAGGCAATCTTACCTGGCGTGCAGTGGACCTTTTGATCAGTAGGAGGGAGGCCCCTCCTGGTGCACTGAGGCTCAGATCCCTAAAGCACAGGAACCCCAAAAGAAGCAAGGAACTGACATGCAGACACTGCCCAATGGAAAGGGTAGGAACAAGGACCTTTGCATAGACCTGCCAGTATATGGCAGAAGGAGAGCTTGATCGCCTCCTAAAGTCTGCTAGTAGACTTCAGCCTGAAAGAAAGGACTGAAAGACAGTGAAAGGAAACACTGTCTCGAGATGAGCCCATTGACTCCTAGGATTAGGGTGAAAGACTGAAGAATGTGCTGTGTGATTGCATGTGAATGAGACAGATAGCAGAAGGGTTCCGCATAGGGTTGGTCTGGGTTGGGGGTTTGTACCGACCTGCCAATTGCTAAGAGATGTCTGTAATATCTCCACCAGGAGCATAGCTGGAGGAGGATAAAACAGATGTTTCCCATACCCCTTATTCTCTTATTTGTGTATGTCTGCCGTCTTTAAATTTGCTAAAAAAAAAAAAAAAAAAAAAAAGCTGGCTGGTTTATTATGATTTGTTTAATGGGACATGTCATATCTTAAAAACTTGATTAGTGCATGTTTCTTCATCATTTTATGTTTTCCTAAGTGTTGCTGTCTCCCTTTATTTTGTAGTGTTTCTCCCAACCCATTGACACTGCTAAAATTCCTGTCTTTTGTTGTGAGAAAGTTGCTTGCTATGTATGTGAAATGCTACCAGTTGAATTTTTTCCTGGGACCACACCCTCTCCCTTCCTTAGCCTGCATTCTCCTTCATGGATTCTGAAGGAGTTCATTCCAATCCACCTGTAAATAAGCATAGAAATCTCTCTTATATGCTACTTAACCTTTTGCTAACTCAACACAAGTTGATGCTAACCTTGGAGGAAATAATTTTTTAATCTTTCTCTGGCAACTAAGGGACTAAATAGACTGTTCTTGTTTTCAAATGCTAGAAGCCAGGTTAGTTGAAAGTGAGTCTGTTTCTATAGGTTTAGGCCTTGCCTAAGATCATAATCAACTGCTTGTCCCTGTAAAACTGGAGGGAAGTCTCTTAGAGGCATGTAATGTATGTTAAGTCCCTACTTTAAAATATAGTGCTAGATAACACTACTGCTTGTTTTCTTGGCTATACCTGACTAGCACGCCTCTTACAAGACTGGTAAAGCTTTAAATGTTGAATACTTTGCAGGACATAGTAAGGCATGGGAACTGGCCATTCCCACCTAATTAAGTCACCTTGCTAAGGTCGATACTTCTGAGGGACAGGTAAACTACCAGGAAGACTCTGTGGTGCATAGAGTGAAACTGGATCACTCTCACCTAATTGTCCACATCTTACAACCAAAAACTACTATTTAGTAATTCATAAGGGGTTTTGACAATTTTGTCTGTTCATAATTAGGAATAAGTAGAAATAGACCATTTCACATCGACGTGATCTGTTCAATCTAAAAGGGTTTTGTACCAGACCATTTTGTAGGCATCATTGGAAAGTTCTGGAGCAGAGGAAGGCTTCAGGGAGGACTGGGGACACTCAGTTTGGAAGAAGCCATCAGGGTCCCAGGGATACCTGGCATTGCTGTTTATATACTTATTTATTTATTTTAGAATTCTCCTTTGAGGAATAAATTGCAAGTGTTCAAAGGCAAAATTCTGGGTATTATTTTGTTTCAAAATTTTCCTGTGCAGAATGTAGCATACAAATGTTCAAAGGCAAATTCTGGGTTTTCAAGGAACGTGAACATGAAAATGTGTAATAATTTGTACCATCAGACACCCAAATGGGACAGATTTTAAATAATTGGAGCAAATTAGAATTTTGTGGTTTAAGAAAGAAAATTAAATTAGTGCATTATTAAAATCAAATTTGGACTCACTACAAGTTAACACATAATGAGGTTTTGAAAGAAACAAGACTTTGCTTTAATACTATCTGGCAATTAAATTCACTTTGTAGACATAAAGAGAAATGGTCAGAAGTTCCGTATGTAGTGGCATTTAAAAATTTCTTTCACTACTTTGCAAACAAGACTATATACTATGGGATATTGAATACCCAACTCCAGAGGCTTGACTCAGGACTATGAATACCAAACTCACAATTACAGAAAACTTTTGAAGTTCTTAGCAACTGAGACATTAAGAAAAAAAGAGAAGAACTCCAGAATGAGCACCAGTGAAATGAAAAGTAGACAAGCCTATTGGCAGTTGCCACTAATGGCAAAGCCCCAGCCACCCAAAAGAGACTTGGTAAGAATAAACCTGCTAAGGGGAATGTTATCAGTTGCTATAAATGTGGTCAATCTGGGCACTTGAAGCCTGGTTGTTCTCGATGGCCTAAGCCCCTAGGACCTTGCCCAACATGCCGACTAAAAGGCCACCAGAAAGGCCACTGGAAGAGCCAGTGCAGCCTCTCCTGATGGAGAAGGAGAACACCTAGCTTGGTGATGGTGGCCACTGACAGTAGGGGACACAGCCCAGCACAGTGCTCTGTTTGCCATAACCCCAGAGAATCATTGGGTCTATACAGATGTGGCTGGGGTCCAAATTAATTTCTTGATTAATACTAAGGCTAAGTTTGTGGTAGGATGTGGCAAATGCTCAAATATATTTCTTGTATGATTGAGTGAATAAACACAGAAACATGTAGCTGGTTCAGAATCAGCAGTTGGTCTCATGGCAATCACTGGGAATGACTCCTACTAGCCCAGCGGCAGGAAGGATAGCAGTTAAAGGTATTTCCTTTTGAAAGACAAGTTGCAACTTTAAAGACCCACCAGGCACTGGGCAAGATTTGTTTAAGAAAGGCCAAATGGCCCAGAGACTAGCTACTTCATGGAAATGGAAAAGAGTCTTATCTAAAATCCCCCTTCTGAAGTTGACGGTTTACAAGCCTGCAGTTCCTAGAAACCATCTGTTCTTTGAAAAATCTGGTTTTGCTGAGTACAACCGTGTAAAATTCCAAAGGAAATATGTAATCACTCAACACGACCCCCCTCCCTTACCTAAACAAGGGTATAAGACCCCATGTCTCCTGTTTTGGGGAACTCGATTTGGATGCATTGGATTCTCAGGCCCACTGTGCTAGCCAGCATAATAAAGTGTCACTTCCTATAATAGTCTCAGTGTCATGATCTCTCTATTTTTCCTGCTACAAGTTTTTAGCCCTTGTGCTCATACAGAACCTCTTTCTCCTGACACCTGCTCTCTAGTGGGAGTTAAAGTAGTTCCAAGAGTTAAATGTTTCACCTAACCTCTAATCAGAAGTTACTAAAAGGTTAATTCTAATTATGAATGTAAAAGGTTATCTATAAAAAGGTAAAAAAGAAGGAAAGCAAAAAGTAAAGAAAAAATATACTACAAACGTGGTTTTGGTAAGAAAAAAGAATATAAGAAAAAAATAATTTTTATCTAAAAAAGGGTCTTGTATGGTAAATTTCTGTCTTGTAATGAAGTGAATAGTTACCTAAAAGTAAAAAAAGTATAGAACAAAAATAAAAGGTTCAAACATGTTTAAAAATAGTCTAAGCATGTCAAAGATGGTAGGTAGAAGATTTATTTTAAAAATATTTAAAAATTCTACAATCTAGGCATGATAAAGTCTTTTCTGGGTGCAAGTCTCCAAACTTTTTCAGATTCCTCCCCACTGTCAGCTCTGAAGAAGCTACCGAAAACAGACCTTCATCCCTCAGCACCCCATATGATTATGGGATCAAAAATCTCTAAAGGATAAATAAATAATTAAGATACATTTACCATAAGTAGGTTTTAGGAGGCATTCAGACATTTTAAAAATTACATTCTACTGCAGGCTAAGTGACAGCCTACATCATCCTTTGGCAAATCCAAAGAAAACTCCATAAGATGTAAGACTAGGACAGTTCAATCTTTCAATTTGCAGTTTAGCATGATAATCACTAGAAACCTTTTGGAGACATAAGCAAACTGAACATAGGTACTTGGTATTGCATTGCTCAGAATCTGAGTCAGTCCCTGAAATGGGATACATTTAAGTAACTTTAAAATTATTTATGGTAAGTCTTTTTCCTATACCTCTGAAGGAAATGGGGCCACAGACATAGGTGCTCATAAGGGAATATGTTGTCTATTTGGGACAAACTTTAACCACAGTTCATAAGCTTACTTCCCTTAGAAACTTCTTGGACCATGAAGAACCCAGACATCCCTTCCACCCAGGGGAGCGAGTGCTGCTAAAAGATTGGAGAGAGAAATAACCCAACTAACAACTGCAAGAAAAGATAAGAGGACCCTATGGCATCTTAGTCATCACTCATCTACTGCATTAAAAGTCTGCAAACATCAAGTCTTGAATACACCATTCCTGAATTGAAAAATACATGCCTGAACAGAGAGACCCTGTTCCCAGACCAGAGCAACAGCCTCAGTGGACAGAAGAGCTGGTACAGAACTTAAAGCTGCTATTTAAGTACTAAATGTATATTTAAAGTGAACCTATTCTTATGCTAGTACATTCTATTACCCAAACTGTTAAGTCTGTGGACAACTTCTAATCTCAGGAGCCTCTGGGCTTCCCTGACAAGTCTCATCTCTCTGGGGGACTGACTGGAAGCATTTAAATCTGTACATCCAAGAATTCAGAATGAGAAGTCAAAGAACTAATAGTAATAACCTAATAAGAATTAGTTTGCAACAATGGCCCCTTAAGGAAACAAGCAGTGTGTTCAATACCAGTCCCAAATACCTGGCGTCAAACCTGGGAGTTTGAGGGGCTGTGGAGTTCTGTAAAATTTGAATTCTCCATTATAACAAAACCCTTCTATAAAACCACAAAAGGGGGTAAACAGGAGCCTCTGCTATAAAAAAAAGTTCAGCAACAGGCCAAAAAACTCCTTTAGGCTGGGTCCAGCTTCTGCCAAAAGTCCTTCTAAGGGTAAGATCTAGACCCACAAAACAAACAGGTTTCTCACCTTTTGAAACACTTTATGAGTGGCCCCCCCTCCTGTTAAGGGCATACTTAAAGAAGTTAGAAAATCTAACCCTAAAACAACAATGCAAGTCTTAGATTCAGCCTTAAATGCCATCCATTATCAAGCCAGAGAATGACTACCAATTAGTTTAACTACCAATGCCCATTCTTTTAAACCAGGTAATATGATAAAAGAATGGAATGTACATCCTTTAAAACCCCTCTGGAGGGATCCATTTACTGTCCTTTTATCTACCCCAACTACAGTCAAATTAGCTGAAATAGTTACAACAAAGTTAAGCCTGCCTCGCAAGATGGGGAGTGCACCATAAATCTGTCAATTCCCCCTAAGCTGACTCCCTGGAAAGTCACTGTGGCTGACAGAAAACCTAAAATGGATTCCCCAAACCCTGCTCTAACCACTCTGGGGATGGCTAGTCTATGCACAACTAAAGTTTGAGGATCCATTGGCCTTGCTTCAGCCACACATCAGACGCTGACTAATCTACGCACGGCAGAAGCTTAAGAACTCAATGAACCTTACAAATAAGCCACTGTTTCGCTTTGTCAACCTTTGTATTTGCCAAATGCTATACTGTTTGTCATTTTATTTGCTATAGGACTGATCTTATTTGCTATAAAATTGACAGAGCCAACCCCGACAAATTGGACATGTTGAAAAAAAGGTCTCACTACCATTTCTGTTCTTTCTTATATCAGAAAACTTGCCCATGTCCCATTATACAAATAACATGGCATAAAAATTGGCAATTTGTTTAAAACATGTTCTCAGGTTTGGAGAAATTTAAGTACATTATTGAATCTATGATCCTATTGTTGGGATCCTGTTTTATCCTCCCTTGCATAGCCCTGGTAATTATAAACTCCATCTCTAGGTTTGTGGAAACAGTTGCCAAGCAAGAAACTGTGGCCCACATAATGTTAATGCACCAAATTAAAGATGAGGTTCTTGACCTATGAAGGGTCAAGCATCAAAGGAGGGAATGTGGCAAAGATGGGCTAAAAACAGTTACAATTTGCCTTTTAAAAATCAATCTGCAAGCTCCAAAACCTGCTAGACATGGGGCTTGAGTAAACCAAATAGCCAAAGGTCACTTTCCTGGAAATGCAAGATAGTAATCCATGCACAACCTTACCCCCACATCCTCTCTTTGTGATGTTATCAGTTTACAACACTTGCTTATCATGTATACCCTGGAGATAATTGTTCTTTGAAAATCTGGTTTTGCTAAATACAACCTTGCACATTCTAAAGAAAAAGGTATAGCCATACAACCTGACCCCCTCCCTTACCGAAACTAACAGATAAAAGCCCTCTCCTCTTTTTTCCAGTTACTCAGTCTTGGAGCACTAGCCTGCTGAGTTGTGCCCAGTGCTAATAAACTGCTATTTCCTAAAATAGCTTCAGTGTCACAGTCTCTCTGTTTTCCCACAACAATCTCAGTCGAGGTTGAATTTGATCTTAGAATTTGAATATAGAAAAGATGAAAAGGAATTTTGAAATCCTGTAGAAGTCTGTAATAGGATAAGGGAAATTGTGTAATACAGGGACTCATGATTTAAGGACAAGAAGAAAGAGTTGATCAAAAGAAGAAACTAAAATGGAGGCCTAATGTGTTCTAGTATCTGGAACCAATTTAAATGTGCATCCACATACAAATTATCATTCAAAAATACTGCTTGTGTGCATGCTTTAATTATTTTTTAAGTTTTTAGTATTGCAAATTCATATGTTAAAATTAATTCATATGTTAAAAAGGGGAATATACATGAAGAAAAAGTCTGAATATCATGAGTCTTGACCTACTGCTGTGTGTGCCTTATCAAGGTGCTATATTTGAGAATTTAAGTACATTTACTCTGATGATGATAATCATCCCCTGTTGCTTCTAGATGTAAAGCAGGCTAACTCACCAGATTTTATCATTTTTCTTCTCATTGTTTATTTTAAGAGTATATGAAGTCATATAGCCACTTCAAGACAGTTATTATTCCACGTTTATAGTATAGCTTGTTAATTTTTGTGATTTTTAAGTGTTGAGCAGTTGAAAAACATGCATTTTCCTTGATTAGTGAAGACACACCTGTTTGTCCAACTTCTTCCATCTTCACTTTGGAAGAATGACTGCAAGATAGAAAATTTTTAGGAAAAATAATTCTTACATTTTTTCCCCACAATTATGTAGAAATATAAGACAAAAAAATTGCATCCCCTGGATTAGTCATTGCAAAAATAATCATATGGTTTCTATATCCTAAGGATCAGAATAACTCCAATGAATATCGTTGTTATACATAGTAATTATACTCAATGTCCAGAATTATACTCAATGTCCAGAATCCATCAGATTTTCTCAAACATGCCTGTCATTCTTTCTCAATCTTTTGATCACTGCCAAGTACTTCTAAACAATAGATACTAAAATAATTCCAGAACTGTTTCTTCATAGTTCAACATAAATTGACAAATATGGATTTATAATTGGATATAAGTTATAAACTATATATAATTATATATGTTTTAGATTAGTTTTAGGCTTTTTCAAATAAACATTTTTATTTAAGTATAGTATTTAGAAAGAGGAGTCCATAAATTCTAAGTATACAACTTGATGAAATTTTTTTTTTTTTTTTTTGAGTTGGAGTCTCACTCTGTCACCTAGACTGGAGTGCAGTGGCTGCTCCTGGCCACTGCAGCCTCAACCTGCTGGGCTCCTGGTGATCCTTCTGCCTCAGCCTTCCAAGTAGCTGGAACTACAGGTATGCGCTACCACACCTGGCTAATTTTTGATTTATTGTAGAGAGGTGGTCTCACCAAGTTGCCCAGGCAGGTCTCGAACCCTCGGGCTCAGGCAATCCACTCACCTCGGCCTCCCAAAGTGCTGGAATTACAGGTTGAACCACCAAACCCGGCCTAACTTGATTAAATTTAACAAAATGAGTATATCCATGAAACAAGGACCAGATCAAGAAATAGAACATTACCAGAACTCCAAAGGCTCTGTTCTTGCATACTTCCAGTCAGTAACTTCTATCTTCATGGATAACTACTATTCTAAATGTTGTCAAGAATTAATTTGTCTGTTTTATCTGTAATCATAGAATATATAGTCTTGAATATTTGACATACTTAATTCCACACAATATCTGTGACATCTGTCTCTATTGTGCTTGCTATTTTATTTTTATTTTGCTTTCTTTGATGTAGTCTGCTGGATCCCAAAGGTTAAGCAAAAGTTGTTCCTTAGATATACAGGCTTCATTCAGATCTAATGATCAGATATAGTAGGCATGGGGGTCTTTTTAAATTTAATTGTAACATTTGATAGCCAGTGATCAGAGGCATTCCATTATGTGCATATGAATATTCCACAACTTACTTATCCATGGTGTTATTGATGGACAATTGGGTTGTTGGTTGTCAATAATAAAAATAGTGCTGCTATTTATATTCCTGTACAAATCTTTTATTGTTTCTTTTATATATATGTACAGATTTCTCTTGGTTAAATATTTTGGGATAAATTTGCTGGATCTTATAATATACATTTGCTCCACAGCTATTTTCAAACAGATACTTTCAAACAGCTTTTCAAAGCATATGCACCAATTTGCACTTTGACCATTGTATATCAGCTGGAGTTATTTCAGAACCATAGCAATACAAAATATAGATTACAATATTTAATTTTAGTCATACTAAAATATCTGTTGGCATCTCATTGTGGCTTTACTGTGTATTTTACTGATGGCTGATTAGATGAAGCACTGTTACATGTTTTATTGACCATTTTGATATTCTTTTCTGAGGTATCTATTTAAGTCTTCTGCCTCTTTTCCTTTTTATTATTAAGAGACTAATATTCTATATATTCTGGATAAAAATTATTTTATGAAATAATTATATTTCTGTATATCTTAACTCACTCTTTTTTTCATGTTTTTGGAATTTTTTTATTTTCTTAATTTTAAGGTAGGTTGAGTTATTCGCTTTTTCCTTTATGATTAGGGCTTTTTGTGTTTGTTTTATTTTGTTTATTTATTTATTTTTTTTAGAGACAAGTTCTCACCAAATTGCCTGGGCTGGTCTTGAACCCGCAGGATCAGGCAATCCACTTGCCTCGGCCTCCTGAAGTGCTGGGATTACAGGCTGAGCCCCCGAGCCCGGCCTGTGTTTCTTTTACAAAATGCCTTCCCCCAAAGTCTTGATGATTACTTTCCTTTCTGTTTGCTTCTAGAAGTTTTACTGTTTTAGTTATTACATTTAAATTCAAATATCTGTTTAAAATTTAGAACAAAAGTAGCATTTTTCTTTTTTTTTCCATTTTCTATTAAAATAGTAACTCTCACACATGCACACTCACAAACACACACATTATTTGTCAAATGTTTGTTGCTAGTGGTAAGAAAAAAATGGAAACAAGTTGAATTTAGTAGAGTTTAACTGAGCAGAAAAATGGTACATGAACTGAATAGCATTCAGGAACAAAAGCAGTTCAGAGAGTTGCAGTCCGTAAAATGTGCAGACACTATTTATAGCCAAAAAAAAAAAAAGAAAAGAAAGAAAGAAAAGCATGCAGAAACAGCCTGACAGGCTGCAGTTTGACATTTGCCTTATTTGGATGTGGTTTGCAACTGTCAGCCTATGATTGGCCAACAATTTGGTTGCTCTGTGACTGTGACTTGGCTACTTGGTACAAGAGTATACACTCAGGTTTGGTTATAGTTTCTTCAGATATTTAGGCTATAGTTTGCTATATATGAAGGCAACTTTAGGTTGAGCTTAGTTCAGTTTCACACTAGTATGCAGACATGACAGTGATTTTTCTAATTTGATATTTTATCCCAAAGACTTGCTAAGTTTACTTAATAGATCTTGTAGCAGTTTTGTAGATTCCACTCAGTTTTCTATACAGATGCTCATGCTGTCAGCAAATAAAAATATTCTCACTTCTTTTTTCCCAATCTGGTTGCATTTTAGTTCTTTTCCTTGACTTAATAAACTGGATGTAATTTCTAATATAATGATGAATAAAAGTGAAAGCAGACATCTTTTCTTGATATTGATCTCAGGAAAATTGTGTACAATATTTTACTATTAAGTATATCGGTGTTATCTGTAGGTTTTTTGTAACTGCCACTTACTAGACTGACAAAATTCTTTCCTATTTTTGGTTTGTGGAGTTTTTATCAGAAATGCATTCTATATTTTTTTCTAATGCTTTTTATTATTTATTTATTTATTTTTTTTTTGAGTTGGAGTCCCACTTGGTCGCCCAGACTGGAATGCAGTGGCCGCTCCCGGCCACCGCAGCCTTGCCGCTAGGCTCCGGCGATCCTTCGGCCTCAGCTTTCCGAGTAGCCGGAATTACAGGCATGCGCTACCACGCCCAGCTGATTTTTTGATTTATTGTAGATATGAGTTCTCGCCAAGTTACCCAGGTGGGTCTCGAACCCGTGGGCTCAGTCAATCCACTCACCTCAGCCTCCCAAAGGCGCAGGATTACAGGCTGAGCCACCAAGCCCGGCTTCTAATGCTTTTTAAAATGTCTATTAAGACCTGTCATGTTGTTTCCAACATTTTAGTCTGTTCATATGATTAATTACATTGATTGATTTTTGAGCGTTAAAACAACCTTGTATATTTTGAATTTTTATATAATGCTTTTTTCTCAATTAAGACATCGTTTTCCATTTTTATAGTTTATGTGATGACTTTCATCAGTTGATTTCCAAAGTTTAAAATGACTTTGCATACCACATTTTTAGCTATGATGTACAAGTATCTTTTTAATATATTGATGAATTCAATTAGCTAATTTTAATAATGTTCCTTTTATCATAAGTGATATTGACCTATAATTTTATTTTTTGTAATGTCTGTCATTAGAGTGCAATGTCTTTGGTATTAGGGTAAATCTGGCTTCATGAGTTGGAAAATATTTAAGTATTTACTCTTTAAAATTTTCTGGAAGTATTTGAATTGAACTGGTATTATCTTACTTTTAAATATTTTGTACAATTCACCAGTGGAACCATCTGAACTTGAAATTGCTGTTTTAATTTTTTTTAGACACAAATACAATGCACTTAAGAGAAATGGAATTATTCAGGTCATGTATTTTTTATTATGTAATGTTTGGCAGTTTATATCTTTGAAGAAATTGATATATTTTGTTTAAACTGCTGATTTTTTATAATATAGTTGTTTATAATATTTCTTTAATATCCTTTTAATATTTGTAAAATCTGCATAGATGTCACTTTTCTCTTTCTTCTTATTTTCCTATAAGTTATTTGGAGATGGGTATTGAGATCTGTCTATAATTTTTCTTTTTCTCCTTGAAATTTATCTGTTTCAGCTTCTTATAAGCAAAACAGTTGATAAGTATGTAATCAATAAACATCTATAGAAATGTCATAAACATAACAAATATTGTGATTGGCATTATAAATACAAACAGAAATATTTTTTCATTTGAAAGAATATTCTTTTATTTAATTTCTAGAAATGTTGTTGAGCTTCTTCAACATGGCCATCACTTCCCTATGCTTAATTGAGTGAAGCTTGAAAAGTCTATGATTTCTGTCCTATATAGTGTATAGACCCACAGAACAGGGGTCTTCAACTTCCAGGTCATAGATCAATACAAGTCCTTGGCCTGTTAGCACAAGGTGAGCAGTGAGCCAGTGAGTGAAGTTTCATCTGTCTTTACAGTCACTGCCTATCATTTGCATTACCACCTGAGCTCCATCTTTTGTCAGATCAGCGGTGGCATTAGATTCTCATAGGAGTATAAATCCTTTTGTGATCTGTGTATGCAAGAGATCTAGGTTGTGTGGTTCATATGAGAATCTTAATGCTAGATGATCTGAGGTGAAACTGTGGTGATGCTGGCCCAGGGAGTGGCTGCAAACACAGATTAACATTAGCAGTGAAATTTGACTGCACAGAGACCATAATAAATTAATTGCTTGTAGGCTCATATGAAAACCTTATCAGTGAGTTGCAAATGAATTGATGTACTTCAATTGTACAGCTGCATCTGGTATCAGGCTTTAAGTCAGAATCCAACACTTATTTTACTCTACACATGACCTGCCCCTTATTTTATTTACCATTTCCATCTGCACCTCGTTCTCTCACTGTGCACTTGTCTCAGCCACAGCTTTGGTAAGTCCACAAACTAAGTTAGCCAAAATGAGTAAAAAACAAATGTCACTGGAGAGCATCTTTGAGAGGGGAGAAAGATCCAATGGTGAGACAGCAGAAGATTCTAAGATTGCCAACAAAAAGAAAGCTGCACTTAAAAGAAAATACAGGGCTAGGTGTGGTGGCTCAAAACTGTAATCTCAGCACTTTGGGAGGCTGAGGCGAGAGGATTGCCTGAGCCCAGGGATTTGAGACCAGTCTGGGCAACTTGGTGAGACCTTGTCTCTACAATATATCAAAAAATTAGCTAGCGGCTGTAGTTCTAGCTAATTGGAAGGCTGAGGGGGAAGGATTGCCTGAGCCCAGCAGATCGAGACTGGGGTGACCATAAGCATGCTACTGTACTCCAGCTTGGGTGACAGAGTGAGACTCTGAATCAAAAAAAGAAAAAAAAATACTCAAATTCCTACTTAAATTATGAATTCATCAAAACAGATGGCTCACATTCTCATCTGTATAATATGTATAATTAATCACTTTGTATAATATGGGTTGCTTCCATATTATACAATGTCCAATGAAGCCATAAGCCTGTCCAATGAAGCCATAAGGCTTTCAAAACTGCTTCGCTACCTGCCACATGGAGACCACACCTTGCGTTAAAAGACAGCCTTTGGAGATTTCCAAAAGAAAAAAAAAGTGAATACAAAGAACAGAAGCAACTATTGAAGGCCATCACTTCATCAAATATGTCTGCACCAAAAGCATCATTCTTAGTGGTTAGCCACATTGCTAACGCTAAGAAGCCCTTTACTATTGGTGAAGAGTTGATCCCGCCTGTTGTCATGAAATTTTAGGAGAGATTGCAGTTCAAAAGGTGGCATGTGTTCCTCTTTCAACCAGCACCATACCTAGAAAAATTGATGAAATAGCAGAGGATATTGAGTCACAATTCTTAGAAAGGATTAATGAGTCCTGGTACACAATCCAAGCTGATGAGTCTACCAATGTTGACAAGACAACAATGTTTGTTTCTGTGTGATATATTTTTTCAGGAGGATGTGCACAAGGATATGTTATGTGCACTTTTGTTGCCAACTGATACCACAGCTGCAGAACTATTCAAGTCTTTGATGATTACATATCAAGAAAAAATGAATTGGTCATTTTGGGTTGGTATATGCATAGATGGGATGGTTGCCATGCCTGCGTGGCTTTTTGGTTTCACTATTTAGGTCAAAAAAGATTGCTTCTGAATGTGAGTCTATGCACTGTGTCATACATACAGAAATGCTGGCTAACTGAAAAATGTTACCTAAACTTAATGTTTTTCAGGATGTCATTAAAATTATCAACCACATTAAAGGTACATGCCTTTAGCTCACATCTGTTCATGCAACTCTGTGAGGAGATGGATGCAGAGCACTCACGTCTTCTCTTATATATGGAATTGAGATTACTTTCTTATTTATTTATTTATTTATTTATCTATTTTTTATTGTGAAGTTGTGGGGTACAGTTAAGGGTTAGGTATACAATTGCGTTTCATTCAGCCACCCTGTTGATATGGGATGTTTCCCCATACCCAGACAGATATTTGCTACTGTTAATCCCATCTCCCTCCCCCCATCATAGTTTCCCAGTGCGGTCAGTCATTTTCGTATAGTATTGCATTGGATGTTTAAGGTCCATTATATGAGTGAGAACATGTGATACTCGAATCTTTGTTTCTGTGAGAGGTCACTCAGTATTATAGACTCTAGTTCCATCCAGGTTGCTGTGAAATTCATGATTTTGTACTTTTTTATGGCTGCGTAGTATTCCATCGTGTATATGTACCACATTTTTTAAATCCAGTCCTCTTTTGACGGGCAGCATGACTGTTTCCAGGTTCTTGCTATTGTGAACAATGCTGCAATAAACATGCGTGTGCAGGTGTCTTTTTTATAGAGTGATTTGTGTTCTTCAGGATATATTCCCAGTAGGGGGATTGCGGGGTCATATGGGAGGTTGGTATTTAGAGCTTTTAAGAATCGCCACACTGCTTTCCACAGAGGTTGCACTAGTTTACACTCCCACCAACAGTGTAGAAGTGTTCCCTTTTCACCACACCCTCTCCAGCCGCTGTTATTTTTTGAGTTGTTGATAATTGCCATTCTGACTGGGGTTAGGTGGTATCTCAGTGTGGTTTTGATTTGCATCTCCCTGATGATTAGTGAGGTTGAACATTTCTTCATGTGTTTGTTGGCTGCTCGGATGTTTTCCTTTGTGAAATGTCTGTTCATATCTTTTGCCCATTTTATAATGGGGTTGTTTGTTTTTTTCTTTTCTGCATGCTTGAGTTCCTTGCAGATCCAGGATGTTAAGCCATTGTCGGACCTGGAGTTGGCAAATACTTTTTCCAAGTCTGTAGGTTGTCTCCCTGCTCTTTTGATGGTTTCTTTGGCTTTGCAGAAGTTTGTCAGTTTAATAAGGTCCCACTTTTCTATTTTCTCTCTTATGAGCTGTGGGTTTTGGGTTTTGTTCAGAAATTGGATGCCAGTTCCGATTTGCATGAGGGTTTTTCCTTCATTTTCTAAGGTTCTTATGGTTTGAGGTTTTACATTTTGGTCTCTGAACCATTTGAAATTAACCTTTGTGCATGGGGATAGATAGGGGTCCTGTTTCAATCTTCTGCATGTGGTCAGCCAGTTTTCCCAGCACCATTTACTGAATAGGTTCTCCTCTCCCCAGTGGTAGGTGGTGGAGGCTTTGTCGAAGATGAGTTGGTTGAGAAATTGAGGTTTTGCTTCTGGAATCTCAATTCTATTCCATTGATCTATATGCCTGTTCCTATACCAATACCAAGCTGTTTTGATGATTGTAGCTTTATAGTAAAGTTTGAAGTCTGGTAGTGTGATACCACCTGCTTTGTTTTTTTTGCTGAGGATAGTTCTGGCTATTCTTGGACGTTTGTGTTTCCGTATGAATTCCTGTGTTGTTTTTTCTAGGTCTGAGAAGAATGTTGCTGGTAATTTGATGGGTATTGCATTGAATTTGTAGATTGCCTTAGGTAAGATGGACATCTTCACAATGTTGATTCTTCTGATCCATGAGCATGGGATATTTTTCCACTTGTTTGTGTCAACTTTGATTGCTTTGAGCAGTGTTTTGTAGTTTTCCTTGTAAAGGTCTTTCACATCTCTGGTTAGGAAGATGCCAAGGTATTTCATTTTTTTTGCGGCTATTGTGAATGGAATTGTGTTTTTTATTTGGGTTTCTGTTTGTTTATTATTGGTGTAGAGAAATGCGATTGTCTTTTGTACATTTATTTTGTATCCTGAGAATTTGCCAAAGGTCTTTATCAGTGTAAGGAGGTTTTTGACAGATTCTCTTGGGTTTTCAAGGTATACAATCATGTCGTCTGCAAAGAGAGATAACTTGACTTCCTCTTTTCCTATTTGGATACCCCTGATTGCCTTCTCTTCTCTGATTGCTCGAGCCAGGACTTCCAATACTATGTTGAACAGGAGGGGTGAGAGTGGGCATCCTTGTCTTGTTCCAGTTTTCAGGGGAAATGGTTCTAATTTTTGTCCATTTAGGAGTATGCTTGCTGTGGGTTTCTCATAGATGGGTTTTACTATTTTGAGGTATGTTCCCCGTATGCCTAGATGTTCAAGGGTTTTTATCAAGAAGGGGTGCTGGATTTTATCAAAAGCTTTTTCTGCATCTAATGATATAATCATGTGGTTTTTGTTTTGACATCTGTTGATGTATTTAATAACATTTATGGTTTTACAAATGTTGAAGCAGCCTTGCATCCCAGGAATGAAGCCTACTTGGTCATGATGGATGATTTTTGAGATGTATTGCTGAATCCGGTTTGCTAGGATCTTGTTGAGAACTTTAGCATCTATGTTCATCAAAGATATTGGCCTGTAGTTCTCTTTCTTTGCTGGATCTTTACCTGGCTTGGGTATCAATGTGATGTTGGCTTTGTAATATGATTTGGGGAGCATTTCATCTTTTTCAATCACCTGGAATACCTTCAGTAGGATTGGTATCAGCTCCTCCTTAAATGTCTTGTAGAATTCTGCTGGAAAGCCATCTGGTCCAGGGCTTTTTTTGTAGGAAGTTTTCTTATTACGTAGTCGATTTCCTTGATTGTTATTGGTTTATTTAGGGTCTCAATTTCTTCTTGTTCCAACTTAGGTAGGTTGTGTGATTTCAGAAAGTCCTCCATTTCCTTAAGGTTTTCAAGTTTGTTTCCATACAAGTGTACGTAGTAGTTTCTAATGATCTTTTGTATTTCTTCAGGGTCAGATGTGACTTCATCTTTTGTGTTTCTGATTGTGCTTATTTGGTTTTTTTCTCGTTTTTTCTTGGTCAGTCTAGCTAGGGGACCATAGATCTTGTTTATTCTTTTGAAGAACCAGCTTTTTGTTTCATTGATTTTTTCTATTATCTTTTTGTCTTCTTTGTCCTGGATTTGGGCTTTTATTTTGGTGATCTGGATTCTTCTTCTGAAATTAGGGTTTTTGTGGTCTTGCTTTTCCAGCTTCTTTAGGTGGCTTGTTAGGTGGTTAATTTCTGTTCCTTCCATTTTCCTCATGTGTGTTTGTAGGGATATAAATTCCCCTCTTATTACAGATTTTAAGTCATCCCAGAGATTTTGGCAAGATGTTTCTTCATTTTCATTTGTTTCCAGGTATCTTTTGATCTCTGTTTTGATGTCATCATTGACCCAGGAGTTATTTAGCATCATGCTGTTTAGTGTCCATGTCTTTGTGGGTTTTGGGGGGACTTTGTTTGTGTCAATGTTTATTTTTATTCCACTGTGGTCCGAGAAGGTGCATGGTAGAATTTCAGTCCTTTTAAATTTGCTTATACTTGATTTGTGTCCAATTATGTGGTTGATCTTAGAATATGTTCCATGTGGTGATGAGTAGAATGTGTATTCTGTGGTTTGGATGGAGTGTGTTCTATAGGTATCAATTAAGTCCATTTGGTCCAGAGTCTCATTGAAGTTCCAGATCTCCTTGCTGATTTTTTGTCCTGATGATCTGTCTAAGGTTGTGAGTGGTGTATTAAAGTCCCCAGTTATTATGGTGCTAGAATCAATGTCTTTCTTTAGTTTTCCTAGAAGTTGCTTTATGAATGTTGGCGCACCTATGTTGGGTGCATATATGTTTAGGATAGATATTTCTTGTTGAAGGAGTGAACCTTTTATCATTATGTAGTGGCCCTCTGTATCTTTTTTAATTTTTGATAGCTTAAATGGTATTTTGTCTGAAATTAGGATCGCGACTCCTCCTTTCTTTTGTGTTCCATTCGCCCGAAAATTTGTTTCCCATCCTCTTACTTTGAGTCTGTGTATGTCCTTTCTAGTGAGATGGGTCTCTTGAAGGCAGTATATTGTTGCCTGGTGATATTTTATCCATTTTGTCATTCTATGTCTTTTCAGTGGTGCGTTTAGTCCATTCACATTCAGACTAATTATTGAAATGTGAGAGTTCATCCCTATCATGAAGTTCTTATTGAGTTGTTGTTCTTCCACTTGGATTTTTCTTTTTTCTTTTTTCTTTTGTCTTTCTTTTGGTTTTGGGGTTGGTTCGTGTACATTTTATTCTTTTCCCTGTACTCTTGTGAAGAATGTTGTTCTTTTTTCCTTTTCTTCTGTGTTTAGTACTTTCTTAAGTGTTTCATGTAGAGATGGTTTGGTGTCAGCATAAGTTCTTAGGGATTGGATATCTGGGAAAGATTTTAATTCTCCCTCACTGATGAAGCTTAGCTTGGCCTGGTAGGTTATTCTTGGTTGAAATTTTTTATCTTTTAGGACTTTGAAGATAGGGCTCCATGTTCTCCTAGCCTGCAGGATTTCTGCAGATAAATCTGCTGCTATTCTGATTGGTCTTCCATGGTAGGTGATCTGGCCTTTTTCTCTTGCTGCCTTTAGGATTTTTTCTTTTGTGCCTACTTTATTTAGGCGAATTATTATGTGTCTAGGAGTTGGTCTTCTCATTTGTTGTCTTGTGGGGGTTCTCTGAATCTCTTGTGTTTGAATTTTTGCATCACTGATTAGATAAGGGAAGTTTTCTTGAATGATCTCATGGTAAGTTTGTTCCAATGTGGTCTCTGTTTCTCTTTCTGCCTCAGGGAGTCCGATTATTCTTAGGTTAGGCCTCTTAAGGTAGTCACTCATCTCTTGAAGGTTTTGTTCTGTCTTTTTGAGCTTATATTCTGTTTTTTTAAGAGTTTGGGTTATTTCTATATTTTGGTCCTCAAGCTCTGAGATTCTTTCTTCTGCTTGGGTAATTCTGCTTTCCATGCTTATTAATTTGTTATTTATTTCATTCACAGTATTCTTTATTACTGTTACCTCAGATATCAGCTCCTTCCTAGTTTCTTCTTGTGTCTCCTCAATTCTTTTTAATCTCTCCATTATTGTTTTGATATCTACATTTGCATTTTGAGACCCTTCATTCTGGGGACTTTTCATTGTTTGCATTCCAAAGTCAGTTTTCTCAATGTCTGCTCTCCCAGGCGTCTGGGAGAGACTCATACTCTTGTTTTGGTTTTTCTTCATTTCTGTAGATTTTTCTCCCTCTCCCCCTTTCCCTCTCCCTCTTCAATTCTGTTTTTGAGGGAAGGTGGGGTTGCTTTTATTTCTCTTCTGCAATGACCTGTTCCTCCTTTTGAGGGTCTTCTGACTTTGTTCACTTTTCCCTCTGCTTTACAGTCTGTCTATTCAGCAGTATGCAGCCTTGGTCCCTAGATTTAAAAAGGGGGCATATAAAAGAGGAAAATAATGGAGGAAGGGGGGGGTCAATAGGGAGTTAGAAAGAGAGAAGTGCGAGAGGGAAAACAGATATACATACCAACTGTCAGGTGAGAGAGAGACACAGGGCCGGGAAGAAATGAAGAAAGACAGGTAAGAAAGATTCCCTAAAGAATGCTGATAGTTACACAGAGACAGGCCAATAAAATCAAGAAACAGTTTAAGTCAGAAGGTAAACACCAAACGTAATCTAAACCAACAGTTTCAATGATAAAATCATAAGTCAAAATAAGCGATCAGACTAGAGTCACTTCTGTGATCTCCGATTCCAGCCTCTCCCCTTTGTTTTTCATTGCAGCATAGGGGTGGGGCTTTGTCTCCTGTTTCGCGCTGCTGCCTTAGGAACTGAGGTAAAGTTTGTTGATAGGTGGGCGGGGAAATGGAAGTCTCTACCTGGAGAATAGCAAGGTAGTTTACACAGATCTGTTTTTCTCCACTTGTCTGGGTCTCCCGGTTTGGGGTCTCGCACTGAGTGCCTTAGTCAGGGTGGGCCCGGTGTACCAGAGCTCCAAAGCTCCAAAGGGCAGGCAGTGGGTGGCGAGAGTGGCTCTGGGCCCCCCACAAGATACTTCAGCCAGGAAAGGGACCAGAGTCTCTGAGGGACAGGCGCCCAGAGCCTCCCTGTGTGACCGGCGGTGCTGGGTGCTGGGTGTCGGGCTGGTGACAATGGAGCCGAGGAGAGGGCCGGAGGGAGCAGGGACCCCAAACTCCCCTGCACGCTGCAATATCTGCCCTTAGGAAATGAGGTAGTTTGTTGATAGGTGGACGAGGCAATGGAAGTCTGCCTGGAGAATGGAGAGGCAGTTTAAGCAGATCTGTTTTTCTCCGCTTGTCTGGGTCCTCCAGCTTGGGGTTTGACACTGAGTGCCTCAGCCAGGGTGGACCCGGAGTTCCAGAGCTCCAAAGTTCCAAACAGAAGGCGATGAGTGGCGAGAGTGGCGCTGGGCCCCCTACAGGGTACTTTGGCCAGGAAAGGGACCGGAGTCTTTGAGGGGCGGGCACCCAGAGCTTCCCTGTGTGACCGGCGGTGCCGGGTGCCAGGTGTCGGGCTGGAGACAATGCAGCCGGGGAGGGATCTGGAGGGGTCTGGGACCGGAGACTTCCACACATGAGTAGAACAGCAGCAGTGGTGGGGGGTGCACAATATCTGGCCTTGCGTGGGAAGTTCCCGGGCCTGGCACCAGCACGGTTGGTGGTGGGCTGGGGGATGGGGGAAGAGAAGTAATAGCCTTTTTGGGAACTCACGTTCAGAGAATCTCACCAGTTCACCTATGCCGCCGCCATCTTGCCCCATCTCCCGAGATTACTTTCTAAAGGTAGATCACTGACTGGAGTTTTTGTATTTTGACAGCCACTCCAGGCTTTCTTTTAGAAAAAGGTCACTATTGGCAGCACATTTTCATGACGCAGAATGGATTGCAAAATGTGTTTACTTGTGTGACATATTCAACTTGCTCAATAAACTTAATCTGTCACTTTAGGGGAGAATGACAACTGTGTTCAAGTCAGCAGATAAAGTGTTTACATTCAAAGCCAAACTGGAATTATAAGGGTGATGAGTGAACATTGGGGTTTTTTTAATGTTTCAAACATTAGCAGAGATTTGGAAAGAGAGTGAGCCAAGAACTTCCTTGTCCTAGCTGGAGCATGATCATCTATCTCAGATTTCAAAAGTGTTTGGGCATTATTTCCCAACTACAAAAGACCCCCAAACTGGTAAGTAATGGATTGGTGACCCATTTGTGAATGAACCTGGTGAATCGACTTCTCCATGCTAGAAGAGGATCAACTACTTGTAATCACAAATGACGGTGGCCTTAAAAGTATGTTTGAGACAACTTCAGTCCCCATTCATTTGGGATTAAAGTTAAGGCGAAATATCCTGAAATAGCCACAAAAGCATTGAAAAGCCTGCGTTCACTTCCAATATTCTATCTTTGTGAAGCAGGGTTTTCTGCAGTGGCAGCAACCAAAACAAGATAACAAAGTAGACTGGACATAGGCAACACACTTTGGGGTCACTGTTTCCCCTCACCCCCAGATGAGACTGTCTAGTTACAGGAAAACAAGTTCAGAGCTCTTACACCTTCTGCCTTTGTTGAGTTGTATAATTATTTTATTTTATATTCAATGTAATAATAATAGAAATAAAGTGCACAATAAATGTAATCCATTTGAATCATCCCCAAACCATCCCCCTTCTTCACCTCAATCCTTGGGAAAATTGTCTTCCATGAAATTGGTCCCTAATGTAAAAAAGGTTGTGGACCACTGCTATAGAATACCTCAAGTAGTGGGAAAAAGATAGATGTATTTTTAAGATAATTTCGTAAGATAAGTGCTAATACTCAATTACATGTGGCAAAGAAGTCTCACAAATGAGAAAAAAAAAGATCAACATCCTAAAGGATTAGAACATTTTCAGGGATACAGGATGTTTCCCAGACAGGAAACTGCACATACGTAAGCTAAGAGATGTGAAACAGCAAGAGATGTGTCAGAGATTTACAAATGGCTAAGTATAATGTGTAAAATATGGAGTGGTGAAAATTAATATGGGAAATAGGCAGACACCAAATCCCTGAATTTGAGAAAGCTGTTTGGAGTTTTTGGAGTTTGTCTTTATCCTGGCACCTTTAATAGAATAAGCAGAGCTGGCTTATTTATTTATTTATTGAAAAGAATGGTTATACTTTTTTTTTTTTTACTTTACAGAAAGTCATTGTACTTACGTTTGTGTGTGACATTCTTTTTCCTTTTAAAATCTCATTAAAAATAAGAGATAAGGAAGAAAGGATGCAATTTATCATTTTAATTTCAGTAGTAAAAATCTATAGAAGCCCCATAAATACATGGCTTGTTATTAGGAGAATTGGAGGATACCTCCAGAATAGTCTTTTCTTTACCCTGAGGCAAGCAGAAACAGACCTCACTAAGGAAGTTGCAGGTGAAGATGATAGATAAAGAAAACAGGTGATTTACCATAGTCTCTTGATATTGAAATAGGAAGTAACTGGAACTGTTTATAGGTTTAGTATTTTCTTTAAGAAGTTGTGCCAGCAATAATCTCAACTCCTAAAACTCTATAATTAGTCTGTTGTAAAACATCTTTTCAACTACTCCCTTTTTATCCAAATACTTGTCTCAGACTATAAGAACTACTATCAGTAACTTTCCCCATGGTCCTTTATTAATTTCACTGTTTTTACAGTTTTCTATCCCTCTCCCTGTAGCCTGTAAATATCCATACCACTTGTTTGCATTATTCATCTGTTACCCTGCTCTTGTAATTTTAGCTTTATTTATTATATGCTGTGTTAGTTTAACGAGGGAGTCATAACAAAATATTACAGACTGAGTGACTTAAACAAAAATAAATTTATTTTATCAGAGCTCTGAAGGCTTAAAATCCAAGATCAAGGTGTTGTCATGATTGATTTCTTCTGAGCTTTTTCTCCTTAGCTTATAGATTGCTGTCTTCTCTTTGTGACCTCACATAGTCTTCCCTCTGTGTATGTCTGTGTTCCAATTTTCTTTTCTTATAGAGATACTGGTCATATTGGATTAAGCCCCCTCCAAAAAAATGACCTAATATTAACTCAATTACCTCTCTGAAGGTCTTATTTACAAATACTGTCATATTCTGTGATACTGGGGGTTAGAACGTCAACATATGAAATCTGGGAGACACAAGTTAGCCCATAACACTCTGTCCTCTAGCCCCACCCCCAAATGTTTTGTTCTTTTTACATGCAAAATATATTCGCCTGATCCTAACAGCTTCCAGAGTTTAACCTATCTTGGCATCAAACCTAGATTATCTAAACATCATTAAATCAAGTAGGGGTGAGATATAAGGTATGATTCATCCTGAGGCAAAATCCTTCTTCTGCTGTAAAACTATGAAATCAGGTGACAGGTTATATGTCTCCAAAATATTAAAATGAAACAGATATATAATAGATAGTCCCATTTCTAAAGGGAGAAATCAGAGAGAAGAGAGCCCAAAACCTAGCAAATTTCCATGAGATTTTAGGCTCAAGTCTACCTTAGCTTGCTGTTTTGCCCTTTGGGCCCACTGGGATGAACTGCATCCCAGGCCCATTACAATGGGAATCTCACTCCCTTGAACCTGAGAAGTACCCTGCCCCCTGGTCCCTGGACATAGACCCACCTCTTATCTTGTGCCCTATAGGCCCAAGTTTGGTAGTAGTTATAGGTAGCCCTGCTGATTTATAAAATCCTTCAGGGTCATTTTTCCCTTTTCCTAAAAGATAAAGAAAGTTTACGTTAAATAACTAATTGGCTTGTTTCCTGCATGTAGAATCTCAAAAGTAAGACAACCTTCCTCATTTTTTCCTGCCTCTGTCCCTTCAGTACAAGCTGGCTATGTTTCTACTGAGGTAGATGATTGACTGAATCCACAAATCACACAATTAATAAAGATTGCTTAGCTTCACCTTTGGTGTTCCCTTCAGAGAACATTTTCTCTCTCTCTATTTTTTTTGCAATATACATAAGCTACAGATTTTTCAAATTTTCAAGTTCTGTTCTTTCTTGTTCAATAATTTCTTCTTTATATTTCAATCTTCCTGTTAAATATCTTGTTCTGGTCACTTATTTATTTATTTTCATTTGATCAATTGTTCCTCTGTATTTTAAAAAATTCACTGGGTTTTATTAAAGTAGCTATTTTGAATTCTTTGCCAGATTGTTTATACAGGTGTATTTTTTAGGACCAGTCACTGGCACTTTATTTTGTCTGCTGTCTGATGTCAGGTTTCCCTGAGTGTCCTTGATCCTTGTGATCATGCATCAATGTCTAAGCACCTGAAGAAGTTAAGTACTTATTACTGTCTTTGTTTTGGTCTCTAGGTCTGACACCACTACAGTTGATACAGTACCGGGGGAGCTCTAAGACTTACACCAATGTGTCTGGCGTGGTGCTGGCCTGGGTTCCGTGGTTTTGAAGCTAGCATAGTACTGGGGCATGTCCAAAGCCTCATGGCTACTGAGATCTATCCAGAGCCCAAGACCACTATAGGCAGCTAGTGTTGATGAGGACTGGAGATTGAATCCACCTTACATGAGCCATAGGTTCCTTTCTGGTGCTAGAATATGTCTAGAGGCTCAGTCTTCAGCTTCTGGCATAGAGTCTGGAGCTGTAGGGGTCTACTCTGTGCTTTGTTTTATTGTAATATCCAATAAAAATTTCTATACTTACTTCCTTTTCTTTCTCTCAAGTGGATTGCATTTCTCTTCATGCTATACTGCCTGAGAACAGAAAATGGATGATGTTGGCCATGCAAAACTATCCTTTCTACTGTTTTCATTGCACCTATACTTATTATTGTGCTAAAACCAGATACTGTGATCTCTTACCTGATTTCCTTAGCAATTGTAAATTTATTAGTGTATATAGCTAATTGTTCAAACTGGTGTGTCATAAGGAGATTATTACTGGAGAGTCCTATTCTGCCATCTTGTTTTGCCCTTCTCTGAAGTCAATAATTTCTTCTTCTATTGATCTTTCCTGAATCTCATACTATGAGGAGTGAGAAAATCTACACCTCAACGTTTTGTCTTTAACTAAATATTTAATTTAATCATTTACATTTTCTACTTTCCACAAAACACTAGAACACAATTTGACTACATTCTTTACCACTTCATAACAAGAATTGCCTTTCCTCTAATTTCCAATAAATTGTTCCTCATTTTCATCTGAGACTCCACAAAAATACCTTTAACATACAAATTATTTTGTTTAAAATATTTCTTCCAGCATTCAGTTCTTAATAACAACCTAGGCTTTTTTCAGACATGTACCTCAAAGCTCCTTATTCCTTATCCATTATCTAATTCCAAAGAAACTTGCAAATTTTTAGGGTTTTGAAGTAAAGAACTCTACTTCTCAATGTCAAAATCTGTATTAATATGCTAAGAGTGTCATAACAAAGTTTCACAAACATGGCGGCTTAAACAATAGAAATCTATTTTTTTCACTCTCCTGAGGCTAGAAATCCAAGATCAATGTATCATCAAGATTGGTTTCTTCTGAGGCCTTTCTTTTTGGCTTGTAGACAACTGTCTCTTCCCTACATCTTGAAATGCTCTGTGTGTATCTGTGTCCTAATGTTCTCTTTAATGTACATCAATCATATTGGATTAGCATTCACCCTAATGACCCAATTTTGATTTAGTTACCTATTAGAAGACCTTGTTTCCAAACACAGTAACAGTCTGAAGTAGTCGGTTTAGGACTTCAACTTGTAAATTAGGAGTGAACAGAATTCAACTCATTATAACAATATTTTGTCCTTTCCAAGTAGATTATAAATTCATTGAAAACAGGTTATTTCTCATAGTTATTCTTATCATCTCTCTTTCTTGAACTAATAACTAATCAATGTGCATATATTGATACTGATGCACTGGAATGACATTTAATCGTTCTTTGTTTATGTAAATAGTTGTAATTTTGCAAACATTTATTTTTTCAGGTTAGTGTCTTTTGGTTCCTGGTATGACCACGAGAAGGACTGGTGGAAGAAGAAGAAAAATTATTGTATCCTTTACCTATTTTATGAAGACATGAAAGAGGTAAGAAACAACTACAGTTTCTTCTTTATTTTTGGAAAAAATCTAAAATTCCCCTTCTTTGTATCATACTTTCCATTCCTTTTTGTACATACATATGGCTAATATCAGTTGTGCCTTGAACATAGATCTTGTACCCATCCACTTCTTTCTTTCTACTCCTCACTCTAGTTTAGGCATCCACCTTGGCTTGAACTGCCTCATCTTGCTTCTATTATTCACCCCCAAATAATCTTTTTAAAAACATGTCAAATTATGTCCACTCCCTTCTTCATATCTCTCAGTGGCTTCTGTCCCTACATGAAATATAAAGTAATTAAGATAATTTTTAGAGTGACATTGTTTGGTTCCTATCTATTTCTCCCACCTTCTCTTATGCCACCTTTCCCTTGCACATTGAGGGAGTCTAACTGAAAAAAATTTATCCACTAATTTCAGATCACTATTTCTCACCGTTAAAATCTTTATTACCTGAATTTTGTGAGCCACTTGGTATTCAAAACTACAGTATGTGACAGGAAAAGCTGTCCTGTCATCTACCTGCTTCAATGTGCTCAGAGATCAACAGCCCTGACTCAGTCCTCTCTTTGTCCCATAGGCTTTTCTAAATTCCTTTAAGATGGCTGTGACTCCCATGTGACTTTAACTTGGGAAATCTGGTCTACATCTTAAGGGAAACCACCTCACTTGGCTAAAATAATTGCTCTTAGGAGTTTTCTTAGTCAAATTCTCAGCTTCTTCCGCATCCTGTTTAACCACTTTGAATCTGTCACTCTAAGTTATGGTGGGATGTTACTGTAGTTATGGGTCAAGAATCAACATGGAGTGTTTATATGTAAGTCTTTAAAGAGGGTTTATGACTCTCTGTGTCACCAGACTACCCTAAATATTCTCTTTCTAAGCTTGAGCTTTCTACCTTTTCTTCATCACTCTTCTACAAGAAATAAATTCTTTTAGGGACAACACAACTCTCTGGTTCCATTTCAGTAAAGTGATATGGGTCCCTCAGGAAAGCTAAACCTCAGGTTGCCTGATCTTGTCAGGTCACTAAGATTACAGTTCTCTGACTCATTTTAGTTTGAACCACTGAGAATACAACCTCCCTGGTGGCTAAGCAGAGCACAAACTCTTTGGCTTAAATGCTATCTTTTCATTATATCTAATATGCTTTCCTATGTCCAGTCTGAAGCACAGAGAAGGGAAATCATAATACATCAAATTAGTCTTTCCTCTTTCCTGTTGCCTTTATCTTCCTTGCCATTCCTTAGGTTGGAAAATAGGACAAAATTGTATTTTACTTCCTTCTTTTGTATTCATGCTACAAAAATTCCATATAGGAGTGAGTGGTAGAAAAATACTGTCTTTTCTAGTGTAAGATAATTATTTACATTGGTAATCTATTTTGATGTTAGATATGCTTAAAAAAGGAAGATTAAGAGATTTTGAAAATTATCCCTAGTAATGATACCAACTTGCTCTATTACCATTCTTTGTTCTCCAGATTAATTCTATTTTTGAATGTGAAGGATTGAATATTAACCCAATCTTTTTCTTTGCAGTTTTTGAAATAAACTTTAATTTCCCTTCTAGCAGATGACTGCTTGGTGTAATTAAAGATTGAATATGTACTTGGGGAAGCAAAATTAAAAATGCACCTAAAATCTAAAATTACTTTGTCAATTTGCCATATGTAGAACCTAAGTAAATATATTTCCTGCTGTATGATCAAATTTCCCTGAAATGATTATTTTCTCTCTAATTTTGTTAGCATCCAAAGTATAGAATTCAGAAGTTGCTAAAGTTTCTAGAGAAAGACATGCCAGGAGAAATTGTGGCTGAAATCTTCTATCACAGCTCTTTTTTATGATGTAGCAGGACTCTAGTGCAAATTACACCACTCAGGACCATTCTGCATCTCCATTCGTAAGAAAAGGTGAGGACATCATATATCAGTTTCTGTATAGCTTGCTGTTCACTTCATGGAGACGGGTCAGATTAAAACAATGTTGTAGTAAAAGGAGAGAAATTGAGTATTCTGGAGAGAGACAAATTAAAAACTAAACTAAAGTAAACACTTTAGGAAAAATAATATGTCAAAGAAATTCTATCTTTGCTGCAATTCTAACACATAAGACAAAGTTTCTAATGGGAAATGTTTACACAACAGCTTGTGCATCAGTAAGCATAAATGACAGTCATCAGTATATAAGAATGGCCTTAATTTGTCTGAATAATCTAGATAGTTTTTGTTTTCTTTAAAAATTTTACTGTGCTAGGTAGCTAGCTTTAATGATGTGAGGAATACTAAATTAATGGAGGAAAGTGTTCATTCCTTGAAGTTGTTGCTATGACTATGATAAATCATTGCTTCTTCATTATTGAACTCAATGTATAGCATATTGTACACAAAATAGTTCTTCCATAAATATAGGCTAAATTGAATTGTGTGTGTATGTGTGTGTGTGTGTGTGTGTGTGTGTGTGTGTGTGTGTGTGTGTGAAGAGAGAGAGAGAGAGAGAGAGAGAGAGAGAGAGAGAGAGAATTGTGTATATATTAGTCAGCTTTTAAAAATAAAACAAATCCAAGAATCTCAGTGACATAAACCCACAAGATTAATTTTCATTTAAGTAGCATGTTTTGTAGTAAAAGGAGAGAAGCTCCTTGTGTCTTCTCTTTCTGAAACCCAAGCTGAAAGAGTTGCCCATATATGGGATATGCCTGATATCATGGCGGGTAGGAAGAGCAAGAGTGCTAATGGAAATATGCAAGATTTTATACAGTTTTTCTTCAGATGTGTTATATGTCACATATACTCAAATCCCATTGAACAAAGCATATAATAACATCCAAGTGCAAAGTTAAGGAGGAATTGCACAACACATTGTAAGAATAGAGATGTAAAAGCTTTTTACAGAAAAAGAAAGAGTAAATATTTATTAGCAATAAAAAATGCTAAGATGATTTTTGAGAAACAGGTGATTTGGTGAGAGGCTATAAAGGGTCTATTAAGGATAATTTTAATTATAATGTTCTAGTAAAGATCCTAAAGGATATTATTTTTTCTGAGAAGAATGATGCCATGGATAAGTCTTGCTGGGAATATCTGGATCTCAACTGGGTATAATTTGTCTTCCAAGCATGTTAGGCAAAATCTGGAGACATTTTGACTGTCACAACTAGTGGGAGTCTGTTGGAATCTGATAAGTAAAGGCTATGGCTATCGCAAAACATTTTACAATGCACAAGGCAGTCCTTCCTTCTCCTTACAGTGATATGTCTGACTAGAAATGTTAACAGTGGAGATATAAACAAATCAAATAAAATGCCAAAATTGAAAAATTCTGAGTCAGATTAATATAGTTATTTGGGCATTTTTCTCTCTCTTTTTAGTCCTAAAACTGGGCTTCCAAATTCATCTTCTATGTCACTCTGTGAGATATTCTATAAAAGTGGAATTTTTTTTTCTAACTAGAAACTTATGGCAAATGCTGTGTCCTGTATGCTTCCTTCAAGGTTTTGGATATGGAGAATATTTTGAATACTGACAAATTGTGTAATAAAGAAATATATTTAGTTGCATTAACCCAGTACTTTTCAATCTTATTTGATTGTATAATTTTTTTAAATTATCATTTGACATGGGAAATCTAGTTTTAAAATGACTGAAAACAATCTCTATGTTTTTGTTTACAAAGCTTTTGAAGTCAAAGACTCAAGCTTTTGAGATGTTAGATTTTCTTTCAGTGACATGTGCATAAGATATTTAAGAAATTATTTTTTATATGAGATACTGAAATAATTCATGGGAATTTTTCAAAGTGTAAGAATGCTTAGGAGTATGGGAAAGAGTAGGGGTTTGGTATTAGAGTTATAGCACAGGAATGACATTCTAAAGTTAAAACTTTAAAAATAAAGGATATAATAATTCAAATTAAAACTGATTTTGGAAGGGAACTTTTACAGTAGTCCTAAATTTATTGTTAGGGTATGGATAGGGCGAGGGTGGATGGGTGGAGAGGCATGCAACACTGCTGGAGTTGGTGTGCCAGAGGTGCACGCTGACACCCAGAAATGCGAGTAATGAAAAGAACTGCAACACACAAAGAGGTGAAAGAAGAAAAAATTTATTTAAGAAACATTCACTCCCCACAGACAGGAAGCAGGCCTACACTCTAGATGAATGTGGCCTCATAGCAGGCCTACACTCTGGCTGAGTGTGGCCCCATAGCCCCCCAAGCCCTGGCTTAAATCCTTTCCCTTGGAGATGTTGCAATCAGGTAGACATGACTGCTGTGATTTCTTTATCGATCACCTGTGAATGTCTTGGAGGCCCTGTGACACGGAGACCCATTAATGTCTGTCCATATTACCATAGTCCCTAGAGAAGGGCATGACAAAGATTCCAGTACTCCTGCACCTTCCTGAATGACATTCCTTAGAGCTAATGGAGGGTGCACCTCCCCCCTATCTTGTGGAGCGCCTCCGCCCTAACATGGCGCCCGAAGCAGCCAGACCACAAGACAAAACAAGCCCTAATAAGGCAACTAAAGGATGTCAGCATACAATCTTCTCTTACGGGCCTATCGGTGCGTGCCGCGTTACCTTAATTGATTGGCAGAGATACCAGATTTAAGGTCACGAATAGGAGAAAAGAGGAAGAAGAATGAGGTAGTAACCTGGGATTAAAGCAGCTTGCAGAAGAATCGTGTGAGAGTCGTTATTGAAAGCGACACTATCTCCCATGCATTCTCAGTGGGTAGCTTCAGGGGATCCTTGACTTCCCTGTAGAGAGCACTCAATACACTGGAAGATTAAATCCCCACCTGCTCCCCCTCTGAGGGGTCACAAGTCCTGTGATCTGCATAACTTTTGTAATTACAAGTTTCATGACTTCTACAATCCATGCCCAATGCATGATGTCTTAGGACTTGTAAATTCCCTTTACTCTAGGCAAGCTTGATTACTACTATGAGATACCTCTGACATCAAGAAGTCTGTGTTTCTGAAAAGACAAAGTCAGCAAAATTAATCTTTATCTAAAGTATGTATTTCTTCAAAGCATAGTTTCTACTTTCTCATCATTGTGTCAGGGTTTAAGAACAAGATGAAAAATGGCTTCCAGCTCTCAGTCTGTCCTTTCATTTATCATTTTATGTTTCATTCTCAGGTATTTCAGGAGACTGGAAGAATCAGTTCATCATAGCCCAGTAGGAGAAATTTGAAGACTATGAAAAGAAAATGAAAGGGTTCACATTGCAGTTTCAAGCAAAAATCTAAGTACATGGCCATTCTCAACTCCTTTAGCTAGCATCTCATTAATAAGAAAAAAATCTCTTCAAATATTTAGTAGGAAACATTCAGAAGTGATGTTTCCTTATTTACTTAGATTAATGGTTTGTAATAGGATAATCAAAGAATTTCAAAATTTGCATAGAAAAAAATCAATACTGCTGTGTGATTTTAATTACCACCTACAATGTTTTTTTTTTTTTTCGAGTTGGAGTCTCACTCTGTCACCCAGACTGGAGTGCAGTGGCCGCTCCCGGTCACCGCAGCCTCGACCTGCTGGGCTCCGGCGATCCTTCCACCTCAGCCTTCCGAATAGCCGGAATTACAGGCGTGTGCTACCACGCCCGGCTGATTTTTTGATTTATTGTAGAGATGAGGTCTCGCTGCCCAGGCGGGTCTCAAACACGTGGGCTCAGGCAATCCACTCACCTCAGCCTCCCAAAGGCGCGGGATTACAGGCTGAGCCACCGAGCCCGGCTTACAATGTTTTTAATAGTCTTCCAAATAAAGTTAAAAAATCTATGCAGATGCCTGCTTTATTTTTTAAAATCAAGTTCTAAATTGTTAGACTTGCAAAAGAGGATGGTAGAAGAGTTTTTAAGATGGGTGAATTAGAACCCCCAAAAGGATTTTAATTTTTCTTTGTCATATGCTAGAATAAAAACCAGTGCAATGTAAGATCAACAACACTTTTGTTCAAGGAACTCATCAAAATTTATTGCCCTGGAATGGTTTACTGTAGATCAAATTTTGAACAGTTTATTGTTCATAGTGTCCTGCCTTTATACTTTATATGTTAATTATGTATACTTTATATATCAAGTAATCAATAAATATGTTATCAGAGTATTGTATTGTTTGTGTAGGAATGTAATGTCTACTGTCAGAGGAAAAAAACTGTTAACAATTAGTTATTATATCAAATTTATCAAAATGTAATAAATACCTTCTGTGTATAGATAATGTGCCTTAGCGATAAAAATAAATAAAACAGGGATCATGAATGCAAAGAGCTTTAAATCAATTGAGAAATGAAAAGACAACACAGGGAAAATTTGTCTCTTCTCCTCAATGTTACTGTGAACCTAAAACTGCCCATTCATTGCTAATATCAAATTTCTCAGAAATCATATCCCAACAGACACTTTTTGTCATAAAATGTCAGTAGTTTGAAAGAACATCTTTAAGTATAAATAAAAGTGTAATAAATAATAAATAGAAGCCAAAATTGAGCCACAGAATAAAAGCAAGCAAGTGACCTTAGACAATTACAGACAACTTCTCAGAAGTCAGTAGTATAACACAAGTCATGGAGTCAACATTCATTCCTGCTTGCATGTGCCTACCTTTGTTCTTTTTATCATTTCTACTTGTTTTCTGTTCACTAAACTTCACATTTATTGTTTGCTTTTATTGTGTGGCTCAGCTTCGGCTTCTAATTCTGCTTCAAGGCCTTGCCCCTTGGAATTGGAATATGGCTCTAGACTGAATGGCACTTGTCCTGTTGACTTGTCCATAATAACTACCTAGCTTCTTGACCCTAGGTCAGTTTTATTGTTATTTTATCTGGTCAGTTAGGCCTCTCCTCCATCAGGACCCATTCAATATTTTGTGCCTGTGAATTGCTTCTGCTCTTCTTCCTCACTTTCCACATCATGTGGAGTTTTTGTTTCATCTTTAATGCAAACATGTATTTGAATTATTATCAGTGCAAATACTATTACAATAATTACACAAATTATATTTTATTGATGTTTTCCTCTTTGTCGCTTCTCATAGTTTTCTCCTTACAATTAGAGTCCCTTTTCTTCTTACTGAAGTTGTGCAATTGTCTAAATGATGGGCCAGTGATGGAGAGGCGAGGTGAGTATCTCATTGTTTTTTCTTTTTGTATGTCTAAATTATTTTTTCTTTGTTTTTTGAGTTGGAGTCTCACTCTTTAGCCCAGGTTGGAGTCAGGGCACATTCAAGGCCACTGCAGTCTCGACCTGTTGGGCTTAGGCCATCCTTCTGCTTTAGCCTTCCAAGTAGTTGGAACTACAAGTGTGTGCTGCCACGCCCAGCTAATTTTTTGATTTATTGTAGAGACGAGGTCTTGCCATGCTATCCAAGCTGGTCTTGAACCCATGGGTTCAGGCCATCCTCTTGCCTCTGCCTCCCAAAGTATTGGAATTATAGGAAGAACCACTGTGCCTGGCTAAATGTTTTTGGTTTTTTTTTTAATTTTTTGGTCTAAGTAGTTCAGTAGGGTGAACAAATTTTGTGTTGGCAGTCTCTTTTATTATGCACTTAGAAGATATTGCTGCATTTTCTTTCTTTCTTTTTTTTTTGCCTTCTGTTGTTGCAAGTGAAAGATCTGTTGTTTATTCAATGCTGTTATTTTGAAGGTAATCTCTTGTTTATAGCAGCTTTTAAGATCTTTGTCTTTAGCATTCCACAGTTTCAGTAAAATGCCCCTCCAGTCTCTTTTGCTGTCAATCTGAAAGATTAAGTGGGCTCATTTTTGGTGTTCTCCATGTGGAGCTTTAGAAAATCCTCAAGTAAACCTGGTAGGTAGGCATTTGTTTACTTTTCTTCCCTCAGTTGTATTCATGATACTTTTGGGTTGGCATTGATACTTCATTGCATATATTTTCCATAATACATATCTCCTATTTGCTTAGATTTCTGTGCCCCATCAATACTCACCTGATCTGTAACCCCTCTCATAACATTTGTGTGGGAATGGTGATAGCTAGCTATCTTGACATATTAATCTATCCAATGCATTGCTGAGAGGCATAATCCTAACATGTATTTCATCATAGAGTTCCTGGGGACACATCTTTTACCCAGGGTGTGTGAGAGTTAGTATTTAATACTATTGGTAGTAGTATTTTTTAAAAAATAAATCTACATTTAGATGAGGTAGAAAGATGAGTTGTGTATTCCTAAACCATGTACCTTCCAGCACAGGCACACACATATGGACAATCTATGCTAAAACCTTGCCCTGGTGGAGGCTTTTTGAGGTAAAAAGTAGCAGTTAATGCCATTTAAAAAAATGTAAGGAGTGAGGTGGTTGTCTTTTCTTTGTGCAGTTGTACTTGAGCCCTCACATATTAAATGCATATCTTATTGTTTGGTTTTTTTTTAAAAGCTTGCTCATATAGTCAAGTTTTCTTACCATGGTTATCATTTCAAGAGAATAAATATTGTGTTATAAACAGAAACCGTTATAAACATGGATACTGTGTCTAATAGGGTTAAGAACTATTGAAATTATAATATAGTAGTGAAATCATGCTTTATCATTGCTTAATTAAAATATTTGGATTCCATCCAAGGCCAAAATTCTGCTTAAGGAAACAAGAAAAGAGGTGTGTGCTGGTTTAGAAAAGGCAGAATGGGAGACATTCTGCGCAAGTTTGTTCAACCCCTTGAGTCTTCAGTGAATCATTAGACAACAAAGCCTTGGCCAGAAACAGTTGGTAATGACCAGAAAAAGGCAAGCAGAGGGTTTTCCCTTTAGTATAGAAGTTTCTAGTGTCTCAAGGGATGAGTAAACCATGGTTCCTGCCCTTAGGAAAGTCACCATCTAGTGAGAATTAATTGGTTATTTGCTGGAACTCCTCCAGGAAGCCTCTGGTGAAGACTTCTCACAACCTCTACATGACTTTCC
Source organism: Cephalopachus bancanus (assembly GCA_027257055.1). NCBI lineage: Eukaryota > Metazoa > Chordata > Mammalia > Primates > Tarsiidae > Cephalopachus > Cephalopachus bancanus. The sequence goes on along the minus strand of JAPVLO010000030.1, from coordinate 520,449 downwards.
TAAAATATAATAGGAACCTCTAGAGGTAGGAACTGTTTGCCCAACAGTTACAATCTGCAGAAGAAACTCATTGAACTGGAAGAGATGACCTATATTACAAGAAAAGTTTCACCATCCACTGCACACACCTGCTCTTTGTGTGCTATGAATATAAGCCTGCTGCAGGTAACACAGATGTCACCCCAGATCGCTCAGCTTTCCAGAGTCAGGTCCCAAACTGTGGAGGTCATCCGCAAGTACTGGGAGAAGGTCATCAGCCCTGCCCTATACCTGTCAGACTCTGGGGCCCAGCAATTTCTTCATTATGCTCAGAACTCTGATATGCTCACAAGTTCCCACAGTGGGCCACTACATTGTAGAAAGAAGGGTCAGCTGTAACCCATGAACCTTCTGTACAATGTGGCAGTGAAGCACACCAGTACTTCCTATATATTCTTGCCTGACATTGACTGCTTGCCCATGAACACGAAGTCTGTCACCTAGCTCCACCTTCCTACACCAACAAAGAGATGATCTTCCTGGCATTGTAGAGGTGGGGCTACTGGCAGCCAGTCTTCAAGTGGAAAGTGGAGTTGCTCTCAGTAGGAGATATTGGGACTCTCTTCAAGTTCAGGTGTCATGTTTAGATGAAAGGCCAGGCTTCCACAAACTTCACCAAGTGGTGAATGGGCACCATGCTTTACTTGGACTAGTGGGAAGCTAATTTCCAACTGTGTGTGGTTGTGAGATGTGCATGGCCTGAGCAGAACCAGAGGTTTGTTGGCTTTGTCAGTAATGAGATAGCTCATACCATGAAACTGGATGTGTAGGACTCAAGTCCCCAGTTTTGACATAACTAAATTCAGTTCTAGCAAGTAATACAGTATCTGTCTCAAAAACTTTCAGCAGGACATGGCCAACTGAAGCAGGGAGCCCTTACCCCAAATCTTTTAAGATAAAGGCCTTCCCAGATTAATGAAAGAGTTCTTCTAGCACCATAGGATAAGAACTTTCTTAGATGATACATATTAGAAAGAAAAGTGACCACAATCTATAATGCGTAAGTGTAACTCTGCTGTAAACTTGAGCTATGAAATACCCAGTTAACCAGTATATTATTAATATGTAAGCCTTATTGGGGGACAAGGAAGTTAAAATTGTATAAAAGGCAATGCCCCCCTGTGCTTGGGGCTCAGCCTTTGGATGCAAATCTGCTGAGCCGGTGCCAGCACAAATAAACACTGTTTCCTGGCAAAGTAGCCTCAGTGCCCCGTCTCTCTCTGTAGAAATTCCCATTACATTTCTGGTGCATTGGCCAGGAAACGAGTGGTGGAGACAGTGTTTCCATCTCCCTTGTCACTGGGGTATGACGCTCAGGATGCCGGGAGAGGCAACTTTGTCTGGCGCCAGCGGACCGCTTGATACATAGGGAACTAACCCTGCCGGCGTGTTGGGGTGAGGACTTGGGAGAACAAAGGAACCCAGTGAGGCACAGAAATCAGTCAAGGGAGCCATGTCTGTCAGATAGGTAAGAACATGGGTTCAATTTAGTAGATCTGCCCCCTAAGAGGCAGAAGGGGAGCCTGATCACCTCCCAGGGTTGCCTGAGTGGTCCCACATGTGGACGGAACCGTAATTCTAAGGCACTACTAGGCATTGGGTTGGAGATGTTGCGTGAATGTTAATGAACGAGATGTCACCTAGTGGCGAAGTGAGTGCTGAAACCCTGATTTCACTCCTGGTGACCTTCACCTGGTTAAATGGCGGGAGTAGATTCAGGGGCCAGTGGTGGGAGTAAGTCCTGTAGTGGGACCAAAATCTGGTTGGGGGGTTATACCGACTCACCTATTGCCAAGAAGTCACCTGAAATATCTCCTGTAATGGGAGAATGGCATACTGAGTTGAAACCTGGTTAGGGGGTTAAACTGACTCATCTATTGCCAAAAAGACACCTGAAATACCTCCTGTAGTGGGAGAACAACACCCTAGGACAAAACCTAGTCAGGAGGTTATACCGACTTGCCTATTGCCTGAAGACACCTGAAATATCCCTGTGAGGGATATGGCTGGAAAAAGGCAAAGTGGCTGTCCTATCCTCTTATCCCCCCCATTCCTTCCCACCTTGTGTGATTGTCATCTTTTAGTGGGAGAAAATTGGTAGCAATCAGAGTAAGCTTACCCTCTTGGAATACATGGTGAAGAATTTCATAAGGGGATAATCAGGGAATTACGGTATTAAGTTAACTTCCAGAAAGCTCCAGATACTCTGTGTAATAGATTGGCCTTCATTTGGGGTGGAGTAGTCCTCTGAGGGGTTGCTAGCCAAGAGGTTAGTTAGTAAGGGATTTGATATCACTGTGGGGGATCCAGGCCCCCAGATCAGTTTCCCTACATTGACTGTTGACAAGATACAGTCCTCTCTCACCCACCTTGGATAAAAGTCTGCCTAGAAAACAACTATAGATTAATGCTGACCCAAGCAACAGTTCCCTCAAGGTGCTGACCAGAATTGAAAAAAACCCATTTCATCTAAGGAACCTAATGAGACCCCCACCTTACGTGCCACTGTACCCCTCCTTGTCACCTGCACCCTCTGCAATTTCTGCAGCTGCAGCTATATCAGAGGTTGGCCTCAGCCCAGAATCTGCACCTTCCCCCAAGGTCACCCAAAATGCCCCAGGCAGCAGCTACTCCAATGTTAACTCCTTACATCCTGGCAGGAAGGTGCCAGGGAAACTGCTGACAGCTCCCCTCCACATGGATGTCAAGAGGCTTTACAACTGCCATTAAGGAAAGCTAGAGTGCCCCTATACTACAATCCAGATGACCAAATCTAACATACTTTTATATATCAGCCTTTTACCACTGACCTTCTGAACTGGAAACATCATACCCCCTCATATACTGAGAAGACTCAGGCTATGTTTGATCTAATGCAGTGCATCATTTAGATTCACAGGCCCACTTGGACTGATTGCCTCCAGCTCTTCTTAACTTTATTTAACACTGAAGAACTTCATCACATTACTCAGGCTGCTTTAAAATGGCTAGAGGAGCAGGTGCCTGAGGGAACATTGAACTTACAAGTATGTGCCCAAAGACATTTCCCTGAGGAAAATCCCAAATGAGACCCCAATGATGGCCATGAATTTCTAATGCTTGAACGTTATCAAGATGCCCTTTTTAGTGATAGGAAAGAAGGAGGGAAAAAGTCCATAATTATGAATAAAACCTCAGAGGTTCTCCAAAGTCTGAAGCGATCCCCAGCCAATTTTATGAAAGGCTATGTGAGGCATTCTGTCTTTACACTCCTTTTGACCCAGAAGCAGCTGAAAATCAGTGAATGATTCATGCAACTTCTGTGAGTCAAGCTCAGGGAGACACCCGGCACAAATTACAGAAATTAGAAGGCTTTGCTGGCTTTACAGATGCTGCCACCTTGAGCCTTTTCCCATCAGCCATGATCAACCCCACCATGTTCTTTGACATTGCTGTCAATGGCAAACCCTTGGACCGCATCTCCTTTGAGCTGTTTGCAGACAAAGTTTCAAAGACAGCAGAAAACTTTCATGCTCTGGGCACTAGAGAGAAGGGATTCGGTTATAAGGGTTCCTGCTTTCACATAATTATTCCAGGGTTTATATGCCAGGGTGGTGACTTTACATACCATAATGGCACTGGTGACAAGTCCATCTATGGGGAGAAATTTGATGATGAGAACTTCATCTTGAAGCATATAGGTCCTGGCATCTTGTCCATGGCAAATGCAGGACCCAACACAAACAGTTCCCAGTTTTTCATCTGCACTACTAAGACTGAATGGTTGGATGGCAAGCATGTGGTTTTTGGCATGGTGAAAGAGGACATGAATGTTGTGCAAGCCATAGAGGGCTTTGGGTCCAAGAATGGCAAGACCAGCAAGAAGATCACCATTGCTGACTGTGGACAACTCTAATAAATTTGACTTGTTTTATCTTCAAAAAAAAGAGAGAGAGAAGGCTTTGCTTGGATGAATGCTAACTAGCTAATGATAGAAGTCGCAACAAAGATATTTATTAACCAAGACCAAGAGGCCTGGAGGGAGGCAGACCAGAAAATGAAAAAGAAAACAGACCTGCTTGCCACTGTTTTGGCAGAGTGAAGCACCCGGGGAGTTGCCCTGCCAGGCTGAGGCCAAGGCCAGGACTGAGGTCAAGGCAAGCAGAGAGGCCAGCAAGAAGGTCCGCCTCACCCAGTGATAAGATTACGGAGGAACTGATGTGGTCACTGCTTCCAAGAGGGGGACTGAAAAAAATGAATGTCCAGAGCGGGAGGATTTCTGTCTGCACCTGTGTCTACCATGAAGTCAAGGGGCCGGCCCCCCATAGTCATTCAAACCACAGGCTCCCAGGGGCCTAGTAAAATGGAGCCCAGTCTGTCCTAGTCTTCTCCTTGGTTTCCCATGGCAGCTAGGCCAACAAAATGATTCTTAGGGGCCACGTATGGTTGGGGCACAGGCTGGTATTGTCCCTGAACCATCTGGCCTCTTCCTTTTCCTTGAGGAGAGAAACCTTGAAGGGAAGTTCAGGTTCTTGCTGTGGCTCCTCTATGAGGCTATAGAGGCATCACTCTTCCCTCGGGGAACCGTAAGAGTCAAGATTCTGTAGTAACCCAGCCTGTGGGAGGCCCTCTTTCCCCAAGAAAAGCTACCATTGTGGGAGCCACAGGTGGTTGAGCCCATCTCCCCCTCTTTACAGCCTCCACAAAGCAATCTAGGGGGCCAAGAAATTGTCCATGAATTCTTGTACCTCCCAAATTGTCCAGTGGCTTTAATGGGCTGAGACCTCTTGGGAAAGCTGCAAGCCCAAATAACCTTCTACTCCGATGGCCAGGCAGCTTTATCCCTGGGGAATCCTGAAGCAAAAATCTTGATCTTACAACTCTCCAAGGGGAAGAGTGGTGCTTCTGTAGCCTCATAGAGGAGACACAGCAAGAACCTGAACTTCCCTTCAAGGTGTCCAGAGTATGGGCTGAGGATAATTCCCCTGGACTGGCCCAGAACATAACCCCAGTAGTAATAGAACTAAAGCCAGGGGCTATGCCCACCTGTCAGAAACAGTATTTCATTCCTCACAAGGTGCAAGTTGGGATCCAAAAGCACCTGGAGAGACTTTTAAAATACAGACTCCTCTGGCCCTGTTAGTCTTCCTGGAATACGCTGCCACTGCCAGTTCAGAAACAGGGGACGGATGATTACAGACTGGTTTAAGACTTATGGGAAGTAAATCAAACTACTGTCACTTTACACCTGGTTATCCCCAACTCCTACACTCTCCTGTCTTATCCCCACTGAAACCACCTACTTTATATGTTCAGACCTCAAAGATGCTTTCTTTCATATCCACTTGGTTCCTCAAAGTCAGTTGATTTTTGCTTTTCAATGGAAAGATCCAGATGACACCGACAAAAGCCAATTGACTTGCACTAGACTGCCACAGAGTTTCAAAAATTCCCCAGCTATTTTTGGTACAGCACTAGTCTCAGCAGATCAGTATGGTTGTACGCTGCTGCAATATGTGGATGATCTGCTGCTGAGTGGGTGAACATGGGAGCACTGCATGAAAGGAATGCAGCAGCTCCTTACCCTCCTATGGAAGGCTGGCTACAAAGTTTCAAAGAAAAAGGCCCAAATCTGCCAAAAGAAGATTTATCCCCGGGGCAACATTATTGATCCCAGGGGCAACATCAGCTCAATCCATAAAGAAAGCAAGCTGTTTGCTCCATTCCAGTTCAAACTATCAGGTTCGAAAATTTCTGGGGGCACAGGTTTTGGAGAATTTAAATACCTAACTTTTCACTGTTGGCTAAGTCTCTCTATGAAGCCACAAAGGGAGGAGAACAATAGCTTATGTTATGGGAACAAGCACAACAGAAGGCCTCAGAGGAAATCAAACAAGCTCTCTTTAGTTCACCCAGCCTGGGGCTTCCTGACATATCTAAGCTGTTTTTTTCCTATACATACATGAGTGTACTGCAGTGGGGGTAGAGGTCTTAACCCAAATGCTAGGGTCATGGCATTACCCAGCAGCATATCTCTCCAAGCAGCTTGACTCTGTTGCTCAAGACTGGCTGCCTTGCCTATGGACATTCCCTGTCACAGTCCTTCTAGTGGCAGAGACTGACAAATTGACTATGGGACAAGAACTAACGGTCTGGGTGTCACACTTGGTGTTAACATTAATGGAATATAAAGGGCAATACTGGTTGACTAATGCCTGAATGATCAAATACCAGGGAATGTTATGTGGGAATCCATGCATCCACCTGGAAGTGGTGTGGACTCTCAACCCTGCAACCTTGCTGCCTATTGAGTGGGGCCAGCCCTGTCACGATAACATCAAGGTCATGAATGAAGTGTTCTCCAGTTTGCCTGCCTTGACAGACCAGCCTCTTAGGGATCCCGATGTGGAATATTTCACTGACAGCAGTAACTTCATAAGGGCGGGAGAATGGTTTGCAGAATACTCTGTAGTAACCCTGCAGTCCACCATCAAGGCAAAGCCTCTGCCAAAAAGGATTCCAGCACAAAAGGCAGAATTAATTGTGCTAACCTGAGACCCCCAGCTGGTGGCAGGAATAAATGTCAATATGTACACTGACTCTAAATATGCCTTTGCCAGCCTCCATGCACAAGGGACTTTATATAAGGAGAAGGGCTTAACCAACTCAGGAGGCAAGGACACAAAATATGGTAAAGAAATTCTTAAACTCTTAGATGCTGTATGGACCCCTAAAAAGGTAGCAGTCATGCTTTGCCGGGGACACCAGAGGGTGTACACAATGGTTACTCAAGGAAACTGGAAGGTGGAGCAGGAGGCAAAGCTTGCAGCCTCCCAAGGAACAATGGAGCCAATGACTTTGGTTACTGCATTGCTCCCAAGTCCATTGGCAGAATGGGATACTAATTATTCAAGCATGAGCAAACTTGGTTCAAAACTGAAGATGGGAATTATCTACCAGGTGGACAGTGGAAATTTAGAAATGGGCGAGTTGCTGTCCCTGAGACTTTGGCCCCAACCTTTGTCAAGCATTTTCATCAAAAAACTCATACGGGCTGGACAACTCTTGAGACTACACTAGGCCAACATTTCTATGCACCCTGACTTTCCAATATAGCCCATGCAGTATGTCAACAATGTGAAGTATGTGCCTGAAATAACCTGCAGCGGGGGCCTAAAAACTCTGGAAATGCAGACTGTTGGAGGAATCCCATTTGAGTACATAATTGTGAAGTTCACTGAGTTTCTCTGGGTCTGAGGATGTAAATATCTGTTAGATTTTGTGTGTACTTTCCTGGGTTGGGTAAAGACCTTTCCTACCTGCACCAAAAGGGCACATGAAGTGGCATGACTACTTTTAAAATAAATCTTTTCCCGATTCAGAGTCCCAATCATTATAGGATCAGACAATGGGCTGACATTTGTGGCTGAGGTAATACAATTAATGGCACGGGGTTTAGGAATCACATGGAAATTACATACTGCCTATCACCCCCTGAGCTCTGGAAAAGTGAAATGAATGAACTGGACGCTGAAATTACAACTGGGTAAACTATGTCAGGAAACTCACTTGCGCTGGGACCAACTGTTGCCAATGGCTTTGCTAAAAATCAGGTATAGCCCCACTAAGCAGACAGAGTTTTCCCCTTTTGAAATTCTTTACGGGCACCCTCCCCCCATTGCTAAAAGTATAAAAAGAGATTTAAAAGAGATGGGCAATCTTACTCTAAGACAGCAGATGCAAGCTCTAGGCTCAACCCTCATTGTTATACATCATTGGGTTAGAGAGCAGCTACCTGGGAGCTTAACCACATATGCTCACCCCTTTAAACCAGGGGGATGAAGTATGGATAAAGGAATGGAACATCCAGCCCCTAAAGCCCCTTTGGAAAGGTCCAATTACTGCTATTTTGTCCACCCGCACTGCAATAAAGGTAGCTGATGTGGGCCCTTGGATTCATCACAACAGAGTGAAACCGGCCTGAGACTGCGGTGTACTGCTAATCCATCAATGCCCAGGAAGCTGACTCTCTGAAGAAAACAGACCACGACCCCAGGACCTTAGAGGACTGCAGTCCTGCTTTAGTCACTCCGGAAACTGACTAATCTACACGTGGCAGAAGCTTGAGGAATTGACCATCCAACAAGTAAACAAACTGTGTTTTTAGTGTAATGCAGTGTCATCCCTTTTTATTGTTTGTTGTTGTAGTTCTTGTCTTGGGTTTCACTGCAGGTTTGACATCAGTTGCTCTAGAGAGCTGGACCCATGGTGAGAGGTTACTGTCAGTACTCTTTTATCTTTTTTTGTACAGGATGTATAACCATTGCCTATTGCTATTAATCTGGCTCCCCTTTGTAATTTCAAAGCCCTCTGCTTCATATGACCCATGTAATTGCACAAACGGGTCAGGTCAAGGAATTACCTGGACCTTCCTTTACCAGACCCACTTCTCTTGCCAGGAACTATTTTAGGGACCCGCAGGCATAATAAGACTATCTATTCTATTTGTCAGCAAGAGAATCAGTACACCTGCTTCAACCCACAATACCACCCCCCCGCCGCCCCACCAAGTGAAGAATGGCTAGGGGTCTGTTGCACCAAGGAGAAAAGCCTTGTATTTAATCAACCAAACCCTAATGACTGATCCCCACCAACTGGTGTCTGTATTCTTTGATGCCTGCTCGGCCATGAATGAAACCTGGTGGTATGTTGTAACCCACAGTACCGGTATTAAATCACGTGGAAACCTAGCCTGGGAGGGAGAGTATAGGCTCAGTGATAAGTATATATGCAAACAGCCTGCAAATAAAATGTAGTCTTCATGTTATAGTTTATCTAAATTCTTTTGTCCTCATTGGGGCTGTGTATCATAGGCCACTTGGAGGCCATGGTTAAAAGAAAAACAACAACACATGTAATGCTGTTATGGAAGTACAAACCCTTAAACCAGAGTGATACTCTATATCACTCTATAACCTTAGAAAGGGATTTGAGCATCAAAGAAGGGAATGAGGCAGGAAGCCCTTCCCCCAAGTCTTATAAGATAAAGGCCGCCAGGCTCGGTGGCTCAGCCTGTAATCCCAGCGCTTTGGGAGGCTGAGGTGAGTGGATTGCCTGAGCCCATGGGTTCGAGACTTGCCTGAACAACTTGGCGAACCCTCATCTCTACAATAAATAAAAAAATTAGCTGGGTGTGTTAGCACGCGCCTGTAGTTCCAGCTATTTAGAAGGCTGAGGCAGAAGGATCGCCGGAGCCCCCAGGTCAATGCTGCAGTGGCCGGGAGCGGCCACTCACTCCAGTCTGGGTGACAGAGCAAGACTCCAACTCAAAAAAAAAGATAGAGGTCTTTCCAGAATAATGAAAGAGTTCTTCTAGTACCATAAGATAGAACTTGCTTAGATGATACATATTAGAAAGAAATGTGGCCCCAATCTGTAATGCACAAGTGTAACACTACTGTAAACTTGAGGTATGAAATACCCAATAAACCAGAATGTTACTCATATGTAAGCCTTATCAGGGGAAAAGGAAGTTAAAATTGTGTAAAAGGTAATGCTCCCCTGCACTCAGGGCTCAGCCTTTGGATGCAAATCCGCTGAGCTGGTGCTGGTGCTGGCACGAATAAATGCTGTTTCCTGGCAAAGTAGCCTTGGTGTCCCATCTCTTTCTGTAAAGATTCCCGCTACACAACATTTACAGCTTTGCCTCCCTGAAGTATCTCCTGACTGAGATAACAGGCAGTGTCACAAAGTCCACCACTAAGGAGACATGTACTTCAGGGGAACAGCAACTATCTTGGGAGCCTAGGCTCCAACATCAACACAGAGCTATGCATTTTTTGGTTTGTTTTTTTTTTTTCTCTTTGGTTCAACAGCTTTCACTCACCATAGAGACCTTGGGCAAGGATACAGGCTATCTGTTTCTTCTTCATGACCCAGCATTCCCTAAACAAAAGAAAATAGCCCAAATATTCAGTCTCTTCAAAAAATAGACATAGAGTGTTGAGAGGGGATTATTGATTTATCACAAAGCCACAAAATCAGGACAAATCTCAGGATGTTCCCTTTGCTTCGTAATAATCATGCTTTCCATCATAGCTGGGGAGAAAGGGAAATCAGGGTGCTGGGAGTTAGCCATTTCAGGAAATAAAAGAAACAGTCCCTTTAAAAAAATGCAATCCTGCTTAGATGATCACAGTCATAGCTGTGGATCCTGTGCCTATCTCAGACTTCAAATCATGGCACTTGTTCCACTGACTCTCTGATTACTCTGGGCTTCCATGGATTGTTTCTGTGGTGATTACATCTATGCCTGAGCAATTCCTATGTCAAAAGAAAGGTTGGAATGTCTTTTTCAGTTGTTTAAGTTATTTTTTGGTCATTTTTAAATGAATAGCAAATATGGGAAAGTAATACTTGTAAACACTATGGTGTCAATAATATAAGGTAGTGAGTGATATATTATCTAGTAATCTCTTATCAGGAAGGAGGTTTAATGTAAGCAGATTAAAGATATTGAGAATAAACAAAACAAAACAAAACAAAACTACATTCAGGTTTTTCCAAAAGGAAAAGTAACATGTCCTGGTTGTGGAATTGAGACTGAGTCTTTTTAAGATGGGGGTAAATCTTTTATTTCTTTCCTGATGCAAGTTTCATTGCTTATTTATTCTTTGTAATTATTTTGTTACACCTATTAAATTACACCTTTTCTATTGTTTAACAAAAGCTTTTCAGTGCATTATCCAATGTGGAGTTAAATGTTCTACTTATTTCAAAAGCTCTGTTTTGCAACAAACTATAAAATTTTAGAGTGCCATAATTTAAGTATGGCACTCCAAAAGTTATTTAGAATTTTTTTGTTGATGGCTTAGAATATTATATCTTTCCTTACTTATCTTAGAAATACAATTAGGTCTGTCATATTTTTTCATTATTCTAGTTTTATTTCACTGTATTCCTCTAATCAAATGAAATATACCGATTTTTTTCTAAATTAAAAACATTGAAATGGAAGAACTCTTCTGTTTTTTAACAGTAAGAAAATTTTACAGTCAATTAGTATGCAAGTTAATATACTTTGTTTTAAAATGATGTAATAAAACCTAAAATTTATTAAATAGTTAAATAAAAACTCATGCTTGAAAATGTAAAGGTGACAGCATATTGTTTGGCCTAAAGAACTTTGTTTGACATTGGTTCATAACTTGTCCTTTTGCTCTTAAGTTGACTTTGGTAATAAGCCACCACTAAACTCTATATTTTCTCTCGTTAATAGGTGAGATGTATTATTATTTAAATTATGGAGTTTTATTGCTAAGAACATAGTTTTATTTTCTTTGTAACATATATACCTTAAAATGCATGCATTTTTAAACAAGAAAATATTACCTTGTTTTAAAAATCTTCAAGTCAAAATAAGTAATAACTGTTCATTCTGTTTTTGTTTTTTTGACTATAATATGCATAATAGAGATTTAATTAAAAAAGGAATTTGTACTAGATTCTGTGGAACTGAGTTTTCAAACTTCTTTTACCCATATTTTGTTTCTTATTTTGATTTACCTCATATTTGGAGATGTCCCTTGCTTTTCTTTTCATTATATATCTTCTTAAAAATTATGAATGCTTGAGAGAGAGAAAATGTATTACAAACAATTTAAGTGTTTTCTCTAAATAATATATGTAGAAAGTAATGGGGGGGTTGGGAAGATGGCAGCCGAGCCAGTCAGACAATGTGAGTCCCGGTGTGAGTGTATGGAAAATTTTGTGTGCATGCTGGTGAGCAAGTGGGCATGTGAGTAGCTGACTGAGTGAGGACAGGGAACTAGTGGCCAGAGCTTTCTTGGTGCAGCATCTGGTGCCACAGCTGCTGGGCTTGGACTCTAACAACTCCTTGGTGCAGAAACTGAGAGCCATTTTCTTTTTCTTTCTTTTTTTTTAAATCAACAAACCCTCCCTGGGAAGAAAATGCTGGGAGAGGTGGTCAAAGTGGGGGCTCATGAGCAAGTGGCCAGGCCCCTGGTGCAATAGCTGGTGCTACAGTTTCTCTGCTTTGTCCCTGGCTCTTCCCAGATCACAGAAGTTGAGTACCATTACCTTTTTTTTTTTAATGGACAAAAGTTTTCCTGTGAAAAAGCAGTGGGGAGAAACCATCACTCCAGACTCTCCCTCACCATTGCAACAGGAGAGAGACTGCTGGCTCCTGGTTTTGCCTCATCACTTCAGCGTCTGGCAAGGCACTGGCAGCAGGGGCTGCAGAAAGAGACCAGAGGCAAAGTTTCACAGAAAATGACAAGAGAGGCACCTCACCACCATCTTGAAGGCAGAGCAAGAAAATATTCTGACTTACTCACCACGGAGCAACAGATCCAATCTCTGTGACTGATGGATCAACTACTCAGGGAATGATCATGAGCCAGAGGAAATCTCCAGAAAGCACAAACTTCAGAGGGACCTGACAAGTGCTGAGTTCTAGGAGCCTCACCCCCTACCCTGATCCAGCTTCAGGATAAAGGGTGCGGCTAGAAAAGGATGAGGAAGAACTTCAAAGAGATCAGTGATGAGTCTGGGGCTGACCCAAACCACCTCTTCCCCAGCAATCCTCTGAATGTCAGACAGGCACAGCTGGGCCATGACTGAGAGGGAAACCCAGGCAGAATCTGAACGTCAGTCGCAATAGGAGAACTTCGTTTCAGGATAGGCCTGGCTGGAGCACCCCTCATGAGTACATACCTGGGGAAGAGACAATCCTGTACCTCTACACTGAAGGAGATCTCCCTGACCATACGAGAGTTGAGGGGGAGACTGTAGCCCCACCCACCTCCACTACCCCTCCTCTTTCCCTACTTCGGACACTGAGGAGAGAGTGAAAGAAGAGGCTCTGCAGGAGAAACTTGATTAGAGGAAGAATTATAGAGCCTGCCACAAGAGGGCAGGGGTTTTTGGTTTTTTTTTTCAATTTTTAAAAAATTTTTAAAAATTTTTTGACCGTTTGTTTGGTAGTTCATCTGTTTGTTTTAAATATTTTTCCTTTGTGCATGAATGTGTATATGAAGATTTGATCTACATCCCCTCATTTTTTTTTCTGTTTCTTTCTTCTTTTATTTGTTATTTTTTGTTTATGTGTATATGTGAACGATTGTTCCTCTTTCCATTTTGCTGTTTTTGTTGGTGTGTTTTTTTTCTCTTTTGTTCTTCTGGGGGTTTTTATTTCATTTTTTATAGATTAGGTTGTGTGTGAATATATGTGTGAAGATTTCACCTGGATTCCTTTTTCTCACCCCTCCGGTCTTTCTGTTTTTCTTCTCTGTTTACTTTGTGCTATGCATGTGTGTGTGTGTTTAGTTTCCTTGTTTGTTTTTTTGTTTGTTTGTTTGTTTTGTTTCACTTTGTTGTTATTCCAATATGTTTTGAGGTGTGTATGTCTGTGTGTGTGTTTAATTGTTTTTTGCATTGGTTTCTGTTTTACATCATCATATAGAGTGGTGGTGGGAAGAGAGTCTCAGGGAATACCTACTATAATAAGAGAACATTGTAATTTGCAAAAGTTTCTGAATCCTACTGCCCCATCCCCTACTTTATTCAAATTTCAAACACTACAAGACATAGCAAAACTTCTCATCCACCGTTCTATTCCAAAATAGAACAAATCCAGAGCCCAGATTAGTATAGGATAGAGGACTGAGCAAACATCAAAAGGCAAAGCCTCTCCCACTGACACTGAAAAACAGAACTAAAGAGAAAAACAACAGATTTTTTTACAAATGAGGAAAAAAATAAAGGAAGACCTCAGGAGGTTTCAAGTGTACCAAAGACAAAATTCCTGGAAAATCAGACCTTGGTGCCCAAACAATGGAAGTCACCAACAACAGGCTCCAGAACATGACAGGACGCAGAGAACAAAAATATCATAGAAAACATCAACAAAACAAAAAGCTGGTTCTTTGAAAGAATTAACAAGACTGATGGACCCCATGCCAGAATGACCAAGAAAAAGAGAGAAAAATCCCAAATAAACACAATCAGAAAGATCAAATCACAACTGACCCCAAAGAAATACAAAAGATTATCACAGATTTCTATGTACACCTATATGGAAATAAACTTGATAACCTAAATGAAATGGAGGACTTTCTGACATCACACAACCTCCCCAAGTTGAAACAAGAAGACACTGAGACACTAAATAGACTAATAACAACCAGGAAATTGACTCTGTCATATGAAAACTACCTAAAAAAAAGCCCTGGACTGATGGCTTTCCAGAGAATTCTACAAAATGTACAAGGAGGAGCTGATACTAACCCTTTTTAAGTATTCCAGGCAATTGAGAAAATGGTATTCTCCCTAAATCATTTTACAAAGCTAACATCACACTGATACCCAAACCGGGTAAAGATCCAACAAAAAAGAGAACTACAGGCCAATATCCCTTATGAACATAGATGCAAAAATTCTCAACAAGGTTCTAGCAAATCAGTTCCAAAAACACATCTGAAAAATCATCCACCATGACCAAGTAGGCTTCATCCCCAGGATGGAGGACTGGTTCAACATTCGCAAGATCATTAATCTAATTACATACACCAACAGATGTAAAAACAAGAATCATATGATTATCTCATTAGATGCAGAAAAAGTTTTTGATAAAATCTAGCATCCCTTCTTGACAAAAACTCTCAAACACCTAGGTCCTGAAAAAGACATAGCTCAAAAAAATAAGTGTCGTCTACGATAAACTCACAGCTAACATATTACTAAGTGGACAGAAGCTGGAAACATTTCCCCTGAAAACTAGAACAAGAAAAGGTTGCCCACTGTCACCTTTCTTGTTCAGCATTGTGTTGGAAGTCCTTGCTCGGGCAATTAGACAAGAGAAGGAAATCAGGCATATCCAAATAGGAAAAGAAGAAGTCAAGTTGACCTTCTTTGCTGATGATATGATCTGATCCTATACCTTGAAAATCCAAGAGAATCTCTTAAAAACCTGCTTGCACTGATAAAGGACTTTGGCAAACTCTCATGATACAAAATAAATATGCAAAAGACAGTTGCATTCCTATATACCAACAACAAGCAGACAGAGGTCTAAATTAAAAGCGCAATCCCATTCACAATAGCCACAAAAAAGATGAGACACCTCAGCATCTTTCTTACAAGAGAAATGAAAGACCTTTAAAATGAGAACTACAAAACATTGCTCAAAGAAATTCAAGATGACACAAACAAGTGGAAAAACATTCCATGCTTATGGATAGGAAGAATCAACATTGTTAAAATGTCCATCCTGCCACAGGCAGTCTACAGATTCAATGCAATACCCATTAAGCTACCAACATCATTCTTCTCAGATTTGGAAATGACAATACAGAAATTTATGTGGAAACATAAACAACCACAAATAGCCAAAACAACACTTACAAAAGAAGCAAAGCAGGAGGTGTCACACTTCCAGACTTCACACTTTACTATAAGGCTACAATAACCAAAACAGTTTGGTATTGGTACAAGAACAGGCACATAGACCAATGGAACGGGATAGAGATTCTGGAAGCAAAGCCTCAATTTTTCAATCAATTCATCTTTAACAAAGCCTCCTGCAACAACCACTGGGGAGAGGAGAACCTATTCAGTAAATGGTGCTTGAAAACTGGATGATCACATGCAGAAAATTGAAACAGGACATCTTCCTATCACCATACACAAAAATTAACTCTAAATGGATCAAAGACCTAAACATAAGACTTCAATCTGTAAAAATATTAGAAAATGAAGGAGACACCTTTATGGAAGTTGGAACTGGCAACCAATTCCTATTCAGAACCATAAGTGCCATACCATAAAAAATAAGATAGACAAGTGAGACCTCATCAAACTGACAGGCTTCTGCAAAGCAAAAGGAACCATCCAGAGAGCAGGGAGACAGTCCACAGAATGAGAAAAAATATTTGCCAACTCCATATCTGAAAAAGGCCTAACATCCAGGATTTCCAAGGAACTCAAATTTGCCAAAAGGAAAAAAGCAAACAACCCCATTAAAAAGTGGGCAAAAGACATGAACAGACACTTCTCAATAGATGATATACAGGCAGCCAACAGACACATGAAAAAGTGCTCAGCCTCACTCATCATCAGAGAAATGCAAATCAAAACCTCGTTGAGATACCATCTAACTCCAGTAAGAGTGGCCATCATTAATGAAACAAACAACAACAGATGCTGGCCAGGATGTGGAGAAAAAGGAACACTCTACACTCCTGGTGGGAATGCAAACTCCGCAACCTCTTTGGAAGACAGTGTGGTGATTCCTGAAAGAACTAGAAATTGACCTTCCATATGACCCAGCAATTCCCCTACTGGGCATGTACCCAGAGGAACTCAAATCATTCTACAAAAGAGATACCTGCACATGTATGTTTTTTGCAGCTCTATTCACAACAGCAAAAATGTGAAACCAGCCATGTTGCCCAATGAAGCTGGATTGGATAAAAAAAGTGGTACATATACATAGTGGAATATTATGCAGCCATAAAGAAGGATTACCATATGGATTTCACAGCAACTTTGATGGATTTAGAGTCGTTCATACTCAGTGATGTATCAGAGAAGCAAAGAACAGAGTTCCATATGTTCTCACTCATAAGCAGACCTTGAACAATTATCATAATACTATAAAAAAGGGATTGGCAGTAGTGGGAAACTGTCAGGGGAGAGGGAGTGGGAGTGGCAGTTGAGGAAAACTGCTAGAGGAGGGCGGGGCATACCTCATCAACAAGGTTACTTGTATAATCACTGTTTGTATGCCTAACCCTGAATTGTACCCCGCATCTGTTTAATTAACAAAAAGAATATGGAAATGCACGTATTGTAGATGAAGTGTTTGTTATCCTCCATCTTACATATGTAGTGTTTGATTTTGAGATAATGTCAAATGACACTTTGGAGTTTGGTAAAATACGCAGAACAATATAAATCCTTCAAAGAATGTGGTGTTTGGAATAGACAAGGATAGTAGTCTGTCTAGTAAAGTTTGCAGAGGGAAGGTGAAGTAATCAACAGTGTACATAGGGGACATATTAGATTTTACTGGAAGTTGATAGATGAGTAAATGTTGCCATTTTCCATAGAGAAATTGACCTGAAAATATAATACTTTTGAAGTATTTTGACATGTAATGTCTTTTATCCTTTAATAAAAATACTTAAAGGGGGAAAAAGGAAGTAATGCTATTTTTTCCCTATAATATGAATAACTAACAATTGCTTTTTAAAATACAAACCATGACTCATCTCAAATTTTTTACCAATAACCTCTATGTCCTATTCATTCCTTTATTAATCTGAAGATTTTTTATTTCAGATATAGCAGCATAGTCATTTTGACTTAAAATATACTAAATTTTGTGTTTCTTGTTTTGTTTTTATACAATAAGTGTGGGCTTCATACAGTTTTAAAATTTATAGAAAATATAAACCATCTTGCAACTGTGGACAATAGAATTAATCTTATTCAATATTATTGTTGTAGTTATAAACACAGCATCCCCAATCAAAACAATGCCATAAATTATTATAATCACACACTTTAAATTTTCCATAACATTTCTCATCTCAGATATTTTATCTTCTTTTCCTCATATATGTGGGTAATTTGGGGCCATGTCATCAATATTTTGATTCAGAAAACACTGACACTGTGCTTTGTTTTTATAATTCCTAGACTTAATTCAGTATAAAATTAACACTGTGGACATTGAAAGTATTAAGAATATTCACTTTTAGCACTCAGTTGAAACGGAAGAGTTCAAGTGGCCTTATTTGAAATGTACATTTGATGTAAAACATCTGATGTACAAATGATGTGAAGGACTCATTGAATGATAAATACTGTAATCTCATATGATTTTGATACCCTGGTGATTTTCAATTCTAAACTATTCTAATTAAGAGCTCTAATTTAATGAGAGGTAATCTCAATTTACTGGAATTAGCAGATTTATCAGTTGAGTAATTGAGTTTGGCATGTTTCTGATCTCTGTTAGAAACTGTTGTAATTTTAGTGTGAGTATTTCATGGTCAACTAAGACAAATGATTTGACAGTTGTTCAGATACCATTCTATGTATAGCTATATGACACTTCTAAGACAAAAATAATGATATAAGGAATATATATTTAGAATAAGATTGTAGGTAATTGCTCAAAGTAACTGTCCTGCTATGTTGCAATGAATAATATAGAGTCATTTTTTCTTGTGGCATTAATTAATCAAGCAAACTAATAATCTACTGATACATAATTTTAAATATTTTTGATAACTTTATAAAGGGCACAACAAGCTTCATAAACTCAGTGGTCATACAAGATTATATAGACATTTGTGTTTGCATGCACACACACACGTACACAGACAAAGTGTAGATAATGTCTTGGGATATTTATTGTCTATACAGAACTCAAAGAAAAAAAAAGCAAAGTTACTCCTAGGGAAAAAGAATAGGAATAAAAATATGTGATATTAATTTGTACTTATTTTATCCAAAATGGAAACATTTAGAAAAATTAAAGCTATATAAGTAAATAGAATCATTAACATGAACTTATTTCTTTAATGCATATTTTTTTATTTTCACTTGTTTTCATTGATCATGTTTTATGTTTTCATGAACATGTGGATCTCTGTTTTCATTACTATACTAGTTAAAAGTAAAGCAAACAGATTTTAAAAATGCAGAACAAGCCAGGCTCGGTGGCTCAGCCTGTAATCCCGCACCTTTGGGAGGCTGAGGTGAGTGGATTGCCTGAGCCCGCGGGTTCGAGACCCGCCTGGGCAGCGAGACATCATCTCTACAATAAATCAAAAAAATCAGCCGGGTGTGGTAGCGCATGGCTGTAATTCCAGCTACTTGGAAGGCTGAGGCGGAAGGATCGCCGGAGCCCAGCAGGTTGAGGCTGTGGTGGCCGGAAGCGGCCACTGCACTCCAGTCTGGGCTACAGAGTGAGACTCCAGCTCAAAAAAAAAAAAATGCAGAACACATGACTGTTGGGAGCCAGCCGTGGAGGCCTGCTTGAGCGTTAGGGATCCAGGCAGGCTGCGGACCCTGAGACCACCAGGCTGGTTCAGGAGCTGAAGGCCCATTCCCTCCTCTTTTCCTTGTTGTTTAGCATTACCCACTGGCAGGGATTTTGATGATCTAAGCATGAAGTTCTGGGAATATGACAGGCATGGCTGACTCTAGGGATCCATTGTTCCCGCTTCTCACAGACTGCGGTTTCGGCTTTAAACTTAACACAGTTCAAACTCAGATCACATTTGGGAGCCTTATACGTGATCCAAGCTTCTTTATAAGATTTAAAAATATATTTGTAGAATTAGTATATACATTTAGAGAGCTGTTTCCAGCATGAGATGGTTATCTAGGGTTACCAGAAATGGCCCAGCACGAACTTTGGACTGGGTCACATTCCTAAGGGCCCAGCATCCATTTTGGGCTGGGCTGACCTATAATTAAGAGTTTTTTATAATACAGGTAAAGTTAGCACAAAATAGAAAGGTATTAGGATTTAAGTCAGTCATTAGGTGTTGGGTATGCATAAGTTTTAGAAGTTATTGACTATTAGGATTTTATGATATTAAAACTGTTGTATTGCTTTTGAGGAACATAAACCAAGCATAAGGAACAGTGAAATAATTTTAAGATTGTCCTTCCTCATGCTTGGGGGAAAACGCCTGGTGGGCGGGGATGCCCCCCCCCCACCTGGCTTTGTGTTCATGTAAACTCTTGTGATTTGATTAAGATTGTCCTTTCTCATGCTAAGGAAAACGCCTGGTGGATGAGGATGCCCTCCACCCACCTGGCTTTGTGTTCATGTAAACAAACGCTTGTGATTTGATTGGGGTTGCCCTTCCTCATTCCTAAGGAAACGCCTGGTGGGTGGGGGACGCCCCTCACCTACCTGGCTTTGTGCCCACGTGAAAGTCTTGTGATTTAACATGTGAAAGTTTGGGATAAAAGACTCACGAGGGGTCCCAATAAACGGCTTCTGTTCATTTCACTGAACAGTTGTCCACTTTCTTTCTCTTTCTTCCTCCTTATATCTATGCCTCCATCTTGCTTTCTTTTAATATCTATCCCTACTACAGAATCGGCTTCTGCACTAGACAGAGCCCAATCTCTTTCTTTCTCTTTATTTCTCCAGAATATTCGCCGATGCTGCCCCACCTTCCAGGGACCCTCTAAATCTCTTTTGGGGGGCTGGCTCCCCATACATGACCTTCCGTCTTTGGAAAGCTTACAAATAAGCACATCAAAATGAGATGTAAGACTAAACATTAAGTGTTAAATCTTCTTGTTCAGACATTACGTGCCTCAGGAATTCTGATATATGATTTATTGCAGCCGAAAGAGATAGATTTCATATTATATACTGACACCTTTCTTTTCTTGCTTTTTTGTCTCTACAAGGAAAGACAGGGACATTTTACTTTAAAGTTTTACAGATTAAGTGGAGAACCTATTCAGTTTATGGTGCTGGGAAAACTGACTGACTACATGCAGAAGATTGAAACAGGACCCCAACCTATCACCATACACAAAAATCAACTCTAAATGGACCTAAATGTAAAACCTCAAACTATACAAACCTTAGAAAATGCAGGAGACACCATTATGGAAATTGGAACTGGTAACCAATTCCTGATCAAAATCCCAATTGCCCATGCCATAAAAGATTAGATAGACCAGTGGTACCTCATCAAACTGAAAAGGTTCTGCAAAGCAAAAGAAACCCTCAAGAGAGCAGGGAGACAGCCCACAGACTGGGAAAAAATATTTGCCAACTGTCTATCTGACAAAGGCCTAACATCCAGGATTTACAAGGAACTCAAATTTGCCAAAAGGGAAAAATTAAACAACCCATTAAAAAATGGGTGAAAGACATGAATAGATACCTCTCAAGAGAAGATATATGCACAGCCAACAGACACATGAAAAAGTGCTCAGCCTCACTAATCATCAGGGAAATGCCAATCAAAACCACATTGAAGTACACCTAATCCCAGTAAGTGTGGTCATCATTAATAAAACAACAACAGCAACAACAACAACAACAACAACAAACATGTGCTAGCGAGGATACGGAGAAAAAGGAACACTTCTATACTGCTGTAGGGAATGCAAACTAGTGCAACTTCTTTGGAAAGCAGTGTGGCCATTTTTAAAAGAACTAGACACTGACCTTTCTTTTTTTTTTGAGTTGGAGTCCCACTCTGTCGCCCAGACTGGAGTGCAGTGGCCGCTCCTGGCCACTGAAGCCTCGACCTGCTGGGCTCCAGCGATCCTTCCGCCTTAGCCTTCCAAATAGCGGGAATTACAGGCATGCGCTACCAAGACTGGCTGATTTTTTGATTTATTGTAGAGATGAGGTCTTGCTGCCCAGGCGGGTCTCGAACCCACGGGCTCAGGCAATCCACTCACCTCAGCGACATTGACCTTACATATGACCCAGCAATCCCCCTACTGGGAATATCCAAAGGAACTGAAATCTTTCTATCAAAAAGATACCTGCCCACGCATGTATTGCGGCACTGCACACAATAGCAAAAACATGGAACCAATCATGAAACTGGACTGAATTTTTAAAAAGTGGTACATATACACGATGGAATATTACACAGCTATACAGAAGGACAAACATACGGACTTTGAGGCAATTTGGATGGGTTTAGGGTTTATCGTATTCAATGATCTATCAAATAAACAAAAAACGGAGTACCACATGTTCTCACTCATAAGCGGATCCTGAACATCTACCATAAAACTATACAAAAGGGATTGGCAATAGCAGGATACTGCTGGGGTAGGTGGATGGGGGGGGACACAACATTAATAAGCGTACCTGATCTCAAACCAGGCAAAGTGGGGGCTAAAGGGAGGCCCAAACTTCGCCTGTACGATGACCACTTGTATACCTAACTCTGAATTGTACTCCACATCTTTAAAAATTACAAACTAGAGCTTTCTCAATAATTAAAATTTCTAAATGCTCTATGTGAAAAGACAGGGACTGAGAAGATGTAAGGATAATTTATTAGAATTAAAACAATAACTAGATAAAGATTATAACACATATTAACTAATTCAAATACTAAAAAGATAAAACATTTAAAAATCGTTTTAAAAAATTAGTGTAAGAAACAGAGATACAAGGCATGCCATTTTTTAAAAAACATGATTACTACATCCAAAACATGAAGGAGAAACTTGTCTTCCATTGCTTCCAACTCCTTATCATCCTAAGGGAGACGATATTTATCAGTACTAGAAATCAGCATTTGTCTAGATTTTTTAATAAGTATAGAAGTATAATATATATAATGCCTTTAACAATTTAAACAAAAATATACTAACATATATAGATATATACATATCTATATATATGAGGTGTGCCCCCTACCCTCCAGTAGTTTCCCACTACTGCCAATCAAAAGGGTATGTCTTAAAGGTCTTGGTTTAGATTTAAAATTGTAAAATACTTTCCTTTTTATTGAACATAGTATCTTACATATTTCTTCCACTTTGGAAAATTGGAAACATAAACTGTACTAATGTAGAGGATGTATGTATGCAAGATACTATGTATATGTAAGATACTATGTATATGCAAGATACTAAATATATGCAAGATTCTATATATATAATATATATATATGCAAGATACTATGTCCAATTAAAAGGAAAGTGTCTTACATGTTTCTTCCACTTTGGAAAATTGGAAACATAAACTGTGCTAATATAGAGGATATATACATACATATATATATACACACACACATATATATATTTGCAAGATACTATGTCCAATAAAAAGGAAAGTATTTTACAATTTTAAATCTAAACCAAGACCTTTAAGAAATACCTTTTTGATTGGCAGTAGTGGGAAACTACTGGGGGGTAGGGGGCACACCTCATTAACAAGGGTACCTGCATAATAAATATTTGTATACCTAACCCTGAATTGTACCCCATATCTTTAAGATAAAAAATTAAAAATAAATACCCTATTTTTGTAAATAAAAGACTTTACAACTTCAACCAAAAGTTATGGGGAAATTGTAGGCAGTATGGTCATGATTAGATTCATTTTAAAAAATAACTTTAGGAACAAGGACCTGTAAGCTAACATGCCTGGAAATACTGGAATCATTAGTCAATAATTATCATAATATTAATGAAAATCATTAAGCCTTATCTAAACCAGTTGACAGAGTCTCACATAAAGGAAAAGATGTAAGGAAGAATGTATTATTACAAATTCATTTTATTACTAGTATTCATGTTACCTTGAAAATAGGATCAGTGAAAACAGATAACGATAACAATAATTGTAATAATGATAATAATAATAACATCAACTGGCTTTATAGTGCTCTTCCATTGCCAGGTAGTGTTTTAATAGTTTGTGGATGTAACTCATTTAGTCTTTAAAATAGCTCTATTATTATTTTCATCTGCAGATGAAGCAACTAAGACACAGAGAGGCTAATAACCTTTCCAAAGCCTTCAGAGCTAATAAGTGGTAGAATTAGGATTTGAACCCAAGCATTCTGGATCAGAACTAATGCTTTTAACTCTTACACCATATGGTTTCTCTGCAGTGCTTATGCATACATTTTGTTGACACTAGATAATAATATTTGGGATATTAATCACAAATTCTCAAACAAAAAAATTTTTTTTTTTTGAGCTGGAGTCTCACACTGTCTCCTCGACCTTCTGGGTTCAGCAATTTTTTCGCCTCAGCCTTCCCGTAGCCGGAACCACAGGAGCGTACCACCTCACCCAGTTAATTTTTATTTTATTTTTTTGAGTCAGTCTCACTCGGTCGCCCATACTGGAGTGCAGTGGCCGCTCCTGGCCACCGCAGCCTCGACCTGCTGGGCTCCGGCGATCCTTCCGCTTCAGCCTTCCGAGTACCCTTATTGTAGAGACGAGGTCTCTCCATGTTGCCCAGGCTGGTCTTGAACCGGTGGGCTCAGGCAATCTTCTCACCTCTACCTCCCAAAGTGCTGGAATTACAGGTGTGAGCCACCGCACACGGTTTTTCAAAATATTTTTTAACATTGTTTTCTTTCAATTGATTCACCCACCATAGCAAACTTATCTTGGATGATTTATTCTAAATAGAACCCAAAGAGAAAAATTCAAAGACTAAAGCTGCTCTTAGGGAAGAAATTGGAAAAGAAGGTATTAGGTAGAATTTTCCATGGAACTTCATTTGAAATAAAAAAGAAATGAATTAGTGATTTTCTTTTTAAAAAAATTATTTTTATATATTTTAAAGATGTGGGGTAAAATTCAGGACTTTGTATATAAATGGTCATTGTACAGGGGAAGTTTGGGCTTGCCATTGGTCCTCACTTTGCTTAATTTGGGATCAGGTACCCTTGTTGATATTATGTGTACCCCCCACTACCCTGACAGTGTCTTGCCACTGCCAATCCCTCTCTTGTATTATGATGATAAATGTTCAGGATCCACTTATAAGTGAGAACATGTGGGACTTAGTTCTTTGTTTCTGTGGTAAATAACTGAGTACAAAAGACTCCAGATCCATCCAGTTTGCTGTGAAGTTCATAATGTTGTCCTTCTTTATGGCTGTGTTATATGTACTACATTTTAAAAATTCAGTTCATTTTCCATAGGCAGCATAGTTGGTTCCATATTTTTTGTATTGTGAATAGTGCTGCAATGAACATGCATGTGCCCAGATATCTTTTTTGTATAATGATTGGTGTTCCTCCAGTATATTCCCAGAAGAGGGATTGCTGGGTCATAAGGAAGGTTGATTTTAGATCTTTAAGAAATCACTACACTGTTTTCCACAGAGTTGTAATTTCCGCTCACACCAACAGTATAGAAGCACTCCTTTTTCTCTGCATCCTCGCCAACATCTGTTGTTTTTTGAATTATTAGTGATGGCCATCCAGACTGGAGTTAGATGGTATCTCAGTGTGGTTTTGATTTGCATTTATTTGATGATTAGTGAGGCTAAGCATTTTTTCATGTATCTGTTGGCTGCTTGTATGCTTTCTTTTGAGAAGCATGTATTCATATCTGTTGCCCACTCTTTAATAGGGCTGTTTGTTTTCCTTTGGCACATTTGAGTTCCTTGTAGATCCTGGATGTTAAGACTTTGTCAGATATACAGTTGGCAAATATTTTCTCCCATTCTGTGAGTTGTTTCCCCACTCTCTTGATGGTTCCATTTGCTGTGCAGAAGCTTTTCAGTTTGATGGGTTTCCACTTGTCTATCTAATCTCTTATAGCATAGGCTTTTGGGGTTTCATCCCTCGGATGCTGGGCTGGTTCAGCATCCACAAGTCCATGAATATAATTCAATACATAAACAGATGCCTAGGCAAGAACCACATGATTGTATCAAAAGATGAAGAAAAAGATTTTGATAAAATCTAACATCCTTTCTTTATAAAATCCCTCAAGCACTTATGCATTCAAGGAACCTCAAAATAGTAAGAGCTATCTATGTGAAACCCACAGCCAACATATTGCTAAATGAAGAGAGATTTTGGAAGCATTTTTCCTGAAAACTGGAACAAAACAAGGCTGCCCACTTCCACCCCTCCTGTTCAACATAGTGTTGGAAATCCTAACTAGAGCAGTCAGACAAGAGAAGGAAACCAGAGGTATCAAAAAAAAAAGTAGTTAATTTATCCCTCTTTGCTAACAATAGAATCCTATACCTTGAAAACCCAAGAGAATCTGTAAAAAACCTCCTTGCATTGATAAAGGACTTTGGCAAAGTCTCAAGGTACAAAATCAACATGCAAAAGACAGTCACTTTTTTATATACCAGCAACAAACAGACAGAAAACCAAATAAAAAGCACAATCTCATTCACAATAGCCACACAAAAAATGAAATACCTTGACATCTTCCTAACCAGAGTAGTGAAAGACCTTTACAATGAAAATTACAAAACACTGCTCAAAGAAATCAAAGACACAAACAAATGGAAAAAATATTCCATTCTCATGGGATGAAAGAAAGAGCACTATTAAGGTGTTCATCATACCCAAGGCAATATACAGATCCAACACAATACCCACTAAATTACCAACATCATTGTTCTCAGACCTGGACATGACAATACAGAAATTCATATAGAAACATAAATGACCACGAATAGCCAAAACAATCCTCAACAAAAGAAACAAAGTGAGAAGTATCATACTTCCACTTAAATTTATTACAAGGCTACAATAATCGACACAGCCTGATATTGGTTCAAGAATAAGCATATAGACCAATGGAACAGGATAGAAATTCCAGAAGCAAAACCTCAACCTCAACCAACTCATCTTCAACAAAGCCTCCACTAACAACCACTGGGGAGAGGAGAACCTATTCAGTAAATGGTGCTGTGAAAAATGGCTAACCACATGCAGAAGATTGAAACAGGACCCCTACCTCTCACCATATGCAAAAATCAACTCTAAGTGGATCAAAGACCTAAATGTAAAACCTCAAACTACAAGAATTTTAGAAAATGTGGGGGACAATTTTACAGTAATTAATGATTTTTAACACATTGCAAATCTCTCTGCATTACTAGTGTATTTTTCCTTTCATGTGCGGAGTGGAATATCTCCAAGG
This sequence comes from Cephalopachus bancanus, assembly GCA_027257055.1. NCBI lineage: Eukaryota > Metazoa > Chordata > Mammalia > Primates > Tarsiidae > Cephalopachus > Cephalopachus bancanus. Next base: position 493,755 of record JAPVLO010000030.1, on the reverse strand, counting down.
TGGTATAGTTATATTCAATAAATAGTTTCTTTTTCACATTCTACCATAATTTTTGAATTTTAATGGAAAATGTTCCATATACACAAAATAAATGGCAAGATAACACAATACTAACAATATCACAAATACACACGAGGCTTCCCCTACCCTCATTAGGAACTATAGCATCACCAGTAACTTTACCCTTTTATGCTCTTCTCTACCAGGTGTGATAACACACACCTGTAATCCCAGTACTATGGGAGACTGAGGTGGGAGGGTCACCTTGAGGCCTGGAGATTGATGAAGAAAATCTCTCTCCTGTGACAATAACTAGTATGCTGCACTTTTTATTTTTTCATTACCAGTTTTAACATACATTTTCATTCAAAATATTATATTTTCAATGTTTAGGAACTACTTGTATCACACCATATGTAGTCAACTGCATCTTGCTTGATTTTCCTTCATAATATGGTTTGACTTCTATCCATATTGAGGTGTGTACATTATTCTGTTTCACTGCTATAAGGTTTTACATAATATGGATATACTACAATTATTAATTTTTATCCACTTTTGGAATATTTGGATTATTTCTATAGTTTTGTTATTGATACAAATATTCTTTTTTTTTTTTTGAGTTGGATTCTCTCTCTGTCGCCCAGACTGGAGTGCAGTGGCCGCTCCCGGCCACCGCAGCCTCCACCTGCTGGGCTCTGGTGATCCTTCCGCCTCAGCCTGCCAAGTAGCCGGAATTACAGGCGCGTGCTAACCACGCCCGGCTAATTTTTTGATTTATTGTAGAGATGAGTTCTCACCAAATTACCCATGCAGGTCTCGAACCCGCGGGTTCAGGCAATCCACTCACCTTGGCCTCTCAAAGCACGGGATTACAGGCTGAGCCACCGAGCCCTGTGACACAAATATTCTTATGTGTGCTGTCTAGTGGGCATCTGTGGGAGTTACTGTAGGGTATGCACGTAGAAGTAGAATTTTATTAGTCATAGTGAATGAACATCTTGAAATTTATATGGTAATTTCAAATAGTTTTCAATGACCTTGTATTGATGGCTATTTCTACCAGTAGAGTGAAGACATTGTCATTGTCTCATATCCCCCACACCACTGGCTATCATTTGGTTTTATTTTAAACTGATGGAAGTAAGATTGTTGATCATACCATTTTAATTAGTTTTCTCCAACTACTAAGAGAGGCAAGCATCTTTCAAATATGGTCATTTGTATTTTTTCTCCTCTGAATGTTTGTTTATTCACAACAATTGCTTATTTAATTATTTTGGGTGATTTCTCACTCCATATGGTTGTCATAAATAATGTAGGACTTTTAAACATTTTAAATTATTTTAATGAATTTTTGACTTTAATGCATTAAAATAGTTGATGCGTTTTATTCATGGTATTCTTTCTGTGTCATATATAAGTATTTTTAATGTACTAAGGCCATAACAATTTTGTCATACTGTGAAGTCATACTGTAGTTATATATTTTTTTCTAAATGTTGTTGTGCTCTTTACATTTAAAATTTGAATTCCCCTGGAATTAGATTTGCTTATTGTGGCAACAGGTATAATTTACTTTTGGTTGCTATTTGGGTAACACATTAACACAGCATCATTGGGTAACATAATTTTTCTTTCATTAGTATTTTGCAGGCTTAACAGCATCCTTTTAGTGCTAGTCTGTTTTTATGTTTTAGGTATTTTATTGTAAGCTACTTTTGTTATATCTTTTCAGATCTAATATTCTCTAAGTGGTACACTTAATTCATTTTTATATTGTGCAATACATATACATTTGAGTTTATTTCTACTATTTTTTGTACTTTTATATATGCTCTGATTTTATTATACTGGTTTTCTTTCTCCACTTCCTTTTTTTTTCATTTATTTTCTTCTTTTGGATTGATTTTTTTAAAATTAATGTTTATATCTCTACTTGTTTGCAAGTTATGTGCTTTATTATTTTCTATTTTTTGTTTGAGCAGTTTCTCTCAAAATTTTGTATGTATAATTAACAAAATTTAAAAATAACTCAAGTCTTTAACTTCCCCTCTGAATTAAAAAAGAATATTAAATTTTCCTTTGCAGACCACATATTTCTTCCATTAACATTTGCATGCAATTCAGATTCTGTGAGAATTTTTCTCAAAACACTATAAGCATGTTATTATATCCCCTTTTGACCTCCACTTTTGCTTGAGAAATATATTGGCAGCCTAGTTGTTAATTCTTTACAGTTCATCTTCCGCTTACTTAAGATATTTTCTTCATCAATTTCATGGCCTCAAAGTGACCCTCCCACCTCAGCCTCCCGTAGTGCTGGGATTACAGGTGTGTGTTATCACACCTGGCATAAATAATGTGGTTTAAATATATGTTTCTTTTTAAATCTTTTTTTAAGATAGGGTCTTACTATGTTGCCCAGGCTGGTTTAGAACTCTTGAGCTTAAGCAATCCTCCTGCTTCAGCCTCCTGAGTAACTGGGACTACATGCATGCATCATCACCCAATATTTTTTTTAAGTGTATATTGTTTGTTATACGTTGTACATCTTGAGCCTGAGAAGTTACACATTTTATCATTAAAAAAAAGCTTATCTAGAATTTTTTTTAAGTATTTTATCTCCTCAATTATTTATTTCCTTCCAGAACTTCAATTACACATATATTAGAATTTTAAAAATCTTTTTCCCTACATAGGCTAGGTGCGGTGGCTCATGTCTGCAATCCCAACACTTTGGGAGGTGAAAGTAAGAGGATTGCCTGAGCTCAGGGGCTCAAGACCAGCCTGGGAAACTTGGTGAAACCTCGTTTCTACAATAAATCAAAAAATTAGCCGGATGTGGTGGCACATGCCTGTGGTTCCAGCTACTTAGAAGACTGAGGTGGAAGGCTACTTGGAAGACTGAGTCCAGCAGGTTGAGGCTACAGTGGCCATGAGTGTGCCACTGCATTCCAGCCTGGGTGACAGAGTGACTTCAACTTAAAAAAAAAAAAACATCCTTTTTGCTTTTTTCATAATCTCTGTTGATACATTTCTTTACATTTTTCTTTAGTGCTGTTTAATTTTAAAGTTTTTCGGCTTACTCATCTGCCTTAGTCCATTTAGACTGCTATTACACAATACTATAAACTGGGTGGTTTATAAACAACAGAATTTTATTTCTCACAGTTCTGTAGGATGAGATGTCCAAGATCAAGGTACAGGAATATATCACCATTTGATATCTGGTGAAGGCCTGAATGCTGGTTCATAGTGACTTTAACTGTTTCCTCATATGTTAGAAAGGGTGAGGGGTCTCTCTCTAGTCTCTTTTATAAGGAACTAGTCAAATTTATGAGGGCTTATTTCTTATGACCTAATCAATTCCCAAAGCTTCACCTCCTCACGCAATCACCTTGGGCTTATGATTTTAACACAGGAATTTTAAGCGGACACAAAGTTTCAAACTGTAGCACCGTCTATTGATTTTTTTTATTTCAATGGTTATATTTGCAATTTAAACATATTTCACTTTTTTCTTACTGCTGCAGAGCCTAATTTTAATTTTAATGAAAATCTATTTCTTAAAGTTTTATACATAATTAATTGTCCGATAAATACAATATCTGACACTTTAGAAAGTTTATATCTATCATGCCTGCTTATACAATCTTTATTTTGTAGTATATTATTTCCTCTTGTGCTATGTAATTTTATCATAAGACAGTAATTGTGTGAACTTTATATCTTGTAATCCTGAAGGGTTAATATTTACGATTTTTTTCAGATAATATTTACATTTTTACCCATCAGGCATCACAGACTGCTGTCAGTTTAGAATAATTTTATTCCAACTTTAATATCTGGTCTCCAATTTGCAGGCCTATGTAAGTTGCACACATTTAATCATAGGTCCACATGCCTGCAGGCTTATGGTTACAAATCTTAAAGCGGTATTATGATTAATATCATCAACTCAAAGTTTTGTCAGGGAAAGGTAGGTTTCTTTGTGGGGTTTCCCTGATTGTATTAACTCTACACTGTTTGTTGTAATACATTCTATTTTACTGTGGTGGGATCTTCTGAATATTTTGTTTGCCACACTAAAAAAAAAATCCCATTTTTGTGTTTTCATTTTTCTCTTCTTTCAGTCTTTGCTAGTGACCAAAACTTACTTCATCATGGTCCAAAATAAAAGATTTAATGCAAGCATACCAAAAAAAAAAAAAAAAAAAAAAAGAAAAAGCAATGACCACACAGACTTTAGAAATGACATTTGAAACAACACTGGCTTTAGCGTGGTGGAGCATACTGATGAATTGTGATCATTTTTATTGCAAACAACACTTCCCCAAATATGTCTGCCCATGAGACCAGACTCCATTAGTGTTTAGCTGGAACAAAACAGAAACAAGAGAATAAACATTTTCATATTAAGGAAACTCTAAAAATAATGAAGCCATATGTTCTGCTTCATTTTCAGCTCAGAAACACTCCTCATTTTCAGACAGTGACAGAGGATTATCACATCTGTGCCTGTATGAATCTAAAAATCAGTTTTCACTGGTATCTGTGCCCTACTGACATCCCCTTTTTAGATAACTGCTAAAAAATAACATAAGACCTAATAAATCAAAAGCATAGTTTAACTCAGCAATTCACTGTATGCTTTTCTTTGGTAAGCAAGTATATTTTCAATAAGACAGAAATTATAATTCCCAGAAGATATACAGGGTCTATAGTAAGTGTTTCTATTCCTGAGAGCTAATTTAGCTGGGAAAAATTGTGAACAGTATAGAGAATAACAGACCTTGAAGATGTTTATGGAATGTGAGTTTTGGGGTTGAGATGTTACAGAAAAAGATGGCAGTAGGAAAACCAGAGAAAAGAATAAAATGCACATATGCATGGGAATTGCGTATGTACCTGTAGGTACACAGTAGTAGAAGACATCTTAACGGGGCTTTCTGTGATAATGGAATGGAAAAATCAAATGTGATTTCCAGGAACTGTCCTCTAAAGAAAAACAGATTTGGTATAGTTGAGGAGGAAGCCAGCAATAACAAGAGTTCTGTGGGGATGCAGTCCCTACTCTTGTGAATCACCTTCTTTGTGAGCATAACTGCAGTTGACTTACTAAGAGTTCTATTAAATACTCCATTTCTGCCTCTTAACCCGCTGCCCAGAAGCCATCTCCATTGTTGTAGCCTGTTCTGCTATTGTATCAAAACATGAATGCAGAAATGATGATAACAGTAGTCTGTATTTGCATAGTACTGACTACCAGTGATAATACTAAGTGTTTTACACATATTATCTTCTAAAATTTGCTCACCATTTATGTAAATTAGATACAGAATTATTCCCATTTATAAATGATCAAACAGATAGTATGTGCTTCTTCAATGTCCAACAGAACTGGAACTTGAGACTAGACAATTATGCTTTGCTATAAAAATTACACTTCACCATGACTCAAAAGCAATGCAAATTGAAACTGAAGAAATTAAGAAATATTTTCTCGGCTATACTGTAAGCAGGGTAGCAGAGACCCGGTTAGAAAGTACCTTCAGTTCTTTCAATCCCAAATCTCTAATGTAATTGATGAAAAGTGGTGTACACTAGAAAGTGAAGAAAATTTAAAAATAAAGTTGTGGCAAAACAAAACACAGTTAAACATATGTTGGAAAGAAAGACACAAACACATGGTGCATAAAGTAGGGGAGGTGGTGAGTTGTAATATACTGTTTTCTGCTTTCTTAACTTTTACCCCTTCTGAATTTTCAGTATATTCAACCTGTCTCATAAAGTTTCAACTTTTCAAGAAAGGTTAAAAATGATACCAAGAGTAGAAAACACATTCTATATTGACAGAATTCTGAATCACCATTCTGTGTTTATTTCTTGGTTAAAGTTATTATTTTATGAGTATGTTGAGGTAATCATAGGTTGTACATTAAACCAGCTATGTCAGTTAAAATACAATATAGACAGATGAAATGAAATTAACCCTAGACTCAACTCTATATTTCTTTAAAAATATACAAAAAAAGAATCTCATGGATTTCAAATTACTTAATGTAAACTTGAAAAGTTCAATAACTGTAATATATAACATGACTTTAATTTTACTAAAACTGAAATAAAAACATTATTATCTTTTAAATGAAAAAAAGACATTTTTTCCTAAAAATAAAGAAAAGTAGTTATTTATTTTGTACTTCAAGTAGTGATGAAACAACTATTTTAGACTAGTCATTCTTTACTGTGTTTACCTCATCCAGCTATGAAAGTCAAATTCTCAAAACTGTTAACATAACTGCTAAAGCAGTAAATGATAACAGTCATCTGCAAAAGCAATTTGGGTAAAAATCTAGGCAGTAGATGAACAAAGGCAGCAGGAAAATCTTCTAAGGACTTGTTCAGTTATGAATAATGATTTCCAAAGATTAAAAAATTAGCAATGTGGTATTTGACTCAGTTGGTGTATGCACAAAGAACTAAACTCAATCTTATAATAAGCCATTACATATTTAGTTGTTCAAAGTTATGCCAAACAATGTATTCAATAGGAACCCTTGCCCAACCACTTTCTCAGACTGAGATTGGATGAGGATCAGAGGTGTGGCCAGTATCTCCAAATCTGCTGAGGAGTTCAAGGAGGAAGGAGTGATGAAGTAAAAGTTGAAGATATTAAAGTGTAAATTGCATGTTATTAAAAAATACTTTCATGTTTTGCTGAGGCAATTTAAGAGATCTCAGAATAAATATACACTCCCTTAAGAGGGCTTTTATTGTCTCTTATTCAGGAAATTGAAACCACAGGCAGATGTATGGATATCAGAGGCAGCTGTTCTTCTTTCCCAAGGCTACTAAAGAAAAGAAAAAACCAGCTATGTCTCCTCTTACTTGTTCCCCAACCTGGCCTAAAGGGTAGGAGAAGTCTTGCAACTCAAGCTCTTTTACTGTAATGGTAAACAGGAACCACGTTACCCTCCTTGTATTTTTGTGAGGCATGTGTGTTAGTCTGCTTCCCAAGGAAGTAATTCTCTCACCTTCTTTTCTGCCTAGAAAATAATTGTGTGTGTATGTGTATTAGGGGTGGGTTATATATAAGTGCAAAAAAGACGTGTAAGTAGACATCATGTAATGGCCTTTGTTATTTCCTTCTCCAGGGGTAAGAAACAGGCCAGGAATAGAGAACAAAAATTACAGCTATCAAACAGGGCTTCTTTCTTTGGTAGCCAAGAAAGTAAGCGATCGTGTAGCACCCAAGATTGGAGCACTCTTGTAGCTTCAATTTTACCTTGAGTTAAATACGTCAGTATTGGTGCTGAGACATTCACTCTCTATTGTTCCACTAACTCATTTTTATTAACAATGAGAAGGGAAGAAAAAAATATATAGCCACTCCCTCAGCCCCAAGAACCTTGTCTTGCCTAACCACACGAAACTCCCTCTTTTGAGGAAGAAGAGAATACATTTGGTTGGTGGCAGTTGTAAATGAGAATCTATTTTTGTGCTCATTTTTGTTTCAATAGAGCTTACCCAACAAGCAAGTGGGAGAATCTCAGTCGAACGTAAGTTTATCTTCCTGACACTGAAATTCATAATCTCACCACTATGTTCTCATTGAAGGTTGATTACCTGGTCTTGGGCCCATATTAATAATTATAGAAATTTTAAAAAATTGTGGGAGTAATTATGCTAGTATTTACCAGGTACAACTGATTCAATAAAATCAATGTGCTTCCTACATTTAGAACTAAAAACTCCTATTAATACTTTGCATGACTCTATGATTGTTAATATATATCTAAAAATCTTTCATTCATCATAACCTTTACTGGGAACTTTGTTGTTGTTGTTGTTGTTGTTTTGGTTGAGTTGGAGTCCCACTCCATCACCCAGGTTGGAATGCCATGGCACGCTCACGGCCACCCCAGCGTCCACCAGGTGGGTTCTGGCAATCCTTCCACCTCAGACTTCCAAGTAGTCGCTGGAACTACACGCGCAAGGTCTTGACAAATTGCTGGGGTTGGTCTTGAATCTGCAGGCTTCGGCAATCCATTCGCCTCGACCTCCCAAAGTGCTGGAATTACAGGCTGAGCCACCGACAGTGGCCTACTGGAAACGCTTTAAGGGGCAGGATCAGTGCTATTGTACAGTACCAGCATGTTTGGTTGTGCATGTTGTTCATTTAACAATTCCGGGAGGTACCTTTCATATTGCAGTACACAAGTGGAATCTTGAAAGACAATGAATTTATGTAAAGGAGGAAGCCACAGATGTTGCCATCAAAAGACTTTTGACTAGTATTAAACAAGTGGATTCCTTCACTTCTGAACACATCTAAGGGAGGAAGATCCAAATTCTGCTAGCCCATTTTTGAATACTTTCATTTATTTTTCAATGTCAAGATTTGTATTCCTTCTGGACATTATTTTATTCAATAATGCCCTTTTACTCCTATCATCCTTCTTTCTCATTAAAGATGAGTGTCACATACAAGGATGTCAATATTCAGATGAGAGACTTCACCAGTGATGAAAAGGGAAGTAAGGAAGGCATTCTGGTGACACTTGCCATTGAAACATTTCAGAGATAAAATTAGGTTCATCTTGATTGTCCTTGCCTTCTTGGGTAGATGAGCTATGATGACACAAAGAAATTCAAGGATGTGACTCTTACCAGTATATTTTACCACAAGAAGAAAAAGATACTGCCCTGTACTCAGGAATTTACATGGAAGCAAATAGTAGCAAAAAAGATTGTCTTTTCTTTGAACTGACTCAGTTACAAGAAGAGTAATTGGACAAACTGCACGTAGAAGTCACTGGTATATGAACAAAGAAACTGGGATATTAAAATGCATATTCATAGGGAAGAAAAAAACAAACATTCTCAAAATGTAAAAAGGAACTAGGGAAAACATTGTAACCTGAGAAAAACTTTCACTTTTGCAAGTTAAATAGTTTCAAGTTTTTTTCCCCATTTCTCATTTGTTGAACCTGCTCTGGAAAATATTTAGAATTTAGACTGGGCCTGGTGACTCAACCGGTAATCCCAGTACTTTGGGAGGCCGAGGCAAGTGGATTGCCTGAGCCCGCGGGTTCGAGACCCACCCAGGCAACTTGGCGAGACCTCGTCTCTACAATAAATCAAAATTTAGCCGGGCATGGTAGCGCAAGCTTATAGTTCCGGCTACTTGGAAGGCTGAGATGGAAGGTTCACCGGAGCCCAGCATGTTGAGACTGCGGTGGCTGGCAGCGTGCCACTGCACTCCAGTCTGGGCAAGAGAGTGAGACGCCAACTCAAAAAAATAAATGAAATAAAATAAAATAAAAATTTAGAATATTTATTCAGTACTAGGAGGTTCAAAAACTTGAGCATATTATTGGAAAATGCAGGCAGTAAAAATAATATGCACTGTTGTAATTAGAAGCATGCATGGGTAAATTTAGAAGCGCTTTTTCTCACCAATGAATATAAACAAGTATATATTTGAGATTTAATTATATTTGCCTTGAAAATGCAATTTTGTTAAAGCATGAGATATAGTTCCTGTCTTCAAGGAATTTATCTTCTTATGAAATAAAGTTTTTAAAAGCCTAAAATGTAGTCACAAATAGTAGGTCATTATGCAAAGTCTAACTCGCATGCCACATATCCTGCAAGGGAAATAAATACAATTGCAATAGAAACTTGAAGAAATATTTGTTTTATTTATAGAAAAGAATTATCAATGTCCTTAGTATATTCATAGCTTTTAAAATTATGAGAGCATAAATATTTCAATAAGCAATTATTAGTTTATTCTAATTTTTCTGTTGAAATATTTATATTTATTTATATTTAATATTTATCTATATTTATTTTTAATAAAATCTTACTTCTGTATCTTCTAGAATGTTTTTGTAATGCACATTTTTTTAAAAATAAAAAGCAAATACTATCTAAAACGTTTCAGTGCCTCTAAACACGCTTGTCAATTCCCACTAACTTCTTGTTTGCTTCTTCTTCCCTATATGTAATTCTACCTACAAAAAAAAAAAAAAAGCTGAGAGTTGTGGAAATGATTAAACTGATAGAAAACAGGTACTTTCTGAGACTATTAGTTCTGCTCTTTGTGTTTCTGCTGCCAAAAGCTATTTCATCTTGAGACCATTTCTAGTCTATCTGATCTTTCCATGATATAGGAAACATGTTTCCTCCAGATGAAACACACACACTCTCACACAGACACTCATACTCATAACCACTGTTCTTAATGGTCAAAATTATTAGAAGACTTTTTTTAGATTAAAAAATATAGCTTATTTATAAAGTAAATTTGAAAGAGAGAAAGAGGAGCTTCACCTTCCCAATGTAGGGGAGGGGGCCAAAGCCAGGAAACATGGGCTGGCCATAGCTCAAAGAGCACATGACCACACTGTAGCTTAGTAAGGCAATGGCGGCAGAAGACACTTTTATATGAGGTGGAAAAGTAACAAGTTTTGATCCACTGGTCCTTCATGTTCTTTCCCTTTGCATTCCTCTCAGACCCTTTGAAGTCTTCAGAGAACTTCAGATCTAGGCAACTTCTGACTTATGGCCACCAACCAAGTTCATTTCCTTCTCAGTGTTTCCTGGCTCTGCCAGCTATTGAAACAGTAGAGACTGCCTCTGAATGTGTGTGATCGTGTGTATGTGTGGGTGGTTCAAACTTTTATCTTAACTGCCTGGAAAGTCAGTGATTGCTGTGTTCAGATCAATCCTTGAACTTGGTTATTTCCTTCAGATTTGAGTGAGCTTTCCTGGGCTTTCTGTGCCCTGCCCTCCCTGTACCACCATTATCTCTTGGGTTGCTCTCAGCAGCTCCACAGAGTGAAAATGAAAACTGAATGAGGGGATTAAGTGAAAATTTGCTTTTTAATTTATTTTCTTGAAATGCTTGCCTGCATTTACAGAGTTATTGTGCTTTTTGAGAATAACTTAGAATATTGTGCTTTGTCAGAATAATTTTGAAAATATTTGTAATTTGAAATTTTCCCACGGGAAGCTCAGTGTTGTTGTTTATGCTGTGTAGAATCTTCCAGTGTTTGATTTTATGCTTCTAGATTTAATGGAACTTTTTCTGAAGCATGCTAGGATTGGAGGACTTCTCATGAAACTTAAGGAAAAGGGAATAATTTTCAAGTTCTCATTTCTCTGTTCACATCTTTCCTTTACCCCAAATACATGCACGTACACACACACACACAAACACACACACACACACACACACACACACACACACACACACACACATACACACCACACACACACACACATTCCAGAATATAGAATATGTTGTTCACTACATTTATATCATATATCATTAGCTGGGGCTCAGTGTGGACCACATAGAACTGAATCTATAAGGGTAAAACAAATGGAAGAAATATACTTTACTTATTAAAAGAACAATTTAGCCGGGCTCAGTGGCTCAGCCTGTAATCCCACGCCTTTGGGAGGCTGAGGTGAGTGGATTGCCTGAGTCCGTAGGTTCGAGACTTGCCTGGGCAGGCAAGACCTCATCTCTACAATAAATCAAAAAATCAGCCGGGCGTGGTAGCGCGCGCCTATAATTCCGGCTACTCAGAAGGCTGAGGCGGAAGGATCACCGGAGCCCAGCAGGTCGAGGCTGCGGTGGCCGGGAGCGGCCACTGCACTCCAGTCTGGGTGACAGAGTGAGACTCCGACTCAAAAAAAAAAAAACAAAAACAATTTAGTTTCAATGTTAGATGACTAAATTTCTTCAGAGACAGGCATTGTTTTTCATTTTTGACTCTTGTTCCATTAATCTTCATTAAAGCCAATTTTAGACATTTTAATTTTCAGTCTCTGGCTCATCTTGAGTAGGAAGACTTGAGATTTCATGTAGACTGTAATTTATAATCACATAAAATTGCTTGTGGCTTTCCAGTAGAGTTTAAAATGATGTATGAATTGATTTTATCTTTTAAAGTAAATATAATTCCTAAATCATCTTCCAGCATACCCAATTCAATGACATGAGTTATCTTTTATCTTCCAACCCTCTCCTCTGTACGTCTTTTCCCATATAATTCTGGAATCATCAACATTCACTGGTCACCATAAGGTAATGCTGTTTCAGGCCTAATATCCTGTAGTTTCCTAAACTGGTCACACCTGCTTCCCAGATGTGACTAGTGTGTATTCAGAATCGGCTGGTTTATTTTCATCTTGTTACTCATGTCCACCTTCTCTGGCAACATTTTCCTAGCACAAGAAGCTTAAGCTTTTTGTCAGAGGGAATTTTGTCACAAAATGTTTCTTTACAAATTGTAAACACCCTTATTTGGAGGAAATAAATCATGGACATCTTTGACTGAGTTGGGCTAATGGTAAATTTGCAGCATGACCACATGAGCAGAACTGGGCACACCAAAGTTCATTTCTGGACTGCCACTTGTTTTCTGTGTCTTTGAGCAGAAACTCTGAAGCTCTGTTTTTTTTTTTTTAATCTACTTCACAACATGAAAATAAGAATTATTTTCAGGGTAGGTAACAATTAGAGATAATTCACATCAAGCACAGCCAATACAAGTTGTTTTCTAGAAAACACTGAATTTGTTTTGATAAATCATTTATGTGTACACCATTCTGTTAGAGTACAAATTAAAGATGGTTTAAAGTCATGTTTCTCAAATTTTCAGGTGCATACACATTACTAGAAGATCTTGTTAAAATGTAGATTCTGATTCTGGATTGAGACCTGAGATTCTTCATTTCTAGGAAGCTTTCAGAGGAAGCCAAAAACATATGGCACTTTTACATGAACTGTAATTGAAGAGTGATTGTGGATTGATTTTGCACATACAAAACAATAGTACAAATTAAATTAAGATAAAGAAAGAAAGAATACCAAAAAATGAGCTAAGATATAAAATGGAACCAGGAATGATGCTATAAATGTGTAATATAAACTACCTACCACATGGGGAATCAGTTTGTCTATATGATTTGCAGCAAGCAGCATGAAATGTGTCCACATCCTCAGTATTCATTTGCTTTCTCATACTATGTATGCATTATTAGAGTTAGTAGGTAACATTAAAATACTACTAAACATTATATTCCAAAGCCAATGAAGAAAAGTAGAGCCTCACTTATTTTTCTAATAATTCAGAGTATGACTTGTTCAAATGAGGCTTGGTATTAATCTTACTTTCAAATAAAATGAAACAATTTGCTAAGAAATTCATAAAATAAAATGTTTCAGAAAGAACGATTTTATTTATTATGTAAAAATTAAGTCTAATGCTGCTTCTTGTATTCACTTATTCCTTTATATATAAATTAGGAAGGGTACTATTTTTAAGACCAAAGAAAATTCTAGGTGGGAAGTGCAGGTCTCATCCTTCATCTATTCATTCAATACCAACGTCACGATCTGTTCCTTTCTTGTGGCTGCTAACATGTTTTATTTATGCTAGAGAATGTCTTCTACTGGGCTCAGACTTTCCATTAACAAAGGACTGCTAAGGCTATCAGACATTTTACTGGGAATGGAGGAAAACTGAGAAGAATATAAAAGATAATAGTTTAATTGGAAATAGTTAATATCATTTTCCTTAAATGCCCTAGTCACTCAGCTTTTATTAAACTTCTTGACTCAGGTTCTCACCTTGTTTGTCTTTACTCTTTACTAAAACTTTGATCCTTCATCAATGCCCTTTGTTCCAGGCTTCTGGGGTCCACAACTCCTTTACTTTATAAGCAGGAAATGAAGATGCAAAATTTAAATTATTTTCATTCATATTCACTGTATTTTTAGCATGAGATGCCATTTATTTTAAGACAAACATATCGTTTAATAATGAGTATTATGGGGGAAACAAAATAACTCACTATTACTGTGTGAAGTTTATTGATGATAAGATAAAACATACATGATACATTTCTTATAAAAATTTGATACATTGCTTATAAAATAATACAAGTCAGACAATGTAAAATAAAGAAATATTGGCCCCAATTTTTTTCTTCTAGACTTTTTTGAGGGTGGTAGTAGAGGAATTACCTCTGAAGTATCAGACTGTTATATCAACATGTTTTTCCTAATCAAATGCTTACTTATGTCTAGATGGGTTAATAAATAAACTAGTTTAAACTGCAGCTAGCTCTTAAATTAGTTATTTTGTTTAAGACACCCATTATATAAACAACTACTGAGAACTTAGTAAGTGCAATCACTGTTTAAAGCTCCTTCAAAAAATTTTGGAGTCACCAAATTATTTATAAAATATTTGGATAAAAAAGGTATACTTATCAGTCATTTTTAAAGTGATGGTAATCTTTGAAGTTTCATGTTATTTTACTTGAAGAAATACAAATTTATCTGAAATATTATGCAATTCACACAGTGATTAGGTCAAATTATTTCTATTTATTCACTAGTATACATTTATTATTATTATTTATTAAGTCCCAGAAATAAATGAAAAAATAGATGATGAAGCAGTCTATAAATTCACATGCTACATTTTCTTTTAGTTCTGAGATGTTTTCATTCCATGTGTGTCAGGGAAAAGGATGTGGGAAGAGTTAAAAAACAAGAAATATCAAAAGCAAGGCTACAGTTTTGCTTACAAAGTTCAGTGATGATTAAGTGGGAAAAAATAAATAATGAATGACTCTTTGTGATAGTTTTAGGTGTCAAACTGATTGGGCCACAGGGCCAGACATTTGATAAAACATTATGTGTGTGTGTGTGTGTGTGTGTGTGTGTGTGTGTGTGTGTGTGTGTGTGTGTGATGTTTTTGGATGAGATTAAAATTTGAATTGGTAGAATGAGTAAACAGATTGTTCTCTCTAGTGATACAGCTGAAGTATTAATGATAGATTTGTTTTGCTTTAAACCTAGAATTTTTTTGAGTTGGAGTCTCACTCTGTCGCCCAGACTGGAGTGCAGTGGCCGCTTCCGGCCATCGCAGCCTCGACCTGCTGGGCTCCGGCGATCCTTCCGCCTCAGCCTTCCAAGTAGCTGGAATTACAGGCATGCACTACCACGTCAGGCTGATTTATTTATTTATTTATTTATTGTAGAGATGAGGTCTCACCAAGTTGCCCAGGCGGGTCTCAAAACCGCGGACTCTGGCAATCCACTCACCTCAGCCTCCCAAGGCGCGGGATTACAGGCGGAGCCACCAAGCCCGGCTGTAACCTAGAATATTTTAAAGTACATTTCTGTGAAACAGAATTCTTTTTCATTCAATGTGAGATGTGCAATTCCAATACTTTTCAAAGCTTCCACTGAAGATGGTTGCCCTGTTTGTCAGTGAGCCAGTTGCTGCTCTAGCAGTCTACAGTTTATGCCCACAAAAAACATCCTTTGTATTTAGAGCTCTGTGTACTCAGTGTGTTAAAGGCCAATATTACTTTGTGGCAAATTGCAGTGTCTCAGATTCTGATTTTTATCTTTTTTTATTTCTCCATGATCTAACCATCAGTAAATAGTCTATTAAGTATTTATACAATCTGATATAAAAATGACTTCTCCAAAAAAATGCCCTGAAAAAAAATCTGAAGATGGTCCATGGCTATCCCATGATCTGTGTTTTTATGAACAACTGGGAAAAGGTTGAACAGTTCCACAGCAGACCAGATGACATGGTGATAGCCACTTACCCTAAATCAGGTGAGTTTCATGGCCTGACAAGTGCAGGTCTGACATCAACTTTGGTTTCCTTCTCTATATAAAATCATAGAATCTTTTTTTTTTTTTTTTGAGTTGGAGTCTCACTCTGTCACCCAGACTGGAGTGCAGCGGCCACTCCCGGCCACTGCAGCCTCGACCTGCTGGGCTCCGGCGATCCTTCTGCCTCAGCCTTCCAAGTAGCTGGAACTACAGGCGCATGCTACCACGCCCGGCTCATTTTTGATTTATTGTAGAGATGAGGGCTCACCAAGTTGCCCAGGCAGGTCTCGAACCCGTGGACTCAGGCAATCCACTCACCTAAAATCATAGTATCTTAAGTAAAGTTAATATTCCTGTTAAAGCAGCCATCTACTTCTACTGTATTATAAGGAACATATGAGGCATTCAAAGAGAAATTGCAGAATTAAATTTCTAATAGAGTGTATTAAGATGGAAAACTTCTAATAGGTACTTCTCACCTCCTCTCTAGATTTGGGTGATGATTATAAAAATGTTGCCTTTTGTCATAGGTACCACTTGGGCTAGTGAAATTGTAGACATGATTTTAAATGATGGAGAAGTTGAAAAATGTAAGTGAGACTTTATTAATGTTAAAGCTCCAATATTGGAAATGACCCTCCCTGGACTAAGAACATCAGGTAATATTATTTACATAGTATATGCATTATTATATTTGTGACTCCCATTCAAAGTAACTGGTATAGATTTGGTAACATAAAATGTAAGTTTGTAAGCAACATAGTAACCGAGAAATATGAAAAACTGTAGTTTAGTCTGCTGCACTTCTAAAAAAGACATGAAAGATGAAGAGTCGTGTTATTGGAAACAACTGAAAATTTAGTTAATAGCATAAATAATGTTCCTTATATTTTATTGACTTTTATTGTGTATAATTTGGCAGATTAAAGCAATAAAATTATAACTTAGGACATTGTTGTAATTTAAAAAATTAGTAAAGAGTACCAACTGCTCTTAAAACATAAACTTATTATTACTACCATTAATTTTTTATTCCACAAATGTTTAAGTGCTTCTAAAGAATTTTTCACTTTGCTGTGGGATAGATATAAAATAATTAGCAAATTATATATCTTATATATATATATGATATATAAGGGAGCTTGCAACAATATTATGATATTAAAAAAGTAATAAGCTAATAATGCAACCATGTTATTAATCTTACATAACCAAAGAATAGGACTGTAAGGAAGGGAATGACAGGAAGGTTTACTTTAAATGGGATGTTCAGGGATGTTTACTGTAAATTGAGACTTAAAGCCACATACCTAGATAATGAAAGCATATTCCAGGAAGGTGAAGTATTAGACATAAAGGTCTTGATTAAGAAAAGATCTGGTGTAGTCCAAGGACTAAAAAGACCAACGCAGGAAGGAAAAGATGGAATGCAAAACAACTGGAGACTAGACAAGGACAGGTTATGCAGGGCTTGTCATTTTTAGAAGATTCTCTAATTATATGTAAGCACGATGAGAACAACATTGAAGGTTTTAGACAAATAAAAGTTGTAAAGTTTTTGTTGTTGTTTTTGTCGTTGTTGTTATTGTTACTACTTTAAATACAAAGGCCCCACTGGCTGCTTTGTGGATGCTAGAGAAGGTATACTTTGGACCTGTTGATAAACTGTATAAGAAATATTAGGGAAATGAAAGAGTTAAGAATGACAAGAATGGCATGGAGACAGACGGTAAACAACAAATAAGTAAATAAATGGTTAAACAAAAATGAACATTATATAGAACATTAAAAAAAAGAATGTCATAGCCAGGCTCGGTGGCTCAACCTGTAATCCTGCGCCTTTGGAAGGCTGAGGTGAGTGGATTGCCTGAGCCCGAGGGTTCGAGACCCACCTGGGCGGCGAGACCTCATCTCTACAATAAATCAAAAATTCAGCCGGGCGTGGTAGTGCATGCCTGTAATTCCGGCTACTTGGAAGGCTGAGGCGGAAGGATCGCCGGAGCCCAGCAGGTCGAGGCTGCGGTGGACGGAAGCGGCCACTGCACTCCAGTCTGGGTGACAGAGTGAGACTCCAACTCAAAAAAAAAAAAAGAATGTCATAAGAAGACTGAGCAACGCCTTACTATATGTAATAAATTATTGTAAACAATTAAAACAAATGGTTGTTTTGCTTTGTTTGAGTCGGGGGTCTCACACTGTCTCTCCCCCAGGTTGGAGTGCAGTGGCACACTTTTGGCTGCTACAGTCTTTATTTTGATCAACCAAGTGGATTATGGAACCATTCACTTGTTCTTAAAAAAAAAAGTACTTGGAAAAGAACACATTTGAATGTGGGGCCATTAATAATTCAGTTTGCAAGTTTTAGGCTGAAATGCCACAGGGTATTATAGTCAGTTAAAATTATGGTACTTGGAGCTAGTTAAAACATATTTATTAGGCAACTCTCAGAATAATTAGAATCCACGTGATCACCCAGGGTAACCCTGTAGAGCAATATGAGAAAAGCAGGACTGAGCTGTGAAAAACACTAACATGTTGAGGCTTGGTAGAGGAAGAGGAGCTAGCCAAGGAAACTGAAAAGAAGCAAAAAAACTAAGAAGAAATGGAAGAATATTTGATTTGTAGGCAAATGAGAGGGGTAGTCAAGAAGTAAAGTCTGGCTTTCAAATGCTGCTGGAAATTTGGGCTAAGAAGATAGGAGGATGGTGGTAAATCTGTATGTCATTGTAAGCAGTAACATCCCAATCCTCTCCCATAGCAAAGGTGCCCCAAAACAGAAAGACTGTGTTAATTATTTCCATAGCCAGAGAAGTATCAGCAGGGAAGGTGTCAGCCCTTTTGTGTAGTTGCCTGAAGTCAGAGAGCAAACGCTAAAGTTTGAACCTGAAGGATTATGTTGGGACATGCAACTAATATGAGTTCAAGAGTGAAGTAAGACATTAGAGCCATAGGAAAGTATGAAATGGGAAAACTGATGGAACCAAAGTAATCAGGAGCATGGGGGTCAGGGATTACTGGTGGGAGGCAGAGTTGGAGATGGAGAGGAAGGTTCTGTAACATTGCCTGAGTGCGTGGTTGAAGCTCAGCAGGCAGACAACAGTAAATTGTGGCACTTAGATCTACTTTAGAGCTTGGATGTGGATACTTGTGCTGTCTTTATTCCTCTCACTTACACTTGTGGCTTTAAGGAATTCATTTAAGGACATCACACGGTAAAAATGATTGCAAAACATAGGAAATAGAGAAATCTTTTAGAAAGTTGACAGAAGAACAAGGAACAACAGACACTGGAAACAATTCTTAAAAGAAACACATGTAAGTTCATGTTATGAGCATTAAGAAGTAGTGAATTGTGGAAGATTACAATTTCTCTTTTTTTTTTTTTTTTTTTGAGTTGGAGTCTCACTATCGCCCAGACTGGAGTGCAGTGGCCGCTTCCGGCCACCGCAGCCTTGACCTGCTGGGCTCTGGCGATCCTTCCGCCTCAGCCTTCCAAGTAGCTGGAACTACAGGCGCACGCTACCACGCCCGGCTAATTTTTTTTATTTATTGTAGAGATGAGGTCTCGCCTGCCCAGGCGGGTCTCGAACCCTCGGGCTCAGGCAATCCATTCACCTCAGCATCCCAAAGGCGTGGGATTACAGGCTGAGCCACCGAGCCTGGCTTCAATTTCTCATTTTTATACACTGGGTAAAGAGGCTGCAACTGCTAAAACAGCAGAAGCATAATAAAATTCCTAGCAAAATTTTATAGGTCTGTAATTAATGATTCCAGATAAAATACAAGTTCCCCTAATTAAATTTGAAATTCAGATAGCCATTTTATTTAGTAAAGGATGTCCCAAATATTTCATGGGAAATACTTTACTAAGAAATCATCCGTTATTTATCTGAACTTCAAATTTAACTGGGAATCTTCCAGTTTTACTTTATGCAAATTAAAATGTTCTTAATATTACTCATGTGCTATCTTTATTCAAATTAAAATGTTCTTAATATTACTCATGTGCTAGTCATTGTTCTCTGTTGACATTTATTTGTGAACATTTCTCCTCTTATAAAATCTCCACTCTATTGTGTATGTTTGGGGGTAGGTGGCAGGGGCAAGGGGATAGACAGTAAACAAATAAGTAAATCAACTATTAAACAAAAATGAGTGTTAAACAGAAGAGTAAAAGAAGAATGTCATAGTAAGTAGACCAAGTGACTTACTATATATAATTAATTATTGTAAACGGGTGAAACAAATGTGTTTTTTTTTTTAGTTGGACTCTCACTTTATTGCCCAGGCTGGAGTGCTGTGGCACAATCATGGCCACTGCAGCCTCAACTTGCTGGGCTCAGGTGTTCCTTCTGTCTCAGCCTTCCAAGTAGCTGGAAATATAGGCACACGCCACTATGCTTGGCTAATTTTTTGATGTATTGTAGAAATGAGGTCTTTCCAAGTTGCCCACGTTGGTCTCAAACCCCTGGTCTCAGGCAGTCCTCTTGCCTTGGCTTCCCAAAGTGTTGGGATCACAGGTGTGAGTCACCATACCCAGCTACAAATGCTTGTTTTGAATGAGCGAGAAAATTTGTATAGGTATATCTTCTAAGCAGAGGTGGCAAGATTATGCAAGCTCGACAGTAAATCTAGAGGTTAGACTGGATATATGTAATATTGTGGGGAAAAAAGAATGCATAAAACTCCTAGATTTATTGGAAAGACCTGAATGAAAAGACAACAATAATTTGAGATTGTGTTCGGTGACTCTACAGGTTATGGCATTATTAAAAGAATATCTGAGATGTGATAAAGGCACCAAAATCATTTAAAAAATAGAAATTTTAATGGGTTAGTTCAACTCTTCCTAGCCTATGCCTGAAACTCTCTGTGTATGCTTTATCCCCAAAGTGCCTTCAACTGGCCATGTTAATGATATGGTGAGATACAGGACACTTGGGATCTTCTTGGCGCCGAATGGAAAAAAAAAAGCAACAACAAAAATGACACTTTCTGCCATAACGAAATTCATATGTATCCCATCCAAAGACCTTAATTTGAAGCCAAGTTCTACCACATGCTAGCTATATGACTTTGGAGAGTTAAGTTAAACACCTGAAGATTACACAGCATTTTCACTTTGTATACACACAGGCACCCACATATACCTATGTTTTGAATTAGTGAGTTAGATATAATTTTGTGTGGTGTGTCTTTCTATGCAGAGGTGGCAAGATTATGTAAGATTAGCAGTAAATCTATGAGTATATGAATGTGTGTGTATGTGTGTGTGTATGAAACATAAAGGAAATAATTAAAATATACACAGAACAAATAATTAAAATATACACACAACTTACTATATACCAAGATAGCATCATCTATGCTACAGTAGCTGGTGCAACACAATAGCCAATTTTAGAATTCCTAGTTATTGATATCTCTTTGGTATACAGAAAACATTCAAGAGACATTTATGGTAATACACAGGTATGAAAACAACTCCAATTCATCACAGTGGGTGTTATGACATCTAACTTTGGCGACAGGGAAAGTGAAGCATAGTACTCTGAGATTTCAAAATGTCTCGCAATTAATGTGATATGGTCAGCATTTGAACTTCACTTCTAAAGTGTCAGAACCTATGCCCTTAAATATTACCCATTATTGCCTCTGCAATCCAGTGAAAAGTCTGTGATTGGCTCAGAATTTAGCTATATTATATAACGCTCAAAAATACTTTGAAAATTTGATTGGGAAAATAAATAAATGTAGACTTCTTGGAGACTGTAACATTTCTATATACCACACTGAAATTTTTCAGGTTTAGAGCAGATAGAGAAGAATTCATCATCTCAGTTTATGAAGACTTATCTACCAACGGATCTTCTCTCTAAGGCTTTCTGGGAGAAACACTGCAAGGTACACTCCTGACTGCAAGTCAACTTTTCAATGTGACCCTTTACCCACTTACATTGTCAGTAAATGTTCAAATGTTTTATTTACCTGTGACTATGAGAATTGGGCTACATTGAATTGCTGCAATTTTATTTTTTAAAAATTTTAATCTAAACTTACATATGAAAGTTTTCCAAGTTAAGTAGCCACAGAATCTTTATCTCGACATAATATTGCTACTTTTATTGCCTCAGCTGTCTCTAGATCATCTGGCCTTCTGGACTTCTACAAAACTGAACTGAGGAACATTAGTTCTTATTTTAATAGTTGGTACAATTCTTCACTGAAACATTTGTGCCCGCTTAATTTCTTATGGGGAGATTTTGTATTTTAAATGTAGTATTTTCAATAATTATGGTGCTATGCAAATTATACATTCCATCTTGTCTGACTTTTGCAAGTTTGTGATTTGTAAGGAATTTTTCTAAGTTGTTTAATTAATGAATGAAGAGTTGCTTACATTATACTTCCATTATCCCTTTTAAGGCTGCAGTATTTGTTGTGATTATCTCTGTTTTGTTCTTGATCTTATTTGAGTCTTTTTTCTTTTATCTATGTCAGTTTTGCTAGAAGTTCATTCACTTTATTATTTTTTTTTCTTAAAAAGTGACAAGACACATTTTCGCTTCATTTTTATTTCTCTTCTGCTTGCTTTGGGTTTATTTTGCTCTTCTTTTTTTGTAAAGAAGGAATTTAGATTATTTACTTTCTGAACTTGAAAAATATTTTGGTCTTCATGATTTTAGCTTAGACATTTATTGTCATTCAAATTGGTGATCCTTAATATGGAATGTGTTGTGTGTCTCTGACTTTTTAAAAAAAATATTGTATTTGTCTTTAGTTTTCAGAAGTTTATTTCTGATGTTTCTTGATATGACTTTTTGAGGGGGTTTATTTTTATTTTTTGTAGTTCACACAACTTCGTAGATCTATAGATTTATTTCTTTTGGCATATATGGAATGTTTGTGGCCACTAATTCTCTAAATACTTTTTCAATGTTTTACTTTTTCTCCTGTTGTTGTGTAACTCTGAATAAATAAATGTTAGATCTATTGTTATTATCTGACAGACCCCTGATGTTCTGTTCATTTTTCTGTCATCCATTTCTTCTCTGTTGTTCATTCATATTCAGTAAATTCTACTGACTTATCTTCAGCTTTACTGATCCAATACTACAATGCCTTTGCACTATTATGCCCTTCCAGTGAATGTTTCATTTTGGTTATTGTACATTCCAGATCTATATTTTTTATATATCTAATGTTCCATATGCAACTTATGTTTCTTTCCTATCTGTTTTTTTATTTATTTCAGATTTTTAAAAAATTTATTATTTTAAAGATGTGAGGTACAATTCAGGGTTCGGTATACAAATGTTCATTATGTAGGTACCCTTGTTGATGAGGTATGCCCTACCTGCCCCCCCCACAGTTGCCAACTACTGTCAATCCCTTTCTTATAGTATTTTGATAATTGTTCAAGTTCCGCTTATGAGTGAGAACATGTGGTACTCAGTTCTTTGTTTCTGTGATAGATCACTCAATATTATAGACTCTTAAGTCCATCCAAATTGCTGCAAAGTTCATAACTTTGTCCTTCTTTATGGCTGCGTAATACTCCATTGTGTATATGTACCACATTTTTTTCACATTTTTTTTGTCCAGTCCTCTTTCAATGGGCAGCATGGTTGGTGCCATATTTTTGCTATTGTGAATAATGCTGCAATAAACATGTGTGCAGGTATCTTTTTCATAAAGTGATTTGAGTTCCTCTGGGTATATTCCCAGAAGGGAAATTGCTGGGTTACATGGAATGTTGATTTTTAGATCTTTTAGGAATCGCCAAACTATTTTCCACAGGGATGGTACTCTAGTTTACACTCCCACCAACAGTGCAGAAGCGTTCTCTTATTTCTGTATCCTCTCCAGAATTTTTAATTGAGTGTCGATGCATTTTAAGGATAGCTGCCTTAGAATCTTTGTCAAATAATCAACATATGACATAGCTCAGTATTTTTTTCAGGTTGCTTTGATTTCTGGGACTGCTGAAGATCTGGCTCCATCCCTGCTGATGCTGTACACAGGGGCATAAAGTACCTCCCCAGATCAGTTGCTATTGCTAACTGTCCTTTTGGAAGGAGGACAAAGCCTTAGGTTTTGGGTCTCCTTATGTCATTGGATGGAGGGCAGGGAGATACAGAGCTGTTGTTGTCACTGTGGTTGAATGGCACTGCCCATGAAGGTCCCCGTTGTGTAGCAGAAGCTTGGATGACTAAGAGCTTCATCACTGCTACTGCCAGTGAATGAGGTCACCTAATGTGGACCTAGGTGTGGAGAAGCATTTGGGATTCTTCACTGTGTCTTTGTTGGGCTTCCTCTTTGCTAGTCCTGTGGCCAGGGAGAGCATTTTTTTTTTTAATTTTGGTATATTTTTGTTTAGTTTATGCCTGTTAATGGCTACAGTTCACAGCCCTTTTTACTGCCCATTCCAAGAGTATGTAGGACATAAAAGGAAAACCAGAAGAAACTCACCGCTTTGGCATTATTCAGGTCTTTATTCAATATGTCTGAAGAGTTCTTATAGCTGAACAATTTCCAGAGTCTCTTGAATAATTTCCAGAAGAAATTTAGTTATACTTTAGTTACACTTACAGGAAAAAAGCAGAAAAAGATATAAAAGAGTCTATGTCTTCTAATTTCTGAACTGGAAGCCCTCTAAATTTATTTAAATGTTTCTAATATCTTTTCTTTGCCTTGTTTTTCTATTTTTTTTTTCAACACTTAATATTTTCTGGATATTTAAATGGCAGAAGTTAAACTTTTTTTTTTCACCCACAATTTTGTTTTTTTCAATTTGCTGGTATTTTCTTTAGTCATAGTGTCATCTTCTTGTTGATGTTTGTTTTAGGACCCTACAGTTCTCTCTGAAGACATAGTGCTCTGTTGTCATGAAGCCAGAAACAGACATATTTTTTTTCAAAACCTCCAGACTTCTATGGTTCTAATCTCATAAAGACATTGCCTTAGTAAAATTCTCTTAAATTGATTTTATATTAAATGTGCTAATCGAGGGAATTTCATGGTCCAAGATTTCCAGGTGAAAAAATACTCTGCTATTTTGCTTGACTCTAGGTTTTTTTTTTCTTATCAAAATATTTTTTATTTGATTTTATTAATCCTCCCCGAAGATGATTTATCTGGCTCAAAATGCCAAGGCTGATGCTGTCTCATACTACCATTTTGACTTAATGAGTAATTTAAGACCTTTTCTTGGCACCCGGGAAGAATATCTGGAGAAATTCCTATTTGGAAAAGGTAGGTAAAATTGATAAGTAATTTTTATTTTTAATATTGCCATTAACCATAACTGGGATGACTTTTCCCTTCTCAAAATATATTTTTTTCCAACTCAGTGACAACACATTCAAATATCATTTTAGAAAATTAAATCAAATGCATCTATTATTTTACTATGGCAGTCAGTTTCTAAAGCATAACACATAAATTACATTCTGTATGAAATACCTCTTGCTCTACTACTGAGAAATTTCAAAGGTGTTTCTCATGTCTTGTAATGACAAATATTTTGAGTTTTTCTTTTCTGCCCAGGTTCTCTCCCTTCATCGCTATTGTTTGCATTTCAAAGAGAATCTGTGATCTAAACCTTATCATTGCCCCTTTATCCAGGGACTGAGATAATTGATGTCAATTTGCTGGCATTACACAGCTAAAAAACATAGCATAGTTTTATTAAACCACTTTAACAAAGTGATGACATTTCCTGAGTGATTGTTGAGCCAGAGTTAGATTGTAAATTCTTCGTAAGAAAGAAAATTGTCCCTTCTTTTTAACAAATAAATTTTCATTATCTGAATACCAAAGTAACACTTATTAGTTTTATGAAAAGAACAGTTTTAGCTTCTAACAGTAGTCCCTTTTCCTTATAAAACAAAGAAATATA
Source organism: Cephalopachus bancanus (assembly GCA_027257055.1). Classification (NCBI taxonomy): domain Eukaryota; kingdom Metazoa; phylum Chordata; class Mammalia; order Primates; family Tarsiidae; genus Cephalopachus; species Cephalopachus bancanus. The sequence continues at coordinate 468,184 of JAPVLO010000030.1, read as the reverse complement.
TTTCCTGGACTAGTCTGTAATCTAAATTCTGAGTCAAATATCACGTTGTTCCTCTCATGATACTCTTGAAACCATTTCTGTCCTTATTCAAGTAAATTGCTTTAATCAAGTCAGTTTATTCATATAAATTTATGATCTAGCCCAGTCAGCTTTTTAGTCATAGCTATATATTTAAAATCCCTCTCAAACTTGCAACATACATTATACTTAACAGGAAATGTTTTTCTTCTGTCATATGGTCATTTTTAGAAAATGTTATATAGAGAGTTTTAAAACGACTACAACAATGGAGCAAAGTTTTAGGGTATTAATCAATAATAAAAATCAGAAAAAATATAATAATTTACAACAGTCTATGAGCCTCTACTTAAATTCTCAATAAAGGGGGTGAAGAAGAAAATACACGAGATTCAACCAGAGCCAGTACTTTCTGCTTTAACTTCTACTGCTCTATGGATTAACATCATCATTAATACTTTAGCAGTGGCCAGATTATTCTCCAAATACTTTGTATGTCTAACAGAAAATATTGTGTATTTGCCTATTCATCTATGAATTTTCTAGTACTACTGCAACCTTTTCCACTGGACTTTTCTATACTAACATCATTTCTGCCCTTTTACTCATTACTGACACATCTCATGCTTCTCTCACAGAGGACTGACACTGAAAATATGGTCAGAATTTTTTAGAGGAAACTTCCTGCACATATCCACAGTTAATAATACACATTTTAAAATGCTATTGCCTCCCCACTGCATAAAAATCCTTCGTCAAGACATCCAAAGATGGTTCAAATTTTGCCATAACTCATCTTCTTGGTTTTATAGCCTCTCTCACACTTGATGAACAACTCACCTTAAATTTCAATCACTTTGCTTTTCTTCTTCCTTGAACACATTAGAAGATCTTATACCTGGAAGAATTTGAACCATTTCTTCTACTGGAAATTCAGTCTTTAACAGGTCAGTAGACCATGCATTTTGGGTCTTGGTAAATTCTGGCTCATCATTTTCAACTTCAGCTTAGATATCACCTTCCCAACACCTTTCTAGACATAGCCATACAAATTTACTTGCTTCCTAAAATGTTACAAATATTGTTATGTGATTAGAAACTGAAAAATGATTCATTTCTTAGATTTTGTTCCTTGTATCTTCAATAATTAATGAGTAGTTTAGTCCTTGATTTATTTGCACTTTTGTTGAAGTTTTTAATATTTATGTCAAAGCAAGGTCTAATCAGTCTTTAAATCAAACATATTTGAAGTTTTCAATGAGTTTTTATTTTTTAGTTTTTAAATTTTTATTAAAAAATAAAAAGAAATTTTTACTAAGAACAGAAAAAATAAAGGCAGAAAGCATAAAGAGATATTGAATCTTTACAACATTTACAACTCAAATCTGATTTCCAATTTAATTTGAAGTAGCTGTGATGCTTTTGCTTCTTGAAATATTGCTAATATTGAGCCCAGGGGTTGTTTTTATTGCATTTTGAATGTGAACTAAAATGTCAGAGCTAGAATAAACAAGATAATTCTATACATTTTTGCTAAACAAATGTTACTGATTTTTAAACTTTTATAATTAGCTTATTTAAAACTTATGAAGAATGAGCCAACCAAATGTGAATTTCCTTCAGTATTCAGAGTCAACATTTAAGAAAACAGATTATAAATGTTTTATACATTTTCACATTATGTCAGTTATTTACCTGTTTATCATTTTCTTGGATATGTCTTTTTACTGATAGAATCCAAAGACAGAAATCAAGAAGATCATTAAATTTCTAGAGAAGAGCCTGAATGATGAGATCTTGGATAGGATCATCCATCATACCTCATTTGAAGTGATGAAGGACAACCCTCTGGTGAATTATATGCATGTACTAAATATAGTCATGGATCACAACAAATCTTTTATGCACAAATTAACTGCTTTGCTGAGTTTCATTTACCTTTTTTACTTTTATACCCTGAACTAAGGATTAGCTCTGTGATCTCTGTCACATGACTTAGCCTTATTAGGCCTTAACTTCTTCATCTGCAAAATGTGGGTACTAAAAATACTGACCACCAAAAGTTGCTGAATGGATTGAACCTTATTAAATGAGATAATGCATGCAAAGCTATGACTAGAATAACCTGAATATTTAATAACTATTTCTTCTTCTCTTTACGGTTTTTCTAAGTAAGAGTGGTTTTGACAATTCTGATGTGAGCCATTCCAAATTTATCATTCTTAAATCTTTGTCTAAATTGGCATTGATGGACTTTCTTCCCCTCCTCAGTGAAATACTAACTTCATTAATTATGTACCATCTTCCTTAAAGGCCCCTATTATTTAGAAAATGGTCATTCCAATAAGAAGAATTCATCAGCTGGTTCGAGTACAGTGTTGTTTAAGGAAGAACATTTTTAAAAAATCTTATGAGAAATTTGTACTCCCTACAAATAATTTCTAAATTGTAGGAAATAGAATTTAAATTTAGCTTAGAAGAATTTGGCCTTCTCTGTTGAAATACAACTTCACTTCCATTTAAGCAAAGCCTGTACATTGTGACTCATGACATAATATTACACATTACATATTGTGACTTAGTACATGTCAAAAATGTGTTATAAATAATAAAAACAATATATTTAACACATTATTAACTTAAACAATTTGAGAAGTTATACACAATGTCACCTTCTGCTTTCAATATTCTTTATATAATTAGAAAAAGAGGAGTAGAATATCAGTTCATGTGCCAGGAAGTAAGCTTAACCTTAGGAATGTGTTGTGATGTGAATATGTGAAACAAAACTACCGATTTTGTGTTATATGATTGCAATTTTCTAAAAGGTGTATCTTTATTAACATATTAAAATAACGAATACATTCAACCTCTTAAAAATACATTTAACCCCTTGAAAATAACAGCTAGAATAAGAGGGGAAAACAAATTATTTTATTGTAAATGGTGTGTATTATAATTTGATGTGTGTACATATATATCTCGTGTGTGCATATATATGTATACACGAATATATATGTATATATACAGTAGCACTTTGGTTGTACAAAGAATTGGTTCCAGGACCCCGGCCCTCTGTATACATGGGTGAGTTTCACATACTATATTTTTGATTGCTTTTAGTTGAAAAAAAAAGTCTGTGTATAAGTGGATCTCTGCAGTTTGAATCTGTGCTGCTCAGAAGTCAACCCTTTACATTTACAGAGAGTGCCAAAAATGTATACACATTTTAAGAAAGGAAAAAGCTGTATTAAAATTGTAGTATGCAATACAATGAATACAAGTCACATTTGACTTTTGCATTTACAGGGAGATTAATGTGATTACCATCAGTGTCCTGACACTTCTGATTACAGTGAGTATCCTTTAACATTTCTTAAAATGTGTATGCTTTTTTGACTCCCCTGGTATATATTCTTTTTCATGGTAGAAGGAGCAGAAAAAAATCTACTTTATTAAACATGGCAACTTGTCATTGTGTTGGGTAACTGAATATAATTTCTAGATTTTATCTCTAATCCTGTGAAAGTTGACGCTGTATCATGATATCTAATTACAGTAGAGCTAAAAAAGACATGCTCAGTATTTGGATTTTATGGCTTCTCAAACTTCAAGAATATATTTGATCAGCACATGCTGGTCAAATAATGAAGGCAGCCTTTACAGTCTTTGGAATAGTAAAGGACATACTTTTGTAGTCAGATCGATTTGAGGTTCACCCAGTCTATGACATTCCTCTATCTATGACCTTGAATAAATCGATTAACCTGCCAAAGTGCTGCTTACATCACTGGCAAATTGAAGAATATAACACCTATAGCAAGTATTTCTTGGAAGGATTACGGCAAATGATATGTAAGCATTTAGAATATTTTCTGACCATAAATGCATGCAGAAGTAGAAAGCATTATTAGTCTAAATAGTTCAAGATTTATCTCTTTCATTTATTCATTTATTCATTCCTTTCATTTATTCATTCCTTCACTCATTCATCCAATAAAAATTTAAAGAGTAGTCATACTTATTCACATTTTGGTAAAATTCTTTATGAATACCTATATGCAGTACATATTCTTTTCACTATTCAAAGATGAGTGGTGCATACATTTGCCTCAAGAAGCTCACAGTGTAGTACAAGAAGCATGTACTTCAGTGAATATTAAAAAGATCTTGAATACACAGTCTTAAAAGATGCTCTATTGGTTAAACCCATGTCATCATTTAGTGGTGCAATAGTAAGTTAATAGGAAAAAGATGAATAATGTCCAGAGTTTATATCTATGTCTTAAATTACAAAGAAACCAGAACAATTTGGACTTGGTAATCATTTGTTTTATAAAAAAATTTTTTGTGAAGCAAATATATTTGTATATATTGTAAAATTTATGTGCACAATAGAAGATCGTTGAAATGCATTATACATAACTGCCTATTCTTTAAATCTGTGTTTTCATCTGTTTTTAATGACATCCTTACAGATGCACCATCCCTAATATGTTTGTGTTGATTCTTCACATACATTCCAAAGAATTATTGACATCTAAGAAACATAGAACAAAGTGTAATAACTAGAAAAGCAACTTTGTGGAAATGCTTTTCATTTAAAGGATCTGGAAGTTTCTTTGAGGCATTATGGATGATTATAACTTCTAAATTTGTAAGATATGCTAATATTTCATAAAATAGTAGAACATTTTCCTTTAAGAACATTAGCAGTACATTAAAAACTTATTCATTTCTCAAATAAATATTTATAAGTATCCAAGTATGACAGATTAAATGTAAATTTATATTCCAAAAATTTTGCTTTTAAAAAGATGGTGCAGGGATGTTGTATGTTTGATATTAGTGTTATTCTTCCTACTTAAATTACAAATAAAAAGCAAGTCTACTGAATTAGAGAAAATAGGTATCCTTTAAGTATCATAGCATCCTTATTTATAAATTCTAAACAATGATACCTACCAGTTTTCTGTTTGACAGTTTGGATATGTTGATGACCAGTTCTTTGTGTAGTTTCCAAAAGAAACTTAGGAAATAAAATATACTCTATTTATTCAGAGTGCTCAGTGATAATCTCTTGACCCATGACCATTAGAAACAGTAAAAGTATCTGTCTCAGGAAATATTGTACAGCCTACGAACTGAAACAAGAAAATGTATCCTTCTCAGAATGCCCCTTTAAAATTCAGACTCTGTGTAGTTATAAAGCCACCTTTCCAGAAAAGAGGAATTACTCGATCTTAAAAATGACATTTTAAAGTATTCAAATAAAAGGACAGTCTTTCTTTAGGTCTCTAAACTTTTCCTTTGGCATATATTAGCTTTTACATCATATGAAATATTTTATTTTCATTTTTTATGTTTTCTTACTTGTCATTTTCAGGGATTGCCGATGAATGGAAGAATTACTTCACAGTGGCCCAAAATGAGATGCCATTTAAAAGAAGGAAATGTCTGGAACTACATTTCAATTTCGCAGAAGATTTAAAGTCACAAATCTGAAAAGAAAAAAAAAAAGAGATTACTTGTAGTTTGTTGAAACAAAGGCAGTAATGGTTTGACTGGGGTAATCTGTTGAATTTTTAAAACTTTTTATTACAGATGAGGTCTCGCCAAGTTGCTCAGACTGGTCTCGAACCCACAGGCTCAGGCAGTCCTCTCACTTTGAACTCCCAAAGTGCTGGGATTTAGTCATGAGCCACCGTGCAAGTCTTTATGAAGTGAATTTTTAAAGGAGAAAAATGTGCTTTTAAACTTTTGATTTTTCAAGGTCATTAACCAGGTTCCAGCTTTGTTACTTTGGCTCTGAGATTCCAAATTGTCTAAAGCTAAGGCGCATTGTTACTTTTTGTAGGCAATTCCTACCTTTTCCTAGACTAGTACTGACAAGGAAGAAATCACTTATTCTACTTCATTTCTCATATACTATGACTTAGAATTAAGTTCCCCTCCCTATTGCCATGGTTCAAGAAATGCTGTTCTTACACTGACACTATATTTCCCAGCTCTGCCCCAATTTCCCTCTGCTGAAAATTTGACCCAAGACAATGTGTTCCAAGGCTTTCTACTGAGTTTCAGGTTGTTCCCTGAGTTATAGCTCCTTGTCCTGCAGTGCCTCTGTTTGGATAACTCAGGTCATGTCCCAAATCATGTGGTTCAGATTTTGGAAATGTTGTTTCTATACCATACTTAATTTCCAAGTCTCCAAAGGGCAAACACTTTATTAATCTCTGAGGGTCCTGGCCCTCTGAGAGCCTGGCCTGCTTCTTGTGGAGAGTTCTCCTCCCCGCAACAGATCGTTCTGAACTTATGAGAATTGCCTATTGCTGTGTCCTCATCACTTTGGGAACTTCAGTTACTTCATCTTATGCCTGAACAGATTTAGATCACATAAGAGCACATTCAATACCCTAGATAAGATCACAGCTGCTGCTGCAAATTTTTCAATCTGGTGCCCAAGGGAGACTGTCTAGGCTGAATCTCTACTCTGCCCTCCTGACCCAATGTCTCTTCTACTTACTATCCCACATTTATGTCTATCTGCCTGGTCTCTTTAGTAGATGTTTACTTGGAACATTTGTTTCTGAACTCCAGCTTTGTCTCAGAAATAGTTGTTTATATCTCCGTGAGCAGCAGAATCTTCTGCCTGCAGGTCATATCACATGCCCCAAATTACAGGCGGAGCCATAGTTCCCAAACTGAAGCTGGGTTAGAGTGGGCTCTTACTAGTTGTGTGTGTGGCTGGGCTCTTACTAGTTGTGTCTGACGCGTTGCAGGCCCTCTAAGCCATAATGAGATAGCTTTGGGTTACAGCATTTTGAATTTATAGGTGAATCTTTGCTGTCAGCACCTTAAGTCTGTGATTTCTTTCCAACTCTACAAAAGATTGATCTGGTACTAACTCCAAATCTCCTAAAAGTGACACACCTATGATTCTTAAGTAGTTGCTTCTATAGATGTATTATATGTATTACAAATTATTTTGAGGGATAAAATTTGTGTTTATGCTCCCTAGAAATATTTTGTAAAATGTTAATCTTGAGTATTCAGGGATGTTGTGAACTAGTTCCTGTTTTCTCGAATACTCTTGTCCACAAGGAAATAAACTAGGTCAAATCATGCATTGATTTGCTTTATTAACTTTATTAATAATGAGTGAAGGTGACCTGAATTCATGTAGACTTCTGATACTATGTTTTTTTATTGGAAAAGCAATACCTCTGAACTAGCCTTTAATCTATGTAATAGATTAGCTACACTTAATTGCCTTCATTGGCAAAATAAAATAATCTCCACTTTCCCTAATTTTTATCTGTAGAAATAGGACTCCATAATTGGACTTCATTCAAAAAAATTAGTAAGTTTTAATTATGCCCCAGGTATTTTCCTGTGTAATGAGTAAAGAGTGGAGATAAAAATATAATTTTGACAGTTGAGGGAAACTGCCAGGGGAGGGTGGGGCACACCTCATCAACAATGGTACCTGCATAATGAACAATTGTATACCTAACCCTGAATTGTACCCCACATCTTTAAAATAAAAAAAAGAAAAGAAATAAAAATTAAAAACTATAGATATAATTTAGGTTTTCTTGTATCTTTTTTAATAGGTTGTTGTCTTTTATACATTCTTTACTCTTTTTTTTTTTTCTGAATTGGAGTCTCACTCCGTAGCCCAGGCTGGAGTGCAGGGGCACACTCATGGTCACCCCAGGATCAACCTGCTGGGTTTTGTCCCTCAGCCTTCCAAGTAGCCAGAACTACAGGCATGTACTACCATGACTGGCTAATTTTTGTTTTTTAATTGTGGAGATGAGGGCTCACCAGATTGCCCGGGCTGGTCTTGAAGCCTCAAGCTCAGACAATCCACTCACCTCAGCCTCCCAAAGTGCTGGGATTACAGGCTGAACCACGGAGCCTGGTCCATTCTTTATTCTGTAATGCAAATGTCACCACCCTGATTCCTCAGTTTATGCTTAACACCACACAGTATCTCTCCCACTAGTATTCAAATGTACTCGATATCCTTTGAAATCATTCAGAAAATTACCATCAAATTAACTTTTCTAAAATAATTCTTTTATCATTATTTATTCTAGTCAACCATCAGTATAATTTCCAAACAAAAACATTTACAATAATCTTATTTTCATATATTTTTTCTGTAACAGGCACTATGATGTAAGGACAGTGACAGCAAATATCTATTATTCCCTCATCCATGGAAAGTCTCCCTAATCAATTCAAGGGCTACTTTCTAAGAAGTCAAGCTATGGCTAACAAAATGTTTCCATCACAACATAGACAGATGTTCAGATTCAGATACTCAAAGGGCAGTTTCATGTATTCTCTTTCTCTTCACACTATTCTGATGTGTTTTGTTTCTAACCCATTCTTATCTATATTTTTCACTCCCTTTCTCACTGACCCTATGTTCTGTCTTATAAAAATTATATTTTTGAGACTTTGAGACTTGAATATTTTTACCCATATCACCATTAGTCAGCATAGCACTCACCTCCATCTTTTGTAATACTTTTTTCATATACAGAAGAGAAGGTAGTATAATCACTTCAGAATGTTTGCTATTAAAGATATATGGAAAAACCATTACTTTAGATCTGAAGAAATCTTCAGATAACTGGAAAGACCAGAAAGAAAAATAAAGATGGGCCGGGCTCGGTGGCTCAGCCTGTAATCCCAGCGCTTTGGGAGGCTGAGGTGAGTGGATTGCCTGAGTTCGTGGGTTCGAGACCCGCCTGGGCAACTTGGCAAGACCTCATCTCTACAATAAATCAAAAAATTAGCTGGGCATAGTAGCGCGCGCCTGTAGTTCCAGCTACTCGGAAGGCTGAGGTGGAAGGATCATCAGAGCCCAGCAGGCGAGGCTGCGGTGGCTGGGAGCGGCCACTGCCCTCCAATCTGAGCGACAGAGTGAGACTCCAACTCAAAAAAAAAAAAAAAGAAAGATGCTGATGGACATCAATAGACCCATGTATAGGTTGTTTTTAATAAGCTGTGTACAAGTGTCTTATTATCACTTATGATCATTGGAACTATTTTATATTTGTTTCTACATTATTGTGACATTACTTTCAGCAGTGATTTCTTTAGATGTCACTTAATGAATACAATATAATTTATTGTATTTTGCTATAGTAGAATTATTGATGACTATTTGGTGGTTGTTTGTGTGCCATTAAGACTTTTAAGTGGTTTACATTTTGAAAACTTAATGTTTCCTTTTATTTGTTTATTTTAATTTTCCACTCTTGGAACATAAGGACTTAAAATCTTTGTAGAAAGTCAAACACGAATGTTTATAATTTCTGCCTCATTGTTAATAATTTTGCTTCTTGATTTTTGTGCTTGGAAAGGGAGCTAAATCAGGACGGGACTAGAGAAATAATTGAAACACAAACAATAAATAATTGAAACACAGAAATATAGAATAGAAATTAACAGCACAGAATCTGTAATAATAAGGCCTTTTTTGGAATCTGGTTTCTTCCACTTTATAACCATGGAATCTTGAGCAGGCAACAACTTTTCTGGGCTCAGTTCCTTATTTGTAAAATGTAGACAATGAGTAGTTCTTGCAAGGAAGAGATGAAATGATATATAAGACAATTAGAATGGTGCCTAGCATACTTCAATGTGCTCATTTAATATTAGCTGTCATGAAGGAAATCATTGTTAATATATCGAAATATATTTATCTAAATGGACATGAGGCATCAGATTTCTTGTTCCCAGCATTTCTTGTTCTACACTGTTAGCAAGTTTCAAAATGTACAGATATTTTGTAAGTTGCAGCAGTGCAAAGATGTCCCTGGTATCATTACTATTACCATTGTTCTTTTGCTGTTTGTACCAAGTTGAATTTTCCAATTGTGTCAAGTATTTTTGTGTAAGGCATTACTATACAGTGCTAAATATTTCCAATGAGAGTCAATCATCACCATTCAAAAGAAAAGTACAGAAAGGCCGTAAAAATTAGAATCACTTTGCAAGTGACACATAGGGTATGATAATCTAGCTTTTAAGAACATATATAGGAAAGTCAGATATAGTCACATAGGTGGATTGAAATGTCTCAGTGAGCCGAGCTCGGTGGCTCAGCCTGTAATCCCACGCCTTTGGGAGGCTGAAGTGAGTGGATTGCTTGAGCCCGTGAGTTCGAGATCCACCTGGGCAGCGAGACCTCATCTCTACAATAAATCAAAAAATCAGCCGGGCATGGTAGTGCATGCCTGTAATTCTGGCTACTTGGAAGGCTGAGGCGGAAGGTTTGCCGGAGCTCAGCAGGTAGAGGCTGCGGTGGCCGGGAGCGGCCACTGCACTCCAGTCTGGGCGGCAGAGTAAGACTCCAACTCAAAAAAAAAAAAAAAGAAAGAAAGAAAGAAAGAAAGAAATGTCTCAGTGGGAATTTGATTATGTAGGGAAGTGTGTGTGTATAATTTTTTATTTTGGTATTTATTTATTTATGTTTTCTAAGAGACAGAGTCTCTCTGTGTTGCCCAGACTGGTCTTGAATTCCTGGTCTCAATCAAGTGATCCTCCCATTTGGGACTCTCAAAGTGCTGGAATTGCAGCTATGCACCATTACACCTATCTAGTGATAAACTTAGCACTTGGGTGTAATGTGTATTTACACATATATTCTAGTAATAATTCTTTGTAAGGACTGGTAAATGTCATGCCTCAGCATTTTCAGAAAATTTTAGTAAACATATAGAAAGCAATTTTTAAATGTGCTTGAAAATCTTAATGGCAAATTTTCTTGGGCCTATGAAACTTATGAATTTATTGGTCAGGATTTGGAAAATAGTTAAGCACAAATGGGACCTCTTTCTTCTTTGTCATCTTACCTAAGACAGACAGTTATAATTCTTCTTAACCATAGCCTTTCTCATTAGTTTGCAAGAAGAAATAGTTTTCTTAAGAACCATGGACTATGGTAATAAAATAGCATATACTCCAATAGCGTAACTTAAAATTAAGCATTAATATGATATATAGAGTGACATATAATTATTATATTTTATATTTTTTATCATTTAAAAAATAATTCATTAAATGTCAATCTTATAATAGGGACTTAGAACTGGGATTCAAATCTAAGTCTGTTTGACTCCAAAATGTTATTCTTCACCATTACATGACACTATACAGAATCTCATGTAAATAATTCTTTTAGATATTCAGTATTAGATTAACTCTCAAATATTGTCATAGAAGTTACCCTTCATGTTGCAGGGATACTGCTCGAGAACCTACGATGATTAGATTTGTGAATGTTTTTCTTCTATAAACTATTTTACAATTGGTGTTTGTTTATAGTCTTAAACACATCTTAAAAAGCTTAGTTCAAACTCCTCTAGGTTAACTTGAGTTCCAAGTGTTGATTCTGAGACTTACTAACTAGAAAAGAATGTCTCTGGTAAAATTCATAGCGTTCCAACACATGATTAATATGATAACTTTTGTAATGCAGCCTATTCATAAGATGGGCACTAGTTGTGCTCTGTCCTGTTCTGTCCTACTCAGGGAGGTAGAGAACAAGCTGTCATAAATCTTTAGCAAAAGTGTCTCATGTAACTTTGAATACGCGGCGAAAAAGGACAGATTACAAAGTATTTCCTCACAACTTGCATTCTCCATATCCCCTTCCTTCCTCTACTCCTAGGAGCAGGAGTACAAAATTTACTGTGTATATTAGAATCATTTGTAATGAAAATAAGATTCCTGTGGTTCTCCCTAGAGATTCTGATTAAGAAAATCTGGAGTGGGGTTCCAGATTATGCATTTTATGTAAACATTAGAAGTGACTGAATAGCTGTATTATTTATGGTTGTTTTCAAGTGATGAAGATGAACTACTCTTATTTTTCAAGTCACTGCCAGCTAGCTAGCTAGACGGATAGATGTAACAGCGACTAAGGCATGCCCTTTGTACTTTGGTTTGAAAATAAATAAAGTCAGCACATAAAACTAAAACCTATGGCTTAATATAACTTGAAAGGGAAGAGGAGGTTTAGTGAATCACACAGCTCAACACTGGGCCTATAGCCAAATGTCCACTGTGTTTCAAAATAAAACAAATGAGTAACTTTCCCAGTACAGTTTGCTTAGTGTGTGAACTATTCATCAGCTTAAACAACTAGTACAAATTAGATTTAACTGAGAACACTTTTGCTTATTTCCTGGGTAATTATTCCTTCCATTGTGTGAAAGCCAAGTTTCTGGATAGATTTGTACATGTAAAATCTATGCTCTCCCTTTGTTTTGCGTGAATTTTTCTTGTTGCTATTTTGGGGTCTGATGCTTAAAGCATACTGTGCCTCTCTCTGCAACAAAGCCAAAATGCAAGGAAAATAAATTAGAAAGAGTTAGGAATATATCATAAAATAAATAGATATAAGTCTGTTCAAATCAGCTCAGTGGTCAAGGCATAGGTATTTGAAGGGAACACAGATTTTATCTCAATGTTTGAATTTTTAATGGTCAGTAAAGTTTTACTTTTTTTTTTGAAGTATAACATACACACAGCAAAGAGCAAAAACAGCTAGTATCCTGATAAATCTTCCCAAATAAACATATTTGGGTCATGAGATTCATATCTCGAGAAACAGAACATTACCAGTATAACAGAGCCTTGCCCTTCCAGTCAATGTTTCCTTCATTAAAAAACTGCAGTCCTGATTTCTAACACCATAGATTAGTTTTGCCTTTTTTAGAAATTTATATTAATGGAATGATACAAATAAATTCTTTGGGGTTTCTGTCTTTTTTCACTAAACTTACATTTGAGAGATCCATGTTGTTGCATGTAGTTACAGTTGACTTTAATTATTATATAACATTTCATTGTGAGAATATACTAATATTTATTTGCTTTAGATGGGCATTTGAAGAGTTTCCAGTTTGATCATTTTTACAAATAGTACTGTAATATGAATATTTTCGGTGCATTTTCTTTGAGTGCAACCTAAGGGTTGAATTACTAGATAAGATGATATTGCAATAATATCAGAAAGGGCTTGACAGTAGTGGGTAACTGCCAGGGGAGGGTGGGGTGGGAATGGCAGTAGCAGGAAACTGCCAAGGGATAGAGGGGCACACCTCATTAGCAAGAGTACCTGCGTAATGAACATTTGTATACCTAACCCTGGATTGTACCCCACATCTTTAAAATAAAAAATGTATTAAAAAAAGATGATATGAGTAGGTTTAAGATTTCCAAAGTGGTTATACTGATTTATAATTACAATAGGAGTACATTAGCATTCCAGTCCCAGATTCTCCTCATCATTTATGATTTTATGTAATTTTTATTTTAGCCATTTGGTAAGTGTGTATCATGTTTTGACTATAATTTGTATTTCACTGCTGATAAATGAAGTTTAAGTAACTTTCCATGTTAAGTCATCATTTTGGTTATCTGTTGTATCTCTTTTGTGAAGTAACCATTCAGATCTTTTGTCTATTTTTTCTGTGTGTTGTCTGTGTTGATTTGAAGGATATATATGTCTGTCTGATCTGTGCATATGTGTGTATATGCTTATACATACATGCATATATGTATGGAAGTGTATATTTTGGTTATACATGTTTTATTTATTATATATTTTCAATATTTTCTCTGATTCTGTGTCTTGGGTTTTTTGTCACTTAACAGTATCTTTTGATAGTCTTAGTCTTAATATTGTTCAATTTATATATTTTTTTTCTGTAAAGCATTTTATATGCCATATAAGAAACACTTGCTTACTATGAGGTCATTACAATGTTCTATTTTTTTTTTTCTAAAGTACTTATTGCTTACCTTTCACCTGTAGTACATGTGACTACATAGCAAATACTTCTGGAATATTTATATAATAGGACACTAGATATGTTTCCTCCTTGCTCAGTTGACCCAGCACAATTTACTAAAAAACCATCCTTTCCTAGGATATACTGCGGGCATGTTTTCATAAATCAGTTGTCCCTATGTATGTGGTTCTGCATTCAGACTATTTCATTCCACTGATCTATTTTTTAATTTTTGTACCAGCACCATATTGCTTTAACTAATATAGCTTAATAATTGAACAGAATGTCTGATAGCGGAACTCTTCCAATTTCATCTTTCTTTTGCATTTTTATATACTTTCTCAAGGCAACTTGTCAGTTTTCACTTTAAAAAAAAAAACCTTGCTATGATCTGTATTCAGATTGTTTTTCATCTATTGACCAATTTGTGGAGAAGTGATGAGATTACAATAATCACACTTTTATTTGAATATTAATTTACCCTGTCTTAAGAAGCTTTTGCTGTTTTCAGTGTAGAAATCATCTACAAATTTTGTTAGATTTATTTCCCTGTGTTATATATGTATTGACCATTGAAAAGGATATCCTTCTTAAATGTTATTTCACAATTTTTGTTGTGGGTATATAAAAATGTAATTGATTTTGGGTTTTAATCTTTTACCTAGATACCTTACTAAATTCATTTGTCAATTTTAATAGTCTGCCAAGTCTTTCTGCATGTACTATCATGTCATCTCTAAATAACAGTTTCTAATTCTTCACAAACTTTATGTATTTGTTTTATTTTTATTTTGCTGTCTAGTATGTCTAACATAATATTGACTAAATTACTAAATCAAGCACTTAGGTCGTTTTTTTAATCTCAGAAGGAAAAAAGCTCTTAATATTTTACCATTAATCTTATTTTTTGTAGGTTTTTTTTTTTGTGTGTGTGTGTTGGGGGTCTCACTCTGTCACCCAGACCAGAGTGCAGTGGCCGCTCCCGGCCACCGCAGCCTCTACCTGCTGGGCTCTGGCGATCCTTCCACCTCAGCCGGAATTACAGGCATGCGCTACCACACCCGGCTGATTTTTTGATTTATTGTAGAGATGAGGTCTTGCTGCCCAGGTGGGTCTTGAACCCGCGGACTCAGGCAGTCCAATCACCTCAGCCTCCCAAAGGCGCGGGATTACAGGCTGAGCCACCGAGCCCGACTTTTTGTAGTTTTTAAAATTGAAATTATTTGATTTGTCAAGAAAATTTTCTTTAATTTCTGTATTTCTAAAATTTATGTCATTTGTGCATATATTGAAACTATTATTTTATTTTCTTTCTTATTGTGCAATGGGGGTGAAAGTCATTAGCTTTTTAAGCAAAAGCATAGAGCGAATATTGCATTCTTTAAATAAATTTCGTTTGGTTTTTAAGAATTATTCTTTTTATGTATTCCCTGCATTCAATTTACAAGTCTTTGGGATTTTTATTTATATTCATGAGAAAAAACAATCTACAATAATTCTTTCTTACATTTTCCTTGTTGGAGTTCATATCTGTTTGTGGTGTGATTGGCAGTTGAGGGAAACTGCCAGGGGAGGGAGGGGTATACCTCATCAACAAGGGTACCTGTGTAATGAAAATTTGTATACCTTACCCTGAATTGTATCCCACATCTTTAAAAAAGAAAAAAAACAAGAGTTGGAAGGTGCTCCTTCTTCAAGTCTGTCAAGATTTTGGATAACATTGATGATATATATTTTAAAGCTTTTGGTGAAACTATTTGAGTCTGGGATTTTTTTGTGAAAAAGTTTTTAATGATTACTTCAGTTCTTCAATATATACAAAAATATTCTTTTTCTATTTCTCTGCCAGTTTTGGGAAGTGGTGCTGTTGAGTAATTTTTCCATTCCTTTCAAAATTTTAAGTTACTACTTCTTTTATTTTTATACTGTTTATAGAAATATTAGTGATACGTTCTTTTTCTCACTAATATTGATAATTGTTCCCTCCTTCTCTTTTTTAATATGTCTTGCAAGGTATTTGCCAATTTTGTTACTTAAAACAATTTGACTGTTGACTCTTTGGATATTACAGCTGCTATTTCTAATTAAATTCTGCCTTTGTTTTTCTAATTTTTTTCTCTTTAAGTTTGGTTTTCTGTGGTTTTCAAGTTTCTTGAGATGGAAGTTTTGATCATTAATGTTCAGCATTTTTACTGATACATAGTACCTGTACATATTTATGGGGTAAATGTGATATTTTGATACATGCAAACAATGTGTGATAATCAAATCAGGGTAATTGGAATTCCATCACCTCAAACATTTATTTCTTTGTTTTGAGAATATTCTAAATAGTTATTTTGAAATATACCATCAATTACTGATAACTGTAGCCACTCTCTGGTGCTGTCGAACACCAGAACTTATTTCTTTTAGTTTTCTGTTTTTTAATTTTCTAATACGTGAATTCAAATATAATTTACTGAAATTTTTTTATCTGCTCTCTACAACTTTTGAACTGCCATGTTTTATTATCATTTAGTTTGAAAATGTATTTTTATTTTATGTGATTTTTCCCCTTTAAAGATAGGAACACTGAAACTCAGAAAGATTAAGTGACAACTACAGCTGGTGCTCGACAAAGCCAAGGTCAAACTCAGCTTCATTAATGTTGAAGACAATGCTGTTAACACAGAGCCTTGCTGCATGCCTGAGAGTAAGCTGTGTTATTGTTGTCACATTGCAGTGGGAACAGGGAAGAAGGCATGCAGTGGGCAATAGCTGTGGTCATTATTACACAATGTATTTGTACATCAAATTATCTCATTGTACACCTCGAATATCTCCAATTTTTGTTGTCAATTAATTGTATTTTTAAATGGAAAGAATCAGAGGACAGGACTCCAGGCTTCAGTTCCTGCACTTTTTAGAGCCTCTTCTATCTGTTGCACCCATCTATGCCTGCGTACCTTGATTTGGAGGTGATTTTCTGAAATCGTTGTCTTGATCTCAGTTTATTTTCCAATCCCTTTCATCATTGGGAACAAGTATAGAAGCAAGGTAGAGAGAAATGAAATAGAGAAAATATCTAGCATCTTTTATCAGGCTCATCACATAACTGCACAACTGAATATCTTCAGGAACCAAGCTTCAAATTTCCTGCATGGGCCCCAACCTTTTTTTCTATATTTATCAGAAAAAAAAAGCTTAGCCAAATTAGCACCATCTTTTAAGGACACTTAGTTGGGCCTGTGCAACTTCTCTCCTTATTTACTAATTGTACCTTTTGACCTTCTCTTCTCCCCTTGGCTGATTTTTTTCCTGTGAACTTGGTCAACAAAGTTCTCTCAACCTTGAAGAGAAAGTTAATGATGTTAATATAAAGCTTCCCTATGTCCTTGCAGGTTGTCAAAGCCTATGGGGGATTTCTTCAACATGGTTCTGAGTAGAAGAGAAATTAATCTCACAGTCAGGGCAGGGTGCCAGGGTTGCAAGAGTGTCATTTGGTGAAATGAAATGGTAGAAAGGGGTGACAGAGTACGGTAGAAAAGCACAGGTTTTCATGTCGGATATACCAGGTCTGGTATCCCATCTCTGCCATCTGCTAGTTATATGATCTTCTGCAAGTTACTATCTCTGAGTCTCAGTTTCCTCAACTGCATGAAAATCAGGACAAATGATTCCACTATCAAGGATAGGTCGTAGGGTCATAGTATTGTTGTGAGGATTAAATGAGATAAATATAAACTCAGCAGAATCTGTGAGGAGCTCAATAAAGACCCCTTTCTTTTCTTCCTTCCGTCCTTCCTTCCTTCTTTTCTTTCTTTCTTTTTTTTGTCAGAGTCTCATTCTGTCACTGAGGCTGGAGTGCAATAGCATGCTCACAGCTACCGCAGCCTTGACTTGTTGGGCTCAGGCAATCCTTCCGCCTCAGTCTTCCAAGTAGCTGGAATCACAGGTGCATGCCACCAAACCTGGCTAATTTTTTTTATTTATTGTAGAGACGAGGTTTTGCCAAGTTGCTGTGTCTGGTCTCGAACCCCTGGACTAGACAATCCTCTCACCTCCACCTCTCAAAGTGCTGGGATTACAGGCATGAAACACCACACCCAGCAAAAGACCTCTTGCTTATCCTTTTCTTTGAGGGAGTTGATCTATCTACTAACACACAATTCAAGGAGGTTGGTGGGGATGCAGAGTAGATTTGACTACTCCAAGATGAGGTACAGCTCACGCTGAAACTCTTGTCTAGAAAATGTTCCTCACTAAACTCATTTCTGATGACTTATGTGATTCCATCAGGAATTCATTCCTTTAGGTTAGATATTGCCCTCTATTTAGGTTTTTGTTTTTTCACTTTACTTTGAAGGTAATGGAGCTGAGATTTGACACAAGGTAGTCTAATGCCTGAACGTGGTCTTAACCACTGTACTTTCTTGTCTTCTGGAGGACCTCAAGTAATCTCTTCTCATGGATTCACCTGGTCATATTGTCTGCTTTCACACCTCTCTTCCCTGGCATGCTGGGAATGTCCCAACACCTTGACAAATTGGTGTTCCCTTCTGCTTTGACGATTTTATTCACAAAATATATGAAAAGTCTTTCTTTTACTTACTTTGAATTCCTAATATGAAGAGGGACCCCCAAGACCCCGGAATTATCTTTTGGAGGGTGGCCTTTTTTGTAGCACACTTGAAATTTGTTCCTCTGTATCAAAAGGTCAACCAAAGTTTTAATCTGGAAATTTTGAGAAGGTTGCGTCACAATTTGTGAAAGGAACATCCCAAAATGTGGCAAACAGGTGACTTGTTCTTCCACCATAGCAAAGCACCTGCCCTCCCTGTGCTGAGTGCTTAACAGTTTTTGACCAATAAATGGCATGACTCGCATGCCCCATACTCCTTATTCACCTGATCTTGCCCTGAGCAATTTTATTTTATTCCTCTGATGAAAAAAGTCCTCAAAGGGAAACATTTTACAATGTGGAAGATGTGAAACAAACAAACAAAAACGGTGTCAAAGTGCTAAAAGGCATCAAAGTGCTAAAAGCATCAAAATAGGTGAGTTCAAAAACTATTTTGAGCAGTGAAAAAAGTGTCTCAATAGGTGTATTGCATTAAAGGAAGAGTACTTTGGAGATGACTGAAACTTAAATATGTAAGAATAAACACACTTGTCAAATAAATTCTATTTTGGGGGAGTCACCCCTCATATAGAAACACATTTTGAAAAATGAGGTATTGATTATGATGATCTGCAGTGAAGTAGCAAACTAGAATTTCTTAGCTGGAATTTGGTTTTTGAGGGTTTTTTTTTTCCTGCCAGTAGAATTTCAATGTTGCTATTGGTGCTGAGGTATTCATTTATTTGACAGTTGCTTTTTAAATAATTTGAATAACTTTATCTGGGGTTCTATAGTTCCCAGTTAAACACCATCCTCATTATCCCACTACTCACTCTCGGTTGCTTTAAACATTTATGTGACTTGCCTAGGACCTTAAAAGCATTTTAGTTTTCTGTTAGTCCAGAAATATCTCACCTAGATTCTTCTCTAATGTGTATGATTCCCCCTCAAAGCTATATTTTTTCTTTGCATGATTGGTTTTAGATTCAATCTATTATTTGAAGCTAAAATATATTATTTTGTTAAACTATCCATGATATTTCTTATCACCATTCACACCTATTCACACAAATATAAAAAAAATAATAAATTGAAAAACCACAAGGTACAAAAGTAAATAGCTTAATCTTTTAATTAAAACAAACAAACAGGTTAGCATATGGGTGCTTCCAATTACAAGCTGCATGACCATGGCTACTTAGTTAGCATGTCTGACTCTATTTCTACATTGTTAAAAATATTTCATAGCATTATTAAGAGACTAAAAACAAGTGTTAATAATATGACACAAAATGTCTCATGTAGCAAATATCAAAAGCAGGTCATAGTTGGTAATTGCTATTGTTGGTAGTAGTATTTTTGAAATTGTTTAATGAAGTAGTACATTAGAGTGATTATAAGATTGTGAGCTTTTCCACTCTCTGGTAGGGTGTTATGTATCTGGTAACTTAACCTCTGTTTCAGTTTCCTCCTCTGTTTACAGGAGCCAAACTATAGTACCTACTCATGGGAATGTAATGAGTATAAAATTAATTAACATATGTTAAGGTCTTAGAACTGTGATTCACAAGTAGGAGGTTTCAACAAATGTTATTCATTTCATTGGTGAATGCCATTTCAGCTAATGAATATGTTTTTGGCAGACACTGGCCTAGCAAAAACAAAACTCAGAAAGCAACATAACTTTGTCTAAAAGCAAGCATGAAACAATTATCTGAAAACCAGCATGGCAGAATGGGAAACACACCCAGACACACACACACACACACACACACACACATACACACACACACACACACACACAGCAGATACATTTTGCATAAAAGAGAAAGACCGTGAGTATCACTCAATAAGTTACTAAAATATACTGAAGGAAGAGACATATTTGAAAACAATATATTATTTATGTTTTGGTGTAATATCTTGCATCAATAAATACTTTCTGGTTTTTAATTAACAGAGATGAATTTCAAAGTTAATATACAAGTGGGAATTCAAAAGCTTTAATCAGAAAATTGCATCCAGATGGCTCATTTTGAAAGAAACAAAGAAAGAAACAGATCTTAATGGGAAAAATAAAGACTACTGACTCATAAATGTTTCTGTCAAGTCAATCTGTCACATGTATACCATGGAATGCGAAATTAAATACGATTATTCTGGTTTAAAGTACACTTAAAAACACACTCAACAAGAACAAAAAGAAATCAAGACAATAAGGAGGAAAAAAAAAAGCAGGGCAAATTCAGGCCTGCCTAGTACTGGAAAACAACTATGAAACTCTTCTTGTCTTAGGCAACACCTTGTTTGTATCTGTGTTGATTCTGCCTAATTCAGCTATCACAGGTGTGTTCAGTTCAAAGCATTTGTATGGTGAAATTTCCCAGATGGTGAGAACGTTCTGACATAAGTAGTAATGAGATACGGTGGGATGTGCCCAAAACAATGCTGTACAAGCCAGCTTTAAGCCGTTCACATCGATCCTCTGAAGAGTAAGTGAAACCCAAGTAAACAACTTTTTTTTTGAGACCAAAGAACTTATGAGTCCTGACAGACACTAAGACAATTGAGTTATTTTTTTCTGAAGTGAAAATAATCTTACAAAATGCAATATCACTGAAGAGGTCTAAGTAATTTTCAAACCGAATTCATGAATATTTTCTCATTTCGTTCTGATATCCAAAGACAATGTAAAATTATTTAAAAAGAATATAGTTTAATAAGAGGCTTTGGTAAACCTTCTAAAATGAATTTAAAAGTTTCTTATTTCCTTCTCAAATGTCCTTTTCCCTGAAATATCAGTGTATCTTACCTCTTTTTTCTCATGACATGTATGTTAAAAAAAAATAATCCCAGTAATTTTACCATGTTTTTAAGATAATTTTAAATTTAGAATCAATGCATGAAAACCTTACAAGCAATTAGTTGGAAAATCAGTTTTCTTCCTTAAATGTACCACTTACCAATTTTAACAAATGCATTTTTAATGAATCAATTGCTGAAGTTTTCACCTGATTGTGATGGCTTAAGTTAAAATACTACTAAGAACTTCTGTTTTGATGGATTTTAAAAAAATTATTCTGTACACAATCAAGTTAGAATGTCTGAGTAGCAATAATAAACCACATGAACTGAGCAGAAGCATTGAGAACTAGAACCAGATTCCTAATTCTGTCAAAGTAGCTATATGATCATCAGCAACTCACTTCATTTTTCTGTGGCTAGTTTCTTTTTCCTTAAAATGGAAACAACCACATGCTGTCTGAGTATGATTCTCCACAGTCACCAAATCACCCCATCATTAAGAGGACAGTTAAAAATCACCTATGTATTTCATTTATAAGTAAGGGTGACTGCTGGAAAAAAAGCCAAAATGTCTCCTGAGGAAGGAGATATTGCAGACATTCAAGCAGATGGTTTACATGGAGATGAAAGAGGAACATATTGTGAGATTTGGCTTGATTAGCTCTTACTTCATGGAGATTTTAATATAGAAAAGATTTCTAACTATAAAAGCAAGATACAAATGAGCAGAACTCCAGTAGTGTGTTGGTTTTACTTAGATTCTTTTCTTCCAAGAACATTTATATTCAGTGGTCAGTAGCAAATGGGAAAGAAGGGGAAACAGAAAATGGAGATTAACAAGCAAAGAAAAAGTATAGTAAAGAGCATTCCAAGTTATAAAGCTCTAAATCCAATAATGTAGGGCTGAAGATTTAAAGTCTTATAAAGACCCCTGATGATGAGGGTTACCTAAGTAATTTCTTTTCTTTTTCATTTTTTTTTCACTTTTATTTTAAAGATGTGGGGTATAATTCAGTGTTAGGTGTCCAGATGGTCATTGTACAGGTAAAGTTTGGGCCTCACTTTGGTCCCCACTTCACCTGGTTTGTGAAGTGTGCCCTTATTAGTGAAGTGTGCCCCCTAAGTAATTTCTCTACAGAGTAGTTGTTTTATTTTATTAGAATGCAGAAAAGAAGTTTTCTTGTTAAGAACCTCTATGCTAGTTCTTGTTAAGAACCTCTATGCTAGTTATTTTCAAACTGTTTAGGTTTGAAAAATCTCATTTCTTCTTCTCCCATATATATATATATATAAAACATAGATATAATAAATGTCATTAAAAATGTCACAAATTTTTTCAAATTGCTATTTCAAACAGTGATAAAATGCACCCATAGATATATGTGATAATTTTAACCTATCTGTACAAATTAACCCACTACTATAGAATTTTAGACTGTAAAAGTTAGGAAATGTTCATGACACGTGTATCATTGCAGCAAATTACTAAATGATTCAATTGAGAGTGAACATACAATCGAGTGCACAAATTATAAATTGCTTTATTACTTATTGTAATAGTTGGGCGTTTCTCATCTGACTATATTCATACCTATACAGAATGCATACACACACATACAAGCAATTGTTAAACATTGTTTCAGGTTGCCTGCTTTTATGTAACAAACTATCCTCAAAATAAAGTGGAGTAAGACAAAGATGCTGTGAATCAGGAACACCAACAAGCTAAAGACAGATGACTTGTTTATGATCCATAATGTTGGGTGCCTCAAATGTTGAAGACTCAAATAGTTAGGTACTAAAACATTTTGGAAGCTTCTTCAATCACTAATTGGGAGCCTGAGCTGTGATGACAAAGACTGTACTCAAAGAAGACGAGGGGCTATCTGTGTTCTTTTTTTATAGCCTGGGCTTCCTCACCCCATGGTAACCTCAGGATAGTTTGACTTATGTGGCAAATCAGGCAGCTGTGTGCAAGTGTTCTGGGAAAAAAAGGGGGAGTTGCACAGTATTTTATGACTTGAAATCATAATGTAAATAGTGTCGTTTCTGAGTACTCTTTTGATTGAAGCAGTCACAAGCCTGTCCATACTCAAGGAGAGATATCAAATACCCCTCTCATTAGAATGATGTTTAAACATTTACAATCATTTGTTAAAATTGCCACAAACAGTATTAATGATAGATATTGAAACAAAATTTCTTATTAGAACTGAAATATCCATTGCCCTTTATTTTATTCATTGTAGTGTAAACATCGTTAGATTTTAATTATGACTTTTTCCCTTTTAATTTTAAGCAACAGAACAACAGTGGAGTCTCTAGAAAAGAATATTGATTACTTGCCCCCACCCTTTTTAAAAATCTGAAAATAATGCTGTGAGGTTCTACCTACTAGACAGAAAAACTGTAAGAAAGCTGTTTTTTTTTTTCTGTAAATAAAGAAAAAACAAAGTCCTGGTTGAAAGCCTCAGGTGGATACCAGTATGGAAGTTCTTCAACAACAACAACAACAACAACAACAACAAACCCTAAAAATAGAGCTACCATATGATCCAGCAATCCCACTGATGTGCACATATCCCAAATAAAGGAAACTGATATGTTGATATCTGCACCCCCATGTCAATTGCAGCACTATTCACAATAACCAACATATGGAATCAACCTAAGTGCCTATCAACAGATAAGTGGATGAAGAAAAGTGGTATATCTACACACTGGAATTTTATTCATCCATAAAAACAATAAAATTCTGTCACTTGCAGCAACATGGATGAAACTAAAATGTTCTCCACTTATGTTAAGTGAAATAAACCAGACACAGAGAGACAAATATTGCATGTTTTTACTCATATGCGAGAGCTTAAGAAAAATTCATGGAGATGTAGAGTAGAAGGATGGTTACCAGAGGCTAGGAAGGATGGGGGTATGGTGGGGGATGTAAAGATGGAATGGTTAATGGGTACAAAACTACAGTTAGATAGGATTAATAAGATCTAGTATTCAGTAGCACAGTTGGGTGACTACAGTTACCAATAATTTATTGTATTTTTAAAATAAATAAAAGAGTAGAATTGAAATTTTCTTAACAAAAAATGATAAATGTTTGCGTTGACAATACCCTAGTTGCCCTGATTTGATCATTACACATTTCATGCTTGCATCAAAGTATCATATGTATCCCATAAATATGTACAACTATTATGTATCTATAGCAATTAAAAATAAAAGCAAAAATTATATGTCATATATGCTGAAAAAAAAAAAGAGGAACTCAATAGTTTGCAACTTCCAGCTTAACATTTCCTGGAAAGCCACTGGTTTCTTTAGTCCTATGAATATAGGAGAGAAAATAACCCAGAAAAGGTATCTTGTTATTTTATAACTGTGATATGCAACCGTTCATAAACAAGGATAAGGAATGGAAAAATTATGAAACCCCCAAATTTGGGGAAGCCTAGACTGGAGGATAGCTTGAGTCCAGAAGTTTGGGGAGAGCCAGAACCACACAGTGTGATGTTGTCTCTACAAATAACAATAAAAAAAAAATTAGCCAGGTGTGGTGGCACCTGTAGTACTGGCTACTAGAGAGACTAAAGCAAGATAGTTGCTTGAACATTGCAAGGTTGCTATGATGGCACAACTGCACTCCAGCCTGGGCAAGAGAATTAGACCTTGTCTCAAAAAGAGAGAGAGAGAGAGAGAGAGAGAGAGAGAGAGAGAGAGAGAGAGAGAGAGAGAGAAGAAAAAAGGAACAAAAGGGAGATAGGAGTGGGGGGAATGGAAAAGTGAAAGCTATAAATTCTTCCATTTAGCTGGAACTGCAGTTTCCCATTACAACAGAAATCAAAAGCTAACAGCAACTTGGACTTTCTCTGCCAAGGAATTTTTTAAAAATAGTGGTTTCTAAGTCTCATTGTTTCATTTGAAGTTGCTTTCTGGATGCACAGCATCTCTAATTAATGACGATGGAGTAAATAAAAATCTGCTTAAGTTTCTGCCCATAATTTTGTCACTATTATTATGTCGTCAAAATGTAGTGGAATGTCAAATACGTAATTGCGGGGAAATGGCAACTAACTCCAGCTTCCGACTGCCTGGAAATTCACAACTTCTCTGATCTTGGTTTCTTCACGTATAAAATAAGGTTAGGGTCACAGAACTTTTCTTAGAATACAACAAGAAATTGTGTGTAAAAGTACTGTCAAAACTACAATAATGAAACGTACTCTTTGACCGCTGTGAACGTTAGACCGTAGATTAAAGCTAGGACTTTCTCGGTCAAGTTGTTTTATCTGGCTTTAGGATGTGCTGCCCTCATGTGGATGGTGACTGACAGTGCAGAACAGGTATGAGGAATACTAAATGTGAGAATTTTAGTACTTTTGTGATTACAGTAAAAATAAAATTCATCTGGACTTATTTATACAAATATATAACATATAAGGTATATAATATGAAAGACATATTATAAAACAAATTGTACATGTGTGAGTATATGTACATAGATATATGCATACATACATACATAGCCATGCAAAACCAAGATGAACAAACAGAACATATAAAATTGAAAATGTTGTAGCTATTCTTCATTCACTAGTTTACTTAATATTTAGCAAGAGAGATTTTTCCAGGTTAGGGAGAGTTATATTTATACATCAAAGTAACGATATAAAAACATTCAAGGTTTAGCAGATTTAATTAGTAACATAGAGAATCCATTAGTATGTTTAAAGTTTAAGCAGTAAATTAATATAAATTACTAGTTGTTGGATACTAAAATTTCTAAAAATATTTCCATTACCAGACAATTAATATTCAAAGTTGTCTGATGTTATTTTCAAGATCATTGAAGTAAAATGTAACTAGGTTTCAAAATAAAGCTGTAAAATAATTTTGTCTTATCTATAAAATTTTACTCCCTCATTCTATAAGGATGTAAAAACAACAGTAACAATAACAGCAAAAATAAGTTATAATCCTGAGATTATTACATTTTAATATGCTTTGTGGAAATCATAAGAACACTTTTCAGCCCTTAAAATTTGTTAATTCAAAGTCATTCAATTAAGAGTCTAAATAGATTCAAATTGCAGAAAAGCTGGGTTACATGCTTTATAGAGAGATTTAGTATACATGTTCCATAATCTTCATAGTTTTATAAGAAAAAATATTATTTTATGTGTAAGAAAACTAAAGCTCTTGTGTTAATATCTTGTTCAGAATAAATATGTCTGTTTAGTAAAGTTAAAATTTGAATATCAATCAACTGACTATAATAATACTGTTCTTTCCAGTACATTGTGTTACAGCCAGAATTAAAAGAAAGATTCTCTTATTTCTCTTCATATGGAACAGTTACATAAAAAAATGGACCCATGGAAAAGTGTGTGTGTATGTGTGCGCTGGTTATAGCTTTTTTAAAAAATATTTGCGGGGTATGAAATTAAATATAACCAGAAACTTGAGAAACTCAAGTTAATCAATCTAATTGGAAGAGTTCATGAAAAGTTGGCACAGCATGCTGTCACATGACAACAGACTAATAAAACTAATAAAAGTTTTTGCCTTCTCCTCACTGGCCACGACTTGGCATGGCTCCTCCCTGTCCCTGATATCTCATTCCAGTTAAAATGGCTTTTATCCAAAAGAAGGCAATAACAAATGCTGGTAAAGTTGTGGAGAAAGAAAAATCCTATAAACTGTTAATAGAAATATAAATTAGTATAGTAAGGAAGTTCCTCAAAAAACGAATAATGGAACTACCATATGATTCAAAATGGTAGATCTACATACTCAAAATAAAGGAAATCAGAATATTGGAGAGAAATTTGCATTCTTTTTTTATGGTTTTATATTTTATTTGAAAGATGTAGGGTACAATTCAGGATTAGGTATACAAGTGGACATTGTACAGGGAAAGTTTGAGCCTCCCTTTGGTCCCCACTTTGCTTGGTTTGAGATCAGATATGCTTACTAAGGTTATCCCCCAGCAATATCCGGCTACTGCCAATCCCTTTCTTATAGTATTATGGTAAAATTTCAGGGTCCACTTATGAGTAAGAACATGTGGTACTCTGTTCTTTGTTTCTGTGAGTATTATAGATTCCAAATCCATCCAAGTTGCTGCAAAATACATATAATTCTCCCTGATGGCCGTGTAATATTCCATTGTGTATATGTACCACATTTTAAAAATCCATTCCACTTTCAATGGACAGCAACGATTGGTTTCATGTTTTTGCTATTATAAATAGTGATGCAATAAACATTTGTGTAGGTATCTTTTTGGTAGAATGATTTGAGTTCCTCTGGGTATATTCCCAGTAGGGGGATTGCTGGATCATATGAAAGGTCAATTTCTAGTTCTTTCAGAAATCACCATGCTGTTTTCTATAGAGGTTGAACTAGTTTGCATTCCCGCCAGAAGTGTAGAAACATTCCCTTTTCTCCACATCCTTGCCAGCATCTGTTATTGTTTGTTTTATTAACAATGACCATTCTTTCTGGGATTAGGTGGTATCTCAACACAGTTTTGATTTGCATTTCTCTGAGGATTAGTGAGGCTGAGCACATTTTCGTATGTCTGTTGGCTGCCTGTATGTCTTCTTTTGAGAAGTGTCTATTCATGTCTATGACCACTTTTTAACAATTTTTAAAAGCTAATCTTGATTTAGTTTCGGTGGTTCCTCTTTAAAAATAGAAGTTGGCCAGTCAGTTTAAAAAATAATACTTGGCACAATGAATAAAGGACAAAAAATGTATTAACACAGATATTTGCATTCTTATATTTTTTGTATCACTATTTACAATAGCCAAGATTTGAAATCGCCTTATATCCATCAAAAAATGGATAAGGAAAATATGGTATGAATGTATACACAATGGAATATTATTCAGCCATAAAAATCAAATCTTGTCATTTACAACAACAATCAAAATCAAATCCTGCCCTTTGCAACAGTTCCATGGATGGAACTGGAGGACATTCTGCTAAGTGAAATAAACCAAATATAGAAAGTCAAATATGGCATGTTCTCACTCATATATGGAAGCTAAAAATTAAAACAATTGAACTCATGGACATAAATAAATGAAATATGGTTACCAGAGGCTGGGAAGGATAATGGGGTAGGGGGAAAACGTGGGTATAGTTAATAGATGCAAAAAGATAGAATAAATAAGATGTGGTATTTAATTTAATTCCCATTAACAGTTAATTTAATTATATTTAATACATATAGTTTGCTGTATATTTTTATTTTTATTTATTTTTTGAATTGGAGTCTCACTCAGTCACCCAGACTGGAGTGCAGTGGCCGCTCCCGGCCACCGCAGCCTCGACCTGCTGGGCTCCGGTGATCCTTCCGCCTCAGCCTTCCAAGTAGCTGGAACTACAGGTGCGCGCAATCACGCCCGGCTAATTTTTCACTTATTGTAGAGATGAGGTCTCACCAAGTTGCCCAGGCGGGTCTCGAACCCGCGGGCTCAGGCAATCCACTCACCTCAGCCTCCCAAAAGCGCAGGATTACAGGCTGAGCCACCGAGCCCGGCTTGTATATATTTTTAAATAACATAAAAGGGGAATTGGGATGTTCCTAGCATAAAGAAGTGATAATGCTTGAAGTGATGAATGCTCCAATTGTCTGGTGTTATTATTACATTGTAAGCCTGTATCAAATCACATGTGCCACATATATATATGCACCTTCTATGTACCCATAAAAATTAAAACAATCAAATAGTATTTAATAGATTTTTAGTGAAAAATGTAGAGATAAAAGGAATTAATTATCACACATGTTGTCTTCCAAGTGTGAAGGTCAAAGATACATTACTGATGCATGTAGAGGCAGAAAGTTTTTACTTGAGGGCTCGGGTTGAAATATTTACTTGAAGACTTAGTCTCTTTAGCTGATAAGTAAATTATATTTGCAATTCAAAAGTGGGGAAATCGTTCTATAAAAGATGCATTAATTCTCTTCTATCTAGATTGAACCTGTACTTCATTAATTGATAAATATTTGTAATCAGGGTTTGCGATTTTAGCTGATTTGAACTTGAAGGGCTGTATTTTCTTCTTTTCCTCCTTTTCAAGGTCATCACACAAAGTGCATCTCTTAGGGACTATATATGCCCTATCTACAAGTTGTATTATAATAAATGTATTCCCATATTTGTCTATCAATTAAAACATATGAATGATGACATTCTATACCACTACTTAGTTATTACCAAACATGACATATATGGGACATGAATCCAAAAGATATACTAAATTATTTTTCTTGAACTTCTGGTTCAAGCAATTCTATCTCAGACTCTCAAAGTACTGGGATTACAGGTGTGAGCCACCGGACCTGACCCTAAATTACTTTTCTACTTCAAAATTATTGCAAAAAAATGGTAATCTTTTCCCCAAAAAGGTGTATAATGGTTTGCAGTTTTAGAAACGTATTTAGTGATCTAAATTGCTACCTTTATAATAAATGGCAATTATCAGTCAAACCATACACTTCCAGCATTATGAGCTTCAGCAAAATAATAAAAAATAAGAGCCCCTTTAAAAATTTTCTTTTTATAATTAGTAATAAAATAATTTTATGATGCATGAGTTTGAGGGGTATTAATTTCTCATACTTCTTAATCATAACTGTGAGATTACTAATTATTATTTTAGATACAATTGGGCATACTTGCTTGCTGGGGTGTGGGGGCAGAGACAATGGTAACAAGGGCAAAATTCAATGCAAATAGTTGCCAGAGAGGCAATATGTGTACACCTTTAACAAAAGGTTGATCTGTCTCCATGCAATGCATGGAGAATGCTAAGTGAAAACAAATTGATATAATCTTTTCTTTACTTAAGATCCAATTACTCTTACTTAATGATCATATTACTCTCACTTAGCTAGGATTTAAAAAGGATTTAAGGATTTAAGTTCAATTTCTTCCTAATGTCAAATGAGTGCTATTAAAGTTCCTGCAGAAACCTTCAGGTAAGAAACTTGAAAACTTCATGATAAACAATATATAAAGCAATTAGGAACTTTACCATATGTATGAATGTGTATAATTTCGTTTTGGGTAGGGATAAACTTTTGCTCCTGATAAAAACCTGGAATTTCATCTGGTTCCTCAAAACATCGTGTGTGTGTCTTGTAGTAGCATGGAAAAAGTTTTGTTTAAAGATTCTGGGATTGCAAGTTGCTTGCCTTTTCTGAAAAAAGGATGTACCAAACCTAACCATCTTTAAGACCTTCATCCATGGAAACCACTATTCAGGAGGATGCAGTGGGCTGGAGGGCATGGGTGAGAATAGGAGCGGGAAGCCGGGGCCGACTTCTGGTCACTACCTCCTAATACCTTTCACTTCAAGTAGAAATGTACGCAAGCCCTATTTATAAACAGATATTCTTCCTGCCTCTGCAGGAAACCCTACAGAACATCACCTGGCATTGCCACTTACACTCAGGTTGGAGCCTCAGGTGACTGCGCCTGTGCTAGTAGTGCATGGTTTTTTTGGCTCCTGGTCAGGCACCTATGCTTTCTGTCATTGTTGCCTGAAGAAGACTGGAGTTGCTCTGAGAGCTGTTTGGTTTTGGAGGAATACGTTTGACTTCTATTTATATTATTTTGGATCACCATTCTCCCTGTCCTTTCTTGCCTCCCTACCTCCCAAACATATATAATAACTATACAGAGACTGCCACAAACTTGTTCATAGTTTTTGGATCAAAGAGCATGAGGAGATGGGAAATCATTAAAAAGCAAGACTCCTACTCTCCTTTGCTTTGTAAATTCAAGAGGCGGCGGGGGTGGGGGGGAGTGGTGTTAAAATGTTGACAAACTTTAAGCACCCTCGGAACTTTTGCCAATGAGGAGGAAAATTTTAAAAATTAAATAATTAAACGATATATACTATATATTTGAACTTATTTTCTATTTTCTTCTGAAGTAAACACAAATCATTACAAGGTTGTTGGTTAACTTTTGGTTTGTGTCATTGTTTCACATTGAAAGTGTTTTTTTAGTTCTCTTTTAAAATAATTTGAGAGGTTTTTTCTTCCCAGATTTTATACTTAAAAATAATTTTGTGGTTATTGAGGGAACTGTATGATAGAGCAGTAAATTGTGAGTACTAAGTGTGCACTCATTGACCTCTACAAAGGTTCACCTCATATTTCTAGTTCCCACTAGTGTAAAGTTAATTTGTTTCTTCATTAGATGGAACATAACAAATAAGAATATTTATATTGATATATAGTGAAAACAGGGATGATTTTCACAAGCGATTGTTATAATCTTTAAGTAACTTGTGTATAAAAGTATGCAAGATACATCCTTTAGCAAGCATTTTATATTCTTTATATTGTGTAATGAGTTTTAAAGTATTTATCTATTTTTAAATGTATATACTTTAAATATATAAAATAAATCTGTAAAAATCATTTATTCATTAAAAATTTTTAAAAAAGTTTCTCTGTAGAATATAATCAGCTTTGGTAAGGTAAATACCATGCTGGCTCTCTTTGTGTGCAATTAAGCAGAATTCATCTTTTATCATATTGCTATGATAAAAATATTTGAGTATGCTAGCTTCTTTTCAAATATGTTAGCTTTTTCTCTGAACTCATCAGATTTCACAAATACATTCACCATATTTTTAGCTATAGTATCTTTAAAGTTTTTCTGTCAAAGGTGGATTAGCTTTTCAGTGACTTTAAGATTCGCATATTAAAATCACAAGTTCAGACCTTCATTTTTTTAAAACCTCTTTTTTTAACAGTCTCTTTAAATCTTTGCCAATATAAATTCTTCATTTAGTTTTTTATTAAATTCAAAACACACAAAGCCATGAAAAATTTAACCTCAATAGTTTTAGAAATTTTTTTACAGTGGTCATATTTTTTAGTTGTTTTTTTCTTTTCTTTTTCTTTTCATTTTTTTTTTTTTTTGAGTCAGAATCTCACTCTGTAGCCCAGACTGGAGTGTAGGGACATGATCATGACTACCACAGCCTCAACCTGATGGGCTTAAGAGATCATTCCACCTCAGTCTCCTGAGTAGTTGGAACAACGGATAGGCACCACCATCACTGGCTAATTTTTTGACTTATTGTAGAGACAGGTCTCACCAAGTTTCCCAGGCTGGTCTTGAACCCCTAGGCTCAGGCAATCCTCTTGCCTCCACCTCCCAAAGTGCTGAGAGGCACCACACCCAGCTATATTTTTTAGATTTTTTTAAAAATTAAAACTTGTTTGTGGCATGATACTGGTCATCTTTGTGTACACTCATCACATATGCCCAGGAAATTCTGTACTTCAGGATGAGCTATCAAATATAACATCTCTCACAAAGAGTTTTCCACCCTTCATCCTTCTTCCACTCCTCCTAAAAGGCTGGAAGAAATCTCTACAAAACTCTGAAAACACCTTACCTGTGTCATTTCATCTGAAAGCACTTATCAGTTTCTCTAGGCAGAAGAAGGAGAAGGGATTACATGAGAAAGATAACATATTTTAAAAATTCTTTTACTCCAGGCAATATGCTTGTTGCATAATAAATATAATTCTATTTGTTTAAATATTTTTTTCTTATACATTGTATATATTATTACATAATTATTTATGGAATTTATTATATAGTTGTTTATTTTTATATATTAACAAATATTATTTTTATTGTATTACAAAAGTCTCATAGGTTGTATTTAATTTCCATTTTGCCAATGAGAAAATTGTGTTTAATAAACATTAAGCAACATGATGTTAAGTTAGAATTCTTTGGCCTAATTGATTCTAAAATCTAAATTATTTTTATAATATTCTTCTAATTGCAATATGCTACTTTAAGTTTTGTTAAAGTTATGTACATACTTTTCTTATTTTCCACTATGCTTTGCATAGTATATACCCAATAAACACATACAAACTGAACAAAAGACTATAGTTTAATTGTCTAAAACTGTAATTGGTTCCTTTCTAGTAAATACAATTATAATAGTGAATGATGACCAGTTCTTCATCCTAATGGATCATGACAATGATTTGAATGTCTCCTGTCAAGTAACTATGGACCAGGCTGACACCAGCAAACAGACATTTTGTACACACATAAAATCTGCAAAGAGCTTTGAAACGAAATTCATTCACAGCAATTGTATGCCCACTCTGCTTTTGAACAGTACTTTGTAAAAGTAACTTTTAATTAAAAAAATAATGTTTTACAGCAGATCATCTTTGGTGATATATGAGCTCAGATTAGACAATTTGAAGATATTTCTAAAAATATAGAAAGTCTAATTTCAGGAGATTTATTAACACAAAAAATACTCTCTGCTTAGTCACAGACACATGCATACAAATGTACAATTTTTATAGAGATCATTTCACCTCGATTACTTAATACAATTTTATCCATGTGTGTTACAATTTTATGCTATGTTAGCATGTTTTGGGCAGTCCATGGTTCCTATAGACCTCTTACAGCTCATGATAGAACATGATATACTCTGATGGGGCTATCTATCCTATGGGTTAATACAGTAGGCTCTGGAAACCAGAGGTCCTTAAGACTGCAACCACCAGTTTCTTTCTTATTTAGCTGTATAAACTTGGCAAGTTACTTTAAGTCTTCAGGTTGTGGTTCTTTGATGTGAAAATAATTATGGCACCTACCTAATTAGATCTTTTAAAAACGACAAACACCCCCGCCCCTCCTCTTTCTCTCTTTCTTTAATTTAATTTCCAAATAAACTGTATTTTCTAATCTTAAAAAAATTACAAATAAATGAAATTGATATATGTAAAACAATGTTTCTTTCTTTCTTTCTTTCTTTCTTTCTTTCTTTCTTTCTTTCTTCTTTCTTTCTTTCTTCCTTTTTTGGAATTTAACTTTTTATTTCCTAGTGTCTCATTTCAATAGATGCAGTTACCCACTCTCTACAGTTTAGAGAGTTAAACTATATCTTGAAAATAGTATCTCCTCCCATGGACACACACACTTTAGATTTACGAAAAAAATATACTGCTTCTTTTAATTTTCCTTTAAGAAGAGCCCTGAAATGAAAAAAAAGCAAGTATAATTAGGAGTGGAAAAAATGACTCACATATACTCATTAACACTTTGCACAATTTCTGACATTTAGCAAGGGCTCAATAAATGCTAGTAATGATTAAAGACTGAGTCTAGATATAAAGCAGTTGTTATTTGAAAGCAGGCTAGCTAGCTTTTGAATAGCACTCCTGGTGGAAGTATGCTTTATTTATTCTCTTTAAATAGTCCCTATTCACTAGAAACACTACCACAGCTCTTGCAAATATTACTTGTACATATTTATTCATTTACTTATAATATATTCTCAGTGATAAAATATTTTTCTAAAAATATGATTAAAGTAATAATAAATATTGTACTTACTATATGTGTTTATACTTCAGATTTTAATAAGTATTCTTTGAAATAATTTTTATCTATTCATAACTATTATAATTTTGTTTAATTGTTACTCAGTTGAATTATATGAATGTGTTAAATATTGAAGGTATCCTTACTTTTCTGAGTGTCGTCCTCTCTGAGGTTTTAGAACCTAGTCTTGAATGTAAAGTTAAGATATACAGTGGCTTCATGCAATTTAATGCTAAAAATTTAATAATTATCAGATAATAAAAAGGTTGAAAGATCAAGTTCAATAAAAGGATCAGAGAACAAGAAGTATAACCGAAGCTAAAGTAACAGGTTGAGCGGTAAGACGTATTACCCCTAAAACTGTAATTACCATAAAATATGGAGCTACTTTGACTAATGTCATTTGGTGGAGCAAAAGCTCTTAAGGAAATCAATGGTTTGCATTAAAACTGAGAAATATTTTTGTCTTTCCTTTTGTGCTTAAGGGCAGAGAAATCCGCTTCATCTCATCAGATCTTCTGCCTCAAGCCACATGATGTTGAACAACATTCTGCCGTTGTCCCTACAGATAAGTCTCTTAGGAACCATTTTTGGTGAGAATGTTCTGATTTGGCCAATGGAAGGTAGTCACTGGCTAAATGTTAAGATAATTATAGATGAGCTGATTAAAAAAGAGCATAATGTGACCGTCCTTGTTGCCTCTGGTGCATTATTCATCACACCAACAGCTAATCCATCTCTGATAGTTGAAGTATATACAGTCCCCTTTGGCAAAGAAAGAGTTGAAGGAGTAATCAAAGACTTTGTTTTGACATGGCTGGAAAATAGACCATCTCCTTCAACCATTTGGAGGTTCTATCATGAGATAGCCAAAGTCATCAAGGAATTCCACAAGGTATCCATGGAGATCTGCGATGGTGTTCTTAAAAACCAAAAGCTGGTGGAAAAGCTGAAGAAAAGCAACTTTTCGGTCTTGTTATCAGATCCAGTATTTCCCTGTGGTGATATAATAGCTTTAAAACTGGGAATTCCATTTATGTACACTTTGAGGTTTTCTCCAGCCTCAACAGTGGAAAAGCACTGTGGGAAGGTCCCATACCCTCCTTCCTATGTCCCTGCTGTTTTATCAGAACTCACCGACCAGATGTCTTTTGCTGACAGAATAAGAAATTTTATCTCCTACCACCTACAAGACTACATGTTTGAAACTCTTTGGAACTCATGGGATTCCTACTATAGTAAAGCTTTAGGTATGTAACAATTTTTGTTGTTTTATTTGAATTTGAACAAACAGAACTTCGAATTACTTCTTCTTTAATTGCCTATGTCTACTATTTGTAAACTCTGTATAGTAGGAATGTATAGTACTCTGTACTATATATTACTATCACTTGATAGCAAAAAGGAAGATAAAAGACATTGCACTTCAGAACTACAGTGTGTTGTTTTCTAATTTTAGGGACTTGATACTAAGTTCTTTTTTGGATAAAATATAGTGACAAATATCTTAGTTTAAAAATAGGTCTGGATTTCATGTAGATATTACATTGAAAATAGAAATTGCTTAGAAAATACAGTGGTGTATGAAGAAATCTGAATAAGATTAAAGTTTCTACAAACCTACTGTTATATAGACATTTGTGTGCGTATGTTTAAGAACATACATATGTGAGAATAATCTCAAATCATAGCCTAATAAATAAAGGCTTATCACCTAATAAATATAGTCTTTGTCACTTTAATTTTAAGGTGTAAATTTAAGAAAAAACATTCATCAGAATAATTTACCTGTGTTAAGCTTATTTGATTTGCTTAAATGTGATATAGTGCTTACATGATGGATGGAAATAGAATTAATGTTTATTAGCATCAAAAGTCTGATTGTTTTAGATACATTTGGACATACGTGGTTGCTGGGGTGTTGCTTGATACTGATTATGTTGATATGTTTATACACTTGTTAGTCTAAACATCAAACAGGACTTGATGTCCATTTTTAACATTTTTGAATTTTATTGTTTATTCTTCATCAATTTTAGATGTTCTACTCTTTAGTAGGCACTCTCGTAGAAGGGAGGTTACCATAATAACTAAAGCAAAGTCTCTGGGTTCAAAAATTTCACAGATGAGCAGACAAATCAGACATGAAAAGGGATATTTACAATGTGAATTATGTGGATAATTAAAATATGTACAAAAATACAAAGACAGTGTAGAGGAGCTAGGCATGATGTGACAGGGAGAGAGTGGTAATCTGAAGTACTTCATAGATAAGGTGATGCATAAGGACAATTTTAAACACTGAATATGAGTTTTACTGCAAAGTAAATATGGGGGAAGGAGATAGTGTACCCCACGGCTGAAGACTTGAAATAGCACAGATGTGCTGGGTATTACTGATAATTTATTATTTATGAAGGTCAATGTGTAAGGTCAAGAAGCATGGGAAAAAATTCTGGTGATGTCAGGATTGTTAAAAATAAATAATTATTTCAGTGAATATTTTCAAAGTCTCGTATGTCACACTAGGAAATTCAGTTTTATTAAATAAGCAACTGGGAATTGTTTAAAGAGTTGTGTTATGTACAACTAGAGTGGCATTTTATATAAAACATCTAGACATAAATATTATATATTCAATACCATGGAGAGAGGCTAAGGTATTAGCCCAGGAAAGATGCTGTAAGGGTGTGTCCTGAAGCAGTGGCTGATGAAGGAAAATAATACAGCATGAGACTAGGTAGTCACACAAATAGGAAAGCAGCCTTTTGATATACAATTTCCACATACCAATGTGTGACCATAGAAAAGTAATTCAGTTTCCTTTCACCTGCACTTCATTGTCTCATCTCTTTAGGGCCTCTGAAAGGACTAACTTTGTTTATGCATGAAAAGATTTTAGAATAGTGTCCGGGAGATAATTAACCATTCAATTAGTGCTAACTTTTTATCAGATGAAATTAATGGGAGCTGATGGTTGATTAATGAGGACTGTTAAGAGGGATGAGGAATACACTAAAATGGCTTTGAAGTCTGAGATTTCTAGCTTCAGTAAGCGATAAATGCAAAATCAACTAAGATAATAAACATGGGAGAGGAAAAATCTGGGAGTGGAAATAATGCATTCAATTTTAGACATGTTGTATATGTGGTACTTCTGGGCCGATCTAGTGAAATCTAGTAAAGCAACTCTATATACAGGATGAGGTCTCAGAGGAAATACCATAGATCAGAGACTTAAGGTCATTTACATGAGGATGATACATATATAATTTCATCTCTTTGATGGTAACTTCATTTCCATGACTGCTGCATTTTTATTACATGCAAGTAGCTTGCTATTGTTCTACTTTCATACATATATTATTGGAATTGTCAACAATCAAAAGATTTAAACTAAAGCAATGTACTCACATGTGGCAAAGATGACTGTCTTCCCAGGCAGCTAAAATTATTTCATAATACATAACAGCTGATACTTTGTACATAGTCATAAATATTATATATTCAATATTTTATTTTGCTTTTATGCTAAATCTTACAAATGCAGACCCAGATCCAATGATAATCAGATGGAGATCGACTTTTTCTCACTTTTGATAAGTTGTACTTCCCTGATTGTTATTTTTTTATTGATGTATGACAGTTTTACATATTATGAGAATAAATGTGATATTTTGATACATTCATATAATGTATAAAGATCAAATGAGAGTAGTTGAGATCTATCACCTTAAGTAGTTATTTTGTCTGATGCTAGGAGCATTCATATTATTCTCTTTCAGCTACTTTGAAATGTGCAATAAGTTATTGTTGACTATAGTCTACTAGTCTATCAAACAGGAGGTCTTATTTCTTCTAACTGTACATTTGTACCCATTAATCACCTCTCATCATACTCCCCACTCTTCTCAGTTGTTATTAAGTTTTGAGGTTTTAACTTCTCAACATTATCATCAACAAATTAATTTTTGTACCTTCACTTGTTTTAACAAAATAATAAAGCCAAGATTCAAAGACTATTTAAAGACTTGAACATTGCTATACACATACTGCATAGATTGTAATGTTACTTGTTAAGTTAAACTTGTAAAGTTTAGACATGCTTACTAGCTAATGAATTAAAATCCTAAATTTTATTAAAAATAATTTAAAGATGACAAAGTGTAATGTGCAAAAGAGTGAGTTATATGAATGCTGGCAAGAATAAATTTCCTGTGTAGGGATAGCTATTAACATACTGGCTTCTTTTCCATAAACTCTGTTTAAAATAATTGCAAAGGTGATTTGTGTCAATCAAAATAAATATTCACAAGTTAGTGTGTGGACTAAGGTGTGAGGTACTAAACATAGATGAGTATGACCTAAAGTTGATGAGCCAATTATAGCTAACCTTGATAGCAAAAGTCACAATCTCCTCTGGAAGTGCTAACTAGTTGACCCCAAATTCAGAAAAAGATGTTTATCTTTTGGAATGTGAAAGAATGTCTAGTTCTGTCATTTGGAGAAAACAAGCACAGCTACAAGTATAGATAACCAGTGGATGTCCTATGAAGATAGATGAGGATGGGCAACATCATAGGGCTAAAAGTGGATCTTAATAAAAATGAAGGGAATGGACAGAAAACCCAGAAAATCTGTGAAGCAATGAAGCTGTCAAGATTGCAAAAACTTCTTCATGCTTTCATGCATGTGGCAAGTTAACAGTGACATCTGAATATGTGCAGCATCTCAGTTTATATAAGAACCAAACTTCCACGGGCAGTTCTTTGGTCACAATATATGTTAATGTTCTTATCCTATCACTTCTGTTTTTATCAACTACTCATTGTCAATTTTGAAATTCAATTCTCATGATTATGATGCTCCTTATTTGTATTTGTGAAGTTATCTGCAAGTTTATCTTCCCCAGGCTGGCAGTGTCAGAATCACATGTTCCATTGTATTTTGCTGTAAGTTAATGCTTTTATTAAAGGCACATTGTTCTCCCAGTGTTAAGACGAGACTAATCTTTCTTAACAATTTGTTTATGGGCATGTGGTGAAGATTTCTAAAATATTCTCACCCTCTGATCTCAATATATCATGTTTCTAATCAAATTACACTCTTCCGACTTAGAATAACTATTTAAGTTTGTTTTTACTAAAACACAATATTTTATCAGTGTCAGGGACATCAACATGAACGGGGATATTCAAAAGACAAGGTAAGAAATAAAAGTATGACATGATAGAATATCTCAATTTTATGTAGATGTAGAATAATACATGTAAATGATAAATGGAACTGAGTTTTTAAAATTTGTTATTTAAATTGATCTACTTTGGTGCAAAATAATCAGTCGTTGCAAGAAATCCATATCCACTCACATCTCAAATTGTCACACTGAGTAAATAAGTAGAACAACTACCTAAGATTACTTTCCTACAATGCAATGCAATTAAACACTCAAGATGAATTTTTAATCTCCGTTAATTGCTAGGAATTGGATATTACAATCTCTGAATTACCTGTCTTTCAGGTCATGGGTATTTAGCTCAAACTCATAGATAATCATAACAGTAATATGTATTAATCTTTTTCTATGCACCAGACACTGTTATATGTGTTGTATATAAATATCTCTTAATCTTTGCAAAGAACTTGATGCATTTTAATGCAGGGAAATAAACTATAGTCACAGATGAAAATAGAGTCTTGGAAACCTCAAACATGTTAAATTTATACAGCTACTAGTCTGAGAAAAGTAGCAAACTAGTCTTTCTCACACCAAAGTTTCATATTTCCTAGTTCTAATACATTTTTTATCTTCTTTTTAAATTTCAGATGGAAACCTATTAATTATTCAGAATATTTTAGGTTAAAAACTTTTTGAATGCTTTTCTTTTTTCAATGTATTTAGCTTTTGAAACCCATTTCTTGCCTATTTTTGATTTGCTGAATAGAATTTAATTAGGCCATGTTAATTACTAGGTGACTTATTATTCCTTAAGGTATAGGTCTCCATGTCACTCTGTTGTCTGGGGTGGATTGTCTGCAATGTTTTTCTGTCTCTAAGAGAGCTTTATAAGTAACTTTCAACTAAAATTAAGAAAAGGCATTTGCAGAATTCAAATATGCTTGCTTAAAATTGAATCAGGTAAATTTTTTTTTCATTATAATTTAAAAACCACAAAATTTTGGACTTATTTTAGGAGACACCAAAGTAACATTTATATGACAGCAAAAAATAGTTATAGTCCATAAACATCATATTGTTAACAACAGGGTTTTAGTCTTACTATAAAACAAGCGTATTTTTGGGAATAACATTTATATTTTACATTCATATGTAATATATAAAAATCTATAATGCTATTATATATGAATAGCTAGATGAATAATCTTTAAGAAGTAATGCCATCTATAATAGTAGACTTTGTCAAAAATATATTAAATTAAATAGTAAAATCATTAGATGTTCAAAAATAATTATTATAACATCCAGTCTTTGCATGAACTAGCTGCTCACTGAGCATGTAAAATAAAGTCTAGAAATGAAACACGTTTAAGTGTATATAGATACGTAGTGTATGTTATCAGTAGTAATTATAAAGGAGAAAAAAAATGTTTGGATCCTTTTCCTAAAGTTAATACATTTCTACTTTAAGCTTCCTTTTCTTTATTTTTTTCTCTTTTAAATTAATCTTTTCTTTGATTTCCTCCTTCCTTCCTTTCTGTCTTCATCTTTTTTAAACATTTAAGTTAATCTTGATTGGTTAGATCTTTCAAAAACCCTCTGGTAGCATTGCCTTTTCTACAATGACCCATAAACTGCAATGACCCATAAACTTATAAACATTGGAAATGTAATTGGCTAAGAGACATTAAAAATTTCTAGAAATAACAGTCACTGTCTTTTTTGCTTCCACTTGTGAAAGCAAGGAAGGAAGGAGAGAAAGATGGTTAAATCAATGACATCTTATCATTTTAAAAGTAAGATCCTCTCCCTACACAATCAGATATAGCTGTCATTTATTGAACATAGATATGCTTCTAAATAATTTACATGCATTATGTGCATTATTTAACTCAGTTCTTACAACTGTAGGAAATAGGTGACATTTTTCTTACCATTTCGTAAATGAGAATGCTGAGTAACTTGCCTGAGGTTACAGTTTAGAAAGTGGTGAATCATTTTATATCAGACCTTGGGTTAAAAAGAAAGTGCTAGAAGATATTTAGTTTCTATATAGCAAACCAAAAAAAAAAAAAGGAAAGAAAGTAACAGCTAAATTTAAGCTTTCAAAGAATTAAGTAAATGCCAGTCCAGAAACTCAAATAAGGCTGGGTGTGGTGGCTCACACCTATAACCTCAACACTTTGGGAGGTCAAGGCAGGAGGCTCTCTTAAGCTTAGGAGTTTGAGACCAGTCTGGGCAACATGGGAAGACCCAATCTCTACAAAAAAGTCAAAAAATATTTGGGTGTGTTGGTATGTGCCTATAATTTCAGCTACTCAGGAGGCTGAGGCAGAAGGACTGCCTGAGCCCAGAAGGTTGAGGCTGCAGTGAGCTGTGATTATGTGACTATACTCCAGCCCAGGTGACAGAGTGACACTCCAACTAGAAAGAAAGAAAGAAAGAAAGAAAGAAAGAAAGAAAGAAAGAAAGAAAGAAAGAAAGAGAGAGAGAGAGAAAGAAAGAAAGAGAGAGAGAAAGAAAGAAAAACAAGTTCAAATAAAACTGAACACTAACGTGTGGCTAAAATTTTTAGGTTACTAAAGAGTCAATCACTCATGCTCCTGAGATAGTGTGCAGACCAGTTTCCAGGCTTTTGTGAATTTGTAGAGACAAGAAGCAGCAGAGTTAAATCCTACTCAGGAAGAGGAGAACTTCAGGCAAGGGCAAATCTCAGGGGAAAGCTCATAAGGAAGAACATCTATACAAAAATGTTGTTTTTAAGGACTATCAACTCAAACTTATAACAATACATACATTTAATTGTTCTTCACTAAATTATTGTTCTGCCTATATTACTTAAGAGTGGTAAACTGACTTTTTAAAATCTATTTTATCCTCGAATTCCAAGTAATTTAGGGGTACTTACGTATATTTGAGACTTGAGAATATATGAATATTTTGATAATCTTTTAAGTGCTATCATTGCTATTATTCATCAGCAATCCCTAATTATTATACTTTACTTATGTGTAACTCAATAATTGAATAAATCTAATATAGATAGACTTTGGCTCATGTCTTATATAATATTGTGCTTTATTTTTTTATTGGAAGGTCATGACAGCAACAGATTTCTTTATAAAGATATTATTTAAATTTTTTAAACTTGGTTTACTTAATGGACATCAAAATTAGGGCATTCATATTTTTCTCTGGCTGTTTTGTGTCAAAATCTAGTCAATCTTAAAGTACTTCCGCTATATCCAAATTGGGCATTACT
Organism: Cephalopachus bancanus; assembly: GCA_027257055.1. Classification (NCBI taxonomy): domain Eukaryota; kingdom Metazoa; phylum Chordata; class Mammalia; order Primates; family Tarsiidae; genus Cephalopachus; species Cephalopachus bancanus. The sequence continues at coordinate 425,081 of JAPVLO010000030.1, read as the reverse complement.
CTTGAAAGGAAACAAATATAATAATCCTAAAAGCATCACTTCTCTCTTCCCTTTCTCCTTCTCCTTCTCTGTCTTTGTTGTTCTTTTGTTACTCAAGGACCTGTAATCACACAATTCAAGGATAACTGGGTACAAAGAAAAAACTTATTTAATTTCTATTCTTAATTTTTTATCTATATTTTAATCTCAATAGAATCTATATAAAACAGTAACCTATAGCTGAATGTATGCATCACATTACATATTATTTTATTGATAAAAAGCCTACCTAAATATGCTTTAAAGTTGTTTTTTTTTCATCTTAAAAGATTCACAATAAGATGGTTTCCATAGTGAATATCACCATGGCTAATAAGTTCTTCTCTTTTAATGACAGCCTATAATAATTATAAAATAGCATTGTTAAATAATTGCTATTGTTATGTTTGGTATTCACCAAGAATTGCAACCGATATCACTATGTCTATGTCTAGCTAGTCATTTTGAAGCTGACTCACTGATTTACTGATCAATCTATAGGTATATTTATTTAACTGTTACAATTGTTATACCCTTGCTCTGAACCAAGCAGTTTGCAAAGTGGCTTTACAGCTATTATTGTTAGCCTATGAAGTAATATAACAAATTAATGTCATTATCTCTTATGTACCTTTGAGAAATTGAGGATGAGAGGATCTAGGTAATTCTCCAAGGTCACAAATCTTATAATGGCACAGTTTTTGCATCTGGGGCTATTGAATTTCAGTGTCCACCTAACAACCTACTATATAGTTCTGAATAAAAGAGCCAGTATTTCCTCAGGTTGCCAGACCCTATCTTCTTGATTTGTGTATGAAGGCGTCATGTGGAAGAAATTAAACAATTTCTTGTAACAAGAGGGTAGAAGACAATGACCAATTTGTTTTATCAGAGCAAAAAAATCATTTATCAAATATAGCATTTACTCTATAACTCAATTATAAAACAACTTGAAATATTTGAGCACACCCCTTCTGAGTGAAGGTTGTTTTTAAATTTTTCTTCCTAAATATTAGCCATGAGAAAGTGATAATTCTGATTTTATTAGTTTCATATGCTTTTGCATGCTATACCAAAGACATATTTTATAATGAATAGTTATTATCACAGAATATACAAATACTAGGCTATAAACCTCCCTGCTTCTTTAAAAACAAAAATAGGAGCAGATTTTGTCATTGGAAGAATCATATTAATGCATATAATAATTTGAATTGTATTGTTTTCCTTTTAATCTGTAGATTGATGACCTATAACTGAATGTGACCATCACATTCACTATTATTTTATTTGGAAAAAAACTACCTAACTATGCTTTGAAGTCATTTTTTATCTTAAAGGATGTATAGTAGAATGGTTTCCATAGCGAATACCACCATGCCAAAGAAGTTTTTTCAGATGCTGGTTTTTAATTTGACTCTGACTGAAATTGTTCTAAGTGGAAATGTGCTGATTTGGCCTACAGATGGTAGCCATTGGTTAAATATTAAGATGATTCTAGAAGAGTTGGCTCGAAGAAATCACAATGTGACAGTACTGGCTTCATCGGCAACTCTATTCATCAATTCCAATCCTAATTCTCCTGTGAATTTTGAAGTGATACCTGTTTCCTACAAGAAGAGCAATATAGATTCCTTAATTGAACATATGATAATGCTTTGGATTGACCACAGACCAACTCCTCTCACACTATGGGCTTTCTACAAAGAACTAGGAAAACTCTTAGACACTTTCTTTAAAATTAATATACAAATCTGTGATGGTGTGTTAAACAACCCCACGTTAATGGCAAGACTTCAAAAAGGTGGTTTTGATGTGTTGGTAGCAGACCCAGTAACAATCTGTGGTGACCTAGTTGCTCTTAAATTAGGAATTCCATTTATGTATACTTTGAGGTTCTCTCCAGCCTCAACAGTGGAGAGACACTGTGGGAAGATCCCAACACCAGTCTCTTACATACCTGCAGCCTTGTCAGAGCTCACTGACCAGATGACCTTTGGGGAAAGGGTTAAAAATATCGTATCTTATCCTCTGCAAGACTATATATTTCAATCCTACTGGGGAGAATGGAATTCATACTACAGCAAAATTTTAGGTAAGTCTTTACAATTTTCTAGTATGACTTCAGATACTCTTAAAATTCCTTTTGTTCCTACAGGAAAAGGTTTCCAATCCACTACGTATGCCACGTTAAGTAAATGGACGACTTATATTTTTGTGCAATTCTGTGATCATCCTCTGGATAAATCCTAAAACAATGAAATTGTGGTATGAACGTGTATGCTATTGTCTCTTAATGCAAATAATCTCGTGACTAGGCAATAGCCTTTCAATATGTAAATCAATCTTCAAATACAAATGAAAATATTTTTATCAGGATAAATTATGACACCACCAAAAAATACCCTGGCGAATATTTTGAGGATATACTTTTTTACTGTCCCTTTTTGTTTTGCATGTCTTTCTTTGTCTGAAGAAAGCTTTAAAAAGCATAGAATTGGGCATCAGAAAACCTGAGTTCATACCTCTAATCTACCTCTCCACATCTCTCTATTCGTAGCCTTCTCTGCAAGCCTGGGCCAGCACTGTCTCTCAATTTAATTTATTTGCATCCTTTGGAAAGCCTCGCAATTCCTTGCCTCAAAGATTTCTTATGAGGTTCAAATAAAATAACTTTAATTGTCAAGGCCAGTTCTGATTGGATGTTTATATCACTTCTGTTTCTGACTCTCATGAACTTTCCGTCATATGTATATAGGCAAGACTTAAATGGTGGTACTTCAGAGGACCAAGGTAAGATTTGAAGACTGGGGCTATATACAAACCAAGGCTGTATCTGAGGGTAGAGACTTCAGTGAGATCAATGCAGGGTCTTGAGGGTTGGGAGGGTCTTGAGAGTCCAAGGCATGATCATACAATTGCGACTTCAGAGATACCAAGGTAGGATCTGAGGTTTGGAACTTCAGAGAGTCCAATGCAGGATCTGAGGGTGGGTACTTCAGAGATACAAAGGCAGGACTCAAGGGTTGGGAATTTGTAGAAACCAAGGCAGAATCCAAGGGTAGGCGGTTCAGAGAGACCTAGGCAATATATATATATTTAAGTTTCTTTTCTCTTGAGTGGATTTTTCCCTCCAGATCTGTCAGTAGTACTCAGGAGCAGTAATTAATAGCAGTAATTAACAGTTGATGCTACCCCTGATACTTTCTTACAGAGGTAATGTGGAAAATATTGTTCTTTTACCTACTTTTTGTCTTGCCTTCCTCTATCCCTTTCTGTCTTTCTCCCTTTTTTTTTCTTTCCTTTCTTCTTTTTATTCTTGATATATTTGTGTAAAAAATTATTTTAACCAACCCAGTGCCTACCACTTTTCCAGGTAGTAGGACTACAACAATAAGCAACGTCAATCAAAATCTCTACTCTACCCCATGGAGCTTTATTCCAATAGAGATAGACAAACAAAATAAATAAATTGAATATATAGGATGATAGACTGTGATATATACTATATTGTAAAGTAAGAAGACTATATATTTCTGAGGGTGGGCTCGCACATTTAAATAGAGCAGCCAGAGAAGGTCTCAAATGAAAGGATAACATTTGGTCAAAGACCTGAGGGAAGGGAGGATGAGATCAGATAGGATTCCTGGAGGAAAAGTATGTTAAGCATAGGTAAGAACAGGTGCAAAGACCTCTGGCAAGGCACATAAGCAGGATAATTTTACTCTAACATTATATTAATTTTACCTTTTGTGTGTGTGTGTGTTGGAGTCTCACTCTGTCGCCCAGACTGGAGTGCAGTGGCCGCTCCCGGCCACCGCAGCCTGAACCTGCTGGGCTCCGGCAATCCTTCCGCCTCAGCCTTCCGAGTAGCCGGAATTACAGGCATGCGCCACACCCAGTTGATTTTTTGATTTATTGTAGAGATGAGGTCTCGCTGCCCAGGCGGGTCTCGAACCCATGGGCTCAGGCAATCCACTCACCTCAGCCTCCCAAAGGCGCAGGATTACAGGCTGAGCCACCGAGCTCGGCAATTTTACCTTTTACAAGTAAAATTTATATAATTTTTTTCTTGATACTAGAATATTCTTCAAACAATTTTTCACTGCTTAAACTTCTAAAGTTCATAGAACTGATCTAGAAGAAAAATATTGAACATATCATACATCTAAATGCAACATATGCAAGGTAATTAAATTTGTATTTGTCTCTAAAAATATAATTACAATTTTATAACAAAATTCTGTTTTTTATTCTATATGATGCAATTTTAGTTATAGTTTTCTTTTTCTGTTTTTCAAATTTCACACGCCTCAAAAATACATTTTTCCTTTCAATTTACATAATCAAATGAATATTTTTCAAGACACTTAACATGTATTTTATAATTACCACTGCTCATATAGGTATTGGTTACTAACTATTGCTGGCTAATAATTAAATGGGTTAACAGTCTAGATGCCTTAAATAAAGGAATCACAAAAGTAAGATGATGAAGGGTCTTGAAAAACACATGGAAGCTGGGCTTGGTGGCTCAGCCTGTAATCCCAGCGCTTTGGGAGGCTGAGGTGAGTGGATAGCCTGAGCCCACGGGTTCGAGACCCGCCTGGGCAACTTGGCAAGACCTCATCTCTACAATAAATCAAAAAATCAGCCAGGCGTGGTAGCGTGCGCCTGTAGTCCCAGCTACTTGGAAGGAGGAGGTGGAAGGATCGCCGGAGCCCAGCAGGTCGAGGCTGCGGTGGCCGGGAGCGGCCACTGCACTCCAGTCTGGGCAACGGAGTGAGACTCCAACTAAAAAAAACCCCCAAAACCCCCCAAAAACCAAAATAAAAAAAAAACCGCACGAAGTATTGGAGTCAGGTTCTACTTGCTGACTGTGTAATCGCAGACAACTAACTGCAACTTCTTGGAACCACAGTAGATCACTGTGAATCCTCTTTAAAATGGAGTTAATAATCTCACTATACTCTTCAGGAGAGTCATATGACATCACATGTGTGGATATACCATGCCAATTACAAATAATTATATTAAATATTATTTACATCAAACTTCTCAAGAACTCTGCAATGATAAAGTCCTAATTACATTACCTTGGGGTCTTGCAAATAGAAAGTAGCCAATTTAGCCAGCAAAAAAAAAAAAAAAAAAAAAAAGGTTTCTGCTACGTACTAAACCTTCCATCTCAAAGGAAACCGTGACAAATTAGATGATGTGTGGAAAAGCGTTTGTAAAACAGAAAGTTTTCAGTTTCTCATCTTTACAGGATGATAATCTAGGTTCAGAAATCCCACCACTTAAGAAATTATGTATTTTATTTAGTTAAATCCTTTATGCATCTCATGTTGCTGACCATATTTGAACAATAAACAACTACCTTGAATATTTTATTTCACATTGAGGTAAACTGTGAAACATTGGTAAAACCTATTTGTCTTTGGTTGGCAATTACATTCTTAAAGTATTAGCAACAGCCGGAAACTGGAAACTGATACTGAAAGATAGAAAATACGCGGTATTTAATACTATTATATTTAAACACAAGGGAATTAATAATGTGTCAAATTGCTGTGGGTTTCTGTTATAATAATTGTTCTTCAGTTCTGTGTGGAAAAACAAAACTTGAGAAATGACATATTGAATTGCAGTAAACAAAAAGCCCAAATGTTTTGAAGGACATAGAAGTAAGTAGCAAGGACATATTTAACTGCATTGGTTAAAAATTGGTTTATTCTATCAGTGAAGAAATCTTAAATTTAAGAGATACAGTTGGATAAAAATAATTAACATTAAAATACTTCTAGTAGGTAATGGAACAAGGACATCAGAAAATGTGAAAATCATTGCGACTCATATTTAGAAGTGAATTTGTTGATAAACTTTGCCCAGGCCAAGTGTTCTGCATAGCACCTTTAAATTACACTGAACCCGATCTCTCAATTTCCAAGAGATGCTCTGTATAGCATGTAGATAATTATAACTGGAGGACTGGGCACATACTAGCTTTTGCTGAAGCTTAAGAAATGCTAAGGCCTTTAACACTGCAGTAACAATAGACAGGTAAGGCAACTGGAAACTGGGTGCTTAAAATGGATGTTTTCATTTTACCTGTGTTTTGGGGGTTCCTATTCTGCCTCCATCCATCCCAGTACATGGTAGATCAGGAGAGAGAAAGTCCAGTACTAATCTCTATTAACACCTGGCCAGTGTAGCCTACTCTTAATTGCTGGTACCTCTCTCCCTGCTGATACGTTTTAGATGGATTCCTAGAACTAGTGTTACCTTTTCCCAACCCATGAAAAAAATAAGACTCTTAATATTTCCCCTCTATTCAACTTGTCTGGAACTAAATTAGATTAATCATAACTTTTTTTTGTTTGCTTTTGATCTATGGTTCCTTTTCTGGGCCCAGTGTTTTGTTTATTGGTTTTCTCTGTTCCCCATCTCTACTCTAAATCTCATTTCCAACTTCCCACTGCTTCTCTGGAAAATTTGGAGTTTTCTGTTACTCTTTCCTCGCAAAAGGCATCTAGTTCCTTCTTACATATAGGTTTCCTATGATCAGTAATATGAGTTTTAAAAAGTTTTCTGTAATCTTTTTGTAAAACATAAACCATAAATTTTATAACTCACTAAAGTTTCACAAAGTAAACCCACCGTTGCAACCAGCACCCAAATTAAAAACAAAACAAAATGAAACATATAACCCATAACTCCTTTACCTCCTCACATCAGTCCCTGCAACCCCAATCTAAGGATAACTTTCTTAGCTTCTAATACCATAGATTGATTTTGCCTGAATTTAAACTATGTGCATTTTCAACTTGAAATGAATCACACAATATATACTCTTTTGTATTCTGCTTTTTCTGCTTAATATCATGTTTTTGACATTTGTTCAAGTTGTTGCATGTAGGTACAGCTTGCTAATTCTCAGAGCTATATAGAGTTTATTGAATTAATATACTGCATTTTATTTAACTGTCCTACTGTTGACAGGCATTTAGGCTGTCTTGGTTTTGGCTCTGTGTAAGCACTGCTTTGAACATTCTTGTACCTATTTTTTTGGTGAACATATGTATGCCATATTATTGGACATATACACAGGAGTGGAACTGCTAGGTCACAGGGTATGCATATGTTTAGCTTTAACAAATACCACTAAAATTTAGTTTTCCAAACTCTTGAACAAAATAATAATCCTACACGCCATATACTGGGTTCTAGCTGTTTTCCATTTTCACCAATGCTTTGTGTTGTTAGTTTGCTATTTATTTTCATTGTAAGTGTTCTGTTTATCTGTAGTTTCTTTTTTTATTAAGGGACAATTTTATATGATAAAAAATACTTGAAGTGTACAGAGAGATTTGTTTTGCAAATGTGTATACCTGTGTAACTAACACATCAACTAATCTCTGGGGTCTCTTTCTAACAAGGTCAGTACCCAGACCCCTTTTCAGACACTCTAAATAATGCTCATCACTTAGTCCTCATTCTTTTTCTCAATTATTTTTCTTTGCAGGCCTTTTAACAGTTCTCTGATAATTTTAACTTTAAAAGTAGCATCATGATTAGATTGTCACCCATGTTCAATCTATGATTCACAAAGAATATGTGGTTCAGTTTTCTATTCAGTGATTTTGCTGCTGATGTTGCATATTATGCCACCTTTACTGTTAGCTCATTGGATACCTACTCTTGCCAAGCATCATCCTGGTATCAATAACTTTCATATGTTCACTGCAGATGTTATTGCTAAACTAGACACACAAAACATCCAAGAATGAATAGTATATATATTTTACACATGAGGCATAGGAAACTCAAAAAGTTATGTAACTTAGCTGAGTTCACAATGTAGCCATAGCTATCCAACTTGTCTGGAACTAAACTAATAATGCCGTTTGTTTAAACTACTACATGAAGAAATATATGGGTCTCAGAAATAAGACATCCTATGCTTTCCAGAATTTTCATTTTTAAAAACTCATAGATAAGAAAGAAAAAAATTAAAAAACGAGACGTAATGATTTTCCTTATCCAAAAAAAGTATTGTCTACTTTCGTCTATAACCTAGTTTATTTAAGAAATCGTAAATGATTTAAAAAATTTGAGTAGTTTTCTAAGTAAAAATGTTTTTGTTTTTAATCTTTCTAAATGTTGAAAACAAGGGTATGAGGAAGTAATATCAATATTTATTGCATATTGACAAGTTTCATTGCATATACACAAGAGGAAGCATTTAATTGAAGAATGCCATTAGGCTAATATTGAGTTAAGAGTCCAGGTTCTATCTATATTATTGTTAAACAACACAATTTTAAGGAAATAACCTTTGCCATAAAATACTGTTGAAAAATTCAATATGACAATGAGCAAAATACTTTGGAAATAGAGAGCTTCATGCAGAAGCAAATTATTGGAATAATATATTTTACTTTACTAAATATGATATTGAGAAAAATGTGTTTAAATTAAGATAGATTTTCTGTATTATAGATATTGACAGAGTACGTAGACCAAAGGCTTACATACCTTGTATCCATCTTATTTTTTCTCATAACAAAATCCAAATTTATTGTTAAAATAAAAATGCTAACATATATAGAAACAAAATGTTTTGCTTTCCTTTTAATCTAGAAATTTAAATTGACATAGATTAGTGCAATCATCACACAAACAATGTATTCCTTGATTAAAAATAAAAGTTGGCTTAAATATAGTTAGTTCTTTTCTTCTTAAATTATTGACGAGACGATTTTCATATTTAATATCACCATACGTAAGACGTTTGCCAGCTGCTTATTTTTAGTTAGTCGTGGATAGAAATTGTCCTTGCTGGGACTGTACTCTTTGAACCTAAATGATAAAGCTGTTGGATGGTTGAAAGAAATTACAGTGCAGGCGTCATGACCAACTCATCAACTTTATTTCTGACTCACCGGTGAACTTTGAGGCAATTCCCCTTTCTTATATAATAAAAGATATAGAATCTTTAATTGATCTTGGGAGAACGCTTAATAGACTAGCTCTCACACATTCTGGACATTAAATGTCAGTATTAAAATGATAAAGAAACCATATCATTATAAGATACACTGTCTATTATTTATTGGAATAATAGAAGTGTTTTAATAAAACATTTGGAAAATATTGCCCATAAAATGAAGAAAAGAAAAATTACCGTCAAAACCCACTCTCAGAGATAATCACAGTTAACAATGGTGTAGAGAGTTCAGATCTTCTTCATGAAAACACTCCTCTCACCCTTCTCTTCTAACACCTCTTCTTTTTCCTTCTTTTTCTCTTCTTTTTCCATTTGTTCTTATTATTACATACAGACATATAATAATACTTTACATTGTAAAATGCCTTTTATTTCCAGATTTTGCTAAACCTGGTGAAATAAGTATTTGCACAAGTTTGAAATTTAACTTAACAAAATGTTAACACTTCAAACCTTGAACTCACTGTTACTAAATATTTTATCTAATAATGCCCACCATTCTTTTACTTTTCACTTAAAGGGTTACAGTTTGGGTTTACTTATAAATAATAATAAAGGTACACGATAGAAAGTCCCTACACCAAATTATTAAATTTTTAGCAATGTAGTGTAATGTTTGAAGTGTCAGAGAAAAAAATGATACCTGATTGAAAGAGGAAGAAAACAAGAATATAAATCAAAATCTAATATATACATTTTATTCCTATAGTTCAAAAAATTCTAATTTTTTTCTTTTGAATGTTTCCTCTTTGAAACATCTGCTTGCCACAGAGCTATCATTGCTTGCAACGTAATATGTAATTCTTGTTAGAAACCCGAAATTATCCAATGGTTAACCATTTAAAGAAAACAAATGGTCTATTGAATGTTGTAATTAGTATATTAAGTCAGACTATTTAAAATCCATCAAAATAATAAAACACAAACTCTGGACTGCTCCTTACCCACTTTGAAGCACTAGGACATCAAAAACTCAGGTATCTCTAGTTCAGCTCCAACCACTCTATGCATCAATAAAGCTAAAGAGAAATAAGATTATTTCTGTTGTTCTACATTATCTGCAAATAACTTTTCAACATGAAATTTTGAAAAACTATGTTATTCCAGATATGGGATAAAATTCACAGTAACAGACTTTAGTAATATAATGTTAGTTCTCATTTTTGTGAAGGCAGTTTTTTTTTTTCCTTTTGATAAGAAATAAAATTTTCAGCTGGGCTCAGTGGCTCAGCCTGTAATCCCGTGCCTTGGGAGGCTGAGGTGAGTGGATTGCCCGAGCCCGCGGGTTCGAGACCTGCCTGGGCAACTTGGCAAGACCTCATCTCTACAATAAATTAAAAAAAAAATCAGCCGGGCATGGTAGCACGTGCCTGTAGTTCCAGCTACTTAGAAGGCTGAGGTGCAAGGATCGCCGGAGCCCAGCTGGTTGAGGCTGCGGTGGCCTGGAGCAGCCACTGCACTCCAGTCTGGGCAACAGAGTGAGACTCCCCCTCAAAAAAAAAAAAAAAAGAAAAGAAATAAAATTTTCTTTTGAATTTTATGATTAAAATATTTATCTTCTTACTTATATCACATTACCTAACACATCTTTATTATATATTATCTTTGCATTTTTAGTTTGATAATATATTTATTTATTTACCTATTAAAGATGTTGGGTACAATTCAGGATTATGTATACAAGTAGTCATTGTACAGGTAAAATTTGGGCCTCCCTTTGGTCCCCACTTAACCTGGTTTGAGAACAGGTGCCCTTATTAATGTTATGACCTCATCCCCTTCCCCTGGCAGTTTCCAACTTCTACCAATTCCTTTCTTATAGTATTATGGTAAATGTTCAGGGTCTGTTTATGAGTGAGAACATATGGTACTCAGTTCTTTGTTTCTGTGATAGATTACTATTATGGACTAACTCCATCCAAGTTGCTGCAAAATCCATATATTTGTCCTTCTTTATGGCTGCATAATATTCCATCGTTTATATATACCACAGTTTTTTAATGCAGTCCAGTTTTTATGGGCAGCATGGTTGGTTCCATGATTTTGCTATTTGGGAATAGTTGTGCAATAAACATGCATGTGCAGGTATATTTTTTGTATAATGATTTGAGTTCATCCAGGTATATTCCCAGTAAGGGTATTGCTGGGTTATATATATGGAAGATCAGTTTCTGGTTCTTTTAGAAATTGCCACACTGTTTTCCACAGAGATTGAACTAGCTTGTATTCCCACCAGCAGTGTAGAGACTCTGTCAAAAACCTCCTTGCACTGATAAAGGACTTTAGCAAAGTCTCAGGGTACAAAATAAATATGCGAAAGAAAGTCACATTCTTATACACCAACAACAAACAGAGAATCAAATAAAAAGCACAATGCCATTCACAATAGTCATACACACACACACACACACATACACACACACACACACACAAATGAAATACCTCTGCATTTTACCAACCAGAGAAGTAAAATAATTTAACAACAAAAACTGCAAAATACTGCTCAAAAACTCCAAGAAGACACAAACAAATGGAAAATTATCCCATACTCATAGATAGAATTAACATTGTTAACATGTCCATTTTACCAAATGCAATCTACAGATTCAACACAATACCTATTAAATTACCAACATCATTCTTCTCAGACCTGGAAACCACAATACAGAAATTCATGGGGAAACATGAGTGACTATGAATAGCAAAACAATCCTCAGCAAAATAAACAAAGCAGGAGGTATCATACTTCCAGTGTTTAAACTTTAATATAAGGCTATAATAACTAAAACAGCCTGGTATTGTTACAAGGAGAGGCATATAGACCAATGGAACAGCATAGATATTCTAGAAGCAAAATCTCAATTTCTCAACCAACTCATCTTCAACAAAGCCTCCACCAAATACCACTGGGGAGAGGAGAACCTATTCAGTAAATGGTGCCGGGAAAACTGGCTGACCACATGCAGAAGATTGAAACAAGACCCCTACCTATCATCATACACAAAAACCCTCTCTAAATAGATCAAAGACCTAAATGTAAAACCTCAAACTATAAGAATCTTGGAAAATGCAGGAGACATCTTTATGGAAATCAGAGTAGGCAACCAATTCCTGATCAAAATCCCAGATGTTCATGCCATAAGAGATAAGATAGACAAGTGGGACCTCATCAAACTGAAAAGTTTCTGCAAAGCAGAAGAAACCATCAAGAGAGTGGGGAGACAGTTCACAGAATGGGAAAAAAAAATATTTGCCAGCTGTATATCTGACAAAAGTCTAACATCCAAGGTCTATTAGAAACTCAAACATGCCAAAAGGAAAAAAAAAAAAAAAACAGCCCCATTTAAAAGATGGGCAAAACACATGAATAGACACTTCTCAAAAGAAGACACATGAGCAGCCAGCAGATACATGAAAAAGTGCTCAGCCTCACTAATCATCAGAGAAATGCAAATCAAAACCACACTGAGATATTACCTAACTCCAGTAAGAGTAGCCATCATTAATTTAAGAAAAAAACAACAGATGTTGGTGAGGATACAGAGAAAAGAGATTAGTAATTTATTTATTTTGATTGACTCTTGTAAATTGGCCACTAGACATGCTTATCATCTTTTCAGTGTTTTAGAAATGAGAACAAAAATGGAAGTTCCATTAGAAATAGTTCTATAAATGAAAAGAATGACAATTTTTGTGGTATATTCTTAGGAAATGTACCACCATTAAATCTTCCTCTTAAAATAAGATTGTAATATTTTAATCTGTGGAGCAATATAAAGACTACATTTTGCAGGTATGAAGACACAGAAAACTTGCTTTTTAAAAAATTTCATGTCACCTTTCTTCCAGAGGTTATGACTCAATTAATCTGAACTTGTATATAAATGCTTTATTTATTTATATTTTTACTGGTTTTTATTAATTAAACTAAATATTAGGCACTATTAATTTGTATGCATAACTGCCTGTGGTGGATTATCTATATTTACAAAATTTTGATATTTTAGCTCAGTTAGTCACTTTCTTGCAATATGATTTCATTCAAGAAATTTAAATCCATTTTGTGTTTATTTATAATATGTAAAATAATGGAACTGGAGCAGTTTTTTTAAGGCTTACATGAGAATTATATTTTTACTATTCCATTTCATAGAACTTATTCAGGACACTCAGTTTTAATTTTTTCTCTTTGTTTTCTAAAAAACTCTCTCTTTTTCCTGGTTTTATTAAAGTATAATTGAATATATTTACAGTGTACCATGTGATGCTTTGATATATGTATACATTGCAAAATTATTAAATCAAGCTATGTTATATATCCATCACCTCACATTATTATTTTATTTGTTTTAATACATCTGAGATCTACTCTCTTAGCAGTTTTCAAGTATACAGCACATTATGTTTAACTTTAATTGCTACATTGTACAATAGAACTCCAGAATTTTGTCATCCTGCCTATTTAAAATTTTGTATTCTTTAACCAATGTCTTCCCATTTTCACCTCATTTTTAACTTCTAAACAAAATAAAATGTAACATAATTTTATCAACACCTTTTTTCTTTATTAAATTGATTAGCATAGCAAATGTTTATAAAATTTTTGTGTTTATTTACAGCAATGTCTATCTGAAGCTGAAATTTTATATTAGAAAAATATAGACAATAACATTAAACATTTTATGAATAAATTGGTTGCAATATATTATTGTTTTTTTACTAGATTGAAAATTTGTTTTAGTATCCTTCAGTCACCTTACGGTAGAAAAAAAGTTACTTTGATACAGTGAGTTTATTATATCTAGAGTGAATTAGATATGTTTACTCAAATTCTTAGTGGTCAAATTTACTACAGAATTATTTTTATGCTGCAGGTAATAATTATTACCACACAATTTCACTATATCTGAATATTGTAATACTTGAATAGGACATAACTGCAAAAAAATATTGGTGATCACTGCTTCAATCTTATATTCTTAACATTTCTTCTAACATCTGGTAACTCAAGAACCAGAATCTGCAATATTTGATAACAAGCCAGTATGAAGTGGAGGATGGGATTGTCCCCAGACAAGTCCTTGCCTTTCAAAATGCATCTAGAATAATAACTATCATTATTTAATTTGTATTTCATTTTAAATGTTCTACTTGTTGCTGAATATTTTTATTTACTGATCCTATACTCGTAGTATTTTCCAACTATATGCGAAATTACCTTACCCCCCCCACAGACAAAAAAAGGTGGCACAAACATGAAAAAGAAAAAAAATAACCTAGTTCAAGAAATTACTTGAATCAGGTTTGTGGAAACTGCACCATGCACCATGAGATGACAGTTTCGTTTCTATTCGCATAATTTACTTTATTCCATTCCTTGGGAACCTTTCACCTTTCTTCTCTGTTATTTTATCCCTATCTTTGTCAGCAGAGCATTTTAAAAAGCATGGATTCAGTAATTTGTGCTTAAGTTTGTGTCCTGATCCTTCCATTCATTATGGCTGTGCCCTTAGAAAAAAATGGACCCTCCTTACCATCATACTAACTCTGACCCTCCCAATCTCTGTAGATTTAGAAAGTTCTCATTTTTCTCACCAATGGAATTAGTAGATTCTTATTAAGATCAGATGAGGCCAGGTGTGATGACTCAGCCCGAAATCTCAGCACTCTGGGAGGCTGAGGCAAGAGGATTGTCTGAGCACAGAGGTTTGAGACAGACTGGGCAACATGATGAGACCACGTCTCTACAATAAATAAAAAAATAAGCTGGGCATGATAGCACACACCTATGGTTCTAGCTACTTGGAAGGCTGAAATGGAAGGGTTGTCCAAGCCCAGCAGGTCGAGGCTGTGGTGGCTGTGAGCATGCCACTGCACTCCAGCCTGGGTGACAGCGTGAAACTCCAACTCAAAAAAAAAAAAAAAAAAAAAAATCAGATGACACAAAACAATTTGCCAAAGAATAATCAAGCTGATTGATATCTTCAAACTTTTTTGTACCTTTTGATTGATATACAATAGTTGTACATATTTGGTGGGTATATGTAATATTTTGATACATGGATACAATGTGTGATGATCACATCAGGGTAACTGGAATATTTATTGCCTTAAACATTTATATTTTATTTGTGTTGGTAACATTACATTTCTTCTATTCTAGTATTTTGAAATATACAACAAATTATTGACTATAATTTTTCTACTGTACTCTTACATACTAGAACTTATTCCAAGTATATTTTTTACCCCTTAACAAGCATCTCTTCATCCCTTTCAAACATTTTTTACTTCCCCTTTTTCAATGTTGCTTTCCTCTTTAAATGTTTGCTATGTTTTAATTTTAATTTTGAACTTTGCATGACCCAAAACTATTGCCTAAGATGTCTTTTGCATGACTATTTCCCAGGTAGACTGTCTTTCAAAAGCAGTTTATGTACATTCTCCATATGTAATTTGTACACATGCCAAGAAATACATAAAACAAAAAAAAACAGTGTTTCTATTTTTGTTATTTTATTTTATTTTAGATTCAGGGGTACATGTGCAGATTTGTTACATGGGTATATTGAGTAATGGTGAGGTTCAGGTTTCTTGTGAACCCGTCACCCAAATATGTACTGTAGTGTATACTGTACCCAATTAATAATTTTTCAGTTCTCGTGCCACTTTCATCTTCCCTCCTTTTAAAGTCCTTACAGTTTCTATTATTTCTATTTTTATGTCCATGTATACCCACTGTTTAGCTCCCACTTATAAGTGAGAACGGATAATCACCTCCAGCCTCATCCATGTTGCTGCAAAGAGCATGATTTCATTCTTTCTTAGAGCTGAATGGTATTTCATGGTGTACATATATACACCTCATTTTCTTTATCCAGTCGATCAGTGATGGACACAGGTTGATTCCATGACTTTGCTATTGTAAATAGTGGTATGATAAACATATAAGTACATGTCTTTTCTTAATAAAACAATTCCTTTTCTTTGGGTAGACACCCAGTAGTAGATTGCTGGGTCAAATGGTAGTTCTATTTTTATTTCTTTGTACTAAAATCTCTGTACTGTCTTTCGTAGAGATTTGACTAATTTGCATTCTCACCATTAATGTGTATTTTCTTTTATTTGCCTCCTTGCCAACATCTGTTATTTTTTGACAATTTAATAATAGCTATGTTGACTGGTATGAGATGATATTTAATTGTAGTTTTAATTTACATTTATCTGATGATTAGTGATATTGAGCACTTTCTCACATATTTGTTGGTCACTTTTATATCCTTCTCTGAAAAGTGTCTGTTATTTTCTTTGCCCACTTTTTAATAAAGTTATTTTTTTTCTTATAGAGTTTCTATAGAGTCTGGATATTAGTTCTTTGTTAAGTGCATAGTTTGCAAATATAGTCTCCCATTCTACTCTGAAAATTGTTTCTTTTGCTCTGCAGTAGCTTTTTAATTTAATTATGTCCCATTATTCTATTGTTGATGTTGTTGCATTTCCTTTTGAAGTCTTAGTCATAAATTCTTTGCTTAGGCCTATGTCCATAAGAGTTTTCCTAGCTTTTCCAGAATTTTTATAGTTTCAGGTCCTATATTTAAGTCTTTAATTCATCTTTAATTTTTATATTATGGCCAAGGATAAGAATCCAGTTTTGTCATTCTGCATATAGCTAGCCAGCTTTTCTAGAACCATTTATTGAACAGTGTGCCTTTTCTCCATTGTGTATTTTTGTTAACATCCTCAAATGTCAGTGACTTTGTTTCTGAGATCATTATTTGGTTCAGTTGATCTATGTGCCTATTTTTGTGCCAGGACCATGCTGTTCTAGTTCTATAGCCCTGAAGAATAGTTTAAAGTGAGGTAATGTGATGATTCCAGCATTGTACTTTTTACTTAGGATTGCTGTAGCTGTTTGGACTCTGTTTTTGTTTTCCTATGAATTTTAGAATTATTATTCTAATTCTGTGAAAAATTATATTGCTAATTTGATAAATTTATTGTTGAACCTATAGATTTCTTTGGGAAGTATAATCATTCTAACGATATTGATTCCTCCAATTCAAGACCATGGGATGATATTCCGCTTATTTGTATCATCTATAATTTTTTTTGTAAGTGTTTTTTTGTTTTCTAGAGTTTCCCATGTCCTTGGTTAAATTTATTCTTAGGTATTTTATTTTTTATGTAGTTACTGTAAGTAAAACTGAGTTTTTAATTTGGTTCTCAGTTTGAACATTGTTGGCTTATAGGAATGTAACTAATATTTATGTGCAAATTCTATATCCCAAAATTTTACTGAAGTTGTTTTATCAAGACTTTTGAAGGAGTATTTAGGGTTTTCAAAGTATAGATCACGTCATCAGTGAACAGGGATAATTTGACTTCCTTCTTGCCAATTTGGATGCCTTTTATTTCCTGCCTAATTGCTCTGGATAGGACTTCTAGTATTATGTTGAATATCATGGTGAAAGTAGATAGATAACTTGTCTTGTTCTAGTTGCTAGGAACTGTTTCAAAATATCCTTAGTAAGTATGACACTGGCTGTGGATTTGTCATAAACGGCTTTTATTATTTTGAAATATGTTCTTTCGGTGCCTATTTTCTTAAGGATTTTTTTCATTAAGAAATTTTGGATTTTATTAAATGCTTTTGTACTGAGTTCCATTTTTTATTTCCACTTATTGAACCACCCTTGTGTCTCAATAGTAAAACCCACTTGATTGTGACAATTATTTTTTTAATTTGTGGTTAGATCTTTTGCTAGCATTTTAAAAGAATATTTGCATCTGTACTCACTAGGTATATGAGATCATAGTTTTCATTTATTGTTGTGTCTATGCCAGATTTTGGTGTCAGGATGATGCTGGTTTCATAGAATGAGTTAGGGAAGAACTCTTCCTCCTCTATTTTTTGAAATGGTTTCAGTAAACTTGATACCAGTTCTTCTTTGGTCTGTTTCTGATTTCTACTTGTTCTTGGCTCAATCTTCGAAGGTTATATGTTACCAGAAATTTGTCCATTTTCTCTAAACTTTCTAGTTTTTCTACATAGAGATGTTCATAGGTGTCTCTAACAATCTTATGTATTTTGTAGTATCAGTTGTAATGTTATCTTTATTGTTTCTAATTGTGTTTATCGGATCTTCTTTCTTTTCTGGGTTAATCCAGCCAGTGGTTTATTAATTATGTTTATTCTTTCATAAAACCAACTTTTCATTTTGTTAATCTTTTGTATAATTTTTTGATCTCAGTTTTATTTAGTTCTGCTCTAATATTTATTATTTCTTTTCTTCTGCTAGTTTTATGTTGGTTTGCTTTTATTCTTCTAGCTTCTTGAGGTGAAACATTAGACTGTGAATTTGAGATTTTTCTATCTTTTTATGTAGGCCTCTAAACGTTCCTATTAACATTTCTTTCGCTATCCCAACATTCTGGTATGTTGTGCCTCTACTTGCATTTGTTTCAATTTGTACATTTCTGCCTTAATATCATTGTTTATGCAAAAGTCATTCATAAACAGCTTAGTTAGAGTCATTGTGTGATTTTGAGAGTTCCTCTTAGTATCAATTTCTTTTATTATTTTACTCTTGTTCAAGAAGATACTTAATATAATTTCATGTCATATTTGCCACTCGGTGTAGGGAGGGGGAAATGGGCCCCAGTCTTTTTCACATTCAGGCAGTGTGAGCTCACTTTCAACAGGATTGCAGCCACCATGAAAAGCCTGTAAAGGCTAGTGCACTCATGCCAGTTCCCAGTGGGGAAAACCTTTTCTGCCTCTGCAACAGTGGACAGGGGAAGTGGGAGATGACCCCTTCTCCATGTCCATTCCTGGCCACCATTGCTGCCCTCTTTAGCAACTGGCACCTTGTCCATGTTTTCATTATTACAAGGGGCGCTTTGTGGGTTGTGTGCTTCCCTGCTTTGCGGCAGCCCAGGCTAAGATACATTACTGAAGAACCTGCAACTTCCCAGGGACCTGCTGGTTCCCTGTGGTTGCCAAAGTCAGAGCAGGTTCTGGGTTATGCTTTCAGGGGATCTGGTAATGCAGCAACACAAGGGTTTAGGTAACTGGGTAGGCAGTGGCTCACAAGGAGTACACAACCAACATGGTGCCCAGCATCTCAATTTGGGCCTGAAGGTAGTGCAAGACACATAAGCTTGAGCTGGCCACTTGGTCCTCTGAACCTGGGAGATTGTGATTCTTAAAAATGGAAGTTATTCAGTCTCTGAGTCAGAAAACAAAGACAGTAAAGGGTTTTGGAAAGGATATAAAACTCTTTTTCTGAAAATTGTGTTCAAATTCCATTTGATAACTCTGTCACTGACAGCATCACTCAAGGTTGTGAAGGCAGTAGGACCCATTGACAATTTGACAATCTGCAGTTCGTCACAGGAGTGAAGGGAGCAATGAAGTACTCAAGCCTACTCCTTCTTTGAGTCCTCACGTTCCTTGAAGGTCAACCTCTGCCAGGTTCTGGCTGTTTCTCCTCCTCCTCAGCTTCTTCCCATGAACTCTACTATAGGTCCTGGCTCTTTTCCCTTAGCTTTTCATTCTAACTCGACCATTCATTTGTAACTTTGATCTTCTTTCTGAGGGTAACTGGCATCTGACTTCCCTAGTCAGCCATAGTGCTGGAGATTGGGAAGTTCAAGTTTAAGGTGCTAGCAGATTTGATGAGGGCTTGCTTCCTGGTTCACAGATGGCCCCTTCTCATTATGTCTCACATAGTGGAAGGGCAGATTGTGTTTCTTAAAAATGGAAAGTTTTTCAGTTTCAGAGTCAGAAACCAAAGAAAGTAAAAGGTTTCGGAAATGATGTAAAACGCTTTTTCAGAAAATTTTGCTCAAATTTCATTTGCTAACGCAGTCATCTTGGGTTAGGAGTAGTAACATTCTTGAGGAGGTTGCATTTTCTTCTCATTGATGTGAAAATTAAAATCCTCTGCAGTACATTAAATATTATATATACAACATTACCCAATATGGATCTGCACATAGTAGCTAGTCAAAAAATAGCAACAGTTATATAATTTTCTAATTAAGTCTATTAACAGATAAATTTTATGAGTATGCTATTGTTATTAAATTATTCCTGTAGGATTTTTATAATCATTTGCATGTATATTAATAATATCTTGCTAAATATCTTTTTATTGATATATGATTAAAAAGTAGTAGAATGAAGAATAGTTCCTTTTGTGCAATTTTTAAAAGGTTTTTGAAAACTATATCATAGACACTTTATGAAAATAATACTGAAGTTTCCTTCTTTTTCTATGTGTACAATACTTTAAAAGCTATATTATTATCTGATATTTTAGGTTAGGTACAATTTTCCATGAACTATTTTGAGCTGGAGAATTCATTGCAGGGGAGTCTCTCTCAATTGTCTAAAATGTTGAATCTTTTTTTTCTACTTGTATCAATTTTGATTATTGTTACATAGAATAGATAGAATAAATCGACAGTCAAGTAGAAGATACAGATTCAAAATACAATGTTAGCTACCATTATTTAAATTACCAAATATATCTTCTTAGAGTTTGGGAAGTAGGTTTTTTTTTTTTTTTTCTGTTGGAGTCTCACTCTGTCGTCCAGACTGGAGTGCAGTGGCCGCTCC
The DNA here is from genome assembly GCA_027257055.1 of Cephalopachus bancanus. Taxonomy (NCBI): domain Eukaryota; kingdom Metazoa; phylum Chordata; class Mammalia; order Primates; family Tarsiidae; genus Cephalopachus; species Cephalopachus bancanus. The sequence continues at coordinate 404,430 of JAPVLO010000030.1, read as the reverse complement.
CGGCCACTGCAGCCTCTACCTGCTGGGCTCTGGCGATCCTTCCACCTCAGCCTTCCGAGTAGCCGGAATTACAGGCATGCGCTACCACACCCGGCTGATTTTTTGATTTATTGTAGAGATGAGGTCTCGCTGCCCAGGCGGGTCTCGAACCCGCGGGTTCAGGCAATCCACTCACCTCAGCCTCCCAAAGGCGCGGGATTACAGACTGAGCCACCGAGCCCGGCGGGAAGTAGGTTTTTAAAGTGACTTATTTATATATTCTCTCTTTACATGGTTATTTTAATAGTTGTTTATTATTATGAATTTTTCTGCTTTTCCTATATTTATACCTGTATCTAGTCATATCCTGCATTGATTCTAGTTTTGGTTATTTATCTTGCTTTGGCCAATGGGACTTAAGTGAATATAATACAGGAATCTTTTTAAAAAGATAAAGCTTGCACTTACTGCTCTGGGAACATTGTTTTTTTGTGATTAAAGAGACGCACAACCCCATGATACTTACCAACAAAGATATGAGCTTGTCAACAGCAAAACATACGTGTGGTGGTCTCTAGGAATAGCCTACCCCCTTGATAATACATGTCTACATGGGTTTCATATATCTGTCTCAATATACAATCCAGGTTTCCTCATTGCATTTACTTGTCCTCCTTACTTTCTTTAAATTTGTGACAATTCCCACTGGCTTTTATTAATAAAGATTGTTGGTCATTTATTTTTTAGAACATTTCTCCATTTTTTTGGTATTTTTCTCATGATTAGAATGAGATAGTACATCTTTGGTAAAAATACCACGTAAGTGATCTTTTGTCCTGTTCAGTGTGGTGTATCAGAAGGCACATGATATAGATAGGTAATTACTAATGACATTAATTTTGATCATTTAGTTAAGGTTATGTTTGTCAGGTATTTTTACTTTTCTTTTTTTCTTTTTTCTTTTTTTTTTTTTGAGTTGGAGTCTCACACTTGTCGCCCAGGCTGGAGTGCAGCGGCACACTCATGGCCACGGCAGCCTCGTCTTACTGGGCTTAGACGATCCTTCCACTGAAATTCAGTCTTCCAAGTAGCTGGAACTACAGATGCACACCACCATGCCCAGCTAGTTTTTGTGATTTACTGTGAAGATGAGGTTATTTTTACTTTTTTATTTCCCCCTTTAGAATTAGTAAGTATCTTGTTGGGAGAAAACTCGAGACTATACAAATCATACTAATCTTATGTTTACTTGTAATTTGCAATCTTGTAAACTAGAATTCCAATGAATAAGTGTACAATGAATAATAGAAATAGAGAATTATCATTAAGAAAACACTATACTAATAATCATTGCAAGTTATAAGAAACCTCCATATTTCAATTGTAACTTTGTATAAGTCTAATCTTATTAAAAAATCAAAAATAGTTAGGAGATTTGCTTAAAAGAATGTAAGTGTGGGGGTTAGTTGTGCAGTTTGGTTGCCTGAAGAGGAGGAAAGCTTTGTGGAAAAAGAGTTGAGCTAGCGGCACTGGGTAGGCAAACCAGCAACTAGATTCAGAGACATCTTAGTCTATTTTCTACATCTCTTAAACATTCTATCATAATTCCTATTTCATGTTTTTTTCTTTCAGAACTTAATTCCAAATAATAGTTTCAGATTTCTCTTCTGAGTCAGTAAATGTTTCTTTGTATAGTTGTGTCTTACTCTTTAATCTTTCAGTTGGTTTGTAGATTTCATTTGCTGAATTTTTTTTTTAATTCTGTTTGGTTCTTAGAAAAATTTTCATGATTATTCTTTTTAGTCTCTTGCCCCTTGCTTATATCTTCAGATTTTGCTTTCATACCTTTAAACACAATATAGCACATAATTTTATATTTCATTTTAAATAATACTAATATTTGAAAATATTACGTTAATATTTCTGGTCTCTGCTGCTTTTACTGGTTCTCAGCCATGAATTTCTCTTTGCTGGTAAATAGGAGCTGCTTATTAAGCTTTTGATTTTATTTGTGGGAGGCCTTTGAAGCTATGGTTAAAGTTACTTCCAAGAGGCTTTTCTAACTTAAATATGAAATGGAACTCCACAAGAAGACTGATTGTGTTACTAATTCTCTCAGAGGGTCAAGATAACACAGGCAATTAATTTTCTTGTAAACTGTCAAAAATGGAATGTATTTGTAAATGTGAGGGTAGATCTTGGAAGTCCCCCTTATGTGAATGAGTATCTCAAGTGGGAGGTATCATTTAAAATTTTATTTATTTACTTATATATATATATTTTTTTTTGAGTTGGAGTCTCACTTTGTTGCCCAGACTGGAGTGCAGTGGCCTCTCCCGGCCACCGCAGCCTCGACCTGCTGTGCTCCGGCGATCCTTCCGCCTCAGTCTTCCTAGTAGCTGGAACTACAGGCGCGCGCTACCACGCCCGGCTGATTTTTTGATTTATTGTAGAGATGAGGTCTCGCTGCCCAGGCGGGTCTCCAACCCGCGGGCTCAGGCAATCCACTCACCTCAGCCTCCCAAAGGCACGGGATTACAGGCTGAGCTACCGAGTCCGGCTTATTTACTTATATTTTAATAAGTTTAGGGGTACAAGTGGATTTTGAATTTTGGCTAAATGAATGAATTGTGAAGAAGTCTGTGCTATAAACATACACATCACTCCTATAGTGCACATTGTAGCCAATAGGTATATTTTTATTCCTCATCCCCCTACCCTCTTTTCTCTGAATCTCCAAAGTCCATTATGTAGTAAGTTCTTTACATACAAACCTTCAAGCTGTGAACTTTCAAAGATGTCAACATGCATTCACATGTCCAGTCACAGAAGTTAGTTCACATGTCTGATGTACATTGCCACATGTGTGCAAGAAATTTTTCTCTATTTTAATGTGTTGAAAACAGAATTCTTAGAATTCTAGAATACCAGAATACTAGAACTCTCCCAAATATTTAAATATTTTCTATCTCCTTCTGAACAAATATCATACAGTGCTGTGTCCAGTCAACAACATTAACAATGTTGCCACGCACATTTTCTTTCTTATTGTCATGCACATTTTCTTTCTGATCTCTAGAATGAATATTTAATTATTCCTTTGGCTATATGCCACTTCAGTTTTGTGCCCAGCGAACACTCAACCTTTGCCAATGAGTGTGTAAGGGAGCTGCCATCATGGTTTCTGAGAAGTGGGCTTCGGTAAGTCTGCTGCTGCAGCTCTACTGGACTTGCTGTGGATTCTGGGAGAAGGTCCTGGTGTGGTTTTATGACATGTGCCATTGGCTCAATCTAAAGATTATTCTGGAGAAACTCAGTGGGAGGGCCATGAAGTGACTTGTTGACTTCATCACAGATTTTCCTTATTGACTACAATAAACCTTCTACACTGAACTTTGAAGTGTTTTCTGTGCCTTATGACAGAGAGCTTTACAAATACAAGTGACATTTCAGAATGTTAATGTCTGACCAAAATTGTAACCCTAGTAATCAGTGATAAAACTTCAAGAAATTCCTTCTTCAAGTAAGTGGAATTTTTTAATTTCTGTGTGACAGCGGAGTCTATAATGAAACACTCATGCAAAAGTTGTAGGAAACCAACTACAATGTAGTGTTTGTAGACCCCGTGGTGCCCTGGGGAGGACTGGTGGCTGAGTTGCTTGCAACCCCTTTTTAGTACACACTGAGTTTCTTCATTAGCGATACTATGGGAAACTATGGGAAACTTCCAGTTCCACCTTCCTATATGTCATGAGTAGTATAACAGGTGGAATAACCTTTATGGAAAGGGTAAAAAAATATATAACTCTCTTCTTTTTCTTTGACATCTACATTCTTCAGTTTTGAGTTCTATCTTTTTAAAAATATATAGGTTATTTAAAAACTAAATTAGAAAGAGAGAGAGAGAGAAAGAAAGAGGAGATTAACCCCCCAAGGTAGGGGAGGGAACCAAAGCTTAAGAAAACATAGCCTGGCCATAGCTTAGCAGGGCAATGGCTTGGGTTCTGTTTTATAGTGAAGCATTAGGTAAGAGATTCTGCCTTCATACTAAGCTAGTTAACAAAGACTCTTAGGAAGTTTAAGAAAAGTCTAAGAAAATGAAAGAAATGTGTTCTAAAAACTTTGATTTACTCATAAAACACCACAAATAGTAAAAATGAACTGCTTTATCAATAACAAATCAGGGAGAGAAGACAATAAATCACTTGTCATGGTTACTGTTTGGAGTCATCAAACTGCTTTGATACTTAATCATTATCAAAACAAACTAATAAATAAAAACATAAAAATAAATATCAATTCAATGAGAGATTTATTTTTTGTCAAATATAGGATATCTCAAATATATCTGGTACACTGAATTCTTGTATATGAGAAGGTTTGATCTTTTCTTGGTAGAAGAGTGCAATAATTTCTGTTATAAGAGGAAGATAATCTTCTTACTTAATGCCAGTAATAACCTGAAACGTGAACTATATTAAGAAAGAGATTACATTTGGTATATACTATACTTTGCCTGAATTTTGCTTTACAAATATTTGAGAATCACAGGTTATTATTCTCAAATTTATACCATTCTCTTGTTGGACTAAAATACTTTTATGACTCATAAATTGCGAACTGTTTCATCAGAGCTGGACATATTAAAAGGTTTCTAGGATGCTTTATACTTTGAGGAGTGTCACACAGAAATCTGAAAAATTAAGTATACTGCTCTACAAGAGTTTTTATTTTAAAGGATTATAAGATTGATTTTCCTATTTCACGGATAATATTTATTTTACCTATTTTTGATGACTTGCCTTTTCTGCTAAAGAATCATTTTGCTTTCTAATTTTTAAATGCAAACTCCCAAATTAGTTTGCTAGGGCTACTATAACTTAACAACATGGAGTGGGTGGCTTAAACAACAAAAATTTATTATTTTACAGTTTCGAAGGATAGAAGCCCAAGATCAAGGTCTGGTTTCTCTTGAGATTTCTCTTTTGGGCTAGCAAATGACCATCTTCCTGTGTTCTCACATGGCCTTTTCTCTGCTTGTATGCATTGTTTGTGTCTATTTCTCTTGGAAGGACACGATTCATATTGAACTAAGGCCCCATCCTTGAACTCATTTAAACTTAATCACTAAAGGTCTTATCTCTAAATATAGTCAGGCTTCAACATACAAATTGTGGGGGAGCAATATTCAGTATATAACATGCATTCTATAATAAATAATTGATAGTTTAAAATTCATAAGTTTAAAGTTTTTGAGTGTCAGATAAATTAAAGTTTGTAAGTTCATAAGTCAACTGAAAAAATGTTTGTAATGCTTATCACAAGAAGAAGTCTTAAATTGCCTAATACACTGTATCAAGAAGATAAACAGCCTAATAGAAAATGGAATAACTGCCATCCAACCCCAGAAAAGGTCTGAGAATAAACACTGGATGGTTCAACAATTTTAGAGTGCATATGCCAAAGATATAAGTACAATACATTCAATGCAAATTTTTTTTGTGCTAGACAAGGTAGCTCACGCTTGTAATCCCAGCACTTTGGAAGGCAGAAGCAAGAGGATTGCCTGAGCCCATGGATTGAAGACTAGCCTGGGCAATGTGGTGAGACCTCATTTCTACAATTAATAAAACAACAAAAAAAATTAACTGACATGGTGGCTCACACCTGTAGTTCCAGCTACTTGGAAGGTTGAGGTAGAAGGATGGCCTGAGCCCTGCAGGTCAAGGCTGCAGTGACTGTGGGCATGCCACTGCACTCCAGCCTGGTTGACAGAATGAAACTCAGACTCAAAACACACACACACACACACACACACACACACACACACACACACACACACACACACACACATTTGGTAATAGCAGAATTGGAACAACCCAAAATTGACTTATAAATCTTGAGCTAGTTTTGTACACTTAAAAATAGTTTATATGTCATTTAAAATATTGTGCATGTTTACAGATTTTAGAAAATATGTTAACAAAAATTGTATAAAATGTAATTGCACAGTTGAAAGAAATAATAAAATGAATTTCTATGTGCTGCATAACCAAATTAAGAAACATATTTCTAGCCGGGCTTGGTGGCTCAGCCTGTAATCCCACGCTTTGGGAGGCTGAGGTGAGTGGATTGTCTGAGCCCGCGGGTTCGAGACCCGCCTGGGCAACTTGGCGAGACCTCATCTCTACAATAAATCAAAAAATCAGCTGGGTGTGGTAGCACACGCCTGTAGTTCCAGCTACTTGGAAGGCTGAGGCGGAAGGATCTCCGGAGCCCAGCAGGTTGAGGCTGTGGTGGCCGGGAGCGGCCACTGCACTCCAGTCTGGGCGACACAGTGAGACTCCAACTCAAAAAAAAAAAAAAAAAAAGAAATATATTTCTTCTAATATCTTAGAACTATCCTTCTTCAAATGGAAACCACGAGTCAGCCTGACTTTAGTTTTAATATTCATTTGTAAAATTTTATAGGTCTATTACTTGGGCAGACGTGTTGCTTATGCTCAACATTAGCTTGGAAATACAATCATGTATTTCCTTTTTATTTTTCCCCAAGATTTATAGACAGTGTTCCATTATGTGACTATATCATGACATTCTGTCAATTGACAATTGGCTATTTATAGTTTTTTGTATAATGCTGTGAACATTCCTTATATGTTTTCTGTTCTATAAGAGCAATTGTATCAATAGGATATAATCTATATATTTTTCTCTTACCAGATAATTTCAGACTTGTATCAAAGAGATCACACAAATTTATTTTTTCATTAATTAGTAAAAGCTATAAATGTATGTAAGTTCCTATAATTGCTGTATTCTTATTTTATTCTACAATATTTTAGGTTTTTTGTTCTATGTGTTTTCTGAGTTCTGACTTAATTCTTTGCCAAAAAAAATTTTCAAGTGTTTTCAGTTTCTGAGTATAAGACAGCATATGAGTTAGCTGTGAAAATATAGCATTGCAATAAAACACTCTAAAACTCAGTGGCATAAAATAGCCATCATTTATTATTGTCTGTAAGCATATGTTGCTGCAGGGTACTTCTTATGACAATTAGTTCATAGATTCAACTGTGTTGGGTAAGTGGTTCTGCTTGTTTTGCTTGGATTTTCTCACATGTTTGAGAGTCCAGATAACCTTGGTTCTTTTCATATATCTCACATACATTCACCAGATTAGCATGAGATGTTCTCATGGCAAGGACGTTGTCCAAGAGAAAAAGAAGAAATGATCAAGCACTATTTAACAATTAGAACATGGATGGTGATATAAAAAGTTGAGACTATTCATATAATCAGTCTAACAGCACTGAATTTGTCAATTATTATTATTTTTTAACTTTAATTTTTTGTCAAGTGATCAGAAATATGGTTTGTATAATAGAATTCCTTGGAGTTTATTAAGACTAGTATAAAAACTAAATATGTGCCCTATTTTCAGAAATGACCATACATGTGCTTTAAAAATGTATAGTCTCTAATTTTTGGGATTTAAAGTGGACATTAGATCAAGCTCTAGACTTTGTTGCTCAAAACTTTTATATGCTACAGATGTATTATGTTTGTGATATATATCAGTTTCTGAACAATCTTTCATAAAATATATCCCAATTATGGTGGAATTTTAAATTTTACTTACAGTGTTTGCATTATTGAGTTTAATGTATTAGGTGTATTCAAAAGTAGAGCTATTATAACTTTGTGGTAAATTAATTTTTATAAATTATTTATCAGTGACCTTTTACTTATAACAATGCTTAAGTGTAAGCAAATTTTAAAAATATTTATATGAGGATATCTGCATTATTTGTCAAGTATATATACACTACATTTTTCTGTTAATTTACTTTACATTTTAATGTATCTTAATGGTTTAGGTGTGGTTTCCTTTTGATCCAAATATAGTTAAATATTTTTTAATCTACTCTTTTTCTGATTTGTAACAAAACATTTTTATCTATGTGTATTTGCTTTTAAAACTGCTATATTGGCCAGGAACAATGGCTCACGCCTGTAATCCCAACACTTTGGAAAGCCGGGGTGAGAGGATTGCCTGAGCCCACAGGTTTTTTATTTTTTTAAATTTTTTAAAATTTTTAATTTTTTTAATCAGTTTTTTATTATGATATTGTGGGGTACAGTTAAGGGTTAGGTATACAAATATGCTTCGTTCAGGCACCCTTATTGATAAGAGGTGTGTCCCCGTCCCCAGACAGATGTTGACTACCATTAATCCCATCTCCCTTCCCCCCCCACCATAGTTTCCCACCACTGTCAGTCATTTTCTTATAGTATTACATTGGATGTTCAAGGTCCACTATATGAGTGAGAACATGTGATACTTAGATCTTTGTTTCTGTGAGAGGTCACTCAGTATTATAGACTCTAGTTCCATCCAGGTTGCTGTGAAATTCATGATTTTGTTCTTTTCTATGGCTGCGTAGTATTCCATCGTGTATATGTACCAATTTTTAAAATCTAGTCCTCTTTTGATGGGCAGCATGGTTGCTTCCAGGTTCTTGCTATTGTGAACAGTGCTGCGATAAACATAACTTGTGCAGGTATTTTTTCTATAGAGTGATTTGAGTTCTTCAGGGTATATTCCCAGTAGGGGGATTGTGGGATCATATGGGAGGTCAATATTTAGAGCTTATAGGAATAACCATACTGTTTTCCACAGAGGTTGCACTAGTTTGCACTTCCACCAACAGTGTAGAAGAGTTCCCTTTTCGCCACACCCTCTCCAGCAACTGTTATTTCTTGAGTTATTGATAATTGCCATTCTGACTGGAGTTAGGTGGTATCTCAGTGTGGTTTTGATTTGCATCTCCCTGATGATTAGTGAGGTTGAACATTTCTTCATGTGTCTGTTAGCTGCTCTGGTGTCTTCCTTTGAGAAGTGTCTGTTCATATCTTTTGCCCATTTTATAATGGGTTGTTTGGTTTTTTTTTCAGCACATTTGAGTTCCTTGTAGATCCAAGTTGTAAAGCCTTTGTCAGGCCTGGAGTTGGCAAACACTTTCCCAGTCTGTAGGCTGTCTCCCTACTCTCTTGATGGTTTCTTTGGCTTTGCAGAAGCTTGTCAGTTTAATGAGGTCCCACTTGTCAAAGTCTCAGGATATAAAATAAATGTGCAAAAGACAGCCACTTTTTTTACACCAATAATAAACAGAAACCCAAATAAAAAACACAATTCCATTCACAATAGCCAAAAAAAAAAAAATGAAATACCTTGGCATCTTCCTAACCAGAGATGTGAAAGACCTTTACAATGAAAATTACAAAACACTGCTCAAAGAAATCAAAACTGACACGAACAAGTGGAAAAATATCCCATGCTCATGGATCAGAAGAATCAACATTGTGAAGATGTCCATCTTACCTAAGGCAATCTACAGATTTAATGCAATACCCATCAAATTACCAGCAACATTCTTCTCAAACCTAGAAAAAACAACACAGGAATTCATATGGAAACACAAAAGACCAAGAATAGCCAGAACAATCCTCTGCAAAAAAAAAAAAAAAAAAAAAAAAACACAGCAAGTGGTATCACATTACTAGACTTAAAACTTTACTATAAAGCTACAATCATCAAAACAGCTTGGTATTGGTACAGGAACAGGCATATAGAACAATGGAATAGAATTGAGATTCCAGAAGCAAAACCACAATTTCTCAACCAACTCATCTTCGACAAAGCCTCCACCACCTACCACTGGGAAGAGGAGATCCTATTCAGTAAATGGTGCTGGGAATACTGGCTGACCACATGCAGAAGATTGAAACAGGACCCCTATCCTTTCCCATACACAAAAATTAACTCTAAATGGATCAGAGACATAAATGTAAAACCTCAAATCATAAGAACCTTAGAAAATGAAGGATATACCCTCATGGAAACTGGAACTGGCATCCAGTTCCTGAACAAAACCTGAAACCCACAGGCCATAAGAGAGCCCACTGGTTTGAGACCAGCCTGGGCAACTTGGCTAGACCTCATCTCTATAATAAATCAAATAATTAGCCAGATATGGTTGTGTGTGCCTGTAGTTTCAGCTACTTGGAAGGTTGAGGCAGAAGGATTGCCTGAGCCCAGCAGGTTGAGGCTGCGGTGGCTGGGAGCATGCCACTGTCCTCCAGCCTGGGTGACAGGGTGAGACATCCACTCAAAAAACAAAACAAAACAAAAAAACTGCTGTATTTCATTTCTAACATCTTTCCTTGAATTTTCTATTTTTCAGTATTTTTTCTATTTTTAGTGTATTTTATAACAGAGTGATCTTTAAGTTTTGTTTGGATTTCTCATTTTTTATTCTATTACTTGGAAATTAAACTACATTATACTAATATTTTGACATGTATATAAATGATTTTTAAATTTTCTAATGTGAGGTCTCTGCCTTTAACCTGGAATCTTTTTATTGATTATATTTATTTGGTTAACTGGTTTTTAAAATTTTTACAACTATCTTATGCATTTTCAACTTTATAATTTGTTTTCAAGGTCCACTATGAGTGAGAACATATAATACTCTGTTCTTTGTTTCTGTGATAGATCGCTAAGTATGATAGAACCTAAATCTATCAAATTTGCTGCAAAGTCCATATTTTGTCCTTCTTTATGACTGCATAATATTCCAATGTGTATATGCTCCACATTTTTTTATTCAGTTCATCTTCGATGTGCAGCATGGTTGGTTTTATGTTTTTGCTATTGTGAATAGAGCGGTAACAAACACGCGTATGCAGGTATCTTTTTGGTAGAATGACTTGAGTTCCTCTAGGTATATTCCCAATAGGGGAATTGCTGGGTCATATGGAAGGTCAATTTGTAGTTCTTTCAGAAATCGCTACACTGTCTTCCAAAGAGGTTGCACTAGTTTGCATTTCCACCAGCAGTGTAGAAGCATTCTTTTTTCTCTGCATCCTCGCCAGCATCTGTTGTTTGTTTTATTAATGATGGCCATTCTTACTGGGGTTTGGTGGTATCTCAATGTGGTTCTGATTTGCTTTTCTCTGATGATGAGTGAGGCTGAGCACTTTTTCATGTGTCTGATAGCTGACCATACATATATCTTCTTTTGAGAAGTGTCTATTCATGTCTTTTTCCCACTTTTTATTTTTTCCCTTTTAATTTTTTTATTTTAAAGATGTGGGGTACAATTCAGAGTCAGGTATATAAATGTTCATTATGCAGGTACCCTTGTTGATGAGGTGTGCTCCGCCTTCCACAGGCAGATTCGCAGTACTGCCAATCCCGCTTCCCCGTCTCCCTCCCAGCAGTTTCCCATGACCGTCAATCCTTTGCTTATCATATTACGATAATTGACCAAGGTCCACTTATGAGTGAGAACATGTGATACTCAGTTAATTGTTTCTGTGAAAGACCACTCAGTATTATAGACTCTAAGTCCATCCAGGTGGCCGTGAAGTTCATGATTTTGTTCTTCTTTATGGCTGTGTAATATTCTATCATATATATGTACCATATTTTTTTATCCAGTCCTCTTTTGATGTTTTGCCCACTTTTTAATATGGCTGTTTTCTTTTTTTCCTTTTGGTGCGATTGAGTTCCCTGTAGATTCTAGATGTTAGGCCTTTGCCAGATACACAGTTGGCAAATATTTTTTCACATTCTGTGGGCTGTCTCCCCACTCTCTTGATGGTTTCTTTTGCTTTGCAGAATCTTATCAGTTTGATAAAGTCCCACTTGTCTATCTTATCTCTTATGGTATGGACACTTGGGTCTTTGTCAGGAATTGGTTGCCAGTTCCAATTTCCATGAGGGTGTCTCCTGTGTTTTCTAAGATTCTTATAGTTTGAGGTTTTACGTTTAGATCTTTGATCCATTTACAGTTAATTTTTGTGTATGGTGATATGTTGGGGTTCTGTTTCAATCTACTGCATATGATCAGCTAGTTTTTCCAGCTATAAGAACAATACTATAAGAAAGAGAGTAGTGGGAATCTGCTGGGGAAGGGGGGAACACCTCATCAACAAGGATACCTGCATAATGAACATTTGTATACCTAACCTGAATTGTATCCCACATCTTTAAGATGGAAAAAAAATTAAAAAATAATTAAAAATTTCCCTCCATTTCTCTTCATTTGTTGTTTATTTTTTTAGGAATTTTAGGACTAGTTTTCTCTCTTTTTGAATTTTTCCTTCTACTTGTAAGGTTGCTAAACATTTAAATCTATTATTTTAGTGCTTAATCTTCCAGCATATCAAAAAACAACTCCTGAAGCTAACCAATAATTTTACCATATTGTTTAATAGTACAAAGTCTTTTTTTGTTGGCTTTTGTTAGATTTTAGTAGTACAAACTTTTAATGTGCTCAATATAAATACAATCTTTTAACAATCATCAAATTAAATGAATTTAATTATTATTTATATGCTGATGACTCCAAAATGTATATTTTTCAGCGTAGCCTCTCCACTTGTAAGTCCAATTGCCTTCTCTATAACTTCATTTAGATGTTTAGATATATTTCAAAATTTTCTTATTTAGTCTGTGTTCCTTCTCTTACCCTATACCAAATATGTTCTTCTGGAAATCTACTTTGTTTTATTTAATGGAAACTGTCTTTCCAGTGATTTAAGAAAAAAATAATTGGGGTATTATACATCCAACTTTTTTTTTTTTATAGTACATATTCAGTATGTCAAGAAATATTCTGCTTCTCTGGTTTACCCTCAAAATACTTGTAGAATTTGCCAAATTTATATTATCAATTGTCATTATTCTGATTCAAATTATCTACATTTCTCACCTAGAGTGAAGCAATTAACTGTATACTATCAGCTGCAATATAAATAGAAACAAATAAAATATTGCATTATAAATGCAAAGAAGTTTATTTTTCTCCCATGTAACTATCCTTGGGAAGAAAGTAAATTCTGCTCATGAAGTTATCAAAAAATTGTCTTATTGCACTTGAATCCTTGTGATGTTGTCTATATAGTTGAGTAAATTTACCTATAAACTAGCCTAAGGTTAGAGAGGAAAAAAAGAGAATGTATCTTACTTACAAAAAAAAGGTGATGCAGAAATCATACATATTAATTTTCTCACATGCCATTGGAAATAATTTAATACAAAGCTGTCTGCAGGTATCAACCTAGCTAGCATGATTTACCTCTAAGAGATTAGTAACTCCCGCCATCAAATTTCCCTCCTGTCTGCTTCAGTTACAGTATGGCATTGGCCATCAATTCAAGCTACATTTTATTTTTATTTATTTATTTTTCTTGAGCTGGAGTCTCACTCTGCTGCCCAGACTGGAATGCAGAGGCAGGCACAAGGCTCACCACAGCCTCTCCTCCTGGGCTCAGGTGACGCTTTCGCGTCAAACTTCTGCATACCTGGGGCTACAGGCATGCCTGGCTTTTTTTTTTTTTTTTCATTTGTTAAAGAGATGAGGACTCACTATATTGCCCAGGCTGGTCTCAAACTGGGCCCAAGCAATCCTCCCACCTCGATCTCTCAATGTGCTGGGATTTCAGGCATGAGCCACCATGCCCAGCCTAATAATTTTTAACAAAAATGATCTCTTTAGACTCATTATGTAGTTTTAAAATAATAGTTTTAATCAATAACAACACTTGGCAACTCAGATTGTATTATCTATTTATAAATTGCATATTACATGTAATTATTCACTTTGCTTATGATGATTTATGTAAATAAGAAAATGTTTGATGGTGAATCTTAATTCAGTATTTTTGATTTATAATTCCTCGATATAATATTTAAAATGTCTCATGAAATTGCTTGCTAAGTTTTGTATACATTTCTTCAGTTTCTTTTTTTTTTTTTGCTTTTCATTGGCCTTATGTTTGTCACTGTTTATCACTGCATTTAATATAGAATTTTAGTGAATTCTTTAGGTTTATGACTTTTTTTTTTTTTTTTTTTTTTTTTTTTGAGTTGGAGTCTCACTCTGTCGCCCAGACTGGAGTGCAGTGGCCGCTCCCGGCCACCGCAGCCTCAACCTGCTGGGCTCTGGCGATCCTTCCGCCTCAGCCTTCCAAGTAGCCGGAATTACAGGCATGCGCTACCACGCCCAGCTGATTTTTTGATTTATTGTAGAGATGAGGTCTCGCTGCCTAGGCGGGTCTCGAACCCGCGGGCTCAGGCAATCCACTCACCTCAGCCTCCCAAAGGCGCGGGATTACAGGCTGAGCCACCGAGCCCGGCTGGTTTATGACTTTTTAAAAATATAATCTAAAATTCTGGCACATCAAATTCACCTAGGGATTTAGTAATCAAGGCGGGATGTAGCATATTTTGAATAGGGCATCAAGGGTCTTTAAACACATTAATATAGAAGATGTATGGTGGGGTTCTTATCCAGTCATGGTCATTTAAAGCTGAATGTTTTCAGGCAATGCTTCTTAATTATTAGATGAATGCTTTAGGCTCTAAACCATATACATATATTGAAATACTACTAAGTGATGACTCTGAAAAGGGATTATTCTCCACCCTGGGATGTATATGATCACTGATTTTGAATTCTTTATAATGAAGGATTTTACCTGATTTTTCCTTTTCTTAGTCACCATATGTTTTCTGTGTAGAAATTGTTGACTTAACATTAATTAATACTTAACATCTGCTCCTTCCATGAAACATCATTTAAAGTAGCACTAAAGTAAGTGCAATATCAGTGGTACGTACATGTGTATTTTGCATCCCTAAGGGGATTGGAATGATTGTGAATTACTCAGGAGATTCTTACTAAGAAAATAATGGCGAGCAAATGTGAGAAATTTGACTCAAGAAGAAAGCATGGACTGAAGTTGATGGGATCCTTCAGCAATATGTGTGAACCAGAGACTATAGCAAGCTGAGATGGATATATATTTTGGACTGGAAACTGAAAAACCATTGAGAGGTGAATTGGTGATGACATGTTTGAGTTAACTTATAATCTGTCATTTATTTGGAGAGAGAAAATGAGTATTAAATTTATCAGTTGCTGGAGTTGTAGCTAAATTTGTGCAACCACTAATTTATTGTTGTAAAATATTTACATATCACTTTTCTTTCCCTAGCTAAACATTTTCTCTTCTCCCTCCTTCCCTTCCTTTCTTACCTTCTCCCCTCCTTCTTTTCCCTCCTTTCCTCCTTCTTTCCTTCCTGTTTCTTTAATTTTTACCTTTATCTTAACATGTAGTCATAATGTGTTCTAGAGGACCTAATTTAAAATTTTTAATATCTTATAAAGAAATTACTGGTACTTCTTTTTTCCTCAGCAGACATGTATGCCAATTCCCTCCATCCAACTTTCTTCATTTTCTCCAGGAAGACCCACTACATTATGTGAGATTATGGGGAAAGCTGAAATTTGGCTAATTCGAACATATTGGGATTTTGAATTTCCTCGTCCATACTTACCTAATTTTGAATTTGTTGGAGGATTGCACTGCAAACCTGCCCAACCTTTACCAAAGGTAAGTTTATGACAGTGCATAATTTTATACACCTTAAAATAAAATACTAGATTTTCTATAAAGTTTATATTCTCCATAATAGATAAATGCTGTTGGATGTCTTCAGTTAGCCACTAACTTGATTTTCCTCGGCATAGAGGTCTTCTATTAGTAACATTAAGTCTTTTGTAGTTTACACTGAGTCTTAAGCTGTAGAATAAAATGATTCAAATGACGTGTTACAAATATCAGTGTGTCTATAGTGTGAATACAGGCCTGGAGAAACAGAAAGCCAGACAATGGAAATCACTAAGAAGACTGCCATAGTCTTAAAAAAATCTGATAGAACTATGAACAGGAACATTTACCAAATATTTTGAAGAATAGTTCTTCATGAGAACTATTGAGAAAATTTAACAAAATTTGGTGAGTAATTGGAAGTCAGTGTTGATGGAAGATACAGGTTAAGGTAGAGCTCCTAAATTTTAATCTTGGGAATTTATTGTATAGTGGTGACTTTTACTGTCACAGAAAGCAATTGGTGAGATAATTCCTTTGTGTTGACAATGAGTTTAGTTTTTGACCTATTTACTTGAAGGAGTTAAAGGACTTTCAGGTAATTTCTAGAAATAATTTTGGTAGTGCAAGGTCTCAATCTCAGCAGAGAGGATTAGAAATAGATTCCCAGTCATCAGTATAAAGCAGCTATCATAAAACAGAGATCCCGATGCTATATTGGTTCTTTATGAGCATGATGTCAGATTATTATGGTGTTAAAAAAATTGTATACCACATTCCAAAGTCTTCAAAGA
This sequence comes from Cephalopachus bancanus, assembly GCA_027257055.1. Lineage (NCBI taxonomy): Eukaryota > Metazoa > Chordata > Mammalia > Primates > Tarsiidae > Cephalopachus > Cephalopachus bancanus. Next base: position 388,189 of record JAPVLO010000030.1, on the reverse strand, counting down.
ATAAATGTGGAACAGACATGCTAGACAGAAAAAATATTGAGAAGCAAAAGAGAGTAATAGACAAATATGGTAAGAACAATGTATTTAAGTATCAATAGGGAGTGAAGAGAAAGACAATTTCTTATTTGGTTCATAGACAGATAATCTGTTTAGAAATTTTCAGGTCAAATGGTGCTCTCAGAAGAGTTCTAGATTTCTGGGTAGGGTAAGAGCATACTTAGGTTTAAAATTTTATTTTATTTCAGAATTCTAATTTTATTTCAGAATTTTCTTACAAGTTAAACTATGGCTATAATTGCACTCCATTGAGTTTAATTACAGGATATAATGTACAAATGTCTAAAAAAATGCAGAAAGGGACATAATACATCCATGGCTCATTAGATAACAAACTGTGCCACAATGTTATATTTATCTTGCCACCCTCAGTTTTCATACTTCTCCATACACACACTTTTACAAAAACTACTCAGATATTTTTCAGAATAAGGAGAAATTATTCCATTCCAAATTAAACTTGTACATTAATGTGATTATGAATACCAACATTAGATTATGTCTCTAATGAAAAAATGATGCAAGTAACTGGATATACAGACTATAAAAGCAATGAGAGACAGTCAAATAAAAAATTCACGTCAGTACAGTAAACGTGTAAATTCGTGCGTGTTGTTTTACTCAATCAAAGCTGTTTGGGAGATTAATCAAAATGGTACAACAACAATTTCTGAGACTTCAGAGATATTCCCCTGACATTAACTTAGCTAAAAATAGCAGTCTATTTTCACTTAAGATATCATCCCCCCCTAATAACCTCACTAGTTATAAACTGATAAATACAGTGATTTTGGGGTAATCACCAATAGTTGCACAGGAAATGCAGTGCACATGTCTAGAAAGTGAAATTCATATAGATTGTTTTGTGAAGGCTGCAGTCACAGACTTTGCAGTGCTTAATTTACAAACTGTAAGTAATTACCCAGGGAATTTTATTTTCAGAAGAATTTATGTTTTACCTCTACTTTAAGATCCAAATTAAGGGCCTGCAGCTAATGGTACATTCATGTGCAAGTTGATACAACAGGAAGGCAGAGAAGCACTGTCTCATAAATGTCATAATTATGCTGGAGATTAACTGTGTTACCTTTTTCTAATATGTGGCTGTATAATATCACATTTCTAATAAATTTCTTCTTAGCCCTACCTATTAAGCAGGGAACACATAAACTTGAAGAAATTATCTTAAATGCTTGTCTAACAGGAAAAGGTAGATAAATTTATCAATAATTTATTGGATATATCTGACAAGCTAATGATTTTTTTTTTTTTGAGTTGGAGTCTCACTCTGTCACCCAGACTGGAGTGCAGTGGCCGCTCCCGGCCACTGCAGCCTCAACCTGCTGGGCTCCGGCGATCCTTCCGCCTCAGCCTTCCAAGTAGCTGGAACTACAAGCGCGCTACCACACCCGGCTAATTTTTTTGATTTATTGTAGAGATGAAGTCTCGCCAAGTTGCCCAGGTGGGTCTTGAACCCGCGGGCTCAGGCAATCCACTCACCTCAGCCTCCCAAAGCACGGGATTACAGGCTGAGCCACCGAGCCCGGCTGCTAATGATTTTTAAAGACTAGTTCAGGACCCAATCTTGGACTTCCTTCCAAAAAATATTTTTGTGAGTTTACAAACAACTCAGTTAGTCAAATCAAGCCTTGGGAGTAGCAATTTCAGCTACTGTGAGAAGTGTTCCCCTTATATTTTGCCTCCTCCTCCTCCTCCTCCTCTTCCTCCTCCGAGTTGCAGTCACACTCTGTCGCCCAGGCTGGAGTGCAGTAGCATGCTCACGGTCACCACAACCATGGCGATCCTTCCACCTAAGCTTTCCAAGTAGCCAGAACTACAGGAGCATGCCACCACTTCTGGCTAATTTCTTGTAGAGATGAGGTCTCACCAAATTGCCCAGACTGATCTTGAACCCCTGGGCTCAGGCAATCCTCTTGCCTCCGCCTCCCAGAGTGCTGAGATTTCAGGCCTGTGCCATTACATCCAGTTTATTTTGTTCATTTCTATAATGACTTTGGTTTCATGGTAAAAAATTACTACTATATTTTTAAGCCATAATTTTCAGAAATGTGTTTTTTATTAAAGAGACTCAATGGTTCTACATGTTATAAAAGATAGACCGGTCTGGCAATTACTCAGATACTTCTCTTAATTTTACCTACTTAAAAGTGGAAGTAAACATTTTTTATCTTATGATGTTGCTCCTTTGTAACAGAAAGAATGTTCTGTATGCAGGAAATGGAAGAGTTTGTCCAGAGCTCAGGTGACAATGGTGTTGTGGTGTTTTCTCTGGGATCAATGGTCAAAAACCTCACAGAAGAAAAGGCTAATCTGATTGCCTTAGCCCTTGCCCAGATTCCACAGAAGGTCAGTACAACCTCATCCTGGTAGGCAGCTTTTTACTTATTGGAGAGATAGTGAGGCTAAGAATAGTTTTTTTTAGATGAAAGGTGAAACTCATTATACACCGAATATCATGGCACTAGCTTTAATTAAAAAATTGTAAGACATTAAAATAGTGCATATAAGCACATTAAATCATTTGCCTATTGAGCCCTGGATTTACTATAAAAACATAATTTTTTGTAGCCATTCATTTTTAATGGAACAGTTATGCAAACATTGAGCCCCCACTGATCTATTACTTGACATATTTTAAAATTGAAGTATTTTATTCTGCTCTGAGTACTCCCAAAAGTTTTGAAGTATGTTAGCTCAGTGGTCCAGGAAATGAGAGCATCTATATACAGAGCAGAGAGAAATTATGCTCAAACACATACTTTAAGTGTTTAGATCTTTTTCTTTATGACTCTATCAAAGTGTGGTTGCTTTAGAAGTAGAAGCCTAGGTTCAGTTAATGTTTCTAAATTGAATATTCTTCAGCTGAAAACAATTAAAATTATAATATTATTGTCAAACAATGTACATTTTCTGATTTACGATATTCAATTAACCTTAATTTTTATCACTGCACTTCTATATTTCCACTCTATTTACATTCCTATGAAAATCCTAGGACTCTTTATATTTACATATTGGTTAACATGCATAACACTTTTTTTCAAACCCCATATTCTGATTGATTAAACTAGTCCTGTTTATTTTATATTTCTTCACTTAGTCTCACTTCTAAAAACTTTTTAAGTGATAAATATTAAATAATAGTACTATACTTAATAGACTAGTAATACAGCCTTTACAAAAGGGTACATCTAAAATGTCCTAATGTGTGTAAACTATTAGTTACTTATCCCTTTCTCAACTAACACCTAAGTAGAGTGACTATGTGTTTTCTAAATAATTCTGCAGCCACAAAATGTCCTCATTGTGTGTTTTTACTTGTAAAATTAAGATATTGACTTCCACAGGTTATATGGAGATACAAGGGAAAAAAGCCAGTCACATTGGGAAATAATACTCGGCTCTATGATTGGATACCCCAGAATGATCTTCTTGGTAAGACTATTGGGGGAAGAAAAACTGTACAGGTGGGCAATAGGCAAGTTAATTAACTGTTTAGCAAAAAGCATGCTCAGTAAATTTTTTAAAAAGTTATTTATATTTTATTTCAAAGATGTGTGATACAATTCAGGATTAGTTATACAAGTGGACATCGTACAGGTAAAGTTTCAGTCTTCCTTTGGTCTCCACTTTGCCTGGTTTGAGATCTGGTAGCCTTTTTGATGTTGTGTCCCCCACACACCCCCACCCTGGCAGTATCCTGCTATTGCCAATTCCTTTCTTATAGCATTATGGTAAATCTTTTTTTTTTTTTGAGTTGGAGTCTCACTCTGTCGCCCAGACTGGAGTGCAGTGGCCACTCCCGGCCACCTCAGCCTTGACCTGCTGGGCTCCAGCAATCCTACCGCCTCAGCCTTCCAAGTAGCTGCAACTAGAGGCGCGCGCTACCCCGCCCGGCTAATTTTTTGATTTATTGTAGAGATGAGGTCTCGCCAAGTTGCCCAGGCAGGTCTTGAACCCGCAAGCTCAGGCAATCCATTCACCTCAACCTCCCAAAGCGCGGGATTACAGGCTGAACCACTGAGCCCGGCTTATTATGGTAAATCTTAAGGATCCAATAAAGAGTGAGAACATGTGGTACTCTGTTCTTTGTTTCTGTGATAGATCACTGAATATTACAGGCTCTAAGTCTATTCAAGTTTCTGCAAAGTCCATATGTTTGTCCTTCTATATGGCTGTATAATATTCCATCTTGTATATATACCACATTTTTTAATCCAATCCAGTTTTGATGGCAGCATGGTTGGTTCCATGTTTTTGCTATTGTGAATAGTGCTGCAATAAACACATGTGTGCAGGCATCTTTTTTGTAGAATGATTTGAGCTCCTCCATGTATATACCCAGTTGGGATATTGCTGGGTCAAATGGAAGGTCAACTTCTAGTTCTCTTAGAAATCACCACACTGTTTTCCATAGAGGTTGAAATAGTATGCATTTCCATCAACAGTGTAGAAAATTTCCCTTTTCTCCCCATCCTTGCCAGCAACTGTTGTTTGTTTTATTAATGATGGCTATTCTTACCAGGGTTATGTGGTATCTCAATGTGGTTTTGATTTGTATTTCTCTGATGATTAGTGAGGCTAAGCACTTTTTCATTTATCTGTTGGCTGCATGTATCTCTTTATTTGAGAAGTGTCTATTCATGTCTTTTGCCACTTTTTAATGGGTTATTTTTTTTTCCTTTCAGCACGTTTGAGTCCCTTGCAGATCCTGGATGTTAGGCCTTTGTCGGATGTACTATTGGCAAATATTTTTTCTATTCTGTGGGCTGTCTCCCTGCTCTCTTGATGATTTCTTTTGCTTTGCAGAAGTGGTTCAGTATAACGAGGTACAACTTGCGTAGCTTATCTCTTATGTCATGAACATCTGGGGTTTTGATCAGGAATTGGTTGCTTACTCTGATTTCTGTAATGGTGGCTCCTGCATTTTCCAAGATTCTTATAGATTGAGGTTTTATGTTTAGGTCTTTGATCCATTTGCAGAAGATTTTTGTGTATGGTGATAAGTAGGGGTCTTGTTTCAATCATCTGCATGTGGTCAGCCAGTTTTCCCAGTACCGTTTACTGAATAGGTTCTTCTCTCCCCAGTGGTTATTGGTGATTTTGTTGAAGATGAGTTGGTTCAGAAATTGCTTATGGAATCTCTATCTTGTTCCATTGGTCTGTGTTCCTGTTCTTGTACCAATACCAGGCTGTTTTGATTACTGTAACCTTAAAGTAAAGTTTAAAGTCTGGAAGTGTGATACCTCCTGATTTGTTTCTTTTGCTGAGGATTGTTTTGACTATTCGTGGTCGTTTATGTTTCCATATGAATTTCTGTGTTGTCATTTCCAGATTTGAGAAGAATGATGTTGGTAACTTAATGGGTATTGCGTTGAATCTGTAGATTGTTTTTGGTAGGATGGACATCATAACAATGTTGATTCTTTTTATCCATGAGCATGGAATATTTTTCCATTTGTTTGTGACTTCTCGGATTTCTTTGAGTACTGTTTTGTGGTTCTCATTTTAAAGAAATTTCACTTCTCTGGTTGGGAAGATGCCAGGGGATTTCTTTTTCTTTCTTTCTTTCTTTTTTTTTTTTTTTGTGTGGCTATTGTGAATGGGATTGTGCTTTTTATTTGGCTCTCTGCCTGTTTTTTGTTGGTGTATAAGAGTGCAATTGTCTTTTGCACATTTATTTTGTACCCAGAGACTTTTCCATAGCCCTTTTTAAAAAAGCACAAAGAAGTTTTTGATAGATTATTTGGGATTTTTGAGGTATAGGATCATATTGTCAGCAAAGAGAGATAACAACTTTCTCTTTTCCTATTTGGATACCGCTGATTTCCTTTTCTTCTCTAGTTGTTCTAGCTAGGACTTCCGACACAATGTTGAACAGGAGGAGTGGAGTGGGCAGCCTTGCTTTTTTCCTGTTTTTAAGGGAAATGCTTCATTTCTGCCCATTAAGTGATATGCCTAGGTGTTCTAGGGTTTTTATCAAAAGAGATGCTGAATTTTATCAAAAGCTTTTTCTGCATCGAGTGATATAATCACAAGGTTCTTGTTTTTAAATGTTGATTTATTTAATTACATTTATGGTCTTGTGGATGTTGAATCAGCCCTGCATCCTGGGGATGAAGCCTACATGGTCATAATAGATGATTTTTGAAATGCATTGTTTGATTCAATTTGTTAGAATCTTATTGAGAATTTTTGTATCTGTGTTCATTAGGGATTTGTCCTGCAGTTCTCTTTTTTTTTGTTGAATCTTTACCCAGTTTGGGTTTCAGTGTGATGTTAACTTTGCAAAATGATTTGAGGAGAATTCTATCTTTCTCAATTGCCTGGAATGCTTTCAATAGAATTGATATCAGTTTCTCCTTGAATGTTTTGTAGAATTCCACTGCAAACTGTCTGGTCCATGGCTTTTTTTGTTAGTAGTTTTCTTATGATGGAGTCAATTTTCTGGGTTGTTGTTGGTCTATTTAGTGTCTCAGTGTCTTCTTGTTTCAACCTTGGGAGGATGTGTGATATCACAAAGCCCTCCATTTCATTTAGGTTTTTGAGTTTGTTTTCATACAGGCATGCAAAGTAATCTCTGATAATCTTTTGCATTTGTTTGGTGCAGTTATGATTTGACCTTTTGCTTTTCTGATTGTGTTTATTTGGCCTTTTTCTTGGTCATTCTGGCTAGGGGTCCATCAATCTTGTTTATTCTTTCAAAGAACCAGTTTTTTGTTTTGTTGATTTTTTTCTATGATATTTTTGTCTTGTATGGGCTTTTACTTTGTTGATATGGATTCTTCTACTAAAGTTGGAACTTTGATGGTCTTGTCTTTCTAGCTCCCTTAGGTGACTTGTTAGGCTGTTAATTTGTGATCTTTCCATTTTCTTGATGTGTGTTCATAGAAATATAATTTCCCCTTTTAGTACTTCTTTCATGACATCCCAGAGGTTTTTGATAAGATGTTTCATCATTTTCATTTGTGTCCAGAAATCTTTTAATTTCTGTTTTGATTTCTATGTTGACCCAGTAGTCATTCAGCATCATACTGTTTAGTGTCCAAGTCTTTGTGCATTTTGGGGAATTTTGTTGGTGTTCATATTTATTTTTATTCCACTGTCATCTGAGAAGGTGCATGGCAGTATTTCTTTTTTCTTTCTTTTTTTTTTAGAAAGAAGGATTGATTGAGAGGACAGAAAATTTTCCACAGGGGAAGAGGACCCTAGGAGGTTGTTCGCAGTAATTCAATCTTGTGAAATTTGTTTATGTTTGATTTATGGCTGAGGATGTGATCTATCTTGAGTATACTCCATGTGGTAATAGGTAGAATGTATATTCTGTGGTCATTGGATGTAGTGTTCTGTAGATATCTATTAAGTCCATTTGGTTAAGTGTCACATTAGGGTTCCAGATCTCTTTGTTTACTTCTTTATCTTGATGATCTAGCTAGGGTTGTTAGTGGGGTATGTAAGTCCCCAGCTACATTAGTGTTAGAGTCAATATCTTTTTTTTAGTTTACTTAGCAGTTGCTTTATAAACACTGGTGCTTCTGTGTTGGTTGCATATATGTTTAGGATAGATATTTCTTGTTGATGGATTGAAATTTTTATCATTATGCAGTGTCCTTTCATATCTTTTAAAATTTTTGATAGCTTAAAGATTGTTTTGTCTGATATTAAGATTGTGACTCCTGCCTTCTTTTGTGATCCATTTGTCTGGAAATTCATTTTCCATCCTCTAACTTTGAGTCTGTATGCGTCCCTTGCGGTGGTGAGATGAGTTTCCTGGGTGCATCAAATTATTGAGTCATGTTTTTAAATCCAGTGTGCCATTCTGTGTCTTGCATTGGTGTTTCAGTCCGTTTGTGTTCAGGTTGATTATTAAAATGTGATTATTTATCCCCATCATGAGGTTCTTATAAAATGTTTCTTTGTTTTCTTTTATCTTTTGTGTTGATGTACGTGTGTGCTTTCAAGCTTGCAGTTGCAATGCATTGTCTGTTGTTTCTGTGTTCTCCTATTCTCTTGGGAAGTGTATGGTCTTCTTTTTTTCTTTCTTCTGTGCTAAATATCTTTTTACGTATCTCCTGTAGAGCTGATCTGGAAACCACATAATCTCTTAGAAATTGTATGTGTGGGAAGAATTTAATTCTCCATCACTCAGTACTTTTATAATAATTAAAAAATTTCACATTTGGTGCCCAATTTTAAAGGAGACATAATTAAACAATTGGTCATTAATTTTATAGACTCATTGCTTCCTCTGGTTCACAAAAAAAACCAAAAACAAAAACAAAACACCTCCTCAGTAATGTGGTCTCAGAAAATGCAGAGGAGATTAATTCCTGTTTTTCCTGGGATCACAGTTTTCTGAGATAGGAATGTCCCATAAGCTCAGCTTTTGTAGATAATGTAGCCTTGTTTGGCGAGTTAAATTGTATTATTTTTCCCGTTTGTCTCTGCAATTCTAATATGTTATAATGAAATCCACATCCACTTCTTATTCTATTACCAAATTAGGTCATCCCCAAACCAAAGCTTTTATCACTCATGGTGGAACCAATGGGATCTATGAAGCAATATATCACGGGGTTCCTATGGTGGGAGTTCCCATGTTTGCAGATCAACCAGACAACATCGTTCACATGAAGGCCAAAGGAGCAGCTGTGGATGTGAACATGAACACAATGACAAGTGAAGATTTGCTCAATGCTTTGAGAACAGTCATTTATGAACCTTCGTAAGTACTATGGCTTTTAAGGTCTTACCTAACATTGATTATATTATCCATCACACCAGAAAATGTCCAATGTTTCATCCCTTTGCAATGGGTTTATTTTCAAATAATAACCAAAATACTGACCAATATAAAATTATTCATCTTGGCCAGGCTTGGTGGCTCAACCTGCAATCCCAGCACTTTGGGAGGCCGAGGTGAGTAGATTGCCTGAGCCCGCAGGTTCAAGACCCGCCTGGGCAACTTGGTAAGACCTCATCTCTACAATAAATCAAAAAATTAGCCAGGCGTGATAGCACGTACCTGTAGTTCCAGCTACTTGGAAGGCTGAGGCAGAAGGACTGCCGGAGCCCAGCAGGTCGAGGCTGCGGTGGCCGGGAGCGGCCATTGCACTCCAGTCTGGGCGACAGAGTGAGACTCTAACTCAAAAATAAATAAATAAAATAAAATAAAATAAAATAAAATAAAATAATTAATCTCATTTGTGAATCTCCTGAAGTGATTTCTTAAAACTGGGAAAAAAATAAAAACTAAGACTTCAAATAGTCTTTCAATATTTCTTCACAATAAATAATGCTATGACTTTATAATTTCTCATGTTGATTGGAAAATTTGCTTAATTTTATAAATTAAGCATTTAAGTATTATAAACCATTCAATAAGTATAAAATGGAATTCATAATGTAGCTAATATCAATAATTTAGAATTAACTTATTAACAAGGAGTATATACAATTAATTAGTGTATGTATACATATAGAGAGAAAACATGTAGTGAATGATTTTATCAGTATTGACTGGTACTATGTGTACATTTTTAAATAAAATTTAAATATAATATCTGATTTAGCTGAAAGAAAGAAATATAATTATAAACTGTATTGAACTTTAGATATGTATCCTTGTGTTTTCATTTATTTCTCTGAAATATCTCACCAAGGGTAAGAATTAATATGATATATGTACATATAATTTTGTGTCTTTATCTTTGACAATCTGTTTTAATTTTAACACTGACAGTTGAACTTTGGCTTTGGCAATTATCTTATCCTCCACCTGTATTACTTATATAGCAAAATTTTCTTACCAATTTGTATGTCATTTATTTTTCTCACATTTATTAGTCTCATTACTATATTTTAAGGTAATGAATGTTCCCTGTTGAATCAGAGATTATTTATTCCAAGTTATGAAATTTTCTTTCAATAAAGACTCTTGGATATTGAATACTCTGAGATCATGTTTATCAATATTTACTCATTGCTTTAGTATGATGATATTTCTTATATGAAAATAATATGCTTAGCTCTCATTTTTTTCTTTAGACTTGTGAAAATATTACTCATAGTCTTCTAGCTGTAAATGATGCTGTAAGATTTCTAAGTCCTGTTTCTCTTTTTGTTTCCTTTTCAGCCTGAAAAAATTAATATTTTTAATTCAGAAACTTAATTATAATGCATTCTTATGCGGAATTTAATACTTGTTTCTTCAATTATACTATGTTCTTGCAATACTATTAGTATTGGATTTTTTTAAGAAATTGGGTTTTCTTTATATAAATTAATTTTTGTCTGTTATTTCTTAGAATGTCTTTTCATTCCATTTTTTACTTTGCTTCAGTAACACCAGTTTTCAGTATGCCCTATGTTAAAATAATTTGCCTAGTATTCTTTTTCAATTATTTCCTGACTCTTATAACAAATTTTAACAATTCTCAATTTATTGAGATAGCCTCAAATAGTCCACACATTAGTAAATTCATTATTTTTGCCATGAACATTGCTTGCTCTTTCTAGTTTATTTATTAATTCTTTATGCTGTTATTTTTAACTATTTATTTCAATAGCTCACCTGTTTCCTTATCACCTCCTCTTGCTTTATAAGTTGATTGTTATTAGCGTATGTATTACCCTCACATTCTTCTTAAACTTCAAATCTCTTCTTTTTTGGACTACATAGATTGTGCCTGATTGCAATCTTAGTCTTTATTTGTTTATATTTTATATGTTTGATTTGTTATCAGACCATGTTCTTCATCATGATCTCAGTATTTGCTCTGAATTTGTATATGTGCCTTAAACTTAAACTTGTTTTTATATTATATCAGATTTAATTATTTTTATGCAGAGCCAAAGCTTTAAAATTAGATACAACTTATCATTCACTTTTTCTGAAAGCTGAAATTCACTTTTTCTGAAGTAGAGAAGGTAAACTCAGATGGAATTTGGAGCAACATTTTGTTTTTTGTTTTTTGTTTTTAAGGGAATAGTCTGCTTAAAACCATCTGTTTAAAGCCCTTGAGCCAGGGTTTTTACACAAAGAGGCCAGTGTATCTATTTCCAAAAGAAAAGAAGCACTTAGACTCAAATTAAAGAATTGGCCTTAGTTGTCCATTTTTGCTTCCTATCTACATTCCAATCGATTGACTTTTATTAGTACAAGCATGTTCTATAAGTCATAATTTTCAGTATAATATAAAATCATAATTCAGGAGCTGAGTAGAGGGTATCTTCATCAAGGCTTCATATAATCTTTTGTTGACTTCAATGTCTAGACAATTAGACTATTACTAGGTTGTTAATTGCTGATTATCTGGTTCATTTTATTAAATATCAGAGTAAGTTGTGTGAATCTTTTTAACTCTAATGCATAGAAAATCATTGCATTTTATTATTGATTATAAAGCTATTGATGCAAAAAGACAGAATTATAAATACTCTTAGAAATTTCTAAGTAAATACCTTAAACGTATTTCACATCAACCCTAAACCTTATAATATTTCTAAAATTATCCGGGAACACATGAGTGTAATGTATGTTCCCGGATATATATATATATATATATATATATATATATATATATATATATATACATATATATGCAATTTTACTTCATTCTATTATTCAATAAGGTCATTAATTTACAAAAACATTTGATTAAATAAATCAAATCAAAGTAATTTTAACTATTCATAATATTTAACAGTTCAGCCATAAAACATTAATGTACTATAAATCATGAAATAATGAATTTATGAGCATGGTCCTTAATTAGCCCTACCTCATTCATCAGTACATATATTTTATTTTTATTTAGATTCCCATGAACAAAAGTATTTGCCAAATGCACTTCAAATTTTAAATACCAATAAATAAAAGCTTAAGCAAAAATCTAATATGGTGAAATAGGTTTTTTTGGACACTTCAGTTTACCTAAAATGAACCACATGAAATTACTGTTTTGACCTTACCTGTGGTTCAATCTAGTTGTAAGACAGTATAACTTTAAGATAGTATTCTTTTTCACTACACACATAGAAAGAAACATAAACTACCCCCTGCTGCTGGATCTAGTGTACTGTGTTCTCTTGCAAATGATGAAACATTCCAGGAAGATGTTTCTATTTACCTTAGAAATTCAAAGTCCATGTGGGATATGCCACTTCTTAAATGACCAAAGTATTTTTGTTCAATCTTGACATTGCAGATGGAAACACTGTTTTTTTCATCTTAACCATACAAATTTGTATAAAGGAGTAATTATCAAAATGCCAAAGTCTTAGAACTGTAAACTGACTCACCAATGCTGAATACCAATTTTCTGTGTCTATCATATAAACTAGCCAGGCATTACAGGCCATGATTATAGATGCTTTAAATAATAATATCCCACTATATTGGTTCATGTACCATCTTGGTCTTGGAACAGTTCTGGATACTTAGCTCACACAGTATCAAAATTATTTTTGAAAAAATTATGCTATACGTTTACAACTGGCATATTCTACCTTTTTCTATGTCTGAATTTGGCCAGAGGTGTTAAAATATATTTCTTCCACACTTTCTCTTTTACAGCTCTCAAAGTCCTATGCATTAAAGTTCATGTAAGAAATACACTTTTTCTCAACACTTCTATGGCCTTTAACTTGAATAGCAAATAACATGTATCACATACTTGCCTTTAACGTAAGCAAAACCAAAAATTATCTAAATTATGTTTGTTTCTGCATTCCAGTTATAAAGAGAATGCCATTAGATTATCAAGAATTCACCATGATCAACCTGTAAAGCCCCTGGATCGAGCAGTGTTCTGGATCGAGTTTGTCATGCGCCACAAAGGAGCCAAACACCTTCGGGTTGCAGCCCATGACCTCACCTGGTTCCAGTACCACTCTTTGGATGTGATTGGGTTCCTGCTGGCCTGTGTGGCTACTATGGTATTTGTCATCACAAAATGTTGCCTGTTTACTTGTCAAAAGTTTGGTAAAACTAGAAAGAAGAGAAAGAGAGAATAGGTCAAGAAAAAGAGGAAATTGATTTTTCCAAGTTTGGCAAGGTCCTGAATAAGGCAAATACATCTTTATCCTGTTTTCAAATACATCTTTATCCTGTCTTCTATTTTTCTATCTTAGATTAGAGATAAAGCCTGGAGTTCAACATGATCAGTCACTAGTGGGTGTGTCTTATTCTTCCTTTGTCTTTTCCCAGCTGGCTGTACCCTCTTCCTTTCACTTTTCTGGCACAGGGACACTATATTATTTTAAATATATTCTATTCATAGTACCAATATTTTCTTTATATTTAACCTTAATTGCTGTGTAACAATATGCTGAATCCTGAAGAATACACAAAGGGGGAACAGAATTTGTTAAAAGTAGGGAATGCAAGAGAGTAAAATTCACATTTTCACAAAATATACAAATCAGGGAGCCACCATAGGAAATTATGTGTGGTATGAGAAAAGTAATGATATCCAATTTAATAAAATGTTTAGATAACAGTACAAATAATAAACAAATGTCGTTTATTATACTTTAAATCACTAATGCTCATAATCTATAATCACTATTTAAAATCAAAAGTTTAATCTTCTGGCAAAAATAAAAAATTACCTGGAATTTGATATCATTGTGTTGTTTTCCTGTTTTTATTTCTACAAATTTAGATGTATCAATTAATTTTTATGCTAAGTATATACCAGTCTGACCAAGAATATGGAATAGTAAATATTTACCAATGCAAAGTACTAATTGAAGGCGAATATTCATATTTGAATCAGTTTTTCCTTCATTTAACAAATACATTAAGGATTTAACTTTTTACCCTTAACAAACTCAATGACATTTCCAATTAAAGTCTTAATTTCAGTATTTGATATGTAATTAAAGAGATAGCTTAGTGGCTCAAACTGTAATCCCAGTAATTTGGGAGGCCAAAGGAGTGGATTGCCTGAGTCTGTGGGTTTAAGACCAGCCAGGCTGGTTCAACATTAATAAAACCATAAATGTAATTAAATACATCAACAGACAAAACAAAAACCACATGATTATATCATTAGATGCAGAAAAAGCTTTTGATAAAATCCAGCACCCCCTCTTGATAAAAACCCTCGAACATCTAGGCATATGGGGAACATACCTCAAAATAGTAAAAGCCATCTAAAAGAAACCCATAGCCAGCATACTCCTAAATGGACAAAAATTGGAACCATTTCCCCTGAAAACTGGAACAAGACAAGAATGCCCACTCTCACCCCTCCTGTTCAATATAGTATTGGAAGTGGAAGTTCTAGCTAGAGCAATCAGAGAAGAGAAGACAATCAGGGGTATCCAAATAGGAAAAGAAGAAGTCAAGTTATCTCTCTTTGCAGATGACATGATTGTGTACCTTGAAAACCCAAAAGAATCTGTTAAAAACCTCCTTACATTGATAAAGGCCTTTGGCTAAGTCTCAGAATATAAAATAAATGTGCAAAAGGCAATCACATTTCTTTACACCAATAATTAACAAACAGAAACCCAAATAAAAAGCACAATCCCATTCACAATACACACACAAAAAATGATATATCTTGGCATCTTCCTAACCAGAGATGTGAAAGACCTTTACAATGAAAACTACAAAACACTGCTCAAAGAAATCAAAGATGACACAAACAAGTGGAAAAATATCCCATGCTCATGGAATGGAAGAATCAACATTGTGAAGATGTCCACCTTACCTAAGGCAATCTACAGACTCAATGCAATACTCATCAAATTATCAGCAACATTCTTCTCAGACCTAGAAAAAACAACACAGGAATTCATATGGAAACACAAATGACCAAGAATAGCCAGAACAATCCTCAGCAAAAAAAAAAAAAAAAAAAAAAAAAAAGCAGGTGGTATCACATTACCAGACTTCAAACTTTACTATAAAGCTACAATCATCAAAACAGCTTGGTATTGGTATAGGAACAGGCATATAGATCAATGGAATAGAATTGAGATTCCAGAAGCAAAACCTCAATTTCTCAACCAACTCATCTTCGACAAAGCCTCCACCACCTACCACTGGGGAGAGGAGAACCTATTCAGTAAATGGTGCTGGGAAAACTGGCTGATCACATGCAGAAGACTCAAACAAGATCCCTATCTATCCCCATACACAAAAATTAACTCCAAATGGATCAGAGACCTAAATGTAAGACTTCAAACCATAAGAACCTTAGAAAATGAAGGACATACCCTCATGGAAATTGGAACTGCTAATCAATTCCTGAAACCCACACAAAACATGAAACCCACAGGTCATAAGAGAGAAGATAGACAAGTGGGACCTCATTAAACTGACAAGCTTCTGCAAAGCCAAAGAAACCATCAAGAGAGCAGGGAGACAACCTACAGACTAGGAAAAAGTATTTGCCAACACCAGTTCTGACAAAGGTTTAACATCTTCGATCTACAAGGAACTCAACGTGCTGAAAAGAAAAAAAACAAACAACCCATTATAAAATGGGCAAAAGATATGAACAGACAATTCACTAAGGAAGACATCTGAGCAGCCAACAGACACATGAAGAAATGTTCCACCTCAATAATCATCAAGGAGATGCAAATCAAAACCACACCGAGATACCACCTAACTCCAGTCAGAATGGCAATTATCAATAACTCAAAAAATAACAGTTGCTGGAGAGGGTGTGGCGAAAAGGGAACACTTCTTCACTGTTGCTGGGAGTGTAAACTAGTGCAACCTCTGTGGAAAGCAGTGTGGCGATTCCTAAAAGCTCTCAATATAAATCTCCCATATGACCCCGCAACCCCCCTACTGAGAATATAACCTGAAGAACTCAAATCACTCTATAAAAAAGATACGTGCACACGTATGTTTATCGCAGCATTGTTCATAATAGCAAGAAGCTGGAAGCAACCATGCTGTCCTTCAAAAGAGGACTGGATTAAAAAATGTGGTACATATACACAATGGAATACTACGCAGCCATAAAAAAGAACAAAATCATGAATTTCACAGCAACCTGGATGGAACTAGAGTCTATAATACTGAGTGACCTCTCACAGAAACAAAGATTTGAATATCATATGTTCTCACTCATAAAGTGGACCTCGATCATCCAATGTATTACCATAAGAAAATGACTGACAGTGATGGGAAATTTTGGGGGGGGAGGGCGGGGAAGGGAGATGGGAATAATAGCAGTAAACATCTGTCTGGGGACGGGGAGACACCTCTCATCAACAAGGGTGCCTGAACGAAGCATATTTGTATACCTAACTCTTAACTGTACCCCACAATATCATACTAAAAAATATTATTTATAAAAAAAAAAGACCGGCCAGGGCAACTTGGCAAGACCTCATCTCTACAATAAGAAAATTAGCCAGGCGTTGTAGCTCACACAGTGCCTGTAGTTCAGCTACTTGGAAGACTGAGATGGAAGGATCGCCGGAGCCCAGCAGGTGAGCGTGCCACTGTACTCCAGTCTGGGCGACAGAGTGAGACTCCAACTCAAATAAATAAATAAAATAATTAAGGAGATAAATTTCATGCATTGGCATAGTAAAAATTCTGAAATTTATTTCTATATTATATATAAGAAATTACTTTCATTTAAATTGCATAATGGGAACATATGTTTCTTGAATACGTGCATAATGATAATGCAAACAAATTGTTGTAATTTTTTGTGGACATTGAAATGTATTTGTTATCCCCTGCCTGAAACTGATAATAAAACCGTGATTCCCTCCCACCAAAAGAAAGAAAATGTATTTGTTAAATATTAATTTTTTAAAAAGGTGATTTATTGATATGCTTTGAGTTCTTCAATTTCATTACATTTTTAAAAGAGCTGCTTATGTTTGTTGTGTTCTCAGATTATTTTCTGCAATTAGAGTGCAGCAAATGGCTAAGATGCAGTGAGAGGTGAACTGGCCATCCTTGGGGTGGAGCATAGGCTCAGGCACCCAGTTTAGTCTCTGAGACTAGCCACCCGTGTCACATGAGACTTGTTGCAACTCAATAGCCCTTGCTCTCCTCCTGCCCTCTGGTATTCTGCTGGTCTCTTCCTTTGCCTGAATGTCAGAAGCCAGTTGCAGGTGGCAGAAAATTCTGGGTGACACAATCTACATTAGTCAATGTAACTGAAGTTATGTACCTGAATTAAAAAAAAAAACAAAAAACGATGAGAATTGCTCTCCTTTAATAATCATTTGTGAAACTGTTCCCATGAGGAAACTCAATCCTACAAGCAATGACCAGGCCATATCCTCAAAAGTACTGTTACATATCTCTTAAATTTTCAACACTTAGAGCTGTCCAAAAGGTTGAGGTTGGCAATCTAATTTATTTTCTTCCTAAACATTCTATGTACTCCTTAGCCTCTGACAGCATCTTCTCTGGATAGGCTTCTTTAACTAGTAGATTAATTCAAAATGTATCAACTCCAAATTGAAATAATGATATGTCCTGTCTTAATAATTTCTCACAGATTTCCACTGACCTTTATTAGTAGACATTAGAATTAAGGTATATCCAAGTAATCTGCTGGATATTAGACATAAATTTGTAACATGTTTCAGCAACTTTGTTTATCTTTAGTATTTTGGATCAATCACCAAATAGCCAGAAGAGTAATGCCTTCTCTGATTAAATTCAAAAGCAGAAGAGCTCAAAAATAACTACAGAACACTCACAACTTTCAATCTAAGTAAATCATGGCCAAATTTCTTATTGGAATCATTCTGTTCTTGAGAATTGCAACTTCCAAACTACCTGACTCCAGACTTACTAATAAAAAACAAACTTGCCTAAGGTAAATAGTAGAGCATGCTTGTTAGAGAACCCATTTCCACTTTTAACTCCTTGAGTTATGGATTCATGGGTCCAAACTAAAATTTAAAATGTATTATATAGCAGCTAATAATTTAAAGTACATATTGCATTCTATAAGTTAACACCTCTAGCCAGGTATGAGGGCTCACACTTGTAATCTCAGCACTATGGCAGACAGAGGCAGAAAGATTACTTGTGACCAAGAGTCCAAGACCAGCCTGGGAAACAAAGTCTACTGCATCTCTACAAAACAGTTTATAATAGCTGGGTGTGGTGGTACATAACTGTAGTCCTAGCTACTTGGGAAGATCACTTGAACCCAGAAGTCTGAGGGTTGTGCCACTGCATGTCAGTCTGGGTGACAGAGTGAGACTGTATTTAAAAAAAAAAAGAGAGAGACAGCACTTCCAATACCTAAGGTATTGTCAGATATATATTAGACCTTGCTGCATTTCCTTTGCTATAAATATATTTCTTGGTCATACTCAATGTCAAGATCAATGCCATGATTTTGAATAAAACTTCTTTATTTCCATGGATTATGATACTGGCAGAAAAACTACAGGGTGGAAAAAAGTCTGTTATTTGGAAATTATAACTAATTATATGACAAAAAAGGATGCATCCTTTAGGATTGAAGGCAGAAGGTGCAATGCATTACCCTTACAGATGGCTAGGACTCTAGGGAGTGGTGCCATATTGAGTAAGATTTTGGAGATATTTGCTATTAACAGATAGAACATGCAGCAGTTTCAGTAGCCAGGTTTGCCTTAGTGAGATGAAGTTTATGCTGTGGAATCATGTATGATGTTCATCTCAGCTTCCATTGCTCCTTTGTTCATAAGTCTTATATGGTACCAAATTCTGAAGGGTCAAGAGAAAGAGAGTGACATCTACAGGACAGCCCATCTAGTTCACCTTATTGAGACCATTCTCTGGAATTCATGCCTTGTGGTGGTAACCTCAAGATCTATGGCCAAAACTGAAAAGTATATCTGCAGAACTTCTACCTCAGAACCCTTACTATTATTTCTCCATTCTAATTCTTCCCAAGCTTATGACCAAACTATTAGTCACCATCCATGAATTCGTAGATCTGTTATAAAGGCCATTGCTGTTGTCCCTCTCTTTCTTCAAAGAGTTATTCAAATGTAATGCTTCATATTCCGTTCATTGGGAAGATTTTGTTTTTCTACTAGTTTTTAGAGATATCTCTGAGTGGGGCTACATTAAATATCACTTCTGGCTACTGTGTGAATATCACTCATATGTAAAATGGTCCTGGTATATTTTTGCTATTTTCAGTAGCGAATTCTCCTATGAATCTAAGGGGGGGGGTTACTGATTTATTCTATTTTTTTTTTCTTTTTTTCTTTTTGAATCGTAGTCTCACTCTGTCACCCAGGCTGGAGTGCAGTGGTACACTCATGGCCACCACAGCCTTGACCTGCTGGACTCAGTTGATCCTTCCGCCTCAGTCTTCCAAGTAGCTGGAACTATAGGCATGCGCCACCATGCTCGGGTAATTTCTTTGATTTGTTATAGTGGAGAGTTCTTGCCAAGTTGTTCAGGCTGGTCTCGAATCCCCTGGGCTCAGGCAATCCTCTTGCCTCTGCCTCCCAAGGTGCAGGGATTACAAGCGTGAGCACCGCACCCGGCCAATATTTATTTTAAAACATTGATAGGTTCTATGAGAGTCTAAGCCACATACTAAGAAGATTCACTTATTTCTTTGAAACTGCTCAGTCCTGTTCTTATACATATGTATATAGTGATAAAATATTGTAAAATATACTCACAGTCAGGTGTTCTACCTGTGACCAGGTGTCTCTTTCCCAGGAAAATTGTTTATACTGACAGATTCCCTTGAGGATCTGGTTTGACTTGTGTCCAGTTTATTCCTACCAGGATAGCCAATCTTTAGGACAACAGGAGAAAAGGGGAAGTTGTTGTTCAACAGAAATAAAGTTTCGGTTATACAAAATGAAGAAAGTTCTAGAGATGCGTTATATAACATTGTGCTTATAGCTGACAATCATGTACTTATAGTTCATCCTTATAATTTTATGTTGCTGCAGCATACATTTTGAATATAGTGGAATTAGGGTTCATACCAGAAGCACGACTCAGTTACCCTTGATGCAGTTTCCAGTTCTACATCTCCTTTTAGGTCCTCACTGTGTGCAATCCAGATGTCTGCCTTTAACAACCACCTCTTGGTGATCTCCTTCTCCTCCTCCCTGGTGAGGCAGCTAGATACAACCTACTTGACCCACCTCTCACGTTTCCAATACCCTATTGGGACTGCACACCTGTGTCACAGACCACTGTTCATTTTCATGACTTCATATACTCATGCCTGCTTGAGTAAAACCCACCAATTAAAAATCTCTGTAGAATACATGCTTGGGTAATGCCTGGACCCCAATAAAAGCTTTGGCCCATAGATCCCAAATTCTCTCTCTCTTGTTTCCTACCCACTAATTGAGCACACATCCTGGCTGGCTCCCTCACTTCCTATTAATCCTGCAAGATGGGTTGCTCTCTTCTTTTTGTAAGTAATAAAACTGCTTTTATTATGTCATGTGTCTTGTTTTGTTGCCTCCTCTGTGCCCACCTAACACACACTCAAACCTAACTTCTTTCCCAGTCAGGGCTCCCTAGAGAGAGTTCCAGATATAAGAGTTAAATAGGTATCAAAGTAAAGGAAATATCTTTTACACATTATCTTGCCTCTTTCTTATCACTTTGCTAAAATATCAGTGTTATACCATAACTCCTTTAGTGCCAGTCCTGGAAACTCTTGTTAAAAATGAACAGTACTAGCCGGGCTCGGTGGCTCAGCCTGTAATCCTACGCCTTTGGGAGGCTGAGGTGAGTGGACTGCCTGAGCCCGAGGGTTCGAGACCCGCCTGGGCAACTTGGCGCGACCTCATCTCTACAATAAATAAAAAAGTAGCCGGGCATGGTAGCACGCGCCTGTAGTTCCAGCTACTTGGAAGGCGGAGGTGGAAGGATCGCCGGAGCCCAGCAGGTCGAGGCTGCGGTGGCTGGGAGCAGCCACCGCACTTCAGTCTGGGTGAAAGAGTGAGACCCCAACTCAAAATAAATAAATAAATAAACAGTACTTTTGAAAAATTCTTCCTTAATATTCTTAACATTTCCTATCTCATTTGTTTGTTTCCTTGGATGTAACTGCTAGTCCTACCAGTTAGCTTTTGGAAAAACAGATGAAATATTTGCAAAGGCCATAGAATGACCAATACCATTGTAGAAAGACTAAAAAGTGGAAATCTTTATATTATAAAGATTAATCATTTGGAGTTAATCATTTGGAGGACAAATGTCTACATATAACTCCACTGGTTGAAATGGAACCATTGATCAGTTCTAACATCTATGGCTAATTAGGCAAAATCAATGGGGTATTGCAGGTATGCCAATAAAACAATTTTATCACAAAAATATCCTATGTCAAACTCCCCTGATTTTTTTCTCTGATTTATCCATACTTTTCACATAATTTTAGTTAGTTCATTTCACTATTACGTATCCCATTAAATGAGCATAACACAATTTAACCAAATTTGTGCATAGAAAACAGAAATAAGATTTTAATATCACATTTTCTCTACACAACTCAATAGATATAATAAAAATATCCACCTTAATATTTCACTTAGTACTGCATATGTACTTCTATCTCCCATATAAGCATAAGCAAGCAGTTCTCACCACATAGACTTATCCTAATAAATTTAACCATGGACAACTCATGGACGTACTTATCATTTCAAGTTTGATATTATCAATGATGATAGTTCATGAACACTGTTGGTGGGTGTTTTTTATAAATAAATCCTAGAGTAAATTTCTGACAGTGGAATTTCTGACTAAAAGGCCTGAATATATTTAATTTTTTATTATGGTAATGCACATAGATTGCTAACTAATCAGTCTTTTAGGGATTGTCTACAGAGACAAACATTATTAAATCTCTCTTTAAAAAATATAACCATATCCATTTTCAATAACAAAACATATTGTGATGAGTTTTTCTTGACATATTATGTTTATACATTGCCAATGGAGTTTGTATCCCCATGCCTGCATTTTGCCTAACTTAAATCCTTCCATCTACTTTTCAGTTGTTCCATTTGTAAAAATCCATTTTTCAGTAGTCAGTGATTATAACCTAAAGTCTTTGGAGATATTTTCACTAGAGAATCTGACATTTCATTTTGGCTACTATCTGTACAGCAACTTTATTATTTACTAGTGATTCACTGAATTGATTATTGTCTATATGTTTACTTATGCGATATGCCATACTTTAATCTTTAATTTAAGGAGCATGTGTATACCCAGTAAGACTCTAGTTTTCAGAGTCATTTTTTCCTTAGAGTTCTCCATCTTATAATCTCTAATCTAGAGATTTTACTCTTTAGTCATTATGCTTGTTTCTGAACTTGCAATATTTGCTTGTCACTGTTCTCAGTTGTGTGCACAGTTTTTAGGCCCATTTTTTTCGTCATTGGTCCTGTCTTTAGATCTTCTAGCAGCTTTATAGGAAACAATACCTTTTCAAATTTGGCACTATTGGCAACTTGTACTAAAAAATGTATAACAAATGAGCTATTCTAATAAATACTTGCTTGGGCTTCCTGGCTAGGATAAAGTTTCTTACACAAATGAAGTGGATACTTTATTTGGCATATATATACATATGACAAATACAGTATAATATGTATGACTGACTTTGATTTTTTTCAGTCTTTCTTTGGTCTTTTAAAAAAATTTATTTTAAAGATGTGGGATACAATTCAGGATTAGGTTTACAAGTGATTATTGTACAGGTAAAGTTTAGACCTCCCTTTAATCACCACTTCTCCTGGTTTGAGATCAGGTACCCTTACTGATGTTGTGTCCCCCCTACCCCTCCAGCAGTAGCCTGCTACTGCCAATTGCTTTCTTATACTATTATGGTAAATGTTCAGGGTCCATTTATGAGAGAAAACATGTGGTACTCAGTTCTTTGTTTCTGTGATAAATCATTGAGTATTATAGACTCTAAATCCACCCAAGTTGCTGCAAAGTCCATGTTCGTCCTTCTTTATGGTTGTGTAATATACCATCATGTATATGTACCACATTTTTAAAATCCAGTCCAGTTTCAATGGGCAGCGTGGTTGGTTTCATGTTTTTGCAGTTATGAATAGTGCTACAATAAACATGTGTGTTCAGGTATATTTTGTAGAATGATTTAAGTTCCTCTGGGTATAGTCCCAGAAAGAGAATTGCTAGGTCATATGTAAGGTCAATTTCTAGTTCTTTTAGGAATCATCACACTGTTTTCCACAGAGATTTAACTAGTTTGCATTTCCATCAACAGTGTAGAAAGTGTTCCTTTTTCTCTGTATCCTTACCAGCATCCGTTGTTTTTTTGTTTTATTGATGATGGCCGTTCTTACTGGAGTTAGACGGTATCTCAATGTGGTTCTGGTTTGCATTTCTCTGATAATTAGTGAGTCTGAGCACTTTTTCATGTGTCTATTGGTTCCTCATATGTCTTCTTTTGAGAAGTATCTATTCATGTTTTCTGCCCACTTTTTAATGGGGCCATTTTTTTTTCCTTTTGGCACATTTGAGTTCCTTGTAGATCCTGGATGTTAGGCCTTTGTCAGATATGCAGTTGGAAAATATTTTTTCCCACTCTGTGGGCTTTCTCCTTGCCTCTTGATGGTTTCTTTTGCTTTGCAGAAGCTTTTACGGGTTTGATGAGGTCCCACTTATCAATCTTATCTCTTATGGCATGGGCTTTTGGGGATTTGATCAGGAATTGGTTATTCCAATTTCTGTAAGAGTATCTCCTGCATTTTCTAAGATTCTAGGCATTTGAGGTTTTATATTTAGATCTTTGATCCATTTGGAGTTGATTTATGGTGATAGGTAGGGGTCCTATTTCATTCTTCTGCACATGGTCAGCCTGTTTTCCCAGCACCATTTACTAAAAAGATTCTCCTCTCCCCAGTGGTTGTTGTTGGAGGCTTTGTTGAAGATGAGTTGGTTGAGAAACTGAGGTTTTGTTACCAGAATCTCTATCCTGTTCTATTGGTCTATGTCTGTTCTTGTATCAATCCTAGGCTGTTTTGATTATTTTAGCCTTACAATAAAGCTTAAAGTCTGGAAGTGTGATACCTCTCACTTTGTTTCTTTTGCTAAGGATTGTTTTGACTATTCATTATGTTTCCATATGAATTTTTCTATTGTTTACAGCTCTGAGAAGAATGATGTTGGTAATTTAATAGGTATTGTATTGAATCTGTAGAATGCTTTTGGTAGGATGGACATATTAACGATGTGGACTTTTTCTATCTATGAGCATGGAATATTTTTCCATTTGTTTATGTCATCTTTGATTTCTTTGAGAAGTGTTTTGTTGCAAAGGTCTTTCACTTCTCTAATTAGGAAGATGCCAAGGTATTTCTTTTTTGTGTGCCTATTTTTAATGGGATTGTGCTTTTTATTTGGTTCTCTGTCTGTTTGTTGTTGGTGTATAAAAATGTGACTGTCTTTTGCACATTTATTTTGTATCCTGAGACTTTGCCAAAGTCTTTTATTAGTGCAGGGAGGATTTTGGCAGATTTTATTGGCTTTTGAGGTATAGAAGCATATCATCAGTAAAGGGGGATATCCTGAATTCTTCTTTTCCTATTTGGCTAACCCTGATTTTCTTCTCTTGTCTTATTGCTACAGCTAGGACATCCAACACTGTGTTGAACAGGAGAGGTGAGAGTAGGCAGCCTTGTCTTGTTCTGATTTTCAGGGGAAATGCTTCCAATTTCTGTCCATTTAACAATATGTTATCTATGGGTTTATCATAGATGGTACTTACTATTTTGAGGTATGTTCCCTGTATGCCTATGTGTTCAAGGGTTTTTATAAAAAGGGATGCTGGATTTTATTGAAAGCTTTTTCCTCATCTAATGATTTAATCATGTGGTTATTGAGTATAGGTGTGATGTTAGCTTTATAAAATGATTTTGGGAGAGTTCTGTCTTACTTGATTGTCTGGAATATTTTAAATAGGATTGGTATTTGATCCTTCTTGTATGTTTTGTAGAATTTCATTGGAAATCTGTCTGGTCCAGGGCTTCTTCTTCTTCTTCTTCTTCTTCTTCTTCTTCTTCTTCTTCTTTTTTCTTTTGTAGGTAGTTTTCTTAGGACAGTAGGACAGAGTCAATTTTCTTATTTGCTATTGGTCTATTTGGGATCTTAATTTCTTCTTGTTTCAACCTTGGGAGATTGTGCGATGTCAGAAAGTCCTCCATTCCATTTAGGTTATTGAGCTTGTTCTATGCACATGTGTGCATAGAAGTCTCTGATAATCTTTTGTATTTCTTCAGAGTCTGTTGTGACTTGATCTTTCGCATTTCTGATTGTTTATGTGGGCATTTTCCCTCTTTTCCTTGGTCATTCTGGCTAGGGGTCCATCAATCTTGATTATTCTTTCAAAGAATCAGCTTTTTGTTTCGCTAATTTTTTTCTATGGTATTTTTGTTTTCCTTTATTTTTTTCTTTTGAATTGGAGTCTCACTCTGTCGCTCAGACTGGAGTGCATTGGCCACTCCCGGCCATCGCTGCCTCACCTGCTGGGCTCCAGCAATCCTTCCACCTCAGCCTTCCGAGTAGCTGGAACTACAGGTGTGCGCTACCACTCCCGGCTAATTTTTGATTTATTGTAGAGATGAGGTCTCGCCAATTTGCCCAGGTGGGTCTTGAACCCGCGGGCTCAGGCAATCCACTCACCTCAGCCTCGCAAAGTGCTGGGATTACAGGCTAAGCCACCGAGCCCGGCAGTATTTTTGTTTTCTATGTCCTGTATTTGGGCTTTTACTTTGGTGATCTGGATTCTTCTGCTAAATTTAGGGTTTTGGTAGTCCTGCCTTTCTAGCTCCCTTAGGTGATTTGTTAGGCTGTTAACTTTAGATCTCCCTATTTTCTTGATATGTGTTCATAAAGCAACCCTTTAGTGCTGCTTTCATGGCATGCCACAGGTTTTCTTAAGATGCTTCTTTATTTTCATTTGTTTCCAGGAATTTTTTAATTTCTGTTTTGACTTCTGTGTTTACCCAGGAGTTGGTTGACATCATGCTGTTTGGGGTCCATGTCTTTGTGGGTTTGGGGGGAATTTTGTTAGTATTGATATTTGTTTTTATTACACTGTGGTCTGAGAAGGTACATAGCAGTGTTTCAATCTTGTGAAATTTGTTTATGCTTGATTTGTGGCTGAGGTTGTGGTCAAACTTGGAGTATGCTCCATGTGGTAATGAGTAGAATGTATATTCTGTGGTTGTTGGGTGGAGTGTTCTGTAGGTATCTGCTAAGTCTATTTGGTCAAGCATGAAGTTGAAGTTCTGAGTCCTGTGTTGACTTTTTGCTTCGATGATCTATTTAGGGTTGTTTTTGAGTTAAGTCTCCAGCTATAATAGTGTTAGAGTCAGTATATTTTTTTAGGTTACTTAGTGGCTGTTTTATAAAGGCTGGTGCTCCTGTGTTGGGTGTATATATGTTTAGGATGGATATTTCTTGTTGATGGATTGAACCTTTAATCATTAGGTAGTGTCCTTCTATACCTTTTTAATGGTTATAGCTTAAAGATTGCTTTGTCTGATATTAAGATCGTGACTCCTGCCTTCTTTTGTGATCTGTTCACCTGAAAATTTGTTTTCCATCCTCTAACTTGAGACCCCGGGTGTCCTTTATTGTGAGATGAGTTTCCTGGAGACAGAAAATTGTTGTGTCATTTTTTAAAATCCAATTTTCCATTCTAGATCTTTTCAGTGGTACATTTAGTCCATTCATATTAAGGTTGATTGTTGAAATGTGAGAGTTTGTCCCTGTCATAATATGTTTATAAGGTTTTTTTTCCTTTAGCTTTTTTGTTCATATATGTGTGTGTTCTTATTTTTGCTGGTATGCTGTGTATTCTTCTGTGTTTACTAGCTTTTGAAATATATGTTCTTTTTCTTTTTTCTTCTTTGCACAACACCTTTTTAACCTTCTCCTATAGAGCTGATCTGAAAGCAGTGTATTCTTTTAGGGATTGTTTGTCTGGGAAGGATTTTAATTCTCCATTGCTGATGAAGCTTTGCTTGGTAGAGTTGGAAATTCTTGTTTGAAATTGTTTATTTCTGAGAATATTAAAGATTGGGATCCGATTCCTTCTGGTCTATAGTATTTCTGCAGATAAGTCTGCAGTAATTCTGACTGGTCTCCCATGGTATGACGTCTAATCTTTTTCCCTTATTAGCCTTTAGGATTTTTTCTTTTAGATTTACTTTGTGTAGGGAAATTACTATGTTTCTAGGGAGTGGTCTTTTCATGAGATGTCTTGCAGGGGTTCTTTGAATCTCTTGTGCTTATATAGTCATCTCTCTGACCAGAGGAGGGAAATTTTCTTGAATTATCTCATGGAATGTTTGCTCCAGCATATTTGCTGCTTCTCTTTCTACTTCAGGTATTCCAATCAGAGGTAGGTTTGAAGAGTTTCTTCTTTCTTCTTAAGATTTTTTTGTTCTATATTTTTAACAGGTTGGGCAAACTCCATATTTTGGTAGTCCAGCTCTGAGATTCTTTCTCCTTCTTGGTCAATTCTGCCTCCCATGTTTGTCAGTTTGTTATTTATTTCTTGGCTAGAGTTCTTTATTGCTGTTATTTCTAAGTATGCTTTCTTGACTTTGTCCAACTCTGTCTCAAATTCATTTAGTTTTAGCCCTTACATTTATTTATCTTTATTCATTCTATCCAATGGTTCTCTGATCTCCATAAGTGCCTTCTGGGTATTGTCATTTTTGGAGATAACCATTACTTGTGCCTTAGTAGCTGTTCTTTCTAGTACTGACTCTTTGCTGGGGGTCTGATGGTTGCTAGCAGTTCTTCATTAGTTTTTCTAGTAGTAGTATCAGTTATCTTATCTTTCCCTTTAATTCCATTTCTCAGTGGAAAATGGAGAAGCAGTCACTTCTGATATTTGCTCTACCTTTTGTCCTTCTTTGAGCCAGAGTTCCAGGTTTGTTCAATTATAAAGTAGGGGTGGGGGTGGGGAGTTGTGTTGTCTCTTTACAATTTTGAGCACTTACTAGGGAATGGGTGTGGAACTTAAAGAATTTGGAACCTGTTGGCAGGTCATAATGTTTGCTGTTTGGTGAATAGGCCAGCTTGGACTCACTCTTCTCTCTGCACAATATAACCTTACAGTGGGTATGCTTGCATAGCCCCTGAGTCCAAGACAGGGTATAAGAGGGAAAAGAGAGAGGAGGAGAGAAAAAAAAAGGAAAGAAAAGAAGGAAGAAAAATAGATTTTAAAAAAGCAGAGAAAGAACAAAGAAATAGATAGAGAAATAAAAGGAAAGAAAAGAGAAAACCAAAAAACAAAGCAATCAAACGAGATAAACAAACACACCAATACTGCCACCAGTCTCCGTCTTGGTCAGTTCCACTGTCTATGCCCATTGCCCATCAACTGACTTAGAGTAGAGGGTGGATCATCTGGGGTTCTGCATCTGCTGCTATCTGCCAGGGCTTCAGCACTGAGGGCAATATTCTCCGAGTTGTAAAGAGCAGCCCCAACGTAATGCAGAGATCAGTGCCTGGTCTCAAGATGCAGTTCTGCTGTTCTGCAGAGGCTGTTCTGGAACACTTCTCTGCCCAGTCATTAGAGAGTCTGCTCAGTTTCTCTGCCGACAACTTTTCCTACCACTTTGGGATCAATAGCTCCCTTCCCAGTAGTTACCAGTTTCCAGATCTTGGGACCTGGTGGCAAAGCTCTGGAATCCAGTCCAGATTTGGGATGATCTCTCCCCGCTGTTTCCTTATGAGTCTGCCTCAGGCTCCCTCCCTGCATTCCCTCCATGGTCCTCACTGCCAACATTCTGCTCGCTCCAGCAGTTCTTCCTGGTAAAAACTCCCACTTTGTCTGCTGCTAGGTCTCCTGCTTCGTTTGCATGCATCTGCGTTTGGTCCAGTGTGGGGTGAGACATCTGTCTCTCAGTATCATGCACTTGGAGTATCCTCTCTGGGTAAATGATGGTCGATTTCAGAGGGGTGCAAAGATCACCCCTCGGTCTCAGGATGCAGGCTGCTCAGAATTGGGCAAGTTAAAGCAGGTCTCTGCCCAGTTCTGGGGAAGAAAATGGCAGCAGTCTGTATTTTCTCTTCATAATGTGTTTGACTCCAGATTTCCTTCCCATGCTTCCTCTACAGTCTCTGCTGCCAGTACCTGACCTGTTGCCACAGGTAGTAGTGTAGGCCAGGTGCCAGGTGTTGAGAGGCAGCTGATCTCTTCTGCCTTTTCCCAAGAGATGCCCCAAGGATGGTGGATCCTTCTGCATGCAGCAGCAGTTGCCGAATTCAGAGCAATAGCAAATTGCAGCTGTTTTTGCAGGGGGGCTCCCGGTGCTTGATCCCGTGTCTCCCCTCCGTTAGACCTTTGCTCATTCACTTGCACACACAAATGGATGCCGATTATTTCTTTTTCACATTCACCCATGCAGAGACTCTCACACTCTGACTGAATTTGTTGCCATCTTGCCCCTTTCTCTTTTTTGTACTTTTATTTATGTACAACTTTCTTCCTTTCCTCCTTCCTTCTTTCCTTCCAATTGAGGTTGCTGTTCCAATCCCCTATAGGTTTTGTGTCCAGCTTGAAAATAATGCTACCTGTTCACATTTTAAAAATACTTCATATTCTTCAAAGACATTTGTTTCCTTTATTGCCTTTCTTGCATCATTTTTTTTCTTCCTCTGGTAAGTGCCATGTTCTCTTCTAATTCTATTCTAAATCTATTGGCAACTTCTAATCTATCCTAATAGACATAATAATAGATTGAAATCTATTCTAATCTTGCATATTTATATAAAGCAATTCATTTTCCAACTATTGACTCTATAATGACCTCACTGATGGCTTTTGCTAAATAAATTACCCTCAAACTCTGAGACAACTGTTTACCAATACAAAAATATTACAAATGGTTTTAAGATATCAAATTTATTCTTTTTTATTGAAGGTATTTTGTCAATGACTCTATGGTACTTTTTCCAGCAGAAAAAAGTTAGTATAGTCACTCTAGGATTTAAATAAATTTTGTTTGACTTTTGAAGCACCCACCAAACTAGCCTCAGATGAAGTATGCATCATATGAAAGATTTCAGTGCATCTGACATTCTGCACCAAGCATGCTTCTATACACACCTCGTGACCATGGAATATGTGTAATGAATGACTTCCGTGAATGTAAAGAAAAGCCTGGTCAACTTACTTAACATAAATATGTGAGTTACATCAGCATACAAACTATATTGTGTTCTGTTTTTCTTATATGTAACATCGAAGGTTGGATTTAATAGTTGCTGTCAATTGTTTATTGGATGTGTATTGTAAAAAGTATTAGAAGCCTAAGTAATGAGTAGATGAGTGCATTAATATACACAGTAATCTCTAAGTCTGTCCCTTTTCACAAAAATGAGCCTCCAGGAAACACAGAAACATTTTCATACAGAAGTCTTATCATTAGATCAATTACTACAGGAAAAAAATTCACTGGAATATCATATTTTTCTCAAAATTGCTGCTAATTTTATGTATATTCTAATGGCATTATAAGCCTTTTATTCATCACAGTAACAACCACATTAGTGACTTTCCTCTTATGCATTTTTCAAGACTTAGATGTATTCAGTAGTCACAAATTTAACCCTGCTGTTCACATTTACTGTTACCAAGTCAAGCTTCAGCCTTATGATTTCAAGCAAGGGTTTCTGATACAGTTTCTTAATCATGTTTCCTACTTTAAAAATTTTGTCTTTATATGTCAATTCACGTTTAGCTTAAACAATTGATATTTTGGCTGGCTTGCTTTAACACTTAATTGAATTATGTTTGCCCATAATTTAAAATTCAAGCCCATAGATGACATTCAAGGTCATCAAGTTCAATTTCAACCTGTATTTATTCTACAACCTGCTATTCACAATATTCTCTGAGATATATACTCACTGAAATGTTTTCCGAATATTGTGATCTTTTCTCATTCTTCTGGTCACAGTGAATTCTCTCCTAGGGAATTCCAGGTCTTTCTAAAACTTTCATTTCACTTTATATATTACCTATCTTACTACCTCTTCCTGATTGTTCTATATAGGAGTAATGGTGGTCTTCTCTGGGTGTCTAAACATGCTGCAACATTCACAACTCATCACAGTATTCATCGTAGCACATTGTTTGGATATATTTTTCCTAAAGTAAGCTGTAGTTCTCCTGGAAAAAATAATGGATATTTGTATTCTACTAAACCATCTAGCACATTCCAATTTAGGTTATGTACAATGTGCTTTTAGTGTGTGCTTGTGAGTGTTTGAGAGTATTTGTGTGTGTGTATGTGTATGTTTTTATGCATGAAGTAAATGAAATATAATAGTTTCTTATTTTCCTCATGAACACTCTAGATACTAAATATTACTATATTTTGTGAATTTTAAACTAGAAGGCTGGAATAAAATGTACTCAAATAGTTCTACTTTTTTTTTTATTCCTCAAGAAACACTAGTTAAACTTGAAACTAACCAATGATTTTTTTTCAAGAATATTTTGTTTCTAGTTGTTGGATTCATTAGATAAAACTTTCTAGCTTTGCTGTGCAAATATTTCATATATAAATCTTCACTCAAGAAATTAAAGAAGTGAAGAGCAAACATTTTCTTTTCTAAATAATATAACCAAGAAGTTGTTCCCATTAGGTTGCTAAGATGTCTTTCACAAGAACTTGGTTAAATGGTCACATTTAGAGGGCTTAGTAAAAATTGTTTCCAGATTTCCATTGACCTAATATGATAGTAACTGAAAGACTCGTAATTTCTGACCTCTTAAATTATCATCCTTTCTTCATTCCCTCATCGGCTTCATCTATAATAAGGAATTTGGCCATGCATCCAAACGAGCTCTAATAAACTTTTAAAATTAAAACATAGTTTAAAACTATCTTTTAAGTAAGAATAAGATCAAATTTAGAATGCCTTAATACTGCAGTGGTGATGTTGAAATCACTTTTAACTCTCATTTAATTCACTAGTCAGGCTTAAATAACAGAATTATTCAATGAAATTGTATACTTGGTACCTTAAACTTAATAAACTATTGATTATTATATAGTCTAAATAAATTAGTTAATTGTGTTTATAATTCAAATTTATGTAAATATGTAACTCAAATAATGAAGTTATTGGTTGTCATTGTCTTGCATTGCTGGGAAGTTCAAGGAGCATGGTCCTAGCATCCAGTTGGCTTCTGGTGAAGGCTTTTATCCTGCATCCTACGGCGAAAGGTTTAAGGTGAAGTTGACACAGATGAAGAAGCAAAACCAGAGGCATGACCTTGCTTTAACAACCTGCTCTTGCTTTAACTAATCCATTTTTTGTGAGAACTAATCCAGTCTCATAAGAGCAAGAACTCACCCACTACCACAAGAATGACACCAGGCCATTTATGAGGAATCTGCCTCCGTGACCCAAAGACCTCCCACTAGGCTTCACCCTCCAACATTACCAGATTGAGGATCAAATATAAACATGAGTTTTGTTGGGGACAAATCACATCCAAACCATAACACTGGCCACTTATAATTCACTATTTTGGTTCATAGTTCCTCACATGTAACACTAAAATAAGAGTTATGATAAAACTGTTTTGGTTTATTACATTGGTGAAGTTGGTAATATACCAAATTTGGAAATTAAGTTTTGTAAAATTTTACTAAATTTTGTGAATTTTAATTTAACTTTATTGTCTTGTATTAGATAACCTCTATATTTATAATAGCAAACTACCTATAAACACAGAATTCTGGTAAGTGCTATGAGCTCAATATTCTGAAAATGTGACATAAAGTGTATGCAAGTCAAAATCACCCGTGGATAACCCCTTTGGCCTTATGATTTAACAGGCTGACTGTTATCATCAGGTTGGCCCTATAATTCCAGACAACAGGTAGGCACCTGTGAACTCAGCGTTCAAGCCCTCCCCAGCACCAGTGTAACATCCAAAAACCTCAGTTCCAAGCTGGTCTTTATATCCTGTAAACCCAGTGTCCTGGTCTACTCCAACACCAGTCTAACTTCAGGATCCAGGCCAGTCTCCACAATACCAGGTCTCAATGAACCCAGAATCAGTTTGCTGCAGCAAATCCAGAATCCAAACTAGCTTGATTAGACCCCAGTCCCCGTGAGCCCAAGTGCCAGTACTGGTTTTTGGGGCTGGGCTACAGGTCAGCCCTTATAAACATAAAACCCAGGCATACCTCTACTGACGAGCTCAAGATCTGTGCATTGCCAGGTTTGCTCCTGTACCTCTAGGCTTTAAACTGGTCCCTGTGGATCTAGAGTCTAAGTCTTCTCCCACATTCCCAGGCTCTAGGCTTATCCACAGTGACCAATCAAGAGGTCCACTGCTGCTAAAGAGAGTTCTTCAAGTTGAAATTAATAAACATTAACTAACAACATGAACACAATGAAAGTTTAAAAGACTGGGTGTGATGGCTCACATCTATAATCCCAGCACTTTGAGAGGTTGAGGTGAGAGGATTGCCTGACCTCACGAGTTCAAGACCAGCCTGGGCAACTTGGCGAGACCTCATCTCTACAATAAACAAAAAAAATTAGTTGGTCATGGTGGTGTATGCTTGTAGTTCTATCTACTTGAAAGGTTGAGGTGGAAGGATCACCTGAGCCTAGCAGGTCGAGGCTGCGGTGGCCATGAGCATGCCACTGCACTCCAGTCTAGGTGTCAGTGAGATTCCGACTCAAAAAATAAAGTTTAAAACTATCTTTTAAGTAAGAATAAGATCAAATTTAGAATGCCTTAATACTGCAGTGGTGATGTTTAAATCACTTTTAACTCTAGTATAAAAGTTAAAATGAAAAAGTATTAAAAATAACTATACTCACAATAAGTTGTTTATGGATACATAAAAAATGAAAAATATAAACTGTGACACCAATAACAAAATGTGAGAGGAGAAAAAAAGTGTAGTATTTTTTAATGAGACCAAAGTTTATCAGCTTAAAATAAGTTTTTATAACTAAAAAATATTTTATATATGTCTCATAGTAGCCACACACAAAACTACAGTATATACATAAAATATAAAAAGAAAAATGAATCAAACCATACATACCACTACAAAAAAAAATCAAATCATATTAAGAAATGAAGACAGCAGGCAGAAGGAATAAAATAAACTACAACACAATTACCAATCAACTAACAAAATGGCAGTATTAAATAGTACCTATTGAAATTAATTTTAATGAATGTAAATGAATTAAATTTTTCAGTCAAAAGCATAGAGTGACCAAATAGAGAAATAAACAAGATCCAACTATATGCTGCCTACAAGAAATTAACTTTAGCGTTAGGACACATACAGGTTGAAATCAAAGAGATGAAAAAAGACATTTTATGCAAACATCTCTCACCAAAAGAGAACAAGGATGACAATATTTATATCAGAAAAACAGACTTTAAATCCAAAATGTCACAAGAAAGAAAATGACAAAAGTGTCATTTCATCATGAAGCTATAATAATTATAAATGCATCCATCAGACACCTAAATATATAAAGCAAATATTTACAGAACAAAAGGAAAAAATTGGAAGCAATTAATAATAGTAGGAGACTTCAAAACCTCACATTCAACAAATATTATCCTGACAGAAAATCTATAATAAAGAAGCAGACTTGATGAACACTCTGGGTCAATGAAACTTACAAGCATATACAAAACATCACATTCAATAGCAGCAAGCAGACTCATCTCAACTTCAAACAGAATATTCAGGATAAAACATATGTGATGGCAACAATGGCGACAATGGCTTGCCCTGAGGGCAAGCCGCTCCTGCAGCTTTGACCTGGGACTGTAACAGCTACTGGTGTCCGGGAAACATCCCTGATGTGGTCTCCCCACCCCTGCTTGGTGCTGCAG
This sequence comes from Cephalopachus bancanus, assembly GCA_027257055.1. Classification (NCBI taxonomy): domain Eukaryota; kingdom Metazoa; phylum Chordata; class Mammalia; order Primates; family Tarsiidae; genus Cephalopachus; species Cephalopachus bancanus. The sequence continues at coordinate 353,228 of JAPVLO010000030.1, read as the reverse complement.
AGGGAGGGACAGGGTAGCACCCCTGTGGCACAGATCACCCCTCAAGGTGTTTCTCGCTAAGCAGTTCCGTGGGGGATTAGGGGAGAGGTGGTCAGCGACTGCAGTCTGGGGCTTCTGGGAATTAAGGTTTCCCAGGCTCCAAGAGGCTCCTGCTGGTGCCCTTGCCTCTATTTAGGGCAGTTCTCTGTGACCTTCTAGTTTAGGAGGGATGAGTGGAGGGTCTGGACTGTCTCTCCTTAGGCTGAGACTGCGGAGGCTTGCATGAAAAATACATAGAGAAGAAAAGCTGTTTTCACTCACTTCTTTTGTCTCCAAAGGTGCTCTCTGCATCTGGTGCTGGGGCCGCTTCTAGAGATATCCAGGACTTGGAACAGTCCAATCTGCACATCCCCAGGTGACTGTCTGATTAGACCTCAACTTGAGATTTCCGGTCAATCCTCAAAAGCCCTGGGTCCTCTCCTCTTTAAAGGTTTCTTTTGCTGACAGCTGGAATCCTCCGATGTCTTCAGTCCGCCCTCTTGGCCTTATCTCTGCCATTTTCAGTATACTAATATAAAAAACTGTATTAAATATCTTCATATCAAGTAAAGGTTGATCGTGAGAAAATATATTTTGCAAAACTGTTTCCAGTAAAACAAAAAAATGTAAAATAAAGTATGAGTGCTTTATGTGAAATTTGTGGCTAATTGTTTTAAAATTAAACATTTCTATGAGTGCCTATGAAAAATTCCTTTCAGCAGTCATAATCAAAATCTCTGCTACATCATTTCCGGATTAAATTTTTCTATAACTTTATATGTAGTGTTCCATTAATAAAAGATCTAATATTTCTTTGATCAAATGTGAAAGAACATCAATCCAATGTAGTTTTTAAAGAAGAGAAATAGTTCTGAATGATTTATCTCTGGGCATTATCTAGTAACCACACCTTTGTTCTCTATGGATTAAAAATAATTATCTAAGTAACCCCAAAACTTTGATAATTAACATTAGAATGTTCAATCTGTGTTCCTCGATTCTACATCCACTATTTTCCCTTGACTTGAAAACTGAAGCAAATGTGAGGGTCTAGTACTTTATTCATATCTGAACGATTTATAATCAAGATTTTAAGAGCATATTCTTTAAATAGAAAATATTTCTTGAGCTTCTTCTATGTTTCCTGTTTTGCAGGGATCACAAACATTTAGTACACAGTTATTGAGAGTTATTTATCTTTCTAATAATCATCTAAGTTTTATATTTATGACCTCAGGGAAGACTCAGAAAAAATTTTTTATAGGTTCTTTCAGTCTCCTCATTTTACAGTTGTGAAACTAAGGACAGTTCATGGAAAAAAAGTTTTATCTCATGGAGAAAAAAGTGATGAATACAGGATTAAGCATAGCAGTCTCACCCTGGACTGAACCATGTTTCATATTACATTCAGTGAAAGAAAAGAAAGAAACCACCACTTTAAAACAACACATACTAATTGGAAATACATTGTACTAAGCTTTGGGTATCTTACCAAAAGGAAGCCTATAAAGTTTAGTTTCTCCTTGAACCTTTAAAATCTTTTTATAGACATTTAAATAATCTTCTTAGCAGACTCTTTTCTTACCCAACATATGTAACTAAACTACCCAAATTTACTTTTGTCTATAGAGATCTTCCTTCATCATCATTTATAACACATATACCGTACATCATATTTTTGGTTGGGCACTATGGTAAAAATTTTGAAAACCTAAGAAAAAGATTACCTTCAAATGGAAACTTAGCCATCTTTAGCATGAATGCAATAATGCCTTAAAAGAACAAAAAAAGTAAGCTTATTTTAAGATTATTAAGGAAATAAATATCCAGTTATTAACTTTTGAGTATATGTATCAATATTGTATAAGAGAATTGGTGGTGGTGACTTGAACCATAAAACCAAAAGTCTCTGAGATAAATCTATTAAAAATTAACCAAGAATCACAGATCAGAGAAAAACAACTTTTAATGTGCTGCCATGGTAAGGGCATATAAGGCACTGTGAAGAAAACAGGACATCAAATGACAAACAAGCTGGAGCATGGTGGATAGGTCTATGTAAATAGACTAGGTAAATAATCCGAAGACCAAAGTCTCTAAGATAAGTCTGCTAAAAATTAACCAAACATCATAGGTTATTCAACAGAAGCTGTTAGGTGGCATGTGAAGGACAAGGCATGCACAACCATGTGAAGGAAACAGTGCATCAAATGGTAAGCAATCAAAGTAGAAACCTGGGCAGTGTGGGTGGGGTGGATGCATGGGTGTCAAAGACTAAGCAAACCATACATGATCACAGAGAATCATAAGAAACATTTTAGATGAACTAAAGAATAGAGGTACAAGAGATTGATGTCAATAGACTTTTACAACCAAGTCACCTTCCCAGTTTGAACTCCAAATTTTGTGTCATTGCTTAACAGTCACTCATCACAGTATTGCTGGTTTCGCTCAGGGATAGTGTTACAAGGAAGATCCTTTGGCCATGTTATAAATTCATAAAAGAAAGAATTTCCATATTTTTTGCAGATAAATCTTACCACCTGTTTTCACATGCTTTAGTTTTTTCAGTATATGTAATATTTCTGGAGCTCAAACACAAAAGTAAGTGTAAAACCTGGATGACTTGAATCATGTACAGTTTTAGGTTACTGTTCTCTCCAGACAGTTATCAATCAGCCTTCCCTTTCTATTAAACTGCAATAATAAGCACATGTCAGGATCTTTCAAGTTTCCTAGGAGGGGAAGAAAAATAATTAAAGAAGCAGGTGAAAGACATCATTTTCACTGAGGGTTTAATATTTATCATGCACTTTATGATTACAGATGACTCAGGAACGGGTCCTGCAAGAAGCTTTCTTCTGTGAAATACACAAGGGAAGTCCTGTCTTTAAGCTATGCAAGGGAGGGTTGCTGATTCTTGGTGAGATCGGCATCATTAGGTAGGGCTTCTGATCCACTGGCATGTCTCTGCCTGCCTTTCCCTGTGCCTGTAAGAACATTCAACTTCCCCTGGCCGGTGTTTGTTCTCCAGGTGCTGACTGAGTGCAGCTGGAGAACAAATTAAGACAAGTGTGAGCAATGCAAATTATTCACACCGCAGATCCATATTTACCATAGAATATTACTATCTCATTTAGAAAAAAATTTCATATTCACCCACATACCTTGGCATTGGGACACATCTTCAGTTTCAATGCGCAGGGAAGTGGGGCCCTAGAGGGTCCCATGTTGTATATGAAATCCTGTCATGAGTCTTCTATCAAGGATGAGACTCTTCAATGAATAAACAGGATAAGGCAGGTGTAAGATCTATAAATATGTCACAGATATTATAAGAGATAAAAAAAACTATATACTGTGGAGATGGAGAAGAAAATGGTCATTTAGATGGCCATAGTCATCTGATACATAAGCAGTCACAGAGAATATTGACCTAGAAATAAAATCTATCAGTTAACTTGACTTTATCATACTTGAAAAGAGAAGTGATTTTTAATGAATATTTAAACTTATCTGCAGATGTGAGAGTATCTTATTAAATATGTAAGCCTTTCATTTGCATGGCTTTATTTTTATGTTTGTTTAAAATTTTAAACAAAATTTTGACTATTTTGACATATAGAGACCTGAAGTTTTACTGCTATATGTTTTAAAACAATGGGAAGAGTAATATTTATATATTTATGAACTTTCCTTTCCCTGTTTTCTTTTTTAGGAAGACCCACTACTTTGTGTGAATTGATAGTAAAAGCTAATATGTGGTTGATATGAACATACTGGGCATTTAAATTTCCTTGTCTGCTCTTATCTAATTTTGAGTTTATTGAAGGACTCCACTGAAAACCTGGCAAAACTTTGCCTAAGGTAAACTTCGGTCTGTCCTATGGAAAAGACCTAGGACAATGTGTAAGACTTTCTCATGCCATTCCCTCACATGTGTTTCATTTTTCATAGTCACTGCATGATTAAGGACTTCATAGTAACTGTAAAAGGCTGAAAAATTTCAAAATAATGTGGCTATAGCTATTTAATTAAATTTATTTATTTTTATTTTAAGGATGTGGGGTCCAATTCAGGATTAGATATGCAAAGGTCATTGTGCAGGTAAAATTTGGACCTCACCTTGACCCCCACTTCACCTGGTTTGAGATCAGGTACCTTTATTGATGAAGTGTTTCCCCCACCCCCAACAGTTTCCCACTACTGCCAATCCCTTTCTTGTAGTATGATGATAATTGTTCAGGGTCTGCTTATTAGTGAGTACATGTGGTTCTCAGTTCTTTGTTTCTGTGATAGATCACTTAGTATTATAGACTCTAAATCCATCCATGTTGCTGCAAAGTCCATAATTCTCTCCTTCTTTATGGCTGCTTAATATTCCATTGTGTATAAGTACCACAACTTTTTTTTTTAATCCAGTCCACTTTTGATGGGCAACACAGTTGGTTCCATGTTTTTGCTATTGTGAATAATGCTATAATAAACATGTATGTGCTGAGATACCAGCTAACTCCAGTCAAGTTGGCCATCATCAATAACTCAAAAAACAACAGATGCTGGAAAGGATGAGGGGAAAAGGAAACACTTCTACACTGTTGGTGAGAGTGTAAACTAGAATAACCTCTGTGGAAAACAGTGTGCCAATTCCCAAAAGATCTTAAAATTGGCCTTCCATACAACCTAGCAATCCCCCTTCTGGGAATACACCTGGAGAAACTCAAATCACTCTATGGTAAAGGATACAGCTATTTTATTTTTTATTATTATTATTTTAATTAATCAATATTTTTTATTATGATTTTGGGGGGTACAATTAAGGGTTAGGTGTACAATTACATTTCATTCAGGCACCCTGTTGATAAGAGGTGTTTTCCCATCCCCAGACAGATATTTGCGACTGTTAATCCCATCCCCCTCCCCCCCCCATAGTTTCCCAGTACCGTCAGTCATTTTCTTATAGTATTACATTGGATGTTCAAAGTCCATTATATGAGTGAGAATATGTGATACTCGGATCTTTGTTTCTGTGAGAGGTCACTCAGTATTATAGACTCTAGTTCCATCCAGGTTGCTGTGAAATTCATGATTTTGTTCTTTTTTATGACTGCGTAGTATTCCTTCGTGTATATGTACCACATTTTTTTAAACCAAGTCCTCTTTTGATGGGCAGCATGGTTGTTTTCAGGTTCTTGCTATTGTGAACAATGCTGCGATAAACATACGTGTGCAGGTATCTTTTTTATAGAGTGATTTGAGGTCTTCAAGGTATATTCCCAGTAGGGGGATTGCGGGGTCATATGGAAGGTCGATTTTTAGAGCTTTTAGGAATCGCCACACTGTTTTCCACAGAGGTTGCACTAGTTTACACTCCCACTGACAGTGCAGAAGTGTTCCCTTTTCACCACACCCTCTCCAGCAGCTGTTATTTTTTGAGTTGTTGATAATTGCCATTGTGACTGGAGTTAGGTGGTATCTCAGTGTGGTTTTGATTTACATCTCCCTGATGATTAGTGAGGTTGAGCATTTCTTCATGTGTTTGTTGGCTGCTCGGATGTCTTCTTTTGTGAAGTGTCTGTTCATATCTTTTGCCCATTTTATAATGGGGTTGTTTGTTTTTTTCTTTTCAGCACGTTTGAGTTCCTTGTAGATCCAGGATGTTAAGCCTTTGTCAGACCTAGAGTTGGCAAATACTTTTTCCCAGTCTGTAGGCTGTCTCCCTGCTCTCTTGATGGTTTCTTTGGCTTTGCAGAAGCTTGTCAGTTTAATAAGGTCCCACTTGTCTATCTTCTCTTTATGACCTGTGGGTTTCGGGTTTTGTTCAGGAATTGGATGCCAGTTCCGATTTCCATGAGGATATTTCCTTCCTTTTCTAAGGTTCTCATGGTTTGAGGTTTTACATTTAGGTATCTGACCCATTTGGAGTTAACCTTTGTGCATGGGGATAGGATACAGCTATTTTAAAATAGACTTTAACATTTCAACAAGGATAGCATTTCGAACAATTGTGTATTCTGTGTCTATAAAATACCACATTCTATACTCCATGCTGAATAAGAGGAGGTGGACATGACACAACTGTAACCCCTGGAAAGATTATAGGCTAGTTGGCTATAAAAACCATAAGTAATAAAAAAGTGTATGCATTTATTTTAAACCAAATTTATATATAATTTTATATAACAAATAATGTTATGGGAGGTAAATTTTAAAAGATATGGGAGCGCTGTTTTTGTGTTTTATTAAAGTAAGTCACAATCAGGTAATGATAAGAAACAAATTTTGATGACATCTTATTAAAAATGATTATGTGTGACTGTATTCAAAGACTGTACTAGACATAATACAGAATTCAGCAGTTTAATACATGGTATTATGATAGTCAGCAAATATACAGAAATCTCAATCTTGCCTGCAGCATATTTTCCATAAAAATAAGAATTACAAGGAACAAAGAACAAAATAAAAAAAGAAAAGTACTTCACTTTATCTAATTTGTGCTTAGAGTTAAAAGTGCAGAGCTTTCACTACAATGTATTGGTGTATGTGTCTTTGGTCCAGGCGTACAGCAGCTGTCATTTCTCTAAATATAAACTTTATGAAAGTTTGTCAGTAGAAATTCAGGTTATGAGATAATTGTATGAGTGTCAAGAGGGGAGCAGGGTGGCTGGCTTAAACAGCACTAAAGATGTACAAAGTAGGGGAAAGAGCCAGATCCTTGTGGGAGACATTTCTAGGTATACTTCTAATGAGGAAGAAAGTGCATATTTTTGCAAAAAAAGAGAGACACTTATAGTGTCATTGAGGAAATAATTTTCAACATGAATGCAAATGTATATTCTCAAAATGTATTCATTAACCCAGTCCTTTTTAAAAGAGAGATGAACAGATAAAGAAGTGGACACAGTAGCCATATTAATTGGAATCAAATTATAATCTTTGTTCTGAGATTTAGCAGCTATACAGCCTTGGAGAAATTGCTTAACCTCTCTGTGTTTCTGTGTTATTATCTGTAAAACAAAAACAATGGAAACTCCTGTCTCATTAGATTGGTGTGAGTATAAAATGGTCTAATTCAGTTGATCCTCATTATTCACTGGTTCTGCATCTGCAAATTTGCCTAGTCACCAAAATTTATTTGTAACCCCAACATTAATAGTCACAATTCTTTCATAGTCATTCAGGGATGTGCATGCGGCAGTGAAAAGTTTGAGTCACCTGACATGTATATTTGTATCTGGGTTGAACAAGGTGCTCCACCTTCTTATTTCAACTCTGTTTACTAATTCATTTTTTGCTTATTGTGTGTTTTCTTCACCATATCACTGTTTCAAGTGGTCCCCAGGAATAGGCCTGAAGGGCTGTCTAGTGTTCCTAAGATTCTTCTGTTTCTACCTGAAGGCTGTGATTTGCTTAAGGGAGAAATTATGCTTGTTAAGTATGCTTCATTCAGTTACATGAGTTACAATGCTGGTGACTGAATTCAAAGTTAGTGAATGAACAATATCTATGAAATAAGGTGTCTTTAAACAGAAACACACAACACGACTATGTGTTGACCAGTTGACAAAAATTTTGTGATGAGAGGTTTGTAGGAAACTTACTCTATATTTCTTCTAGAAATAATGATTCCATATTAGTTAGTTAAGTGTTTGTGTCAACTTTAGAGAGTATAACTACTGTGGAAAACAAGACTTAACTGTTATATAAAGCCCTTATACAGTCCAAAGAATATGAACTTAATTAATGTAAGCTAGTGTGATTATTATCAGTGCCTCTTCATTTTTTTTTTCTTTTTTTTTCATTATAAAAATGTGGGGTACAATTCAGGGTTAGATATGTAAACATTGACCATGCAGTTACCCTTGTTGATAAGGTATGCCCCTCCCTCCCCTAGCAGTTTCCCTGAACTGCCAATCCCACCCTCCCTCCCTGACAGTTTCCCACTACTGTTAGTCACTTTCTTATAGTGCTGTAATTGTTCAAATTCAGCTTATGAGTGAGAACACATGGAATTCAGTTCTTTGTTTCTGTGATAAATCACTGAGTATGATCGACTCAGAATCCATCCAAGTTGCTTCAAAGTCCATATATTTGTCCTTCTTTATGGCTGCATAATATTCCATTGTGTATATGTACCACATTTTTTTTATCCAGTCCAGCTTCGATTGGTTCCATTTTTTTTTTTTATCCAGTCCAACACGGTTGGTTCCGTGTTTTTGCTATTGTGAATAGAACTGCAACAAACATACGTATGCAGGTATCTTTTTTTGTAGAATAATTTGTGTTCCTCTGGGTATATTCCTAATAGGGGAATTGCTGCATCATATGGAATGCCAATTTCTAGTTCATTCAGAAATCGCCACGCTGTCTTCCAAAGAGTTTGTACTAGTCTTCACACCCACCAGCAGCGTAGAAGCATTCCTTTTTCTCCACATCCTTGCTAGCATCTGTTGTTGTTTGTTTGATTAATGATGGCCATTCCTACTGGGTTTAGGTGGTATCTCAATGTGGTTTTGATTTGCATTACTCTGATGATGAGTGAGGCTGAGCACTTTTTCATGTGTCTTTTGGATGCCCATACATACACCAATGGAACAGGATAGAGATTCCAGAAGCAAAACCTCAATTCCTCAACCAACTTATCTTTGACAAAGCCTCCAACAACAACTACTGGGGAGAGAAGAACCTATTCAGTAAATGGTGCTGGGAAAACTGGCTGATCACATTCAGAAGATTGAAACAGGACCCCTACCTATCCCCATACACAAAAATCAACTCGAAATGGATCAAAGACCTAAACATAAAACCTCAAACTATATGAATCTTAGAAAGCACAGGGGATACCCCTATGGAAATTGGAACTGGGAACCAATTCCTATTCAGAACACTGAAGGCCAAAACCTTAAGAAATAAAATAGACAAGTGGGACCTCATCAAATTAACGAGCTTCAGTAAAGCAAAAGAAACCATCAAGAGAGCAGGGAGACAGACCACAGAATGGGAAAAAATATTTGCCCACTCTTTATCCTGTGAAGGCCTAACATCTAGGATCTACAAGGAACTCAAATGCACAGAAAGGAAAAACGTAAACAGCCCCTTTAAAAAGTCAGCAAAAGACATGAATAGACAATTATTAGTGCCTCTTCTTACAAAAGGATTTAATTTGTCAAACCAAAGTAAGTATATCAAAATGTTAAAGGTTTAAGTAGTCTCACCCGTAATTTAGTCTGAAGGGATTTCTTCTGACATACATGCCAGAATATGTATTAGCAAGCTCATGACGTTTCTGCACAAACATTTGTGGATGAACTTTAGCATTTGGTCTAATTTCATTTAAGATCAAAATGTTTCACAACACAAAACACAGCAGAGATCATTGTAGCCTGACAATATGATTCATGGAAATAAGCACTTCCCAGGAGTTAGTTTAGGTTGCATTACAAATTACTCAGTAATGGATAAGTTAGGAAATACATAATTGTATTTCAATCTTTTAATTTGCTTGATCTCATTAGCAAAGCTTGAAATAAAATGTAGTGAGTAAGAGATCAGGGAAGAAATGCCTGGTTTAGTACTAACCTGTACAACATACCACAAAGTTAGAAATATATATGTAGGTTTTCATCTGTAACTTTATGTCATGAACTAATATTAGTCCATGTATTAATGCACGCTCCCAAGGAATAAAATCAACACAAAATAAATATCTACAAGTAAAATTTGTCCCATTCAATGTCAATTACAGCTTTAATTCTCTTAGAAATATATGGATCAGGATCAGAAATAGAATCAAACTGATACTTATTTGAGATTTAAGTAATGCACTTTTTTTTTTTTTTTTGAGTTGGAGTCTCACTCTGTCGCCCAGATGAGTGCAGTGGCTGCTCCCGGCCACCGCAGCCTCGACCTGCTGGGCTCCGGCGATCCTTCCGCCTCAGCCTTCCGAGTAGCCCGAATTACAGACATGCGCTACCACGCCCGGCTGATTTTTTGACTTATTGTAGAGATGAGGTCTTGCTGCCCAGGCGGGTCTCGAACCCGCGGGCTCAGGCAATTCACTCACCTCAGCCTCCCAAAGGCGCGGGATTACACAGGCTGAGCCACCGACCCCGGCTAGTAATGCACATTTAAAAAAAAATCTTATTTTAAAGATGTGGGATACAATTCAAGGTTAGTTATTCAAAAGGTTATTGTATAGGTAAAGTTTGGGTGTCACTTTTGTCCCCACTTCACCTGGTTTGATATCAGATCCCCTTATTGATTAACTGTGTCCCCGCACCCTCTCCTGGTGGTTTCCCACTACTGACAATTCCTTTCTGGTAGTATTATGATAATTGTTCAGGGTCTGCTTATGAGTGAGAAACCACAGTACTCAGTTTTTTGTTTTTGTGATAGATCACTGAGTATTACTGACTCTATCTGTTCAAGTTACTGCAAAATTCATAATTTTGTCCTTCTTTATGGCTGTGTAATATCCCATCATGTATATATACCACATTTTTTTATTCAGTCTACTTTTGATAGGCAACATGGTTAGTTCCGTGTTTTTGCTATTGTGAATAATGCTAAAATAAATGTGCATACGCAGGTATCTTTTTTGTAGAATGATTTGAGTTCCTCTGGGTATTGTCCCATAAAGGAGACTGATGGGTCATATAGAAGGTCAATTTCTAGTTCTTTTAGGAATCACCACACTGTTTTCCATAGAGGTTGAACTAACTTGCATTTCCACCAACAGTGTAGAGGTGTTCCCTTTTCTCGGCATACTCACCAGCATCTGTTGTTTTTTGAGTTATTGATGATGGCCATCCTGACTGGTGTTAGGTGGTATCTCAGTGTAATTTTGATTTGCATTCCTTTGATGATTGGTGAAACTGGGCATTTTTTCAAGTATTTGTCGGCTGCTCTTGTGTCTTCTTTTGAGCAGCATCTATTCATATATTTTGCCTACTTTTTAATAGGGTTGTTTGTCTTTTACTTTTCAACGTGTTTGAGTTCCTTATAGATCCTTGACATTAGGCCTTTGTCAGACATGGAGTTGGCAAATATTTTTTCCCAGTCTGTGGGCTGCTTTCCTGCTCTCTTGATGGTTTCTTTGACTTTGCAGAAGCTTTTATGTTTAATAAGGTCCTACTTGTCTATCTTATCTCTTATGGCACGGGAACTTTGGGTTTTGATCAGGAATTGGTTGCCAGTTCAACTTCCATAAAAGTATTTCCTGCATTTTCTAAGGTTCTTATAGTTTAAGGTTTTACATTTAGGCCTCTGATCCATTTAGAGTTAATTTTTGTGTATGGGGATAGGTAGGAGTCCTGTTTCAATCTTCTACATGTGGTCAGCCAGTTTTCCCAGCACTATTTACTGATTAGGTTGTCCTCTCCCCAGTACTGGGTGGTGGATGCTTTGTTGAAGATGAGTTGGTTGAGAGATTGAGGTTTTGCTTCTGGAATCTCAATTCTATTCCAATAGTCTATATGCCTGTTCTTGTACCAATACCAGGCTGTTTTGATTATTGTAGTTTTATAATAAAATTTAAAGTCTGAGAGTATGGTGCCTCCTGCTTTGTTTTTTTGCTGAGAATTGTTTTGACTATTCTTGGTCATTTATGTTTCCATATGAATTCCTGTATTGTTTTTTTCTAGGTCTGAGAAGAATGTTGCTGGTAATTTGATGGGTATTGTGTTAAATCTGTAGACTGCCTTAGGTAGAATGGACATTTTAACAAAGTTGATTCCTTCAATCCATAAGCATTGAATATTTTTCCACTTGTTTGTTTCATCTTTGATTTCTTTGAGCAGTGTTTTGTAGTTTTCACTGTAATGGTCTTTCACATCTCTGGTTAGGAAGATTCCAAGGTATTTCATGGTTTCTGTGGCTATTGTGAATGGAATTGTGCTTTGTGGGAGGATTTCTGTTTGTTTATTATTGGTGTATAGAAATGTCATTGTCTCTTGCACATTTTTTTATACCCTGAGACTTTGTCAAAGTCCTTTATCGGTGCAAGAAGGTTTTTGACAGATTCTCTTGGGTTCTCAAGGTATAAAATCATGTCTGCAAAGAGAGGCAACTTGACTTCCTCTTTTCCTTCTTGGATACATCTGATCTCCTTCTCTTCTCTGATTGCTTTAGCTAGGACTTCCAACAATATTGAACAGGAGGGGAGAAAGTGGACATCCTTGTCTTGTTCCAGTTTCCAGGGGAAGTGGTTCCAATTTTTGCCTGTTTAGCAGTCTGCTGACTGTGGGTTTCTCATAGATGGCTTTTACTGTTTTGAGGTGTATTCCACCTATGCCTAGATGTTTGAGGTTTTTTATCAAGAAGGGGTGCTGGGTTTTATCAAAAACTTTTCTGCGTCTAACGATATAATCATGTGGGTTTGTTTTGATGTCTGCTGATGTATTTAATTACAGTTATGATCTTACAAATGTTGAACCAGCCTTGCATCCTAGGGATGCAAAGTCGTGATGGATGATATTTGAGATATGTTGTTGAATCTGGTTTGCTAGGATCTTGTTGAGAATTTTAGCATCTATGTTCATCAAAGATATTTACCTGTAGTTCTTTCTTTGTTGGGTCTTTACCTGGCTTGGGTATCAATGTGATGTTAGTTGGTAAAATGAGTTGTGGAGAGTTCCGTCTTTCTCAATTCCCTGGAATACTTTCAATAAAATTAGTATCAATTCCTCCTTGTATGTCTTGTAGAATTCTGCTGGAAAGCCATCTGGTCCAGGCTTTTTTTTTGGTAGGTAGTTTCCTTATGACATAGTCAATTTTCTTGATTGTTATTGGTCTATTTAGGGTCTTGATTTCTTCTTGTTTCAACATAGGGAGGTTGTGTGAAGTCAGAAAGTCCTCCATTTCCTTTAAGTTTTCAAGTTTGTTTCCATACAAGTGTACATAGTAATCTCTGATGATCTTTGAATTTCTTCAGGGTCAGATGCGACTTCATCTTTTATGTTTCTGATTGTGTTTATTTGGATTTTTCTCTCTTTTCTTGGTCAGTCTAGCTAGGAGACCATCAATCTTGTTTATCCTTTTAAAGAACCAGTTTTTTGTTTTGTTGATTTTTATTATCTTTTTTTCTTTTGTGACTTGGATTTGGGCTTTTATTTTGGTGATCTGGATTCTTCTGCCAAAGTTAGGATTTTGGTGGTCTTGCATTTCCAGCTTCCTTAGGTGACTTGTTAGACCGTTAATTTGTGATCATTCCATTTTCTTCATGTGCATTTGTAGGGGTGTAAATTCTCCTCTTACTACTGCTTTCATGTCATCCCAGAAATTTTGGCAAGATGTTTCTTCATTTTCATTTGTTTCCAGGTATCTTTTAATCTCTGTTTTGATTTATGTTTTGACCCAGGAGTTGCTTAGCATCAGATGTTTAGTGTCCATGTCTTTGTGGGTTTTGGGGGAACCTTGTTGGTGTTGATATTCATTTTTATTCCACTGTGGTCTGAAAAGGTATGTGATAAAATTTCAATCTTATGAAATTTCTTTATGTTTGATTATGGCCAAGGACGTGGTTGATCTTCGAGTATGTTCGAAGCAGTGATGAGTAGAATGTATATTCTGTGGTCGTTTGGTAGAGTGTTCTGTAGGTATCAATTAAGGTCATTTGGTCAAGAGTCAAATTGAGGTACTGGGTCGCCTTGCTGATTTTTTGTCCTGATGATCTATCTGTCTAGGGTTGTGAGTGGGGTATTAAGGTCCCCAGCTATGATAGTGTTAGAGTCATTATATTTTTTAAGTTTGCCTAGAAGCTGCTTTATGAAAGTTGGTGCTCCTATGTTGGTTGCATATATGTTTAGGATGGATATTTCTTGTTGATGGATTGAACCTTTTATCATTATGTGGTGACCTTCTGTATCTTTTTAATTTTTTGATAACTTAAAGGGTATTTTGTCTGAAATTAAGATCGCAACTCCTGTTTTCTTTTGTGGCCCATTTTCCTGAAATTTTGCTTCTCATCCTCTTACTTTGAGTCTGTGAGTGTCCTTTCTGGTGAGATGAGTCTCTTGGAGACAGTATATTGTTGCCTGGTGATATTTTATCCATTTTGCCATTCTATGTCTTTTACATTAGTCCATCCACATTCAGGCTAATTATTGAAATATGAGGGCTTATCCCTGTCATGAGGTTCTTATAGAGTTGTTGTTGTTCCTGTTTTTTGTCTTTCTTTTGGTTTTTGGGTTGATTCACATGTGTTTTCAATATTTTTCCTGTTATCTTGTGGAGAATGTTGTCCTTCTTTTTTCCTTTTCTTCTGTATTTATTACTTTCTTAAGTGTTTCTTGTAGAGGTGATCTGGAAGCAGCATAAGTTTTTAAGGATTGGAAATCTGAATAAGATTTTAATTCTCCTGCACTGATGAAGCTGAGCTTAGCTGGGTATCTTATTCTTGGTTAAAATTGTTTATCTTTGAGAACTTTGAAGATCGGATTCTAAGCTCTCCTAGCCTGATGTGTTTCTATAGATAAATCTGCTGCTATTCTAATTGGTCTTTCCTGGTAAATAGTCTGACCTTATTCTCTTGCTGCCTTTAGGGTTTCTTCTTTTATACCTACTTTGTTTAGGTGAATTATTATGTGTCTTGGAGTTGGTCTTCTCATTTGCTGTCTTGTAGGGGATTTCTGAATCTCTTGTGTTGAATTTTTGCATCACTGATGAGATGAAGGACATTTTCTTGAATAATTTCATGGAAAGTTTATTCCATGGTGGTCTCTGTCTCTCTTTCTGCCACAGGAATTCAATTACTCTTAGGTTCAGTCTCTTGAAGTTATCACTCATCTCTTGAAGGTTTTGTTCTGTCTTTTTAAACTTCTTTTCTATGTTATTGACAGTTTGGGTTAGTTCTATATTTTGGTCTACAAGCTCTGAGTTTCTTTCTTCTGTTTGCCTAATTCTGCTTTCCATGCTTATAAGCTTGTTATTTATTTCAATCACAGTATTCTTTACTGCTCTTGCCTCAGTTACCAACTTCTTCCTATTTTCCTCTTGTCTCTCAATTCTTTTTATTCTCTCTATTAATGTCTTGATGTCTGGGTTTGTAATATGTGACCAGTCATTTTGGGGGTTCTTTGTTGTTTGCATTCTGAAGTCTGTTTTCTCAGCGTCTGACCTTCCAGGGATCTGTGTGAGACCTGTATTCTTCTTTGGTTTTTTTCTTCATTTGTGTAGGTCTTCCTTCCCACTTTTTCCCTTTTTCCCCCATCTTCTTTAATTCTGTTGTTCAGGGGTGGTGGGATTACTTTTACTTCTGTTTGCCTAATCTCCTATTCCTCCTTACATGAATCCTCTAGCTTTGTTCAATTCTGAAGCTGGACTGTAGGTTGGGGTTATACTTTTTACAGTTTAGTTGAGGGGGGAGCTATGATTTAAATTGAGGGGGGAGCTGTGATTCAAAATCTATCTGCAGATCCCAGTATCCACCAACAGGCTTATGGACACCCTGGAACCCACCACCCACTGCCTTGCAATGTGTCCATACAGTGGGAGTATAGGTTTGCTCCCTGAAAGCAAAATGAGGTAATAAAAAGGAAAAGAATGGAAAGGGGGGAGAGGAAGGTGGAGAGAGAGAAGAGTAAGAGGGAAAACAGACAAATGTATGGTCTAACAAATGAGAAGAGACTCAAAGATAGAAAAGAGTAAAAAACAAACAAACAAACAAAACTAAAACTACAATCATATAGGCACACAAGTTAACCAACCTCCTTATTGATTTGTTATTCCCTTACACAAACATGAATTCTAATGCAAAAAAAAAATCAGTAAACTAACAGAAACAAAGTAAGTATGAAAATGTTATCAATAACAGTAAAAAGAGAGAGAGAGAAAAAGATGTGTAAAACAAAGAATAAAAATTAAAAAATTAAAATAAGGGTACCAAGCATGCTTTGAGATTGTTCCTCTAAGTCCAATGTCCTTTCAGCTCTGATCTCTAGCTCTCATTGAAAGCTGGTAGGGTTGCTCACAGCTAAGATCAGATGCTCCAGGCCTGCTGAGGAGGGAGGTTGCATCAGATCTGGGCTCAGTCAACTTGCTGCCTGTCAAGTCTGCCACTCAGATCAGACCTGTGTCCAATCTAGCACAGGGGAGGGTCTTCTGTCTCTCCCATTTTGAAGCTATTACCTTAGGTCCGAAGTTGGAGGCTGGGCAGAGCTGGATGGAGCTGGGAGGGGCAATGCAGGTCTCTGCCTGGTCTCAGGAATCCAGCTAATCTCTGGTTCCGCCACAGCTGGGGGTCCGAGCTGGGGAAAGCAGAGTGCAAGACAACCAGGAGCTGCAGGCCAGCATGGCACAGGTGGCTCGGGGAGGGCTGGGTGGGGCAATGCAGCAGGCAGGGTAGCCTGGAGTTCCACAGGGCGGTAGTTGAGGGACACCCAGGGCTGGGGGGAAGTGGGGTGGGGGGGAGAAGGTTGTGGGTGGCGGCAGCAGTGTTGGCTGTGTCAGCAGTGTGGTCTCTGGGAGGAGCTCCACAGGGCTGGAAGCAGAAGGTTTGCCCTGGGTGGGAGGGGAATAGCAGGGGCAGAACAGTGAGTGGAGCTGCTGTCTGCCAGCCTGCAGGTCTGCATGGCTCACTGAAGAGCAGGCTGGCAGCAATAGGAGCAGCAGCCACAGGGGGAGAGCAAGAGTCTTTATGGACACTTGTTTTCGCAGAGGGTCTCACAGACCAACCTGCCCTGTTGCCATTTTGCTGGAAGTCTCCAGGTTAAATCTTATTATGGGAAATCACTAGGAATCTACTTGAGAAATATTAGACTAATAAAGTACATTTCAGAACAATAGATCAATAAACAAAAAATTGTATTATTACGTATTTGTAATACAAATTCAAAATAAAATTAAAAAACTATTGCATTTAAAATGCCATAAAAAATATAATTCCTATAAATAACTCTTTTTAAAAGTATAAACTTGCCTTAGGGAAATACAAAAATGAATTTAAATAGATAGAAAGGCATATTCTGTTCAAGATTAAAACACTTAGTTTTGTTGTAATGGCCATACTCTACCTACACCCTACATTGATATACAGATTCAATAGAATCCTTATCAAAATCTCAGCTGACTTTTTTGCATACATTTGAAAATGAATCCTAAAATTCATATATTCAAGGAATCTGAAAGAGCTCAAAACAGTCTTAAAGAACAAAGTTGAAAAACGTATACCTTCCACTCCCTGAGTCAACTACTGATTTTCAATAAACAAAAGAGTGGCATATATATTTATGAGATATATTTCAGAATCCAGAAATATATGCACACATTTATGATTTTTTTAACAAAGATATCAAAGCTATTCAGTGGAAAAAACAACCTATTGAACAAATGCTGTTTGGATAATTGATTACCCACATGCAAAAGAATAAAGTTGGACCACCTACTTCAAACCATTTACAAAAATTAATTCACAAATCTCAAAAGCTTAAATGAAAAGGCTAGAACTAGAGGACTCCACAATAATACAAAGGATGTAATCTTTGTGACTTTGGATTTGTCAATAGTTTCTTAAATATGACACTGAAAGCATAAGCAACCAAATTAAAATGTATAAACTAGATTTTATCAAATGTAACACTTTTGGCTTCAAATGACTCTATCAAGAAGGTAAAAGATAATTCAAGAATTGGATAATATATTTGCAAATCACATATCTAATGAGGAACTTTTATTAAATATGCATATAAACATGCAAGAAATAGCAAGAAAAATAAAAATTGAGCAAAGGATCTGAATAGAATTTTTTTCTGAGGAAAACATACAGTGGCTAACAAGCACATAAAAAATGTTTGACATCATTAGATATCAAGAAAATGTAAACCATAATGAGATCCCTCTTTGCTCTGACTGGCATGCCTATAATTAAAAGACATAATAAGTAGTGCTGAGAATTATGTGGAGAAATCGAAATTCTCATACATTACTAGTGGGAATGAAAAATGACTGCCAGGTTGAAAAGCAGGCTAATAAGGCTTCAAAAGTTTGCATGTACAATTTAGCCTTGTAAAGTTAGGCACAGAGTGGACTGTCACCCAGCAATCCTACATCTAGGTATATATACATAAGATAAATGAAAACATGTTTACACAAAACTTGTACATAAATTTTAGTAAGCATTGTCATTTATGCTAACCAACAATTGAGAAATAATTAATGTCTATCAACTGATTAAAGAATAAAGTATGTATATTTGCACTGTTGGAATTTTTATTTGGCAGTAAAAAAATACAATTTCTATTATGCTGTTACATATATAAACCTTTAAAATATTTTGCTAAGTGAAAGATATCAGTAAAAAAAAAAAACCAACAAAAAAACGTATTGTATGAATCCATTTAATACAAATGTTCAGAAGGATAATCTACAGGCATAGAAATTTGATTAGTAGCTGGCCAGGGCAGGGACAATGCAGAAACTCAGGGCAGAGAGAAAAAGCTTATATGATACAGGGTTTCTATGGGGGAGATGAAAAACACAGTAAAACTAATAGTGGTGAATGCACAAGTTTTTGAATATGCTATGAAACATTGACTTACATAATAATTGGTAACTTGTTTGGTATATGGATTATATGTCAACAAACTTTAAAGCAAAATTTTTGAATCATGATATCCAAGGAATGCTGAATCAGATGTGTAATTTATCTTTACTTTTGTGTCAATGAAATGGCACACATAGAAGCCTCTTTCTGCCATTGTTCTTGACACTATTTTGAAGTATATTACCAAAGACCAGTGACTTGTCCATGCAAGATCATTGATGTTAACTGGATGATAGCAATTATAAACATCAAAGGGACATTGAACACACTTGTGTAAACTGGAGGTCATCTACCTTTTGTTTGTCTCTCTGCCGTCCACATGCTTAGACTGTTAATATAATGTATTTACTTTGCAGTGTAAGAGTTGTGTTTTAACTTCTTGATTGATTTATCCTTGATTATAAACATGAAAAATGGCAGATTGGAACAGTACTTAGAAAAGAAGCTTTGTGTTGTACCATGATGTCTATGAAATGGACTTCAGTGCTTCTGCTAATACAGTTGAGTTGTTATTTTAGCTCTGGGAGTTGTGGGAAGGTGCTGGTGTGGCCAACAGAATACAGCCATTGGTTGAATATGAAGACAATCCTGGATGAACTTGTCTGGAGAGATCACGAGGTGACTGTATTGGCATCGTCTGCTTCCATTCTTGTTGATCCCAGTAAATCATCCACTATCAAATTTGAAGTTTATTCTACATCGTTAACTAAAAATGATTTTAAGGATACTATCATGAAAATTGTCGATGCATGGACACACATTCCAAAAAATACATTTTTGCCACATTTTTCAAAAGTACAGGAAGTGTTGTGGAAATTTTCTGGCAAAGTCAGAAAGCTCTGTAAAGATGTTGTTTTGAATGAAAAACTGATGAGGAAACTAGAAGAATCCAAGTTTGATGTCATTTTTGCTGATGCCATTATTCCCTGTGGTGAGCTGCTGGCTCAGCTACTTAGAATACCCTTTGTGTACAGTCTCCGCTACTCTCCTGGCCACATATTTGAGAAGCATGGTGGAGGACTTCTGTTTCCTCCTTCCTACGTACCTGTTGTCCTGTCGGAATTAAGTGGTCAAATGACATTCATGGAGAGAATAAAAAATATGATATATATGCTTTATTTTGACTTTTGGTTCCAAATATTTGATATGAAAGAATGGGATCGGTTTTACAGCGAAGTACTAGGTAAGTAATGCTTTTGATAGCATGAAGATGTAACTCTCTTGTGCCTTCAAAGGTGCATTTGTATCAAAGCAGAGTATTTTACTTTTTTGGTAGTAAAATGATGTAATAAGAATACGAGATTGTCTATAAATCTCATAAATATTATGTAAAGGCTTTTTTACATTGCCAGTATTCTGTGCCAGAATTACAGTGCCAGAATTCTGGGATTAGTACTCAAGACATTCCAGGAAGTTATAAACCTATAAATTAAAGCACTAGGGATTTCTTTAAGCAATCACTCATCAATTTTACTGTAAATTTTTACAACTTAAAAAAGTAATTAAACACATCAAGAAACATATTGCTGAATGCAGACATGCAGATTAAGGAGTTATACATTTTTCTAGGACAACTATTTATGTACCATTTGAGAAGTTGTTTCTCCTATGATTAACCAACACATCAAGTTTCTCCTTGTATGTCTCAGTTTTCTTATTTAGAAGTTAAATTATTTCCCACATTTTCTTCACAGTTGAGAAATAGAATGCCTTTATCCCTCACACAAAAACTGATACAGGTAATTTGAGATTTCTGACATCTCCACATTCATTCACTAACAGCTCTGAAATCATTGCTTTAAGGTTGAAAATCTTGTTGAAGTGTAAACATCAAGTTTTAAAAAAATATTTTTAAACTGTTTCCCCATTAAGAAATATAGGAGCCAACTAAAGTTGAAAGCAAATTTATAGTTCAATAATTTCTAAAAATGTTCCAACCATCATTTGAAAATAGATTTCTAAAAAACTAATATTACTAAGATCTTAACATGAACCCAAAGCAGTAGTAAATACAAGAATTTTAGCCATACTCTTAAAATACTCACTGTTTACTTGAAGTACCAATGATCAAGGGACTAGCTGAATGAATTATGGTTACTAGATTAAGTTTTTCTTAGAGACTGTCTTCATGGATACAGTAAAACTAATTGTTCATGAAGTTCAAAGTGTTGTTTAAATGGATATATGTTGCTATTTCAGTTTTAGAGAGTAAATGCATTTTTAATTCTCCATGACCTATTTTAATGATAGTTTATGATTGTGAATATACTGTTATGATGAAAGAGACAGTTTCCTCTCCCAAGTGTTTGAATAGTTTGCCCATCTTACTAATACATATGAGCAAAATAATATAATACCTGAAAATTAGATGTCTATGAATAAACATATGTATATTACTTTATCAAAGCATAGATACTTTATACATATTTGGCTTCATGATTTTAACTTTTTTTCAGAAATATTCCCATTGCCAATTTCCTTTTGCTTGTTTGTTTTTCCATCAGGAAGACCCACTACATTATTGGAGATAATGGGAAAAGCTGAAATATGGCTTATTCGAAGCTATTGGAATTTTGAATATCCTCGCCCACTCTTACCAAATTTTTTTTTCGTTGGGGGACTCCACTGCAAACCTGCTAAACCCCTGCCTAAGGTAAACATATTCCTGTTGGTTTTGTTTGTTTTCTTTGAGTTTTCAGTGGGAATAATCATAAAGTCTTCATTCAGAGTGTTCGACTTGCAGTGAAAAAAAGATGGAAGTGGGTGTGGTAAAGCAGATTACAAATAAAAACTCATATATTTCTAGACCATCACAAGTATACAAACTTTGTTATCAATACAGAATAAAAAGGGATACTAAAAGGACTATGAAAATAGGGCTAATTTAATTAAAGGCTTCATTATGCCACAAGTAAGAAAGCATTGGTCATTCATTCAAAGTGTATTTGTAAAGTGATTAGTACAAAACACAGGTAAGTGCTGCATTTTCAAGAAACAAATTAGACACAGTTTCTGCCCCACATATCTTACATTCTACTTTGAAAGAAAGAAATAAACAAGTAATAAAAATAGTGTGAAAAGTATTTCTTAAGAAACAATAGCAGTGCCAGAAAAAGCATTCAGTGGGAATATAAAACATTTTTGAGTCATTGATAATTAAAATAAGAATGGAACAATGTGAGGAATGAAGAAGAATGAGGTGGACACACACACACACACACACACACACACACACACACACCACACACACACAGAGAGAGAGAGAGAGAGAGAGAAGCAGGTAAAATAGTGAAGACTTTTATCAAGACTCAGAGTTTAGTTTTGCAGGGAAAGACTGAGTAGGAAGCAGATAATGTTGAAGAAGCAAGTTGGAGTCAGATAAATATTAGGAGTTGGAAGTATTAATTAAGGACATTTGGGAGCTACTGGAAAGAGTTAAGAAATAGAGAGATATAATCTGATTTCCTTTTTAAGAATAGCTTCCAAGTTGTCCAACAGCTTGGTTTGCAGAAGGGCCAGACTGGAAAGAACAGATCATTTAGGCAGTTTTGCATGAGTTCAGGTGACAGATGATAGAAAAGTGTACTAGAATTTTGATAGAGACAATCATGCCTACTTTTACTATAATAGCACTGACTTCATATTGCGCTGTGTGGAAAAGATATTTAATAGATATAAAATACTTAAAATGTTTCTGTACATAGTAATACAGAAGTATTATTAATGTTGTAATTATTGTTATTTTTATTATTGTTACTAATGCTATTATCTATCTAACATGTTCCAGTTCCTTGAGATATCATTACTCATTTAATAGAAACTGTTCAACCAGCACATCAAGATTACAGTCTCTTGCAAAGTCCTATATAACAGATATACTATGGACTTGTTTTAAAGTAAATGTATAAGTTCTGGCAGTAAGATAAGCAAGTTAGAAATTCTAAAATTGTTAGTGATAAGGATGTTCATCGGTACTCCAACTTAAAAGGAAAACAGTACCTCACAATATACATGTGTGCCTTTAACAATATTTGCAGTCAAATGAAATGTTTACTTGATTTTACTCAGTCATTTAAGCCATTTTTCACTGAGATACCAGAGGTTACCATTTTAGAACATAAAGGGATGCTTTGCCTTGTTAGAGCAGGTGTTTTTTGCCTTACAGCCAGGTTATAGTATACCTCATTAAAGCTCCTTTGGAAAACTTGTGTCTTGACATCATAACTACCTGACAGAGAAGCACAGAGAGAATGAACAAGTCATGTATAATAAAGATCAAATAATTTTTATCACCTATATTTGAAAAATGCCCTTAGTTGACAATAACAAAGAAATTTGGCCAACATATAGAATATTTCTTATGAAGTAACACAAGACCTAATTTGTTTTAAAATAATATCACACTTTTATGACATGTAGAAAGATAGCATCGGTTACATTGTTATATAATCTCTTAAAAGATTATGTTTTTCTTCCTTCCTATTAACAGCAACATAACACTGAAATCTTACTTAATAGCTAAAGTCCGATTATCTATGCTAAATGCAAATTTTATGGGCTTTACATGGTAACTTTCTTGAAGAACAAAAGCTGAGTTAAGATTAAAACTGTATGTAATCTAACCCTATTCTTAAAAGATTGCTCCATTCCCATTAAGGGAAAATGATAGTGCCAGAAGGAGGAGAAAGAAAGGATGGAGAGTTCGAAGACAAGGAAAGGATGGCTACCAGTACAATTGTGACATTATTAATCAGCAGAAAGATTTGAATCCAAGTTGAGTTGTGAAATCTGTTCTCTTAATCATTTTTTATGCAAAATAATTGTTGCATCACATTGTTTGCTCCCATAATGAATATTAGATTCTTAAATAATTTATATATTTTAAATATAAGACAGTTGGCAAAATGTATCAGGTGTTTTAAAAATGCATGCAGTCATTGTCTTCATAATGTATTCATATCCAGCCATACAGAGAAAAAATAAATCAAGATAGTCATAAAATAAGTATTGGCAGTAATTCATCTTAAATTCTGGAATGGTTAAAAACTTACACTATAAGCATGCCATACCATTACAATAATTTTATCAAATAATGTTTAATTACACTATCAGTCATAATATGCATTTAGCTGGAAAATGAGACACAAAGTGATAAATATAATAAGATTATAACCTCTTGTAGGATGAAAATGTGTATGCAATAAGCCTCAAATTTTCTAAATAAATTTCACATATGTATAATGAATTATATAACTAAAATAAAAATCATAATGAAAACACAGGTTTTAAATTAGTAATATTGTTGAACAGAAATTATGGACTTTTTATTTCCTTTTATACACTTTTCATACTTTTATAAAATTCCTTAGACTGATTTTATATTTTTTAAATAAAATTATCACAGAATGAAAAAACAACCAATTCCACATGAGAGATGAATCTTGTAGAGAGAAGTTGAAATAATTCACTACTGTGTGGATGACGGTGTCTCTGGACAGCAAGTCAGTGAGATAAAACATTGAACATAAGTTACATTAAATGTGACTACAGGTAACTGAAATAAAAAAGAATACTTGGACACCCCCTGGATTATCTGGAGGAGTAATACAATGACTGACACATTAAATCTTATGTCATGAGGTTAAAAGTCATATTAAATTGCCTGAGCCCGCGGGTTTGAGACCCACCTGGGCAACTTGGCGAGAGCTCATCTCTACAACAAATCAAAAATTAGCCGGGCGTGGTAGTGCGCGCCTGTAGTTCCAGCTACTTGGAAGGCTGAGGCGGAAGGATCACCGGAGCCCAGCAGGTAGAGGCTGTGGTGGCCGGGAGCAGCCACTGCACTCCAGTCTGGGTGACAGAGTGAGACTCCAACTCAAAAAAAAAAAAGTCATATTAAAAAATGCTTGGCAATATATGGTCTGCACGACCAAAGCTTAGAATTTTTTTCTTTGTTTTGTAATTAACCACCTAAAAATAAAATGATTACACCATGATTAGGATATGAAAATTTTAAATTTAAAAGTTGACACAGATTGGGGAACATAAATCAGAATAATTCCCATCAGTCAAGGAAATAACACTCATAGCTCTAGGCTATAAGAATTCTGTAGAAAACGCACCTGCGATCAACACAAGTGATTCAGTACCAGGACAATATCGAATTAAAGCTAAGTGATACCACTTTCCAGGAATCATAGTAATTATGATTAGTAATCACAATGTTATAAACAAGGGATCTGCATATAATATCTTCAAGCATCATATTTTCTGACTACTATGTAATAGCTTTATTTCATTTTTCCCTTATACACACACATACACACACACACACACACACACACACACACACACACACACACACAAACTTATTTACACAAATAACCACAGGAGAGTCCATCATCTCATATTATATACCTCCTTCCCCTGAAAAACTGAGTAGTTGGGTCCGTTAAAACAAATGACAAAACAGCTGTTACTCCAATAATTCCTGATAATACATGATTTTCTCTCCTTAGTTATTTGCAGCAATTCTTTCAAAAGTGTTTGCTGTGCAGTTGCTTTGCTTTTTATGTGATGGAGTAAATTATGTCTTCACAGGAAATGGAAGACTTTGTCCAGAGCTCTGGAGAAAATGGTATTGTGGTGTTTTCTCTGGGGTCAATGGTCAGTGACATGACAGAAGAAAGGGCCAATGTGATTGCTTCAGCCCTTGCCCAGATCCCACAAAAGGTCTGATAAAGTGTCTCAAAGGTGGAAATCTACCAAATGAATCTGTTAAACTCTGTAAATAGTTCAACTGTAGAAATTTCCTGTCTGAAAGTTTAACTATTAGGATTGTTCTAATTATTTCCTTTATCACCTCAAAACCAAAAATATACATGAAAGATTTTTAAATAGTACAGAGTATGTTTTTGATTGATAATAACTAAGGAATTAACATTCATTATGATCAGAAAGAAATCTATTTAAGAGGTGCAGGTGAGGTTTTGGTATTACCATGGTATCGGTAGCAGGTACACAGCAATTACCAAACTCTGCCCTATAATTTGACCCTTTTGTTTATAGGATTCCTGAGGACACTGTACACACTACAGATGTTATCAGAAAGGAGTTAAATTTTAATGAGTCATTGCACTAGCAAAATAACAAGATGCAAGGTATCTTGGTATACAAAGGTATTACAAAGAGTCTAAAACTCATCATGCAATTTAAGCTTGCCAGATAATCTTGCCTCTTGTACTTCCTTTACATTTTGTAATAGCCCTATCTGTATGCTCTTCAAGGTTCTATTCAGAAAAAATAAAAATAAAGTGAGTTGACAAACCACTAGTCCAAGAATTCACCCGGTCAGTATGATTTAGAGAAAGAGAAAAGCCACCCATTTTACTGAACTGGACTTACCAATGCCTGAAGCAGAAAGATGCAAGAGAAAGGGAAAAGGTAGATCCTGCCATTAAGGTGAACTCTGTGCATTATAAATTTGGCCACACAAGGACTCTGCTCTGACCAACAAATTAACCCTGCCTCTCAAATGAAGAGGCAAAAGAAAATATGGGAGGTAGCAAAGCAGAAGGAAGCCAAGCTTAGGAAGAGATTCAGATGCCCCTCCATAAAATATAGTAGAACTTATTTTTAATACATAGAATAGATCTGTGATCTTTGTGTATTTGTGAGTTGCTTTTTAGTCTTCTATCTGACATAGCCTGCTTCTAACGGCCTACATGCTCTGACAATTAAGTTCACAAACTCATCCTAGAAAAGGTGCTACATACCTCAGTGCTGAATAGCACTAGAGTCACTTTGAAATACTCCCCTTGAATAGCTATGCACTGATGCCAGTCCCTGGTCCATTCATCAAAGCAATTTTGGAACTCTTTCTGGAATGGCCATCAGAGTCATTATCTTTGCTGTCCTGAATGTCATCAACATCTTCCTTTCAATATCTCCTTTATCTTTGATTAAAGAAAAAAGTCATTAGGGGCCAGATCAGTTGAGTAGGAAGTGCTGAGTGACGTTTATTATTGTTGTTGCTCCAATACAGTTATTTGTTTATTGGCTAAAGACACCCTCACAGACAGTGCTGTGTAAGCTAGTGCATTGTTGTGAAGGAAGAGTTCCTTGGGGACCATTTTGGCACACATCTTTCTCTTGTCAAGATTTTCAGTTTCTCTATCTATTTTTATTTGGTCTGCTACGCTTCTCAAAGTCAGCCGGCAATTGTGATGCAGAATGCGACACATTTTTGGTTGTTTTAGTCGGTTCTGCTTGTTACTGGTTGTCCTGACCTCTCTTCATCAGTGATGCTTTCTATCTCCCCAGAAAAACATTTAATCCATTTGTACACTGCCATTTTCTTCATAGCATTATCCCTATAAACTTGAACATGTCCCTGATTTCACTTCCACTCTTGCCAAGTTTGACAAGAAATTGAATGTTTGTTTGTTGCTCTAATTCAAGTTACAACATTCTTGTTACAGCACAAAAAAGCATGCAACAATAAAAAATGCCATTCAGCAAGACAGTGCCACACGTTGACATAAAAACAGCTGTGAGACACTGATATACTAAGGTTATGAAACCTTACCGAGTTGTTTGTACAATGCTGCCAAGCTAAGCTCACAGTGACAAGTTCACAAACTTAATTGTCAGACCTCGTATGTTAATTTTTTTTTGCTAAAAACATAAAGATTTTTTAACACTCAAAGCAAATAGAAGTTAAACCCTGTGAAATATACATTTCTTAGTTTATAAAGATTTCCTTGAAATTTTAAAATCAGTACTTAAGCATAAAATGACTTAGCAATACCAGAACATATTTATCACTGTTGTTAATGATTGGCAGTGCATTAAGTGTTAAGGATCAATTAAGCAATATTTAGCAAAATACAATTTTTAATTTTTTTAACCACTACATTGTCATTCATGATAGCAACATGCTCTTCATATCTATAATCTAAAAATATTCAAAATTTTCCATATTGATAGTACTCTGAATTTGTGTCAAAAATTGCCACTTTGAAATTTTTCTTGCATACTTGTATAGCACTTAATAATTAGTAATCTAAGAGAAGTTACAGGATTACTTCTGCATCATTAATTTATTTCTTACAAGTAGCTCATTTCATAGATTTGATTTTTAGTAGACCAGAGGATGTCAAACTCTAATATAACAACTTATAGACAAGTAGATATAAACAAAGTACTTCCAAATCACTCAAAAATAAGTGAACAGGTTAATATTAAATTTGGAAGATTAAAAACTAGTATAAAATACATAAGCAGGGTAAATATATGGGTCTTTATTAATTTATTGTGTTTTTTTTGCCCTAGAGTTATACTGATTGCCTAGCAATTTTGTAAATATTTCAGTTTTTTTTTTTTTTTTTTTGAGTTGGAGTCTCACTCTGTCGCCCAGACTGGAGTGCAGTGGCCGCTCCCGGCCACCGCAGCCTCGGCCTGCTGGGCTCCGGCGATCCTTCCGCCTCAGCCTTCCGAGTAGCCGGAATTACAGGCATGCACCACCATGCCCGGCTGATTTTTTGATTTATTGTAGAGATGAGGTCTTGCTGCCCAGGCGGGTCTCGAACCCGCGGGCTCAGGCAATTCACTCACCTCAGCCTCCCAAAGGCGCGGGATTACAGGCTGAGCCACCGAGCCCGGCTTATTTCAGTTTTTCATTGATAATCTCATTTGTCTAAGCTACTATGTTTGAATTGATTATAAAAGTAAAGACATAAAATGTGGGTATTCTATTTACTTCAAACTTTTAGCATCTCATTATTTAGCATTCGTTGTCCTCATTTTTACCTTTTTATATGGAAGGGATTTAACTAGATGATTGTTAATCTCTTTGGAGTTCTAGTGTGCTATGATTTTATAGTTTCTCTCATGGAACACGATACCTTCTTTACCCTAACAGGTTCTATGGAGATTTGATGGCAAGAAACCAGATACTTTAGGACCCAATACTCGACTGTACAAGTGGATGCCCCAGAATGACCTTCTTGGTAAGACTCTGGAACACAAATACTGAATACATGAGTAACAACCAGTCAACGTGGTGATAGTTCAATATGAAACAAGCTTATTATATGTATTATTTAAAAACAAAAATAAAACCTAACTATATTTATTTTCCAGTCCTGGGGCTAGAAAATAAACTATGGCAGTTGACATTTTATTATACACATTCACATTTTTTATTGCCAGAATCAAAGTGCCTTTATTTCATCTGTAATTACCTCTCACAGTGAATTTTTCAATAACTTTCTGGATTGTCCTTCTACCTCAGATTTCTACAACTTTACACCTGTCCTTTCCCTCCTGAAATATTATTTCAAATGATACTAAAAGTAACAGTTCTTCTATTACCAGTGTGATTCTCCTGTTTCTATGATGATAACCCTCAATGTTTGCTATCGAGTGGTGACACATTTCATGATCAAGTGTGACTTGTCCTTTTTTGATTGCACCACTACCACCTACTTCCTGTTGCCCAGGACACCCTACATATCAGACTCAGTAACTGTACTATCTCTTTAACAGAACATTTTTTTACATGCCCATCCTCTTTCTTTTTCTTCTTTTTTAAAAAATTATTTTATTTTAAAGATTTAGAACACAACTCAGATTTAAGAATAGAAGTGGTCATTGTACAGGTAAAGTTTGGTCTTAACTTTGGTCCCCACTTTGCCTGGTTTGAAATCAGGTACCCTTATTAATGTTATGTCCTCCTCCCCTTCACTCGGTAATTTTTGGCTACTGCGAATTCCTTTCTTATAGTATTATTCCATTAGGTTTATAATTTTGCCTTTCACATTTAGGTCTTCAATCCATTTGAAGTTTGCTTTTTAGTATGATGGAGTTGGGATCCAAACCCATTTCCCCTTATTGTGAGCTGCTATTTTAAAAATTGAGAAACTATTATTTTTTTATTTATTTTGAAGATGAGGGGTACAATTCAGGGTTAGGTATACAAATGTTCACTATGCAGGTACCCTTGTTGATGAGGTGTGCCGTTCCCTTCCCTGGCAGTTTCCCACTAGTGCCAATTCCACCCCTCTCCCTCCTTTGGCAGTTTCTAACCACTGCCAATCCCTTTCTTATAGTAATATGAAAATTGTTCAAGGTCTGCTTATGAGTGAGAACATGTGGTACTCAATTCTTTGTGTCTGTGATAGGTCACTCAGTATTATAGACCCTAACTCCACCCAAGTTGCTGCAAAGTTTATAAATTTGTCCTCCTTTATGACTGAATAATATTCCAACATGCATATACCACGTTTTTTTTTTTTAATCCAGTCCTCTTTCAATGGGCAGCATGGTTGGTTCCATGTTTTTGCTATTGTAAATAATGCTGCAATAAACATGCATGTACATTTATCTTTTATATAGAGTGATTTGAGTTCCTCCAGGCATATTCCCAGTAGGGAGATTGTGGGGTCATATGGAAGGTCAATTTTTAGATCTTTTAGGAATCCCCAAACTGTTTTTCACAGAGGTTACACCAGTTTACACTCCCAACAGTGCAGAAGTGTCCCTTTTTCCCTCATTCTTTCTAGCATCTGTTGTTTTTTTGAGCATGAGAAGGAAATCAGGGGTATCCAAATAGGAAAAGAAGTTAATTTATCCCTCTTTGCAGATGACATGATTCTATACCTCAAAAACCCAAGAGAATCTGTCAAAAACCTCCTTGTACTGATAAAGGACTTTGTCAAAGTCTCAGGGCATAAAATCAATGTGCAAAAGTCAGTTGCATTCCTATACACCAATAATAAACAAAGAGAAACCCAAATAAAAAGCACAATTCAATTCACAATAGTAACAAAAAAAGAAATACCTTAGCATCTCCCTAACCAGAGATGTGAAAGACCTTTACAATGAAAACTGCAAAACACTGCTCAAAGAAATCAAAGATGGCACAAACAAATGGAAAAATATATTTTCATGTTCATGGATTGGAAGAATCCACATTGTTAAGATGTCCATCTTTTTTCTTCTTCTTCTTTTTTTTTGCACATTTAAAAAAAATCTAAAATGTGCCTTTGCATTTTGTCTACCTGTTAATCTTATGATCAATTTTCTAGGCTCCGGTCACCCCCTTTTCCATGTACCCTTCGCTTTTTTCTTCAACATACACAGGTGCTTCTGCCTCTGAAATCTGAAAGCAATTTCAATGATGTTTGAGATGTATAATAATCTGTTATCCATGAAGCACTAAACCTTACATAGACTTCTATTGCACATTTGTCATTTTATTCCTATTAATAATTTTCTAAAATTTATTCAATCCTAGGCCATCCAAAAGCCAAAGTTTTCATAACTCATGGTGGCTCCAATAGCATCTATGAGGCCATCTATCATGGGATCCCTATGGTGGGCATTCCTCTATTTGCGGATCAACCTGATAACATTGCTCACATGAAGGCCAAGGGAGCAGCCATTAGCTTGGACTTCCACACAATGTCAAGTACAGATTTGCTTAATGCATTGAAGACAGTAATTCATAATCCTTTGTGAGTATAACATTTTTTTTTACCAGGTGGTATTTATAGATTGGTCCTCTTGTCAACAGTATTAGTTTCATCCCTTTTTTAAGAGGCTAATTTCGAAAATAATTAAATGATTTAACTAACCTGAAATTGGTTTTTACCTTTGATCAGTTCTTTCGATGTTGCATTTGAACACTGAACATTTAATGGGTAACCGATTAGAGTAACAATTTCCTACGCAGAGATAGTTTTAAAATTATAAAGATAATATAAAAGACACATTTTTTAAAATGACAGAATCCACAGTAGAAACAATGACCTTGAAGAAATATGATAAATACTTAAATATCTAAAATTTCTGAAAGTATAACTTTTTCATTGCTCTAAAATTTATTTTTATTTTTATTATTATTTTAGCAAATTTGATAATGAAGTACTTTGCATAGCATAAAATTCACCTATTTAAAGTGTAAAATCCATTTATATTTAGTATGCTTACAGAATCTTGAGACCATCACCCTAGAATAATGTGAGAACACTTTCTATCAAAATGAAAGAAACCTCATATGGCATAGAAGTCACTTCCCATAACCTTTAACCCTAAGAAAACACCAATTTACATTCTTATTCTATAGAATATTTTTTCTGGATATTTCATGTAAATGAAATCATGCCATTTGTGATATCTTGTAAATTGCTTCTTTCACTTAGAATATTTTTATTTAAATTGTTTTTAGTTTTATTCATGTTGTGTGTAGTCACACTTTTTATTACTGTATAATATTCTATGGTATGAATATACCATATTTTAATGTTCAATTTATCAGCTCATTGGCATTTGGGTTGTTTCCAATTGTGGCTATTAGGAACATTACTATACGTGTCTTTGCGTAAACATGTTTTCATTTTTTGGAAGTAGATACTATAAGTGGAATTGCTGGCTAATAAGGAAACTTTAATTTTAAGAACAGTCAAGTTGTATTTCAAAGAACTTGTACCATTCTACATTACCGTCAACAGTATAGCAGGGTTTCAGTTCTTCCACACTTGTTACCATGTCTCTCTCTCTCTCTCTCTCTCTCTCATTTTTATAGCTGTCTTAGTGGGTGTAAAGTAATCACTCGTCTTGATTTGCATTTTCATTATTGTTAAAGATGTTGTACATCTTTATATGTGCTTACTAGTCATTTATAAAACTTACTTGGAAGAATTTCTTACCAAACATTTAATATTTTTAAATTTGGCTACTTGTCTCATTGTTGAGTTAGAAGAATTCTTTATATATTATGAATACAATACCGTATCATATGTATACTTTTAAAATATTTTCTCTCATTCCTAATGGACTTTTATGTTTTAAATTTTTTGGTGATTCTCTGTGAATAAGAATGTTTTAAATATTTAATAATTAATTTTTTCCATATTCCAAAGGAAATAATGTGGAAAATTTTATGCCTAGTCTAGTTACCATCAATTTTGCATTTATTACTACTACCTATATATTATATAAGGAGAATACCAACCAAAGAAATATTTTTAAAATACTTTACTAAGATAAGAATAGTAGAAAATGAAAGATAAACATACTTTTAAGAATGACAGGAATGGATTGAAAAACAAAAATAGACCGGGTTTGGTGACTCAGCCTGTAATCCCAGCACTTTGGGAGGCCAAGGCGAGTGGGTTGCCTGAGCCCATGCGTTCGAGACCAACCCGGGCAACTCGGGGAGAACTCGTCTCCACAATAAATAAAAAAACTAGCTGGGTATGGTAGTGCGCACTTGTAGTTCCAGCTACTTGGAAGGCTGAGGCAGAAGGATCACCAGAGGAGGCCAGCATGTCAACACTAGGGTGGCCATGAGCATGACACTACACCCCAACCTGGTCGACCAAGTGAGACTCCAACTCAAAAAATAAAAAGAAAAAAAAAGAAAAAAAGAAAAGAAAAAGGTTGGACAAATAGAAAAGAAAATATAAAATAAGATGGCAAATTTAAGTGTGAATATACCAATACATAATCAAATCTAAATATACATTTAGAAAATACATAATTTACTGAAACCTGTGAAATAGTTGAACTGATATATGGTGAACCATAAGTAAAAACTCAATAAACATGCATGAAAAAATTCAATATAATAAAGAATATATAGTCCAGTATATAGTCCGGCCATGGTAAAAGTAAGTTAGAAATTGTTTGAAAAAAGATAAAATAAATTTCTCAATTTTGGATATTAAAAAATACGTTTCTAAAAAAATTAATGTATAGATATTTAAACTAACATTATATTAAAATAATATGTATAACATAATTATTAGCAATGTCCAAAAAATCATTAACAACCCAAATGTCCATTGATCATAAAATAAAGAGATAATCTGTGGTATTATCAATCAATGAAACACTACACAGCAATGAAATTAACCAAGAATTGCTACACACACAAAAAATGAGTACATATTGTATAATTCAGTTACAGAAGCAAGTAAAACTAATCTATAACATTAGAAGTCAGGATAATGCTTAATTTGAGGACAAAAGTAGTGACTAAAATGGTGTAGTCAGGCAGAGTTATTCTAAGTAAGTTGATATCTTATATCGTGATCTGAGCAGTAAGCAAACTGGTTTCTTCACTTCAGAATAATGTTCAAGCCGGGCTCGGTGGCTCAGCCTGTAATCTCGCGCCTTTGGGAGGCTGAGGTGAGTGAATTGCCTGAGCCCGCGGGTTCGAGACCCACCTGGGCAAATTGGCGAGACCTCATCTCTACAATAAATCAAAATGAGCCGGGCATGGTAGCATGCGCCTATAGTTCCAGCTACTTGGAAGACTGAGGCGGAAGGATTGCCGGAGCCCAGCAGGTAGAGGCTGCGGTGGCCGGGAGCGGCCACTGCACTCCAGTCTGGGTGACAGAGTGAGACTCCAACTCAAAAAAACAAACAAACAAACAAAAAACGAGAAAAATATTCAAGATAATCGTAAAATTTTGAACTGTTCACTTGATGTTTATACTTTTATCTTATTTATTTAATGTTCAAATGTTTATTTTGGAAAACATGTATTTAAAAATTTCAAGATTCCAATAGCAAAATAAGCACCCAACAATAAAGAAAATTCTATGAGTGTTAATGTGGTCAAGAAAATCCTGTCTGAGAGGTAACATTTAAGGGGAAATCTTCAAAAAAGATAGAAGCAACCCTTAGGTTGTTGCAAGAAAAAAATGGACCAAAAGAGGAAGAGAGACGTTAAGTCACAATACATTTGGTAGCTTAAAGAATAGAAATCCAATATCTCTGTGTGCAGGGGAGCACTTCAGGAGAAGTTGCCAACGTTTGACCATTGTAAGGTCCTCTAAACCAGAGAACAGATTTAGATTTTGTTGTTAATGTACCGAGAAACCCGA
This sequence comes from Cephalopachus bancanus, assembly GCA_027257055.1. Classification (NCBI taxonomy): domain Eukaryota; kingdom Metazoa; phylum Chordata; class Mammalia; order Primates; family Tarsiidae; genus Cephalopachus; species Cephalopachus bancanus. Next base: position 318,773 of record JAPVLO010000030.1, on the reverse strand, counting down.
TGAAAATCTTAATCAGAAAACTCTCATAATGTGACTTTTATTTCAAAACAATTATTTTGGCTTCTAGATGAGAAACATACAGTAGAAGACACAAGAGTAAAGTAGAAGCAGATGGATTGGTTAAGAGGCTCCTCACTCACCATGGTACATGTCATTCTTAAAAACTTAAAGATGATTTTTGTCAAATTGCATTTTTACTATCTTTCTTACAGCACTAAAAATAGCTTGTAATACTTCCTCTACTAGAAAGAAATTAGCTTCCCCTCTTGACCTTCAAAAATATTTGGCAACGATAAAAATCCCAATTTAAAAGCCAAATTTTCTGTGATAATACAAATCAAAATGCACAAACTCTGCATCAATTCTTTGACATTTACTTTGAATCATTTGTGTAGCACTTTTCAAAAACCTTTCATGGACTTGAAGCATACTTAGGCAAATTAAATTCCTTTCAATACTGATTTTTTTTAAAAAAAATGTAGAGACATGGGGTAGAAGTGAGGATTAACTACATAAGTAGGCTGCATGCAGTTGAAGTTTAGGCTTCTAACTGGCCCTTACTACCCCCTGGTAGTGGACCAATTACCCTATGTATTGTCAGGTGTCTCCCCTACTAACTGCCTCTTCTAGCAGTGCCCAGCATCTGCCGATCCCTCCATTAGTGCTAGTGTGACTAAATATTCAGGGTCCACTTATGAGAGAGAACAGTTCTTTGTTTCTGTGAGAGTTCATTTAGTATGATGGTCTCCAACTCCAACTGCTGAGAAGTCCATGATTTTGTTCTCTTTTATGACTGTAATAATACATTGCGTATATGTACCACTTTTTTTTATCCAGTCTACTTTTGATGGGCAGTAGGGCTGGTTCCATGTTTTTGCCACTGTGAATAAAGTGGCAATAAACATGCATGTGCAGGTGTCTTTATTGTAGAATGATTTGAGTACCTTTGGGTATATTTCCAGGATAGGGATTGATGGATCACATGAAAGGGGAATTTTTAGTTTTTTTAGGAATTGCCACACTGCTTTTCATAGAGATTGAACTAGTTTACACTCCCACCAACAGTGTAGAAGTGGTCCCTTTTCTCCTCACCTTCACCAGAATCTATTGTTTTTTGACCTATTGATGACAGCAATCCTTACCCAAGTTAGGTAGTATATCATTGTATTTTTGATTTCCTTTTTTCTGATAATTAGTGAGACAGTATTTTTTATATGTCTGTCAGCTGCTTGTACGTCATCTTTTGAGAAGTGTCTGTTCGTGTCTTTTGTCCACTTTTTTTTTTTTTTTTTGAGTTGGAGTCTCACTCTGTCGCCCAGACTGGAGTGCAGTGGCCGCTCCCGGCCACCGCAGCCTCGACCTGCTGGGCTCCGGCAATCCTTCCGCCTCAGTCTTCCAAGTAGCTGGAACTATAGGCGCATGCTACCATGCCCGGCTCATTTTGATTTATTGTAGAGATGAGGTCTCGCCAATTTGCCCAGGTGGGTCTCGAACCCGCGGGCTCAGGCAATTCACTCACCTCAGCCTCCCAAAGGCGCGAGATTACAGGCTGAGCCGCCGAGCCCGGCTTGCCCACTTTTTAATGGTGTTATTTTTTCCTTTCATTTAATTTAGTTCCTTGTAGATCCTGGATGTTATGCCTTTGCCAGATGCATAATTTGCAAATATTTTTTTCCTATTCTGTGGTTTGTCTCCCTGCTCTCTTGGTGGTTTCTTTGCTGTGCAAAAGCTTTCAGTCAATGTTGATATCCTTATGTTTCTCCTTCAGATATAAAGAGAATGCTATGAGGTTGTCAAAAATTCAACATGATCAGCCAATGAAGCCCCTGGATCAAGCAGTGTTCTGGATCGAGTTTGTCTTGCGCCATAAAGGAGCCAAACACCTTCGGGTTGCAGCCCATGACCTCATGTGGTTCCAGTACCACTCTTTGGATGTGATTGGGCTCCTGCTGGCCTGTGTGACTACTGTGATCTTCATCATCATAATGTGTTGGTTATTTGTTTTCCGGATGCTTGCTAAAACATGGAAGAAGGGTAAAAAGGATTAGTTATATCAAAGGCCTGAAGCTGGGATGCCTGATAGATAGAAGTCCTCCAATTTACTTCATCAGGAAGAGGTTGTAATGTTGGATTCCCTTTCTCTTGTGACAAAATATCTTTTCACAACTTACTTCGTTCAGTCAAAATGTGGTTTCCAGGGATTTAGCACCTATTTAAATGTTAGTAATATTTCATGTTAAAGATGTAAACACTAGAAAAAAGTTAAAATAAGATAACACCATAAGAGCTTATGTTTAAATTTATCATTCAAATTCGCAAGTAAAACAAAAGGTTAATAAACCTATTTTTATACATTGTAGATGGACATAAGAACGTTAAGAAATCTATTCACAGTACCAATATTGTTTTGAAAGAACTAGAAATAGTTTGGCTTTATTTTGATCAGAATGTTGTTTCAACTGTCACTGAAGAAATTATTCAATAATTAAATTTGTAAATGTCCCACTTTTTCTTTTGTTAAAGTGAGACTAGTAATGCTGCTTGCCTTTTATGATGCATCTAGTCTCAAATATCGAAAGACTTGTACTTCTTTTTTTTTTTTTTTCGAGTTGGAGTCTCACTCTGTCGCCCAGACTGGAGTGCAGTGGCCGCTCCCGGCCACCGCAGCCTCGACCTGCTGGGCTCCGGCGATCCTTCCACCTCAGCCTTCCGAGTAGCCGGAATTACAGGCGCGCGCTACCACGCCCGGCTGGTTTTTTGATTTATTGTAGAGATGAGGTCTCGCTGCCCGGGCGGGTCTTGAACCCGCGGGCTCAGGCAATCCACTCACCTCAGCCTCCCAAAGGCGCGGGATTACAGGCTGAGCCACCGAGCCCGGCTAAGACTTGTACTTCTTAAAGCTTAAATTGTTTCCTAGTGGAATATATGTGGAATTAGAAATATAGCAACTCCTATCTACTTCCTACAGTAAAACTGAACTACAGTGTCTTTGGGTTCACAAGTCAGTTTTCTTTCTTGAAGGCCATTTAAAAAGATTAACTGGAATGATTTTATTCCAATTTTCAGTCTTTGGTAACAGTTCAAGTTATGAAAATATAGGCACTAAGAGACCTAGCAGAATTTCATTTTATTTAAGTGTATACATATATATGCATATATGAATATGTGTATATATATGTCCATTTTAAAAAAACAAGACACAGCATCACTTAACTACATCACAGATATGCTGTGCTATTCAATGTTTGTGAAGACAGTTTGAAATGATTATTATTCTCTATATAACCATATTTTAGATGATCATCTCTAATTTTTTCTCTTTCCACAGAAGCCTGTTGATCTCTCCCTGTCATAACCCTAATATAGAAACATTAAATTATTTAGTTATAATTTGGCTATATTATAGCTATATTTTAAACATTAAATTATTTGGCTATAATTATTTGACTATAAATAGCATAGTTATCATTTTATTTTGAACCTAAGCACACCATGACTAACTATAATCTGTAACAATGCAAAAAACACAAAAATTGCATAAATTTTGTGGAAAATAGTCAAATCAAACCGAAAATTCTTTAATCTGCACATCAAGGAAGCACTGTACAATCCCAGTGGTCCAGGTTGACAAAAACTCAGCTGTCTTTTTATTATTATTATTATTACTATTATTAATTTTTATTTTAAAGATGTGGGGTACAATTCAGGGTTAGGTATACAAATGTTCATTATGCAGGTACCCTTATTGATGAGATGTGTCTCTCCCTCCTCTAGCAGTTTCCTTCAACTGCCAATCCCATCCCCCTCCAGTTAAGTCTCACAACAAATATTCTTCAACTGAAGACATAAGTTGAAATATACATTATTTTAGTAAAATTATTAAAATTATATATACAAACATTGATCCCGAGAAAATTATAGAATGAACTTATAATAGAATATTCCATACAAATCATCTAATTATTGATATATGTATTTAAAAAAAAATAATATAGTGCCAAGGTTCATAGTGTTGTTTTATCATAGATTTAAACCTGAGTTCATTTACATTAACCCTATCTTATATCACACACACAAATAAGGTTGGTATCTATTTTATAGTGAGAATTTCTATACATCTCCAAGTGAAAAAGACAAAAAGTCCAATATAAAAAATTTATGGAAGGTATGAACAGGCAAGTCAAGGTAAAAATGGACAATAACATATAAAAGATGACAAAGTCACTGATGCTCAGGAAAATAAAAATTATGTAAATAAATTATTGTCCTTGAGAAGATTTGCAATCTATAAAATCCTGAGAAAACTATTTTTGAGAGAGTATAGTGTGGAATATTCTTCTCAAATCCTTCTGTTTAAAGTATATTCTGACATTTTATATTTAGGAAACTGTCATGCAGGAATCCTTGAACATGAGCACATAAATAAACAGGTTCGCTCCTCCAACACTTAAGTGGCTATCAGTTAATAAACACACATATCTACTACAAAAGTATGTGTATGGCCATTAAGAGATCAAGCAGCAATCGTAGGCAACATTACTGAATGTTTTCTCTGTCACATTGCTACATAAAAAAGCAGGTTACAACAGAACAATGTCTTATTTGCTGTAAAATAAAAATATATGTAAATGTGTAAAAGCACAGAAGAAACAATCTAGAAGAATACACAGAACTCCAAGAATTAATATTCTAATTTTTACTCTATAATTACTTCAGAGTCTGACTTTTCACAGTGTTTTCATATATTAATGATATGGTTTAAAAATTTGTGAAATAAGCATATCAGCTCAAGATTTGATATCATATTATTAATTCATTAGTGCCATTTAAAAATTTTGAATTGGCCATGTTTCTGTCAAACTATTTATTTACTTTGATCCTGTTTTAAAGATACCTATTACAGATTTAAAGTATCTTTAAATATAATACAATGTTTTAAATATTACAATAGTTGTAGAAATATATATTCATACAATTTTTATTATTTTTTCTTTTATCATTTTAAATATTTAATGAATTTCACAGTAGCTTGGTGACCTTTGTTTCCTACTTCAAAAGGTTATGGTTGTGTTAATTTTGAGACATGTCTATAAATACTCTGACAAACTTCCTATCATGTCATATTCCCCACTTTGAATGTAGCTGCCTCAGAAAAGAGTGCAATGGAAGTGAGGCAGCTTAATTTCCAAGGCTCTGATGGAAAATATAATGCTTTCTCTCTCTCTTCTCTCTCTCTCAACCTCTCTCTCTTTAAAAAAATGCCTTTCTTTTTAATCTCACTACTACCCACACCTTCCCAACTCAATTTAGGACCCTGTCATAACTTCAGACTTCATAAAAATGTCCATTTGGTGGAGAGACACAAAGATATTCCTAAGAAATCCTGATAGTTCCAAGCCATTCACAGTTGTATCCTTTTATTCCACTTACCAGGTATGTGAGCGAATAATCTTCAGATAATTATAAACCAAAGCATGATAGGAAAGTAGCCACCTTAGAAACTCCATAGAAGAAACATACAACTGAGCCCAGCCGACACAGAGATTCTGAGAAATGATAATCAAATGATTACTGTTTTTTAAGACCTTCCATTTGAAGAAGGTAATTTGCTATTCAGGATTTGCAATGGGAAAAATATTTCTACATATTTTAAATTATACATATGTAATAAAATTACAATTCATATTTAGCATTACATTTTGACTCTAACCCAGATAAGAGAGTGAGCTAAATGGAACTCTAAATACAGATGGTTTTGATTCATATCAGTGAAAAATCACTACAGAATGATGTGGGATTGGGCAAGCTACTAAACTTTTCTATGTCTCAGCTTTCTCACCAATAAAATGAAAATTATGGTCATAGCATTATCTACCTTATAGAGTTGTTGAAAAGATGAATTCATTATATATGGAAAAATACAATTTACACTGTTACCACTAAACAAATCAAAACATATCCACAATGACTTTAGTGTTTATATAACTGCATAATATATTTTCAAAATATGATAAGTTTCTACTATAAATGAGAAAAATAATAGCATTTACTACTTCAAATATGGGATAATCAAATTTGTGGTGACAATCAATCAATTATGGCCTCTGTGTCTAATCTGGCTGGTCACATGTTTTATTTTTTTAAAAACTGAGATAAAAATCACATACCACAAAATTCAGCATTTCAACCATTTAAGGTTAAAATGTAAAATGTGTACAATTCTTTGACTATATTTGTAATGTCTTGCCACTATCACCACTATCTAGATTTAGAGCATTCTTATCACTCTAAAAGGAAAGTTTACCAATTAGACAGTCATCTCCCATTCGCCTATCTTCCAACTCTTACAGCTTGGCATTTTGTCTTAGCATCATTCTATAGCATATTATGTAATACCAAAAAAAAAAAAAAAAGATATATAACTTTAACCAAGGGTTTTTTTTCTTACTTTCTACATTCTTCATGTCCTACTTGTTCTTAAATAACAGTTCTCTGATGTATACAATTAAATTTTAATTTCCTAATTGCTCTTTATTGAATATTCAGAAGTATTGTGCTTTCTGTATTTTTTTTTTTTCTAACTTGATATTGCGGTATATCCCTTTAGAATAGCCATAATCCAAGACCCTGGAGATTTCTGATGGTGGGATGGAAGAATTAGGTAAAGATGTATGTTAAGTAAGATACAATGAAACTTGAGAGTGAGATTAATATGAATGAAATAGAAGTAATTTATTACTCACAAGTCCTAGAGAAGTTAGGGGTGATTACAGAACACAGAAGGACAGCCCAGAGGTGGCAGGGAGCTCAACCAGCAGTCCAGAAGTGAGAGAGAGAGAAGGCCTATGGGACTATAATTTTATTAAAGTCCATGGACATGATTTCTTAAGTTTTACTGCAAGAGTTAAGAAAGCACACATAAAGAGAGGAAATTGTCTTACAACTCTGGTATTGATTATTAGGTTATATCATGGTCATCATCTGTGGATGGGTTGAATTTTTGGGTCAACGAGATGAAGAACAAGTGAGCTATGTTACAAACAACCACATGAGGAAGGGAAGTTTTAACCAAGTCAAAAGTGACAGAATATGACTAAGGCTTAAACAACTTATGTCAGGTCTAAAGATAGATTCTGAGGGAGCAACCGTATTAAACAAATTTAGAAAAACAAAGAAAGAAATTTTAGAAGAAAATTTTAACCTCCCCACTTTCCAATTGGTAGCATGAGAAGTATCATGAGCTAGCTCCCAAATGTAACAAGAAACAATGGTGAAAATAATTTTTTTTTATTTATTTTTATTTTATTTTAAAGATGTGGGATGGAATTCAGGATTAGTTATACAAGTGGACACCATATAGGTAAAGTTTGGGTTTCCCTTCGAAAATTATTTTTTTTTCTCTTTTAATTTTTATTTTAAAATTGTGGGGTACAACTCAGGGTGAGGTATACAAATATTCATTGCGCAGGTGCCCTTGTCGATGAGGTGTGCCCCCCCCCACACCAGACATATATCCACTACTGTCAATCTACCTTCCTGCACCTCCCCCTGCAATTTCCCACTTCTGTCAATCCTGGAAAATTATTTTTCAAAGCAACCATTTACACTTACTAGAAGCTGGCAGTAGTGATTTTAATACATGTCTGTAATCCCAGCTACCCAGAAGCTGAGACAGGAGGATTGTTTGAGCCCAGAAATTCCATGACAGCTAAGGCAACATAGTAAGAAGTCACAATGAACAACGGGAAAATAACACTTTCTTTACCTAATGCTGATGGAAAATTTGGTTATCCACATGCAAAATAGTAAAATTGGATCCCCTAACTCAAACCATATACAAAAATTACCCCCAAATAGATTAAAAACACAAATGTAAGAACTAGAACTACAAAACTTTAAATAGAAAAAAAATGAGTATAACTTTGAATGTGGCAACGTTTTTAGACAGAACACCAAAAACAGAAGCAACCAAATTAAAATGAATAAATTACACTTCATCAAAATTAAAATGCACTTCAAAGAGCATCATCAAGAAAGTTCAGAGAAGCACAGAGTTGAAAATATTTGCGAATCATATATCTGATAAGAGAATCGTTAGAAACATATGAAGAGAGCTTAAAACTCAATAATAGGCAGGGTTCCGTGGCTCAGTCTATTCCCAGCACTTTAGGAGGCTGAGGCGAGTGGATTGCCTAAGCCAGGGGTTGGAGACCAGCCTGGGCAACTTGGTGAGACCTCATCTCTACAACATATCAAAGAAAAACCTCAATAATAAAAAGACAAATACTCAATCCAAAAATATGCTAAGATATATACAGGTATTTCTCCAAGGCATCTTATTTAGTAAGCACATTTAAAAAATTCTCTGCATTATTAGGCTTAACGTCGTTACAAGAAAATGTAAGTCAAGACATAACGAGACACAATTTTACCCTCACTATCATGACCACAACGAAAAAAAGACAAATAGGTAAAAATGTTGGCAAAGATGTGGAAAAATTGAAACCTTCATATGTTGCTTTGTGGGGATGAAAAATGATACATTCACTTTAAAACAATCTGACAGTCTATCAAAGCTTAAGCATAGAGTTAAACAGCAATTTCATCTAGTAATGTACCCAAGAGAAATAAAAACATGTTCACAAAAAATTAATTCATGAATCTTAATAAACAAAATCACAACAGTCAAAATTGGAAAGAAAACTAATATAAATCAACTGATGAAAGAATAAATAAAATGTGATATATCTATACTATGGACTATTTCTAGCCCATAAAAAGAAATAGAATCTTGATGGAAGAATCTTTAAAACATAGAAGCCAATCACAAAAGATCATGCATATATTTTATTATTCTAGACTAAGCAGAATTATTAGAGGCTTTAGGATTTTCCAAAAGGTAACTTAGCTTCTAACAAGAGTCTGCCTGTACTTTGAAGCCTTGAAGTCAAATATTGATTTCTCCTCTCTAGTTATGAAAGTCCTATATTGCATCTTTTTCTGATAGAAGGCTGTTTCATATACATTAAAAATTTATTGTTTAGCCTAAACACATTGCTCATTAATCATTTTTAGATCTTCTGAATAACTTGCTTCAGTGTCTACGTCAGCACATGGCGTTTTACTTTGCACTTTTATGTTATGGAGATGATTTATTTCCTTAAACCTCATGAACCAATATTTACTTGCCTCACTCTTGCCTTCTGCAACTTCCTCACTGCTCTAAGCCTTCATAGAATTAAATAGAGTTGGGGCCTGCTTCGGATTAGACTTCCATTTATGAGAATGCTGTGGTTAATTTTGTCTTCTTTTTTTAATTTTTAATTTTAAATAAGTGGGGTACAATTCAGAGCTAGGTATACAAATATTCATTACGCAGGTACCCTTGTTGATGTGTGCCCCCTCCCACCCCTGGAAATTTTCCACTACTGCCAATCCCTTTCTTAGTTCAAGGTTCAATAGTTGTTCAAGCTCTGCTTATGAGTGAGAATATGTAATACTCAGTTCTTTGTTTCTGTAAGAGATCACTCAGTATTAAAGACTCTAAGTCCATCCAAGTTACTGCAAAGTTCATAATTTTGTCCTTCTTTATGTCTGCGTAATATTCCATCTTGTATATGTACCACATTATTTTTATCTGGTCTTCTTTCGAAGGGCAGCACCGTTGGTTCCATGTTTTTGCTATTGTAAATAATGCTGCAATAAACAAACATGGCAGGTATCTTTTGCATAGAGTGATTTGAGTTCCTCCAGGTATATTCCCAGTAGAGGGATTGCAGGGTTATAAGGGAGGTGGATTTTTAGATCTTTTAGGAATGACCACACTGTTTTCCATAGAGACTGTACTCCCACCAACAGAATAGAAGTGTGACTTTCTGCCGCATCCTCTCTAGCATCTTTTGTTTTTTGAGTTATTGATGATGGCCATCCTGACTGAGTTAGGTGGTATCTCAGTGTGGTTTTAATTTGCATTTCTTTGTTGACCTGTAGTTCTCTTTCTTTCTTTGAGGCTGAGCACTTTTTCATGTATCTGTAGTCTGCCCTTATGTCTTCTTTTGGGAAGCATCTATTCATATCTTTTGGCCACTTTGTATTGGGGATTTTTTTTTCTTTTCAGCACTTTTGAGTGTCTTGTAGATCCTAGAAATTAGGCCATTGTCAGATACACAGTTGACACATACTACTTTTCCCAGTATGTGGACTGTCTCCCTGCTCCCTCAGTGGTATCTTTGGCTATGCAGAAGCTTGTCAGTTTGATGAGGTCCCACTTATCTATCTTATCTTTTATGGCATGGGCATTTGATCAGGAATTGGTTGCCACTTCCAATTTCCATAAGGTTGTCTCCTGCATTTTCTAAAGTTCTTATAGTTTGAGATTTTATGTTTAGGTCTTTGATCATTTCAAATCTATTTTTGTGTGTGGGGATAGGTAAGGATCTAGTTTTAATCTTCTGCATGTGGTTAGCCAGTTTTCCCAGCACCATTTACTGAACAGGTTCTCTTCTCCCCAGCGTTTGATGGTGGAGGCTTGTTGAAGATGAGTTGGTTGAGAAATTGAGGTTTTGCTTCTCGATCTCTATCTTGTTCCATTGGTCTATGTGCCTGTTCTTGTACCAATACCAGGCTGTTTTGATTATTGTAGCTTTATAATAAAGCTTAAAGTCTGGGAGTATGATGTTTCCTGCTAGTTCTTTTTTTTGTTTGTTTGTTTTGGCTATTTGTGGTCATTTGTGTTTCTCTATGAATCCCCATATTGTTGTTTCCAGGTCTGAGAAGACTGTTGATCGTAATTTGATGGGTAGTGTGTTAAATCTGTAGATTACCTTGGGTAGGATGGACATCTTAACTATGATGATTCTTCCAATCCATGAATATATAATATTTTTCCATTTGTTTGGGTCATCTTTTGCTGGAGTCCAGCTCCAGGAGAGAGTCAGGGCTTGAGATGGGGGAATCGGGAAGCGGCGAAAAAGAAAAGACGAAAATGATAAGAATCCTCTTCCTGGGGAGAGCTCAAGACTCTGCCAATTTATATTTATTTTCCACAAGCTTATATAGGTTTTCCACTCAGCCCTGCACCCTTCTGCACTCACAATAAAGTTGACCTTTAACAATTTCAACCACAGATGATGTTTTCTTAAGTCAAACATTTATGAACATCCTGGTTTTCTTCCTTTCTTATAAATATTTACTATTATAGGCTTATAATATCCTTACCCTATAAAGCTAAACCTTAACCCTAAATCTTATTTAATTTACTTACTACTATATATTTCTCTTAATCTTATTTCTATCCTTATATCCGTATATTTTCTTAACTATCACTTATACTATTGTATATCTCTTATCTTACTAGTTTATCTTATCTTACTATCTTATTATTAATATTCTAAATTCTATCTTCATTAAACTGCTTATCTAATCCTAAAATATCTTAACCTATTTTTTATCTCAAATGGTTGTTTTCCACCAGCTCTCAGCTGGGGTCTGTTTTTTATGAGGAAGTGGTCGACTTGTTTTTCTTGGCCTCCTGCTGTTACTGCAAAACATCCTTACACACCCTAAGGGGCACCCTTTTTGCTGCAATCTCACTTCCATTATGCCTAGGTATAATTTTTGCTGTCAAATGCCATCATCCATTTGCACATCTATTATCTCAACTAAAGAGGGAACATTCTGAAGCCTATGCACACAATCCTTCAAAGTTAGTGAAGGTCTGTCAACAGGATCCCTGGGGCTTTGCCTCTGTCATGGCTGCATTTTACTGGGGCCTTGCTCCCAGCCAGATTTTTTCCTGTTTTCAGGTCCCTTTACCTTGTTTTTACTAGTGATTGTGGCTCCTGACAATCTTTGATTTCTTTGAGCAGTGTTTTGTAGTTTTCATTGTAAAGGTCTTTCATGCCTCTGGTTAGGAAAATGCCAAAGTATTTCTTTTTGTGTGTGTGTGTGGCTATTGTGAATGGGATTGTGCTTTTTATTTGGGTTTCTGTTTTTTTATTGTTGGTGTTTAAGAATGCAATTGACTTTTGTACACTAATTTTATACCCTGAGACTTTGCCAAAGCCCTTTATCCATGCAAGGAGGTTTTGACCGATTCTTTTGGGCTTTTGAGAAATAGAATCATGTGGTCTGCAAAGAGAGATAACTTAACTTCCTCTTTTCCTATTTGGAGACCCCTGATTTCCTTCTCTTGTCTGATTGCTTTAGCTAGGAGTTCCAATACAATGTTGAACAGGAGGGGTGAGAGTAAGCATCCTTGTCTTGTTCTGGTTTTCAGGGGAAATGATTCCAATTTCTGTCTGTTTAGCAGTATGTTGGCTGTGGAATTCTCATGGATGGCTCTTACTATTTACAGGTATGTCCATCTATGCTTAGATGTTTGAGATTTTTTACCAGGAAAGTGTGCTGGATTTTATCAAAAGTTTTTTCTGTGTCTGATGATATAATCATATGGTTTTTGTCTTTACATCTCTTGATGTATTTAACTACATTTATGGTCTTGTGAATGTTGAACCATCCCTACATGCTGGGAATGAAACCTACTTGGTCACAGTAGATGATTTTTGAGATGTTTGCTGGATCTGGTTTGCTAGAATCTTGCTGATAATTTTAGCACCTATGTTCATTAAGGATATTGGCCTATAGTTCTCTTTCTTTGTTTGATTAGGTATCAATGTGGTGTTAGCTTCACAAAATGATTTAGGGACAGGTTCATCTTTTTCGATTGCCTGGAATACTTTCAATAGGGTTGATGTCAGTTCCTCTTTGTATGTTTCATAGAATTCTTCTGGAAAACCATCTGGTCCAAGACTTTTTTTGTAGGTAGTTTTCTTATGGCATAGTTGATTTCCTGGTTTGTTATTTGTCTATTTAGGGTCTTGATTTCTTCTTGTTTCAACCTGGGAGGGTTGTGTCATATGAGAAAGTCCTCCATTTGATTTAGGTTTTCATTTTCAATTTGTTTCCATACAGATGTACATAATAATCTCTGATAATCTTTTGTATTTCCTCAGAGTCAGTTGTGACTTGATCTTTTGCATTTCTGATTGTGTTTATTTGAGCTTTTTCTCTCTTTTTATTTGGTCAGTCTAACTAAGGGTCCATAAATCTTGTTTATCCTTTCAAAAAACTAGCTTTTTATTTCATTGATGGTTTGTGTTATCTTTTTGTCTTGTATGTTCCAAATTTGAGTTTTATTTTGATCTGGATTCTTCTACTGAAGTTAATGTTTTGGTGGTCTTGCTTTTCCAGCTTCTTTAGGTGATTTGTTAGGCTGTTAACTTGTGATCTTTCCACTTTCTTCATGTGTATTCATGGAGACATGAATTTCTCTCCTAGTACTGCTTTTATGGAATCCCAGAGATATTGGTATGATAATTCTTCATTTTTACTTGTTTCCAGGTATCTTTTAATTTCTGTTTTGATTTCTATGTTGACTCAGGAGTTGCTTAACATCATGGTGTTTAGTGTTCATGTTTTTTTAGTTTGGCGGGAACTTTGTTGGTGTTGATATTTATTTTTATTCCACTGTGGCATGAGAAAGTGCATGGCAGTATTTCAATTTTATGAAATTTGTTTGTGCTTGACTTTTGGCTGAGGATGTGATTGGCCACAGATTACATTCCATGTGGTGATGAGTAGAATGTATATTCTGTGGTTGTTGGGTGGAGTGTTCTGTAGGTATCAATTAAGTTCATTTGGTCAAGCATTATGTTGAAGTTCCAGATCTCTTTGTTGATTTTTTTGTCCTGAAGATCCATCAGGATTGTTAGTAGGGTATTTAAGTCCCGAGCTATGAGAGTGTTTTAGTCAATATCTTTTTTTAACTGCTTTATGACAGTTGGTACTCCAACGTTGGGTGCATGCATGATTAGGATGGATATTTCTTGTTGATGACTGAACCTTTTATCATTATGTAGTGACCATCCATATCTTTTTAAATTTTTGATAGCTTAAACCATATTTTGTCTGATATTAAGATCACGACCCCTACTTCCTTTTGCGTTCCGTTCACCTGAAATTTTGTTTCCCATTCTCTTACTTTGAGTCTGTGAATGTACTTTCTGGTGAGATGAGTCTTTTGTAGACAACATATTGTAGCCTCATGATATTTTATCCAATTTGCCATTCTATGTCTTTTCAGTGGTGTGTTTAGCTCATTCACATTCAAGCTAGTTATTGAGATATGAGAATTCACCCTTGTCATGAGGTTCTTACAGAGATTGTTGTTGTTGCTGCTGTTTGTTTGTTTATTTGTTTATTGTCTTTCTTTTGATTTTTGGGTTGATTGATGTATGCTTTCAATCTTTTTTCTGCATTCTTGTGAAGTACACTGTCATTATTTTTTTCCTTTCTTCTGTGTTTAATACTTTCTTAAGTGTTTCTTGTAGAGCTGATCTGGAGGCAGCATAAACTCTTAGGGACTGAATGTCTGGGAAGGATTTTAATTCTCCACCACTGATAAAACTTAGTTTAGCTGGGTAGGAGGTTCTTGGTTGAAATTGTTTATCTTTGAGAATTTTGAAGATTGGGCTCCAGGCTCTCTGAGCTGAAGTGTTTCTGTAAATAAGTCTGCTGCTATTCTTTTTTTTTAAAGCTTTCTTTATATTTTATTTTAAAGATCTAGGGTACAATTCAGGATTAGGTAAAGAAGTGCACATAATACAGGAAAAGTTGGGGCCTCCCTTTGGTTCCCACTTTGCCTGACTTGAGATTAGGTACGTTTACTGATGTTGTGCACCCCCCCAACACCCACACACATGCATCCTGGCAGTATCCTGCTACTGCCAATCCTTTTCTTATAGGATTATGACCCGCTTCTTCTTTTGAGAAGTGTTCAGGGTCCATTTATGAGTGCAAACACGTGTTACTCTGTTCTTTGTTTCTGTGATAGATCACTGAGTATTACTGACTCTAAATCCATCCAAGTTGCTGCAAAGTCCAAATGTTTGTCCTTCTTTATGGCTGCATAATATTCCATTGTGTATATGTATCACATTTTTTTAATCCAGTCCATCCTCAATGGGCAGCATCATTGGTTCCATGTTTTTGCTATTGTGAATAGAGCTGCAACAAACATGCATGTGCAGGCATCTTTTTTGTAGAATGATTTGAGTTCCTCTGGGTATATTCCCAATGGGGGCATTGCTGGGTCATATGGAAGGTCAATTTCTAGTTCTTTCAGAAATCGAAGAACTGTCTTCCAAAGAGGTTACACTAGTTTGCATTCCCATCAGCGGTGTAGAAGTGTTCCTTTTTCTCTACATCCATGCCCGCCAGCCTCTGTTGCTGTTGTTTTAGAAAATCTGCCTTTCAGCCGGGCTCGGTGGCTCAGCCTGTAATCCTGCGCCTTTGGGAGGCTGAGGTGAGTGGATTGCCTGATCCCGTGGGCTCAAGATCCACCTGGGCAGTGAGACCTCATCTCTACAATAAATCAAAAAATCAGCTGGGCATGGTGACGCATGCCTATAATTCCGGCTACTTGGAAGGCTGAGGCGGAAGGATCACTGGAGCCCAGCAGTTCGAGGCTGCAGTGGCCAGGAGCGGCCACTGCACTCGAGTCTGGGCAACAGAGTGAGACTCCAACTCAAAAAAAAAAAAAAGAAAATCTGACTGTCTTAAACATTTCCAAGTCATTAGTCATCCACCAATGGACACAGATAGTCATAGCTAACATTTAAAGTATGCCAGCTATGCACCAGGCACTGTGCTATGGGCTTTTTTTTAAATCACCTTTGATTAAATAAACTATATTTTCTAATTTAAAAAAATACATAAAAATTGTATACAAATGTGTATTAGCATTGTTATTCATACTAGTCAATATTGAAAAAAATCAACTTTCAACAACAATGAATAAATAAATAAAATGTGCATATTCATATAATTTTTATTTGGCAATGAAGTTCTTTTATATATATATATATATACATATATATATATTATGTCATAAGTAAAGCTTTAAAATAATATGTAATGTGAAAAAAGACAGCCATAATAGACCACATAGAATATGATTTCATTTATTTAAAAATGTCCAGAATAGGCAAATCTATATAGAAATATGATTAGCAGTTGTCCAGGGCAGGAGAAATGCAAAAACTGGGGTGGAGAGAAAAAGTCTAAAGACTACAGAGTTTTTATTGAAGAGATAAAAATGCTCTAAAACTGATTTTTGTGGTAGATGCACAAGGCTGTGAATATGATGTGCAACAAGAATTTTACACAATAATTGGTAGATTTTTGATATATGAATATGTCAACATTTTTCTAAATAAAATTTCTTGAACCATCATATTCAAGAAGTGCTGATTCAGCTGAATATATTCCTTTACTTCTGTGTCAAACAGAAAGCAGTCACAGAAATTTCTCACTGTCACTGTTGTTGACACTATTCTAAAGTATGTTACAAAATAAATGTGCCTTGTCCATGCAAGACCATTGCCATTAGTTAGATGATAGCACTTACAAACATAAAAGGGACATTAAACACACTTGGATAAGCAGAAGGTCATCTGCCTTTTTTCCTATCTTTTTGCCATCCACATGCTCAGATTGTTAATACATTGTATTTACTTTGAAGTGTAGAAGTTATGTTTTAACTTCTTGATTGATTTATTCTTATATATAAGCACGAGGAATGGCAGAATGGAAGAATTGGAAAAGGAACATTGTATCACACCAGGATATCTATGAAATGGACTTAGTTCTTCTGCTGATACAGTTGAGTTGTTTCGCCTCTGGGAACTGTGGAAAGGTACTGGTGTGGCCCACAGAATACAGCCATTGGTTGAATATGAAGACAATCCTGGATGAACTCGTTCAGAGAGGTCATGAGGTGACTGTATTGGCATCTTCAGTTTTCATTCTTGTTGATCCCAACAAATCATCCACTATTAAATTTGAAGTTTATCCTACCTCACTAACTAAAAATGATTATAAGAATACTATCACGAGAGTGATCAATTCGTGGACACATACTCCAAAAGACACATTTTGGTCATTTTTTTCACAAATATAAGAAATCATGTGGGATTTTTCTAATGCATTTAAAAAGCTCTGTGAAGATGCAGTTTTAAATGAGAAACTCATGAGAAAACTACAAGAAGCAAAGTTTGATGTCCTTCTTGCAGATACCATTGGTGTCTGCGGTGAGCTGCTGGCTGAGCTACTTAAAATACCCTTTGTGTACAGTCTCCGCTACTCTCCTGGCTACACATTTGAGAAGTATGGTGGAGGACTTCTGTTCCTTCCTTCCTATGTACCTGTTGTTCTGTCAGAATTAAGTGATCAAATGACGTTCATGGAGAAGATAAAAAATATAATATATGTGCTTTATTTTGACTTTTGGTTTCAGACATTTGATATGAAGAAATGGGATCAGTTTTACAGTGAAATACTTGGTAAGTGATGTTTTCTATTGGTGCATAGAGATCTAACTTTGTGTTGTGACTTTGGAGGTGAGTTTATATAAAATCAGAGGAGGGTTTTTCTTTCTATGGAAGTGAAGTGATAAAATAAAAATATAAGATGATTTATCAATCTCACAAATATTATGGAAAGGTTTACATGCTAGGATCAGTTTGAAACCTGTGGCCATCACTCATACAGGACATTCTAGGAAGTTGTAAATGTGTAAGGTATAGCACTTGAGATTTCTTTAAGGAAACACACATTTATTTTACTAAATATTTTTTGTCTTAAAAAAAAGGTCTTTAGGTGCTTCAAAAAAAAAGAAATCTTGCCAAAGAAGACATGTAGATTGAGGAGTTACACGTTTTTTTAGCACATCTATGTATCATTGAAGAAATTCTTCCCTTTTTTTATACCTCAGTTTCCTTATTTAGAAAATAAATATTTTTCACATAACTGGAATGTTTTCTCCACAAATGAGAAATATAATACCTCTATCCCACATGCATAAAACAATAGAGTGATTTGAGATGTCTAATGTTTCTTTACTTCTCCTCTAATGGCTTAGAAATCATTTGGCTTAAGACTGAAAATCTTGTTGAAATGTGAAGTAGTTTTTTTTGACAGGTTTTGTTTAAACTATGTTTTTTCGTTAAGAAAAATACAAGCCAAGTTAAAACTGAACTCAGATCTTTATTTCTTTTTTTTCAAGCTGAAATTTTTCCTTTACTTAGATTTTATCAATCCTTTACTGTAATTCTGCAACAACCCGTTTATTTCTTCTTTTCCAGATAGTTTATCGTGCTGAAACAGTATCTCCTAAATTTCCAAGAAATTTATGAAGAAAAACATAAGTGATAAAATTTCCCAAAAGACAGAAATCAAGAGAATCTCTTGGTGTTGATCACAGAGCAGGAATCCAGGGCTTGAGAGGAGACCTCCAGGTGTTACATGGAGAATATCCAAATAAGAGGGTACTCTGGACTGAGGGAAAGGACTCATTTGGAACATGCCCTTTTTTATTTCAATAATTCCTGAAAATTTTTCAACTGTCCTTTGAAAATATATTTACTTAAATATGAATATTATTAAGATAATATAGTTTTTATATTTATAAATTTATAGTTATTATTTTTATATTTTATATTTATAAATTTATAGTTATTATTATAATATGTTATAATAATAATAGCATGAAACAAATGATACAATGATTTTATCCATACTCTCAAAATACTCACTTTTTTTGCATGAAGAACTGAGGATCAAGGGACTAGCTGAATAAATTGTGCTAAATAGAGTAGGCGCTTCTTAGAAACCAGTCTTTTTGAGTGCAGTAGAATTACTTGCTTATGGAGCTCAAAGAGTTGTTTAAATGCATATCTATTACTATTGCAGCTTTAGAGAGTAAACAAATGCATTTGTAATCTCTATGGCTGATTTCAATAACTGTGACTGTGAATCTACTGATGTGATATAAGAGGTTTAGTTTTCTCTTACAATTCTCTTAACACTTTGGCTTTCTTACAAATACTTATGAGCAATATATAATATATGAAAATATAATTATATCTTTGTATAAATATGTTGTATATTGTTTTATCAAAGCATAAACACTGTATACATTGTTGGTTCCATTATTTTACCTTCTTTCAGAAAATATTTGGCATATTCACATGTCAAATCTCTTGTGTCATCTACCTTTTGTTTTCTTTTTTCCCATCAGGAAGACCCACCACATTATTGGAGACAATGGGGAAAGCTGAAATGTGGCTCATTTGAACCTATTGGGATATTGAATATCCTTGACCACTCTGACCAAATTTTGATTTTGTTGGAGGACTCCACTGCAAACCTGCCAAAGCGCTACCTAAGGTTAACATATTTCTATTCATTTTGTTTTGTTTTGTTTAACCTCTCAGTAGGAATAATTTTATATTCTTTATTCTAAGTGTTTGACTTACAGTGAAAGAATGATGGAAGGTGGGTGGGGTAAAACAAATAAAATTTAGAAACATATATTTTTATACCATCACAAGTATGTACATTTTGTTGTCGTTACAGAATAAGGAGGCATGCTAAGGATACTTTGACAATGGGTTGCTTAAATTTAAGTATTTATTATGCCACACATGAGAAAGTGTCACCTTTATTCAAAGAGTATTTATAAAGTGATTAGCACATAACACACATAAGTGATGGTTATTCAGAGAAACAAAGTAGACACAATTTCTGTCCCCACATCCTTACATTCTACTGTGAAAGGTAGAATAAAAGAAAGTAATACAATTTGTGTGGAAGGGTACCTTAAGAAAAGATGGCAATGCCCAATAAGAATCCAGTGGGAATAGGAAGTATCCTGGAGTCATTAATAACTAAAATGAGACTTGAACAATGTGCAGAAATAGGTAAAGAAATGTGGAAGAGGCACACACACAAAAAGCAGGGAAGTAGTAAAGTCAGTTCTCATGACTGCAAGTTTAGTTTTGCAGAAAGAGTGGGTAAAAAGCAGATGATGCTGGAGAGACAAGTTGGAGCCATATGATTATTAGGAGTTCAAGATACTTAATAAGAAAATTAATAAATGTAGAGCAATAACCAGATTTTTTTTAAAGAAAGCTCCCAAAATGTTCAACAGATTGAATTGCAGAGGGACTAGACTGGAATTTTGCATGTGTTCAGGCAAAAAGATAATGGAAATGTGAACTAGAATATTGATAAAGATAATTATGCTTGCTTTCACAATAATAGCAAAAACTTCATATTGGGTTGTGTGGAATAAAATAGTTAACATAGATGAAACTTCAAATGTGCTGCATCTAGTCAGTGATTCAGAAGTATTAATTATACTGCAGTTATTGTTATTTTTGTTATTACTAATACTATTCATTACTTAACATGTGCCAGTTTCTTGAGAGATAACTACTCATTTAGTAGAAATTGATTATCCAACACAAGACTATATTCTCTAGCAAAGTCCTACATGACAGATTATCTGTGGACTTGTTTAAAAATAAATGTATACGGGTTGGCAGTTGTAATGAGCAAGTTGAAAGTCTAAAATTGTATTGTAAATGATAAGAATCTTCATCAGTATTCTAGCTTAAATGAAAACTATTCCTTAATAATATAGAGGTGTGCCTGCAACACTACTGGCAGGCAAACCAAATGTTTACTTGATTTTACTCAAATATTTAAACTCTTCTTCATTGAGAACTCAGAAATTTACATCTAAGAACATAAAAGGGATAGTTTACCCTATTAAATATGTATTTTCTGTCTTCTGCCAAGCCTACAGTATACCTCAGAAAATCAATTTTGGGGAATTTGTTTGTCTATATTGTAGGTACCTGATAGAGAAGCACAAAGAAAATGAACAGTTAACAGTTAACATATAATAAAGATGAAATAATTTCTACCATGTTTATCTGAGAGTTCCCTTATTTTAATAATAAAACAATCTGACAGAATTTAGAATATTTTTTTATAAAGGAAAATAAGAATCTAGTATATCTTAAATTAATATCACCTTTACATTTACTTTTAAACAAATCCACAGATAATGTCATGTGGGACTTTGCTAAACCTTAAAAACACAGAATTGTGTTTCAGAGGGCAGCACCCTTGTAGTACAGGCTTCCTCCACAAGTTAAGTGTTCTTCAAACCCATCAGCATCAGTGTGCCAGCTAGAATTGTTGTGCAAGATTGCACTGCAGAAGAAATGTCCTGAGTTGTGGCAAACAGATGACTGGTTCTTCTACCATGACAATGCACCTGCCCACACTAAGTGCTCTGCAGTTTTCGACCAAAGATGGCATGACTCACAGGCCCTACCCTCCCTATTCACCTGATCTCACCCTGAGCAACTTTTTTGTTTCCCCGAGTGAAAAAAGTCCTCAAAGGAAATGTTTTGCCAGTGTGGAAGAGGTGAAACAAAAAAGGGCAGAAGCATTAAAAGGCATCACAATTGACAAGTTCAAAACCTATTTTGAGCCATTAAAAAATGTCTTGATAGGTGTGTTGCGTCAAATGAAGAATACTTTGAAAGTGATTGAATATTAAATATGTAAGAACAACTGCACAATTTTTAGTAATAAATTCCGTATCATTTTGGGTACCATCCCCCATCATATATAGAAGGTAACCATTTTTTTACTACATTATTATATAATTTCTCATTAGATCATGTTTGTCTACTTTCTTATTAGCTATATCCTAAATCTGAAATCTTATTTAATTGTTAAAATCAATGTCTATGCTGAGTACAAATTGCATGGGCTTCATATGGAACTTTCTTCAGGGAAAAAATTTGAGATAAGGCTAATAAAAATTATAAACAATCTAATCCTATTCTTAAAATATTTTCTCATTTATATGTAAGGGAAAGTGATACTGCCAGTAGGAGAAGGAAGAGACCATAAACAGAAGGAGGACAAAAAACAGAATAACTACTAGTACAATAGTGATAGTTACTAACACTTCGTGTTATCAACTTGTAGAAGGATTAGAATCAAAGTCAGGAGTTATGAAACCCGCTCTCAAATTCTTTATTATAAAAAGTAATTTCTACTTCATGTTACTTGTTTTCCCATTAAATATTAGATTTTCACATAATTTCTGTATATATTTTTAAAGACATCTGCCAAATGTATCAAGTGTTTTAAAATTGCTTGTAGCCATTTGTTTCTTAATGTACTGATAAGAAACCATACAGAGAAAAAACAAATCAAGATGTGTGGATTCAATATTTATAAAAAATATTCACAAAATAAACATTGGCAATGAATCAAATATCTTAAATTTAGGATCAATTGAAAACATGCTATGTGCATATCATACCATTACAATCATTTTTCAAAAATTTTTAAATACACAATCAACCATAATACAAATTTTGTTGGAAACTGAGGGGAAAATGATGAATATAGCAAGATCACAACATTTTTTGTAGAATAAAAAGATGTACAAAATAATAGTAAAATTTTCTAAATAAATATTATGTACATTGAGTTATATCAATAGAATAGAAACCATAAGGAAAACATACAAATTTTACATTTAATTCATTGAGACAGAAATTATACAAAGTTTTATTTACTTTTTTATATTTTTCATACTTTTATAAAAATTTGTACACTGATCTTGTATTATTTGCATAAAGTTGTTCAGAATGAGAAATAACCAGTTTCACCTCAGTGATGAATTTGTAAACCCGTTGAATGACTTCAACACTGGGTGGGTAAGAAGGCCTTGGGCAGAGACTCAGTAAAATATAAGATTGAACGTAAGTTACATTAAAGTGGTTACAGATAACTGGAATCACAAAGAATACCTGGATAACTGAAATTGTAGTACAGTGATTCCCACATTAAAACTAATGTTATAACATCATATTTTTAAAAATCCTTGGCAATATAAGGTCTGCATGATCAAAGTTTAGAAAAAAACTTTTTGCTGTTGTTTGGTCCCCACTTTACCTGATTTGAGATCAAGTACCCTTGTTGATGTTGTGTCCTCCACCTCCCTCCACTTTCAGTATCCCACTACTGCCAACCCCTTTCTTATACAATTATGGTAAATATTCAGGGTCCACCTATGAGTGAAAACATGTGGTACTCAGTTCTTTGTTTCGGTGATAGATCACTGAGAATTATAGACTCTAAGTTTATCCAAGTTGCTGCAAAGTCTATGTTTGTCCTTTTATTAATTAATTAATTTTTTATAATCAATATTTTTATTATGATATTGTGGGGTACAGTAAAGGGTTAGGTATACAAATACGTTTCGTTCAGGCACCCTTGTTGATAAGAGGTGTTTCCCCGTCCCCAGACAGATATTTACTACCGTTAATCCCATCTCCCCCCCCATATTTTCCCACTACTGTCAGTCATTTTCTTATGGTATTACATTGGATGTTCAAGATCCACTGTATGAGTGAGAACATGTGATACTTGGATCTTTGTTTCTGGATCTTTGTTTCACTCAGTATTATAGACTGTAGTTCCATCCAGGTTGCTGTGAAATTCATGATTTTGATCTTTTTTATGGCTGCATATTATTCCATCATGTATATGTACCACATTTTTTAATCCAGTCCTCTTTTGATGGACAGCATGGTTGCTTCCAGGTTCTTGCTATTGTGAACAACGCCGCAATAAACATACGTGTGCAGGTATCTTTTTTATAGAGTGATGTGAGTTCTTCAGGATATATTCCCAGTAGAGGGATTGTGGGATCATATGGGAGGTTGATATACAGAGCTTTTAGGAATCGCCACACTGCTTTCCACAGAGGTTGCACTAGTTTACACTCTCACCAACAGTGTAGAAGTGTTCCCTTTTTGCCACACCCTCTCCAGCAGCTGTTATTTTTTGAGTTGTTGATAATTGCCATTCTGACTGGAGTAAGGTGGTATCTCAGTGTGATTTTGGTTTGCATCTCCCTGATGATTAGTGAGGTTGAACATTTCTTCATGTGTCTGTTGGCTGCTTGGATGTCTCATTTTGTGAAGTGTCTGTTCATATCTCTTGCCCATTTTATAATGGGGTTATTTGCTTTTTTCTTTTCAGCATGTTTGAGTTCCTTGTAGATGCAAGATGTTAAGCCTTTGTCAGACCTGGTGTTGGCAAATACTTTTTCCCAGACTGTAGGCTGTCTCCCAGCACTCTTGATTTCTTTGGCTTTGCAGAAGCTTGTCAGTTTAATAAGGTCCCACTTGTCTATCTTCTCTCTTATAACCTGTGGGTTTCGGGTTTTGTTCAGGAATTGAATGTCAGTTCCAATTTCCATGAGGCTATGTCCTTCATTTTCTAAGGTTCTTATGGTTTGAGGTTTTACATTTAGGTCTCTGATCCATTTGGAGTTAATTTTTGTGAATGGGGATAGATAGGGATCTTGTTTGAGTCTTCTGCATATGATCAGCCAGTTTTCCCAGCACCATTTACTGAATAGGTTCTCCTCTCCACAGTGGTAGGTGGTGGAGGCTTTGTCAAAGATGAGTTGGTTGAGAAATTGAGGTTTTGCTTCTGGAATCTCAATTCTATTTCATTGATCTATATGCCTGTTCCTATACCAGTACCAAGCTGTTTTGATGATTGTAGCTTTATAGTAAAGTTTGAAGTCTGGTAATGAGATACCACCTGCTTTCTTTTTTTTTGCTGAGGATTGTTCTGGCTATTCTTGGTCTTTTGTGTTTCCATATGAATTCCTGTGTTGTTTTTTCTATGTCTGAGAAGAATGTTGCTGGTAATTTGATGAGTATTGCATTAAATTTGTAGATTGCCTTAGGTAAGATGGACATCTTCACAATGTTAATTCTTCTAATCCATGAGCATAGGCTATTTTTCCACTTGTTTGTGTCATCTTTGATTTCTTTGAGCAATGTTTTGTAGTTTTCATTGTAAAGGTCTTTCACGTGTCTGGTTAGGAAGATGCCAAGGTATTTCATTTTTTTTTTTTGTGGCTATTGTGAATGGAATTGTGTTTTTTATTTGGGTTTCTGTTTGTTTATTATTGGTGTAAAGAAATGCGATTGTCTTTTGCACATTTATTTTGTATCCTGAAACTTTGTCAAAGGCCTTTATCAGTGTAAGGAGGTTTTTGACAGATTATCTTGGGTTTTCAAGGTACACAATCATATAATCTGCAAAGAGAGATAACTTGACTTCCTCTTTTCCTATTTGGATACCCCTGATTGCCTTCTCTTCTCTGATTGTTCGAGGCAGGACTTCCAATACTATGTTGAACAGGAGGGGTGAGAGTGGGCATCCTTGTCTTGTTCCAGTTTTCAGGGGAAATGGTTCCAATTTTGTCTGTTTAGGAGTATGCTGGCTGTGGGTTTCTCATAGATGGCTTTTACTATTTTGAGCTATGTTCCCCGTATGCCTAGATGTTCTAGGGTTTTTATCAAGAAGGGGGGCTGGATTTTATCAAAAGCTTTTTCTGCATCTAATGATATAATCATGTGGTTTTTGTTTTGATGTCTGTTGATGTATTTAATTACATTTATGGTTTTACAAATGTTGAACCAGACTTGCATCCCAGGTATGAAGCCTACTTGGTCATAATGGATGATTTTTGAGATGTGTTGTTGTATCTGGTTTGCTAGGATCTTGTTGAGAATTTTAGTATCTATGTTCATCAAAGATATTGGCCTGTAGTTCTCTTTCTTTGTTGGATCTTTACCTGGCTTGGGTATCAATGTGATGTTGGCTTCGTAAAATGATTTGGGGAGAGTTCCATCTTTTTCAATTGTCTGGAATACCTTCAGTAGGATTGGTATCAGCTCCTCCTTAAATGTCTTGTAGAATTCTGCTGGAAAGCCATCTGGGCCAGGTCTTTTATTTGTAGGTAGTTTTCTTATTATGTAGTCGATTTCCTTGATTGTTATTGGTCTATTTAGGATCTCAATTTCTTCTTGTTTCAACCTAGGTTGGTTGTGTGATATCAGAAAGTCCTCCATTTCTTTAAGATTTTCAAATTTGTTTCCATACAAGTATTCGTTGTAGTCTCTAATGATCTTTTGTATTTCTTCAGGGTCAGATGTGACTTCATCTTTTGTGTTTCTGATTGTGCTTATTTAGGTTTTTTCTCCTTTTTTTCTTGGTCAGTCTAGCTAGGGGACTATCAATCTTGTTTATCCTTTCGAAGAACCAGCTTTTTGTTTCATTGATTTTTTGTATTATCTTATTGTCTTCTATATACTGGATTTGGGCTTTTATTTTGGTGATCTGGATTCTTCTGCTGAAATTAGGGTTTTTGTGGTCTTGCTTTTCCAGCTTCCTTAGGTGGCTTGTTAGGCTGTTAATTTGTGATCCTTCCATTTTCTTCATGTGCGTTTGTAGGGATATAATTCCCCTCTTACTACAGCTTTCATGGCGTCCCAGAGATTTCGGTAAGATATTTCTTCATTTTCATTTGTTTCCAGGTATCTTTTGATCTCTGTTTTGATTTCATCATTGACCCAGGAGTTGTTTACCATCATGCTGTTTAGTGTCCATGTCTTTCTGGGTTTTGGGTGGACTTTGTTGGTGTTAATGTTTATTTTTATTCCACTGTGGTCTGAGAAGGTACATGGGAAAATTTTGGTCTTTTAAATTTTGCTTATGCTTGTTTTATGGCCAAGTATGTGGTCAATCTTAGAATATGTTCCACATGGTGATGAGTAGAAATGTATTCTGTGGTCTTTGGATCGAGTGTTCTGTAGGTATCAGTTAAGTCCATTTGATCAAGAGTCACATTGAGGTTTTGATATCTTTGCTGATTTTTTGTCCTAATGATCTTTCTAGGATTGTGAGTGAGGTATTAAAGTCCCCAATTATAATGGGGTTAGAATCAATATCTTTCTTTAGTTTTCCTAGAAGTTGCTTTATGAAAGTTGGTGCACCTATTTTGGGTGCATATATGTTTAAGATAGATATTTCTTGTTGGTGGAGTGAACCTTTTATCATTATGTAGTGGCCCTCTGTATCTTTTTAAATTTTTGATAGTTTAAATGGTATTTTGTCTGAAATTAGGATCACGACTCCTCCTTTCTTTTGTGTTCCATTTGCCTGAAAATATGTTTCCCATCCTCTTACTTTGAGTTTGTGTGTGTCCTTTCTAGTGAGATGGGTCTCTTGAAGGCAGTATATTGTTGCCTGGTGATATTTTATCCATTTTGCCATTCTATGTCTCTTCAGTGGTGCATTTAGTCCATTCACATTCAGGCTAATTATTGAAATGTGAGAGTTTGTCCCTATCATAGAGTTCTTATAGAGTTGTTGTTCTTCCACTTGTTTTTGTTTTTTGTTTTTTGTTTTTTTTGTCTTTCTTTTGGTTTTGGGGTTGGTTCATCTGTATTTTTTTCTTTTTCCTGTACTCTTGTGAAGAATGTTGTTCTTTTTCCTTTCTTCTGTGTTTAGTACTTTCTTAAGTGTTTCATGTAGAGGTGGTTTGGTGGCAGCATAAGTTCTTAGGTATTGGATATCTGGGAAAGATTTTAATTCTCTCTCACTGATGAAGCTTAGCTTGGCCGGGTAGGTTATTCTTGGTTGAAATTGTTTATCTTTTAGGACTTTGAAGTTAGGGCTCCAAGCTCTCCTAGCCTGCAGGGTTTCTGTAGATAAATCTGCTGTTATTCTAATTGGTCTTCCATGGTAGGTGATCTGGCCTTTTTCTCTTACTGTTTTTAGGATTTTTTCTTTTATGCCTACTTTGTTTAGGCAAATTATTATGTGTCTAGGAGTTGGTCTTCTCATTTGTTGTCTTGCAGGGGTTCTCTGAATCTCTTGTTTTTGAATTTTTACATCACTGATTAGATAAGAGAAGTTTTCTTGAATGATCTCATGGAAAGTTTGTTCCAGTGTGGTCTCTGTCTCTCTTTCTGCCTCAGGAAGGCCAATTACTCTTAGGTTTGGTCTCTTGAAGTAATCGCTCATGTCTTGAAGGTTTTGTTGTGTCTTTTTGAGCTTATTTTCTGTATTTTTAAGAGTTTGGGTTTGTTCTATATTTTGGTTCTCAAGCTCTGAGATTCTTTCTTTTGCATGGGTCATTCTGCTTTCCATGCTTATCAGTTTGTTATTTATTTCATTAACAGTATTCTTTATTACTGTTACCTCAGATATCAGCTCCTGCCTAGTTTCTTCTTGTGTCTCCTCAATTCTTTTTAATCTCTCCATTAATGTCTTGATATCTTTGTTTGTAGTTTGAGACCCTTCATTCTGGGGACCCTTCATTGTTTGCATTCCGAAGTCAGTTTTCTCAGTGTCTGCCCTCCCAGGGGTCAGGGAGAGACCCATACTCTTCTTTTGATTTTTCTTCATTTGTGTAGATTTTTCTCTCTCTATCCTTTCCCTCCCCTTTAATTCTGTTTTTGAGGGAAGGCGGGGTTGCTTTTGTTTCACTTCTGCAATAGCCTGTTCTTCCTTATGAGGGTCTTCTGGCTTTGTTCACTTTTGAGGTTGGAGTGTGGGCTGTGGGCTGTACTTTTTGCAATTTTGAGGTTTAATTGAGGGGGAAGCTGTGGTTCAGAATGTATATGCTGATTCTAGCATCCACCAACTGGTGTATGAGCATACTGGAACCTATTTCCCTCTGACTTACCATCTGTTTGTGCAGCAGTGTGTAGGCTTGGTCCGCAGATTAAAAGGGGGTATAAAACAGGAAAATAATGGAAGAAGGGGGGCCAATAGGAAGTTAGAAAGAGAGAAGAGAGATAGGAAAAACAGACATACCTACCAACTATCAGGTGAGAAAGAGACACAAGGCCGGAAAGAAGTGAAAAAAGACATGTAAGAAAGATTTCCTAAAGAATACTGGTAGCTACACAGAGACAGGTCAGTGAAATCAAGAAACAGTGTACATCAGAAAGCAAACAGCAAAACTGATCAAAACAAACAGTCAAAATGATAAAATCAAAAGTTAAAATAAGAGATCAGACTAAACTCACTTCAGCTCTGATCTCCAGCCTCTCCTCTTTGTTTTTCATTGTAGGCAGCTAGATTTACTTGCAGTTTGTGTTTGTTTATTTGTTTGTTTTTTTAGCCTGCTGCCTGGGAGTTGCTTTTGTCTGATTCAGCATAGGGGTGGGGCTTTGTCTCCTATTTAGCGACGTTACCTTAGGAACCGAGGTGGGGGTTGTTGATAGGTGAGTGGGGCAATGTAAATCTCTGCCTGGAGAATGGCTGAGGCAGTTTCACTTTTGCAGATCCATTTCTCTCCACTTGTCTGGGTCCCCAAGCTTGGGGTCACACACTGAGTACCTCAGCCAGGGTGGGCCCAGAGCTCCAGAGCTCCAAAGCTCCAAAGGGCAGGTGGTGAGTGGTGAGAGTGAACCTGGGCGCCCCACAGGGTACTTCAGCCAGGAATGGGACCGGTGTCTCTGAGGGGTGGCACCCAGAGCCTCCCTGAGTGACCAGTGGCTTGATGCTGGGTGCTGGGCAAGAGACGATGTATCCAGGGAGGGAGCCGAGACCTGAAACTCCCACGCTGGTGGGAGTCACATATGGTGGAACAGCAGCAGCCAGGGGCCACAATATCCTGCCTTGTGTGGGACCGAAGGGCCCCAGGCCTTGGACCAGTGCAGCTGGTGATGGGCTGGGGCATGGGGGAAGAAAAGTAAGAGTCTTTTTGGAAACTCATGTTTGGAAAATCTCACAAGTCTACCTATGCCATCACCATCTTACCGGAACCTCCTATGTTTGTCCTTCTTTATGACTGTGGAATATTTCATTGTGAATGTGTACCACACTTTTTAAAAAATCCAGTCTAGTTTTGATGGGCAGCACGGTGGTTTCATGTTTTTGCTATTGTGAATAGTGCTACAATAAACATGTGTGTGCATCTTTTTTGTAGAATGATTTGCTTTCCTCTAGATATATTCCCAGTAGGAGGATTTCTGGGTCACATGGAAAGTCAATGTCTAGATCTTTTAGGAATTGCTACACTGCTTTTCATAGAGTTTGCATTCCCACCAACAGTATACAACTGTTTCCTTTTCTCTGCATCCTTGCCAACATCTGCTGTTTTTTGTTTGATTAACAATGACCATTCTTACTGGGGTTAGGTGGTATCTCAGTGTGGTTTTGATTGGCATTTCTCTGAGGATTAGTGAGACTGAGCACTTTTTCATGTGTCTGTTGACTGCTGGTATATATCTTCTTTTGGAAAGTGTCTATTCATGTCTTTTGGCCACTTTTTAATGGGACTGTTTATATTATTCCTTTCAGCAAATTTGAGCTCCTTGCACATCCTGGATGTAGGCCTCTGTGAGAGATACAGGTGGCAAATATTTTTTCCCATTCTGTGGGTTGTCGGTGCTTTACACTATCAGAGAAACTTCTCTAGTAACGAATTATGGAAATGACCCCTGAAAGTAAAGTCTTGAAAATATTTAAATTTAAAAATTGACACTTATTGGTGACCATAAGTCAGAGTAATTCTTAATCAATTCCAGGCAAGTATGTGTTTACTGGAAGTGTAAGCAAGTTACACAGCAGGTGACCAGATGTCCACAGCAGAATGGGCTAGTGAACTTCACTCATTGTGGTGCAAAATTTCCATGGTACACAGCAAGGTGATGATGAGTTCTCTTACAGCAGATATCAAAAGCACACTTCATCAGGCCACCAATTTTACAATGTTAAAAGCAATGGCAATAGGTGTCATATCTAAACAACGACCCCCAAAATAAGATTATTCATCAACATAACTGTATACTCTATAAGACTTTATTATAAATGAACCTCTTAGAATTATTGCACATAAATTACAAAACACATGCAAGACTCCAGGATATTAGTGATTCTTTTTTTTTTTTTTGAGATGGAGTCTCACTCCGTTGCCCAGACTAGAGTGCAGTGGCTGCTCCCGGCCACTGCAGCCTCGACCTGCTGGACTCCAGTGACCCTTCTGCCTCAGTCTTCCAAGTAGCAGGAATTACAGGCGTGCGCTACCATTTCCAGCTGATTTTTTTCTTTTAATTTATTGTAGAGATGAGGTCTTGCCAAGTTTTCCAGGTGGATCTTGAACCCGCGGGCTCAGGCAATCCATTCACCTCAGCCTCCCAAAGGTGCAGGATTACAGGCTGAGCCACCAAGCCTGGCTGCTAGTGATTCTTAACATCCAAATTCTTTTTGTTTGTTTGTTTGTTTTGGGAAAAACTAGAAAAATCTGACAATCTTTATGTAAGGCATAAAAGATATAAAATATATAAATATCAATATAAAAGATATAAAATTATCCTAAATCTGTGTAACTTTTCCTCAGTGCTCATAGTCAGGAAAATTAAACATTAATGGCTTCAAATTAAAAGAAATCCATAGAAAACCTGCCTGAGATATACACAAGTGATTTAATAGAAGGACAATAGCTAAGTGGTTCCACTGTCGAAAACCTATATTAGTAATCATAATCTTATAAATGCAGAGTCTTATTATAATATTTTGAAGCATTATTATCGCTGACTACTATAATAACTATTTCATTTATTCATTATATACTCATAGAAACATATATTCACACAAGCATACATATTTAAACAAATACCCACAATAGAGGATACCCATCACATATTACACTTCTTTTTTCAAAGAAACTGAGTGTTTGGGTCAGTTAAAAAACAGTTATCATTGCAATCATTCCTGATAATAATTGATTTTCTCTCATTAGTTGATTGTAGCAATCCTTTCAATAGTGTTTGCTGTGCTGTTGCTCTTTTGTGATGGAGTAAATTCTTTTTGCACAGGAAATAGAAGACTTTGTCCAGAGCTCTGGGGAAAAGGTGTTGGGGTGTTTTTTCTGGGGTCAATGATCAGTGACATGACAGAAGAAAAGGCCAATGTGATTGCTTCAGCCCTTGCTCAGATCCCACAAAAGGTTAGATAAAGTGCCTGAATGGTGGAAAACTACTAAATTCATCTGTTAAACTCTGTGAAGGGTTCAATTGTAAATATTTCTTACCCCAAAATTTAACTGTTAAAATGGTTCTAATTATCTCAAATATCAATTTTTTTTTTTTTTTGAGTTGGAGTCTCACTCTGTCACCCAGACTGGAGTGCAGTGGCCACTCCTGGCCACCACAGCCTAGACCTGCTGGGTTCCGGCGATCCTTCCGCCTCAGTCTTCCGAGTAGCCGGAATTACAGGCATGTGCTACCACGCCCGGCTGATTTTTTGATTTATTGTAGAGATGAGGTCTTGCTGCCCAGGCGGGTCTCGAACCCGCGGGCTCAGGCAATCCACTCACCTCAGTCTCCCAAAGGCATGGGATTACAGGCTGAGCCACCAAGCCCGGCTCAAATATCAATTTAAAAACAAAAATATAAAAAAAAGATTTTAAAATAGTACAGAATATGTTTTTGATTGATGATAACTTTGGCATTATCATTGCAATCAGAAAGAAATA
Source organism: Cephalopachus bancanus (assembly GCA_027257055.1). Classification (NCBI taxonomy): domain Eukaryota; kingdom Metazoa; phylum Chordata; class Mammalia; order Primates; family Tarsiidae; genus Cephalopachus; species Cephalopachus bancanus. Next base: position 286,477 of record JAPVLO010000030.1, on the reverse strand, counting down.
TATTTAAAAGGTGCAGGTGAAGTTAGGATATTACCATAGTATACAGGTACGTACACAGAAGTCAACAAATTCTGCCCTGCCATTTCATATTATTTTTTGTTCATAGGATTCAGGAAGACACTGTGCACACTGAAGATTTTATCAAAAAGAAATTAAATTTTAGTGGATAATTATATTTGCACTGACAAAATAGCAAGAAGCAGTTATTCATCATGCAGTTTGTACTTGCCATGTAATCTGGCCCTTTTTGCTTTCTGTACATTTTGGAATAGGCCCACTCATATGCTCATCAGGATGTTATTCAGAAAAAATAATAATAGCAATGATAATAACTGCCTAGACTGAGAAACCATCACACCAGGTTTCCACCCAACCAGATTGACTTAGAGAAAAAGAAAAACCAGCCTGCTATGCTGCACTGACCTTGCTAAAGTATGAAGCAGAATGATGCAAGACAAAGGGTGAAGATGAATCTCGCCCCTGTGCATTATAAAGATGTGACACCACAAAGACTCTAAAAGATTAATGTTTCTTCCCAGCAGAGAAAACAGAATGAAAAAGAGAATGCAGTCAGTAGAAGGAAACCAGGCATGGGAAGAGGTTCAGATGCCCTTCTCCATAACACATATTAGAAACTTATTTTCTAGTATATAGAATAGACCTGGAATCTTTGTGGGTTTGTGAATTGCTTTTTGGTTTCCTATCTGATATAGTGTTCTTCTAATGACCTATGCTAATTTTTTTGCCCAAAATGCAAAGATACTTTATAGTTCAAATGGCAAATTGAAGATAAACGCTGTAAACTATACTCTAGTATATGAGAATTGCTTTCAAGTTCCAAGCTCAGTACCTAAGAATAAAAACCTCGACTGTGACATAACATATTAATAACTGTTGTCAATGCTTTGCAGCATATTAAGTGTTAATGGTAAGTGAGCAAAATGTAGTTTTGATTTTTTTTTCAACAGTTGTGTTCTTATTTATGGTACCAGCAGTCTCTTTCTTTCTACATTTTAAAAAATAAATAAAAAATTGTCAGCAATGATAGTATTCTGAATGTATGTCACAAACTGCCACTTCAAATTTTCTTGGAAATAGTGATTAAATATTCATAATCTAAAAGAAGTTATACAGTTACTTAAGCATCATTAATTTCTTTCTTACAAGGAGCTGATTTCATAGCTTTGCTTTAGTACATCAAAAATGTGAAACTCTAATATAATAGCTTACATACAATAGATATAAGCAAACTACTTCCAAATTCACTCAAAAATGAATGAAAAGATTAATATTAAATTTGGAAGATGAAAACTAGTATAAAATACATAAAACAAAATAAATGCATAGGTCATTATTAATTATTCCTTTTTGCCACTAGAATTCTAATGACTGCTTAACATTTAAAAAAATACTTCAACTTTTCATCAATAATCTAATTTGTCTAAGCTATTACAGTTGAAACATCATGATTTCCTTATATACCCAGTTGATCATAGAAGTAAAGACATAAAATATGAGTAATCTCTATTTACATAGACTTTTAGTAGTTCTCATTACTTTTGTTCACATTTTTATCCTTATTAAATGGGTTTTTTTGAGTTGTTGTCTTACTCTTGTTGTACAGGCTGGAGTGCAGTGGCACGCTCATGGCTACCGCAACCTTGACCTGCTGGGCTTAGGCGATCCTTCTCCGTCAGCCTTCCAAGTAGCTGGAACTACAGATGCACGCCACCATGCCCAGCTAGTTTTTGTGATTTATTGTAGAGACAAGGTCTCACCAAGGTGCCCAAGCTGGTCTCGAACTCTTGAGCTCAGGCAATCTTCTCTCCTCAGCCTCCCAAAGTTCTGGGATTACAGGTTAAGCCATCACACTCAACCTGAATTGTGTTTAACTAGATGATCTGTAATCTCTTTAGAGTTCTACAATACTATAACTTTGGAGTTCCACTTATGGAACAAGACACTTTCTTTACCTTAACAGGTTCTATGGAGATTTGATGACAAAAAACCAGATACTTTAGGATCCAATACTCAGCTATACAAGTGGATACCCCAGAATGACCTTCTTGGTAAGATTCCGGAAAACAAATGCTGAATATGTGAGTGACAGCAGTTAGAGTGGTAATATTTCAACAAGAAACAAGGTTACTAAACATGTATTATTCAAAAACAAAAAATAAAACCTAACTACTTTATATTTATTTTCCATTCCTGATGGAGGAAAAGATAAACTTAAAGGTATTTTAATATATACCCACTTTTTTTTATTATAGCCAAAATCATAGTATTTTTTATTGCAGGTGCAATTACCTTTCCCAGAGAATTTTTAAATAAATTCCTGGATGGATTGGTTCTCTGTCTCCTATTTCTACAACTTTACACCTGTCCTTACCTCTCCTGAAAAATTATTTCAAATGACACTAGAAGTAACAGTTCTTCTTTTATCACCAGTGACTCTGCATTTCCTTGGTTATAAATCCTCAGTGTTTATCATGAAGTAGTAACATATTTCATGATGAAGTGTGACCTGACCTTCCTCTGATTCTGGCATCACCAACACCCCACTCCCTGCTGCCCTGAACTCCCCATGTATCAGACCCAGTGGCTGTAATGTATCTTTAGAGAACACTTTCTTACATGCCCAATCTTTTTTTTTCCTTCGTCTTTTTTGTACATTGTATTTCTTTTATACAGAAGGTGCTTTTTCACTTTGTGCACCTGGTACTCTTGCTTATTTTTCCAATATGAAATCACATACCATTTCTTCAATATAGCATTCACTTATCTCTTCAGCAGAAGTAGGTATACTGCCTCAGAAATCTGAAAGCAATTTCAGTGAAGTTTGATGCATATAATAATCTGTTCTCTAGTAAACACTGCCCCTTTCCTTTCAAAGCCCTCTATTGGGTAATTTTCATTTAATTTCTATGAATAATTTTTCTAAAATTCACCCAATCCTAGGTTATCCAAAAACCAAAGCTCTCATAACTCATGGTGGAACCAATGGCATCTATGAGGCAATCTACCATGGGACCCCTATGGTGGGCATTCCTCTGTTTTCAGATCAACCTGATAACATTGCTCACCTGAAGGCCAAAGGAGCAGTCGTTAGCCGTTAGCTTGGACTTCCACACAATGTCAAGTACAGATTTGCTCAATGCATTGAAGACAGTAATTAATAATCCTTTGTGAGTATAACTTTTTTTTTTAGCTTGGTGATGTTTACAGATTGTACCTCTTCTCGAGAGTATTAGTTTCATGCCTTTCTTTTTTTTTTTTTTTGAGTTGGAGTCTCACTCAGTCGCCCAGACTGGAGTGCAGTGGCTGCTCCTGGCCACCACAGCCTCGCCTGCTGGGCTCCGGTGATCCTTCCGCCTCAGCCTTCCGAGTAGCCAGAACTACAGGCATGCGCCACCACACCAGCTGATTTTTTTATTTATTGTAGAGATGAGGTCTCTCCTGCCCAGGCGGGTCTCGAACCCACGGGCTCAGGCAATCCACTCACCTCAGTCTCCCAAAGGTGCAGGATTACAGGCTGAGTCACCGAGCCTGGTTTCATCCCTTTCTTAAGAGACAAATTTTGAAAAATTTTAATGATTTAATGAACCTGAAAGTAATTTTTATCTATTCATTTGTTTATTTATTTATCTTGAATAAGACTCACACCATCTATCACCCATGAGTCCTCAGATGATCTTTCTGCCTCAGCCTTCTAAGTTTTTGGAACTGCAGGTGTGCCACACTACACCTGGCTAATTTTTAAAATTTATTTTAGAGATGAGGCCTCATCAAGTTGCCCAAGCTGGCTTGGACTGCTAAACTCAGGCAATCCTCGCACCTCTGCCTCCCAAAGTCCTGGTATTACAAGCCTGAGCCACAGTGCATGGCCACTTTTGATCAGTTATTTCAAAGTTACATTTGAGTACTATACATTTAAGGGAAAACCAATTGATGCAACAATTTTCTACAAATAAATAGTTTTAAGGTATATGGATAATATAAAAGACGCATTTAAAAAGTGACAGAATCCACAGTAACAAAGAATGTCCTTTAAAAAATATAAAATATTTCAATTAAATATCTAAATTGTCTGTTTTCTTGCTTGAAAATTTATTTATTTATTTATTTTTTATTTTATTTGATAAGGAGATATAAGTTGCATAGTATAAAATTACCTATTTAAAGTGTAGAATCCAAATACATTGAATAGTGATGAAGCCATCCCCTTAGTATAATTTGAGGACACTTTTATCAACACAAAAATAACCTCATATAGAACAGAAGTCACTTCCCACAAGCCCTTAACCATAGGAAAACACCAGTTTGCCTTCTTATGCTATAGAGTACTCTTTCTGAATATTTCATATAAATTGAATCATCTATTTTACAATGTTTTGTAGATGACTTCTTTCACTGAGTGCTTTTTTTTTTGTCTACTTAAAGTTTCAGGTTTATTCATGTGGTTGTGTATATTAAATATTTTTTTACTGCTGTGTAATATTTTAGAACACGAATATGCCATATTTTATTTGTCAACTTATCAGTTCATTGGCATTTGTGTTGTTTCCAATAGTGGCTTTAGGAATATCGCTGTACATGTTTTTGCATGAACTTGTGTTTGTATTTTTCAGAAGCAGACACTAGAAGTGGAATTGCTAGCTTATATGGGAACGTTATGTTTAAGAACTGCTAAATTGTTTTCCTAAGTACTTGAACCATTTTTTGTTACCATCAACAGTACAGGAGAATTCCAAAGCCTCCACACTGTTGCCAACACTTGTTGCCACATATCTTTTTAGTATAGCTGTCTTAGCAGGTATGAAGTGATTGTTCATTGTGGACTTGATTTGCATTTTCATTATGGCTAAAAATGTTGAGCATCTCTACATGTGCTTAGTGAACATTTATAAATCTTCCTTGGAAAAATTTCCTCTCCTTTGAACCTTTGAACATTTTTAAACTTTGTTACTTGTTTCATTGTCCAGTTGTAAGAATTCTTTATACACAATGAATACAATCCCTTATCAGATACATAGCTTTAAAATATTTTTTCCCATTCTGAAAGGACTGATTTTTTACATTTTTGGTGATAATCTTTGAAGTAAAAATGCTTTAATTTCGATAAAAGAAATATTGAATAATTAATTTTTCCATATTCCAAAGGAAACAATGTGAAAAATGTCATGCCTGATCTAGGAACCATTAATTCAGCATTTATTACTTCTATCAATAATATTATTATATAAGGAAGATATCACCTAAGGAAATATTTTTAAAATACTTCGTTAAGAAACGAATCGAAAAACAAATGATAAATATACTTTTAAGAAAGACAGGAAAGAATAGAAAGAAAGAGAGCTTGAAAATGGAGAAAAATATATAAAATAAGATTGCTGATTTAAATTTGAATAAGCAGTACACACATTAAGTCAAAACATATTTTTTAAAAAAGAAAAATAATGAGGAAGAAACATTAAATATCTTAAGTACACAAATAGCAAATGCAACCTTGTATGTGTATATATTATCTCAACTTGAAATACATAATTTACTAGAGACTGTGGAATAGTTACTTGAATTGATATATGATGGGCCATAAATCAAAACTTAGTAAATATAGAAATACTCAATATAATTAAGAGAACATAGTCCAACCATAATGGAAATAAGCAAAAATCATAAAAAGATTTAAAATCTCTCAATTTGGGACATTAAAAAATAGACTTTTAAAAAATGTAATTAAGAAGAAAATCAAAATTAATACATGCAGTTTTATCTCAGGAATTATACTCCAAATTAAATATCCAAAATAAATGTATAAATATGTAAATTAATGCTGTATGCAAGAATGGTTATAACAGAACTATTAGTAGAGTTCATAAAATTGTTAACAACCCAAAAGTACATTGATCATAAAATTAAAAGATAATCTATAGTATTGTCAATCAATGAAAACTACATAGCAGTGAAATTAACCAACTGCTGTACAAAAAAACCTACGCAAAAAGCAGACACATATGAATACATCTTATATAATTCTATTATATAAACAATCAAAACTAATCTATAATATTAGAAGTCAGGATAATACTTAGCTGAGGACAATAGTGACTGAAATTGTCTAGGAGGACAGTTTTTCTAAGAGGGTTGTGATATCTTTTGATCTGGGCAATAAGTAAATTGATGTTTCACTTCAGAATAATGTTCAAGGCAATTATTACATTTTGAACTATTCACTTAGAATATGTACATTTATCTTATGTTTTTAATACTTAAATGTTTACTTGAGAAGATATGTAAAGCATTCTAAAATTCTAGAAATCAAATAGCAAAATAAGCACAAAGCAATAAAGACATTTCTAGGAGTGTTAATGTGGCCAAGAAAATCCTGTCCGAGAGGTAGTATTTAAGGGAAAGCCTCAAATAAAGATAGAAGCAAGCCTTGGGTTGTTGCAAGAAAGAATATTTCAAGAGAGAGAGAGAGGAACAAAAAGTGTAAAGGAGCTAAGGTCAAAACATCTCTAGAAGAAGATATCTCCAGAAGACAGTGTGCAGGAGGAATGTGTCTGGAAAAAAGATTGCCAGTGTTTGACATGTAAGGTCCTGTAGACCAAAGAACAGATTTAGATTTGATCGTAAATGTGATGAGAAACTAGTAGAAAATCTTAACCTGAAAACTGTCATATACTGACTTTTATTTCAAAAATATTCTCGCTTTTATATGGGAAATAGACAGCAGAGAAGAGTACAAGCAGAAAGACTGGTTAAGAGGCATTACCACCAAGACACAATTTCTCCTTAAAAACTTAAAATGGTCATTGTCAAATTGCATTTGTACTACTATCTTTCTTACAGTGCTTACGATGACTATTTCCTCTTCTAGAAAGAAATTAGTTCCCTCCTTTCCTCATGTTTAAAAATATTTGTCGGAAAATCCTTTTTCGGATCCCCTACTGCTGCCATAGCTTTTTGGTCTTCTTAATAAACTCTTACTTTCTCATTAAAAAATTGTCAATTGTAAAACTCCGATTTAAAAATCAAACTTTAGACCAGGCACAGTGACTCAAGTCTGTAATCCCAGCACTTTGAGAGGCAGAGACTAGAGGATGCCTGAATCCAGGGGTTGAGACCAGCTGGGTGACTTGGTTAGACTTCATCTCTACAATGAATCAATATATTAGCTGGGAGTGGTGGCACATGCATGTAGTTCCAGATATTTGGAAGACTGAGGTGGAAGGATCTCCTGAGCCCAGTAGGTTGAGGTTGCAGTGGCTGTGAGCATGCCACTGCACTCCAGCCTGGGCAACAAAGTGAGACTCCAACTCAAAAAACCAACCAACCAACAAATAAACAATAAATAAATAAAAGTCAAACTTTCTATTATGACCCAAATTAAAATACACAAACTCTGTATCAGTTCTTTGACATTTACTTTGAATCATTTGTGTGACACATTTCAAAAACCCTTCAGGAAATTGGGATAAACTTAGGCAAATTAAATTTCTTTCAATGTTGATAACTTTCTGCTTTTCTTTCAGATATAAAAAGAATGTTATGAGATTGCAAAAAATTCAACATGATCAGCCAATGAAGCCCCTGGATTGAGCAGTGTTCTGAATCGAGTTCGTCATGCGCCATAAAGGAGCCAAACACCTTCAGGTCGCAGCCCATGACCTCACCCGGTTCCAGTACCACTCTTTGGATATGATTGGGCTCCTGCTGGCCTGTGTGGCTGCTGTGATCTTCATCATCACAAAATGTTGCTTGTTTTTTTTCCGAATGTTGCTAAGACAGGGAAGAAGGGGGAAAAGGATTAGTCATATCAAAGACCTGAAGCTGGGATGCCTGCTACATGGAACACTTCCAGATTATTTCAGCAAAGAAGAGGTTGTGATGTTGGATTCCCTTTCTTCTGTGACAGAATATCTTTCACAACTTACCTCGTTCGGTCAAAATGTGTTTTCCAGAGATTTAGTACCTATTCAAATGTTAGAAACATTCCATGCCAAAGACCTAAACACTAGAAAAAATAAAAATAATATTAAGCCATGATGGTTTTATTGAAATTTATTATTCAAATGCACAAATAATACAAAAAAATTTAATGAATTTAGCTACATTTCATACTTTGTACATGGACACGAAAGCATTAAGAAGCCCACTCACAGTACCAATACCATTTTGCAGATACTCAAAACAGTCTGAATTTATTTTGAACAGAATTTTCTTGTTTTAGCTGTCACAGAAGAAATTATTCAAAAATTAAACTGTCTAAAAAATCTCACTCTTCCTTTGTTAAGTGAGACCAGTAGTGCTGCTTGGTCTTTATGATGTGCTTAGCCTAAGTGTCAAATGTTTCCTAAAAGATGCAGAAAGACATGCACCTTCTTAGAGCTTAAATGATTTCCCAGTGGAATATATGTGTAATTAAAACTATAGCAACCCCTGTCTGCTTCTTACTGTAAAAATGAACTATTTTACAGATTCTTTGGTTTCACAAATCAGTTTCCTTTTTTTAAGGACATTTATAAAGATTTACTAGAATAATTGTATTATCATTTTCAGTCTTTGATTTCAGATGTAAGACTTCAATTTTAAGTTATGATAATATAGGAACTGTACTCTAAAGGGACTTAGCTAAATTTTATTCTCTCTTAATATACATGCTTGTTTATATATACGTCCATTTATGTAAAATGAGACACAGTATCATATAACTACCTAATAGATGTGTTATGCAATTCAATATGTTTGTTGAACACAGTTTGAAATAATGATTGTTATTCTATATAACTATACTTTAGATGATCATGTCTAATTTTTTCTTTTCCACAGAAGCCTATTAATCTATCCTTCTCATAACCCTAACATAGAAACATTAAATTATTTGGCATGAATAAAAATAATATAGTCATTATTTTGCTTTGAATCTGAGCACACTATGACTCATTATAATCTACAAAACACAAAAACAATCCCACAAAAATTGCATAAATTTCGTAGAAAATATTTAAACCAAACCTTAAAACATCTTTAACCTGCACATCAGGGACGCACTCTCTGATCAAAGTGATTCATATTAACAAAAACTTAGTTGTCTCTGTTTGTGAGGAGTATTGCTATCAACCAAGACTCACAACACCTATTCTCAAGTTTAAGGCATAATTTGAAATATATATTATTTTAATAACATAACTATTATTTTATTGAGTAATTGTTATTTTATTTAATAATTATTATTTTGTTTACCAATCACTAAAATAAAAAATATATACGAAGAGGGACCTAAAGAAACCTGAAATTTATTTATTAAAAAATGTATTTATTCTTACATTTGTAAACTTCTGTCACTATCAAAGTAATCTCTATTTGATGCAACACAACAATCAAGCTGCTTTTTTTGTTGATCTAAACAGTTTTGAACTCATATATTTTGATGCCTTTTAGTACTTCTGCCATTTTTTGTTTCACCACTTCCACTTTGGCAAAATATTTTCCTTTTTTTCATTTGGAGAAACAAAAAGTTGCTCATGGTGATATCAGGTGAATAGTGAGGGTAGGGGATAGGGAGCATGACACTTGTAGACAAAAACTGCTGAATACTCAGAGTGTATGGGCAGGTGTGTTGTTGTGGTGGAAGTACCATTTACCTGTTTGCCACAAAAAAATTTACTGAAGCTAACACAGCCTCTCACAGCAACACTAACTGGTTACACTGATGCCAATGGGTTCTTAGAACACTTACCTTTTGGAAGAAGCCAGTACTACATGGGGCCTGCAATCCAAAAGACAGTTCCAGTTTCCCCCCTAAAATACACACACACACACACACACACACACACACACACACACACACACACACACACACACTGATGCCAGGAAAAGTATAGAAAGAGCTTATTAGAGAATATTCCATACAAATCATTCAGTAATTGATATACATATTGAAAAAAATAGCAGAACATAGTGCCAAGGTTGATAGTGGTGTTTGATCATGCATATAAACCTGAATTAATTTACATTAAACCTATCACACATCAGACGAAACAAAAGGATTGGTATCCACTGTATAGTAGAACTACGACAAATCACCAACAAACAAACAAACCAAAAAAAAAAAAAAAACGACTTAGAGGCTATAACACTGAGTGATCTATCACAGAAACAAAGAACCGAGTATCACATGTTCTTACTCATAAATGGACCTTGAACAACTATTGCAATACTATAAGAAAGGGGTTGGCAGTAGTGGGAAACTGCCAGAGGAGGATGGGGAGGGATTGGCAGTAGTGGGAAACCGCCAGGAGGAGGGCCACGCCTCATCAACAAGGGTACCTGCATGATGAATATTTGTATATGTAAATCTGAATTGTACCCCACATATTTAAAATTAATTTTTTTTTAAAAAAGGAACTGTCTTTTGGATTGCAGGCCCCTTGTAACACAGGCTTCGTCCACTAATAATAAAATTGTATTCGATTTAAAAGTGAAGACAGAACTACCAGCCATACAGAAATAAATGTGATTATAACAGAATATTATGAGCAATTCTGTGTCTCAGATGAAGTAACTTCAACAAAAAGGGTCAAATATCTAGAAAGACACAACCTATAATATAAAATCAAGAAAAATACAAAAAATACAGATTTATAACCAAAAAGAACATTGAATTAGAAATCCAAAGACTACCCATGAAGAAAATGCTGGATCCACAAAGTTTGACAAAAAATCAAACAGATTTTCTGATTAAATATTAGTAGCTCAGTAAACAAGGAATAGAGGAAAGTTTTTTTAAAACTCATGAAGGGCATCTAAAAGACAGCAAAACCTAACATCACACTTGGGGAAAAAAAAGGTATTCCAAAAAAAATTACAAAACTACAGTAATCAGGATAGTATGATACAGGTATACAAACAGAAATATATTACATTGAAATAGATTTTAAAATCCAAAACCATAGTCACTCATACACAAAAAATAACTCAATAAATATACAATATAAGAATATCAATAAAAAGATTTTTAGAAACTTTAGAAAAAAACTACACAGAAATTCTGGAGCTGAAGAATTTAATAACTGAATTTAAAATGGTATTGGGGGTTTCAAGAGAAGACTTGATCAAACAGAGGAATTAATCTACACATTTGAAAACATAGGTCATTTAAAATAATTGAGACCAAGGAGCAAACAGAAGAAAAAATTAAAGAAAATAAGAGAGCTTAAACAATTTATTGGACACGATCAAGCTACCAATATATGCATTATGAGAGTATCAGTAAAATGCAATTTTAAATAGAAGCAGAACTCATTGGAAAATAATAATAACAAACCATTCTGAAATTTGATGAAATACACATACAAATGCAAAAATCTCAATGAATTTCAATAGGGGTAAATCCAAAGAAGCCCACACTAATACAAAAATAGACAATTTTTCCACAATCTCAAAGAAACAATCTTGAAAGGAGCAAGAAAATAGTGACTTACCGCATACAAGGAAGCTCCTATAAGATTATCAATAAGATTCTCTGTTGAAACTATGCAAATGAGAAGTGGGATAATATATCCAAAGCTGAAAGTATAAGGGGAAAAAAAGCCTGCCAAGCAAATATATCATCTGTCCTTCAAAATGAAGAAGAATTGGCCGGGCTCAGTGGCTCAGCCTGTAATCCCGCGCTTTGGGAGGCAGAGGTGAGTGAATTGCCTGAGCCCGCGGGTTCGAGACCCGCTTGGGCAACTTGGCGAGCCCTCATCTCTACAATAAATTAAAAAAATCAGCCGGGTGTGGTAGCGCGTGCCTGTAATTCTGGCTACTAGGAAGGCTGAGGCCGAAGGATCACCGGAGCCCAGCAGGTCGAGGCTGCAGTGGCTGGGAGCGGCCACTGCATTCCAGTCTGGGAGACAGAGTGAGACTCCAACTCAAAAACAAACAAACAAACAAACAAAAATGATGAAGAATTAAACAGAATAAACAAGCAAAAAAATAAGGTTGAGGGAGATCATTATCACCAGACATGCACTACAAGAAATACCAAAGGATTCCTTCCAGTTGGAATGAAATGACACTAAACAGCAACACAAAAACATACAAAAATATAAATCTCTCTGGTAAAGGCAAATATAATATAAAATACAGAGTTCTGTAGTATTATAACGTTGATACATAAATCACTTTTAATTCTGGTATAAAACATAAAATATAAACTTAACTTTAAATCGATGTTAATTAATATACAATGGAAAAAGATATTATGTCCTGTCATGTGCTATTTACATTGAGCATAAATGTCATGGTGATTCTAAGAGATAAGTATACATTTGCAGATGAGAATGCTATTTGAGAAGTCAAGTAGTTTGTCCAAGGCAACACAGCAGTATGTGGCAAGGTCAAATTTCCAGTGTAAGCTTGTTGATTGTAAAGAAAAAACAACTTCATTGGATACTCTCCCTACTGCCTTCCCATAAAAACATAAAGTGGGCATGGGAGATGTAAAGAAGTACAATTTTGTATGTGATTAAAATAAAGTTCCTAGTTTTAATGTTTTTATCTTCAAGTTTAAAATAGACTGTCATAAGGTTAAGATATTTTATATAATCCTTATGATAACCACAAAGAAAATTCCCATAGAAATACAGAAATAAATTTTTTAAGTAATGGAAATTTAATGGATGCAGCAAAAATAGTACTATGAGGAAATTTTATAGCAACAAATGCCTACATTAAATCAGAAAAAAAAGTTATCAAACAAGTAACCTTACTTTACACCTCAAGGTACTAGAAAAATAAAAAATAAGTCCAAATTTTGAAAGGAGTAGTGAAGACTACAGCAAAAATAAATAAAATAAAAAGTAGGAAAAAACAAGCAAAACTAAGAGTTCTTTTGTTTAAAAAGTTCAACAAAATTGACAAATTGTTATTTAAGAAAAAAGTGAGAAACCTTGAATAAATAAAATCAGAAATGAGTGAGAGGACATTGCAACTGATGTCACAGTAATGGCAAATATTACTAGAGAGAAAATATCTGCATATTATGTATCTGATAGTTGAATATTCGGAATATATTAAGAACTTTTACAATTCTACAACAGGCAGAAACAATGAAAAGGAATAAAAGATTTCGATAAACATTCATCCCCTAAATAATGCATATGATCAAAAAACATTTGAAAAGATGCCCAACACATACCTAGTATCTATCTATCTACTTATCTTTCTATATAGATGCACACATGTTTACATACACACAAACATTTTGGTTCTGTCCTACTTGGTTCTAAATCTATGTAATTTACTAGAATTTAAAATTTTTGATAAAAGTGCATGCATTTATGTACTTTATATTTTAATTGCTAAAACAAATTATGATTATTTTTTGCACATTTTCTTCTAGTTTTTCACTTTTTGCTACTTTTCCCAGACTGATCTCCAACGTTTGAGCTCATGGGATCCTCTTGCTTCTGCCTCCAAAGTAGCTGGGACTACAGAGTGCACCATTGTGCCCAAACACTCAATTCGGGCAGATTACTGCTGTTGTAGAAACATATTGTCGATTGACTTTTTAGTGATTATTATTCTGGCCAAATTGGTATAATCTTTTATTATTGTGAGTAGTTTCCTTTTTTTCCCCAATATTTTCAGGTACATACATATATATATACATTCTTTGTCTTGCCTTCTCAATTTTTATACATTTTCCCCCTCCTGTTTGATTTGCTTAGTTTGGTTAGTACTTAAGCAGAAAGTAGAACTATTTTTTCTAACTTAAAATGATTCAATATGAAATTTTTATTTCAAATGGAAAGCTATATATTTTGATAATTTTATTGCCATCCCTGGATTATGAATTATTAATATTTTATGTCACTTAATTCTGTTGCTTATTATAAGTTATATGGCAAATTTGTTTCTAAATGTGATAGTCTAACCTCATATAAAGAATAAATTAAAAAATTAATTCAGGAAAGAATGAGAAAGTAAGTATACCATTAACCTGTCAACTCACTGATGATTCATAAAAAAAGTTGATAATCTTAGCATCCCTAGCTAAATATGAAATGTCAAAGTGAAACTATTTAACGTAAAGTAAGATTCAATACCCTTTATTTGGAGCATTGTAGAGAGGATGGGAAGGCAGTAGAGAGTACTCAGTGAAGTTGTTGTCTTTACAATCAACAAGCTTACACTGGAAATTTGACCTTGCCACATACAGTTGTGTTGCCTTGGATGAACTACTTGACCTCTCGAATAGCATTCTCATCTGCAAATGTATACTTATCTCTTAGAATCACCATGACATTTAGTTCAATGTAAATAGTTCAGCACATGACAGAACATAATGAGTAGTCAATAATTTATAAATATAAACACACACACACAGAGAGACCTTAAAAATATCTAGAGCATGCCGCAAGAAATCCTCCAACATTGATTTTTTTTTTTTTTTTTTTTGAGTTGGAGTCTCACTCTGTCACCCAGACTGGAGTGCAGTGGCCACTCCCGGCCACCACAGCCTCGACCTGCTGGGCTCCGGCGATCCTTCCGCCTCAGCCTTCCAAGTAGCCAAAATTACAAGCATGCACTTCCACACCCGGCTGATTTTTTGACTTATTGTAGAGATGAGGTCTCGCTGCTCAGGAGGGTCTCGAACCCACGGGCTCAGGCAATCCACTCACCTCAGCCTCCCAAAGGCGCGGGATTACAGGCTGAGCCACCGAGCCCAGCTCTGATCATTTTTAATTTGACTAATTTTTGGTCATATTTTACCTTCAAAAATGGTTGAACATATGCAAAGACAGGGCTGACCTAATAGTTCAGACACTGAAAAAACTATGGGACTATTTTATTTGTGTTGCACCAAACATTTATATTAAAAACTCTGATTTCTTTATGAGTTGGAAGAGTTTATCCAGAGTTCTGGGCAAGATGAAGTTATGATATTTATTCTGGGTTCAACAAAAAAAAAATCTCACAGAAGAGCTGTCTAACATTATTGCATCAGCTCATGCCCAGTTTACACAGAAAACCATATCATCTTAATTTTTGATATCTAAAACTCAAGAAAGTTTTTTTAATTATGTACCTCACATGTGTAAAAAAAGGTAAATACATTTTTAGTGATAATTAAACAGAAATTTAAAGATTTCTGTTTTAAAATTTAAAAATTAACAGAATAGCTTCAAAAGCAAAAACTAAAGATTAGAAGAGGGAAGCTAAAAATCCTTGACCATTGTCTTACTTAAAAACTGACATTAATTGAAGAAAACATATTGCAGACTATTTAAAAAATTAAGGGCTAAAACGACTCACCTATTTTATGTTGGCTTTTTTCTGTGTTTTAAATCTTCCATGTAGCCTGAACTGATTTGTTCTTGTTTTTTGTTTGTTTTAAATCTGAGGCATACATATATTTTAATTAAGAATAAAATAAAACATATTCAAAAATGTGATTTCCATCTATCAGAGTACTTGGGACTCTATTTTCTTATACTTAATGGTTTTGGATGAGACCCTGGTTGAGTCTGGAAGTGACAGCCTAGATTCCTGAAATATTGCTATATAATGATTCTTCTATTTAAAGGCAGTGAAATTTTTTGTATTGCAGTAAAAATTTTGTGATGTCCATTATATAATGTTCCACCAAAATATCATTTTTGTTGATAAAATTTTTTATTATAACTTAGCATTTTCTAAAAAACTACTAAGGACAATTTTCCATTTTAGCTTTAGTTAAAACAGTTAAATAAAATAAAATAGAAAATTACATGCAATTTTAAGCTTCAAGTGATCATAATAATGCTTGCATTTACAATCAAAATTTATTCAAAAGCTGTTTGTGGAAGATTACCCATTTCAATATTTAGTCTAATAAATCTACATAAAAATTGAGTTTTCAAAACTTTAAAAAACAATGCTTAGGAGAGATAGCATGAAGTATGGCAGAGTAGGAATATCAAGAATCCATCTCTCCATTGTATTGGAAGAGACTGATGTAGCTATTTTTGAACTTTGGAGTCTATTTTAATGTTTATATCTACTAGGGTAAAGCCTGGCTACTAAATTATGGTCAATTCTAGTCACATTCAATCTTTAGCATAGGAGTGGGTACAAATCCACCATTGTTCAACCTCATAACATACAGTATGTCTGTGTCTCTGATACAGTTTGGTAGAGTCAGAATAAGCACTGGGACTTTGTCCTTCAAATTAGGGAGTTCTGTGTTCTGATTGATGATTTCTACCTTTTTTAACTTTAAAATTTTTTTATTTTAAAATTGTGGAGTACAATTCAGGGTTGGGTACTCAAATATTCATTGTGCAGGTACCCTTGTTGATGAGGTGTGACCCCCCCAGGCAGGTTTCAACTACTGTCACTCCCACCTCCCTGCCCCCACCCCCTACAGTTTCCCACTACTGCCAATCCTTTACGTATAGTATTACGGTAGTTGTTCATGGACCACTTATGAGTGAGAACATGTGATACTCAGTTCTCTGCTTCTGTGAAAGATCACTCAGTATTATAGACTCTAATTCCATCCAGGTATCTGTGATGTTCATGATTTTGTTCTTCTCTATGGCTGCATAATATTGCATAGTGTATATGTACCACATTTTTTTTATCCAGTCCTCTTTTGATGGGCAACGTGGTTGGCTCCATGTTCTTGCTATTGTGAACAAGGTTGTGATAAACATACATGAGCAGGTATCTTTTTTATAGAGTGATTTTTAGTTCTTCCGGGTATATTCCCAGTAGAGGAATTGCGAGGTCATATGAAGGTCGATTTTTAGAAATTTTAGGAATCGCCACACTGATTTCCACAGAGGCTGTACTAGTTTAAACACCCACCAACAGTGTAGAAGTGTTTCCTTTTCACCACATCCTTTCCAGTATCTGTTATTTTTTGAGTTATTGATGATGGCCATTCTGACTAGAATTAGGTGGTATCTCAGTGTAGTTTTAATTTGCATCTCCTTGATGACTAGTGATTACTAAGGTGTTTCTATGCAGGCAGTCAAAATTGTATATAATGAATAAAAAGGGCAAGCAGAAATTGCTTTCAACACTAGCTTGGACTTAGTTGAACTTGGCTGGCTTCACCATTCTTCTCCCCACACCCCACTATTTCAGGAACTTAGATTCAGATCTTCTAACTTCTGTCTTGGGAAACTAGTCCTGCCAAACTTCTATTGCATTATTTGACTCCCCAAAATGTTATACATATTCCACACAATTACTATCAAAATCCCAACTACCTTCTTTATATAAATTGAAAAACAAATCCTAAAATTTATATAGATATCAAAAAGACCTAAAATATTCAAAACAATCGTAAAATAAGAAATGCTTTTGGGGCTTTGGTCTCCTCCCCTAGCTTTGGGAGGTGAATCTTCTCTCTCCTCTCTCTAATTTAGTTTCTAAATAGACTATATTTTCCAATCTAAAAAAAAATGCTTTTGAAAGACTTACACTTTCTGCTCCCAGAGCCAAGTTTAAATCTCCAATAATTAAGAGTGTAGTACAGGCAAACAGGTAGACATATATATCCATGAAACAGATTTTGGAATCCAGAAACATACATACACAATTATGGTTTTTGACAAAGGTGCCAAAGCAATTCAATGGGAGGAATTGAACAAATGCTGACTGAATAACTGATTACACACATGCAAAATAAAAAAGTTGGACTCCTTACCTCAAACCACTTACAAAACCTAACTCACAATGGATCAAAAGCTCTGATATAATGCATATACCTATAAAACTCCAAAAAGAAACAAAAGTCCTTGTCTTTGTGACTTTGGGTTTGTCGATTTCTTAGATATGACACCAAAAGCGTAAGCAACCAAATTAAAAATGTATGAATTGGGCCTTATCAATTTTTTGTGTTTCAAAGAATTCCACCAAAAAAGTGAAAAGAAGACCTACGTAATTTGAGAATATATATGCAAATCATGTCTAATGAAGAACTTGCACAAAAAATGTATAAAAGACATAACTCTATGATAAGAAAAATATTCCAACCAAAAGTGGGCAAAGCATATGAATATACAATGGCTAATAAGAACATAAAAAATGCTCAGTATCATTAGTTGTCAAGGAAAGGTAAGCCATAATGAGATATATCATCACTTGCACTAGCCTGCCAATAATTTAAGAAGACAAATAATAATGAGTCAATAATTATATGGAGATATTGAAATCCTCATACATTGCTGTTTTGAATAGAAAATGGTGCAGTCACTTTGAAAAACAGTCTAGCTATTCCTAAAATGTTGCGTGTAGAGTTTAACATATTATAGTTGAACATAGAATCGAATATGACTCAGCAATCCTACTTCTGAGTGCATATACCCAAGAGAAATAAAGACATATGTACCCAAAGCTTGTATACAAATGTGTATGAGCATTGTTATTCATACTAGCCAAAATTGAAAAAAAATCAATGTTCATCAATGATGAATAAATAAATAAAATATGCATATTCATACTGTGAAACTTTATTTGGTAATAAGAAGGAATGAAGTTCTTATGAAGTTCACATGAATGAAATTCTTTAATTATGCAATACCATAATTAATCCTTTAAAATAATATTTAAAGTGAAAGAAGTCAATCATAATAGACCACATAGAAAGTGATTATATTTATTTAAAAATGACCAGATAGGCAAATCTATATAGAAATTTAATTAGTAGTTGTCCAGGATAGGAGAAATGTAGAAACCGGGGTAGGAAGAAAAAAAATCTATGCAATATCTTTCTATTGGAAAGATAAAAATGCCCTAAAACTGATTTTTGTGGTAGATGCACAATGCTGTGAATATAACATGTGACATGAATTTTACACAATATTTGGTAGATTTTTTGATATATGAATAAGTCAACAACTTTTTTAAAATAAAATTTCTTGACCCATGATTTTCAAGAAACGCTGATTCAGCTATATGTTTTTCTTTACTTCTCTGTCAAACTGATGGCAGTCACAGAATCGATTCATTGAATCAGGAACTTCCCACTGTCACTGTTGTTGACACTATTCTAAAGTATGTTACAAAATACAGGTGCCTTGGCCCTGCAAGAACTTTGGTGTTGGCCAAATGATAGCAATTACAAACATAAAAGGGACATTAAACATACTTGGGTAAACAGGAGGTCATCTACCTTTTTTTCTATGTTCTTGTCATCCACATGCTCAAACTATTAATACAATGTATTTATTCTGAAGTGTACAGGTTATGTTTTAACTTCTTAATTGATTTATCCTTAGATATAAGCATGAGGAATGGCAGAAAGAAACAGCAATTGGAAAAGGAGCATTGTGTCACACCAGGATGTCTATGAAATGGGTCTCATTTCTTCTGCTGATACAGCTGAGTTGTTACTTTAGCTCTGGGAGTTGTGGAAAGGTTCTGGTATGGCCCACAGAATACAGCCATTGGTTGAATATGAAGACAATCCTGGATGAACTCGTCCAGAGAGGTCATGAGGTGACTGTATTGGCATCTTCACTTTCCATTCTTGTTGATCCCAACAAATCATCCGCTATTAAATTTGAAGTTTATCCTACCTCACTAACTAAAAATGATTATAAGAATACTCTCATGAGAGGGATCAATTTGTGGACACATGCTCTAAAAGACACGTTTTGGTCATTTTTTTCACAAGTACAAGAAATCATGTGGGATTTTTCTAATGTATTTAAAAAGCTCTGTGAAGATGCAGTTTTAAATGAGAAACTCATGAGCAAACTACAAGAAGCAAGGTTTGATGTCCTTCTTGCAGATACCATTGGTCCCTGTGGTGAACTGCTGGCTGAACTACTTAAAATACCCTTTGTCTACAGTCTTCGCTTCTCTCCTGGCTACGTACTTGAGAAGTATGGCGGAGGACTTCTGTTCCCTCCTTCCTATGTACCTATTATTCTGTCAGAATTAAGTGATCAAATGACATTCATGGAGAGGATAAAAAATATGATATATGTGCTTTATTTTGGCTTTTGGTTTCAAACTTTTGACATGATGAAATGGGATCAGTTTTACAGTGAAGTACTAGGTAAGTCATCTTTTCTCTTGGTGCATGAAACTCTAACTTTGTTGTGTCTTTGAAGGTGAGTTTGTATAAAATCAGAGGAAGGTAATTCTTTCTTTGGAAGTAAAATGATGAAATAAAAATATTAGATGATTTATCAATCTCAAATATTATGGGAAGATTTACATGATAAGGTCAGTTTGAACCCTGTGTCCATCAGTCATGCAAAATATTCTAGGAAGTCACAAAATTGTACATTATGGTATTTGATATTTCTTTAAGCAATCACACATCCATTTTACTACACATTTTTTGTGTTTTTTAAAAAAGTTATTAGATACATCAAAAGACATCTTGCCACAAGGACACATGTAGATTGAGGGGTTACACATTTTTCTAGCACAATTATCTATATATCATTGAAGAAATTGTTTTCCCCTTCATACCTCAGTTTTCTTATTTAGAAAAGAAATATTTTCCTACATTACTGGAATGTTTTCTTCACAAATAAGAAATATAATGCCTGTATCTCCCACACAAAAACCAATAGAGGTGATTTGAGGTTTCTAGTGTTTTTTTTACTTCTCTAAAGGCTTAGAGATCATTTGACTTAAGGCTGAAAATCTTGTAATGTGAGCATCAGTTTCCTTTTTTATATATTTTCTTTAAACGATGTCTTTTCATTAAGAAATGTAAACCAAATTGAAACTGAGCAGTAATATTTATTTCAATATCTAAAAGTTTTCAAACTGTCATTGAAAATATGTACTTAAAAACTCATATTATCGAACCATAACATAAACCAAGTAGTACAATGGTTTTACTCATACTCTCATAATACTTTTTGCTTGAAGAACCAATGATCAAGGGACTAGCTGAATAAATTGTGTAAACTAGAGTAGGTACTTCTTAGAAAACTGTCTTTATCAGAGCAGTAGGATTAATTGAGAATGGAGGTCAAAGAGTTGTTTAAATGCATATCTATTATTGTTGCAACTTTAGAGAGTATAAACAAATACATTTTAAATTCCCTATGGCTAATTTAAATAATTATTTGTGACTGTGAATCTACTGACATGATGTAAAAGATGTAGTTTCCTCTCAAAATTCTCTTATTGCTTTGCCCTTCTTACAAATACTCATGATCAATATATAATATATGAAAATAAAATTATATCTTTGTATAAATATATGTATATTGTTTTATCAAATTGCAAACACTGTAAACATCTTTGGCTCCATTATTTTGACTCCTTTCAGAAAATTCCTGGTACATTCACATGTCAATTTTCTTGTGTCATCTACCTTTTCTTTTCTTTTTTTCCATCAGGAAGACCCACTACATTATTGGAGACAATGGGGAAAGCTGAAATGTGGCTCATTCGAACCTATTGGGATTTTGAATATCCTCGCCCTCTCTTACCAAATTTTGATTTTGTTGGAGGACTCCACTGCAAACCTGCCAAAGCCCTGTCTAAGGTAAACATATTTCTATTTGCTTTGTTTTGTTTTGTTTGACTGTTTAGTGGGAATGATTTTATATTCTTAATTCCTAGTGTTCGGCTTACAATGAAAGAATGATGGAAAGTGAGTGGGGTAAAGCAGATAAAATTGAGTAACATATTTTTATATGATCACAAGCATATAAGTTTTGTTATCATTACAGTATAAAGAGCCATACTAAGGATACTTTGACAACAGGTTGCTTAAATTTAAGCATTAATTATGCTACATATGAGAAAGCTTCACTGTCACTCAAAGAAAATTTATAAAGAGATTATTACCATGTGACACATGTAAGTGATGGATATTCAGAGAAACAGAATAGGCACAAGTTCTGTCCCCACACACTTTACATTCTCCTGTGAAAAACAGGATGAAAGCAAGTAATAAAAATTGTGTGGAAAACATTCTCTTAAGAAAAGATAGCAACGTCCAAAAAGCTTCCAGTAGGAATAGAAAGTATCATGGAATCACTGAAAATTAAAGTGAGACTTGAACAATGTGCAGGAATAGGTGAAGAAACATGGAGGAGACACACACACACACAAAGTTGGTAAAGTAGTAAAGTCAGTTCTCATGATAGCAAGTTTACTTTTGCAGGGAGAGACTGAGTAAGAAGCAGATGAGGTTGTAGAGGCAAGTTTGAGTCACATAATTATTAGGAGTTGAAAAAGCATATTGAGAAAATTAAGAATTGTAGAGCAAGAACCAGATTTATTTTTTAAAGAAAGCTCCCAGGGCAACCTCTTCTGGTCCCCTTCCACTGTGCGAGCTTTTCTGTCCTCTCAATAAATCTCGCTTTCTCAAAAAAAAAAAAAAAAAAAAGAAAAGAAAAAGAAAAAAGAAAGAAAAGAAAAGAAATCTCCCAAGATATTCAACAGATTGAATTGCAGAAGAGTCTGATGGGAAGGACCAAACAATTTTTAAAAATTTTCATGAGTTTAGGCAACAGTTGATGGGAAAGTGAACTAGAATACTAATAGAGATTATAATGCCTACTTTTACAATAATAGTACAAACTTCATATTGGGTTGTGTGGAATAAAATAGAATAGTTAACACGGATAAAACACTTCAAATGTGTTGCATCTAGTCAGTGATTCAGAAGTATTAATTATGCTGTAGCTATTGTTATTTCTGTTATTACTAATGCTATTCATTACTTAACATGTGCCAGTCACTCGAGAGATAACTACTCATTTAATGGAACTAGATTATCCAACACATCAAGACTACATTCTTTTGCAAAGTCCTACATGACAGATTATCTGTGAACTTGTTTAAAAGTAAATATATAAGTTTCGGCATTGCGATGAAAAAGTTGAAAGTCTAAAATTATGGTAAATGATAAAAATCTTCATCAATATTCTAGCTTAAATGAAAACAATTTCTTAATAATATAAATGCATGGCCCTTACAGTATTGACTGCCAAACCAAATGTTTACTTGATTTTACTCAAATATTTAAACTCTTCTTCACTGAAAACCCAGAAGTTTACATCTTAGAACATAAAAGAGATAGTTTAGTCTATTAAATAGGTATTTTCTACCTTATTCCAAGGGTATAATATACCTCAGTAAAGTTCTTTTGGGGAAATTGTGTCTCAATATTGTAGCATCCTGACAGAGAAACACAAAGAAAATTAACAGTTAATGTATAAATAAGATGAAATAATTTCTACCATGTTTATCTAAGAATGCCCTTATTATAATAACAAAATAATTTTGTCAGCATGTAGAATATTTCTTATAAATGATCATAAGAACCTAATATATTGTAAATTAATATCACACTTTTAAGACATACAAGGGAGGACTCTAAAAAACCAAAATTGTTTCAGAGGGCAGGTCCCTAGTAGTACAGGCTTCCCCCATTAGTTAATTTTCTAGGAATCCATCAGCATCAGTGTACTAGCTAGCATTAGCTGTGTTGCAGTAGAAATGTCCTGAATTGTGGCAAACAGGTGATTAGTTCTTCCACCCTGACTATGTACCTGTACACACAATATTGAGTGTTCAGCAGTTTTTGACCAAAGAATGGCATGACGCCCATGCCCCCACCTCGCTTACCACCTAATCTCACCCGGAACAACTTTTTCTTGTTCCCCTGGATGAAAAAAGTTCTCAAAGGAAATGTTTTACATTGTGGAAGAGGTGAAGCAAAAAATGGCAGAAGCACTCAAAGGCATCAAAATTAACAAGTTCAAAACCTGTTTTGAACCCTGAAAAAAAATGTCTTGGTAGGTGTATTGCATCAAATGAAGGATACTTTGAAGGTGACTGAAATTTAAACATGGAAGAATAAGTGCTCAATTTTAAATAATAAATACCATTTTTTACTACATTATTATATAATCTGTCATTAGATCATGTTTGTCTACCTTCCTATTACCCACATCATAACACTGAAATCTTATTTAATGGTTAAAACCAGTATCTATATTGAGTACAAACTGTATAGACTCCATGTAGAACTTTCTCAAGGGAAAAAAGTTAAGATAAGGCTAATAGAAATTATAGGCGGTCAAATTCTATCCTTAAATGATTTCCTCACTTACATACAAAGGAAGGTGATAGTGCCAGGAGGTGGAAGAAGAGAACATAAGGAGAATGAGGACAAAAATCAAGAAGACCACTAGTACAATAGTGATAGTTACTAACACTAGGTGTTGTTATCAACTTGCAGAAGGATTTGAATCCAAGTCAAGATTTATGAAACCTGTTCTCGAATACTTTATTATATAAAGTAATTTCTACCTCAAGTTACTTGTTTTTCAATTAAATATTAGATTCTCACATAATTTCTGTATATATATTTAAAATAAAAGATTTGGTAAAAATGCATCAAATGTTTTAAAAATGCATACAGTCATTTGCTTCATAATGTACTGATATGAAACCATGCATAGAAAAAAAAGACAAGATATGCAGATTCATTATTTATGAAAAATATTCATAAAATAAACATTGGCAATAAATCAAATATCTTAAATTTTGGAGTGATTGAAAACTTATGCTATGTGTCTACCATACCATTGCAATCATCTATCAAAAATGTTTAATTACATAATCAGTCATAATACAAATTTAGGTGAAAACTGAGGAACAAATTGATGAATATAACAAGATCACAACATTTTTGTAGGTTGAAAATACGTATATAATAAGATTAAAATTTTCTAAATAAATATCATATATGTACATTGAGTTATATAAATAGAATACAAATCATAATGAAAACACACACATTTTAAATTTAATTCCATTAAGGCAGAAATAATAAAAATTTATTTCCTTTTCAGTATTTTTCATTCTTTTATAAAAATGTTTACACTCATCTTGTATTATTTTTATAAAGTTGCCACAGAATGAGAAACAATCAGTTCCACTTCAGTGACGAATCTATATATTAAGGTTGTATTTCTCCAACACTGGGTGGATTAAAAAGGCTCTGGGCTGTAAGTCAGTTAAATAAAACATTGAACATGAGTTACATTACATGTGGTTAGAGGTGACTGGAATCACACAGAATACCTGGGTGTCTCATGGAATATCTGAAATAGTAGTACATGATTCCCATGTTAAAACTGTTGTCATAAGGTCAAAATTATGTTTTTAAAAAATACTTGACAATATATGGTCTGCATGATCAAATTTAAAAAAAAAATTTTGTGTGTGTTATAAACAATGGTTTAAACATGAAAGGTTTAGTACAAAATTAGTCTGAAACTATTTCAAATTAAAATTTGGCCCTGATTGGGGACTACATGTCAGAATAATTCTCAATTTCTGGCAAGTACATCTTTACTTGAGCATGAGTGAACTACTGAAGAGGGTGACGAGATGTCCATTGCAGAATAAGCTATTGAACTTTTCTCATTGTGGTGCAAATGCTCCCTGTAATACACAGCAAAGTGATGATGAGTTCTCTTACAGAAGAGAGAAATTGCACACTGCACCTGAACACCAATTTACAATGTGAAAAGCAATGACAAAAGGTGTCATATCTAAACAATGATAAAAAAATAAGATTATTAAATGACATAACTCTATATGCTATAAGACTGTATTATAAATGGATCGCTTAGGATTTTTGGCAGAAATTTCAAACTACAATACCAGATGCCACAACGTGATTCTTAAATTCCAGAGTCTTTTTAAAAAAAGACTAGTGAACTCTGACAACTTTAAATGAGGCATAAAGGATTACAGAACAAATATATAATATTGATATGAAATATATAAAATTATATAAAATATTTCAATATTGATAGAAAATATATAAAATTATCCCAACTGTGAGTAAGTTTTCCTCAGTGCTCATAGCCATGAAAATTAAACATTAATGACTTCAAATGAAAAGAAATCTATAGAAAATCTGCCTGAGATACACACAAGTGATTTAATAGGACTATAGCTAAGTGGTTCCACCTTCAAGAACCTATATTAGTAATCATAATCTTATAAATGCAGGGTCTGATTATATTCTCAAGCATTATCTTCACTAACTACTGTGTAATAGCTCTATTTCATTTTTTCCTTATACAAACATACAAATATATATCCAATAAAATGTACTTATTTATATAAACAGCTGCAATAGAGAGCATCTATCACATATTATACATTTTTTTCCCTCAAAGAAACTGAGTGTTTGGGTTAGTTAAAAAAAACAGTTGTCATTACAATCATTCCTGATAATACTTGATTTTCTCTCATTAGTTGATTGTAGCAATCCTTTCAGTAGTGTCTGCTGTGCTGTTGTTCTTTTGTGATGGAGTAAATTCTTTCTTCACAGGAAATGGAAGACTTTGTCCAGAGCTCTGGAGAAAATGGTGTTGTGGTGTTTTCTCTGGGGTCAATGGTCAGCAACATGACAGAAGAAAGGGCCAATGTGATTGCTTCAGCCCTTGCCCAGATCCCACAAAAGGTTAGATAAAGTGCCTCAATGGTAGAAAACCACAAAGTTCATCTGTCAAACTCTGTAAAGAGTTCAATTGTAAAATTTTTTAAAATTTAAACATTTTAAAAAATTTTAAAAATTGTAAAATTTCCTATCCAAAAGTTTAATTGTTAGAATAGTTCTAATTATTTTAGATGTCGGTTTAAAAACAAAAATATACAAAAAAGATTTTTAAACAGTACAGAGTACATTTTTGATTGATGATTACTTTGGCATTAACATTGCAATCAGAAAGAAATATATTTTTAAAAGTGTAGGTGAGGTTTAGATATTATCATAGTATTACAAGTAGACACATAGAAATCACCAAATTCTGTCCTGTCATTTTATTTTATTTTTTCTTTTTTCTCCAGGATTCTGGAGGGCACTAGACACAGTGCAGATTTTATCAAAAAGGAGTTAAATTTTAATGGTCAATTTAATTTGCACTAGGAAAATAATAAGAAACAGGAATGAAAAAGTCTGAAATTCATCATGCAGTTTATACTTGCCATGTAATCTGGCCTCTTATACATTGTACATTTTGAAATAGGTCTATTCATAAACTCTTCAGGGTATTATACAGGAAAAGAAGGAAGGAAGGGAGAGAGGGAGGGAGAGAAGGAGGGAGAGAGGGAGGGAGAGAAGGAGGGAGAGAGGGAGGGAGGAAGGAAGGAAAAAGAAAGAAGGAAGAAAAGAAGAAAAGGAAGAAGAAATAGCCTGGGTTCATAAACTACTAGGTCAGGCTGATTTAGAGAAAAAGAAAAACTGGCCTCAGGGTTGTACTGAACTTACTAACATCTGAGGCAGAATGATGCAAGACAAAGTGTGAAGAGGAATCTCACCCCTGTGCATTATAAAGCTGTGGCATCACAAGGACTCTATCCGATTAATGTCTCCTCCCAACTCAGAAAACAGAATGAAAGACAGAATGCAGTCAGTAGAAGAAAGTCAGGCATGGGGAAAAGTTCAGACGCCCTTCTCCATAATACATATTAAAAACTTATTTTCTAATATATAGAATACATCTGGAATCTTTGTGAATTACTTTTTGGTTTCCTATCTGATATAATGTTCTTCTAATGACCTATGCTAATTTTTTGCCCAGTGCAAAGATACTTTAACTCTCAAATGAGAAACTGAAGATCAACACTGTAAATTACACTTCAGTTTATATGGATTGCTTTCAAGTTCCAAACTCAGTACCTTAAAAATAAAAAGCCTTGACTGTAGCAGAATATCTTAATAACTGTTGTCAATGCTCTGTAGTGTATTAAGTTTTCATGATCAACGAGCAAAATTTAGCGAAATGTAATTTTGATTTTTTCAACAGCGGTTTTTGACTTATGGCAACAGCAGACTCTTTCTTTCTACATTGCAAAAAAAAAAAAAAAAAATCCAAAATTGTCAATACTGATAGTACTCTGGATGCATGTTAAAAATTGCCACTTCAAATTTTCTTGGAAATAGTGTCTAATTATTCATAATCTAGAAGAAGTTATATAGTTACTTAAGCATCATTAATTTACTTCCTATGAGTAGTTAATTTCATAACTTTGCTTTTCAGTAGACCAAAAATGTCAAACTCTAATATAAAAACTTATATACAATAGCTATAAGCACACTACTTCTAAAATTACTCAAAAAGATACAAGACTAATATTAAATGTGGAAGATGAAAACTACTATAGAATACATAAAGAAAATAAATATATAGGCATTATTAATTATTCCTTTTTTCACTAGAATTGTAATAAATGCTTAACATTTCAAAAAATACTTCACTTTTTCATCAATAATCTAATTTTTCTAAACCACTATGCTTGAAAGGTCATGATTTCCTTATATATCCAGCTGATCATAAAAGTAAAGACATAAAATGTGGATATTCTATTTACATCAGACTTTTAGTAGTTCTCATTACTTTGTTCACATTTTTATCTTTTATATGAAATGGGTTTAACTAGATGATTGTTAATCTCTTTAGAGTTCTAAAATGCTATAATTTTGTTGTTCCATTCATAGGACAGGGTACTTTCTTTACCTTAACAGGTTCTATGGAGATTCAGTGGCAAGAAACCAGACACTTTAGGTCCCAATACACGGCTGTACAAGTGGATACCCCAGAATGACCTTCTTGGTAAGATACCCGAAAAAAAAAATGCTGAATATGTGAGTGACAGCCAGTTAGAATGGTAATACTTCAACATGAAACAAGGTTACTGAACATGTATTATTCAAAAACTTCAAAAATAAAACCTAAATACTTTATATTTACATTCCATTCCTAGGGGAAAGAAGATAAATTTAATAGTATTTTAATATAAACATACTTTTTTTTCTTAATGGCCAGAATCATAGTATCTTTATTGGTGTGATTACCTCTCACAGAGAATATTACAATAACTTCCTGGATTGGCACTCTGTCTCCTATTTCTACAACTTTACACCAGTTCCTACCTCACCTGACAAATTGTTTCAAATGACACTAAAAGTAGCAGTTTTTCTTCAATCACCAGTGACTCTGCATTTCCTTGGTCATAAATCCCCAATGCTTATCATGAGGTGGTAACATATTTCATGATGAAGTGTGACCTGCCCTTCCTCTGATTCTGGCACCCCCACAATCCCACTCCCTGTTGCCCTAAACTCCTTATGTATCAGACCCAGTGACTGTATGGTTTCTTTAGAGAATGTTTTCATACATGCCGTCTTTTTTTTCTTCTTCTTTTTTGCACATTGTATTTCTTTTTTATACACGTGTTTTTTCACTTTTTGTACCTAGTAATCTTGTGTTTATTTTTCCAGTCTGAAGTCACACACCACCTCTTCCACGTAGCCTTCACTTACCTCTTCAGCAGAAGTAGTTTTTCTGCCTACTGCATCTGAAGGCAATTTCATTAAAGTTTGATGTGTATAATAATCTGTTCTCTTGTAAACACTCCTCCTTTCCAAGCTCTCCATTGGGTATTTTTCATTTTATTTCTCTGAAAAATTTTGCTAAAATTCATCCACTTCTAGGTCATCCAAAAACTAAAGCTTTTATAACTCACGGTGGAACCAATGGCATCTATGAGGCAATCTATCATGGAATCCCTATGGTGGGCCTTCCTCTGTTTGCGGATCAACCTGATAACATGGCTCACATGAAGATCAAGGGAGTAGCCATTAACTTGGACTACCACACAATGTCAAGTAGAGATTTGCTCAAAGCGGTGAAGACAGTAATTCATAATCCTTTGTGAGTATAATTTTTCTTTTTTTTACTGGGTGGTATTTATATTGTTCCTCCTGTTGAGAGTATTAGTCGAATCCCTTTTTATTTATAATTATTTTTTATTTCTATTACATTTTTTTAAAGATGTGGGGTACACTTCAGGATTAGGTATACAAATGTTCGTTATGCAAGTATCCTTGTTGATAAGGTGTGCCACCCCATTCCCAGGCAGTTTCCCACTACTGCCAATCCTGCTTCCCCACACACCTCTTGGCAGTTTCCCTCTACTGCCAATCCTTTTCTTACAGCATTATGATAATTGTTCAAGGTCTGCTTATGTGTGAGAACATGTGATACTTAGTTCTTTGTTTCTGTGATACATCATTCAGTATTATAGACTCTAAGTCCAACCAGGTTGTTGTGAAGTTAATGATGTTGTTCTTCTTTATGACTATGTAATCTTTCATCATGTATATGTACCACATTTTTTTTATCCTGTCCTCTTTGAATGGGCAACACGGTTGGTTCCATGTTCTTGCTACTGTGAACAATGTTGCGATAAACATATGTGTTTGCAGGTATCTTTTTTGTAGAGTGATTTTAGTTCTTCCAGGTATATTCCCAGTAGGGGGATTGCGAGATCATATGGAAGGTCGATTTTTAGAACTTTTAGGAATAGTCACACTGATTTCCACAGAGGCTAAATTAGTTTATACTCTCACCAACAGTGTAGAAGTGTTCCCTTTTCGCCACACCCTCTCCAGCATCTATTTTTTGTTTTTTTGGAGTTTTTTTTGAGTTATTGATGATAGCCATCCTGATTAGAGTTAGGTGGTATCTCAGTGTAGTTCTCATCCCTTTTTTAAGAGACAATTTTTGAAAAAATATAATGATTTAATCAATCTGAAAGTGGTTTTCACTTTTGATTAGTCATTTCAAAGTTACATTTGAACACTATACATTCAATGGGTAACCAATTGATGCAACAATTTCTATACATGAATAGTTTTAAGGTATATATAGATAGTATAAAAGACATTAAAAAACGACAGAATTCACAGTAAAAAGAATGCCCTTGAAGAAATATGATACAATATTTCAATTAAATGTCTGAAAATGTGTTTTCTTGTTTGAAAATTTATTTTTTATTTTAATAAATTTGAAAATGAGATATAAGTTGCATAGCCTAAAATTTACCTATTAGAATGCAGACTCCAAATATATTTAGTATGCTTACACAGTCTTGAAGCTATCACCCTAACATAATTTGAGAACACTTTTATCAGCACAAAAGTAACCTCATATAGCACAGAAGTCACTTCCCATAAGCCATTAATCCTTGGAAAACACCAATGTACTTTCCTAGAGTATTCTTCCTGGATATTTCATATAAATGGACTCATGTAATTTGCAATGTTTTGTAGATGACTTCTTTTATTGAGCAGTTTTCTTTTTGTTTATTTAAACAGTTTCAATTTTATTCAAGTGGTTGTGTGTATTACTATTTTATTTTATTTTTACTGCTGTATAATATTTTTATAACATGGATATATCATATTTCATTTGTCAGTTTATCAACTCATTGGCCTTTGGGTTGTTTCCAGTTGTGACTACTAGAAACATTGCTATACAGTGGAATTGCTGGCTAATATGGAAACTTTATGCTTAAGAATTGGTGAATTGTTTTCCAAGGCACTTATACCATTTTTCATTACCATCAGCAGTACAGAAGGATTCCAATTCCTCCACACTGCTGCCAACAGTTGTTGCCATTTGTCTTTTCAGTATAGCTGTCTTAGTGGGTGTGAAATGTTGAGTATCTTTACATGTACTTACTGGATATTTATAAACCTTCCTTGGAAAAATTTCTGTTCCAACCATTGGACATTTTTAAACTTTGTTACTTGTCTTAATGTTGAGTTGTAAGAATTCTTTATATATTATAAATTCAATCCCTTATCAGATGTATAGTTTTCAAATATTTTCTCCCATTCTGAAAGGATTGATTTTTTTTTTTTTTTTACATTTTTGGTGATTCTCTTTGAAGTAAAAATGTCTTAATTTTGATAAAAGATATATTGAATAATTAATTTTTCCATATTCCAAATAAAACATGTAGAAAATGCCATGCCTGATCTAGGTACCATTAATTCAGCATTTATTTCTTCTACCAATAATATTATTATATAAAGAGTGTATCACATAAAGAAATATTTTTAAAATACTTCATTAAGAAGAAAATAGTAGAAAAAGAAATGATAAACATACTTTTAAGAAAGGGGAAAACACTGAAGAAAAAGAGTTTGGAAAAGTAGAAAAAATATATAAAATAAGATTATAAATTTAAATTTGAATATACTAGCACAAACATTGCATCTAAACGTACTTTAAAAAATAATGAGGAAAAATATGAAATATCTTAAGTATACAATAGCAAATGTAATCGTGTGTATGTATTATCTCAACTTGGAATATGTAATTTACTAGAGCCTGTGGAATAATTACTTGAATTGACATATGATAGGCCATAAATGAAGACTCACTAAATATAAAAAGATTCTATATAAGAAATGTACATAGTCCAACCAACCATAATGGAAATAAGCTCAAAAATCATAAAAGGTTAAAAGTTTCTCAATTTTAGAAATTAAAAAGTGCACTTTTACAAAATGTTATCCAAAAGGAAATCAAAATTATTTATGAAATTGTATCTCAGGAATTCTACTCCCAATTAAATATCCAATGTAAAAAAAAATGAATACATATGTAAACTAATGCTATATTCAGGAATGCTTATAACAGAATTGTTAGTAGTGTCCAAAAATTGTTAACAACCCATTGATCATAAAATAAAAAAATAATCTGTGGTATTGTCAATCAATGGAATACTGCATAGCAATGAAATTAACCAGCAACTGCTGCACAAAAAACAGACACAGATGAGTACCGAATATATAATTCAATTATATAAACAACCAAAACGCCTCTATAATATTCTATGTCAGGATAATACTTAACTGAGGACAAAAGTAGTGACTAAAATGGTCTAAGAGGATAGTTATTCAAGGTGGGTTGTGATATTCTACAATCCAGGCAATAGGTAAATTGGTGTCTTCACTTCAGAATAATGTTCAAGATAATCAAAAGCGGTTGAACTATTCACTTAGTATATGACATTTACCTTCTGTATTTAAGCTGTTTATTTAAGAAGCATGTAGAACATTCTAAAATCCTAGAAATCAAATAGTAAAATAAGCACAAAACAATAAAGACAATTCTAGGAGTGTTATCTTAATGTGCCCAAGAAAATTCAGTCTGAGAGGTACTATTTAAGGGAAAAGCTCAATAAAAAATAGAAGCAAGCCTTGGATTGTCGCGAGAAATGCTTCAAAAGAGGAAAAGAGGGATAAAAAGTGTAAAGGTGCTAAGGTCAAAATATCAACATCTCTAGAAGAAAATATCTCCAGAAGACAGTGTGCAGGAGGAACGTATCAGGAGAAGAGGTTGCCAGTGTTTGACCAAGAAGGGTCCTGTAGATCAAAAAACAGATTTCAAATTTATTGTAAAGGCAATAAGAAGCTATAATAAAAACTTAATCTGAAAGTTGTCATATACTGACTTTTACTTCAAAAATATTATTCTTGCTACTAGTTAGGAAATAGACTGTAGAGACAGAAGAGAAGAGTACAAGCAGAGAGACTGGTTAAGAGACATCACCCACCATAACACAACTCCTTAAAAACTTAAGGATGATCATTGTCAAATTGCATTTTTACTATCTTTCTTACAGTGCTTAGGATGGCTCATATTTCCTCTTCAAGAAAGAAATTAGCTCCTCTCGATCTTTACAAACAATGGTAAACTTTGTCAATGATAAAGCTCCAATTTAAAAATCAAACTTTCTATGATGACCCATATTAAAATACGCTAAATCAATTCTTTGACATTTACATTGAATCATTTGTGTGACACTTTTCAGAAATCTTTCAAGAACTTGGCATGTGCTTGGACAAATTAAATCCCTTTCAGTCTTTTTATCTTTCTGTTTCTCCTTCAGATATAAAGAGAATGCTATGAAATTGTCAGAAATTCAACATGATCAGCCAATGAAGCCCCTGGATCGAGCAGTGTTCTGGATCGAGTTTGTCATGCGCCACAAAGGAGCCAAACATCTACGGGTTGCAGCCCACGACCTCACCTGGTTTCAGTACCACTCTTTGGATGTGATTGGGTTCCTGCTGGCCTGTGTGGCTACTGTGATCTTCACCATCACAAAATGTTGCTTGTTTTTTTTCCAGAAATTTGCTAAAACAGAGAGGAAGGGGAAAAAGGAGTAATTGTATCAGAGGCCTAAAGCTGGGATGCCTGGTGTATGTAACACTTCTGGAATATATTAGCAAGAAGAGGTTGTGATGTTGGATTCCCTTTCTTCTGTGACAGAATATCTTTCACAACTCACCCCATTGGGTCCAAAATTTGTTTTCCAGAGATTTAGTACCTATTTAAATGATAGAAATACTCCATGTCAAAGGCTTAAACATTAGAAAAAATAAAAATAATATTAAACCACATGGGTTTATATTGAAATTTATTATTCAAATTCATAAATAATATAAAAAATTTATATGAATTTAACTATTTTGCACTTTGTCCATGGGTACAAAAACATGAAGAAGCCCACACATAGTACCAATACTGTTTTGCAAATACTCAAAACACTTTGGCTTTATTTTGAACAGAATTTTGCTGTTTTAACTGTCGCTGAAGAAATTGTTTAAAAATTAAATTGTGGGAAACGTCTCATCTTCCTTTTGATAAAGTGAGACCACTAGTGCTGCTTGGCCTTTATGATGCCTCTAGCCTCAGTGTCAAATGTTTCCTAAAAGATGCGGAAAGACAAGCGCCTTCTTGAGTCTCAGTGGAATATATGTGTAATTAGAACTGTAGCGACTCCTATCTGCTTTTTATTGCAAAACTGAACTATGTTACTTAGTCTTTGGTTTCACAAATCAGTTTTCTTCCTTTAAGGATAATTAAAAAGATTTATAAGAGGCCAGGCTCCATGGCTCAGCCTGTGATCCCAGCACTTTGGGAGGCCGAGGTGAGTGGATTGTCTGAGCCTGCAAGTTTGAGACCTGCCTGGGCAACTTGGTGAGACCTCATTTCCACAATAAAAGGCTCAGGCAGAAAGATTGCTGGAGCCCAGCAGGTCGAGGCTGCGGTGGCCAGGAGCGTGCCACTGAACTCCAGTCTGGGTGACAGAGTGAGACTCCAACTAAAAAAAAAAAAAGGTTTATCAGAATAACTTTATTATTTTCAACCTTTGATAACAGATATATGATCTCAATTTTAAGTTATGATAATACAGGAACCGTACTCTAGAGGGATTTAGCATAATTTCATTCCCTCTTAATATACATGTATGTTTACATATATGTCCATTTCCTTAAAATAAGACACAGTATCACTTAAGTACCTAACAGATATATTGTGCAATTCAATATTTTCGTTGAAGATAGTTGGAAGTAATTATTATTATTCTTTATAGTCACATTTAGATAATCATGTCGAATTTTTTTCTCTTTCCATAGAAGCCTGCTCTAGCCCTCTCATAACCTTGATATAGAAACATTAAATTCGTAGACATGACTGAAACTAACATAGTTATCATTTTATTTTGAACCTAAGCAATCATGATACACTATAATCTGAAACAATATAAAAAAAAAATACCCTGCAAAGATTGTATAAATTTTGTGGAAAATTATTAAATAAAACTTCTTTAAACTCATATTTAAAATATCTTGGGGCCTGGTGCGGTAACTCAAGCCTGGAATCTCAGCACTTTGTGGAACCAAGATGACAGGATTGCTTGAGCCCACGGGTTGGAGACCAGCCTGGGGAACAGGGTGAAACTTTGTTTCTACATAAATCAAAAAATTAGCTTGGCGTGGTAGTGCAAGCCTGTAGTTCCGGCTACTTGAAGGCTGAGACGGAAGGATCGCCCAAGTCCAGCAAGTTGACGCAGGAGTGGCCGTGAGCGTTCCCCTGCACTTCAGCCTAGGCAACAGAATGAGACTCCAACCTAAATAAATAAATAAATAAAATATCTTTAAATAAACATAAAACAGTGTTTTTGAAAATTTAGGGCCCTGTGCCATAACTGCAGTCTCCATAATAAAAGTTGATTTGGTGGCTAGACACAAATATATGCCTAAGAAATTCTGGAAGTACCATGTCACACCAGCAGTTTGAGTCATTTTATACCAATCGCCAGGTTTGTGAGTGAATTATCTTCAGCTAAATATAGACCCAGGCAATACAGGAAGATAACCACCTTAGAAACTGAGGAAGAAGTATATAACTGATCCAAGCCAACATAGAAACTCTGAAAGACAATAGTCAAATGATTATTGTTGTTTTCAAGACCTACATTTGAGGACAATTTGCTATGCAATGACATATAACTAAAACACTATTTCTACATATTTTAGATCACACATTTTGTAATAAAATTGCAATTAATAGTTAGCTAGTGAATGGAAACTTGTATACGTTACATTTTGAAAATAGTTGTAACCCAGATAGGAGAGTCAGCATAATGTGGTGGCTGAGAGCTGGCACTTTGGACCCAGATGGCTTTGACTCAAGTCCCTGAAAAATCATGACAGAGTGATGTGACATTGGACATGTTACTTAAACTTTCTGTGTCTCAGTGTTCTCACCAATAAAATGGCAATTATGGTTATAGCATTACTACTTTATGGGGTGTTGAAAAGAAAAAAATAATTTATGTGGCAAAGCACTAAAAATAGCTGCATATATAGCAAAATACAATTTGTACTATTATCGTTAAACAAATTGAAAAAGTCCTCAATAATGCCGGTGTTCATATAATTGCATAATATATACAACCTGGCTTTATGTGTTAGGATCATTCTATAGACTATTAGGTAATCAATTTAAAAAAGGGAAAAAAGGGCAAACAGTTATATATAACTTCAACCAAGTGTTTTATTTTTTATTTATTTTTTACCTCTCCCATGTCCTATTTTTTCTTAAATAGCAATTCTCTGATATGTACAATTTAATTTTAATTTCCTAATTACTCTGTTATTTAATATAGTCAGGAGTATTGTGTTTTCTGTTTTTCTTTTTATTAATTTGACATTGAAATCTCTCCCTTTAAAGTAGCCATAAATCAAGACCCTGGAAAGCTCTGATGATTGGGAGGGAAGAGTTAGCTTAAGATGTATGTGTCAGATAAGATACAATGAAACAAAGAGTAAGACTAAGTACATAAAATAGAAGAAATTTATTATTCATATGTCTGTAGGAAGTTAGGGGTGATGATAGAAAATACAAAGTCCAGAGGTAGCAGGGAACTCAACCAGCAGTCCAGAAATGAGAGTGGAAGAAAGCCTGTGGAACTATATCTCTGTTAATGTCCATAAACATAATTTCTTAGACTTCTGTGCAGAAGTTA
This sequence comes from Cephalopachus bancanus, assembly GCA_027257055.1. NCBI lineage: Eukaryota > Metazoa > Chordata > Mammalia > Primates > Tarsiidae > Cephalopachus > Cephalopachus bancanus. The sequence goes on along the minus strand of JAPVLO010000030.1, from coordinate 249,304 downwards.
AGGAAACACACATGAAGGAGGAAAATTGTTTTATTACTTTTAATCATAATAATCAATAAATTATAATAATATAATAATCATCAATAGATTGACATTAGGTTATATCATGGTCATCATTTTAGATATTTGTTGGATTTTTGGGTCAATGAGATGAGAAATAAGTGGGCTATATTACAAACAACTACAAAACAAAGGGACATTTTAACAAAGCCAAAAATGACAGGGTATGAAGATGGGTGCTGAAGCAGCAACTATTTAAGACAAATTTAAGACAAGAGAAAAGAAAGAAATTTTAGAAGACATTAACCCATGCATTTTCTGATTAGCAACAAGAAAAATGTAACAAGAATAAACAGTGCAAATTATTTCTTAAAACAATTTAAATAAATTGGGAGAAGCCAGGGATAGTGGTACATGTCTAGTCCCAGCTACTTGGGAGCTGAGGCAGGAGGATTGCTTGAGTCCAGAAATTCTAGGCCAGTTGAAGCAATGTAGTGAGATACCTACCACTTAAAAAAATTAAGTAAATTTAAAAAATAAATAAAACATACTAGGAATTGTTCTCAACACCATCATCAAGTAAACAAACATTTACACAAAAGAAGCTATTAAGTGTTCGTAAAACAGTAAGAACTTGTGACATTTAAACAATAACTTGTTACCTAGGCAACCCTTCATAGTCAGTGTGACAGAAACTACACTCTTAGGTGCAGAGAAGACCATAGGGTTCCCATTCAATGAAACTTCAACAAAAGAACTACAGTATCTTTTAGGAAGGGGAAAGGATACTGAATTTTTCATACTCACACATCTTATTTATATGTTGCAGACGTTAAGTTCCAGGCAAGTTAGTCTGAAAAAGAGTCTCTCATTCTTTTTCCATTCAGTCCCAGTCATAACGCTGAGATTGTACTCAGGCGAGGCATGCTAAGAATCCTCATTTCTAAGATGAAGGTTCTAAAAGGAAAAATAGCAAATTAGAAATGGAGGCTAGTATCTTACTCTTAGAGCATAGATGTCACTCACAGAGAAATGTGCCACTCCCTGCCTCCAACTCTGGAGCCAAGACTCAGAAATTTTTTTCGAAAGAAGAGTCAAGTGAGTTGACCTTTATAACCAATGGTTTAATTTTTTTTCACATCTGAAAAGACATGAAATTGTATAAAGCAATGACAATACCAATGAAATGTTGATTTGTAACATATAAATGTAATATGTATAACAAAAATAACACGTAATGGGAAAGAAAAAGATATATATATATAAATAATGGGGAGGAAAAAGATACATATATGTAAATAATGTCTCTATCGAGGACAGAAATTAAGTTAGTATAAATCTGAAGTTGGTCTAATAATTTAAAATGCATATATGGTAAGTCTAGAGCAACCTCTAAGAAACTAGTTATAAAAATAGTGAAAAATTATTAAAGAAATTAAAGTTTTACACTATAAAATATTAATACAAAAAAGATGTGTAGGAATTTTTTAAAAAATAAAATGGAAATAATATATAGAGAGAACACAAAAAAGAAGTAAATCCCACCCTATAAAAATGTAAATTGATTTTAAAATCTAATAAGAAATCACATAGGAAAGATGAAATTTAAAAGAATCTGGAGTATATGCAATCTAAAGAGACACATTATAAGTTAAAAGCTATAAATAGATTTAAAAATTCTATACAAACAACAAGAAAGGTTGAATGGTTATAGTAATATCAAGCATTATAGAATTGAAAGAAAACTAGTTTTTACAAATGGAGAAGTACTATTTAAAATTATAAAAGTGCCCATCCATTAGGAATATGCAACAATTTTAAGCATATATGCACATATTAGCAAAAAAGCAAAAATTATAAAACAGAAACAGACAGAAATAACAAAAGGAATAGATAATTCCAAAAAAGATAGAAACTTTATCTCTTCAATTTCAATGATAGACAAAAAACACTATGCAGAAGATTAACAGAGAAATAGACTTGAAGAACATTATAAACATATAAGATCTAATAGAGCTCTATGAAACATTCCAAATAAAAACAGAAAGATATATAATATTGTGGTATACATTAACATTTTCCAAAACAGAGCATTACTACACCATAAAAAACCTCAATAAACTTAAAGGAACCGAAATTATATGTTATGTTCTTTGAGAATAATAAAAATCACATTAGATATTAATAATATAAAGAAAATAAAGTAACCAATACATTAATATTAAACAATTTATTTCTAAATAGCAAAAATAAATCAAAAGAAAAGTTTAAAAAATTAAGACTATAAAAATTAAAAATATATAACAAAAGTTATGGAAAAGTTATTTTAAAAAATTATAACTGTAATTGCCAACATCACAAGAAAGAAAGATTTGAAAAAATAATGTAATTTTACACTTTAAGTTCTTAAAAAAGTACAAAAACCCAAAGAAAGAAGCAAAAGAAAGAAAAAAATAATTATTGTTAAAATAACCAACTAGAAAATTTTTTAAAAATAAACAAATAAATAAAGCAAGTTTAAAAACAATATTTGGTACATTTTAAAAAATCAACAAAATTTTTTAAAAATTAAGATAAACTGATATTTTTAAAAGAGAATATTGACATTAATAAAGTCAGATTTTAAAATGGAGAAAGTACTACCAACCAACAGAAATAAATGTGATTATAACAGAAGACTGTGAGCAATTCTATGCTTACAGATAAGGTAACTTCCAACAAAAGGGTCAAATCTCTAGAAAGACTCAAACTATAATATAAACTCAAGAAAAATTTTAAAAATGCAGTTTTATAACCAAAAAGAACATTGAATTAGTAATCCGAAGACTATCCATGAAGAACATCTCAGGTTCACATTGACAATATCCAATAAATTTTCTGACTAAATATTAATAGCTCAGTAAGAATAGAGAAAAAACCTTCTCAAACTCATAAAGGGCATCTAAAAAACAACAAAAGCTAAATCGCACTTAGAGAAAAGAAAGCAAAAAAATTATTGCAAAACCAATTACAAATCTACGGTAGCCAAGGTAGTATGGTACAGGCATATAAACACAAATATATGACACTGGAATAGATTTTAGAATTCAGAAACATAGTCACACATATGATCAACAGATTTTTGCAATAATGCCAAAACCACACAATGGAGAAAGAACAGTATCTTTAACAAATATTTATGGAAAAACTGGCTAAACACATGCAAAATAATTAAATTTGACCCCGTACATAAGACTATATACAAAAATTAACTCAAAATAGATTAAAACCCTAAAAGTAAATGTTAGAACCATAAAACTCTAAGAAGCAATAGCATGAGCATAACTTTGAATGTGGCAAGAATCTTGATATAAGTCAAAAACAGAAGTAATCAAATTAAAATGGATAGATTGGACTTTATCAGAATTAAAATATTTGAACATCAAACAACACCATCTAAAAGAAAGCAGAGAATTGGAGAATATATTTGTAAATTATATTTCTAATAGGAGACATGTATAAAAGTTATACAAAGAAATCTTACAACTCAGTAATAAAAAGAAAAATAACTCCATCAAAAATATGCTAAGATCTAAACAGGCATTTCTCCAAGGTGTCTGAACAAGCACATAAGCGTACGCGACATTACCAGGCTCCACATCATTACAGGAAAATGTAAGTCAAGATCACAACGAAGCACAACTTTAGCCTCACTAGCATGACTGATATAAATAAAAAAACAAAGAATTTCAAATGTTGTCAAGGATGTGAAGAAACTGAAATCTTCCTACATTCTTGTGAGAACAACAAATGATACCTTCACTTTGAAGCAGTCTGCCAGTTTATCAAAGGTTAAACCCAGAGTTAACCAGCAATTCCACCTCTGGTAATATATGCAAGAGAAATAAAAATATGACCACAAAAGCCAATACACGAATGTTAATAAAAACATCTTCATAAAGGCCAAAACTTAAGGAAAATGAATGTCCATCAACTGATGAATGAATAAACAAAATGTAATATATTCATACTATAGAATATTATTTGTCAATAAAAAGGAATGAAGTCCTGATGTGTGCTATACCATGGCTGAGCCTTTAAAACATAGAAACCAATCTCAAAAGATCCTATATTGTATTATTCTAGATTAAGAATAATTCTTCAGGGCTCCAGGACTTTTTAAATGGTAAATGAGCATTGACTTCCACTTAACATCATCAGTTACATTAACTTCTAACAAAAGAGTCATCCAGTACTTTGAGACTTTGAAGCCAGGTATTGACTTCTCTCTAACTGTGAAAGTACTATATTACATCTTCTTCCCATAGAATGCTGCTTCATATACTTGAAAAGGTTGTTTAGTTTAGACACATTGATCATTGAACTTTTTTAGATCAGAGTAACTTGTAGCTTCTGCATCAGCACCCGGTGTTTCCTTTTGCACGTCTATGTTATGGAGATGATATCTTTCCTTAAGCCTCATAAACCAATCTTTGCTTGCTTCAAATTTATTTCCTGAAGCTTCCTCACCTCTCTTAGGCCTACATGGAATTAAACAGAGCCTTGCTTTGGATTAAACTTTGATGATTTAGGAGGATGTTGTGGCTATTTTTATCTTCTGTTCAGAAAACAAAACTTTTCTCCATATCAGCAATAAGGTTATTTCACTCTTTATTATTTGTGTGTTCATTGGAGTAGCATGTTTATCTTAAAACAAAAAACTTCTTAGCCGGGTGTGGTAGCCTGCGCCTGTAGTTTCGGCTACTTGGAAGGCTGAGGCGAAAGGATCGCTGGAGCCCAGCAGGTCGAAGCTGCAGTGGCCAGTAGCGTGCCTCTGCAATCCAGTCTGAGCAACAGAGTGAGACTCCGAATCAAAAAACAAAACAAAAACCAGGTTTTTTGCATTCATAACTTTGATAACTGTTTGGGACAGGAAGCCTAGTTATTGACCTGTCTTACTTATTTCTAGCTTTGCTTTTAAGTGAAAGATATGTGACTCTTCCTTTCATCTGAACACTTAGGGGTAAATGTAGGTTTATTAATTGGCTTAAATTTCAATATTGCTATATAAAAAAATAGAGAGGAATGAGCAGAGGGAGAAAAATGGGGGAGTGGCCACTTGAAGCAGTCAGAACACATTAACACTTATCAATTATGTTTGCTCTCCTCTGCGCTTATTTTTTAGTTCCACAAAACAATTGCAATGGTAATATCAAAATCACTGATCATAGATCATCATAACATAAATGATAATAATAATGTTTAAAATATTTTGAGAATCCCCAAAATTTTACACAAAGACACAAAGTGAGCACACTCTGTTGGAAAAACGGCACCAATAGACTTTCATTATGCTAGGTTGCCAGAAATCTTAAATTAATAAAGAAATACCTGCAAAATTCAGTTAAAACCAATGCAGTAAAATGAGTTATGCCTGTCTCTTAAACTTTTTATTTATGTAACTTTCATAACCTTAGTGACATGTCTACTTAAAGATTTGATTTCAGAATTTGATTTGTTAAGGAGATAAATGAACTCAGTTGAATTACTAAAGTTTTTGAAAATCTTATACATTTTAACAAAATATATTTACAAATTAATCCCAACCTAAAACAACTACATAAAGGTAAATTTCAAATATTTCTTCTAGTATGTGTATGTAAGTAAAAATGCAAAATAATTTCTTTAGAAAGTCTTAAATTTTCTAAGTAATGTATACAATGTGTATTTTGAAATTCACTGTTTTATATGGGAAGGACTTTTTGTATTTGTTCTAAGCTTGTTTATCTCTTTAATTAAATGTACTGATTGGCTAAAATGCTAGAAAGGTGGACAGTCATCCCTGGTGGTGACGCTGCATCTGCTTTGGGAATCATTTTGGGGTATGCCATATTTTCAATCACATATTCTTTAAAAATTGCACACAGTGTGTGTTTGGAGGGAGATTGATGTTTCAATGATGGTAGAATAGGAAGCTTGTGTCCCTTTTCCTCCATGGAGAAATGGACTTAGCAGACATATAAAGACCAACTGCCTTTGTGAAACCTCCAGGAACCAGTTAAAAGATTGCAACACCCCCAGGCAAGAGCAAAGCCATGAAAAATCTCATGAAAATGGGTAAGAAATTTCATTGCACTTACACACTAAAGGCCAGCCAGTACAGCACTGCATAATTAAGAAAAACAAACAAACAAACCAAAAACCTCCCTAGCTAGAGCTTCTCCCTCAGGAGAGAAATAAAAGAGTGGAGTGTGCTCTAATGTTCTGGCTTTTGGGGTTACCCACAAGACTAGTTTCTATTGCCTAACCCAAAACACTCATAGTATCCAACACAGTTTGGCTGTTTGTGAGCTGTTGGGAATAAAGACAAGTGTGGCAGTATTTTGCAGTACTAGAAGGGCTGCATTACCACAGAATGTCAAGCAGAGGGGGCAAAAGATTACCAATGCTTGAAAAAGAAATCATGACAAAACACTACCTGGGTAATTACACACAGAGAAGATAAATCCGTAGAAAAAGTTTAAAAGGCTCACAGAATTTCTAGTTTGGCTGATTGCTGAAGGTAGGTTCCTGTACTAAGTAAAGAATGGGAGATATGGCTATTTTTATCAAATGCACAAATGTGAAAGATCTCAAGTAGTTCAGAGACACAGAAAGATATTGCCAGAGGAATGAAAAAGAAAAGTCTCCAGAAACCTGTCTTAAAAACATAAAAATCTATAAAGTACCTGTCTAATAATTAAAAATTATCATCTTAAAGATGCTCAGTTAGCTAAAAGAGAACATAGATAAAATAAAATTATGAAAATAATAAATATACAATTTATAAGAATACCACAAAAATATTTGTAAAACTTTAAAAAAACTAAGCAGAAATTCTGGAGCTAAAGAATTCAATAACTGAATTAAAAATTGTATTAAGGGTCTTCAAGAGAAGACTTGATTCAGCAGAGGAATTAATCTACAAATTTGAAAACATAAGTCATTTAAAATTATTGAGGTGGAGGAGAAATAGAAAAAAAGAAAAAGAAAAGAGAGGTCAGGTGTGATGGCTCAGCCTATAATCCCGGCACTTTGGTAGGCCGAAGCAAGAGGATTGCCTGAGCCCAGGGGTTCAAGACCAGCCTGGACAACTTGGTGAGACCTGTCTCTAAAATAAATCACCAATTCAACCAGGCATGGCTAGTTCCAGCTACTTGGAAAGCTGAGATGGAAGGTATGGCTAAGCCCAGCAGATTGAGGCTATGGTGGCAGTGAGTGTGCCACTGCACTCAGCCTAGGCGACAAGAGTAAGACTCCAACTCCAAAATTAAAAAAGAGAAGAGAGCCTAAACAATGTATTGGACACCATTGAGCTGACTAATATACGCATTATGAGATTCCCAGTAAAAGACAATTAAAAATAGAAGCAGAATTAATTGAAAAATAATACCAAACAATTCTGAAATTAGATGAAATAGACATACAAATACAAAAATCTCAATGAATTTCAACAGGGGTAAATCCAAAGAAACCCACACCAATACAATAATAGTCCATTTTTCTGCAGTCATAAAGAGACGATCTTGAAAGGAGCAAGAAAATGGTGACTTACCACATACAAGGAAGTTCCTGTAAGATTATCAATAAGATTCTCAGTTGAAACTATGCAAATGAGAAGTAAATGAGATAATATATCCAAAACTGAAAGTAAAAGAAAAAAAAAAGCCTGCCAAACAAATATATCATCTGTCAAATCTGCCCTTCAAAGATGATGAAGAATTGAATACTTTCCCATATTAAACAAACAAGCAAAAAATCGAGTTGAAGGAGATCATTATCACCAGACATGCACTATAAGAAATACTAAAAGGGGTCCTTCAAGTTGCAATGAAATGATACCAAACAGCAACACACAAAAAATATAAAAATGTAAATCTCTTTGGTAAAAGTAAATATGTAATAAAATGTAGAGTCCTGTAGTATTGCAATGTTGATGTATAAATCCCTTTTAATTCTGGCATACCACTTATAAAATAAAAGAATAAACTTAACTATAAATATAGTTAATTGATATACAATGGAAAAATATATCTTTAGCGACATGAAAGCATAAAGTGGGCAAGGGAGATGTAGAGAAGTAAAAGTTTGTATGTGATTGAAATATTGTATTTTTAAAGTTTTTATATCTTCAAACTTAAAATAGACTGTTACAACTTTTAGATGTTTTTTGTAATTCTCATAATAACCACAAAAAAAGAATACCATGGAAATACACACAAGAAAATTTAAAAATAATAGAAATTTAATGGATGCAGCAAAAATAATACTATGAGGAAAGTTTATAGCAACAAATACCTACATTAAAACAGAAAAAAAAAGAAACCCAAAAAAGCAAACTTACTTTACACCTCAAGGGACTGGGAAATAAAAACTAAATCCAGTTAGGAAGGAATAGTGAAGAGTAGAGTAAAAATAAATAAAATAAAAAGAAGGAAAAAACAAGCAAAACTAAGAGATCTTTTGATTAAAAAGTTGAACAAAATTGACAAATTGTTATTTAGACTAAGAACAAAAGAGAGAACCTTGAATAAAATAAAAAATGAATGAGAAGACATTAAAACTGATGTCACAGCAATAGAAAATATTACTAGAGAAAATATCTGCACGTTATGCATCTGATAAGAGTTGAATATTCAGAATATATCAAGAACTTTTACAATGCCACAACAAAAACCAGTAAAAAAGAAATAAAAGGCTTATATAAACATTTATCCAAAATAATAAGCATATCATCAAAAAGCATATGAAAAGTTACACACACACACACACACACACACACACACACACTCTCTCTCTCTCTCTCTCTCTCTCTCTCTCACACATATGCACACATGTATACATACACATACATATTTCGGTTCTGTCTTTCTACTTGGTTCTACATTTACGTAATTTACAAGAATTTAAGCCGGGCTCGGTGGCTCAGCCTGTAATCCCGCGCCTTTGGGAAGCTGAGGTGAGTGAATTGCCTGAGCCTGCGGGTTCGAGACCCGTCAGGGCAGGAGAGACCTCATCTCTACAATAAATAAAAAAATGAGCCGGGCGTGGTAGCGCGCGCCTGTAGTTCCAGGTACTTAGAAGGCTGAGGCCGTAGGCTTGCTGGAGCCCAGCAGGTCGAGGCTGCAGTGGCCGCTCTCGGCCACTGCACTCCAGTCTGGGCGACAGAGTGAGACTCCAACTCAAAAAAAAAAAAAGAATTTAAAATTTTTTATTAAAGTGAATGCATTTCTATACTTAGTTTATATTTTAATTGCTACAGCAAATTATGATTATTTTTAGCACATTTTCTTGTAGTTTTTTATTTTTTGCTATTTTTCTCAGGCTGATCACCAACTTTTGAACTCGAGGAATCCTCTTGCTTTAGCCTCCAAAGCAGGTGGAACTACAGGCTCCCAAACTTTCAGTTCCGGTGGATTATTACTGTGATGGAAAAATATTATTGATTGACTTTTTAAGTGACTAGTATTCTGACCAAATTGGTATAATATTTTATTATTGTGAATAGTTTTCATTTTTTACATTTTTTCCAATATTTTCAGGTACATACATATATGCGAAATTTATATCTTCCCATTTCAATTCTTATACTTTTTTTCCCTTTCTGTTTGGTTTGCTTAGTTTGATTAGTACTTAAACAGATAGTAGACCTATTTCTTCTAACTTAAATATGATTCAATATGAAACTTTGATTTCAAATGGAAAGCTACATATTTCTATAATTTTACTATCATCCCTTGAGGATGAATTGTTAATATTTCTGTTTCACATAATTCTATTGCTTATTTGTAAGTGATATGGCAAATTTGTTTCTAAATGTGATAGCCTAAACTTATATAAAGAATAAATAAAATATATTTTAATTTAGGAAAGAATGAGAAAGTAAGTATACCATTAATCTGCCAACATATTGATGTAATTCATAAGTAAAAAAGTTGAGGATGATTTTAGCATCCAAGGCTAAATATGAAGTGTTGAAGTAAAACTATATAACTTAAAGCAAGAATCAATGCTCTTTATTTGGAGCATTATAGAGAGGAAGGGAAGGCAGTAGAGAGTACCCAGTGAAGTTGCTATCTTTACAATCAACAAGCTTAAAAAACGCTGGAAATTTGACCTTGTCACATACTGCTGTGTTGCCTTGGACAAACTACTTGACCTCTCGAATAGCATTCTCATCTGCAAAGGTATCCTTGTCTCTTAGAATCACCATGATATTTAAATTCAAAGTAAATAGATCAGCACATGACAGGACATAATGAGTAGTCAATAACTAATAAATACAAGCACAAATAGAGACCTAAAACATATCGAGAGCATGTCAGAAGAAATCCTCCAATTCTGAACGTTTTTAATTTGCCTAATTTTTGGTCATATTTTACCTTCAAAAATGGTTGAACATAAAGGACAGAGCTGATCTAATAATTCAGACACTGCAAAAACTATGTGGCTATATTATTTGTGTTGCACTAAATGTTTATATTTGAAACTCTGATTTCTTTAAAAAATTTATATTATTTAATTTTATTTTAAATATGTGGGGACAATTCAGGATTAAGTATACAAATGGTCAAGGTACAGGCAAAACTTGGACTTCCCTTTGATCTTCACTTTGCATGGTTTGAGATCGGGTACCTTTATTGATGTTGTGCCCACTCCCCAGCAACCCAGCAGCATCCTGCTACTGCCAATCCCTCTCTTACAGTATTACCGTAAATGATCAGGTTCCACTTATGAGTGAGAACATGTGGTGCTCTATTCTTTGCTTCTGTGATAGATCACCGAGTATGGTAGACTCTAATTGCATCCAAGTTGCTGCGAAGTCCATATATTTGTCCTTCTCTATGGCTGCATAATACTCCATTGTGTATATGTACCACATTTTTTTTATCCAGTCCGATTTTGATGGGCAAAATGGTTGGTTCCGTGTTTTTGCTGTTGTGAATAGTGCTGCAATAAACATGCGTGTACAGGTATCTTTTTTGAAGAATGTTTTGAGTTCCTCCTAATATATTCCCAGTAGGAGGATTGCTTGGTCATATGGAAGGATAACATTTATTTCTTTTAGAAATCACCACACTGTTTTCCAAAGAGGTTGCACTAGTTTGCATTCTCAGCAGCAGTGTGGAAGCTTTCCCTTTTCTCCATATCCTGGTCAGCATCTGTTGTTTTTTGTTTTATTAATTAATGATGGCCATTCTTGGGGGATTGGGGATATCACAATGTGGTTTGATTTGCATTTCTCTGATGATTAATGAGGCTGAGCACTTTTTCATGTGTCTGTTGGCTGCCCATATAGCTTCTTTTGAGAGGTGTCTATTCATGCCTTTTGCCCGCATTTTAATGGGGCTAAAACTCTGATTTCTTTATAGGAGTTGGAAGAGTTTGTTAAGAGCTTTGGAAAAGATGAGGTTCTGAAACTTACTCTGAGATCAACAATAAAAATCTCACAGAAGAAATGGAAATGTCTAATATTATTGCAGTAGCTCATGCCCAGTTTACACAGAGTGTCAGAAAATCTTATTTTTTAATATTTAAAGCTCAAGAAAGTTTTTTTCATTGCATACCTCACATTTAAAAAAATGTTAAAGGTATTTTTAGTGATAATTAAACAGAAATTTAAAGATTTATGTTTTAAAATTTAAAAATTAACTGAATATCATCAAAAACAAAAATTAAAGATAAGAAGAAGGAAGCTAAAAAATGTGATTGCTGTCTTGCTTAAAAACTGATGCTACTGGAAAAAAAATATTGCAGAATTTTTTTAAAAAATGGGCTAAAACTAAATTATTCACTTACCTTAAAAAAATAGGTTAGCCTCATTCTGTGTTTTAAATCTTCCATGTAATCTCAACTGATTTGTTGTTCATGTTTTATGGTTGTTTTGAAATCTGAGGAATCCAAACAATATAACTGAAAATAAAATAAAATATATTTATACATGTGATCTTCATCTACCAGAGTATCTGGGATTCCATTTTCTTATACTCAATGGTTTTGTATCAGACTCTGGTTGAGTCTGGAAGTGATAGCTTAGATTCCTGAAATATTACTAAATAATGATTTTTCTATTTAAAGGCAGTTATAATTCTTTATGTTGCAGTAAAAATCTTGTGAGGTCCCTTATATAATGTTCCCATAAAATATCATTGTTTTGCTGGGCTCGGTGGCTCAGTCTGTAATCCCATGCCTTTGGGAGGCTGAGGTGAGTGGATTGCCTGAGCCCGCGGGTTCGAGACCTACCTGGGCAGCGAGACCTCATCTCTACAATAAATCAAAAAATCACCAGGGCGTGGTAGCACATGCCTGTAATTCCGGCTACTTGGAAGGATCGCTGGAGTCCAGCAGGTCAAGGTTGCAGTGGCCGGGAGCGACCACTGCACTCCAGTCTGTGTGACAGAATGAGACTCCAACTCAAAAATAAATAAATAAATAAATAATAAATAAATAAATAAATATCATTTTTGTTGATATAATTCTTGATTATAGCTTAGCATTTTTTAAAAAAAAACTACTAAGGACAATTTTCCTTTTTAGCTTTAGTAAAACATCTAAATAAAATAAAATAGACAATTACATGCAATTTTAAGTTTCAGGTGATCATAATAATGCTTGTATTTACAACCAAAACTTATTCAGAAGTTGTTTGTGGAAGAATTATCCATTTAAATATTTAATCTAAAATGTCTACATAAAAATTGAGTTAAAACTTTAAAAAATGATGCTTGGGGTGATATCATGAAGTATAGCAGAGTTGGAAGCACCAAGAATCCATCTCTCCATACAGCAATTGTATTGGAAGAAGCTGATGCAGCTATTTTGGAACTTTGGAACCTATTTTAATGCTTATATCTACTAGAGAAAAAAAGCCTGACTACTAAATTATGGTCAATTCTAGTCACATTCAGTCTTTGGTAGATTCAGTTAAGAAGAATAGAAAATAGACAAAAGTAGAAATACAAAGTAAATTACAACATCTTACAAAAATAAAGAAAATAATAAATAAGAGACCACTATGAAAAGTTAAGTGCCAAAAATTGTACTAAATAGAAGTAATGATTAAATTCCTAGAAACATAGCCTACCAAGGCCAAATCGTAGTTAGAAAATCTGATTATAACTGTAATAAGAAAGAATAATGATTCACTAATCAAAACCAATCCAAAAAAGAAAACTGTAGGTAAATAGAAAATTTCTGCAGTGAATTCTACCAAACATTTAAAGAAGAATTGACATCAGTTTTTAAATCTCTTCAAAAATATTGAAAATAAGAGCATACTTGAAAACTCATGTTGTGAAACTAACATTACCCTTAGGGGGGAAAAAAGCCAGACAAAATTCTAGAAGAAAATTATTGAATAAAATTCCTGATGAATTCAAAGACAACTTTCTGTATTTGAACTATTTTTGGTCCAAGCTGGCAGTGTTTCTGCTGATATAACATTCTCAATAACTTTGGATGTTCCCTATCTATGTGATAAGTATGCACACACTTAGACAAGACATACCCATTCACAGATCTTTTTAAAGGAAACTTTCCTGTCTTTTTATTTTTACTGAAATGATGGAGAAAATTCTTAGATTTGATTGAGTCACACTCTAAATAAAATGAGTCATTTTGGGGATATTTTGATTTTCTGAGGTATTGCTAAAAATGTTCAATGGTCACATCTTTGAATTTTTCTCTACAGCTTTTTTTTAGGTAACAAATTCTTAATATTAGTTTCTTTTGGAATTTAGGTAGATTGATAAGTAAACACATCAAGTTTTTTTTTTTTAAAGAATTCTTTAGTCAATTTTTCTCTCTTTTCACATTTTACTCTAAGCATAAAAAATTAGATGTCTCTTGAAATTTTGCTTGGAAATCTCCTCAACTAAGCATGTAGTTTCCTTGCTCATAAATTTTTCTTTTCACTTAATTGCAAGACACAATTTCTCTGTTTTCTCTCATTATATCACAAGTATTTCCTCTCTTCCAGTTTTCAATAGAATGTTTTTAAAATGTTCTTCTGGGGAGTCACTAGCAGCATCTTTAATGTCCATATTTCAACTAACAATAATATAAGTATTGTGTAAAACCAAAACATTTTTCTCTACCATGATTTTTCTTAGAACATTGTGTGTGTGTGTGTGTGTGTGTGTGTGTGTGTGTGTGTGTGTGTGTGCGCGCGCACGCGCGCGTGCGGCACAAATGGAAAATAAAAGAGAGCAGGAGTGGCTATCCTTAGACAAATAGACATTAAACCAACAAATGTTTAAAAGGACGGTTCAGGATACCACATAATAATAAATGACTCAATCCACTAGCAAATAATATCCCTCTTGAATATATGAATGGGACCTTTAAAAAACAAAAATTTATTTATAAAAAACTGTGTATTTATTCTATATGTTCAAATTTAAGTCACCTTCAAAGTACCCTTCATTTGATGCAATATACCTATCGATACACTTCAAAACAGTTTTTGAACTCATCAATCTTGATGCTTTTTGGTGCTTCTGCTGTGTTTTGTTTCACCTGTTCCACATCAGCAGAACATTTCCCTGTGAGGACTTTTTTTCTTCTGGAGAAACAAACAAAAAAATGTCACTCCGGGTGAGATTGGGTAAATGGGGAGGGTGGGGCTGATGGGTCATGCCATTTTTGGTCAAAACTGAACACTCAGTGTGGTGTGGGCAGGCATGTTGTCTTCTGGAAGAACACATTACCTGTTTGCCACAACTCTGGGCATACTCTTCACAAATCGTGCTATCTTCTCAAAACTTCCAAATAAAAACTTTGGTAGGCCATTTTATCTAGAGGAACAAATTCTAAGTGCACAGTCCCTCCCACATCAAAAATCATCATCATCATCATTTTTTTCACATTTGACTTCATTTGTCATTCTTTTTTGGGTCATGGGGATGTGGAAGCTTTCTACTGACTATTTTGCTGTTGCCATTTTGGGATTGTAACTGTAGCACCAAGATTCATCTCTGGTTATGAATTTGAAAAAAACCAGGGCAAGCCTCCAACTGCTCCTTCAAAGCAAAACAGGCAGACAACCGATTGTCTCTTTGCTCTGGTTTGAGCAAGCAAGGCACAAATTTTGCTGAAGCTCTTTTTATGCCCAAATTTTCAGATACAATTTGCTGACAGGAATTCCACCACACCCCAGTCAACTTCACAAGTTCATCAATAGTCCAACGGCAGTCTTCCAAGATGCCTTGAGGAATTCTTACACATTTTCTTCAGTTTGGCTGGTCAAAGGACACCTGCAATGAGTTTAATCGTCAATCAACATTACATCTCATTTAAAATGGAAAATGTTAAAAAATTGTGTATTTATTCTTATATGTTCAAATTTAAGTCACCTTCAAAGTACCCTTCATTTGATGCAATATACCTATCAATACACTTTAGAACAGTTTTTGAACTCATCAATTTTGAAGCCTTGCAGTGCTTCTGCTGTGTTTTGTTTCACCTCTTCCATATCAGCAGAACATTTCCCTGTGAGAACTTTTTTTCTTCTGGAGAAAGAAACAAAAAAATGTCACTCTGGTTGAGATTGGGTAAATGGAAAGGGTGGGGCTGATGGGTTGTGTTTTACTCAGAACAGCATCTTTCTAAGATGTCTATAGAATAACAAACATTTCCACCACATTTTTCCCCAACAGAAAAAATTTCACTGCTGCACTTTTTGTTAGAGTAAATCACCCATCAAAATATGGCAAAACGTTGAGAGGATCTCCAAAAATTTTGTTGACGCTGAATGCAGCCTCTCACAACAATGCTAACTCGTTCACTAATGCCGATGGGTTCCTAGAACACTGACTTAGTGGGGGAAAGCCTGTACTACAAGAGGACTTCCTTCCAAAAGATAATTCCATTTTGGGGGGCCCCCCATATATGCACACAACATAGGAGCATTCAGATTTATAAAACAATTACTATATTAAACTAAATGCAGTCACAGACAGCCAATTATACTCAAAGATGTTACTATCCTGCTAACAGCCTTAGAAAAATCATCAAGGCAAAAAAACTAACAGGGCAATCAGAAACTTTATGCCAACACATGACCAATGGAGGTTTATAGAAACAACAAAACATTTCACCTAACAATTACAGAATACATATTCTGCTCATCAGCACATGGAGCATATTCCAAGATCAACCATGTACTTGGACATAAGTAAAGCATGACCAAATCTCAAAGATTGAAATCATACCAAGAATCTTCTCAGTCCACAGCCGAACAAAAATCAATGTCATCATCCACAGGAAGCCCCCAAACACTGAAATACATGGAAATTGAACAACATGCTTCTGGATGTCTTTTGGGTTAACACAGAAATTAAGACAAAAATTTAAAATTTCTAAAAGCAACAAAAATAAAGTCACAGCCAAAACAAACATATCAGAACCTTTGGAATAACATCAAAGTGATGTTTAGAGTGCATTTTACATTGTACACATATTTCAAAAAAAGAGAGATCTCAAGTAAATAGTGGAATGCTGCATTTAAGGGAACTGGAAAAACAAGAGTAAACCAATCCCAGAATTAGTAGAAAAATAAAAATTATTAAAATAATCTCATAGCTAAATAAAAAGGAGGCCAAAAAAAAAAAAAAAGCCATACAAAGGATCAAGGAGATGAAAGCTGTTTATTTGAAAGAATACAAAAGATCGACAGATTTCTGGATTAAGAGGGAAGGAGGGAAGGAAACAGGGAAACAGAGAAGTAAGGGGGGTGGGTAAGGAGAGTGAGAGAGATCTTGAATAAATGCAATTAGAAACAAAAAAGGTGATATCACAACTCACCCTGAAGAAATACCAAAAAGTATCAGAGATTACGACCAACTAATGAGGTAAACTACTTTAATTTTCCAGATTATATTGTAAGAAGTGGAGTCACAAGAAAAGCCTGAGCATACCACTGAGGGAGGGAAAATAAATTGTGTAAGGATCTGAAGACTGAGCATACCACCGAGAGAGGGAAAATAAATTGTGCAAGGCATCTGAAGTAGGAGTTGCATTTAATTCAAAATGCCCCGCAATATTTTTTATTCTTTTAAAATATTTATTAAGCCACACTTGACAAAACATACATATTCAAGATGTAAAATATGTTGCTTTGACATATGTATATGTTATTAAATAGTTGCTACCATCAGGCTAATTAATATATTCATCACCTCACATTGTTATGATTTATTTTTGCTTCGTGCTGAGAACACTTGAGATTAACCCTCTTAGCAAATTTCAAGTACACAAAATATAGCATTATTAAATATATGGCCACTATGCTGTATATTATTAGATCATCATTCTGCATGACTGAACCATTGAACATTTTGACCAAAAGTTTTCTATTTTCCCACTACCAGCCTCTGGTAACCACCATTCTCCTCTCTGCTTTAATGGCTTTGACTTTTGCAGATGCCACAAGTATGATCACGCAGTATTTGTAAAGCATAGATTTGGTCTCTTTTCAGACCTATCATAAGTTTTGTTTATTCTTTCTAATTGTTTTTTCTTATTTTTTTCAAACTGAATTATTCTAAAAGATTAATCTTCAAGCACTGAGATTCCTCTGCCTGGTTGAGTCTGCTGTTAAGGCTTGCAGAAGTATTTTGAAACTCCTGGAACCAATTCTTTGTTTCCAGGAGTTCAATTTGGTAGATGGTCAAGTCAGTTTTCACTTTGTGGTTTTGTGGCTTTTTTTGATTCGGGTGTCTGCTTCCTTTTGGATCTTGTTGAGTTTCTTTGCCATTCATATTCTGAGCTGTATGTCTGTCATCAGGGATAGAGGACAGACCATTCTGGTTAGAATCCACTGCTAGGGAGCTGGTGGAATCCTTTGTGGGTATTGAATTGTTTTGGCTTTAGGGATGGCCTGTGTTCTTATTCTGACTGATTCCTTCTCATCTGTGGGAGCAGACTCTTCTCTTTTTATTTTATGTATTGATTTATTATTTTTTATTTGTTAAAGTTGCTATTACTGGGGTGAGGGTTTGTATTTATTTTATTTATTTATTTTTTATGAATGTGTTAGTGGTGTGTATTGTTTTTTGGTTTATTGTATTTCCAGACTCCCTGCTCTATCCATGATCCACAGGCTACAGGGGCAACTTTGTTTAAGGCATCCCAATGGTGACTTCTTGATACTGCAGTATCAAGGGTGTAGAAATCCACAATTGTAGTGTTTCAGGCAGGGAAGGGCAGTTGCATAGCAGTCTCAGCTTTTTGAATCCTGAGGTGGAAGGATCTCCTGAGCTCAAGGAATTGAAGCTGTAGTGAGTCGTGATCATGCCACGGCACTCCAGCCTGGGAGTGAGACCCCCAACTCAACAACAACAAAAATGGACTTAGTTTCAAGATCTAGTCAAGTGATTGCTATTTTAGCTTGGCAACTGCCGTCAGTCTTCCGCTGCCTATTCTTGAGCTCTTCTGGTGGTATAGAGCAAGCAATACTGTCTTTGATGTTCTATCAGTTTTGTGCCCAGGGCTGCCTGTTCTACAACTATTCACAGCCTTCCATGAGTTAGGCCTGCCTTATTGTCATTCCGGTCTTACTGCTCATTGTTTTTATTGTGACTACTTGGCATCTGATTATTGAGTGTCATCATGTGGTCTCTATTATTTCAAAATATGATCATAATAAGCATGAGTGAAATCTGTTTTGTAAATCCCAACAGACCCGGCACTCAGAAGACATTGTACATATTTATAACTTCAGTAAACTAACATCTGATAGATTTCCAGCATTACCTAGGGTATTTACCTAAATGTATTCACTGCTATAAGCCTTTTTATTTCTTTTTCTATTCACTGCCAAGGCAATTCCAGCACATCATGACAGTCATAGCTTTTTCCAAGTTTTTATAGGCATTCTTGTACTCTGTTACCATCATCCTGGAGTACAAATTCAGTTAAGTCATATGTCCTAAAAGAGTTATTCAAAATAAAAAAAAGTGGTTTCTTATGTGATTTAATGTTCTATTCTCTTTAATTCAGTCTCTCAACATACATTTCCATATTTAACGTCCTAACTTCTACAGGTAACCTTGGCTAGCTCCTCTAGTTCTTTTGATAATATATTTTGTGTCTTAGTAGCTTCAAATTACTCATGGCTGTAATATAATGTGAATTAATGTTAGTCTTTGGCTTGTGCCTAAGATGAGAACAGATCCTGGGAAGACATATGGTGTTCTGTGGGAAAGAGGATTCTATACTATTTTCAAATAATGGAAAAGGGATATTATTTAACAGAGAGAAGTGGGACACCTCAGACTCAAAGGGTTCAGTGGAATCTAAGAACTCAAGATTTTTAAGCGCAATGAATTATTCTTCAGATGTCTTGGGATTCCACCTTATCTCAGTTAGGTTCCAGACCTCAATAAGAAGTTACTAACCTGAAAACTAGTCTGGAATTGGTTTATTTTAAGAAATTAAGTCTGGGGCTTATAATTGTCATATTTTTTTGAGAGGGAGAAAGGAGGGCCTTCCTTCCAGGAAATGAGAATCTATTTACGTGCTGGCAAAAACACTCTCTGACTTTGACGTTTGACTTTAATTTGATGGTTCTTATCCTCACTCTTCCTTTGTTTTCTTCACAGCAGAAACAATCTTCTGCCTCTAACTTGAAGATTATTTTTCAGGGAAATTATTAAGTTTTCTTGAAAACAACATCTATGAAAGTAAAGAGTAAGACACCATGATTAGGCAGTGGAAGAAATAAGGACATAATACAGTGCTATGGTCTGAATAGCTGTGCTCCCCCCAAATTCATATGTTAAAGTTATAATGTTTAAGGTGCTGATATTAGGAGGCAGAGGCTTTTGGAAGGTGATTAGGTCAAAAAGGTAGGGTACACTTAAAAAGGAAATACAAACAGCTTCTTGGATACTTTTTAAAAAAATCAAAATAGATAATTCTGTTCCTCCTTTGTTGACACAATCCTGCTTTCTTACACTAGACACTTCCTACATATGATGAAATTTTATCTTATTTAGAAGTAGCAATATTTATAGTAACATGGATTCTTTATTCACATATACATGTACAATATCATAACCTTTTCTTTATTCACCAAAACCTCTGTTGTCAATTCTTAAATCATTGAGACTTTGATATGTGTCATGTAAACTTTACTGCTTAACTGGTTATTTTCTGCATACAAATAAAATCCATATAAGAAGTTGAGACAAACTTTTAAAGAAGGGTTTTAGCTTACCAGAATGTTTAAGAAATGGATCCTGTGTTGATACATCTTTTTTTTTAAATGAACCACATCAAATTTTATTCAAAATTTTTCAGCTGTGTTATTATTCCAACTGTTCTTCCTCTGGGAACGTGCTTGTGTAGTCAGTGGAATATAATTATTGTACTAATTTAAAGGTTACACTGGATTAATTGTTCAGAAAGACCATAATATAACCATGCTAGTATCTTCAGCTTCCGTCTTCATGGATTCCAACAAACCATTAACTGTTAACTTTGAAGTTTATCCTATATTTCCTAGAAAAAACTTGTTTTCTTTTTGATGAAATGGGTCTAGATGTGGGCTTGTGGGTTACTAAAAAAGTACATTGTGGGTGTAAATTAAAGATGCAATAACATATTGTGAATATCCTAATAATGGTCAAAAAGCTCTATGAGGATGCAGTATTGAACAAGAAACGGCAAAAATCCAGATTTGATGTTCTTGAAGATTGCATTTTTTTCTTTAAGGAACTGCTGTCTATGCAGGTTTGGTCTATAGTTGCCCATTTACTACTGACAATACATAGAAAAACACTCTGTAGAGAACTTACAAGGGGAACCTCCCCCAAAAAATGAAATTATTTTTTGGAGGGTGGGCCCCTTGTACTACAGGTTTGCCCTACTACATAAATGTTCTAAGAACCCATCAGAATCATCGTACCAGCTAGTGTTGTTGTGAAAGGCTATGCTCTATTTCAGTGAATTTTGGGGGGGTATCTTTCAATGCATTTGTCCATTTCATGATGGGTAATTTACACGAGCAACCTGCCCACACTGTGCTGAGTGTTCAGCAGTTTTAGAACATACCCCCCATACCTCACCTTCCTTATTTATTTGATCTTGCCCAAAGCAACTTTTCTTAGTTTCCCCAAATGAAAAAAAGTCCTCAAAAGGAAATGTTTTGCTGATGTGAAAGATGTGAAACAAAAAGCAGTAGAAGCACTCAAAGGTATCAAAATTGACAAGTTTGAAGCAGTGGAAAAAACTTCTCAATAAGTGTATTGCATCAAACAGGAGTGCTTTGAAGGTAACTGAAGTTTAAACATGTAGGAATAAACACAAATTTTTTATGAATAAATTCCAGATTTGGAAGGTCCCTCTTTGTATATTAGAGACTTTCAACAACAAAAATGAGATCAGTTTTACAGTGAAGTATCAGGTAAGTTGGTGGTTTATTTATTAAATTTTGTCTCCTGTAGGTAGAAAGAATCCTTCCTTTCAGTTAGAAACAGTAATAAAATGGAACTGCAATATTTTCAGTCAAAATTTACCAACTTTGCAGAGAACTTGTAAAGACAAATGAATATTAAATTCTGTGACACTGGAGACCTCCCTCCAGTTTGATGTTGATCTATTATATTGATATCCCTAGGGTTTATTTATGTAGAGAGTTATATAGATATTGTATTTTTATGAGTGTCTCTGTATTTGCTACTGCATAATTAATTGTTTTAAATCTTTGGACCACCATCTTATCATCTCTTGTTTCTTTAGATCAGCAATTTAGGGTGAGCTCAGCCAAATGTGTCACTGGGGCTTTCCTGGGCTCATTCAATTAGAGGTAGTTAGATGTCAACTTGACTGTGTAAGAATGAAGGGTCCATGAAAAATCCATACACATGGCATTGGATTTGGCAGATTAGCAAGGCACTTTGATTCCTCCATGTGGCCTTTCCACTGCCTCCAGTGGGCTTCACCACTGCCACCATCTATTGGTAAAAAAAGTTATGAAGCAAGCCTAAATTCAAGGGATGAATTAATAACCTCCATCTTCTTATGGGAGGATTTGTAAATAACATGTAGCCATTTTTAATATACTACAATAAGAAATGTTATTAAATATCTTAATATCAAGTAAAGGCCAATTATGAGAAAATATATCTATGTATGATAAAGTATGGCTACTTTATATCAACATGGCGGTTACTTGCTTTTAAAAATTAAACATTTCTATCATCATATTACAAAGTCAAATCAAAATGGATAAAAGACCTAAATGTAAAACTTCAAACTATAAGAATCTTAGAAGAAAATTTAGGAAACAGCCTTATGCACTTGAAGTAGACAGCTAATTCTTGATGAAGTCCCCAAGAGTGAATGTAATAAAAGATAGACAAAAGATAGAACTCATCAAACTGAAAAGCTTTTGCACAAAAAGAGAAATGATCAAGACAGTAAAATGTCAACCCACAAATGAAAAATATTTGCAAATCATGTTTCTGACAAAGGCCTAACATCTAGGATCTACAAGGAACTCAAACAAAATGAGAGAAAAAAAACCATTTAAAGGTGGGCAAAGGACATGAACAGACACTTCTCAAAAGTTGACATACAAGCAGCCAACAGACACATAAAAAAATGCTCAGCCTCACTAATCAGCAGGGAAATGCAAATCAAAACTACGAGATACCATCTAACTCCAGTGAGGATCACTATCACTAATAAGTCAAAAAACAGATGCTGGTATGGGTGCGGAGAAAAGGGAATTCTTTAACACTGTTAATGAGAGTGCAAACTAGTTCAACCTCTATGGAAAGCCATGTGATGATTCCTACGATAACTACAAATTGACGTTCCATAAGATTCAGCAATCCTTCTCCTGGAAATACTTCTTGGAAGAACATAAATCATTTACAAAAAAAAGACACCTGCATACACATGTTTATTACCTCACTGTTCACAATAGCAAAAACATGGAACCAACCCTACTGTCCATCAAAGGTGGACTGGATAAAGAAAATGTGGTACATATACATGATGGAGTATTACACATCTATGAAGAAGAACAAAATCATAGGTTTCTCAGCAAATAGGATGGAGTTGGAGACCATCATACTTAGTGATCTATCACAGAAACAGGGAACTGAATATTGCATGTTCTCACTCATAATTGTGCCCTGAACATTAATCATATTAACACAAGGAAGCGTTCGGCAGTTGCTGGGAACTACTAAAAGAGGGAGACACATGACAAAACAAAGGTACCTGGTCCACTGCCAGGAGGAATGAGGGTCAGTTGGAAGCCCAAACTTCACCTGCATGCAGTCTACTTATGTAGCTAATCCTCACTTTTACCCCACATCTCTATAATTAAATAAAATTTTAAAATACCAAAAAACATTAAATTAAACATTTTTAGGAGCTCCTAGATAAGATTCCTTTTAGCTGTCAAAATCAGTCTCTGATAACTCTCTATTTTTCTATTACTTTATCTGTAATATTTCATTAATCAAAGATCTAATATTTCTTTGATCAAATATGAAATATTTTCCATCCAATATATATTTTAAGAAGGAAAATAGTTCTAGATGGCTTGTTTCTGGGTATTTTCTAGTGTTTACTCTTTTGTTCACTGTGAATGAAAAAAATCATGCTCTAAGTAATCTAATAACTCTGAGAATTAACATTAGAATGATCAGTCTCTATTCTCTGATTCTACATCATTTTCCTCTTTGTTTCAAAAATGAAGAGAATGTGAGGGTCTAGGACTCTCACATAACCTTAAAAAATAGCCTTTTTAAACAAGTTCTAATCAAGACTTTTAGAGTACATTCAAAATAGAAAATATTTATCAAGTTCTTCTATGTTTCCTATTTTTCAGGGAGCACAAAAATTAGTAAACTTTTATTTAGAATGATTTATCTTCTATGTAATCTTCAAGCATTTTATATTTTTGACCTCAGAGAAGACTCAGATAAATCCTTCTTATATGTTGTATTATTCTCACTTTACAGATATAAAACTGAAGTACAGAAAATTTAGGTAACTTATCCAGGTTCTTATGAGAGGAAGTGGTGAAGAAAGACTGAAACATAGTAGTCTGGCCCCGAACAGAACCACTTTTCATATTGCATCCATTAAAAGAGAGGAGAGACATCTTGACTTCAAAACAAGATATACTATTTGGAAATTCATTGTGCGAAGCATTGCATTTACTAAAATGAGGAAGACTATGAAGTTTAGTATTTTTTTATTTGTATAATCTTTTTAGCAGACTCATCCCTTTACTAGCATATGTCAAAAAACATAAATTTACCTTTTCCAATAGAGATTTCTCCTCATCATCATTTATAATATATGTAAATTACACTTTTGGATGGGCATTATGGTAAAAAATTTGGAAAAAGAATTACCTTCAGATGGAACTTACCCATCTGCAGCATGAATGTATTAATAACAATTACTCCAAAGAACTAAAAAATATGTAAGGGTATTTTGAGAATACTAAAGAAATAAAGACCTTCATTGTTAACCATTGATATAGTAAGAGAGAATGAGTGAGAATGAGAGAAATACACACACACACACACACACACACACACACACACACACACACACACACTGAGAGAATGGGTAGCAGTGATTTGGAGCACAAAACCAAGATCAAAGTCTCTGAGATAAATCTATTAAAAATTAGTCAAATTAGTCAAGAATCATAGATCATAGAAAAATAACACTTAATGAGCTCTCATGACAAGGGCATACAAGACAATAAAACAAGACAAAACAAAAAAAAACTAGAACATAACATGATGAACAAGCTGGATGATGGTGATTGGGTCTGTGGAATCAAAAGATTAAATGAACAAATCAAAGATCAAAATCTTTAGGATATTTCTGTTAAAGATTAGCCAGAAATCAGAGGCTATCAAACAGAAACTGTAAGATAGCATGTGAAGGACAAGGCATGCACAGCCATGTGAAGGAAAGGGCATCAAATGGCAAACAATCAAAGTAGAAAGCTGGATGATGAGTGGGGGGGTGTTTGAGGGGCTGTGAGAAATAAAAGACTAAGCAAATAATACAAAACTGTGAAGAACCTTAAAATACATGTTAGATGAATAAGATGACAAGGTGCAAGAGACAGATGGCAATAAAATTTTACAACCAAGTCAGCTTCCCAGCCTGAACCAAATATTTTGTGTCATTGTTTGAACGGGCACCCACCACGACATTGCTGGTTTCAACCTACAGATGTATACATCAAGGGAGATCCTTTGGCCAAATTATAGATATGTAACAGAAAAAATGCATATTTTTGCAGATTGGCCTTCTTTCCCACTCATTTCCACATGTTTAGTAATATTAATCTTCAGATTCTTTTCAGTATTTATAGTTTTTCTGGAGCTCCAACCAAAGGATGAACATGTGATGAATTGAATCACAATTGTCTCTCAGGCTTCTTTTCTCTATAGACAGTCATCAATCAGCTTTCCATTTCTATTACATTTCAATAATAAATATGCATCAGAAACTTTCTTAAATTTTCTAGGAGGAAAAAAATACATGGAGAAGGATGTGAAGAGCATTATTTTCATTTAGGGTTTAATATTCGTCATTCATTTTAATGATCACAGATGACCCAGGAATTTGGTCTTGCAAGCTTTCTTCTGTGAAATATATGAGGGAAGGCTAGTTTTTAAGCTATGTAGGGGAAGGTTGCTGATTCCTGGCGAGATCTGCAACACTAGGCAGGACTTTTGATCCACTGATTTGTCTCTGCCTGACTTTTCCTATATCCATAAGGAAATCCAGCTTCCAATGGGTGATCTGTTTTTTCTCTATAGCCTGGCTGAGAACACTTGTTGACCCTACTGAGACAAGTGTGAAAATTATTCACACTGAAGATCCATATTTAACATAGAATATTACTATTATCTTTAGAAAATAATTTCATATTTATCCACTTATATTGACCTTGGAACATTTCTTCAGTTTCAATGGAGTGCACCCTAAGTTAGTCCCCTGTCCCATGTCAAACCCTGTCACATGAATCCTTCCTCAAGGATAAGGAACTTCATATAGTAAATAAGACATGTTTAAAATGCTATGACAGTAAGTAAAAATATCATAAATATCATATAAGAGTTACAAAGTAATCCTGTGGAAATGAAAAGAAATGGTAATTTAGACTGTAATATTCACTGTATACATATATACATAAGCACTTATATAAAAATATTGACCTATAATTAGTTTATCAACTAACTTGACTTCAACATACTAGAAAAGAACAATAAATCTTTAATGAACTCGCAATGTCTGCAGCTGTGAGAATATCATATTAAATATATTAAATACATAAGCCTGTTATTTGCATGGATATATTTTGTTTTTTGTTTATATGTTTCTTTAAATTTGTAAACAAATATTTGAATATTTTGACTTATAGAGACATGAAACTTTATGCTATATCTTATAAAAAAGGAAAAGTAATGTTAATATATTTATGAACTTTCCCTTCCTTGTTTTCTTTTTAAAGAGCCATTACTTTGTGTGACTTGATAGTAAGAGCTGATATGTAGCAGAAATAAACATTCTGGGATATTGGATTTCCTTGCCTACTCTTATCTAATTTTGAATTTGTTAGAGGACTCCACTGCAAACTTTTCCCTGAGGTAAACTTTGGTCTCTTGAAAAAAGTTTTCTGTTCCCAATCCAGTCCTTATCATATGAGAAAGATGTAGGACGATGTATAAGACTTCTTCACATCATTCCCTCATATATTATGTGTTTTATTATTCATTTTTAGTGAAAGCTTCTGGATTTTATTACAGTAGCAAGAAGGATGGGATAAATGCAAGAAAATGTGGATGTCATCATTTAAAAATAGTCTTTAACATTTCAGCAAGGATAATGTTTTGACCAAATGTATATTCTTTGTCTAAAAGATACGAGATTCTCCACTTTGTACTGAAGAGGGCGAGGTGAACAAGACAGACACAGCGGCAGCCGCTGGGGATCTAATAGACTAGCTGACTAGAAAAATCATAAATATTAAACACATTCATAAGTTATTTAAAACAAAGTGCATTAGAGGGGCATGGTAGCACGTGCCTGTAGTTCCTGCTACTTGGAAGGCTGAGGCAGAAGGATCGCCAGAGTGCAGCAAGTCAACGCTGGAGTGGTCGTGAGCTATCACTGCATTTCAGCGTGGTTGATAGAGTGAGATGCCAACTCAAAAATAAAAATAAAAATAGAATAAAACAAATTGCAAATAATGTTATGGTAGGCTAATTTGAAATGGTAAGGGAGTCCTTTTCTTGTATTTTATTAAAGTAAGTTGCTATCAGGTTTTATATAAGAAACAAATTTATATAATGTTGCATTAAAAGTGAATATATGTGATTGCATTCAAAGACTTTGCTACAGGTAATATAGAATTCAGTGTTTTAAAACATATAGTAGTCAGCAAATACACAAATAATCTCAATCTTTCCTGTAATATATTTTTTATAAAAATAGAAATGTGCAGGGAAAAAGGAACAAAATGGAAAAATGAAAAAGGACTTCATTTTATTCTATCTAATTTGTGCTTGTAGTTGAAAATGTATAGCTTTTTACTACAATGTGCTGAGGTATGTCTCTTTGGACCAG
This sequence comes from Cephalopachus bancanus, assembly GCA_027257055.1. NCBI lineage: Eukaryota > Metazoa > Chordata > Mammalia > Primates > Tarsiidae > Cephalopachus > Cephalopachus bancanus. Next base: position 221,662 of record JAPVLO010000030.1, on the reverse strand, counting down.
ACATATGGCAGCTACCATTTCTCTAAATGTGAACTTCATAAGAGTTTTCCATCAGAAATTTGGGTTATGAGAAAAATATATGTGTGTAAAGAGGAGAGTAAAGTGGCTGGCTTAAACACTTGGCACCACAGAAGTACAAGGTAGGGGAAAGAATAAGAAACTTGTGGATGATATTTCCAGGTTTATTTTATTTTAGAGTCTGAGTCTCACTTTGTTACCCAGGCTGGAGTGCAGTGACACACTCATGGCTACCGCAGCCTCGACCTGCTGGGCTCAGGTGATCCTTCCACCTCAATCTTTCAAGTAGCTGGAAATATAGGTATATGCCACCATTCCTTGCTTATTTTTGATTTATTGTAGAAATGAGGTTTCACCAAGTTTCCCAGGCTGTTCTCAAACTCCTGAACTTAGGCAATCCTCTTGCCTCGGCCTCCGAAAAGGGCTGGGATTACAGGTTTGAGCCACCACATCCAGTCTCAGGTTTACTTCTAATGAGAAAGAAAGTGTATAAATATGGAAGAAAGATGAGTGACAATATCTTTTCATATATGCTGTCATTGAGAATGTAATTTTCAATGTGAATGCGAATGTATATTTTCAAATTTCATTTACTAACAAAATCTTCTTTTAAAAAGATAGACAGCTAAAAAAAAAGTGGTCTAAGTAGCCCTGCTAACTGAAATCAAATAATAATTTCTGATTGCTATTTACCTGTTGTGCAAACTTAGACAAATTTTTTAACTTCTCTGTGTCTCTGTGTTGTTATCTGTAAATAAAACAAGAGACATTCGTATCTCTTTAGATTGGTATGAACATAAAATGGTCTAATACAGTGGATCTTTATTAATCACTAATTCTGTATTTGCAAATATGCCTGGTCACTAAAATTTATTTATAACCCCAAAATTAATATTCATAATTCTTTCATAGTCATTTATGGATTTGCCTGGAATAGTGAAAAATGTGTCATATGACATGAATGCTCACACCTAAGGTTGAACGAGGTACTCGGCCTTCGTATCAGTACTTACTACCACATTTTTTCCATTCAGCATCTTTGCTTCATGATATTAACTGCTTAATGTAGCCACTGGAATTGAGCATAAGGGCTGTCCAGTGTTCCTAAGAAGAAAGCCAAAGGCCGTGGTTTTCCTAAGAAAAAAATTGTGTTTGTTGGATAAATTTCATTTAGTTGCAGGAGTTATAGTGCTATTGACTATGAGTTCAGTGTTAGTGAATGAGAAATATGTATGAAATAAGGTGTCTTTCGACACAAAACACACATAAAACAAGGTTATGTGTTGGTCAATTGACAAAAATTTTGTGATGAGAAGTTTGAGGAACCCTTACCCTATATTTCTTCTAGGAATAAGGATTCATTATTAGTTCATTATGGAATATATCTACTATGGATAAAAAGACTCAACTGTGATATAAAGCCCTTATACAGTGCCAAGAACATAAGCTTCATTTGTTGGGGCAGAGCTGACTCCCATAGTGGAGAGACAAGCGGCACTCCTGGATGTGAGGAGAACACAAGTTTATTTACATTGGCGGGCCCAGGGGGCTCGTGCCTAAGTCCTGAGGGCCCGTCTACTTGTGAGTTTTGCCTTATAGCAGGTTTTACATTTCTGCGTACATGAAGTTTGTATAGCTCGAGTGGTAGCGGGGGCTTAAGTAAGCTATCTACAGAAGCAGATATTGTGAGGATAAAAAATAGTTAGGCAGGGATTCCCTTCCTCCTGACGGTTGTTATGGCCCTTTTGACTTCTTCCAGATGACTTGCCAGTTCATTCCCTCCTCTTCTAGTGCCTGGGAAAATCTTTTCCTAGGGTTGGTCAGGCTGGTTGCCTTTTTTTAAGGGTACATATTGAGTTGCCAAAAGTTGTAGCTTGACAGCTTCTAAATGGGAACTTATGAACTGGGTCCTGAGGTTTAAGATACAGGGGCCAAATATGAGTGCTAAAATAAATATGAAGAGGAGGTCTGCTAGTGGAAGGAGTCCCAATTCTAAATGTTGTTCCACTGGCTCCAAGAATTTGCTAACTCCTGTCTTCTGCGCATTACCCGTTGTTGTAATTGTTGGGCCATGTCTCTGACTATGCCTGACTGGTTTACATAGAAACAACATTCTTCGTTTAGGAAAAGGCAGAGTCCCCCTTTCTTGGCAGTTAGTAGGTCTAGTGCCCTTAGATTTTGTAGGACTACTGCTGCCAAGGAATCTAGTTGGTCCTGCATGGCCACTATGAATTTTGCTTCTTGTTCTATGTCATCTGTGAAATCTGCAGTCAGTTCGGTTTGATAATAGGCTGATGAGGCAATTCTCCTGTCAGTGCTTATTCCTGCAGCAATTCCCAGTCCTATTAGTAGGGGTATGAGTGTGCCATGAACAGAGGTGGCTTATTAACTGGTTTCCCTTGTATTTGTTTTAATAAATTTGATGCAGTAAGGGCTTGTGGCTTAAGGCATTGATTCCATGGTTCTGCCAGGACCTTGGGAAAGAAATGGACAACAAGGGTCATCAAACCTATAATAATAGGCTGAGTAACCGTTATTGCAGGAGTTTCAGGTGCTGGGTAATCATAGGAGACACATGATGAGAGTCAGATTTCCAATTGTGTTGAGGTAGGTGACAGCTAATAGGATTTTATGACCTAGATGCTAGTCTTGGGGTATAGTTGAAGCAAGCCCTATGGCAAAAAGCATAGTAAGAATGCAAAGCAGGGAGAGGGGCCAAGGGTGACAGGGGTTCAAATATGGCAATTCGGTAGCCTTTGTTCATATATAGCAACTCGCCAGTTCTCAGGCTTCCGCCGTGTATGGAGCCACCAGCCTCTTGTTATACGGTGGCAGTAGGACTGAAGAACTGCTGGTTTTTCACTTTCAGCTGGAACCAGAGAGGGTCGTCGGATCGATATGACTAGTCCACCCTCGGTTGGGAAGCTGGTTTTGCTCTGGAGTGGATCCATGGCTTCTGACCTACAACTTTGAGGGCTGTAGGGGTGGCTAATATAATTTGATAGGGGCCTTCCCACATGGCTTATAAAGGCTCGTGTTTCCAGGTTTGATCCAAACCTATTGTCTGGGTGAAAAGGCATGAACATGAGTACTAATGGAGACAGGGATTCTTTCTAATATTGTCGAGCTCAAGTCCTGGAGGATCTTCCCTAGTTGAACAATCATTTCTCAAGCATGGTTGTGTGCATGCAGTATAACTCAGATGTCTCTGATGAGGGGAGGTGGCCTGCTACATGATTTCAAAAGGGAACGGGCCATAGCTGCCTGGGGTGCATTTTATTCTATGAAGAATGAGGGGTAAAAGTTGAGCCCAAGACAGTCCTGTCTCCTGACACATTTTCCCTAGGGTGGTTTTGAGGGTTCTGTTCTTTCTTTCTACTCTTCTAGAGATTTGAGGATGATATGCTGCATGCAAGTTCCATTTTGCTCCCAGTTGTATAGATAAGTTTTGTGTGATCTCCACCATTAATGCTGGCCCATTGTCAGAACCTATGGAGAGAGGGAGGTTAAATCAGGGAACAATATCTCTGAGCATCACTTTGGTCACTTCATGGGCCTTCTCTGTCCCTGTTGGATATGCCTCTGTGGACTTGTGTAGCTCCTCTCTGATGAGCCTGGCAGTGTATAACAGCTACATTTTCAGGATCCCATATAGCTTCTAACAGTTTAAGGACTTCTTTGTTTTTAATTTCTTTTCCTCCCACAATAAATAGTCCCCTTTCCTTATAAATGACTCTGCATACATGGACAGTGGCAAAAGCATATTTAGAGTATGTATATATATTGACTCTCTTTCCTTTGCTTAGTTGAAGAGCTCTAATAAGGGCCCTGAATTCTGCCTTTTAAGCAACCAGTGCCCGGGGAGGGGTCCTGATTACAAAATTTCGTTCACTGTTGTAACTGCATACCCTGTCACCGGTCTCCAACTGATCAAGGGCTCTGTCACCTCAGTTGCCCTTTGCAGGTCTGCACGGTAGCAATGTCCATCAGTGTATAGTTCTAAGTCAACCTGCTGTAGTAGGGTGTCTTCCAAGTCTGGTTGAGAAGAATACACCTCATCTAGGATTTCTTCACAATCATGGGTCAGGGGACTCTCTTCTTCTGGTAAATAGGTTACTGAGTTTAAGGACCAGATGGTTTCTACCATTATTCTTGGGTTTTGGCATAGGAGGGCTTGATACTGAGTGATCCATTCATTGGAGAGACATTGGCTGGCCGGTCCACGTAGGAAAGTTATAACTTGGTGAGGACCTTTCACATGTAGGGTTTGTCCCAGAGTCAGCTTCTTGGCCTCTTTGACAAGGAAGACTGTGGCTGCTAAAGCTCGGGGGCAGAGTGACCAGCTGGATGAAACAGCATCCAAGCTTTTAGATAGGTAGATGAATGACCTATGCCAGGGGCCCAATGCTTGAATTAGTATCTCCAGTGCTACCTGGTCCTTTCCACAAATAATTGGAAAGGCTTCTCCACATCAGGCAGATTGAGGACAGGAGCTGTAACTAGAGACCCTTTGATTTCTTGAAATGCTTGCTTTTCTTTATCTCCCCATTTAATTGGCCCTGTCCTGAGACCTGCTGTGCCTTGGTAGAGGCTTGGCTAGTTTGGAGAGGCCTGGGATCCAAAGATGGCAATACCCAGCTACCGAAGAAACTCTTGTATTTGTTTCTTAGTCTTGGGACTGGGCATGTTTCAGATGAGGGCTTTCCTTTCTTTCCCTAAATACCTTTCTGAGACACATTATATCCTCATTCCTGAAGGAATGAAAGGAGTTCCTTCTTCCCTTCTATGCAAGTCTTCTGACTGAAGGTCATTAATAAGAGGTCATTGACATATTGAAGAATAACACAATTAGGTGGCTTGAAATTTGTGAGGTCACGAGCCAGTTCCTCCCTGAATATGGTGGGGGAATTTTTGAACTGTTGTAGTAGACGAGTCCAAGTTAATTGACTCTTTTTCCTCATGGCGGGGTCTTCCCATTCAAAGGCAAATGGCTCTTGGATGCAGCAGGCTAGTAGGAGGGAGAAGAAGGCATCCTTCAGGTCCAGGCAGGTAAAGCGACAGGCTTGAGGTGGGATGAGGTTGAGGAGGGTGTACGGATTTGGAACCACCAGATGAAGGGTGACTGTAGTTTCGTTAATTGTTCTCAGATCCTGAACAGGTGGATAATCTTTCGAATTCGACTTCCACACAGGTAGGAGGGGAATGTTCCAAGGCGACTGTATTTCTATTAATATCCCCACCTTTTGTAACTTCCAGATGTGATGAGCTATTCTCTCAAGGGCCTTCCTGAGAATTGGATATTGTTTGATGTGTTTTGGCAGAGCCCTCGGCTTCCATTCCATCACTATTTGTGGGTGATGTTTGGCTAGGTCTATCTGTACTGGTTGGGCCCAGACTTCTGGATAGTCATCCAGAAATCCAGATCCTGATTTTGGCTCAGGAAGGCTGGTGATGCAATCACCATTCTTCTTGTGGGTCTACTGTCAGGGTCAAAGCTTTCGATGTCTCAGTGTTATCTGAGGGGGGTCAAACCCCACTCAAGTACCCAATTTTGTCAGGAAGTTATGTCCTAGAAGTAGAGTTGGGCAATCAGGCAAATATAGAAACTGCTGCCTGATTTTGTGGCCCCCATAATGCATTCTGGGGGTTTACAGAGTTTATAGTCTCTTGGGACTCCTGTAGCTCCAACGATGGTCAGAGTTTCTCTTGTGAGTGGTGCCACAATGGTATTGACTGCTGAATGGCTTTTCTGGTGTCCAGAATGAAGTCCAAAGCCTGGGCCCCAAATTGTACTGAGGCCAATGGCTCCTGGGGGTCTATGGGAATGGAACCCAGTCTAGCCTAATCCAAGTTCTCATCTCTTGGGTATAAGACAAGGGTGTCTTCTTGTTTCCTTTCTTTCCTCCTGTCTTGAGGAATGAACTTTCTAGGACCTGGCTGGTACCTTGGGCATTCATTTTTTCAATGACCAAATTCTTTGCAGTATGTACATTGGTCCTTCTTCAGGGGGTGTCTCTGACTTTTGGAGTTGGGCTTGGCCCCCCTAGCATGTCCCTGGGCTGTGACCATTGCTGAGGCCATTACAGCAGCTTTGGTGCACATTCTTTTGTCAGTCTCCTTTTTATTGACTTCTCTGTTAGCCATAACTTTTGCTGCTATGTCTAATAATTGTGTAGCATTCATACCAACAAAACTGTCCCGTTTTTATAGTTTCTTCTCAATGTCTGGGTAGGACTGCATGACAAAAGCTGAATTGACCATAGAGCAGTGTTCATGGGCTGCCAGGTCAAAAGGTGTATAGACCCAATAAGCCTTGCATAAACGTTCATAGAAGTCCCCAGGGTTTTCGTCAGTCCTCTGGAGAACTCCGGTCACTTTGCAAAGGTTGGTAGCCTGATGGGTCCCAGCACATGTCCCTTGGAAGATAGCTTCTCTGTACTACTCTAAAGATGGGTGACTCAGTTCAGTGATTGGGTCCAAGCTGGGCATTCTGTTGGTACCATCTGATTGGCCCATGTGGTTGGGTCCAAGGTCCCTATTAGGGTTTGACTTTGAGCCCATTTGCAGGACCCCTGCTCATCACTGTTGAAGATGGTGGCCAAGAGCTGTTGACAGTCATCCCAGGTGGGTTGATGGATTTGAACGAATGACCCTAAAAGGTCAATTGTAGCTTGGTGCTTTTCACGGTATAGTGGCATGTGATGTTTCCAGTTGAGTAGGTCCGTGGTGCTGAAAGGTTGATAGTAAAAGGTCCATGGGCCTTGGATGTAGGACCCATCAGGTTGTGGCAGAATGGGTATGGCCTGGATTTGCAGGGGGAGCATGGCAGGGGCAGGCAGAGTAGATGGTGGAACAGTGATGATCGTGTCAGACTCTGTGAGGTGGCAGATATGCCCTGTTTGCTTGAGGAGAGGAGTAGGTTGAAGGCTAGAGGAGATGGGTGGCAGAGAAAAAATGGGTGGCAGTGAAGAGGTTGGACTTGGGAGGGCTAGGCTGGTTATTGGGGAAAGACTGGCAGACAGAGTAGGTGACTCTGCTGGAGGCAATGTTGAAAGTGGTGGTGTGATGGTTGGTGATGGGGCAGAGGCCAGGAGTGGACAATATGGCAGTGGTGGTGGTGGGTGGAACTTGGAGGCATCATCATGGGAGGCAGGGAGATTGGTTGTCTAGGAGTTTTTGCAACCAGGAGGACAGGGCTGGCCTTCAGGGAGAATTTTGGAAGGCAGAACTTCAATAAGCCAGGTGGCTCTTGAATAAGGGTCAGCCAAATGTCAATATAGAGAAATTGGCTGGGGTGTCCTGGATCACTGATGACAATATTACAGACTAAGGTGTCTGTCTGAATGTCCAGGGTGCCTTCAGGTGGCCAGCCCCCTTCCATCCAGGGCCAATCAACTTCACAAAGGTTTCGGAGTTTTTGAGACTTCTTCTTTAATACATAATCTCTGGAGAAGACTGCAGGAAAACTGCACAGTATACAGGAAAGGGCAGTAGGTCAGACTTTAGACTGGTATGTCACCATTTTTTATGTGCCTAAACCATGAATGGAGATGCAATAGGAGGTGTCTGAGTAAAATTGGACCTCACTCAGGTGCCCGCCTGGCCGGATTTCTTGTGGAATCTTAAGGACCTCTTGGCATAGGAGTACTGAATAAACCCCGCGCCTGGTCAAAGTCCATGATGACAATGAATCTCCACTAAGCTGTTGCAACAGTCCATTGTACTGCAGGTTGGGGCCCACTCAGACTCCATAGCCTAAAGGCCATGAAGCCATAAATGCATTCACAGCACTTTCTCACAGTACCCGCCTGGCCACTTGGCTACCTCCTGAAGGGAATTTAGGATGCCTCTTAGCAATTGGCAAGTTGGTACAAACCCTCAACCCAGATCAGCCCTATCATAGGCTGGGACCATCTTCAGCTGTATGAGATCTTCGTGGTAATGCAGGTTAGGGCCCAATCAGTTGTTGCAATGGACCTCTTGGGTCCATCATTCACTCACTCATTCATACACTTTCAGCTCAAGGTTAATACATTCCCATTTAAAATACTGTCTGTATTTAAACCCTAACAGAGGGCCAAAGTGCCCAAGTGTGATCAATCCCTCCTTGTCTACCAGTTTTTGGTCTCCTGAACTGACTACCGCAGGGTTTTTTACCTAAGATGTCTTCCAGAAGTGTTAGTCCTCACCTTCCTTGGGGACAGCATGGCCTCACCAGAGCTGAAGGGACCTCTGACCCATGAGGGGCAAAGGACCCGGAATACTGTTGGATGTGTGTTGGGAGCCGGCCACGGAGGCCCACTGAGCATTAGGGATCACGAAGGGCCATTGACCGCGAGACCACTAGGATGCGTTCGGGAGCTATTGACCCCATTTCCTCTCCCTTTCTACTCAGCACTAACCAGATTAAGCTCCTGTGAGCTCAAAACATAAAAACTCTGAGATCAGAATGAACACAAGCTAACTTCAGAAGCTCATTGCTCCCATTCTTCCACAAATTGCCGTTTTGGCTTTCACACAACTTATAATTCGAACTTGTGTCACATCTAAGAGACTTAGTATTGGTCACAGGCTTCTGGGTCATGATCTTAGGATTTATTGAAGGTATAAATTGTAGAATATAGTTTTAAAAGACAGTCATTTTGTCGAAAGAATGCTGTGTTACTTGCAGGTAGCCTACTGTGAACTTTGGACTGGACCACATTCCAAACATTCTGGGATGGGCCACTTTCGTTTGTAAAGTAAATACTTGAGCTTCTATAGAATTGTTTAACTTGGCATAAATCAATCAGCTTAGGATGAAAAAGGTTTATAGAATATGTCAGTCACAGATTAGGGTATCCTTTGTTATGGTATTTTAAGATTATCATATGAAAAGGGTTTAAAGGCAATCATTGATAAAGTTTTCATGGATTAAGGTTTCTGGTGGGTGGGGAATGCCCCTCCCATATCTGACTTTGTGTATAAAAGACCCGTTGTAATTCCCAATAACACACATCGCTTCTGCACTAGACTGGAGTCCAGTCTCTTTCTTTCTCTCTCTTCTTCCCCCCAATTGCCGACACCATCTCCACCTTTGGGGTACCCTGAACCTGGCTGGAGCTGGACTCTGGCAAGTGGTGCCTGAACGTGGGACCTCAAGGTAAGCTTTCTCTTTCTTTTTCAGGACCCCTCTGGAAAGACAGGCAGAGCAAGGAAGGGTGAGCAGTTTAAGAGCCATGGCAGAATCATGGGCCAGAGTGAGTTCGTTCATAAGTATTCTGATGTCTATTAGTATTTTGCACATATTGTCCTATACAGGAACCGACTGGCTTGCCTCTTACATTTTGGACACCTTAGCTTTATGGAATATTATCCAGAATGTTTTAAATCCACAGTAAAATTTCTCCAAAATTCCGGCCAAAAATAAAGACACTCCCGTGCTGGCCATAGCCTCAGCGCCTCCTTTAGATGATGAATTTTTCCCCGAGGAGGAGATGAAGTTGGAGGAGGATATTGGGTATCATAAGTGAAAAAATCCTGGTAATGTTGCCAAGGTACCTCCTGGCAACCTTAGTGGAGATTCATTGTCATCATGGGACTTTGACCCTTTACTAGAAATAAGGTGAAAACACCAAAATTCACACCTGGGTATGTGTCTCTGGCTAATGTAGATATGCAGGGAGCCAGAAAAAAGGCAGAAGAAGAGGGAGATTTTACTTTGTCTTCTTGATTTCCAGTAATTTATATGGAAGAAGGCACAGTAAACGAGGCACCTCATTGGGAGCCACTACCATATAAATTAATTAAGGAACTTAAAGAGGCTTATACTCGGTATGGTCCTACAGCTCCTTATACTATTACTATTATGGAACAATTTGCCACTCGGTGGATGATACCACAAGATTGGCGACAACTTGCTAAAAGCTGTTTGTCAGGAGGAGCCTATTTACTATGGGAAACTGAATTTGAAGATCAGGTAAGGATCCAGAGGGCTGTTAACCAACAGAGGGATCCAAATCAGTTTCATATTTCTAGCAATATGTTGTTAGGAAAAGGAATATATGAGTCAGTTGACAGCCAACTAATCTTACCCAAGGAAATTACTAACTCCAGATCTCTAAAAGATTTATATATTCAGGGAGTTAAAGGTCTCTTTCTTTCTCTCTCTTCTTCCCCCCAATCACCAACACCGTCTCCACCTTTGGGGTACCCTGAACCCGGCTGGAGCTGGACTCCGGCAGAGGTGCACTTCCCTGTTCGTCCCTTGGCATGCCCACCAGACCTTAATGGGCCTTGGTGGTCATCCTCATTGAGGCCTCCAAAATGTTGCAACAGAGCTGATTCTCACAGTTGAGAGATGAGCAGCACTCCTGGAATGTGAGGAGAACACACGTTTATTTAAGCCAGCAGGCCCAGGGGGCTTACACCTACCTAAGTCCTGGGGCCAGTCTGCTTGTGTGCTTTGCCTTATATCACATTTACATTTCCATGTACATGCAATTTACATTTTTGTGTGCATTTAGTATAGGGTTCTGGTGGTAGTAGGTACTTAAGCAAACTATTTACAGAACAGATATTGTGAGGAGAAAAAATAGTTAGGCAGGGACTTCCCTTCTCCCGACCACTGTTATGACCCTTTTGGCTTCCTCCAGATGGCTTACCAATTCAAATTCAGGAGGGCAGGCCCCTTGTAGTATTGTCTTCCCCTGCTAGGTAAGTGTTCAAGGAACCCATTGGTATCAGTGTACCAGCCAGTATTGTTGTGAGAGACTGTGTTCGGATTCAGTGAATTTTTTTTTATGGAAATTCTTTCAACATGTTTGTCTATTTCATAATGGGTAACTCACCTGCTCACAGCGTGCTGAGTATTCAGCAATTGTTGACCAAAAATGGCATGACTCCCATGCTTCACCCTCCTTATTCACCTAATCTCACCCAAGCAACTTGCTTTGTTTTCCTGGATGAAAAGTGCTCAAAGGAAACATTTTGAAAAGATGCAAAACACTTTCTGATCAACACATTAACAATTTTTTTCTCTATTTTCAAGCACCCCGAGATACTCCATATTTTATCAGTTAATACTCTATACTCTTAATAGATGATATTTCTTCATGCCTCCATGATTTTGAACCTAGTGTTCAGTAAATTTACTCCCACATTTCTTTACTTAAAAAAATAAATAGCTACCAGAATTTAACATATGCCTGGTCATAAACCAAGACTAAGCAAATATTAAAAGATTCAAGTCACACAGAGCATGCTGTGTGGCCACACTGGAATTAAATTAGAAATCATGAGAAAGGATGTTGGAAAAGAGAAGAGTAAAAATAAGGAGAAGAGGAAAACACAGGAGAGGGGGAAGAAGAAGAAGGAAAAAAAAGAGGCAGAAGAGTAAAAGGAGGAGGCTAAAAGGAGATAAAGAAAGAAGAAGGGTTATTTTTAAACTTTCAAATTTTAAATATAAAGAAGTGCATTTCTAAGTAATTGAGATTCAGAAAAATATCATAATAGATATTTAAAAATATCTCTAACTGAATAATAATGAAAATGAAACACAGCTAAAATTGTGATTAAAAAGGAAGGTAGAGCATAAAATATACATGTATCTAAAAAGGAAAATGTCTAATAAACAATAATTTATTCATGATAGTATCCACTCATGATATTAAATAATATTCATTAGTATTCATCCATGATATTAAAAAACATAGAATGTTTGCAAACTAGAACTAAAAAAGAACTTAGCTAATCTGATGGTGATTATCTTTAAAAAAATCTATAAAGGATATTACACTTAATGACAAAATATATAAAGGTTTGACATCTTAGGTAGTCTTCTTTCACCTTAAGATATTAAAAGAGAATAATAAATTAAGGTAGACAGAAGTAAAAATGACTATAAGAATAAATTGTTTAATACAATGCAAACATAAAAATGAGGATGATAAAATAAAACTGATTATTTAAAAAGTCCAACAAAATTTATAAACCTTGGCAAGATGGATCAAGAAAAATAGGACAACCCCCTTGGGTCCGCTTTCACTGGGGGAGCTTTTCTGCCCTCTTAATAAATACTGCTTTCTAAAAAAAAAAAGAAAGAAATCAGAAATAAAAAAGGACATTGCTAAAGAGTTTTCAGACATTAAACAATTTTATAACATTATAGTATTTGCAAATATATAAATACAGTTTTATATAATGTAAAAATTAACCTAAAACATATAAGTACACAAGGACACAGAAGTAATTGAAACCTGAATTTCTTAATTTTCATTAAAAAGGAATCATGATTGAAACTGTTAAAACTTGTAATTGAGATTTTGATAAAAATGTTAAAACTTTCCACAAAAAAAGCTCTCAGTCCAGAAGCCTTCATGAATGAATAATTTTAAATACTTAGGAAAGTAATAATATCAACATTTCAAAAATTATTCTAGATAATATTAGACAATTGAGGCTTTCAAAATAATTTAGAATGCCAGAGTATCCTAACTATCAAAATCAGACAAGGACATAACAAAAAATAAAGATCTAAAAATGCTTTAAAATAAAATTTAGCAAATGTATAGTGCATATCATGAAAAGAATAAAACACGACCAAATAGAGTTATCCCAGAATTAAAAGTTTGTTTAAACATTTGAAAATCCATCATTGCAATTCGATACATTTTTTTATCACAAAAGAAATACATATTATGACTTTTCAAGTAGTGTTAAATTGATAATAGTATTCATGCTTTTCTTTAAAAATCAAAATTTTTGCAATAGAAATAAAAAGGAACTTTCTGTCATCTGATATTGATTATCTAAAAAAATTGGAGAGACTATTACACTTAATGGCAAACTATATACAGACTTGATATCAGTAGTCCTCAGAAGTATGTAAATTAAAACCTCATTACAGGAGGCGCTGAGACGAGACATGGAGGAGGAGGAGGGACCACCTCTGCTGCTGGGCTGTAGCAAGCCATACCTGAAGAGGCTGACCCTGGGCAACACCCATATCCTGGAATCTTCCCCAGGTGTGACAGAGGTGACCATCGTAGAAAAGGCATCTGCTGAATGTCAGATGATTTCTGAATGGGAACAAGATAACTGTGTGATGCCTGAGGATGTGAAGAACTTCTATCTGATGACCAGTGGCTTCCACATGACATGGAGTGTGAAACTGGATGAGCACATCATTCCACTGGGCAGCATGGCAATTAATAGCATCTCAAAACTGACTCAGCTCAACCAGTCTTCCACGAATACTCTTCCTAATACATAGGCTCTGGGAGACCTGGAGGATGATACACAGGAAGCCAGTGAGGATCAACCAGAGAAGTTTCACTTTTGACTCTTGCAATGTGATATTTGAGCTGGATTCATGCAATGGGAACGGAAAAGTTTGCCTTGTCTACAAAAAGTGAAAAATCAGCATTAGCTCAAGACACTGAAATCTGGTTCCTGGACCGTGCCTTATACTGGCATTTTCTCACAGATACCTTTACCGCCTATTATCACCTGCTCATCACCACCTGGGCCTGCCCCAGTGGCAGTATGCCTTCACCAGCTATGGTATTAGCCCACAGGTCAAGCAATGGGTCAACATGTATAAACCCATCACCTACAACACAGACTTGCTCACTGAAGAAAGTGACTCCTTTGTGAATAAACTGAATCCTGGCAAAGTGTTTACAAGCAAGAACAAGTTCTTAATCACAAAAAAGAAAGGGCCCGTGCAGCCTGCAGGTAGCCAGAAAGGGCCCTCAGGTTCAAGCACTTCTAAGTCCTCTTCTGACTTGGAAACCCCATCTGGAAATGAGCATCCCACCTCCATCTCCACAGTGGTGATGTCCATTCCCAGATGGCCCAAAGAAGCCCCAAACCTCAGATTCTGTGAAACTGTAGACCTTTTCCTCTCACTGACATTAGTCAGAGTTGGAAGAACATACTGAGACCTCCCCCAGAATCGGTCCCTCCTACACCTCACAACAACGGGTCATGCTGTCCGCAGCCTCCAGAAGCACTGAAGAATTACAGATTTTGTTTAAGTGATCAAACCTGTTTAGAACTTTCTCCTTTCCACACTAATTCTGAATCCTTTAGCAATGATTAGAGAAGTAACAGAAAGAAACCACTGGCTTTGACCCATGAGGCATTAGAACTGCACTGTTCAATCAGGAGCCACGAGTCAAGTGTGACTATTTATGTATTTATTTATGTATTTATGTATTTATTTATTTATTTTTGATTCAGAGTCTCACTCTGCTGCCCAGGCTGGAGTGCAGTGGCCCCTTCAAGCCACCACAGCCTCGACCTGCTGGGCTCAGATGATCCTTCTGCCGTAGCCTTCCAACTAGCTGAAACTACGGGCATGCACTACCACACTTGGCTAATTTTTTGATTTATTGTGGAGATGAGGTCTCACCAAGTTGCCCAGGCTGGTCTCGAACCTATGGGCTCTGGCAATCCTCTCACCTAGGCCCCCCAAAGTGCTGGAATTATAGGTAGGAGCCACCACGCCCGGCCACACATAGCTATTTAAATTTAAATTATATTAAAAATGTATTTCCCACATTGCATTAGCCACATTTTGAATATTTGTGTGTCTGATAGAGTCCGTATTAGCACAAACATACAGAACATTTCCATAAAGTTCTGCTGGACAGCAATGGAATGTTTTCATACTTCTCTTCCCCAAGTGAGTTCATTTTTGTTGTTAGATATTGCTTTGATTTGATAGGTCATAATGTCCATGAGAATTCTTTAAGATACATTGTGTGTTCTTTATGTCCTTTACCACAAATATACCTCACTCTGCTCATTTGTTTTTCAGTTTCTTATAAATTTTGTTTTCCTCAAAAAAAACCTCATGATAGAAACATAAAAGTTTTAAAAGCCTGTATCTATCAATATTGGAAAAAATGTGAAGAAATGGGAATTCTTACACATAGCTAATAAGACAACAAATTAATGAACTACTTTATGAAATATTTTTGTGATAAGTATAATAGCTAACCACAAGTGCCTTTGTCTCAGCAATTCCTCTCCTAATTGTAAGCCAACAGATGTATAAATATGTGAACCATATGCTGTATGGTATATTTCTTATATGTAAAAGACATATAAATGAATTATAATAACTGCATTGTTAGTAATAGCTAAAAAGTTAATAATCCAAATGTACACTAATTATAAAATAAAGAGATAGTCTGTGGTATTGTTAGACAATGCATAACTATACAGCAGTGGAATTATCCAACAACTACACACACACAAAAAGCCACAAATAAGTTCTTACTATATGATTCCAATATATAAACAAGCAAAACAAATCTATGGTGTTAAAAGTCAAGATAGTACTTAATTTGGTGAAAAGAGTAATAACTGGAAGTGTCTACAAGAAAGGGTTGTTTGTGGGGAGCTGCTGGCCCCCATCACGATCTGATAGTAAGTACCTTGATGAGATCATTTTGCAATAATTTTGGAGCTACTTTTAGAATACTATGTTATTAACTTAGACTATGAGTTTCTCTTACATAGTATATCTAAAAGATTTATTTATTTATTTTAATTTTTATTTTGAGGTGGAGTCTCATTCTGTTACCCAGGCTGGCGTGCAGTGGTATTCACATGGCCCCCACAACCTCAACCTGCTGGATTCAGGTGATCCTTCCACCTCAGCCTTCCAAGTAGCTGGAACCACAGGCATGTGGCACCTCACCCGTCTAATTTCTATTTATTGTAGAGACAAGGTCTCGCCAAATTGCCCAGGCTGATCTTGAACCCCTGGACTCAGGCAATCTTCTCACTTTGGCCTCCCCAAATGCTAGGATTGTATGTGTGAGCCACAACGCCTGGCTTAAAAGTTTATTTTGGGAAACATAACGTGTTTAAAAATTCTGAGAATCAAATAGCAAAATAATCACACACATACAAAAAATAGATAGAATGTCAGCATGCCATCACAGCTTGACCAGAAAGTAGTCCCAAAAGCAGAATTGGATTTTATTCTTAATATGATGAGAAGCTAGATGGAAATTTTTAGTAGGATGATGTCATAATCTGACCTGGGTATAAAAAGAGAATCACTTCACCCTGCTGTGTAGGAAACAGTAGGGTGGGGGCAGACAGAAGAGTGGAAACAGATAAACTAGTTAGAAGTCTTTTCACTACCATGACAAAATTTCTGTTTGAAAACATCAAAATGATCAATCTCACATTATATTTCTATCATCCCATTTCCATCACTTAAAAAAATTGATTACTATTTCCTGGATTCATTTTCATGTATGAAAAAATATTTGCCAATCAGAAAATTCCAATGAGGAAGCTAAAATTTCTATAATGACCCAAATAAAAATATATGACTATTAAGGCAATTCTATGACATTTATCTTGAGCCCTTTGTTTTGGCATTCATTTTGAATTTAAAACATTTCATAAACTTGATATGCTTAAGCAAATTAATTTTCTTTAAATATTTGTATCTTATGTTTCTTTTTGAGAAACAAAGACAGTGCTGTGAAATCATAAAGAATTCAGCACAATCCAATGAAGCCCTTGAATTGAGCAGTCTTCTGGAATAAGTTAGCTATGTGCCACAACAGAGTCAACCATCTTTGAGTTCCATTCCAGGACCTCACCTGGCTCCAGTACCATGCTATTGATGTGATTGAGTTCCTGCTGGCCTGTGTAGCAATTGTGACATCTGTCATCACAAAGTGTTGTCTGTTGTGTTTCTGGAAGTTTGCATAAACAAAAAAGAAGAAAAAGAGGAAATAGTTTTATCTGAGACTTAATACTGAGATATCTGAGAGAACAGATCTAGTTTATTACAGCAAGAAGTGAATAATGATTATATAAATGTAAAAACATCAAAATGATATCACTCATCTCCTTGGACCACAGTGGAATAAAATTAGAAGTTAACACTTAAAAGGAGTTTCCAAAACTACACCACTATGTGGAAACTAAGCAACTAATTCTTAATAACCTGTCCTTGGGTAAACAATGAAATCAGTATAGAAATTTTTAAAATTATGTTGAAACAAAGGAAAATAGTGACACAATATACCAAAACTTCTGGGATTCAGGCAACAGAAGCAGTTCTGAAAGGGAATCTTAAAGCATTAAATGTGTACATTAAAAGATAGAAAGGTTGGAAATCAACAGCTTAACCTTGCATGTCAATGAACTAGAAAAATAAGATGTATATAAACCTAAAGTCAGCTGAAGAAAAGAAATAGAAGAGATCAGAGCAGAACTAAATGAGATTGAGACCAAAAGCAGTGATACTAAGAATCAATGAATCAAATAAACTGGATCTTTGAAAAAGTAAAAAAAAAAAAAAAAAAAATTGACAGACCATTAGGTAGACTAACCCAAGAAAAAAAGAGAGAAGATTTATTTATTTATTTTCTCTCTCTTTTTTTTCTACAAATGTTCTGATGCTATGTAAAGTGGAGTTGTTCTTTTTTTTTTTTTTTTTTGAGTTGGAGTCTCACTCTGTCGCCCAGACTGGAGTGCAGTAGATGCTCCCGGCCACAGCAGCCTCAACCTGCTGGGCTCAGCCTTCCAAGTAGCCGGAATTAAAGTCATGCGCTACCACACCTGGCTGATTTTTTGATTTTATTGTAGAGATGAGGTCTCGCTGCCCAGGTGGGTCTCGAACCCGCAGGCTCAGGCAATCCACTCACCTCAGCCTCCCAAAGGCACGGGATTATAGGCTGAACCATGAGCCCGGCAAGAGAGAAGATTTAAATAAATTCAATCAGAAATGCCATAACAACTAATACCACAGAAATTAAAAAAAAAATCATCAAAGACTACAATAAACTGTCAACAAACTGGAAAATTTAGAGAGAATGAATAAATACCTGGAAACATACAACCTTGCAAGACTAAACCAGAAAGAAATAGATACCCTGAATAGACCAATAAGAAGCAACAAAATTGAATCAGTAATGTGGTAGGGCTTTTGAAAATGTTTCAAAATATATATCACAGTTAAAAATCTTCCAATTTGTTAATGCAAAATGCCATGCTCAGTACCTAGAGCTAAAACTGCAAGCCCCTTCCTGTGTGACTGCCCCTGGTATAACATACCACACCTTGCTCAGCACCTGCAGTTGAAACCCCAAGCTTTTGCTATTATTACAAAAGGTACAAAACTATCCATCATGGAAAACCCCTTCCTTCAAAGCCAATGTAAAACACATAAAAGCTGAAGCCTGAACTATGACTGGGGCCCAGCCTTTGCAACTGGAGTCCGCTGGGCCAAACACTGGCATTCCAGAAATAAACAGCTTCCTGCTTACTAGCCTCAGTGTCACAGTCTCTCAGATTAGTTTTCCCACAACATTTCTTGGTGCATTGACTAGGAAAGTGGAGAGTTAGGAGATGGTGTCTTCCATCTCCCTTGTTACCAGGGTATGACCCCTGGGGCAATGGGAGAGGCAAACTCACCTGGTGCCAATGGACCAATTAAACCATAGGGGAGAAGCCCTCTCAGCATGCTGGGGCAAGGCATTCCAAAAGGACAACAAACCCAGTGAGACACAGGAACCAGCACCTGATGGAAAGGGTAGGAACTGGGGTTACATGGAATAGGCCTGTCCTTAAGAGACAGAAGGGGAGCCTGATCAACTCCTGGATTCCGCTAATAGTCTCAAATCTGAAGGAAAGTTTTAGAGGCAGTGGAAGAAACCCTGTCCTGTGACGAAACCATAGACTCCAAGGTATTGGGTAGAGAGTTGGAGTTGTTGTGTGATGGTGTATGAATGAGACAGACAGTGGAAGGGTTTTGACCCAAACAAAGGGCCAAAGTGAGTGTTGAGTCCTAATCTGAGCTGGTGGCAACCTCATACAGCTGAAGATGACCCCAGCCCCATAATAGGGCTGGTCTGGGTTGGGGTTTATACCAACTCACCAATTGCTAAGAGGTATCTGAAATATCTCTGTGAGGAGTACGGCTAGAGACAGACAGAGTGACTGCCTATTTCATCCCCTTTTCCTTGTTCTGTGAGTGACTGGTGCCTTCTAAGGGGAGGAAGATGGGTGGAACACAAAGTAAGAACACCCTCCTTGAATATATGTTGAAAATTTTCACCAAGGTTACTCAGGATACTATGGTGTGAAACTGACTCAGAGAGAGCTCCAAACATTCTGTGAAATAGATTGCCCTTCTTTTGGGGTGGGATGGCCTACAGAAGAGTCATTAGATAAAAGAAGAGTTTCTAAGCTATTTAGAATTGTCATAGGAAACCCAGACCCCAGCCACCCCGATCAGTTCCTATACACTGACTGTTGGCAAGATGCAGTCTTTGCTCGTCCATCTTCACTAAGAGCTTGCTGGGAAGAAAATTGCAAAATTATGATGGCACTTAAGTCGGCTCCTTCCAAGTGCCTGCCCAAACCAAACAAGCTTGTTCTGGCTGACGAAACAGAAGAGACTCCCTTATGCCCCGCATTGCTGCCTGCGCCCCCAGCTCTGGCCACCACCACAGCCCCACTGCAGACAATGTGTGTGCTAAAATTCAATCTTTCTGCACGACCACCTGATAAATCCCTGACTATGGCTACCCCAGAGCCTCCAACCTTAATCCTGCACACTGCCCAGAAAATTGCAACAGGAGCCAATGAATGGTTTTTCCTTCAGCAGATGTCCAGGTGCCCTTTAGATGCCACTGAGAGAGACCTGGGGACTCCTCTATTACCACCCAAATGGACAAATCCAAGGAAGACAACGCATGCTCATCTATAAGCCATTTACCATCACTGATCTCTTGAACTGGAAAAATCACACACCACCATTTACTGAGAGGCCCCAGGCTATAATTGACCTGATGCAATCCATCATCCAGACCCAGAAACCAACTTGGGCTGATTGCCACCAGTTCCTCCTAATGTTATTCAATACTGAGACACATTGGAGAATTATTCATGGAGTCTTGAAATGGTTAGAAGAACATGCCCCGGTGGGAGTGCTCAATGCACAGGCATATGCACAAAATCACTTCCCCAAAGAAGACCCCAACAGTAACCAGGGGTTACAGATGCTCAAATGGTACCACAAAGCCCTCTTAGGAGGCATAAAGGAAGGAGGGGAAAAGGCCATGAGCATGAGAAAAATCTTAGAAGTGCTCCAAGGATCCGATGAGAGCCCAAGCCATTTCTAAGAAAGACTCTATGAGGCCGTCAGACAGTACACTCCCTTTGACACAGAGACAGCTGAAAATCAATGAATGGTGAATTAACTCTTTGTCAGAAAAGCTTAAGGAGACATCTGACACAAACTAAAAACGTTAGAGGGCTTCGCTGGAATGAACACCAGTCAGTTGCTGGAAATTGCGGCAAAGGTGTTCATCAACTGAGACCAGGAAGTCCAACAAGAAGCTGACTGGAGACTGAAGAAAAAGGCTGCTTTACTCGCTGCAGCCTTGTCAGGATGCCAGGTACCTGTCCAATACAGATGAGGCCAAGGTTGAGGCTAGGGTTGGGGAAGAGCACAGCCCAACGGCCAGCCAGAGATAATGCCAGGACCATACCAAAATGTTAATGGGTCAGAAACTGGGAAGAAATCAATGTGCCTACTGCTACCAAGAGGACCACTGGAAAGGTGACTATACCCAGCACATAGCAGATGAAAACTTCTGGAAGAATAAACTCCTCAGTCGGTTGGACCACCACCAGGAGGAAGAAGCCAGAAGATCCGGGGATGACACCAAACACCTGCAGACAACTTTATGGGTTGGGCCACCATGGGAACATATGAGGAAGACTAGGACAGACTGGGCTCCATTCTACGGAGCCCCCAGGAGCTTATGATCCAGATAACTGTAGTGGGCCAACTCATTGACTTTATGGTAAACACAGGAGCTGAACACTCTGTGGTAACCTAGTCCATGGGCCCCTTCTCCCAAAGGCAAGCTACCATTGTAGGGGCCACGGGTAGTCGAGCTCATTGTCCCTTTATGTTACCACAGCACTGCATGATAGGTGGCCATGAAGTTATTCATGAGCTCCTGTGTCTCCCTGAGTGCCCAACAGCTCTGATGGGATGAGATTTGTTAGGAAAGCTGCAAACCCAAATCACTTTTGACTCTCCAAGCCATGTGACTCTGAAATTAAGAAATTCAAAAACCAAAATAATGACTCTTACCATTCCCCAGGAAGAAGAATGGCTTCTCTGTAGTCTAATAGGAGAATCACAACACGGACCAGAGCCACACTTCCAAATACCCAGAGTTTGGGTCAAATACAATCCACCCAGGCAAACCCACAACATAGCCTCACTACTCATAGAATTGAAACCAGAGGTTGAGCTAGTACATCAAAACCAATACTTCATCCCATGCAAAGTGGCACAGATTGGGGTCCAAAAGCACGTGGAAAAACTTCTGCAGCACGGAATCCTTTGACGCTGCCAGTCGTCTTAGAACGCACCTCTCCTGCCAGTCCAGAAACTGGATATAGATGATTACCGGCCAGTTCAGGACCAGCGAGCAGTAAATCAAAACACAGTCACACTGCATCCAGTTGTCCCGAGTCCCCATACCTTGTTAAGCCTGGTCCCCGCAGTGGCTGTCTTCTTCACTTGTCTGGACCTCAAAGATGCCTTTGTATTCACCAGGCCCCCCAAAGACAATCAATCTTCATCTTCCAATGGGAAAATCCTGAAAACAGTGACAAAGGACAATTAAACTGGACCAGATTGCCTCAAGGATTCAAAATTCTCCAATCATCTTTGGCACCACCTTGGCATCGGATTTAAAAGCCTTCCCAGCAAACCAATATGACTATACCCTGCTCCAATATGTGGACAATTTGTTGTTGGCGGGATGAACACAGGAGGACTGCATGAAGGGGACGCATCAGCTCCTCACCCTGGAAGGCTGGATACAAAGTCTCAAAGAAAAAGGCCCAAATCTGCCAAGAGATGGTTAGGTATCTTGGCTTCCATCTATCTCAAGGGCAACACCAGCTTGGTCCAGAAAGAAAACAAACCATCTGCTCAATCCCAGTCCCATGCTCCCAACATCAAGTCTGGGAATTTCTCAGAGTTGTAGGATTCTGTAGAATCTGGATACCTAACGTTTCTACTTTAGCAAAACCCTTTTATGAAGCCACAAAGGGGGGAGGATGGGAGCCCCTCCTTTGGGAAAAAGCCAAACAAAGGGCCTTTGAAGAAATTAAGCACTTGGCTTAGGGTTCCTAGATGTAACCGAAGAGATCTAGAAGGACCTATATAAAAAGGGCCCTTCTTTTTATATGTGCATGAGCTCACCAGCATAGCAGCGAGAGTCCTAACTCCGATGTCAGGGTCATGGCACAGACACATAACATACTTGTCAAAGCAACTGGTCTCAGTCACTCAACATTGGCTGCTTGTTTGCTAGCACTCGCAGCTACAGCCCTTCTGGTGACAGAAACCGACAAGCTAACTGTGGGACAAGACCCGGCAGTCTGAGTGCCACACATTGTGTTAACCTTAGTGGTACACAAAGGTCAGTACTGGCTAACAAATGCCAGAATGGTCAAATATCAAGGAATGCTATGTGGAAACCCACACATTTGTCTGGAAATATTCAAAACTTTAAATCCTGGCCAGGCTCAGTGGCTCAGCCTGTAATCCCAGCACTTTGGGAAGCCAAGGACAGTGGATTGCCTGAGCCCGTGGATTTGAGACCAGATTGGGCAACTTGGTGAGACCTCGTCTCTACAATAAATAAAAAATTAGCCAGGTGTAGTAGTGAGGGCCTATAGTTCCAGCTACTGGGAAGGCTGAGGAGGAAGGATTGCCAGAGCCTAGCAAGTCAATGCTGGAGTGGTTGTGGGTGTGCCACTGCACTCCAGCCTGGGTGGCAGAATGAGACTCCAACTCAAAAAAAAAAAAAACAAAAAAAACCAGAAAAAACGTTAAATCCTTCAACTCTATTGCCGGTTGAACACAGCCAGACCATGATTGTACTGAAGTTATGGATCAAGTATTTTCCAGTCATCTGGACCTGACAGACCAGCCCCTCAAAGATCCTGATGTTGAATACTTCACTGATGGCGGTAGTTTCATAAAAAAGGGGAATGGTCTGCCGGTTACTCAGTAGTAATCCTGGACTCCACCATTGAAGCTAAACCTCTACCAAAAGCGTCTTCAGTCAAAAGACAGAGCTTATTGCCTTAACCTGAGCCCTTTAGCTGGCAACGGGGTACATGTCAACATCTACACAGACTCCAAATATGCTTTCATCACTCTCCATGTGCACGAGCCTTATATAAGGAAAAGGGACTAATAAACTCAGGAGAAAAGGACATAAACTATGGCAAAGAAATTCCTGAGCTCCTAGAGACTGTATGGGCCCCTAAAAGGGTAGCGGTCATGCATTGTTGGGGACATCAAAAGGGAAATTCAATAATTACCCAAGAAAATTGCAAAGCAGACCAAGAAGCAAAGTTCATGGCATCCAAAGAAATCAGTGAACCAACTGCCCTGGCTGCTGCACTTCTCCCTAGACCACTGAAATATTGGAGCCCTAGTTATTCACAACATGAGAAAGCTTGGTTTGAAACCAAAAGTCGAAGCTATCTTCAAAACTGATGGTGGAAGTTTCAGGACGGTCAAATGGCAATTCCTGAGTCACTAGCTCCAGTTTTTGTCAAGAAATTCCTCCAAGGAACCACAGTGAACAGACATCCCTTGAAACCACTCTAAACCAATACTTTTATGTCCCCCAACTCTCCAGTGAAAGAAATCATCCCCCGATTTGGAATCCCGATCACCATAGGATCAGACAATGGGCCCGTGTTTGTGGCAGAAAGAATAGTTATTGGCCAAATGGCTAAAAATTACCTGGAAGTTGCCCACAGACTATCAGCCCCAGAGTTCAGGAAAAGTAGAACAAATGAGTCAGACATTGAAACTGCAACTAAGTAAGCTATGCCAAGTAACTCACTTAAACTGGGACCAGCTCTTGCCAATAGTCCTGTTAAGAATTAGATCTAGCCCTACCAAGCAGACAGTCTTCTCTCCTTTTGAGATTCTCTATGGAAGGTCACCCCCTCTTGTCAGAAATATATGATAGATCTTAAAGGAGTTAGGAAATATCACCCTAAGGCAGCAACTGCAGGCTCTAGGTATAACCTTAAGCATCTTACATCACCAAGTTAGAGAAAGGTTGCCGATAAGTTCAACCAGAGATGCACACCCCTTTAACCCAGAAAACAAGGTATAGATAAAGGAATGGAAGTTTCAGCCCCTAAAATCCCTCTGGAGAGACCCATTTACTGTCCTTTTGTTTATACCAACTGCAGTAAAGGTTGCTGAAGTGATCCCCTGTATCCACTACAGCAGAGTCAAACCAGCCACTCAAGACTGGAAGTGTGTGACTAACCCGTCAGTCCCACACAAACTAACCATTCAGAAAATGGAAAACTGCACACCCCGAAGTTTGGAAAAGATCTACAGCCCCGCTCTAATCACTCTAAAAGCTGACTAGTCAATGCATGGCCAAAGCTTGAGAAATCTGTGACTCTGCTTCAGCCATTCTGAATGCTGGCAGATCAACACATGGCAGAAGCTTGAGGAGATTGGAACTGGAATACAGATAAACTGTTTTTGCTCTCTAAAACTAGCTTTTAATGTACTACCACTCCTTTTCTCTATCTATTACTATAGCCTTCACCTTAGTCTTTGCTATAGGACTAGCAGAAGCCACACCAGCAGACTGGACACGTGGTGAAAGGTTTTTACTAGTACTTTTCTTCCTCCTATGGATAGGACGCTTCATTGTTGTTGGTTGTTTTTAATTTCGGCCTCCTCTGTAAACCCAACCCATACTCACCCTATGACAGTTGCCAAACCCCCACGTTACGATAAGGGATGCTGGCAACCAACCTTACTTCCTATTCGCACCAGCCTGTAGACTGCTATACTAGTTGCTTTCCATGTTCACACAATGATAAACTATATTGGACTGGATGAATAAAAGCTAAGTACATGAGAGGATATATCTGCCACAAACCCAAATTTACACCAATTTGGGCCTGCTGGGATTACTATGGGCCAGGAGGCAGGTCCGATGGGAAAGGTACCAAAACCATGCCCAAACCCACCTAGTCAAGAAAACTATACAAAAAATAGCACAGCTGAAACCAAGATCATCCCCACCCTCCATGTACAATCAATTCCAAAGGACAAAAGTTTAACCTAGGGTTTCCTACCACAGGACAAAACCTCTTCATAGACGTAGCCAAACGGATCATCCAACATTTAATGTCACTAAGTGCTGGATATGTGGTGGAGCCCTTATGACTGGGCAATGGTGTTGGACAGAAACCAGTTTAAATGCCTACCAACTCCTCCAATGGAATCATTCTATAATTGCCAGGGAAAATGATGGACCCCAAAGTCGGGTCCTTACCTCAGAAGTTATTAGAGAAGAATATATCAGTACAACTGGGCAAGCCTTTACCCAGTGGGTGGGAAACTCCCCTTGCAGAAGAATGCTATCCTGGAACTCTGCAAACCTAGTTTGGCAGCCAAATATACCTTCTTGGTATTGGGCCCCCACCTCTGCAATAAAATCTCTCAATGTTTTAAACTTGCCCCTGACCAAACCATAGTTGACTGCACTGTGTCATCCCCTGAAGAGGCCAGTCCATTTTATGGTGTGCCTATCATAGGTCACAGCTGGACCAACCTCACTTCTAGCAACCCAGACATATGGAAAGCTCCAGATGGACCACTCTGGATATGTGGCAAAAGAGCTTATACCCAGCTCCTGGAAAATGGAAAGGGCACTTGTACCACATGAATAATCCAACCCAGGTTCTTCCTCCTGCCCAACCATGAGGGAGCTGAATTAGGAATTCCCCTCTACCAAAGCCTAAAAATCCAGGTCATGAGCTCTCTCAACATAGGAGGCAAGCAAAATTGGGAAGGCAATAAATGGTCACCCCAAAGAATCCCTGAAACCTAAGGTTCTGCCACTTGGACACATGATGGAAGTTGGGGATACTGAACTTGATTTAACATCATTATATGAGCTGCTGTTTTCCATTCAACCACGGTTTCAATGAATTTAAAGACAGACCTTATGAGTAGTGGAGCTATGCAGGGGAGAATTAAGCAAATTCCCAGGAAGAGAATTATAGCTCCTGTGATTGCCTTAAGTCCTCCCCCTAAGTTTGGAAACCAACTTTAGATTACAGGTGGTCTGGGAAATTATTACTAGCCAGATGGTCACAGCCTTGCCACTCATCACTACCTAACACACCCAAATGCGTTTCACAGTTCATCAAAATTGCTTAGATCTAGGCTATTTGTTAGCAGAAAAAGAGGAAGTTTGAGTAACATTTAATAGTTCTGACTGTTGCCTCCAAATAGATGATAATGGAAAGGTCATAACTGATATAGCCACAAATAGCAGTAAGTTTGCTCATGTCCCAGTTCAAGCCTGGAAAGACTGGAAAATAAATAACTGGTTTAAAAGCTGGTTTCTGAACCTAGGGGAAGGACTTAAGGCAATCATAGGAGCTATGATCCTCTTCCTGGGAACTCGCTTAATTTTCCCTTGCATAGCTCCACTGCACATAAGTTCTGTCTCTAACTTCATTGAAACTGTGGTCGAATGGAAAATGGCAGCTCATATAATGATGTTAAATCAAAATGATGCTCTTTAAACCTAATAGAGCTGAGCATCAAAGGGGAGAATGTAGTAGGGGGATTTTAGAAAATGCTTCAAAACATATATCACTGTTAAAATGTTCTAGTTTGTTAATGCAAAATGCTGTGTTCGGTTCCTGCAGCTAAAAACGCAAACCCCTTCCTATGTGACTGCCTCTGGTGTAACACACCGTGCCATGTTCAGTACCTGAAGCTGAAACTGCAAGCTTTTGCTATTATTACAAAAGGTGCAAAACTGTCCACCATGGAAAGCCCTTTCCCCAAAAGCCAATGTAAATCATATAAAAGCTGAGGCCCAACTGGGATCAGGGCCCAGCCTTTGCAATGGGAGTCTGCTGGGCTGAATGCTGGCATTCCAGAAATAAATGCAGCTTCCTGCTTACCAGCCTTGGCGTCATAGTCTCTCTGATTTGTTTACCCCAATAGTAACACAAAAATTTCCAATAAAAAGCAATCCAGAGCCAGATAGAGTCATAGCTGAGTTTTCTTAGACAAAGAAAAGCTGTACTAATCTTATGGAAACTATTCAAAAAAAAAAAAAAATCAAGGAGGAGAAACTCCTCCCTAACTTTTTCTGTGAAATCAATATCACACTGATACCCAAATCAGGCTTGGACACAACAGAGAAAGAAAACTGCAGGCTTATTTCTTTGGTAAATGAAAAAAAAATCCTTAACAAAATATTTGCAAACTGAATTCAACATATAAAAAAAATATTCATCATGACTAAGTGGATTTTATTGCAAGGATGCAGAATGGTTCAATATCCTCAAGTCAATAAACATGATCCACCACATGAACAAAGCAAAAGTAAAACTCATATGATAATAGATATTAAAAAGGCATTCAATAAAATCCAACATCCCTTCATGATAAAAACCTTCAACAAACTGGTCATTAAAGGAATATATCTCAAAATAATAGGAACCATATATGACAAACCCCCAGCCAACGTCATGCTTAACTGGGAAAAGCTGAAAACTTTCCCTCTTGGATAGGGACAAGATAGGAATGTCCACTCAATACTCTTATTTAGTATTGTACTGGAAATTCTAGCAAGAGCAGTTCATCAAGAGAAAGAAATAAAAGGCATCCAAATCAGTAAAGAAGAAATCAAACTATCCTTGTTTGCTGATGACATGATTGTATACCTAGAAAACCCCAAACACTCCTCTATAAGCTTCTAGACTTGATAAATGAAACCAGTAATGTTTCAGAATACAAAATTCATGGACAAAAATGTATAGCATTCCTATCATCAAGAACACTCAAGCCAAGAACCAAATCAAGAGCTCAATCTCGTTCACACTGTCCACAAAAAATTAAAATATCTAGGAATATACCTATTAAGGAAGTATAAGACCTCTACAAGGAGAACTACAAAACATTGGTGAAAGAAATTGTAGACAACACAAATAGAAAAAACATTCTACGTTCATGGATTAAAAAATCAATATTGTTAAAATGACCATACTGCTCAAAGCAATCTACAGATTCAAAGCAATCCTGATAGAGATAACAACTTTGTTCTTCACAGAACTAGAATAACAATCTTAAAATTAATATGGAGCCAGAAAAGAACCTTATAGCCATAGCAATTCTAAACAAAAAGAACAATTTCAGAGACTTTGGAGTGTCTGACTTCAAATTTCATGCTATGAGGATAAAGTAACTAAAAAAGCATGGTACTGTATAAGAATAGACACTTATATTAATGGAACAGAGTATAGAATCCAGAAATAAAACCACCTACCTACAACTAATTGATTTTTGACAAAGCTGACAAAAATAAACAATTAAGAAATGATACTCTGTTCAATAAATGGTGCTGGGAAAATTGGCTAGCCATTTGCAGAAGAATAAAACTAGATCCTAACTCTCACCATAAACAAAAATTAACTCTAGATTTATTAAAGACTTAATTATAAGGCCTAAAATTATAAATATCCTAGAAGAAAACCTGGGAAACACTCTTCCTGACATTGGCATAGGCAGATAATTTATAATCAAGATCTCAAAAGCTATTGAAAAAAAATAGACAATGATACTTCATTAAATCAAAAGCTTCTGATAATCAAAAGAGTGAACAAAAAACCTACTAAATGGGAGAAAATGTTTGCAAATTACACCTCAGTCAAAGTTCCCAAATCCAGAACAAGGAACTCAAACAACTTAACATGACAAAAACAAAACAAAACAAAACAAATAACCCAATCCTAAAATGGGCAAAAGAGGTGGAACAGACACTTCTCAAAAGAAGACACACTTAAAATATTCAGTGATCACAGAAACAAAGAACAGACTTCATATGTTCACATTCATAAGTGGACCCTGAATATTTACCATAATTCTATAAGAAAGGGATTGACAATAGTGGGATACTGCCTGGGTGGGGGTAGGACACAGCATCAATAAGAGAACCTGATCTCAAACCAGGCAAAGTGAGAACCAAAGGGAGGCCCAGACTTTACCTGTATGATGTCCACTTGTATACCTAATCCTGAATTGTACCCCACATCTTTAAAATAAAATATATATTAAAAAGAAAAAAGACACACAAGTGGCCAATAGACACGAAAAAATGTTCAACATTACTAAGCATCAGAGAAATACAAATTCAAATAGCAATGATATCATTATGGAGTTCCTCACACCAGTTGGAATGACTATTATTATATTAGAAAGTTAAAGACAACAAATATTAGTGCCATTGAGAAGAAAAGGGAATGCTCATTTATTGTTGGTGTGATTGTAAACTAGTACAACCACTATGGAAAACAGTATGGAAATTTCTCAAAGAACTAAACATGGAATTACCTTTTGACACAGAATTCTCACTGCAAGGGCTGTAACTCCCAAAAAACAAATCAATATATTAAAAAGATACCTGTACTTGTATGTTCTACTATGCTCATTTCAACACCATTCCAAATTATAGATCCAACATTAAGTGCCCACCAAGGATTTAATAGATATAGAAAATGTGGTATATATACACAGTAGAATACTATGAAGCCATAAAAATGAATGAAATTATGTCCTTTGCAGCAACATGGATGGAAATGAAAATCATCATTCTAAGTGAACTGACTCAGAAATAGAAAACCAAACATCATATGTACTCACTTATATACAGATGTGAAATAGCCATGAAGATAGAAATAATAGACACTGGAGACACCAATGGGGGAAGGTGGGGAAGGGTACTAGAGTTCAGAAATTACCTATTGGGCACAACATTCACTATCTAGGAAATGGGCTGCCTGAGACTCAATCCTCCCACTAAACAACATGTCCATGGATCCCCTGAATCGAAAATAAAAATGAAAAAGGAATTGTGATGTAAAATTCCCTTCTAATTGTGGCAATATGAATTTTTACAATTTAATTTGCCAGGACAAAGTTTGCTTGCAAAAGATTTACTGTATGTTTAAAAGTTAGAAAATGTCATGGCAAACAAAAAATAAAACTAAGGGAAAAATTTTTTTAAAAATACATGGGTTTATATTGACATATGTTATTACTCTATTTCACAAATTATGCCAAACAATTTTAAGTTTTATTATTTGTGTCATAAATAAACATAAGAATATTAAGAAGTCTACTCACAGTAATAATACTGTCATGCACATACTCATAATTCTTTCTTTTTTTTCTGCAAAATTAATAGTTTTAGCTTCTGCTGAAAGCTTCATTCATTAGAATTGTATCAAAAGATTCATCAGTCAATTTTGTTTTGGGGTGGGCTCGGTGGTTCAGTCTGTAATCCCAGCATTTTGAGAGACCAAGGCAAGTGGATTGCCTGAGCACATGGGTTCAAGACACCTTGGGGAGACCTTGTAACTACAATTAAAAAAAAAAAATTGAGCCGGACTCGGTGGCTCAGCCTGTAATCCTGAGCCTTTGGGAGGTTGAGGTGAGTGGATTGCCTGAGCCCGTGGGTTCTAGACCTGCCTGGGCAGTGAGACCTCATCTCTACAATAAATCAAAAAATCAGCCGGGCGTGGTAGCGCATGCCTGTAATTCTGGCTACTTGGAAGGCTGAGGCAGAAGGATCGCCGGAGCCTAGCAGGTTGAGGCTGCGGTGGCCAGGAGCAGCCACAGCACTCCAGTCTGGGCAACAGAGTGAGACACCAACTCAAAAAAAAAAAAAAATTGTTTTGGGAGACAGTAGGGCTGCTTGGCTTCTACAATACATCAAACCACAGTGTCAATTTATTTCCAAGAGCATGGAAAGACATTAATTCTCCTCTAGTTTAAGTCATTTTCCAGGTGAATACATGTGGAACTTTTAAAAAAATGACTTTACCTGTTTCTTATTGTAAAATTAAGCTAATTGAGGATGTCCTTGGTTTCAGTAATTTGTTTTCATTTTCTCATAGTTTTTAAAAAAGATTTCCATTTGTTTTCACTCTTTTACAGCCTTTGATAATGAATGTAAGGTCTCAATTATAGATTGTAATAATATAGAATCTGCTCTCTAGGCAAGTTATTCAGTTTGCATTGTGTTCAATTGCACTTATATATGTCCACTTATTTCCAATCAAAACCTGCCATCACTTTTCTTATTTATATGTCATGAAATTGAATTACTGAGGACGTTTTGAAACAATAATCATTGGCTTAAATAACCATACTTTAGATAATCATGTCTATTTTTTCTCTTTCGTCAGCATTTTTCAAAAGCTCCATGATTGTGTCCTTCTGAGGTCAAAATACAGTGAAAATTTCAGCTATTCAATTGCCAATAATAGTAATTTAATCTAATTGTGGCAGGGGTCAAGTGAATGAACTCAATCACCAAAGACAAAGTAGACTTGGTTACCATAATAATGGACAGCAATCAAAATAGTGTGATTTGTGCATACCTATGTTGGTGTTTCTGGTATTTAAATAGGTAAAAGGACTACTAAATTCTTACTTAACATGTATAAGTGGAAAAAGCCTCATTCAAGTGAAGAAAAAGTCTAACTTAAATCATAAAAATAAAGAGTTATGAACCCTCAAACAGTTTATAAATTTGAACCTGTTAGTGGACACAGAATTTTTTTTTTTTTTAATTTTAAAGATGTGGGATAAACTTCAGGATTAGGTATACAAATGATCATTATGCATTATGCTTGTTGATGAGGTGTACCCTATCTCCCTTGGCTGGTTGCCAATCCCACCTCTGCCCTCACCTGGTAGTAGTAGTGGTAGTTTCCCACTACTGCCAATCCTTTTCTTATACTATTACAATAACGGTTCAAGGTCCACTTATAAGTGAGAACATGTGATACTCAGTTCTTTGTTTATATTATAACAAAGATTATAACAAAGTATTATAGACTCTAAGTTCATCCAAGTTACTGTGAAGTTCATAATTTTGCACTTCTTTATGGCTGCATAATATTCCCTCATGTGTATGTACTACATATTTTTTATCCTGTTCTCTTTCAATGGACAGCACGATGGTTGTTTCTGGGTTTTTGCTATTGTGAACAATGCTGCAATAAACATGCATATGCAGGTATCTTTTTCATAGAGTGATCTGAGTTCCTCCAGGTATGTTCCCAGTAGGGGGATTGCAGGGTCGTAAGGAAGGTTGATTTTTAGATCTTTAGAAATCTCTAAACTGTTTTCCACAGAGGCTGTACTAGTTCACACTCCCACCAACATGTAGAAGTGTTCCCTTTTCACTGTATCCTCTCCAGCATCTGTTGTTTTTTGAATTATTGATGATGGTCATCCAAACTGGAGTTAGGTAGTATTTCAGTGTAGTTTCAATTTGCATTTCTTTGATGACTAGTGAGGCTAAGCTTTTTTTTCAAATGTCTGTTGGCTGCTTGTATGTCTTCTTTTGAGAAGTGTCTATTCTTATCTGTTGCCCACTTTTTAATGGGCTGTTTCTTTTTTTCCTTTATGGCACATTTGAGTTTCTTGTAGATCCTAAATGTTAGACCTTTGCCAGTTATACAGTTGGCAAATATTTTTTTTCCCATTCTGTGGGCTGTCTCCCTGCTCTCTTAATGGTTTCTTTGGCTTTGAAGAAGCTCGTCAGTTTGATGAGGTCTCACTTGTCTAATTTATCGCTTATGGCCATGAGCACTTGGTGTTTTGATCAGGAATTTGTTATCTGTTCCAATTTCCATAAGGGTGCCTCCTGCATTTTCTAAGATTCTTATAGTTTGAGATTTTATGTTTAGGTGTTTGATCAAATTTAGAGTTGTTTTTGTGTATGGTGATAGGTAGGGGTCTTGTTTTAATTTCCTGCATGTGATTAGCTAGTTTTCTTAGCACCATTTACTGAATAGGTTCTCCTCCTCTCCCCAGTGGTTAGTGATGGAGACTTTGTCAAAGATGAGTTGGTTGAGAAATGGAGGTTTTGCTTACAGAATCTCTATCCTGTTCCATTGGTCTATATGCCTATTCTTGTACAAATACCAGGCTGTTTTGGTCACTGTAGCTTTATAATAAAGTTTAATATCTGGGAGTGTGATAACTCTTGCTTTGTTTTTTGTTTTGTTTTGTTTTGTTTTGCTGAGGATTGTTTAGGCTATTCATGGTCATTTTTGTTTCTATATAATTTCCTGTATTGTCACTTCCAGGTCTGAGAATAATGTCACTAGTACTTTAATGGGTATTGCCTCAAATCTGTAGATTGTCTTGGGTAAAAGAGACATCTTAACAATGGTGATTCTTCCAATCCATGGACATGGAATATTTTTCCATTTGTTTGTGTCATCTTTGATTTCTCTGAGCAGTGTTTTATAGTTTTCACATTTCTGGTTAGGAAGATGCCAAGGCATTTCATTTTTTGTGTGGCTATTGTTAATGGGATTGTGCTTTTTATTGGAGTTTCTGTTTTCTTATTGTTGGTGTATAGGAAAATAACTGTCTTTTGCACATTTTGTTGTATACCCTGAGCCTTTGCCAAAGCCCTTTATCAGTGCAAGAAGGTATTTGACAGATTCTCTTGAGTTCTTGAGGGATAAAGTCATATCATCTATAAAGAGGGATAAATTGACTTCCTCTTTTCTTATTGGATACCGCTGATCTCCTTCTCTTGTCTGATTGCTCTAGCTAGGACTTCCAAAACTATGTTGAACAGGAGGGGTGATAATGGACATCCTTGTCTTTTTCCAGTTTTCAGGGAAAATGGTTCCAATTTCTGTCTGTCTAGCAGTATGTTGGTTGTGAGTTTCTGGTAGTTGGCTCTTAGTATTTTGAGGTACATTCCATATAAGCCTAGATGTTCAAGGGTTTTTTTTTTTTTGAGTTGGAGTCTCACTTTGTCGCCTGACTGGACTGCAGTGGCCACTCCTGGCCACCGCAGCCTCGACCTACTGGGCTCCAGCGATCCTTCTGCCTCAGCCTTCCAAGTAGCTGGAACTACAGGTGCGTGCTACCACACCTGGCTAATTTTTTGATTTATTGTAGAGATGAGGTCTCACCGAGTTGCGCAGGTGGGTCTCTAATCCACGGGCTCAGGCAATCCACTCACCTCAGCCTCCCAAGGCGCGGGATTACAGGCTGAGCCACCGAGCCCAGCTTACACTTTTAAGACATATGTAGGAACTAACCATTTTTTACTGCATCATTACATAATCTCTTAGGAGATCTTTTTGTCTACCTTCCTATTAACTGCATCATAATACTTTTATAATGGTTAAAATTAATATCTATGTTGAGCGCAAATTGAATAGTCTTTTCTATATGGTAACTGTCTCAAGGGACAAAAGCTGAGATAAGACTTACAACTTCTATACAATCTAATCCTATTTTATGTGATTTCTGTATCTGCATATAAGGGAAGTGATAATGCTTCCTTATATAGTAGCAGGAGGAAGAGTTTATGAAGAAAAAGAGGACAAGGAAAAGAATGACTGTTGGTACAATAATGATAATTACTAATATTAAGTGTTGTTAACAACTTGCAGAAGGATTTGAATCCAACTTAAGAGTTAGGAAACCCGTTCTTGAATTCTTTATTATATAAAGTATTTCTACGTCAAGTTACTTGTTTTTCCATTAAATATTAAATTCTCACAAAATTTCTGTATATATTTTAATATGATAAGACATTTGGCAAAATGTACCAAGTGTTTTAAAAATGCATGCAACTATTTACTTCATAATGTATTGATGCCAAACCACACACAGGAAAAAGAAAAAAAAACAAGATTCAATATATATGAAAGATTCATAAAATAAACATTGGCAATAAGTAAAATATCTTAAATTTAAGAACTCTTAAAAACTCACGCTTGTGCATACCATACCATTGCAATCATTTATCAGAAAGCGTTTAATTACTTGGTTAGTCATAATACAAGTCTATGGGGGGAGTCAAAAAAATGGAATTTCTTTATGAAAAATTGTATTTTTTACATGACTAAACTGTAATCACCTTCAAAGTACTCTCTTATGCAATACACCTATCTAGATGCTTTTTCCGCTGCTCAAAAAAGTTTTTCAGTTCATTAGTTTTGATGCCTTTTAGTGCTTCTGCCATTTTTTGTTTCACCTCTTCCACATGGGCAAAACTTTTTTCTTTTGAAGACTTTCTTTCATCCAGGGAAACAAAACAAGTCACTTGGGGTGAGATTGGGTGAAAAGCAAGGGTGGGGCATGGGAGTCATGCCATTTTTATTCAAAAACTGCTGAACACTCAGCGTTGTGTGGGAAAGTGCATTTTAATAGTCAAATAACCAGTCACCTATTTGCCACAGCTGGGGACTTTTCTCCCTTAAATCATGAGGCAACCTTCTCAAAACTTCCAGATAAAAACCGATGGATTCCTACTACACTTACACAGTCGGGACAGCATGTACTACATGGGACTCATCCTCCAAAAGATAATACTAGTTTTTTTGATGTAATCCCACCTGCTTGGAAACTGAGGAACAAAATGATGAATATAACAAGATCACAACATTTTTGTAGGATGAAAAGATGTATACAATAAGATTAAAATTTTCTAAATAAATGTCACATATGTACATTGAGCTATATAAATAGAATAGAAACCATAACAAAAACCATACACATTTTAAACTGATTAATACCTTTAGACAGAATTATAGAAAAGTTGTATTTCCTTTTTTACATTTTTCATACTTTTATAAAATTTTTAAAATAACCTTGCATGATTTTTATAAATTTGTTACAGAATGAGAAACAACCAATTGCACATCCGTGATGAATCTGTAAACAGAGATTGTAATACTTCAACGTGGTTGAATAAGACCTTGGGCAGAGACTCAGTGAATGTAACACTGAACATAAGTTACATTCAATGTGACTACAGGTAACTAAAATCACACAAAATACCGGAATGCCCCATGGAATATCTGAAATAGTAGTACAGTGACTCATACATTAAAATGGATGTCATAAGGTTAGAGTCATATTTTTAAAAATACTTAGCAATATATGGCCTGCATGACCAAACTTTAGAACATTTTTTGTTTGATGTGTAACAAAGACTTAAACAAAAGATTTACTCCAATGATTAAGGTCTGAAAATATTTAAATTTAAAATTTGGCACAGACTGGGAACTACAACTTAAAATAATTTTCAATCAATTCCAGGCAAGTATGTCTTTACTAAGAGTGTGAATGAGCTACTCAAGAGGGTGGCCAGATGTCCACTGCTAGTGAACTTCTCTCATTGGGGTGGAAATTCTCCCTCTGGTACACAGCAAGGTGATGATGAGTTCCCTTACAGCAGATATAAATAGCACATTTCACTGGGACATTAATTTTACAATATGAAACACAACGGCAAAAGGTGTCATATCTAAAAAATGACCTAAGAAATAAGATTAGTCAACTTTGTGAATATATACTGAATAATGTTGAATTATAAATTATTTTACAGAAATTCCAAACCACAATACCAAACTCCAGAATGTTAGCGATTATTAACTAGGTTAATACTAAGCGTTTTTTTTTTAGATAGATAAAAAAGACTAGAAAATGGTGAAAAACTTTTAAGTGATGCATAAAGAATAATACAGCATAAAGAATAATTCAGGCCAGGCTCGGTGGCTCAGCCTGTAATCCCGCACCTTTGGGAGGCTGACGTGAGTGGATTGCCTGAGCCTGCGGGTTCGAGACCTACCTGGGCTGCGAGACCTCATCTCTACAATAAATCAAAAAATCAGCCGGGTGTGGTAGCACATGCCTGTAATTCCGGCTACTTGGAAGGCTGAGGTGGAAGGATCGCCGGAGCCCAGCAGGTCGAGGCTGAGGTGGCCCACTCCAGTCTGGGTGACAGAGTGAGACTCCAACTCAAAAAAAAAAGAAGAAGAAGAAGAATTCAGCATAAAGAATAATAGAGTTAAGATAAATATTGATAAAAAAGTATAAAATTATCCTAACTGTAACTTTTCCTTTGGGCTCTTATCAAAATTAAACACTAATGGCTCCAAACTAAAATAATTCTATAGAAATCTTGCCTGAGATACACAAAAGTGATTTAATAGAAGGACAATAGCTAAGTGGCGCCACCTTCAAGAACCTATGTTGGTAATAATATTATAAATGCAAAGTCTGAGTATAATGTTTTCAGTCATTATCATTGCTGAAATGCGTGCGCCCGCACACATTTGCACAAATACCCACAATAGAGGACATCTATTCCATATTATACATCTTTTCCCAAAGAAACAGAATGCTTATGTCAGTTTTTAAAAAAATGCTGTTATACTAAAAAATCCTGATCATACTTGATTTTCTCTGTTTTAGTTGATTGTACCAGTCCTTTCATTAGTGTTAGCTGTGCTGTTGTTCTTTTGTGATGGAGTAAATTGTTTCTGCACAGGAAATGGGAGACTTTGTCCAAAACTCTGGAGAAGATAGTGTTGTGGTGTTTTCTCTGGGTCAGTGGTCAGTGACATGACAGAAGAAACAGCCAATGTGATTGCTTCAGCCCTTGCCCAGATCCCACAAAAAGGTAATGTGCCTCAATGATGGATAACTACTAAATTGGTCTGTTAAACTCTATAAAAAGTTCAGCTGGCCGGGCTCAGCCTGTAATCCCACGCCTTTGGGAGGCCGAGGTGAGTGGATTGCCTGAGCCCGCGGGTTCGAGACCCGCCTGGGCAGCGAGACTTCATCTCTACAATAAATCAAAAAATCAGCAGGGCGTGGTAGTGCATGCCTGTAATTCCGGCTACTCGGAAGGCTGAGACGGAAGGATCGCCGAAGCCCAGCAGGTCGAGGCTGCGGTGGCCGGGAGCGGCCACTGCACTCCAGTCTGGGCGACAGAGTGAGACTCCAACCCCCCCCCAAAAAAAAAAGTTCAGCTGTAGTAATTTCCTACATAACTTTTAGCTGGTAGAATAGTTCAAATGATCTCAAAAATCAGTTCAAAAACAAAAAGATTCAAAAATATAGTATGTTTTTGATTGATGATAGTTTTGGCATTAACATTGAGATCCGAAATAAATATGTTTAAGGGGTGCAAGTGATGTTTAGTTATTACCATAGTATTACAGGTACACAGAAATCACCACATTCTGCCTGCCATTTGATCTTTTTTGTTTATAGGATTCTGGAAAGCAATGTACACAATGCAGATTTTATCAAAAAGTTGTTAAATTTTAATGGACAATTTCACTAGCACAATAACAAGCAGGCATTTTAAAAAGTCTGAAATTCATCATGTAGTTTAGACTTGCTATGCAATCTGGCTTCTTGTATTTTCTGTACATTTTGGAATAAGCTTATCCATGTGCTCTTCAGGGTGTAATTCAAAAAACAAAAATAAACTGGGCTGACAAACCACTAGTCTAGGTATCCAAATAGGTTGATTTGGAGAAAAATACCAGTTTGGTCAGCTGCACTGACCCTGCCAATGTCTGAATCAGGAAGATGCAAGACAAAGGATGGAGATGAATCTCACCCTTAAGGAGGAACTTGTGCATTAAAAAATACGTGTCATCACGAGGACTGTGCTTTATCAGATTAATACCTCCTCCCAACTGAGAAAACAGAAAGGAATGTAGAAAAGAGTCAAGCAGAAGGAAGTCAGGCATGGAAAGAGGTTCAGATTCCCTTCTCCATAATGCATGTTAGGATCTTATTTTCTAATATGTAGAAGACACCTGGGATCTTTGTGTATTTGTGAATTACTCTTTAGTTTCCTGATATAGCCTTCTTCTATTGATCTATACCAATTTTTTGCCCAGAACCCATCGAATTTTTTACATTTACATGGCAAATTGAAATTAAACATTGTAAATTATACTCCAGTTTGAGGATTTCTTTCAAGTACTTCTTTCAACTCAGTACTTCAAGCGTAAAAAGCCTTGACTATTTCAGAACATATTAATAACTGTTGTCAATGCTTTGCAGTGTATTAAGTGTTAATGATAAATGAGCAAAATTTAGCAAAATATAATTTTGCATTATTTTAACAGCTGTATTGTTATTTATAGTACCAGCAGGCTCTTTTTTTTCAACATTGTTAAAAAAAATTCATCAGCTAATGCTATCAGTTAATACTGTTAGTACTCTGAATGTATGTCAAAAAGTACCACTTTAAATTTTCTTGGAAATAGTGTTTAATAATTTGTAATCTAAGAGAAGTTATACAATTATTCAAGCATCATTAATGTATTTCTTACAAGTAGTTATACAATTAGCTAATTTCATAGATTTGCTTTTAGTAGATGAAAATATGTCAAACATTAATATGATAACTTATAGACAAGTAGATATAAGCAAACTACTTCCAAAATCACTCAAAAATAAATGAAAAGATTAATGCTAAATTTGGAAGATGAAAACTAGTATAAAATATATAAAACAAAATAAATATATAGATAAATATTCATTATTACTTTTTATTGCAGTAAAATTTTAATAACTGCTTCACATTTTTAAAAATGTTCTAATTTTAACTTAACATTTTAAAAAAGGAACTCAGTTGCCCTAGCTACTATGTTTGAAATGTCATGATTTCCATGTATACCCAATTGACTATAAAAGTAAAGAAGTAAAATGTGGTTATTTGTTTTACATCAGGCTTCTAGTAGTTCTTATTACTTGTCTTTTGTTCTCGTTCGTTTCTTTTATTTGAAAGGAGTTTAACTAAATGATTGTTAATCTCTTTAAAAATGCTGTAAAATGCTATAACTTTGTAGTTCCACTCATGGAACAAGATACGTTCTTTACCTTAACAGGTTATATGGAGATTTGATGGCAAGAAACCAGATACTTTAGGACCCAATACTCGGCTGTATGAGTGGATACCCCAAAATGACCCTCTTGGTAAGACTCTGGGTTACAAATACTGAATATATGAGTGACAGCCAATAAGAGTGGTGTTAGTTCAACATGAAAAATGCTTAATGAACATGTATTATTGAAAAACTCAAAAATAAAACCTAACTATTTTATAAGTCCTGGGGAAAAAAGGATAAACTATGACAGTTGGTATCTTAATATATAAACACATTTTGTATAACCAGAATCATATTATCTTTATTTCAGCTGTGATTACCTCTCAGTGAAGTCGATAACTTCTGGAGAGTCTCTCTGTCTCTGATTTCTACCTTTTACACCTGTCCTTTCCCCAACTGACAAATTATTTGAAATGACACTAAAAGTAACAGTCCTTCTTCTATTACCAGTGACTCTGCATTTCTTATGGTAATAAATCCCCAATGTTTACTATGAAGTGGTAACACATTTCATGATGAGGTATGACCCGCCCTTCCTCTGATTTCAGCACACCACCACTCACATTCCCTGTTGTCCTGGGTACTCTACTTATCAGACTCAGTGACAGTACTGTTTCGTTAGAGGACATGCTCTTATATGCACAACCTTTTTTTCCTTTTTTTTGGCATATTTTATTTTATGCAGAAAGTGCTTTCTCTTTTTGCCCATGTGTAATCTTGTGTTTGTTTTTCCTGTCTGAAGTCACACAACATCTCTCTCAGCAGAAGTGTTCTTCTGCCTCTGAAATCTGAGAGCAATTTCAGTGACATGTGCTGCATGTAATAATCTGTTCTCTAGCAAACATTGCCCCTTGCTAGCACTCTATTGTGCATTTTTCATTGCTATGACTAATTTTGGTAAAATTTATACAATCTGAGGTCATCCAAAAACCAAAACCTTTGTAACTCAGAGTGGAAACAATGGCGTCTATGAGGCGCTCTACCATGGGATCCCTATGGTGGGCATTCCTCTGTTTGTGGATCAACCTGATAACATTTCTCATATGAAGAACAAGGGAGCAGCCGTTAGCTTGGACTTCCACACAATGTCAACTGCCGATTTGCTCAATGCATTGAAGACAGTAATTAATAATCCTTTGTGAGTATAACTTTTTTTGACTCAATGGTATTTACAAATCGGTTCTCCTGTCAACAGTATGAGTTTCATCCCTTTTTAAAGAGGCTATTTAGAATACATTATATGATTTATCCAATCTGATTACAGCTTTAATTTTCTACCAGTTATTTCAAAGTTGCATTTGAACTCCATATATTTAATAGGTAACCAACTAGTGCAACAATTTTCTACAAAAAACAATTTTAAAGTTATGTAGATAATATAAAAGAAACACTTATTTTTAAAAACATGACAGAGTCCACAGTAGAAAGGATGAACTTTAAGAAATATGATAATAGAGCAATTCCTTCGGGTCCCCCCCTATTGTGGGAGCTTTTTTGTCCTCTCAATAAATCCTACTTTCAAAAAAAAAAAAGAAATATGATGATAAAAACTTTTCATTTAATATTTAAAATACCTGGAAATATAATACCTTTTTTCTTGTCAGAAAATTTATTTTTATTTTATAATTATTTCAACAGATTTGATAATGAGATAATTTGCATGGCATAAAATCCGCTTAAAGTGTGAAATCTAAAAATATTTAGTATGCTCACAGAGTTATATGGCAACCACCATTATATAATTGTAGGATAATTTTACCAACACAAAAAAAAACCCATATAGCATAGAAACCACTTCCCATAATTCCTTAGCCCTTGAAAGACATCAATTGTAGGATAATTGTAGGATAATTTTACCAACACAAAAAAAAACTCATATAGCATAGAAACCACTTCCCATAATTCCTTAGCCCTTGAAAGACATCAATTCCTCATTTATTACTACTATAAAGATGATTGTATAAGAAGGAATTGCTGAAAGGATTACTTTAAAAATACTTTATCAAGAAGAAAACAGTAGGAAAATGAATGAAAAAAATACTTTTAAAGACAACAGAAGAGAATTGAAAAGGAAACATAAAACTGGACAAATAGAAAAGTAAATTCTAAATAAGATGATAAATTTAAATGTGCATATACTAGTACTTACATTAAATTTAAACATACTTTAAAAAAAAAAAAGGGTGAGTGTGGTGGCTCAGTTTTGGGAGGCCGAGGTGAGAGGATTGCCTGAGCCCGGGAGCTTGAGACCAGCTAAGCAACTTGGTGAGACCTCATCTCCACAATAAATCACAAAAATTAGCCAGGTGTGGTGGCATGTGCCTGTTGTTCCAGCTGCTTAGAAGGCTGAGGTGGAAGGAAAGCCTAAGCTTAGAAGGTTGAGGCTGTGGTGGCCGTGAGCAGTACGTCACTGCACTCTAACCTGGGTGACACAGTGAGACTTCAACTCAAAAAAAAAGAAAGAGAAAATGAGTAAGATTATAAGCGATCTGAGGAACTCAATTAACAAATGTAACATATGTTACATATATATATATATAATATATACACATACATTTATAAATCAACTTGGAATACACATTTTTCTAGAGCCTATGGAATAAGTTACATGGATTGACTTAGTAGTCCATAAATAAAGACTCGGTAAAGATTCAATATCATAAAGAATATATAGTCCAGATATAGTGGAGTTGTGTTAA
Source organism: Cephalopachus bancanus (assembly GCA_027257055.1). Lineage (NCBI taxonomy): Eukaryota > Metazoa > Chordata > Mammalia > Primates > Tarsiidae > Cephalopachus > Cephalopachus bancanus. Next base: position 179,123 of record JAPVLO010000030.1, on the reverse strand, counting down.
AAATCATTAAAAAACTAAAAAAACTTTCAATTTTGGAAATTAAAAAATACACTTCAAAATTCAGAATCAAGAACAAAATTATAGCTATACATGAATCTTTATCTCAACAATTTTACTCCCAATTATATGCCCAATGGAAATGTATAAATATATAAACCTAATGCTCCGTATAAAAAAGTTTATGACAGAATTGTTAGTAGTATCCAAAAATTATTAACAACCAAAATGTTTACTGATCATAAAATAAGGAGATAATCTGTGATATTGTCAGTCAATGGAATACTACACTATAGTAAAATTAACCAATAACTACATACACTAAACAGACACAAATGAGTATATATTATTTAACTCAATTATATAAACTATCTATTAAAAATGAATCTATGATATTAGATGTTGGATTAATACTTAATTTGAGCACAAAAGTAGTGACTAAAATGGTCAAGGATGAGAGAGTTATTCTAGGATATATTATATGAACAGAAGGTAAAATGATGTCTTCACTTCAGGATAATGTTCAAGATAATCTTAACATTTTGAGCTATTCACTTGGTATATGTACATTTATCTTAAGTATTTAATACTTAAATATTCATTTTAAAAGATATGTAAAGTATTTAAAAATTCTAAGAAGTAAATAGCAAAATAAACACAAAAAAGTAAAGCAATTCTGGGAATATTATTATTGTGTGGCCAGGAAAAACCTCTCTGAGAGGTGACATTTAAGGGGAAGCCTCAAAAAGTAATAGAAACAAACCTTGGGCTGTTGCAAGGAAGACTGTTCTAAGACAAGGAGAGAGGGAACAAGAAGTGTAAAAGTGCTAAGGCCACAACACCCTTGGTAGCTTAAAGAAGAATAAAAAGTCAGTATCTCTAGAAGAGAGTGGTTAGGGAGGAAATCGCAGAGGAAGATGTTGCTAGTATTTGACCATGTAGGGTCCTATAGACCAAAAAACAGATTTGGATTCTATTTCTAATGTGATGAGAAACCAGTCTGATAATCTGACTTTCATTTCCAAAAACTCTTTCTGGCTACTAGTGGGAAATAGACAGTAGAAGACAGAAAAATAGAGGAGAAGCAGTGAATCTGGTTGAGAGCACTTCGCCCACCATGACCCAACTCTCCTTCAAAATTTAAGATGGTTGTTCTCAAATTTCATTTTTACTATCTTTCTTATAGCAGTCAGAGTGGTTCATAATATTTTCTCTGCTAGAGGCAAATTAGCTTTCTCCTAATGTATTTGTCAATGAAAAATCCCAATTTAAAAGTCAAGCTCTTTATGAAGACCCAAATTAAAATACACAAGCTCCATGTCAATACTTTGACATTTACTTTGAGTCATTTGTGTGACACTTTTCAAAAACCTCTCAGGAACTTGGCATATGCTTAGATGAATTAAGTTTCTCTCATTGATAATATCTTTCTGTTTCTCCTTCAGATACAAAGAGAATGCTGTGAGATTATCAAATATTCAACAGGATCAACCAGTGAAGCCCCTGGATCAAGCAGTGTTCTGGATCGAGTTTGTCATGTGCCGCAAAGGAGCCAAACACCTTCAGGTTGCAGCCCACGGCCTCACCTGGTTTCAGTACCACTCTTTGGATGTAATTGTGTTTCTCCTGGCCTGTGTGGCTACTGTGATCTTCATCATCACAAAATGTTGCTTTTTTGTTTCCAGAAATTTACTAAAACAGGGAAGAAGGGGAAAAAGGATTAGTTATATCAGAGACCTGAAGCTGAATACTGTTAAATGAGACTCCTTCAGTTTATTCCAGCAAGAAGTTCTAATATAGGATTGTCTTCTTCCTGTGACAAGATATCTTTTCACAACTTACCTCATCATGTCAAAGTTTGTTTTCCAGAGACTTAGCACTTGTTTAAGAGGACTATTTCATGTCAAAGAGGTAAAAACTAGAAACATAAACATAATATAAAACCATACAAACTAACGTTTAAATTTGGTGTTATAATTCACAGTTGATACCAAATCAATTTTCTGAACTTGACTGTGTTTCACATGTTGTACATCAACAAAAGAATGTTAAGAAGGCTGGGCTTGGTGGCTCAACCTGTAATACCAGCACTCGGGGAGGCTAAGGGGCGTGAATTGCTTGAACCCACGTGTTCAAGACCAGCCTGGGTAACTTAGCGAGACCTTGTTTCTACAATAAATCAAAAATTACTCAGGCGTGGTAGAGTGCCTGTAGTTCCTACTACTTGGAAAGCTGGGGCAGAAGTATCGTGGAGTCCAGCAGGTCTACACTGGAGTGACCATTAGTGTGCCACTGCACTCCAGCCTGGGCAGCAGAGTGAGACTCCAACTCAAAAAAAAAAAAAAAAAGAATGTTAAGAAGTCTACTTGCAGTAACAATACTGTTTTGCAAATACTCAAAATACTTTGGCTTCATTCTGAAGAGCTTTCTTTTGATTTTAACTCTTGCCAAAGATGCTATTAAATAAGTAAATTGTCTACAAAGTCTCACCCTTCCATTTCATTTGATATTGTAAGACAAGTAGTGTTTCTTGGTTCCTGTGCATCCAGCCTTAACATCACTTTTTTTCCCTAAAATTCATGGCAAAATGTTGTCTTTCTTAGAATATAAGTTTTCCCAGTTAAATATATGTGGAATTGGCTATATAGCAACTCTTACCTGTTTCCTACTGTAAAATTGAACTATCTTACCAATTATTTGCTTTTATAGGCCAATTAACTTTTTTTCATGGCCATTTATAAAGATACATTTTGTTGATTCTTTTTTTCTCATTTTTGGCCTTTTATGATTTATGAAAGGTCTTACTTTGGGGTTGTAATGATATAATACTGTATTCTAAAGGGACCTGGTGAATTTTCAATCTCTCTGAACTTATATGAACATATATGAGTATGTTGTGGAATTCAATGTTTGCTGAAAATAGTTTGAAATAATAATTATTATCATATACAATCATACTTTTGGTGATCATGTCTAACCTTTTTCTCCTTCCACAGAATCCTGTTGATCCATTCTTCCTATAACCCTAACAAAACATTGAATCATTTGGCATAACTCAAAGCAATAGATATTTCTTCTGAACCTAAGCACATTATGACTTACCATAATTAGTAACAATACCAAAAATACCAGAATTACATAAATTCCTTGAAAAAGTAATTAAACCATAAACTTTCAGGTTGACAAAAACCTAGCTGACTTTTTTGATAAAACATCTTACCATCAACCAAGTCTTACAACAAATATTCTACAGTTTAAAGAATAATTTAAATATTTCTATATCTATATCTCTATATATTAAAATGTTGATCTTCGGGATATTATAGAAAGAGTTGATAACAGAATGTTTCAATCAATCATCCATTAATTGATATAAAGAAAAAAAAACAGAAAATAATGCAATGGTTGATAATGCTGTTTTATCATGCATATAAACCTGAGTTAATTTATGTTAAGCTTATCTTACAGCACACATTACAAACAGTTGGTATCCATTGTATAGTGAGAACTACTGCAAATCACCAACCAAAAAAGATGAAATGTTCAATATAAAAATACATGGAAGATACAAACATCTGGTTGAAGTTATATACTCGTTTGTCCTTTTTTTGTATTAACTAGTAGGCTATAAAGCATTGTCAATGCACCATATCAGGTTGAGAGGGCTGGAGCACAAGAGAATGTGAGATGGCTGTATAATTGGTCAGTGTTTTCTTTGGGAGTGATGAGAATGTTCTGGATCTAGATAGTCGTGACAGGGGTACAACACGGCCAAATAATTGAACATATTAAATGTGATATATAGAAATGTTTTTAGTGCTTTGCTATATTACTGAATTTATCCTTTCATCTGTCTTAAAAAAACTCAATAAATTTAAAAGAATTAAAATTATATAAGGTGTATTCTTCAAATATAATTAAATGATATTAGATATCAATAATAAAAGAAAATTGAGAAATTAACAAATGCATGAATCTTAAAAAACATACTTCTAAATAATAAAAATAAAATCAAAAGAAAACTTTAAAAAATGTTTAATGTGAAAACTAAAAAAATACTAAAAGTTATGAAAAGACAATTATTTAGAAAAATGATAACTGTAAATATCAACATTTTAAATCTTCTTAGAAAAAATAAAATCAATAGTGTTAGTTTATATTTTGTGGAACTAAAAAAGATCAAAACAAACCTACAGTCTAGCAGAGGAAATAAAATATCAATTAATGTTAAAATAACTAGAGCAGAGAATGAAAAACAATAAAAGATGTCTACAGAACCTACATTCAAAAGATGAACAAACTCCCCCCACAAAAGAAAACACTTTAGCTGGAATTACCTCCTTAAAATGAGAAGATTGGCATTAATAAAATCAGATATGAGATTGGAGATATTTCTACCAATCACACATCACACAGAAAGAAATATGATTACAACAAAATACCATGAGCAATTACATGTCTACAAATAAGATAATTTCAATGAAATGGTCAAATCTATAAAAAGACACTAACTACATTATAGACTCAAGAAAACTTAACCAAAAAGCTCACTTAATAAGAGAAACAAAAACAAAAACAAAACTAGTCATGAAGAAAATTCCAGATCACATTATTTTGAGCCAGGGTAGCTAGCACAGGTTAGACATAGATAAATTTCCAATAGGCAAGCTTTAGGAAGAATTCAAACTTTTTTTTTTTTTTTGAGTTGGAGTCTCACTCTTTCACCCAGGCTGGAGTGCAGTGGCACACTCAAAGCCACCACAGCCTCGACCTTTTGGGCTCGGGCAATCCTTCCTCCTCAGCGTTCTGAGTAGCCAGAACTGCAGGCAGCCTCTACCATGCCCAGTTAATTTATTTTTATTTGTTGTAGAGATGAGGTCTGGACAAATTGCCTAGGCCGGTCTTGAACCTATAGGCTCAGGCAATCCTCTCACCTTGGCCTCCAAAGTGATGGAATTATAGTGTGAGCCACCACACCCCATCCCAGACATTTTTAAAATTACATTTTACTGCAGGGCAAGCTGCCTATCCCACTCTCTCGGCAAATCAAAAGAAAACCCCATCAGATGCATGCCTAGGACAGTTCAACATTTCAATTCATGGTTTAGCACAATAATCTCTAGGAATCTTTCAGGTTCCCTGTGAAAGGTGGAAGACCTACTGATCAAAGCCATAGAAATGACAAGACCACCTTTTAGCTAAGGAACTTGTGAATTGGAAATATCTGGAAGGTTTCTTGCAAAAAACAATGTGGTCAGGAAAAAACTAACCCTCCCCTTCTCTTGCCCAGTCAGAAGCTCAGAGATGTCAGTCTCCAAAGTGGAGGTTTCTAGGCTCCACCCTCTTTAGCATATTAACCATTGTGAAGGTATATCAGACTTATTGCAAAGAGCAAAAGTGAGGTTTCTTTTGCTGGGTCAACTCTGGCATGTCTCCATTTCTTTTCTCTAAAAGTCTTTGAAAACTTTGTTGGCAGCTCTAAAATTCATTTTAGAAACAAGCCAAAGAATCCATGGGTTTTTGCATCACACCCCATCCAGCATCAGTCTGACCAATTCCAACAGACTTTCTGATTAAATAGCTCAATAAGCAAGCAATAGAAGGGAACTTACTCAAACTCATGAAGGACATCTAAAAAACAACAAAAGCTAACATCACACTTAATGATATTTTTCTAAGGTGAAGAAAAAGAGAGATCAATTCTCTTCACATCTATTCAAATTATTTTGGCGTTTTGTAACAAGGTAATTACACAAGAACATGAAATAAAATGAATTTATATTAGAAAGAAAGATAGCAAAACTCTCTTTATTGGGATATGACATGATCATATATAGAGTGTTGGGAGCCAACATCTCGGCTATACAGTTGAGGCCTATGAAGGCCCATGATGGAGATCTGCTTTTGACACAAAAGCATCAGTGACACCTATAGTATTGGTATATGAATAGTGACCAGTTTGTATATGTGACATAAAAGCTTATATTATTTGAAAGTAAACCTTTTAAACAGTTAGGCTAAAATTTTGGGTAAAGCCTTACAGCAGAAAAACATTTTGTGCTTTAAGTTTTCATTTTTCTCTGACTCTCTGAGCCATTCTTAGGTCTCTGTTTCTCAGAAGTAACTATACAGTCTTTGTTTCTGTAAGCAGAAATTGCTCTGATAGTTTTGTTTTTCTGCCTCTAGCCAGGTAGAACGTTCCTAGTTTCATTATGTGCCAAAACTCTTAGTCTGCCTCTGCCCCCTGGCCATCGTCATGGCAACTGTGCCTTTTCTTGTCCAAAGGTGTGACAACTACTATTTGATTTATTCACTTAGACCAGAATTTTTATAAGGAAGTCTAGAAATATATATACATAGTTTAGTTATCCATATATAACACTATGTGAACCTGTGCTTGCTACTTCACTTCCTTCTGCTTGAAATTTGCCCTCTAATATGCCTGTGTATGGTAATAATAAAACCCAGTCACGGGCCTGTTGGAGAGTGAATCCTTAGTACTCTCACTTATTATTGGATATACTTCTGCACTTTGGATTTCTACTTCAAGGCGTCGACTTCAGTGTCCGGCAGACTTCAATGGTAAAGTACACATTGGGTTTGTCAAACACTGTGGTTAGCATTCTCTGCTTCTCACTATTTAGCATTTTATAGAAAGCTCTGACATCGTGTCTCTGACAGGCTTTTAAGATCAAAGTTTAGAGCATGCAAGACACTGAAACTAGCGCCTCTCTGTCTTCTTCTCTTAGGCATAATCTGTGCTTTATCTGCTTTATCAGTTTATCATTTGAAATTATATATTTGAAGTTTTATAAGAATCATATATTAAATCATATAGTTGGATGCTAAAAATCATAGGTGCTAGTTATGATTTTGTTTTAAACGTGTGTACTCTGATACTAATCATTCTGTTTGGAGCATGTGGATCTTGTGATGCAGATTTAATAGATATGGTGTATGTCACTAGATCCATATGCCCCCACAAAAAATATTTTCACTACTAGAAGTTAAGATAATTAATATAAATCTTGATTGTTTTGTTAAATCATAGTAGGTTAGTAAATAGGGAAAGTTTTACCTTAAGTAAAATTCAATATAGCTTATAATATACAGATTAGTTATTAAATATTATAGAAAACAGCTTGCTAAGCTATTGTTAAAATCATACACCTGTTATTTTGATGTAAGCTTTGTGAAGCATGATATGCATCATGGAATTTTGATTGTTAATTGTTACCTTAAGCAAAAATCTTTTGTGAAGTACGTTATGCATCATGAGACCTGTAAGCCCCCAGCAGGTATTTGTCATACTGCTGGAGGTTATAGAAAATGGTATATAAGCTGGAAAAAGTTTGAATAAAATTGGACTCAGTCCTGATCAGACTGATCCCAGAAGAACTGCCTCTGAGTGGCTTCTTCTCGCCGCTTCCTGACTCTCCGGTGCAGGTCTACTCCTCTCAGGTTGGAGCTGGACTCCGACAATAGAGAGCATCAATTATTTCACTAGAAATAAATCAGCTCATAAAAGGAAATGAAGCAAATTTTCATGATACAAGATCAATATAGAAAAATTAATTGTATTTCTACACAATTGCAGTGAGAAATTCAAAAGGAAATTAAGAAAATAATTTCAAACAGTAACAGAAAAAAATATTTAGGATTCATTTAACAATAGAAGTACAAAACTTTTCTTATGAAAACCACTAAACATTTTGAAAAGAAATTAGAAATTTAAATAAATGTAAGCAAATTTTATAACCCTGGATTGGAAACAAATATATTGACCAGATCATTCTAAAATTTATATAGATATGCAAAAAAAATTAAAAATAATTTTTTAAAAAACTTAGAAAAAATGAGTAGTGCTGGAGAACTTACAATTTCTTATTTCAAAGTCAAAAACAAATCTACAGTTATCAAGACAATAGGATACAGGCATCCAGATAGAAATATGTACCATTTGAATAGATTTTAGAATCCAGAAATATAGTTACACACATGATCAATAGATTTTTTCAATAATGCCAATATCTCTTTAACAAATGTTTGTTGGAAAACTGCTTGCCTACATGAAAAAGAATGAAATTAGACCCATTACCTCAAACCATATACAAAAACTCAGTCAAAATAGATTAAAAACATCAATGTAAGAGCTAGAACTATAAAATTCTAAGTAGAAAGAATATGACCATAACTTGAATGCGGTAGGATTTTTAGCTATAACACTAAAAGCAGGAACAAGTTAATTAAAATTCATAAATTGGACTATATCAACACTCAAATGTTTGCATAACAAAGATAGCCACCAAGGAAGTCTACAAACAAAGTTTAGAATTAGAGAGTATACTTGCAAATCACAAAGGTGGACCCCAAAATACTGAGAATTCATTTATTAAAAAAGTATTGATCTTTACATGTTTAAACTTTAGTGATCTTCAAAGTACTCTCAATTTGAGTCAATACACCTATCGAGAGGCTTTTTCCACTGCCCAAACAGTTTTTGAACTCATAAATTTTGATGCCTTTAAGTGCTTCTGCTATTTTTGTCTCATCTCTTTCACATGGGCAAAATGTTTTCCTGGGAGTATTTTTTTTTATTCGATGAAACAAACACACACACACACATATATATATATATATAAGTTGTTTGCGGTGAAATTGGATGAACAGAGTGTGGGGCACCTGGATCATGCTGTTTATGGTCAAAAACAGCTGGACGCTAAGCGTGGTGTCGGCAGGTGTGTTGTCATGGTGGAAGAACCAGTCACCTATTTGCCACAACTTGGGTCGTTTTGTCTGCAAATCATGACTCAATCGTTTTAAAACTTCCAGATAAAAACCGATGGGTTTCTAAAATACTAGCTAGCAGGGGAAGCCTGTACTACAAGTGGCCTATCCTCCAAAAGATAATTCCAGGATTTGGGGGGTTCCCCTAACATCTGATAAGTGACAAGTATAAAATTGTATAAAGAAAGCTTACAATTCAGTAATAAAAAACTCAAATAACTCAATTCAAAAATATTCAACATACCTAAACAGACTTTTCTTCAAGGCATATGTCAATGTTCAAGAAACATAAAAATTGCTCTACATCATCACAGGAAAATGTAAGTCAAGACCACAATGAGATGTGATTTTATCCTCAGTAGCATGACTATAACACTAAAAAAAAAAAGACAAATAAGTAAAAATGTTAGTAAGGGTGTAGAAAAATTGAAATCCTCATATATTGCTTGTGGGAATTAAAAATAATCCATCTACTTTACTTTGAAACAGTCTGCCAGTTTATCAAATGTTAAACATAGTTGTAGAGCTAAACAGCAATTTCACCTCTGATAATATACCCAAGAGAAATAAAAACATGTCCACAAGAAGTTAATACACGAATATTAATAAACAACCTCTTCATAATAGCTAAAATTGGAAAGAAAACTAATGTTCATTGATTGATGAATAAATAAACAAAATGTGATTTATCCATAAAATGGAATATTACCTGTCAATAAAAAGGAATGTAGTCCTGATGCATGCTATGCCATGGATGAACCTTTAAAACATTATGCTAACTACAGAAGACCACATATTGTATTATTCCCTTTATATGAAATGCCCAAAGTAGACAATTCATAGAGACAGAAAGTATATAAGAGTTTGTGTAGGCTGGAGAATAGGGAATGGCTATTCCAAGTCTTATTTCTGTAAATATACTATGAATCTCTGAATTGCACACTTTAATTTGGTAAATATATGGCATATGAATTGTATATCAACAAGTTTTTTTATCCATACCTAAAAAAAATTGTGAACCAGCCAGGCTCGGTGGCTCAGCCTGTAATCCCGCGCCTTTGGGAGGCTGAGGTGAGTGGATTGCCTGAGCCCATGGGTTCGAAACCCGCCTGGGGAGCAAGACCTCATTTCTACAATAAATCAAAAAATCAGCCGGGCGTGGTAGCACGTGCCTATAATTCCAGCTACTTGGAATGCTGTGGTGGAAGGATTGCCGGAGCCCAGCAGGTCGAGGCTGTGGTGGCCGGGAGCAGCCACTGCACTCCAGTCTGGGCGACCGAGTGAGACTCCAACTCAAAAAAAAAAAAAAAAATTGTGAACCATGATAGATAAGAAATGCTGATTCGGCTATATAATTAATTACTTTAGTTCTTTGTCAAGGAGACTGCAGAGACAGTAGCCTGTCACCTGCCACAGTTCTTGACACTGTTCAAAAACAACTTGCATAATTTATGTGACTTGCACATGCAAAGTCAACTCTTGCTGGGAGTAAGGCACTTATAAGCACTAGGCCATCTTCCTTTTATTTATTCATTTGCCATTCAAATACTATGATTGTTCATATAATATATTTACTTTGACATTGTTATACTTTGGATGTGTCCCTCCAAAATTCAGGTATTGCCAATGTGACAGCATTAAGAGGGGAGCTTTTAAGAAGTGAAGGCCAATGAGATTTTCTTTCTTGTACAATGAATGGAGGTCTTTATGGAAGAGCATTCAGTGGGCTTGTTCTACTTTTCTGCCATGTGAGAATACAGCATTGGTCTCTTTTGCCCTGTCACCTTTCACCGTCGAAGGATGCAACAAGAAAGCTGTCCCCAGATTCCAACACGTTGATCTTGGACTTCTCAGCATTCAGAACTCTGAGAAATAAATGTATGGTTTTTGTCAATTACCCAGTCTCAAGTATTTTGTTTTAGTAGTGCAAACTAGCTAAGACAGACATGTAGGAGCTATATTTTAAATTATTCATAATACGTCCTTAGATATAAGCAACAACAAGGATATATGGAACAGCAATTTGAAAAGAAGCATTTCACTTAACCAGCAAGCATATCTATGAAATAGACTTCAGTTTTACTGTTGCTTACTGCTGAATTACTTTAGCTTGAGGAACCGAGGAACAGTTCCTGTGTGACTAACAAAATGCTGCCCTTGGATCAATATAAAGTCAGTACTGGATGAACGTGTCCATAAGGGCAATGAGGGTAATGAGGTGACCATTCTAAACTTAATTTTTTTTGAGTTGAAGTCTCGCTCTGTCACCCAGGCTGGAGTACAGTGACACACTCATGGCCACTGCAGCCTCCACCTGCTGGGCTCAGATAATCCTTCTGTCTCAAGCTTCCAAGTAGCTGGAACTATAGGCACGTACCATGACGCCCAGCTAATTTTTTTGATTTATTGTAGAGATGAAGTCTTCCCAAGTTGCCCAGGCTGATCTCAAACCCCTGAGCTTAGACAATCCTCTTGACTCTGCCTCCCAAAGTGCTCGGATATGGGCATGAGCCACCTCTCCAGCTTCATTTTTAACCTTTAATCTTTCATTTTCCTTGATTTCAAAAAAATCTATCAACTTTGAAATTTTTTCTACATATTGCACTAAACATGAATTGGATAATTTTTTCACATGATAGATTAATAAATGGATATATGGTGTGCTAAAAGATACATATTGGTGGATTGCCTGAGCCTGAGGGTTCAAGACCTGCCTGGGCAACTTGGCGAGACCTCATCTCTACAATAAATCAAAAAATTAGCCGGACGTGATAGCGCATGCCTGTAGTTCCAGCTACTTGGAAGACTGAGGCGGAAGGATCGCCGGAGCCCAGCAGGTCGAGGCTGCAGTGACCGGGATGGCCACTGCACTCCAGTCTGGGTGACAGAGTGAGACTCCAACTCAAAAAAATAAAAAAGATACATATTGGACATATTTTTTAGTACTACAGAAAATCTTATGGAAATTGTTATGAAAACCTCTTTACAAGTGTAGTTACCTCTGACAAATAAGTTTTCAATAATTGTTTTGGCCTTCTTGTGAGCAATGTTATCAGGTAAATCTGCAAACAGAAGAATGCCCACCATAGAGAACCCATGGTAGATAGCCTCATAGATGCCATTGACTCTGCCATGAGGTATAGAAACTTTGGTTTTTGGATGAAGTAGAATTGAATGAATTTTAGCAAAATTATTTATTATGTCTTAGAATAAAATGAGAAATGCAAAATATGTTGGTTACCAAAAGTTTGTTAAGACAAAGAGAAGGAAAAGAAAGAGTAGCATTTTTGAGACCTAAGGCTAATAGGTATGATAAGGGGAGATTATTCCTTTTCATTCAACTAATATAAATCAAGGTGTGGCAAGATTTTCCTGCACATTTTACAAAACTCGTGACTTTTTTATTTATCCAAATATTTTATTCTTGGCTAAACATTAAGTAATATCCAACTCTAAATTCAGATATTCTGAAATAATTCTACTTTTATGCTGATTTTGGTATATATATATTTTGTTGTTGTTGTTGTTGTTAGTAGGAGTTTCACTCTGTCACCCAGGTTGGAATGCAGTGGCACACTGCTAATGGCCACTGCAGTCTTGACATGCTGTCAGGCTCTCCTTCTGCCTCAGCCTTCCAATTAGCTGGAACTACAGACGCGCGCTACCACGTCTGGCTGATTTTTTGATTTATTGTAGAGACGAGGTCTTACTAAGTTGCCCAGGTTGGTCTTGAACACCTGGGCTCAGGCAATCCCCTCATCTTGGCCTCCCAAAGTGTGGGGATTACAGGTTGAGCCACCGTGTCCAACTGGTATATTTTAATAACTGAAAAAAAGTGAGGTTCAATAGAACTTCAACCTCTTGGTGTGAGATGAGGAAATCTGATGTTTTTACTGTTCATTTAAAATGACATGATAAACAAGATGCAATTAAATGCAAGATATGTATTCTTGTCAAAGAAAAACAGAGCAAGATCCTTGCAAAAGGTGGCAGGATAGATTTTATTCTGACTACCAAAGTAGGAGATAGAGACCCCAACAAAGTAAACTGAGCTCAACTTCAACTCAGACAAAAGTGTGAGGTTTTTAAAGGAAAAAAAAAGAATAAAAACGGAATATAATGATATAAAAAAAGAGGAAACCAAAAATGGACTACATGGAAATAGAAAATTACATAAGAGGTAAGTGGAAAATAAATTATAATTGTTTGGCAAGGTGGGTTAGACCAGTGGTCCCCAATCTTTTTTGCATCAGGGAATAGTTTCTTGGAAAAATAATTTTTCCATGGTGAGGAGGGATCATCAGACATTAGATTCTCACAAGGAGTGTGCAACTTAGATCCCTTGCAAGTATGTGTGGTTCACAGTGGGATCTTAAGCCACCACTGATCTGACAGAAGGCAGAGCTCTGTTCTTCCACCAGTCACCTCCTGCTGGGGAGGCACAATTCCTATCAGTCCACAGCCGGGGGGCTGAGGATCCCTGGGTTAAACAGTGCACGTTTTGCATTTTGGAAGGATCTGTGACTTTTGCACAAAGATTCACTGTGGAGTCTGGGGTCACCTTTCAGGGCACAACCCATGACCTATTTCAGGTAGATGCTGGCCTAAACTTGGTCAAGTCTTTTAGCAAGGTGTTTATGTAAGTCCTTTGTGCTGGATGGGAGATTACAATTCACATCCTTCATGAAATATAAACTATTTCTTCATGGAATTTTTATTTGTTTCAAAAATTTTAGGTGATTTTAACTGGCTTCCTTTCTAAAGTCATGCAATCTGGTAAAAATCTTTGTTAAAAAAATGAAAGGTCTTTTCCAAATGAGGCCTTGAATATGCTTCACTTACTATTTTTGCTTTAGTGGATAATGACTTGAAATTGGATAGAGGTACAAGAAATAAAGGAAGAGACTAGTTCCCTTTGCTTAGGAATGGGGCCCAGCAAGTTTAACCAAGTTCTTGTAGATTATAATGTAGAAATTACAAGATTTCTCTCCTGCAATAAGATCTCACATTTTTTTGCCTTATGTCATCAAGTCAGATACTTAACAACTACTTTAATATCTGGCATACAGAGAGTATGAAAAACAGAGTTATATATTATCTTTTTATTTATTCTCCTCTCATGACACATGGAAAAGAAATTGAATGTGAAATAAAGAGTCAAACGTCATGTAAAACATTTTTAAAGTCTATACTGGAGAAAGCATATTAAATGGCAAAATCACTCCAAATATTTCCTTTAACTATTGATCATTACAGCCTTTGGACTCAGAACAAGAATTGCAAAGCAAATCAGAGAAAAAGTAAATCAAGTTAAGAGCAGTTTTCTGTCTGATAAGAGATAGATTTAAATAGCTATATAGAAGAGAGGCATAACAATTATTTTTAACACATGAAAAAATATTTCTACAGAACCGTCTATTTCTGCATAAAGTAGCTTCTGAAAATTAATTAATGACTTTGTCAGAAGAGTTCTTCTTTGCAATTCTTATACCATACAGCCAGATATATAAATCTATGTACACCCATCGGTAATCCAGGATTCCTTTCATTCAATTTAATTTTGAAGTCTTTCACAAAAAGCAATATATACACACAGAGTTAGAAAAAGATGTAAACAAGAAGATATACTTGCTAGAGAGTTTTAAAATTCCCAAAGATATTAAATTCCAAAAATTGCAACAGTGTGCATGTGTTTGTTTTTTTTGGGGGGGGGATCGATTCCAGAAACAATTGTATGTATGAGCAGTAAAAAAAAAACAACAAAAAGCAACACCCAGAAGCAATAGGTAGTGACATAGAATGAATGAACTGATATAACATTCTTTATCTCTGTGATAGCTTTGTATTGTTTTTTTAAATACGAGTCTTAAAAATAGGAATATGAGGCCAGGCGTGGTGGCTCAAGTCTGTATTTCCAGCACTTTGTGAGGCTGAGGTGAGAGGATTGCCTGAGCCCACGGGTTCGAGACCAGCCTGGGCAACGAGGCAAGACCTCATGTTGACAATAAAAAAAATTTTAAAAATTAAAAAAATTAGCCGGGTGCGGTAGCGCGTGCCTGTAGTTCTGGCTACTTGGAAGGCTGAAGTGGAAGGATTGCCTGAGCCCAGCAAGTAGATGCTGGGGTGGCCCTGAGTATGCCACTGCATTCCAGCCTGGGTGTCGGAATAAGACTTCAACTCAGAAAAAATAATAATAAAATAAAAATAAGAAAATGAAAAAACTGCAGAGTTTAAGACAAAAATCAAATAATCATGAACTTAATCTTGAGACTAGCTCAAGCAGGTGAGTATATCAACGTCAAGGACAATCTATAGAAGTAAGAATTTTCTGAATTAATTTCTGTACAGAATGCAACATTTATTTAAGGATAAATAAAATAAATATACTAACTAGTGTTTTCTTATTACATTTTTAATGTATATTGTTTATTATTTTTGAGTATATTATTTCACATGCATAGTACTAAAATCCAACAATAAGTATAAGAATTTCTGAAGAGCAAAAGAGTGGGGCCTTGGAAGGGGTATGTTCTTATGCCTTTATGGCCTTGCTGAGTCATTCTAGTGTCCTCTATTGATACAGTTAAACATTCAGCCAGCTGAAAGAAATATTTACAGACTTGATTCAGTATCACAAAGCTGTCTTTGGACCTAAGAGACAATCAGTTAAAAACTGGTAAAGCAGACAATGTTTTAAATTTCTCATTTGTAAGTGTCCCAACTGCTGTTGTACCCAGGGGCACTGCACCATGGTAAGGTTCAGCTGAGTAGGAGGCATGGTTTTGTTTCAAAAATAAAGGTTTTGAAAATGGAGACATATAGAGTTTCTGACAAAGATGACTTAGAGTTGGCTCATTGCAATTGCAACCCCACCGGTGGTCTTGTCTCTGATGTCTAAATATTTAAAGACTGATATATTAGAAGGCTTGATTCTTGGTTTCAGTTGTCACCAGCCCAGTCTTGGCCTAAAGGGAGTCTGTTCTGTTGGACCCTCATGTTCCCTTCACCTGTCACCACTCCTATTTATATGCCATACAAACCATCACTGAGGCCAGTTATTTTTCACTTCACCTATGATGGATATTAATTTTTACCAACACAAATTATATAAAAATGTATCACCGATTTCATTGTAACTCTCTGATTATCAATTTGATTGATCATTTTTGTGGTTTATGGTCCAATCAGTTTTTTTGTTCATGCATTTCACTCATCTTTCTGTGTCTGATGTTTTCCGATTGACTTTTTATCTGGTATAGAGAAGTTATAAAGAGTAAATTTGTTATTTGTAAAAGGTCTAAAATCTTGAGTCATGATGAAAGTGGCTTTACAAGACTGACAGCAAAAGAAGATCAATGAAGGTCAGATAAACTAGTAAAAATTAATGAGTAACTCTTAAGAGAAGATGAGCTTTGCAGTTGGGTTGGTCAATCATAATGAGGACATGCAGGTTGAAAGAGTCAGGATAGAATGAAATCAATATGGAGATAAGCATTTTGAATCAGTTCACAAATACTTCAGTGAAGCATAGGAAGGATAACCAAATAAAAAAAAGAGAGCTTTAACAAATGGAAACAAGAGAGTTTTAGAAAAAAACATAGAAACAAGAAAGCTTTAGAAGCAAAGTATGTCATCAGGAGGGTTCCTATGTAAGGTGTTAACAAATAACACTTTTATGTTTTAATAAGCTTACTGGCAATTTCTAGAACATTAGGTGATTTCATTTGGGGGCTCTGTCAGTATTCAGTCAGAAAAACAGAAAATTCACTAATTCCTCTACTGATGTTTCAATCTTCCATTCATTCATTCAATTCCATTTTGTTTCACATAATTAATTACATTTTAGACAATCAGTAAAAGCAATTTTAATTTCAAAAGTATTTAATTTTTAAAAATAATTATTCTCACCTCATTTCATTTTTCTCTTAATGACTCGTCTCTGACATCTGAACTATGCTTACTTAAAAATCTCATTTTGAAGCCGGGCTCGGTGGCTCAGCCTGTAATCCCGTGCCTTTGGGAGGCTGAGGTGAGTGGATTTCCTGAGCCCACGGGTTCGAGACCCACCTGGGCAGCAAAACCTCATCTCTACAATAAATAAAAAAAAATCAGCCGGATGTGGTAGCGCAAGCCTGTAATTCCGGCTACTTGGAAGGCTGAGGCGGAAGGATCGCTGGAGCCCAGCAGGCGAGGCTTCGGTGGCCGGGAGCGGCCACTGGACTCCAGTCTGGACGACAGAGTGAGACTCCAACTCAAAAAAAAATCTCATTCTGATTTTTTTCTCTATCCGTAATCCTTGGTTGAAAATCTTTGCATTGTGTATTGTTGGTTATTTTCTCAACAGGTGTTCATTTCTGCAAACATTTTTTGTGACCAATACTGTGACAGCATTCCTTCAAACATTTTGCAAATTGTGTCTTTTGCTGCAGTCTAGGGAGATCTCAAGCTCCATTATACATAATTTATATATGTATGTATGTATGTATGTATGTATGTATGCATGCATGTATTTTTGCAGAAAAGCATAGCACTCTGTAAATTTTGCTTCTGCTTCTAAGGACCATATCTCATTTGATTCTTCCTAAAAAACTATTATTTTATAGCTCTTGCAAACATCTATTCATGGAATTCTTTCTGATACTAAAAATTAGTGATTATATTCTCTATATATTTGGTTATATATGTTGTTAAGGTGATTTTTTTCCTGAGTGTGTATGTATTTGGAGCAGAAATGGGGAAGAATTGAGTCTTTTATGAACACCTCAGTCTACTATGCTAAATGGAATGCTAAAGTTTGTGTATTTGTGAGGCAAGGTGTTCCATTTTAACCTTTTTTATTATTTTTTTTTAATTTGGTTGGCTAGGTGCGATGGCTCATGCCTATAATCTCAGCACTTTGGGAAGCTGAGGAGAAAGGATTGCCTGAGCCCACTGGTTCAAGAACAACCTGGACAACTTGGCAAGATCTCATCTCTACAATAAAATTTTAAAAATTAGCCAGGTGTGGAGGTGAGTGCCTCCAGTTCCAGCAACTTGGAAGCCTGAGGCAGAAAGATCACCTGAGCCCCGGAGGCTGAGCCTGCGATTGTTGTGAGTGTGCCACTGCACTCCATCCTGTGTGACAGAATGAGACTCCAACTTAAAAAAAAAAGTTACACTATAGTCAGAGGTGTCTCAAATAAATACTTTAGAACTTGTTGAAATCTCATCTGTGGCCTTGCCTGAAGTCAGTTTTACTAAAAGTTTCATGTTCACTTGAAAATAATGTATATACTCTCATTTACTCCCCTGGGGTTTTGGGAGACACATAGCACTGCTTGACTTATGTGCAAACTGACTTAACATCACTCACCCCATCCCCCCAACATAACTTAAGACATTTCTCAATGGAATGTATGTGGAATTAAAACTACTGCAACTCCAACCTTCCTCCTGCTATAAAACTGAGCTATTTGGATAAGTCTTTGTTTTCGTTAACTACTTTTCAGATGTGTTTGTGACATTCAATGTGTTTGTAAAAGCCAGTTTAAAATAGTGACTAATGCCAGGCTCGGTAGCTCAGCCTGTAATCCCAGCGCTTTGAGAGGCCAAGGTGAGTGAATTGCCTGAGCCCCCGGTTTCAAGACCCACCTGGGCAACTTGGTGAGACATCATCTCTACAATAAATCAAAAATTAGCTAGTCGTGGTAGCGTGCGCCTGTAGTTCCAGCTACTTGGAAGGCTGAGGCGGAGAGATCGCCAGAGCCCAGCAGGTCGAGGCTGTGGTGGCCAGGAGCGGCCACTGCACTCCAGTCTGGGTGACAGAGTGAGACTCCAACTAAAAAAATAAGATCAAATAAAATAGAAAATAAAATAAAGTAGTGACCATTATTTTATACAACCATACTTTAGATAGACTGAATATAATCAGCAATAATACAAAGAATACAAAAAATTACAACATTCTAATGGAAAATAGGTGAATCAAGCCACAGAAACCTTTCCTTTAAAGTTTTCTGGAGTCCCTTTTCTGATGAGTTCATTTTGTTTTTCCTGAAAACTTACTTAGGAGCTTTATTTTATTTCACAGGTATGTCCCCAAGAAAATTCAGTTTTAAGATATTACTATTTAACTATTTTCATCACTGTTGGCAGAGCTAAGGGAATAAACAAAGAATGATGAGTTTCTGAGAGAGGAAAATCTCCATCAGCCTTAGGGTGGAAAGGACAAGTAGAAGAAGTAATATATTAACATCCTTTAAGACCTGGAATGGTGAAAGCAGGGTAACATGGTAAGAGATGGGGTTGCAGAGGGACACAGTTACTACCAGGAAGTTGAGATCAAACAGAGAAAAAGCAGGTACAATATTATCTGATGTCTCTTCTTCTGGTGTCTGATATTCTGCAGGTCTCTCTCTTTGTCTGAATATACTTAGAAGCCAGTTGGCAAAAATTTCTGGGCAATGCAAACTGGGTTAGTTAGCATAACTGCCCTGCATATGTATTATTTATTTATTATTTATTTTAGATATATTTGTATATGTGTGTGAATATATATATTTATGTGTATATATGCACACAGGTAGAGAAAAAGAGAAGAAAAGACAAAGACTGAAAAATCATCTTCCCTTAGAGCAGCTCATAAGGAAAAAGTTGATAATTTAACTTACTTCGTTCGTAAATGTTGCATGTGTCCCTTTTTACTCTGGCAGCATCACCTTTGACCAATGTTCTTTAACTGGCAGAATGATTATAAATTTCATCAATTTCAAATCAGTATGCTGATACGTTGTTTTAAAATAATTCTTCACAGCCAAGCTCGGTGGCTCAGCCTGTAATCCCGCGTCTTTGGGAGGCTGAGGTGAGTGGATTGCCTGAGCCCGTGGGTTTGAGACCGCCTGGGCAGCGAGACCTCATCTCTACAATAAATAAATAAATAAATAAAATAAGCCGGGTGTGGTAGCGCATGCCTGTAATTCCAGCTACTTGGAAGGCTGAGGCGGAAGGATCGCCGGAGCCCAGCAGGTCGAGGCTTTGGTGGCCGGGAGCGGCCACTGCACTCCAGTCTGGGAGACCGAGTGAGACTCCAACTCAAAAAAAAAAGAAAAAAAAAGTTTCTCAACTTTCTTCTGACTTTTATCATTAGACATCAGAATATTAAGATATTTTCTCGTAATCTGCTGTATACTAGACAAAATTTTGCCTGCATGTAGCATGTTTTAGCATATTTATCTTTGGTATTTTGAATCAAGAGTCAAAGTCAAAACAGTAATGCCTGCTCTGATCAAATTTTGAAACATAGTAGCTCAAAATAATCAAGAAGCACTCACAGCTTCAAATCTATGTAAATTATGACCATATCCTTTGGCTGGATCATTCCTCTCTTGGGGTCTACAACTATCAAAGAATCTGCCTCCATGTTGCAATTATGAAAAACCAAATTAGTCTAATAAACATGAGATAGCACAGTTGTTATAGAATCCATTCCTACTTTTAACTCCTTGAGTTCTGAACACATGTATTCAAACGAAAATGCAGAAAACATTAGATATCAGATTACATATTAAAGAATGCTCTGCATTCTTTTTTTTTTTTTTTTTTTGAGTTGGAGTCTCACTCTGTCACCCAGACTGGAGTGCAGTGGCCGCTTCCGGCCACCGCAGCCTCGACCTGCTGGGCTCCGGTGATCCTTCCGCCTCAGCCTTCCAAGTAGCCGGAATTACAGGCACGTGCTACCATGCCCAGTTGATTTTTTTTGATTTATTGTAGAGATGAGGTCTCGCTGCCCAGGCAGGTCTCGAACCCGCGGGCTCAGGCAATCCACTCACCTCAGCCTCCCAAAGGCGCGGGATTACAGGCTGAGCCACCGAGCCCGGCTGCTCTGCATTCTTTAAGAGTGCATCTAAAATTCATAAGATACTATTTTTCAGCTGAAACCCCAAATACTTCATTAGCTAACACACAATTTTGTAAAATATGCAAATTCTGTGGATATTAGTCCTGATTGGATTTCTTTTATGTTGCAAATTTATTTCATGGTCATACTCATTGTTGAGATTAATATCATGACTTTGACTATGACTGTGGGAGTCCAACTTCTACCAGGTTCAGGGAACCCCAAAGGTGGAGACAGCGTTGGTGATTGGGGGGAAGAACAGAAAGAGGGAAAGAGAGAGAGAGAGAGAGAGAGAGACAGAGACAGAGACAGACAGACAGACAGAAAGACTTGGACAACTGCTTAGATTTGAGCAGAAGACCTTTATTGAGTGTCAACAGTGGGCTTTTATACTATGTCTTTCACGAGTGTGAGAGACGTCCCTACCCGCCAGATATTCTTTCAGGTATGAGGAAGAAAATCCCATAACAGAATCCATGACTGCCTATAAGCCCTTTTCATCCTAAGCTAATTTATACTAATACCAAGTTAACCTTAATCTGTGACTGAACTATCCTATAAACCTTTTTCATCTTAAACTGATTTATACTAATACCAAGTTAAACAATTCTATAGAAACTTAAGTACTTACTTTACAACCTAAAGTGGCCCATCCCAGAACGTTTGGAATGTGGCCCAGTCCAAAGTTCATCAAGTAACCTAGCCGTATTCTTTCAACAAAATGGCTGTCTTCTAAAACTATATTCTACAATTTATGCCTTATTCAACTTCAATGAATCCTAAGATCATGACCCAGAAGCCTGTGACCAATACTAAGGCTCTTAGATGTGACCTAGAAATATAAGTTGTGTGAAAGCCAAAACTGCAATTTGTGGAAGAATGGGAACAATGAGCTTCTAAAGTTAGCTTGTGTTCATCCCGGTCTCAGAGTTTTTATGTTTTGAGCTTACAAGAGCTTATTCTGATTAGTGCTAAGTAGAAAGGGAGAGGGAGTGGGGTCAACAGCTCCCAAACACATCCTAGTGGTCTCGGGGTCAATGGCCTTTCCTGATCCCTAATGCTCAGTGGGCCTCCATGACTGGCTCCCAACATATGACTCCTTTATGTCCACAGATTATGATGACAGCAGAAATAATGGAGAAGGTAGGAAAAAGTCTGATATTTAAAAATGATACATATTTCTGTAAAAAAATGCATGCATCCTCTACAATGGAAATTGATGAATGTCATCTTCCATCTTGAGACTGGCAAGGAGCTGTGGCATATTGAGGAGGAATTAGAAAGTCTGTCATTGATGTATTGAGCATGTGGCAGCTGCAGCAGCCAGATTAATCTTGGTGAGACGAATTCCATTCTGTCGACTTATATATAGTCTCTATCCTAGTCATTGCTCTTTTTTAAAATTAATGTTATGACCACATTGTAGAGAGTCTGAAAACAGAAACGCATCTCAAGATGGCTTATTCAGCCCACCTTATTATTGTGACAGTTTTTGGAACGCATATCTTATGGTGGAATATTTCATACAAATGCCTATATAATTTGTGCCAATTCCAAGAGGTGTATCCACATAATTCTATCTCAAATTTTCTTTCCATTCATTTTGCACTTTGTTTAAACCCATATCCTTGACCAACCAGTCAGTTTATTAAGCACTGTCCATTGGTCTGAAGATCTGTAACACAGGTCACAAAAAAGAAGAAAAGGAAGATGAGGAGAAGGAAGAGGAAGAGGAGGAGAGAAGGAGAAGGAGGAGGAGGAGGGAAGGAAGAGGAAGAAGAAGAATTATTCAGATGTTCTATTTAATATCCTGCCCATTGGGAAGTGGCTCAGCCTGTAATCTCGCACTTTGGGAGGCCAAGGTGAGTGGATTGCCTGTGCCCGTGGGTTCGAGACCTGCCTGGGCAACTTGGCGAGACCTCATCTCCACAATTAATCAAAAAATTAGCCAGGTGTGGTAGCACGTGCCTGTAGTTCCAACTACTTGGAAGACTGAGGCAGAAGGATCGCTGGAACCCAGCAGGTCGAGGCTGCGGTGGCCGGGAGCAGCCACTGCACTCCAGTCTAGGCAACAGAGTGAGACTCTAACTAAAAAAAAAAAATTTTACTTTACCACCATTTTAAGAGACACTCCTGAGTGAGGCCCTATCAAAAGTCACTTCCTGCTATCGCTATATACATTATTGTCTTGAGTATTTTCTTCTTTCAATTGGGAATTACCCAGTGAATCTCTTGGCAGGATTAATTGAGATTGAGATTGTTAAAAAATGTTGATAGGAGCCGGGCTCTGTGGCTCAGCCTGTAATCCCACGCCTTTGGGAGGCTGAGGTGTGTGGATTATCTGAGCCGGCAGGTTCGAGACCCACCTGGGCAGCAAGATCTCATCTCTACAATGAATCAATCAGCTGGGTGTGGTAGCGCATGCCTGTAATTTCAGCTACTCGGAAGGCTGAGGCAGAAGGATCACCAGAGCCCTGCAGGTGAGGCTGCGGTGGCCGGGAGTGGTTACTGCACTCCAGTCTGGGCGACTGAGTGAGACTCCAACTCAAAAACAAAACAAAAAAAAAACAAAAAAACGCTGATAGGTCCCAAGACATCCTAAACCACCTGTTAAAAGGATTTACTTGTTTATCTGAAGCTTCTCAGTTCTTTTCTCATATATACAATGTCAAAAATGTATTTGACTTAGGTATCTACTACAGACATAGAATGGACACTTGGATTTTTTTAGTTATAAGAGGGGTGGGAAAGGGGTCTATAGGCAATCTAATTATACACACACGTGCCTGCGCGTGCACACAGACCTACATGTGTAATACCTACCTAGGATACATACATACATATATATTTATTTATTTATTCTCTATTTCAATAAAGGATGAGGCAACATCATAGTAGACTGTCCATATACTTCATTTCAAAAAAATTATGTGAACAATTAACCAATGTCACAGTTACCTGCAAGTTTAAACATTCTGATTACAATTTTGCACCATGGCTGGATTTGGTCAATTTTTGCTTCTAAGTTGACAAAGAGTTGTCTCTAGTAAAGGGAAATTTACTTAGTAACTTTAGTCAGAAAAAAAGGGAAGAGAATTGGAAGACCTTTTGTCTTTGAAAATCTCTGTCGTACTTTTCACTAAACAGAAGAAAGGCAGAGAGCTCCCATGCACCTTAATTATCTTCAATTCAAAAATAATTATGCCAAAAAGGAGCATTTTGAGGTAACACATTCTGAATTTCTTAACTGTCTTGAATGTTTATTTGGATAATAATGACTTTTACTGAAATAGAAAATAATCGAAGAAAAACATGTTTTGAGTTGAAGATAAATATCATTAGTTCTCTGTTAAATCTGTTTACATTGAGAAGCCAAACTTTCAAGACAACAGAAATAGGAAGTCAACAACATAGAATTTATGAAAATATGAGGCTTAAACTTTAAATTGGTTCACCAGTATGAGGCGAGTTTTTATTTAAGAAAAAAAAGGTATACCGCATTCTAAAATCTTCAAAGAAAAAATGTAAAGTTCTAAGAATTTTGCCAGTAAAATACATTTAGAAAAAAATAGTAATGTACAAATATGGTAAAAATAATGTGTGTAATTATCACTACAGAGTAAGGAGATAAACCCTTCTTTATTTGGATTGTGGAAATATGAGCAAATCTCTGTAAGAAGATGGCAGGAAAAACAGTATTCCCGGGAAAGTTCTTCATTTTCAATTAAACTTTCCATTGAAGCCTAGCATTCTTGATTTTTATTCATGGAACATGGATATTAATGTATACAATTTAATTTTATGATTTTTATTGGGTTTTTTTGAGTTGAAGTCTCTCTCTGTCACCCAAACTGGAGTGCAGTGGCCGCTGCCGGCCACCGCAGCCTCAACCTGCTGGGGCTCCGGCAATCCTTCTGCCTCAGTCTTCCGAGTAGCCGAAATTACAGGTATGCGCTACCACACCCGGCTAATTTTTTAATTTATTGTAGAGATGAGGCCTCGCCTGCCCAGGCGGGTCTCAAACCCGCGGACTCAGGCAATCCACTCACTTCAGCCTCCCAAAGGCGCGTGATTACAGTCTGAACCACCGAGCCCGGCAACTTTATGATTTTCAATATTCCTTTTTTAGTCCAATTGTAGCTACAAACTAAATTGTATTGAGAGTTGCCATTATAAGATATAATGAAGCGATATCTAGTAAACATCTAAGATAGTGTGTGACTTTTTAATGACTATTTAGATAATTTTCAATTCTGTACTCATGTGGATTCTTACTCCCTCTTTTTATACATTCACACATACATGCACAGCCTAAAATGAGTCATATTCACAGTCATTACAGATAGATGGTGCAAAAAATTAAAAAAAATTATTTCCCCCAAAAATCATTAACAATAAAAAATTTATACAGAATGAGTGTCTTTCATGGTTTACAGATTTTCTGAAAGCACTGGTATTTAGTAGGGAATATACATTTTTTACCGATTATGTTTATGTGAAAGGAATAAGGGGATACAAAATTGAGTAGATGGAAGAATGATTACTAATTTCCTATTTTGAAACATTACCTCTTTGCCTAAACATGTGTCTTGAACATGCATAAACATTATCTAATTGCCCAATTATGAGTATCCAAGGAACATAAAAACACTTATTTTGAGTTGTTTTCTCATTAGATCAATCACTGCAGGAAAAACAAACAAACAAAAAAACATTGAAGCAGATCATATTGATTCCAAATAACTCTTAAAGCTGACACAATTAATCTCTTTTCCCCTTCTTTCCTATTTTAGCAAACTTCCAGAAACAAAACAAACAACATTTTGTGATGATGAAGATAACAGCAGCCACACAGGCCAGCAAGAACCCAATCACATCCAAAGAGTGGTACTGAAAATAGGTGAGGTCATGGGCGGCAACCCGAAGGTGTTTGGCTCCTTTGTGGCGCATGACAAACTCGATCCAGAACACTGCTCGATCCAGGGGCTTCATTGGCTGATCATGCTGAATTTTTGACAATCTCATAGAATTCTCTTTGTATCTGAAGGAGAAACATAAAGGTATCAACATTGAAAGAAATTTAATTCTCCTAGGCATATGCCAAGTCCCTGAAAGGATTTTGAAAAGTGTCACACAAATAATTCAAAGTAAATGTCAAAGAACTGACATGGAGCTTGTGTATTTTAATTTGGGTCTTCATAAAGAGCTTGACTTTTAAATTGGGATTTTATCATGGACAAATACATTAGGGGAAAGCTAATTTGCTTTTAGCAGAGAAAATATTATGAGCCACTCTGACTACTATAAGAAAGATAGTAAAAACGAAATTTGAGAACAACCATCTTAAATTTTGAAGGAGAGTTGGGTCACGGTGGGTGAAGTGCTCTTAACCAGACTCACTGCTTCTCCTCTATTTTTCTGTCTTCTACTGTCTATTTCCCACCTAGTAGCCAGAATGAGATTTTGATATGAAAGTCAGATTATGAGATTGGTTTCTCATCACATTAGAAATAGAATCCAAATCTGTTTTTTGGTCTATAGGACACCACGTGGTCAAATACTAGCAGCATCTTCTCCTGCGATTTCCTCCCTAATCACTCTCTTCTAGAGATACTGACTTTTTATTTTTCTTTAAGCTACCAAAGGTGTTGTGGCCTTAGCACATTTACACTTCTTGTCCCCTCTCTCCCCTCTTGGAACATTCTTCCTTGCAACAGCCCAAGGCTTGTATTACTTTTTGAGGCTTCCCCTTAAAAGCCACCTCTCAGAGAGACACTTCCCGGCTATACTGTAGCAACATCCCCTGGACTTCTTTACTTATTTTGTGTTTATTTTGCTACTTAATTTTTAGAATTTTTAAATACTTTATATATCCTTTAAAATAAATATTTAAGTATTGAATACTTAAGATAAATGTACATATGCTAAGTAAATAGCCCAAAATATTAATATTAATATTATCTTGAACATTATCCTGAAGTGAAGACATCAGTTTACCTACTGCTCACATGATAATATATCACAAACAGCCTAGAATAAATCTCTCGCCCTTGACCATTTTAGTCATTACTTGTGTCCCCAAATTAAGTATTAATCTAACTTCTAATGTCATAGATTAGTTTTGTTGGTAGATAGATCATTTGTATAATTGAATTATATAATGTGTACTCATTTGTGTCTTTTTTGTGCAGTTATTGGTGAATTTTACTACAGTATTGCATTGATTGTCCACAGATTATCTCTTTATTTAGTAATCAATAAGCATTTGGCTTGTTAATAATTTTTGGACACTGCTAATGATTCTGTCATAATATTTTATGTGGAGCATTAGGTTACATATTTATACATCTCCATTGGATATATATAATTAGAAGTTAAAATGCTGAGATAAAGTTGCATGCATAACTATAACTTGCTTCTTGACTAAATTTTTTTAAGTGTTTTTTTTTTTAATTTTCAAAGCTGAGAGTTTATTTTCATTTTTCTTTATTTTTTTAACATAACTCTACTATGGCTGAACTATACACTATGATATTGGATCTTTACATATTTACTGAGCCTTTATTTGTGACCTACAATATGTCAATTCAAGTATCTATCCCACAGTCTTTAGAAAAATCTTTATTCCCAGTTGATTTATATATGTATATATGTATACACACACACACACACACATACATATATATATATATATCATATATATGACATGTTATATTTTTAATTTGCGTTTGCCTGATCTTTTATTGGTGTTCTCATTTTTCTTCCTTTTTGTCTGTTTAAACTTAATGCAAGTAATAATATATTCACATTTAAATCTATCATCTTATTTTTAAATTACTTTTCTATTTGTCCAATCAGATTTATTTCCTTTTCATTTATTTTCTGTCCTCTTTAAAATTATTTTTTCATTTATTTTCCTACTGTTTTCTTCTTGATAAAGCATTTTTAAAGTAATCCTTTAAGTGATATCTTCTTAAGTAATAATATTATTTACAGTAGTAATAAATGCCTAATTGATGGTAGCTAGACAAGCAATGACATTTTTCATATCGTTTTTTATTTGGAATATGGAAAAATTAACTATTAAAGACATTTTATCAGCATAAAAACATTGTGCTTCAAAGTACATCATCAAAAAAGGTAAAAAAAAAAAAAAACAACCTATTAAGAATGAGAGGAAATATTTGAAAATGGCATATATGTTAAGGAATCATAGCCACAATATATAATGGATTCTTATAGCTCAACAGTGAGACAAATAACAAAGTTTAAAAATGCTAAGATAATTGAAACAGACATTTTTTCCAAAGAACATACATAAAAAGGTCAATAAACACATCTAAAGAAGCTCCACATCTTTAACCATGATGAAAATACATATCAAGACCACAATAGACACTACTTCACAAATAAGACAGCTATAATCAAAAGACAAATAATAACAAGTGTTGGCAACACAGTGTAGAGGAACCAAAACCCTCTTGTATTGCTGGAGGCAATGAAAACTGTTGTAAGTGCTTTGGAAAAATAGTTTGGTAAGACTCCATAAACATAAAGTTCTCATATAAGATAGCAATTCCACTTCTAACATCTACTTTGGAAAAATGAAAACATGTTAATGTGAAAACATGTATAGCAATGCTCATAAAAGCTACAATTATAAATAATACCAACGAGCTGATAAATGGACAAATAAAATATGCTATATCCATACCAAAAAAAAATATCATACAACCGTAAATAAAATGAGTAATACACATAACATGAATGAAACAAAACAAAATGCTAGGTGAATGATGTCATATAGAAAACTCTGTAAATTGTATGATTCCATTCATATGAAACACACCGAAAGATCACTCTAGATAAAAAGAAGCTAATCTGGTGTTTTCCAAGGGCTAAGAAGTTATGGGAAGTGACATTTATGCTATAGAATGTTTTCTTGTGTTTATAAAATTGCCCTAAAATTATATTAGGATGATTTCTATATTACTCTGCAAGCATGCTAAATATCTTTGGATTTACTTTTTAAGTAAGTGGATTTTATGCCACACAAATTATATCTCATTATAAAATTTATTACAATAATTATAAAAATACATTTTCAAGCAAGAAAAACTTATACTTCCAGATATTTAGATATTAAATGAAAATGTTTTATTATAATTCTGTAGAACAATTTTTTTTGTAGAAAATCGTTGCACTAATTGGTTACTCATTAAATATATGGGGCTCAAATGCAACTTTGAAATAATTTCTTGAAAAGTAAAGCTGAATTCAAATTAGTTAAGTGATTTAATTTATTTTAAATAGCTTCTTTAAAAGGGAATGAAATATACTCTTGACAAGAGAACCAATCTGTAAATACTACCAAGTCAAAAAATGTTATACTCACAAAGGATTATTAATTACTGTCTTCAGTGCATTGAGCAAATCTACAGTTGACATTGTGTGGAAGTCCAAGCTAATGGCTGCTCCCTTGTTCTTCATATGAGAAATGTTATCAGGTTGATCCGCAAACAGAGGGATGCCCACCATAGGAATCCCATGGTAGATCGCCTCATAGATGCCATTGTTTCCACCATGAGTTATAAAAGCTTTGGTTTTTGGATGACCTAAGATTGTTTGAATTTTACCACAATTAGTCATAGAAATAAAATGAAAAATGTGCATGTTTGCTAGAGACTAGATTATATTTACACATCAAAGGTCATTCAAATTGCTTTCAGATTTCAGAGGCAGAACACTTACTTCTGCTAAGTGAAGGCAACACGAAAGAGGTCGTGTGTGTGACTGAGACACAAGATTACAGGAGGGCAAAATGGAAAAGCACGTTCTGGATAAAATAAATAAAATATGCCAGAAAGAACAAAAAGAAAAAGGTGGTGCATATAAAAACACGAGACTGATACGTACAGAGTTCGGGGCAACAGGGAATAGGGATTGGTGGTGCTAGAATCAGAGGAAGGGTAGGTCACACTTCATCATGAAGTATGTTACCACTTCATGGTTAACATTGGAGATTTATTACCATAGGAAAAGCAGAACTACTGGTAATTGAACTATTAATTTTAGTGTCATTTAAAACATTTGTCAGCAGGGAAAAAGACGGGTGTAAAGTTGTAGAAATCAGAGACAGAGATTTTCCTGGAAGTTATTAAAAAATTCACTATAAGAGGTCATTGAAGCTGAAATAAAGATACTTTGATTCTGCTTATTAAAAACCATGTGTATACATTAAAATACAAACTGTCATAGTTTATCCTTTTCCCCCCTAGGACTTAAAAATAAACTTAATCTAATTAAGTTTTATTTTTGAGTTTTTCAATAATACTTGTTCACTAAGCATTTTTCATGTTGAACTACCACCATTTTTCTGACTGTTATTCATATATTCAGTATTGGTTCCCCAAAGTCTTACCAAGAAGATCATTTTGTGGTATCCACTTATACAGCTGAGTATTATGTCCTAAGGTATCTGGTTTCTTGCCATCAAATCTCCATATAATCTGTTCAAATAAAGAAAATATTTGTCCCATGAGTGGAACTCCATAGTGAGAGCATTTTACAACTCTAAAGAGATTAACAATTATCTACTTAAGCCCCTTTCATACAAAAGATAAAAATGAGAACAAAAGATAAGTAATGACAACTATTGAAATCTGATGCAGACAGAATAACCACATTTTATATTTTACTTTTATAGCCAATTGGGCATAAAAGGAAATGATGTTTCAAACATAGTAGCTTGGACAACTGAGATTATTTTTTGAAATATTAAGTTGAAATGATAAAATGTTAAGCAGCCATTACAATTTCACTGCAAAAAAACTAAGAATTAATATTGACCTATATGCTTATTTTGTTTTATATATTTTATACTGTCTTCATCTTCCTAAGTTAATATTTATCTTTTCATTTTTTGAGTGATTTTGGAAGTAGTTTTCTTATTATATTATATAATGTATTACATATTATAAGTTATTATATTAAAGTTTGACATATTTTGATCTACCAAAAAGCAAAATCCATGAAATTAGCTACTTGTAAGAAATGTGTTAAATATGCTTAAGTAACTGTATAATTATTTTAGATTACAAATTATTAAATACTATTTCCAAGAAAATTTGAAGTGCCTATTTTTGACATACATTCAGAGTGCTATCAGTATTAACCGAGAGATGGATTTTCTTTACAACCTCGAAAGAAAGAGCCTGCTGGTACCAATAAAAACAATGCAGCTGTTAAAATAATTCAAAATTACATTTTGCAAAATTTTGCTCATTCATTATTAGCACAATGCACTACAAAACATTGACAACAGTTATTAATATGCTCTGCTATAGCCAAGGTTTTTTATTCTTTAGTTTGGAACTTGAAAGCACTCCTCAAACTGGAGTATAATTTACAGTGTTTAATTTGCCATGTGAATGTTAAAGCATCATTGGGTTTTGGGCAAAAAATTGATATAGGTCGATAGAAGAAGTCTATATTGGATAGGAAACTAAAAAGTAATTCACAAATACACAAAGATCCCAGGTGTCTTCTGTGTATTAGAAAATAAGATCCTAATATGCATTATGGAGAAGGGCTTCTGAACCTCTTTCTTTGCTTGACTTACTTCTGCTTGACTCCTTTCTATATTCCCTTCTGTTTTCTCAGTTGGGAGGAGATATTAATCTGATAGAGCAGAGAACTTGTGAGGTCACATTTTCATAATGCACATACTCCACCATAAGGGCAAGATTCATCTCCATCCTTTGTCTTGCATCTTTCTGCTTTAGATATTGGCAAGGTCAGTGGAGCAGACCAAGCTGGTTTTTCTTATTCTCTAAATCAACCTGGCTGAGTGGATACCTAGATTAGTGGTTTATCAATCCGGGCCATTTTTGTTTTTTGAATAACACCCTGAAGAGCACTTGGATAGGCTTATTCCAAAATGCACAGAAAATACAAGAGGCCAGATTACATGGCAAGTGTTAACTGCATGATGCATTTCAGACTTTTTCAATACCTGCTTTTTGTTACTGTGCTAGTGAAATTACCCATTAAAATTTACCAACTTTTTGATAAAATCTGCAGTGTGTACAGTGTTCTCCAGAATCCTATAAACAAAAAGATAAAATGGAAGGACAGAATGTTGTGATTTCTGTATACCTACCTATAATACCATGGTAGTAATCAAACCTCATTTGCACCCTTTAAACATATTACTGTCTGATCTCAAAGTTATCATCAATCAAAAACATACTCTATTTTAGAAACTTTTTTTATATTTGTGTTTTTGAACTGATATCTGAGATAATTAGAACTGTTCTAACAGTTAAATTTTAGGTAGGAAATTTCCACAACTGAACTCTTTACAGAGTTTAACAGACCAATTTAGTATTTTTCCACCATTGAGGCACTTTATCTAACCTTTTGTGGGATCTGGGCAAGGGCTGAAGCAATCACATTGGCCCTTTCTTCTGTCATGTCACTGACCATTGACCCCAGAGAAAACACCACAACACCATTTTCTCCAGAGCTCTGGACAAAGTCTTCCATTTCCTGTGAAGAAAAGATTTACTATATCACCGAAGAGCGGCAGCACATTATTGAAAGGATTGCTACATCAATGAAGAAGAGAAAATAAAGTATGATCAGGAATTATTAAAATAATTGTTTTTTTTAACTGACACAAACATGTTTGGAAACAGATGCTTAAAATGAGATAGATGTCCTCTATTGTGGGTATTTGTGTAAACATGTATGTGTATATGGATTTATGTGTGTGTGTGTGAGTGTATGCATAGGTGTGTTTGTTTCATCAACAATGATAATGCTTGGAAATATTATACTCAGACCCTGCATTTATAATAATATTACTATTATTATATTATAATAATATAGATTCTTGAAGAAGGTACTTCTAAGCTATTATCCTTCTGTTAAATCACTTGTGTGTATCTCAGGCAGATTTTCTACAGAATTCTTTTAGTTTGGAGCCATTCATGTTTAATTTTCCTGACTAAGAGCATCAAGGAAAAGTTACAGTTGGGATAATTTTATATTTTTATATCAGTATTTATTATAGCTCTATAATTCTTTATGTGCCATTTAAAGATTTTCAGAGTTTTCCAGTCTTTTCTCAAAAAAAGAAAGAAAAAGAAAGAAAGAAAGGAAGGAAGGAAGGAAGGAAGGAAGGAAGGAAGAAAGAAAGAAAGAAAGAAAGAAAGAAAGAAAGAAAGAAAGAAAGAAAGAAAGAAAGAAAGAGAAAGAAAGAAAAAGAAATCTGGAAGTTAATAATCACTACCATCCTGGAGTCTGGTATTGTGGTTTGAAATTTCTGTGAAATAATTTATAATACAACAATATGCAGTATATATTAACAAAGTTGACTATTCTTATTTCTTAGATCATTTTTTAGATATTACACCATTTGCCATTGTGTTTTATGTTGTAAAATTATTGTCTCTGTGAAATGTTCTATTTATAGCTATTTAAACTGGACTGGATAAAAAAATGTGGTGCATATACACAATGGAATATTATGCAGTCATAAATAAGGACAGACATGTGGACTTTGCAACAACTTGTATGAATTTAGAGCCGATCATACTCAGTGATCTATCACAGAAACAAAGAACAGAGTACCATACGTTCTCATTCATAAGCAGACCTTGAACAATTATAATACTATAAGAAAGTGATTGGCAGTAGTGGGAAACTGTCAGCAGAGGGGAGTGGGATTGGCAGTTGGAAACTGCTAGGGGAGGGAGGGGCATACTTCATCAACAAGGGTACCTGCATAATCAACATTTGTATACCTAACCCTGAATTGTACCCCATATCTTTATAATAAAACAAAACAAAACAAAGAAAACTCATCATCATCTTACTGTGTGCCACAGGGAGCATGTGTACCACAATGAGAAGTTCATTAGCAGTAGACATCTAGTCACCCTCTTTGAGTAGCTCATTCACATTCCAGTAAAGCCATGCTTACCTGGAATTGATTATTATTCTGACTTATCCCACAGGTTCGACACCAGCCTTGGCGAGACCTCATCTCTATAATAAATCAAAAACTTAGCTGGGCATGGTGGTGTGTGCCTGTAGTTCCAGTTACTTGGAAGGCTGAGGTGGAAGGATTGCCTGAGATCAGCAGGGCGAGGCTGCTGTGGCCGTGAGAGTGCCACTGCACTCCAGCCTGGGTGACAGAGTGAGACTCCAACTCAAAAAAAAAAGAAAGGAAAAGAAAGGAAAAGAAAAAGCATATACATAGGTATATTGCATCAAATGGATAGTACTTTGAAGGTGACTAAAGTTTAATCATGTAAGAATAAATACACAATTTTAATAAATAAATTCCATTGTTTTGTCTCCTCCCTCATAAATTTGAATTATGACTGATCATGTAATTAAACATTTTCTGATGAATGACTGTAGTGGTATAGTATGCATTTAGTCTGAATTTTCCAGCTATTCTAATTTAAGATATTTGATTTATTGCCAATGTTTATTTTATGAATATCTTTCATTTATATTGAGTCTGCATATCTTGGTTTATTATATCTATGTTTTAATATCAATACATTATGGAACAAATGGCTGCATTAATTTTCAAAACAGTATATTATGCCAAAAGTCTTATTTTTAAAACATGTACAGAAGTTATGTGAGAATCTAATATCTAACAAAAACACAAATAACTTGAAGTAAAAATTACTTTATATAATAAGGAATTTGAGAACAGGTTTCATAACTCCTGACTTGGATTCAGAGCCTTCTGCAAGTCGATAATGCCTAGAGTTAGTAATGATCATCATTATACCAGTAGTCATCCTCTTCCTTGTTCTCCTTATAAACTCTTCTTCCTGCTACTGGCACTATCACTTTCTCTTATATAAAAATGAGAAAATTATTTTAAAATAGGATTGGATTATATAGAATTATTACTAGTCTTATTTCAGCTTTTGTCCTGTGAGAAAGTTACCAAACAGAGCCTATGCAATTTGCCTTCAATATATATACTGATTTTAACCATTTATAAGTTTTGTGGTGCAGCTAATAGGGTGGTAGACCAAAATGATCCTAAAAGAATTATATAATGACATAATACAAAATGATTACTTTCTACATGTGTCATAGACGTGTGATGTTAAGTTAAAATTTATTAGATTCTTACATTTCTTTATAACAAATATTCTATACACTAACAATATTTTTTATTGTAAACTAAGGGAACTCTCAGATACACATGGTAGAAATTATTTGATCTTTATTATACATAAACTGTTCATTTTCTTTGTGCTTCACTGTCAGGTAGCTACAATACTGAGACACAAGTTTCCAAAAGAATTTTGCTGAAGTGTATTACAGGCTAGGCTTAAGGCAGAAAATACCTACTTTACCGGGTAAACCATCACTTTTACATCTAAGATGTAAACCTCTGTGTTTTCAATGCTGAATAGTTAAATGAATGAATAAAATCAAGTAAATATTTGGCTTGGCTGCCAGTATTGTTAGGGGCACACATTTACATTGTTAAGGAATCATGTTTTTTTTAAAGCGAGAATACTGATGAACATCCTTATAATTTAAAATACAATTTTGGGGGAGGGAATACAATTTTAGAATTTCAACTTCATTATAATAACTACCACTACTTATATTTTTTAAAACAAGTCCACAAATAATCAGTTGTGTAGAACTTTGCTAGAGAATGTAATCTTGATGTGTTGGGTAATCAATTTCAATTTAATGAGTAGTTGTTTCTCAAATGAATGGCACATGTTAAGTAATTAATAGTGTTAGAAATAATTTTAAAAAGACAATATTTACAATATTATTAATATTCATGGATCACTGACTATGTGCAGAGACATTTTATGTGTTTTATCTATATTAACTCTTTTTTTTCCCTCACAGCACAATATGTCTGGTACTATTGTATAAAATAGGCATAATTATCTCTGTCAACATTCTAGTTCACTTTTCCATCATCTGTTTCCTAAGCTTATGTAAAACTTTTAAAATAGTCTATTCCTTCCACTCTCATTGTTCTGCAATTCAATCCATTGAACATCTTAGGAGCTTTCTTTACCGAAGAAATCTTGTTACTGCTCTTCATTTTAAAATTCTATTCAGTAACTTCCCATTTCCCTTAATAAATATTGCCAACTCCTAATAATTTTATGACTCCAACTTGCCTCTCCAGCATCATCTCCTTCTTACATAGTCTCTTCCTGCAAAACTAAACTTGGAGTCATGAGAACTGTTTTTACTTTACCTGCTTTTTGAGTGTGTGCCTCCTCCACATTTCTTTACCTATTCCTGCACATTGTTCATGTCTCACTTTAATTATCAGTGATTCCAGGATACTTTCTATTCCTGCTGGATGCTTTTTTGGGCAGTTACCTTTCCTTAAGATAATACTTTCCACACAATTTGTATTACTTTATTTTATTCTATCTTTTAAAGTAGAACGTCGTGGTAGCGCGCGCCCGTAGTTCCAGCTACTTGGAAGACTGAGGCTGAAGGATCGCCGGAGCCCAGCAGGTCGAGACTGCGGTGGCCAGGAGCGGCCACTGCACTCCAGTATGGGCGACAGAATGAGACTCCAACTCAAAAAAATAATAAATAAATAAATAAAAATAAATAAATAAGTAAAGTAGAATGTAAAGTGTGTGCGGACAGAAATTGTGTCTACTTTGTTTCCCTGAATATCCATCACTTAACTGTGCTTTGTGCTAATCACTTTATAAATATTTTTTGAATTATAATGAATAAATATTTACTTGTGGCATAATAAAGACCTCAATTTAGCCAATCTATTGTCAAAGTCTCCTTAGTATGTGTCTTTATTCTGTGATGATATAAAAAATGTATGTACTTCTCATGATATAGAAGTAGATGTTTCTAATAATTGTCTGTGTTATCCTACCCATCTTTCATCTTTCTTTCACTGTAAGCCAAACACTCTGAATTAAAAATATAAAATTATTCCCAATGAAAAGTCAAACAAAACAAAACAAAGCAAACATGAATATGTTTACCTTAGGCAGGGCTTTGGCAGGTGTGCAGTGGAGACCTCCAACAAAATCAAAATTTGGTAAGAATGGGCGAGGATATTCAAAATCCCAATAGGTTCGAATGAGCCACATATCAGCTTTTCCCATTGTCTCCAAGAATGTAGTGGGTCTTCCTGAAGGAAAAACAAGAAAATAAATGGTAGATGACGCAAAAGAATTGTAAATATGACAGGTATTTTCTGAAAGGAGTTAAAATGATGAAACCAAAGCTATATTAAGTGTTTGTGATTTGATAAAACGATATACATATATTTATACAAAGGCATAATTTTCTTTTCATGTATTATATATTTTCTCATAAGTATTTGTAAGAAAGGCAAAGTGTTGTGAGAATTGTGAGAGGAAACTACATCTCTAACGTCACATCAGTATATTCACAATCATAAACAATATTTAAATAAGCCAAAGAGAATTAAAAATGCATTTATTTACTCTCTAAAGCTGCAATAGTAATAGATATGCATTTAAACAACTCTTTGAGCTCCATAAGCAATTAATCATACTGCACCCATAAAGACAAGTTTCTAAGAAGTACTTACTCTAATTTGCATCGTTCATTCAGCTTGTCCCTTGATCCTTGGCTCTTCATCCAAAAAACGAGTATTATGAAAGCATGGGTAAAATCATTGTACCATTTAGTCCATGTTATGATCTTAATAATATTAGTTTTTATGTAAATATATTTTCAAACGACCGCTGAAACATTTTTAGAAGTTATTGAAATAGAGATTTGTCCTCAATTTTAATTTGGCTCATATTTTTTTCTTAATGGAAACTTTAAGCAAAACTTATAGAAAAAAATTTGATGTTCACTTTTCAATAAGTTTGTCAGCTTTAAGCCAAATGACTGTCAAGTCTTTAGTGAAGAAGTAAAGAAATGTTAGGCTTCTCAAATCACTGCTATTGGTTTTTGTGTGGGGGATAAAGACATTATATTTCTCATTTGTAAAGAAAACATTGCAGTAATGTGGGAAAATATTTATTTTCTAGACAGGGAAACTGAGGTCTACAAGGAGAAACAATTTTCTCAATGGAACATAAATGGAGATGCTAGAAAAATGTGCAACTCATTCTAAATATCTGCTTTTGGGAAGATGTTTTTTGATGTATCTAATTTTTTTTTAAAAAGATGCAAAAAAAAAAAAACAACATGTAGTAAAATGGATGTGTGATTACTTAAATAAATCTCAGGTGCTTTAATTTATAAGTTTATGACTTCCTTCAATGTTTTGCATGATTGATGGTCACAGGATCCCAACTGACTTTGTAACGTAAGCCTCCCCATAACAGTTGTGAGAGTGATAGATCATCTTATATTTTTATTTTATCATTTCACTTCCAAAGAAAGAAAAATTATCTGACTTTATATAAATTCACCTTCAAAGACACAAGGTTAGAGCTTCATGCACCAATAAAAAAAATGACTTACCTAGCACTTTACTGTAAAACTGATCCCATTTCTTCATATCAAATGGTTGAAACCAAAAGTCAAAATAAAGCACATATATCATATTTTTTATTCTTTCCATGAATGTCATTTGATCACTTAATTCCGACATAACGACAGGTACATAGGAAGGAGGGAGCAGAAGTCCTCCACTATACTTCTCAAGTGTGTAGCCAGGAGACATGCAGAGACTGTACACAAAGGGAATTTTAAATAGCTGAGCCAGCAGTTCACCACAGGGACCAATGGCATCTGCAAGAATGACATCAAACTTTGACTCTTTTAGTTTAGTCATAAGTGTCTTGTTCAAAGCAACATCTTCACAGAAATTTTTAAATATGTTAGAATACTCCCACATGATTTCTTGTACTTGTGAAAAATGTGACCAAAAGGTATCTTTTGGAACATATGTCCATGCACTGACCATTCTCATGATAGTGTCCTTAAGATCATTTTTAGTTAATGAGGTAGGATAAACTTCAAATTTAATAGTGGATGATTTGCCAGGATCAACAAGAATAGAAGATGAAGCTGTCAATACAGTCACCTCATGACCTCTCCGGACAAGTTCATCCAGGATTGTCTTCATATTCATCCAATGGCTGTATTCTGTGGGCCACACCAGCACCTTCCCACAATTCCCAGGGCTAAAGTAACAACTTAGCTGTACACACAGCAGAAGAACTGAAGCCCATTTCATAGACATCCTGGTGCGACGCAATGCTCCTTTTCCAGCTGCTGTTCCATTATGCCATTTCTCATGCTTGTGCTCAAGGATAGATCAGACAAGAAGTTAAAATGTTACTTTTGCACTTCAAAGTAAATACATTATATTAACACTCTGAACACTGGATGACAAAGGGACAGACAAAAGTTAGATAACCTCCTGTTTGCACAAGTGTGTTTGATGTACTTTTTATGTTTGTAAATGCTACCATCCAGTTAATAGCAATGTTCTTGCAGAGATAAATCACCTTGTGTAACATACTTTAGAATACTGCCATGAACAGTGGCAGTGAGAAGCTCCTGTTTCTGCCATTGCTTTTACACAGAAGCAAGGATAAAATAATTATGCAGCTGAATCATCATTTCTTGAACATCATGGTTCAATAAATTTTTTTAAAACATTGATGACATTCACATATAAAAAAAACAGCCAATTGTGTAAAATTCAATATTGGATATTAACTAATAACATTGTGCATCTACCACAACAATCACTTTTAGAGGATTTTTATCTCTCCAATAGACTTTAGACTTTTTCTCCCTACCCCAGTATCTGCATTTCCCCTGCCATGGGCAACTACTAGTTAAATTCCAATCTCTATTGTTTTGCCTATTTGGACATTTTTCAATTAAATAAAATAATATACTATGTGGCCTATTACGACTGGCTTCTTTCATTTAGCATAACATTTTAAAGGTTTATTTATGGTATAGCTATAAGAACTTCATTCCTTTTATTACCAAATAATAATTCCATAGTAAACATATGCACATTTTATTTATTTATTAATCAGTTTATGGACATTAATATTTTCCCCAGTTTTGGGCTAGTGTTAATAACAATGCGTATTCACACTTGTGTACAAATTTTGTGTACATATGTCTTCATTTATCTTGAGTATAGATATGCAAAAGTAGGATTACAGAGTCATATTCCACTTTATGTTTAACTATAATAAGTTAAACTGTATATGTAACTTTTCAGGGGTTGCTAGACTGCTTTTCAAAATGGCTGCACCATTTTCCATTCACAACAGCAATGTATGAAGGTTTACATTTCTCTCTATAATTAGTACTTACTATTGTATGTCTTTTAAGTTATTGGGTGGTTAGTAGGATTTAAGTTATATCTTATTATGACTTACATTTTCTTGATATCTAGTGACGCTGAGCATTTTTTATACTCTTATTAGTCAGTCGTTATATATTCATACCATTTGCCCACTTTTGATTGGGTTATTTTTCTAATTATTGGGTTGTGTTCTTTATATATTTTTGATATAAGTACCTCATTAGATATACAATTTGCAAACATATCCTCCAACTCTGTAGATTTTCTTTTTACTTTTTGATTGTGTTCTTTGAAACACTACACAAAAAATGGATAAAATTCATCTAATTTTTGAATTTTTTTTTATCGAGATGGAGTTTTGATTTTCTGCCAAAGCTGGTCTTGAGCTTTTGGGTTCAAGCAATCCTCTTGCCTTGGTCTCTCAATGTGTTGGGATTATAGGCATGAGCCACTTCTCCTGGCCAGTTTTTTTCTTTTCAATATACATTCATTTTGTTTCATACTCTTGCCTAATAGACTTGACTAGAGCATTCAATACAATGTTAAATGGAAATATGGAGAGTGGGTTTAGTTTGTATAAATTAAATGGTGTTACCTGTGTGTGTTTTTTTAAAACGCCAATTATCAGTTTAAGGAAGTTTCACTCTATTTGTAGTTTGAGTATTGTTATGGTAAGTGGTACTGTATTTCATTACATAATTTTTTCAGCATTTATTGAGATAATCATGTAATTTTTGTTCTCCTTTCCAGAGATATGGTGTATTATATTAATAGATTTTTCAAATGTTAAAGAAATTTTGTATTCCTGAGATAAATCCAACTTATTTGTGGCATATAATTGATTTTGTATGTTCCTGGAATCAGTTTGCTAGTGTAATGTTGAGAATTTTTGTGTCTATAATCACAAGAGATATTGATCCACAGTCTTTTTTTTTTTTTTTTTTTTTTTTTTTGGTGATCTCTTTGTGTGGTTTCAGTAGAAGGGATTAATTGAATATGTTACTATTTATTACTGTTCTATGATTTCCAAATAGCCATGATTTTTTTCTTCTATTAATTGTGAAATCTCTTCTTTGAAAACACTGTCTAAATCCTACCAAAACTTTCATCTCATCTTTTAAGTAAACTGCATTTCTAAAGCATATCTTAATTGCTTTGTGTTAGAAAAAATGTGTTTTTTTCCCTTTGGATTTGCATAACCTATACCAATTATATAACATTTATCAAAATATTTGCCATAGCTATCAAAACATACTAGTAGTAAATTATTAGGTAGCCCCCATGGCAAGGACTGTGCAACATGCCTTCCCCTAAACCATCTGGAACCTTGTGAGACAGAAGATAGCTAGAGAAAGGCTACGCAGACAGGCAGGTCCTCTAGCAACAATATAGCGAACTCCTGGCAGGTCTCTCAGGCTCAGCATTGGTAAACAAGCTCCCTGTGAGCCTCTCAAGCTAGAATTTAAGTACTCGCTGCTGGACTTGAAAAGCAACCAATCAGCTCTCCATTAGGCCCCTACCTCCTACTGATTGGTCCTTAATACTGACCAATCAGAACAGCTCACAGCTAGTGCTAGCCAATCAGTTTGGACTTGGGGCTATATAAGCACCAGGTTTCTGGCCCCAGATGGGTAACCCCTTGCAGTCCCCTCCCACTGTGGGAGATTTTCTGTTCTGTCAATAAATCCTGCTTTCTCACTTTCTGACTGTCAGTGTCCCTCAATCTTCCTGGGCATGAGATAAGAACCTTGGCCCTGTAGAGCTGTGACCTGAAGAGCTGCAGAAGACCTTTGGAGCTGAA
This sequence comes from Cephalopachus bancanus, assembly GCA_027257055.1. Classification (NCBI taxonomy): domain Eukaryota; kingdom Metazoa; phylum Chordata; class Mammalia; order Primates; family Tarsiidae; genus Cephalopachus; species Cephalopachus bancanus. The sequence continues at coordinate 137,342 of JAPVLO010000030.1, read as the reverse complement.
GAGCCTTGCACAGCAGAGGCTAGCTTGCCTGCTGACTGAGCCAACTGAACCAGGAGAGCTGCCGGAAGAAGGTAAGACTCTGAAGCTGAATCACTCCAGGGGTAGGCTTCCCAGCCCAATGGACCAGCAACGCTCTCAGGGCCTGGCTTGCCAGCCCACCAGAACTAACACCCCGGGGGCGAGGTTTGTCAGCCCACCAAACCAGCAACACTCTCAGGGCTTGGCTTGCTAGCCCATTAGAGCTGACACTTCTGGGGCTAGGCTTACCAGCCCCTCAATGACCCTCTTGGGGACTTGGCTGGATGACCCATTGAGTTGACACTCTCCAAGCCCAGGCTGACCTGAAAAATCTGCATCACCTGAATTTAGTGTGGAATGGATGTGTGTTTGTGTGTATGTGTTTCTGTATGTGAAATATTAATCTAAAGGTTTTAAAAATCTTCACCTTGTCAATCAATCTAGAAAATAAAAGTATCTCTATTTTGCATTTTACTTGTGTTCCAGAAGATTAGTTCAACTTTTTGTAACATATTGCATTTCTGATTGATTTCGAAAGTACATGTTAAACTTGCAAATAACCAATGACCTTTAGTCACAAAAATTAATTTTTAACTTTAATTTATGTCTATATTGCAATTTCCAGTCTGTACTCATTAAACACTCAACTCAACCTCTGCCGGGCAGTGTGTGAGAGAGCTGCCATCATGGTGTCTGAGAAGTGGGCTTCAGTAGTTATTCTTCTGCAGTTCTGCTTTGCTGGCTGTGGATATAGTGGGAAGGTCCTGGTGTGGCCCTGTGACATGAGTCATTGGCTTAATCTCAAGACCATTCTGGACAAACTCATAGAGAGGGGCCACGAAGTAACAGTGTTGACTTACTCACAGACGTTGTTAATTGACTACAAGAAGCCTTCTGCACTAAAATTTGAGGTAGTCAATGTGACGCAGGACAAAGATTATTCTGAGAAGTCACATAACGAATTTGTGAACTTAGTTCTTCACGTCTTGCCAAACTCATCAACCTGGCAATCAGTGGTAAAATTGAATGATTTTTTTGTTAAACTGAGTGGATTTTTTAAACTTCTGTGTGAGAGTTTTGTCTACAATCAGACACTCATGAAGAAACTGCAGGAAACCAACTACGATGTAATGCTTATAGATCCTGTGATACCTTGTGGGGAGCTGTTGGCTGAGTTGCTTGCAGTCCCCTTTGTAGTGTCTCTTAGAGCTTCTATAGGAGGCAGTATGGAGAGACACTGTGGGAAACTTCCAGCTCCACCTTCCTATGTTCCTGTACTGATGTCAAGATTAACAGACAAAATGACCTTTCTGGAACGAGTAAAAAATATAATGCTTTCATTTTTCTTTGACTTCTGGATACAGGATTACAACTTCCATTTTTGGAAAGACTTTTACAGTAAGATATTAGGTAAGAGATTCTTGTTCTCATTTTTATCTAGTTAGCAAAAGAAATTTGCCATATGTAGGATATCATATATAAGTGCCATGCTATGAATTTTTATATTATAAATGACGTAGTTTTTCTTTTTTTTTTTTTTTTGAGTTGGAGTCTCACTCTGTTGCCCAGACTGGAGTGCAGTGGCCGCTTCCGGCCACCGCAGCCTCGACCTGCTGGGCTCTGGCGATCCTTCCGCCTCAGCCTTCCCAGTAGCCGGAATTACAGGCATGGGCTATCACGCCGGGCTGATTTTTTTTTTTTTTTTTTTTGATTTATTGTAGAGATGAGGTCTCGCCGCCCAGGCGGGTCTCGAACCCGCGGGCTCAGGCAATCCACTCACCTCAGCCTCCCAAAGGCGCGGGATTACAGGTTGAGCCACCGAGCCCGGCTTTAGTTTTTCTTTTTAAATAAAGTATAGTATTTGCTTTAAGAGTAAGACAATCTACTTTCTTAACACCAGTAAGAAAATAGAATATGAACAACATTAACAAAGAGATTATATTTGGTACTGTCTTTAAATAGCTTAAATCTGCATCACAAATATTTGAGAATCACTGATTGTTACTCTCAAATGTATACTATTTTTATTGGAACAAGGTGCCCATAACTCTTATCACTCTTATAAATTACATAAAAATCTTCAGAAAATCCTTTTTAGACTGTTTCTTCAAACTAGTTATATTGAAAGATTTTCTAGAATTCTTTAGCTTCTTAGATTATTGCTTTACAAACTTAGAAAAATTGATTAGAAAAAGATAAAAAGACATTAGATTTTGTGAAGTAAAAGATAGCAGAATTTGTACTTAGCTAGGGTACACTTATTTGACCTATTACTAGTTTTTGCCTTTGCAAAAAACAAAAAGGTTTTGCTTTACAATTTCGTACACATAGCTGTGATCTGAGGTGGTCATTTCAAAACAAAATTTTTCTCAAACTATATTTGAGAAATATTTGGAGGCAAACAAAAACAAAAAAATGAAATATGTGAAACATTATAAATGTTTTCCATTTTAATCCGCTGAATTCACAAAATTCATGTTCAGAGAAACCCAGGTCAAATATTCTCAGCCTTAGACATAATCTGAATTTACATGCATTGATTTTCTCTAGTTAATTAATTTAGCAGTCAGTAAGCACTGACTAGCTGAAGGTAGCATGCTAGGCTCTACACATGTAAATAGATAATGCCAGAATCTTGGTATCAAGTTTACCCTCAGAGATTAATTTAAAATATAGAATTCTAAATGTGTCCGGTCCAGCCGGGGTTATTGGGGTACCTGAAAGAGGGAGTGGAGACTAAAAAGGAACACAAGACTCTTTTCTGCTGCAAAGGGAGGGCACCGGGGCTAGTGCCCGAGTGACCCCGTTTCTCTTTATTCCAAAGTTTATATACAAGCATAATACAATAAGGCATTCAAACTTCCCCAATCTTCAACATTAAGCTTCCCCTCTATCAAGAAGTGTCTGTACCCTGACTCAGACTGTTCTGCCAACATTTCATATTAGTTTTGTCCTTGGCCAGCACTTTCTGTACTTTGTAAGACACATACTATTCTTATCTGGACTCTGCTTTTCTAGGTGGACAGTTTCATGCTTTAACTATTTAGTCCCCGACATAAATGAGTCCATACCAAACATTGATATAATAGTATTATGATGAAAGTCCCCAGATGTGACTCAGAATAGAAGGCCAAAATTGTTATCAAAAAAAAAAAAAAAGATGAAAAGGACACATTCCTATGCTCGGGCCAGGCATTCAGGAAACTCCAAAGAATTCTTAAAAAAAATTTGACAACTATTGAGTAGCTTGAAATAATCAATCATTTCAATATAAATATTTACTTTGTAGCTCCCTCTTAATAGCCTATTGCTTATTATGTATTTTATAAAATTATTTATTTTGATTATAAATCAATTGTACATATTAATACACTAAAGAAAATGGGATATCAGTAAATTTTAATTTTTTATTATGCCCTAATGTACAAGCATATTTCTTTTTTTCTTTCTTTTTTGTTTTTTACAAAATAAAGGTTTGTGGCTATCCTGCATTGAGCAAGTCTATTGGCATCATTTTTTCAACAACATGTGCACACTTTGTGTCTCTGTTTAATATTTTGGTAATTTTCACGTTTTCCAACTTTATAGTATTATATCTGGTATGGTTATCTGTGATTAGAGAACTGTAATGTCACATTTGTAACTGAGGACAACATGAGATATACTTATATAAGATGAAACACTTAATTGATAATTTTGTAGGTGTACTGACTACACCAGCAACTTGATAAATTAGCAAACATTCTTATAGTTGATAAGGAGAAAGTTTCAGTGGTCAGGATAGAAAATCAAGTCAATGAGACATGTGCTGTGGCTCATGCTTACAATCCCAGCAACTCAGTAGGCTGCAGTAAACCGTAAGAGTGCCAATGCAATGTGCTCCAGCCTAATACAGAGCAAGGGCCTGATTCTTTAGTCACATGAATTTGAAAAAGGTGAAGAAACTTCAGAAGAAAAACTTGAAACTACCAACGGTTGATTTATAAGGTTGAATGGAAGAAGCTGCATCCATAATAAAAGTACAAGTTGAAGCACAAAGTGCTGATGTAGAAGCTGCAGAAGATCTAGCTGGAATAACTGATGAAGATGGCTATACCAAACAGATTTTTAATGTAGAAAAATACAATAATACTCAGTGATCTATCACAGAAACAAAGAAGAGTACCACGTGTTTCCACTCATAAACAGACCCTGAACGTTTACCGTAATACTGTAAGAAAGGGATTGGCAGTAGTGGGATACTGCCAGGGTGGAGGGATGGGGGGACACAACATCAATAAGGGTACCTGATCTCAAGCCAGATGAAGTAGGGACCAGAGGGAGGTCCAAACTTTACCTGTACAATGCCCACTTGTATACCTAATCCTGAATTGCACCCTATATATTTAAAATTATATATATATATTTTAAGTAATGTATAGAAAATAGCTTTCTATTGGAAGAAGATGCCATCTGAGGGCTTCATATTTTGAGAAGAAAAATCAATGCCTAGTTTCAGAGTTTCTTTTTTTTTTCATAATCAATATTTTTTATTATGGTTTTGTGGGGTATAGTTAAGGGTTAGGTGTACAATTACATTTCATTTAGGCACCCTGTTGATAAGAGACGTTTCCCCATCTCCAGACAGATATTTGCTACTGTTAATCCCATCCCCCCCATAGTTTCCCAGTACCGTCAGTCATTTTCTTATAGTATTACATTGGATGTTCAAGGTCCATTACATGAGTGAGAACATGTGATACTCGGATCTTTGTTTCTGTGAGAGGTCACTCAGTATTATAGACTCTAGTTCCATCCAGGTTGCTGTGAAATTCATGATTTTGTTCTCTTTTTATGGTTGCATAGTATTCCATCGTGTATATGTACCACATTTTTTAAATCCAGTCCTCTTTTGATGGACAGCATGGTTGTTTCCAGGTTCTTGCTATTGGGAACAACGCTGCGATAAACATACGTGTGCAGGTATCTTTTTTATAGAGTGATTTGAGTTCTTCAGGATATATTCCCAGTAGGGGGATTGTGGGGTCATATGGGAGGTTGATATTGAGAGCTTTTAGGAATCACCACACTGCTTTCCACAGAGGTTGCACTAGTTTACACTCCCACCAACAGTATAGAAGTGTTCCCTTTTCGCCACACCTCTCCAGTGGCTGATATTTTTTGAGTTGCTGATAATGGCCATTCTGACTGGGGTTAGGTGGTATCTCAGTGTGGTTTTGATTTGCATCTCCCTGATGATTAGTGAGGTTGAACATTTCTTCATGTGTTTGTTGGCTGCTCAGATGTCCTCTTTTGTGAAGTGTCTGTTCATATATTTTGCCCATTTTATAATGGGGTTGTTTGTTTTTTTCTTTTCAGCACGTTTTAGTTCCTTGTTGATCCAGGACGTTAAGTCTTTGTCAAACCTGGTGTTGGCAAATACTTTTTCCCAGTCTGTAGGCTGTCTCCCTGCATTCTTGATGGTTTCTTTGGCCTTGCAGAAGCTTGTCAGTTTAATAAGTTCCCACTTGTCTATCTTCTCTCTTAAGACCTATGGGTTTTGGGTTTTGTTCAGGAATTGGATGCCAGTTCCAATTTCCATGAGGGTATGTCCTTCATTTTCTAAGATTCTTATGGTTTGAGGTTTTACATTTAGGTCTCTGATCCATTTGGAGTTAACCTTTGTGCATGGGGATAGATAGCGGTCTTGTTTCAATCTTCTGCATGTGGTCAGTCAGTTTTCCCAGCACCATTTTACTGAATAGCTTCTCCTCTCCCCAGTGGTAAGTGATGGAGGCCTTGTCAAAGATAAGTTGGATGAGAAATTGAGGTTTTGCTTCTGGAATCTCAATTCTATCCAGTTGATCTATATGCCTGTTCCTATACCAATACCAAGCTGTTTTGATGATTGTAGCTTTATAGTAAAGTTTGAAGTCTGGTAATGTGATATCACCTGCTTTGCTTCTTTGTTGAGGATTGTTCTGGCTATTCTTGGACATTTGTGTTTCCATATAAATTCCTGTGTTGCTTTTCTAGGTCTGAGAAGAATGTTGCTGGTAATTTGATGGGTATTGCATTGAATTTGTAGATTGCCTTAGGTAAGATGGACATCTTCACAATGTTGATTCTTCCAATCCATGAGCATGGGATATTTTTCCACTTGTTTATGTCATCTTTGATTTCTTTGAGCAGTGTTTTGTAAAGATTTTTCATTGTAAAGGTTTTTCATTGTAAAGGTCTTTCACATCTCTGGTTAGGAAGATGCCTAACATTTTTTTTGTGGCTATTGTGAATGGAATTGTGTTTTTTATTTGGGTTTCTGTTTGTTTATTATTGGTGTAGAGAAATGCGATTGTCTTTTGTACATTTATTTTGTATCCTGAGACTTTGCCAAAGGCCTTTATCAGTGTAAGGAGATTTTTGACAGATTATCTTGGGTTTTCAAGGTACACAATCATATAATCTGCAAAGAGAGATAACTTGACTTCCTCTTTTCCTATTTGGATACCCCTGATTGCCTCCTCTTCTCTGATTGCTCGAGCCAGGACTTCCAATACTATGTTGAACAGGAGGGGTGAGAGTGGGCATCCTTGTCTTATCCAGTTTTCAGGGGAAATGTTCCAATTTTGTCAGTTTAGGAGTATGCTGTCTGTGGGTTTCTCATAGATGGCTTTTTCTATTTTGAGGTATGTTCCCCATATGCCTAGATGTTCAAGGGTTTTTATCAAGAAGTGGTGCTGGTTGTATCAAAAGCTTTTTCTGCATCTAATGATATAATCATGTGGTTTTTGTTTTGACATCTGTTGATGTATTTAATTACATTTATGGTTTTACGAATGTTGAACTAGTCTTGCATCTCAGGAATGAAGCCTACTTGGTCATGATGGATGATTTTTGAGATGTATTGCTGACTTCGGTTTGCTAGGATCTTGTTGAGAATTTTAGCATCTATGTTCATCAAAGATATTGGCCTGTAGTTCTCTTTCTTTGCTGGATCTTTACCTGGCTTGGGTATCAATGTGATGTTGGCTTCGTAAAATGATTTGGGGAGAGTTCCATCTTTTTCAATCGCCTGGAATACCTTCAGTAGGATTGGTATCAGCTCCTCCTTGAATGTCTTGTAGAATTCTGCTGGAAAGCTATCTGGACCAGGGCTTTTTTTTGGTAGGCGTTTTCTTATTATGTGGTCAATTTCCTTGATTGTTATTATTGGTCTATTTAGGGTCTCAATCTCTTCTTGTTCCAACCTAGGTAGGTTGTGTGATGTCAGAAAGTCCTCCATTTCCTTAAGGTTTTCAAGTTTGTTTCCATACAAGTGTACGTAGTAGTCTCTAATGATCTTTTGTATTTCTTCAGGGTCAGATGTGACTTCATGTTTTGTGTTTCTGATTGTGCTTATTTGGTTTTTTTCTCGTTTTTTCTTGGTCAGTCTAGCTAGGGGACCATCAATCTTGTTTATCCTTTCAAAGAACCAGCTTTTTATTTCATTGATTTTTTGTATTATATTTTTGTCTTCTATGTCCTGGATTTGGGCTTTTATTTTGGTGATCTGGATTCTTCTGCTGTAATTTGGGGTTTTTGTGGTCTTGCTTTTCCAGCTTCTTTGGGTGGCTTGTTAGGTTGTTAATTTGTGTTCCTTCCATTTTCTTCATGTGTGTTTGTAGGGATATAAATTCCCCTCTTACTACAACTTTCAGGGCATCCCAGAGATTTTGGTAAGATGTTTCTTCATTTTCATTTGTTTCCAGGTATCTTTTGATCTCTGTTTTGATTTCATCATTAACCCAGGAGTTGTTTAGCATCATGCTGTTTAGTGTCCATGTCTTTGTGGGTTTGGGGGGACTTCGTTGGTGTCAATGCTTATTTTTATTCCACTGTGGTCCGAGAAAGTGAATGGTAGAATTTCAGGCTTTTTAATTTGCTTATGCTTGATTTATGGCCAATGACGTGGTCGATCTTAGAATACGTTCCATGCGGTGATGAGTAGAGTGTATATTCTGTGGTCTTTGGATGGAGTGTTCTGTAGGTATCAATTAAGTCCATTTGGTCCAAAGTCACATTGAGGTTCCTGATCGCCTTGCTGATTTTTTGTCCTGATGATCTGTCTAGGGTTGTGAGTGGGGTATTAAAACCCCCAGTTATGATGGTGTTAGAGTCAATATCTTTCTTTAGTTTTCCTAGAAGTTGTTTTATGAAAGTTGGCGCACCTATGTTGGGTGCATATATGTTTAGGATAGATATTTATTGTTGATGGATTGAGCCTTTTATCATTATGTAGTGGCCTTCTGTATCTTTTTTGATTTTTAATAGCTTGAAGGGTATTTTGTCTGAAATTAAGATCGTTACTCCTCCTTTCTTTTGTATTCCATTCGCCTGATGGTTTGTTTCCCATCCTCTTACTTTGAGTCTGTGAGTGTCCTTTCTAGTGAGGTGAGTCTCTTGAAGGCAATAGATTGTTACCTGATGATATTTTATCCATTTTGCCATTCTATGTCTTTTCAGTGGTGCATTTAGTCCATTCACATTTAGGCTAATAATTGAAATTCAAGAATTGATCCTGTCATAAGGTTCTTACAAAGTTGCTCCTGTTTGTTTGTTGTCTTACTTTGGGTTCTGGAGTTGGCTCATGTGTGTTTTTAATCTTCTGCCTGTACTCTAGTGAAGAATGTTGTTGCTCTTTTTTCTTTTTTCTTCTGTGTTCAGTACTTTCTTAAGTGTTTCTTGTAGAGGTGGTCTGGTGGCAGTGTAGGTTCTTAGGATTGGATATCTGGAAAAGATTTAAATTCTCCCTCACTAATGAAGCTTAGTTTGGCTGTGTAGGTTAATCTTGGTTGAAATGTTTTCTCTTTCAGAACTTTGAAGATAGGGCTCCAGGCTCTCCTGGCCTGAAGGGTTTCTGTGGATAAATCTGCTGCTGTTCTAATTGGCCTTCCTTGGTAGGTAGTCTGACCTTTTTCTCTTGCTGCCTTTAGGAATTTTTTCTTTCTTAGCTACTTTGTTTAGGTGAATTATTATGTGTCTGGGAGTTGGTCTTCTCATTTGTTGTCATGCAGGGGTTCTCTGAATCTCTTGTGTTTGAATTTTTTCATCCTTGATGAGAAGAGGGATGTTTTCTTGAATGATATCATGAAATATTTGTTCCAGCGTGGCTTCTGTTTCTCTCTCTGCCTCAGGAAGCCCAATTACTCTTAGGTTTGGTCTCTTGAAGTGATCATTCATCTCTTGCAGGTTTTGTTCTGTCTTTTTGAGCTTCTTTTCTATGCTTTTGATAGTTTGGGTTAGTTCTTTGTTTTGGTTCGAGCTCTCAGATTCTTTCTTCTGCTTGGCTAATTCTGCTTTCCATGCTTATTAGTCTGTTATTCATTTCCATCACAGTATTCTTTACTGCTGTTATTTCTGACATCAGTTCCTTTCTATTTTCCTCTTGTCACTCCTCAATTTTTTAAAAATTCTCTCCATTAATGTCTTGATGTCTGGGTTTGTTGCATGTGACCAGTCATTCTGGGAGCTCTTCATTGTTTGTGTTCCAGAATCTGTTTTCTCAGTGTCTGATCTCCCAGTGGTCTGTGTGAGACCTATATTCTTCTTTTGGTTTTTCTTCATTGTGCAGTTTTTCCCCCTCCCTACTCTTTCCTTCCCTTCACATCACCGTCTTCTTTAATTCTTTTATTCAGGGTAAATGGATCGGTTTTACTTCTGTTTGTTCAATCTCCTATTCTTTATGCATGCCCTCTTACTTTGTTCAATTCTGGAGTTGCACTGTAGATTGGGGGTGGTCCTTTTTGCAGTTTTGAGATTTACTTAAGGGGGAGTTGTGATTCAAAATCTATTTGCAGGTCCTGGTATTCACTGACAGGTGTGTGAATAATCTGGAACCCACTTCCCACTGCCTTGGAATCTGTCCATGCAGTGGGGCTGTAGGTTTACTCCCTGAAATAAAATGTGGTTAGCAGAGGGAAGAGAATGGAGCAGACAGTGGGTTGAAGAGGGGGATGGAGAGGTAGAAAAGTAAGGGTGGAAACAAACAAGTGTGCCAACAAATGGAAAGAGAGACCTATACTGAAACAGATAAAAACAATAGACCACAGCTACAGACGAACCAACTCCCATACAAAAAAAATAAAACATATAGTGATGCTAACATACAAGCTAACCCACCACCTTATCGGTGTGCTGTTCCTCTATACAAATATGTGGTTTACAGAGAGAAGAAAAGAGAAGAAAAGGAAGAGAAAAAAGGGAACAATACAGTAGGAATAGAATTAAGTCATTAAACTAACAGAATCAATGAAGCACACTCTGAGACTTTTCGTTTAAATCCAATGTCCTTTCAGTTCTGATTTCTAGTTTTCTTTTCAAGCTGGTAAATTAGTTTGCAGTTAGGGTCAGTTGCCCCTGTTCTGTTGTGAAGGACAGTTCAGATCACCCTCCGTTCACCACTCTGTCCTGTCTTTTACAAGCTTGTTTCTCCCGTTTCGGTGTTGTTACCTTGAATCACCAGCAGGTGGTGTTATCTCAGCTGCTCGCCCCAGAGGGTGTGGGGCTGCACAGGATGGCAGAGATTGGAGATGGATGCCTGCTTCAGGGCAGACAGCAGGAGACTCACGGCGGGCAGGACGTCTCAGTCGCAGGAGAGGTGGCAGCGATCCCAGCAGATCTTCCCCGAAGGGACTTCAAGGACTGAAGTCGTGGATTGCCTCCGGCCTGGGTAGTGCAATGTGCTACCGGCGGTGGCGGTGGTGTGTGGCGGCGGCAGTGGTGATGTTTGTGCTACAGTGGCTGTGCAGTCTGCTGTGATGCCCCAGCGGTGGCAACAGCCAAGCTCCATATGAAGAGCAGGCTGTGATGTTGGGGTCCGCAGACCCCGGGGCGAGAGCCAGAGACCCAATGCGGTTCTCCTTTACAGAGGGTTTCACAGACCAGGTTGCCTTGTTGTCATCTTGCCGGAAGTCCCCTTCAGAGTTTCAAATGGTAGGCTGACTCTCTTATTAGGGCTAATGAAGCTGATGACTTTAAGTAGAAGCCAATGCTTATTTAATATTCTCAAAACTCAAGAGTCCTTAAGAGTTATGTTAATCTGCTTTGCCCGTGCTTTTTTAATGAAACAACAAAGCCTAAATGACAAAATATCTGTTTATAGCATGGTTTCCTAAATATTTTATGACCACTGTTGAGAGCTACTAATCAAAAGAAAAAAGATTGCTTTCAAAATATTACTGGTCATTAACAGTGTACCTGGTAACCCAAGAGCTCTAGTAAAGATCTGGAGGTAGATTAATGTTTTTATGCCTGCTAGTACATCCATTTTTACAGCTCATGGTTCAAGGTATAATTTTAACACTCAAATCTTACTACTTAAAAATACATTTGTAAGGCCATCCTAGATAGTGATTTCTACAATGTATCTAGGTAAACTGTATTGAAAATCTTCTCAAAAAGATTCACCATTCCAAATGTTATTAAGAAAATTCATGACTCATGACAAGAGGTTGAAGTATTAACATTAACAAGAGTTTGAAGTTGATAACAGTTTTCACAAGCAATTTTAAAGGGTTCAAGACTTCAGTTGAGTAATTAACTGTAGATGTAGACATAGAAAGAGAACAAGACTAGAAGCGGAGCCTGAAGATGTGTATAAATTTTTGTAAAAACTTGAGCAAATGAGTTTTGTTTGTTTTTTGTTTTATATAGGGTAGAGGGATGAGAAAAGAAAGTTTTATTTGAGATAAAATCTGCTACTGATTAAGATGGTAGGAGAACTGTTGAAATGTAATCAAATGATTTAGAATATTACTTCAATAATATAAAGTAGCATCAGAGTTTGAGAGGATTAGCTCCAATTTTAAAGAAGGTCTACTGTTGGTAAAATGCTGTGAAACATCGCCACATGGTACAGAAACATATTTCATGAAAAAATAATTTAATTGATACAGCAAACTTCATTGTTATTTTATTTAAATATTCCCAGGGACACACCTCATTAATTAGGAGGTACACCTCATCAATAAGGGTAGCTGCACAATGAATATTTGTATACCTAACCCTGAATTGTAACCCACAATTTAAAAATAAAAATTAAAAGAGGGAAAAAAATCCCCAGTCACCACAACTTTCACCAGCAACCAATTAATCAATCAAAAGCTATCAATATTGAGGCAAGACCGTCCACCAGTAAAATATTAACACTCACAGAAGCTCAGATAATAATTAGCATTTTTAAGAAGTAAAATTATTTACAATTCAAGTATATAAATTGTTTTGGAGATGTTATTAAATGTTACTGCATATCTAATAGACTAAAAAGTATTATAAGCATAACTTTAATATGCACTGGGAAAGAAAAATGTGATTTGCTTTGTTGAGAAAATATGGAAACAAACCTATAATATTTTTGAGGTATGTTCGCATGACATTTCAAATATGACATTTTTTAAAGTCAACTTTGGACATTTAAAGTTACTTTCAGTCGCTTTTCTTTGATCACTGTTATACTTTTTTGGGGGGGAGAGTCTTGAGTCTCACTGTGTCATCCAGCCTGGAGTGCATTGGCACGCTCAAGGCCATCTCAGTCTTGACCTGCTGGTCTTAGGTGATCCTTCCATCTCAGCCTTCCAAATAGCAGGGACTACAAGCACATGTCACTGTGCCTGGCTAATTTTAAAATTTTTATTGTAGAGACAAGGTCTCGCCAAATCCCAGGCTGATCTTGAGCCCCTGGGCTCAGGCAATTCTTTCACCTCTGCTTCCCAAAGTGCTGGGATTACAGGTGTGAGCCACCATGCTCAGCTTGATCAATCTTATACTTTTTATTGTGGATTAACCTTTTAAATATTGACTGTCTCTAATTGCTTAAAATGGACTCTTTCTTAAATAAGAGCTGATATCATGAAAATTAAAATTACCCAAGCATTGGTAGTTCAAGGCAGCAAGTTAGGCACAGGGAACAAGTCTATTTGCTTGGAGGTTTAGAGAGACTTCTAATTTCTGGCAATTTCAAACTGAATGCCTTCAGTAAAATTTATTCATTATCAAATTAAAAGATGGGGCTTGGTGACCTACAAACACAAAAATGTGATGATTCTAACGAGAGGTTCTCTACCCTATGTTGTATATTACCACCAACTGTCATTACTAGAATTCTAAAAGAAAATAATTTTATCAGAGATTTTCCTTTTCTATTAGTTGCAATATATATATAAAATAGAAATAATTGGCTTGATGATTTGCACCTAGTCATTAATCTGCTTTTAAAAAAAACTAATATTAATACTATGAATATATTTTCCTTCAAGACATGCCATTTGAAGGCAACACTAAAAGAAGCAAGTGTGCAATAGTCACAGTATGTATATGGGTACCTGACAACTCAAAGAAGATTTTGTCAAGGATATAAATCAGTCAGGGAATTCTGACCAATAAAATAATGGCTTACCAATTGAAATAGTGAAGTGTAATAAAGGAGCACACAATAGACTGATCTTGGTGGGATCCTTCCTTATATATTCTTGATTGTAGATTAGTAGCTATAGAGATGTGATTTGGTGTAGACATTGTGGGGTAATCATCTGCAAATCATCTGAAAAAAATGAGTAATAAATTTATTTTTAGTTTGGAGTTGTATTTGTTTTTTATGTTGTGAAAATACATTTATATATTACTGCCATTTCTTATGTTCTTCCTTTCTTCTATCCTTTCTTCTGTCCTCTCTTTCTTCCATCTTTCCTTCCCTTTTTTCTTTAGCTTTTTATTATATTATTGATGCCCTTTTCATATAACATCTAAAAGCCATATTATTCTAGAGGACTTAAATGTTATTTTTTTCTAATTGTTTATTATATACAATTGGTGATGTAATTTTCTAGTTAAATTATACACTATTTTTTTTTCTTTTTTAGGAAGACCCACTACATTATGTGAGACTGTGGGGAAAGCTGAAATGTGGTTAATTCGAACAAACTGGGATTTTGAATTTCCTCAACCATACTTACCTAATTTTGAGTTTGTTGGAGGATTGCACTGCAAACCTGCCAAAACTTTACCTAAGGTATGACTATTGTATTCTGGGATATTATGTACTTTATACTGTAAATCTGCCTTTCATTGAACAATTACATCCTTAATTACAGAAATATAATGCTGAATATTTTCAACTTACTTCTCCACATTCATTTCCATGTCACTGGGACTCTAATGGTTGCTATATAAGGTCTTATAGCCATTATACCGAACAGTTAAGCTTACAGATGTCTTAAAATATCAATGTTGACTGTAATATGGATAATAAATCACAGTAACAGGAAATTAGAGCCATGGAAATCATTAAGGTGATTTCTCTAGTCTCCCTCACAATCAAGTCAGGTTTATAAACAAACACTTTTATCATGATGTAAAGAGATAGGCATGTCTTCTTGAGACATTTTGGGGCACATTCCACAGGATTTAGTAAGTGAAAAGAAGTGTTGAGGGAAGAGAAAAAATTCAGAAAATAAACCTAGATTTTTACTTTGAGTGTTTAATGATAGTGATGGCTTCTATTAAATTAGAAAAAAGAAAAAACAACAACTTAGAAATAAGACTTGTTTGTGATTAGTACAATTAATTATGTTTTGTGACCATTCACAAGGAGGAAGTGGTGGGACTTTCAGGGCACATTTTACAGAAATTACTTCAGGCAAGCAAGGTCTTAATCTCAGTAGACAGTAATAGAAATATTGAATCATTATCATAACACAGAGCTCAAGGAAATGCAAGAGCCAAAGGGCGAAATAGTTATCTTCCAGCCTCATGGCAGGTCTCTTTCAGAGTGAAAATAAGATTGAATATGATATTCCTAAATCTTCAAAGAAAAAAATGTGACATTTAAGCAATGTTGGAAGAAACTCTATTGAAAGGCAAAAAGAAATCATTGATAACTGTTGATTCATTTTGCTTTGAATATGTCTTGATGTTCTCGTCCCAAAAGTAGCAATAAACTCTAGCCTTGCATTGACAGAGTTGTAGGGTATTTAATCGTGGATGTTTATAATCTCCCTTTCACAGTTTGTGAAATATATTATCAAGTGTCTCTCTAATAAGAAACTTGTCTATACTCACACTCACACTTATAGCTCTTGTCTGATTTGTGTTTCTATTATTTCTACCAAGATAAAAACTCTCTCAGAAACCCTGATCAGGACATATGTTAGGTTTGTGTGTGTTGGTCAAATAAGACACAGAGAAGACAATTCAACAAAACATATGACATAGCTATCAAGGGCATTTACAACTTACAGTTTCTAGAGAAAAGAGTTCAGCATGCCTCTTAGGACCAACGGGAAGGAGAAAGATTTCTGAACAATATATATTCAAACAGTCAAGAGAAAAAAAAAGAGTTAGAATTCTGCTGGCCAAAGCCTTTATTAAGTCCCTGAATGTTACCTGGGTGGGATTCCAGTGGGAACTTGTGATTGGTAGTTTCAGTGCAAGCAGACATAAGTTCCACTAAGTAACTCTGTGACTGAGAAGTGGTCACTATATAGTTTATGTGAGTTGTGAAGAGACAGTGGCTCAATACAAATAGGTTGTATCTAGTTGTCTCATAGAATCGTGGTTACCAGGAAGCAGTTGTACAAGGTAAAATCCTGGCTACATTGAGGAAGTGCGTGAAGGTGGAAAACCTTAAATTGTGTCAATATTTACTAAATCCTGATCTTGTATGAGAAGGTACAACTTCCATTTTAAATAAATGTCAAGACAATATAAAATCATTGAATTTACTACAATAACTGTGGTAAGGATAATGAGTTTAACTCACTGGAGTGAAGAGAAAATACTCACTTTTTATATTGTAGGAATATAAGCAAAATCTTTTTAGGATGGTTTCAAGGCCAACAGCAAAACCAGAATTATTGATTTATTTTTAATAGTATTATGTGTATTGATAAATAAAATGTTATTTGGTAATTATGAACATTAATATTGTTCTTGTTCTTACCAGAAAATGTTAGCTGAAAATCAAGCTCTCTTGAGGCATGACATAATAAAATTTTATTTACTTAGAGATACAGAGAGAGAGGTAACAGTTTCCATCACTCTTTAGATAATTTTCTATGTCAAACTGCTCTTTATTTTTAAACTTTTAAACACACATGCATACACACACACACACACACAAATTATTATAGAAGACTTATATTTAAAAAGTGGTAGATGAAACACAGTAAAAATTTATTAAACAGGAATTTTGTGCTAGTAATGCCAAAAAAATTTTAGACATATTTTGGGTCTCTCAAGAAAGGCTCATTTTTAATTTTATTTAAAATTGACAAAATAATTGTACATATTTATGAGGTACAGTGTTATTTTAGAATACATGTATACATTACATAATGATAATATCCAGGTACTTAACATGTCCATAACCTGAAATATTTGTTTCTTTGTGGTGGTAAAATTCAATCCTTTTTCCTAGCAATCTTGAAATACACATTATTATTAGCTACAATTACAGTGTAATGTAACAGCAGATCTTATTCTTTCTAATCTTAACTTTGTATTCATTGGCCAACCTTTTCCTATTCTCCTCCCTTCCTTCCCTCCCTTCTCTTCCCTGTCTTCTCTCTCTTCCATGCCATTCCATTAAAGCTAGTTTTTTTTTAATTCAGTGTGTAAATGACATCATGTGGTATTTGTCTATCTGTGCCTAGCTTATTTCACTTTACATTATGCATTCCAGGTTGATCTATATTTCTGTAAATAATAAGATTTCATTTTTAAAGATATCCCATTGGGTTTATATACCACATTTCTTTATCCATTTGTCCATTGATGAACATCTAAGTCTATTCCTTCTCTTTGTAATTGTGGGTAGTATCATAATAAACATGCAAGTAAAAGTGTATTTTTAATGTACTGATTTATTTTCTTTGTATATATATCCAGTAGTGAGGTTGCTGGATCAATTGGTTGTCCTATTTTTAATTTTTTGAGAAACCTCTAGACTGTTTTTCATAATAGCGGTACTAATTCACATTGCCAACAATGTATGAGATTCTCTTTCTCTGCATTCTTACTAGCACTTATTTTTGCCTTTTTAATAATCATAATTATAGCAAGGGTAAGGTGATAGTTCATTGTAGTTTTGACTTGCATTTCCCTAATGATTAGTGATTTTGAATATTTTCTCACATACTTGGCCATTTGCATGTATACTTTTGAGAAATATCTATTCAAGTATTGTGTTCATTTTTAATCAAATTATTTTTTTCCTTTTGACTTATTTGACTTTTGATATATTTGAGAAATTAACCCCACCAGATGCTTGGTTTACAGATATTTTTCTCTCATATTGTAGATGCTTTTTTCACTCTTCATTTCATTTGCTTTGCAGATGTTCAATATTTGATTTATCCTATTTGTCAATTTTTAAAAAAAATTCTTATCTGTGCTTTTGAGTTACTATAAAAAAATTCTGGGTAGGGAATGCACATAGTATCAATAAGGGTACCCACACTTTACCTGTATGATAACCACATAAGCACCCCACATTTTAAAAATAAAATAATTATCTTAAAAAATCCTTGCCAAAACTAATGTCATAAAGCATTTTTCTTACAATTTCTCCAAGTAATTTGATAACTTTGACCCTTATATTTTATTCTGTCATCTGTTATAGTTAAATCATTTATATGGTGAGTGAGGGGTCTAGTTTTATTCTTCTGCATGTGGGTATTTAGTTTTCCCAGCATCACTTACTAAGGATTGTCTTTTCTCCAATGTGTGTTCACCATATTTGGCTCACAGGTTCCCAGGCTACTTTTACTTGTGACTGAAAACAAAGACAATCCAGTGTATGCAAAGATCACATGGCATTATTTCTATTTCTTTTATTTCTTCTTTGATCTTTGCTATTTCTTTTTTTTTCCTAGTCATTTTGTTTCTTTTTTTTTCTAGATTTTTGAGGTATTATCATAGGTTGTTTATTTGAGATCTTTCTACTTTTTTGATGTGAGTGTATAAACTTCTCTCTTCGACCTGGTTTTGCTGTATTTGTGTTTCCATTTTTACCTGTCTCAAAAAAATTTTCAACTTTCTTTTTAACTTTTGTAGACTCATTTGTTGTTCATGATCATATTTCCATGTAGTTGTGCTGTTTCTTAGTTGTTTGTAATGTTCTCTCTGATGTTGATTTCATTTTATTCCATTGTGTTCAGAAAAGACATATGAGACCATCATGATTTTTTTAGAATTTATTAAGACTTCTTTTGTGACATAACATATGGTTTATCTTAAAGAATGTTGCATGGACTGTTGTGAAGAAAGTGCATTCTCCAGTTTGTTCCGTGAAAGAAATGTTCTATGAATGTCTGTTAGTTATTTTCTTTTACATATTTTTAATTATTTTTGGGCAGTACATTTTAACTCCGGTGTTTCTTTGTTGATTTTATTTCTGGATAATTTATTTATTACTGTAATTGGAGTTCTCTGGTATTATTATGTTATAGCTATTCTCTCCCTTTAAGTCCAATATTTGCTTTACACATTTGGCTACTCTGCTTTAGAGACTTACACATATTCTTAATTATTATATACTGTTGCTGTAATGACCCCTTTATCATTCCATAATTGTTTACTTTGTCTTTTTAAAAATTATTCTTGACTTAAAACCCTTTCTATCTGATATAATTATAACCTCTTCTGCTATTATTTTTTGGTTTTCATTGCCATGTAATCTTTTTTAATTTCTTTACTTTTAGCCTATAGATGTCTTTATGGGTAAAATAAACTTTTTATAAAAAGGATATAGTTGGGTCTTGTTTTCTTGCTATTCATTTACATACTCTATGTCTTTTAAATAACATAATCTATTTACATTCAAGGATAATATTAGTACTGAATAATTTACTATTGCTATTTTGTTGGTGTTTTCTGATTATTTTAAAAATCCTTTTCTTTCTGTCTGTCTTATTTATAGTAAAGTATATTTTTTAGTAGTATGTTTTGATTCCATGCTATTTATTTTTAGTTTATTTATTATAGTTTTTGCTTTGAGATTTACAAAAATACTTTATAGCTATAACTATTTTAAAATAATAGCAACATGCCTTTGACCACAAAGAAAAGAAAATGAACGAAAAAAACCATAAATTTAAAAACCATTTCTCCACCAGTTTTACTTTTTGATTTCTCAGTTTTAGTGTTTTACATTGTTCATCTCTTAACCAATTGTAATTATTACAGTCTTTAAGAGGTTTATTTTCAATCTTTATACTAAGTATATAAATGACTTTCATACCACAACTATAGTATCAAAATTTTCTGAATTTGTCTTTATAATTAGTTTTACCAGTGCTTTTTATACATTCAGAAGTTTTCTTGTCATGCGCGGGTAATTTTTTCTCTCCAGTTGAGGAATTCCCTTTTAGCATTTATTGTAAGACAGTTCTGGTGTTGTTAAATTCCCTTGGATTTTGTTTGTCTAGGAACATCTTTATCTTTTTGTGCTTTAGGAATTTTTGAATGACAGGCCTTTTTTTTCTTTTCGCCTTCCACACTTTTCATGTATTATTTCTCTTTCTTCTTGACTGTAGTTTTTTTTTTCTTTCCCTGAAAAATCTGCTAAAAGCAGTATTGGGACACAATGAAAGTGACATAGATATTTTTTCTTGTTGCTTTTAGTATTCTTTCTTGTCTTTGATTTTTGATAATTTGATTATTATGTGCCATTAAGAATTACTCTTGCTGGGTGCTGTGGCTCATTCCTGTTATCCCAGCAATTTGGGAGGCAGAGGCGAGAGGGTTGCCTGAATACAGGGGTTGGAGGCCAGCCTGGGCAACTTGGTGAGACACCATCTCTACTATAAATTTAAAAAAAATTAACTTGGCGTGGTAGTTCCTACTACTTGGAAGGTTGAAGCGGAAAGATCACACGAGCACAGCAGCTCAAGGCAGTGATGGCTGTGAGCGTGCCACTGCACTCCAGCCTGAGACTCCAACTCAAAAGAAAAAGGAAAAACTATTCCTCTTTAGGTAAAATTTGACTGATGATCTCTTAGTTAAATGCTCCTAAAGACGGTTGTCTTTCCCTACATTTGGATTACTTTTAGCCTTTTTTAAAAAAACATAATTCTAGAACTTTTAATAACTTTTCTCCTTCAGGAATTCCTATTATGTTAAGGTAGTTTGCTTGATGGTATTCCATATTCATGTAGGCTTTCAGTGTTTCTTTCTTTTTTATCTTTTGTTTGGGTAATCACTTAAACTCTCTTTGAACTAACAAACTCTTTTCTTTGATCGAGTTTATCACTGAAGTTTTCTAATTAGTTTTTTAGTACAGTTTTTTCCTTATTTATAAAATTTTGATTTATTGTGTTTTTTGAAATTATTTCTACTTCTTTGTCAATTTCTCATTTAGTTTCCGGATTATTTTCCTTTTTTAAAAAATCAATATATTTGCATTTATTGTGATTCCTGAACTTTTTAAATTTTATTTTTTCTTAGATATTTTATAGATCATCAAGCCTTATGATACTTTATTAGAGCTTCATTGGTTATTTTGGGGGGTGTCATATTTTCTTTCTTTTTTAAATCTTAATTCTTGCATTTTATATTAGTGCCTATATATTTAAGGAGATAGCATCTTATTCTAGTTTTTGTAGGTTTTCTCTGATGGTGTTCAGCATTTACTAGTTAATATCATAACTTAATCACTGGATCGAAGTGGTTTTCTGTACTGGGGAGGACTTAGGGCTGGCACAAAAAATTAAATACAGCAACAGAACTAAATCTCTTCCCTGCTGTTGTTTTCAGTCTCTTTTTTTTTTTTTTGAGTTGGAGTCTCACTCTGTTGCCCAGACTGGAGTGCAGTGGCCATTCCCGTTCACCGAAGCCTTGACCTGCTGGGCTCCAGCGATCCTTTCGCCTCAGCCTTCCAAGTATCTGGAACTACAGGGGCGCGCTACCACGCCCAGCTAATTTTTGATTTATTGTAGAGGTGAGGTCTCACCAAGTTGTCCGGGTGGGTCTCGAACCCGCAAGCTCAGGCAATCCACTCACCTCAGCCTGCTTTTCAGTCTTAAGAAGAATTATTGTGAGCATTAAAATGTGCATACTGTACCAAAATTTAAGCCCAGATCTGTTGGTTTGGGGGTCTGGGGGAATTTTAAGTAATCCCTGGACTTAATTGCTGACCTTGGAGTTGTTTCTGTGTCAGGGAAAGCCGCCAAAAAAGCCCCTGGGATATGTGAAATATCTAGCCAAAGATGTAAGCTTTGTCTTGGATTTTTCCTCCTGTACTGCTATGGTGCTGGCCAGTCTCCTTAGTGTGGAGTTCCTACAAATAGGAACTCAAAGCAGTTGTCAACATCTGAGTGCCAGGCTCTGTGATTAGTGATCTTGCTTTTAACTTCCAACTCACCTAATATGGTTTAGCCCAGCTGGCATTCCTAATGTCTCCTGTGGAATGGAACAAAAGCAGGCTTCCCAGAAATATTCAAAAACCAGTGGGAAGAATAAATGTCCACCTGCAATTTCTTCTACCCTCAAAAGTATAGGTACAGTGACATTATCTATTATAGCTGCTATCTTGGTTTGGAGACCGAGGTGGCACAATCCAAAAACACTGTTACTTTTGCCCATAATGAATTTTCTTAAGTTTCTGTGAACTCAAATGTTTTTCTGCTCCTCCTCTGAGTGCTAGTGCTTTCTAGGTGGTACTCTTGTATTTGCATAGCTGCTACTTGTACTTTTTGTGGGGATTGATGATCATCTTCCTGATGCTGCCTCTAGAACTGTTTTTCAGTTAGCAACCATTTAATTAGAATTTGGTAACTACCAAATAAGAAAATAGCTATAATCTTTTTGCTTAAGTTTTTTGTTAACAACTTGGTTGTATGCCTTTTCTAGTAATGGATGATTATGCACTAAGCCATATGTTTCACACACAAATGTCAACATATGAGATTAGATGACAAAAAATGTGTGAATACATGAATGGCATAACTATACTTCCAACAACCCATCATATATTTATAAGTACAAGTTAACTTTATTTTATTCTTTGTGATGTTGCATGTTTGTAATACAGAAAATTTTTTGACTGCAGGAAATGGAAGAATTTGTACAGAGCTCAGGTGAAGATGGGATTGTGGTATTTTCTTTAGGGTCAATACTTCAAAATCTTACAACAGAAAAGGCTGATCTCTTTGCTTCAGCCCTTGCCCAGATTCCACAGAAGGTCAGTACAACCTCCAGTTCTGATTAGCAGCTATTTACACAATGAAAAATATATGGATTTTTATTTGGATCTTTAGTCTCATTTTCCACTTACCATAACAGACATCAAAATTTGTACCAAAATGTGTAAAGCATTGTAATAGTGTATTTGGCTCAATTGATTTTTTGCCTACCGAGTCTTACTCTTATGAAAACATCTCTATTTGTAGTGGTTTGTTTTTAATTTAAAAAACAAAACAAAACAAAAAAACACCTAAAGCTTATAGCTACAATTCTAGAATTTCAAATCTGCAGGCCTGTGCTGACATTTCAAAAAAAAAAATTATGAAATGTATGAGATGTGATAGCTCCAAGGAACAGAAAAAGGAGGAAACTGATATAACAACGATAGAGGAATTATACTCAAGAATATTCTCCACATATCTGGTTGTTTTAGAAATCAATTCGGTGTACTCAGGCATAGAAGTAGAACTTACACTTAGTTATTCTTTCCAACTGATCAGAGTTTTATAGAGTTAAAAGGCAACTACAATTTTAACTTTATAGTCAAGCAATCTGCATGTAATAATTTATGATACTCAGTTTTAATGTTATTGCCATAATTCTACATCTAAATTTTTAGATAGTGCTATTTATAAACTATTCAAAAAATTTTTAAAAATTTATATTTAGTTAAATTGTATAAAACCCTATAAATACAAGCATGCTGACTAGGGATGTGAATGTTTTGAGTTTTAATAATAAGATTCTCTGTCGGGTGGTTTAAAACATCTATGCCATTCTTTCTTTTTAAAATCAAGAGTTTTACATAGGTTCCTCTCCTCAAAAACTATGTAACTGAAAGTACAAATTCAAACAAAATTCGACATTGTACAATAAAGTATAAGTAACCCCCGTTACTTATTTCTTAATAAAAAATTAAATAAATTAAATAAAAAATAGAGAAGTAGACAGGGATGAAAGTAAGAAGAGAAGGAAATCAATTATCAAAAAAATTAAAATATATTATAATTGTGGGAAACTGTACATTTGTTAATAAACCTAGGATGACTGAGAGACATAAATTTAACCGCAAATTGCATGCCTATAATTTTAATTCTCATATATTAATTGATTAACCAGTACCTCTTTATTTTTATTTATGCCCTTGAAATCTTGATCCTCAATTTAAACAATTTTTTTTATTTTAAAGATGTGAGGTACAATTCAGATTTAGGAATACAAGTGGTCATCTTACAGGTAAAGTTTGGGCCTCCCGTTTGTCCCCACTTTGCCTGGTCTGAGATCAGGTATCCTTATTGATATTATGTGCCCCCCCCAGCAATGCCAATCCCTTTCTTATAGTATTGTGGTAAATGTTCAGGGTCTGCTTTTGAGTTAGAACATGTAGTACTCAGATCTTTGTTTCTGTGATAAATCAGAGTCTGATAGACTCTAAATCCAATCAAGTTGCTGCAAAGTCCATAATTTTGTCCTTCTTTATGACTGTGCAATATTCCATCTTGTATAGTATATGTACTACCTTTTTAAAATCCAGTCCAGTTTTGATGTTTTAATTGATAAAAAACAAAATAACAATAGTATACTCAATAGAGGACTGGTCCAAATTATTTTAGAAAGTGATCGTAGACTGTCCCACTGTTCCTTTCAGTGTTTGCACTGTACCTTTATATGTTCCTCTCTCAACTATCACCTGAAGTAGATTGAGTTTATGATTTATAAATACCCTGCAGTCCCAAAATGTGATTATCTTTGACTTAACTTGTAATATAAATGTGTTTTCTTCTACAGGTTTTATGGAGATACCAAGGAAAAAAACCAGCCACATTAGGAGCCAATATTCAGCTTTATGATTGGATACCTCAGAATGATCTTCTTGGTATGAAAATGTAAATATACACAATTGAATGAGGGACAAGAAAGCAAAGAACTGTTTCATGGTTAATAAATTCAGCAAATATTTAAGGATTATAAAACTTTATTTTGCCTCCAGTTTTGAAAATGATGTAATTAACAATTGGCCATTAATTTTATACTTTAACATGATCTATTTTTAATGTAATTATGTCAGGCAATGAAGAAATATTTTCTTATGATAGTAAAAATATTTGGTAACAATGCTGATAAATACAATATGCTGATTAGAGGTGTGAATGCTTTGAGTTTTAATAATAAAATTCTCTGTTGGGTGGTTGCCTTCTTTGATTATTTCATAATTTTTTCATTTTTCATTTTTTATTGTTTACTCTTTGGTCTTTGAAATTGTAGTATATCATAATAAAACCCTCATCATTTCTTATCTAATTCCTAAATTAGGTCATCCCAAAACCAAAGCTTTTATCACTCATGGTGGAATAAATGGAATCTATGAAGCTATTTACCATGGGGTCCCTATGGTGGGAGTTCCCATATTTGGTGATCAGTATGATAACATCATTCACATGAAGGCCAAAGGAGCAGCTGTAGAAATAAACTTCAGCACAATGACAAGTGCAGATGTGCTCAGGGCTTTGAGAACAGTGATTTATGAACCTTCGTAAGTACTACTGTTTTAAAGGTTGAAACATCATTAATTGTATTATACACCATGCCAGAAAATATTAAAGAATATGCTTATAGACTTTTTAAGAGATCTTTCCACACAATTTTATATTGTTAACAAAGCACATGTCACAAGAAGAAATAATTTTCCTCAACAAGCTTTTTGGCATGTATAACATATACCATGTTTACCTACTTATCTGTTACTATAACAAAAATAAAACTTTCTAATTTATGTGTGTGTGTGTTTGCCTTCTAGTTATAAAGAGAATGCTATGAGGTTATCGAGAATTCACCATGATCAACCTGTAAAGCCCTTGGACAGAGCAGTTTTCTGGATAGAGTATGTCATGCGCCACAAAGGAGCCAAGCACCTGCGGCCAGCTGTTCATGATCTCACCTGGTTCCAGTACTACTCTTTGGATGTAATTGGTTTCCTGTTAGCCTGCATAGCAACTGCTCTTTTCTTGATTATAAAATGCTGCTTGTATTCCTGTCAAAAATTTGGTAAAACAGGAAAAAAGAAAAAGAAGGAATAGATTTTTTTCCAAATTTGGGAAAGGCCTGAATAAAGCAATCCTGTTAATTTTAGCCACAAATAACTTAACAAGAACATATCACCTCCTTCCCATTTTTGTATTTTCCATTCTAATTTTTTATTACACTTATATCGTATAGAATTCAGGAGATCATTAACTTGTGATTGGATTCCTGCTGGTTGTGTGGCAACTGCTATATTTTTGGTCACAACATATTTTTCGCTTTGCTGTGTCATAGTTGGTAAACAAGGAAAGAAAAAAAAGAGGGAGTAGATCTTTCCAAGGTTGCCAAAGACCTGAATGAAAAGAAATCTTTAATTGGAGCCACAGAGAATTTACTAAGAATATTTCAACTCCCTCCTGCCTTCATATTTTTCCTTCTAATACCCCATCCTAACTCTATAGCATAGAATTCAACAGACTATTAACTTGTGAATATGTCCCATTCTTTATTTTCCAAGTTGTCATTGCCCTCTTATCTCTTTATTGACATAGAGACACACTAATAGCTCCAACTTGTCCTACTTCTTATATTAATATTTTTATAACGTTGAGACAGGAGGTAGCTAGAAAAAGGTAGGCAGTCAGACAGGCAGGTGTTCTGGTAACAATGTAGTGAACTCCCAGCAGGCCTCTCAGGCTCAGTATTGGTAAACAACTCCCTGCAAGCCTCTCAAGCTACAGCTAAAGTACTCACTGTTGGGATTGAAAAGCAACCAATCAGCTCACCATTAGGTCCCTACCTTAATACTGACCAGTCAGAACAGCTGTAACTCACAGCTAGTGCTAGCCAATCGGCTTGGACTTAGAGCTATATAAGCACCAGGTTCAGCCCCACATGGGCCACCCCTTTGGACCCCCTCCTGCTGTGGGAGCTTTTCTGACTTCAAAAAATCCTGCTTTCTCACCTTCCTACTGTCCATGTCCCTCATTCTTCCTGGACATGAGACAACCTTGACCCTGAAGAGCTGCAGAAGATCGATCATCAGAGTCAAAAAGTTATGCACCCCAGAGGCTGGCTTGCCAGCTGACAGAGCCAGCTGAACCAGGAGCGCTGCCAGAGGAAGGCGAGACTCCGAAGCTGAGGCATCAAAGGGGCTAGGCTTGCCAACCCACCAAACCAGCAACACTCTCAGGGCTTGGCTTGCCAGCCCGTTAGAGCCAACACCCCGGGGGCTAGGCTTGCCAGCCCCTTCTCCCCCAGTTGCAACACTCAGGGCTTAGCTTGCCAGCCCATTAGAACTGACACTTGTGGGGTTAGGCTTACCAGTCCCTCCATGACCCTCTCTAGGGCTTTGCTGGCTGAGCCATTGAGCTGACACTTTTGAAACCCAGGCTGACCTGAAAAATCCACATCAATATCATTATTTTTCTAACCTTAAATAATATGCTGACCCACAATATCTTATTGGGGGATGCAGACATATGTGCTGGTTTCAGTGAGTGTAGAAAAGTCAATAGTATGAGATTCACAAGATGCAATAGACCATACAAATCAGGGAGATATCTTATGAGATTTGTTTGTTATAAGAAACATAGTTATTTTTCTTTTTAAATAAAAATAAGCTCTTCCACATATCCAATATCACTGGGTTTAGACCATGAAATATAATAATAATGGTAGGACACTATGCTAGAAAAGGTGTACTCTATTTCTGCAGAGGGAATCTAGATAATCTGCCTTACATTTTTTCCTTTAGTCAATCAATATTTCTTATATATCCTCAGTGAGAAAGAGATAGTTCTCATCAATGCCCTTGAATAATAAAAGAATATAACTTTTTCTCAAGGAGAGAAAATGTCAACAATATGTTCAATGTGAACAGATTATTTTGAAAGAAGTGGCCATAAGAAGCATTTTTTAATTACTAATTTTATGAAATTTTACAAAACAGTACACTTGACAAACTATAGTAAATGTCTATTTATTGAATTCATTAATTTTCATAATTTCTAAGCTCTATAACCAAAAATATGGCTTACTGAGGGAAAATAAATATTTACTCTGAAAGTAAGATATAATAGTGTTTTTAAGCCTCAGTCTCCAAAATATATACATTTGTCAAATAATTACTCATCTGCTAAGAGAAGGCCTGCTTATACGAGGATATTTACCAATGTAAAACTCCATATAAAACTACATATTTATATTTTCATAACCTTTACATTAATTAAATATATTAAACATTTTTGCCACCTTATAGTCTTAGTTACTAAAGAGATAAATGACCTCAATTGGCTTACTGAAAAATTTCAAATTCTTATACATTTAAATATTAAAGGTATATTTACAAATTAATTTCAATGTAAAAATAAATATATAAAGGGAAAGTGTAAGTATTATTTTCTATGCATGTAAACAATTAAAATATAAACAAAATTATTTGCTAAGTGTTTAACACTATTTAAAGTTTTATACTGATGTGTATTTGTGTATTTCTATTTTACAATTTTATTGTAATTTGGGAGCTACTTATATCTTTTTAAGTCTAATCTTTACTATGTAATTAATTGCAGCACTTGGCTAATATGCTGTGATAGGTGGGCAGCCATCCCTGGAGCTGACCCTGACATAACACCCTGAGGCTTTCTATGGTCCTTCAGTCTGGACACACACATTGCACATGTACCTTCTTGCCACTCAAGAGTTGTTTATCATAAAACTCTCCTTATCATTCTAGCTTTATATTTTTAGATCAGAGGCAATCAGAGTCCATCTGGCCTTGCAGTTGTAATATGCTATTTCCAATCACTTCTTCTATTACAAAGAGTCTGCCAGTTTCATCTTCTCCCTGTAAGGGCTCACAGCATAGATTACCAAAACCCATAATAAATAGAGAGGGAATATTGAAAACAAGATCTTTAACGACAGATTATGTTTGCATCTATTGTCAGAGGGGAAGCAAAATGGTTTACATTTCTGATAAATGTTTAAATGAAATGAGTTAATTTCGTGTATATCAGATTAAGATAGTGGTTCCAAGTTTTGCTACATATTAAAACAATTTGGGGAGTTTTTAACAATACTGATGATGTTCATTTCTCACACTAATAGAAGCAGAATTTCTTTTGAGAGCCAAGATTTTGTATTTCAGTATTCAGTGGAACATGGAAAACACATAAACAGTAAAGTTGGTTGAGATCTACATAAGTAGAAATGGTTATTATTTGCTTTGGGACGCATAGCATATAGACAAAGGCAAGAAGTAATTTAATCAATTATCAACCATTCTGTTATTTTTTTGTCTAAAGTAAATAGAATCTGTCTGTGGCTTTAAAACTACTTATAGCTTTAATCAAATATGTAAATAAATGAAAATTTATTTCAAAGTATTACTATTACATGCAATAATGGCACATATTGCTTCTATGCCTTTTAATTGAGTCAGACTCCATTTCCATATTCATCAAGTATTTATTTGAATCCACTTCAACATTGTCATCTACTGGCCTGTTCAAGAGTGAGTTAATGTACTATCTCTCCCTCAGAAACATCTTTCTGAGAATAAGTAGACAACAGTTGCATATCATGTATATCTTGCTTTCTACTTCAGCCTCATATTCTAGTGTATCTGGTTTATTTTTCCATTTCAAATAATATTATTATGCCGTGCTCAGTGGCTCCGCCTGTAATCCTGCACTTTGGGAGGCCAAGGTGAGAGAATTGCCTGAGCCCACGGGTTTGAGACCCGCCTGGGCAACTTGGTGAGACCTCATCTCTACAATAAATTTAAAAAAATTAGTTGGGAGTGGTAGCGCACGCCTGTAGTTCTGGCTACTTGGAAGGTTGAGGCGGAAGGATTGCTGCAGCCCAGCAAGTCGAGGCTGCAGTGACCAGGAGCGGCCACTGCACTCCAGTCTGAGTAACAGAGTGAGACTCCAACTCAAAAATAATAATAATAATAATATCTATGAGTAGTTACCATATCAGTAAAATTTATTTTATTTTTCCCCATTTTTGCTTTCTTAAAAGAAAAATTAATTTTAAATTGTCATTTAATTTTCTATTTAATCTTTTATAAATATTCTATTAATACTGTATTAGTACAACATATTTATTTTATATGCAGAAATTTACCTAACTTTTGACTTTTATACATTAATTTAATTCTCAGTGGATTCATGTGATAGATATTATTATTGTACTTTGCTGCTGATATTAATAAGCTCAAATTTCCCTGTCTTATACAAAACTGGGACTTCAGTTCACTTATCAGTGTGTGAAACATGAAATAAATTATGCAGGAAGAACTGAGGTCATAAAATTAAACACCAAAAGCAGACTTTTCACTTTACTTATTATCAAATTTTTTATCTGACGTTTTCTAAAATATGTTTTTAAAATTATTTATTTAATCTTGTTTGCCTTTTATCCACTAATAATTTAGATACATTGTTTTCCATAATTATTTAACATTTACATATCGAAATATGTAAATCTTAGCAGTTAGGCAAACATGTACCTAAGTTGTTTCTCTGAAAAAAAAGGTAGGGGGTGATTCTAAATTCTAGACTACTAAGCTATAATCAAACCTTAGGACCATGTTTACCTTAGGTTTTACATGGTCTAAGTAGATATACATTAAATTTTAGCTGTAACTATGTGTATTTCAAAGTCCCCTAGCAGTTTCCCTCAACTGCCAATCCCAGTCCCTGTGTCCCGATAGTTTCCCACTACAAAGGAGACACATCAGCAGGAATGGTTTGAGAAGCTCACAGAGTCTGTACCAGAGCTGACTGGTAAAGATCTTCACCTGTAACAAGTCATTCTATAAAGTCTGAGAGCTATGGCTGTTTGTTCAAGTCTCTATAGTTAAACAGAAGATTGCAATAAATATAAAAACACAGGAAAACATTACACAATCAAAAAAATAAAATAAAAGTTATTTCAACCTTTAGTAAGAGAAATCTGTGAATTACCTGTCACATTCTGCTTTCTCTTCAGATTGTATAGATCCTTTATCTTTTACTATGTCAAAAAATTTTACCTATCAAAAAATTTTACCTGTCAAAAAATTCAAAATTGTCATTTTAAAGATGATCAATAATCTAAAAGATAATGTAGTCAAGTAAAATAAGGAAACGAATGCAAATATAAAATATCAGCAAAGACATAAAGGTATATTTTTTTAAAAGTTCAGCAAATCCTGGAGCTGAAAAAATACAGCAACTGAACTAAAAAATTTACCAGAGGAGTTCAAGAGTTGATTTGGATGGGTAGAAAAAAAATCCTTAAATAGGAAAATCTTAGGCATCTGAAATTATTGAAGCAGGGGAGCAAAAATAAATAATAAATAAAATCACAGTGAAGAAAAGCGAAGAGAGTTTAAGGAACTAATAGGACATCAATTAGCTGACCAGTACATACATCAGGAGTTTCCCATAGGAGAAGAGAAATACACAGAAGAAGAATGTATATTTAAAGAAACAATGGTTAAAACTTCCCAAATTTGAGAAATAATATAGACATACAATTTAAAAAGCTCAACTATTTTAAAATGAAGGGGCAAGATTAAAAACTACTTTTTGGTACCATGTTCACTCTTTGGGTGACAGGTTCAGTACAAGCTCAAACTTCACCATCACAAATCTGAACAGGTAACCCTAGAATCTGAAATTCAAAAATATTGAAAAAAAGAAAATCTTATACAAATTAATGCCAACATTTTTGAAAATTGAAACAGAAATAAATACAAAACAAAGGACTTGAATATACATTTATATATATACCAAGGGTATAAAAAAATGTATACACAGTTTAAGTATGATGTTCACTGAAAAGATGGTGTTATTCAAATTAATGCTAGTGTTACTATGCAACAGCCAGGGCAGTAAAAGAAAATGACAGAAGTACAGTTGAGCGGATGTCATACAACACATTGCTACTGTTATTCAACTTAACTATGAAAAGTAACACATAGAAACATATTTTTTAAAGTGTATAATTTTTTAGTGCCTCCAGTATACACATAAATGTATTTATATATACATACACACATATGTATACCCACATACCATCAAAAGCATATGAAAAGATGCTACATATCACTATTCATAAGATAAATGTAAATAAAAAATACAGTAATATATCACTTCATAATCATTAGGCTAGCATATACTCACCTACACTAGAAAATTAAAATAGAATTGCCATATGATCCAACAATGTCATGAATAAGCATGTATCCAAAAAAATTTGAAAGTCAGTTTCTGAAGAAATATTTGTACACCCAAGTTATTTGCATTATTATTCACAATAGTGAAAAGAGGGAAGTAAGTCAAATGTTCATGGATTGATAAACGGGCAAAGAAAATATGGTAAACATAGGCACAAAACATTATTAAGCTTTACAAAAAATTTTGTCTTATTCAAGAACATGTATATTTCCTCAATACCCTTGAGGATATTATATTAAGTGAAATAAGTAAGTCACCAAAAGACACATACTGTACAATTACACTTATATATCACATCAAAAGTAAAACAATTCATGGAAACAGAAAATAGAAAAGCACTGACAAAAGGGGAAATTGAGGTGTTGTTCAGTGAGCTTTTTTAAGATAAAAAATTTCTAGAAACTCATTGTACCAATATAAATATAGTTAATGATGTACTGAAAATTTGAAAACTGTTAAAATGGGAAATCTCATGGTATCTATTTTTACCACACTCAATTATTTAATACTTATATGTAAAAGTGGGATATATTGATATATTATTTAGTTTATGTTTTCCTAAACTTCAAAAACAAAAAATCTACCTAGAAGTTGGGGCATATACCATACAGACTGTTTTTGTATCTTAGTTATTTAACTCTACAATATATATATATTTTTGCCTTCTTTCTAGTGACTTATCCACTCTGAGATTTGTGTTAGCAAAAATGATTAATACAATCTTAAAAACTTAGCTCCATATTCCCAAATGCACAAAATTTTTTTGTATGGTTAAGCAAACCAATATATTAATTAATTTGAAGTTAATGGTTATTACTATTATAAATGTATGAAAACTAAGACAGAATTTAGATGCAGCTATTTAATGTACAAAGAAATACCCAGAAAATGAACACAGTATTTTCCTGGAATATATATGGTCTTTTTCTCTCAAATGACTAAGTTTAATAAACATATCTGACAAGTTATGTTTATATATATATATATATATATATCTGACATGTTTATATATATAAATATATATAATTTTTCAAATAGTGCATAATGTCCTATCTTAATGCATATGTAAAATTCTCAAAATTTATTGTATATACAACATTAACCTTCAAAATTTAGTTTGCTAGAACTGCCATAACAAAGTACCATAGACTATGTGGCTTAAACAAAAAGAAATATATTTTCTTACAATTCTGGAACCCAGAAGTGTATGATAAAGGTGTCCTTGGCCGAACTGGTTTCTTTTAAGACCTCTCTCATTGGTTTGTAAATGATTGTCCTTGTCCAATGTCTTTACATGGTCTCCCTTCTGTTTGTCTGTCTTCTTATCTTTATATAGGGTGGGCTCTATATGCACTAATTAATTTATTGTTTAAAGGTCCTGTCCCAAATGTAGTTTTATTCTGAGATACAAATATCAATTTGAAGTGAGGACACAATTCAGCCCATAACAACCACCATTCAAAATTTCAAAATAATTACATATTTTGAAGAAAATAAACTAATAGTGTGGAAGGGGGCTTAAAAGGACATCTATAGCAGCGAGACCTCATCTCTACAATAAATAAAAAAAATCAGCCGGGCGTGGTAGCACATGCCTGTAATTCTGGCTACTTGGAAGGCTGAGGTGGAGGGATTGCCAGAGCCCAGCAGGTTGAGGCTGTGGTGGCCGGGAGCAGCCACTGCACTCCAGTCTGGGCGACAGAGTGAGACTACAACTCAAAAAAAAAAAAAAGACATCTACAATGTCAAAAATTAGGCTAAGCATGAACTCAGCCTCTGCACAGTTAAGCATGTACTCAGCCTTTGCACAGGAGCAGGGTGAAACTTATGGTGGGGGAAGCCCTGTCCACTTCTTAGTGGACACCGGGGCTGAGCATTCAGTCCTCCAAAAGTACAATGACCCGCTTCAGAATAAGCATTCCTTGGTTCAGGGGGCAACTGGGACTCAAATATGCCCCGGGACCACTGGAAGAACAATAAATTTGGGGAAAGGGGAAGTAACCCGTTCATTCCTAGTAATTCCAGACTGCCTGTACCCGCTCCTGGGACATAACTCTTACACAGTCTTAAGGCCAACATAGATTTTAAGGAAACCACAGCAGCAGTAAGCCTAAACCCACCAGGGGCATCAAAAATTCTTGTTACTGTTCCCCTAAGTGAGAAATACATGTTAACAGAAGGTGGGGCCCCTCTTGACTCTTTTTTCTTTTCTTTTTTTTTTGAGTTGAAGTCTCACTCTGTCGCCCAGAATGGAGTGCAGTGGCCGCTCCCGGCCACCGCAGCCTTGACCTGCTGGGCTCTGGCGATCCTTCCGCCTCAGCCTTCCAAGTAGCCAGAATTACAGGCATGCGCTACCACACCTGGCTGATTTTTTTATTTATTGTAGAGATGGGGTCTTGCTCCCCAGGCGGGTCTCAAACCTGTGGGCTCAGGCAATCCACTCACCTCATCCTCCCAAAGGCACAGGATTAGAGGCTGAGCCACCAAGCCCGGCTCCTCTTGACTTTAAATACCATACTGCTGGCTCAGCTGCAGACTGAGTTTCCCCAAGTCTGGGCAAAATTAAACTCCCCTGGGCTTGCATACCATCAACCGCCAGTCGTTGTACAACTCAAAAGTCAGGCAACACCCATTAGGGTAAAACTGTACCCTATATCCCCCGAGGCCCCAAAAGACATAGCAATCCACATCCAGCATCTCCAGGAAGCTGAAATCCTAGTGCCATGCCATTCATCCTGGAACACTCCACTTCTTCCTGTCAAAAAGGCAGGCACGGGAGACTACCTCCATGTCCAGGACCTCAGGGAGGTCAATAGGTGAGTGGAGGATATCCATCCCACAGTCCCCAACCCGTACACCCTCCTCAGCAGGTTAACTCCAGAGAGGCAGGTATACACTGTCCTGGACCATAAAGATGCCTTCTTCAGCACCCCATTGGCTAAGCAGAGCCAACCCTTATTTGCCTTTGAATGGACAGATCCTGAAAAAGGGGGAAATGGCCAGTTAACCTGGACACAACTCCCACAAGGATTTAAAAACTCCCCCTTGCTGTTTGATGAAGCTCTCTGCCAAGACCTCCGAGCTTTCTGGCAACAGCACCCTGAAGTGACTCTGCTACACTATGTAGATGATCTGTTAATCACAGCCACATCAGATGTGAGTGCCTGCGTGCCACCAGGCACCTCCTTAAAGAATATCAGACTCTGGGGTATAGGATGTCAGCAAAAAAAAAAGCTCAGCTCTGTGTGACATACCCTGGGTATAACCTTGAGGGAGGTAAAAGATCCCTGACTGCCCAGCACATTTGTTCTGTAGCAGGCATCCCAACCCCAGGAAGCAAAAGGCAGGTCCGGGAATTCTTGGGAGCTGTGGGATACTGCCTACTATGGATCCCTAAGTTTGCTGAACTCGCAAAACCCTTCTACAAAATAACCAAGGGACCAGAGGCTAATTTTAAATGGACACCGGAGGGGAACAAAGCTTTCCAAGCCCTTAAAAATGCCCTGGTCTCAGCTCCTGCCCTGGCCTTGCCAGATGTTGAAAAACCTTTCCACCTTTATGTGGATGAAAGATGAGGCATCACCCGGGGGGTCCTAACCCAAAAGCTCGGCCCATGAAACAGGCCGGTCACCTACCTGTCAAAAAAACTGGACCCGGTAGCCTTGGGCTGACCACCCTGCTTGCTGGTTATAGCAGGCATTGCCATGTTAGTAAAGGACTCAGACAAACTAACATTGGGGCATAATCTGACTGTCACAGCCTAGCATGCAGTGGAGTCTTTACTCCGAGGGGCCCCTGACAAATGGATGTCGAACGCCCAAATAACCCCTTTTCAAGCGCTGCTTTTAGATCAACCCCGCATCAAGTTCCAGCATACCCCCAGCTTAACTTTGCTACCAGAAGAAGGTCCCACGGGGCCGCTGCATTGTTGTTATGAAACAACTGAGTTCCAGAAGCTGCACTGGGAACTAACCGATATCCCAAGAACAAACCCTGACCTAATGCTTTCTCGGATGGCAGCAGTTTCATTCAGAATGGGGTAAGGTATGCAGAGGCAGCGGTGGTCACTCTTCACGTAACTATATGGGCTGAGCCTCTTCCACAGGGAACATGGGCCCAAAAAGCAGAACTGATTGCCCTAACCAAGGTCCTAAAAGCAGGTGAAGGAAAAGTTGTCAACATCTACACTGACAGCAGGTACGCGTTTGCAACTGCACACATTCATGGGACAATTTACAGGGAGCAGGGATTGCTCACTGCAGAGGGGAAAACTATAAAAAATAAAAATAAAGACGAGGTCTTAGACCTCCTGGCAGCAATATGGGCCCCCAAACAAGTTGTCATCATCCATTGCCCGGGCCACCAAAAAAGAGATTCAAAAGAGGCAATAGGAAATAGAAAAGCAGATTAAGCAGCCAGAGACTCTGCTTACCACAGAACCACCTATCTGCTGGTGCTGCCTCCTCTGGTTCTATGTGAGCCACCAAAATATACAGAAGAGGACCTCCTTGCTGCACAAAAATTGCAGACAACCTCAAACCCAGATGGATGGCTTCAACTTCAGGACAGCAGAACCTTCCTCTCTAGAGGCAGCTCCACGAAGGTACTCATTTGGGAAGGACAAAACTAACCAAACTTGTGAGGAAAGAATTCTGTCTCCCTCATCTGGACCAGCTTGCCCTGGAGTTCATTCAAGGTTTCGTGTCATGCCAACAGACTAATAATGCTAAGGTCAGTGTATACACCCAAGGCGTCCGAGATAGGGGACTAACCCTCAGGAGACATTGGAAAATAGACTTTACAAAAGTCAAACCTGGGCAATATGGATATAAATACCTATTGGTCTTAGTAGACACCTTCTCAGGATGGATCGAGGCATTTCCTACAAAAACTGAAACTGCTTCAGTAACAGTAAAGAAACTCTTAAAGGACATCATACCAAGATATGGTCTACCTATCTCATTAGGTTCAGATAATGGCCCAGCATTTATTTCTAAACTTACTGAAGGTATTGCAAACACCCTGGGGATAAATTAGAACTTACATTGTGCTTATCATCCCCAGAGTTCAGGACAGGTAGAAAGAATAATTCAGATGCTTAAAGAGAACTTAATCAAATTAACCCTGGAGACCAGTGAAAGTTGGGTAACACTCCTTCCCTATGCCCTCTTAAGGGCCAGTTGTACCCCCTACATCAAGGGTCTAACCCCCTTCGAAATTCTGTTTGGACGGCCCCTGCTGTTACCTCCAAAAATTGAACTGGAAAAAGCACTAGAACTGTCTAACCATAATTTACTTCAGTCACTGCAGGCTCTTCAAAGAGTTCAGCAAGTTGTCACTGAGACCATGCAGGCAGCCTTCCGGAAACCGGTTCTGGAACATCCACACCCGTTCCAGCCCGGTGACCAGGTCTGGATAAAATGGCACAAAGCTGAGGCCCTCGCCCCAAAGTGGAAAGGGCCCCACATAGTAATCCTTACTACTTCTATGGCCATCAAAGTCAGTGGTGTCCACCCCTGGATTCATCATTCACAAGTAGAGGCAGCCACTACCATGCCCCCGGAGACATGGAAAATCATCAAACCAGCTACTGGAGAAGATCCTCTAAAGATAAGACTTTTGCAGGCCCCGGTATCTTAATCATATTCCTTGCATACTTTCCCCAACTTGAGGCCTATTGGCCCTACCCATGTAATTCCTGTACTCCAGGGAACTATTCCTGGGAACTGAGAAATACCGTCACTGGGACCGTAATTGCCAGCTACTGAGGAAGCAGGCAGGCTGTATTTAATTTTGACCTTTGTAAATTATGACCAGGTCCACCTCTCAGGGGCACACACACTGATGAATGCAATACTGTAGCTTATGAAAAAGGACTTAAATCTGTTGGTTTTTATGCTTGCCTGGCATCAGGACCAGCCTGTTGCCACAAACCAGGACAATATCACTGTGCTGCATGGGGGTGTGAAACTATTGTTCCTTGGGAAAGCCGAGACCCATATATAAGCCTACACAGGAGAAAGCCTGCTTTCCAATGCAGCCAAATACAAACATGTTGATAAGACCCTAGAACTCCTGGAGTCGAGCATATCCCTCCTAGAGCAGCAAGTTAATTCCTTAGCTGAGGTCATGCTCCAAAACAGGAGGGAACTTGATCTCCTCTTCATGAAGCAGAGAGGGCTATGCATGACCCTAGGAGAAATGTGCTGTTTCTATGCAAACCAATCCAGGGTCATCCGAGACACTCTTGCCCTGGCAAGAGATAATCTAAAAAAAAAGAGCTGCAAAGACAAGCCTCGGGAAATTGGTATCAGTCCCTCTTCTCTTGGTCCCTCTGGCTCACAACCCTAAACTTGGCAGTGGCGGGGCCTCTCCTCCTGCTCCTAATAGGTATAGCAGTAGGACCTTGCTTAGTTAAAAACCTCCTTGGTTATGTCAAAAATAGTGTGTCATCAGTAAAATTAATGGTCTTCAGAACTCAATATAATCCCCTGTATGAAGAGTCAATGTTTTGACTCCAGGAACAACTGAAAGGGGGGAATGTGGAAGGGTGCTTAAAAAGACATCTACAATGTCAAAAATTAGGTTAAGCATGAAGCCAGCCTTTGCACAGTTAAGCATGTATTCAACCTTTGCACAGTTAAAAGTTCCCTTCCTGGAAACTGGTAACAGCACCTGCTGGCTAGATTAAACTGTTTAACAGCTTTTTTTCCACTTCCGTGAGCCCCGCTAGCGTTGCTTGAAAAGTACCTAGGCCTCCAGGATGTTGTGGTTTGACCCACTTGGAATGTGGTTTTGCCCCATTTAAGCAAGCCCCTACAGCAAATGGGTTCCCTTACTGTGGGATTGGCATGTCCAGCAGGCAAGTGGTCACCGGCTGGCACTTGGCTAATAAACTTCTCCTTTTTATAACTTGTACTTTTGGTGTCAGTGTCTGTGAATTAAGCGCTCAGTCCCTATTTCAATAGTAAGCATATTCTTTTCTTTTCTTTTCTCTTTCTTTCTTTCTTTCTTTCTTTTTTTGTGGGAGTCTCACTCCTTTGTCCAGAATGGAGTGCAGTGGGGCATGCTCATGGCCATCCCAGCGTCGACCTGCTGGACTCCTGCAATATTTACACCTCAGCCTTCCAAGTAGCTGGAACTATAGAGGCACGCTACCATGACCAACTATTTTTTTCTTTTTAATTGTAGAGATGAGGTCTCGCCAAGTTGTCTGGGTTATTCTAGAACCCGCAGCTGAGGCAATTCACTTGCCTCAGCCTCCCAAAGTGCTGGGAGTACAGCCTGAGCTACCAATCCCAGCTGGCATGTTTTTCACGTTTTTCTAGAACAAATTAACTAACAATAAAAGAAATACAGTGAGTAAAAATATTTTTTCTCAAATAAACATTAAATATGAATCTAAAGAGCAGAATCCATAATACCTTACTTAAACAGATAGGGTTTGAAGATTCTTAGACCCAATTAGAAATTATTTTCACATGTGCTTAGTTTTAAATGCTTGAATTACTATTACATAAATGTACTTTTTAGAAAGTTACTAAATAATTTGAACTTTAGAAAGTTATTAAGTAATTTAGAAAGTTATTAAGTAATTAAAAAGTTAAGTAATTTAAGTAAGTAATTAAGTAATTTTGCTTCATTTTATTGACCTTTTTCACTAGAGCAGCTGTCATAAATTTAGAACATTGATAAGCAGGCTGTCCAAAGTTCAGCTTTGCTTACCATCAAGTAGATAAAAAACTGAAACTCTAAATACATTTATGGCTACTTTAGATTAAGAATTTCTCATGCTTGTTTTGAGCCCAGTTGAACCTAGGGTAAGTTAGAGCAAGAGTTTGTCATACAGACTATGAATGGTTTTTGCTTCTTTTAATACTGCATCTGATTTTTTTACTATAATAATAATAAGTATTATTATTCTTTAATGACTGTAAAAGTACTTGTATGGTTCATGAATTTAGTCTCTAAGTAAATATAGAAGTTATTCTGGTAAAAATCTCTGGTTTCATGGGCATATGATAACCATGTTGTTACCTTCACCAGAATATCTTGATGCGACAGAGATTTCTTTTTATGTAAAGGTCCTTATACTTCCATTAACTAAGAAATCCTTAAGGAATAAATCACTAACTTTCTCTACAAAGCTTATTTTGAACTGCTGACGTTTTTATGGAGCAGTAAGCAAATTAAACTGGCAGAAATGGAGAGGTACATTTTCAAATGTGTGGGTAATGGTGCTGTGATAAATGAGAAGTTACTCAGTAGGCTTCAGGCAACCAAGTTTGATATCTATTTGCTAGCCATTTGGCTTACTTTGGAGAGTTGGTGGCTGAGCTCTTCAATATTTCACTTATACATTATTTTCTGTTTTCCATCAAAATAACTGTCTTTTAATTCAAATATATTTTTGAGCAAGAAAAACACTATTTAATCTGAATAATTAATGATTTGAATCAGCTCTGTCCTAAATAATCCTATTCTTTAAATGCTCATTTTATAAACTCCATGTATCTTAAGCAGTGTACCAAGCATTGGGTTTATAATTTATAATTCTCACTTTCTCTCTCTCTCTTTTTCTCTCTCCAACAGCTGTAGTTGTCTGGAATATTGAACAATCATATGTTCAAAAAAGTTTTTCTAATATTATATTTAGAACTAAAATTTTTAAATATCAAGAATTTTTTTTTCAGGAAGATGGATTGGAGTCTTTCAAAATGCCTCACCCTCCTGAACAAAGTGTGGAAAGATCAGCACAGTGAGTCCTAATTCAAGAAGAAAAATAGGTATTCATCAAAGAATATCCTAGATCCCAGGAAGGAGAAAGAGGATGAATAGCCCTCATGATGGAACTCAACAGAATAAAGTGAGTGCAGCTCCTGTATACAGATGGTACAGAAAAATCCCCTGTGAGACATATTTCTCAACCAGCATTCTGCTTATTCCAGGTCACATGAAACACCATGTTTCTCTTGGCCCCTAGAGCTGACTCAGGGGTGGGCTGAGTGTTAGTGAGAGGGAAAGAAACTGGGTAAAGCCACAAGCAGTCTTCCTCTGAGTCCATGTGGAAGTCCATTCATCCAGGACTGATGACACAACAATGATGACTATAGACATAAGTTTTGGCCTAGAGAGAGTGGCACTTGCTCTGGAGTGGCACTTGCCATACCTGAGCGAGGCAAAGATTATGAAGAGTGACCCAGGACCTGGAGCCAAAATTGGGCTCATACCAGCCACAGGTCATGAGTGTCAGGAGGGCCACCAAAGCCATGTTTCTTCTGGGGAAGAGAGACTGGCAGCCAGAGTAAGATTTGCAACTCAGAATCAGACCGAGTGTGTTACTATGGGGTGCCCCAACCTACACTCTGGGTAGTTGTTGTGAGGTGCCCCAGCAACACTGAACCTAAATGACAAGAGACTAGCAATATAGCTATTGCTAATAAAATGAAAGTCAATTAATTACATGCAGAGGTAAGAAGGTTTTAGAATTCACAAATAACTGTAGAAATAACTAATATGTTATAATTATGTGGAAAAAATGATCATTATAAAGATTGCTAACATAGAAAAATTACCCAGGCATACTATATCTTAATGAGGTCAAAGTAATTTTGGAATTCTTTTTCTGGAATGGCCATCACAGCTATTGTTATATTACTCTTGATGTCCTGAATGTCATCAAATTGTCTTTCTTTCAATATTTCCTTTATCTTTGGGTAAAGAAAAAAGTCATTGGTAGTCAGATCAGGTTAGTAGGGAGGGTGTTTTAATACAGTTATTTGTTTACTGGCTAAAGATTCCTTCAAAGACAGTACTGTGTGCGTTGGTGCATTGTCATGATGTAAGAGTGCCTTTGGGACCATTTTATCACAGACCCTCTCATTCCAAAATTTTCATTTGTCCTCTTTCTCCATTGATGTTTTTTTGGTCTGCTATGCTTCTTATAGTCTGCTGACACATAATTCAACACATTTTTTGCAATGTTTTCTTCAGTTCTACTTGTTACTGGCCATCCTGACCTCTCTTCATCAGTGACTCTTTCTCTCCCCTCAGAAAAACATTTAGTGCATTTGTATACTAACATTTTCTTCATGATGCTATCTCAATAAGCTTGGACTAACATGTCCCTGATTTCACTTCCACTCTTGCCAAGTTTAACAAAACATTTAATGTTTTTTCATTGTTCTTAATTCAAGCTCAGACATTCTCACAATGACACACAAAAATATGCAACAACAATAATGAAAGACATTCAGTAAGGCACCACCACATGCTGACATGAATACAGTCATGAGAGTGTTATATCAAGATTATGAAACCTTACTGAGCTGTTTGTACAGTGCTGCCAATGTAAGTGCATAGTGGCAAATGTGTGAACTTAATGTCAGACCCCCATATGCATATATAATTTATTTTGTGTGCTTGGGTATTTATATTACCAACAGTATGACACTAAGGATCTACCTGACATTTTATGTATGATCTTGAAAATTTTCAAGGAAGTATCATAGCTTTGAAATATTTCCAATGAAATCTTATTCCTTCTGTATCCTTATACTAAAGTACAGTAGGACCAGAGACACTACAAAAGCACA
The DNA here is from genome assembly GCA_027257055.1 of Cephalopachus bancanus. Lineage (NCBI taxonomy): Eukaryota > Metazoa > Chordata > Mammalia > Primates > Tarsiidae > Cephalopachus > Cephalopachus bancanus. The sequence goes on along the minus strand of JAPVLO010000030.1, from coordinate 95,281 downwards.
GTCATAATCTCTCTAGTCAAATAATGCACATGCCCTCAACATTGATAAGAACATTTGAATCTTTTGTTTATAATGGTTCTAGAATTCTTTAATATAGCAAGCGTTTTCATAACAAATAATTTTTGAGTAATTCATATGCTTAATTTTAGTTTTAAAATGTTTCAAAATTTGTAATGATATTTCTAATTATAAAGAGCAGATTAAGAACACTAAACTTATGTCACAAACACATATATGAGTCAATGTGAATGCGCAATTTAACGCATAATGAGGGTGAAAAGTGAAGTAAACATGAAGTTTGAGGTTCTTATAGATAGAAACATTATGGAAGGACATGTTAAAACTGGAATCAGTCAACAAATAATCACATTTGTGTTTTGTATTTGAGTTAGTGCATGTACCTTAACGCTTATATAGAGATCTCTGGTAAATTAGCTTAAATCAGTTGGTTTGACTAAATGTACATGGTTTCCTCTTCTCTTAAGTCAAAACATTATCAATAATCAGTCAGCTAGATAAAAATAATGAAACCAGTGTAAACATGAAGACAAAAAATAATACTAATATCCAAGACAGACTTTGGAACAGGTTCTTTTCTTATTAAAGTTGTTGGCTCCATTTATAGAAGAAGTGGTGTGACAGCCACACTTTCCTATTTAGGTGTGCTTTAATAGCACTTAGCAAAATAACTTCCTGGTGAACGTGGCCTGACCAGGGTTCTGGAATAGAACTCCATCAAACTTTCAAGACTTTCATCTCCTCTATTTTTTTTTTTTTTGAGTTGGAGTCTCACTCCATTGCACAGGTTGGAATGCAGTGGTACACTAAGGGCCACCCCAGTGCCGACCTGCTGGGCTCCAGCGATCCATCCACATCAGTCTTCCAAGTAGCCGGAACTACAGGTTTGTGCTACCACTCCCGGCTCATCTATCTATCTATCTATCTATCTATCTATCTATCTATCTATCTATCTATCTATCTATCTATTTTAGAGACCAGGTCTTGCCAAGTTACCCAGGCTGCTTTTGCACCCACAGGCTCAGACAATCCACTCGCCTGGGCCTTCCAAAATGCTGGGCTTACAGGCTGAGCCACCGAGCCCGTCCTCATCTCTTTCTAATGAAGGGGGAAAAAAAGATTTGGGAGGGAAAGTGATAAATTCCACTCCCCTCAAAACATAGTATAGGATGTCAATTTGATTTTGAGTACCAAAGCAGACTTTTGGAACTATAGAATTTATTATTTATTTTACTTTGCTTTGTTTAGACCTCTGACCCATAATGTATTAATTTTCCTCTCAATTCACACGATGCCATCTTCTGTCCACAGCAGTTGCCACTCTTAATTTATTTTCTTAGATTTTTTAAAATCTTTTTTTCCTACCACCAGTATGCATCAGTCAAGTACACTTAACATCCATCCTCTCATTTTAATTTACACATATTTATCTAGATAGCTGTGGATCCTTGAACAACATATGCAGTATTTTGTTGGAGATTTTTGCATCTATGCTTATCAGGGATATTGGCCTTTAGCTTTCCTTTTTTCCTGTATTCTTGCTTTTTATTTTATTTATTTATTTATTTTGGGTATTAGGGTGATACTGGTTTTGTAGAGTGGGTTAGGGAGGAGCCGCTCTTCCTTAATTTTTTGGAGTAATTTCAGTAAGATTGGTACTAGCTCTTCTTTGTACACTGGATAATATTGGGCTGTGAATCTGTCTGGCCCTGGCCTTTTTTTGATTGGAAGTATTTTTTGTTCTTTAATTTTATTGCTTGTCATTGGTCTATTCAAGTTTTATATTTTTGGAAGGGGTCAGTCTTGGGAGGATGTATGTTTTCAGGAATGCATTCATTTTTTCTAGATTTTCCAGTTTGTTGCCATAGAGGTGTTCCTAGTAGTCTCTGATGATCTTTTGTATTTCTGTGGTGCCAATTGTCATGTCATGTCACCTCTATCATTTCTAATTGCTTTTATTTGTATCTTCTCTTTTTCCTTGGATAGTTCAGCTAACACAGTTAGTATGACAATTATGTTTATACTATTGAAGAATCAACTTTTTAATTCATTGATCCGATTTTTTTTTGTCTCAATCTCATTTATTGCAGCTCTGGTATTTGCCAATTTTATTCTTCCAGCTTTGGATTTAGATCTTGTTTTTCTAGTTTCTTGAAGTTTGAGGTTAAGCTGTTGAGTTCAGATCTTTTTATCTTTTGATGTCGTCTTTTAATGCTATAAACTTTTTTCTCAGCACTGATTTTGCTGTATCCCAGAGGTTTTGGTATGTTGTGTTTCTATTTTCCTTTGTTTCAAAATTAAAAAAAAAATTCTGCCTTAATTTCATTGTTTATCAAAGAGTCATTCAAGAGTGAGTTGTTCAGTGTCCAAGCTGTAGTATAGTTTTGGGAGTCTGTCTTAATGTTGATTTCAAATTTTATTCCACTATGGTCCAAGAAGATTCTTCATATAACTTTGATATTTTTTAATTTATTGAGACTCAATTTATGACCAAGCAAAAGCTTAATTTTGGAAAATGTACCATATAAAGATAAGAAGAATGTATATTCTGTAGTTATTGAGCAAAATGTTATGTGGATATCTGTTAAGTCCACTTGGCCTATAGTCCAGTTTAAGTCCAGTGTTTCTTTTTTGATTTTCTGTATCAATATTCTTTCCAGTAATGACAGTGAGGTGTTGAACGCCCTCATTATTATTATTTGCTATCAATATGTTTTATATGTTTAAATAGCAGTTGCTTCATGAATTTGAGTACTCTGGTGTTGGATGCATATATATTCAAAATAGTTAAATTTTCTTGTTGAATTTCACCCCTTGTCATTATACAATGCTCTTCGTCTTTTTTTTCTTTTTCTTTAACTGTTGTTAGTTTAAAACCTCATATCTGATATGAGGATGGCTACTTCAGCTCATCTTTGTTTTTCATTTGCATGATATATATATTTTCCATGCATTTACATTGAGTCTTTGGCTTTCTTTTGCCAGTAGTTGAATCCCTCTAAGGCAGTAGATGGTTGAGTTTTATTTTGTTGATCCAATTTGCCACTCTGTATCTTTTAAGTGTGGTATTTAGGTCATTTATGTTCAGAATTAATATATGATTTTTTTTTTTCTGCCATAGTGTTGTGAGTTACTTGTCCTGGGTCTCAAATGTGTAGTTGCTTTATTGGATCAATGAGGTTTTTACGTATTTGATCTTTTATGATAACAAGTATCATAGTTTCATTTCCATGTTTAGAACTACTTGGAGCATGTGTTGTAGAGCAGGTTTAGTGGTGACAAATTCTTGTAGTGTTTGTTGGGGAAGGACTTTATTTCTTCTTTCTTTATAAAGCTTAGTATGGCAGGATGTAAAATTTTTGACTGGTATACTTTTTCTTTAAGGAGTATGAAAATAGGCCTCATTCTTGTATGGCCTATAAGATTTCTCCTTAGATTTCAGTTAGCCTAAAGGTTTTTCCTTTATGAATGATTTGGTGCTTCTCTTTTGCTGTTCTTAGGATATTTTCTTTCATGTTGACATTGGATAACCTGATACTTGTGAAATTCTTCTTGTGATATATCTTAAAAGAGTTATTTGAGCCTCTTATAGTTAGTTATCTAGGTCTCTCTCAAGACAAGTTTTCTAGAATTATTATCTATAGTATGTTTTCCAGCATCTTCTCCCTCTGGAATGCCTATGATTTGTAGACGTACTCACTTTACAAAAGTCCGTATTTCTCAAAGACTTTGTTCATTTTTAAAAATTCTCGTTTTCTTTATTTTTGTCTGACCAGTTTAATTCAAAGGACATGTCTACCAGCTCAGAGACTTTTTTCCCACTTTATGCAGACTTCTGTTAAAGCTTTCAGCTAGATTTTGTATTTCCTTTAATGAGTGTTTTAGTTCTGTTTGTATTTTTTATGATGTCAATGTCTCATTTCACATTCTGAATTGTTCTGCTAATTTTTTTGTGTTGGTTATCAACTTACTCCATGATCTCATTGAGCTTCTTTAAAATTAATATTTTTAACTCTTTATCAGACATTTCAAGGGTTTCAGCTTCTTTAAAATCAATATTTTTAACTCTTTATTGGACATTTCAAGGGTTTCATTTGGTTAGGATACATTGTTGGAGAATGGATGTGTCCTTTCAAAGGGTAGCACTCTGCTTTTTAATACTTCCAGAGTTGTTTATTTGGTACTTTTTTTACCTGGAAGTACTATGGTGACAAGTTTATATAAGTTTCTTGGATAGCTTGTATACATAGGCGTTGGCAAGTGTTTGTTGTAAGAGTGATGTACTAGTGTGGCCAGCTTTCTGCCTCCTATGGGGCTAAGATGATAAGGGTCTCAGGAAGCTTATATTACTCCTCAGTGTTGTGCACTGGTGTCAGCCTACAGGCCAGCAGGTGGCACCAATATGCTAGAGCTGGCTGCTGTTGACATGAAGAGGTATTTACTTGATCTTTGCTTAACAGAAGCTCTCTGTTGTCTCAGGCAGTGAGGTGATCTGTGGAGTGCACAGTGTTGTAAGCTCCAGTTCAGACCTGGAGAGGGCTGGACAAAGATGAGCAGGGCCAGACCAGGCAGGTCCAACTAAAGGTCCACTGATGGTAGGCACAAGCACCAGTTCTAGGCAAAGTATGCTGTGTGGTCATGAAGTACCCAGAGGTATGCCTTGATGTGCTATTGGGGAACCTCCACTGTTCTATGTTCTCTGCACAGGAAAAGGAGGGTGGCCTAAACTCCTATTCTTAAAAAATGGATGTTCCAGGTACCTAGGGATATGTCTGGGCATTGAGCAGAGAGTGCTGGAGTGCCACAGCACCAAGAATTTTAATTCTGGTCCGTGGGTGGGTGAAGAAGAGAGGCATCTTAGGCTCTCAATCCAAGTGGGAGGGTGTGTTAGATTTCTTGTGATGTTCCCTGGCAAGGAGCAAATTAACTGCCCCTAGGATGAGTTAATTGCAGAAAATTGGGGGGGCCAAAGACTGTTGGCATGAGTTATTTGCAGAAGATTGGAGTGGGGCAACCTAAACTTCTATTCCAAAGGACCAGGTGTGCTTCTGGCTTGATGAAATGCCTGAGAGAAGGACAGAAAATCACCACCCCAGCAGTGTCTTTGCAAAGAAAGAAAGGGGTTCAGATTCCTGAACTGTGGTCGCATGTGTGTGAAGGATCTGGAATTATGCCTGAGTGTGGGCCAGAGGGAGTGCCGCTGCACCAGTTTCTTTGCAGGTAAGTGGGTGCACCAATTTTCTGAAAGTACGCCTTGGTAAGGACTGAGTGGTTGTCATTATAAGTCTTTGCAAGGGGAGTGGGGAAAGATCAGGCTGTTAATCAGGTATGCAGATGCACTGGATGTATGGAGATATGTTTGGGTATAAAGAGGGAGGAGCACCTCTTTATAAAGATCCCTGTAGTGCAAGGGTGGAATGAGTTACTCAGGTTGCTGATCCAGGTACATGGGGACTCCAGATGCCTGAGATTTTTTTCAAGAAGCAAAGTAGTCATTGATGTCACAGAGGTGATGGCAGAGAGAAGAAAGTGTATCACAGACCAGTGATCTGGGTGAGTGAGTGTGCTGAATGCTTAGGAATGTGCCCAGACTTGGAGCAAAAGAAGCACAACATTCCCACAAACTCTGTACTAGAGTAATAGGCGATTCAGCTGACAATCCAGGTGTGCAAGTGCTCTAAATGACTGGGCAGATGCCTGAGCATGGAGCGGTGAGGGCCGCTCTCCACAGCAGGATATCTATATGGGAAGAAGGATGTTTAGGTTGCTGATCCAGGTGAGAAGGGGCTCCAAGTGCCTGGAGATGTGGCTAGGTGTGAAGTGGAGAAGGTCACTGAGCACCAGTTCCCAACAGGAGGAATGGGGTGGCTTAGGATATTAGACCACACAAAGCAGGAGCTCTGAATGCCTAGAGATGTGCCTGGAGCAGGGCACAGACAACCTCATTGCACAGGGATTGTAGCACAGGAAGAGGGGGACACCTTAGGCTGATTATCTGAGTGTATAGATTATGGGATCTGCCTTCTTCTTGTTACTGGAGGGACACACTTCCCCAACTCACTAGGGGGACAGGCCGGGGCACCCCGCAATAATATATGAAGCCCAATTCTGGGTCACAAAGTTCACCATGACTTCGGACCTCACTACCCAGAATAAACCTTGGATTCAGAAATTCTCCTGCCTCTCAGACTGCTGATTCAGGTGCAGAGGAATGGAGTCCTTCCTTCTGATCCCCTGCCATTTGGGATGTTATTCCATATGCACATGAGTGGAGTCTCTTTTTTTCCTCAGTAGTGATGGAGCATACTACCCCAATAAGCCCAGGAGGGGCAACAGTACACATTGAACAGTTCCAGATTGCAAACCTGACCTTCGCCACAGGGCCCATTGTTTATGAGGGATAACAGCTACATCTCCTGCTACTTAGGCTTGCAAGTTCAAGAGTACATGAATGCAGGCTCCCGACTAGACTACTCCAGGTCCTCAGTGTTGCTTGGGCATCACACCGCAACTGATTGGGAGGCAGACTGGGGTGTCCAACAGTGCTACACAGACCAATTTCAAGTTGCAAATATGACCTTAGTTGCTGGTCTCATTTCCTGGTATAAACCAAGACTTCAGCGACTCTCCTGCAACTTTGGTCCTTTGATAGGAATGAGCCTAGTTCTAGTGCCTGATTCTGGGGCACTTTTCACAGTACCTACTCTATTCAGGGTATGAGGGCCCTCATCCTAAAATCAGATTCAATTCACCTTCTGAGCCCAAACTAAAATGCCTGCAGTGGTCACTGTTGCCAAGTCTCTGGTTAATGCCTGGCTTGTTTGATCCTGGATTTAAAATATTGTCCTCCTACAAGTCCAGTTTTGAGAGAGTGTCTGCAGCTGTATCCAGTGTCTTTCCCTTTTAGCGTCTCTATGAGTCAGTTCCAGGACTTGGGAGAAACAGAATGATTTCCCATGGCCTAGGTTGAGCAGATTCCGGTTTAAAGGTAAGAGTTAGAAGAAAACTTTCTGCCTCATCTCATGTATTTAGGCTTCACTCACTTTTCACTGTTGAGCAACATTGCAGGTGTTGTTAATTTACCTTCTTTTCCCTGGAATCTAGGGTGTGCTTGTGTTCTGATGAATACTTTTTTTCTTCTTGAACTGAAACTCACTGAGTTGATCTTTCCTCACTGTTTTGCTATATTCAGGCAGGTAAGGCATGCTGAAAGTCTCTAATCTGCCCTCTTGAAAAATATGTATATTTTAATAGTTATAAAGGCATTCTTCTATATTTTCTATATTTTATTTTCTAAATGCGTAATACTTTATTTCAATATACATGCATTTAATACATTTAGATTTTGTATTGATATGTGATATAAAGTAAGGACTCATGTCTTTTTTTTGTCTAAATAATGAATACTCTTTTATACTACCACCTAATTTCTTACAGTAGAGTTTTGTAGTTTTCACCATACAATTACTTTACTTCCTTTGCTATATTTATTCCTAAGTATTTAATTCTGTGAGTTGTTTCTGTAATTGGGATTGCTTTCATAATTTCATTTATAGATAGTTTATTGGTGATATACAGAAACACATTGATATGTATGTTGATCTTATACCCAGAAACTTTGCTGGATTTTTTTATTGGGTTTAGTACTTTTTGTAAAAATTTTTGGAATATGTATACGATCTTATTGTCTGCAAATACTCATCATTTTGCCTCTCTTTTCCTATTTAATTGCTTTTTATTTCCCATTCATGTTTAATACCTCTGGCTGGAACTTCTAATATAATGTTGAATAGCAGTGGCATAAGCAGTAATTTTTGTTATGTTTCTAATCTTAGGAGAAAAGCTTTCAGTTTACATCATTGAGATAATAATAACTTTGAATTTGTCAAAATACATTTTATCATGTAGAGAAAATTTTCATCTTTTCCTAAATCTATGAAAGTTTTCATCGTGAAAGAGGATTAAATTTTGTCAAATGCTTTAATACTTTTTTTGGCATAACCTGAAATTATCTTATGTTTTTTCTTGTTTTATTAATGTAGTGTGTTAAATCAATTGATTTTCTTTTGTTAAATCATCCTCACATTTCTGAGGTAAATTTTTATCATAATGAATAATTGTATCTGGATGGGAGACATAAGGACTCAAAGGCATTGAAAGACTTCCTTTTTATTTTTTTAATTCAGATGTGGCCTGCTTTTACTTAGGTCCCCACTTAAATGAAGCTTTTTTCAAATTAATTTTATTGATAGATGTTAGCAATATTTCTGGATATAAAGTATGCATTCTTAAAACAAATAAATACACTAAAAACTATTTTATCTGGGGTTTTTTACATAGCATTTGTAGAAAAAGTTGGGCAGTTTTCCTCCCTTCCCAAGGTAAGTACACTTTAGAGTGTTTATTTATTTATTTTTTTCTTTCTTCTTTTTATTTTAAAGATGTCGGGTACAATTCAGGGTTAGGTATACAAATGTTCATTATGCAAGTACGCTTGTGTTCCCTCCTTCCCCTGGGAGTTTCCCACTACTGCCAATCCCTTTTTTATGGTAGTATAATAATTGTTCAAGGTCTGCTTATGAGTGAGAACATATGGTACTCTGTTCTTTGTTTCTGTGATTGGTCACTGAGTATGACGGTGGTTTTTATCCCGTTCACCATGCTGACTGCTCCCTCAGGAATAACCTCCAATATATCTATGTAACAAAGCACATGTACTATTTAAATATATAATTTTAAAAAATAATAAAATTGAAAAATAGCAAAAACATAGAACCAACAGTGCTGCCCATCAAAACTGGACTGGATAAAAATAATGCAGTACATATACATTATGGAATATTATGCTACCATAAAGAAGAACAAAATACTTGTTAGATAACAAATGAATAAAAACAAAAACCTTTAGGAATGAAAAGAGTGTAGTAAAACATGAATAGCATCAAGTTCACATGAATACAAAACTGACATTTTGTTCTTGTTGTTCGCAGCAACTTGGATGAATTTTGAGTCTATCATACTCAGCGATCTATCATAGAAACAAAAGAGTATAAATGTTCTCACTCATAAGCAGACCCTGAGCACTTACCATAATACCATAGAAAGGGATTGGCAGTAGCAGAATACTACTGGGGTGAAGGTGGGGACACAATATCAATAAGGGTACCTGATCTCAAAGTAGGCAAAGTGGGGCCAAAAGGAGGCCCAAACTTGTATACCTAATCCTGAATTGTACCCGACATCTTTAAAATAAGATAAAATAAAAAGGAAATAAGTAAATAAAATTTATTAGGCTAAAGTCCCAGAAATCTTGAACAAAAGATTCTCTAGTCTTTAGCTAAATATTTTAATACCAGATAAATTAAATTATATGTAATTTAAAAATTACATATAAATCCATGAACAAATATTAAAGTTAAGAGACTAGAATACTTATTTTTTAAATGCTTCTCATTTTGGTTAATATAAAATGTCTTTTCATTGTGAAGTAATTTCCCAACTTTCCACCCATTCCTTTTACACCAGATTTCAATTTTTGTTTGATACATTGCTATTGCATTGTGGAAGCTTATATCATACACATGTTATCTGTGTGCCCACAATGTTCAAAGTTCTTTAATCTTAGTTTGACATTCATGTGGACTTGATGTTATTCATGTTTTACTACAATCTTTTCATTCCTAAAAGTTTTTGTTTTTATTAATTTGTTTCCTGACAAGTGTTTTGTTTATGTATTTGATTGTTTTGGTTCCTTGTTTTTCTAAAATAATTCTAGAGGTGCTTATTCCTTAAATCCCTGCATATTAAACAAAGTCCACCTTATTTATTTATTTTTTTTAAGCAAAGGACAATTTGACTTGAAACCATGACAAGATACTGTTGAAGACTAGCTTGTTATTAAAACTAACAACTCCAGGTCAAACCTAGATGTTCAGTATTAGAATCAAGACAGAGACAGAAAGCAGCATCAAAGAGGAGGAACATTTTAATATAGGCCTCCTCCTTGATGCTACTTTCTGTCCACGTCTTGATTCTAATACTGAACTTGAAAACTAGATCAAATTTCTGTTTTCCTATTCCACATTCTTATTTCTAAATATTTAAAATGCTGTTTCCAATTTAATATTATTTTCTCTTTCATTTCCAATTATTATTTGGAGTTCTAAACATTTAACAACTTTTAGCTTGCAGGTCACCATATCTAGAAATATCTCAAGAGGAAACAAACTTTCATCTGTACACTTAATATTATTTATAAAACATGGTTTATTGAGGTGAGTGGATTGCCTGAGCCCGCGGGTTCAACACCCACCTGGGCAACTTGGCGAGACCTCATCTCTACAATAAATCAAAAAATTAGCTGCGCGTGGTAGTGCACGCCTGTAATTCCAGCTACTTGGAAGGCTGAAGCGGAAGGATCGCCAGAGCCCAGCAGGTTGAGGCTGCGGTGGCTGGGAGCGTGCCACTACACTCCAGTCTGGGCGACAGAGTGAGACTCCAACTCAAAAAAATATATATATATGGTTTATTACATAAATATGTAATATTATTTTAAGAATATATAACACAACTGTAAAAATATCATGTTCTTTTTTTCTTCTTTTATTTTAAAGATGTGGAGTACATTTCAGGTTTGGGTATAGAAATGGTCATTATTCAGGGACCCTTATGAGGTGTGCCCATCCCCCTCCCCAGGTAGTTTCCCACATATCATTTTCTTAACAAAATTTTTAAATTGTTATGTATGAATTCAGTCTGAAGTTATCAAGAGAGTGCTATGAAGTTATCAAGGATTTATTAGTCTATGAAACTACCAAAGGGAGCAGTTTTTTGGACCAAGTATGTCGTGCACTACAAAGAAGCCTTGGACCTGTGGCCAGCTACCAACAACCTAACCTGGTTCTACTACCACTCTTTGGATGTGCTGGACTGTGTGGCAACTATTATATACCTGCTGACAAAATATTGCCTATTTTGTTACAGGAAGTTTGGTGATATGGGGAGCGGGGGAGAGTTGTTTTTATTTAACACTTTTAACTAAAAAACTTAGTAAGCCTCATCCAGATCAATTCAGACACTGATTTGAACATATTCCTCTCTGTCTTTGAAATTCTTGCCCATTTCTCAGTTTATTAGGTAAGGATAATTAGTAAGGATAATTTACCAAGACTGAATCATAAAGAAATAGAAAATCTGAACATAAGCATAACTACAAAGAATATAGAATAAAATATCAAAACTCTCCAAAAGGAAAGTCCAGAACCAGAGTGTTTCAGCTGGTGAATTTCACCAAACATTTAAGGAAAGATTAGTGTTCATTTTTTCCCATCTTTACAAAGATGTTGAAAATGAGAGAATACTTCCAAATTTATTTGATGAGGCTAGCATTACCCTTATATAAAAGCCAAATAAAGATGCTTTAAGAAAATTATAGGCCCAGATTCCTGATGAACATAGATGCAAAAAGTCCTCAACAAAAAACTAGCAAACCAAATTCAACAGTACATTGAGAGGATCATTAAATATGATTAACTCAGGTTTATCCCTGGGATACAAGGATGGTTCAACAAACAGAAGTTAATAAATATAATATAGAACATTTACATAATGAAATATAACAGTCATTATCTCAATAGATGTATAAAAGGCATTTAACAAAATTTAAAACAATTTTATTAAAAAATTAACAAACTACTTATAGAAGAAATGTAACACAACATTACAAAGGCCAGATATGACAAGCTCATAATGAACATTATTCTCAACAGTAAAAAGCTGAAAGCTTTTCTCTAAGACCAGAGACAATAAAAGATGGCTCACTCTCACCACTTTTATTCAATATAGTAATGAAAGTCCTATCCAGAGAACTTAAATATTGAAAAGAAACAAAGGGCATCTAAATCAGCAAGGAAGAAGTAACACTCTCTCTCTTTATAGATTAAAAAACCTTATATATAGAAAACCCTAAAGAGTCTACAAAATATACTGTTAGAACTAAAAAAAAAATAGTAATTTTAGGACAAAAAAATCAACCATAAAATAAGTTGCATTTCTATACACTAACAAATTCAAAAGAAAATAATCGAATTTAGAGTATTACAAAAACCAAAATACTTAAGAATAAATTTAGCCAAAAAGATAATAAGCTCATGCATTGAAAATTTAAAAATGTTGATGAAAAAATTACAGAAGACAAACAAATTCAAAGACAGCACATGCACATATTGTTTAAATATTTGTACTACTCAAAATATTCTGAAGAGTTCATGCTATCGTCATCAAAAATCATATGACATTTTTACTGAAATAAAAGTCCTAAAATGCATATAGAACAACAACAACAAAAACAAAATATCCAAAATGACCTTAAGAAAGAAGAAAAATGTTGGAGACATCAAACTTCCTGTTTCCCCAAAATATTGCAAGGCTAAAATCATTAAGATATTACAAAACTTGCATTAAACACGAACATGTAAACCAATAGAACAGAATAGAGATACTATAAATAAATCCATTATTATACAATCAATTTGTCTTCACAAGGGTGCCAAAAATACACAACTGGAAATAGTAAATCTCTTCACATTGTATTCAGAAAGCTTGAATATCCCCAGGCAGAATGTAATTGGACACATATCATTCCATACACAAATCAACTCAAAATAGATTAAAAACTTAAATGTAAAATTAAAAACTATAAACCTCCTACAAGAAAACATAAGTGAAAATCTTTTTAACATTGGCCTTGACAATAATTGCTTAGATCTGACACAAAAGCACAGGCAACAAAAGGAAACATAGACACATGTGACTGCATCAAACTAAAAAATGAACTGGGCTCAGTGGCTCAGCCTGTAATCCCATGCTTTGGGAGGCCGAGGTGAGTGGATTGCCTGATCCCGTGGGATCGAGACACACTTGGGCAGCTTGGCGAGACCTCATCTCTACAATTATTTTAAATCAAAAAATTAGCTGGGCGTGATAGCGCGTGCCTGTAGTTCCAGTTACTTGGAAGGCTGAGGTGGAAGGATTGCTGGAATCCAGCAGATCGAGGCTGCAGTGACCAGGAGCGTGCCACTGCCCTCCAGCCTGGGCGACAGAGTGAGACTCCAACTCAAAAAAAAAAAAAAAACTAAAAAAATGTATGCACTGCAAAGGAAAATATCAACAGGGTAAAAGGCAGCCTACAAAATAAGAAAAAAATATATTTGTAAATCATTTACCCGAAAAAAATATGCAAACAAAATAACCCAATTAAAAATGGATATAGCATTCGAATAAAAATTTCTCAAAAGAAGACATCCAATTGGCCAATAGCTATATAAAAATAAGCCCATAGAGTGATTTGAGTTCCTCCAGATATATTCCCAGAAGAGGGATTGCTGGTCACATGGAAGGATGATTTTTAGATCTTTTAAGAATCACCACAGTTTTCCACAGAGGTTGCACTAGTCTACGTCCCATCAACAGTGTAGAAGTGTTCCCTTTTCCTGCATCCTCTCCAGCTTCTGTTGTTTTTTGAGTTATTGATGATGACCATCTTGACTGGAGTTAGGTGGTATCTCAATATGGCTTTAATGTGTGTTTCTTTTGAGAAGTGTCCATTCATATCTTTTGCCCACTTTGTAATGTATGAGTGTGTGTGTGTGTGTGTGTGTGTGTGTGTGTGTGTTTCTGGCACGTTTGAGTTTCTTGCAGATCCTAGATACTAGGCCTTTGTCAGATATATAGTTGACAAATATTTTTTTCCCATTCTGTGGTCTGTCTCCACGATCTTTTGAAGGTTTATTTTGCTTTGTAGAAACTTTTTAGTTTGATGAGGTCCCACTTGTCTATCTTATCTCTTATGGCATGGGCATTTGGGGCTTTGATCAGAAATTGATTGCCAGTTCCAATTTCCATAAGGGTGTCTCCTGCGTTTTCTAAGGTTCTTATAGTTTGAGGTTTTATGTTAAGGTCTTTAGAGTACATAACTGGAGGAATATCAAATCACTCTATGGAAAACATACCTGCATACACATGTTTATTGCAGCATTATTCACAATACCAAAAACACGGAACTAACCATGCTGCCCATCAAAAGTGAACTGGATAAAAAAATATGGTACATATACATGATGGAATATTATGCAGTCATAAAGAAGGAAAAATTATGAACTTTGCAGCAACTTGGATAGATTTAGAGTCTATAATATTCAGTGAACTCACAGAAACAAAAGAACTGAATACTACATGTTCTTAGTCATAAGCGGTCCCTGAACAATTATCATAATGCTATAAATAAAAAAGGAATTGGCAGTAGTGGGAAACTACCGAGGGTGGAGGGCACACTTCACCAATAAGCATACTTGATCTCAAACCAGGTGAACTGGAGACCAAAGTGAGGCCCTAACTTTACCTGTTCAATGACCATTTGTATACCTAACCCTGACCTGTATTCCACATCTTTAAAATTAAAATTAAAAATAAAAGTAAGCTCAACATCACTTATCATCAGAGAAATGCAGATTGAAATTAAGATACTGTATCACCTCACATTTACTTGAATGACTTTTATTTGAATAAAAACTGTCAAGTGTTGGCAAGAATGTAGAAAAATTATAACCCCTGAAAACTCTTGGTGAGAATGGAAAATAGTGCAACTGCTATGGAAATAATGTGGAAGTTCTCCCCCTAAATTAAAAATAGAATTGCAGCATGATCCAGTAATTCAATTTCTGAGTGCACATACAAAATCATAAAATTAGAATGTTAAAGAGATATCTGCACTCTCATGCTTATTGCTGCATTATTCTCAAAAGCCACAATATAGAAACAACTCAAAAGTCTACTGAAAGATAAATGGATAATGAAAATGTGGTATATATCTACTATGGAATATTATTTACCCTTCAAAAAAGTGTAAATTCTGCCATTTATCAGAGCATGCATGAGCCTAGAGAATATCACTGTAAATGAATTAAAGCATTCTTAGAAGGATAAACACTGCATGATTCTACTTACATGAGTTATCTAAAATTGGCAAACTCATTGAAGCAGAGAATAAAATGTTTTCTTCCAGGGATTGGTGGGAGGGATAAATGGGGAGTTGTTTTTCAGTGGACATAAAGTTCAATTATGCTTATGAATAAGGTTTTGAGATAATATGTACAATATAATACCTATAGTTAACAACAAGCTATTGTTCACTCAAAAATTTGTTATGAAGATAAATCTCATGTGAAGCCAAAAAAAAAAAAAAAAAAGAAAGAAAGAAAGAAAAGAAAGAAAAGAAAAAAAAAGGAGAGGGGATACAGGAGAGTTTTGGATGTGTTGAGTATGTTTATTATATTAATTTCATGGTGATGGTATTAAGAATGCATGCATATATCCAAACTCATTAAAGTTGTGTGTGTGTGTGTGTGTGTGTGTGTGTGTGTGTGTGTGTGTGTGTGTATGCATGTGTGGTGTGTGTGTGTGTGTGTGTGTATGCATGTGTGGTGTGTGTGTATGGATTTTTTGTATAATGACTGTGCTTCAATAAAGCTGTTAAAACTGCTGGAAGAAATCAAAGGTGAAACAAACAGTAAATAATCTATGCTCATAGATTGGAAGAATCAATATTATTAAAATGTCCATATTGCCCAAAGGCAATCTACACAATTCCTATCAAATGACCAACATCATTTTTCACAGAACAAAAAAACCCCACAATGTTTAAATTTATATAGAAGCAAAACAGAGACTGAATAGACAAAGCAATCCTAAGCAAAAATAACAAAGCTAGAGGCATCACATTACTGGACTTCAGACTTTACAACAAGGTTAGGTAACCCAAACAGCATGGTATTGGCATGAAAATGGATAAATAGACCAATAGAAGAGAATAGTAAATCCAGAAATAAAGCCACTCACCTACAACCAGCTGGTCTCTGACAAAACTGGCAAAAATACACATTGAGTAAATAGTACCTTATTTAATAAATGGTGGTGGAAAAACTGGCTAACCATATGCAAAAGAATAAAGATATTTATCACTATATATGAAAGTTTACTCGATGGATTAAAGACTTATATGTTAGACTGCAAACTAAAATAATTCAAGAAAACTTAGAAAACATTCTCCTGGACATTTGTCTAGGCGACAAATTTATGACTAAGTTTTTAAAAGTAAACATAGCAAAAACCAGAATTGGCAAGTGAGACCTAATTAAATTAAAGAGCTTGTGCACAGCAAAATGAATCAAAACAAAACAAAAAACCATCAATAGTGTAAATAAACACCAATGGGAGAAAATACTTCCAAACAATGCATCCAACAAAGGGTAATATTCAGATCTATGAGAAACTTTAATGAATCAGCAAGAAAAAAACAACATTAGACAATGGACAAAGGATATGAAAGACATTTCTCAAATGAAAACACACAAACAGCCAACAAACATGAAAAACAAATGCTCAATATCATTACACATTAGAGACTAATAATACAAATCAAAACCACAATAAGATACCATCTCACACCAGTTAGGATGGCTATCACAAAAATGTCAAAAAGCCAAAGATATTGGTGAGGCTGTGAGAAAAAGGAAATACTTATATATACTGTTGGGGAGAATGGAAACTAGTTCAACCCTTGTGGAAAATAGTTTAAAGATTTCTCAGAGAATTAAAAAAAAAAAAAGATGTACCATTTGATTCAGTAATCTCACTACTGGGTATATACCCAAAGGGACATAAGTTGTTCTACCAAAAAGGCACGTGTTTACTGCAGCACTCTTTACAATAACAAAGACATGGAACCAGCCTAAGTGCCTATCAGTGGTAAATTAGATAAAGAAAGTGTCATACAATTGTACCATGGAATACTATGTAGCCATAAAAAAGAATGAAATTCTGTAGTCTGCAACAACATGAATACAGCTAGAGACCATTATTCTAAACATATTACACAGAAACAGAAAACCAAGTGATGTATGTTTTCACTTATAAGTGCAATCTAAACGCTGAGTACCACTGACATATATATGAGAACAATAGACACTGGGGACTCCTAGAGGGAAAGCAGAATGAAAAATAAAGTTTGAAAAATGACTTGTGGGGTACCATGCTCATTATTTGGATGATAAGTTCAATGAAAGACCAAACCTCGCCATCACAGAATATACCCATGTAACAAACCTACACATGTTCTTCCTGTATTTATAATTTTTAAAAATATAAATAAAGCTGTTATAAAAAGATATGCATCTATTTTTAAATCTCCTTGATACGTTTTTATTGATGTGCAAATTTTTGTTTACAGAAAATGGAAGAATTTTTTAAAAGCTCTAGAGAAGGTGGTATTGTGGCATATTCATTGAAATCACAAATATGATCATAGTGGTCCTTGCCCAGATTCCACAGAAGGTCATGTAAATTTTATATTCTATATGGGATCATTAAAATTTCTCACCACAAAAAAGGAAAAAGGTAAAATTTCAAAATGCAGGTATAGTCAAATATCTTCCTATTTCTATTTTCATTTTATGTACACTTCTTGATTTGCATTGCTTTCAGAGAGTTATATGGATAATAAAAGATAATATTTTGGTATGATGGCCAGGTTGAGGAATGCCTGCCATCACCTATCAACCAGATTCTATGCCAGCTGATTTTCTAAATCAAGCATGCAACCTGTGAGCAGAATTAGAAGGAGTCATGTTATCATTTAAAGTTTCTGTTAGCCAGTGTAGAATACGGTAAAAGATTGAGTTGACAAGGCCTGACTTCAGTTTTAAAATGACCTCCAATTCCTGCCCCTGTTTCTAGGCCCTCTTTTCCAAGCTGAATACTGAGTATAATTTAGGAACGGTATACTTAATGTGTCTTCTGAGATAAATAGTATGGATCAACATGAATTCACTTACGTTTTCCCCAAGGAATAAGAGACCAAAAGGCAGTCCAAAAAAAAAGGTAAGTTTTTTTTTTTTTTTATTTCAACAGGGAAATGGCAGCAGAAATAGGCCATAAGTTCCTGAATTATTTTCTCTTCGCTTGCCAACTCAGAACACGACATCATTTAACTGCTCTTGAATAATCCTTTAAACAACTTCAACTTTCTCACATGGGGAAGAAGTGACAAATACAAACTTGGAAAAAAGTAGGCAGAGTCAGTTTTCACTACAGGATTTAGAAAAATCCTGTTTCTCTAAAACCTTATCTTTGCTTTTCTAAAATTGTAAGTTCAACCTGAGCTCTCTCATTGCTTTTAAAATACAGCCTAGGTTAATCTCTGATATTAACTCCATCTAAACAGACTACATTGTTTTTATCAGGATGCCATGGAAGAACTGACCTGACATACTATGTAGCAACTTTCCATAAAAAAAAAAAATGTTCTAGTAGCCTTGAATTCCTTAGGATTTTATTCCATTGAGATAACTTCAAGCTCTAGTTAGATTTACGATCTATTCAACCAATCTTTTCTGTACTACAAAGTGGAATTAGATCACCTAATAGGACACCAATACCTTTCATATCTTAAATAATGATGTTCAATTGAATATAATATGGACCCTCATTCTTGTGGTTATAACAGTGATAGCATAATTATTTCTCACATTTCTTAGGAGTTTTTCTTTCCATATCAAAAATGCAGAAAAACTATAATTAAAACAATAAATGACAAGAAGGAGGTGAAAGACATCATTTTCATTGATATTAATCATAAACTTTACTAATCATAGAAGGCCCTGTAAATTGGTCTAACAAGAAACTTCCTTCCTGTGACATACACAAACAAAGACCAATCTTTAATCTGTGTAAGGAAAAGATGGGTTCCTGGTGAAATCTGCATCATTAAGGAGAACTCCTTAAACTCTGGTGTGTTGGCTTGTCTTTCCCTGACCCCTAGGGAAATTCAGATTCCCACAAGTGATCTTTTGGTCCTCCCGAGGCTGGCTAGTGCACCCAGAAACCAGATTGAGACAAGTATAATCAGTGCTAATTATTTATGTTATAGATCCATATTTAACATAGAAGATCACTACGATCATTAGAAAGCAATTTTGGATCAATATGCATATAACATGTTAAGCCCTTATCACATGAATCTTCCCTTAAAGATGAGGATCTTCAATAAATAAAATAAATAAGACGTTCAAAATGTTACAACATAAGTAAAAATGTCACATATATAATATAAGGGATACAAACATAATACTGTGGAAATGGAAAATAAGATGATCATTTAGATGATAATGATAAACATCAACAATTATAAAAAAATACTGATCTAGAAATAAAATCTATTGACACACTTGCATTTGTCACACTTGAAAAGTGAATCTTTAATGGATATTTGAACATAAAAAGTCTGCAGAGGTGAGAGTATCTTACTAAATATGTAAGCTTCTAATCTGTATAGCTTTTTTATATGTTTTTATAAATAGTTAAAAATCCAGCCGGGCTCGGTGGCTCAATCTGTAATCCCGCGCCTTTGGGAGACTGAGGTGAGTGGGTTGCCTGAGCCCGCGGGTTCGAGACCCGCCTGGGCAGCGAGACCTCATCTCTACAATAAATTAAAAAAAAAAAAAAAATCAGCCGGGCATGGTAGCGCATGCCTGTAATTCCGGCTACTTGGAAGGCTGAGGCGGAAGGACCGCCAGAGCCCAGCAGGTCAAGGCTGCGGTGGCCGGCAGCGGCCACTGCACTCCAGTCTGGGCAACAGAGTGAGACTCCAACTCAAAATAAATAAATAAATAAATAAATAAATAAATAAATAAATAAATAAATAGTTAAAAACTGGCATATTTTGAGTATCTTGACTTATAGATACCTGAAATTTTAATACTATATCTTCTAGAAATATGTAAAGGGCAATATTTACATGTTTACAAATTTTCCTTTTCCTATTTTCTTTTTGAGGAAAATTCACTTCCTTGTGTGAATTGATAAGTAAAGCTGCTGTATGGTTGATATGAACATATTGATATTTTTCTTTTCCTTGCTCACATTTACCTAATTTTGAACTTTTGGAGGTCTTCACTGCATATCTGCCAAAACTTCACCTAAGGAAAACTCTTACTCCTTAGAAAAAGTTTTCTATTTCAAATCCAGATGTCATATGGAAAAGACAGGACGATGCATAAGATATTCTCACTTCATTCCCTTAGATATTATATGTTCCATTTTAGAGAAAGGGATGAGTGAAAGAAATGCATTATCATGTGGATATGGCCATTTAAAAATAATGTTTTACAGTCTAACACATAAAAAAGAAGCTTTTTTTCAAGAATCATGTATTCTGTGCTTACTAGATACCAGATTCTATATATTGAATAAGGAGAGAGGAGCAAGACAGACATAATTTCAGCCCTTGGAGAGTTTATAGACTAGATGGCCAGAAAAACCACAAGCATTAAACAGGTACAGGCAATTATTTACAACAAAATGCAAATGGTGTTATGACAGGTAGAGTTGAGGTAGTATGGTGCTCTTCTCTTATATTTTATTCAAGTAAACTGTAACAAGGTATTAAAAGGAAGTAGATTTTAATGTTAATATGTATTGAAAGCAAAAATATGCCACTTATTTAAGAATTCTAAGATAGAATTTGGTGCTTTAATACATAGGATTATGATAGCCAGAAATGCACAAAGATTCCTATCTTGCCATAAAGATTTATTCTATAAAGGTAGGGTTGTACAAGGAAAATGAGCAAAATAAAAAAAGAAAGAGCTTTACTTTGCTCTATGTAAATGTATGCTTAAAAGAAAAATGCAGAGCTTTCTGCTACAATGTACTGGTGTATGTATCTTTTTTGCTCAGGCAAATGGCAACTGCAATTTCTCTAAATGTGAACTTTCTAACATATATATGATGGAATATTATGTAGCCATAAAAAGGACAAAATTCATTGATAGGCTGAGGTGAGTGGATTGCCTGAGCCCGTGGGTTCGAGACCCACCTGGGCAACTTGGCAAGACCTCATCTCTACAATAAATCAAAAACTAGCCGGTCATGGTAGCGCACGCCTGTAGTTCCAGCTACTTGAAAGGCTGAGGCGGAAGGATCACCGGAGCCCAGAAGGTTGAGGCTGCAGTGGCCGGGAGCGGCCACTGTACTCCAGTCTGGGCGACAGAGTGAGACTCCAACTCAAAAAAAAAAAAAAAAAAAAAAAAGAACAAAATTATGGATATTCACAGCAACGTGGATGGATATAGAGTCCATTATATTCAGTGATGTATTACAGAGACAAATAACTAAGTATCACATGTTTTTACACATACGTGAACCCTGAACATTTATCATACTACTACATGAAAGAGATTGACAGTAGCAGATTACTGCCAGAGGAGAGAGAGGCACATGACATTAATAAGGGTACATGATCACAAACCAGGCAACTGAGGACCAATGGGAGGCCCAAACTTCACCTGTATAATGACACTTCTGTACCTGAATTGTACCCCACATTTTAATTTTAAATAAAATTTTAAAAGTTTCTCACCAGAATTTCAGGTTATGAGATGTGTGTAAAGAGGGGACCAGGGTGGCAAGCTTAAACATATGGCACCACAAAAGTACAAGGTAAGGAGAAGAGCCAGATCATTGTGGATGACATACCCAGGTATACTTCTTTTGAGGGGGAAAGTATACAAATTTGGAGGGAAGAACAGAGATATAACTTTTCACCTATCGCGTAATTGAAAAGGAAATTTTCAATGTGAATACAAACATGTATATTTGCAAGGTATAGTTACTAACCCAGTCCTCTTTAACAGAGAGATGGACAGCTAAAAGAAGTGGATACTGTAACTATACTAACAGGAATAAAATTGTAGTCTCTAGTCTGCCATTTACCATCTGTGTGACCTTAAACAAATTACTTCATTTCTCCATGCCTCCGTGACTTATCTGTAAAACAAGAATAATAGAAGCACCAATTTCATTGGAATGGTGTGAAATTAAAATGATATAATAGTCAATCTTTAAGATTTACTGACTCTGTATTTGTAAATTTGCTTACTCACTAAAATTTATTTGTCACCCCCAAAGCAAAATCTGCAGTGCTTTCATGTCATTCATGTATAGTCATAGTGTGATGAAAATGTGAGTCACCTGTATTTTCCCAGTTGAGATCAGACAAGATGACGCTCTGCATATTTGTTTCAGCTCTATTTGCTGCCACTGTTTTTTCTTTTGCATTTCAGAGCATTTTAGTGTGATTTCATTGTTGACAATGGCCTCCAAACATAGGGTTGAAGTGCAGTTAACTGTTTCTAAGAAGAAGTAAGAAAACTGTGGTGACTTGTGGAGAAATTATGTTAGATGAACTTCATTCAGTTGCATTTGTCATTGTTCTGTTGGCTCTAATGTCAGTGCTTTGCATCAATAATATATATTTTTAAAGATATCTTTAAATAGAAACACACATAAAACATGGTTATGTGTTGATCAGTTGATTACAGTGTTGTGACGAGAGTCTTGTGGGAACCTAATCCTGCAGTGATTAATTATTCACTCATTCAAGTTCATGGCAACTTTGTAGATCATAATTACTGTAAATAGCAAGAATTGATTATATATGTAAAGAGCTCACACAGTGCCAAGAACATAATGTTTAATAAATAGTAGCTATTGTAGTGGTTATTTTTACTAGTTCCTCTTTTTCTTATTTTTATTTTAAAGATATGGGGTACAATTCAGAGTTAGGTTTACAAACGTTGATTATGCAAGTACCCTTGGTGATGCAGTGTGCCCCTCCCTCCCCTGGCAGTTTCCCTCAACTGCCAATCCCACCACCCCCTCTTCCCTGACAGTTTCTCACTACTGCCAATCCCTTTCTTATAGTATTATGATAATTGTTCAAGGTTTGCTTATGAGTGAGGACATATGATACTCTGTTCTTTGTTTCTGTGATAGGTCACTGAGTATGATAGACTCTAAATTCATTCAAGTTGCTACAAAGTCCATATGTCTTTTCTTCTTTATGGTTGTATAATATTCCATTGTGTATATGTACCACATTTTTTAAATCCAATCCAGCTTTGATAGGCAGAATGGTTGGTTCCATGTTTTGTTATTATGAATAGAAACGCAACAAACATGCGTGTGCAAGTACCTTTTTGTTAGAATGACTTGAGTTCCTTTGGGTATATTCCAAGAGGGGAATTACTGGGTCATATGGAAGGTCAATTTCTAATTCTTTCAAAAATCACCCCACTGTCTGCCAAAGAGGTTGCGCTAGTTTGCATTCCCACCAGCAGTGTAGAAGTACATCTCAAAAGTCGTCCACCATGTCCAAGTAGGCTTCATTCCTAGGATGTAGGGCTGTTTCAACATCCAAAAGATGATAAATATAATTAAATACATCAACAGATGTAAAAACAAGAATCACATGATTATATCATTAGATACAGAAAAAGCTTTTGATAAAATCCAGTATCCCTTCTTGATAAAAACTTTCAAACACCTAGGTATAGAAGGAACATACCTCAAAATAGTAAGCGCCATCTACGATAAACTCACAGCTAGTATATTGCTAAATTGACCGAAACTGGTAACATTTCCCCTGAAAATTGGAACAAGACAAGGCTGCCCACTCTCACTCCTCTTGTTCAACCTTGTGTAGGAAGTCCTATCTAGAGCAAGTAAGCAAGAGACGGAAATCAGCGTATTCAAATAGGAAAAGAGGAAGTCAAGGTGTTCCTCTTTGCTGTCGATATGATCCTATACCTTGAAAACCTAAGCTAATCTGTCAAAAACCTGCTTGCACTGATAAAGAACTTTGGCAAAGTCTCGGGGTACAAAATAAATGTGCAAAAGAGAGTTGCATTCTTATACACCAATAAGCAGCAGACGGAGAATCAAATAGTTCCTCTTCTAACAAAAGGATTTTGACAAACTAAACTAAGCAGTTATTAAAATTCTGTCTGAAAATTTAAGCAGTCTCACAAGTAATCTCAACTGGAGGGAGCCTTTCTGACATTTATACACGTATTAGAGTATGTATTGGCAAACTCATGATTGTTTTTGCAAAAACTTTTTTGGATGTTCTTCAGCATTTGATCTGCTCTTATTTGAGGTCAAAGAGTTTCACAACACAGAACACAGTAGAGATCATTGGAACCTGATAAAATGTTTCATAAAAAATAAGCATTTCCCAGGAGTTACTTGTAGTGATACACTGAAAGTCACTTAGTAATGCATGAATTAGAAAATGTATAATTCTATTTCTACCTTTTAAATTGCTTTATCTCACTAGCTAGATTTGAACACAAATACAGTGAATAGGGGTCAAGGAGTAAATGTCTGGTTTAATTTGAGCCAGTACAACAGGCCACAAAGTTAGAAATATATATGAGGACTTTCCATAAATATATGTCAGGCAGTTCTATTAGTTCACAGATTAATGTATAATCTCAGTGAGTAAAATGCACCTAAAATCAATAACTTATAAGCAAAATATATCACATTCATTATCAATCTTCGATTTAGTTCCTTAGAAATATATGGGCCAGGACTGATTTTTACTCAAGATTTTAGTCTACATAAAACATAATATCAATATATATTATAGCAGTTTCATTAAGAATTGCATCAAAATTGAAAGAAACAAACTCAGGAAGATTTAAAATACCATTTCTTCAATATGAGATGAAATTAGCATAGTATGCCCAATATTTCCAAAGCATGGGCCCAAAACTATATATCAATGTACATACTATCTGGAGGAAAAGAAAATTATTTTCATATTTACCTCTTTCAGCTAATTATTATATCTCCTAAAAAAATTTAATAGATTAAATTTTTACCTGAGTCAAATCCCAGTAGTTTATTGGTAGTGAGAATTTGAAATATCAGGGAAAGAGGTAAATAATTGGAAAGTTTTTATTTTTATTTATTTATTTTATATAGATGATAGAACAAAAACACTTTCATTCTCATAGCAAAGCAATATATGTAATCTCTCTTATTTATGTACATATAGATGATAGAATAAAAGTATTTTCCTTCTTGTAGCAAAGCAATTATATGCAATTTCTCTTCAGCCTGCATAATCGGGAAAACTTACACACCAAAAGACTTCTCAAAAAACTGCCCTAGAAAATTCTGGACCAATTCAATGCACATATATTGAACCTAGTTATAGACTGTCTTTTCACTTTATTCAAAGAATCTTGTTAAGAGATACTGTTAAATACTTGTGTCAACTGACAATTCCTCAAAAGAATAGCAGCAAAAACCCTGTTGATCAAGTGAAGCTGAATATATTTGATTCATATCAGGAAAGGAGAATATAGCACCTTGAGATAGTTTTACTACTGCTTCAGAAAAAAAGAAGTCAGGAAGACAAAATAGAAAATTTTAGGAACTAGATTCAATTATGTTTAGGAGGACTTTGTATATATAGTAAGTTAGTGGCTAGAACTAAGAAGAGTTTGATAATTTGAACTGCTGGACGCAGCAAGTCTAGATGAGGTGAGGTAAAGTGAGGTCTTGAAACAAGTTTTGGTGTGCAAATTGTTTATTTTACTAAATAAACTCTTTTAGTTTGTCACAATTATGTCACCCTGGCACAAATTACTAAGCTATTTTTTTCTAGTTCTCAATATTGCTTAACACAAGATGAGGGAAAAAAATTTATCTTGGTATTATTTAATATTCATAATGAAAATTAGGCTGATTTTAATATTCACTTAAAAAAAATTAGACCTTTGTGTGTAAATTAGTTGACCCCATGCTTGTAGGTTTACTTTTGGGTCTTCTATTCTTCTTCATTAGTCTATGTGTCTGCTTTTATGCTGATATCAAACTTTAGATTACTGCAGGTTTTTGAGATTTAAAATCAGAATCAACTTTGTTCTTCTTGCTCAGGACCACTTTGTCTATCTGGGGGTCTTTTTTGGTTCTATATGAATTATAAGGTAATTTTTTCTATTTTAATAAAAAATGAAATTGATATTTTGATAGGATTTATATTAAATCTGTAGATAACTGAGTACTATGAAAATTGTAACAATATCAACTTTAACAATTTTATTATTTTTAATGCTATTGTAAATAAATTCATTTTCTTAACTTTCTTTAAGATAGTCTGTTATTGGTGTAAAAAACACTACTAATTTATGTATGTTGATTTTGCCTTCTGCAACCTTATTGAATTTATTACTTTATCTATAAAAAATAGCATTTGTTGAACCTGGGTTTTCTACATATAAAATTATGTCATCTGAAAACAGACAATTTTACTTTTTCCTCTTCTTTCTTTTCAGTATAGATGCTTTTTATTTTTTTTTATTTTTTATTTTTTTGAGTTGGAGTCTCACTCTGTCGCCCAGACTGGAGTGCAGTGGCTGCTCCCGGCCACCGCAGCCTCGACCTGCTGGGCTCCATCCTTCCGCCTCAGCCTTCCAAGTAGCCAGAATTACAGGCATATGCTACCACGCCCAGCTGATTTTGTGATTTATTGTAGAGATGAGGTCTCGCTGCCCAGGCGGGTCTCGAACCCGAGGGCTCAGGCAATCCACTCACCTCAGCCTCCCAAAGGCGTGGGATTACAGGCTGAGCCACAAGATGCTTTTTATTTCTTTTGTGACTGATCTGGCTAAATTTGTCACTACTATAGTTACTAGAAGTGGTGATGGTGGACAAATGTCCCAAATCTAGCCTTGTACCATATCTTGGAGAAAAAGTTCTCAGATTTTCTCCACTGATTATAATGTTGGGATCGTTCCATAAATAGACATTATTATGTTGAGAAGAAATTATCTGTACCTATTTTGCGTAAATTAAAAAAATTATGAATGAATGTTTAATTTTGCCAAATTCTTCTGCATCTATTGAAATGGTCATGTAGTTTTTCTCTCTCATTCTGTTAAAGTATCATACTGATCTATTTGCAAATGGTGACTCAACATTGCATATTATAGATAAATACCATGTTGTCATGGTGCATAATCTTTCTGATGTGCTGTAAAAGTTGTTTGTTTAGGATTTTATTGAGGATTTTTTCATCTATATTAGTTAGAAATATTGGCCTGTAGCTTCATTTTTTACAGTATTTTTGCCTGGCTTCATTATCAGGTTGATGCTTGTCTCAAAATATGACCTTGGAAGTGTTCCTCCCTTCTTAAATTTTTCAGAAGAGTTTAAAAATAATTGGTATTAATTATTTGTTGAAAGTATGAAGCTATCTGATCTTTGGTTTTTCCTTTCTGGAAATTTTTCTTTTTTTAATTACTGTTTTAGCCATCTTATTTATTACAGGTTTGTTTTGGCTTTATATTTCTCCTTAATTCAGTCTTGGTATGTTGGAAGCTTATAGAAATTTATCAATTGCTTATAGATTTTGGCATATAATTGTATAAGGTAGTCCCTTATGATTTTTTTGAAATTTCTAAGGCATTTATTGTATTCTCTTTCATTTATGATTGAATTAATTTGATTCTTTCCTCTTTTTTTCTTAGTCTGAATAAAGCTTTATTAATTTTATTTATATTTTTCAAAAACAACTCAGTTTTGTCTATTTTTTTCTATTCTATTTTTATTTTTGCTCTGATCTTTATAATTTTCTTCTTTCTGCTTTGGAGAAAGCAGGAGTAGCTATACTTATATCAGCAAATAGGCTTTAAGTTAAAAACTCTCTAGAGACAAAGAAGATTATTGCAAAATGATGCAAGGATCAATTAAACAAGAAAATGCAGCAGTCATAAATACATACATATACACACACCCAACACAAGAGGACCTAAAAATATAAAGCAAATACAGACCTGAAAGGAGAAATTGACAACAATATAATAATAGTAGGAGAATTCAATATCTTACTTTTAATAATGGATAGCCTATTCTGACAGAAAATTAAGAAAGAAACAGCATGAATAGCATCATAGACCAAATAGATACAATATTTTCCACCCAACAGCAGAAAAATATACATTCTTCTCAAATGTACATGGGATATTCTCCAAGATAAATCACATGTGAGGTAACAAAATAAGCTTTAAAGATTAAGGAAGATAAAATAACACCAAGTATCTTTTCCAACCACAATGGAATGCAACAAGAAAACTGTAAGGGGGAAAAAAACTCCAAAATTGCATGTACATGAAAACTAAACAACACACTTTTGAGTAGCAATTGGATAAACAGTAAATCAAAAGGTAATTTTAAAAAACAAACAAAACCAAAAAACAGAATAATAAAACTTTTGGGATGGAGCAAAAGAAATATTGAAGGGTAAGTTTATAGTGAAAAATATCTACATTAAAATATATACGTATAATAAGCAACATAATGTTATACCTCAAGAAACTAGAATAAGAAAAAACTAAGTACAAAATTGACAGAAGTAATAAAATACCTACAAAATTTGGCAATATGCCTGGCCATAAACCAAGTCTCGGCAATTCAGAAAAATTCCATTCACACAGAGCATACAGTGTGGCCATATACTGGAATTAAATTAGAAATCACAAGAAGAAGAAAAAGAAGAAGGAGGAGGAGGAAGAAGAGTGGGAGGAGAATAATAGAAAGAAGGAGGAGGGAGAATGGAAAAGACAAGGAGAAGAAGAAGAGTTTAACATTCTTGAAATTTGGAAATTAAGCAGCGCTTTTCTAAATAATTGGGAATAAACAAAGAAATCATAACGAAATTTTTGAAATACATCTAACAATGATAATGAAAATGGAATGCACCAAAGTTTGTGCATTACAAACATCTGACAATGATAATGAGATGGAATGCGCCAAAGTTTGTGCAAATATAGTCAAAACTATTCTTAAAAGGAAATGTAAAATATTCATGTATTTATGCATGCATTCATGTAAAATATACATGTATTAAAAAAGAAAAATCTAATAAAAAATGATCTAATTTTTATCTCAAGATTCTTTTTATTTTAAAGATGTGGGGTACAATTCAGGGTTAAGTATACAAATGTTCATTATGCAGGAACCCTTGTAGGTGAGGTGTTGCCCCCCCCCTTCCCTGGAGAAGCCCACTACTGCCAATCCTGCCCCGACCCTGGCAATTTCCACTACTAAAATCCTTTTCTTATAGTATTATGATAATTGTTCAAGGTCCACTTAGAAGTGAGAGCATGGGATAATCAGTTCTTTCTTTCTCTGATAGATCACTCAGTATTATAGACTCTAAGTCCATCCAAGTTGCTGTGAAGTTCATAATTTTGTCCTTCTTATTGCTGCGTAATATTCCATCATGTATATGGACCACTTTTAAAAATGCAATCTTCTTTCAATGGGAAGCACAGTTGGTTCCATGTTTTTGCTATTATGAATAATGCTGCAAAAACATGCGTGTCCAGGTGTCTTTTTCATAGAGTGATTTGAGTTCTTTCAGGCATATTTCCAGTAGGGGGATCGTGGAAGGTCAATTTTTAGACCTTTTAGGAATCGCCAGCTGTTTCGAACTCCCACCAACAGTGTAGAAGTGTCTCCTTTTCCCCACATTCTCTCCAGCATCTGTTGTTTTTTGAGTTATTGATGATGGCCATTCTGACTGGAGTTGGGTGGTATCTCAATATGGTTTTAATTTGCATTTCTTTGAAGACTAGTGATGCTGAGCATTTTTTCATGTATCTGATGGCTGCTTGTGTGTCCTCTTTTGAGAACTGTCTATTCATATATTTTGTCCAATTTGTAATGGGACTGTTTGTTTTTTTCTTTTGGCATGTTTGAGTTCCTAGTAGATCCTAGATGTTAGGCCTTTGTCAGATATACAATTGGCAAATATTTTTTCCCAGTCTATGGGCTGTCTCCCTGCACTCTTGATGGTTTCTTTGGCTTTGCAGAATCTTGTCAGTTTGATGAGGTCCCACTTGTCTATTTTATTTCTTATGGCATGAGCACTTGGGATTTTGAGCAGGAGTTGGTTGCCAGTTCCAATTTCCATAAGGGTGTCTCCTGCATTTTCTAATATTCTTATACTATGAGGTTTTACATTTAGGTCTTTGATTCATTTAGAGTTGACTTTTATATATGGTGATAGGTGGAGATCTTGTTTTAATCTTCTGCATGTGTTAACCAGTTTTCCTAGCATCATTTACTGAATAGCTTCTCCTCTTCCCAGTGATTGGTGGTAGAGGCTTTGTCGAAGATGAGTTGGTTAAGAAATTGAGGTTTTGCTTTTGGAATAGCAATTCTGTTTCATTGGTCTGTATGCCTGTTCTTGTTGGGAGCCAGCCTTGGAGGCCTGCCTGATTGACAAGTCCAGGTGCGCTAAGGACCCCCAGCCACAAGGCAAGTCCGGGCAGCTGAGGCCCTTCTATCTTCCATCCTTGCTGTTGGTATGGCTGAAGAAATTCTGTGCAGTCGTGGAAGAAGAAAATGGCATGTTTATGCGAAGTACTCACAGCTAACCTGGAAATGTCATGGTTCATTTTTCCATTTTCCTACTATGCCGTTTGGCCTTTTCTAACATATGCAAGGGTTAAACTCTGAAGCACATCAAGAATGCTTTCTTTCACTTGGTTATAAGTTACTAGATATTGCTGAAGTAAAAAATGATACAAGTATATTCACTCCTTATTTGATTTAGGATTATGTAGTTTAGTGTTTAGACATAAGGTTTTTTAGAAGCACAAGTTTATAGTAAGTCCATTATGTATTCATTATAAGTTCTAACACTTATCTAAGAGTTATGTAGGTGATTTACATCACTGTTTTCACTGACTTAGGATAAAGATTAATCATTAAGGTTTTTACTTAATTCAATAGTTAAAACTCTAAGTTAACATTTATAGAGTGGGTTTTCACTGAACTCATAATGTACTAATCAGACACTTTTATGATAGATCAGCTAAAGAGAGAAAGCAACCTTGGGGGCCTGGGAAACATTACTAAAAACTTCTTTTGAGTTCTCTTTAGAAACAAGCACTGCAGGATAAGAGAAAAGTAACAAAGACATCTGGACAAGGGAGGCGATCACAAGACTCTGAAGGACATAAAGGCCTAAGATGGGAAAACTCCTGACACATGAAGAAATGTACACTTAGAAACTTTCTTGAGACATATCAAGGGCTGTAATTTGGGACTTTGGACTAAATTGGCTTTGTGAATAAGACTCGTTGTCTGAATGTTTATAGGGATCTTGGTTTGTTTGTTGCTAAGACCACTAGATGGTAACTTTTAGAAGATATGTACGTGAAGGAATTTTCTTTGTCTTGCCCCTTTACAGATGGTATAAAGGCTCTCTGTTAACTAACATTAAATTGTCATCTGTTCAGGAAGCAGGTGTCCGAGTATAATATTTTCATCCTTCGCCTATCTGTCTCTCAGGAAATCTCACGACCCTCGTGGGGCTGGACCCCCACATGTTCTTATACCATACCAGTCTGTTTTGATTGTTGTAGCTTTAGAACAAACTTTAAAGTCAGGGAGTGTGATACTTTCCACTTTTTTTTTTCCTGAGAATTGTTTTGGTGATTTATGGTCATTTATGTTTCCCTTTGAATTCCTGTATTGTTGTTTCCAGGTCTGAGAAGAATGCTGCTGGTAATTTAATGGGTATTGCATTAAATCTGTAGATTGCCTTGGGTA
Source organism: Cephalopachus bancanus (assembly GCA_027257055.1). Lineage (NCBI taxonomy): Eukaryota > Metazoa > Chordata > Mammalia > Primates > Tarsiidae > Cephalopachus > Cephalopachus bancanus. The sequence continues at coordinate 63,736 of JAPVLO010000030.1, read as the reverse complement.
GAATGGATATCTTAACAATGTTGACTCTTCCAATCCATGAGCATGGAATATTTTTCCATTTGTTTGTGTCGTCTTTGATTTCTTTGAGCAGTGTTTTGTAGCTATCATTATAAGGCTCTTTCACATCTCTGGCTAGGACGATGCCAAGGTATTTCTTTTGTATGTGTGTGGCTATTGCAAATGAGGATGTGCTTTTTATTTGGGTTTCTGTTTGTTTATTGTTGGTGTATAGAAATGTAACTGTCATTTGCACATTTATTTTACCCTGAGACTTTGCCAAAGTCCTTTATCAGAGCAAGAAGGTTTTTGACAGATTCTCTTGGGTTTTGGGGGTATAGAATCATGTCATCTGCAAAGAGGGATAACTTGACTTCCTCTTTTCCTACTTGGATACCTCTTATTTCTTCTCTTGTCTGATTGCTCTAGCTAGTACTTCCAATGCTTGTTGAACAGGAGAGGAGAGAGTGGGCATCCTTGTCTTGTTCCAGTTTTCAGAGAAAATGGTTCCAATTTCTGTCTGTTTAACAGTATGTTGGCTTTGGGTTTCTCATAGATGGTTCTTATTATTTTGAGGTATGTTCCATCTATGCCTAGATGTTTAAGGGTTTTTATCAAGAAGGAGTGATGGATTTTATAAAATGCATTTTTCTGCATCAAATCATAAAATAATGTGGCTTCTGTCTTTATTTCTGTTGATGTATTTAATTGCTTTTATGATCTTGTGGATGTTGAACCAACCCTGCATCTCAGGAATGAAACCTACTTAGTCATTGTGGATGATTTTTGAGATGTTTTGTTGGATCCAGCTTGCTAGAATCTTGTTGAGAATTTTAGCATCTATGATCATCAAGGATATTGACCTGTAGTTCTCTTTCTTTGTTAGCGCTTTACCTGGTTTACGTATCATTGTGATGTTAGCCTCATAAAAAATTTTTTTGAGAGTTCCATCTTTCTCAATTGCCTGGAGTACTTTCAATAGGATAGGTATCAGCTCCTCCTCGGATGCTCTGTAGAATTCTGCTGGAAAGCCATCTGGTCCAGGGTTTTTTTTGTTTTTTTTTTTTTTTCCTGTAGATGGTTTTCTTACGACATAGTCAATTTCCTGGGTTGTTATTGGTCTATTTAGGGTTTCGATTTCTTCTTGTTTCAACCTGGGAAGGCTGTGTGATGCAAGAAAGACCTCCATTTCACTTAGATTTTCAAGTTTGTTTCCATAGAGGTATACATAATAATCTCTGAAAATCTTTTGTATTTCTTTGAGGTCAGTTGTGACTTCATCTTTGCATTTCTGATTGTGTTTATTTGGGCATTTTCTCTCTTTTTCTTGGTCAATCTAGCCAGGGGTCCATCAATCTTGTTTTTCTTCTCAAAAAGCCAGTTTTTGGTTCCATTGATTTTTTTAAATTATATTTTTGTCTTCTATGGCCCAAATTTGGGTTTTTATTTTGGTGATCTGGATTCTTCTGCTGAAGTTAGGGTTTTGGTTGTCTTGCTTTTCCAGCTCTCTTAAGTGACTTGTTAGTTTGTTAAGTTGTGATCTTTCCATCACATGAAGAAATGTGTGTTCATAGAGATATGAATTTCTATCTTGTTACTGCATTCATGGCACCTCAGAGATTTTGATATTTCTTCATTTTCATTTGTTTCTAGGTATCTTTTAATCTATCTTTTGACCCAGGAGTTGCTTAACATCATGGTGTTTAGTGTACATGTCTTATGGGTTTGGGGAGAACTTTGTTGGTGTTGATATTTATTTTTATTCCACTGAGGACTGAGAGGGTGCAAGGCAAAATTTCTATTTTATGGAATTTTTTAATGCTTGATTTATGGCCAAAGAGTGTGTCAATCTTAGAGTATATCTCATGTGGTGATTAGGATTAGTAGAATGTATATTCCGTGGTTGTTGGGTAGTGTTCTGTAGGTGTCAATTAAGTCCATTTAGTAAAGCCTCATGTTGCGATTCCAGACCTCCTTGTTGACTTTTTTCTTGAGGATCTGTCTAAAGTTTTTAGTGAGGTGTCCAAGTCCCCAGCTATCTTTAGAGTTAGTGTCTTTTTTTAGTTTACCTAGAAGCTGCATTGTGAAAGTTGGTGCTTCTATGCTGGGTGCATATATGTTTAGGATGGGTATTTCTTGTTGATGAATTGAACATTTTTTCATTATCTAGTGACCTTCCATATCTTTTAAAATTTTTGATAGCTAAACGGTATTTTGTATGATATTAAGATCATGATTCCTGCTTTCTTTTGTGTTCTGTTCACCTGAAATTTTGTTTCCCATCCTCTTTTTTGTCTGTGAGTGTCCTTTCTGGTGTGATGAGTCTCTTGGAGACACTATATTGTAGCTCATAATATTTTATCCAATTTGTCATTCTATCTCTTTTCAGTAGTGCATTTAGCTCATTCACATTCAGGTTAATTATTGAAATGTGAGACATCCTCCCTGTCATGAGGTTCTTATAGAGTTTGTTATTGTTGCTGCTGTTAATTTGTTTGTTGTCTCTTTTTTTGATTTTTTAGTTGATTCATGTGTGTTTTAATTTTTTTCCTGCATTTTTGCAAAGGGCATTGCCATACTTCCCTCCCCTTTCTTCTGGGTTTAATACTTTCTTAAGTGTTTCTTGTGGAGTTGGTCTGGAGGCAGCATAAACTCTTAGTGATTGAATGTTGGGCAGGATTTTAATTCTCCATCACTGATGAACTTAACTTAGCTGGGTAGGTAATTCTTGGCTGAAATTGTTTATTTTTGAGAACTTTGAAGATTGAGCTCCAAGATCTCCTAGCCTGAAGTGTTTCTGTAGATAAGTCTGCTGCTATCTGGTTGGTCTTCCCTGGTAGATGGTCTGACTTTTCTCTCTTGCTGCATTCAGAATTTTTTTTATATACCTACTTTGTGCAGGCGAATTACTATGTGTCTGGGAGTTGGTCTTCTTATTTGTTGTCTTGCAGGAGTTCTCTGAATCTCTTGTGTTTGAATGGTCACATCACTGATGAGATAAGGAAAGTTTTCTTGAATAATTCCATGGAATGTTTATTCCAGGGTGGTCTCTGTCTTTCTGCCTCAGGGATTCCAATTAATCTAAGGTTTGGTCTCTTGGGGTAATCACTCATCTCTTGGAGGCTTTGTTCTTTCTTTTTAAGCTTTTTTTTTGTTTTTGACAGTTTGGGTTAGTTCCATATTTTGGTCCTTAAGCTCTGAGATTCTTTCTTCTGCTTGGTTAAACCTGCTTTACATGTTTATCAGTTTGTTGCTTATTTCTTTCACTGTATTCTTTATTGCTGTTATCTCAGTTATCAGCTCCTTCATTCTTTCTTCTTATCTCCTCATTTCTATTCATTCTTTCTACTAATATCTTGATATCTGGGTGTGTGGTTTGAGACTAGACATTCTGGGGTTTCTTCATTGTTTGAGTTCCATGTTCTGTATTCTTAATGGATGACCTCCCAGGGGTGTGTATGAGACTCATATTCTTTCTTTCTGGTTTTTCTTTAATTGTGTATGTTTCCCCCTCCTTTTTTTAACCTCTTCTTTAATTCTATTGTTCAATGATGGGGGGATAGCTTTTATTTTTGTTTGCTCAATTTCCTATTCTTTCTTATGTAGATCCTTGGTTTTGTTCAATTCTGAAGCTGGTCTAGGAGTGGGGCCTGTGTTTTTTGCAGTTTTTTTTTATTTCATTGAAGGGAAGCTGTGATTCAGAAGTTATCTGTAGAACCCAGTATCTGCTGACAGGTGCATGAGCCACCAGGAACACACTTCCCACTGCCTTACAGTCTGTCTGTGCAGTGGGGCTTTCTGTTTACCCCCTGAAAGCAAAATGAGATAAGGAAAGGAAAAGAATGGAAAAAAGAAAGAGGAAAATGCAGAAAATCTTTAAAAAATTAAAATAACAGAAGCAAAGCAAGAACAAAAACAAACAAAAGCAGAGGGAAAGAGAGATGAAAAGAAAGTTAAAACTAAAAAACAAATAAGAAAAAAAAACTCACTCTCTGGCAATTTCTGTGAGCCCAGATTCCTTTCAGGCCTCTTCCTCAGGGAGTGGCTCTGGGCTCCAGCCCCTCCCCTCCACTCTCAGCACAGGCTGGTAGGGTTGCTCTCAGCATGGGTCAGATGCCCCATGGGCTACTGTGGGAGGAGGATGGATCAGATCCGGACTAATCCTACTTACTGCTGCTGCTGCTGTCAAGTCTCCCTCTCAGACCTGGCATGTCTATATCTCTTCCAATATGGGGGAGGGGTATCTGTCTCTCTGAGTCTGATGAGATAATAGTCTCTGGGTCACAAGATGGAGGCTGGGTGGAGCTGGGTGGGGCAATGCAAGTATCTGCTCAGTCTGGGACTGAAAAGATGGTGTCGGTGGCATCCCATCACCAGTGTTGGAAACTTATTCCAGATTTCCACTACCTGCCTTCTCATGCCGGGTCTGCTACTGCAGGTGATGGTGTGGGCCAGGTGCTGGTTCTGAGGGGCTGTTGTTCTCTGCTGCTTTCTGTCAAGAGAGCTCTGAGAATGGCAGATGATCCTGCACACCCGGGTCTTCAATCTCAGGGCAGTGGGGGGTTGCAGTCACCTCTGGAGGAGAGCCCCAGTTGCATAAACCTGAGTTTCCCCTCAACTGGACTTTCACTCACCCATTGGCACATACCTACTCACACAGAGTCTTTATGGACACTCACTTTTGGGGAGACTCTCACAGTCTGACCTGCTCCATCATCATCTTGCCCAGAAGTCCAAGTGTTATTTATCCCTCTAAAGATCTTAGAAAAAGAATAGCAAATTAAATCAAGGTATAAAAAGAAGCAATGAATATAAGGGAATAAATTAATTAATATAGTACAAGTAAACAATAAAGATGATCAATGAATCCAACACTGGCTCTTTAAAAAGAGCAACAAAATTTACAATCCTGGCCAGATGGATATATATACAGAGAGCAGGCACAGATTACCTATATCAGAAATAATAATAAGAAAAAGATATTGCTACAAAGCTTTCAGATGTTAAAAAATTTTCATAATAGTGTGTTTTGTGCACCCATATTAAAAAAGTTTTATGTAATAAAAAAGTAATCTGAAACACAATTTACACAAAATGACACATAAGCATCTGAAAACCTGAACTTCCTTATATGTAGTAAAGAAATTGAATCATCGTTGAAACTATTAAAATTTTCAATTGAGTCTTTGTTAAAAACAATGAAATCTTCTGCAAGGAAATTTCTCAGCCCAGACCCCTTCATAAATTAATTATTCCAAATACTTATGAAAAAAGTAATACCAACCTTCTAAAATATTTTTAAAATAATGTCAAGCATATTAAACTTTTCAAAATAATCTAATGAGGCCATGGTACTTTTAACTAGCAAAGTCAGTAAAGGACATTGAAAGAAAATAAATTTTTAAAACAATTTATTTTACAAACTAAACATTAGGGAGAAATAGAGTACATGATAAAAAGAACAAAACATGAGGAAATTTGTTTGTTCCAGGATTGGAAGTTTGCATAAACATTTAAAAATCCATCAATATAATTCAAAAAATTGTCAATATAAAAGATAAAAATATTGCAACTACTTAAATAATTAAAGAAAACATTTTATATATGCCAATATCCATCCATTACTATTTTAAAAAGTCTTTTGCAAACTAGAAATAGTAACCTTTCTAATCTGATAATGCATCTCTACAAAAATATATAGAACACATACTTAATGGCAATATATATATATAGCTTGTCTTTCTTTATTAATTATAAAGAAAATATAAATTGAAGCTTCACTATGAGTCTATCAGAATAGTTAAAATCTAAAAAGACTGATGGTGTCAAGTAATGACAAGAATGTGGATAAATAGGAAGTCCTGCACATAGCTGGCAATAATGAAAATTAATAAACCATTTTAGAAAAATATTTTAACATCAGTGATACCTAACATACATGCACTGTTTTTTTTAGCAATTTCATTCATAGGTATATATTCAATAGAAATGTATGCCCATAAATATGTGAACCACATTTTATGTTGCATATTTATTATACACAAAAGACATAAGAATTATTACAATCACACTATTAATAATAGCTGAAAAAGTAACAACCCAAATGACCACCAGTCACAAAATAGATAGTTTGTTGTGTTTTCATACAATGGATTACTATACAGCAAAAGAATTAACCAGCAACTGCCACACAAAAGACAGACACAGATGAGTTATTACTATTCCACTATGTAAACAAGTAAAACTAATCTGTGGTGTTAGAAGTTAGAATAGTACATAATTTGGCAAAAAGTGTAGTAACTGGAAGTGTCCATAGAGAGACATTTCTGGGAGCTGGTGATACCATATAATCATTTGATAGTAGGTACCTTGATGCAATTGCTTTTTGATAATTTTGGAGCTAATTTTAAAATCTCAAGTAGTTAACTTAGAATATACTCATTTATCTTATTTATTTTATACTTAAAGATTAGTTCTAGAAGACAGAAAGTGCAAAAGTGCAGAGGTGAGAACACCTTTGGTGGCTCGAAAGAACATCTATAAGAACAATGTTCCTAGAACAGAGAGTACAGGGACAGAGTGAAAGGAAATGATAATACCAGTGTCCTACCTTGTAGGGTCCTGTAATCCGTAAAACTGATTTGGATTTTACTTTTAACGTAATGAGAAACCAGATGGAAATTTGAACTGGAAAGTGTCATATCTGATATGCGTATTAAAAAAAAAATTCCAGTTAGGATGAGAAATAAACAGTAGAGAGTAGAAAAAGAGAGAGAAAGCAAGCTGGCTCGGTGGCTCAGCCTGTAACCCCGCGCCTTGGGAGGCTGAGGTGAGTGGATGGCCAGAGCCTGCGGGTTTGAGACCCACCTGGGCAAATTGGCAAGACCTCATCTCTACAATAAATCAAAAAATTACCTGGGCATGGTGGCGCATGCCTGTAGTTCCAGCTACTTGGAAGGTTGAGGTGGAAGGATCGCCAGAGCCCAGCAGGTAGAGGCTGCGGTGGCCGGGAGCGGCCACTGCACTCCGGTCTGGGTGACAGAGTGAGACTCCAACTCAAAAACAAAAAACAAAAAAAAGAGAGACAGAAAGCAGAGAAACTAGAAAGTTTTTCACCCATCAGGACACAATTTATTTTTTAAACATCGAGATGATCATTCTCAAGTTTCTTTTCCATTATCTCACTTACAGCGCTTAAAAAGACTTATTCCTATCTCCTTTGCTGGAGAGCATTAAAGTTTCCTTTCTTACCTTCCATTTTAACTTATAAAAATATTTTCCAATCAGAAAATTCGAATTTAAAAACAAAATTTTATATGATGATCCAAGTTAAAATATGCTACTTCTCAAGCAAATCTATGGTATTTATTTTGATTTAAAAAATTGTGTGCGCTTGATATGTTTACACAAATTAACCTTCTCTTAATGTTGGTGTCTTTGTGCTTCTCTCTCAGAGAATGCTATGCTATGAAATTATCAACAATTAATCGTGATAAGCCAATGAAGCCTCTAGATTGAGCAGTTTCTGAAACAAGTTTATCATACACTACAAAAGAGCCCAACACCTTCTGATTGCAGCTCAATACCAGGCTCCAATACTACCCTTTGGACGTGTTCAGGTTCCTGCTAGTTTGTGTGGCAACAGTTATATTCATCATCATAAAATAGTGCCTGCTTTGTTGCCAGAAATTTAATAAAAATGGAAAGAAAAAAAGAGAGAGAGAGTAATCAGATCTAGGCCTGAATCTGGGATACCTGACAGATGAAAATTCTCCAGATTATTTCAGCAAGAAGTGATTGTGATATAAGATTCCTTTCTTCCTGTGACAATATGACTTTTTGCAATTTAGTTAGTCAAATCAAAATTTATTGACAAAGGATTTACTATCTGTGTAAAGTTAGAAATACTTTATGGTAAAGAGAAACTCAGGGAAAATAATATACTTTTTTTAAAAAAAAAGCTATATGAGTTTATATTGGCATGTATTGTTGTAATTAGGAAATTATACTATAAACCTTTATTGAACTTTATTATTTACATGTTGTGTATAAGCACAGGAACGTTAAGAAGTTCACTCACAGTATCAATATGATTTTGTAAATACTTGGAATTCTTTACGTCATTTAAATATAGAATTGGATAGCCGAAAACTATTCAATAATTAGAATTGTATTAAAAAAAAAACCTCACCCTTCCAATTTGTTTTAGGAAACTAATAGTGTTATCTGCGATCTGTCTTATAAAATACATCCCAACACAACATCTCTTTGTTGCCAAAAGACATAGCATGGTGTTTACCTTCTTTCAGCTTCAGTCATTCTTCAGATGAATATATGTGGAATTAGAAAATTAAAACTCCTTGTTTCCTCTTGCAAAGTTGAGCTAGTTGGAAAAGACTTTGGCTTCAGTAACTTGTTGTGTGTGTGTGTGTGTGTGTGTGTGTGTGTGTGTGTGTGTGTGTGTGTGTGTGTGTCTTTAAAAACATTGTCCTGTTTGTTTTCACTATCATTTTCAGGCTTTATAATATTTGTAAGGTTTCTAATTTAGTTGGTGATAATATAGAACCTGCACTCTAAGGTGATTTATTCAGTTTTCATTCTCTCCAAATGTACTTATATACGTCCACTTCCTTCAAAGCAAGACAAAACATTATTTAGATTTTTTACTGATATGCTGTGAAATCAGTCTGTTGAAGAAAATTTGAAATAATGAGTATTAGTCTATATAATCATACTGTAGATGAGTTCAACTTTTTTCTCTTCTTGCTGAAGCCCGTTGTGCTGTGCCTCCCATAACCTTAATATGGAAACAATTTTTTAGCATGTTCAAAACAATATAACCATCAATTTCTCTTAAAATTACACATACTATGACTGACCAAGGTCAGTATAACTACAAGTAATATGAAAATTGCATAATTTTCAAAAAATTCATATTTGTATGAAAAATAAGTAAATCAAACTACAAAGATTCTCAAGACCCTTCTGAAAGTCACACATCAGGGAATCCCTATATGATCAAAATGATTTGGAATGAAACAAACCTAGATGTAATTATTGGTAAGGAAATCATCATTCAAGTCTCACAATAAATATTCTCTGATCTATGGCATGGATTTATTCTAAAAATAAATTAAAACTTTGATGTTAATTGAATTACATGAATAATTTAAAGGAATATTGTTTATATATTGTCTAAATAATTGGCACATGTTTAAGAAAAATAGAATAGTCATAGTAGATGATATTGTTAAATCATGCATATAAGCCTGAATTCATTTTCATCAAGCCTATCATACAACACATGTAAAATACAAAGAATTGTTATTCATTCTAAAGTGAGAATGACTATAAATCATCGTTCAGAAAGGCGAACAGATCAATATGGATAGACGAAGGATATAAAGAGGCAATTCACAGAAGTGAAAAGTGGTCAATCACATATAAAAAATAGCAAAAGGATTGCCAGAGCCCAGCAGGTCGAGGCTGCGGTGGCCGGGAGTGGCCACTGCACTCCAGTCTGGGCGACAGAGTGAGACTCCAACTCAAAAAAAAAAGCAAAAGTCATTCATACTGAGGAATTGGACATTAAGCCATATTTTTAAAAAAATATTTCACCACAGAAGATTGGGCAAATGTAAGAGTCTGAGGAAACTGTTTTTGAGGTAGTATAATGTGGAATAACCCTGAGATTAAACATACTATTTGACTCTAAATCCACACCTAGTTTTCTGTCAAACAGATATTTTTGAACCTGAGCACATGTATACACAGCATGTTCCTTCTATTACTTAATGCTTATCAGTCAATGAACTTATAACCTCCCAAAAAGGTAGAGGTATGCAGCAATTACAAAGAGCATGTATATTATGATAATATCGTTGTCATTATGACAGTATCATTGAATGCTCTCCATGTCACATTGCTAAATGAAACAAGTTTCAGAAAAATAAGTATGATGCTCTTTTTGAAAATGAAATAAAAAGCATGTAAATTTGTATAAACATAGAGGAATTTTTCTGGAAGAACATATAAAACTTTCAGTGATGCCAGGCATGGTGACTCAATCCTGTAAACCCAGCACTTTGGGAGGCTGAGGCGAGAGAATTTCTTGAGCTTAGGGGCTCGAGACCAGCCTGAACAACTTGGTGAGACTTCCTCTCTACAATAAATTTAAAAAATTAACCAAGCATGGTAGTGCATGCCTGTAGTTCTGGCAACTTGGAAGGCTGAGGTGGAAGGATCTCCTGAGCCCAGCAGGTCAAGGCTGCGGTGACAGTGAGCATGCCACTGCACTCCAGCCTGGGTGACAGAGTGAGACTCCAACTAAAAAAAAAGAATTCCAGTGATAAGATATTAAATTTTTACCCTATATACTTCATTCAATAGCCTTTCACAATCTGTTATTGTGTATTAATGATGTGGTTTAAAAGTTAATTAGTGAAATATACATATTGATTAAAGATAGCTAATTCTAAGATGTTAATATTATGTTATTGATTCATTAGAATACCTGAAATGGGGCAACCCCTTTGGGTTCCCTCCAACTGTGGGAGCTTTTCTGTCCTCTCTATAAATCTTGCTTTTAAAAAAAAAAGAAAACTTGAAATGACCAAAGATCTGTTATTGCATATTTTAGAGCCAGTTTTATAAATCCCATTTGACATTTATAATACCTATAAATAAGTATATTATAATGTAAATTAAAATTTTCAAAGTGACAAAAAATTAAATACACAATTTCTAATAAATTTGCTGTATTTTGATGTCAATATTTAATGAATTTTACAGGAGTTTAGTGATCTCTGCAGGTTATTTCTAAAGGTCATATTTGGAGTGATTTGGAGACATGACTAAAAATACTTTGACAATCCTCTCATCAAGTCTTGTCCGCTTCTTATGAAATTTAGCAAACTTGTGGCTGTCTCAAGAAAGACAGTGCAATAGATGTGAGACAGTTTAACTTTCAAGGCTCAGAAGAAAAGGCAATGCATTTTTTTCTCTGTCTTTTTCTGTTCTTTCTGTGTGTCTCTTGCTTTCTCTCCCCCACAACCTCCATTTTCATGTACTTTGAAGCCCTGGGTCATGCTTGTAGTTCCTGGAATAAATAGATTATTGGGTAGCAAGATATGTAAGTATGTCTAAGAAGTCCCAATTACTTAAGCACCCCAGTAGTTTGAGAGTTTTGATACTAATCACTTGATATATGAGTGACCTTCAGATGATTAAAGTTCCGGTCACTGGATGACATTAACAACATGAGAAATCCTGTGCAATAACCACTTAGCTGAGCCCAGTGAAAACCTAAAACCATAAGAGATGATGATTTAAACAATTGCTGTTTTAAGTCTCTATATTTGAAGGCAATTGATTATGTAGTAATAGATAACAAAATTTCTACATATTTTAATCATACATTTGTAATAATATAATGAATTTATAGGTAGAAAAATTGACAACAATGCTGCATTTTGTAACTAACTGTAATTCAGAAAGAGAAGTCGGTCTAGACACAGCCTAAATTACCTAGCAAAACCACTACAGATTTATGTGGGTTAGAAAATTTACCCATCATGTCTATGTCTCAGTTTCTTCTCTGCTAAAATGGAGCTGAGGAAATGGCACTATCTCATAGCATTGTTGAAAGGATAAATGTGTTAAGATGGTATAGGACTAAATCAATTTCTCTTTATATTTACTGTATATGGAAAAATTCAATTTGCTTTAGCTTTCCTCATTATTACATGGATAAGGAAATTTACACAATTAATTTGACTTTGAAATACATTACCTAATATAGTTTCAAAATTTAACATGTTTCAAATTTTAATTATAAAACTACCAGTATTAGCTGGGCTCGGTGGCTCAGCCTGTAATCCCAGCGCTTTGGGAGGCTGAGGTGAGTGGATTGCCTGAGCCTGCGGGTTCGAGACCTGCCTGGCCAACTTGGCAAGACCTCATCTCTACAATAAATCAAAAAATTAGCTGGGCATGGTAGCACACGCCTGTAGTTTCAGCTACTTGGAAGACTGAGGCAGAAGGATTGCTGTAGCCCAGCAGGTCGAGGCTGCGGTGGCTGGGAGCGGCCACTGCACTCCCATCTGGGTAACAGAGTGAGACTCCGACAAAAAAAAAAAAAAAAACCCACCAGCATTGTCTATTTCAATGGTGAGTAATTAGAGTTCTGGTATAAAGTCTGGCAAACTAGAATCTCTGGGTAAAATCTGACTAGTCACCTTTTTAAAAAAAATTTGAAGTAAAATTCACCTTAATACAAAATTGACTTTTTTAATCATGTTAAAGCATACAATTCAGTATTGTTTAGTACATTCACACTGCTGTGCAACTATCACCACTTACCTAAATCCAGAGCATTTTCATTACCCTGAAAGGAAATCATTAAAAACACTTTCCATCTTCTTTTTCATCCAGCTCCCAGCAACCACTAACATTCTTTATGTATAAGGATCTGCTTATTTTCAACATTTAATATACATGTATCATCCACTTGTGTTTTTTTGAGTCTGGCTTCTTCTACTTAAAATATTTTTTTTTTAGTATTCATTCATGTTGTCGAAGTTACCCATGCTTCATTTCTTTTTATGGTGAAAACTACTCTTTTGTTTAGATAGCTATACCACATTTTGTTGATCATTTCCTCATTTGATGGATATTTGTGCTGTTTCCACAAATAGGTTGCTATGAATAGTGTGACTATGAACATTTGTGTACAAGTTTTTGTTTGAACATATGTTTTCAATTCTTTTAAGTATATCCCTATGAATGGGTTCTGTATTACCTAATAATTCTATGGTTATCCATTGGAGAAAACGCCAGACTATCTTCCAAAGGTTTGTATCATTTCATGTTCTCAGTGGCAATGTTTGAAATTTTCTATTTTCAGTTTTCCCAAATCCAAGTCAAAACTTTTTTTTTAATAAAAATGTAAGCTCTCAATATAGTCAGTTGCCTTGCAAAACAAAAAAAATGGTGCTGATTCACCTCTTTGTTTTCAAACCATAACTAGACTCAGGTCTCATCATACCCCTAAATGTGAAGTAGAAGATGTGATCTATGAATGTGCATGCTACACTCTAAAATGACTACTTAATTTTTCAGAATATATACAGACAGATATATATATTATATACAAACAGAAATCTGGGGAATGTGTGGGAATGGGTACTAAGGGCATAAGATAATAGTGGAAGAAATACAAAGTTGAATTTATTGATGTGAACTCATGACACAGAGATTTGTCATTTAATATTACTGTCTGGGAAATAAGAAAAACTTCAAACAGTTTATTTGGTTTGTTAGCTGAAACACAAACCAAAAGATGGCCCATAGTGTATGACCTGTAAATTTTCCATCTATCTTGGTTTAACATAGAGGATGATATTGAAAGTTTTAAAGAGATTAAACTATTAGGATATATTTGTCATTTAAGGCCTACCAACCCACACTGAAAAGGCATAGAAGTTACATTTTTTCAGCAATACTTTGAGAATTAAATTTCTGAGGAGAGCCCCAGCAGTCTTGAAGAGCTCCACTATTGTTTTTTTTTTTTTTTGTAGGGAAAATTGAGTCAAACCACTGTCATTCAATAAGAAAATCAGATGTCAATGGTGAATTGCACAGTAGCAGGAGTCAAGTGACCGCACTCAGCCACTAAAGGCAACAAAGATAGAGTTACTATAATAGGCAGTATTAAAATATTTTTATTCTTGCAGACCTATGGTGTTGACTAGTTAATCTTGATTTTCCTACTAGTAAAACAGATTGGAAGTGTGCTAATTCTTACATAATCTATGAATGCAGAAGAGGTCTACGTCAAGAGAACAAAAGGCTAGTTCAAATTACAAAAACAGAGCCATGGCCCCTCAATACAATCCTAGACTTCATTCAATTTATAGGTTCAGCACTTTGTAATGAAGTAGAGGCTGGTTCTACTTGAAGAACCATATTACACTACAAAATTTGTAGAATGTTAATCTTTCTCTTAGCTTTCTTCAAAGAAAGCTATAGTCTTTTATCAAGGTAACTGAGGTGAAAGGAAATAATCAGGAATCTTAGGCACCATAGGGCACTGGTTCTGAACTGACCCTATTTCAGGAGTCCCAGAAAATCATTGTGGCTCACCAGTCAGAGTAGAAATTTCAGGAAGTCAGATGATCAGTGAAATTTTTTTGTCAGGTTTGTTTGTTTTTTTTCATTATGTTGAGTGGGCTTGCCAACCCGCTAAATGGTGTCTACTCACTGTGGAAATGCATAATTGGCAGTCGAGAGAAAGAAATAGTGGATATCCAAATTGGAAGATAAATCAATCTTTCTTTGTATGGTGACAAATATCTTACACCTAGCAAATACAAAAGATTCATCCAAAAGACTCCTGGACTGAATAAATACATTCAGTAAAGTCTCGGGATAAAAAATCAACACACACAAATCAGTAGCACTGCTACATACCAATAGTAACCAAGCTGAGAATCAAATCAAAAACTCAATTTTATTTAATAGAGCTATCAAAAACCTAAAACACATAGGAATATATTTAACCAAGGAGATGAAAAAGTTTTATGAGGAGAGCTAAAAAATACTGATGTAATGAACTGTAGGAAACACAAATGAAAAATCTCCCATGCTCATAGATTGGAAGAATCAACATTGTTAAAATCACCATATTACTCAACGTAATCTACAGATTCACTGCAATCCCTATCAAACTACCAATGTTATTTTTCACAGAATTGAAAAAAAAAAATTCTAAAATGTATGTAAAAACCTAAAAAGAGCCAGAATAGTCAAGGCAATCTTAAGTAAGAAAACAAAATCTGATGGCATCACATTTTCCAACTTTAAATTATTTTATAAAGTTATAAAAACCAAAAGGGCATGATACCGGTACAAGACACAAGAGCAGACACATGAATAAATGCAACAGAATAAAGAATCCAGAAGTAAACTCAAATACTCACAACCAGCTTATCTTCAACTAGCAGCCAAAATTCTACTTTGGGTAAGGATGCCCTAGTCAACAAATGGTACTGGAAAAATTCGATAGCTACCTGCAGAAAAAGGAAATGTGATCCTTATCTCTCACCATATACCAAAATTATCTCAAGCTAGATTAAAGACTTAAGTGTCAGACCTGAGACAATAAAGATCCTACAAAAAAACCAGAAAAGACTCTTCCTAACATTGGCCTAGGCAAGGATTTTATGGCTAACATCCCAAAATCAAATGCAATAAAAATAAACAAGTGGAATTTAATTAAACATGAAACCTTCTGCATAGCAAAAGAAATAATCAACACAGTAAATAAGGACATTACAGAATGAAAATTTTACATCCAATAAAGAACTAATACTCAGACTCTATAAATAACTCAAACATATCATCAAGAAAAAAGCAAATAACCTCCTTAAAAGTGGGCGAATGACATGAACAGAAATATCTAAATAGATGATATACAAACAGCCAATAAACTTAAAAAAAGTGTTCAATGTCACTAGTCATGAGAGAAATGTAAATTAAAACTACAATGAAAAACCTTACACTTGTCAGAATGGCTAATGTTAAAAAGATAAAAAACAATAGATGTTGATGTGGCTTCTGTGTAAAGGGAATGCTTAAACACTGTTGGTAAGAGTGTAAGTTAGAACAATATCAACAGAAATTGGTATGGCAATTTCTCAAAGAACTAAGAGTAGGTTTACCATTCAATTCACCAATCCCACTACTAGGTATCAACCCAAAGGAACAGTTCATTATACAAAAAATAATTCTGCACTTCTATGTTTATCACAATACAATTCAAAATTACAAAGATGTGGAATCAACTTACATGCCCATCAACTGATCAGAGAATAATGAAATGTGGTGTGTATATATCTATATATTGGAATACCATTCAGCCATTAAAAAATAAAATAATGTATTTTGCAGTAACTTGGGTGGAATCGGACATCATCAGTCTAAGTGAAGTAAAACAAGAAAGGAATATTCAAATACTGTGTGTTCTCACTTATAAGTGGGATCTAAACTGAGGATCTGCAAAGGCATATAGAGGTGTATACTGGACATTGGAGACTCCGAAGGGGGAGGCTGTGAATGGTAGGAGGGATTAAAAATCACCTATCAATGCAATGTACACAGATGGAGGTGGTGGGTGTAGCTAAAATCCAGACTTCTTCACCACTCTAGACCACATCCATGTAACCAAAAACCATTTGTGTCCCCTAAAGCTTCTGGCATAAAAAAAAAGAAGTGCATACTTGGAATAGATATACTCAGCTGATGGCAGAATCATCACATCAGTTCCCTGACCTGTGAAATGAAGGCTCTTACAGTGGAAAAGCATACAGTAGAACTATCTCTACCTAGGAAAATAGTAAACCAAAAGCAATACTATATTCCTGAAGGAATTTCAGAGGTTAATGCTATTATCAAGGATGCAAAGAGGAAAGGGTGGTGATTTCACAGCTCCCTCATTCAACACGTTTCCTTGTGAAAATTGTGATGTGAGTCCCATGTACATATGCACATGATGAGTAGCTTCTTTCCTGTTACCTTCAATATTCTTTTGTTGTTGTTGTTTTTAATTCAGGCTTTCAACAATTTAATTGTGATATTTTAGTTTGAATATACTTGAATCTATCATATGTACGATCTTGGATGAACTGATTTATGCTACTCACTACATTTGGACAGTTTGGGGCCATTTAAAAATATATATTTTTCCTCTACAAGACATTTAAGGAGGAGCTGATACCAATCCAAGTGAAGATATTCCAGGTGATTGAGAAAGATGGAACTCTCCCCAAATCATTTTATTAAGCTAACATCACATTGATACCCAGCCCAGGTAAAGACCCAACAAAGAAAGAGAACTGCAGGCCAATATCTTTGATGCTAAAATTCTCAACAGGATCCTAGCAAACCAGATTCAACAATACATCTCAAAAACCATCCATCATGACCTAGTAGACTTCATCTCTGGGACACAAGGCTGGTTCAATATTCATAAAACCATAAGTGTAATTAAATACATCAACAGATGTCAAAACAAAAACCACATGATTATATCACTAGACGCAGAAAAAGCTTTTGATAAAATCCAGCACCCCTTCTTGATAAAAACCCTTGAACATCTAGGCATGCATGGAACATACCTCAAAATAGTAAAAGCCATCTACAAGAAACCCACAGCCAGCATACTCCTAAACGGACAAAAATTGGAACAATTTCCCCTGAAAACTGGAACAAGACAAGATGCCCACTCTCATCCTTCCTGTTCAATATAGTATTGGAAGTCCTGGCTAAAGCAATCATAGAAGAGAAGGTAATCAGGGGTATCCAAATAGAAAAAGGGGAAGTCAAGTTATCTCTCTTTGCAGATGACATGATTGTGTGTACCTTGAAAATCCAAGAGAATCTGTCAAAAACCTCCTTGCACTGATAAAAGACTTTGGCAAAGGCTCAGGGTATAAAATAAATGTGCAAAAGACAATTGCATTTCTTTACACCAATAATAAACAAACAGAAACCCAAATAAAAAGCACAATTCCATTCACAATAGCCAAAAGAAAAAAGAAAAAAAAAAAGAAATACCTTGGCATCTTCCTAACCAGAAATGTGAAAGACCTTTATAATGAAAACTACAAAACACTGTTCAAAGAAATCAAAGATGGCACAAACAAGTGGAAAAATATCCCATGCTCATGGGTTGGAAGAATCAACATTGTGAAGATGTCCATCCTACCTAAGACAATCTACAGATTTAATCCAATAGCCATCAAATTACCAGCAGCATTCTTCTCAGACCTAGAAGAAACAATACAGGAATTCATATGGAAACACAAACAACCAAGAATAGCCAGAACAATCCTCAGCAAAAAAAAAAAAAAAAAAAAGCAGGAGGTATCACATTACCAGACTTCAAACTTTACTATAAAGTTACAATCATCAAAACAGCTTGGTATTGGTATAGGAACAGGCATATAGATCAATGGAATAGAATTGAGATTTCAGAAGCAAAACCTCAATTTCTCAACCAACTCATCTTCGAAAAAGCCTCCACCACCTACCACTGGGGAGAGGAGAACCTATTCAGTAAATGGTACTGGGAAAACTAGCTGACCACATGCCGAAGACTCAAACAAGATCCCTATCTATCCCCATACACAAAAATTAACTCTAAATGGATCAGAGACCTAAATGTAAAACCTTAAACCATAAAAACCTTAGAAAATGCAGGACACACCCTTATGGAAATTGGAACTTGCATCCAATTTCTGAGTAATACCCAAAACGCACGGGTCATAAGAGACAAGATAGACAAGTGGGACCTCATCAAACTGACAAGCTTCTGCAAAGTCAAAGAAACCATCAAGAGAGCAGGGAGATAGCCCACAGACTGGGAAAATGTATTTGCCAACTCCAGGTCTGACAAAGGCCTAACATCTTGGATCTACAAGGAACTCAAACGTGCTGAAAAGAAAAAAACAAACAACCCCATTACAAAGTGGGCAAAAGATATGAACAGGCACTTCTCAAAGGAAGACATCCAAGCAGCCAACAGACACATGAAGAAATGTTCTACCTCACAAGTCATCAAGGAGATGCAAATCAAAACCACACTGAGATACCACCTAACTCCAGTCAGAATGACAATTATCAATAACTCAAAAAATAACAGATGCTGAAGAGGATGTGGTGAAAAGGGAACACTTTTACACTGTTGGTGGGAGTGTAAACTAGTGCAACCTCTGTGGAAAGCAGCGTGGCAATTCCTTAAAGCTCTAAATATTGACTTCCCATATGACCCCACAATCCCCCTACTGGGAATATACCCTGAAGAGCTCAAATTACTCTATAAAAAAGATACCTGCACACATATGTTTATCACAGCATTGTTCACAATAGCAAGGACCTGAAACCAACCATGCTGTCCATCAAGAGTGGACTGGATTAAAGAATGTTGTATATATACACGAAGGAATACCACATAGCGATAAAAAGAACAAAATCATGAATTTCTCAGCAACCTGGATGGAACTAGAGTCTATAATACAGAGTGATCTCTCACAGAAACAAAGATCTGAGTATCATATGTTCTCTCATATAGTGGACCTTGAACATCTATCATAATACTGTGAGAAAAGGTCTGACAGTGTGGGAAACTATGGGGGGGGGTAGGGAGGGGAAGGGAGGTGGAACTAACAGTAGTCAATGTCTGTCTAGGAATGGGGAGACACCCCTTATCAACAAGGGTGCCTGAATGATGCATATTTGTAAACCTAACCCTTAACTGTACCCCACAATTTTAAAATAAAAAATATGTTTAAAATGTAAAAAAATAAAGATAAAAATATATTTTTCCTCCTTTCTTTCTCCTTTAGTTTCTGTTCATTTCTTTTTCTGTTCTTCTATTCTTCAGACTAAGCCACCTCAATTGACAAATCTTCAAACTGATGATTCTTTCTTCCAGTTACACAAATCCTTGATTGAATTTCTCAAGAAAATTTTAATTTCAGTTGCTATTCATTGTTTTAACATTACTCTTTTTTTTTAATTCCTATTCCTTGACTATATTTTATATAGTGAAATCTTGTTCTATTGAGTTTCTTCTATTCTCTATCCAGATTTTCCTACCTCTACAAGCCTATTTGAAACACTGATTCAAAAACTTTATTTAGTAATTTGAATTTCTGTGCTTTTTAATGGATTATTTCTATTAATTTCTTTGATCTCTTGTGAATGTGTTGTACTTTCTTGATTCTTTATGTGATTTTTGTTGGAAACTGGATATTTTTCATATTACAATGTGGCAAATCTGGAAATCAGATTTTCCCCTTCCTAATTGTTCTTTTTTGTTGTTGCTGCTGCTTATTGTAGGTTGTTGTTTGGTTTTAAAGTTTTATAAATTATTTTTGTATAACCCTTATTCCTGTTTTGTGTGGTCACAGGAGTCTCTGATCTTTTACTTTGGTAGTCAGCTATTAATTTGGAAGAAATATTACTTACTTCTTAGAGACAAGAAGAAACAATTTCCCGGTCTTTACCATTTGGCTATGTGATGAGGCACTCCTTTAAAGCTCTGCCAAGCCATTAACAATTCTGTTTAGCTTTAACTTCATGCTCGCATGGTGCCCAGGACATTTGCATACCTAACCCTGAATTATACCCCAAATCTTTAAAATAAAAAAATTAAATAAGAATAAAAAATAAACAAAATCAACAAAACTTTAACTAGACTAAGAATAATATAAGAGAAAACTCAAATTAATAAAATCAGAAATGAAAAACAAACATGACTAGAACCACAGAAAAGCAAAGCATTATTAGAGAATATTATGAACAACCATAGGTCAACAAATTGGAAAACTTAGAAAAAATTATTAAATTTCTAGACACAGAGCAATTACCAAAATTGATCCATGAAGAAATAGAAAATCTGAGTAATTAATAATGAGTCATGAAGTCAATGCCTAATAAAAAATCTCTTATCAAAGAAAAGCACAGGCCTTGATGGTTTTCATTAGGACATTGTTTAGATAAAGATAGTGGGATAATGATGGGTGATGGTGGAGCAGGAAAATGCAAAACTCCAACCTTCTGCCAATTTTTTTTCAAAATAAATAATCCTGCAAACATTAGAAAGGGGAGGGAACATTAACAAAACAGGCAATTAAGCCCTTATATTAAAACCACACAAAGACAGCACACACAAAAAAATGTGAACTCAGATCAATATCTCTTGTGATTATAGACACAGAAACCTTCCAAGTATGTTATCATATAAAACCCAAGAGCATGCAAAAGGTTTATACACCATAAATAAGTAGAATTTATTTCAGAAATGCAACATTGCTTTAACATCTTAAAAATTAATTAACATAATATATCTTTATCATTATAATATTGTTTGACAAAATCCAATATCCTTCATCATAAAAATACTTAGTAAATTAGAAATAGAGGGGAACTTACTCAAGCTGATAGATGACATCTATCAAAGACACACAGCTAACATCATACTTAATGAAGAAAGACTAACTCCAATATTCTCACTTCTGTTCAACATTCTATTGGAGGTTCTAGCCAAGAATAATGGTCAATAAAATAAAATACAAAGAATCCATGTTAGCAAGAAAAAGATTAAGCTATCTCTACTGACATATATACAATCTTACAACAGCAAATCTTTAGAATACACTATACAAATATTAGACCAATGAAACACAATTTTTATGCTACAAGATTAATAAAAAAATTATTAGTCCATACAATTGCAGTGATATTCAAAATAAAATTATGACTGAAACAGTCACACAAGTTACCATCAAAAAAGAATATAATACTTAGGAATAAATTTAACAAAAAATATGCATCTTGCACTATGAAATCTACAATATACCTTGGAAATAAATTAAAGGATGTCTAAATACATAAAATTTTGATTGAAATATTGTATAATGTTATAACGACCATACTATACCCCCTATATTGATAACCAGATTCAATGCAAATCCTATCAAAATCCCAGCTTACTTCTTTGCACAATTGACAAGCTGGCATCAAAACTTAGATAGATAGATAGATAGATAGATAAATTCAAGAGACTTAGAAATAACCAAAACAAGACAGATGTGATGGAACACTCTAGTTCCAGCTACTCTGGATGCCAAGGGAGAAAAATCATTAAAGTCCAGGAGTTCAATTGCAGCCTGGGCAAAATAGGGAGTCCCCCACCTACAAAATAAATAGATAAATAAAAAATAAAGCAAAGCAAGAAAGAAGAAAAAGGAAGCAGATAAATTGAAATCCTCATACATTGATGGTAAAGATGGAAAATAATGCAGCCATTATATAAGAAAAGAGTCTATCAGCTCCTTGAAAGTTAAACATACCAGTTATCATATGATTTAGTAATTTCAATTCCAAACACATATCCAAGAGAAATGAAAACATGTCCACACAGAATTTTTAAGTGACTATTAATAAATGTTAGCCAACAACTAAATAAAACCAAGAAAATTCATCAGTTGATAAGTGAATAAATAAAATGTTTATATCCATATGTAATAGTATTTGGCAACAAAAAAGAATAATGCTCTTACATATACTATACCATAAATAAATCCTTAACATATTATGCTAAGTAAAATAAGACAGTCACAAAGAACACATATTGTATGAGTTCTTTTTTAAAAAAATTCTAGAACAGGCAAATGTATGCAGGCAGAAATTAGAGTAGTGATTCGCAATGTAGAAATTAGGGCTGGGGAGATAAATGCTAAAGTGCACAGGGTTTCTTTTTTGGAGATTAAACTGATAGTATTGATGAATACACAATTCTGTGACTACACTAAGAAGGCTTGGTTTTACACAATAATTGGTAAATAATATGATATATGAATTATAAGTCAACAGAGTTTCACAAAAAATTACTTGAGCCATTATTCAAGATACTGATTCATCTGAAAAGTCACATAAAGCAGATGTTTTTGCCTATGCAAGATTATAATAGCTGTATGATAACACTTATAAACAAAAAAGAACGTTAAACTTAACTCTGTAAACAGGAGGTCATCTACCTTTTGTTTCTCTTCTTGCCAGCCACATAGACTGTTTATATAATGAATTCACTTTGGAGTATAAAAGTTATATTTTAACTCGATTGATTTACCCTTGGTTATAAGCATGAGAAATGGCAGAAAAGGACAGTAACTGGAAAGAAAGCATTGTGCTGCGCCAGGATGTCTATGAAATGGACTTCAGTTCTTCTGTTGATTCATCTGAGCTGTTACTTTAGCTCTGGAAGTTGTGGGAAGGTGCTGGTGTGGCCCACAGAATATAGCCATTGGTTGAATATGAAGATAATCCTGGATGAACTCGTCCAGAGAGGTCATGAGGTGACTGTATTGGCATCTTCGGCTTCCATTCTTGTTGATCCCAATAAAACTTCTGCTATTAAATTTGAGGTTTATCCTACGTCTTTAACTAAAGATGATTTTGAGAGTATTTTTGTGAAACTAATCAACAGGTGGCTGTATGATCTTCCAAAATATACATTTTTGTCATATTTTTCACAAGTTCAAGAAATCGTTTGGGAATTTACTGACTATATTAGAAATCTTTGTAAAGATGTTGTTTTGAACAAGACACTTATGACTAAACTGCAAGAATCAAGGTTTGACATCGTTCTTGCTGATGCTCTTTGTCCCTGCGGTGAGCTGCTGGCTGAGCTACTGAAAATACCCTTTGTGTACAGTCTCCGCTTCTCTCTTGGTTATGCGTTTGAGAAGTATGGTGGAGGACTTCTACTCCCTCCTTCCTATGTACCTGCTGTTATGTCAGAATTAAGTGATCAAATGACATTCATGGAGAGGATAAAAAATATGATATATGTGCTTTATTACGACTTTTGGCTCCAAGCAGTTGATATGAAAAAATGGGATCAGTTTTACAGTGAAGTACTAGGTAAGTCACGTTTCCAATTGGAGGATGTTAAGTCCTAATCTTTCTTGTGCCTTTGAAGGTGAGATTGGATAAATATAAAGTCAAGATGTTACTTTTAGTGATGTTGATGTTTCTTTTAGTTATATGGTGAAATAAAGATATAAACTGATCCATGAATCTCAAAAATAGTATGGAAAAACTGACACAGGATTAGTACCTTGTGGCCATGACTCTTATAGGACATTCTAGGATGTCATAAATCTGCAAATTAAAGCATTTATGATTGTGTTAAGCAATAACATATCCATCTTACTATACTTTTTCATAAAAAAATCAATAGACACATCACTTTAAGGAGGTAGACATATTGATTCAGGAATTACACATATCTTTAGCACAACTATCACTGTAGCATTGAGAAAATTGTTTCTTCTTGTGTACTGCAGTTTCCATATTTAGAAATCAAAATGTTTTTCCATATAACTCGAAGAAGTCCCTCACATTTGAGAGATATAATGACTATATCCCAAAAACAGAAACCTAAAACTATTTGTTGTTTCTAATATATCTAAATTATTTCATGAAGGACTTGGAAATCATTTATTTTAATGTCCAAAATCCTGCTGAAGTGTTACTATCCAATTTTTAAATCTGTATTTAACTGAACTGCATCTCCTCATTAAGAAAAATGAGCCAAAATAAGGAGAAAAAAATCTCTGTTTCAATAATTTCTGAAAATTTTCTATTTTTTGTAAATATATGTACTTTAAAAATAAATACTATAGCCGGGCTCGGTGGCTCAGCCTGTAATCCCACGCCTTTGGGAGGCTGAGGTGAGTGGATTGCCTGAGCCCATGGGTTCGAGACCCGCCTGGGCAGTGAGACGTCATCTCTACAATAAATCAAAAAATCAGCCAGGCATGGTAGCGCATGCTTGTAATTCCGGCTATTTGGAAGGCTGAGGCGGAAGGATCGACAGAGCCCAGCAGGTCGAGGCTGCGGTGGCCGGGAGGGGCCACTGCACTCCAGTCTGGCAACCGAGTGAGACTCCAACTCAAAAACAAAAACAAAGCAAAAAAATACTATTAAGATAATAACATTTTTAAAAAGCAGTAGTAGTTACAAAGATTTCAACCATCATATTTATAAAGCTAACTTGAAGAACTAAGGATCAAGAAACTTGCTTAGGCCGGGCGCAGTGGCTCATGCCTGTAATCCTCGCACTTTGGGAGACCGAGGTAAGAGGATTGCCTGAGCTCAGGGGCCTTGAGACCAGCCTGAGCAACTTGGAGAGACCTCACTTCTACAATAAATAAATAAATTAAAAAAATAGATGGGCACAGTGGCGCACACCTGTAGTTCAAGCTACTTGGAAGACTGAGGCAGAAGGGTCACCTGAGCCCAGCAACTCAAAGCTGCGGCGGCCATGAGCATGCCACTGGGTGACAGAGTGAAACTCTGACTCAAAACAACAACAAAAAAGAAACTAGTTAGATAAATTTTAGAAAATAGATTACGTACCTTTTAGAATGTTTTAAGGTATGGTAGGATTACTTGATTGTGGAGCTTAAAGAGGTGTTAAAATGTATATTTGTTACACTTTCAACTTTAGAGAAAAACAAATACATGTGTAATTCTATAGTGGTTTATTTAATCATTACGTATAATTGAGACTATACTGATGCGATATTAGAGATGGAGTCTCCTCTCACAAATCTCTTAACATTTTACTTTCATAAATATATATATAAATATATTCATATGCAACATGTATATACATAAAAATTAAATTATGTCTATATATAAATATGCATATATTGTTTTACCAAAGCGTAGATGCAGTATATATCTTTGGTTACATTACTTCAACTCCTTTTAGAAAAATATCTGTATATTCACATGGCAGTTCTCTTGTGTCATTCACTATTTGCTTTATTGCTGTTTTTGTTTTTGCCAGGAAGACCCACTTCCTTATTGGAGATAATGGGGAAAGCAGAAATGTGGCTCATTCGAACCTATTGGGATTTTACCTTTCCTCATCCATTCCTACCAAATTTTGATTTTGTTGGGGGACTCCACTGCAAACCTGCCAAACCTCTGCTGAAGGTAAAAATATTCCTACATGCTTTCCTTGTCTACTTTGGATTTTTAGAAGAAATGACCACTTTTTTATCAGAATGTTTGACTCACAGTGGGAGACATATGGGAGGTTAACTAAAGTGACTTGCCATTAGAAACTCACATATTTCTATATCATCACAAGCATGTGTATTTTATCATCATTACAGAATAAAGAGGAATCATAGTGAGACTTATAATAATGATTGGTTAAACTAAAATCTTCATTAGTAAACATATAACATAATACCCGTCATTCATTCAAAGAATATTTACAATGCAACTGGCTAAAACCACAGGTCACTGCTGGATTTTCAGAAGAACAAAGTAAGTACAGTTTCTGCTCCCACATACCTTACATTTTACTTTGAAAGGTATAAGCAAGTAATGAAATCGTCCGAAAAGTGTTATAAGTAAAGACCACAATAAGTGAACATCTGGAAGAGATACCAAAGTCACTGATAATTATGATGAGCCTTGAACAATGTGCAGAAGTAGGTGAGGAGCACACACAAAGGAAAGCAAGTAGAGAAGTAAGGATGGGTCCCAAGGCTCCATGTTGAGTTTGCAAGAAAAGGTTTAGTATAGAGGGAGATGATGCTGGAGGGGTAAGCTGAAGCCAGATAATTACAAGGAGTTTGAGCATATGGTGAGGGGAGTCCTCCAAAAACCAGAATTTATTTATTTTAAAATGTGTACTTATTCTCACATGTGTAAACTTCAGTCACCTTCAAAGTTTTCTTCGTTTGATGTAATATACCTAGTGAGATGCTTTTTTCCACTGTTCAAAACAGTTTTTGAACTCATCAATTTGATGCCTTTAGTCTTCCTCTGTTTTTTGTCTCACTTCTTCCATATCAGGAAAGTGACTTTTTTAAAAAAAACATTTTTCATCAGGAAACAAATAAACAAAAACACATCACTGGCGTGAGATCCGGTGAATAAAGAGGATGGGGCATGAGGTCACACTGAACACTCAACAGTGTGGGCAGGTGTTTTGTCATGGTGGAAGAGTCAGTCACCAGTTTGCCACAATTCAGGATGTTTCTTCTGCAAATTGTGATTCAACCTTCTCAAAACTTCCAGATAAAAACTTTGGTCGACCATTCAATTCGGAGGAACAAATTCCAAGTGTACTACAAAAGGCATATCCTCCAAAAACCAATCTTTTTTCTTCCTTCCTTCCTTCCTTTCTTCCTTCCTTCCTTCCTTCCTTCCTTCCTTCCTTCCTTCCTTCCTTCCTTCCTTCCTTTCTTCTTTTTCTTTCTTTTTTGTCTCCCCCATGTATTAAGGGCATTAAGGAGATACTGAGTAGAGTTAAGAAATTGAGAGATACGATCAGATTTAAAAAGTCTCACAAGTTGTTCAGTGAATTGGATGACAGAGGGAATAAACTGGAAAGAGCAGATTGTTTAAGGAATTTTGCATGAGATCAGGCAACAGATGATGGAAAAGTCATCTCAAATGTTGACAGAGAAATTATGCCTACATTTACCATAATGATACCAACTACATATTGTGCTGTATGAAAAAATAGTTAATACAGATAAAACACTCAAAATTTCTCTGATACATAGTGTTTTGGAAGTATTATTAATATTATAACTATTGTTATTTGCTATATTCTCTAGCAAAGTCCTAATAAGATACCCTGTGGACTTTAAAAATGTAGATGCTTGAGTTTTGGCACTAAGATTAGCAAGTTGAAATGCTAAATTTTTACTGTAAGGGCTGAGGTTCTTCAACAGTATTCTAGCTTAAAAGAAAAATAGTTTCTCAACAACATACATGTATGTGCCCCAAAAATATTTGCAGCAAAGCCCAATGCTTACTTGCTTTCACTCTAGCATTTAAACTATTAATCACTGATATCTCAAGACCTCTTAGAGCACAAAATGAATAGTTCATTTTATAATACCTCATAAAATATCTCATCAGAGAAGATGTTTTCTACCTCATGCCAAGCCTATAGTACATCTCAGTAAAGCTTCCTTGGGGAACCTGTGTGTCCACCTCATAACTGCCAGACGCAGAAACCCAGAGAAAATGTACACGATGTGCATAATAAAAACAAAATAAATTCTACCCTTTGTACCTAAAAATCACCCTTAGATTTGAATTGCTAAAGAATTCTGTCAGTAAATGGGATGATATTCCTCATGAAGGAACACAAGAACCTTATATATTTTACTTTAACATCATACTTTTATGACATAAGTAGAAATGTTTGCTATATTATTGTCAAAATCCTTGAGACATTGTTTTGTCTACCTTCTTGTTAGCAGCAACACAAAACTGAAATTTTATTCAAGCGATAAAACCCAATATTTATGTTGAATGCAAATTGTATAGGCTGTCTGTATGTGATAACTTTCTCAAGAGATAAAAGTAGACGTATGATTAATGAAAATTCTATGCAATCTAACCCTATTATCAAAAAAGTTTCCTATCACATTAATAAAAAGTTACAGTCCTACTAGGAAGGAAAAGAAAGTAGATGGAGAAAGAGGACAGAGATGAAAATGACTAGTAACACAATAG
This sequence comes from Cephalopachus bancanus, assembly GCA_027257055.1. Classification (NCBI taxonomy): domain Eukaryota; kingdom Metazoa; phylum Chordata; class Mammalia; order Primates; family Tarsiidae; genus Cephalopachus; species Cephalopachus bancanus. The sequence continues at coordinate 35,614 of JAPVLO010000030.1, read as the reverse complement.
TGATAAGTACTAATACTAGCTGTTTGTATTAACTTATAGAAGAGTTGAATCCAAGTCAATGGTTTTAAAACCTCCCCTCAAATTCTTTATTACATAAAGTAATTATTACCCTTAATTACTTGCTTTTTCATTAAGTATTAGATTTCCAAATAATATCTGTGTATTTCATAAGAATGAATCACTTTGCACAATGTGTCAAATTTTTTAAAAAGGCAAATTTCAATTGCCTTCATGAAATACTCATATGCACCTATACAGAGAAAAAAATAAATAAAGATGGACAGATTCAATATTTTTGGAAGATGCTCATAAAATAAATGTTGGAATAATCAAAATATATTAATAAATGATTAAACACACTTTTACTAAATATTTTATATTAATAAATGATTACAAGTTTATACTATGTGGCTTCCATAGCATCACAGTAATTTTATCAAAACATGTTTAATTATACTGTCAGTCATAATGCATGTTTAGTGGGAAACTGAGGAACAAAATTATGAATAGAACAAGGTGATAATTTTTTGGATTAAAACGTACATACAATAAGACTAAAATTTTCTCAATATATATCACATGTATATATTGAGTGATATCAATAAAATAAAAATTGTGATAAAGGCACATATTTCAAATGAGGAAATTATCTAGAGAGAAAGGATAGGTTTAAACTTATTGCCCTTTAAAAAAGTTTTGTACTTTTACATAAATTCAGTTTTTGATACAGAGTCTCAATCTGTCACCCTGAAGTGCAGAGGGGTGATCACAGTTCACTGCAGTCTTGACCTCTAGGCTCAGGCTATCCTTCTTTCTCAGCCTTTCAAGTAGCTGGGATTATATGCATGTACCACCACCCCTGGCTAACTTTTTGTAGAGATGAGGTCTCACCATGTTGCCTAGACTAGTCTCAAGCAATCCAGCCATCTCAGTCTCCCAAAGTGCTGCAATTACAGGCACGAGTCGCTGTGCCCAGTCCATTTTTACAAAATTTCTTAATTTGATTTTGTATTACTTTCATAAAGTTGTCAAATAATGACATCAGTAATGAAACTGTAAACAGAGGGTATATTATTTCAACACTAGGTGATGAAAAAAGCTCCGGGCAGCAAACCAGTGTGACAAAACAATTAGAATACAAGTTACATTAAATGTGGCTACAGGTATCTGGATTCACACAGACTACGTGGATGTCTCCATAAACTACCTAAAATAGTCGTACAATGACATTAAAAAGTGATGTCATAAGTTTCAAATTACATTTTTGAAAAATGCTTGGCAATAGTGGTCTGCACAAAGTTTGGATTTTTTTTTTCCTTTTTAAAAACAATCATTTTAAAATAATCTTCTACCCAGTAACTAGGATCTGAAAGTAAACTTGTTACATTGGAAAAGGTTGGTCATATTTAAACAAGAGAAGAAAAAAACTGATTTTTAAACAAAAAGAATGACAATAACAAAAAGATGGGTAAACAATTTTACCATGATATTTAGGAAACTAGGAAACCTTGGTTCTATGCATCTTACTTTTCTGTGGATGAATACGTTGTTCAATGTGGAATTATAGAATGAAATTAAATTTAAAAATTGGATCAAATCAGAAAGCACAAGTTAGATGAATTATTAATCAATTTTCAAGCAAACATACATTCAGAGGGATTAAAAAAATTGTTTTAACCATGTGAGTGAGCTACTCAAAAGAGTGACACTATCTCCACTGCAGAATAGCCTAGTAAACCTCCACCACTGTGGAGCATTTGCACTGCAAAGTGAAGATGAGGGTCACTGAAAAATGAAAATGAAGGTAGCTCACAGCAAGTTATAAAAAGCACATTAACTTAAATGTAACAGTATGATTTCAGGGTAAAATATGTCACAACTAAATAATGGCTTTAAAATACTCATTCATTTATGCAACTACATAGTGCATAATTCTGTATTATAAATAGGATTCTCAACAATATTTTACAGAAATTCCAAGCCACAATATCAGATTCCTGAATGTCAGTAATTCTTAACTTTCAGCTTTGGAGGTTTTTTTGTTTGCTTGTTTGTTTTAAGGGGAAATACTAGAAAATTTAGGAAAACTTTACATTGGGTGTAAAAGATTATAGAGCTAAAGAAATGTAGATATAAATGATTCCTCTAGAAGTAATGTTGCTCAGTGATGGCATTCAGAGGATGGCCCAGATGACTCTAAACTAAAATAATTCAATGGAAAACTGCCTTAAATAAACACAAGTTATTTAGTAGAACTAAAATGATATAAAATTAAAGCCATATAATGCTACTTTCCAAGAACCTGTATTAGTAATTATAATATTATAAATCAAGAGTCTGGGTATAATATTTTATATGTTGTCTCCTCTGACTACAGTGTAATAGCTCTGTTTCATTTATTTCTTTTACTCACATATATATGCACACATACACATTTGCACAAATATGTACAATAGAGGCCCTTTATTTCATATTACAAATCTCCTTCCAAAGAAACTGAATGAATAGGTTAATTTAAACACATCTGCTACTCCAAAAAAGTTATAATACTTGATTTTTTTTATCCTGAATTGATTCTACCAATGTTTTCAGTAGTATTTACTGTGCTGTTACTCTTGGTGATGAAACAAATTTTCTTCACAGGAAATGGAAGACTTTGTCCAGAGTTCTGGAGAAAATGGTGTTGTGGTGTTTTCTCTGGGGTCAATGGTCAGTAGCCTCACAGAAGAAAGGACCAATGTGATTGCTTCAGCCCTTGCCCAAGTCCCACAAAAGGTTAGATAAAATGCCTCAACAGTGGAAAACTACTGAATAAGTCTGCTTAACTCTGTAAAGCATCATTATACAAATTTTCTGCCAAAACATTAACTGATAGGACAGCTCTAATTATCTTAGCTGTCAGTTCAAAATACAAAATATATATGGAAGATGCTAACATAATAAAGATGGGGTTTTTATTCATAATCACTTTGGCGTGAAAAAAATATATATATATATTTAAGAGGTGTGGGTAGTTTTTAGTATTTTACCATGGTATTGCCAGCAGATACATAGGAATTACCAGACTCTGCCCTGTCACTTGATCCTTTTGTACAGGATTCCTGAGGACACAGTAAGAACTACAGCTATTTTCAGAAAGAAGTAGTTTTATTGAATAACTGCACTAGCACAATAACAATAAGTAGATATTAAAGTCTGAAATGCATCATGAAGTTTAGGTTTGCCATGTACTCCAGCCTTTCCTACCTCCTGTACATTCTGGAATTGGACTATTTGGTATGTTGTTTACGATGCTATTCAGATAATAAATGTATCGCCTGGGCTGACAAACCACAAGTCTACATATCCACATAGGCAAGGAGATTTAGGGAAAGAGCAAAACTTGCCTGCCCTGCTGAACTGGGCCTTGTTAATGTCTTAAATAGAAAGATGTGCTAGAAAGGGTGAAGATTGGATCTTACACCTAGGGCAGGCCATCTGTATTATAAAGTGTGACATCCCAAGGACTCTGCTCTAACCTTCAAATTAACACCTTCTCCATACTGAGGAAAGGAAAAGAAATGTGAGTCAAGCAAAAGGAAACCAAGCAAGGAAAGAGATTCAGTCCTCCCTACCCCACCATAAAATATAGTGGGAACTTACTTTATAATATATAGAATGCCCCTGCAACCTTTGCACATTTGTAAATTATTTTTTAATGTCCTATCTAACATAGCTTTGTTCTATGACCTATACTCTTTTTTTGCTGAAAATTTAGAGCTACTTTACACAAATAGTTAATAGAAGACAAACACTTGAAAACTATACTGCAGTTTATATGGATTGCTTGGGAATTCTAAAATAAGTACTTTATTTTGGTACTAAGCATGTCAATGGCTTGGCTATACCAGATCACATTAATAAATTGTTATCAATGCTTTGTACTATATCATCTGGGTGTTAATGATCAGATAAGCCAAATGTAGCAAAATACACTTTCAACATGTTACTCATAAATTGCTGTCTCTTTTTTCCAACATTGAAAAAAATTATCAAAAGTAGCAATACTGCTAATACTTTGAATTCATATCAAAACTGCATCTTGAAGTTTTTCTTGGAAGTAGCACTTAATAATTTGTAACCTACAAGAAGTCATGCATATGACCTATGCTGCATTGACTTATTTCTCACAAGTAATTGATTTTTTAGATTTGTATTTTGGAAATTAAAAGATATCAAATACTAATAAAATAACTTGCAGACAAGTAGATATAAATAAACTACTCATAGTGCTCAGCAACAAATAAATTAATATTAAACTTTCAAGATCAAAACTAGCATAAAAATAAAAGGAAATTTATAGGTCACTACTAATTTAATACTGTTTTCGGCACCATTATTATAATGAATGCCCAACACTTTCTAAATACTTGAATTTTTCTTGGATAATTGCATTTGTCTAAGCCATTATGTTTGAAACATCATGACTTTCTTATACAAATTGATGATAAAGTAATCACCTGATGTGATATTCTTTTTACCTTAGATGCTTAGTAGTGCTCACTTCTTAACACCCCTTGTTCTCATTTCCTCATTTTTCTGTTTGCTTTCGTTTTCAAAGTTTTTTTTATTTTAAAGATGAGGGGTAAAACTCAGGTTTAGGTATACAAATGTTCATTATTCAGGTATCCTTGTTGATGAGCTGTGCCTCCACCCCTCCTTCTCTGGCAGTTTCCCACTACTGCCAATCCTGTTCCCCCGTCCCCTTCCCGGCACCTTCCTACTATTGTCAATCCCTTTCTTTTGGTATTATGATAATTGTTCAAGGTCTGCTTATTACCTCATGTTCTATATGTAATTTGTTTAACTAGATAATGGTTATTCTTTTTAGCATTCCAAAATTAAATTCCACTCATAGAATTAGTTTTCTTTTTGCTCTAACAGGTTATATGGAGATTTGATGGCAAAAAACCACACACTTTAGGACCCAATACTCGACTGTACAAATGGATACCCCAGAATGACCTTCTTGGTAAGACTGAAGAGAACAAATACTTAATATATGAGTAACAGACAATCAGAGAGATTCAAGTTCAACAGGAAACAAGGTTACTGAACATGTATTACTGGAAGTTCAAACATAAAACCAAACTATTTTCCATTTATTTTCCCATAATACAGGGAAAAGGGTAAACTAGAACAGTTGAAGTTTTATTATATACATTGACATATTTGTGGCCAGAATCAAGGTTTCCTCATTTGGGGTAAAAAAAATTATTTCACAGAGAATTTTTCAATTATTACTTGCATTATCTCTCTGTCTCTTATTACTACGAACCTATACCTGTCCTTTCCCCTACTGTATTAAATGTCATTATTTCAAATGCCACTAAAAATAACAGCTCTCTTCTATTACCTTTGACTCTGCATTTACTATGAAACTAAGTCTACAGTTTTTATCATACAGTGGTCACACATTTTATAATGAAGTGTATCCTGCCATTCTCTGATTTCAGCACCATTAATACCCCCACTCCCTGCTATCCTGGACACTCTACACATTAGAGTTGGTGACTGCACTATTTTATTTAAATGAACATGTTCTTACATGCTCAACATTTTTCTTTTTCTTTCTTTTTTTTTTGGAAATGCTATCTTCTTTTTACAGAATATGCTTTTTAAAAAATTTTGTTCACCTTTTAATTTTGTATTCCTATTTCCAGTCTCTAGTCATGCAAAGCATATATTCTATGTAGCCTTTACGCGCCTCTTCAGTAGAAATAGGTGTCACTGTCTCTAAAATCTGAAAGCAATTTCAAAGCAGTTCCATGGATATAATAGTCTGCTATCTAGAAAACATTGTGTCTTTCAGTATCTTATTTTGAGCATTTCTAAGTTTGCTTATAAGACTTATAGTAAATAACTTTGCTAAAATTCATCCAATCTTAGGTCATCCAAAAACCAAAGCTTTTATAACTCATGGTGGAACAAATGGCATCTATGAGGCGATCTATCATGGCGTCCCTATGGTGGGCATTCCCCTGTTTGCAGATCAATTTGATAACATTGCTCACATGAAGGCCAAGGGAGCAGCTGTTAAAGTGGACTGGATCACTATGTCAAGTACAGATTTGTCCAGTGCATTGAAGACAGTCATCGATAACCCTATGTGAGTATAACCATTTCTTTTTAGTAGATGGTATATATTGATAGATTCTCTTGTCAACAATGAATATGGACTTAAGATGGTCAAATAGAAACAGTTATAGAGAGCATCTCCCATGGAGTGAACCAAAATAGTGAGATTGTCTCTCACTCAGAGAAGAATGAGATCAGAAACATACCCCATGAGTCACTAGAGAAGCAACAACACTCACAAAGTGCAAAGAAGATAAAAATTGATTAGCCTCAGCTGGAACTAAGCATGCTGACCCAACTCACTGTACAAACCACAAACAGCCTCCAGATGCAGTGAGGAAGGTAAGTAAAAGGAATTCAGGAGTTTTGAGTGCCTGTTGCATAACATGACATAAGAAGGAGCCAATGTACCCCTGAGCCTCACAGAGCTCCAGTCCCTCACAGGAAACTATTTACTCACACACATGTGATGCCAAAACCCTAGTGGAGTAATGCAAGAAAAAAAGCCCTGAGTGACTCAGCTACCATCTTCCAGACACTTAACCTAGCTGACAACTGCTTCTAGCCAGGTTTGCAAGGAACTGGAATACCTGATTCTTTCATTTGCCTCAAGTACCAGTTCTGTTGTGGAAGACAGCTCTTGACTAGGGCAAACACTCATGAAAAGACCTGGGACTGGCCATACTTTCACAAACTGAATGCGGACTGCCTGAGGCTAAAGCAGAAAAGCTGGGTGGGACTCATTATCCTAACAACCTATCACTTCCCACGTAAACTCTTGTCCAGTCTCTGCACAACACAGGTACATTACCACAGTGGCTGGGGACTCCATCACAATCATGCACACAGGTGAGAATTTTGAGCGCCTGTGCCCCTGAAAACCCCAGAAAGGCTCAAAACAGACAGGGAACTTGGGTAGTCCCCATAGGCCCACCGATCATATAGATTAGCTGAGGAGTTCCTTAGGGCAACACAAACCAAACAGAAGTTCACTGCCACTATCACAGCTGGCTCTAGTCCACAAGTATCACCTCCTGACTCATTATATCTGATATAATACCCCAGGTTTTGGGAAGGTTTGATTTCAGACCCCAGTTAACACCACTATCCAAGCCACCCCTGCTACTCTGGATGCCTTAACCTGTGCAGATACCCAGCACAACACTGCCACATCTGACAATTAAGAAACTCTTCATACCAAGGCTATATATAACTAAGGGCACCTTGCACTGTTTATGTCAGCACCCTGAAGAAATTGTCTACCTAAATGAGAATGAATGAAAAAATAATTCTGGCAATATAAAAAAAAAAAAAAACCACTCCCAAAATACCACACTATCACATCAGCAATGGACCATAACCAAAATGAAATATTGGATATTCCAGAGATAAAATTTAAAAGGTTCATTATAGCCGGGCTCGGTGGCTCAGCCTGTAATCCCGCGCCTTTGGGAGGCTGAGGTGAGTGGATTGCCTGAGCCCGCGGGTTCGAGACCCGCCTGGGCAGCGAGACCTCATCTCTACAATAAATCAAAAAATCAGCCAGGTGTGGTAGCACATGCCTGTAATTCTGGCTACTCGGAAGGCTGAGGCGGAAGGATCGCTGGAGCCCAGCAGGTCGAGGCTGCGGTGGCCGAGAGCGCCACTGCACTCCAGTCTGGGCGACAGAGTGAGACTCCAACTCAAAAAAAAAAAAATAAAAAAATAAAAAAAATAAAAGGTTCATTATACAATTGATCAGTGAGATTCAGGAGAAGGTTGAAACCAACATAATGTAATTTAAAAAAAAAATCAGCACATAAATTGAAAATTATCCAAAGAGATAGATATGTTTATAAAAAGTCAAGCTGAACTTCTGGAAATGAAACACTAACTTAAGGCAGCACAAAATTCAATAGAAAGTTTTAACAGTAGACTAACACAAATAGAAGAATCTCGGAACTTGAATACAAGGTCTTGCAGTAATCCAGTTAGCCAGCAATAGAGAAAAAGAAATTGAGAGAACAGAACAAAGTCTCCAAAAGATGTGGGATTATGTAAAATATCTAAAGCTAAGAATCACAGGTGTTCCTAAGGTAGAAGAGAAAGCAACAAATTTGGAAAACTTTTTTGAGGGAATGTTTGAGAAAAACTTCTCTGTCCTTGCCAGAGGTTTACACATTCAGATCAAAGAAGCCGAAAAAGCCTGAGCCCAGGGGTTCAAGACCAGCTTGGGCAATTTGATGAGACCTCTTCCCTACAACAAATAAAAAAATCAGCCAGGTGTGGTGGCACGTGCCAGTAGTTCCAGCTACTTGGAACAGGTGGAACGATTGCCTAAGTCTAGCAGGTCAAGGCTGTGGTGGCCATGAGTGTGCCACTCTACTCTAGCTTGGATGACGGAGTGAGACTCTGACTCAAAACAAAAACAAAAAACCCAAAGAAGATTGAAGATATATTGCAGAAAGTCCTCTCCAAGGGATATGGTCATCAGATTATGCAAAATTAATCTAAACCGTGAAACAAAAGAATCTAATAACTTACTAAGGTAACCCTATGAGACTAACAAAAGGCTTCTCAGCAGAAATCCTACAACCAGAAGGGATTGGGCCCTATCTGCTATCACCCCAAGCAGAATAATAGTCAGTCAAAGATTTTGTATCCTACAAAATTAAGTTTCATAAATGCAGGAGAAGTAAAATATATCCCAAACAAGTCAATGCTGTAGAAAATTTTCACCACTAGACCAGCTCCATGCCACAAGAAATATTTATTTATTTATTTATTTTTATTTTTTATTTTTTTAAATATGACACTTTTCTTTTCTTTTCTTTTTTTTGAGTTGGAGTCTCACTCTGTCACCCAGACTGGAGTGCAGTGGCTGCTCCCGGCCACCGCAGCCTCGACCTGCTGGGCTCCGGTGATCCTTCCGCCTCAGCCTTCCAAGTAGCCAGAATTATAGGCACATGCTACCACGCCCGGCTGATTTTTTGATTTATTGTAGAGATGAGGTCCTGCTGCCCAGGCGGGTCTCGAACTCGCGGGCTCAGGCAATCCACTCACCTCAGCCTCCCAAAGGTGCGGGATTACAGGCTGAGCCACCAAGCCCGGCTCACAAGATATATTTAAATAAGCTTTAAATATTGAAACAAAAAGTATAAATCACCAATAGAAAAACAGTGGAAATCATAAATTTCACAGGGCTTATAGAATATCAACATAACAGAGAAGAAAAAAGCGACTAGGAAACAGTCATAAAATTGTACTTTGCACATAATTACTAACCCTGAATTTAAATAACTTCAATGCACCACTTAAAGGATATAGAATGGCAGAATGCATTCACACACACATACACACACACACACACACACACACACACACACACACACACTCCAAATGTCTGCTACTTTCAAGAAACCCACATAAAACAAAAGACACCTATAGACAAGATAAAGGAGTAGGAAAAATAATTATGGAAATGGAAACCGGAAAACAAGCAAGAGTAGCCATTCTCATGTTAGATAAAACAGATATTAGAGAAGAACACTGAGACACACAAAAGGGATGAGAAAGAATGGGCAACTGTTTTGGAGCTAGGAATCCCCCTCCCTGCCCAGTTTGTGTTAAAAAAAATAAAATAAAACAAAACAAAACAGAGAGCAGCCTCTGGATGTGGGAAACAGTGAATGAGGAAAATTAGGATGTGGGACATACTTGCCACAAACTGGAAAGGGCCCCTGAGCCTCAAGAACTCCAGTTCCACAAGAGAAACAGCCTGGATATACAGTCCAGCTGCATGCTGTCAGAGCCCATGTGGAGCTGGAAACCCATCTGAGCTTTGAACATCTATGACCAAATCATCTTTGAGAACTTGTTCCCTGCAGGCAGTGCTCATGTGTTGACTCTGAGACCGGGAAAGAAGCCCAGGACAGCTACCCTTACTCACCCCAAAGGCAGGTTCTGCCACTGCAGACAGCTCTGGTTTGAGGCAAGCTGCTGTGAAAGACCCTAAACCTGAAAGAACTTTTGAGTTCTGAATGCAGGCAACCTCTAGCAAGGGAAGAGAAGCCAGGAGAAGCCCTATCATCCTGATAACCCCTCTCTCCTTATGTGAATGCTTCTGTGCAACCGATAGCTCTACAAATACTCCAGTACGCCACAATGGCCAGGGGAGAAATCCCTTCCACCAACCCCCAAATCCCACTGAGTGCACACAGTTGAAGATCAGGAATGAAGACCAGCCAGTTCCAGCCCAGGAAAGATCCTTTGAGTTCTGAGCATGGATAAGCTTAGACAATGGATGGGGCTGTCAGGGCAGCAGGGGAGGTGGGGGTCCTGTCAATCTGGCAAGCCCCATTTCTCTTATGAACTCCTGTACAACAGAAAAAGTTCAGTCATCCATATAGCATGACCACAGTGCCCAGGGGGCCTGTTTCTCATTGGGATAGCCAACCATGCCCACACAAGGGGAGCTGGAGAGTGATCCGGTCCGACCAAGCCCTTTCTAGCCTGCTTTTCCCCCTGCTCTCTCAAAAGACCTAGGACTAAGAAACTTTAGGAGTTATATAGTCTTACTCATTGCCCAGGTCATCTGCACACGTCCCTGGAAAAACAAAGACCAAGAAAAAAAGCCCACAATCACCATCACAGATGACTATCTCCTGTAAGTGTCCCCTCCTGGCTGTAGATCAGCTTGCACAGCCCATTACAACATCTGGGACACTAATACAGCATTTAAGAAGGTGATAACAACAAAGTACATCTTGCAGGCTAGTCCATAAAATGAGGCATCAGATAACTTCTCCAAAGGGTTCTCCAGAGATATTGGTGACCAACTCCTCTTAGAATTTAACCTTTGTGCCTTCACATAATGGAATATCTGGCAGGCACCCTTCAACACCAACCAAATGATGCCCATAGGGCAGCTAAACACAGAAAAGAAACGGGACTCACCATGGTCAGACTGTCATGGACTACCAACCCCAGGTAAGTGGGAGTACACCACACCAGGGAGCATACTATGGAATAAAACAAAACAAACATTCTTCAAAAGGTCATTCCAACAGTAGCAACTTTATTTAATGAAAAAATTGACAAAATAAAGCAAAAAAAAAGAGAAAAGAAAAGAGCTTATCCTCATAGTGGAGGAGGAACCAGTGAAAAACACCAGCAATCTTCAAAGTCTTAATAAATTATCACTTACAAAAAGACCTCCTAGATAGAAAGCAATAGAACTCATCTAGAATGAACTGTTCCTAATGACAGACATAGAATTCAGACTATGGCCAGGCTCGGTGGCTCAGCCTATAATCCCGTGCTTTGGGAGGCTGAGGTGAGTGAATTGCCTGAGCCCATGGGTTCGAGACCTGGCTGGGCAACTTGGCAAAACCTCATCTCTACAATAAATCAAAAACTAGCCGGGCGTGGTAGCGCATGCCTGTAGTTCCAGCTACTTGGAAGGCTGAGGCAGAAGGATCGCCGGAGCCCAGCAGGTCGAAGCTACAGTGGCTGGAAGCGGCCACTGCACTCCAGTCTGGGCGACAGAGTGAGACTTCAACTCAAAAAAAAAAAAAAAAAAAAAAGAATTCAGACTATGTATGGCAAAGTTAGTCAAGAAAGGTCATGAGAAGATGGCAGCACAGATCATCCCAGCAATAAAAGCAGTGCATGAAATAAAATCTGGGCTAGCCAATTTAAAAAAGGTCCAATCTGAACACCTGGAAATGAATAATTATTTCCTAGAATTTCAAAGCCTGCTGAGACTTCCATAGGTTGCTTTTCTTTCTCTTTCCTTCTTTCTTTCTTTCTTTCTTTCTTTCTTTCTTTCTTTCTTTCTTTCTTTCTTTCGAGTTGGAGTCTCAGTCTGCCACCAGGCTGGAGTGCAGTAGCACACTCAGACCACCACCTCATTGTTGACCTGCTAGACTCCGGCGATCCATCTGCCTCAGCCTTGCAAGTAGCCAGAACTATAGGCGTGTGCTACCATGCCCGGTTAAATTTTTTAATTATTATTTATATACTGTAGAGATGAGGTCTTGCCAAGTTGCCCAGGCTGGTCTTGAATCTGAGGGCTCAGGCAATCCACTTGCCTCAGTCTTCCAAAGTGCTGGGATGACAGACTGAGCCACCGAGCCTGGCCTAGTCAGGAATTTTAACACTCTACTAACAACCTTAGACAGATCAAGGCAAAAATCTAACAATAAATCTGAAAACTTAACTCAATACTCAGCTAATTGAACCTAATAGACATCTATGAATACTTCACCCAAGAACCACAGATATACATTATTCTCATCAACACATGGAACATAATCCAAATCTACCACATACTCTGGCATAAATCAAGAAAGAACAAATTTCTAAGGGTCAAAATCATACAAAGAATCTTCTCGGTATTGTCACCAACAGGAATCCCTCAAAACACAATTATATGAAAATTAAACAGCATAATTCTAACTGACTTTGGGGTTAGCATAGAAATCAAGGCAGAAATGAAAACATTCCTGGAAACAAAGACACAACACACCAAAACTTAGGGATATCATGAAGTGCTGCTGAGAAGGAATTTTATACCATTGCACACAAATATCAAGAAAATAGAAAGATCTCAAGTAAAGAACTTAATGTCTAAACTTAACGGAGCCCAAATCATGAGAAATCCAATCCCACAATTAGTAGAAAAATTGATATTGTTAAAATAAAGCCACACCTGAATAAGATAGAGACCCAAAATATCATAGAAAGGATCAATGGGACAAAAAAACTTGTTTTTTTAAAGGATAAGAAAGATTAATACACCCCTAGCCAAATTTAAAAATAAAGGAGAAAGCTTTCATAAGCACAATTAAAAACAAAAAAGGTAATGTCACAACAGACCTTGAAGAAATTCAAAAGATTATCAGAGACTACTATGAACATCTGTATGCAAAGAAACTAAAAAATCCAGCTAAAATGGAAGAATTCCTGGCATCATGTAATCTCCCAAGATTGAAACAGGAAGAAATTAAAACATTAAATAGACCAATAACTATTTGATTAATTGACTAGGTAATAAGAAATCTCTCTGCCAAGAAAAAAAAGCCCTGGGTCAGTTGGTTTATCAGTTGAATTCTATAAGACATACAAGAAAGAGCTAATGCCAATCCTACTGAAAGTATTTCAGGCAATTGAGAAATAAGAAAGTCACCCCAACTGATTCTATGAAATTATATCATCCATACCCCAAAATAGCAAAGCCCCAAAAGGAAAGAAAACTAATGGACCAATTACCTAGTAAACATAGATGCCAAAATAACAAGATTCTAGCAAATCACATCCAACAGCACATTTTAAGGGTCACCGCTAATGACCAAGTGGGCTTCATTCCCAAGATGCAAGGCTATTTCAACACACATAAAACAGTAAAGGTAATTTGTCACATAAACAGGTATAAAACCAAGAACCACAGGATTATTTTATTAGGCACAGAAAAAGCATTCAATGAAATCTGGCATTCCTTCATGATAAAACCCTTAAACATCTAAGCATCAAAATAATAAGAGCCATCTATGATAAACCTACAATCAACATCATACTTAATGAGCAGAAGCTGAAAGTACTCCCCCAAGGACCGGAATGAGACAAGAAGGAACACTCTCACCTCTCTTACTCAACATAGTACTGGAAATCCTAGCCAGAGCAATCAAGTAGGAGAGATGAATTAGAAGTATCCAAACAGATAAAGATGAAGTTATCTATTTTTGTAGATAATATGATTCTATACCTAAAAAAACCCAGAGAGTCTGAAAAAACCCTCCTTGTTCTGATAAATAACTTTGATAAAGTCTTGGAATGCAAAAGTCAATGTGCAAAAAACAGTTGCATTCTTATACACCACAGATAGACTGAGGTTCAAATAAAAACAAATCCCTTTCACAATAGCCACAGGAAAGAAAATAACCAAAGAGGTGGAAGATATTTACAGAAGAACTACAAAACACTGCTCAGAGAAATCAAGGATGACACAAAAAAATGGAAAAACATTTCATGTTTTCGGACTGCAATAATCAATATTTTCAAGATGTTCATTCTACCTAAGGCACTCTACAGATTCAATGCAATTAGTACCAAATTGCCAATATCATTTCTCACAGACCTAAAAAAATACAGCAAATCATATGAAAGCAAAAAGGAGCTCAAATAGCTAAAGTGATCCTCAGCAAAAAAAAATATAGCCAGAGGCATCAAACTTTCAGACTTTAGAGTTTACTGCAAGTCTACAGTAACCAAGACAGCATGATAAGAGTACAAAAATAGACACATAGACCAATGGAATAGAGTCTGGATATAGAACCATGGACCTTCAACAATCTCATCTATGACAAAATCAATGAAAACAAACATTTTAAAAGGAAACTATTTAGCAAAACGATGCTGGAAAAACTAACTAACCACATGCAGCAGAATGAAACTGGACTCCTACCTATCACCATCTACAAAAAATTAACTAAAATGGATCAAGGGCTTGAATATGAGACCCCAAGTTATAAGAATTTAGAAGAAAACTTGGGGAACATCCTCCTGGACATTGACATAAGCAATGAACTCATGGCAATGTTCTCAAAAGCAAATGCAGCAAAAACTAAGACTGGCAGGTGGGATCTTATCAAGCTGAAATGTTTTTGCTTGGTAAAAGAAACAATCAAGATAGTAAAGAGACAACCCACAGAATAGGGGGGAAATATTTGCAAGCTATGCATCCAACAAAAGCCTAACATCCAGGATCTACAAAGAACTCAAACTAATTCCCGGGGGAGGGGGTAGCAACTCCATTAAAAAGTAGGCAAAGGACGTGAACCTTTCAAAAAAAGATACTTAAGCAGCCAACAAACATATGGAAATAAATGCTCAGCCTCCCTTATCAACATAGAAATGTAAATCAAAACTACAATAAGAAACCACTTCACCTTACACTGAATAGAATGGCTATCATTAAAAACTCTAAAAACTGTAGGTGTTGATGAGACTGCAGTGTAAATGGGAACACTTCCACCATTGTTGGTAGGAATGCAAAACAAACAAACAAACAAACAAGCAAAAACACTGAAAATTGAGTTACCATAGGATTCAACAATCCCACTCTGAATAATTCTCAGAGGAACATAAATCACTCTACCAAAAAGACACCTGCACATATATGTTTATTACAGCACTATTCACAATAGCAAAATCATGGAACCAACATAGACACTCAACAAATTTGAAATGGATAAAGACAATGTGGTACATATACATGATGGAATAATACACAGCCATAAAGAAGAACAAAATCAGCAACACGAATGAGCTGGATACCATCAAACTAAGTGAAGTATCACAGAAACAAAAAAACAGAAGATCACCGGACACACAAACACAAAGGTGAGAACAACAGACACTGAAAACTGCTAAGAAAGGGAGAGTGGGAGGAGTTATTAGGAGCACACAGCTACACACTGAGCTTCAGTACCACTACCATGGGGAAAGAGGGCTCACCATAAACTTACTGGCACACAATTTACTCATATAGTAAATTCTAACATATACCTCACAACTCTAAAATTAAATTAAATTATATGAAAAAGCATATTTTAAAGCAGCTTCTCTAACCACAGTGGAATAGAACTAGAAATTAACTCAAAGAAGAAATCCCCAAATCAAGCAAATACATAAAAATTAAATATTCTGCTCCTGAATGATCTTTGGGTCAACAATAAACTCAAGATGAAATTTAAAAATTCCTTAAAATGAGTGACAGCAATAGCACAAGTTATCAAAACCTCTGGGACACAACTAAAGCTGTACCCAGAGAATAATTTTTATTACTTAAGGCCTACATTAAAAAGACTAAAATATCACATGCAACCTAACGTTACACCTCAAGGAACTAGAAGAACATAAACAAACCAACTCCAAAGCTAACAGAAGAAGAGAAATAATGAAGATCAGGGTAGAACTAAACAAAGTTAAAACCAAATAAATATGATGCAAAAGATCAATGAAACAAAAAGTTGGTTCTTTGAAAAGCTAAACATCTCCCTGATGATTAGTGAGGTTGAACATTTCTTCATGTGTTTGTTGGCTGCTCGGATGCAAATCAAAACCACACTGAGATACTACCTAACTCCAGTCAGAATGGCAATTATCAACAACTCAAAAAATAACAGCTGCTGGAGAGGGTGTGACGAAAAGGGAACACTTATACACTGTTGGTGGGAGTGTAAACTAGTGCAACTTCTGTGGAAAGCAGTGTGGCGATTCCTAAAAGCTCTCAATATAAACCTCCCATATGACCCCACAATCCCCCTACTAGGAATATACCCTGAAGAACTCAAATCACTCTTTAAAAAAGATACCTGTACACGTATGTTTATCGCAGCATTGTTCACAATAGCAAGAACCTGGAAACAACCATGCTGCCCATCAAAACAGGACTGGATTAAAAAATGTGGTACATATACACGATGGAATACTACGCAGTCATAAAAAAGAACAAAATCATGAATTTTGCAGCAACCTGGATGGAACTTGAGTCTATAATACTGAGTGACCTCTCACAGAAACAAAGATCCGAGTGTCACATATTCTCACTCATATAATGGACCTTGAACATCCAATGTAATACTATAAGAAAATGACTGATGGTACTGGGAAACTATGGCGGGGAGGGAGTTGGGATTAACAGTAGCAAATATCTACCTGGGGAAGGGGAAACACCTCTTCTCAACAGGGTGCCTGAATGAAACGTAATTGTACACCTAACCCTTAACTGTACCCCACAAAACCATAATAAAAAATATTGATTTAAAAAAATAAAATAATAAAATAAAATGGTATAGATATTGAAAAAAAAACAAAAAAAAGAAAAGATAAACAAAATTGGTAACTCACTAGCTAGGTAATTAAGAAAAAAGGATTCAAATGAGTTCAATCTTAAATGAAAATCAAGACATTGCAACTGATACCACAAAAATACAAAATATAATCTGAGATTATTATAAAATGCAGACTAGAGAATATAGAGGAAATGAATTAAATCTTGGGGAAAAAAACCTACCTACACCCATCTGTCAATCAGGAAGAAACAGAATTGAACAAATCAATAATAACTAGTGGCATTTAATCATTAATTAAAAGACGCAAAAAAACAAATCCATAAACTGATGAACTCATAGTCAAAACCTACCATACTTTCAACAAAGACATATCATTTTACTGAAGCAATTTCATAATTGGAAAGAAGGGAATTCTCCCTAACTCAATCTACAAAGACAACATCACCCTTATAACAAAGCCAGAAAAAGACACGACAGGAAAAAAAACCACAGACCAATATCTCTGATGAACATAAACAAAAAAAAAACTCGACAAAATATTAATAAACATGATTCAACAGCACATTAAAAAAAGCCACCATGATCAAGTGGGCTTTATCCAAGCAATGAAAGGATGTTTTAACATATACAAATCAATAAACATGATTCACCACATAAACAGAATTAAAAACAAAAATTATGTAATCATACTAATAAATGCAGAAGGAGCATTTGATACAACCCAGCATCCTTTTATTAAATGTACATGTATGTATATATTTAAAAAATATATTCTTCATCCTGAATGGAGAAATTTGAACTCATTTCCCCTTAGAACTGAAATAAGGCGAGGATACGCACTGTCACCATTACTATTCATCATAGTACTAGAAGTCCAACATAGCAATCAGGCAAGAGAAATAAATCAAGGGCATCCAGATTGGAAAATAAGAAATCAAACTATGTCTGTATGCTAAAGATAAGATCTTACACCTAGAGAATTATAAAGTCTCCTCCTAATGACTCCTGGACTTGATAAGGGAATTCAGTACTGATAAGGGAATTCAATAACGTCTCAGAACATGCAATCAACACACACAAACTCATAGCACTGCTATAGGCAAATAGCAATCAAGCTGAAAAAATTCCAATTTAAAAGCCAACCTCTCTATGATGATCTAAATTAAAATATTTGAGTTATAAGCCATTCTATGACATTGACTTTGCATCATTTGTGAGATACTTTTCAAAACCTTCTATAGAGTTCATGTCCTCAGGAAATAACTTCCTTTTAATGTTGGTATCTTTACGATTCACCTTCAGATATAAAGAGAATGCTATGAAATTATCAAGAATTCATCACGATCAGCCAATAAAGCCCCTGGATCGAGCAGTGTTCTGGATCGAGTTTGTCATGCGCCACAAAGGAGCCAGACACCTGCGGGTTGCAGCCCACGACCTCACCTGGTTCCAGTACCACTCTTTGGATGTAATTGGTTTCCTGTTGGCCTGTGTGGTTACTGTGATATTCATCATCACAAAATGTTGCCTGTTTTGTTTCCGGAAGTTTGCTAAACCAGGAAAGAAGGGGAAAAGAGATTAGCTGTATCAAAGGCCTGAAGCTGGGAGACCTGATAGATGGAACTTCTCCAGTTTCTTCCAGCAGGAAGAGGTTATATGATGTTAGATTATCTTTATTCTGTGATGAAACATTTTTTCACAATTTACTTTGCTCAAAATTTGTTTATAGAGGCTTAATAATTATGCAAAAGCTGTAAATATTCAATCAAAGATTTCAAAACTAGAAAAAAAAGTATATAATCATATTAGTTATATTGAAATGTATAATTCAAATACCCAAGTAATAAAAAGAATAGTGAACTAATGAAAGAAATGAGTGAGCCAGTGGAAAAAAAAAACTGTTTCACATGTTGTACAGGTACACAAGAACATTAAGAAATCCACTCATGATATCAATACTGTTTTGCAAATATTCAGAATATTTTGACTCTATGTTGAGTAGAGTTTTCTCGTTTTAAGTGTTGCCAGTGATATTATTAGACAGAAAAATTATACAAAATTCTTACTCCTGCTTTTTGATATTATGTGTCCAGTATTGGTACTTGGATTATATGGTACATCCAGTGTCAGCATTGTTTTGTTTCAAGAAGACATGCCATGATGTTTACCTTTTTCCAGCTTAAGTCATTTTCTAGGTGAAATATATGGAATTAGAAAATACAAACTCCAAATTGCTTCCTATTGAACATTGAACTATTGGGGTAATTCTTTGGTTCCTGAAACTTGCTGTGTGTATGTGTGTGTGTGGTGTGTGTGTGTGTGTGTGTGTGTGTGTGTGCGCGCGCGCGCGTGTGTGTGTGTGTGTGTGCATGCGCGCGCCTTTATAACATATTAAGAGCATTTCCCTGGTTTCCTTCATTCTCATTTTCAGCCTTTGAAAATAGATGTAAGGTCTCAATTTTAATGACTGATAATATAGAAGCTGCACACTAAGGATTTTATTCAGTTTTGATTCTTTCCAAATGTATGTTTATAAGTCGACTTCCTCCAAGCAAGATAAAGCATAATTTAGATTTCTTACTGATATAATGAGGAACCAAATTGTTGATGGCACTTTGAAATAATGATTATTAGTTGATATAAGCATATTGTAGATGAGTCTAATTTTCTTCTCTTCCCTCAGAAGACTATTGTCCCAGGCTCCTAGAATCCTAAAATAGAAACATTACATTTTTTAGCATGTTCAAAACAATATAATGATCATTTTCTTTTAAACTTAGACACAGTGTAACTGATCCAAATCAGTAACAATGCAAATAATATATAAAAACTGCATATTTTCACACATTTTTATAATTTTATGAAAAATGGGTAAATCAAACATCAAGAATTCTCAAAGCCCTCATGAGCAACACATATCAGGGAAATGGTTTGTGATCAAATTGTTGTAGTTTGACAAAAACCTAAGTGTCTTTATTGGTGAGAAGACCATCACCCAAATTGCACAACAAATATTCTCTGACTTATGACATTACTTATTCTAGAAATAAATTAAAATGTTAATGCTAAGGGATTTATAGAAAGAGTTTAGATCAGATTTTTTTCCTACAATTAATCTAGATAATTGACACTTTTTAAAGATAAATAAAATAAATATATTGTCATAGTAGATAATATTGTTAAATAGATATATAAATCTGAATTAATTGTCCTTAAATTTATCCTTCACTACATGCAACAGACAAAAAACTATTACCAATTTTATACTGAGAACTACTACATATCAACAATTAAAAGACAACACACCAGTATCAATATAGATGGGACATATAAACAGGCAGTTCAAAGAAGTAAAAAGTGGCTAATCACATATAAACGATGGCAAAAGTCATTGATACTAGGGAATTGGACATTAAATCAATAAATTATTTTCTCACAGAAAATTGGTCAAATGTAAGAGTCTGAGAAATTGTTTTTGAGGGAGTCTCGTGGAATAACACTTTTTAAAAATTACTATTTTACCCTGCTAATCTGCATCTAATTTTCTGTCATCAGATATGCTTGCACCTGAACACATGTACAAACACAATGTTTCTTCCATTATATAAATTGCTATAGGTCTCACATACCTTATATACCTTCAACAAAAAATTAGATGCATGCAGCAATTACAAAGAAAATGTAAGTTACAATTTCATTAAATGTTCTCCTTGTTATATTGCTAAATAAAAAAAGTTGCAGAAAAATAAGCTATATAATAATCTTCTTTAGAATAAAATAAAATATATGTAAATGTAGAGGAATTGATCTGGAAAAATACACAAATGATAAGAATTTAAGTTTTACTTGCTATACTTTATTTTCTAATTTTTCATAAATCTATTTTTGTTATTAATTATATGGATTAAACAATTAATTAGTTAAATAAATATATTGATTCAAGCTAGCAAGTTCCAAGAATTTAATATCATGTTATCAATTCATTCATGCTGTTTAGAATAAATGAAATGATCAAATATCTGCTAGTCTATATTTGACCAATTTAGAACCTGTTTTAGGACTTTTATTTGACATTTAAAATATATGTGAATAAATATATTACAGTGTTCATTAAAACTTTCTAAAGTGGTAATGCATCTAAATACATAATTTTAATGACTTCACTGAGTTTTTATGTCAATATTGAATGAATTTTACAGTAGCTTTGTGATTTCTACTGTGATTTCCTATTTTTAAATTTTGATTCAGGGAGTACAGGCACAATTTCTACATAGAAATATACACAATGAAATATTATGCAGCCATAAAGAAAGACAAACATATGGACTTCGCAGCAACTTGGGTGGATTTGGAGTCGATCATACTCAGTGATCTAACACAGAAACAAAGAACAGAGTACCATATGTTCTCACTCATAAGCAGAACTTGAGCAAATATAATACTATAAGAAAGGGACTGACAGTAGTGGGGAAACTGTCTGGAGAGGGTGGTGGGATTGGCAGTTGAGGGAAACCGCTAAGGAAGGGAGGGGCATACCTCATCAACAAGGATACCTGCATAATCACCATTTGTATACTTAACCCTGAATTGTACCCTTCTCAAGGATTGGGACACGACAATCAAGGTATTAAACAGCCTATTCCTACTAGCATTAAAAAAGATAAAACAGGTTTAGGGTATTTTTAGTATGGGCACTTGATCCTTCTGCACGCCATGCAGATCCAATTGTTTGGCTATCCTCAAAACCTGTATGGGTGGATCAATAGCCCTTAACTTCTGAAAAAATAAAGATGGCTCAGTTGTTAGTGCAGGAACAGCTCAAGGCAGGACATATTGAGCCTTCTGCTTCACCATGGAATTCTCCTATGTCATAAAGAAAAAGTCAGGAAAATGGAGACTTTTACAAGATCTCAGAGAGGTAAACAAAACCATGGAGACTACGGGAGCCTTACAACCAGGGCTTCCTGACCCTTTGTGCCATGCCTGATTCTTCCCATGTTACTGTCATGGATTTGAAAGATTGTTTTTATTCTATTCCCTTATATCCAGGAGACTCTCTTTTAGTGTACCATCTACAAATTTAACTGAGCCTATGCAGCATTATCAATGGAAGGTTCTTCCCCAGGGCACGGCAAATAGCCCAACCTTGTGCCAAAAATTTGTTTCACATATATTATGGCCTATAAGCCAATCATATCCACAAATTTATATTATCCATTATATGGGTGACATTCTTTTAGCATCACCTGATCAAGTACAGCTTTTACAAGCTTATCGAGACTTGGGGAAAACTTTAGAAAGCAAAGGTTTGTTCATTGCTCCAAAAAAGGTACAAACTCATGCGCCTTATACTGATTTGGGACACTACTTACTGAATCGAGAGATTAAGCCACAAAAAATTCAAATCAGGACAGACAAACTGAAAACCTTAAATGATTTTCAAAAAATGTTGGGAGATATAAATTGGCTCTGTCCCTCCCTTAACATTACTACAGGTGAATTAAAACCACTATTTGACATTTTAAAAGGGGAAAGTGATCCTTCCTCCCCCCGGGCAATCACTCCTCAAGCTAGACAGGCATTGTCCAAAGTAGAAACAGCCATTCATAGTCAACAGCGCAAATTCATAAATTATGAACACCCATAGGTTGCATATATATTTCCTACAGCCATCACCCCTACTGCCGTTTTATGGCAGGACGGTCCCTTATTTTGGATACATACTTCCATAAACCCTCATAAGGTTTTACTGCCATATGATGAGGTTCTGGCTCAAACAGTACACGTCTCTCGTGTGAAAAGCCGCCTATTATTTGGAAAGGAGCCTACACCTATCTGCTTGCCTCTTACGGCACAGCAAGTGGATATGCTTATGCAAAATTCTATGCCCTGGGCAATAGCTTTAGCTGGTTATACCGGACAGTTTATACAGCATTACCCTCAACATAAATTATTACAATTTTTTAAACTACATCCTTTTGTTTTGCCCATTATTGTTCGGCCCAATCCTATTCGAGGGGCCAGAGTTTTCTTTACTGACAGTTCTCCATCAGGAAAATATGCAGTGGTAGAAAATGAACTTTCTACTGTTTATGATTCCCCACCTGCTTTGGCTCAGGTCTTAGAACTTAGAGCAGTTTTACAAGTATTTCATGATTATAATGATATCCCTTTTAATTTATATACAGATAGTAAATACATAGCTCATGCTGTTCCAATTTTGGAAACAACCGGTGCTATTTCTACATCAAATTCTGTGATACAACAATTGTTTTTGGAACTGCAAACTGAAATACACCACAGAATTGTTCCATGTTACATCTCTCATATACGAGCTCATTCACCTTTGCCTGGTCCCCTTAGCGCTGGTAATGCTTTAGCGGTAACAGTTTGTCTCAAATTTATTCAGTTCTTGTAGAGGCTGCTCAGGCTTCGCATGCCATTCATCATCAGAACAGTGCCGGATTGCGTAAAGCGTCCCGGAGTCCAAGAGAGGTGGTACGTCTTATAGTTAAGAATTGCCCATCCTGTTTACAACATTTGCCTGTACCTCACCTTGGGGTGAACCCTAGGGGCCTTGTCCCAGGACAGATTTGGCAAATGGACGTCACCCACGTGCCCTCGTTTGGAAAATTAAAATTTGTCCACTCTACTGTCGATACGTATTCTGGGTTTATTGTGACCACTGCAGCTGCCAAAGAAAACACTTCTTCTGTTATCACCCATTGTCTTCACTGCTTTGCTGTTTTGGGACTTCCTCATACTATTAAAACCGATAATGCCACAGCTTACACTAGTGTGCATTTTCGGTAATTTTGTATGGAGCTGCGTATTACGCATTTGACTGGGATCCCTTATAACCCTCAGGGACAGGGTATCATGGAAAGGGCACATGGAACTTTGAAATTGCAAATTCAAAAAATAAAGAAGGGGGAATTGTACCCCTTCACACCACAAAATATATTAAACCATGCATTATTTACTTTAAATTTTTTGAATGCTGATGCACACAGGGCCACAGCAGCTGATCACCTATGGCACCCCACAACTAGCAGTTCTTATGCTCAGGTAAAATGGAAAGATCCACTTACTGGTCTATGGAAGGGTCCCGACCCTGTATTAATAGGGGGACGAGGACATGTTTGTGTTTTCTCGCAGGATGATGATGGGGCACATTGGCTTCCTGAGCGTTTGGTGCGTCAGTGTGACAATTACCATATTGATGACCTTGGAGACCATTGATGCAGCCATCCTTTGGGCCTATGTTCCGGAACCACCATTGCTGCGTGCCACCAATATGAACAAAGATGTGCTATTCAGCCATAATGTCACCTCAGACTGGAAATCTTGGAACTTTACAGGGATAGGTCGTGGGATTCCATTCTGCTTCCAAAAGGAGAAAACTGGCGCCGGGATTAAAGGATGTTATAACATCTCCGACCTTGCCTCTCAGAAATTTGACCAGGCTTCACAAAGATTGAATGACACTGTTGGTAATACCTCAGAATGTAACAGGACTTCTATTTGTCTTACATCTGCTAATTTGTTTTTAGTAGGCAATGTGACTTCTGGTGCATTTAACATTACCCCTAGTCCAGACTACAATACGACTTCCATTATCAATTGTACAAATTGTAATTTGACTAATTGTTTACATTGTTTAACTGATAAGCACATTATGGTAGTATTGGTTCATCAACCCCCTTTTGTGTTTTTACCTGTAAATATTACTATCCCTTGGTATGAGGATAAAGGGTATAGTGTATTATAATGCTTAAGAAACATGTTATCTGTACAAAAGAGGAGTGTAGGGCTAATTGTGTTAGGTATATTGGCTCTAATAACCATGATTACATCTATGGCAGCTGCAGCTGCAAGCCTTACAGTATCCATACAATCTGCCATCTTAACGTTTCCAAGATGATGGGAACTCAGGAAAAGATAGATTTAAAAATGGAACAAAAGTTACAATTATTGTATGAAGCTGTCACCAATTTGGGGGACCGTGTAGACACTGTGTACACCCATAGCAGAATCAAATGTCATGCAGAGTATCAGTGGATTTGTGTAACTAACAAAACTTACTAGGGCAATTCCAGTGACTGGCAGAAAGTAAAACACCATTTGGAAGGATTATGGGAGAGTAGCAATGAGTCCTTAGATCTACAAAAACTTCATGAAGAAATATTAGCATTAAGTCAAGCACATATAGATGTGCTCCCTATGGATATGGCTAAAGACATATTCGATAAAATTCAAAACCTTATAAGATCTCCAATTCAGGCATTATGGAAATGACTGACCCTAATAATTGCAGTAAGCATTGTTGGCCTGTTATTGTTTTGTCTTGGACCATGCATTATAAGATCTATCTGGACCTCTATTATAACGGTGCAAAGAGATTTGCATATGATAAAGCTACAACAAGTCCCATGCCCCATAAAACATGTGGTATAAGAAAGAAGTCTTGATATTCAATGACAGGTAAGATTCCAGCCACCTGGTATGAACCTAAGACAGGAATTCCCCGCATAGAGGGGGAATAAGCCAATGATGGGTAACAACCAAGGTGAAGCGAGAACAACCTAAGACAGGAGCCAAGATAACCTTATGCCACAAAAATAAATAAAGAAGGAGGAAATGTCAAGGACTAAATAGTTAAAGCATGAAGCTGTCTACCTAGAAAAGCAGAGTCCAGATAAGAATAGTATGTGTCTTACAAAGTACAGAAAATGCTGGCCAAGGACAAAACTAATATGAAATGTTGGCAGAACAGTCTGAGTCAGGGTACAGACACTTCTTGATAGAGGGGAAGTTTAATGTTGAAGGTTGGGGAAGTTTGAATGCCTGATTGTATTGTGCTTGTATATAAACGTTGGAATAAAGAGAAATGGGGTCACTCAGGGACTAGCCCCGGTGCCCTGCCTTTGCAGCAGAAAGGAGTCTTGTATTCCTTTTACATCTCCACTCCCTCTTTCAGGTACCCCAATAACCCTGGCTGGTCAGGACAAATAGGTAAGATTTAAACGGTCTTTCTTATACATGCACACCTATGGTGTTGGCTAGTTGATCATGATGCTCCTAGTAGTGAAACATTTTGGAAGCTGGCTAAATTCTCATTTTGTCTGTAGAAGCAGAAGAGATCTAGGTCAAGTAAACTAAAGTGTAATTTAAATCACAAAAACACAGAGTCATGACCCTTCAAATCATTTTCAGACTTCACTCAGTTTATAGACCCAGAACCTTTATAATGAAATGGAAGCTGGATCTACTTGAGGAAGGAACCTATTAACTACCAAAACTTTAGAACGTTAATATTTGTTTTAGCATTTTCTAAACTAACCTACAACTTTCAACCAAGCTAACCTGTGGCAAAAGGAAATAATCAGAAATTTCAAGGACAATGGAACACTGACTCTGAACTAATTATTTCAAGAGATCAATTTCACTATGACCCACCAGTTAGAGCAGGGATTTAAGGAAGCAGGTGATTAATGGAGGTGTTTGTTTGTTTGTTTGTTTTTCTATTTTTTTGAGTCAGGATCTCACTCTATGCCTAGGCTGGAATGCAATTGTACAATCATAGCTCAAAGCCTCAAACTCCTAGGTTTCCAATTCTTCTGTCACTGCCTCAAGAGAAGCTGAAACCATAGGCACACACCACTGCATTAGAGTATGCTTGGATTTTTTTAAAGTGACAAGGTTTACTATGTTACCTAGGCTGGTGTCAAACTCGTGAACTCCAACAATCCACCACCTTAGACTCCCAAAGCACTGGAATTATAGGCATGAGTCACTTAATGAAATTGTATGTCAAATTTGTCTTGTATTAAGCCTAGTGTACTCCCCAACTGATTCTATAGTATCTACCTACTTCAGATACATACTTGTTAGGCAAGAAAAATAAATAAAGGACATCCAAATTGGAAAAGAAAAAGCTAAACTATTTCTGTATGATATGATCTTATACCTAGAAAATCCTTAAGACTTCTCCAAAAGATCCCTGTACTGGAAAGATAAATTCAGTATAGACTTAAGATACAAAATCAACACACACAAATCAGTAGCACTGCTATAAACCAATAGTGACTAAGCTGAGAATCAAATCAAGAACTCAATTTTGGGCAAACTTCTTGGGTCCCCTCCCACTGTGGAAGCCTTAAGAAAAAAATCAATTTCATTAAAAAATAGCTGAAATAAAACCTAAAATGCCAGATAATATATTTAACCAAGGAGATGAAAAAGCTCTATGAGGAGGACAACAAAGCACTGATGAAAAAAATTGTAGAGAACACAAACAAATGGAAAAACCTCCTATGTTCATGGATTGAAAGACTCAACATTATTAAAATGACCATATTACCCAAAGTAATCTACAGATTCAATGTTCAATGCAATTCCCATCAAACCACCAACGTTATTTTTCACAGAATTAGAAAAAGCAATCCTAAAATTAAAAGGAAACAAAAAAAGAGTCAGAATAGCCAAAACAATTCTAACTAAAAAGAACAAAGCTAGAAGCATCACATTACCTGACTTCAAATTATACTACAAGGCTTTTGCAACCAATACAGCATGGTACTGATACAAGAGTAGATACATGGGCCAACAAAACAGAATGGAGATCTAGAAATAAACCCAATACCTACAGCCAGATGATTTTGACAAAGCACGCAAATACCTACACTGGGAAAAGGACACTCTAGTCAACAAACGATGCTGGGAATATTGGATAGCTACATGCAGAAAAAAGAAACTTCATCCCTGTCTCTCACCACATACAAAAATTAACTCAAGATAGACAAAGCCTTAAATTTCAAACCTGTAACTTTAAAAAATCCTAGGAGAAAATTGGAAATACTTTTGTGAACATTGACTTAGACAAATAATTTATGGCAAATACCTCAAAAGCAAATGAAACAAGAATAAATGAGAATTAAACTTAAAAGTTTCTGCATTGCAAAACAAATCATCAGCAGAGTAAATAGGCATCCTATGAAATGAGAGAAGATATTTCTAAAATATACATCTCACAAAGGACTAGTAACCAGAATCTACAAATAACTCAAACATGTCAGCCAGAAAAAAAGTAGACATCTCTCTTAAGAATATATGAACAGCCAACAAGCATATGAAAAATACTCAACATCATTAATCATCAAAGAAATGCAAATTAAAACTACCATGAGGTACCAAGTTACACCAGTCAGGATGACCATCATAAAAAAATTCAAAACAATAGATGTGGGCATGGATGTGTTGAAAAGGGAATGCTGAAACACTTGTAGTGGAGTGTGAATTAGTACAACCTTCATGGAAATTGGTATGAAGATATTCTAAAGAACTAAAAGCAGATCTACAGTTCGATTCACTATCTCCCTGCTTGCTATCTATCCAAAGGAACAGAGGCTGCTATACAAAAAAAGCTACCTATGCTTGTATGTTTATCACAGCATAATTGTTAATTGCAAAAATGTGAAATCAATCTAAATGCCCATCAACTGATTAATGGATAATGAAAATGTGGTGTTTGTATGTACCATGGAATACAACTCAACCATTAAAAAAGAATAAAACATTTATCTTTTTGCAACATATTTTGGGTGGAATTAGATACCATCATCCTAAGTAAGGTAATGCAGGAATAGAAAACCAAATACTGCATGTTCTTACTAATATGTAGGTGCTAAACTAAGGAATGGGAAAGGCATATAGAATAATTGACACTGAAGACTCAGAAAGGGGAGAATGGAAAGAGGGGGACGATATGAGCAATATCCTATCAGATACAATGTGCACAGATGGAGTTAGTGGGTATACTTAAAGCCCAGACTTCTTCACCATTATGCAATACATCCATGTAACCAAAAACCATTCGTGTTTCCTGAAGTTATTGCCATAAAAAAAAATGCATATTTGGAATAGATCTACTCAGTAGCTGGAAGAATCATCACATGGATTTCTTGACCTGAAAAATGAGGGCTGTTACAGTGGGAAAGCACAAGGTAGAACTGTGTCTATCTGGGAAAATTGTAAACCAAAAGCAATACTGTATTTCTGGAGGAATTTCAGAGGTTATTACCACCATTAAGGATTTAAAGATAAAGATGTGATGATTCTACAGTTCCCTTATTCAACCCATTTACTTGTGATAATTGTGCTGTGAATCCCATGTATATGATTAGTAAATTCTCCCTTGGCACCTTCAAGATTCTCTTTTTAATTTTTTTTATTTTGGCATTCAGCAATTTAATTAAGTGTTAGTTTGGATATTCTTTAATTTATCATACTTAAAGTTCATTGATCATGGATGAGTAGGTTTATGCCACTTATTACCTTTGGAAAGTATTTGGCCATTAATTTTTCAAAGTCTCTAGCCCCTTTCTCCTTTAGTGTAAGAAATAATGTGGTCGGTTTTCAAATGCAAGATTACTGAGAGCTAATATGAAGAAACAGCTGTGCTTTGCTTAAAAAGATGGGGGAAAAAATGACTGATCTGCTTGTTAGAAAACTATTATAACCCCAAAAACTTAAACATGAAAAAACAGTCCGTTGCTCAAACCCATAGGATGTAAAATAGACCATAACTTTAAATTTTAACTTAGAAAAACAAAATAAAAATTTAAACCTGAAAACCTAAGCGACGTTCTGGAAGATTGTGACCCCAAGTACTCAGTCCATAAGGAATTGGGGATAGACTTGCAGTTTAGGGAAATAAATACTTGCTGTAACTGTTGCTGGGTGTGCCTGCTCCTCAGGCACCTGTTCTTGCAAGTTCATTAAGTAAAGTTTCACTTCTGCTGAATTCCTGTCTCCTGAGTCCTCTATCTGACTCCAAAGAGTGCGGGTTCCTAATTACCACATTTAGGTTCTGTACATCCTTCTTTATTCTGTCCTATTTCTCAGACTACATCATCTCAATGAACAAATCTTCAGATTTGCTGATTCTTTATAATTTCTGCTCAAATCTGCTATTGAACCTCTCCAGAGAATTTTTAATTTCAGTCATTATGCTTTCTGTTCAAAATTACTATTTGGTTTTTTTTATAATTCCTATTCTTTAGCTGATATCGTATGTAGTGAGATACTGTTCTCCTAAGTTTCTTTCATTCTCTCTCCAGATTTTCCAACCTCTATGAGAATATTTACAAAAAGTTGATTAAGATATCTTAACCAGTAAATTCAATATTTGTGCTTTGCCCTGAACAATCTCAATTAATTTATGGCTTCCTTGTGAATGTGGTATACTTTCTAGATCCTTTATGCATTTTTTTTTTTTTTTTTTTGGAAATGGAACATTTTGCAAATTACAACATGGGAAATTTGGAAATCAGATTGTTGCTTATTGACATATCTAAACTAAGTTTGCATAATCCGTATACATTGTTATGGGTGGTCACAGAAGTCTATAACTTTGGGATTCAACTAGTAAATTTGTGGACATACTCTTAACTTTTTAGAACAAAAAAGTAATAATCTCCCAGTCTTTACAAATTGATTGTGTTTGAGCTACTCAGTTAAAGTTCTGTCAGGCCATTTACAATTCTGTTTAGCTATAGCTTTCTGCCTGCATGGTGCTAAGGATCATCCAGAGGTGAAAGACTTAGAATCTTCTTAGGTCACTTCTGAATAAGTGTCTACCCCTGGGCATATGCGTTGTCTCCTAGATGTAAGGTCTTTTCAAAATCCTTATTTTCCAATGTATCTCCTCCCCTAGTCCTCCTCTCTAGGCAACTTCATCACTCTATTATTTGCCCAAAAGTGTTATCTTTTGCCTTAGACAGCTATAGCTATTACATTATGTGTAACTCCTTCTATCAAATGACTCCTAGAAAATGGCTTCACTTGCAAATATTTAACAGTTTATTTAATTTACAATATGCACACACACAAATATATAACACAAACATTTCATCTCTTCTAAATAAAATGGAAATAGATGAATTCATTAATTCCTTAACATTTTAATCATAAAAATCTAATTCACTAAACAGTATGTATATTTTAAATTGAATTGAATATATAGATAAATTAAAGGGAAAATGATCTTCTTTACCATAGGGTAGGAATTAGAAAACATTTCCTATAAAGTCTCAGATAGTAAATATTTTAGACTTAGCAAGACTGATGTCTAAGGCCTACTCAATTCTGCCAAGGTAGTGTAAAAGCAGCTACAGAAAACATGTTAAAGAATAAGCGTGCTTGTGTTGTTTTTAAAAATAAACAAGTAAAATCACCAACACTTTAGCTAGACTAAGAAAAAATGAAAACCCAAATAAATATAACCAGAAATAAAAAAGAAGACATTACATCTAAGCCCATAGAAATACAGAGGATCATTACAGATTATTATATAAAACCACATGCCAACAAATTGCAGAACAAGGAAGACATGAATAAATTCCTGAACACAGACCAATTACCAAAATTGAACTATGATATAATAGAAAACCTGAAAAATTAATACCAAGTAGTGAAATCAGTGCCATAGGGAAAAGTCTCTCATCAAGGAAAAGCACAAGACCTGATGGCTTCCAATTAAAATTTATTTAGAAATAGGTAGTGGGGTAATGATGGAAAATGGTGAAGTAGGAAACTTCAAAGCTCTGTCCTTCCACCAAATTTTCAAAAAAAAAATCCTCCAAAAATTAGAATAGGTGGAAACATTCCAAAATATTGAATTAAGCCCTTATATTAGAAATGCGCAGACATCACGAAAACTGTATACTACATATCAATATCTCTTGTTAATAAGACACAAAAATCTTCCAAGTATCCTAGCAAGTGAAATACAGCAACATGAAAAAGGATTATGAACAATAAACAAGCAGAATTTATATCAAAGTGCTGTATTGCTTTAACATCTGAAAAATCAGTTAATATATTATACCGTGCCATTAGAATAAAGAACATAAATTGCATAATCATTTCAATAAATGCAAAAAATGTTTTTATAAAATCTAATAAGTTTAATTATAACAATACTCAGTAAATTAGAAATTGAAACTTCTGCAAATGGATATTTGTCATCTATATTGAACATAGAGCTAATATCATAGTTAATGGAGAAAGACTAACACCATTCTTCTTACTTCTAGTCAACATTCTATTTCAGGTTCCAACGAAGCCAAATAAGCAAGAAAATAAAATAATAGGAATTCATGTTAGAAAGAAAAAGTTAAACTATCCCTATTTGCATATGACGTGATCTTAAAATGAACAATGTTTAGTAATCCACTAGACTAATAAATAAAGCAAAGTTTTAGAATACAAAGTCAATAAAAATTTCCATATAATTGCAATAATATTATAAAAATAAAGTTCATATATATATTAATAGATATAGATATAGATATACAATTGCAATAATATAAAAATAAAATTAAAACAGTCACACAATGTACCATCAAAAGAAGATAATGCTTAGGAACAAATGGAACAAAAAATAATGTACAACTCACACTGTGAAATCTACAAGACACTGTAAAAGAAATTACAGAATGTCTAATTACATGAAATTGTGAATTGAAATATTTAATATTGTTATAATGGCCATACTTTACTCCCCAAATTGATAGATTCAATGCAATTTCTATCAAAATCTCAGACTGCTTTTTTGCATAAATAGAAAAAATGATTCTGAAATTTATATTAATATTCAAGAGACACAGAAATATCAAAACAAGACAGGTATGGTGGCATGCCCCTGTAGTTCCAGTTTCTTGGGAGGTCAAGACAGAAGATTCAGTAGAGGCTAGGTATTCAAGTCCAGCCTGGACAACACAAGTGAGACACACTCATTTTCAAAAACATAAAGAAAGAAAAATAAATAAATAGAGCAATCTTAAAATAAAAAACCAAAATTGTCAAATGTACACATCCTGCTTTTAAAACCAAATACAGATCTACAATAAACAAGAGAATGCAGCACAGGCATACAGACAGACATATAGATCAAGTAATCAATTACAGAATCTAGAAATATACCCATATATCTATGAGTTGTGACAAAAGTGTCAAAACATTTTAATTTAAAAATTATTTAACAAATACTAGTAGGAAAACTGATTATCCACATAAAATTTTTTTTGAGTTGTAGCCAGACAAGGTAGCATGCTTCTCTAGCTCCAGTTACTTGGAAGACTAAGGCAGAAGGATTGCCTAAGCCCAGCAGGTCGAGGCTGCAGTGGCCATGAGTATGCCACTGCACGCCAGCCTAGAGGACAAGAGGGAGACTCCAACTCAAAAATAAAAAAAATTGAGTTGAACCTCTTTACTTAAATGTTCACAAAAACTAACTCAAAATAGATTTGAAAATTAAATATAAAGGGTAGAACTATAAATCTCTAAAAACAAAACATGGAGGCTAATATTTGTTACTTTTGATTTGGAAATAATTTTTTAGATGCAATACTCTAAGTAAAAGCAACCAAATTGAAATAGAAAATTTGGACTTAATCAAAATTAACAATTTTGTGCCTCAAGAGTCCCTTCAAAAAGTAAAAAGACAAGCCAGGCTTGGTGGCTCATCCTGTAATCCCGCGCCTTTGGGAGACTGAGGTGAGTGGATTGCCTGAGCCCATAGGTTCGAGACCCACCTGGGCAGTGAGACCTCATCTCTACAATAAATAAAAAGATATGCCAGGCGTGGTAGCGCATGTCTGTAATTCCGGCTACTTGGAAGCCTGAGGCGGAAGGATTGCCGGAGCCCTGCAGGTCAAGGCTGCGGTGGCCGGGAGCGGCCACTGCACTCCAGTCTGGGCGACAGAGAGACTCCAACTCAAAAAAAAAAAAAGTAAAAAGTAAAAAGCCTACAGAATTAAAAAATACATTTCTGATATTTTAATCATATACTTGCTAAGGTACTTACATCAAAAATATATTAAAAACACAACTCAATAATAAAAAAAATAATTCAATCAAATTTGGCAAAGGATCTGACTATAAATTTTCCAAAGCAAAATACAGTGGCTAATTAGCATATGAAAAATACTCAGAATCACAGAGATCAAAAAAATGTAAACCATAATGAGATATGATACCTCTCCCATTGGCTGTGAAAAACAACATATTTGAGTAGAGAAACTGAAACTCTTATGCATGGAGGAGAAAATGGAAAATAATGCAGGCACAATGAAAAACAGTCCAGCAATCTCTCAAAAGCTGAAACATACAGTCACCTTATGACCCTGTAATTCCACTTCTAAATGCATACTCAAGAGAAATGAAGTCATGTCCACACAGAGCTTGCACTAAATTTAATAAATTTCATTTATAATAGCTAAAACTGAAAAAATCAATATTCACCAATTTATCAATGAATAACTAAAGTGTGTATGTTCATTCAAACAATAGTATAAGACAATTAAATGAGGTGGAATTATTAAATATGCTATTCCGTGGTTGAACACTTAAAACATTATGCTAAATAAGAAAAACCAGTCACAGAGACCACATATTTTATGCTTTCATGTATTGTTTTACTCCAGAATAGGGAAATTTATACAAATAGAAAATAGGGGAACAAGGTAGAAAGTCAGGAAGATGGCAGCTGAGCCAGTCAAGCTCTGCAAGTCCCCATGTGAATGAGTGAGTATATGGAAAATTTTGTGTACCAACTGGTGAACGGGTGGGTGTGTGGGTGGCTGAGTGACCCAGGGCTCTCCTGATGCAGTGGCTGATGCCACAGCTGCTGGGTTTGGACCCTAGTGACTCCCGGGACACAGAAGCCGAGTACCATTTTCTTTTTCTATCTTTTTTTTTTAATCAACAAATCCTCCCTGGGAAGAAAATGCTGGGAGAGACTGTCCAAGTGGGAGCTTGTGAGCAAGAGGCCAGGCCCCTAGTGCAACAGCTGGTGCCGCAGCTTCTCTGCTTCATCCCAGGCTCTTCCCAGGTCACAGATACCAAGCGCCATTATTTTTGTTTAATGGACAAAAGTGGCAGGAGAGACAAAAGTGGGAGAGCTCCAGACTCTCCCTCACTACTGGAGCAGAAAAGAGACTGCTGGTTCCTGGCACTTCAGCATCTGGTAGGGAACTGAGAGCAGGGACTGCAGAGGGAGTCCAGAGGTAAAGTCCCATGGAAGAGGGCAAGACAGGCACACACACCATCTTGAAGTTGGGACAGGAAAGTGCTCTGACTTGCTCACTATGGAGCAACAGACCTGATCTCTGTGACTGCCGGATCAACTACTCAGGGATTGATCGTGATCCAGATAGAATATCCTGAAAGCACAAACTTAGGAGAGACTGAAATAGGGACCGAGCACTTAATTCACAGACTCCAGCACCAAAAGTACAAGTTATAAAAAGGAGAGGTTTTTATTAGCCAAGAGCCAGACCGGCGGCCACTTGCCTGCTGGACATAACAGTCCCACAGCAAGAGGCCCTGATTAGCTGTAGGGGCTTGCTTAAGAAAGGCTAATCCACATTGGGACTTTCCAAGTGGGCTAAACTGCAATGTCCTGGGCCCTAGGTACCTTTAACGCAATGCAAACTTGGTTCTCAGAAGCAGGGAAAAAAAGCCGTTAGACAGTTTAACCTAGCCAGCAAGTGCTGTTGTCAGTTTCCAGGAAGGGAACCTTTTAACTGTGCAAAGGCTGAGTACATGTTTAGCCTAATTTTTGACATTGTAGATGTCTTTTTAAGTCCCCTTCCACA